>CM077131.1:4857500-7818333 GCA_039645545.1 Dendrolimus houi
ATCCTTCACACAATCCATCTATCTCTTTTTTGGTCTACCTTTACATTTGTAACCATTCATCTCGTAGCTTAACATTCTTCTTGTCACGTGACTTTCGTCCTTCCTTATTATATGCCCTACCACCTTAATCTTCCTCTCAATTTTTCAGTCATTGGTGCAACTTTCAAATCAAATCAAATCAAATAATTTATTGCATAAAAACATGGTTATACAATAGGTCTTGTTATTTTATACAGAGCACGTGTTTTTTGCCGGTTGAGTGAAGATTTTTTTTTTAAATTCATATCATAAAGGTACATACTCATTTGGTTTTAATTATTATCACTAATATTTTAATCTTATAATTATGTATATCCTTAATTAAATTTAACAAATACTAAATGACACACAATTTAAATTTAGATATGTTTCTAGTGATATTTATATGGTACAAATATTATAAATATATTTAAACACTTAACATTCTAACTTTCACTTATCTTTAAAACTTATCATTAAGGAACTCAGTTACACTGTAGTAGCTTTTTCTTATTAGTACTTTTTTAAATTGTGATTTAAACAATTTAGTTTTCAGAGCTTTCAGCTCTTTTGAGATTTTATTATATATTTTGGGGCCATACATTCTATATACTCTTATACAGTAAAGTTGTTTTTGCAGGGTGCATTACAAAGATCCGCTTATGTACTCATTTCTCACCTTATCCATTGTTTTCCAACGTTATATATAGATATAAAAGTATAAGTTATAAACTGTATTAGATTAAGATTATGTAAATAAATAAGAAAAAGATAAAAATAATCAGAAAGAAAAAAATATAACACCGAAAATAATCTTAAAAAGAACAATAAAACCCTGGCCAATTAGTTTATCAGAAGGAAGATAATTTTAAAAAAGTCGCCCGAGTTAACAGTAGAAGTATATATGACAATAGGCAGTACATACCTAAATACAGTTCGTTGTCTATAGCTCACGCATCACCACATTTTTGAAGATATAATAAATTGATAGAATTTTGTTACAACAAACCTGTATTCTACGAATCTTAACATTTTATTAATGTTATACATAAAGATTTAAACTTCATATCTGTTTCTATTTCATCATTTGAATGTCCAGGCGATCCAGCTCCTCTATTACACGGATATAAAGAAAAGGCTCAAAAGGACAAAACCATTTGAACTAGTGCTATAAACAAAACAAAAATGTAGTCTAATGTGCTATCTATTAATAAAGATCACACGAACAAAGTGTCTTCGCTTCAATAGAGACAATAAGAAAAGTGTCAGTGGATACTCTTAGTTAATTTAGGTTATATTTAAATTACTTATTAGTCTTTGTAGATTAGACGGTAATATTAATGAGGTATTTCTTCTTAAATACTTCAAATTAATCAAAAATCAATCCTCGTGAATAAATAATATCGCATCAAAACATTTATTTTACAAAAATGTGGCTCATAGGATAGATGGTATTTTTAATCATCTATTATATTGTTATAAAGATCGACATGTTTCTTGCCTGTTCGATACAAATATTGTTATAAATATGAATACATATATAAGTATAAGCATATATTTTTTATAAAATAATTTTTATTAGAACTTTCTTTGTATGTCTTCGAATACCACGGACCATAAAAATGGCCCGGGCTTTTGGCGTGCTTGCGTGGCCATGAGAAGGCCAACACGTAGAGGCCCCTTGACAAATTTCATGTAAATGTGGCGTGACACTGACCGGCGATTGTCCCTGTCTACACCATATAAAAATGCACCCGAGAACAAGCCCTGGTATATGTAAGACTCTTGTAGGGAATGAGAACAAAAAGTACCGGACTATTAGGGTGAACTGCTCATGGTACTAGGGGTCTGGGAATATGGGGACTATGGTGTCTGCCCGTCGCAATGTTCGGGGTAACATATTAGAACTATTATTATGAAAACTAATCTATTTCGGTCGTTATTCTTGTTAATGTTACATACATTATTATTAGGGTATCGTCTAGAGAAATTCTCTAGCGAAATATGTATATAACCTTGTAAGAATCAAAATGATTTCTTTGTGAAACATTCGTTATTATTTTATATGTTTACGGCTTGGCAACTAGGTTTTAAGCCGGGCGCAGTTGTATTGTAGGCTACAATTGACGCCATTCAACGGAATTCTTGTGAAAACTCGAAAGCCACATTTGGCTGTACTCTTCACATTTCTCACAAAAACACATAATTACTACTCAAAAACTATCAATATCCTACAACTATTGTTCATTTTAGAGTAATAATACACATTTTTAGAAAATAAAACTGCACAGCACAACATCCCCAATCAGTTCCCGCCAAAAACTCCCTGAAATATTCGTAATATTAAGATATTGCCAGCTTTATAATTAAAAAACTATGAAAACCGTTGTCACAGGAACAACACTGTCTAATACGGGAAAATTGCATAAAAAATACCTTAAAATCATTGAATAAATAGGATATTCAAGCAATTACGTTTTCAAAGACGTTTATTCGCTCTAAAACATTTCCGTTCATTTAATTTTAATAAAATTTGAAACCGGTCGAGTGTGGCAACGATCAAAGTAGGGTTCCGTTGAAAATTCCTTTGTGTAAACGCATGAACATTCCAAAAGGACTTCATAATACGTAATTAATAATAGAGTAAGTAATATCAGTAGTAAATTATACTACCTGTTACCCACAACTTTGTCTGTTTTTATTTTATACTATAGTCGACGCATTTTAATCTGAGTCTTCGGGCAATAAATGTCACTGACAGTAGGAATGTGCACGCAATGCAACACGTTATCGATACTTAGCTACCTACGCACGCGGAGTCGATGCGTTATCGTGACCTTCATTAGCACTCTGACTCCTGATTGCTCGTTACGAGTAAGGGTTGTTGTTTTTTCTATAAATATAATATATTTTGTTATGACACTCATTACATTACTTACGCTTCGTTACGCAATGGAGAAATTATTTTCTAACGTGGTTTTGAAGAAATTAAATGGTGACATCAACGCTCAAGATCGGGCTGTAATTCACAGCGTGTTCCTGTTTTTAAAAGAATTGAAAACTGAACCCGAGAGATAAAAACGGCCCTTTTCAGGGCCACATTACGATCTATACAGTTTCTCTATGATTACGTCGAAACAAACATTTCATCTTACAAATCAAAAACTTTTTATTTTCGCGAAAAATTATTCCTATTAATACTTAACATAATTTAGCATATCGATCGTACTTATCCCGTTATCGATATGTACCGCTACAATTCTTACGCACATCACTACACCTCTCCATAAGACCTATAAGTCCGAGCGAGACAGACAGATAAATATGATTTATGACCCGAAGCCTCAGTTCATAATGCGTCGACTATAATTGCCGAATACGATACACCTGTTAATAATTAGAATATGGGTTTAAACAATAATTAATGAAAGAGAGAAAATATTAATTGAAATGAAGTTCCCTATCGCACGTTACTCGATGGATGGGAGCTAGACGAAGACATGTGTAACCGAAACGAAAAATACTGACCGTTGTATATTATTATACAATTTCGAACTTTAATGTAATTAAATAAGATGTAAAATAATATCCATTAATGTAATATACACTGTTTTGAAAATAGAAGGGCTTGCAATTGCCCTTATTATTTCCTATACAATTTCTTCGATGGTCTTCAAAATTTCGTTCGAAACAGGTGTCCCAAAGACACCTCATTAGATTTTTTCTAAAAGCGAGACGCGTAGGATAAATCGAGTCATTACTGCCGATTTTCAATGTTTTTTATTTCAAAAGTCATTTACAATTAATATTATTTTGTTTTAAGACTTTCAATTTTAGTTAGATTAGACCCTACTGAATCAATAATTGAATGCTGTAAAACAAAATATTAGTTAAAAATATCATGTACGGGCTAGCAACAGCCGTACATTGCCGTGTCAGCGGTTGACGCCGATACATGCATTTTAACATATCATTCGCATCAGTACTCGTTTAGCACCGTACTCAGTCAGTCGGCAAAACAGCCATTGATCTTAGAGCATAATCATAAGCACCATCATTTTTACTACCATAATTTAAGCAATAAACAATTAACATCCTAAAACATCGTATCATTAACATCCTATGTAGTAAAACCCCCTACATATTGTTACAATTTGGGCCACCTGCATATTTGTAAACAAAGCACATTTATTACCCGCCGGCGTTTGAGATAATAACTTTGAAGCTCTTTTATGACTGTCTTCTTTTGTTTACTTTGTGTTTAAAATTTGTGATTGGAAAAACAGCCGATTGTGTATTTTAATCTTTATGGTTGTCATTAGCCAGGTGTGATTTTGGAAAATTCAGTCCACGCGGTCGAGCAGACATATAGTATTTGTACAGGATAAAGGAATGCCCCAACGGAGGGGTGAGGCAGTCGAGCGATAAGCACAAGCGAAGCAAGAAGTGTGTACCCCATGCGGTAATCTATTTAGTGACGGACTTTGCGCGTGTTATTGAATTACGACCTTTTGCATTACGTTTGGACTTGCTGTGTTCGGTTATATTTGTACCTGTGTTATACGTGTTTGTATAGTTCTAATATACTATAATATCTACTCTAAAATAATTTCAACGGTATTTTAATTCGAGTCCTGCAACTGTTAACAATATCATATGCAACAGAAGGTATTTAGGTACAAAAATAACTTTTGATAAAATTGCGGAAAAGGTTTCAAATAGTAACACATAGAATATAAGATAGACATAAAAATTGCTTGCCGTAATTGGAAAAACGAGGTTGGCAATCAATATTCTTCTGTACCAAAACTTAGTCCCACATAGCACTGATTTTCATTGCCCACCTCTTAAATCACATATGCCATGTGAACAGTGCTAAAAACAAGCAAAATAATTAAAAGAACGTGTAAGTGCATAAAATAACTATAACACACAATAAAAATAAAAAGAGTAATAAAGAATGCGCTATTTAAGTCATTTTATTTGTACTAATTTATGAGGTCGTAAGTTATTACGCTCGAACAAAATCTATGAGACTATGGCCAGTGACTGTCACAAATGCGACTTACTTATAGCGTCAAAAAATAATGCATTAACTGTAAATAACAAATGAAAAAGAAAGTATTTATTTTAAAATGGAATCTTACAGGTTACTTATTGAGAGTCATGTGATGTCATGGTTTTATATCAAAAAGGGATATAAGTACCACAGTCACTAACACTAACATTATCCCAAGTGTAGCAGGAACTAGTTATGTAACGAATGCTAAATTATTCGCGAATGCAGATGCGAGTTTTCATCTTCAACATTCGCGAATTCGAATACGAGTGTTGATATTTTAAATAAAGCACATATTCATTTAATAAAATATAGAATAAAAATGTATAATTGAAACTAAAGGTTAAATAACAGAATATTAGAGCATTACGTAATTTTTCTTCGTGTCCCATATCCGTTGGATTAGCATTCCATATATAATTTCCTTTGTCAAATATGTTTGCAAAAATTCGCAACGTTTCTTGCAAATACACATGCAAGTACAAATGTCTAAAATCATGCGATTATTCGTTACATCACTAACAGGGTCATAGATGATAAAAAGTATCTTAACCGCCCTATTCAAATCAAATGCGTATTTACTTCTAAATTTAAATTCGGAGCAAGCCATATAAAGCGAGGGGATGCGACAGTGCTGCCGCCGTAACTCTCGACCGCAAAACACTAAAAGTTTAGCAATTTTCTTTTATCCGCGCCAACGTTTTGCATGGCTCAAGAGGAAACGTCACGATTCCTTTTTCCAATTTCAAACTTGTTCCATATTCGAACGCCACCAGGCGGCCGACTTCGTAATCTGTTCGATTAGTTTCCTTTTTTCGCTATTATATAACGACTGTGCCTTCTGTTAGTCTTTTGCTTCACTGCTCTCTTATTCCGTGTAATATTGAATGAGATGTTCATATTTGTGTCATAGACAAGATTTTTTTATTGCGAAGCGGGCAAACAGGCAGCGGGCCCAGCTCATGGAAAGTTGTTACCGTCCCCTACAGGCGTGTGCAGGCTTAACGAACGATAGAAGGGATGGAATATGGGTCAAATGGTACCAAATGAGACTTAAGGTAATTGACAGTGCGTGACAGAAACCCCGTTGTTCTTTATAGAGATATTACAATTGCAATTAATTATAATACATACGCAGGTAAATCTGTTAATCTATGATATTCTAAATTTCTAAAAATGCCGTGTTATATTAAAGCTAGTAAAAAAAAAACTGGAAAACACTATATAAACGACGGAGTATACGATGAATTTTTTTTAGATTTTTTGTCTGTTAGTCGATTTATGTTTATTCGGGATTCATGTAAAAAATAGTGGGCCGATTTCGATGCGGTTTTCGCTAATCGACAGCTAATTCTTAGACTTAAAATCTGCGCTACTTTTTGTCCAGGGAATCTCGCGGAAATTTATCTGGGAGCGGTTTGAATTCGTTCGGATGCATAAAACTCAGCGTATTCCGACACAGTTTCTACTAAAACGATAGCTTACATTCTTTTTTAAATACTACGATACTTTGTGTCCCGAGAATCCACCAGGACTTGCAATTCAAGCGTGGACGGAGTCGCGGGCATATCCTAGTTAGTTTAAAATTTTTAATAAAAATATCGCTACTCGTTGTACTTATAACTTGAGTATGAAAAAAAAATAGTGATTTTACAATGCGATTATACTAACTACCTAACGAAATTAATTCTTTGAAAAGTAATTGTATAACATTACTTACTCTAAAATAAAGAGCCGGAGATAGACAAATATGAAGTAAAAGTATTTATAGCTAGACGTGTTGCTGGAGAGTTTCTTGCTGTTTCTTCTCCTTAAACAGTAGTATTATTTTGCGAAGTGATATATATAAAATAGGCATGCTAAGCCAATTCGATGACTCCTATGTATAGCGAGTCAACTGCAAAATTTTAATTTTACAGGAGAGCGATTCAAAGATAAATTTGTTTGTAATTTTTAATTTTAGGGCTAGAACTATGATTTTTTAGCTATGTGTTTTTATAATTATGAGGTTCATTGAATATTTAAATAGCAAACCTAATTTCTTAAGTTTCTGATATATTGTAGCTGATTCAATATACGTCATTTGCATCGTAGTTTTACTGAACTGACTGTCAAATTAAACTAAGAAACACTTAAAATTAAAATTAACTATTAAAATTAATTTATAAACTGATATTTTTGTTATATTATGTATCAATAAATTAAAAAAAATATATATGTTGCATGAGATCAGCAGACAGACAGACGGCCCACTTGATGGAAAACGGTTACCATCGCCTAAGGACATTATAAAGACGTTTCGAGCTATACGCTTTTGATCAATTTCGAGCGTTGTATTCTGTTGTAGGTTGTGCTTCTTTGCTTCACCCACCACATCCGCTCGATGGATGAAATGAAATTGAAATTAAATTAAAAGAGTACAGGGATATAACCAGTTCAGGGAACATAAAATAATTCACAATACGATGACAATTTTATAGGAGCGTCCAAAGTTAGCTCTTGTGCTCGCACTAGATCTCAGCAGAGCCTCTGTGGGCCACAGTGGAGTTCGTTTCGTTTTCAAAACTCTTTTCTTTCATTCCTGGTATTACAAAAAATAAAGTAATAATAATAAAACCTACATAAAAACTACGAGCCTAGATGAGTAGGAGTGTGAATATAGATTAATGGTCCGTGTGTGTACAGGCATGTGTGTGTGCGTGCGTGCGGGAATACTGTAGTTATAATGCAATCCAAATAAGAATAGGAATGTCAATAACCTCTATCTGTCAAA
Organism: Dendrolimus houi; assembly: GCA_039645545.1. Taxonomy (NCBI): domain Eukaryota; kingdom Metazoa; phylum Arthropoda; class Insecta; order Lepidoptera; family Lasiocampidae; genus Dendrolimus; species Dendrolimus houi. Next base: position 4,865,351 of record CM077131.1, read on the forward strand.
TGTCACTTGAAAAGTATGGTTTGCAAAAAACTTTTTTTGCATATCAATAATAATAGTCTTACATCAAATTTAAATAAAAAGGTTAAATTAGTAGTAAATTGTCTTAATACATTATTTAATTATTTTAACTCATAATTCGACAGCTATGACGTCACATTATGGCGCAAAGTCGATCCTATTCTCATTTGAATCGCATAGTACCTTAGCATATGACGTACGGAGATCGTAATAATCTTAACTTGCATCAGTATACGCAAAATTATTTTCGAAATCCATGCCATGCTATCCATAAATCGGTAAATGGTTCGAGTTTGTACAATGCGTTTAAAAATGTGAAAAAAATTAGAGGGGATAAATTTTAGTCTATATGTCTGTTAGAGCATCACGTGAAAACTACTGAACGGATTTAAATGAAACTCGACATAGAGCTAGCTGATATATATACATATATATATATATATAATTAACAAGACGTGGTAGCGTATTGGTTAGCGTACGCATCCCAAACTTAGAGGGCGCGGGTTCGATCCTGGCCGGAACGCATGGACCACTTAGTCAGTTTTCTGATCTAATGTGCATATTGTTACAATTACCACGTGCTAACAACGGTGAAAGAAAACATCGTGATGCAACCTGCACATCGAGATAATCGATGTGTCAAACCTGCCAAGCTGCCTTGGACAAGCGTGGCGGGTATACTGTCCGTTCCCCCCATAATGGGAGGCCCGAGCCCAACAGTGGAACATTTATGGGCTGATATTATATTATATATGTAAAAAACCGAATTAAGTTTTTGTGTAAATAGAATACTCAGGAGCCGTCGAATTATTAACTTACATGTATGACAATCAAACATTTTTTTCTCATTCAAATTAATTTGAATAAACTTTTGAATTTGAATTAGTACGGTGCATGGTACATTTGACATTGATGTGAGAAGTACGTACCAGTTTTAAAGGTATTGTATTATAATACACTGTTATTTTCTAAATAATATTTTACTTAACTATTGTTATTGAAATGGTCCCAAATAATTTGCTTTTCACGAATGAAAACAAATTGTGTTAGCCAGCGAAGGGGAACGGAATAAAAGTTTTTCTCTCTCTGTATTACATATTGTATGAAGGACCATACGATAGCCAGGATAATTACTACAATAACCCAAGAAACCTCTATAACGAAATATCCCATTTATGATTATATTTTATTTTGAAAAGCAAAATATTATGTACATAGGATTTTTTACGATATAGTGTGATGATGTGATGTGCATAATAAATATAATAACAGCCCATGAACGTCCCACTGCTGGGCTTGGGCCTCTGACTATTGGGGAACGGACAGTATACCCGTCATGCTTGTTCAAGGCGGCTTGGAAGGTTTGATACATCGGTTATCTCGATGTGCAGATTGTTGTTTCCTTCATCGTTGTTAGCACGTGGTAGTTATAACAATATGCACATTAGTGTCAGAAAACTGCCAAAGTTGTGCATTCGTTCCGGTCGGGATCCGAACCCGAGCCGTTTGAGTTTGAGACGCGTGCGTTAGCGGCTACGCTACCACGAGTTGTGGATGTGTATCGGAAAGTAATTATAAATGAATGGGACCGGAAAGAAGTAGCAATAGCAAAGTGATTAGTTAATAGTCTGTTCCTATAATTTACTATTTATTCATTTGCCTAAACTACGTACTATGGGCCAAAGCTGTGTGTATCGTCTTTTAAATCTGTAACTTTTTGACCATTTGAAATAAAGTCATTATTTTTTTTATGTATCATTTCTAAGAAGTAGGCTGTAAAGTAACAACACTTGCGTGACAAATATGATGTTTTGAATATAAATAAAAATATAAAAAAAAAATCATATCCCAAAATACATAAAGCATTTTATTTTAAAAGGGGCAAATTCGAGCACAATTTCTTATGGGGTCTCGTTCTCCTATTACATTAATGTACTCTGTGGGGTCTCTTTGGATTTTGACATTATTTGTATGAAGTTTATGTCAAATAGTAAGTAAGACAAATGAACTGTTGGTAATGTCGACAATAGATGGTTCATTTCAATCTTTTAATTGAGATAGCAACTTTAAAAAATAACTTAATTGTTAAAAAAGTTTTCATAAGAGACTTCGTTAACTACTTTTTTTTTTATAAAAGTTCCAAATTTTGTTATTTGTATTTTCTATTGGTTATTTTTATGCAACAATATGAGCGTCTGAGTTACATGAGGAACGCACCTTAAATCACTTCATATGTAATACGTATTATTATTAAGGGTATACTTCTACAACCTATAATCTCCTTTTATACCTTTTTTTTTTTTTTTAACGCTGGGGTAATGCGTTTTCCACGAGGAGGAGATCACCGAGGGTATGTGGGACTCCCGGCAGCTGCTGCTACACATAAGCTTCTGATGATAGAAAGAGTTACAAGCACCGACCGACAAACTACCCACTAAACCTTCCAGTGTCGCTCCGCATGATGATGAGGCGCCACGGCGCCGTAAACATGGGTACGACTCCTAGAGGCATTCCATAAACATAATAATGTTACGAGTTGCAGGACTCGAATTTAAATGCCGTTGGAACTGTATATAACCAGTCCAAACGTAATGCACGATTCAATCACATGCACAAAGTCCGTCACTAACGTCTTGCTTCGCTTGTGGCTATCGCTAGACTGCCGATCTCTTCATTGGGCCATTGCTTTATACTGCACCGATACAATATGGCTGCCGGACCGCGTAAACCGAATTTCTTAGAATCATTTCGACACACCTGGCTAATGACTGCCATAAAAGATTACAATACACAATGGTCTGTTTTCTAATTACAAATTTTAAACACAAAGTAAGCAAAATAAATCCAAATGCGGAAAGGTAATAAAGTGTGCTTTTATGGTATGCAGGTGTGAATCTACTTTTATCGGCGTGTAGGTCGTAACAATAGTAACTAGTACCGCCATGTAAACCTTCTTTCGGCCTATTCATATTTTTCTCCTAACATATTTTTAATTTCTTTATTTAAATCTGGCGGCGTGTTCCATTTTTTGCACGCACGTCAGTCATTCATTGTCATTTCTTTAAATTAAATCGCCCCGCGCATTGTATACATATAAAATAAATAAACATACAATAAAAATTAAATACGATTAATATCGATCCGCGCCCCGTCGGATAATTTCCAAATATTGTAAATATCTTTAATAGATTAATATACAACATACCTACTATAACCCACATCATATGTAAATACATACTAAAAAATAACCTATAACATAAAATAATTAACAAAGGCGAAAGTGTGAAGTGCAGTGAGATGCCGAGGCGCCGCCGATATCCATTGCTTCATCAAACGGGTACGTGCGTGCTCTTTCTTTCCACTACCATTCAAAAATTTTCTCATTCTTATTTTCTCTATATTGACACGGTTCGGTTATCCTAAACCCAGTGCCACCACAACAATAACATTGTATTATTATTTATCCATAAACATAACAACATTGTATCTATATTTACCATTCGCTATATCAATATTATTGAAATAACAATTCCACGGACAAAACCCGAAATTCTTTAACGCGGCCCAAGAATCACGACCGTTTCATATTATTCGAATAAATGTTTGTTAAGCATCCACCGCAGATAGGGTCCGCGTGATGTTGCCAGGTTGTTATAAGCGAAAGCTCGAAAGCAGCTGATATGTTACCCGTTTCTATATGTTGTTCATTTGCCTTAGTATCGGTTAAAATTTGACTTAAGCTCCATACAAGTAATGTCAAAATTCAACAGTTGGTAAAAATGAATGAATAATAAGATATATAAATCGGCCAACAGTCAGTAGTATAGCTTATTTGCTATACTAAGCTATTCATTCTCTTGCCTTAAGATTGTTAGAAATTTGACATTACTTGCATGGAGCTTATGTCAAACTTTAACCAGTATTAACTTAATACTGGTTAAAGTTTGAAATAAGCTTAACACTATTAAGGCAAATGAATGATTAGAAGACATAGGTACCGAGCATTAAAGTATTCACGGTATATTAAACGCATAGAAAGAGTACAAGTAAAATTTATCAGACATTTAAATTTTAGGACCAACTCAAAATTAAGAGATTTCACATCATGTAAGAGTCACCATTTTCTGAAGCTCGCATAGCGTCGGGAAATCGCTGATTTAACCTTTTTAGCTCATATTGTCAACTCACACAAATTCGATTGTTTTGAATTACTTAATAAAATAGACATACATAGTCCTCGAAAGTCTTTCCGTCGTAGACCCTCTCTATTTTGCATTACAATCGGTTGATAAGAATTATCGCCAAAATAGTATTCTGTATCGATCGTGTACTACCAGTACAAGTATTATACATTAATTCGTAGCTACGATTTGGATATAACAGATACCTCGGTGTCTAGTTTTAGAAATAAACTCAATGATTTATATTTTGAATTTTAATTTGTAATGAGCAGGTTATTTTCGTACGTTATTTTTTTCATATTTAAGTTACAATTTTTTTATTTAATTTTAATTCTCTGATCTCTGATTAGATATTTTAATTTAGTTCTCTGGTGATTTGTTAATCGCTCACTATTACTAATGTGTTGGTATTATAATGAGAATAGCTGATATTCATCCAAATTGTACACTAACCCCTCCCTTTTTTGACTGATTTTAGTGATTTGATGAGCTGCCAAATACACACAAAAAACGTTACGAGACTTAAAGTGACATTATGTCACGCGTCCGTCGGATGCGTCTATCGGACGCGTCCGAACGTTTTTTTTTACGGAGGTATAGGTTCGCGTTTGACCACTGTCTCACCTTATGTTGAGTGATGACGCAGTCTAGGATGGAGCACGCTTACCTAGAAGATACCTATGCACTCGTGACTTGAAGACTTCAAGATTGTATTTGTCAGAATGTGCACACCAAAATCGTAACACACTCTCCGCGTTGCTTAAGGACGTCCGAACGCTTAAGGTAACATCCGCGACTTACGACTTATAATGTGCACACTTCAATGGACATTCCTTGTCCAGATATGTTGTAAGCCATGCCCTCAGCCGCGTCCGTCAGTCGCGACTTATAATATGCACACAACTTAAATCTAATTAAATTTGATCAAATCAGGTGATTACTGGCAAGATTATATAGGGAAAAGGTGTTTCAATATTGTATGTAACTTTGTCGATCACTGTGGTTGAGAGGTTTAAACCTAGGTTCTGGGTTCGTTTGGTTCGGTTCGATTACTGTTATGGAAAATTTTGTAAACCAAATTTCCGGTACAGTTTCAAAATACATGTAGTTTCCATTGGAATACAAATTTAAAATTGCATTAGTTAAGAAGCAAGTTGCTTGCGAAACTGGCGAGGCCTTGTTATCGTTTCATAGAAAATTTCCAGTTGAGTAATATGTAAGTCGTAGATTAAATAGATGTCTGTCCAAACGATGATAAGGAGATATTCGCAAATTAACCAACTATTTAACTAACGCAAATTAGACTTACAGTAAGAGTAACAATTGTAAGATCTATGTTACATTTATCTCTTATATTATATTATATTTATCTGTTCTTAAGTAGTAATTATGTGGTGATCATTAAAATCTAAACTGTTTACTGATGTAATAATGAAATTTGTTATTGCTATTGCTTTGTCGACTATTGCTTTTGGTACACAAAAGCTACCTACAGTCTTGATTTTTTCACTGTTATTACACCTGGCAACATGATTCCAAGTGTTCACAGCCCAAGTGACACGCCGTTCCAATAAAGTGGGCTACAAGTTTCTAAATTGAAAAAGAAATCGGTCCCTAAACGCCATATGCAAATATTCGATCGATTTTAAATGCTATCTGCTGCGTAGTGAGAAGCTTTTCTAGATTAATATTTGCTTTGGGGGCAATCAAGAAGGGATAGGGTTATGAGTAGGATAAATTAGTGACCTGTTAATCAATTAAAAGCCTAACTTATGACGATACCGAAAGTGTGCTAAAAATTACTCTCTACATAGTGTTATACGAAATATACTAACACACATACACACAGACGCACTCTCATGCGCACGCACGCCCGCACATACGCATACACACACCCACACAAGAGCGTGGCCATACACGCACAGAGAGAGAGAGAGAGAGAGAGAGAGACGCGCAGACAAAAAATTATTCAATAGAATAAAACACGACATGGGAAAATTAAAAAGGCAGTTGCATGAATAAAACACTTGAATTGTTTCACTTTTGAATTTAGTCACGTTATAATTTATTCGCCTGGTAAAAGTTATAATATAATTGTCCTTAGGTATATGTAATTTATATTATTATAAACTATTTAATTATATATACTTTTTTGTCATTTAGTTTTTCTTTTCAAGTCGCCTTGGACATCGGGTTACCTGGAAGAGATCCCTATAAGAGATAAAGATAAGGTTCTAATGGAAATATATTCATATTAAATTGTCTAGGTTTAAGTTATGGTGAACAATAAAAAAAATCCATTCATTGATTCAGTCGAATATATTATAACCCAACCTAACCTATTTTTCTATCATCAGATTTATATTGTTACGAGCTACAGGACTCGAATAAAAAATGCCGTTGAAACTACTATAGAATTTATTAGAACTGTACAAACACGTATAAAACAAATACAAATAACACTGGATACAACCAGTTCACACTGCACTATTCAATACAATTCGAACGCACAAAGTCCGTCGTTTATATCGCTAATCGAGAGTACTAGAAAACGTCTTACTCGCTTCGTAGTCCTCGCTTAACTGCGCGCCCCTCCATTCGGGCATCGTCTTATACTAACTACACAGTACCAAGAAGTTGGCTGCGCACACTAAGCTTGTAACAAATACTAATTTGCACACCTGCGAACGTCCACAAAGTCGAATACAATAACAATAGGGATTATAGTTCGACGCTAATGATGGTTATAAAACAAGTAAATTGACAATAGCGTGTTTTTCTTAACTACAAATTCAAAAGACAAAGGATTCGTCGATTACTAGAAAAGGACAATAAGCTGCGCTTACAATAGGCTGTGCGGCTTATCTTTGACGGTATGTAACAATATGATGATTGAAAAATCGGCTCTAGAGTACAAGCGAAATGACAAAATTAGGTAATTGACTTCACTTCTACGGAATATAACTGTGTGGATTGACACTCACTTGGCCAATTTTCAAACCTCACATAGCTTTTACAGCTGGAGTACAGCAGACAGGCAGACGGCGCACCTGATGGAAAGCGGTTACCGTTGTCTATGGACATTAGTAACACCAGAGACCAACACGCTGTCGGCCTCGATGAAATTCTATGAACCCTTTTTAAAAATCTCCATATCGTAGCACTGTGGGAAAACCACAGCTGGGTGCTTATTCCAAATCTCCGCGGTATACAAGAGAAACTTTCTAGAAAACCGTTGCGTACAAGAGTGAAGCGGCTCGAGAAGGTTCGAATGAACGCCTAACCGCTGGCGAGCGATGCGGTAGTAGAAAGAAAACGAAGGCACCATTCTGAATCGTTTGTATGTATTGTTTGTATTGCACGTTTGTAATATTTATATTTTTAATATTAAATTCAACGCAGCCTGAAGTACGAAAATCGGTACTGAAACAGCCTCAACACCGGTGCTCATCTTCTAGAGGGTAAATAGCCCCCTTTTAAGGAGATACTTACAAATGTTACCTCAAATTGAAACTCAATCTCAAAACGATCTAATTTTGAAGTTTCCAACATTATTATATTTCTAGTATATATATACTTGATACGAAGTTACCGAGAGTGTAGCACTCGTTCTGAGCAATGAAGTTTGAAAACTTTATTTACTTCCGCGGGGAATGTTTTATGTTCAATTTTTATTTTTACCCTTTTCTTGCAGGAATGGGCGCTTTAAAGATTTTATTTTTAGTTGGAATTGATCATGTTACTACTTGTACAATAAGTACGATACATAACATAATAATAATGCAGAAAAACCAATAGAATTTATACATCCAAGCTGCGCAAGTTACCCTTGTGTTACGAATGATATACCTACAACTGACACCTTTGGAATCTATGAAACTAATATCACCGAAGTTAGATAGATAGATAGATGACCCTCTATTGTACACCATAACAAAAATAAACTTCAGACTTTTTTATGAATGTATGGGTTTGCGTTTGACCACTGTCTCACCTGGTGTTGAGTAATGACATACGATGGAGCACGCTTACCTAGAAGATACCAATTCACTCGTTACTTGAACACTTCAAGATTGTATTTGTCAGGAAAAACAGACTCCGGCAAATTATTCCACTCTCCGTCGGTTGGTCCACTTGGTTCTGACTGGTGGTGTTTCCACCATGTAAAGGTGGCGCAGACCGGTGCGTCTTGTAGTCCGGTGGTAAAATGGGGATGGAGGTACCAGCTCGTGTAATTCTGAGGAATACTCCCCGAAATGTGTCCGACTACAACTATGTCTAATTATGCACTAAAGGCGGTCTTATCGCAAAAAAGCGATCTCTTCCAGACACCCTAGAAATGAGGTGAGATGATAGTGATAATGACAATTGTGATATACGCAAAATATAATAAGACTACTTACATTTTAGTAAAATAGATATATACTTAATATGCATACCATACAAATACATGTCTATACAAAATGTAAGTTAAGAAGTTTATGGTTATAAGAGCAAAGGGAACCGAAAAAAGCAAGGGATGGATTATGTGAGGCACACAATCACATTCTTATCTTAAAGACACTACTGTTGTCTAAATATTTTTTATTTCTTTTATCTTTTTTCTTTCGTATAATATTTATTAACAAATTACCACGCTATTGTAGTGGTAAACTTTAAGAATGTTTGTGAAAATAAATAAATACACAATGATTCTACACTTTGATTACGCAGCATCTAGGTGCTGGAATAATATTCCACAACCCATTAGAAATTTGCAAAGTCTTAATGGGTTTAGAACTAAAAAATATATTTTTAAAAGACCACCAGTGTTCACAACGCGATCTAAAACATGATACAAATTATATTTAATTTAATTGTAATGTTGTGTCGTTATATATGCATATACGAGCAGAAGAGCAGCGCCCGTTTTAACAGACCAGGATTATACTGAGACTGATGCCCCTTTTAAGACAAGATTATGTTAGTTTTTTTTTAAATTGTTATAAATTATATAGTATCTAATGTAATTTGTCTTGAATAAAATGATTTTCTTACTTTCTACATACCGTATAAATACACTTACGTATTCGCAAATAATCACAACATACATAGATATATACATGTATAACAAATCAACAGTCCCGGAGGTAACCGTAGCCAGCCCAGGTTGCCGGACTAATAACATGGTAATACGTATTAATATTACAATATGTCCGGAAATAAGAAGTGCCCACGTGTGCCACCTGACCGATCGATCAGGGTGCCCCAGAAACGGGGACCGAGCGAAAATGGGCGAGGTTACACCACTATACTAGTGCAGCGGGTACTTGTGTCTTGGCTGCTACATAAGGGGTGTGATTTTTTTAATTCTTTAGTGTTTGAGTGTATACCAAGTAACTAATTGTAGTCTTTCATTTTCTCATTCTAACTATTAGTATATAATGGTAATAGGTAGGTGACATCTAAAAATATATTTTAATTCTTTAATATAATATTGTTACGAGCTACAGGACTCGAATTAAAAATGCCGTTGGAACTACTATAGAATTTATTAGAACTGTACAAACACATATAAAACAAATACAAATAAAACTGGATGCAACCACTTCCCACAGCACGATTCAATACAGTTCGATACGCGCAAAGTCCGTCGTCTATATCGCTAATCGAGAGTACTAGAAAACGTCTTACTCGCTTCGTAGCCGTCGCTTGACTGCCCGCCCCTCCATTCGGGCATCGTCTTATACTAACTGCACAGTACAAAGAAATTGGCCGCGCACACTGAGTTTCTAAGAAATATTAATTTGCACACCTGCGAACGTCCACAAAATCGAAAACAATAATAATAAGGAATAGTTTGACGCTAATGATGGTTATAAAACAAGTAAAAAGACAATGGCATGTTTTTCTTAATTGCAAATTCAAAACACAAAGAATGCTTTAATCCGGGAGGACAATGGACTGCGGAGCTGTGCGCTTATCTTTGACGGCATGTAACAATATGATATAGATAAATTTAATGTGTAAATAATAATAATTAATGCGTTATTTAGAATCATAATCAAGTTTCCTACACAAGTTCAAAAAGACATCTCAATAACATATCACTAACACATACTACTTAACTGTAGTAACATGATTTATTTCAATGTGCTCATCATATTTAATAAACTGCCAGAAATGGTACGAGTTCAGCCTATAAATTTAGTCAAAAAGTCTCTGAAGAAAATTTTATTGAACACAGTTTATTATACTGTAAATGAATATGAGAATGACAAAGACATGACTAATAATATTTTGTAACTGGACATATTATTTTATTGCAATATTTTATATCATATATATAAGTATTAGGTTGGGGAAAAAGTTTCTTCGCATTTTATATAAAAATTCAAAAGGTTTTTTATAAAGTTTGTTTTTTGACTAAAGTATGTAGGTGTCATTTTGTTGGACATCTTTTTGCCATCTTGTAGGTAGGGACGTGATAGGACGAGCTTTTTTGTGTACCCAGCTTTTTTCAAATGCGCCAAAACCGTTTTGTGGTCAATTCCCAGTTCTCCAGCTACATCGGAACTACTAATATGCCGATCTTGCTCCACTTTTTGAAAAATGGCATCAATTTTGTCCGTAACAGGGCGACCAGAGCGACGTGCATCTTTGATATCAAAATTTCCGGATTGAAAACGCTTAAATCAAATTTGCGCTACTCTCACAGATACTACATTAGGTCCATAAACATCACAAATTTTTTTCGCGGCTTGTGTTGCATTTTTCCTTTTTTGTAGTAAAATTTTAAAACGTATCGAATATCTTCATTAGATTCACTCATTTTAACAATAAGAAAAACAAATGAAAATCACACATTTTCCTAATTTGAATTCAGAATTGTCTTCTTTAAAATTAAAACTTTTTAATGATACCAAAACCAGCCAGATATAAATGGTATAGCCAAAGAGATCTTATTACAAGTTCATACATACTATATGCGAAAAGACTTTTTCCCCAACCTATTATTTCTTAAAATGTAAATTTAGTTTTATAATTTTGATATGTATTCGAACATTGCATGCCTAATACGGCAAAATGTATTGAAACAACGCATATTGTAACATCTTGTGTACATACATTTTATCAATAAATTATTTCATTTATTCAGAAGCCCGTCTGAATGGCTACCACTCCTGATCTAGAGTATGCCGCCATAACAACCTTGAGTTGTGTTCTGGCATTAGTGGCCAGGTTCCAGTCACCCTTTAGAGAGCAGTGGCGTATTTCTAGCACCTTTGCTGTTACAAAGACTTGTTCCCTGTTATTTTTGATAATGATGATGATGAGTTCAGCAGACAGGCAGATGACTCACTTTATATAAAACGTTTACCATCACCCATGGACATTTGTGACACCAAAGGTGCTAACAATGTGCTGCCGCTATCTAAAAGGAAACTGAAACCTGGCCACTAATGCCGGAACATAACTTACTTATTATGGCGGCATGTTTTAGACCAGAGGTGGTAGCCATCCAGACAGGCATAAATTCTACCACCTGATAGTGAGTTGCTTTGTTGCCTCTTGCCACAGTTCGCCCGGCCACAGGAAATTGTATTCTTTCTCCGTTCCTGTATGGTAACTTGTTCATCTTACAGAATTACAATTTGTATTTATTATAACGCCATCTTTTACCCATTTAGCTGTATACACTCTTAAGTACCTGCACTTTAAAACATTACTTAAAATAAAACCTCCCGTATACCTGGGGCATTGTCTCAAGCAGCCACACCTATCACTTAGACTGAGTGACCCATATCTACAAGACGCTCTAATCTATTTCAACCGGATTAAGTTAACTCGGCTTAGTCACGCTGGGCGACCACTACCGATTGATCGTGGTCCGCGGTGTAGTGTCAGCTCGAGTTATATTGTTTTGCACAGGGTACCCACTGCCTTGTTTATTAAATTGTGTTCCAGACAAGCGCACTGATAGTTTAGCTTCTAAAATTTATTTGAGATGATGTTCATCCAAAACAGTGGACATGGGGGTAAATGGAGATAGAAGCTAAGCAGAAAAGATGCAAACCTTAAGAAATATTGCGTCTTGCATTATAATTTCTTAATGTATGGAGCATACATATCCATTTTAATCGACTTCAAGAAAGGAAAAGGTTCTTACTGTGGCTGTTAGCAAACGGGCCACCGACTACAGCCACCAGTAGCCAAGAAAAAGCAGTTGACACGCTTTTTCATGCATTTTTTAAGAACTCGCCGCACACGCGTGGCAGGTGGCGGTCACTCGCCACCACCACACCACTTTTGTTCGCACGATGTCACATGACCGCCACCGGTGGCTGTGGTTGGTGGGCGGGCCATTTATGCGCAGCTTATATCTTTTTATAAATTTTTTATATTGTAAAGGTTCGTGTTTGACCCACATTGCATCTGGTATCAGGTGGAAATGCAATCTACGATAGAGCACGTTTACCTAGAAGAAACCTGTTCACGCGAGACTTGAACACCCCTAAATTATATGCATCAGAAAAAAAACGACGGTCAAGAGTTCCACTCTTCAGCGGACCGTATATTAAAAGTGGAAGCAGAGCGCTTCGTATGCTTGGTTGGTGTTTCCATCATATATCTGTTGTGTGAGCTCGTACGTCTTCTTGTCTGGCGGTAAAAAATTGAGGGTGGAATTAATTCGTGCAATTCCGCGGCACATTCACCAAAATGTATCCTATAGAATGCTGATGAACTTAACAAACCCTTTATTTTGGAGCTCATTTATTTTACTGATTTTAATAATTCTTTTTGCGTCAGCATCAAAATGGTCCCATCCATTTAATAAATGTTAGGTCTTGGACTTTTAAGATACACTACTGAACAACTTAACAATAACCATCGTGTAGCCGCAGGGGGGCTTTGTGGCAAAACCTTAGGTGAGTAGCGACACCTCGGACCTGACTCTGGGGCCAAGGCAAGGCCCCTGCCTCCGTGCTTGCTTTAACCAGCCGACACAGGTAGAGATTACTAGAGCTAAGATTCAAGCTCCAGGGTAGAAGTTATAAATGGCATAACGTCAGAAGTAGCTTCGGTGAACCTGCAGCCCACCTCTCGGCGTCCCTTAGCCACCCACACCCATGTTGCCTCTTGCTAACTTTGTACGGCATTTTTAGGGGCCCATGCCGTGAAAGGCAAGTCACCGTCTACCCATTTTATCCATGTTCCTTGTGACGGACAGACGCCATAGCCCCAAATCCCTAGTTCCATTACCAGTTCATCTCAATAGCCCGGTACCTTTTGTTCTCATTCCCTGTAATAGTCCTACATTGACCGGGACTTGTCCTTCAGTGCATTTTTATATGGTGTAGACAGAGATAAACGCTGATCAGTGTCACGCCAAATTTACATTAAATTTGTCAAGGGGCCTCGACGCGCTTGGTCTTCCCATAGCCCCACGCAAGCCCTCGCAAAAATCCGGGCCATTTTTATGGCCCGTGGTCTTTGAGACCATCGTATGAATTGAATTATGTCAATGAAACCTAACTGTGGATGTAGTAATATAATTGTATGAGACTTTCATTCATAATTCCTTTAAGATTACTAAGTTATATTTATTAAGTTTTCGTGGTTCATATACAGTTTTTTTATCTGCCCATATCAGAAATGTGATAATGTATGCAAGACTTACCATATACATCAATACACCCAATCTGCCACTTCATGTTTGGCTGGGTGTTGATCTGGCACATATAGCAGCCCCTATCCTCAGCTCTGAGTGGCCTAATCCTCAGCTGCCATGTGCGTGGAGCGTCCACGTTTACTGAGTATCTAGCGCCCAGGACTGTTTTCTCGTGCATCGTAAGGACGGTTTGGTCTTCAGCTCGTAACCAGCCAACCTAACGGTAAAAAATGAGGTAAATATGTATTTATATGTTATGTATATTAAATATAGTTCTACCTATTTAGTATATAAAACAACTGTATATGTTACATGTATTTATTTGTAACTTAAATGTAAGAACGCGTTCTATGTATTATGTATAGCATCATCGTCATTATTTTTCTTGAGATTGTCTGGAAGAGATCGCTTTTTAGCGATCCGTCTTATCGCTATTTACGTCTTATCGCTTATGCCATTTACGCATAATTAGATGTAGTTTTAGGCTGTAACTCTATTTCTGTATTGGTGTATAATAAAAAGTTAGCTATCTATCTATCTAAATAGTCAGTATACACACTTGTGTAAAAATTCTGAATTAGAAACTTGGGTATGATAATTTGGATCTACTTGTATATGTAATAAAATCCTTACATTGCTTCAACAAACTTATAGATTATAGCATTGTATAACGTGTTTATTATTTGTTGTATAGGTCTATGTATGCATATATTTTTATAGCGATATACTTATTTATTAAAAAAAAAACTGACACTGAAAAATTGAGACGAAGAAGACTAAGGTGATATGCGCATGTAACGAGGAGGGACGAACGTCACGTGACAAAAAGACTGTTAAGCTCCAAGATTGATGGGTACAAATATAAAGGTAGACCAAAAAAGAAATGGATGGATTTTGTGAAAGGTGATATGATGATTTGTGGTGTGACAGAGGACGTATGTCAGAATAGCGCAGGGCCGAAAAAAAGGACATATTGCGCCAACTCCAAATAATTGGGAGAAGGTGAAAGAAAAGAGAGATACTTATTTATTACACTACACAACAATACACTATTTTCAACACATCTTGTTCATCCAAGGGTTGCTTGGAAGATAAAAAAGAGCCTGAGATAACACATAAATAATTATGATGGAAAAATCTTTTTAAGCTAGACGTGTTGCTGGGCAGTTTCTTGCCGCTTCTTCTCCTTTGAACAGCGATAACACATTGCGAAGTAGTGTACATAGAATAGGAAGTAGATTTAAGTTTTTACTTACATGTATGACCTTCAAAAAGTTTTCTGCGGTGGAACTTATTTTGAATAAAAACATTTGAATTTGATAATGCTTTTTGATTTATTTTTACATAGGTTATTTTTTATTGTATATTCTGTTAAAGATTTAACCATTATTACTAAATTTATTTGAGATGTTTTCATCACAAAATATTCTTATATCAGAAATTTTAATTTGCTAGTCGCGGTAATGTGGTACAAAATGTTTGAGACCATTTTTGTGTATTTCAATTTCAATTCATTGAATTTTTGACACTAGAAAATATATTTAGATTTTAGTAATAATTGACAATTTTATAATAATAGTACTAATATATAATGTTAAATGTTAATTTACAACAGGTACCATGTTATACCCTAAAAGGGTTAATATATAATCATGTCTATGTATCTACATTAAGCATTGAATAAATGAATTTAATTTATTCTTGGTAAGAATATGGGCACATACTATCCGTAATATCTAAAACTTTTCATATCTGTTGTTCATTTTTAATCATTATTAAGGTATTTTTCATATTTTAATGTTAGCTGAAATATATTTCAGTGATAAATTATATCTTAGGGCGAAAGAATCATAAATATTAATCAGCAGGCAAAATTTTAATACAAAAGAGGAACCTTAAAAAACACGAAAATATAATCGCTCCAACGATTTTAATCATCGGCTGTGATGCGAATTTCAATTTTATTGTAAACAATAAGAAAAAGCTCAAAGGCGCGGATGGGAAAAAACAGTGAGAATCGGAAAAGATCGAAACAAAAGGCAACAACTGGGGAACCCCACCGCAAGCAGCAAAATACCCTGTCTAATGTTTCGTTCACATCGAGAGATCTCGTCGCGATTGGAAAGACATTTTGTTTCTTTTTTTAAAGGTGGAATAGTTTTTGATGTCGTTTGGTTTGCACTGTTTTTGTAGTAAGTTCTTTATGATCTAGAAACAACGTATTGTATGAGTCTCTTTTCAGTTGCATACTCCCAACCAATTAGGATTGTTAAAATATCGCCGGCGTCATTGTAAGACATTGTAACTAAATGTTTTGGTAAACTATGCTTTTCGTCAAGATTCTCAGAAATTCGGTCAGTCCGGTCAGGTAGACATATTGCATTTGTGCAGCAAAAAAAGCAATGCCCCAATGGAGAGATGGTCAGTCGAGAGATGGGCAGTTGAGCGATAACCAGCCGCGAAGCAAGACTTGTGTACATTCGACAATCTATTTAGTGACAGACTCTGCGCGTGTTATTGAATCGTGCATTACGTTTGGACTGATTGTGTTCAGTTATATTTGTACCTGTGTTATACGTGTTTGTATATTTCTAATAAATTCAATAGTAATTCTAACGGCATTTTAATTCGAGTCCTGCAACTCGTAACATTAATATAGTAATAAATATAGATATCACTATATTATATAACAACTAGAATACGCTCGCAACTTCGTCTACGCTTGACTTGAAATTCCCGCGAGATCATTAAACTCTAAAGTACCGCAGCATTTTAAAAAAATCTTTTAATGAAAACTGTGTCGGAATAAGCTAATTTTTATGCACCCAAACAACTCCCAACCCAATCTCGCTGGAATGTGCTCGGGAATGGTTTTTAAACTATTCCCGAGAACATTCCAGCGAGATATCCAGTATAAAAAATATCACACATTGTATTACATAAACTTTGCTATCAGTCAGTGAAAATTAGAAGTGAAATTGGAATTCGATTATTTTTATATTTTTATTCTAGGAATGATTTAAAATGGTCAATTTAAATAATTTCTAGAAAAATTCCCGCCGCATTCCCAGGATAAATAATAGCGCAGATTTTAATTCTAAGAATTTGCTGTCGATCAGCGTCGCACCTAAATAGGCCCACTAGTTTTTACGTGAATCCCGAACAAACAGAAAAGAAATATAAAAAAATGCATTCTGTTCTCCGTCGTTTATATTGTCTATTCCAGTTGTTTTTAAAAGCGTCAATGTACAATTGTAGAATTTTATAATATGAGAGATTTTGACGTAAAAAATTATTTCACCAAAAACTTAGTTAAAAGGTCCTGCACTAACGCCGGCGATATTTAATTTCCTTCTATCATCATCGTCGCATTAAATCCCAGTTGCGTTTGGAGCCTCTGCCTTGAAGCACAGGGTTCGCTTTTCTACTTTCTCTGCTCCATGTCACACGATCTTTGGTGACCCCATTTTGAGACCATTGCGCGACGTCAAGCCAGCCTTTCTGGGACCTATCCCTTTAACCGAGGCCTAGCGGAGGCGGCAGGCCAACATTTGCTCCAAATGTGACTAGCCGGTGACCATGAAACGGGGCCGTAACAAAGTAAGCGGTACTCCTGCAGCTTAGCACCTATCACGGTTCCTTCCATACTTCTGTACTCACTGCTATACATCCTCTGTCAGACCACAAGTCATCATATTATAACTTCTCATAATCCATTCATTTCTTTTTTGTTTTACATTGCTTCTCATTCCTAGATCTTGGCGAAAATCACTTTAATAAATATATTTCATTGACTCATTGAGGTTGCAATACATCACATTATAAAACTACCAAGACTGTTAACATGGCAACATAGAATAGCTAACCTACAATCTGGTAAGGTATTACTTTACGCTGCAGTCTTATACTCATTTTTTGCAAGAACATTTTAAAATATATAGACAAAATTTACTCAAAAAAATCCAGTTTAATAGAAATTTTTTCTCGACTGTTTCAAAACAACACGATGCTTTTGGAGACTTTAGTATAGTGTTTGTAAAATAAGCAATATAAAGCACTATAAAGGTTTAATATACCAGGCCACTCAGAAAGTATTGCGAAAAAAGGTTTTTATGTATAAGAGACTGGCCAGTTATAATCTATTTTGAAAATATGATTGTTTATAGCTAAAAATAGGTACGTTCCAATTTCACATTGTTTCCGAGCTAATTAAAATTATCGTATCTCATTGAAAAATGGATCTGCACCGGGAACATTTTCGCGCTATTATTTTTTACGATTTCAAATGTCGTCTGAAACCGGACGAATCGTGCGATAGACTTCAAATGATATTCATGGATGAAGGCCCTTCTAAGGTAACCGTGTATCGTTGGTACAATGAATTCAAGCCCTGCCGACTAACTTTGGGAGATGAAGAAGGAAGTTGTCGCCCTTTGACGATTCTTATTGAAGAAAGCATGCTAGCAGTGAAAAAATTAATCCAATACAAGAGGCGAGTTACGTATCAAGAGATTCAGCACGTACTGCAGATTGGATCGGGAAGCCTTCACGAGATTCTACAAGCGCATCTTCGCGTGAGGAGGATAGTTTCACGCTAGATGCTGCACAACTCCACCGATTCTTAGAATCAGGCCCGGGTAGAATGGTGCCATGATATGAAACAAATTTGAAGCAGGCTCGTTTCGGCGTGTTTACGACATCATTCCAGGTAATGCGTCCTGAATTTATTAATACGAGCCAAAAACGAAGCGCTAGTCGACGGTTTGGGTGTTTCAAAACGATCTAGAAGCGGGGGGAAGATTTTGATCGCGAGTTTTTTTCAATTTGACTGGTTAGTTGATGTCAATTCCTTTACGAAACCAAAGAAGCATCAACGCCGAATGGTATAATACCAACTGCTTGGCAGAAGTTTTCTCTGTTGTGAGCAACACGCGACCAAACACAGGGCTCTGTGGGCTACTTCTCCACCACGAAAACGCACCCGCCCATACCGCGCTCAAAACGAGGGACTTCCTGGACAGCACGCCGGTCAAACTTCTGGGTCACCCTCCTTACAGCCCTGACCTAGAACCGTGTGACTTCTTTTTATTCCCAAAAATAAAAAAATCTGCTCAAAGGGATAGAATTTTCGTCGCCAGAAGATGCGCTGTCAGCGTTCGAGCAAGCTATAAACAAGGTGTCTGCGGCGGACTGGAAAAAGAGTTACAAAAACTGGTTCAGATGCATGAAACTTGGTATGGAGGCGGATGGAAAATAATTTGAAAAGATTTAATAAAAAAATATTTACCCATGGAACATTGTTTTAATTTAAGAAATTATTAAAAGTTAATTTGCTTCCAAAATGGAGATATGTGTTTTTCTCTTCCTATGGTTTATAGTCTGTTATTGCAGAAAAGTCTCTAAAAATTAGGTAGATAAAGCCTTAAAACATTTTCAACTTTAATCAGTTTGAATGAAATCCTTTGAATTTAGATAATAGAAAGCAACAAATCTGTTGAATTTGTGTTAAAATTCACATCTCAAAATGTATTAAAATGTGATACGAGATACCAGTAGATTGTGAAACAGCATACGACCGTTTCACTGAATTTCTAGACCAACAAAACGTTAATGAGAATTAAATGCTCGTATTTTCCACAGTTCTAACTGTGGAGACAATAACTATGGTTTCTTTTTGTACAATCTTTGTTGTAGATTAGATTGGCTTTTTTGAACACAAAACTATAAGGCTATTTTTAACTAGCTGTTCGCGTTATTTGATTCTTATGGGACCTGGATGATTTAACTGTTAACTATATACATTTTTTGACAAAAAAAAATATAAATTAGCGTATTTATACATACACATTATTACGCCCGTTTCCTATGGAGGAAGACAGAGACTGGATCTCCACTTGCGATGATCCTGACAAACAACTTTTGCTTCATCTACGTTCATTAACCTCTTACATGCACGCTTCTTTGAGATGCTTTTTACCTGACCTCGATTTAATACTTCTGCTATTTGATAATAGTGTGTACGTAGCGGTCACCGCTACCTACTCTACCGTTCACGGTGCAGTCATATACTTGTTTTGTGATTCTATTCTATCTATTTTTATCCATTCTCTCTACATGCACAAATCACCTTAGCATTTCTGTTTCAACTCTTGTTATTACATCTTCTTTCAATCTACAATGTTCCATTATTACACTCTTCCTTATCATATTATTCATCCTTACCTCATATATTCCAAGCTCTCATTTTGACTACGTTTATGTTAACTTCATGCTTCTTCTGCCATACCCTACTTTCACTGCCATACATATGTTGGCACCAACACCTCTTGATGGAAAGCCAAGCGTGCCCTTTATATACACTTTCTGGCTTTTCATAAAATAGTTTAGCTCTCCATTCACATTAATTACTACCTTATTTACCTGCAATTACTCTTCTTTCAGTGTCATTTTCATGCTTTCCATCCTTGGTAAACATGCAGACTAGATAAGCAAATTCTTTGACTTGCTTTAACTTTTGATTTCTTATCTATATATTACAAATTGTCTTACTTTCATCTCTTTCAAACATCATAACTTTCATCTGTCCAAATTATTATTGATACCCTTTCTCTTAAAAGAATCGTCCATAATTGTTACCATCCCCTGTAACTCTACTTGTTGAGCTTATTTATGTTACAATAAAATTATAATGTTATAAAATAAAAATATCTATAAAACTTTAACCATCACGTGGTTGTAAAACGTGCTAGCTAACATTGGCTATCTTGTTTGTGACGTTTTGTGCTTAGATTTTTCATGGAATTGTCAATAACAGTTTTCAGAGTCTGGACAAAAATAGCAATATGACGTCACACGCTCTATTTTGGTCAACGTTATACCTTCAAACTAATATCATAATACTAAATACTTTATAGGTATGTATACTATATGTACTATTATTACGACTTAACCAAAATGCCACGAAGCAAGCCGAAAAATGTGAATGCGCACCTGCCGGCCATAAAGCCCAAGCTTATTACCTGCCCGCATTTGCACTTTTTTTTGTTTTCTTTGTGTTTATTATTTGTAATTAGAAAAGCCGCCTATTGTGTATTGTAAACCTCTCTGGTAGGCAGTGGCCAGGTGTAGTCCTAAGAATCCATTGTTTACACGGTCGTGACATATTGTAAGTTGAGTATAAAGGGATGCCCGAACGGAGACATCGGCAGTCAAGCGACGATTACGATCAAATCAAGACTTGTACATTCGCTAAGCGATATAGTAACGAACTTTGCGCCTGTTATTTAATTGTTCATTACATAAGGATTTATTGCGTCCGGTTATATTTGTACCTATGTTATACGTGTTTGTTAATTATTAATTTAGTCTCAAAAGAATTTAACACTATAATAATATATTCATAATAACAGTTTAATTTACAAACTCAGATCTGATATAGCATACGAACTTAGGAACTCTTGGTTCACGAGTAAACATTGCAACACTAAGTTTGAAACCAGACGTTCCTAATAACCTGGGAACAAACACTTGCGACCTAGATTATCCCTCCCTCTATTACAAGCCACCCTGTATGCTTATATTCCCTTTGTGAAATATTATTGTGGTTGTAATTTATTAATACCTTTGTTTGTAGAACTGATTTGAAAATTTGATATCTCAAGAGTCGAGCAAAGAATACGTGTTAAGAGGTAAGTATAGTAGAAATGTCAAAAGATAGTTCAAGTGAGATTTATTCTGATCCAATGTTGTTTTAAGACTGGTAAACTTCGAAAATAAGGAGTTGGGTGGTCAATTTTGTAACATTTCTCATTGTACCGTACACGGCGGGATCGGCAACCCAAAGGCACAAACCCACGAGGTAATTTTAAGTACTCACCTGGTACTCCAATCGGCGGTGGGAAAGGGAACAAGGGGAACACTAATCCGTCAGTATTTTAAGGGAGGGGCGCCCCTTGAAAGGAAATATATAAAATATCTTACTAAACTACTACTACAAGGGAAACACTACGGAGGAGGGATAAAATGTGTGTCCAAATACACCCGGAGCCTCGTCCTTTTCCGATACAACCACTTGCTCACTGGGTATATTAAATTATCATCACTATCATAATGTTCCACTCACTGGTAAATATGTAAAATTCTCAATAAATAATCAAATATTAAATTATATCACGCGAGAGCAATCAATCCGTGCGCCTTCAAGCAATTCCGCGGCATATATTCTTCAAGCAATTCTTTTCGACGCGATAAAAAAGTACCCTCGTATGAATCGCATAACAATCGAAAACCGGCGTATGTTCTAATTTGATGTCATTATTCTGTATTTCGAACACTCATTATAACTAGAAAAAATAAAATTTGAAATTTGAACAATAAAAAAACAAGTTGAGCGAATTAAACTGTTAAATTACAAATTCCGATTTGAAATTTTTTTTCGCAAATTTAACACAATTTTTTTGACACGAGACTTCTAAGTAAATGCTAAATTCTATTGTTTGCTATTAGTAGTTAACATAGAGACAAATTGAGAGACATCAGAGTGAGGTTCCTTTATTATTTTAGTAACGGGAACTTTAAAAACAGGAAAAATTATGTGGGTACCGAGAAGAAGTATAATTTAAATACTTTAAACACAGCTACAAGTCACAAACAGCAACATAATGATAATGAACATCCCAAAGTATTGATAAAGAATCTTATTCACTCATGGTTTGAAAATCAAAAGAAAAATCTCTTTAATGTGTACCCCCCTTTGACAAATTACACGTTACTCCACACTTCCGCTCTAATGATCAAAGCGTTTCCCAAAACGGGGTAATTGGGATAATGGGTGCAATCACGACATTGGCTATTGAGCCCATATGAATACACAGTTTTAGATATTGAAATTTATATTATAGATTTATTATGAATAACAGGCCAGAAGGTCAATTATAGTAATTTATTGATAGGTTGTTTTTAAATTCGTGACAATTTTTTTTGGCTCCTGTTCTAGTATTCGATATTAGATCCCTACTGTATACGATATAGGTACTAACTGTTAGCCGCGACTTTGTTCGTATTTATTTGAATTAAAAATAAACTACATTACAATATAACGACATATAATTTTAAAAAAAATCAGTGATAACATAAATTATTTTTGTAATTATTCATAGAAAGAGTTCTTCTAAATCATTTATATTAAATTTAGTACAAATATGTAATATATATTCCACCAGACATTGCTGTAGTCAAATATTGTTACAGTCTAGGCGCCGACAAAGACATAAATTCCACGTACAAATCTGTAAAAGCACATTTTATTACCTGTCAGCATTTGAACTAATTTTAATCCTTTTATGATCGTCTCCTTTTGTTTACTTATTATGAAGCACAGCCTATTGTCATTAGCCAGGTGTTAAAGATTATGAGTACAAGCTGATTCTGAGAAATTGAGTCCACGTTGCCGGGCGGGCACAGTGAATTGGTGAAGTATAAAACGGCGGCCTGATTGAGATAGGAGGCAGTCAAGCTACGACTACGATATGGAGTGACGTGTGTACATTCGGGAATCTAATAGTGACGGACTTTGCGCGTTTTATTGAGTTACGACCTTATGCATTACATTTGGATTTGTTGTGTTTGGTTATATTTGTACCTGTGTTATACGTGTTTATATAGTTTTAAAAAACTCTATAGTAATTCTAACGGCATTTTAATTCGAGTCCCGCTAAACTCGTAACAATATACAAAAAATTCGAAATCAGAGATATGTCTGTCAACTTGGCATACGTGTAACCGAAGGTTGTAATTTTTTTCAGAGTATACATTGAACATTAAAAAATGTAGTTATGATTTACTATATTTTTTGAAGTCTTCTATATTTACGTCAATAGGTGGCAAAAATATATGGAGTAGAGTGGAGCGGAGTGGAGAGTAACCGGTGTGACATGCGACAAACTAATGCCACTGAAACTAAAAGGGCCGATATATATGTATAAATCTGTCATACGACAGGTCATGTTATACGGGTCCGAATGTTGGGCCACTAAAATGATAGACCACAAACGTCTCCACTCAGCTAATATGAGAATGTTGAGATGGATGTGTGATTACAGATGAGACACGAGTACATAATGGGGATCTATGACAGTTGCACCCGTGATTGAAAAATTGAGAGGAAGAAGATTAAGGAGGTATGTAAGTAAAGTCACGTGACAAATAGAATAATAAACTACAAGGGTACAAATGTAAAGGTAGACCAAAAAAGAGATGGATGGATTGTGTGAAGTATGGTATGATGATTTGTGGTGTGACATAGGATGTATATCAGAATAAAGGAGTGTGGAAGGAAAAACAAAGACAACAATTTTCCAGTTTGAGTTCCATCCCTCCTTAATTTTACTTCTGAACTATGTATGAATTAAAAACTTAATGTATAAATAATGTATGTAATATTTGACGGCCTCTGTGGGTGAGCAGGCTAAGCCGGCAAAGCCGGCTTACCTCACTGCAACGCAGAGGCTCCGGGTTCGTTTCCTGGTATAGTAAATTTTGGAAACGTATTTTCTCCGTTATTTACTATATAGTCTGGGTGTCTGGGATCGGCCCCAGCGTGTTCCGTTGTATATTACCCATAACACAAGCGTAACTTGCTTAATTTGGGGATATACAGTGTGTGTGTCTGTCTGCCGATTTATTTATTTATTTAAAATATATGTATAATAATATAAATAATGTAAGTATATAATTAAAATAAAGAAAATTGGTTTGAACATTATACGTTGAATAGTTTTTGAGAAATAGTACCCCATGTATTTCAATGAAATGTTTGTTTTATAATTCTATAGGCAAATTAGGAAAATATTGGATTTTTATTACGTCTACGTATCTCTCCAATGCGTTCAAATCTGTAGTAAAGATTATATTAATAATAACAGCGTCATTACGTATAACGACCCACTGCTGGGCACGAGCTTCCCACTATAGGGGAACAGACAGTATACCCGCTACGCTTTTCCAAGGTGGCTCGGCAGGTTTGACACATCGTTTTCTTCGATGTGCAGGTTTCATCACGATGTTTTCCTTCACCGTTGTTAGCACATGTTAATTGTCACGATATGTACACTAGGTCAGAGAACTGCTTAAGTGGTGTATGCGTTTCTTCCAGGATTCGAACCCACGCCCGTTGAGTTTGGGACGCGTGCGCTAGCCACGATGTTAGATCACATTAATGTTCCTAAATTTCAACGTGGGCAAGAACTCAAATACCATTACTAAAAACATAGAACGTAAAACAACTATTATTAGCTCTTCATTTCAAAAGCTTCAAGGCTTTGTTATATTTCTTTTATATATAAGTATATACCCTTTCTATACATATGTTCTCGTAGGTATCATAATATATCATGTAACTATGGAGCTATTTAGCAAACGACCGAAGCGTAACTAAACTTTAACACTTTGGCTGATATACGACCGGTGTTCGTGGGATAACCTAACTCGCTTCTCACATTATCAGCTATTCATTTTATTAAAATACCCGCAGTTTTTCAAAAAGTTCCAACATTCTAAGTTTTACGAAGTAATTGTAGTTTTATTCTTCTTTTATAGTCGACTAGCTTTTTCCCGCGACTTCGTCCGCGTGGAAAAGTTAAGTTCTCTGCTCCTATTGGTCTTTGGTCTTAGCGTGATGATATATTGCCGATAGCCTTCCTCAATAAATGGGCTATCTAACACTGAAAGATTTTTTCTAATGAGACCAATAGTTCCTGAGATTATCGCGTTCAAGCAAACACACAAACTCTTTAGCTTTATATATTAGTATAGATTAGTTTTATTTTAAATGAATTTTACATAGCTTATTTTACTGCAATTTTGAATTATTGTTATTGTTTTAAATTATTGGGTTTATTTCAAAAACATTTTTGAAGAAAAAGACACTTTCTTGTATTTTTAATGTCTGTAAATCTTTATTGTTGATATTTGAAGTTTAAAAACTTACCACTTTATAATAATGTAGTTTGTTGTAACATTAAACATAATGAAAAGAGTGTTTCATAATCGTATTTTAAGTGCGATCACGAACAACTTGTACTTACTTTAACTTTATTTTAATGACCCGATAAACCTCTTATACATATTATGAATAAGGCGGTTGGTTGTCATTTAAAAAAAAATTGAAGTCAGTGCAAAATAAATTTTCGTTTTACTTGGCGCCTAACTTCAAAATTATTTGCAACAACAGGCAAGTGTTGTTTAACTGCCGTAGAATACAGTTATTTTGTAATATTAATTAAGTTTTTAGGTACTCATTTTTTTATTTCTCGAAACAGGCAAACGGTTCATCAACTGGCCTACATGTTGCCGGAAAACAAATTATGAGGCCCTTTATAAACAACCAATGTCTGTATCAGTGTATTCAAGTCCAAATTTTCTTAAACAGAACGCACTTACTTTATGTTTGCCCAAGTTGGTAACGGCGCAACCTAGCACAGCTTCTCTTCCTAGGAAGAAAGTATGATTTCCTATCGGCCTTTCAAATTCTGGTTCTTCGGAAAACTTCTTAGTCGTCATTTGCGAGTCTGAAACAATGAGAAACTTTATTCAATATGAGTTTTTATAAATAGTAATAAGGAAAATAGTAAAATATAAATAAGTAATAAGAAATAGCCGATAAACTACGTAGAGATAGATGGACACAAAATTAGTAATAAGAATATTGTTATTATATTAGTAAACATTTAACTATTACAAGAAAGAATGTAACTAGATAAGTAAGCACATTGTAATAGAAATAAGTTTGTAAATAAAGAATAAAGCAAAAAATTAATAAAGAAAAAATATATATAAAAAAGTAAATAAGCCCTGACAGGACATGTTTGTCAGGAAGAAGATTACAAAAAAATATGATTTTATGGTACATAAGCAAACACGCCAAAAAATCTTTAATAAAAATCAAAAATAATACTCAAATATATATAGATAGAGAACTCCTTGTTGTACACCAATACAAAAATAAACTTGTAGCCTAACGGCTTTATTCGTATTGATTTAGAGTAAGTTTGTAGACTTCTTTAAGGACCTTAAAGAAGACTACAGACGTACTCTAGCTCAATATGAATAGGACCGTAAAAATATAATGATTGTGCACAAAGGGTGATCTTATTGCTAAAAAACGATCTCTTTCAGACAACCCCAAAAAAGAAATGAGAGGATAATTGAGATGGTGGTATACGGAACATGTAGTACGATTACTTACGTTTTAGCAGTAAATATATAAAATGCATAAGTTTCGTATCTTAATAAGAAATATAAATAAATACGGGACGAATAAACCCATGAGGTTTCTGAGGCATAGTCGAATATGTATGTTGTCGTCGTCGCCAGCCAATCGCGGTTCACTGCTGAACGTAGGCCTCCCTAAGTCAACGCCACTCATCACGGTCCTTTATCTTCCGCATCTAGCGCCTACCGCGACCTTCCGCAGGTCGTCAGTCCATCGAGCTGGAGGGCTCCTCCGACACTACATTTACCGTAGTTTTAGTAGTTTACCGAAAATGTTGTATGTATATGAATTTAAGCATATTACTGGAAAGTAAATTAAATAAAAAAAATCTAACGAAAAAGAAACCGACTTCAAGAGTATCTAAAAAGTAAAAAATAAAATTTTCTATAACGTCTTGAAGTCGAAGCCAAGTAACACATCTCTTTGGCTATAAATCTGCTCTTGGGTTCTCACATATGTGCACCACACACATGCGTCTGTGGAACAGAGATAATCCGACCGGGATACCACGGTCTTTCTTGCCGCCGCAGTGCCGGCAGATGGTCACGCCACGCCGCCTTGAATGATGTCTTACGGAGGGCGCTTGACACCGCCAAAGTGCCGGCTTTATTGGAGCCGAACGGTATTTCACGTGACGATGGTAGGCGTCCTAATGGAATGACTCTAATTCCCTGGCAGCGTGGCAAGCCTTAGGTCTGGGATGCGACTTGCGTAGACACGTTGGCCGCATCCCATTTACTAAACACGTCTAGATCAGCCGGTTCGGCGGCGGAAACAGCTGAATCACTCAAGCGGCGCAAATATGCAACCCTCAGTGAGAGTTATATGTTTGTGCCGTTTGCTGTCGAAACGCTTGGACCATGGGGTCCTGAGGCCATGAGCCTCTAGCAAAAGTTATCGAAACGACTTATTGACTCTTCAGGTGATCAGAGGGCTGGTGCTTACCTCGGCCAACGGATCAGTATGGCGATCCAACAAGTAAACGTAGCCAGCCTTCTGGGCACCTTACCCATAGAAAACAGTGATTTAGGTTCAGTATTCTACTTATAGTCTTGAGGGACTATGGGTAGAATACTATACAAATAAGTTAAGTTTTCTTGCATTGTATTCGATTGTATATGTAAGTAACTATTGTCTTTAATTTTATTTAGTATAGTAACACATAAAAGTTACTTTATTTTTCAATATTTTGTTCTTTGTAGCAATGTATTTTTTTAAATTTTCTACTATGTAGTTCAAAATATAATTATTTTTTATTATTTCTTTGCGACAACGAGTAAATATTAGTAAAGAAAAGAAACATTAATTTAAAGAAACATACCTATATTGTTCGGTTAGATTAGAAAATGGAACAGAAATGCGTTAACCGATCCTTGGTCTTTTGTTAATCGAGAACAATATCCAGCAAAGCTATGGATCTATGCAAATGAGACCTGTCACAACGCCGGCTAGTCGATGCGGAACATTGCATTCAAGGTAAACTGCTACGATGTTTGTATCTGATACTGGCATGTCTAATGGCATTCAGATTTCTCCGAAGACCTTGGTTTTATCTATAAGGTCTATATTCCAATGTATTTACTCAATTAGAGTAGTGAAACAAATTCCAATTTAACAGAGTTGCAGCTAACACAATACCTACATATAACGTGGATTAAAAAATAAAGTGATCGACAAAACATAATTATAATGTAAAAAAGTATATTTTTGCTTTAAATATATTTTTATGATAACCACCCGGTTATTGTATAGATTATATAGACCTTTAAAGACTTAAGTAGTACTCTTAAAGGGAACTTTACGGTTGTATAAATTAAAATTTGTTTTTAAATCGTAACTCCATTATTAAATTTTAGATTACATTCCAGTCAAAGTGTGACTTTTTTTAACAGAGGAAAAATTGATTTTTAAGTAATTAAAAAGTGTTAAACTTATGAAAAATATTATTGCACTCTCTTAGATTTTTAATGTATAGTAACTTTCAAATTTATCAGACACATAGAAGTTGATGAAAACTAGGATGAAAAATTATAATGCCGCTCATTTTTCCATTATATATATATAATATCGTTACGAGCTACAGGACTCGAATTAAAAATGCCGCTGGAACTACTATAGAATTTATTAGAACTGTACAAACACGTATAAAACAAATACAAATAAAACTGGATGCAAACAGTTCACACTGCACGATTCAATGCAATTCGACACACGCAAAGTCCGTCGTCTATATCGCTAATCGAGAGTACTACAAACGACTTACTCGTAACGTAGTCGTCGCTTGACTGCCCCACCCCTCCATTCGTGCATTATTTTATACTTACTATACAGTAAAAAAAACCGCCGCGCGCACTGAGTTTCCGAGAAATAGTAATTTGCACACCTGGTTATCTATTCCTGCGAACGGTCAACAAAGTCGAAAGCAATAACAATAGGCTATTGTCTAATTGAAAATTTTAAATACGAAGTAATAAAAAGAACTCCGAATGCGGGAGGGCAAATAAACAAGATGCGCAGTATTTCTTTGTCGGTATGTGACAATAGGTATGCAAGTGGCCCAACTTGTAACAATATTATAAAATATTACACAGGAGGCCCTAAAACGCCGCAAATACTCAGCCATCGGAAATGACTATATATTTGCGGCTTTTGGGGTCGAGACCCTGGGACCATGGGGACCTGAGGCGCACAAGCTTTATCGAGACATAGCCAAACGTCTGGTGGACGTCTCACGTGACCAAAAGACTGGTTTATATCTCGGGCAACGCATTAGCGTTGCCATTCAGCGAGGCAACGTGGCCAGTGTTTTGGGCACGTTTCCTACTGACAGCGGTCTGGTACTAGATTTTATAGTTTAGTGTTAGTTTGTATATATAGTTTATTTTTAATTAGGTATTAATATTATAAAATTATGAAAATTCCGTGTCTGTACATTGAAGCTATTTTAAAAAACAACAACTGGAATACACTATATAAACCATGGAGAATACGATGCAATTTTTTTTAGAAGCCTTGTCTGTTTGTTCGGAATTCACCTAAAAACTACGGGGCTAATTTCGATGATAAACAGAAAAATCTGTGCTACTTTCTATCCCAGAAATCCCGCAGGATTTTTTTCTGGTAATAATTTAAATTGGCCAGATAAAAAAAACGAATATCAATGTGATTTATTCACTGTCAATAGCAAATTATATGTCATAAAATGTGTGATTTTTTGTCCCGGGAATTCCGCGGAAATTCTCCCGGGAGCGATTTGAAGTTGTCCGGGTGCATAAAAATTAGTTTATCCCGGCATAGTTTTCACTGAAACGATAGCTTAAATCCTTTTTTAAATGCTGCTAATTTGAACAAAACACACTGACAATTATATATTTAAACATACAAGAAGAAGAAGCTTAAATGGTTACCTATTCGCCTTCGCCGGAATGTTCACTTACTCTCTCTTTTGTACAATACTCTTTTTGATCCTCGTACCCCTCCGTATTTAAAGGAACGTTTTGATTTCCTATATCTTTCTCATTCCCATTATTTGCGCTCTAGTAATAATCTCTCCTTAATGACACCTGTACACACTTCTTCCTTCGTTGATAACTCTTTCACGGTACAGGCTGTCCGTTTATGGAACTCACTGCCACTCAACATCAGACAAGCTAAATCCATATTGTCTTTTAAACTGATGGTTACTAAATATCTTAAAGTATATTATTCATTATTTTTCATTTATTCTTAGAATGTTTCGTATTATTTATTGTCTTCACCGCCACTGTTGACTTAATATTTTCCTTAATTTAGAGGGTTGCCTGGAAGAGATCGCTTTAAGCGATAAGGCCGCCCTTTGTTCAACATTTACTGTACCTAGTTTTAAGAACTTGGTTTTAATTTTTGATGAACAATAAAGTGTTTTCATTCATTCATTCATTCATTCATTCACGAAATCAAAGCAACCACACAAAAGTGGGTTATGCAACTTGATTACCAAAAAACTGAAAACTTATTATATATGATTGAAAATTGACTTTGATTATAAACGGCTTAATAATATTGTAAACTCGTTAAATATCGATAGCACTTTAAAAAATTAGGTTTCTATTTATTTAATTCAACTCTTATCTTGAAAGAAGGCTTCTTGAACAAAGATTCCCTTTGAAAGGACTACTTAAGTCTTTACAGGTCACAATGGACTTAACAGGTAGTCTGAGCCAATCTTTTGATGTCTGAGAACAAACTTAAAGTTTCCTACGGAAAATAAAGGAAGGATTTTCATAACATTTCTCAATAAAAATATATTATTACTTTACGATTTAATTTTGCAACTTGACACTCTATAGAAGAGACCCCTTGTTTGAGTGGAGATAAATTTAAAGGAGAATTTAATATTGTCAAGCTTGTAATTTGGCGTTAGTGTATAAGAAAAGTGAATTAGGAATTTACGTATTTATATTAGTTCTTTTGACAATAATTTGTGATTAATTAATAGGTAAGTTGATTATGTTTACATTACACTGACAACTTGTTGGGGTATCTACGCAAAATAATATTTTTTAATCTAAACATATATACTTGATTTACCTCACTGGCTGACCAACCGTCTGACTGATTGATATACCTACGCACAATCCAAACTACTGGGCCTAGGACAGTGACAATGTGCATGCGGGTTCTTTCTATACTGTAGGTGTGGTGCACTAAGAAAGGATTTTTGGAAATTCAATTCCTAAACAAGTAAAAAAGGAGATGCAAGTTTGTATGAAAATCCGTCATTCTCAAAGTAAGAAGCACAAAATTGTATGTACTTGCTTCTGTTTGATATCAATGTCCACGTGTATGAGCGTTTTTGGAAATTTGACCCCTAAGGATGTGAAAAGGGGGCTACATTTTAACTTTTTTGACTACTTCAACTATGACTATTTATAATCTATACGAGGGAGGGAAACCGGTGGCGACAGCTAGTATCACAAACATGTAGAATGAAACTATTAACACTACATTGAACGGTTAATAATGGAAGGACGATAGACAAATGAGGCTCGCTGTCTATCAAATCGTTGGATATATGCATGGTGTAACTTTGTATAACTAATCTCTATTGTTACGAGTTACGGGACTCGAATTAAAATGCCGTTGGAATTACTATAGAATTTATTAGAACTATACAAACACGTATAACACAGGTACAAATATAACTGAACACAATCAGTCCAAACGTAATGCGCGATTCAATAACACGCGCAAAGTCCGTCACTGTATAGATTATAGAATGTACACACGTCTTGCCCCGCTAGTGGTTCTCGCTTGACTGCCGATCTCCCCATTGGGCCATTGCTATATACTGCACCGATACAATATGACTGCCGGCCCGCGTAGATCGAATTTCTTAGAATTCGTAATCTGCACACCTGCCTAATTATGTCTGCAAACGGCCATAAACGGGTATAATAGGCTGCTCTCAACAATAATAAGTAAACAAAATAAGACAATCATAAAAGAACTACAATGTTATTAGCTCAACGCCGGCAGGTAATAAATGTGTTTTGTTTACAAATATGTAGGTGGCCCAAATTGGAACACTATTAACATTATGACGATCTATAATCGTAAATTAGTCATGGTGGATTATTTCACGATTTTATTCTGAAAAGTATATAAATTATATTTTACTTTGATTCTATGCTTGTACATAAGAATATTTTTGACAGATTCATACAAAAACTAACGTGAAAACAATAAAACAAAAACACTAGTAAAACAACGATAAAACAACTTACATAAAAAAGAGAACGTAAAAAGGTGAAGGCATCGTGGAAGACGCGGATAATACACCCACAGTATAAAGATCAATACAGCTAGCCGTTTCATTCTGAAATATTTAAAACACATCAGTGTTTAAGTACCGATTATGATATTAGAACAGTCACTAACATTTTCTAACCATTCACTTTTTTGTTTCAAATGGGGATTCAATTTCTAGTGAGTTCTGCTTGCTTAATGAATTTTAATTGTTTCCAATTGAAAACATTTGAAACAATTACCTTTTTTGAAGTGTAAATTTAGTATTAAAACTATTTAATTTTGTAACGTTGTAATAAAACTATATTATACTAAGATGCCCGTGACTTCGCGCTTGACTTGAAATGCCCGCGGGATTCCTTGGTCATAAAATACCGTAGAATTTAAAAAAGAATGTTACCTATCGTTTCAGTGAGTACTGCGTCGTAATAAGCTAATTTTTATGCATCCCAACAATTACAAACGGCTCTCGAGAAAATTTCCGCAGGATTCCTGGGATAAAAAATATCACACATTTTATTACATAAAGTTTTGCTATAGAACAGTGAAAAAATCACTTTGGAAATCGAACTCTTTTTAATCTCGCCATTTTAAATCATTCACAGAAATATTCCCGCGGGATTTCCAGAATAAAAAGTAGCGCAGAGTTTAACTCTGAACAAGCAGAAAAACCGACAAACAGACAAGGGATCTAAAAAATACTGCATCGTTTATATAGTTTATTCCAGATTTTTTTTGTAATAGCTTTAATATTTTCAGACACGGCATATTTAGAATTGTATAATATTAGAGATGGCCACAAATTTAAGGTAAATTTAACAGGAACATGTAGTCGATATGGCACTACAGTTTTTGTGTAGTACATTTAACTGAGATTTTTTTTATGCGTATACAAAGTCGTGTGGGGACAGATATCGAAAAGCTATGACGATATTTATAAATGTATAATTTATAAATCGGCAGACAAACACACACACTGTATATCCACAAATTAAGCAAGTTACGCTTGTGTTATGGGTAATATACAACGGACCATTCTGGGGCCGATCCCAGACACCCAGACCATAGTAAATAACGGAGAAAATACGTTTCCGAAATTTACTATACCAGGAATCGAACCCGGAGTCTCTGCGTTGCAGTGAGGTAAGCCGGCAAAGGCTTAGCCCGCTCAACCACAAAGGCCGTCATTCTTTACTGACTTTTTTATTGAAGTCAATCGAGTGATTCCGCGGTGACGCTGTTCACACCAATCGACTGTCGATGTTTCCATACTCACAGACGGTTTAAATACGCTTAGCCTTTGAAAATATTTCGCGCCTCTCTGCGTATTCTACCGACTGTATAACGGGACGAGTTTCGAGGAACCGTTCGCAATGGTGACTTCATCTTCAATTGGGCTTTCATTCGCATTTCTTCAAGCCACTTTGCTAATGTATGCAACGTCTCTCAAGAACGTTTCTTTTGCGTACCATAGGGATTTGGAATGAGCTTTCAGCAACGAAATGAAGTTTTTAAAAAGGGTATCATAAAATTTCTTCATTGCCGGCAGCTCTTTGGTGACATCTCTGGT
Source organism: Dendrolimus houi (assembly GCA_039645545.1). Taxonomy (NCBI): domain Eukaryota; kingdom Metazoa; phylum Arthropoda; class Insecta; order Lepidoptera; family Lasiocampidae; genus Dendrolimus; species Dendrolimus houi. The sequence continues at coordinate 4,899,829 of CM077131.1, forward strand.
GTCGCAAACATCCATAGGCGACGGTAACCGCTTACCATTAGGTGGGCCGTCAGCCTGTCTGCTGCACTCCAGCTATAAAAAAGAATGGTTTGCTGCATCCCCAGGTTAAGACGGCCCTATTCATTATGTAACTACTGCTAGTAATATTCTGCGATATTCAGTTTTGGCGAAGCGAGGCATGGTGAGGCAGCGCCGCTTTGCACCTGTCACCGTATGCTAATGCGTTCCAGCATTCATACAACTTCGCTTCTGCCACACTCTTTATACGTATACAAGACCACTTGTTTATACTTTTTTAGACACTTTTCTTATCAAAGCTTAAATAAAAACTACTGTTATATTTGGTTACTTGTATGGTTGTTCTTGTTATGTTCCTTTTAAGGTTAATAATTAATTTTGTAATATACCCTCTTATTTCTAAACGATACAATCGGCCCTTTCCTTAATTAAATAATTAGTATTGTTATATTTTTATGCATTCTGTGATTCTGTAATTTACCATAACTATTTGTAAGAATGTTTATCTCTAGTATGATGTGGTAATTCTGGAGATTATTATTTAAAATCTCTCAATCGTATATAGGAAGTATTTATTACATTTTATTTTCATGTTGGCAGAAGTGATAATTTTTTACTGGATTCGATTTATTTTATTAGATGTAGAATTTAAATATAATTTTATATAATACTAGCTGATACCCGCCCGTTTCGCGTGCCGTAAAATCCGTTCTTAGCTGACCTCTACTAAGCGAAAGGAAGGTCCATGACAAATTTCAAGTCTATAGGTATTATAGTTCCTGAGACATCGTGATGAGTCACTATATACGTGGATTTCAATTATATATATTTAGATAATATATAAAATATTATCTACAATGCCCAAACGATAATGTAACAAATTCTTGTCATTCATAACCTTTTTAGTTAAAATAGTTTATTAATTACTTGTGCCAATTTGCTAATTTTCATATACTGTAAAATTTTTGAAGGGATGGCGAGGTGTTCTAAAAAATGTCTGTTGAGTGTGTCAGTTCAGTGTATGAAATGTATTTAAGCCGTAAGGTTCTCTGATTATAAGTATAGTGCCCAATTGCTGTTCTTTTAATAAATCCTTCTGAGTTGTTGCAAGAATGTAATATAGTAGTAGTATAAGTATACATTACGATAATATGCTCAGCATAAATCGTGCTTTTTCTCGGGTACTGCAACAACTAAAATGAAAGTAGAATTATAAAGCAAGTGTAATGATAGCATTGTGGATGGTAGAGTTAGTGCCGGTAAAATGCGACATACACACCACGATCAAATAGCAGAAATTTCAAACGAAGGTCAAGTAAAAACATCTCAAATAAACGTGCATATATTAAAAGGTTAATTAAAGTAAATGAAGCGAAAGTTGTACATCAGTACAATACACATATATTATATATATATAATAGGCTTAAAATTAATTCACTACTGCAGAGTAACTGTGATATAGAGAGGGATGTAAGGAGAAGAATAAATGTAGCATGGCTAAAGTGGAGACAAGTAACGGGTGTGACAAACAAATGCAATGAAACTAAAAGGTCAATTTTATAAATCTATTATCATAGTCATGCTATGCGGGTCGGAATATTGACCACTAAAGTGATAAATCACAAACGTCGCCACTCAGCTGAAATGAGAATGTTGAGATGGATATGTGGTGTTACAAGAATGGATAAGGTGAGAAATGAGTACATAAGGGATCCTTGAAAGTTGCACCCGTGACGGAAAAATTGATAGGAAGAAGATTAAATTGGTATGGGCATATATATATATATAATGAGGAGGAATGAAGAATGTCACGTGACAAAAAGAATGTTAAACTACAAGATGAATGGGTACAAATGTAAAGGTAGACCAAAAAAAGATGGATGGATTGTGTGGAGGATGATATGATGATATGTGGTGTGACAGAAGATGTCTGTCAGAATAGAGGAGTGTGGAAGGAAAAGACATATTGTGCCGACCCCAATTAATTGGGATATGGTGAAAGAAAAGAGAGAGGCTGAAAACCAATTAACACAAACACCAACAGAACTTTATACAAAAGAATTAATATATAATAATAAACAACAAATATAACACAAAATAATTGCCAAATTTCATCATTGTCCATACAAAGTTATAGGATTAACTCGTCTAATTAAGCTTAACTAAGTCATAAGCAACTTTAATAAATGCTTATTAAGTCAATAAGATATGAATTTTAAATGTCCACCCAAAAGATAAGTTTAATGCTTAACTTTAAATTAAGTTTTCACTTCATTTAAGCCCTTTGAAAATGAAACTTTGTTTACTTAATGTTAGGACAAACTTGAATATGGTTTTATCGTTGTTTCACTCGCCTATACCTTTATTAGGGTTCTGTAGCCATTTTAGCAAAAGCAAAATACTTATAATGTTGACATATAAGTATCTCTGTCTACAACCAATAGTTGTAAATATTTAGAAAAATCAAAGCAGACGAATTTTAAAATATTTTCCAATATTGATTACAGACAGAGATACATATATAATAAATATTATCCATATCTGAGTTTCTCTGCTTTACTTCAACAGTTTTTGTTATTGAATCCAAAAATAGCATTTAATCTAAAAGATCAGTAGTACTCAACAAAGTAACGCGTATTACACTGCGTAAAGTGATAATAATCTATTGTATGATGGGTTTTTATATCTTACTGTTCTTTTATCATTTCATTCATACATTGCATTCATCATATGAATGCAATGTATGAATGAAATGTATATAATAGATTATCTATACATACATATAATAAAACTGTAGAGGTCGAATTTCTGAACAATGAAAAAAAATGCTAAAAACCGAGTCAGGGGGATGTGGGAAGTGAAATAGAACTAATTTAGATTTTTTTTAATTTTATATTTCTCTGTTTGTTTGTATCGGCTAATCTCCGAAACCACTGGACCGATTTAAATGAAATTTTGTATGCTGATAGCTTATATCCCTGGTCAACATATAGAATACTTTTGATCCCGAAAAATTAAAGAGTTCCTGTGGGATAGTTAAAAATCCGCACCACGCGGGTGAAGTAGCGGGCATCACCTAGTTACAAATATTTTCTTAAGTTTTCGCAACTAGTATACATAATAAAACGTAGTTATATTAGATCAACCCAACTATACGCGGTATATAGTACGCGTTATTGTGTTGAGTATTACTGATATTTTAGACTAGCCCGCGACTTCGTCCGCGTGGAAAGTTTTTTAACTATCCCACGGGAACTCTTAAATTTTTCAGTCGTTTCGGAGATTATCCGGTACAAACAGACAAACAGAGAAACAAAATATTTGTTCTAGTTCTATTTTACTTGTTACATCCCCCTGACTCGGTTTTTAGTATTTTTTTTCATTGTACAGAAATTTGACCTCTACAATTTTATTATATGTATATGTATATGTATAGATTTATTCCTATTTTTGGATTCAGTAAAAACGGACTACTCTGGGGTCGATAATGTTAACATTATCATTGGTAGAAATTTGATATTGACGTTCATGTCAAATTTTAACCCGACAAACATTGTTCTGCCATAAAAATAAAAAAAACACCAAAGGAAGGTGAAAAATACTTTACGACCTATTCTCATACCTATCAAATATGCAAAAAAAACGTTAAAATCGGTTAAGCCGTTTCGGAGGAGTGCGACCATAAACACTGACACGAGATTTTTATATTGTTACGAGCTACAGGACTCGAATTAAAAATGCCGTTGGAACTGCTATAGAATTTATTAGAACTGTACAAACACGTATAAAACAAATACAGATAAAACTGGATGCAACCAGTTCACACTGCACGATTTAATGCAATTCGACACGCGCAGTCGGTCGTCGATATCGCTAATCGAGAGTAATACAAACGTCTTACCCGTCTCGTAGTCGTCGCTTGACTGCCCACCCCTCTATTCGGGCATCGTCTCATACTAACTACACAGTACAAAAAAATTGGCCGCGCGCACTGAGTTTCCAAGAAATAGTAATTTGCACACCTGGTTATCTATTCCTGCGAACGGCCAACAAGTCGAAAATAATAACAATAAGGATTAGTTCGACGCTAATGATGGTCATAAAACAAGTAGGAAAACAATAGCATGTTTTTCTTAATTACAAATTCTAAACATAAAAAATTCCTAAATCCGGGAAGACAATAAACTGCGCTTACGACAGGCAGCTGTGCGTTTATCCTTGACGGCATGTAACAATATATTAGAATTAGAGAATTTATTCAACACCATTAACATAATGTACATACAGAAAACAATAACAACTGCTGCAGTTTCAGTTGTTAGTGCCCACTTCATGATAACTCGATTGTTATACATTATAAAAAAAAAGATTACCTTAAACTTAATACATTTGGAAATCACTTCGTGTTAATATTTGTAATGTATGTGGTAATGTATAGCCGTATGAATGTATGTATGTATGTGATGTTTGTACAAGTGAACGAGTGATTGTGCGGGTACAGACTTATACTAGTGTAGTCAGTTTAATAAATTCTCGGTATCGTGGAAGATATAGAATGTTGAAAACAAATTCTAGTAACAATTTCTCACCTTTCAAAGCCATGGTTGGCAACAACGCCAAAGCCTGCAGCATCGTCCAGAAACAAGTCCTCTCGTTCCTCATCACGCCTTCAACTTTAACATATCACCCGAAACAGTTCATTATAGTCAGAAACGCACTTCATTCTAATGTTCACTGGTATTGAAACTTTCTCTGATTGTCTACTGTAAGTTATTGTTGCATTTAGACTCAGGGTGAGTTTTATACAAAAAAAAAATAGGCACCGACGTCATACATATAACAAATGTAGTGTAAAAAACTGTTAGTCGTAGGTTGTCGGTCAATTTCTGTGAAGGAATATCAGACTAAGGAAAAGGAATAAATGATGGGCCACATAAAAAAATTATTACAAATATGTTTTCCAGGAAACTATTTTTAATTTCTATCAAATTTTCGCGTCTAACAGACATAATTAAAACTACGATTTAACTATTTTAAGCGCGGAATTTTATTTAAATTTTTATTTCGACTTTTCCACTTTTCAGTAGCTTTAATCACAGGAGAATAACTCTATCAAAGTCAAAGTCAAAGTTTATTTATTTCTTAAACATGAGTATTTACATATCAGAGTATGCATGATGGTATAAAAGTAAATGCGCATCATGTTTGGCCAGTTAGGCATAGAAAAATTAGAATAATAAATATACTTCAATGTCCTACAAACAATGTCACTATAATAACTCAAAAAATGTCATAAAAAAATCAAATAATAATAATTACTACATCAACTAATTGTCTACAATTATTATTTTATTAATATATTAATGCCACATTAATATATAATTATATATAAAAAAGATTAAAATGTATTTATATTGCCTTTTCCCTTCATCATCTATATCGCCTGATTATTATTTTTTTCATTTAGGTTGCCTGGAAGAGATCGCTTTGAGCGAAAAGGCCGCCTGTTGTATTGCCTAGAAAAATATTGTAAATGTGGTCTGTTTTTTTTATAATTGTATATTTTGGTGTGCAATAAAGTGTTATCTCTCTCTCTCTCTCTCTCTCTATTTATAAAACCAGTAAATCGTAATAGCTTTTATTTAATAAAAATATCAATATCAAATTAAAATTTAAATAAATTTAACGTGCCCACGCTTAAGCTAGAAAAGCACAGATTCATTCAAGAGAAACAGTAAAATACGTTTGAAATTTACCATTAGTATAGTCCAAAGATCCTCTACATATCGACGGTTTTCCAATTCGTTCGAGACGTTCGAGAAAGTTTATGATTGGAATAAGTAAACAGAGTTCAAGTAACGGCAACAAAGGGGATTTATTTCTCATCAGAAGAGCGATTAATTGGAAAAACGATCCATTTCCCTCTCCATCGAAATATATAATTAATTAACTGATATCTTTTGATGAATTACTCGAGTCAATACTTGACTTGAATTTTAAAAGAGGGACCCCAAACCCTCCCGTTATATTCTACCAAGATAAATGGCTTGTAAAAAATTTATCGTAATATTTTACCAAGCAGCCTAATAATAAATCAGAGAACGCGCTCTTTTCCCTGATTATTCCTGGTTTTGAGAAACAAGTATCAGAGATAAATATCATCTATTAATATTATTATTATATTCATTTGTTAATATAATAATAAGAATAATCGGCAGACAAACACACATATTGAATATTCCCAAATTAAGCAAGCTACGCTTGTGTTATGGGTAATATACAACGAACTAGATGGTAGGAGGCATTTTCCCGACTGGATGGCTACCACCCCTGGTCTAAAGTATGTCGCCATAACAACCTTGAGTTGTGTTCCGGCATTAGTGACCAGGTTCCAGTCTCCCTTAAGAGAGCAGCAGCACATTTGTAGCATCTTTGCTGTTGCAAATATCCATAGGCCATGGTAAACACTTTCCATCAAGTGGACCGTCTGCCTGTCTGCTGAACTCCTGCTATAAAAAAAAGTAATCTGGGCCGATCCCAGACATCCAGACCATAGTAAATAACGGAGAAAATTCGTTTCCGAAATTTACCATGCCTGGAATCGCGACCGGAACCTTTGCGTTGCAGCGAGGTAGGCTAGTAAAGGCTTAGCCAGCTCAACCACAGACGCCGTCAGAATATTTATCGTGAATATTTCTACTTAATCTATTATTTATGTTATTATATTTAGTAAAATATACAATAAAAAGGAGACTGAACCTTCTGGGCCAAGGAAATGTAATGAGTTGAGATATGACTTAATAAAAACCTTATTTTTCTATTTCAAATTGGAAAAATTCAGCCCTAAAGTCTATTTTTAAAACGAGAAATCGTAAAAGTAAGATCACAAATTAAAAATAAGTAATCGATTACCATAATAGATTTTATGTGATTGAATTTCAACAATTTATAATATGAAAACTTTTAGGTACACCAAAGGCTTCAAATATTCAATCAAAACAGTGGGTTTAGTCATTTAAAATAATTAAACATAGTACAGTTATAAAAAATGTCAAAATAATAAAAAGAAATCTTAAAATCACTCTCATCTTTTTACAATCTAGGCCCAAGAGTGTAAAATCATATCCGTCTATAAGATTGTATATTTCATCGAGTAAAAATGTGTATTGAGAAAAACCTGTACCAAATGCAATAATCCGATTAATACACGAAAACACACCAAAATCCAGTTTTGTTAACAAAAATGTATGTGATTTTTATTCAGAAAACATTTTTTATTCAAACACAAGATCGTATAACGTAATAATCGCGTCGACAGCGCTACGTCCGTAACGTAGCGAGTTTCGTAGCACACTGGGCCAGACGTAGCGAGTAGTGTGCGCTTCTGCGTAGCATCACCGCCTCACATGAAAAGCTAAGCTACGTCAAAAGGTTACCTACAGTCGTTTAAACCTTGCGCCCTCTGCATGAATAGCAATACGAGTGTGTTATGCTTTTTTCCGGGTGTTTCCATTTTATGAAACAAAAGCCCCGTTTGGATTTCCTTTTGTAAAGCCATGAAATGGGAATGAGGGTGCTTGTTTAAGTATTTGATGCTCGTACTGAATTTTGTACGTCTTTTGGTGGGTAATAAAGAATTACAAATGTGACGTTCAGATACATTTTGGGCTTTTTTATTAAGGTGTCGATTGTAATGTTACGCGTAAAAGCGTAGCTGAACGTATTTGTTTGCAGATATGTATGTACGGGCTGATTGGGATAATGGTTTCACTATCAAAGACCTCAGGAACTTAATATTATAATAAGTTCTTGTTTTTCCTACTATTATTATAGAATAGAATATACTTTAATGTATAATTATTATGTAATGATATATGCAGTAGTTAAACAACGTGTACTCAACATTTTTAGTAGAAAAAAATAGCCAAACGTGTGCAACGTTCTTTTAAGGTAAACGAATACTTATTGTTTTTGTAATTTAACTACAGTTCTCTACCTTTAGTCGAAAATACTCCATCTCTCAAAAACTATGTACATACATACTTCCGCGAATTTCGTTCAAGATTAGCTAGATTATCTTTTCAGAAATTTGCACTCGAAGATTTAAAAGTTAGAAGGCGATACTTTACTGGTGCGACTTTAACAGCGAATTTCTCTGTATTTAATAAACGTAATAAAAAAGTCATTTTGGAATAAATATTGTTGACACTTATGTACATTATATCTATATATGTAGCTCTAGAAGACTCTTGTCTCCTAGAGCTACATATATTGTATACAGAGTATATGTGTAGAAGATTTTAACAGAATATCTGTTAAAATCTTCTTAGATTGTAACAGAATGAGGATCGTAAAGTTTTGAAAAAGAATAAATAAAGAAATAAAGTAAAAGAGATAAAAAAACTAAAAGAATAAAACAAAAATAAATAAAAAGGTAGAAAACCCTAAAAAAGATAATCAAGGCCGGATAACTCTGTTCGTCCAGCGAAAGAGAAATTAAAAAAAAAACACTCTTGATTTTTATTTTTCTTGAATTCATTGTACAAACTTAAACCCTTTGCACATGTATTATATTATAGACTAGCTGTTACCCGCGACTTTGTCCGCGTGGATGTTTTTCGCGGATCCCGAATTCTAAAAGTAGCTTAAGTTACTACTTATAACATTAGCTATCCGCCAGTGAAAGTACCGACAAAGGTGGTCCAGCTGTTTCATAGATTACCCGGAACAAACAAACAGACAATAACTTTAAAAATTGATTTTATGATATAATTACAACCATATTTACTTTCAAATGCATTTAGTAAAAAGTCGATATTTTGACATTACAAACAGACACTCCAATTTTATTTATTTGTATATTTATTTAATTGTATAGATTATATCTTAGCATCTGTTCTTTGTACCTATTTCTCGTTATAATCATTCATATCAAACCTACAGTATCCTTTGAAGCTCTTGAACACCTTCCAATTACGACACGCTAATGAATTCAAGTGAACTCTACAAACCTTTGACATTTACTAACTTTCAAGTACTTGCAAGAATGTTTGGATAAGCGAAGACTTCAAAAATATAGCCTTTTCAATTAACGTATAAACATATTTGAAATCTTAATATAACATGAATAAAGTTCAATTTGTAATGGGCATTTCAATATGGCATTTTGAACCTTTTCTTATTTTAAATGTAATGAAAGGTGTGTATTTAAATTATTTTACAGCAATTCTTAAATGTCTGAACACATTAAAGGTTTATGTAATTATGTTATATATTTTCTAAAGTTTTATTTAAGTAATGTCGAATAAGCTGTACTTACAGACGTATCTTATTTCTTATTACCTATTCATTATAACTATATATCGTCAGCCTCAGTGCAAAATTTTGTAATTAATTTTTTGGTGAAATTGTTTTTTTCATCCTATTTATTCGTTTATATAGTATATGGAACAATCTTGACAAAAAAATAATTTCACTAAAAAAATAATTTCTAGTTTTCGCACTAACGCCGAGGACATGTATATCAGTTTATTTTATTACATACATACATGTGCATATTACCACGCCTGTTTTCTATAGGGGCAGGTAGAGACATTGGTCGTTTACTGGCTACGATGTTAACATACCTACATCTTTCAGTCCTCTACTTTCATTCGTTTATTTTATTATTAATTTATGAATAAGTTAATATCAGTTCGTTTGTACACCACCAAGGTATTGATTTCCTTTTTTTCTTTTAAAATCTCCTTGGACACGGTTTTCTCTGGAAGAGACTGCTACAAGAGATAAGATCGTCCATTGTTCAAAAGCAATGATGTCTAGGTAAAATATTTAAGGTATTAAGGTAGGTTAAATATTTAGTCAACAATAAAGAGATTTTCATTTATTCTTTACCTATAATATTATAAATTTTTAAAAGTGAATAATATTTTCTTAAGTTTTTGCGACAAGTGTACATAATAAAACTACGTTTTAATGGTTTTAAGCGCGGTAATTATTTGATTTTTATTATTCAGTTGCCGTGAATTCCGTGATCACGGCTACTGAAAAGTGGCTGAAACGGCGGAATGATAAAAATCAAATAAAATACCGCGCTTAAAACCGTTAAAACGTAATTTTATTTTGTAAAAGTGTATTCTTGTTTGTTCAGGATTCACGCAAAAACTACTGGGCAGCTTTCAATGCAGTTTCCGTTGACCGACAGCAAATTCCCGGACTTAAAATTTGCTGTACTTTTGACCCCGAGAACCCCGGGGCCTTTTGTGGGCGCGGTTAAAAAGTCGGCAGGTCGAAAAGATTTCGATTTTGTGTAAAATAATTTGCTACCCATCCAACATGGACAAAGTCGCGGGCATATCCTAGCTGTATATAAAATAGATATATACAAAACTACAAAATAGTGGTGATGTACAAAGGTGAGCTAAATAAAATGTAAAACTACAATATTTATTAAAATTACTTTATTAACTAATACAACAAAAGAAAACTTAACTTAGTTATATTGTAATCTATCCATAGTCCCTATAAGCAGAATACTGAGCCTAGGTCACTTATGGGTCTTCTATGGGTAAGGTGCCCAGAAGGCCGACTGCGTTTCCTCACTGGATCGCCATATATATCGCCATCTTTGTCCAAGGTGGGGTGGACACCAACTCTCGGATCACCCGATAATCGAATGAGTCATTTTGATAAAAAAATTAGATACTCATGTTCTCATGACCCTACGGTCCAAGCGTTTCAACAGCAAACGGCAACATCTTTATCATCACTTATACTTAAATATTCATTAAAATGTTTGAAAATTGCACTATTAAATACACACACACGTCCATAGATATATACAGTTATACATACAAAATATACGGATTGAATTTAAAGTGAACTTTAGGGACCAAGTCTTAAATTAGACGAAATAGCGAAAAATACTCTAAGGAGTCACGAGACCGATTTTGACGAAACTAAAGTGGTATTATTAGATTTTTGCAAAAATTAATTACCTTAGTCGGTGATTGAATAGACTGAGTTTGAGAAAAAAAATACGTAATCTACTACTTACTATCTCACCTTGATATGAATCCAAATAGAATGACATACACAGACAGGCAAATTGAAGTGCAAATGTAGCGTGGATTAGTAGTTCTCACCAAAAATCACTATAATAATTATCGTTCTGAAAATTGCAATTTATACTTTTACTTTCAATAAACAAGAAACTCGTATGCAGTATACACATATCACTGTCTGACAACTTACTTGTAACGCTCAGTCTTATGCACGGCCTATATAGTATGTAGAGTGGGAAAATAAAATATATTAAACATTTCATATCTTTACAGTAAAATAACACATTCAATATTTTATAGGTTATGAAGTAAAATGTTATTTGTTGCCTCATGTCAGTGACGTGGCACACAGAATTTGGTAATACTTGGCAAGCACTCTAGCGAATTGTATTCGAATATATGATTCGATACAAGTTTGTTACATGATGATTTATTTTAATTTTAATGTAGAAGTAACGTATTTATTGTTGGTTTTATTCAAATGTATTTATTTATTTTTACTAATTAAATATTATATAAGTAGACTTAGTTTTATAAATTATTATTACTTATTTAATTAACAAATTTGGGTCGTTTTGGTTTTACGCTTAAAGGAAGGTTTGCACTGAAAATCACGACAGCGTTATGTCGGATATAATTCCGGCACAGCAATATGATGAGTGCAAACCTTGTTCGTTGAAAATGCGGCAAATACAAATTCTCTAAATATGCTCTGTGTATAATAATGTATAACGAATGTAATTACGTCGCTATTTCTGAAGAAATGTCAAATGGGAAACTAAATAGTAAAGCGATGGTTAAAATTTGTAATAAACCCCATATAAGTAACATCTTCAACTTAATAGACGCGGTGAAATTTATAATATTTCAGGACGTTGTCTTGCCTTGAGAAAAACAATCGTACCGGATTATATATATATATATATTTTATATATATTGTATAATAGGTTGGAGAAAAAGTCTTTTCGCATATAGTGTGTATGAACTTGTAATAAGATCTCTTTGGCTATACCATTTGTATCTGGCTAGTTTTGGTATCATTAAAAAGTTTTAATTTTAAAGAAGACAATTCCAAATTCAAATTAGGAAAATGTGTGATTTTAATTTGTTTTTATTATTGTTAAAATGAGTGAATCTAATGAAGATATTCGATACATTTTAAAATTTTACTACAAAAAAGGTAAAAATACAACACAAGCTGCGAAAAAAATGTGTGATGTTTATGGGCCTAGTGCAGTATCTGTGAGAGTAGCACAAAATTGGTTTAAGCGTTTTCAATCCGGAAATTTTGATATCAAAGATGCACTTCGCTCTAGTCGCCCTGTTACCTGAAAAAGTGGAGCAAGATCGACATATTAGTAGTTACTGGGAAATACTGGGAATTGACCATAAAACGGTTTTGGCGCATTTGAAAAAAGCTGGGTACACAAAATAGCTCGATATTTGGGTGCCTCATGAGCTCACTGAAAGAAACCTAATGAACCGTGTACTCATTTGGGATTCTTTATTACGACGTCATGAAACCGAACCATTTTTGAAGAAACTGATAACTGGTGATGAAAAATGGATCACGTACGACAACAACGTGCGAAAAAGATCATGGTCAAAGGGCGGTCAGGCTTCACAGACTGTGGCGAAACGCGGGTTAACTCGCAACAAGGTGATGCTGTATGTATGATGGGATTGGAAGGGCATTATTCATTATGAGCTGTTACCGCCAAGCAGGACCATTGATTCTGAACTGTACTGCGAACAACTAATGAGATTGAAGCAAAAAGTTGAAAGAAAGCGGCCGGAATTAATCAACAGAAGGGGTGTGGTTTTTCACCATGATAATGCTAGCTAGACCTCACACATCTTTAGCCACTCAGCAAAAATTACGAGGGTTTGGCTGGGTGGTGTTAATGCATCCGCCGTATAGTCCTGACCTTGCACCTTCAGATTCTCACCTGTTTCGGTCTCTGTAGAATTCCTTAAGCAGTGTCAGGTTAACATCATGAGAGGACTGCCAAAACCCTTGTGGCAGTTTTTTGATCAGAAGCCCCAAAATTTTTATACCAATGGGATCACGTGCCTACCTACAAGATGGCAAAAAGTTATCCAACAAAATGGCACCTAGATACTTTAGTCAAATGTAAATAAACTTTATAAAAAAACCTTTTGAATTTTTATATAAAATGCGAAGAAACTTTTTCCTTGGGGAAAAAGTTTCTTCGCATTAGGTTGGCCTAATATACTCTTTTGTTTATTGTTCAAGTCAAATTAACAGTGTAGCCTTGGCGAAATCTGTGATTATAGAAGTATAGTCTTTGACATTAATTATTATGGTCGAAATTCGAGCACGGGAGACCACTAGCTTAAATTAAATATAGCTTATGTTACTCAGGGATAATGGAGTCTTAGGCGGCCTCTGTGGTTGAGCGGGTAAGCCTTTGCCGGCCTACCTCACTGCAACGCCGAGGCTCCGGGTTCGTTTCCTGGTAAGGTAAATTTCGAAAAAACGAATTTTATCCGTTATTTGCTCTGGTCTGGGTGTCTGAGATCGGCCCCAGAGTAGTCCGTTGTATACTACCCGTAACACAAGCGTAACTTGCTTAGTTTGGAGATATACAATATGTGTGTTTATTTGCCGAATATTCTAATATTGAAAGAATTTTTGAAATCGGTCCAGTAGTTTTTGAGTTTATTCGTTACAGACGTACAAAAATAAAAATCTTTCCTCTTTGTAATATTAGGCTAGACAGAGCATAGCTGTCATTATTTCGACGTGTATCAATAGTAGGAAAAGCTGATTTCAGCTTTCGCGCTTGTGGCACTTCTAAACATATAAGGCAATACAATTGTGGAAAATACATGAATAATTTATAAACACTGCTACGTGTAAATAGGTTTAGGAACACCCACATACAAGATTATTGAAAGGTCTCAAGTAACTCCCTTATTGACTTGTATTTTTTATGGAAAAATGATAGGTGTGGTTTTTTACGTACATATTTCACGGGTATACTTATTTGTATTTTTCAAAGTGTGATTAATTTGTAAATAGTTTTTTATTTTTATTGCTAAAGCACAGCAGACAGGCTAGGGGCCCAACTATGATGGAAAGTGGTATGTTGTTGTTATGGCGGCATACTCTAGACCAGGGGTGGCAGCCATCCAGTCGGGCAAATGCCTTACCACCTGGCTGTGGGTTATTTTGTCGCCACAGGAATTAGTACTCTTCCATTCCTACACGGATGAGATAGTACTTATTTATTTATGGATTACCAACAGTTTTTACATTTGATCAAGTACAATAATGGGCGTATGACTAAGGGTACATCCACAAATTATGTCGCACGAATTTCATGATTTTTGTCCCCTCTCCATCCTTGTCACAGCTGGTGACATCCGTGACACTCCTCCCTCCCTAGTGTGACGTCATATATTTTACAATTTAATATCAAGTAATTACTAAATCAAAACAGCAGTTCCATAATTAGTGTTACGTCCATTTACATTATTTTTAAATAATTTAAACACAATGCTCACACGGATAGAGTTGGTAATATTTTGAAGTTTTTCGTTAATAGTTCAAATTTCGTATTTTAAAGCTTAAATATATTAGATTTTGAAATGTGACGTAAATTCAGGACCCTCTCACCCCTTGTCACACAATGTTATACTTCGTCGACCCCTCCCCCTCTTAACGTGCGACGTAATTTATGGATGGCGCCTACGGTTTAAACATTGCAATGTAAAAATTACTTACAGGCGAATACCGCATTCATTTTGATATCTTCATTGCTATTATTTAATTAAACAGAAATAAATAAAATATTAGCAAACAATAAAAAGACCTAATGAGCGATATCTTTAAGGCTACCCTTTATGTAGCAATGGCTCAGTAACTGAAAAAACATATATATAGTATTGGTGGTGATACAGCCATGCTGGAATCATTACCTATCCTGATTACACACACACAGCTCTTTGGGCTTTAAGTAAAATCTCTATAAATACTTATAGTATATCGGCATGAAACAGGTTTGTGCCAATCGTATTTTCTACGATGAGTGAGAGTTCTGAGCCCACTTCCCCCTCCCCCATTCTGCATCCCCTTTTCCCTATTCCGTCTTCCCTATACCACACTTCCTATCCCATCTTCCCTAACCCGTCTTTCCTATCCCACATTTCCCTATTTTGCCCATCTTCTCTACCTCGTCTTTCCTATTCCACATTCCCTATCTCGTCTTCCCTATCTTATATTTCCTATCCTATATTCCCTATCCCGTGTTCCCTATCCTATATTCCCTATCCCACATTCCCTATCCCACATTCTCTATCCCAAATTCCCTTTCTCACATTCCCTATCCCACATTGCCTATCTCGTCTTTCCTATCCCACATTCCCTGTTCCGTCTTCTATATTCCCTATCCTACATTCCCTATACCGTCTTCTCTAACCCACATTACCTATCCCGTCTTCCCTATCCCACATTCCCTATTCCGTCTTCATTATCCCACATTCCCTGTTCTACATTCCCTATCCCGTATTCCCTATCCCACATTCCGTATCTAACATTCCCTATCCCATCTTCCTTATCCCACCCCTATTCCATTCCTCTGTTCTATCCTCTCTATGCTATTACTTCTGCCTGACAGCTCTATTCCAACCCATCTCATCTTTCGCTTCGCCCTTGGCCTTGCAGAGGCCACAGTAAGTACTCTTTCAATACTTGGTCCGTATGCCTGTTTGCAACCTTCGCAATAAAAAAAGTCTTGATATAAGTTATCGTTAAAATATAAATTAAACATAAAAATAAAAGGCATTGAAATCTGTTTAAACGAACTTTCCAAAAAAAAATGTATACCTGTCAAAGGCTTAACATGGAACTATGTGTATAATCCGTATCTGTATGATTGTACACTTCCAAAGATGCTGGGGCTTGATCGTTGTTAATGATGGACCCCGGTTTGAAGAGTGTTGCTAAGCCAAAACATGTTGCGTTGTTGTATTTAAGGTCGTTTGATGACCTGAGAACGCACACCAGCACGCACAACTTGTAGTGCACAAGTTTCGCACGTGAGGTCTGGTTTAGTACATTATGTATTGCCTATTTATGTGTAATATACTCTGTACGAGCAATATTGACTCGTACATTATCATTTAGCATAACATCTGCAAAAAATTATCCACGTTTCAAACAAACAAATTAGTTTGAGTTTGACTCTTATTTAATAACAAATAATAAGCTTATAGAACTACTATATAATTATGTACACAACAGTTTATATGTAATTTCCCATTTTAATCCATTTAAGATATAATATATCAGAACCAATATCAGAGTAATAACGTACATATAAAATGGGGAAGGCAATATCGGGTTCAAAATAAATATTATTCTATCGGCAAACATTTTCATCAATCATTGTACATCGCAGCGTTGAAATATTGCGACATATTTCCTTATATCATGTTGGGTAAGGCTCAGTTATAAAGCCATGCATTCGTTTGATAATATCTAAAAGCCTAAATCTTGCCAGGCATAAAAAATCTCTTTCTAAATTAAAATATGCATTTTACAACATTCTTTTTTTTCAAAAGATTCTTCTATATTACAATATTTATTAAAAACCTTCTCCTTTTTGAAGTCGGATTAAAATATACAATACCTAGGATCTATGTCGGTACGTCAGAAAAGACGTCACCGCCCGTAACGTGGGTATTACCAGTGTTGAAGAACTTTGTGACGATGTCGGCTCGCCGAATATTCGCCCGTGCCGACAACGGGTACCACACACATCTTCATAGAATTGCCCCCCTGCACGCTCGTCCTCCGGACCATCGAGGCTTCTAGCGACTGACTCCCGGTGACCTCATACACTCAGAGGAGATCGATGTAGAGAGGTCGCGAACGCCTCAAAGTCGGGGAGAGGCCAACAGAAGCCACTGATGGCCACGTAAAGCCTGAGGTGGCCATTGGACGCCACAGACTAGCCGATCAAGCCGCTGACGAAGCCTACGCAATGCCTGCGAAGGCCACCGAAAGCCACAGATCGGAAGTTGTTGTATAGGCACTAGTTAGGAAGCCCCCGGCGGCTCTAAGACCACATCTCCGTAGGATCATTGCCCTCCGAGTTGAAGTCGGCGCAAAGAGTTTTTAAACTCAACCTAAGGAGCTGAAGACCTCACGATGAAGGCTTATGTCAGACATAGAGTTCCAAGCTCTGCCTACTCTTAAAGAACATATAATATGTGACGATATCGTATGTAGAAGTACGAAAGTAACAAATGTTCATCAAGTTCCACGCAGTAAAAAAAAATCAAATTATTTTCATATCGAGGTTATAAATTAAAAAATAAGGCTGTCAAATCGTTCCAGTGCAGTCATAATGTTGTTAAGTCATTTACAAAGATAGCAAAAGCCCTCATACATGTAACAAAAGTTCCAGTGAAACTTGTTTTGACATAAATATAATAGCTGAAAGTTCGGTAGTTTTCACGCCTAGGCATTTATTGTATAGTACAAGTAATAAGAAATGTCGGGTATTGTTAAACATCTGAAGGGACTTAAAGAGGACGTTTTCGCAGATTCACATAATGAATATAACTAGTATAAACATCAGGTGGAATTTTATGCTATGTCTTACAACTACCAGTATATCAGATTTACGTAAAACAGAAAAAAAAGATAATGAAAAAACAAAATAAAAAAAATTACCCCACTTATTATCCCAGTAGGAAAAATTTGATAATTGAAAAAAGTAAGACACGAAAAGAAAAATCTCTGTCCTGAACAATGACGGACAAGATGGCGATAAAAAAATACCAGTATATCTAGACACGTGACAGTTTCACTAAGCGATTCTCCAAAGGCGACCGCTTTATGCCCTCTGTATTAAATACGCATATAATAAAATAACTTTTTTACATTTGTTTTCCAATATGTTTATATTGATATACATAAAAAAATATTCAGCGCTGGCACAGAAACCTTAGAGGTTTATTCGTTATACAGAGAGTAGTGTAAAATACATAAAATTTTATGAAACAGTGACAGTTTAAACACCAAATTTAGCTAAAATTGGTATTATATATAAAATAGGAGCAGAGGCAAGAAACTGTTAGCATCATCCAATTTTTCACTTCTGATTTGGTAATAATAAGCGGAGTTATCATCACGCTACTACATGGTTCTGATTTAGTCCCGGGCCTGCAAATGTGAGCCTGATGGTCCGCTTTGGGAATTAATGTAGAATCTTTTCAGATTATATTGAAAATTTAATATTTGATTATAGATCAGAAAAAAGAAGAAAGTTTATTGTTGATATTGTAGGCACATAAAAAACACGCTAAAGTAATGCTGGTATTAAACGTATCAATTAAATTGAATCAATTTGGTCGAAAGGCACAAAACTGAAAGGACAAGATGGTATTCAATGATATGGAATGTTTCCAAATTATATTTATATGGGTTATGTTGGTTGATTCATCGAAATCGAAAGACAAAAATGACCCATCTAATACCGCCTTAAAACGGAACATAAGATCATAAAATACAAAGAGACAAGTATTCGGACGTGGTAAAGCCATGATGGAATCATTAAATTGATTACTCGATCGGTGTGATACCACACTCCACATAATATCGGCGTGAAACGGTTAACCTTTAACTAATCACGCTTTGCACGATTTACGAAAGTCTCTATGGGCTACTTTCTCCTGCCCTATACCGTCCCTGCTAATTTATTCCTCCTGTCTAATCTCTCCATCAATCCCTTTACCTCATCTCTCCTATACCATCTTAAAAGCTGCCAACGTGTTGCAGATATTTGTAGCTGACGATAACCAGGTTCCATCAAGTAGGCTGTTGCTCTATTGCTACAAAAATAAAAGTCTGTTTCGCTAGGTTTTCATAACTTACACCACAATACCTGGTCTCACCTGCTCGCATTGAGTAGATATAACGGGGCCAAGCACTTACACATTGGCCTTGTTCTAATGGCCAAAGTTTTCAATGTTGCCAACTTAATATATACAAAATTACCCCGACACAGACCATATAGGTTTAATGGCACTCACTTGCGTTGTATAGGTTTCAAATTGGATTTTCGTGTTTTGATTTATTCGGCAATGGAGGTTAGGAGTTTTAATTTCAGCTGTGATAATTTTACCTAGTATTGTTTTGGTTTTGGGTTCAATTTTACTGTTTATATAGAACCCAGAAAGATGCAATTAGCTTAAGGGCCAATTATAATATACGTGTATGCCTTCGCTTGTTTGCCTGCTTTAGGCTTTAAAAAATAAAAAGATATATACTGGAAACACTTCTTATTTACTGTCATAGGCAAATTCTTCTAAGTGTAATCATCATCATCATCATCGTCAGCCATTTGCAGTCCACTGCTGGATATAGGCCTCCCCAAGACGGCGCCACTCATCCCTGTCCTCCGGCTTCCTCATCCAGCACCTACCGGCGACCTTGCACAGGTCGTCGGTCCATCGGGCTGGAGGGCGTCCGACATTACGTTTACGGAGACGCGGTCTCCACTCCAGGACTCGTCTGCTCCATCAGCCATCGGTCCTGCGGCAGACATGACAGGCCCACTGCCAGTTCAACTTGCTAATTTTGCGAGCTATGTCGGTTACCTTGGTTCTCTTACGGATATCTTCATTTCTAATTTTATCTATAAGAGAAACACCCAACATAGCTCGCTCCATAGCCCGTTGAGCGACTTGGAACTTGTGGACCAATCCTGCCGTCCGTGTCCATGTCTCGGCTCCGTAGGTCAGGATAAGTGTAATACTATTTTAAAATTATTTACTTCAATAAAAAATGTTGAACTAAGTACACAGATATATTTTCCATATTTCTGAAATGGGGTATGCTCTTTGCATGGCCTCTAATTTTTTCCCTCGTGCTAGAATTATATATTGTCTAGAATAAAACTATTAAACTCGCAATGATTCATCCCCGCTGTTTTATTTTGATCCTAATGGAAGAACAGCACCTGTTGAATCACCAGTAATCTACTTAAAAAATTTACATTGCATATAACTATAGTTCTTAATAAATATTTTTTATTTTTCTGCCTATCTTATAATTTTATAAGTAACTCTTTTGTGTACATAAATTATCACACTTACTAATTCCGTTTGGTAGAGACTTGATAATGGATTTCCATTTCCTACGTTATTAGGTTAAATATTTCGCTTTGTTTACATTTTTTCGCTTCTTTTTACGTCCTATTTAAAATATAAATCTTTTTACTTCTAAATATAATACGTTAGACTTTCAGAAATTATTCTTCAATAGAACTTAATGTAAATAAAATATTAGAATTTTGAATTTTATTAGGCCACTCAGAAAGTATTGCGAAAAAAAGATTTTATGTATGAGAGAGAGAGACTGGTCAGTTATATTATAATCTATTTTGAAAATATGATTATTTATAACTAAACATAGGTACGATTTCAACATTTCCCTCCACATTGTTTGCGAGCTAATTTAAATTATCGTCTATCATTGAAAAATGGATCTGCGCCGGGAATATTTTCAGGCTATGACTTTTTACGATTTCAAGTGTCGCCTGAAACCAATCGAATCGTACGATAGACTTCAAATGGCATTCATGGATGGAGGCCCTTCTAAGTCTACACTGTATCGTTGGTACAACGAATTCAAGTGCGGTGGACTAACGTTGGGGGATGAAGAAAGAAGTGTTCGCCCTTTGACGGCTGTTACGGAAGAAAACATGCTAGCAGCGAAAAATTTTATCCATGACAATAGGCGAGTTACGTATCAAAAGGTTCAGCATGTACTGCAGATTGGATCGGGAAGCTTTTACGAGATTCTACAAGTGCATCTTCGCGTGAGGAGGTTAGTTTCACGCTGGTTGCCACACAACCTCACCGATGCTTAGAAGCAGACCCGGGTGGAATGGTGCCGTGATATGATAAACAAATTTGAAGCAGGCTCGTCATGTTTGCATGTTTGCGACATCATTACAAGTGATAAGTCCTGGATTTATCAATACGATCCAGAAACGAAGCGCCAGTCGACGGTTTGGGTGTTTCAAAACGTCGCGTTGTGAGTTGGTGGTCTTTTAAAAATATCTTTAACTTCGTTCTAAATTTTAAAAAAAAAATTGCTGATATCTAATGGGCGGTGAAATTTCAATGACGCGTTTAACACTCTCGACAATGCAATAAGAGCAGATATGAATTAAAAGTAAATTCCTTTGAAGAGAATATTCCAATCATTGAAGTTGTTACAATGCGCACCCACACTGTTAACACCAACTCTTCCACAAATATATATCATCTTTATATTTGTTTTGTCAATTATCGTGTATGACATAAATACAGGGAAAAAATAAGCCTGCCAACTGCTACTCAAATATTTTATACACAAGTTTTAAGTAGTGAGTTGGCGGAGTGCCTGCCTCTCAAATGTTAAAAATGACGATTTCCACTGCGCTACTGTTATGATATTTTTCTTGCATGATAAAATTTATCCTTGCAGAAACGGAGAAAGAATACAATTTCCTGCCGCCGGCCAGTCTGTTGTAAGAGGCGACAAAACAATCCACAGTCAGGTGGAAGGGCATTTGCCCGTCTGGATGGCTACCACCCCTGGTCTAGATTATGACGCTATAACAACTTTAGTTGTGTTCCGGCATTAGTGGCCAGGTTCCTTCCAGTCTCCCTTAAGAGTGCAGCAGCGCATTTTTAGCAGCATTGATGTTACAAATATCCATAGGCGATGGTAACCGCTTTCCATCAGGTGGGCCATCAGCCCGTCTGCTGAACTCTGCAATAAAAAAATTGATACTAGTATGTGCTACCGAAATTTCTTTTGAGTTTCCATAACGAAAACTTATTTGTCAGGGAATTTCGACAGCAGCGCTAAAAACACGACTGCAACGCCACCTGTTTCGCTATATTCCTCTATTCCATAGAATCAACGTCATATATCGAAATAATAACTACCCTAAGTGTTGACCAGGAATATAAGCTAGCTTTGTATCGAGTTTCATTTAAATCCGTTTCGTAGTTTTGACGTGATGCTCTATCAGACAGACAAGCAAAAATTCTAAGACTTGCAGTTTCGGATTTTGCTACTGTGAATTAGAATTCCTGCTATTTTTCACATTTTTAAACCCGTTGTACTAACTCGAACCCTCTAAACATTTATTATATGATAGACTAAAGAAAATTATCAAAACATTAAAAAAATGCATTTACGAAGCCTGTATAACATTCTTCGAAAGTTAAAAATTACTCACGATACAACGGAACATGCGTTAAAATAGGTACTCTTACCCCATGTACCATTTTTATCGCACGCCATGCGATAAAATAAGTACTTAGGTGAAAAAGTATATAAGAATTCCATCAAAGAGTTTCACATTATGAAATTAAATAAGCTGAACAATCGAACCTCCTTGGAAGCGCTTTGGGTCAATACATTTGTCTCATTTTAATACTATATAGAACATGAGAGGAAAGATGTAGTGTTCTAATTTCCACCACACGCACGTGGCGCCATTTGCAAACGCGCGCCATTTTCATATTAGAAACGTTAAAGTTTGTTGCGACTTTCCGACTAATATTTATATTTGTTTCATTACCTATAGTACTATTTTCTCGCAAATGTGTTGAAAAACGTTGTATTCGTTACTATGGTACGATTACATTCGTCTATTCGTTTGTAAAAACCGACTTACCGCCCTAGTATCATAAATATCTATTTCTTTTTGCGTAAACATATGTTTTTATAAATTGTTGTCAATAGCCTGCGTAATGGCTTACTTACTTAATAAAACTCGTATGGACTCTCTATATCAAACTGTTAAGCTACCAACCCCTCTAAATCCGCCCTATTCCTTATGAAACCAAGTAATTAGCAACCATAAAGTCTTACTTAGAGCAAAATATACAAGGGTATTTTGCTATATCTATCTATAAATAACCTCTACTAATCTACACTCTTGTTGGCCAGATATTTTATTTCTTTACTAGCGGTGCCAGCAGACGTTGTCTTGCCCTGAAAAAACAAAAATCTAGAACCTGATTCCATCAGCAACTACCGGGTCTAATTGTGAGTCTAAACCATCTCCGGACCCACTCAAACACTTTTTTTTACTTTTTTGTAACCTAAAGTTACATTATTGAAGTTTTAGCAGGAATTCATATTTGTTTCTAGTGCTAAGTATAGCCTATTTTAATCTGAGATAATGTTAGCATTCTAATGTTGAAAGAATTTTTGAAATCGGTATAGTTGTTTTGGAGTATATTCGTTACAAACATACAAAAATACAAATATTTCCTCTTTATAATATTAGTATAGATAAGAAACGGAATCGACTTTTCCTTAATTTAATCCATGCATACTTCCTTGGCCTTTTCTTCCCTCTTTTTGCTTTTCCATTGACCTTAAATTATGATAATTTCGATCCATCTATATTTTTTTATATAGACAAATATTTTTCTCCATTAAATTATTGTATAATACGCTAGGTTTGTTTAGCAAACGATTAAGTCTTGGTTTTTAATAGACGGGTATTTAATTTGATTTTAAATTACTATGGATAAAACAAAACATTTTTGAAGTGAAAACTTTAGCCGCGTTTGGCACTTTTTGATAGGGGAAAATCTTATGGGTTCACGTCACCGTCATGCTCGTGATTGGCGCATGCGCAGCGGCCGTGTGCTGTGCGCGTTAGACGCTTTTTGGACGGCTGAAATCTCGTGCGTTCGCGTCACCGACATGCTTATAGCAGTATATCTGTAGATATACAACTGACGTATTGTGCAACTTTAGTGCTGTGTATATCTTATAAGTGTAATTGAATGGATTTAGTGAAAAGTTCAATGTGTATATACTGTTCATTGTTGAAATAGTGTTTTAATTTAAACATTATGAAATTTCAAATTTTAATACTAAAAGTTCTAAGTTTTCATATACCCAACGTTAGAAACCTTATTTCTAGGTACGTACATAACTAATAAAATTACTCAAATTATTCAGTGCCAGTATATCGTTTCTCGATACATATTACCAATATACATAACGACCCAAAGCTAGACCTACCAATGCGTAAGGCAGATATACTCGTATCGTAAAGGAGAACATCTGAATGAGCTCTCTTCTGATGCCTCCGCATTCAACGCAACGATTCAGTAAAATTGCTGAAATAAAAAAAAAACGAATGTAAAATATGTTGTGTATTATTCGAAAGGTTTCTATATAAGTGCAAGAGTTAAGATTATTAAAGCTAGTTAAATTTTGGCAGTTTTTCTTAGTTTAGTAATTCTATGGTATAGTTACGAGTTAGCGGGCCTCGAATTAGAATGCCGTTAGAATTATTATAGAGATTATTAGAACTATACAAACACGTATATAAATATATATAACACAGGCAGAAATATAACCGAACACAAGAAATCAAAACGTAATGCAGTAGGTCATAATTCAAGAAAACGCGCAAAGTCCGTCGCTCAACTAACCCCCTCTCTCAGTCAGGCCATCGTTTTATACTGCACAAATACAAATGTGCCCGCCCCGGCAACGTCGATATAATTTCCTAAAATCAGCTTGTCTTTATAATCCAATCCATTACACCTGGCTAATGATACAGCCTGCAAGAGTACAATAGAACAATAGGCTGTTCTCCACAATAATCAGAAACGTATGCCAATAAATAAGTAAACAAAAGAAAACGGTCATAAAAGGATTACAATTAGTTCAAATGCCGACAGGTGATACAGTGTGCTTTTACAGACTGTACGTAGAATTTGTCTTTGCCGAAGCCTAAGTTGTAACAGTATAGTAAATGAAATATTATTTCTTTGGATTGAATATAGGCTGTACTGTTTTATTTATGATTTTTTCAACCTTCCATCCAAGACTTCTAACAACCATTAACGAGCAGAAAGAAAAAGTATAGACTACTACGACAAAGATTATGCCATGAGTCATCGTAGTTTTCATTTGAACCAGCGACTTCGTCCGCGTGGTATTTTTTTCGCGGAACCCTAAAAACGTAGACTAAGTTACTCCTTATAACATCAGCTATCTGCCAGTGAAAATCCCGTCAAAATCGGTTAAGCCGTTTCAGAGATTATCCGGAACATTCAGACGGACAGATAGATAGACAGACAGACATACAAAAAGTCTAAAAATTTAATTTTTAAAAACTCCTGGTCTGAACCATCCCCCTGATTTTTGTCACATTTTTAATTTGACTTTACAAACGTACACTTCAATTTTATTTAAGTGTATGTATAGATATAGAGTGAGAAATGCGAGTCAGTTTATCCATCATATTGTTACAATTTGGGCCACCTGCATATTTGTAAACAAAGCATTTATTACCCGCCGGCTTTTGAACTAATATCATTGTAGTTCTTTTATGATTGTCTTCTTTTGTTTACTTATTTATTGGTTATTGTGGAGACCAGCCTATTGTACTCGTTTATGACCGTTTCAGGCATACTTAGGCAGATGTGTGGATTACGATTTCTGGGAAATTGTGTCGACGCTTGGCGGGCAGACATATTTGCATTTGTGCCATATAAAGAAAGCAATGGCCCAATTGAGGAAGGGCAGTCGAGCGATAACTAGCCGCGAGGCAAGACTTGTTTACATTCGATAATCTGTTTAGTGACGGACTTTGCACGTGTTATTGAATCGTGCATTACATTTGGACTGATTGTGTTCAGTTATATTTGTACCTGTGTTATACGTGTTTGTATAGTTCTAATAAATTCTATAGTAATTCTAAAGGCATTTTAATTCGAGTCCTGCAACTCGTAACAATATTTTAAGAGTTTCGTAGTGGCGGTAAATGTTCTATTTTGCTACTGTGCCCTAAAAAGCGTATGACGAAAAATATTTTACATCTTTAAAACTACGAAATATTTATATATATATTTATTAGATTAATGAATGAAATTAAAGATGTATGTCAAGATTGTAGCGAGTAGAAATCAATCGTCTCTGCCTACCTCTATGGGAAACAAGCCTGATAATATATGTGTATCCTAAAAACTACTTATACGCGTATAAAATAGTATGTAGGAACACACGGAGCGACCAGCGGGTGAAGTAAGGCTTCGGCCTCACCGCAAATGGTACGCTTAGAGGCAAGGGGTTAGTTGATCTCTAAGACTTTAATGATTCATCCCAGTGAACTAATACACTGCATGTAATGCGCGCAGCCCCACTCCTCGCTTAGTGGGACGCTTGGCGCCTCGATAGAAGCCTAAGGGTTACCCACGCAAACGGACACGTTGGTTATTTGCTTGTATCACTGGGGTGCAATGGAGGAGTTATCGAACATGTACCCAAAATCTTCGATAATTTTAGTTAAGTGAAGGAATTTGGAGGATAGTGCTTTCTGTAAGAAGCAATTTTTTAGACAACTTTGAGACATTTTATCACAACAAAATACTCGTATACAAACACACTTTAGATCACCAGATATGACAGCATGGCAGCTGTCAGTGTGGCCACTATGTATGAAGCATTTCGACCATACAGCTTGCCTCCTAGCTAACTTGACTCCTGGCTGGCTACTTCGTATGCGTTCGCATGTCGTTGCCCAATCCTTAAGTTAAGAGAACACGCAGTGGTGGCGACGAGGAACACCTTGGAAATTATCCCTCCCCGTCCTCAACATCAAGAAAAATAATAAACTTTAAAGGAAGAATACGCGAAACAAGAGAAACACTTCGTGTCAATGATGTCACCGCAAAATATATAGTTGGAATACAACATAAAGAAAACCGCTTTTAATTTATTGAAATAACTTTAATTTCGCCTAAATCAAATCCTAGTGAAATGTGCGAACCCTCGGTGGATGAGTGCAGGCAGCGTGGTGGTGGACTGGTGGCGGGGTAAGTTCCCCTTGCTTGTTCTTCGACGTCCCTTTGCCTTCCCCGGCCATCGCATCGCGCTCGCACACAGAATACTTAACCGTATTTTTGGGTTGCTATTTATAAATGTTAATAGAAATTACGATGTTCTGAATATAGTAGGAAGTGTGACCATACTACTCGACTTATTTTTTCAAATCGAAAGAAAGACTTTATTAGAAGAAATAGCGACGTAATTACATTCTTTATTATACACAGAGCATATTTTGAGAGTATGGACGCTGTATTTTCAGCAAACAAGACTTGTACTCAGTATATTACTGTGCCGGAATTATATCCGGCACAACGCTGATTTTCAGTGCAAACCCTCCTTTTAGCGTTAGGCCAAATCGATTACGAGATTCTCTATTTCATGGTATTGGTGCGGAGCCTCCAGCTACAATCCTCTCCTTTAGTTGAGCCCTAGTATCAATCTTTGCAAAATTCTCCTTCCTTAATGTAGCTAAAGTACCATTACTCGTATACATTAATATTTAAACTGCATAGATATGTACTTATGTCTCTGTTCTTGAATTTTGTCCTAATATTCAAATATTTTTTATTAGTTTTAATATATTCATAACTTGCACAAAGCTTAAGCTGTGTATACACTAACTTCATTTAGACGTCAACGCGACATTGCGCCCTCTAGCGAGGAACGATAGGATTAGAATATAAATTGAACTCTTTAAACAAACATTTATAATTTGCTTTAAGGTGAAGTTGAAATTTTTTTATAAACAATTTATTTTCATAACAACTAATAATGATTAAAGTGATATAATTAGTTCATCATTTAAATTAATATTAAACCAGATGGTGACGCCCTCTAACGATGTTGGGCAGTTTATAGATAACTTCACTTTATACATCACTGCGGCTGCCCACTCGCCAATAGATGGTGCCTGGACCTGTTTGAATTTTCGAACGTTACAAATATACGCGTCGTCGTTGGTCGCTGCTGTACTGTTTGATC
Organism: Dendrolimus houi; assembly: GCA_039645545.1. Classification (NCBI taxonomy): domain Eukaryota; kingdom Metazoa; phylum Arthropoda; class Insecta; order Lepidoptera; family Lasiocampidae; genus Dendrolimus; species Dendrolimus houi. The sequence continues at coordinate 4,927,792 of CM077131.1, forward strand.
AGGCGCACAGGTAAAAAAATAATAATATTTTAAACTTATCGAATTTCTACAATTCTAACTGGTGATTGAAATATCCACCCTAAATCAAATACTTATAGACTAATAAGTGTTGCATTAAGTGGAAGGACTGGGAATAAGTCATAAGCTGGCCGGCTTCCCCTTGTGTCTGGTGTTGTGGCAAAGGTGATGATCTGACAAACGTACTGTGATAAGGTGAGTGAGGTGAGGGCAATATTTTGTTAGCCGCCCCAGTGGTTGTCGTATGAGTTATCTTGATTGCCCGGCACCGCTTACTTTGTTTTATATTACCGTAATTTATTTAGGGTTCGAACGCTGGTTCGTCAAAGCCTATACTACATGCTATGGTTATTTACATGCCTTAACGACAGATTTTGATAGTGTGTTTATAACACAAAATCTATTTCAATTAAATAAAACTTACGTCACTGTTTTAAAGCGTAAACTATACACGCATGACCTCACATGCTATGGTTATTTACATGCCTTAACGACAGATTTTGATAGTGTATTTATAACACAAAATCTATTTCAATTAAATAAAACTTACGTCACTGTTTTAAAGCGTAAACTATACACGCATGACCTCTAAATCTGACTTTAGATTTGTATTCCGGACGAAGTGTGCACAAATGTCCAAAAAAATAATCGAGAAAACCCCAAAATCGATTGCCTGATCGAAAACAAATCCTGATTTTTATCGTTTTTTTTTTGGGGGGTTTTTCTCGATTATTTGCTCGTTGACCTCCAATTCCCACTACATTCGTGTTCAGCGGAAAAAAATACATCTGAAAAGCATTGTCTGACACCCAGTACACACACACTTTTATTTTTGGTGGACCTGTGTCCTTTTAATTTAAATAAATATATAATTAACTATATAATATAAATATTGTAATTATCATCTTATCCCCTAAATCTGTATCAATATTTACGTTAATCCAAGCCAAACTAAGTATAGCTATTCGCCTTAACAACAAGCGGCAGCAGCGTCGTTCGACTAATACGTTATAAATATTCATGCTCATAAGAAGCTCCTAACCTATCGAACGTTTACACAGCAGCCGGTATATCCTGACCCATGAACCCCCTACAGACATTTTCGTAACAGTGAATATCTCAAAGCGCTACAAGCATTGCAGCTCTATGTTAAGTGGTCGTCTACAACTTACCGTGGAAAAGGGAATCCGATACACATTATACGATATTTCAATACAATATTTATATTTCCTATGGGATTTTAGTGCTAAATCCATGTGGGGTTGCATCTAGATTGTTTTTGAGAGTATGTCATTCTTGTTTTTGGTTCCAATTTGTTTGTATTTATTGCTATTTGATATCTTTTACTACAAAATAGGAATCCTTGTGATCTCACTGTCGCAGCTAGTTTCATCAAAATCTGCCAAAGCTACAAATATTAATTTTAATGCGAACATAGAAATATCATTCATTATTGTTTTTGCCTTTCTATTGGCGGTTTTCTCACGGTATTAATTTCTACTACATTAACTAATAGAAAACAATACCATTTATAAAAATCTTACCTTCTATCTTTTTTTGCTTTAGTATAATGCTGAGGCCGCACTTCCGATAATGTGGCCGAATGTGTCTTATTTAAAGCGTTAAAAATATCTCCGGTATATCACATTAGTAGTATATATGTCGTGGCCAGATCTTAGAATTGATCACTTCATGATGTGGCTGATTATTTCATGAAATGGTTGTATTTCATGATTCAGCCAGCTAAAACTGACCATATCATTTAAACGTCAACGTTTGATGATACGTCATTCCACGTTCGGCCATATCATCTATGTAGGGTTGCCATGATATCTGAATATGAAAGGTTTAATAAAAATTCCAAATAAAGAAGAACTTATATTTATTTACTTGTAAGAACAAAAAGTCAAGAGCGGTATGGATATGAGGCTTTTTTATTTATTGTTTGATATATAAACTGCAATTTTAGGTTGTTATAAAAAAAAAACTACGAAGGCTAATGATATTAACCTATATTTAAAAAAAAGTATATAATATATATATATACTTTTATTATGAAAATAAATAAAAGTGCCTTATAACTGTACCCCACCCAAAAAATCGCTTAATGTAGTTGGCTTGTAAATAGTAGGATCGTCAACACTTATCTTTTTAAAAATTAAAATCTCTTTACGGGCAATTTCAATGTAGTCATATTTTGAAATCCAATAATAGTCTGTGGATTTTCGTTGCGTGGCCACCGTACTTTCTTTTATTTGTTTATCACAATAGTTGTCCGCCGCCATGATGCATCACAAAAACAAAAAGAATATCAGCGCCTCTAACGGTGGATAATGTAACTATTTTACGATATGATCACTAATGTTTGAACACATCGTGAAGTAGCCATGCATTTAGCTGTTCATATCGTTAAACGCTGATTATTCACGGATCTTGCCAGACCATATCATAATGTGACCAGCGAGTTTTTTCCATTTCATGAAATGGTTGGGCATAACATGAAATTATCAATTCTAAGATCTGGCTACGACATACACATACATTATATGTTAATATTTAAAGTCATTAATATTTAAAAACAATATCGCATCACAAATAACGCATTACACCTATCGCAACATCTGCATGAAAAGGTCTATATCTGTATCATTGTCCCACCATAAAAATGTATAACAACAATACTTAAATATTATGCAATAACACATATATATGTCTGCAAACCTTCATCACTGATCAATAATACTATTTACGTCATTAACTTATCACTTTATAAACAAATCACTTAAACGAATTGACCTTGTCTAAACAAATCTCATCATAGCTAACAATTTCCTTAACGGCGCTGAGTTTGGATCATTGTTAATTTGATTCTCTGGTTCAATACCAGTATCTGAATCGGCATCATTATCCGCTTCAGATTCAGCTTCCGCTTCAGGCTCAGCTTCCGCTTCAGGCTCAGCTTCCGCTTCAGGCTCAGCTTCCGCTTCAGGCTTAGCGTCCGCTTCAGATCCAGCTTCTGCTTCAGGTTTATCTTCCGCTTCAGAATCAGCTTCCGCTTCAGGATTAGCTTCCGCTTCAGGATTAACTTCCGCTTCAGGATCAGCTTCCGCTTCAGACTCATCTTCCGCTTCAGGGTCAGCTTCCGCTTCAGACTCAGGCTCAGGTTCTGGTTGCGGTTCTGCTTCTGGTGTAATGGTAGTTGTAGTTGTCAAACTGTTCTTTAACTCCGTTAATTCATCGTTTGCTCTGTTCCTTTGTCCAGCCATCGCTAGTGTTGAGACGAATAAACAGAACGATAACAGCGACAAGAACACAATCAATTTGTTGTTCATCATCCACCCCAAAGTCCTCTCTGTGTAATATTTACAGGCTGTTGAATTCATTTTATTTTTATTTATTTTAATCTAAGTCACGACTGTCACAATACTTCCTATTTGAAGAATTGAATTCGGTAATTCGATTCATTTCGTTATCCATATATTTATCTATGACAGATACAATATTATCTACCATTTAATCTATATCTGATTATTAGATTTTGGATTCTATAACACATATAATAAGATTGATTTTATTAAATTTAGATTATGTGTTGATATCGACAGCAATTTATAGATAAGAAAAATCCATGATATTATATTTTTGTAAATAATCTACGAATAAGGAGGCCAGGTTATTCTTAATATTGTACGAAATACAACAATAAAAGGCACTAAAGTAATACTTAATATATTTTCAAACATTTTACGTTAAAACTAACGGATATTTTAGTAATATGTTTGATGCATATGTTGTTATTATTTAAAGTATTATTATATTTAAATGGAAATAAAATATTGTTGTATTCAAAATTGAAATTCAATTGAAAGTAAATGCAGTGGTAAGAGTTGAAAAAGAAATGTTAAGGAGGTTTGGGCATGTAGAGAGAATGGATGAAAGTAGAATCACAAAACAAGTGTATGACAGCAGCGCGAATGGTAGAGTTAGTGCCGGTATACCGCTGCGTACACATGATTAAAACAGTAGATATGGTAAAGAAAGCTTGGGCAAAAACCAGATCAAATAAAAGTGCTTGTGTGAAGAGATTAATGAAAGTAGATGAAGCAAAATGTGTTTATCAGGATGGTCGCAAATGGAGATCCATCGTTTTTGCCTCTCACTCTGCAAAACAAGAGTGATAATATGTATTATATATATTCTAAATTAAATTTGATACTGGAATATTGAGCAGGTAGTTCAGAAATTTCCCTGTATTTTATTTTTACTTTATTGCATGAGATAAGCAGATAGGCCGAACCTACCTGATGGAAAGCGGTTACGGACATGCCTTTGGACATTTCTAACACTAAAGGTACTACGATTGTGCTGCCACTCTCTAGCAGGAGAATAGAATCTGGCGATTAATGCCAAAACATAACTCAAGGTTGTTATAGCAGCATGCTCTAGACTAGGGGAGATAGCCATCCACACGAGCAAATACCCTACCACTTGGTGGGTTGTTTTGTCCCCTTTTACTACAAGCCGTCCGGCCGCATGAAATTGTATTCATTCTCCGTTTCTGCACGAATAAAAATGCTAATGCTGTGCTGCAAAACCTTCAAACATTTTATCAAGATATTGATTAGACGTCACATGGTACGGAAATGGTCGATAAAATGTATGAGCTATTTATATTAACTAGTGGTCGCCCAGTGGTCGAAAGTCGACCATAATTCATTTAAATTATAAGTTTAAACATTACTAAGGTTCTGTTGTCAAAGACTATACTTCTATAATCACAGATTTCGCCAAGGCTACACTGTTAATTTGACTTTAACGATAAACAAAAGAGTATATATGCGTGTGTGTGTCAAATACATCGTAGTGTGTGTAATGTTTTTTTTATTGATTTAATGTATTTTTTATACATAATTTTAAAAAAATTAGCATTCTGCACTCCTTCTCTATATAAATTATAAGTGTGCGAAATTTCATACTCCTCCATCCGCGTAATTTTCGTAAATAGAGGTACAAAGGTTTTGTTTCACGTATTAATATAATGATTTATATTAATTTGTATTAAATTAAATGATAGAATGTCGATCCATAAACACAATATACATTATAATAATAATAATAATCGACAGACATAGACATATATTGTATATCGCCAAATTAAGCAAGTTAAGCTTGTGTTATGGGTAATATACTCGTACAACGGACTACTCTGAGGCCGATCGCAAACACCCAGATCATATATAGTAAATAACAGTGAAAAATCGTTTCCGACATTTACTATATCAGAAATCGCACCAGGAGCCTCTGCCTTGCAGTGAGGTAGGCCGACAAAGGCTTAGCCCGTTCAATGACACAGGCCGCCATCATGACTGTCTTTTGGATACTTTACCTACAGAAGGCTAGTTTATAATTATGAGGGATTAAAGATTGATTGTTTGAGAGGTAATAAAATATTAAATTATTAAAATAAATAAAGATTACGATATTATGTCCCTGCTCCATCTGGGATAATGTTAAACCGCGTACTCACCTGCGAACAGTACTTGAAAACGATGCAGTTACAGTACCTGCATCGTTTTCAAGTACGGTTACTAAGCACATTCTGCCGTCTGTACGATGGGTAGTGTTCTGAGGAGCTGTTTAGTTTGGTACCTACGGCGCCATTTTACCACCAGACTGTTCGCCGGCGACTGGGACTTTTTGACACTTCCTTGACACCTGGAAGTTATCCACTGTACGTGGCGCTCGCTCCTTTATGGCATACGTAAGCAGGCTATGGAATGAGCTCCCTCCCGCGGTGTTCCTAGAGCGCACGTGTACACACTAGTGTGTACGAGGTTACGGTTACAGCTCGTTCGTCGATCGTTCGTTGGTCGTAGCGAGCGAAGATCATTTTCGGTGTACACATTAGAGTACGTTACTGTATCCGCTTGGTTACATTTACGGCTTGTAGATGAGTATGCAGCCTTAGCGTGACTGTGGCCAAATGCGCCTTCTTTATAGTGTTAAAAATAACGCCGTTAATTTTTACGTTACTAATCGTTAACGTCATTAGCAATTAATAACAATGTCGCATCACAAATAACGCATTAAACCCATCGCTTCAGCTGCGTGAAATGGTGACTAAAAAAGGAGTGTATAATTTTTAAATTATTTTTCTCCAATTTAAAATATTTGTAATAAAAGTAAAAGACTTTCTATTTTCAAAACAGGGTGTATTCCACTAATGGATATTATTTTAAATCTTATTTCATTGCATTAAATTTCGAAATTGTACTGAAACATACAGTGGTCAGCATTTTTCTTACGCATTATACTTTTTTTCGTCGAGACTCCATCCGCCGAGTAATGCGCGATAAGGAATTTCGTTTAAAAACTTTGTTGTTTTAATCATAGAAAAATTACAAAATATTAAGCTTGTTTGGAACTTATATTTAGTTATATAAATTAATTTCATAATATACTAACAAAAATAACACCAATACACAAAAAAATGGTCTGTACTTTTGACCAGATCCATCTATTCTTTTTTATTGCTGAAGCACAGCAGACTGGCTGACGGCCCAACTGTGATGGAAAGTGGTTACCGTCGCTTATGGACATTAGCAACACCAGTGGTGCTGCCGGCCTCGAAGGAGAAACTGAAACCTGGCCACTGATGCCAAAACACAGCTCAAGGTTGTTATGGCGGCATACTCTAGACCAGGGGAGGCAGCCATCCAGTCGGGCAAATGCCCTACCTCCTGATTGTGAGGTGTTTTTTCCGCTCTTACTACAGGCCGCCCTACAGCAGGAATTAGTGTTCTTTTCCGTTCCTGCACGGAGAAAAGTTGCGCCTGCACGGACAAAAAAGTAATCTGTGCTTTTAACCAGACCCATCTGTTCTTATTGTTACGACTCAGGTCCCGACAAAAACAAAACCCACCTGCATATCTGAAAAAAAAACACATTTTATTACCTGCCGGCATATAAACTAATTGTAACTCTTTTATGATCGTCTATTTTTTTTTACTTTGTGTTTAAAATTTGTAATTAGACAACAATCCATTGTTTTATTTTCTTTTTTTGTGGCAGTTTGCGGCCAAGTCATTAGGCAGATGTGGCGGATTAAGCCGACTTAGATACGGGGACATTGCATTTGTGCAGTATAAAACGATGAACTGATGGAGGGGGAGTCGGTCGAGCGAGAACTACGAGCGAAGCAAGACGTGTGTGCTACAATCGGGAATCTAATAACTGACGGACTTTGCGCTTTTTATTGAGTTACGACCTTCTGCATTACGTTTAGACTTGTTGTGTTCGGTTATATTTGTACCTGTGTTATACGTGTTTGTATAGTTCTAATAAAGTCTATAGTAATTCTAACGGCATTTTAATTCGAGTCTCACGACTCGTAACATTATGTATTCAACGCACTGAATCCGAATCTGAGGTCAGTTTGGTCCATATACCCTCAAAACCTTGAGGATGTATGGACCAAACAGAAATATGCGCAAAGAGGGATATCATTATTCTGTACTTTTATTCACGCCACTGGTAGAACAGGTTTTTATATAATTTACTTGATTACATTAAGATATGATGAACCATAAACTTGACGCGATATGACACGTGAAGTACATTACACTCGGTTATTCTATATAGAAATTTTGTTCATTCGCGTTTAAGGTTAATGACGTCATCAAAATAACAAATTGCACGAATTTATATGGAACCCTACGAGCCCCCACCCTATGTCTTTAAATGAAGTAATTTCTAAGAATAATCTGCTATAGACTAAGGAATCTTTAGAAAGTACTCTATCCAAAATAAATATTTTATTTATTTATTTCGAGTTCACTTAGATATACTTGAATAAATCTATAAAAAACGTTTATTTATTTATTGAAAGATATAATATAATAATATATAAAATATTACATATATGTTACGTAGCTGCTGCTGTCCAATAAAACAGTAGCAGCTATCACGAACTGACTTATTTATCACGAACTATTTTGGTGAACGCGACAGCGTTCGTCAAATTATCGAAAGTCCACAACTGTATCTGTTATAAATTTGGAACGGATTTAAAATTAACTACTCTCAGTCGGTTATAATCGGTTTTAGTCAACTATTTCGTTTGAATTGTTACCTGCATTAACAGGTTTATTGCACAAGATGTACTTTCTCTACACGACAATTGTTTTTAACACGAACACGTGTTTGAGAGTTCGACAGAAATTTTCATTATCACACCGCTGTGTTTTGAAGGTGTAAATCAAAAACCGCACAAATCAGGTTTATTCAACGAAACCTAATTAACGACCTTTTGTTACTAAAACAGTTTAATTACGGTTAAAGTTAGAACAAAACCGAAAAGAAAAGCTCCTATGTACTTGGGCGGTAACCGATTCGATTTTTTGCCAGTTTCCAAGGCCTAGTTATAAATACATATAGTACTTTGGTTCCCGTTATACAAAATGAAAATTTAATTACATGTGTTATACAAGATGAACAATTAATTATATGTGTTATACAAGGTGAACATTTAATAATACTAGATGTAATAGAACTACTTTTTAAAGGTTTTAAGCGTGGTAATTTATTTATTATTTATTATTCCGACGTTTCAACACAATACTCATTGACATTTGACATCTTTGTCTTCCGTGATCACGGCTACTGATAAGTGGCGAAATCTCAAAATAATAAAAAATAAATTACCGCGCTCAAAACCTTTAAAACGTAGTTTTATTATGTAGTCGCGAAAACTTAAGAAAAATACAATACCAGATCTATTATGTTTCCTCTATTGGTTCCTAAGTCTTAGCTGTGAGTAAGTGCGCCGCCGTGCCATTCTCTTATCTAACAACTCCCATTCTTTACATCGAACCAACGACAGGAGCGCATTTGTCCCGCTACCGGATACATGGTGAACCCCTTCGCACGGAACTTTGGCTGGCTCATTATACCGCTGTATTCCCTCCCATCATATTCTGTTTATCTGAATACTTTATAGTACAAAGTACACTATTTATATAGAATATTAATCTATACTTAATATTATAATCAGGAAAGTTTTATATATTTGTATGTTTGTAATGAAATAACTCAAAAATTACAGAACCGATTTCAAAAATTCTTTCACCATTAGGATGCTACATTACCCCAGAATAATATAGGTTATATTTATTACTATTAAAGTTAGGAATCGATACTAAAACTTGAATAATGTAACTCAAGGCGTAAAACAAATAGCGATATTTTTTTTAACAAAAACAAAACCGACTTCACACTAAAAACCAAAAAATAAATATTTTACCGACTTCTTTCTACACGATCTTGAAGTCGTTGTCAATTAAAACATAAAAATTACTATATTTTATAAAATTGTTGTTGTTATTTTATGTTTTACTTGGCACCAACTTCAAGATGTAGAAAGAAGTCGGTTAAATATTTATATTTTGGTTTTAGGTTTTGTTTGTATTAAAAAACTATTTTGTACTTTTTATTTCCGTATATACTTCAATAACTTTAGAGATAATGTGATAAGCACGTGTAAAAATTGTGCAACTGGCACGCGTATACAAATTTGCCATCACACTCTTCAGTGTATATGCTCTTCAACAACGGTTGCTCTCGATTTTTTTGCAATCCACAAATCAGATCCTGACTTGGTGACTAGGGGATCATCTCGGGAGTTTAAAAAAAAATGAAAATCAGTCCACAATTGACGGAGAAATCGCATAATATGCCTACAAAAATATTAAGCGCCTGTAGAAAGTGTAATACTGGTACGCGCATACAAACAAGCTTTTTTTGGAAAAGATGTAGGCTCTCGGCGTTTTCTAATAAGAATTAATCTCAATTTCTCTGGGATCCACTCATCAGATCTTGATTTGGTTATCATGGAATCACCTCGGGATACTTACGAATAAAGAAAATAATTCAAAATGATCCACAATTGACGAAAAAATTGACTAATATGGATATAAAAAAATTAAGCACCTGTGGATAACGTAATAGCTACACGCGTACACAAGCTTTTCCCCAAGAATTTAGGCGCACTTTAATAACTAATCTGATTAATCTCGAATTGCCTGGAATCCACTCATCAGATCCTGACTTGATGACCATGGCACCAATTCGGGAGTATAGACTTACGAGTAAAAAAAATCGGTTTAGAATTGACTAAGAAATCGAGTAAAGAACATACATAAAAAAACGTACAGACGAATTGAGATCCTCCTCCTTTTTGAAGTCGCTTAAAAATATCTTTTATGGAAATCGGGTTATAGATTTGTATTTTTTCAGGTCAGGACAAAGTCTACCCGGAACGCTAGTTTAATAAAAAGACATATTAATAAGAAAAACATAAAATTTAATTCAGCAGAGAATAAATTCGATGATTGCTGTGGTCAAATCAAAATGTACTATGTCCATAGTACTTAGTCTGTTAGTGTTTCATTACAATAAAATGTAATAGAAGCAGTGAATAATATTACGTTTTTACTGTTTCATGTACATCTTGCGTCAGTTGGTAGCAAAAAGAACAATATCCCATGTTTATTACGACGGCCTCTGTGGTGGAGCTGGTTAAGCCTTAGCCGGCGAACTCACTGATACGCAGAGACTCCGGGCTCGATTACCGACATGGTAAATTTCGGAAGCGAACTTTCTGTTATTTACTATAGTCTGGGTATCTGGGATCGGCCCCAGAGTGGTCCGTTGTATATTTATCCATAACACATGCGTAACTCACTTAAACTGGGAATATACAATGTGTGTGGTTGTTTACCGATTCTTATTATTATTATTATTACAAGGTTTTTTAATAGCAACAGAGTTTTTGTATGTTTTTTTATTGCATGAGTTCAGGAGACAGGCAGACGGCCCGATGGAAAGCGGTTACTATCGCCTAAGGACAATGTGCTGCCGATCTCTAAAGGGAGACTGGAAACTGGCCACTAATGCTGGAACGCGACTCAAGGTTGTTACGGTCGCATCCTCAAAACCAGGGATAGTAGCCACCCAGACGGGGAAATACCCTACCACCTGGTTTTGGGTGGTTTTGTCCCCTCTTACGACAAGCCGCCCAGCCGCAGAAATTTGTATTCTTTCTCCGTTCCTGCACGGATAAAAATGTCTGTATGTCACCATTTTAGAGTGACTGTCATTCCTAGTATTGGTCTACCGTTATTTCCATTCACCGTGGGCACATATTACAATAAATATTGCTTTAATTTTATTAATTCTGTATTTTATTTTACCTATACCTCTATAGAATACAATCAAGTAATAACTATTTCATGTTTTTAATAACAAAACAATATAAATGCTTACGATAAACAATTTTTATCGAGACGTTCAACCGATAAAGTAAAAGAACAACGAAATGCTAATAGATAAACATAATTAAAACCATATTTTCCTTCATTTTAAGCATGGCTTTGTTGTGAATGTCCACATACTGTCCACGTGATTGTATTTATGCATTTATTTATTCCATCCCAGAGTGAGTGTCAGTCCACACACATTTAGTCATTCTTTCGTTCTATTGCAGAGTGAGTTTCAGTGCACACACATTTAGTCATTCTTTCGTTCTATTGCAGAGTGAGTTTCAGTGCACACACATTTAGTCATTCTTTCATGCTATTGCAGAGTGAGTTTCAATCCACACACATTTAGTCATTCTTTCGTTCTATTGCAGAGTGAGTTTCAGTCCACACACATTTAGTCATTCTTTCGTTCTATTGCAGATTGAGTTTCAGTCCACACACATTTAGTCATTCTTTCGTTCTATTGCAGAGTGAGTTTCAGTGCACACACATTTAGTCATTCTTTCGTTCTATTGCAGAGTGAGTTTCAGTGCACACACATTTAGTCATTCTTTCATGCTATTGCAGAGTGAGTTTCAGTCCACACACATTTAGTCATTCTTTCGTTCTATTGCAGAGTGAGTTTCAGTGCACACACATTTAGTCATTCTTTCGTTCTATTGCAGAGTGAGTTTCAGTGCACACACATTTAGTCATTCTTTCATGCTATTGCAGAGTGAGTTTCAGTCCACACACATTTCGTCATTCTTTCGTTCTATTGCAGATTGAGTTTCAGTCCACACACATTTAGTCATTCTTTCGTTCTATTGCAGAGTGAGTTTCAGTGCACACACATTTAGTCATTCTTTCGTTCTATTGCAGAGTGAGTTTCAGTGCACACACATTTAGTCATTCTTTCATGCTATTGCAGAGTGAGTTTCAGTCCACACACATTTAGTCATTCTTTCGTTCTATTGCAGAGTGAGTTTCAGTGCACACACATTTAGTCATTCTTTCGTTCTATTGCAGAGTGAGTTTCAGTGCACACACATTTAGTCATTCTTTCATGCTATTGCAGAGTGAGTTTCAGTCCACACACATTTAGTCATTCTTTCGTTCTATTGCAGATTGAGTTTCAGTCCACACACATTTAGTCATTCTTTCGTTCTATTGCAGAGTGAGTTTCAGTGCACACACATTTAGTCATTCTTTCGTTCTATTGCGGAGTGAGTATCAGTCCACACACATTTAGTCATTCTTTCATTCTATTGCAGAGTGAGTTTCAGTGCACACACATTTAGTCATTCTTTCGTTATATTGCAGAGTGAGTTTCAGTGCACACACATTTAGTCATTCTTTCATGCTATTGCAGAGTGAGTTTCAGTCCACACACATTTAGTCATTCTTTCATGCTATTGCAGAGTGAGTATCAGTCCACACACATTTAGTCATTATTTCGTTCTATTGCAGAGTGAGTTTCAGTCCACACACATTTAGTCATTCTTTCGTTCTATTGCAGAGTGAGTTTCAGTGCACACACATTTAGTCATTCTTTCATGCTATTGCAGAGTGAGTATCAGTCCACACACATTTAGTCATTATTTCGTTCTATTGCAGAGTGAGTTTCAGTCCACACACATTTAGTCATTCTTTCGTTCTATTGCAGAGTGAGTTTCAGTGCTCACACATTTAGTCATTCTTTCATGCTATTGCAGAGTGAGTATCAGTCCACACACATTTAGTCATTATTTCGTTCTATTGCAGAGTGAGTTTCAGTCCACACACATTTAGTCATTCTTTCGTTCTATTGCAGAGTGAGTTTCAGTGCACACACATTTAGTCATTCTTTCATGCTATTGCAGAGTGAGTATCAGTCCACACACATTTAGTCATTCTTTCGTTTTATTGCAGAATGAGTTTCGGTGCACATATATTTAGTCATTCTTTCATTCTATTGCAGAGTGAGTATCAGTCCACACACATTTAGTCATTCTTTCGTTCTATTGCAGAGTGAGTTTCAGTGCACACACATTTATGCCATCTATTGTTCCAATTCTCTTTCACAAACAAAACGTGCAATCTTATTAAATCAAAACTCGTAAAAAATTTACGACGCATGCTACCAATCGGTAGATTTTAAAAACAAACTGGAGATGTGATCAAATCGAGAGTGTCATGAACCCGAGGGAAATCACGGCAGGGCTACGAATGTTATGTTTGCAGAATGAATATTTTATTTATGATCGATCCACACTTTGATCATCCTAAACCTTTAATGCTGATTAGATATATTGGAATTTAACTCTCTTAGACAAGGTCTTTTAATGATAAAATCAGAAACGAGCATATTCGTAAGAGAGCAAAAGTTATCGCTATAGCTCGTAAAATTACAAAGCTGCAGTGGCAATGGGTGGCCACATTTGGTCCAGGACTGATGGCCGATGGACTATACGCGTTCTGGAGGAGAGACTGCGGCAAACGTAGTGCAGGATGTCGTCCTACCAAATGGATCGACGATCTGCGCAAGGACGCCGCTGGAGAAGGACAGCGCAAGACCAGAATAGGTGACGCAAACTTGGGGAGGCCTACGTCCAACAGTGGACTACGGTTTGCTGAAGACGAGCTTAACAATCAGTAAGTACCGACATTTAAAACAATGACCAGAAAATATTACCTGTCGAAGAAAATATTCATTATTCATCTATAAACATTTATATATGTATTTGTATGGTGTGAATATTAGGTATATATCTATTTAATTAAAGTAGAAGTATATATAACATTTGTGTATTTATTACTAAATGTAAGTAGTCGTACTATAGTTTGCGTATACCACCATCACCATTATCATCTCAATTCATTCCTGTGGTTGTCTGGAAGAGATCGCTTTTTAGCGATAATTCCACACTTTGTGCATTATTAGGCATAGTTTTAGTCTGTAAGTTCATTTTTGTATCGGTGTACAATAAAATGTTATCTATCTATCAATCTAAGTATTTCATTGTCCTTCCCCTGAAGCCTCATCCTTCTAAGCCTGAGGTCCGTATTCCTACTTTTTCTTCTCCACTTCGTGCGATCTTCAGCATCCCTTGTTTTGGAACCAGGGTCTCCTGGTCCTCTCTACATTAGAACCCTACAAGAGACTGGAGTACCTACCGAAATATTTTCGTATGGAGTCAAAAAATTTGGGATAGACATAAAATTTTGTCTCTGGTATGTAATAGTTGTCTTATTTTTAGGTTTATATGACTTCTCTTTTTAAAATATATGTTCTGTTCTACTTCTATATCTTAGTTATATTGCAGAACCCACATGTCTCAAAAACTTTTCTAATCCATCATCCAAATTTGTTTTTAGTGATAAGACCGCCTATTGTTTTCTGTACTATGTCTCTTTAACTGTATCTTAAGCTTATATAATAAAGTATGTTCTATTCTCTAAATAAGCATTTTTTTAAAGGTTTTTAAATACAAACTTTTGACATCCTGGATATCATGTAGCAGCAGAGTTCTAGCCAAGACAAGTAAAACAAGCCCAAACACGACGGGTCTATCTTGTTTAGTACAGGAGTTCCTATGGCCACCTTCCGATTCGAGCATCAGATCAGTTCCATGGTACCATATTATTGCATTGTCACGCGATATACAAATGCGTGCAAAATTTCAGCTCAATCGGAAACCGGGAAGTTGGTCAAATTTAACTTGCAAGATTCCACCCTAACTTACATATATCCATTGCATGTTAAATAAAAGCTTTTAAAAATACGACGATCTCAATGTCGTCCTGTCATACTCTGAAATTTAATTTTGAAGACTCTGGTACGCATATCATCCTTCACGACGTCAAGTCAACCTTTCTTGGCCCATCTACCTGGATCTGGCGGAAACAGCACGGCAAGACATTTAATCCCCACATAATTAACCGATCTCCAAAGAACGTATCGATACGCCGTATAAAATGTTGAACATATAGCAAGCACTGTTAAATTGTTTCGTGTTTGTTATTATTTAACTATTATTATTATTAGAAATATGTTCACTTCGTGAATGTGTCAGTAATATTCTAATATAGTTCAGACGTGTTAACCTCGAAAACGTGAGGCAGATAATTAATAAAACCCCTGTAAATTTCATTGCCAAGTTTAGAGCAGCACCGATTTCACTAATACAAGGATCGATTACTGTCTGTCTGTATACGCTGTGCTCGAATAATATAAATATAAATAACGTTGCCATAAAATGCGCTATAGGTTTAATTAAAAGTGATTCGGCCGTTTCTAATGTAGACGGTTTGCTTAATTTTTTAAACCCGAATTTAGAAAAGTTTTACACAATATAAAATAACATATCGCACCCTTAAAATTATAGAGACCTAAATCAAAATTTTGAGTCATTGGATTTAAATATTTATTACATAAAAAATAAGGTACAAAATTGAATAACTTGATATTTTTAATTAGGTCTCTATAATTCTAAGGCTGTGATATATTAATAACAGTCCATAAACGTCCCACTGCTGGGCCACGCTTGTCCAAGGTGGCTTGGCAGGTTTGACACATTGGTTATCTGGATTTGCAGGTTTCATCACGATGTTTTCCTTCACCGTTGTTAGCACATGGTAGTTGTAACAATATGTGTAATTAAGTCAGAGAAATTGTCTAAGTGGTGCATGCGTTTCGGCCAGGGTTCGAACCCACACCGTTTGAGTATCTATCCCCTAAGACGACTACAAAAAAAAATGTCTATTGAAAAAACTATAAATGAAAAAATAAACCAAATCACTGCCAGAGGGGCGCGTTTCCAGAATGCTGGCCACATTACGTATAATGTCCATGCTTATGCATTGCCCCAAATACAGGTTATCCTTTACGTCATGCAAAAATGCTTTAATATGCGCGGAGAGGTCTCGAAAAAGGTGATGAACCTCGAGGTCCCCAACATAAATAATATATTAAAACACTTTTTTTTAACTGTGACCAACAGCAGTTGAATTTTAAAACAGATCTATCAATGTATTTGATTAATTTCGAATGTTCCAATTATTAAACATATAAAACTGATCTAAGATGACAACATTTTATTTTTGAAAAAGAATTTAATAAGTTACTCGCTAGATTGTCCGGCTTTAAACACATAGTTCCGCCTGCCACATTCATTTCAAAGGCTGTGAAATATAGTTACATTTATATGTCAGTAAATCAATTTCTATTGTTAATGTAATTATGGCAGTATTTTAACCCATCACAAATACCTATAAACATTATTTAGTATAAGTATTAATGAGTAGACATATTTCCAAGCTATGTCACGCTTGAATTATAGTAAATATACATATACAATGAACAATACTGGATTTGATCACAGACTCCAGCCAAAATAAAAGCGGCAGTTTTTCACGTTGACAAATCAGAAAGACCTAAAATGATAAGATGCTATTTTAACGTCCGCTATTTCACATACAAATACATAATGTTAGAATTTATTATAAAACTATTTTGTGCTTGGTGAATATTCCTTTGCGCCATTGCCGTGACGACGACGTATTTGTTAATGAATTACAGTGGTGGCACATTTATGTACGCGCATAGCTTGAGAACAACCTTACCGATTTTGATGACATTTTTTCTGTGTATTTGAGTGTGTCCCCGGATAATTTAGATTCACAATTGGAACCGGTAGGTGACGCTGGGGTCGGGTTTTAGGATCCTTCTAAACGGCTGAACCACTTTTTATGATTTTTTTGTGTGTGTTTGAGTGTTCCCAGATGGTTTAGATCCACAATTGGAATCAGTAGATGGCGCTGGGATCGAGCCTTAGATTTTTATTTTTTCAGGGCAAGACAACGTCTACCGGGACTTGTAGTTTATTATATTACAGATGTGTTCATCATTATTCGACGGCCTCTGTGGTCGAGCGGGCTAAGCCGTTGCCGGCCTACCTCACTGCAACCGAGAGGCTCCGGGTTCGATTCCTGGTATAGTAAATTTCGGAAACGTATTTTCTCCGTTATATACTATGGTCTGGGTGACTGGAATCGGCCCCAGAGTGGTACGTTGTATATTACCGATAACGCAAGCGTAACTTGCTTAATTTGGGGATATACAAAATGTGTTTGTCTGCCGATTATTTATTTATTATTCTAAAACACTTGCATTACTGTTGTTCCCTGCACCACATGCCAATGGTTGCCTCCTCACTTGAGAAGTTAAGCCGGCGCGCTATCGTAGCCGACAGACCACCAGCGCGATTGTTGGCTCAAACGCTTAATTAGCCGCGGCTCAACTCACTAATATTGCTCAATTGAGCGTCTCCTAGCCGAGATTTCGAGCGTCGATAATTTTTATTTTATATTTTATACACACAAACATGATTAAGAATGAATCACGCTCTGTTTTATCTATTTACTTTAGATATCGTGTTGAAATTTCTTTATCTATAATG
Source organism: Dendrolimus houi (assembly GCA_039645545.1). Lineage (NCBI taxonomy): Eukaryota > Metazoa > Arthropoda > Insecta > Lepidoptera > Lasiocampidae > Dendrolimus > Dendrolimus houi. Next base: position 4,945,547 of record CM077131.1, read on the forward strand.
ATTCAGCTTCCATTTGTTAAAGGTGGTAGGGTATTTGCCCGTCTGGATACCTACCATCCCGGGTCTAGAGTATGCCGCCATAACAACCTTGCATTAGTGGCCAGGCTCCAGTCTCGCTTTAGAGAGCAGTCGCGCATTTGTAGCAACTTTACTGTTGCAAATGTCCATAGGCGATGGTAACCACTTTCCATCAGGTCGATCGTCTGCATGTCTGCTGAACTCATGCAATAAAAAAGAAAAAGGTAGTCGATCATGTTGTTTTGACATATGATTTGTTGCATTTTAACGAAAGAGTTTTTTATATACTTTTTATTCCTAAGTTCCTAGGAGGACGGGGAATTCCAAGTGTTTTAAGAGGTTTTGATAAATACAAAAAATCGTCAGAAATAATTTGAAATGGAATCCGTCAAGTTGACACATGTTTTAGGCTGGGTTTTAAAATATCTTCGAATACACTTGCTTGGTTTTGAAATTGCACATCTGAATTGTCTTATACTAAATACTTTTAGGTTACGTTCTTATCATTTTTATTGTCTTTACATTATCATCATATCTACTTATCATTTATTTATTCTCTAATGTATCTTTACATTATCTCCTTAAAACGTTATATAGTTCCACATTCTTATGTATTCCCAATTTGTATCTTAGGGTCTTATACATATTGAGTTAGAGTAAGTTTGTAGGTTTCTTTAAGGTTCTTAAAAAACTATATATACTACTAATAACTAGAAAAGAAAGGTTAGACTTTAAATATGTGTTATGTATTTATATATCTTTATATATTATCGATTTCTTGTAGGTATACATTTTATTAGATACTTCTGACATACATATAAGTATATTTAACATACATAACGGCATAGTACTAGCCTTAAATGAAACGTGAGAGGGGTTTCTTTATCCTTTACCGCCCCAATAAGGCCTCGTTCAGACACGGCGGAATCTGCGCGGACACAACCCGCTAGGCTCCAATCCGCGAGTACTGAATGTGTTCATACAGGCACGGTAAGTGTGCGGAGTGACCTAGGGTGATAGCCGCTTAATTTCAATAATAAAAGTTGAAGAAACAATATGTGTATACTTATTTATATTAGAGCCCAATTTTTTAAATTATTTACGAATGTCAGTAAATTCATTTAACGAATTACTTGAAATGATCAGTGAATAAATTCAGATACTCATAAAAGGTCAAAGGTGTCACTAGAAGAAAACTTTATCAGTGAATTAATTCGGCGTCGAAGCAATCCATTGTCACACGTCGGATATGCCACGGAGAAACTAAACCACAGAGTACACTAATATTATAAGAGAAATTTAAGAAAAAAGTGAATCATATAAAATACACTATATAACTGAAGGCACGATAGTACGATATAATAAGCTTCGTGCGGTTGGCGTCCGCGCGGATTCCGCCGTGTTTGAACAAGCCCTAACTCAAAGCGCGAGGTGGTAGCAAAAGTAGGCTAAATATAAATCTTTGTTTTGCAGGTTGGAGGTAACAAAGGTAAGTCGCCGTTTCGCCCCATAAAAACCCTGGAAGGAGTTGTGACAAATGCCGGACCACGGTTGCACTGACGTGAAAAATTATCCTTTTAGATAAGGCCACTCGGTTTGAACACCTCATACGCACAGTTTGGAATGATTTTCTAATTCCTTTTTAACCAATATATTAATTTATATTGAAACTAAAATACACTATGTAGCAGATCACTGTCAATGAGGAGCGTGCCCAGAAGGCTGGCTGCATTGCCACGCTGTATGGCAATACTTATTTGTTGTGCGAAATATGAGCAAGCCTTCTGATCACGGCGTGTCAAAGAGTTTCTTACATATGTCTTTAAAGAAACTCTTTGCCGACGCTATATATATATATATATATATATATATATATATATATATATATATATATATATATATATATATATATATATATATATATATATATATATATATATATATATATATATATATATATATAACTTTTTAATCAATACTCTTTTAAACTGTAATAAGTGCTATACGGAACTGGAAAATTTTAATTTATTTTATCTCGGAACTATTAGATTTTCCGAGATGAAAAAAACGACTATGGCCTACTATTACATAGATACCAATTTTAATCAAAAACGGTCGAGTAGTTTATCCGTGAAAGGTAACAGAGAGATAGAATCATTTTCGCATTTTTAATATAAATATAGATTATGATTCCGTAGCCGTTTTGGCAAAAATCAAATTCTTACGTTTTCGTCTTGTCCGTCCGTCCGTCTGTCCACCTGCCCGCCGGTTTATGTGTGTCATAGTGATTTTACCAGTAATAGTCATATCATTTATATATTTTTATAGAAATTTTGGGTATTCTTAGTCAGATCTCGAAAAATCATAATGATGTTTTTTAATTACTTTTTTTATTCAAGCTGTGTACATATTATAGTACGCTTTATTCTTAGGTTTTTCACTATTTAACTGTCTTTTCTGGATGGAAGGTGTCTTCTATAGAAAACATCTTCTTTGTATTGATTGATTTGTAATATTCTTTCATAAAGAGCTAATAGTCTAAACCTCTATCTTATTCATAGTTACACAAGATTTATGAATATCATTTTGCGTAGTTTTTAACGAGCGTGTTAATCTCATTTAAATATTATAAATAATATAAATTTGAATATAGTAGTACCATGTAGGATTGATGGTCTTGATTACAGCCTCGCTAGGCCGGCTTGATCGGTGTGATACCACGCTCTCAGAGAATATCGGTGTGAAACGGTTGGATTAGTGAGGTTTTTTTTTAACAACTCTACGGACTCGAGTTCTGCACCCTTTTATAAATTAATGTCTGAGATTTTTTTTTAAATTTATACACGCTTATTGGTAATTTTTGTTTTTGTGTGTGACATTTGTTCAATGATATATGTGTTGTGGTGTACCTTACGAATAACTTATTATATTAAATTATTCTAATTTTAATACTAAACTTATACTAATGTAGAGTGTATCTCAGTGTGTGCCTTATGTCTATACCTATATATGTTATCCTAAGTAGGTAGTGCCATGAGTGTTGTTTTTTCCTTTCTGTGTCTGGGTATTAATTTTTAGGCTCTTTGTGTGTCTTGGTTTGTTTGTGAAGTGTGCGTGTAATGCAATACAGTAGTAGTGGGCGTTGGTGTGAATGTGTGTGTTAGTTATGTTGTTAGTTGTGTGTTTGTGACAATGTGTTGACTGAGAATTGTTGTTGAATGGGAATTGTTAATTAGTGAGTTTCGATGCTCCACTTCTCTCTGCCTTATCTCGTCTTTCCTATCGCGACTCCTCCATTCCATCGTAAAGGCTGGCAGCACGTGGGCTTCGTTCATTATGTTGCAAACGCCTATAAGCTTCGGTAACCACTTTCCATAAGATGGTCCATCTACATGGGCCTACTTCTGCTATGTCAATATCTTGGCATTGCAAAGATATTCGTAGTACGATTCCATTGCGACAGTGTCAAAAATTCGTATTCTACTAAATCCACAATTGCATCTCGATATCGTGGCGGCAAAATAATAGTAGAAAAAATTTACCATTAGCAGAAATGGCGTATGAATATTGAAAAGCTACCAACAATTTAAATATTTATTTCTCGTGTTTTCGCTAATTAGTATTTATCGTGGCACGCTATTGAAGTTAGCAGAATACCGAAATCAGGCAAACCTACGATTGGGACGATAGCGTCCAGCGATTTTGACGAGACAGTAATAGCAGAATTAAGCCCCTGTTTGATAGCTTGGCAATAAAAAGAAGTAAAGTAAAAATGGCTGTGACACACAAAAACGCTGACATGACGAGTTAGCAACAGTTACTTGTTTGCCTAAACTTTTTTAAATAAAAAACAGAATGACTTTCATAGTAATTCAAAAGCAAAAAGTAAATATTATCTACAATATCTTGAAAGTCGGTGCGAAGTATATATAACACGAAAACCAACAACAAATTTGCAAAATATAATCATATTTACCTTTTACTTCGAACCGACTCTAAGACGTAGAAAATATTTATTTTTTGCTTTTTAGTTACGTAAATACTTGAATAGCTTTAGAAAAAAAAACATGAAATAATAATAAGTTATTTATTTGCTCTGAATAAATCGAAACATTTTACACAGTCACGGTAAACAATTATACATATTAAATTGATTTAGAAAGAGCCTGGTGCCTGTATCAGGTTAAAAAACCTGTTTGACTGATCACTAGACCTCTGCCCCCTCGAAGGTCAAAATATTTTAATCGTACAATATACTGCTGAATGTTACAAGTGTGTGAGAGCCTTCGTCTGAGTGAGCTAGTGTGTGAATGATTGTGTGCGTTGTGTGCAAGTATATGTGTGTCTCTGTGTGTGAGTGAAATATGTTGTATGTGCCTATAATATTCGAAGGCTACATTTTCCTGGGATCCACTCGTCAGATTCTGACTTAGTGACCATGAAACTACCTCAGAGTACCTCTTTCGAGTTAAAAAAAATGAAAATCGGTCCATAATTGACGACGAATTGCGGAACAAACTTAAAAAAACACAACAGTCGATTTAAGAACCTCCTCCTTGTTGAACCTTAAAAACACTCTTGAATAAATCGATATTGCATTGAGAACTATATAGAACCTTTTCTTTATACACGACAATAAATTCCCTAGAACGTCAATAGCATACAACATAAATATAAGGTTCAAAGACCTTCACCAGTACCTTGAATCTAACCTATCAAATAAAACTGTACGTGTAAGTTGCCTCCGAACTTTTTGGGACCAATTGTTATGTCAGGACCGACCAATTTACTTTGACCTACCCTTCTTCTCTGGTATATGAATAATATAGAGGTATAAGGGGTAGAGGTAAGCGGTTCAAAGGCCATTAAGTCTAGTCGACGTGTGCCCAAGGGACAAACCTGAGATAGACGACCGTTTCTCCAAGTTGAAATTCTTTGAAATAATTTAGAATTAATAATTGAATGTCATTTTGAGGTAGGTACTGCTAGTTTAGACTAGAATAGAATATACTTTATTGTACAAAAATGCTACATAAAACCAAGAACATCACTATACAAGTACAATCGGTGGTCTTATCGCCCATGGCGATTTCTTCCAGACAACCTTTGGATGGAGTATAAGAAGGAAAACAAAAGTAGTTGCAAAATCAGCACTAGTACAATAATTTATTTTATTATTAAATAAATAGTAATATACAAGATAATTTAATTATTATAAACAATAATACATAATTATGTACCTACTACAATACACATTATATATGTACATAGATAAATACACATATTATATACATACAAAAGTAAACAATAACACTATAGCTTGAGGTAGTAATCTTTAACTAATCTGTTAAAAGAAGGTAATGATCGTGTCTGCTTGATGGTTAGTGGTAGTGCATTCCAGAGTTGAATGGTCTGGACGATAATAGATTTGTTATATAAACGTGTTCTGTTCACAGGCGTTTTCAGTTTCAAATTATCTGACAATCTAAACAATGTTGAATCACTGTAATTAAGGAACTGAAAGCGTGCCTTGAGATAATCAGGGGACTTGGGATTGATCAAAATGTTGTGAAAAAGAGACAGGATATGCGCATTCCGGCGAAGGCGAATGGGAAGTTTATATTACCATGAGCTTTTATTTTTTGACTGGATGAACCAGGCCACGCTTGACTGTAGCTTACTGAAATAATTATTAGGAAAATAACTATTTTTAGATTTTTGTCAAAACAAAAATACGGTAGCCGACTTTTTATGAATACAGGTGAATTTTTCAAGTGGGCTTTCAGGACCAAATCCTAAACTGTACGATATAGCGAAAAAATGGAGTCTCGAGACTGATTTTGACGAACACCAATTACCATTGTCAAGTATTGTATCAGGTGATTTTGAAAAAATAAATATATCCTGTATTGTTATACCATATCATAGTGTATCTTCCAATATCAATTTCTTTGAAGGAATGTTAATTTTACCTCACCCCATTTTATGCAATATGAAATGATGAAAACTATTGTATTTTTAATAGGCGTCTGTAAATGAACATTCGAAACGCAGATTGTTTTACTGCAATCACTCAAATCAGTCAAATCAAATGACCAGCGCAATTTGATGTTTAATTAATGTATTGAAAAATAGAGCATTTTTTTAAAAAACAACCCTCTCCCTTATAGTTTGATATTCCTTCACAGAAATTGATCCTTACAAGCTATACTATGATTTGGTATAATATTTTATATTGTTAACTTTTTTTAAATCAGGTTATTCAATACCTGGCAAGGAAAATTGATTTGACAAACATCTAATGACTTTATATTTCGACAAAATCGGCGTCGAGACTCTTTTAAGTGTTTTTCGCTATTTAGGATAGTTTAGAATTTGGCTCTTATCGCATGAGTTCAGAATACAGACAGATGGCCCACCTGATGGAAAGCGGTTACCATCGCCTATGCACATTTGCAACACCAAAAGCGTTAGAAATGCGCTGCTGTTCTCTAAAAGGAGAATGGAACCTAGCCACTAATGCCGGAACACAACTCAAGGTTGTTACGGCGGCATACTCTAGACCGGGGGCGGATGGCTGGATGGCTATCCAGACAGGCAAATGCCCTTCCACCTGACTGTGGGTTGTTTAGTCGCCTCTTACGATAGACCGCCTGGCTGGAGGAAATTGTATTCTTCCTCCATTCCTGCAAGGATAAGAAAATTAAGTTCTGGCATGATTTTCACGCCACCACACCTTGAATTTTTCTATAATTTGAAAATTAGATCCAAATAAAAATAACGAAGTTTTCCTTAATCGTAACACAATGTAAAATAGGCCAATGTTATATCAAGATACGAACCCGCGTTACTTGTTGGATGTAGGGGTGCCTTAGTCACTGAGTCATCGTGACTTCAAAATAATGAAAATAATCTTTTTAAAATAATGTTACATGCCGTCAAAGATAAACTCACAGCTGCCTGTCGTAAGCGCAGTTTATTGTCTTCCCGGATTTAGGAATTCTTTTATGTTTAGAATTTGTAATTTTGTAAAGAAAAACATGCTATTGTTTTCCTACTTGTTTTATGACCATCACTAGCGTCGAAGTAATCCTTATTGTTATTGTTTTAACCAGGTGTGCAAATTACTATTTCTCGGCAACTCAGTGCGCGCGGCCAATTTTTTTGTACTGTGTAGTTTGTATAAGACAATGCCCAAATGGAGGGGTGAGCGACAAGTCAAGTCAAGCGACAACTACGAAACGAGTAAGACGTTTTCTAGTACTCCCGATTAGCGATATAGACGACGGACTTTGCGCGTGTCGAATTGTATTGAATCGTGCAGTGTGAACTGTTTGCATCCAGTTTTATTTTATTTGATTTATACGTGTTTGTACAGTTCTAATAAATTCTATAGTAGTTCCAAGGGCATTTTTAATTCGTGTCTTGTAGCTCGTAACAATATGTTACTCGGGAGTTTATTGCGCCGCTTCTTTTCCTTTAACAATAACTAAAATGGTTTGGAAGCGGTGGTAGACTCATGACTTTCAATAAGTAATCTTTAAGTTTCCATTTTGAAATAAATACATTCATTAATTCATTCATACGTATTTAGTAACAAGCTGTTGTTTTGACATTACAAACAAACATTTCAATTTTATTTATTTGTACAGATAAATATACAATTAATAACATTATACAACATACATAACATACATGATCGGTACGGTGAAACTCAAAGGATTAACGTTTGATCTCTTTAGAGCCTAAACACACATTGGATTACTGAAGTTAAACTCATATAGTCTTCCGTATTTATCTTGCATAATATGAAATAACATCTGATTGGTTGCCTCCAACTTGTGTAATTTTAATTACAAAATTTGCAGAGTCTAAATATGTTTGGCGTTTATACTAATTAGTGATGTTTAGTGTATTGAGAGGTTACTTCAATATTTGATCATGATTTACAGTTTAACCCGACCATTACTACGTAATTTTGTAATGTCCCTGCTCCATATGGGATAATGTTAGTATTAGTGAGTGTGTCACGTAGATGTAAGAGCTTAATGCGTTATTTGTGATGCGACATTTTTATTAATTGTTAATGACATTAAACATTGACAGGTAATGTATGTATGTATATACACTAATCTAGCTAATCATTACCGGCGTTATTCTTAACGCTACAAACAAGATGCATTTGGCCACAGCAATTAAGGCTGTGTAGTTGATTCAAAAGTTAGAATTTTTTTATGAAGAGATGAGGTAATATTTGTATTGTTACCTTCAAATTTATACATATTTTATACGTAAAAAAGGCACAGATTGTGTAGATTTCCATTAAATTCATGTTTGAAACGCCACTAACATTATCCCAGATGGAGCAAGGCCATAAGAGAAAAAGAACTGAGATTATGTGTGACAAGAATGATACTTTTATATTGTGAAGTAGAAAAGTGTATTCTGCTGTTAAAATGCCGGCAGTGAAGTTTCACTATAAGTCGTGCGTAGAAGGTTTGCCGATGATAACCCCTCCCGCTTCCTACAACCGCGACCTGCGGTCGTTTAGTTCTTAATACTATTGAAACAAGCCCCGGTTCCGGTCGTTGGAAATAGAGGGGGTGATCATCGGCAAACCTTCTGCGTACGACTTAGAAAGTGGTATTTGTAACAATATACACATTAGATCAGAAAACTCCACAATTGGTGTATTCTTACTGGCCAGGATATGAACCCGCGTCATTTGAGACCCGAACATATACATTACCAACTAAGTTAACACGTTTTTTTCACTATATTTAGGGTAATTAAAGAACGCAGGACTAAAGAAGTTATTTAACATCTTTAAGATTTTATTTACTTTTCCAATAAAGGTGGTACTAGCATAGACTAGAGATGCTACGAATATTGGTTTGGCCGAAAATCGAATATTCGGCCATGCACTCAGCCGAAATGCTGAATATCTGGTACCGAATGTTCGGCGTAAAATATGTTCAATTCGCGCGTAGCAGGATAGTATCGAAACAATAATTTGTGAAGTATTTTCTTACGTTCTCGCAAATGATAGGTACACAGAATTGAAACTGTTTTCTAACGGTTTTAAGCGCGATTTATAAGATGTTTTATTTGATTCTGACATTTTTAAAACTAGCCAAGACGTAATATTATAATAAAAAAATAATTTTAATAGTATGTAACACTGTTAAAGCGTATTTTAACTATACATTTTTGATAGAAACATATACAGTTTTGAGCAAAATGTTCCTTTTTTTGCACATTTTGATATTCAGTATTCGGCCGAATACTATGTACTATTTAGTTAATATCGAGTTTCTAGAAAAGATAGCCAAATAGGGCGAATACCGAATAGGAGCCCAATATTAGTAGCATAAATAACATACACTATATTAAATCTTAAAAAAACTCAAAATAGTATTTGAAGGAGTTATGTAGATATACAAAATTACGACAACAATCAGGTCAGTTACTCGAGTCTACATAATAAACGCATACTAATATTAATTCTAAAAATATTACACTACTTTTCTAATCAGTGGTGTGATTAGAAAAGATATTAGGCCTGAAATCACCTATTGTCTAGAACTTCTTTAATCATTCCTTCTTAATCAAATCTCTATAGATTCGCCTTGAAAGAGTTCGAGATACTCGACTTAATCAAGTATCGAGAATCGGAGAAACTAATAAACCACAAGTCATAGTAACTATACCTAACGTCTGCACATATTATGAAACTCGTTACCACGTTGCTAGTAAAAGTGTTGTCGTGAGTTAAATATTCCCAAATATTATTGGATATGTGGTAGTATCAAAGCGACAATGAAATGGTTTATAACATGTAACTTGTAGTGACGATTGAACAATAAAAACGTATATTTGAAATCTCCTAAACTTAAATGACTATATGTCACACAGAACTTTCTTATCTTGCTTTTTCATGTTTGATAATTCACTAGATTTTGTCGTCAGTTTCGTGCGCGTTAATGTAGATTTTTTAAATAAAATTAGATATTTTTCTCTTTCATTTATAAACTAGCTGTGCCCACAACTTCGTCCATGTGGTTTTTTGTTTCGTGGAACATTATTTTTTATTGTTTAAAGTAGCGTTACTTACTTCTTATAACATCAGCTATCTGCCAGTGAAAACCCTGTCAAAATCGGTCCAGCCATTTTATAAATTAGCCGGAACATCCAAACAAACAAAAATAGTAAAAATTGCATTTTCAAAACCTCCTTTCGGAATTTTTATTTTGACTTTACAATACAGACACATCAATTTAATTTTCTGTATATATGTCTAGATCTATATAGATCTGTATAGATTCATTAACAAATAATAATATATTTTGTTTGAATATAAAAAAATACATAAAACTCACAATACTTATTTTAAAATGTCCATAACTATCATTATATATAATGTTAAATTAAAAAATCCCTTGGGAACAGTATTTTTGCCAGATGAAAGGTAACTTGTCCTTTTTATACCCCTGATAAGAGGTATGCAAAAATTCGTGATATTCTATTGAATAAATAAGGCGTGAAAACATAAGAAAGTATGCTACCGTGATCAGATATGTCGTCATGGTAACCTAACAAACACGTCATTATGGCAACATCGTGTAATCATAACGACGAAATATGCTCGAACTGCATCTGCGACCGAATTCCTCTTATTTATAGAGTTAAAAATAAAGCCGTTATCGAATAGCCCAATTAGTGTAAATACATAAGTCATCTGTCAATATATAATGTTATTAAGAATAAAAAACAGTATCGCATCACCTATAACGCATTACATCCATCACCACATCTACGTGAAACGACCTATAACTGTAACATTGTCCGAGATGAGGCTCCACTTTTAGTATATTGCAAGAGCTGCGTCAAAATAACGCAGCCCTTGCAGCGTCATCTATTTAACTTTATTTTCTATCTTCTGTTTTACATAAAGTACATTTTTCTAGACGAAAGACATCCTATATTATTATTATATTTGCACACCGGACAAAGTGTATGCATTTAGTATGATCATTTGAGTAACTGGTATTTATAACTTTCACAGGCTATATATATGACAGCTGTTTTTGTCAAAAGCTATTGTTCTATGTATAGACAACATTTGATGAAAATGTGTAATATATACTGAAAATATATACTGAATAGTAGCTAAAATATATTGAAAAGCTGTATATATACTGAAAAGTAGCTGAAATAAAAATCATACAAAATGCGGCACTTAAAACCATTAACACATTTTAATTACGTGTACTGTAATGCCAAAATATTAAGTGTAGTAAACAAAGACAAATTGGCCTGCCATTATAATTTATTGTATATACCACTATATATTTAAAATAGGAAAGTTGACTCGTTTGTGCTGGCAACACACACGGGCCTATCGGAAAAACTCCATAATACCCTGTTGATGCGGCTTTAATCCAGTAAGGGGTAAATTACGAAACCTAATCCACATTCGGGGAAGCAATCAGGGTTAAATACGTTCCAGGTCGAAACCTGGAGTAGATGTTCTTCATATCCACGTGTAATAGGAGATTTTGGACCCAATATTTGGGTGTATGAAATGTAATGGGTATGGTATTACAGATTAGTTTGCAATGGTTTTTGTTTTAGCTTTACTTCATCCTGTGTGGTCGGTAATTTCGCCCGCATTTTTCTGTTCCTGTAATGCAGCTATTTCTATCATCCATTGATGTACGGATATGAGGCTTGGACCCTAACACTTAAAGAGGAGAATAAGCTGTTAGCGGCCGAAAGAAAGGTCCTAAGAAAGATCTTGGGTACGATACGGGGAATCCACGGCAACGGGCGGATCTGAAAAAATGCCGAAATCAAAGAGCTGGTGGATAAGCCTAATATCACAGGCGAGAGAAAGGCACATCACTTGGACTAGCTTGGCCATCTACATAAAATGAGGGAGGATCTCGCGGTGAAAAGAGCCTATCGCTGGAATGACGTAGTGGAGGCTGATCTACGTGGGCTTCAAGCATATTACTGGCAGGCGACATCGCTGAACAGAAAGGAGTGAAGTATTCTCATTTCGAAGACCAGGACGTACGGGACGTAGGGCCGCAGCAGTTAGTTATAATGCAACTAACTCTCTCTCGACGCATCGTTTTACTATCATTGTATATATTGAGCCTGTTGTTATTTTTACAATAAATAATTAAAATTTATGAAAAAGAGGGTTTTCTTGTAATTTGAACCTAGCAAACAAACGGTCCACGTTCTGGAATGTGGTTACCGTTGCTTATAAACGTTTGCATTCTTTTTTTATTGCGTGAGTTCAGCAGATAGGCAGACGGCCCACTTGATGGAAAGCGGTTACCATTGCCTATGAACATTTGTAACACCAAAGGTGCTACCAATGTGTTGCCGCTCTCTAAAGGGAAACTGGAACCTGGCCACTTATGCCGGAACAGAACTCAAGGTTGTTATAGCGGCATGCTTTAGACCAAATAACAAAAATGAACCACAAATAAAATCATTTAACTAATTAATTATCAAACTAAAAAAAATAGTCAGACCTCACAACAATTAGCAATGTAAATAATTATTATTTATTTGACTTTACCATTGACTTTTAATTGTAAATATATTTTCTTCTTCAAAATGCAACGAACCTCTTTTTGCTGATTGTACAACACGTACAACAACAAACGTAAAAAAGTCTCGAAGCTAATTTACCTGTACTTAGATATACAACATAATAATATATTATATAGACTATAATTTTTACTGATTTTAAGTGATTGTAAAAACAAAATGTATAATAATTTTTTCACACAGTGATTGTTTGTGCCGCGCCAACATCAATAACACGATACGAAACATACTTTTATTCAACTCTGACAAAGGGTTTCAAATATTTCAAAGTCAGCCTGTTGACAAGGTTGTTAAAACGTAGGCAAGCTGTAATAATCAGCCCTCGAAAACTGCCCTCCAAAACACAACTTCCAAATGAACTGATAATATTCAGATATTTTGTAATTACCACTAAGAAACTTGTGAACAAGAAATTCGTCGATTCCCCTACAGCGAGTCTGCTTCATTATGCCGTTCCAAGACAATGCCGAAACAAAAACACCGTAGGCAACATTCATGTTTTGTCGCCGCTGATTTCCCGCGAGTTTCGGACGTCAAATGAATATCGAGAAACAAAAATATGCCGTTGGTTATCTCGTTTTTTTGGAAATAATGCAGTTAGATAGCTGAAAAATCACGCAATTATCTATAAGATAATAAGATAATAAATATGTAGAGGATTGAGTTTGTACAATACATTCAGACCACCGGATTCATAAAATGTAACTTTTAGAAGTTTTGTGTGTCTCTCCATCTATCTATCTGTTTGTCAGAGCATCGCGTATTTTAAAGCAGAAAATAAATATTTAAGTGACCGATCAATGTTTTTTCTTTATTGAAAAGAGATTTCTCCTGAGGTAGTCCCACTTTCACCAAGTCAGGATCTAATGACTGGATCCTAGGGATATCAAGAGCAAATTTTGTTCGAGAGGGCCGAGCGCCTACACTCTTCGAGAAGGCAAAACTTGTATACGCATGCCAGTAGTACAATTTCTACAGGTGCTTAAAATACTTATTATTTCTAAGTTACTCAAGCATAATATTTTCTTAACTTGTATATATAATGTATAGGCCACTGAAACGTGGCCGAAATGTCGGTATAATAAAAATAAAATAAATTGGCGCGCTTAAAACCGTTAAAACGTAGTTTTATTACTCAAGAATGTATAAAGTTTATGATTTTAACAAAAACAAAAGTACTTCAAACTAAATATTTTCAACAACAGTTTGAAGTAGTCAAGTAAAACATAAAAAACAACACCAATATTGCAAATTGATCGATGTCGTGTAGAAAAGTCTTAGCTGGCTGAACCTCAGAGGCCGCCATATGAAACAGAAACAAAGCGAATTAAATAAATAAGGAATTTAATAACTCTTTTATACATTTACTTAAATAATAAATACGTAATCCGGTAATTACAATAGATGGAAAGGCACAAAAGAGACCCGTTACGTTGTTGCTCTGAATTCGTATAAATGTTGAAATATGCCGCATTAATGATGCTTTTGTTAGAAAAATCTAACTTTATAATTAGTCCTTTTTACGCTGGGGAAGCGTAAAAACTGTGACCGCGACGATGCTTCGGGAAAGTGCCCCTTTTGCGAACACATACACTGTGGACATAGGAGAATCGAATATTTTTGCCAAACTCCAAAACCTCTAAAAATAAATTTCATAATTGCTAGACATTTCTTGTACCGCTGGGGCCGCACCTGCGGTAATGTTAAAGATATTGATTGCAGTCAAATGCGTCTTCTTTATATAGTTAAAAATAATGCCGCTAACGAATAGCCACATTAGTCTATATACAGACGTTATCTGTTAATATGTAGCGTCATTAACAATTAAAAACAATATTTCATCACAAATAACGCAATAAACCCATCGCTACACCTGCGTGAAACGGTCCTATATCTGTTACTATACCGCAGGTGCGGAACCATCTTACGAAGGCTCTCGTAACGGTGACAATAAAACTATGAGCCATAAAAAGTATAATATTTAATCGAAAATGCCATATATCCTAAAAATTATTATCTAAATTAATTTTTGTTGAAAGAATTTTTGAGGTTCTACATCCTCAATATTTTCACACTTTTTCCACTTTACTGTTTCAAACTTAGAGAGAGGAAGACACACTTTGCGAATTTGGAAGCTAATACCTCCTTTTCTTTTAGAATATAATAGAACAGAACACAACATAAAATATAATAGAACAGAAGAAAATAGAATAGAAGAGAATAGAATATCTTTATTGCGTAATGCATGTACAAGGATGTTAAAGTTGTCATGGTATCAATACATTCTGCCCATACAAAGGCGTGCAAACTGTCACATACATGTATGATGGTCAAGCCTAATCACTGCATAACTTTGTAGCTCTATATAAATTATGCTGGCCAACCATACAACCACACCAACCATGAAAACAATGCTTATGAACAAAAATTAAAACTAAGTAATTAAAATTAACAAATTGGCGGTAGGCTAAATAAAACTTTTACAATACTTATTTGTTTTCCTTGAAAAGTGGCCGAAACGTAGGATTAATAAAAATCACATAAAATACCGCGCGTAAAACCGTTAAAATGTAGTTTTATTAGATTTAGAACATATAGAGAAAATAGTGCTGAATAGATTTCTTGATGCGAATCAAATCAAATCAAATCATTTATTGGTTATACAATAGGTCTTGTTATTTTATACAGAGCACATGTTTTTTGACGGTTGGGCGCACTTTTTTTTTAAAATTTATATATGTTTCTAAAGATATTTATATCACACATATTTCTGTAATAATAAAAAATTCAAATAAAATCATTTGACCCATACTAGAATTAAATATATCTAGCATCAGAGGCTTTACTCTCAAACGTCTTTTGTAGGTCGGCTACATTTAAGAACGTTTTTTACTTGTTTTTTCATATTTAAATACATTTTCCATTGTATGTTCCATTTATTTTTGTGTTATAATAATAACAATTCATTTATTTCTGAAAATTGAGTATTTCCATATTATTCTACTTAATACTTAAACTTGGAAATCTTTCATATATAGACTATATATGAAAGGGACATATATAGACTATATATCCTGACTTTACGGGGCCGAGACATAGACACTGACGGCAGGTTTGGTCCACAAGTTCCAACTCGTTCAACGAGCTATGGAGCGAGCTATGTTGGGTGTTTCTCTTATGGATAAAATTAAAAATGAGGATATCCGTAAGAGAACCAAGGTAACCGACATAGCTCGCAAAATTAACAAGTTG
The DNA here is from genome assembly GCA_039645545.1 of Dendrolimus houi. Lineage (NCBI taxonomy): Eukaryota > Metazoa > Arthropoda > Insecta > Lepidoptera > Lasiocampidae > Dendrolimus > Dendrolimus houi. The sequence goes on from CM077131.1 coordinate 4,961,444, forward strand.
AGGTGGCAGTGGGCCGGTCACGTCTGCAGCAGGACCGATGACCGATGGAGCAGACGACCTGTACAAGGTCACCGGTAGGCGCTGGATCAGGAAATCGGAGCACAGGGATGAGTGGCGCCATCTTGGGGAGGCCTAAGTCCAGCAGTGTACTGCAAAAGGCTGACGACGATAGACTATATTATTGTACTTTTAAAGAAATCTTTATTCTTTCTAGAAAGAAAGAAGACAGAAGAATCTGTCTAAAATTGACTCTTTCGGTCTGGTCGAACGGAAACGAACAACGACAAGCGTTTGAAAGAAACACCTCAGACGGATGGATTATTGCCACTGATTATTTGTAAGAAGTCCCAAGTATATGTACGCAATTCGTACAACCGGCATACATTTGAACGTGGCCCTCATTAAACTAAGCTGAAAAGGAACTTTTTGCCAGTTCGCGTCCATAAAAATGGTACAAAAACGTTGAGTTTAATATATTAATTTTTTTCATTAAATATGTTTTACCCATTTTAAAATCACAAGGGACGGAGAATATGGGTTTGCATATTTTGTCTGTGTTTTCAGTTTCATTGAAACCATACATAGACGCACATGAATTGTTCATTTATTTATGACTAGAGTTTGCTCCGCGGCTACGTCGCGTGTCAGTGGCTATATTTGACTTCATAAAAACTTAATTCGTTTTTTACATATAATTACATACTACTCTGTCAAAAAAGTACCGGGAAAAGGTCAATAATACACAAAATGTTAGTTATTCATTCAAATTTACTTTAGCACCTTCAAAAATGATATACTTACGCCAATGGATAATAATCCAATCATCAAAACATTTTTGAAACGCTTTTTCCAGAATTGAGTGTAGCGTCGCGAATTCTCCTTTATGTCTTCTACTGGATGAAAACGGATGCCATAAAGTGCTAATTTGAGTTTAGGAACAAGAAAAAATTCGGCTGGACCCATATCTGGTGAATAAGGTGGTTGCTCGATGGCATTTGTTGAGTTTTTGTTCAAAAATTCGTTCACAATGATGGCCTTATGCAAGAGCGCATTATCGTGGTGCAAAATCCAAGAATTTTCTTTCCACAAATTTGGCCTTTTTCGTCGAGTTTGCTTTCTTAAACGCCGCATAACGCTCAAATAATTTACTTTATTTAGTGTTCAATCTTCAGGTAAGAATTCCGAGTGCACAACACCGCGATAATCAAAGAAAACAGTCAACATGACTTTAACTTTTGGTCGACTTTGACGTGGTTTTTGCGATTTCGGTTCAGTTGGAAGGCGCCACTCTAAAGCTTGTTGACTAGTTTGCATGTCAAGCTCGTAAACCCATGTCTCATCATCAGTAACAATGCGTTTCATAAATGTTGGGTCGGAATTGACTCGTTCTACCATGTCCTCAGCGACTCTTATACGATTGAGTTTTTGCAGAAAATTCAGGTCTTTTGGGACTAACCGAGTGGCAACATGTTTCATACCCAAGTGATTATTTAAAATGATACTACCGCTTGGCTGTGGATTGTTTTGTCGCCTCTTACGACGGGCCGCCCCGCAGAAAATTGTATTCTTTCTCCGTTCGTGCACGGATGAAATTAACAAAACAGGTAGACAGCGTCCCGAGCTTTTAAAGTGAATCTGGCTAAGGGTGCCTTTCCACTAGAGATGTGTTATGCAACTTTGCTACATCCATAGCAAAGCGTTTGATATCCACCAATCATATTCATTTATCCACATAGCATAGCACTGGTGGAAAGTGATTCAACTAAGCTACGATTTTTTAATGGAAATATGCGTGCTATAGATGCGTGCCTTCCCTATTGTCGATTCGTCGCATAGCTCGAGCTGCGCATCTTCCTGGCACATATTACTCGCTCCGCTACATAGCTTAGCATTAGTAAAAATGGTCACATGGTTTCGTAGCTTAGCTGTTACATTTTGCAGTTTTTTCATTTTTTATTGCAGGAGTTCAGCAGACAGGCAGACGGCCCACTTGATGGAAAACGGTTACCATCGCCTATGGACATTTGCAACACTAAAGGTGCTACAAATGCGCTGCTGCTCTCTTAGGGGAGATTGGAACCTGGTCACTAATGCCGGAACACAAGTCAAGGTTTCTATGGTGACGTACTTTAAACCAGGAGTGGTAGCCATCCAGTAGGGCAAATGCCCTACCTAGTATAGCTGCATATCACATCTTTGGTGGAAAGACACCCTAAAGGAAGCCGATCACGCCGCAACGCATTACGAAAACTTAATATTAAATAATCGAATTCCACAGATAAAAGTGAAGTAGTTTCCAGTGTCGTAAACCACGTGTAAATGTATATAAACTATATATAGTATATATACATTTACACGTGGTTTACGTGTATGTGGGTTATTTGTATTTGACGCTTTTGTTCATATAAGCTCCATATATATTTTTATTCGTCTGCGATGGAGCCACAGACATTCAACGTTATAATAGAGCACTGTATACATTCTTCAAAAAATACGTAACAACCTATATATTGCGTCCCCGAAACTAAACGCAGCGATCTGTGAAATTAATACCCTTAAATCTCGTGCTGTAAATGGGAAAATTATGCATTCATGTGGTTTCAACATCTCTGTGAAAAATATTTGAATGAAATTGTATGTTGAAAGTTAGTGTATTAACGCATGATGGAATACTTTAACTTTATGAAAATGAATACATTTATTTCAAAATAGAATCATGAATCTACCACCACTTCCAAAGCAATTTTATTTACTGTTAAAGGAGAAAAAGCGGCACAACAAACTCGGCAGCAACTTATCTTTACTTCCTTATTATTGTTACGAGTTTGCGGGACTCGAATTAAAATGCCGTTAGAATTATTATAGAGTTTATTAGAACTATACAAACGCATATAACACAGATACAAATATAACCGAACACAACAAATCCAAACGTAATGTAGAAAGTCGTAATACAATAAAACGCGCAAAATCTGTCAATATTAGATTCCCGAATGTACACACGTCCCGCCTTGATCGTAGTTGTAGCTCTACTGACCCCCTCTCTCAATCAGACTATCGTTTTATACTTCACAAATGCAATTGTGCCCGCCCGGCAACGTCGACATAATTTCCTAGAATAGCTTGTATTTATAATCCGCAACACGTGGCTAATGATGATCTTGAGCGGCCGTAAACGAGTACAATAGAACAATACAATAGGCTGTTCTTCACAAGAATCAGAAACGTATGCCAATAAATAAAGTGATCAAAAGAAGACGATCATAAAAGGATTACAATTAGTTCCAATGCCGACAGGTAATAAAATGTGCCTTTACAGAACTGTACGTGGAATTTGTCTTTGTCGGAGCCTAAGTTGTAACATTGTTATTATACTTATATATACATACATTCGTCATTTTATTTTAAAATATATTTTGAGCTAATACTAGGCTTAACATAATATTTTTTAGGAATAATTATTGAAATAGCTTGGTAGCGATCGCATTATTTCCAATAGATGCGATCTTCTAGAAAATCTTTAGTCGTATTAGAAGCCTTCTGGAACAAACGTTGCTTTACTAATTCTTTAAACTTGTTCACTGAAAGCTCTTGACCATTTACTGGAATTTTGTTGAAGAGCATTATACATTGCCCCAAAAAACTATTGTAAACTAGGCTACTATTGGAGCCTACACGTAGGAGTTTCTAATTTATTTTTGTTCCTAATATTATTACAATATACATCACTGAGAAATCTGATCTGAGAAAATCCGAGATGTTTTTCTTAACATAAAGAACATTTTCAAAAATATACTGTGAACCGACGGTTAAAATATTTATTTCTTTAAGCTTTTAGGGATGACCCTAATAGGTGGAGGAGCGAGATGGAATGCTCCCCGTCTCAAAGGAAGATCTAGCAGAGCTATTGTTATGCCAAACGACTAGAAGCCGCGCGCAGGTTTGCCGATGACTAACTACTATTATTGTATTGTAATACATATTATTATTGTATATACTTATGTAAAATGTATACAATAATAAACTAAAATAGTAAATTTATTTCAACAACTATTTATGTCACCTTTTTTTGTCAACCCTACTGATCATCGACGTGTCACATCGTGAGGCTATCCGCAAACCTTTTGCGCACGGGTAGTAAGTACAGAAATCACGAGCGTAACTCGCGTAACTCATGCAATTTATCGAAGCCGCGAACGCTACTAGGAGGTAGGTATACCGTATGCGGGCGGGGAGGCCGCATTCCGCACGTTAGTCTAGATAGCTTGGCTGTGTAGTAAATATTAGGTAGTTATGTGATAAGCTTTTTGTGGTTATTTTCCTACTTTTATTCCTTTAACTCCCCACAGCTTACATACTTGACCCATGTAACTAGAAACTTGTTTATTAAACAGTTGAAGACCACTCTCCGATCTTAAGACACAAATCTTAATTAAATGTAATATACAAATAATGATATTACTTTTTAAAACTTCGTGAAGCGAGCAGCGACCGACAGAACTAATTAAAACGAAGTGGTAAAAACAAGAACAAAAAAGTGCACAGGGAAAAGCGGCTTCAACAGCCAAGATAAATTACTAAGTTTGTCTTTTAAACTAGATTTTTTAGTTTCTTGTGAAAAACCACTTTGGCCTTTTTCTTTATGTTCTTAATTATGGTCTGTCGGTAGAAGAAGATTGTTCCCTTTTTCTAAATTTCGAGAGTACTATCATTAATACGCATTCGTTGCTGCAGCTCGGGGTTGTCTGGAAGAGAGATAAAAATGTTGCAACCTATTTACAATTATGTTGCATGTTTTTTTTTAATCTATGAAAGGGTCAATGTGAATACAAATAAATGATTAAACCTATGAACCTATTCCCAACAATAGATTATAATATGTATTGTTTCTTAAAAATCAATATTTATTAGGATGATATTTTATATATCTAATAATGCATATGTTAATATATATATAGCATAAAAGAAGAAAGAAATAGGTGGAGCAGAAAGAAGATATTTATGCTAGGTGGCCTGGATCGCTTTTAACGATAAGGCCGGCTGTTGTTTTGCCAAGAAGTATTGTCATTATACATTGTGTTTTTGTAATTGTTTATTTTGGTGAGCAATAAAGTGTTATAGCTATGTGACTCGAATTAAAATGCCGTTGGAATCATTATAGAATTTATTAGAACTGTACAAACACGTATAACACAGGTACAAATTTAACTGAATATAACCAGTCCAAACGTAATGCACGATTCAATAACACGCGCAAAGTCCGTCACTAAATAGATTACCGAATGTACAAAAGTCTTGCTTCACTTGTGGTTATCGCTCGACTGCCTCATCTCTCAATTGGAGCATTGCTTTCTACTGTACAAATAAAATATGCCTGCTCGGCCGCGTGGACTGAATTTCCTAGAATCACACCTGGCCAATGACTACCATAAAAGATTACAATGCACAATGGGCTATTTTTCTAATCCAAATTTTAAACACAAAGTAAACAAAAGAAGTCCAAATTCCGAAAAGGTAATAAAATGTCTACAGGTATGCAGGTGTGAATTTGTCTTTTGTCGGCGTTCAGGTTGTAACAGTATCAACTAATCCTATTTCAATAAAATCACCGGATAAGAGGTTGAAAACTCAGAGTCAATAATAAAAACAACAAAGCATACGCATTTCATCCGCTCAATAGTAGTAAGAAATATTTGATAACATTCCAGTATAAACAGTCCATATTTCCCAGATCGTGACGTATAACGAAAGCATAGGTTTAACCGACGGTGAAATAACTGAAACATTTATGAGTTAAGAACGTATTGCTTTAAAGTATATTGCCATGCGAGTAAAGCCTTAAATCCGCCAATCACGTGGCTAGTGTCGAGATAAGACTTTGAACTGTAAAATCCAGCTTCAAATAAGCGTTGCTGCAAAACAACTTTGAACATGGAAGTATCTATGGTTATATTTGTGTATAAACCTATACACACAACATGCACATCACAAATACCCACACATTTGTATAAGCGAACTCATATATATTTTCCCCTACATCACAAATGCATAACATAAAGTAATCATTTAAATGTATAAACTTTTAAATACTTATTAAGTTTAACGGTTTTAAGCGCGGTATTTTATTGGCTGTTTTTTTAAATCATCACATCTAAATTAAGTAATCGAGTTCTTGGAAATTTGCGCTAACAACTGTAACACAGTATTTTTTTCATTGCACTAGTTCAGCAGACAGGCAGACAGCCCACTTGATGGAAAGCGGTTAACGTCGCCTATAGACATTTGTAACACCAAAGGCGCTACCAACAGACATAGACATAGACAACACTTTATTGTTCACCAAATCAAAAATTACAAAAAAAGTACAAGACAATAGTTACTTGGTAAAACAAAAGGCGGCCTTATCGCTAAAAGCGATCTCTTCCGGGCAACCTGACTCAGATGAAAATCTTAAATTATCTATAATTATTATGCAACACAGTAAAATGAAAATAAAAGACATACATGGACAGCAGATTACAGTCTATTGTAAATTATCACATACATCATTGCGTAAGACTTACATAATGATTCCTAAGTGAATTTTTGAATATGGCAAAAGATTTAGCTTTTCTGACGTCAGTGGGCAAAGAGTTCCAAAGTAAGACAGCCTGCATGGCGAAGGAGTTGGAATAAAATGTTGAAGAGTGTGCAGGTGCCATTAATAGGAGATTATTAGTGGAGCGCAAATTGAGTGTATGTGACGTGTGAAGGAAGTTGAAACATTCCTTAAGATAAGGAGGGGTATAAGGTATAAACAGTATACGACATAGTAAGTTGAGAAGATGAGCATTCCGGCGAAGTGAGATAGGCAACTATTCGAGCTTTTTGCGAAATTCAGAAACGTGGTCATATTTTTTTAAACCAAATATGAACCTTATGCAAACATTTTGAACACGCTCGAGCTTAATAAGTTGCTCTTGAGTGAGATTAAGATAGCAAGCATCAGCATAGTCGAGGATGGGTAGTAGAATTGATTGAGCAAGCGAAATTCTAGTGGCAGTCGGAAGGAAATTTTTCAGTCTCCTAAGCGATGCATAGGATGCAAAAATCTTGCGGCTTAATTCAGTAATGTGGGGTCGCCAACACAACTCCTTGTCCATTATTACGCCAAGATTCTTGACTTTCTCACTGATAGGAATAGGCGTATCATGAAAGATCACATCGGGAAGCAGTGAAAAATCTATTTTAGCTATGGCTCGCGAGCTACCAATTATGATGGCCTGAGTTTTATTGGGATTGCCTTTAAGTCCATGGGAGGTACTCCAGTTGTATATGCGGTTCAAATCATCATTGATAAGCTTAATAGCGTTATTTAAGTTGTCTTTAGGCGCCTGAGTATAAATCTGCAAATCATCTGCATAGAGATCGTAGGAAGAAGATAAGTTTTTCAAGATAGAATTTATAAAAATAGAAAATAGAAGAGGAGATAAAACGCCGCCCTGAGGAACGCCGGCAGAGAGATTTTGCCATGATGACAACATATCATCGATACGAACACGTTACCGGCGTTTAATCAGGTAACTATGAAACCAATCAATTGCGGATGGAGATATGTTGAGAGAGCGGAGAATTTCAGTAAGTATGTCAGAGTCTACGTGATTAAATGCATTGCCGAAGTCTAGCAGTGACAGAATAGTCACCAAACCTTGGTCCATGCCTTGGCGTATATCGTCAGTGATTTTAATTAGTGCAGTGGTTGTACTGTGGCCCGGGCGAAACCCAGATTGATGAGGATTCATAAGGGATTGTGTGTTGAGAAATATGCTAAGTTGTTCGTGTACTAGACGTTCTAAGACTTTAGAGAGAAAGGGAAGGATAGATATGGGACGGTACTCTGAAAGGGTTGAGGGATTAGGTTTCTTAGGTAAAGGAATAACCTGGGCTTCTTTCTACACAGTAGGAAATATACCAATTGATATGGAGCTGTCGACTATATTAGAAATGGTAGGACTGACGATATCAATTATGGGGAGTATCATGTTTCGACTAATTCCGTCACTGCCAATTGCGTTAGAAGTAATTGATTCTATAGCTTTCTCAACATCACAAACCGAAAATTGATTAAAACAAAAGGGAGAACACTGGAGTGAGAAGAGAAGATATCGAATTAAGTGTTTTTGACTTGATAGTCAAATTAAAATCAGATGTGGCAGCGAAATGTTGATTCAGAAGATCTATGTTTAAGTTATTAGAATTTGAAACAGACATGCTTTTACCGACTCCCAGTGATTTAATAAACTTCCAAACTTTTCTAGGATTGTTATTATCTACTGACTTGTGAATATAACGGCGTTGTGCATCCCTACATGCTCTATTGCAGCGATTGCGTGCTTGTATAAAAGCTTCTTTGTTAATGTCAGTTGGACGACGTTTATATTTAGACTTAGCTTTACATTTCTGAGACATAAGGCATTTAATCTCATCAGTGAGCCAAGGTGCTGGTAGATGTTTGAGCTTTATTTGGCGTGTGTGGGCATGTAAATCATACAATCGCAATATGTTCGCATTGAATACATGCTCCTTCTCATCGACAGTAGTCGCATTGACAACTCCAGACTAGTCCAACTCGCACGCATCCTTACGTAACTATTCCAGGTTCATGCCACCAAAATTACGCTGCATAATCAACTTCGATTTAGGTTTCGGAGGACGAACATTTTAAGACAAATAGATTATGCCATGGTAGGAGAAAGCGTTCGCCGTATATTGACCGTGTTTAATTACATGAGAGGGGGAGGATACTAACATTAAGTCTAAAAGAGAAGGGGTCGTATTAGGTAACTTGTGAGTGGCACTAAGGGGAAGAATTGACATATTAATAGATTGAATTAAAGTTTCAAAAACTGCACATCTATGGTCGCGTTTGAGTAAACATGTATTAAAATCCCCCATAATAATAGAATGACTATATAAAGGTATGAATGTTTCCATTAGTTTTTCAAAAGATGAAAAATAGTTGACTCTCAAGGACGGGCTATAAATACGCCAAGCAATAGTTTGGTATACCCCAGAGAGATATCTATTAGAATATGTTCACCCGCATCAGGTTCTGGTGGCTGCGAGGACATACTTACAGTAGTGAACGGTATGTGAGATCTAAGGTAAATAGCCACTCCTCCACCAGTGGCACCAGTACGATCATTTCGAATAAGCCTGGTAGTGTATATGATACAGTTGGGAGGCATGGCTTCAACCAGGTCTCAGAAATTAATAAGGCATGTATATTTCCTTCACTAAATGATGCCAGCATATCGGGGAAATGGGCTGGAATGCTCTGCGCATTAATATGTACGACATTGAAATTCGAATGAAGATTGGAAAACTCGGAAACAATAATGTCAGAAAGGTTATAATTGCTGTCTTCAGAATCATGACTGTCTGACGAGCATGAAAAATATTCTGTATCACTATCGGTGTTTAAATTGTATGCCATATAAAAAAAAAAAAAAATAATATAAGTATGTAAAACCTAAAAATACAAACAATATTTCTCAATGAGTAAACAAAATCGTTTACAGTCATCTGTCAATTAAATAGTGCGTAATAAACGTGAATAGATAATACAATAAAGTTTTATTTAAGTTTATTTTAAACAAACAAAATTAATTTAAATAATCGAACTATCGAAATTGTTATTATTATAACTTTCTACAATAAACATATAAGTTGAAAGCTATTAAAGCCTTTCTAAAAACACATACAGAGACACACAATTGTTGATAAAAAGATAGTTAAGTGTAAACAGTAAATTATATATTAAGTACATACGTTCTTTGTTTACAGAGAAAAAAAGGGCAGTAATCTACAGTTTTAATTTAACAATAAATCATAGCATAACATTGATATAAAAGAATAATTAAAATATAATTTGTAAACAAAAAATATCGCCTTAATGAAAAACACAGGAAAAAGACAGTGGATTGAAAAAACCAAGATGATTGTAAGTCGGTGAGTGATAACAGCGCATAGACGAATGTTTATTATTAAATGTCTATATTATTTTTTCGGTGCAATACGACGTGTTATTGGTATTGTGGTGACTGGTTCTTTCTCAACAGTTGTCGCAGCCCCCTGGTGGTATACGGGTGCGTGCATAGTTATATTAGCCAAGTCCTCTTGACAGTCGAGGCGGTGTTTGGAACCATCAGGGGAAATAATGTAAATAGCGCCGTCACGCGTCCAGCATTTAGACACTCCCAGCTTTTTTCTAGCTTGAATGAAGAGCTCGTGTCGAGTTTTAGTCAGAAACTCAGAGATTGTGACACCAGTAGCTTTGAGATTAGTCTTTGCAAACCAGATGTCGTTACGCTCATCCATGTCACGAAGCTTTACCAATATAGGCCTGGGTTTCTCACCAGAGGATGGTGGTTTACCCATTCTGTGGCAGTGATAAACACGTGAGGATTGAAAACTATCCTGCTTGAGTTGATTCACAACAATTTTTACTATAAGAGAGCAAGTGTCCTCTTGTTTTTCCTCAGGAACTCCATGGAAAAGGAAGATTTTCCTTCTAGTTGATCAACAGTACGTGTTAAAAGTGCTGTTTGTTCTTGAAGAGTACGTAGTGCATCCATGACAAAGATCTTGAAGGCAGCAAACTCTCCTGCCAGAGTACTAATATTGGGAGATGAAGATGATGAGGAGTTACCTTTTTTAAGTTCATTCTCGATGGCTTCCATTCTCTGAATAAATGTAGTACTTAATTGTTGCAGTGTGTTCATAGTGAAATAACTTGTAACTTTTCTGATTATTTACGTCAAGTGGATTAAAGATAGGAAAACACTAGCAGGTGAGAGTTAATTTTTAGCACTTAATCATACCATTAACTGTATAAATTCAATTAAAATACAATAAATTGATTTCCGATACGTCTTAACTTTTTCCCAGTCTACCGTCCCCTTCAGTCTGTCTACCAATGTGCTGCCGCTCTCTAAAGCGAGACTAGAATCTGACCACTAATGCCGGAACGCAAGGCTGTTATGGCGGTATACTCTAGACCAGATGTGGTAGCCATCCAGTCGGGCAAATGCCCTACCACCTGGCTGTGGGTTGTTGTGTTGCCTCTAGCGACAGGACGCCTGACCGCAGGAAATTATATTATTTCTCCGTTCCTACACAGATGAAAAGTATTGTACTACAGCAGTTATTTGCGATATCAGGTTACTTTTTGTATACTTCTGATGGATATTGTTGGTCAGTGAAACGGTTACCGTCAGCCTACTCCGGCAAGTAAAAAAACTTATCTTATACTAATATATAAAGCTGAAGAGTTTGTTTGTTTGTTTGAACGCGCTAATCTCAGGAACGACTAGTCTGATTGGAAAAATTCCTTCAGTGTTAGATAGCCCGTTTATCGATGAAGGCTATATAGGCTATATATTATCACGCTAAGACCAATAAGAGCCGAGCACCAATGAAGAATGTTTTAAAATCGGGGGTTTTTTTAACTATTCCACGCGGACGAAGTCGCGGGCAGAAGCTAGTGTAAATATACTACTAATATATATTCGTCGTGTAAAATATAAAACAAAAAATATTTTAAAATAACCCTTTCAGGTATTTTTTGTTATCTATCTAAATTACAAATATTCTGTTTTGAACCTTTAATACAACTCTTCATTAGACAACATTTTAATGAAAACCTTTTCAATTACTTTTTTACGAAAATATAGTAAAGTAAAAACAAATTTGTTGCACGAAAAATCACTTCAGCGAATTATCCACTAACAGTATATTTATTAACGAGCGGAAGAAAAAAAATTAAAAGCTCTTAAATACATTTTCATCCGCTTTCCTCGTAACGCTGAAGATAATTTGGAATCAGCTAAATTGGCGCTTACGAGTCCCGTCCTTATTTACAAAGGGCTGTGAAGTAAATTCATTATAATGTTTCATGGCGATTGATTGCCGACGAATATTATATTACCGTTAAATGATTTAAATTACTTCCGTTTTTTTCTCTAAACATGCTAGTGTTTGATTACATATTATAAGCAATGTAAGTATGTCGCTATTTCTTCAAATACACATTCTTTCTTTCTAGTTAACATGTATTTTTTTAAACTCAAAACGAGTTCTATTGACGAATAATTTACATTAGTTCTGTAAAGAATTGTTGCTATTTCAAGGAGAATAAGTGACAATAAACTCCCTAGCAACATGCAAGACTTGACTATTTTTGAAGTCATAACTTCTTATGGGAGGGTAAACTGCTTCGTTACGTAACGCATTACGGCGCCAGTCTGTCTGGCTTCCCTTTCTCTCACGCATACGGCAGCGGTAGGCAGGCTCCTCTCTCAATAACCCACGCGCTATATACATAAAATTTAAGTAATAAAAGCTTTTCTCAAGTTAAACAATTTCAATATTAAATAGTTCAACTTAGATTAGTTTATGTTATCACTTCTGTCGGCCGTCCCGATACGCACACTTTTTTTTTATTTCTGTCTATTTAACAAGTTTCTATCTCTGTTTCTACCTTTTCTTTAGATATGTATGTTTTAAAACTGTTTTTCCAAGAATTAATGGAGTTGCAACTAATAAAACAGAATCAACATATTCTAGCGTTGATTTTTTAACTCATATACAATATTTTTAATCGACATAAAATAAAATTTTACACAGAAAATAACATAAAAATTCACATAAGCAAGTACTGTAAGAAATTTATTAATTTTATTACATATATCAATGGACAATACAATGCAAGAAGACTTAACTTATTCGTATTATATTCTACTCATAGTCTTTCAATACTATAAGTAGAATACTGAGCCCAGATCACAGTCTTCTATGGGTAAGGTGCCCAGAAGGTTGGCTACGTTTCCTCGCTGGATCGCCATACTGATCCGTTGGCCGAGGTAAACACCAGCCCTCTGATCACCTGAAGAGTCAATGAGTCGTTTCGATAAATTTTGGTAGAGGCACATGGCCTCAGGACCCCACGGTCCAAGCGTCTCGACAGCAAACGGCACAAATATATAACTCTCACTGAGGGTTGCATACTTGCGCCGCTTGAGTGATTCGGCTGTTTCCGCCGCTGTACCGGCTGATCTAGACGTGTTTGGTAAATGGGATGCGGCCAACGTATCTACGCAAGTCGCATCCCACACCAAAGGCTTGCCACGTTGACAGGGAATTAGAGTCATTCCGTCGGGACGCCTACCATCGTCACGTGCAATACCGTTCGGCTCTAATAAATCCGGCACGTTAGCGGTGGCAAGCGCCCTCCGTAAGACATCATTCAAGGCAGCGTGGCGTGACCATCTGCCGGCACTGCGGCGGCAAGAAAGACCATGATATCCTGGGCCGATTATCTCTGTTCCACAGACGCACGTGTGTGGTGCTCATATGCGTGAACCCAAGCGCGGATTTATAGCCAAAGAAAAGGAAGTATTATCCATTAATGTACCTATGATTGGGGAGGGAAATAGCTTGAAGCCAGAAACCAGACTCTTTGCGGGAAACGGCAAGGATGCGAGCACGTCCTGTAGAGTTAGTGGAATTTAAAAGTTTTGTATTTAATCCTCTACAAATAGGTTCATCCCAGCATCGTTGCGAATTCGGGATCGTGGGAATGTCTTCACCAGGGCAGACCATTTTGTACTGTTATATTATAAACAGATCATAAACGTCCTAACATCTGTGCTCGAACTTTTCAATTACAAGGAACAGCACGGCCTTCCAGTAATGATTGCCGAAAATGTATTGATTGGCTTCAAACTTCACATAGGTATCAAATTCAAATTCAAAGTTTTTATTCAAAATAAGTTCCACTGGAGAACACTTTTTGAAAGTCATACATATAAGTTAAACTTTAATCCCTTTTCCTATTCTATGTACACCGCTTCGCAACGTGTTATTGCTGTTAGGGGCAAGAAACTCCTCAGCAACACGTCTAGCTAAATGTTGTTATTCTTCATAAAGAATAAATGGAGTTGTAGCAAACAGTGCATACTCAATAAGACCAAGACACAATAAAAGGAAAGAAGTATATTATTATTATTATTACATGACGTACTAAAATGTTATGTATCAAGACTTCATTTCTATACAGTAGTTTTTCGTTTTCCGATTTGTGAACCCAGCATCGGGTTCTGACAAGAGTTCTGGCCGTTCTTTAGAAATTATAAGCTCCGATCCAGCAGCAAGATATTTATGAGCAGATATATTGTGTTATTTAGTCTGGTATGAAATTTCAAATTTTTATTGATAAATGTATGCCGTAAGTCAATCGTGTTTATGGAATAGTCGCTCCTTATCTACAGTGTTTAAACTGATTAATATTTATGTAAAGTGCTAAAAAACAAGCCTTAACGCGATTTGAGATTTTTACCAGCTTTCATTACTTTGAGTTAGTATTTTGTTTCATGTTTATACCATTGTAAATAATGTGCGTACTTCGTAAATTAGCATTATAAGACCATTATTTATAAGTGTAACAAACTTTTGATATTTACACCATTGATAAAAAAATAGTAGGATTAAACTGTTCTTATACTTTTTTAGTCAAGAATTAAAGCAAGAAATTGACAGTGTCTATCGTCTACTGTGAAGATATATTTTTCTATTTTATTCTAAAATCCTGAACATAGTTTGCACAAAAATGTTTTGTCAAAGTACTGGTCAAACTAATACCAACACTACTCGTGACACCCCTCTAACATTCTGTAAATATCATGGCCAAACAATCCCCAACATTGGATTCAACACTCTCAAACGTCAATATAAAAACCGGTCGCTACTCTCCTCCAAGTACTTTGACACGTCGGAACACATTATTTCAAGTTAGTACGAAAAAGATGTGGACATCGATTGACTGGACGCATGTTGGCGGCAATAAAACCGAATTTATTGGGAATCCCAGGTATTTTTATACGATCGCATCGGGAAGATTTGTCGCGACCCCTGATTTCCCACGGGCGTATTATGTTTAGTGTCGCACGCGAGTATTGTGAACGCACCTTTATATTTCAATCATTTGTTCGCTTATTCTCCTTTCAACACATGGAGGGGTGTAGTGCTGATATTAGACGGATCAACCAAATCGGTTTGGCTTTAACGTAGTAGAGCCAGGCTGGAATCATTATCTTGATTAATGCTCTCAACGCAGACTCGATCGGCGTGATACCACGCCCTCAAAGAATATCAATATTAAACAGTTAGCCTTGACCTAATCGTATCTCTTACGACGAGTGAGAGTTCAGATGGCCCATTTCCCCTCACCTTATCATATTTTCCTTATCCTACCTTCTATCCTAGCCCCTCTAACCATTCCAGCTGTCTGATCCCTTATTTCATCACCCTATCTCAAACCTTAATGCCATCCCTACTACTCTATTCTCTTTATCCTACCCTAAAGGCTGACAACGCGTTGGCTTCACCTCCGATAGTACAAACGTCTATAGGTGACGGTAACCACTTTCCATCAGATGGGCCATCTGCTTATTTGCCAGCTTGGCAACTTAAAAAAAAGAAGGTACAAAACTGACACAAATCCAATTTATGTTTATACTAGATGACTCGGCAATATTTTAACATTTCAACATAATTCACAGCCAAACCATAATGGGCCGACAAATTCCGCATTTATCAAATTAAATTAAATGCCTTCAAAAGACTTTAAACTCGGAACATTTCATTTGATAACTCGTCAATTTGTGTTTTGTGGCAATGCTCTTATTATCGAACAATGTTTATTATTTTCAATCTACTGGTAATACCTACTTTAACCCACAGCCCGGTAATAGGATATTATTGTCCAGGCCCCTCCCTTTAGAGAGCGGCAGCACATTGGTAGCACCTTAAGTGTTACAAATGTCCATAGGCGACGGTAACTGGTCTGATTAACTCTTGCAATTAAAAAAAATCCAAGTAATGCCACTTATTATTGTACTATTGTAATATATATATATATATATACCATAATTCCTTGATCTTACGGACTGACACATATCAACGCACACCCCAAACTACTAAGGCTAGAACCGTCAAAATTAGCATGCAAGCTCTTTCTATATTGTAGATGCGAAATAAGAAATTATTGAAAAATTAAAAAATTACAATTCAACCTCTAAAGTGATGAAAACGGGAACGAAATTTCGTATTTAAATTGGCATTTTCAAAGTGCTAGCGACATCGGACGGTGCATAAATATATAAATAATTGCATATATCGTAACACCTAACGTAAGAGACTGAATATATCTATCAATTCTACTCAATAATTTTATATCTACGTATTTGCAAATATTACCAATACGACATAAAGATTGGGCCCAACTTGGCCTTCCAGCCAGCCTCCCTATTATAATCACCCAAAGCTTTGCAGTTATTAAATTACTATTTTAAAGGTCTTTATATAATCATAAATATAAAAATTAAACACAACAAGACACAAATAGTAAATACATAAAGAGGTACATAAATTCATCACTTACTCAATTTACTAAAAAAAACCTTGCACCTGGCGGTTGGTAGAACAACTGTGTCCGCCTCATTTCACCGACGGGTTTTATACTATAAAATATCTAAAACTACCGTCAATTATACTAGTATATGTGCAAAGTGTTAAATGTCCAGGAACTTTCAAATAGATGATGTTATAGATATTAATAAGAGTATTTAGTAAATAGTAAAACGTAGATTAAAAAATACCTTGGACCGTAGCACGTATGAAATACTTGCTTGCTATTCCTTTTTAAAGAACGAGACAAAGTTATAGGTATTTGCTCTTCTTAAAACAGAATTGCTAATATAAATCTTTGTTATTCACTACAACAGATCTAAAATAAGAAATACGAAATGTTATGTACCTGCTTTTAGAAATAAATGTACACGTGTATCGGCGTTTTTGGAAACTCACCCAAACGTCTGAAAAGCGGGCTACCTTTTAACTTTTTAACTACTAAAACCATGACTATTTTTAATCTACGCAATCGAAACCGCGGGCGACAGTTTGTAGACTATATCTGGATTTTGTCGCGTGTCAGAGAGATCTATTAAAACCGGAACACTGAAATGGTTAAAGTATTTATTAATTAATTCGGTTTATTCCAATGAATTTTCAGCATTGTGGTCTTCTGCACTGTGGCGTGAAATGAGCGATGACGTCACATGGAACTATGTATTAAAATCGTAACAGGTAGATACACTCTCGTTCACCTTACACATACTATTGCTCGATTTTAAAACCGGGAATTTTAGTTTTTTTCTTGAATTTTGATATCTCACTAGATAATTTACTCTTACCATTTTGAAATATTCTTACAGGTCAACTTTTTAATATATCAAAAATATTTTTTCTTTGGCTTTACATTTTTACTGACACACGATAATTATATATGTACAGATAAATTAGCTTAGAGAAGTTTTTGCGTTTGTAGTAGTGTACGCTCAGCATATAAATAAATTACCTAATACTTTTTATATATTTTTATAGGCAGTTACTTAATATGAAACTAATAATATTAGAATAATAAATATTAATATTAAACATCATTTTTAATTAAATTTCTTCAACTCCAAACATTTCGTAGTAATCCGCAGCCTCACTTTCATCTAATGAATCATTTGTGTTAATTCTAATTCGTTCTGCATTTTTCCATTCCTCTATCAATTTTTTCCTCAGCCAATGCCATCACAGCATTCATGTTCATGGTGGTATTTTTTTTTTGCAACGTGAGTTTTCACTATCTCCCATATATTTTTAGTTAGATTAAACTGAGGGTGATATGACGGTAATCGGAGATTATTATGACCGTGCGGTCGTAATATTTCGTCTCTCTTGCCTTATTTTTCAAAAGCAGTAAATCAAATAATTAATTATTTATCAAACTGAAACCAAATAGTCAGACATCACAACAATTAGCAATGTAAATAATTATTATTTATTTAACTTTCAACATTGACTGTTGATTGTAAATATATTTTCTTCTTCAAAATGTAACGAACCTATTTTTGCTGATTGTACAATGAATTTTAAATTTCAAGTTTAGAATTCCGGTAAATATACAAATACTACTGCAAACGTAAAAATATCTAGGAGCTAATTTATCTGTACGTCAATTGTGTCTCTAGTCTTGTTAGCTCCTGATATAACCAACTGTGATGCCCAGACATTGGCGTCAGAACCTTTATAAGGAGCGTCCCAAATTGAGAAACAAAATGTATAAAACAAACGAGCAATTACCCAAAAAGGTTTGAGCAATCACAAAATCTGTACCATAGAGAGAGAGCATTAATGACCACTTGAGCAGTTTGATATGTACAAAAAGGCCGCAAGCAGACCTCGGGGCTTAACCGTCTTCAACGAAAGGGGTAGCGTGTGTTCCGGAGGCCGGAAGTTCCGGTTGGCGGCGATAATTCCTCGCTCTTTTGTTACGACCGGAGCGGACGGATAAACAGGCCGACGAAACGCTTAATAATACGTACTTCTAACTTTGAGATCGTTTTAAGTTTCATGTTTTACGTAAATTAGGATTTGTTTAAGTGTTGAGAGTGAGTGAGGCCTTGATTTGATATGTAAATCGTATTACAGTCAATGTCACAAATATATTTGTTTATATAGAAATTTGATTACCTTTCAACTGACTATAATATATATTAAATACCTATAATATATGCTAATATAATATAACAACTCTTTTATTGTCGAAAAGTCAGATACAGTAACTTATTGAAGTCCCTAACAACCGAGCTGTATATATTTTAGTCCCTGGGTCAATCAACACCATATTTTTATAATTATAATGTTCTTTTTTATATTAATTTAAAAACGGAATAAACTTCCCAAAATTACTTTTATAAAAATCCATTTATTCATACATGTTTTTTAATATTGCCTTTCGCGATTTTTTGTCAAAAATACAAAAAAGTGCTACTTGCGCGTAATTTAAGTTAACTGTTACGTTTTATTGTCATGATTTTATATACCTGATGAAAATTGAAACAAAAAACTTAATTCAAATTCAATTTATGGTTTAAATTGAAACCAGACAGAAATCCCAGTATTGGTAAATAAGCAAAAAATGTACAAGAAAAGAGAGTATCTAAAATAGAGGCAGAATTGAATAGAGAAGCAATTGCGATATACCCCATAAGAATGGAGAAAATTACAAAGCACAATATTACAATCACAACAAAAAATTCTACAAATTGCTGTGTTTACTACTTCAACAACGTTTATATAAACTTTAAATAATTTGAAATATTTAAAATACTGTATACTCTACCTGAAGACGTTATTAATTAATTAATTATTTGGCACCCCAAATAACCTAAATCCATACGCAGAGTAAGATGTAAAAATAAAAAACAGCCGTTATTACTTGATCTTTGTACATTTTATTGATTATTATTATACATACATCATTATATTTATGTCTTCAAGTTTCTCCATTTCTGGGTATAGGCTTCTTCCATCTTTTGCCATATAATTTTGTTTTGTGCGATCCTTGTCCAAAGTCTCCCCGAGACCGACGCAATATCGTTACTTCATTTTATAATGGGCGTTCTACAACCTCTTTTTTGGTCTCTAGGATATCAGAATAGAATACATAAGTTTTTTTTTCAAAGTTACTTCGTATTCTACTGTCTGTACATTGCACATCAGGGTATTCCAATGATTTACTGGATCTGGTACCAACTCCTCGCTCTCATAACAGCATCGCTCGCCATCGATAGTATATTCACTTTCTTCACCCTCAGTCCTTAAGTAACTACGCTCAACAACAGAAGTTTTCTCCGTGCACAATAAAAATCTCGAGAGTGCTGAGGTTTTTCCGCCTAACTTTACGACAAAATTGCTTAAGAAGAGAGTCATAAACTTCTTCAAGTCCGGCAACTAGTCGGTAACTATACTGGTGTAGCAGACTTCCTTAAGTGGCTAATATAGACTGACTACCCTACATCGCCGTAGAAGAATGAACGACTAATTTGCCTGTTTTATACTATTTAGACCAATTATTTCGATTGGTTCATTCGTTTGATTATATGATCGGAATGAAATCAGTCACGCCGACATCGTCCGATCTGAGCCCTTCTAAGGAGGCTCATTGGCCAACAACGTTGTGTCGTCACGCGACGACACTGGAGCGATACCGCCGCACCACCGCCCCACAATACAATAAGTCGAATATCGCCTACCCGATCGTACGCGGACGACCGACCCGCTCCGCAGCCATTTGTGCTAATTTTAAATAATTTAACTGCCATATTTATGTATAATAAAAAAGACTGATTAATGCCAACGTGTGCAACCATTTGATTGTTGACGACCGCTGCTACACATCTCTAAACTTGCCGAATTGGAAGAAGTGCAGTTTCGAAATGTTAAGATTAGTGGCTTGATTTTCCCTCCCATGTGATCGGATGCAACGATTGATCTGATTGTCCTTCCGTCTATTGTTCTTGAGTTATATTATCGAAGGTTGCACCAGTCCAGAAGGTAGGGCAATTAATATACAACCGCCGCTACGTGGTATGCATTAGGGGAGGTAGGGAAGGACCTCAAAATTTACCTTTGGCACCACCACATACATTAAAAAAGTAATGATAATAAGTCTAGCCATTTGTCACAATAATTTCTCTTACCCTGTGCCATCTCCTAATAATACTCCTTCTACCGTATCTAATGACATTAGCCGTCTCAGGGAACGCTGATCAAGGGTTATTGACGACGGCCCGGACTGATCCGGGATTTGCCGGACTCCGGATTGTCACGATTCACCTGATATTGAAAGAGCTTACGCGTCGGGAAAGGGATTTCCAGTTAAATTGAGGACTTATTTATAAGATTAGGGTCATTTGAAAAACAAACAAATTGATCAAGTGCGTGTAGGCCCACGTAGGATGAAGGGGTGTTCGTTATCTCTAGAGAGCCCCCAACTATGCATTTTGATCCATTACGAAACGATCGGAAAAGTTGTTTAATGGCATCACAATTACATTTTTTTTTTATATACAAATCATTTTAACTACACCATGTATAGCGGCATATTATAGGCGACGGATTATAATTATGTCCCCGAACTTTTACCCATATGAATGAATGAAAACTCTTTATTGTTCACTATAACTTAAACCTAGACAATTTAATATGAATACATTTCCAATAGAACAACGGGTGGCCATATCGCCTATAGCGATCTCTTCCAGGCAACTCGGTGTCCAAGGAGACATTAAAGGAAAAATTAAATAACATTTGGTGGTTTAACTAAATGAAAACTTATTCAATCGTAAATGAATATAATTTGAGAAGAAATAAATAATAATTATAGACTACTATGGATATACATAAATAAATAGATTATAATAATATAAATTACATATACATGCGAACAATAGTATAATTCTATATAGTAATAGCAGCCCATAAATGTCCCACTGCTGGGCTCAGGCCTCCCACTGTAGGGGAACGGACAGTATACCCGCCACGCTTGTCCAAGGCGGCTTGGCAGGTTTGACACATCGGTTATCTCGATGTGCAGGTTGCATCACGATGTTTTCCTTCACCGTTATTAGCACGTGGTAATTGTAACAATTTGCACATTAGGTCAGAAAACTGTCGAAGTTGTGCATGCGTTCCGGCCAGGATCGAACCCGCGCCCTTTGTGTTTGGGACGCGTACGCTAGCCATTACGCTACCACGACTATAATTCTATATACTGTAACATATTTAATTTAATGGACAAACAATCGTCAGTGATCAAGTGTTTGAATGTAGACATGGATGTACCTTGTCTGATTTTCAAGGAGATGGAGTTCCGCAGGCGAACAGCCTTTACGGCAAAAGAATTTCCTACGAAGGACCTAGTATATTTAGGTATCGTTAGCAGAAGAATATCATTTGAGCGCAAATTACAGGAATGAGATTGGTAGAGGAAACTGAAAATTTGCTTTATATATGGGGGAGTACAGGGATTGAAAAAGATATTGTGCAGAAGTGAGAGTAAGTGAACGTTCCGGCGAAGGCGCATAGGCAACCACTTAAGCTTATGACGAAATTGGAGATATGGTCATATTTACGTAACTCAAATATGAACCGGATACAAACATTTTGAAGGTTTTGAATCCACCAAACTTTAAAAAATGACCAATTACCAAATATGTGATTAAATCAACTACTTTTGGTTATTCTATACTATGTTTATGTGCTTGTAAAATACAAACTTTCAGGTTTTCAGAGTTACGTAAGAAACCTTGTATACCATTTGTTCCGTCGTATGCCTTTGTTAGAATTTTCCTCATTCGTAAAAGATGTTTATGTGTTGCTCAAAACAGTATAACACCATAAAATGGGATAGGCACATAAATCAACGTTGTGTATGAGAAACGCGTGACGTATTGCACTGGGTATCTGTATAAATCAACGCTCTGTAAATTGACGGTCCACCAAGCGAAATACGCAGCTGGCTTCGGCGGTTTAACTCATAGAATAAAATAAAAGGAGAATGGACAAATTTTATTCAAACTTAAAGAACGGTTTTTGTTTTATATTTTTAAAAGTAGTCTAAGTATGTGTATTTAAGTTATGTCCTATCTAATACTCTGCACCACCTACATCGCCAAATAAGTGTAAAATATTGTGGCGACCGAGAGTAGAACTTTCCGCCAGCGTAAGCCGGTCTCAAGACTTTTAGAAAAAGGTAGAAGATTCTGGAAAGAAAAGACAAGGACAGATACATGTTGGAAAGGGATAGACGATAAACGAAAGTTCTCGAATAGAAGGTTCGGGAAGGAAAAGACAGTGATAGATAGATGTTAGAAAGGGATAGATGTATAAACGAAAGTTCTCGAAAAGAAGGTTCGGGAAGGAAAAGACAGAGATAGATAGATGTTTAGAAAGGGACAGATAGTAAATAAAAGAATAACGAAATTATGGGTTCCACAAAATTCTTCCGGGTATATAAGCAGCGTAAGTCGCGCCTACCAGGCAGTTTTAAAGTTGAATTCAGTTCAAAACAGTGAAGCGACAAGTGGGATACGAATGAGTTGGAAGAAGAGTTTAATAGAAGACAGTGACGAGTTTAGTGGTGAATTTAGTGAAAAGTGTAGTGGACAGATTAGTGAAGGAGGAGTGTCGCGTAGTTTAGAAAAAGGTCCAGAGGTGAGCTACGCGCAGTAAATTCTGTGGTGAACACTGCAGCAGCAAAAGTAGTGTCTACGCAATATCGACGACGGTATTGTGAGTGAGACATCTTATCGTCAGTACAGTGCGTCTTTCGTTGTGTGTAGGGGCAACCCTGCAGAGTGGAATCACGCACGGCTGTGTAAGTCAATAAAAGCCTTAGTTAAAAACTGGTGTTTTTTTCCAATCCTAAGTGCGTACCCCGCTCGTGCGTAACAATATTAATTATCTAAAGTTACCCGGAAGAGATTGCTTTAAAAGCGAGAAGACCGTCTATTGATTTTACAACGAAAATTTTTTTTATCGTGCAAATTTGTAATTGTTTGTATGGCGAGCAATAAACTGTTATCAATCTTTCTATCTAATTATGTAATAACATCTCTCCATAGCGTTATCACCATCATCGTCTGTTGTTCATTTTAATTAGTGATAATTAAAATGAATAAGTTGGCGGTACGCTAAATAAAAGACAAAGATGTCAAGTATCAATGAGTATTGTTAAATACTCATTGATACTTGACATCTTTGTCTTCCGTGATCACGGCTACTGAAAAGTGGTCGAAACGTCGTAATAATAAAAATTAAATAAATTACCGCGCTCAAAACCGTTAAAACGTAGTTTTATTAGATTTTGATGAAATTTAAATAATACCACATGGGAAACTTTTAAACAAAAAAGAATTTTCCAAATCGGTCCGGGGGTTTTGGAATAACCAGATAACATACATACAAAAAAAACAATCATATAGAAAATAGATAAAATAGCTTATAATTCCCAATCCTTAATATCTAAGCTTTTTAAAGTCAACAGTCTGTCAAGTCTACTGGGATCCAAGCAGTTGCGTTCATCACTTGCGATGTTAGCGGCAATCGAAAAAAGGTGCTCACAGGGAACAGATGATGATCCCACAATACTCATGTACAACATGGCTATTGAGTGTAAGTGATGATAAATAAAGATTTTGTTCTTGCCATTGCCAAGATGACGCATTATCAACAAAGACAACAAATACAAAAGTCAAAGATTACAAATGTAACTTTATTTTATTTATTAAAGAGAGGCGAAGGAAACTAAGCACACAGCCAACTCATGACTTTTTGAGTAATTAAATGAATAAATGCGATGTTTTTCGTTACATATACTGAGTACCATGGAGTAGTGAGTTCGTATATTTGTTTGTTACATCTTCACGCTTTATACTCTATCTACTGAAGCAATCTTTATTTAGGTGTACTGAGTAAGACATAGGGTACCCTTCATCCTGGAAAATGTACTATTGTTGTAAGCGAGCGAAGAAGTAAAATCTAGTAAATAACAACGATACAATGAATATTCCCGCCCTTTATGTGACATCACAGATATAATTTCACTTATAGATATTTTAATTAATATTTCGAAGTATTAAGACGAGTGATACCCTTTGATCACTCTAACTCTCTTAAACTCACTATAACGGACTCTTCAATTTTATTTATTAGTATAAATTAATTTGAAATTGTGATTGGCAAATGCACGAAACTGCAGTGCTTTTAAAAAAACCTGCTGTTTAACTATCGACAATCGTCAACTATCATAATTTATAACTGTCATTTGATCACCATTTTCTGTTAACAATATCAGTTGATAAAATTATGGAGAATAGAGTAGCTAATGTTACAAGATGTCCATCACAGTAGTCATGTGAACCATAGTGTATATTAATATGACATAGATAATCGTCATAGATAATACTTTTAGTCGATTTATCAGATGATTCGATTTATAATTAAATTACCATTTTCTAGCGGTTAGTTAATTTTATAAGCCCACTAAATTATCATCTAGATAATTTAGTGCATCAGTAACTTTATAATTGTTTTTATGATCCTGGCAACACTATGATGTACTTGCTATTTTTAGCAACGATGCAATGTTATTGTTTTGTAGGGTAGCATTTTTCGTATAAAAAACGTAGTGGCGTTTAGACTGTGTTCATTGCTTACTGTGCTATGTGAATATTCACATCAAAGGCTGAACAATAAAGGGGAAACCCTGTCCAAATAATTAATATTTGGTACTTTCTTACCCAAATCTCTCCTTGCATTTTACACTGCATAACAACTAACGACACCAACGGGGTACTTGGTATTAACTCGTGATGAGCTCCATAGAGGCATGTAAGTCTAGCTCTCGTTTGAGTCCATCTTATGATTAATCGAATGTTGATTTTTAATGGTGAAATATCGATTCCCTGAATCGATTCAGTGCTACATATCGATTTAAAAAATCGATTTTTTGGCCCGAAAGATAGATTCTTCGATTAATCGATCTCAGATCCCCATCCCTACTTGCCGTTCATTTGCGAAAGGACGCCGTGGTGAGTGGACGTCTGCGTCTTCACTATAAATCAATAATTTGATCAGAAATTAGCTAGATTCTTGTTTCGAAATTCAAATCGCTTTTGGGATTTTTGCTTCATAAAATTAATTTTTACTTTCATTGCTAAATATTAAGTTCAAATAAGGTGTACTCCTAAAGGAAAACGATAAGTAGGTATTTATTAAGCATAATATATAATATAGTTAGGCAAGTTGCATATAACTGCTCTATGAACTGAAACATGTATCTGTATGTATCGTAAACGAAACAGCGAGCTTGTTCGTCGACACTATATTATTCAACCAATAAATTTTATTGTCTCTAAATAGAAATTCTCTATATTTAGTTACATTTACGTAATGAAATTTCTCCACAGATCCCACACGTAACAATTACTATTCAATGACATTGGTATTTTTTGGAAATTTCGTTCACAATAGTTTACAGGTTCAATGGAATATAATGGCATATGCCATGAAACATAATTATTATTTAAAAATAGCACTAAACTTTGATACGTGTATTGATAAGATAAAACTTTAAAAATTTCCAGTGTTATAGTGTATAAAAGACCTATTAAAATTCGTTAAATGAAAGTTTGTTCTTTTCTGTCTTAGCCAATATTAGACGGTTCATTTTTGTTTTTCATACAACATAAAATTAAATGGTTCAATGTCATTAAAAGTCATCGTTTTCTTTCACTTCCGCGCGTTTTAACTGAATTGAATCAATTTGGTTAATCAGTCTAATATTAAAACTATTTTAAATAAAAACAACATTGATACGAATTTGTTTTTTTATTAAGTTTCAACCCTTTAAGCATGAGTCCTCGATTCTGAAGTCAATTGTTTAATACCTAAATTAACATACTTAGAAGAATCAATAAAAGAGTACAACACATAAACCGACCTTAGTGAAATGCTTTTAGACAGGTACCGACATCCTAAAATTATCTTTTCTCCAGTTTTCTAGGTATTGTCTAGCTTAAGTACTTAAGTTACGAAGATTTACGCACATAAAAGTCTATTCGAACACTAAGTTGTAGAAAATGTTTTACTTCAAATGCCTAGCAAGAATTTACATTAAAATTTTATTTACTCGATACACTTTCTTTTGTTTTAGTTGGCTTTTACTTTTAAGTGTTTTGACTTTTTAACCTAAAGGTATATAGAATATACATAAACAAGAACGTTTTGTGTGGGTTATGAATTATTTATTGTTGTGTTATCTTAGACGAGAGCACTGTCGAGCTGTGGGAAGGATTTAAAATCTGTTTCTGAATATGACTTGTATCTAGATATATACCTATTAATAGTTTTAATTTGTATGTGTAAATTAATTTTAAGAATATAATTTATTTTAAGGTTTTGTGTTATTTCGATTCAGTGTAAATGCTGAATCAAAATAATATAAATTATACCACAATTACTTTAAGTTAAATGATTTACAGACATATATAGGCAGACAAACTTTATTATACATTCTCAAGCTAAGCACTTTATGCTACACTTTGGTGTTGATCGCAGACATCCAGATCAGACTAAGTAAGGGAAAATTTGTTTACCAAATTTACACTACACAGAATCAAACCCCGTAGACCTTTGCATTCCAGGAAATTAGCAAGCCTCCATTTAGAATCACTACCAAAATTATTTTGTAAGGAAAAACAATAGCCAGAAGATTTGGTATTATATATAATTAAACTTTGTTTCGATTTCCGTGTGTTTATTTCGTGATTTCACAAGCTTTTTATTATATTAGATTTATACAGAAAATATATTGTATTTTATGCTAGACGTGTGACATGTGTGATTTTTAATAATATAATAAGGTTTTATAAAATGAAGAAGTTGCGTTAATCGCAAACATATTCCCGAACACAAGGAAATATGTACAAACATAACTTATAGACTAGTTGAAAATTACAAGGTTAGTGCATCCACATGTTACGTAGTGACGCAGCAATAAACAATGAAAACAAAAAATAAAAGTGCACTTGTGGCGAAAAGTGGCGAAAATTAAAATTAAAAGCAAGTCAAAGGACCATTAATAAATTAAATTAATATCGTTACGAGTGCGGGACTCGAATTAAAATGCCGTTGGAATTATTATAGTTTATTAGAACTATACAAATACGTATAAAACAGGTACAAATATAACCGAACACAACCAGTCCAAACGTAATTCAGAAAGTCGTAATTCAATAAAACGCGCAAAGTCCGTCACTATTAGATTCCCGATTGTAGTACACACGTTTCGCTTGTATTGTGGTTCTCGCTCGGCTGCCTTCCTTCCTGAGTCAGGCCATCGTTTTATCCTGCACAAGTGCAATGTGCCCGCCCGGCCACGTGGACCGAATTTCCTAGAATCCGCTTGTACTTTAAAATCCGTAACACCTGGCTAATGATTACAATACAACACTAGGCTGTGCTCTAGAAACGTATGCCAATAAATAAGTAAACAAAAGAAGATGATCATAAAAGAATTACAATAGTTTCAATGCTTATTAGTTCAAATGTCGACGGGTAATAAATGTGCTTCTACAAATCTGTACGTGGAATTTGTCTTGTGTGTGTCTTGTAGGGTGAGTATGTGGCAGGTTGTAACAATATAAGATGTGGATGTGTGTACCGGTACGTAGGTATATAATGTAGACTTATGTGTCTAATGATCTTTGATATGTCGAGATGACAAATGTGTTTAGCATAAAATTAAATATTTAGGGCCGCTTGCATGACGATCGCTTTTAAATAAAAAAATTGTTAATCATATTAAACTGCCTAAATACGTTTTACACAAAACACATAAACCTGGGTTTATGGTCATAATTTGAAATTTGTTATAATTTATATTAATTCTGTATTCTTTTCATTTGAAATAAGGTATATATACCTGGCATACTTACACACATTCCCAGTCGTATGTATTATCACATATTCGACGGAATACAAATCAAAGTGCAAATTCATCTTAAGAATTAAAATAATTATATCAGAAAATGTCGAGCAAAGAAAGATATCTGAATTCTATAGTATCGATGTACTAAATGAACTAGCTTCAGGTAAAATCTAAACACATCTGGCATTTCTGTTGTTCAAAACAATGCGAATCTATTTTTTTGTCCTTAAATGCATTTAGGGCAGTTAAATACCTATTTTTGGATGATTAACTTTTGACAGTTCTTAAAACATATTTAACGACACATTTTGCGTTGTGCACGGCGTTAATTGTATTTAAGGGTACTAAATGCGTTTAGTGTTTCTTAAATAAATTTAAGCAACGGTATGCAAGCGGCCCTTATAGTATTTACAATTTCATTGTATTGTACATTTATTATGAATTGCACCAGTTGTTTGTGAAGAGATTGCAAACTAGGCGATCAAAAGGATTGTTTCTAGAAGTCTGTGGGAGCAGTGCTTACATAGTTTGCGCCGTTCCGTTTCCATATTGACTATAAAACATTGCAGTATAAACTTTGTTAACATGCTGCGTCTCCGTGGCGTACAAACAGTCTGTATTTATTGTTATTAGTATGACCAAAATATATCGAGTTTCTATTTTAAGGTCATTTTCTTAATTTGTTCTGTGAATGCCTTAAGCTTTTATAAATAATTTTAGGGGAAAGGTGTTGCCAACTACTGCCGACTTCAAAAGAATTCTGTGATAACTTAAAAAGCAAATTGTAGTGCTTGTAGCAAAATTTCAACTGGAAGCTAGACCCCCAGAGCACTCAACAGAAATATTCTTTAAATACCATATGACAAAAAATTTGGGAAATCATTGTTCTAACAGCAATGTTGACGGAGTTGAGTTAGAACCGGTAGATTTCAATATAGTTACAGGTACTCTCCACGATGAAGTCGAGATTTTGTGAAGAAAAATACGGTAAAAAGCATGTCAAATAAATGTATAAGTATATATAAAGAGATTAATGATAAAAATGAAGTGAAAGATGTGTGACAAAATGTTAGCAAGGGGAGATCCTTCGTCTCTGATTAAATAAAATGGATATTAAGTAATCTATTTTTTTCCATAAATGATGTATCTTAGTGATACACCATTAAAACTACAATCTAATCTAGGAAATAAGACTAATTAGTAATTTAAATCTGACCTAAAATAACTAGATATAACTTAAACTAAGAATGTGTCTAGTAACACGTTTCCTATTGTCTTTATTAAGGAGAAGACACTTTGTTCATGTGTTCTTTGTTAATGTTTAGCAAATAGGACTACACTTTATTATTATGAGAGTATTATAACACTAACTCAAATGGTTTTGACTTTTTGAGTTTTCTTAATAAATCTGTATTATCAAGAAGCTGGATGGCCTCGACATTTACATAGTGATGAAGCCGTGCTGCTGGGCTTGGGCTATTTTTTAATTATGTTAATGACGAGGTCCACTTTTAAGTCTCGAAGGAGATCGTCTGATCTTATGTACCAAGGAGCATTGACCAAGTAATCTACGAATATATAAAAATATACTGTGCTGTCGCTAAATTAGGTAAAGTTTTAAATCGAATTGGTCTGGGTAAGCGGGACAGTGCTCGATTATTCTGTAAACGTGGCCACCCGCTGACGACGCTCGCCGCAAGCGAATTTGAACACAGAATGTCGACGAACTAAAATAAATAGGGGTGGTCGTTTGTCGCGAACACAAACAAAAGTAGGCACGAAGGCGTTTTAGGTTATATCAGTAAAGAATAATTATTTTTTTCTTAAATGTTGTATTTAAAAATACCACATTAACATTAGCATCTAATCTAAACAGACTAATAAGTAATTTAAATATAACCAAAATTAACTATAAGTATTCTAAAAGTAATGAATAGATGACATAGAATTTAATCTCCACTAAGATAGTTTGCTATACTTTTAAATCCAGTTATCCTAATCTATAGAGATAAATAAAATTGAAATGTCTGTTTGTAATCTCAAAATAATAGCCTTTTACTGAATTCATATGAAAGTACACACGGTATTTATATTTTTTTTTTTTTTGTGTCTGTCTGTCTGGATGTTCCGGCTAATCTCTGAAACGGCTGGACCAATTTTGACGGGACTTTCACTGGCAGATAGCTGATGTTATTAGGCTTAGAATATCTTTTTTTTTAACTTTTTTAGTGTTCCTCGAAAAAGAAATCCACGCGAACGAAGGAATTCCAGCTAATCCTAACTATAATGTGAGTTTGTGTCGCTTTTACACGTTAACCACGCAATAGATCGTCACGACATTTTCCATACACGTTGTCAGGGGTATAAGAAAGGACATAGAGTACCACCTTTCATCCAGAAAAAGTTCTACTGTTCCTGAGAGATGGATGAATATAGCCGCCAAGGTTGCGCTCCGATCGCGTGTTATTGGCGCCAACGTTGCAATTCACTAATAAATACATCGTCGTGGCAACGACATCAACAATGGAATTTTAATATGTTGCTCTCTATTATACTATTATTTTAGATAATCTCGATGTTCTACTTCAATATCAGCACGTGATATACAGTAGCACATTATGTGTAATAAATAAACGGCGTATATTTGTTGATCAAAATATGAACCCACTTTGGTAATAAAATTGCATCTTTAACAAAAAAAATATGTACAGGGGAACTCCATTCGAGGACCACAGGCCGCGCGAGGGGGAAAGGTCGTGAACCGTGTGTGGGATTCGCCAGGTCGAGATGGCACTAGCACCTCACGTGTGAAGTGCTATTGCCACGCCGCAGTTAGGGATACCCACTAAAACCCTTGTCCGATCCTCGAACGTCCCTTGTCCTGTGAGCTCGCTTGCGTATTCACCTCCAGCCCGGACGGACGACGGTCCGCCCCACCAATTTTTAGCCGGAGCGCTGGGTTTCTAACTACTTTTTTTTTTGACCAGGGGAAGTCCGATTGAGGACCATAAGCCGCAACAAGGGCAGAACCTTGTGGGGATAGTTCGCGACCCGTGTGTGGGATTCACCAGATTAGGGGTGGCACTAGCATGCCCAGTCAGAACTGGTGCTATGCCATTGCCACTCTCCAGTTAGGGATACCTAACATGACTCAAGTACTTCCTGGACTAAGAACTTAAAATACCTATCAAAATATTAAACTTTACCAGAAAACATAGCATCAAGAACGTTTAGAACTGTTAAATTAATACAAACTCACGTTGAATTTTTCGACATAACATCCTTTGTGATAGCGGGCCGTAATGAAACCGCGGCCTCGCCAACGGCGAATTTCATTCATAAGAATTGTACACTGAGCTGTGAAAAACAACGTCTTTTGGGGGAAATTTAATTATTTCAGAAATTAAAGCCTTGGTAAGTCGCAGCGAGAAAAATATTCTAAAGCACCTAAAAAGACTTTATGCTTGTTAATGCTAGTATAGATGGTTTTGTCGCAATCTAGAATATGCCGCCATAACAACCTTGAATTGTGTTCCGGCGTTAGTGACCAGGTTCCAGTCTCTCTTAAGAGAGCGGCAGTACATTATTAATGTCCGTCCATAGGCGATGATAACCACTTCTCATCAGGTGGGCTGCTTGCCTCTTTATTGAACTCATGCAATAAAAAAAATGTGTGCAGTTCACACGCAATAGAAGTGAAATTTCAGAGAATATTTTTACAGATAATTCTTCTCTAACTTTTACTAATATAAATATAATACCTTTTTTTTTTCTTTTTTTTCTCAGGCGGGGGAAATGCATTTCGCACATACCGGGTCCTTTGCTAGGGATTAGACCGTTGTTGATCATGGAGGCTTTCCACTGAGGCAATCCAAACACTAATCAACCGGCTTGTGTGGAGACTCGACTAATCAATACTCCACTAAACCACCCTCCTCCCATGTGCCCCGCGCTTATGATTAGGAAAGGCATGAAATACAGAACGTAGTTACGCCCACACCGATCCTAGCGCACAAGTGCTTGAGAGTGCCCCGGGAGAGGCAAACTCACTTCGTCAACAGGGGTGAAGACTCCTCTGCTCCCTAGATTTTAGAGGGCCCCTGCAGTGGTATTTCAGGGGGGGGGGATCATACCTGCGCCTCCGGGCTCCCGACTGACGTCGGCGCCCGCGAGACGCATGCGCACTTCCATCGCTCTCCCTATCTCGTTCCGCGGCCTCTTTTTGAGACACTACCGTCTCGCAGAAATTCGCCGCGCCCACCCACCAATCGTCGCTGTGCAGCATGGCTTGCACCAGATCGCCCAGCGAGTCGATTGGTCCTACTAGTGTCTCGATTTCAAACCTCTGAGGTGCCCATGCTGCGCACTCGACTAGCGTGTGTAACGCCGTGTCTAGCGCGCCACACTGGCGGCATTGGGGTGAAGGCAAGCAGCCCGCAATCTGACACAGACACTTATCGAAGCAACCGTGCCCGGTAAGTATCTGTGTCATTCTGAAGGTCAGGGTCCCGCGTTTCCGCGAGAGCCATCGCAACAGCTGCGGTCGAACCACTTCCACCGTGTCAATGCTAGCAACAGGGTTTTCCAACTCTACTGACCAAGATTGGATCATGGCCGCGGTTTCCCGCGTCCTGATCACATGGAGTTCGGCCTGGCCATAGACCAGACCACGGACGAGGGGCATCCTATCGGGAGCGCTGAACTTTGGCAACACGTCCGCCTGGAGAGGCCAGAGCGGATCGCCCACCGAGAGTGTCGACGCCGTCCACGACACTGTACGGTATCCTCGGATGGACCTCACCGCCAGGACCCGTTGTGCGCGGCACAACAAAGTCCTATTGTGGCGGTGAAGTGCAGTGGACCATACGGGTGCACCGTACAGGGCCATACTCCTAAGGATGCCCATGTAGAGTTTCCTAGTCGTCCCCTCCGGTCCCCCCACGTTGGGAAGAAGCCGAGAGAGGGCGCCTGCGGACCTCACGAGTTTGGGAACTAGCTGCTCAAAGTGCGTAAATATAATACCTTTAGCCGACATCCGTCAACATATTATAATTCAAAAAATTCAATCTAAATTACACTTTATATCACTAGCATAAATTTTAAAATTCAATGCACTGTTACGCATAATTTCCTTTGATCTACGTATAAAAGAATATCTGCCTTAAATATATACAGATCAAGCTAAAATTTAAAAGAAATCGCTTTAAGTTTTATTTTAATTGAAAATTAATACTAACGGGCAAAAAGAAATGTGTTTTATTTCTAATTAATAAGGTTGAATTTTATGTGTTTATGTCTTGTTAGTGTCACTTTCGTTTCATCGATTTTCAAATCACAATGATTCTAAAGAAGTTTCACTTCAAAAATTGTGTGTGTGCAGATCACACGCAGTAGAAGTGAAACATGGTGTAACAGCAGGAGGGGTTCTAAATTTCGTGACGTCACATTTCATATATTATATCGTTATAATATATTTAAGCTTTAAAACACGAAATTTGAAGTATTAACGAAAAACTTCAAAACATTTCCAACTTTATCTGCATGGTTATAGTGTTTAAATTATTAAATATCATCATCAAATCTCATTTAATTCCTCGCAGGCTTAGTCCTATAGATTTATGTTTTTATCTCGTTTTAGTGCGCTTTTTCGTTTCATCGAGTTTCAAATCACAAAGATTCTAAGTTTCACTTCATTTTTGAAGTGAAACTTTTGTGGTTGGGTGGTTACATACTAAGTTACAGTGATCGGGACCAGCAATAGTATACTATATACAGCAGACGGACGTTATTTCATTTCGTTTCATATTGTTTCATTTTGATATATTTAGTTATAATTCGTTATAGTTCATTTCATTTTCATATGGTGTACAAACAGGTTACAATCAATTAAACCTGCATTTTTAGTAAATTAGTATGTCCAATGTCTTGAGCAAGTTACCCTACTTATTTCATAATGTTTTATTACATTATGCTCTGCACTATTTTTGAGTATGATCAATTCCCTAGATTCATGAGGAAAGCTGTATGATGACTAGTACCCAGGACCCACCCAATTATTTTTAACCGACTTCAAAAAGGAGGAGGTTCTCAATTTGATTGGTATTTTTTTTTTATGTATGTACACCGATTACGGTGAGGTTCGATCCGATTTACGTGATTCTTCTTTAGTTTGATGCGTAATAGTTGCCATTTGGTCCCCTATAAATTTAACATAGTTTGGCGTAGTAGTTATCATTTTATGAAAAAAAAAATCCGTTCCCATTTCTTGGGACCTATATTATATTTTTTAAGGCGCGCGACACCTTTCGTAGGCCTACCCATACCTAGACACTAAAAAGTAACAAATAAAAAAAAACTTCGTTTAAAAAACCGACTTCAAAAACTAAAAAGTATAAAATAACTTATTTCTAAAGCTATTTTTAATTATAATATCTTATTTTTAATACTCGTATATATATAACATATTATAATTAAAAATAGCTTTAGAAATAAGTTACTTTATAATTTTTAGTTTTAGAAGTCGGTTTTTTTAAACGAAGTTTTTTTTATTTAGCATTTAGTACGTTATCTACATCATTATCTTTCTTTTGAATAAAACGAAACTTAAAAATTACCTTAGAAATTTGATCATATAAAATGTTCTACAATAAAAGAACAATAATCGATAAAAATTTATAAATTAAGTCGATTTTTATAACAAATCGAGTCGGTAACGCATTAGGACGTTACTAATTAATCCGCCATCGAGCTGTCAGTTTATATTAATTTATTTTTAGTTTTATAATTTAGTTTAGTTTCCACTTATGTTCGTTCATATTAGAATGATGACTTTATGAATTAAAAATATTTAACATGCTAAGATAAAAAAGAATTAAAGGTTAAAACTAAAGAGGTTAATATTTCCAAGCTGTACTGTATTCTAGAAGACGAGCTCTTTCATTTGAAACCCATATTGCGCGGGTTGTGAAAAAATATGTAATCAGCTATTTTGTGGTGGCGGCTATCCTGGACTTGGTCATCAGAAGTAAAGGTGTTTACTACATACTGGATCAATCGATCAACATGAAGGGGATAAAATTTCAATTACTAAAACCAACAAACAGGGCAAGCTAAATAAAATCATCGCACATGTCAGAAAAATTGCCTAAGCGGTGCACAGTACCCGGCGAGGATGCAAAAACGCGTCATTGGAATGAGACGCAGGTATAAGCCGCGCGGAGGTTTGCCGATGACTACTTACTATTTTTGTATTGTATTACTCACTATTATTGTATATACTTATGTAAAGTATATACAATAATAAATTTATTGCAACAACTATTTATGTAACCTTTTTTGTCAACCCTACTGACCATCAACGCGTGACATCATAAGCCTTAACCAAACCTTCTGCGCACGTGTAGTACGTTAGCTAATACACTATCACCACTATCATATTTGTATATGTAGTCATATCTAAAAATAACAAAATGTGAATTTCTTTCGAACAATCTTCTGAAACCATTCTGATCTTCATTACCGCAAATGTTTTTGAAATAGTTCTTTGTCTTCGAACGTCGTAAAGTTGACTGTGAGTTCAAGTAAAC
This sequence comes from Dendrolimus houi, assembly GCA_039645545.1. Lineage (NCBI taxonomy): Eukaryota > Metazoa > Arthropoda > Insecta > Lepidoptera > Lasiocampidae > Dendrolimus > Dendrolimus houi. The sequence goes on from CM077131.1 coordinate 4,997,456, forward strand.
GTTTTCCTCGTAGGTGAGCTCTTTATTTTCCAAAGAGGATTGTAAAGTTGTCCGTGAACACAGTTTTATGTACGTACTTAAATCTATTGTAAGTTGTGTTACAGATAGTATTCAGGTAACAGAGAAGGTATTATTCTACTAAGTCGTTTACGTGTACAATAGAAGATTCTTTATTGAAATTTGGTAGTACGGTTTTTGTTCTATGTTGCTTTATATATATATATATATATATATAACAAAGTCCTGTTAGTTACACTATTTACAACTCAAGAACGGCTGGACCAATTTTAATGATTATGTGTTTTGTAATTGTCTTCGTCCGGAATAGGATAACAATAAGTATTAAAATATGATATTCATCAATAAAAAAAATATCATTAAAAAAAACATCAGTCTAGCCATTCATTTGTTATGTTATGTTATCTTTCCCGGCCGATTTCGGCAATGGTGCCTGCATTTAAACTCATTTTCATTTGTCTGATTTAAGTGAATTATTTTTGTGTGTGTTCAAGCGGACCCGGGATGGTTTAGATTCACGATTGAACCCGATAGGTGGCGCCGCAGAAGACCTCTTTCACGGTGGGACCGATTTTGATGATTGTTTTGTGTTTTTTCAAGTAGATTCGAGAATGGTTTAGATTAACCATTGGTCCCGGTTGATAGCGCTGCAATCGGTTTCTAGATTTTTACTTTTTAAGGGTAAGACAACGTCTGCCGGGTACAGCTAGTAATAATATAAAAGTAATATCATCAAAAAACTAAAAATTAAAGCCATATCATATCGGCTTTGTTACTGTTCATTTCTGTCTTTCGATTTGGATGACGCAACAAAAGTGATAAACTAAAATTGATTCATTCAATGTTATTGTATGTTCGTATCAAATCAATCAATTTGATAGAAAGCTCTATTTTGCAAATTATATGTGTGGCGAGGCAAATACAGCCGACGTGCGTTCGGGTATTTCCGTTTGTTCTCGCGATATCGAACTCCGATGCACCCAGAACCTCGCCAAGCAAGGCAGCTCGGCAACTCGAGCAAGGTAGTCACCGATAAGTCGCCGTAAGGTCGCCCGTATTCGCTCCCACGGCACGCGCCAGGAATGTTTTAATGTATAGTAAAACGAAGCGATATATATCTAAGTGTGTAACTGTAATTAATAGTATTTAAGGAATATTTAAGACATTGATTTATAATATAGACATTTCATAGAATATATGGTGGTTTCATTTTACCGACCCCCATATATGTAACAAAGAGGAAAACATTCACTGTAACATAGGCGTGTAGATTTCACTGAAATGTCTTGAAAAATCATCATCTTCCTTAATTACTCATACTTTGTGTCATAGAAACACTATAGGTACTAATTTATTGGTTCTTTAATATAAAAACTTACCTATTTACAATTGTATATCGAATGTCATCAAAATAAAAATTACTTCCATTTTTGTGAGTTCATTAAATTTTGTTTGTTTAAAATATAATTAATCTAAGAAACGGTTGTTGTTCAAATAGCTCGTTTAATTATCACTGTTAATTATATATTTGCAAACTAAACAAAGGATTTATAATTTAAAATAAAACTCGTAACACAAAGCTGTGGCAGAACAAAACTATATTATGTAACTGTCATGTAGGTAGGATGAAATATTTTAAAAATGTATGAGAATAAGTAGACTTTATGCGGATTTCAAAACGTCTAACGCCATCTAGTTACTTTTGAATGTAACTAATCAGTGATACGATCTCAAAATTATATATGATTGAACATAATCCACCCACCAAAGGACGTAGTCCTTTCACAAACCCTCTAAATAGTATTGAACTAACTCTAAATTGTCGAACTTATACAAAGCAAAGTAATCTCTAATATGATATCTTCCAATTATAACCACCCACCATGACAATTAAGTTTTAACAAATATTAAAAGAAAATCTCTAGCAGTATGCACATGAAATAACACAAAGTAAAAAGAAAGAAAAATAACTCAAATAGCTCTGGTAACATTTGTAAGGCAAAGTGACTACTCTTTAAAACAATAATTAATGAACATGAACAAAATAATTACATTTATGAATAAACAAACAAAAAAATCTAGTCTGCTACTTTTGGTAAAAAACATAACTTATTACACGGTCTTTTACAAATACCATTCTTCGTTTTAATAGAAACTACTCGCGTAAGATTGTCTCTTCCAGTATGTTTTCCTACAATTCTACCAAGCCACCATTTAGAAGGCGTTACACCCTTTTCTGTAATTATCACAACGTCATCGATTTCAGGCTCCATTTTCTGCGTGGACCACTTATATCTTTGGTTCAAAGTGACTAAGTATTCATCTGACCACCTTCTCCAAAAGTCGTTCATCAGTTTTTGGCAGTATTTCCATCGCCTCAAGTCAGAAATTTTGTCCTCTTCATTGTAAGTCTCGTCTGGAATTGTCAAAAGTGACTCTCCTACCAGAAAATGACCCGGGGTAAGAGGCTCTGGATACCGTCTGAGTTTTCGCTCAAATAAGACAGAGGACGTGAGTTAAGACACGCTTCTATTTGAATGAGTACAGTAGTGAGCTCCTCAACAGTTAATGTAGAATCTCCAATCACTCTCTTCAAATGTTTCTTGGCAGAGCGCACTCCTGCCTCCCAGAGTCCGCCAAAATTAGGGGCCTGTGGTGGAATAAATTTCCACTCAGTTCCTTCATTAGCTACAAGATGTCGAATTTCATCAGGCAATTGTGATGTCGCACGATTAAACATCTCCCGTAATTCCTTATCAGCACCGATGAAGTTTGTGCCATTGTCTGAGTACAGAGTACGGCAATGACCTCTCCTTGATACAAATCTTCGATAGGCGGCGATGAAGCCTTGAGATGTTAAATCGGAAACTGCTTCAAGGTGTATTGCTTTTGTGCTGAAGCACAAACAAAAGACAAATTTAGCCCTTGTATGATTTTGACCCTCGTCCTGGCGAAAATCGAATATTGATGTGACCAGTGAAATCCACTCCTGAAACCTTAAAAGGTCTCATTGGCTTTAGTCTAGCTTCTGGCAGCTGTCCCATTAGCTGGTTGTGATTTTGCTGTGAATAACGTAAACATGTTACGCAATTTCTGTAACATTTCTTTACAAACTCTCTCGCTCGAATAATCCAGTATTTTGTTCTCAAGAAATTTAACATCAATTGTGGTCCCCCATGAAAGGTTTTTTCATGGGCATCTTGTATTATAAGTTTAGTGAGATGATTATCACAAGGTAATATTACTGGATGTCGTTTATCATAATCTACTTGAGCCTGATGTATCCGACCTCCTACTCTTAAAATTCATGTGTCAAAATCAATGTCATCAAGAAGCGGATAAAGAGAATGAAGTTGGCTTTTCTTTGGTACACTTTTTTGATGTTGTAAATAACTTATTTCGTCTTCAAAAGTCTTCATCTGTGTTTCTTTTATACAAAATGTTAATATGTTATTCTTCTCTTCTTTACTAACAATTTTAGATAAAATTTTTCAGTTTTCTTTAGGTAGTTTTAAGTTCAAAATCTTTTTGCAATAAGATAGTACTCTTAACATTTTTGATAAATTAGAAAATCTTGTCCAAATGAAATCTCCTTTCTCTTTTACACTAGCTGTTAAGACCTTGATTGCTCTAGTCTCCTCAGATGTTTCAAAACAGTTACAAGGTTCTCGTTGATATTCGTCTTGTTGCAACCACTTTGGACCATGCCACCAGAACTTATATTTCACCAGCTCTGAAGCTGATAACCCTCTTGATGCACAGTCAGCCGGGTTTTGATCTGTAGTGACATGCCTCCACTAGTCTATATCTAGCATGGTGAGAATCTCAGATATTCTGTTGCTGACGAAAGTTGTCCACCGACTGGGTTCTCCCGCTATCCATGCTAAGACGACTGTACTGTCAGACCATGCGTATAAGTTTCTCTTCGGTATGTCCATAATTTGTGAAACTTCATACAGAAGTTTTGTGGCTAGCAATGCTGCACATAATTCCATACGAGGAATAGAAATCTCTTTCTCTACAGGCGCTACTTTGGTTTTGGCCGTCACAAGATTAACCATTGTCTTGCCATCTTTAGAAGTCGACCTCAGATAAACAGCTGCGGTGTATGCCGCTTGGGAAGCATCGGCGAATGCGTGGAGCTCTATATAGTTATCACTTCTTGTTTGTAACCATCGAGGTATAATAATATCCTTAACGTTCTCTAAGTCCATCTTGTACTGCTGTCACTCTAGTAAGAGTTGTCGGTTAAGTTTCTCATCCCAAGATAGCCTTGCTTTCCAAAGTTTCTGTATGAATATTTTCGAGATTATAATTATTGGAGCTATCCAGCCCATAGAGTCATATAACCGAGCAATCGCAGAAAGCACCATCCTCTTAGTAGTATCTTCATCGTCATTCTCAGGTAAGTTAAAGTGGTATTCAAATTCATCGGTAGTCTTATTCCATGACAGACCTAGCACTTTAATGTTGTTATTGGATTTGAAGACCACAGATTGGTTCGATCTCTGATTCCCTTCTTCGATATGATCTAACGACTTGTGGCTGTTGTTACACCATTTTTGGAGTTCGAATCCGCCTTCTCTCATAAGCTTATTCATCTCTTTGTAGATATCTATTACTTGAACAGTAGTCTCACAACCTGTAAGTAGATCATCCATGTAATAATCTTGCAGGGTAATTTGAGCAGCTAGAGGATACTTCAACTGCTCATCTTTAGCTAATTGTTGTAGTGACTTCACTGCGAGATATGGTGCACAGGAAGTTCCGAAGGTGAGTCTCAATAATTTATAGTGTTGAATAGGAGCGTGTGGACTTGGTCTTCAAACTATTCTTTGAAAGTCCGTATCCTGCTCATCAACGCGTACTTGGCGGTACATTTGGACCAAATCAGCCACAATGCATATTGCGTGTCGTCTCCATCTCATTAGTATATGGCGTAAGTCTTGTTGAAGTTTAGGTCCAACCAGTAGATTGTCATTCAGCGAGACATTATTAAAGCCCTTGCTCGAAGCGTCGAAGACCACTCTCACCTTACTCGTCTCTTTGTCTTTTCTGATCACTGCATGATGTGGCAGGTAAACGACATGAGGATCGTCTAACTGTTCTTCCTCTGTTATCTCTCTCATATGATTTTGTTTCACATAATCCTCTATTACATTTTTGTAATCTTCATAAAGATTTGTATCTCTACTAATTTTCTTCTCTAATGACTTGAATCTTCTTAGTGCTATCTCTAACGATTGACCAAATTGACATTCTGGCTTAGAACTCTTAAAAGGCAGTCGTACAACGTATCTTCCCTCTTTGTCTCTTTTTGTTGTTTCTTCATAGATTTTTTCACAGCGGATCTCTTCTTTTGTCATTCTCTTTTGAATACTATCAGGTTCTCGTTCTATTTCCCAAAACTGTTTCAAAGGCTGACCTTCTTTTATTTGTAAATGTAAGCTGACAACTCTGTGATTGGACGTCACATCCGTATTTATCTTCCCCGACAAGATCCATCCCAGTTGGGTATTCTGAGCCACTGGCCCACTCAATGCAGTATGCTTTAGTAACCCTTTTAGTAATATTTCTCCATAGACTTCTACGCCCAGAATTATCTTTCCAGGAGTTCCGTAGGTTGGATCAGCCAAAGGTAAGTGTTTTATATCTGGCCAGTCAGGTATTGATACATCAGTGGATGGTAGATATGAAGTGAATTTTTTCAGCACAAATGCATCAACAGGTATCGTGAAATTAGGGTTATTCATGAAATCATGAATGAATGACAAAAGAAACTCTAAATCTAGTTCTAGTCTCTCCATCTCCAATTCCAGAAACCACTCCATTCACCAATGATCCTTTCATCTGGAAGGCTCGTGCAGTAGCTTCGGTGATGAATGAAGTTTAGGACCCTTGGTCTATTAAAGCTCGGACTATTTGGGCTTGACCATTCGATGATTTTATTTTTACAATCGCTGTAGCCAACAGCACTCGGTTCTGCTGTTTTTCTTTAGCTAAATGAGCTACGACTCTTGTCTCTGTTAGACTACGCGTATTTGATTGTAATGCTTCTGTAGAAGTATTCTCAGACGTTCCTGGTACAGGAGGCATTTGATTGAAAACTCTCTCATAGTGCAGTAGTGTATGATGTCTCTTGCCACAGCGTCGGCAACTGGTGGGCACGTGGCACTTCTTCACTGTATGTGTCGGCGACAGACAATTGAAACACAAACCCTTTGCTTGTATATACTCAGATCTCTTTTCTCAGGAGTGAATGTTTCAAATTGTTTGCACAAATATAAAGTGTGTTCACCTGAACACATAGGACAGAACTTACTTGACCTTTTCTCTAAGGATGAATGAAATGACCTTTGTTTTATAGTTTGCTTTGGTGTATCACTCGTATAGTTTGAAGTTCTTGATGTATATTTGTTGCATTGGGACGGCTCTAACATTTCTAGTGTTCTAAATCACGTTTCTAAGTATCTTTTCAGTTCAGACCAGGTAGGCAGGTAGTCTACTGTGTCTTCAGGCTCTAATCTGTTGACTTCAAGTTCCCACAATTTTCTGGACTCTAAATCAAGCTTTGATACAATTAGATAATTTATGATAACATCCCAAGAACTTATATTGACATTTAGATTCTCTAACGATTTTAAACACGATGTTGTTGTATCTAAAAGCTGCTTTATAGCGGTAGCAGACTGATTCGTTATGCTTTTTTGTGCAAAAGGCGTTTCATTATCTCGTTAGAATTGTAACGTTTATTACTATAACGACGTGTAAGATGCCTCACTGTAGTTAGTCTCTGTCGTAGATAAATTCCTTAAAAGATTTTCAGCTTCTCCAGACAAGCAGCTCTTTAAGAAGTGTAGCTTTTGTACAGCACTCAAACTATTATTTTTATTTATAAGAGAATCAAACATATCATGAAATGTCTGCCATTCATCATAACCACCACTAAATTTTGGTAAGTGAATTTGAGGTAGTTTCACTTCACATCCCGACGTCTCTGAATAGCCTGTAACGTAGCTAGATCCAGAATTAGATTCACGAGTAGGCTTAAATGCACGTAAATCATCTTTAAGTTTAGTTTTATATTCTGAGTAAACATTTTCAAATTGTGAGTACACATCATCCTCAAAATAGACAAGTTAGGATTTATCTGACCTCTTTATAGTAGCTGCAATCTCGTTATGACCCTCGAAAAAGGTCTCACATAATTTCTCCAAAGCTTCAAGTTTAGTCTCGACATATGTAGCAGTTATTCTCTCTTTCGGCGATTTTTTGTAGTTAATTAATGCTTTTTTTAAACGGTCAAATAAGTCGTCTTGTTTTCTCAGTTCAAATTTTAGTTTCTCAGACATTTTACTTCGAATTTACACTGATTTAAACTGTTCAGTTTACACTCCCGGGTTTCGGCACCAGATGTTCAAAATAGCTCGTTTAATTATCACTGTTAATTATATATTTGCAAACTAAACAAAGGATTTATAATTTAAAATAAAACTCGTAACACAAAGCTGTGGCAGAACAAAACTATATTATGTAACTGTCATGTAGGTAGGATGAAATATTTTAAAAATGTATGAGAATAAGTCGACTTTATGCGGATTTCAAAACGTCTAACGCCATCTAGTTACTTTTGAATGTAACTAATCAGTGATACGATCTCAAAATTATATATGATTGAACAGTTGTTTTAAGCTACTTTTTGATGTATGTAAAATTGATGTTGTATTAGATATCTAGAACATCATGCATGATTTGGTCATTAATTGTATGATATAATAAATGAATGAATGAATTTGCTTTAATGTATGTTAAAATATACAGTTAACATAAATAAAAAATCACAATACAATACACGGTTTATCGCTATTAGCGATATATTCCAGACAACCTTTGGGTGGACAAGAAGTTTGATGAGATCATCTTAAATATATAAAAATCTTGTGTCACGATGCATGTCCAGGATAATCTCCGAAACTGTCAAATCGAACTTGATAAAAAATTTAACTATATCTAATTTTGTCCAGCTTAAAAGTTAGTATAGTTTTTATCTTGATTATTGACCTCAATTATAAAATTCGAATGTCACTGTTATGTCACTGAAGTCCTTCTAGATCCCTGGACCGATATTGACGAAATTTTTCATATGTGTTCGAGTGGGTTCCCGGATGATTTAGATTCACATTTGGACTCAGTAGGACGAGTTGCAATCGGATTCTAGATGCTTTTTCAAGGCAGAACAACGTCTGCCGGAAATGCAAGTATAAAATATAACATATATAATATAATATACATACAATGGTAATATATATAATGTATTGAAATTCATAAACAATATCTTTTCCCTCTGAACTTATGAACTATGAGGCAAACAGAATGAGAATGAATGAAAATAAAATTATTACGAATATGATAGTGTAACGAATTTTCTAATCTATTTTTGAAAATATTTATCACTAGCTTCTGCACGGGACTTCGTCCGCGTGGAATAGTTAAAAAAAAGTAAGTTAAAAAAACCCCCTGATTTTGAAACATTCTTCATTGGCGCTCCGCTCCTATTGGTCTTACCGTGATGATATATAGCCTATAACCTTCCTTGATAAATGGGCTATCTAACACTGAAAAAATTTTTCTAATCCGATTAGTAGTTACTGAGATTAATGCGTTTAAGCAAACAAACAAAGTCTTTAGCTTTATTTATTATTAGAAGATTTTATTCTACATTAACCAGCTATGTAAACATGATTATAGATGAGATAATACCGCTGATTTATCACGTAATAACTGATAATAGGCGGTCGATAAACAGCCGTCAGCAGCATCCGTAGTCAATCAATCAACCTTTTTGCCACCGCCCTTTGTCCCGGGGCACACACGCCGCCGTAATCTTCGTGTCAGGAACAAAGATGACAATGTCAACACGAGATTTCTTGCGAATCTTTACGCTGTTTGATGGTTTACTTAGCTCGTGAACAAACTATTGGTGTAATGTTACTTTTATAGTATCAGGCCAAAAGCGTCCCATTGCCGAGCTCGTTTTATTCCTATTTCCAGGAGAACAGACGGCATACGGACAACAGGAATTGTTTGTGTTAAGACGTTATTAGACAGTTAATTTGTATTTTTTTATAGCATATATTTAAATTATTGATCACCTGTTGGGTGAGGTGTTAAGGCATAAAAAAATCGAAATGTGTGCTGGGACACATAGTAGAAGTGAAAGTTCAACGGACAAGTGGTAAAACGACTCGCAACAAAATTTTAACTTGAAGTTTTACGGGCAGGTTTTCAAATTGGACTAATACATTAATAATCTGCCCGTAAAATTCAAAAGTCAAAATTTTGTTGCGATTAGTTTTTCCACTTGTTGAAGTTTCAATTCTACTATGTGTCAGCACACATTTCGATTTTTCGCAGGTTTACTGCAAATTATGATTTGGTTAGGTACATTTTAATGAATGCATTTTTTATTGAAACATATTTTATTTTAACAAACAAAAAAACTGAATTCGATCCGGAATCAAAAAAGCATCCATACTCTGAAATTATGCCGCCTCTCCACGCGACCGTAACGCTTTTTCGTGACAGAAAAAATCCTAGTAATTACATATTACAATTATAAACGACATATACGTGTGTGTATGTGGCAAGTACCATACAGGTATATGAAGAATGAAAATTGTTTTTTTCCCGTTTTCTCGTCTTAAGCAATCCCAATACAGTACATAAAAGCAGTTTTCATTTCAGCCAGTAAATGGGAAGATAGTCATAAAAAGTACTACTTCCCAAACTTTAAACCAATGCAGTTGATAATATTGAAAAATTCTTTTTCTTTATGATGAAAAGTGGTTACCGTTGCCCATGGACATTAGCAATACCACAGGTGCTGCTAATATGCTGCCGGCCTTGAAGGAGAAACTAGAACCTGGCCACTGAAGTCGGAACACAACTCAGAGTTGTTAAGGGTGGCATACTCTAAACCAGAGATGGTAGCCATCCAGTGGGGCAACGGGCCTACCACCTGGCTGTGGGGTTTTGTGTCGCCTCTTACGACAAGCCGCCCGGCCGCAGCAATTAGTATTATTTTCCCGTTTCTGCACGGAGCGAATTCAAGACGGTAATAATTACTTTCAACTCAATAAATTTTTGAGATATGAGATTATTTAATTACTTAAATGAACGCTTCGAATTTATTTCTTGCTCTCACAATTTACGCCCTTCCAGTCAACATAGACTTATTACTCCTATTCATAATACAACGTTTTTCAATAACTCTTTCACGGTCAAGGCTATCCGACTTTGGAATACATTGCCTGTTGCTGTCAGACAAGCAAAATCTTTAATAACATTTAAGAATATGGTCAGGAAATTTTATCTGCAATATAATGATATGTAATTTTATATAATTAGTAGTATATTGCATATAACTATATATTTATTATGTTTAAATAGTTGCATTTTATCACTATATCTTGAATATGTATATTTGTATATATAGTATAGTTATATATGTATTATTAAAATGTAAGTAATCGTACAACAATTATGTATACCACCATCGCCATTCCTAATAAGCAATATTCCTGCCACGGGTGGTCTGGAAGAGATCGCTTTTTAGCGATAAGACCGCCCTTTGTACACAATTAGAATAATACTAGTTCGTAAGTTTTCTGTGATGGTGTACAATAAAGTGTTATCTATCTATTTAAATTAAAAAAAGAGAAACTTAAAACCAGAAGGCTGGCGTCTTTTTTGCTCAAAGATTAAGCGTTGCTATACAACGTGGCAACGCCACCCGCCTTTTGGGAACGTCCCGGGTAAGTGAACGGTAGTGGTATGAGATGAATATTTTATGTTTAACTATTTTTCCCTTTTTTATGTAGTTTTATTTGATTTAGTTCTAGTTTTAATTATGTAAATAATTTTTGATTCTCTAGCAAAATGACAAACAATATACCACTTATCACCTCTACGGAACCGTTTATTGTACTCGGACTGCCAATCGTTTGGCCAGTTTATTCATATTGTAGAATCAAAAATTAACTTAAATAAAATAGAATAGATAACACTTTATTGCTTACCAAATATACAATTACAAAAACGCACGATTACAATATTGTCATGTTAGAAACAATAGGCGGCCTTATCGCTTAAAGTGACCTCTTCCAGGCAACCTAAATTAAGGATTAATTTAACCTAATCTTATAAATAATTATTTAATACCGGAAATATCGATAATTTTCATAGGATACGGATTCAAAATTTACTCAAACGAGAGAATTTCTAGTGACTTTAATAAAGACAGTAGGTACCTAGTCCAAAAGCAATTACTGATAACAATTAGTAAAAATTCCTCGTACCCAATACGTATGTGGTTAGTGCAACCGCAATGCGGTCGATTTAGTTCTAATTGCATAGGAAGGCAATTGTATGGAACTGTTACATCATCACTAATAATTTTAGCGGATTTATCGATACATACTTTTTAACGGAAATGAAAATAATTGTATTGATCCAGTACTTCTTATTATTATTGTTAGGAGTTGCGGACTCGAATTAAAATGCCGTTGGAATTATTATAGAGTTTATTAGAACTATACAAACACGTATAACACAGGTACAAATATAACTGTACACAACCAGTCCAAACGTAATGCACGAGATCGTAATTCCATAAAACGCGCAAATTCCGTCACTAAATAGATTACCGAATGTGGTACACACGTCTTGCTTCGCTCGTGGTTATCGCTAGACTGATGATCTCTCCATTGGGGCATTGCTTTATACTGCACAAATGCAATATGTCTACCTGACCGCGTGGGCCGAATTTCTTAGAATCACACCTGGCTAACGACTGCCATAAAAGATTACTATACACAATGGGCTGTTTTCTAATCACAAATTTTAAACACAAAGTAAACAAAAGAAGTCCAAATGCCGAAAAGTAATAAACTGTGCAAAACAGGTATGCAGGCGTGAATTAGTCTTTGTCAGTCGTAAAATTATCTTATAAATTATACCGTTTTTGACAACGCCTTAGTATAATTGTCTTAATTCGTATTTTGAATTAATTAATAGTATAAATAGTGCCAACAATTGTATGTAATAATATAATAATAATCCATAAACGTCCCACTGCTGGTCTCGGGCCCTCCACTATAGGGGTACGGAATATACCAGGTTTAATACATTGGTTATCTCGATATGCAGGTTTCATCACGATGTTTTCTTTCACCGTTGTAAGCACGTGGTAATGGTAACAATATGCACATGAGGTCGGAAACTGCTTAAGTGGCGCTTGCGTTCTGTCCAGGATTCGAACCCACGCCCTTTGATTTAGGGACGCGTGTGTTAGCCATTACGCTACCATGACTTGACAACCTTATAGTTTACCTTATATTTATTTTACTGTTTATTATGCTAATACACACTATTAACTAGGCATGTTTGCTCAGAAGTTCTCTTTTCTTCCATGCCATAACACGTTGTTAAAGGATAATAAATTAGATTAGGCTGCCATAGTGTACACAGTAACCATAAACAATTATCATAAATCAAGTGAACGTAGCTAAACAATTTAAACATTACTGGACGAAGTCTGAGTCATTCTGTAATCTAACAGAACATACTGTTTTAATTAAAATACTTTTTAAGGGCCGTGATCACGGAAAACAAATATTATAAGTGACTTCCGTTAAAATTTAGTTTTAAATTATGTGTACTAGCTGTAGAAACTTTTTAATTTTAATCCAAATACTAATTAATGGTATAGGTAATTAATGCTTCTCACCTGATACTGTTACGAGTGTGGGACTCTAATTAAAATGCCGTTTGGAATTACTATAGAATTTATTACAACTGTACAAGAACGTATAAAACAGGTACAAATATAACTGCATACAACCAGTACAAATTGCACGATTAAATAACACGCGCAGAGTCCGTCACTATATCGCTCATCGAATGTACACACGTCTCGCTCGTATCGTAATCGTCGCTTGACTGCCGATCTCTTCCTTCGGGCATCCCTTTTATTCTATACAAATACAATATGCCTCGGGGCAAAACAATAACTTCTTAGAATTAGTTCGACGCACCTGCCTAATGACTGCCACAAGTACAATAAAAATCTTAATTACTAATTCTAAACACAAAGCGAACAAAAGAAGTCGGATGCGGGCAGGTAATAAAACTGCGTTTTGTTTACAATTATGCAGGTGGCCCAATTGTAACAATACGTAGTCATCAGTCCATGTATTACCTATGCATCAGTCGCACCGAGGCTACCGAGACGAAAGCACGTATGTGTTGCACATGCGTCCATTTTAGCTATTATTGGAACAAAGATACCTAATGAACCTACTCGCTATAAAATCATCGCAGCATTGACTGAACCATGATCCTTTGATAGTGTGTTAAGGGCTTTATTACTACAGTCAAACGCCTAATCTAAATTAAGATAAGAAAACCTTGTAATTAGTCAGATAAGCAAGAGCTGTATGTACCCTTGAGATATAGGAAACGAATTTAATAAAAAATAACGCCTTATCTTGAAATCTATTAACCGAAATTCGCTTCATATACACTCGTAAAATAAGTTATTTAGAAAAAAAAGTCAATCGCATTACCTCGTGTATCTGGTGGCTCATTAGAGACTTCCTGGACTATTATTTTGATTGATTTGAGTCTACACCATATAATAAGGCACCCAAAGACAAGCCCCGACCAGTGTAGGACTATTATGGGAAATGAGAACAAAAACTGCTCGGCTATTGGGGTGAAGTGCTAGTGGTATTATGGGTCTGGGAATATGGGGACTATGGCGTCTGCCCGTCGCAATGTTCGGGGAACATGGAAAAATGGGCGGACGCTGACTCGCCACTCCCTGCATGGGCCCCAAAAAATGCCATATATATTATTATTACTGGAAACCATGTGTGGATCGTTAGTTCAAGAAGGCAATTAAGAGTTTTTCTTCACTGAATTCTCATATACTTACAAGTACCGATTCATTAAAATTTCCTATCTTGAATCAAATTTTCCAATACACAGTTTCAATATCAAACTAAAATTAACCATTAATTAGGTTCTTGAAAGTCAAATAATACGTCTCTTGCTATTTTGGTTAGCAAACTGGCAATAATTACAGTCGGCTGGCATTCGAAGTCGCTGCAATGCAGAGACGCCGCCTCGGGCGAGGTCTTTGATTCCTATAAGTTCTCCTGTTTGAATGCTTGTGCAGCTGATAAACAACTCAATGATACATTTAATGTTGGAATGTTAGTTTCGAGTTACTTTGTACACTGAAATTCATACTATCTATGATTCTATACTAATATGTAAAATTAATGAATCGAGAGAAGTATGATTTGTGGTGTTACAAAAGACATACGCCAGAATAGAAAAGAAGGAAAAGCCATATTGTGCCGACCTCAATTGATCGGAAGAAGGTTGAAGAAAAGAGAATCTATATTTAATACGTGAAGCAATAACTTTATACCCCTTTTTATGAAATTTGCGCGGACGGTTGAGTATGAAATTTCGCACACTTATAGTTCATATAGAAAAGAAGCGATGACTGCTAATATATATTTTATTTTTTTACATTTTTTATGACATATGAATAATTGAAAAATCTATAGAATACAGACATGTAATATTTGTGTGTCCGGTTTTCTTAAACCAGTTAATATTACGTTTTAGATTTCCTACGGATCGAATTGTGGCAAATCATTGGACAAAAGTAATCCGGGAATCGCAAGATGACCACCACTGGAATCTAAACAAATGGTCGATTGTGTGTTCCAATCATTTTGAAGAAAAAGAAATGTGTATACCGGAAATAGGTTTTAGGAGAATTAAAAACGGAGTTGTGTCAAGCAAGGTGTGTATTGAAATAGCAGTATTACTTCAATTATATGATTAATAGTAATGTTACAACCTAAGCGCCGACAAAGACAAATTCCACGTACAGATTTGTAGAAGCACATTTATTACCCGTCGGCGTTTGAACTAATAATTAATAACATTGAAACTATTGTAATTATTTTATGATCTTCTTCTTTTGTTTACTTATTTATTGGCATACGTTTCTAGAGAACGGCCTATTGTAATCATTAGCCAGGTGTTGCGGATTTTAAAGTACAAGCTGATTCTGGGGAATTCGGTCCGCGTGGCCGGCGGGCTATATTTCACTTGTGCGGGATAAAACGATGGCCTGATCGAAGGAAGCGGGCAGTCGAGCGAGAACCACGATCAAAGCAAGACGTGTGTACTACAATCGGGAATCTAATAGTGACAGATTTTGCGCGTTTTATTGAATTTCGACCCTCTGCATTATGTTTGGATTTGTTCTGTTCGGTTATACTTGTACCCGTATTATACGTGCTTGCATAGTTCTAATAAACTCTATAATAATTCCAACGGCATTTTAATTCGAGTCTCGCAACTCGTAACAGGAATAATGATTCATATGTGTCAATAATATTTTCTTCTTATTGGTTTTGGAAATGAACCGATCACCATAACTTATTTTGATACTGCCATATGTATGTATTTGCGGTAATGGAAATAAACATAATATACTTTTTAAAACAAAAAACACGGGATAATTGAAGTATCATGCAAGCAAAGTTGAAATAATCAATTATATATTGTTGCAGTGCTTGTTTTTGCTGGATAGAAAATTTACAACAAGTGAAAAATAAAACTTACAACAATAAACTTACTCCTAAGTTTTCGATGCTATACAAATTTAGTTACATTTTACTGTTTAGTTTCTTCTAAAGCAATTTTAGCTATCGCTAAAAGAGAAGTGGTGCAGCAAACTTCCCAGCAACACATCTTTCCTTCATTATATTTTCCTTATATTATACAGGTGGATTTTTTTAATGCCACCTGGAGGGAAAGTACTCTAAATAATAAAGATAGCAAATTTTACTCCAAAGAAACATTTCTTTATTTTTGTAAATAAATAAAACTGCATTCAAAGATTTTCGAAAATTCTCTTGCTTCACCCGGGAATCGAACCGACTAAAATCTGTAAAAATTACACCCTGTAATTTTATTGCATTGATCGTTAGGGTTAATCACAAGGATGAAATCTCTCTAACATACTTGGTAAATTTAATGAAAGGAAAACCATGACCCTATTACTACCCAGTATGAACCTATCGAATCGTTCCAAGACCACTATTACAAATGATTCAGTGAAATCATTTGTAATAGTGATCAATTTATAGCGCAGTATAATCTTTGGGGCATAACTAGTCGTCTAATAACCTTCGTGAACATGTTGAGTAGCACAAAAATAATTTGCCATTATGAATACAATGTAGTTTTTTTTATTATTATTACATTAGTATTAGTAATTAACAGACTTATAAATATCACTGTACAGACATATTATTGCGAATTAAAATTACTACACATATTAAAATGTGTTATGAATTCATTTGTACATGTGTTTTTTATGGTTCGTTACAAGACACACAACTTTTGTTACTTTAATTATTTAAAAGAAACTAAAATCTCTGTGTAATATTAAATTATAACACATAAAGCGATTAAATCATAACGATCATTTACACTTACATAAAAAAAATATTTATTTATAAAAAATGGGGTAATATTATTTAGCTGATATCCCGAAAACGCACCCATTGATAGTTTTTCGAGAGTGAATATAGCAACGCTTCGCGTTTTTGATGCCGTTTTTGTGTTGTTTGTTAGCAATGCTCTCTCTAGACATGTTATATCTCAATGTATTTATTTGACTAGCTCCGCTATACGCGTCGTATAAGATTAAGCAGTGAACTATTTTGCTTGTAACGACTATATATATATAATCGTCATTAAATTGTCACACCATAATTAAGTGTTTGGATCGTATCACTACAAGCTCTTATTCATAGAGTTAGAGTAAGTTTGAAGGCTTGTTTATGGTTCTTAAAGAAGCGTTCAAACTTACTCTAACTTTCTATGAATAAGACCGCTAGTATGTATGTTTTAAAGGATTTAACTCAAAATCTATGTATAATAATCATAGTAGGAATCTGGGTGAAGTCAGATAAAGAAGGCAGCACTCTTGGACACGGCATGGATTGTGAGAAGATTCCTGTCTTTGGAGCCCTAAACACTGGTAGTTTGGACCCCAGGTTGCCTGCCACTGTCGGCGAGTTACAAGATTTTATATATTTTTATAAAATATTGTATCTTATTATGCATTTTTATTTATTATATTATGTATTTTTTATAATGAAATGTTTTTATGGTGTAGAAGAAAATTAGTTTCCGAAATTAATCATACCAGGAATAGAACCCGGATATCGAATATTAATAATTAAAATAAATAATATCGGGCTATAAATGTCCCACTGCTGGGATCGGGTTTCCTATTATAGGGGGAATGGACAGTATACCCGCCATGCTTGTCCAAGGCGGCTTGGCAGGTTTGACACATCGGTTAACTCGATGTGCAGCAACCGCTATTAGAACTTCATCGCTTAACCATAAAGGCTTAAAAAGGCGTAGTAAGGTCAATAAATATACATATCATATTGTCAGAAAAAAATTATTTTCTAATAATTGTTTTGGTAAAATAGGGTGGGTACAATAACAATTCTAAAATAGTACTCTATGTATATACAATACAAAGAACTAACAAAGGTATATTAAAAGAAATTTTAGTATTTTTATTAACAATAGACCTGAAAAGCCTTTCATCATAATAAAAAGAGTCTTTACAGATTATCCGAGCTAAAACATAAAAATATTTCATCTACATTATATGTAATTCTTTAAGCAGAAACTTAAAATGGCTTTTTTTTCGTGAGTTTATGTAATTTGTTAGCTAAAAGACAAAGAAATTAAAGAGAACTCTTGTCTTTCTCAATGATATTAGGTTGGGGAAAAAGTTTTTTCGCATTTTATATAAAAATTCAAAAGATTTTTTTATAAAGTTTATTTACATTTGACTAAAGTATGTAGGTACCATTTTGTTGGATAACTTTTTGCCATCTTGTAGGTAGGGACGTGATTCCATTGCTATAAAAATTTTGAGGCTTCTGATCAAAAAACTGCGATAAGTGGTTTTGGCAGTCCTCTTGTGATGTTAACCTGACACTGCTTAAAGAATTCTGCAGAGACCGGAACAGGTGAAAATCTGAAGGTGCAAGGTCAGGACTATACGGCGGATGCATATAATACCTTCCAGCCAAACTCTCGTAATTTTTGCTGAGTGGCTAAAGATGTGTGAGGTCTAGCGTTATCATGGTGAAAAACCACACCCCTTCTGTTGTTTAATTCCGGCCGCTTTCTCTCAACTTTTTGCTTTAATCTCATCAGTTGTTTGCAGTACAGTTCCGAATCGATGGTCCTGCCTGGCGGTAAAAGCTTTTGATGAATAATGCCCTTCCAATCCCACCATACACACAGCATCACTTTGTTGCGAGTTAACCCGGGTTACGCCACAGTCTGTGAAGCCTGACTGGCCTTTGACCACGATCTTTTTCCCACGTTCTTGTTGTACCTGATCCACTTTTCATCACCAGTTATCAGCTTCTTCAAAAATGGTTCGGTTTCATTACGTCGTAATAAAGAATCACAAATGAGTACACGGTTCATTAGGTTTCTTTCAGTGAGCTCATGAGGCACCCAAATATCGAGCTTTTTGTGTACCCAGCTTTTTCAAATGCGCCAAATCCGTTTTATGGTCAATTCCCAGTTCTCCAGCTACATCGTAACTACTAATATGCCGATTTTGCTCCACTTTTTCAAAAATTTCCGGATTGAAAACGCTGAAACCAAATTTGCGCTACTCTCACAGATACTGCATTAGGTCCATAAACATCACAAATTTTTTTCGCGGCTTGTGTTGCATTTTTACCTTTTTTGTAGTAAAATTTTAAAATGTATCGAATTTCTTCATAGATTCACTCATTTTAACAATAAGAAAAACAAATGAAAATCACACATTTTCCTAATTTGAATTTGGAATTGTCTTTAAAATTTAAACTTTTTAATGATACCAAAACCAACCAGATACAAATGGTATAGCCAAAGAGATCTTATTACAAGTTCATACATACTATATGTAAAAAGACTTTTTCCCCAACCTATTATTTCATCTTTTGTATTATGGATAACATTATATTTATTTACGTATATGATTAACAAACAGACCTTGAACTTATTGAAAACATTAAAAAATCTTAAGATTTTTGTTACTTTATAGCCATGCAAAGATAATAATGATATTATTTTGTGAATACAATACAAACACTTTCATATTCTATATTAAATTTTTAATTATTTTTTCATCTTATAGTTCAAAAGGTCGACTGACACATTAGTAAGGCCTTTTAGCAACCCCAAGGTCCTTGAGGATTTTTCGAGTGACAGCGGAATTCTATAGACGCGGTTGTTTTTTAAATGCGTTATTTTATCATGATTTTTTTTTATTTTCTTATTGCATGAGTTCAGGAGACAGGCAGGCGGCCCACTTGATAGAAAGCGGTTACCATCACCTATGGACATTTGCAACACCAAAGGTGTTATAAATGCGCTGCTGCTCTCTTAAGGGAGACTGGAACCTAGCCACTAATGCCGGAACACAACTCAAGGTTGTTATGGCGGCATACTCTAGGCCAGGTGTGGTAGCCATCCAGTCGGGCAAATGCCCTACCACCTGGCTGTGGGTTGTTTTGTCGCCTCTTACGACAGGCCGCCGGGCCGCAGGAAATTGTATTCTTTCTCCGATCCTGCACGGAAAAAAAATAAAGTACATAAAAAATTGTGTGTGTGTACAGTTCACACGCAGTAGAAATGAACCAGTGTGACAAGGGGTGGGAGGGATTCTAAATTTCTGACGTCACATTCCATATATTATCGTTATAATACAATTAAGCTTTAAGACACAAAATTTGAAGTATTAACGAAAAACTTCAAAACATTTCCAACTCTATCTGTATGAATATAGTGTTTAAATTATTAAATATAATGTATTCTATCTCATTCTCTTGCATGCTTAGTCCTATAGATTTATGTGTTTATCTCTTTTTAGTGTCGCTTTTTCGTTTCATCGAGTTTGAAATCACAACGAACCTAAAGAAATTTCACTTCAAAAAATAATAGAACCAAATAAATAAAAGATGTACTAGATATTTCTTATCCTGTTTTGACAAAAATTTAAGGAGTATATAACTGGTTTCATGTCAATAACTTGGAAGTGATTTGGTGAATTTATTTCTTAACTTAAAATAACTAGAAGAATTGCAAAACAAAACACGTTACGTCCAATAATGTGAATATTTATGATATTTTTTTATTAAATTATTGATTAGTAAATACCAATGAAAAGTTGTTTTGTTTGCACCCCACTTTCGACCTTTTTCGGCAACAGGAGCCTTAAGTAAAAAAGTAGGAAAAATGTAAATATATCCACATGTTACATTTTTATATCAACACCCAATTTTTCCGCAAAATTTGCCCATAATAAAAAACTATGGCCGGGGTGTCATTGCAAGAATCCGTCGACACCTACAGCGCCACCCATCGCGGGGCTTATCGCCCTGATCTGTTGATCCCTTATTTCCCACGGGACGTAAAAACGGAGAGTGTGATGTAGAATTACACGGAGGTGACATATACACCTACTCCCCATTTTTACTTTTTTCAAATTAATTTATTAGCAGGACACATACAGATACAATATATCACAAAATAGATTTAAATGGGACATGTTTCACCTGATGATGACGTACAACTTTTTTTTTACATGACAATAATTATTATCACAATTTTTGATGAAATGAAATGAAATTTATTTGCATATGACACGGTATATAAAAAAAAACAGGTCTTAAGTTATACATATATGAGTTCACATGTCATTACCCACAGGATATGCAAATATTACATCGTCTTAAATTAAAATATTATTTACATTGAACACGGAAAATGAAATTATATTAAAGTATTGTTGTATGTCAAAAGATAGTAATGTCAAATAATTAAATTCATATAAATTCATATAGCCTCATCTATGTCTTATTCCAATTAAAATAATCATGCACCGAGTTAAAAACACCTCTCCAATAACCAATTGTGAAGACTGACTTTAAATAAATTCAAACGAGTACTTTTTATGGCAACAGGCAAATGTGATATTTATAGATAGATAGATAACACTTTATTGCTCACCAAAATATTACAATTACACGGCAGCATTCTGTGGCATTATATAATAAATAAGTAAAATACAACTTTCTGTTTAATTTCATAAATATTTCGACTATCCGTGCAGGAACGGAGAAAGAATACAATTTCCTGCGGCTGGGCGGCCTGTCGTAAGAGGCGACTAAACAACCCACAGCCAGGTGGTAGGGTATTTGCTCGACTGGATGGCGACCACCCCTGGTCTAGAGTATGCCGCCATAACAACCTTGTGTTGTGTTCCGGCATCAGTGATCAGGTTCCAGTCTCCTTTAAGAGAGCAGCAGCGCATTTGTAGCACCTTTCATGTTGCAAATGTCCATAGGCGACGGTAACCACTTTCCATCAAGTGGGCCGTCTGCCTGTCTGCTGAACTCCTGCAATAAAAAAAATAAAAAAAAGAATAAAATTACTGTGACATACAAAGAGCCATGCTGGAATCATTATCTTCATTACAGACAGCTCAGCTCTTAGAGCTGGCATTGGTATAATACCACGCTCTCACAAAATACCCGTATAAAATGGTTAGCCCATCCCTCCTATCTCATTTCCTTTATCATATGCACCCTTTTTTTGACGAGGATAAATCCACTTACAGACATCTAACCATGTGGGAATCACGATGAAGGCGTATGCATAGAATAGGAAGAAAAATTAAATTTTAACTTATATATTTATATGACCTTCAAAAAGTGTTCTCCAGTGGAACTTATTTTGAATAAAAAACTTTGAATTTGAATTTGAATTTGAATTTGAATATGGAGACTCGCCAGCCTGCTGCCAGAATACCCACTAAAACTTCACTTGCCTACAGCCAGAGTCACGGGAAATGGCTATCGCGTGTACCCTGACAGGTGCCGGTCGTAATGGCCTCGTCCATTGTCAATGTCTGAATGGGGAGCGTGGAACAACTCCACTCGCTCATCCAACGGCCTTAAGTGCAGGCGGACTCTCCCTTGGGTTTCGCCCGTGACCGTTCGCTCACGGCGCTGGAGATCATTCAGGCCAATCCAGCGCTGGAGTCTTCATTTGTTCGGGGGCGAAGCCATGACTCAACAATCCTGCTCTTGTCCGGACTGTTGCCGTCCGGATATGCGGTGAAGGAACGACGCCGCTCAACCCGAAGGGAGTCAGGACCGTCCTCTTGCCGCTTGTCGATGATCATATCCACTTTATTATTATTACTATATATGTATGTCTCTGCAGACCACGGGTCATATAAATGGCTCGGAATTTTGAAGGGTTTGCGTGGGGCCATGGGAAGGCCAACACCTAGAGGCCCCTTGACAAATTTAATGTAAATGTGGTGTGACACTGACTGGCGATTATCCCTGTCTACACCCAATAGTAATAACAATGCACCCAAGAACAAGCCCCGGCCAGTGTAGGACTATTGTGGGAAATGAGAAAAAAAAGTACCGGGCTATTGGGGTGAATTGCTAGTGGTACTAGGGATCTGGGGACTATGACGTCTGTCCGTCGCAATGTTCGAGGAACATGAAAAAGCGGGCAGACGGTGACTTGTCACTCCCCGCATGGACCCAACAAATGCCATAGAAGACAGGGGCAACATGGGCGTCAGTGGCTAAAGGGTGTAGAGAGGTGGGCTGCAGGTTCACCGAAGCTACTTCTGACGTTATGGAGTTTGAGTCGTAGCTCTAGCGATCTCCACTTTGTGCCGGCTGACTAAGGCAAGCAAGGAGGCCGGGGGCCTTCTAAGGAGTCAGGTCTAAGGTGTCGCTACTCACCTAAGGCTTCGCCACAAGGCCCCGCTGCGGGTTATTATTATTATTATTACCCTATCCTATCCTAGAGGCTGGTAACGTGTTGGCATCACCCATTTCATACAATACTACTTTCTATCGTGTAGGCCATCTGTCTGTTTGTTTGCTTCATACAATAGAACTTTCGTAGACGTAAACCGACGACAAATTTCAGGAAATAAAACATGAAGATTTTATTTACTCGTCCAGAAATAGAGAAAGAACACAATTTCCTGCGACCGGACGGCGACAAAACAACCCACAGCCAGATGGTAGGGCATTTGCCCGTCTGGATGGCTACCACCCCTGATCTAGAGTATTCCGCCATAAAAAAAAAACCTGAGTTGTGTTCTGGCACTAGTGGCCAGATTCCAGTCTCCATTTAGAGAGCAACAGCACAGTAGTAACGTCTTTGGTATTACAAATATCCATAGGCGATGGTAACGGCTTTCCATCAGGTGGGCCGTCTGCCTGTCTGCTGAACTTGTGAAATAAAAAAATAAATTAGAGTTCCATTTTTATTCAAATTTTGACTAAATTATGATAGTTCGTCTATTAGGACGTAGTATCATAATTTGGTATCAATCGTTCATATATATTTGCGTATCCATTCTTTTCATAGATCTCTGTTGTCATGAAAGATTTAATTTCGCGCCGCTAGACGAGGACACACTTCTTATTGCGTTTTCACTTGACAAATTATATTAGATGTTGTAGAACTCTGATTTTTAACCCACCTGAGTGTTGGTTTAAATATATTTTTTGACAGAATTCCAAAAGTTAGTAAATAGTCTGGCTAGCAACTTGTATCACAAGACACACAAGCCTTTTACAGAGTTAACTGGAATCTGGCCAACGAGTCGTTTCACAAGCTATTTACTCAGATTCTTCATATGGTCACACTCATATCTGTTATTTGAAGCCCCAATAGAAGTGCTACGGGATGGTTGTGGATAAAGAATTCAGAGAATTAGTTACAGGTATATTGTTGAAAGCTTCTTATGAATTTTTATAGTGATTCTAGTCATAATATTACATAGTTTAGATGCTCTGCAATACCTATGTCGCCAGATTTGTTTTAAATACCTATTCTTTAAGTTTAAGGTTGCCTGTAAGATATTGCTTCGAGCGCTAATGCCGCCTATTGTTTTTACCGTGACAATATTGTAATTAGAGATGTCACGAATAGTGGTTGGTCCGAATACCGAATATTCGGCCACGCTCCCGGCCGAATATTCGGCTACCGATTACACAATTCACGTGTAGCAAATTAGTATTCATATTGAAGCAATAGTGTGAATTATTTTCTTACGTTCTTGCTAATAAAAAGGTGCACATAATTAAAACCATGTTTTAACGGTTTTAAGCGCGATTTTAAATGATTTTTATTTGATTATGAGATTTTTAAAACGGGCCAAAACGTAATATTAAAATAAAAAAATTATTAAATCCTCATTTAACACTGTTAAAACATAGTTTAACTATAAATTTTTGATAATATATACAATTTTGAGCAATATGTGCATTATTTTTTCACAATTTACAAAAATGTACGATTACAATTAGAGATGTCACAAATATTCTGTATTCGGCCCAATACCGAATATTCGTGGCATCTCTAATTGTAATCGTACATTTTTTGTAATTGTTTTTTTGGTGATCAATAAACTTTTATCTATCTATCTTCTTATAGTTTTATGAATATAAAAAAGTATTTGTTTTTTCAGAAAGTAGTATAATTTATTTCTACAAGAACAGTATATAATATACATTCTACAAGTATATAATTGAATTTTGTAGGTTTAATTAATGTTAACAGCTGAAGATTTTTGATTTTTTTTTATTGCAAATTTGGCAAACAGCTGGCGGCCCACGGAACAAAAAGTGGCTACCGTCGTCAATAGACTTTGCAACACCAGGGGTGAAGCCAATGAGTTGTCAGCTTTTTAGCTGAGATATGGGGATGGAATAGACAGAAGGAATGGGATAGGGATATATTTTTTAAATTTATAGTCCAATATGCTTACATTCATATACATTAAAAACAGATTTGACTGTGGAACAGAAACCTCATGGGTTTATTCGTGCCGCAGAGTCATGTATCAAGTGTGTGATAGCTTATATCAAAAATAGGAGCAGAGGCGAGTGATTGTTATCATCATTCTAGTATGTGGTTCGGTTTTAGTCCTAGGTCTGTACATATGAGCCTGATGGTCCGCTTTGAGAATTAATATAGAATCTTTTCAGATTATATTTGATCGATTTATGGTTATTTTTGTACTTTGATTGCAGGTCCTCTGGAAAATCATTTACAATGATTGATGTCATATATTCCTTGCGTCTTGTCCCATACGTGTTATTATATTTAGCAATAATATAAATGGGATATGGGATAGAGGTGGTGTCACAGGGGGAGGGAGATCGGCTATCGGAAGTCTCACTCATCGGCCGAAACATGGTTAGCTCAAGGCTAAACATTTCACGCCGATATTCTGTGGAAGCGTGGTATCACACTCATCGATCCGGCCCTAACAGCTGTTATTAAAATTATTCCAGCATAGCTCTAGCACGTCACGTGAGTTTACTTGTGCTTAGACTCGCTGGGCAAACTATCTTTGAAAAAGGTTGTCATCATTAATAACAAGTCGAAAACATCTTATTGCTGCACTCAGCCCTCTTTATTTTAAGAGAAAAAAAACAATACCGCCATTGGACAAGCGTCCAAAGTAAATTGGAGGGGTTCCCTCCTCGGTAAACTCTGTAACTTACATTTCATAATTTATGCCTAAAACTAATTTTCATTTCAGATATTCTTATACAACAAGTAATATTTAATCAATGAAAATTTATTCTTAGTTCTGCAACCGGGTTAACTATTTTAAAACCCAAAAGCAATACTTAGCTATAAGTTTGTCTCTTTCTTACACATTGATAGTCAAAGGATTGCTATATGTCTGTCCTTTTCAGTTTCATCATATTTAAATTTGCATATTTAAAAGAAGCCGTATAAAGCTGCTATATTCTATATCAAAAAGGTATGGATTTCGTTTATGGAAAACTCTTGCGAAATATAGGTACGAATTGGACCTATATACAAAAGTATATATATTTACAAAGGTTTTCATAATAAAAAACGAAGCAGTAAATTTTGTCTGTTTCCAAGTAAGCAGACTGGCAAACGGTTCACCTGATAGTAAGTTATTCTCTTATTTACAATAATGTTTGTACAAACCTACTATTATGTAATTAAAATTATGCTTATCGCGCCTTATTTTGGAAAATATAATTTAGAAAATATAAATTCATTTAGAACTCTCAGTAAATATATCATACTAATGATTTAATTATAAATAACGAGAATTAATCAATATCTTCCCGGCACTATTAGTACTAAACATGATAAATTGATAAGGCTATGAAAAGGAGTCAGACAATTAAGGCCGTAGTCTATTTTTTTAATATTAATCCTTCTACTAATACTTTA
The DNA here is from genome assembly GCA_039645545.1 of Dendrolimus houi. NCBI lineage: Eukaryota > Metazoa > Arthropoda > Insecta > Lepidoptera > Lasiocampidae > Dendrolimus > Dendrolimus houi. Next base: position 5,023,931 of record CM077131.1, read on the forward strand.
CAACACTATATTATGGAAGAAAGATGCAAACCAAATAATAAAAGAAAGAAAACAAATTTAAATTGGGAACAAAAATTGTATATATTTAGGTCTTATAAACAATTTGCTTTAAAATCGTGGACTTGAAATCAAAACGACTACCATAACAGTAACACCAACATACCACATCATTCTGACAAATACTATTCCATTTTTCATTTATATTTTTTCCGGCCCATAATTGAGTATGCATTAGAATACAAATCGAATCCATTCCTTGTTAATCAAGGTAATGTCTTATTTTGTACGCTTTTTCTATTTTATGCGGGAAAAATGTTTTTTGCAGTAAACCGAGTTGACGTTTGATTTCGTCTAGGGGATAAACTGGGGGGTAAAAAAGGTAAAAGTCGGGAATAAAACGTTGGAAACAAAAAAGGGGAAATAATAGCTTTTCCATCTATTCCTATTTGCTGTTGTAAAGGCGTTTGGTTTTTTTTTTATCAAATAGTAACAACTGTGAACTTTTTCTAACTAAATATTGGCATCCTCCTCCTCGGAGTTTTCTTTCTTACTTGTTTCTTCAATTCAAAAATCTTAAGTGGATAAAAGTGTCAAATGCATTAATCTTAAAAATTTATAGGAGCTTTCATGCAAATACAAGTTGATTTCTTAAACATTGACTTATAAATATTTATATACTTATATTTATATTATCTTTAATAGTAATGAAACAACGTTTTAACGGTTTTAAGCGCGATATTTTATTCGATTTCAGCCTCTTTTCAGTAGCCGTGGTCACGGAAGAAAGATTGCCAATTTGAAACTAAATCTTTGCCTTCCGCGATCACGGCTACTGAAAAGTCGCTGAAACGTCAGAATAGAAATCAAATAAAATACCGCGTTTTAAAACGTTACAACGTAGTTTTATTATGTGTATTAGTCGTGAAAACTTAATAGTTTTAAATTTGACACGTGATTTATCTTTTTAAAATTTTTATATGATGAAATAGTTAAGTCTAACTCAAAGTTTTAATTGCTATTGAATATTTATTCAAAAAATGTTTTTTTTTCATTTCCATCAAACAATCACAAAACTTGACAATTGCTAGGTCATTTCTTTGTAGTCGGTCTACTTTATTATCTCCAATTTTCTCAATTTTAAGTCTAATGGCACTTGCTCACCAAGTAGTATAAATAAAAGCTACTTTATTCCAAGATCCTTAGAACGATTTCTGGTATACACCCCGTTCCATCCAGACTAACGTATATTTCCGATGGTACATCATTTACACTCGATAGCGCCGACCACCGTACGTCGACCGCCGACATACACTCAGAGTCGAAAACGTCCCTATGATTCATACTGACATGGACGTATCGAGGAAAGCTTAGGCCATAATAAAGTTCAAGTATTGTGGTACTATAATAAATTTTCGCGACAAGTACACATAATAAAACTACGTATTAACGGTTTTAAGCGCGGTAATTTATTTGACTTTTATTATTCCGTCTCACGTCGTTCACATTTTAGTAGCCGTGATCACAGAATACAAGGATGTCAATTGTCAATGAGTATTGTTAAAGTTTTATTTAGCCTACCGCCAACTTGTTTATTTTAATTATTTAGTTTTGATTTTGTTTGTGGTTATTATTTACTCTATGGGAGCCAAATCTAATTTAGCATCGCTTCGCAACATGTTGTGGCTTGAAGAGAAGAAGCGGCGCAAAGAACTCTTCAGCACATGTCTAGCTCTAATAATTTTACATAATATTAGGATATGCCCGTGACTTCATCCACGCCTAACTTGAAATTCCTGCGGGATTCCTTGTGTAAAAAAAAACCTCGTTTTATTGCATTAAATTTGCTATTAGAAAAAAATCACATTTGAATTCGATTTCTTTTGAATCTCGCCATTTTTAATAATTCCCAGAAAATGTACCGGGTTCCCAGGATAAAAAGTAGGGCAGAGTTAAGTCTAAGAATTAGCTGTCGATCAGCGAAAACCGCATCGAAATTAGCACAGTAGTTTTTACGTGAATCCCGAACAAACAGACAAGAAATCTAAAAAATATTGCATCGTGTTCTCCATCGTTTGTATAGTATATTTCAGTTTTTTTTAATAGCATCAATGTACAGACAGCATGTTTAGAATTTTATAATATTATAGAGTAAAATTAAAATGGGTAGGATATAAAATAAATAGAAAATTTACAATTTTCAATCTTAAATTTCAAATTAAAAACACAATTCCATAATTCCAAATCATAGTGATCGTCCGTCCGTCTGTTCTATGTAACAAAAATAATAAGTTTTATCGATACGGTTTTTTATCTAATTTATTTAGGATCATTTAGTACTATGTCCCTATAGATAGATAGACAGATAAAACATTATTCTACATCAATACAAAAATGGACTTACAGACTAAAACTTTACCTAATTATGTACAAATAGGGCGCTCTTATCGCTAAAAATTGATCGCTTCCAGACATCCCCAGGAATGAATTGAGATGATAATGGCGATGGTGGTACTACGTACATTTCAGTAACATATAAAATTTTAGAGGTTACATTTCTGTACAATGAAAAAAAATGCTAAAACCGGAATCAGGGGAATGTAAGAAGTGAAACAGAACTAATTTAGAATTTTTATAAATCTCCGACAACTGGACCGATTTAAATGAATTTTTGTATGGTGGTAGCTTATATCCCTGGTCAACATATAGGATAATTTTGATCCCGAAAACTTAAAGAGTTCCCGTGGGATAGTTAAAAAACCGCACCACGCGGACGAAGTCGCGGGCAACAGCTAGTTTTAGTAATAAATACACAAATGTTACATATACATACTTGCGCTATAGTGCCCCAATTTTACATATTTTTAAGTAAACCCTATTAAAAAAATCTTTTATGTACAATTTCCTTGGCAAAAGAAAGGACGTTCCTCGTTTCTACAAAAACTTTCTCCGTGTGTTTGATCTTATCAGCAGCAAATCTATTAATTCTTGTAATTCTTGACTATAGATAGACCCATAAGTAAACCCCAAGAAAAAATCATATAATACAAAACAAACAAATAATCGGTCAGATGGGTGAGTATTCATCACGATTTCATAAACGTTTCGTTTAAGCCAAAATATCTACGAAACCATAAAAGAAAGAAGGAAATTCTTTAGATAACAAATATTAGTGCAAAGAAGCCATAGTTAACACATATGACAATAATTACTGATGCATAAAAGAGCGGGACCTTCAAACACCATGTTCTATCATTATTATTAAAATATAATAAATAATAATAAGAGAAATAATTTATATTACTTTTTGATAATTAATATTCTATTTGACCCATTTTAGAAATGACGTCATAATTTGCAACGCTCGTACAAAATCTAGGTGGCTTCGGCTTTTGTAAGATGATAAAAGTATCGCATTTGATTTGACTGTCAATTACCCTATTAACGATTTATTAATTATATTCGTTATTAATAATAATAATATTCGCACTTATCGCCTCACATCAATTTAGTATAACCTTACATCGCTGATGCTGACTCTATCCGGGCGGTTTAGTAGATGACGTATGAATCCAACCACTCCGTAATTGGTTTCGACGAATGGAGTTTCGTAATAGGTGCCTGTGCGAACGCCTATCGAGTACTTAAGAAATGATTGGCAGGATCGTTCCGTTCGTAACTGACTAGCTCATTCCACATGACTTCTCTCGCGTAAAGATCGAATCAGTATACCGCGAAGTTCATCCAATTTTCAGAGGCAAAAGTATACTCAGCTGTCGTACCATTTAATCCAAGTAGTGCCACCTATTATTGTACTATAGTAATATTTGCGGATAGTTGTGTTTGTCAATCGGTTATAAAAGCGAGCGAGCGTAGTGATGAAAGATCATTCTCACTTCGACTCTAGTCGAATGTACATGTCATAGTAACTCTCTGGGGTAGCTAATTAATCATAACTTACAAATAATTGTACTTTAGATTGGCTTTCTTCGTTTAGAATTCAAATAAAACATTTCTCAAAATTCTACGTGTTTCGCTATATAAATCCCGCACAACACGCCTATAAAAAATTGTAATTATTCAGTTCATTCAGAAAGTCTTAAATAAAGAACAATAACGTTCTAATTTTAAACATTATCCATTTTTTTATGTTTATGGCTTGGCAACTAGGCCTTTAAGCCAGGCGCAGTTGTATTGTAGGCTACAATCGACGTCATCCAACGGAGTTCTTGTGAAAACTCGGAAGACCACATTTGGCTATACAGTTCACATTTCTCACAAAAACACATAATTACACTCAATAAACTATCAATATCCTACATATTGTTCATTTTAAAGTAATTTTACACGTTTTTAGAAAATTAAACTGCCCAGCACAACGTCCCTTTCAGTTCCCGCCAAAAACTCGAAACATTGTCCAAGTTCGTTGACTCCACAGACAATAATTGTTCTTTAAAGGTGACCCACGCGGTCTTTAGCACAACTGTATTTGTCATTTGGCTGAACAATACCCTAATGCCTCATTTACGTTATATTCACTTCCACGGCAGCAAGCAGGAAAGTGATGGGGAAAATGGGCAGCGCCAGTAAACACAATATAATCTCTGCCCACTTACTTCGCCACCTATCTACTTACTGCATGAAGAGTAATAAATGAGGGATAAAAAAAGCAATGAATTAATTATAGCTACTAATATCTCTAAAACATACCCGGTGAAACTGCAGCATGATATCCCCTAGTCACTTGTACCCCTGTTGCCCATCACCTAAGGGTTGCCACATGTTGCCCTTCCCATGACTCCTAGCAAGTCCTTCACAAGATCAAGCCCTTCTAATGGCCCATGATCTAAAACAACAAATAACTAGTCTAACCCTTCTAATCATCATATAATCCAACCCACTTCACAGTAACAATCAGCCTTTACTTCTTCTAAACCGTGGGCGCATAAATAAATCTTTTCTGATTATATTGGTATTAAATGCTACAAAACACGTCTAGACGGAGAGGTAAATGTACTTTGTTGTTTGCTAAGTAGACATTTCGAGTGATTAAAATGTTTTTATTGCCTTAAAGTACTCTATGAGATATCAAGTACGTCTGCCACCGAAAAATAAAGGTTAAGACAATTACACAGCTTGTGTTGTCCTGGATATTATAATGGCTTCGAATAATTTAATTTCAATAAGTAATGAAACTATGAATTATTTTGGAATATCGACTACAGATTTTTTTTTTCATTTTAATACAACACTAAAAACCAATAATTATGAAATAAAACAATGCAATTACATATAATACATTAATATCTAATATCTAGGTACAATTGCCCATCGACAGTGGTCTGCTGGTCTGGTAGGGCTGGACGGGCTTCAATATTTTAGGGTTGTCCCGACTAGGTGGAGAAGCGAGATGGAATGCTCCTCCTTCTTAAAGGAAAGTCTTCCAGCGAGGCTAGTGCTGTTCCTTGCAGGGCCCATCTATTTTGATTGGACTTGACTTTATGTTGTTGGTCCGAAGACCTCACAACTTTACCGGGGTTTTCGGGGCGAGTGCCTTTGCGAAGCGAAAGCGCTCGAGCCCGGGAGGCAACTTGCTCGAGGGGGCTCCCTAGGGAGTTTCACCTCGGCTGGACTGTTGCCATGAGACGGGGATGAATCTAATGATGCCCACCATAGGGCGACACAATGCACTAATTGAGAGCGGGCGACGGGTAATATAAAGCCCGAGAGGAAGGATCCCGGCGGACTGGGATCGGCGGTTCGCGGTGGCCTATACTATCTTACTGCCGTTTCGCAACGTGTTATGGCTGGGAGAAGAAACGGCGAAAGAAACTTCCCAGCAACACGCCTAGTCTATCCTATGGGGGCTGTGTCTCCTGGCGTCCCTCGCAGGGACGTGGAGAGATCGTGATTGGCGGCGTCGACGCCGCCGTCTGTGTCTGTCTGTCGGTGCCTGCCAGCCTGCCGTCCTAACCGCGGGCGGGCTGATCCGAGCCAGCCGTTTTGTGATATCGTCGACCTTGTCCATGAGGATGTTACGCGGTCGTCGCACGAGAGCCTTTCGTCGAGGCTTATAATCGGACGCGGACACGACGAGGGGATTTCGATGGTGCGGCGCTAGATCGAAATACTTACGCGAGAGCGACGTAATGTAGTTTTTGATGGAGGGAAGCTCCAGATCGCGGTGGATGTCGACGTTACGCATATAGAGGGGAGCACCGACGGCTCTGCGCATGAATTTATTCTGAACGATTTGCAGTTTCTTTAAAAGGGCAGGCTTGGCATGGCCGAATACCACACTCGCGTATGTCATGATCGGGCGGATGCATGTTTTATATAGAGTAAGCTTGTGTCTGAGGGACATTTTGCTTCGTTTATCTATCATGGGTGCTAGACGACCCATCACAAATCGCGCTCTATTCCGGACTATAGTGATATGCTCGTTGAAGCGCAAGTTCTGATCTAGGGTGACACCCAGGTATTTGGTGTACTTTGCCCAGGGGATCTCTTGTTCGTAGAGCGAGATGGCTTTTAAGCGAAGGCAAGCGCGTTTGGGAGAGCGAAGCGTGCCCGGGGAAAAGAACATTGCTGCGCTTTTCTCCGGGTTTACCTCTATCCTCCATTTGCGAAACCATTCGCCTAGCTCTGTTACAGCTACCTGTAGCCGGACGCAAGCCATTTGTCGGTTGTGGCCCATCTATTATAGTTGAAATTTTTTATATATTCTTTGTATGTTACGGGAAACGTTTGTGACCTCAATTATTGCACAGCGCCATCTATCGGCTTGTAAGTGTTCCACTACAATATAGGTTTTCATTTTTATTTATAATATTTTTTTACTATAACTGATATGTATTATAGTCTATAAGCTTTCCTAAAATTAAATAAAGAAATAAATTTTATTTTAATTTGGGTTTATTTATAGGATAGTTTAATTTTTAATATAATTGATATTAATAAAAAAATCAATAATTGAAAAAAAAGTTTAAATAACAATGTTAAATATACAATGAATATTAAAATATTTTAATTACACTAATATACGTTTGTTAATATCTAATATTTATTGAGAAATACTACTAATCTTTTTGTTTTATATTTAATTAATGAATATAGACGTAAGAAGAGATAAAATATGGTAAAATCTATCTTTTACTTCAGAGAGACACCTTCTATAAGCTTTTCTTCCATATTATTTTTGGGGAAAATTGCCGTTGTAAAGACCAACAGTAATCTGCCGTCATGTAACAGTCCCGATCTACCATGGTACCTTTCCACCCTCACTAAATGGTGTTGGTAGAAGTGCTCACCCCGTTCCACAGTCAAATTATTAAGATTATCATGGAATCTAAACCATGTAACTGTGGAGAAAGTGTAAATTTATGATTATATTCACTCTCAAAATCTTAAGAACCAAAGTCAATTCAGTACTTCCATGAATATATGCGCAAATATTGTACTGGAAATTATAAAAAGCTGCAGACATATAGGATTATATAAAAAAATCGAATTCCAGTGTGATTTTTTCACTGATCGATAACAAATTTTATGTAACAAAATGTGTGATTTTTATCGTGGGAATCCCGCGAAAATCTCAAGTCAGCCTTCGACGAAGTCGCGGGCATATCCTAACTATATATAATAGTTGCACAGCGTTTAAAATTACATTGTTACTCCAGGGATGAAAATGACCTGTTTAGGGACGTGATGATTCGGCGCATGAGCGTAGCGAGAGCGCCAATTATTTGAGTGCCTAAATAGGTCTTTCACTCGAGGTTAATACTCTATTTTTCATTTCGAATCTCATATTCAATAATATGAAAGTAAATAAAAACTGATTACTTGAACAAATAACTACTTATCTAATGAAATCAAGTGTTAAGTCCATACATAAATGTGATGAACTCATTTAAAACATCTAGTAGGTTTCTTTTTCTGTGGCATTCACCAACCAGAATTTTTTTGTCACTGATGATAGTACAGAAAGTAATTTATAAGCATAAATATGTTACAAAATTGTGGATATATATATTTTTAATTAACATTTTATATCGCGATTTAACAGTGGCAGTATAAAAAGTTGGCCCGCATAGTTTTTAAGTATTTTGACAGCAGGTAAAATCGTTTCCCAGGGATAAAAGGCTTACTGTTTTCATCCCTCTGTTTAGGTAAATTCAGGCGTACTTTCCGAGTATGAGAAATGAAAAGGTATTTTAAAAATTGTTTTTCATAATCGCATGCTTCACTTGACAACTTATTATTCCTAGGTTTCTTCCTCCGTGGTACAATTTAAAATTAAAAGTAAATAATAAACACATTATATATTCCTAAGCTAAGCAAGTTACGCTTGTGCTATGGGATTACCTCCAAACACCCAGACCATAGCAAACAACGGAAAGTTCGTTTACGAAAAGTATGCCAGGAAACGAACCCGCAAATTCTGCCTTCCAGTAAGGTAGACTGGCAAAATTTTAGCCCACTCAACCACAAACGCCGTCATAAATTAAAAGCAAGAAAGAAAAAAAGAGATTTATTTAGAACTACAATAAAACTCAATTTTTTTATTGCAGGAGTTCAGCAGACAGGCAGGCGGCCCACTTGATAGAAAGAGGTTACCATCACCTATGGACATTTGTAACACCAAAGGTGCTACAAATGCGCTGCTCTCTTAAGGGAGACTGGAACCTGGTCACTAATGCCGGAACACAACTCAAGGTTGTTATGGCGACATACTTTAGACCAGGGGTGGTAGCCATCCAGTCGGGCAAATGCCCTACCACCTGGCTGTGGGTTGTTTTGTCACCTCTTACGACAGGCCGCCCGGCCGCAGGAAATTGTATTCTTTCTCCGTTCCTGCACGGATAAAACTTACACTATTCACTCAAACAGACACTCACTTAAACTATTATTAATAATATTGGTGGCAGTTGCTTCTTTTTTGAAAATTAAACTTGATATAATGGACTGTATGATTATTATTATTAACTATTACATGAATTAGAAATATACATGAAGTACAAATTGTGCGAAAGAGTCGAGAGAGAGAGTGGTAAGTCGTCAATGAGAATTATATAAGAATTAATTGAGAATAATAATTTTTGCCCCCAAGGCCGCTCCTATATCCCGCGTACCGTCCGACGCCTAGCTGCTAATTGTGCGAGCTATGGACGTCGGCGGTATGCGGGGCGCGGAGAGTAGGTGTGCTCCGGCGGGCGGGTCAGGGGGGTGCTCCCTGTCCGCAACAAATAAGTAAATGTAGTCTTAAATTGGTCTCAGCTCAGCAAAATTGCCGGTTAAGTTAACCAGCGCTGATCGTCCGCTAGGGCCATTAGTGACATACACGGACAAAGGCAAATGAGAAAAATATATGAAGTGAACATACAACAATTAGAAAAATTGAAATAGAGAAAAACCATAATAACATAAACTAAATATTAAAAGACTACTTATATAAATTGACATTGTTACCTCTTATCTATAAAATTTAAAAAGAGGGATATAAAGCAACTTAAATAAATAATACAACATTTAACGCACGACATAACTAACACAGTCAAGATATATCAGGCACACCCTCCACATGCGCACCATCATATAGCACTGGTATCATGAATAAGATCGGCCTGGCTCACTTGATGGTCATATAAGAACTTTTTCAGTTTGAGCCCAAATCCATGAATACGTTTTGTATTTTTAAATTCATAAATAAAAAATAGGTCTAGAACCTAATTACGGACTAGGTATCAGATCACTGTCAGAGGGAAGCGTTTTCAGAAGCTTTGTCGCGCTGGATGACAATAATATATATTATGGTAATGTTTATTCACTGTACAAAGTATAAACCAACGCTCTAATCATGGATATCATCGGAGTTCCTTAAATTTAACAATTGAATTCAAAGTACCTATCCCTCGGGTATTTCAATCCTTGCAGTGGTACAAAGTAGTTATATCTTACGCCAGTAAGCAAGATTAAACTTTCATCTCTTGCGACTAGTGATACAATGAGACGTTCGTAGTTGTTAACAATATTATTGTTACAGTCTTAATCAGCCTTAATATCATAGCGATAAGTTTCAAATTAAAAATATTAGCGAGTTAGATATTCAGTAAGATATTAACGTTGGGTCATAACTTCTCTTCGATAAAAGAGAATATACCTAGTATTACATTTACTTTCTAAACTTTAAACAGTATAATCAAATAGGTATATTAATGCACAAAAGTTATATTGTCTGTAATTATTACTATACATTATATTCATTATGTATTAACAAAATATATAAGTATCTATAAAATATTGTCAATTAATTATTTTTTATATACCCACGGATTATTTGGAAAAACCGCAATAATAACATTAGACGTGCAGAAGATACACGTAATTGAGGAATGTAAAACTTTCACAACGTAGAGGTATCGTGGGACAGGTCTACCCATATTAAAAAATATTTTTTTATCTCTTAGTTATGGGTCTGAGATAATTTAGGAATTTTAATACATCATTAGATAGTGGCGTATACAGTACGTACTTCAATTTTATCCGCTCAGACCCACTAGTTATAACGTAATAATATAATAATAATAGCAGCCCATAAATGTCCCACTGCTGGGCTCGGGCCTCCCACTATAGGGGGTGGGAGTATACCCACCATGCTTGTCCAAGGCGGCTGCAGGTTGCATCACGATATTTTCCTTCACTGTTATTAGCACGTGGTAATTGTAACAATATGCGCATTAGGTCAGAAAGCTGCCTAAGTGGTGCATGCGTTCCGGCTAGGATCGAACCCGCGTCCTTTGAGTTTGGGATGCGTGCGCTAGCCATTACGCTACCACGACTTATACGTTATAACGTATATGTATATTATTATAATTGTAGACTTTCGTCACATAAAATGATCACATCATCGTCTCAGTGTGTCGTAGCTACACCCGGCGTCGAAGATGCGCAAGCGCAACTCGCCGCCGGGTGCGCCTGCGCGACGCGACGGGTATCGCCCGTGGACACGCATCCGAGTTGTTCGATAGGCAGTGCGGCTGGATGACCTCGTGAAGTGTCACGCGTGCATACCGTCATGCGAATCGGAATATATTCTTGTCGTTTGTTTGTTGTAATATAATATCATAAGTTTACATAACAGATTTATATTCGCTAATAAAATTATTATAGCCTGAAGCAGGCAAACAGCTAGACGGCCCACCTGATGGAAAGTGGTTACCGTTGCCTGTGGACGCTTGCAACACCAGGGGTGTCGCCAGCGCGTTGCCGACCTCTAAGAAATTTTATAACGCTCTTCTTAAAGAACCCCATGTCATATCGCAAAGGGGAAACCGCGGCGGGAAGTTCCCTCCAGATCATTGTAGTAGGCGGAATAAATGTTCTAGAGAACCGTTGCGTAGTTGAGCGTGGGAGCTCAAGGAAATGGGGGCGAATATCCCGTCGCTGGCGAGCGGTGCAGTTGTAAAAGTGAGACGTTGGCACCAGATCAAACAGTTCCTCGGAATACTCCTCGTTGTACAAGCGGTAGAATACGCAGAGGGACGCAACTAAAATATCAACTCCTTATTTGTGAGTGTCATTCGGTGTTGGAAGGCTACGCCGCCAACGCCGCACCACCGACCACCGACGTGGTAATGTTGGAATCATCCGCCTACAGCTTTTAGTGCCGGCTCGATCGGTGTGATACCACGCTCTCACAAAATATCGGCGCGAAACGGTTAGCCTTGAGTTAATCCTGTTTCATACGATGAGTGTGATTCTGATGGTCTATTTTCCCCTACCTCTATCCCAAATACTTTATCGCATTCCTCTATACCATTCCTTCTGCCTAATCTTTCAAGTGGCTTTCTATCCGCCTTCCCCGGAATACGCATATCCTGTTTCTAATATACAATGTATTGTGTAGTCCCAAGCCTCCTCCTTATCTTAGGAACGTTTCCAATTTTTCAATGTGAATTAGGAGAAATTCCTTAGGTCATCAGTGAATATGAGACTAGAAACACCGCTCAATACAACCAAGTTTTATAATCACTCATTCAGTGTTCAAGCTGTCCAATTATGGAACATGCTTCCACTGGAAGTGAGGCAAGCCCAATCAGTATACTCCTTTAATAGACTTGTTAAGGATTACCTCAAAGTATAATTCGTGTTGTTATTATTGTACGTATCTTTATGCTATTTGGTGAATTGTTATATAATATGTATTGCTTTTAATAGACGAATATTATAGAATATATAGTATAATATTTTTATGTATTAAGCCATGTGTATATAAATCTATATGTATATTTATATAATAATATTAGTATATAAAATATTTGACATTTTTGAAATATTGTGCAACAAACCCTGCCCAAGCTTTTGTGCCATATTTCTCTCTCCATCCCAAGGTTGTTTGGAAGAGATCGCTGTCAGCGATAATTCTAAGATGTTTTTGTGTATTATTTCATTAATTTCATTGTACAATAAAGTATATTCTTCTCTATCTTTCTCTCTATGATTCCGCTTTTTCAGGTCCCGTCTTTCCCATCCTAAATACTGGCTACGTGTTGGGTTCGCCCTTAGTATTGCAAATGTCTACAGGCGCTCCCCCATTTCCTTGAGCTCCCACGCTCAACTACGCAACGGTTCTCTAGAACGTTTATTCCGCGTACAACAATGATCTGGAGGGAACTTCCCGTCGAGGTTTTCCCTCTGCGCTACGGTAACCACCTTCCATCAAGTGGGCCGTCTGACTAATTGCCAGCATTGCAACAAAAAAATAGTTTCAAAGAACATTAAAATTTCACTGTAATGACGGTCGTACGTACCGATTTAATAACGGTTACTTTTTGTCATAATAAGTATGGAACCCTACGAAGAATACTTAAAAGTAACTTTCCTAAGAGCACTTAGTCAATACGACTTAGGTACTTTTCACCTTTGTAAAGCCCAAAAACTCACCAATCAGACAGCCTTCGATAATTCCCATTTGAAACTTTGTTTTAATCTGTTACTGAAGACTTAAGACTTCAAAGCCGCCCTTAATCCTCTATTCCGTGGCAATTAAATGTCGTTAAGTCCTTAAATGGATTGTCCGTGTCTGAACGACGGGGCCGGTAACTCCTGGCGAATGATTAAAATATTTTTTTAGCTAAAACATTCAAATTTTCCTTAAAGTGAGTTAGCAAGTTTTAAAAATGTTAACTCTTAGAGAATTTCAGCAGCTTTGCAAGATAATGATTTATTATTACACTAGAGTTTAACCTCTGGTGCGTGTCTCTTGTTTAAAAAGCAGACGCTAATACAGATTTCAATGTACTATATGTTCATGTTAGTGCTATTTGGCCCCGGAAGATTCACTTCATTTTATATAGCAAACTATCCCATCTCCCAGCATAAGAATTATTTGTGTCCATTTTGGGTATTGTAACTATATTTAAACTAATTTACAGCAAAACCGATCCAATATTCCAGTAGTTTTTCCGTGAAAACTTAACAAATAGACAGATCGAGTTACTATAGCATTTTTTTATAGATAATGATTTTTTATATCTATAAACTTGAGAAATGATTGGTCTCCCATACAAACATTAATCCTCTATTTCAGATTTTTCTACCCATTCAAGTTTTATTGATCTGTCTGTCTGTCTGAGAACTACATAAGTGACAAAAATGACAAAAGTGATCGAAATGGCCGAAATGACCAAAATGACCGAAAAGAAAAAATGCTAAATCACAAAAACCTATCCTACTTTCTGGTATAATCTTTACATAAATCTATCCCGAAATATATCCCATTATCCGGGATAAAAAGTAGCCCTTGTCCACCCCCAGTATTCAAAATTACATATATACCGAATTTCAGCCCAATCAGTCTAATAGATTTTCTGTAAAAGCATAACAAACAGAGAGACATATATTTTAACCAATTTTTTGGGATAAAAAGTGTTGTATGTTCATCCTCGGAATCGAAAATATATTATTATCCCTATTAATATTATAAATGCGAAAGTAACTCTGTCTGTCTGTCTGTTCCGCTTTCACGGAAAAACTACTGGACTGATTTGACTGAAACTCAGTATATAAGTTTTTCCGTGAAAGCGGAACAGACAGACAGAGTTATTTTCGCATTTATAATATTAATAGGGATAATAATAATAATTATAATAATAAACCCGCAGGGGGGCTTGTGGCGAAGCCTTAGGTGAGTAGCGACACCTCGGGCCTGACTTCGGGGGCCAAGGCAAGCCCCCCCCGCCTCCGTGCTTGCCTTAGCCAGCCGGCACGGAGTGAGGATCGCTAGAGCTGACTCAAGCTCCAGTGGTGGAAGTGATAAATAGCATAACGTTAGAAGTAGCTTCGGTGAACCTGCAGCCCACCTCTCTACACTCCTTAGCCACCCACACCCATGTTGCCCCTGTCTTCTATGGCATTTTTTGGGGCCCATGCAGGGAGTGACGAGTCACCGTCTGCCCATTTTTCCATGTTCCCCGAACATTTCGACGGGCAGACGCCATAGTCCCCATATTCCCTGACCCCTAGTACCACTAGCAGTTCACCTTAATAGCCCGATACTTTTTGTTCTCATTTCCCAACAATAGTCCTACACTGGCCGGGGCTTGTTCTTGGGTGGATTATTATATGGTGTAGACAGAGATAATCACCGGTCAGTGTCACGTCACATTTACATTGAATTTGTCTAGGGGCCTCTACATGTTCGCCTTCCCATGGCCCCACGCAAGCCCTCCAAAAGTCCAGGCCATTTTTATGACCCGTGGTCTTCAAATACATACATTATAATAATAATAATAGGGATACCACAGTTTATCATTATATATTTCTAGCATAGAGTATGTCTGTCTTGATATTATCATCTTAATGTTTTAAGGCTAGGATAATAACCGAACGCAACTGGCATCTATGCCTGGAGCGAAGTGTGTTTTTCTACTTTTTCTTCTGAACTTCATGAACACCCCGAATCTCAGACGCTATCTCTTCTACCAGGCCCTGGCGGAGACGGCATATTTGTTCCACACTTAATTATGATATAATACGCAATTCTTGTGAAATTTGTTGGAACACAACTCAAAATTGATATGACAGCATACTCTAAACCAGACTTGGCAACCATTCGGACAAACAAATGCCCTACTACCTGGCTATAGGTTAAGACAGGCCGTTCAGCCGCAGGAAATAGTATTCTTTCTCTGTTCTTGCATGGATCTATTTCATTGCAGGACGCGGAGCGGGAGCGTGAGGGCACTATCTTACTCCGCTCCTATCAAAGAAGGACGCGCCGGCGCTGGAGGGCGTTGTTGGACCTTCCGCCGCCGTGAGTTCCTCTGGGGAAGGGTTCCTATTTGCAGTTAAAGCCATCAAGACGGGGGCGCGTCGGTGTTCCGCATGCGTTCACTTCACCTCACGTGACGCGATACAGACCGCTCATGCCAAAGACAGTACGAAGACGCCGAGGGCTTGGTGCCCCCGGTAGTAAAAGAGGTTGTTGGATTGCCGCCTGCCAGGTCCTGCGGAATGACAAGGACAAATACTTATGGCCCTAGAATAAACTTGCTAGCAGTACTAGTGCCACTCCAACATGATGAATCTCACACTTCCCACCGTGTTTCCCCTGCAGTGGCTAGTCCTCAAACGGATATTAACCCCTCGTTAAAAAAACAAGGATCCAATCAGCCAGATCAAATACATTTTCGATCTGGTAACATCGAATGTGAATGTGTGTGTTTAACCTTTATCCGTTCAATTAGAGTCTCAAAAGTTCACTGAAACCTTTCTTGCTGATCTTCCACGGCATCTATCGTTCCGACCACTCGCATTATATCTAACAGCATTCAACCGCATGAGAGACTACGTGACCGCAGCACGTTCGGGACTCACTTAAAACTGAACGTGAGCGTCCAATGCTATTTTACTTTAGAACAAAGTTTTTAGATTTTAAAACGTGTTCGAACTTAACCTTTTTAGAGTAGCGTAGCCGTTTTAGAAAAAACTAAACCCTTGTTTCTATAATCGTCATGTTCGTCTGTCTGCGAGTATATATGTCTCAACGATTTTCCTAAACACTACTGGCTGGGTTTGTATAAATGAAATTTTGTATTAAAGTGTGTTCTGTTTCATTTAGGTTGCCTGGAAGAGATCGCTTTGAGCGATAAGGCCGCCTATTGTATTGCCTAGGAAATATTGTAAATATGATCTGTTTTTGTAATTGTATATTTTGGTGTGCAATAAAGTGTTCTCTCTCTCTCTCTCTCTATATATATATATATATATATATATATATATATATATATATATATATATATATATTATATATATATATTACTATTGATATAATGTCAAATTAAGTCATGAGTTAGAGTTAGATGATAAGTTTCTCAATTGAAACCTCTAACCGCGTCTCACTGAGGTCTTTAACCAAAAGCGATGCAACGGAAATAGGTTTTTACTGATAATTGTGGATTTTAGTATCAAATTGAAGGGAGGTGGGACATTTAGAAGGAAAAGTATGGAAGGAAGGGCGCGCACGTACCTGTTTGATGTAACTATGAAATACAGCAGTTCATCTGCTTCTTACTTCACTTACACTTGTGTTTATTATAGGGTTTATATTATTTTATTTTATGGTGACAATGAATGATTTTGACGTGCGTGCGAAGAAAAGAACACGCCATCAGATTTAATCAGAGAATTTAAATATATTAGAAGAAAAGTTTGGATAGCCAAAAGGATCTATATGAAGATACCATAAAGGCTGGTTTGTACTTAGGGCAACACATTAGCGTTGCCATCAAACGTAGCAATGCGACCAGCATTTTGACAACGCTCCCCGCCGATAGCAATTGGAAGGTTTTACTTAAGTTTTAGTTTTATTTATAGTATAGTTTATTTAAACTACAGTATAGTTTATTGTATTTTAATATGGAATCTTAAAAAAAATTGAAGTCTTAATTATTTTGAAATATAGGTCCATTATTTTTATTTTATAGAGTTTCGTACTCAAATGAATGAAATTAAATAGCTAGTTGATTTTCATTACATGCATGGAATTATTCATTGTGCTTGGACTAATACATACTTAGTTCATTTTGAATTGCTAAGATTTGGTTCAAATCTTTCTCATATTTATTCGGAAAATAAAAACAAGAAGTAGTATGTCACGACCTAAAAAATGCTTTTGGCTATTTCATAATAAATGAAACACATAGAACTCAATAAAACACCCACATCAAGGAAATAAAGTCATCGTCCCGCAGTTTGGTGACCAATTCACAGATCCCAATGTTTTCCTTGTTGTCACTCTATAAGTCCCTCATTTCACCTCTTTTTATTAACCAAACCCGATTTCAAGGAAGAAAACACACATAAGGCTAGTCTCAGATTAGGCGGTTTTAAATACAGAGATATTTAAAAATCTATTGAAATTAGTGTTTGCATTTGTATCTGTAGAAATGATTCCACTGTAAAAGCAAACAACTTTAGAACAGACTATGCAATATTTTTTTAGGGTACCTACCAATTTGAAGACGCTCGGCGCTTTTCCAGAAGGGTCGCTCTCGATTTCCCTGAGATCCGCTCGTCAGATTCTGACTTTGTGACATTGTGACTGCCGCAGGATTATGCTTTTTAGAATTATTTTTTTAAATCGGTCCATATTTGACGGTGAAATCGCGTAACAAACAGAATCGAATTAAGAATCTGCTCCTTTTAGAAGTGGATTAAAAAGGCTTATTGGGACCGATAGTATATTTTGGTAAGGTATTTACGAAATGATTTGGCGAGCATAATTTTGGCAGCAAATGCAGAATCATTCATTGAAAAAATCAATGTCAGTTTCTACCTTTTGAAATTGCAGAGCTGTATTATTTAACGCGAAGTGTATATCGGCCCTTATCAAAGCGGTTCGAAGTGAGCGAAACAAACCGTACAGCAATCACTCCGTTTGTAAATCTTTCACGTACACACGTGTGACGGAGTGTTGGATATTGGTTTGGTCCCTGAATACTAACTACGAAGTGTTGTACTCTATGTTTAATAACGGTTGAATTGGTGCAGATATATATTATCTGTTTCCTGTCACGTGATGCGCATTATGATTGAGATTGATGGATCTGATATCTAAAATATCATATGAGCTGTTATTAAGTGTTTTATTGGTGCGTATGATTTTTGAATTTTTGCGGATCCCTATTTTTAAAAGTAGCCTAAGTTATTCCTTCCTAACATCAGCTATCTGCCAGTGAAAGTTCCGTCAAAATTGGTTCAGCCGTTTCAAAGATTAGCCCAAACAAACAGATAGACAGATAAAAAGTTAAAAAATTATTTTTTGATATAACTACACTTTAATATTCATTTAGTAAAAAGCTGTTTTTTTGTCATTTCAAACGGACACTTAAATTTTATTTATTTGTATTGTATTGACTAGTAGTAGCCAGATATACAATGGTACAGCTATTATCAGAGAATAAAAAAATATACTGTGTGCTTACTTCCACGGCGATTGGAAGATTGCGCAAAAATCTGCTTTATTTTCTTCTTTGTATAAAATTGTGGCTCCAACGCTTTCAGAGTTGATTTTGTCAAATTAGAGTCCCTGTTTTTGAATGTACAACATGACGCTTCTTTCACACTTGTTGTCACAGTGTTGTCATCTTGAATATATGTGATAGAGTTATCGATAGAAACAAAACTAATCATGAATTATATCAGTTGAGTAAAACAAAGACAAAAATTAATGTTTGTCTGTTTCCTTGTTAGTCTGTCTCTCTCTCTTTTCGTTCACCTGCTCACAATTATTTGTGGTCTACACAATGTCTTTTCTTCCCATACTTCTCTATTCTGGCATACATATTTTGTCGCAACATAAATCATCATGTCATTCTTTATAATATTCAACCATCTCTTTTTGATCTCTTTTTACATTTGAAGTCATTCTGGTTTTTCAAATAGTCCTTAAACGATTATTGAGAAATAAGGGTATCACACTGTTGCTCCAAAATCTAAGGCAATATAATAAAGAGAGTGCACAATGATACTAAAAATATAAGCAAAATGTGAAAATCAACCCTCAATTTTATTAAGAAAACAGGTACAACCAACGCCTCAGATCGTAACGTTCTTACTCTAGAACACCCTTTCACGGAATACTTAATTTAAATACAAATTCTCTTAACTGTCACAGCAGTTGACAAATTCGGGAACACCATTTCGAAACAATATCTAATTGGCCAAGAAATGTTTTGCATTAATGTTCTTCATTACAAACAATACGACAGCTTGTAAACAAATAGTCGACTCACTTTGAATCATTTGCCTCTTCGAGTGTATTAGATGAGTCGGACATAATCGAGTCTTTTGATATGCGCAGTATTGTTTCGGCATCCGATTGTTGATTTTGATTGATCTATATTTTGGGATAGATTACTTACATGTAACTCAATATCAAGAATCAAATATCAGTCAGGAATATTTTGTTATAAAAGGGAAGAAGAAGTTTTGGAAATAGAATACCCAAGCTTAGATAGTTCTTTACATAAATTGTAAAATGCCTCGCACTGTTTATATACTCGATAGAATATTCTGAAACTCATAATTTCAACCTTCTTTTCGTTATTCTATTATTTACTGTTTATCCCTTTCAGAAATATATCTATCTCTGTCTTTTCTTTCTATTTATAAATATTTTTCTTTCTTTCTTTTCCTTCCTGAACTTTCTATTCCATGATTTCGATCTTCATTTAGTTATCCTTTTGTTCATCTTCTATCTCTTTCAGAAATGTATCTGTCCACGTCTCTTTCTTCTTGAATCTACTTTATCTTTCTGAAAATCATAAAACTAATCACGTTGGTAGAATGTTCTACTCCCGGTCGCCACAATATTACACCTTCCTTTAAATTTCATCCGTATAGACCCTATAGTTTGTGACAAAAATGACTGAGATAAAGACAGACAGACGGACGGGCATTACGTAGCTACGAAATCATAATTCCATACAATCGACAATACCCTCAAGCTTGACATCCATCTATCGTTGTATTCCATTCCATAGCGTTGTGCAGTCAATGCGAAATGTCATTGTTTCAATTTTGTATTGTTATCGGCAGGCGTCGACGTTCCGACGCGACGCTGCAGTACCAACGAAAAAATAAAATTCCCCACTCACAGTTGCATCAAATTAAGGTGCTTTTTTCTTTGTAATTTAATTCTAAACTAGCTTTTACTCGCGGCTTCGTTCGTGTTACAAAGGGATATGTATGTCACGAATTGTCAATCTTTATGTTTAATTCAAAACACCTATTTGTAAAAACTCATAACGCTATCCAAGCGATCGTAGATCTACAACACACTAATATTGTCGCTGTCATTGTCGTTGATGTATTTGTTAGTGAAAATATTTTGAATTTTTTCATTAATAGTTCAAATTTCGTGTTATAAAGCTTCACCAGAGGAAATCACGAAATTTAGGACCCGTCTCACCCCTTGTCACACAATGTCACACTTCCTGTCATCCCCTCCCGAGCCCCTTTAACGTGTGACGTAATTTATGGATGACCCCAAACTTGCATATCGAGATTACTGATGTATAAAACCCTCCAACTGATTTTGCGTAACGTGCTTAATATTTTGTCCGGTAATCTGAAATCGAAATACACAAGTCCATCAGTAGAAATTTTGATGAGAGGATATTATAAATATGTTGTACGTACTTATCAGTACCTTTGGACTTATCATCGACAACATTTTGAAATTACTTGTATGGAGCTTATGTCAAATTTTTAACGGATAATAGAGCAAATAAGCGGATAGTAAGTTAAAAGAACCGGCCATAAGACAATTACCTTTTTAATCTGTCGGTATAAAATAAATAGTATTGTTATCCTTTTTTTTAGCAGGATCCAGCTGAATAGCCGCAGATGACTGTTTCAGCGATACCGTACTTTGGGGGCTTCCCGACTCCGTGGGAGCGGAGGCGTTCAGCCCGGAACGTATGTACAGCTGAAGTGTGTATAATGGGGACTCATTATGGACTCCGCCGGCGGAGCCGATCCTAGTCTATCTTTACTACCGCTTCACAACGTGTTATAGCTGGAGGAGAAGAAGCGGCGGAAGAACCTCTCCAGCAACACGCCTAAGCTAATCGTGTATGGCTACTTGTAATAAGTGGGTGTGATTGGTGGGTCTTAGCTTGGTGTAAGAGGATCCGAGCCGGGGGCTCTCCGGCGTCTGTTTTGTTTGCGTCTGTTTGTTATACTTTAGTTGTCCTATGTTTATGTATACCGAATCAAACCCCTTGACAAAGTCGCGGTCGCGTCCTGGGACAAGTGATTATTCAATTAACCGTTCAATCCATTAAGATTGAGCCGAATCACCTTTATTTATATGAATTCTGTATCTCATAGGACTTTAAGCACAACGCAGTGCATTTAACAAAAATATTAATCTGTAATATAATAAATCTGTAGAGGGTTAAAGTTTGTACAATGAATCTAAAACGTTATCTATTAATAATATTATAATTATTCATAGTTTATTTTTGCTGGCAACAACTGAGAACTGAGAACTTTGTTGTCATAAATACTTGTCGACGGAATTTACGAACATTACGAAAACGACATCACAAAAAACAAAACCTATCCTAAATTCTGGGATAGACTACATAAATCTATCCCAAACTCTATCTCTTTTCCGGAATGAAAAGTATCCTATGTCTCTCCTAGAAATTGAATTTACTTATATACCAAGTTTCAACCAAATCGGTCCAATAGTTTTTCGTGAAAGCATTACAGGCAAACAGAAAAATATACTTTTGTCCCTGAAACTATCCCATTTTTCGGGATAAAAAGTATTCTATGTTCATCCTCGGCATCAAAAAAGTTTATATACTGAGTTTCAGCCAAATCAATCCAGTAGTTTTTTCGTGAAAGGGTAACAGACAGACAGACAAAGTTACTTTCGCATTTATAATATTAATAGAGATGAATAGTGAAGCAATATTGGAATTGGAATTAGAACTGTTAAAGACAGAAATAGAAAATTTGAAATATATAAATAATAATTAAATCCAAGTTAAAAGAAGAAATAAAAAAATAGAGTTTAATTTAATTTAAAATCACCTATTTATAATGAGAAATAAACTGGCAACCTCGACAAACAAACAAAACTGGCCGAAATCGGGTGGTAATAAAATTCCTACGAATAGTAGTGTTGACAACCAGCGGTTATAATATAGAAAAATTTCATGTGTCGTTTCCATACAAAAAGTCTACCGATCGGTTAGAAAATCCCTTCCATCGGTAGTTGGTACTTTCATGAGTAACTAGCTACGAATAGTTCATTATAGAAACATCAGTAGAGTTACCAGGCGGTTATATTCTAACCGTCGGTATCAAAAACGAATCGTTTTTGTAATATTGAAACCGGGTAATAGAGCTAGCTTAAATCTTGGGTCAACATATAGGTGACGCTATTTCCGTGAGATATTCAAATTTCAAATGCTAGTTATAACAATAGGCGAAAATAGAAGGAGGTGGACTACTGTCGCGTTTTTTACCGCTGCGATTTAATTCACTGCAAGTACATCGTCGTTATGGCAACGCAAATGAAGTTTCGCTGATACAAGGGGTGCATTCTGTAACAACCCCCCCCTATATAAAAAAAATGGTAAAATATGGATTGACTGATCTCTCCCTCTATATATATATATATATATATATATATATATATATAATATACATATAAGAGCAAAGAGTATATGGATACTCTAAAATTTTTCCGCTCTTAGAATTATAATTATAAAGAAATCTATTATAGAATTTCTTTTTGGTTTGATTGGCTGTGATAATATGTCTAGTGATAGGTATCCTACGTTGTGTATATAAATATTGTAATAACTCAGTTCTATGGAAATTTGTCCAAACAAGGAAATCATTTAAAAGTTCAGAAGTTGAAATATCATACCCAGTATTAATGACGGATTGTGATTAACTATTAGATTTACCGAACTACTTGCCTATTTTAGTTACCTATAACGGAACTAGGGTGAACGGAATAATCTACTTCCGAATACCTTCCTCAACCTATAAATATAATACGTTATTAATAAGAATTTGATTGAGTAGATTTTAATATTAGAATAATATGTGTGTATAATATATATGTAGAGATGCGTATCTATGTATTTTGTAATACATAAAGTGTAGTGTATGTAAAGTATATATGTAAGTATGTATATATGTAGTTATGTAATATGCATGTATAATATGGTGGGTAATTTTACTTATGATATTAAGAAACGAAGTAAAAGTATGATTTATACAAATTTGATATAGGTATTATATAGACGTTTGTATGATTTTAGTGGTTATGAACTAAGAGTTTAGTGAGTATAAAAATAGAATATAAAATTATGGGGATTGGGAAGGATTTAATTAATGAAGATTTAATAAAAAGGTATAATAAACCCAAAATTCCTTCCACCCGGGTCAAGAAGTGATCCCTCACAATCACTTTTTATTATACCTTCTGGATAAGAAAGGAACTAGTCGATGAACCAATCCCAAAAATATATCCTTTAAATATTATGTGAGTCATTTAGACCGATAATCCAGTTCGGTTAATGTGTGTGTGTAAGGCCAGAATTGGGTTTTGAGAGTGCCGAAGCAACTCACAAAAATACATAGCGTCCTTTCGGTACTTAGTATCGTAATACTGCCCTGTGAGGCTATCTAGAATAAATAGGCTGTCTTTCTGTAAATAGAATTTAGACGCCGTGTAATTAGTAATATAGCACTCAGGTGGGAAGCACTTACTAGTCACGCATGTATTGATTTGAGATATAGGCCACGAAGACGAGCGTTTTACCAAACATTTCATATCAGCATTTAAATGACTAACAATAATTTATTGAAAGTGCCAATACGCAACTTTCAAAAATACATTGTGAGCATGTCAGACGGTTCGAATATTACGAACGTGCATTGCGAGTTACTATGCCTAGGCCAACTATCTATTAAAGAATCATCGACCATAGTTAGACAAGTAAGCTGTATCAGCGCTCAAGCAGATACACCGCTGACGAACACAAGTATTATATAATTTAGTTACAATATAAAATATTGGCTCATTCCCCAGTATGAGGATAGGAAGGGTAGAATATGATACCTTTGACATAACCTTACCTTTTAAGTGTTTTACTTTAGGGCAAATAACTATCAATTGAAACAGTCATTTGAATCAGAGTTAATCCCACTGATAATCAACACATGAAGGCAGGCCGAACTCAATGCCGAACTGAATTTAACAGTTCATTGGTGAGTCATTTTTACCTCAACACAGTCCAAGTCAAACTAGACCAGACAACAAGAGCCGTTTACTTAAGCAGACAAGACAGTTGGAGCACTGACTCGAGGCACTTCCTGATAACAAACCATTCCGCCGCAGTTGTCTAATCGACGTTTGCGAACGACCTATGTGTAAAACACAAACTGTCGAATGAGAATGTCACGATAATAAATATCGTACCCAGGCAGGCAAGAATCATGTACTATAGCTACGATGTACAATTCTCAAGAACTAATCGAGCTATCTGTCCATTTTACCGAGCACTGCATTTATAAGGTAGAAATGACTAAACAAGAACTTGTAAGTCAAGAATAGAATAAATATGTATAGGGCTTTTAACCCTGATCCAATTTAAACTGGCATGGATTTACCACAAACGAAAACACATTACCTCGCTGAAACTTATTATAAGTGATAAGTTACAGCTACTTTACCTTGACATATACATGTATATAATATCTTACATAACTCCGTAGATCCCAGACGAACTCTATTCAACCTATATAAAAACAAACAACTATTAGCAATATGACTAACATGCTAGTCCTCGTCATTAAACGGGGACTCTATTACTCACGTAACCGCTACTATTATTTCAGGATTTTGATGACTGGAATGCGCCTAACTGGAACCACTTTTAATCTATCGATCTCCGCACAGATCGGACTAACAATACGGACTACTCATTTCTAAAACTTTGACGCCTATATAATTTTATTATAGAGAATGATTTATCACGAGATTATTAATTAATTTGTCGAATTGAATCAAAATGCTACTAATCTAGTGCTAGTTAAGAATTAAATAATGAATTAAATGAACCCCAAAATCTTTAAATCACGTAATCATATGATTTTATGTGAAAGTTAAAATCAACCCACAAATGTAACGATGAAACTCTAACAATACATTACTACTACTTTTGTTCTAGAACCCCACTAGTATATTTTACCAATTAAAGACGTCTATTCTCATTTAATTCCGCCCCCTTTTTGTCTACGCTTGAATTAGAAATTCAAAAATCAAACTAAAACTAAAGGATATTAATTATTAACAGAATCTATATTTAACTATTACTATTTAAATAATAAATAACAACACTACAACTTCGTTCGCGTAGCTCAACGGCGTACCCGGAGCTATATTTCGACCGCGTGATCCAATAATAATAACCCGATGGATCTCAGACTTGACAGCGAGGCTTCGACCTCTGTAGTCACGGACTACACAACTGTCAAATCTTCAAGTAAAACTCGCGAACTCACGCTTCGAAAGACTGTCTAGAATTCCTCACGAGAGTCCCTGTGTAAGTCTGTCTGAAAATCTGTCAGAGTTACCCCAAAAGTCTGTGTAAAAGTCTATACAGGAACCTTCGTGAATCCTCGTTGAAAGTCCCTCTTTTCGATCTACTTCGCGATTTCCTCCGATTCGATTAATCCTCCCAGATCTACCTCGCGATTTACTCCGATTCGATTAATCCTCCTTTCCCGAACTACTTCGCGATTTACTCCGATCGATTAATAATATCCTCCTTTTTCGACTGTGTCGCAGACTTTTATTCTCAAAAATCCTGCCACCACCACTTCCAATAAAGGGGTGTTCTTTCATTATTTGGACCGCCCCCTTCAGCGATCCTGATTGTTTAAGCGTTATTTGTAAATTAGACCTATTTGGCCTTAGTTTAAGAGTGTTAGTTATTTAATTAAATATGATTGAGAAATTATCGATCAATCGATCTATACTGCATATGCAAATATGTGTCTTAACTGTGTTACTATAAGATTCAGATCAACTAACACTCAATAATGATCAATTGCTTAGAACCAGTAGATTCCTATCGTCATTTCTTTATGCCCTGACTATGCTTTAAAGTATGTACAATTGTAAATTAAAGTTCAATCGAATCATACTCATTATTAGTTATGGTTTTAAACTTTAATATTTCTTACTTGTTTTCTTTAAAGTACAAAAGTTTTTATTACATAAGTACATGTTTAGTAAATTATAGTTCAAAATAAAATTCATAAGCACGGTGGATCCGTTACAATTCCTCTAGTAGCTCACAACGCTCAAAATGATCCTTCAGCTGCTCCACGTAGCGATCATGGTCGTTATGGTCACCGGATTCACGTAACAACTACTGGGCCAATTTTGATGCGGTTTTCGCTGATAGACAGCAAATTTTTAGACTTAAAATCTGCGCTACTTTTTATCCTGAGATCCCACGGGATTTTTTCTGGGAAGGATTTAAAATGGCCAGATTAAAAGAAAATCGAATTCCAATGTGGTTTTTTTACTGATAGATAGCAAATTTAATGTAGCAAAATGTCTGATTTTTGTTCCGGGTATCCCGCGGGAGTTTTCCCGGGAGCGGTTTGGAGTTGTTCGGGTACTTAAAAATTGAATCAACTCATTCCGACCATTGAGTTACATGCACTAAATAGTACATTATACCTCAATGATTCCAACACAGTTTCCACTAAAATGATAGCTTACATTCTTTTTCAAATTCTGCGATATTTTGGGTACCGGGAATCCCGCAGGAATTGCAAGTCAAGCATATACGAAGTCTTGGGCATATCTTAGGATATGGTTATATAAAAATGCCTTCTTATTGACATAATAGGTTGGGAAAAAATCTTTTCGCATATAGTATGTATAAACTTGTAATAAGATCTCTTTGACTATACCATTTGTATCTGGCTGGTTTTGGTATCATTAAAAAGTTTTAATTTTAAAGAAGATAATTCCAAATTCAAATTGGAAAAATGTGTGATTTTCATTTGTTTTTCTTATTGCTATGAGTGAATCTAATGAAGAAATTCGATACATTTTAATATTTTACTACAAAAAAGGTAAAATCGCAACACAAGCCGCGAAAAAAAAAGTGATGTTTATGGCCCTAATGCAGTATCTGTGAGAGTAGCGTAAATTTGGTTTAAGCGTTTTCAATCCGGAAATTTTGATATTAAAGATGCACGTCGCCCTGGTCGTCCTGTTACGGACAAAATTGATGCCATTTTTGAAAAAGTGGAGCAAGATCGGCATATTAGTAGTTACGATGTAGCTGGAGAACTGGGAATTGACCACAAAACGGTTTTGGCGTATTTGAAAAAAGCTAGATACACAAAAGAGCTTGATATTTGGGTGCCTCATGAGCTCACTAAAAGAAACCTAATGAACCGTGTACTCATTTGTGATTCTTTATTACGACGTAATGAAACCGAACCATTTTTGAAGAAGCTGATAACTGGTGATGAAAAGTGGATCACGTACGACAAGAACGTGCGAAAAAGGTCGTGGTCGAAGGCCGGTCAGGCTTCACAGACTGTGGCGAAACCCGGGTTAACTCACAACAAGGTGATGCTGTGTGTATGGTGGGATTGGAAGGGTATTATTCATTATGAGCTGTTACCGCCAGGCAGGACCATTGATTCTGAACTGTACTGCAAACAACTGATGAGATTAAAGCAAAAAGTTGAGAGAAAGCGGCCGGAATTAATCAACAGAAGGGGTGTGGTTTTTCACCATGATAACGCTAGACCTCACACATCTTTAGCCACTCAGCAAAAATTACGAGAGTTTGGCTGGGAGGTGTAAATGCATCCGCCGTATAGTTCTGACCTTGCACCTTCAGATTCTCACCTGTTTCGGTCTCTGTAGAATTCCTTAGGCAGTGTCAGGTTAACATCATGAGAGGACTGCCAAAACCCTTGTGGCAGTTTTTTGATCAGAAGCCCCAAAATTTTTATAGCAATGGGATCACGTCCCTACCTACAAGATGGCAAAAAGTTATCCAACAAAATGGCACCTACATACTTTAGTCAAATGTAAATAAACTTTATAAAAAAACCTTTTGAATTTTTATATAAAATGCGAAGAAACTTTTTCCCCAACCAATAATATGTTTTGTAAAATGAATAATGTTTATTGTAAAATAAACATGTATGTAATGGTAATTATGGATTTTAAAAATTATTATTTTAGATTTATATATAGGTACTATATTTGTCCGAATATAGTACCTAAATATTTATATTCGGACAAAATATTTTTGTTGCGATTTTTCAATCATTAGATAAAAGTTATCGGTCGTATAAATTATAACATGGGTCAATTGAAAAGTGAAACCGTTCAATTTGTTTTTTTTGTCCATTCAACTGATATTTTTAATTTATTCATGTTATACTTAATTCGATGAATATCTTTTATCTGGTGATTGAAAAATCGGCCCTTAATGTATTATATAAATAAAAAAACAAGTTTTTTTACATATATAATAAACTTTCAGTGAAAAACTATCTAACTGATGGTGAAAAGCGCTTAAAAATCCATTGCTTGATTTAGAAAGAGTAAGCGAGTATATCGATAGACAGACAGAAGCACACAGCGATTTTGTTTTATATTTGTTACAACTTAGCCAAAATTCCACGAAGCACGCCGACAAATGTGAATGCACACCTGCCAGCTATAAAGCACAGCTTATTACTTGCCCGCATTTGTACTTATTTTGTTTACTTTGTGTTTAATATTTGTAATTAGAAAAGCAGCCTATTGTGTATTTTAATCCTTTATGTTAGGCAGTGGCCAGGTGTGATTCTTGGAAATCATTGTTTACCCGGTCGTGACATATTTTAAGCTGAGTATAAAGGAATGCCCGAACGGAGAGACCGGCAGTCCAGCGACGATTACGATACGAGCAAGACGTGTGTACATTCGATGAGCTATATAGTGACGGACTTTGCGCGTGTTATTAAATCGTGCATCACGTTTGTACTAGTTGCGTCCAGTTTTATTCGTACCTGTGTTATACGTGTTTGTATAGTTCTAATAAATTCTATAGTAATTTCAACGGCATTTTAATTCGAGTCCCGCACTCGTAACAATATTATGTAAAGGAGGTAAATATTTTAAAAGGAATAAATATTGTCACTCAATATTCATTCAAATGTCGCAGTGATAAATCAAAGTATTAACAAACTTTTTTCAAATAAAACTATCAAAGTGTATTGAAAGAGAGTCTCACCGCTTGCCGAATTGAACAAATATTTTCAAACTTGGAGCACATCATTCGGCATATTGCTAAAAGTTAGTGAATTTTGGCGCAATTCGGTTGAAGTTTAGTGAAGTTCGAACGAGTTGAGTGAATTCGGCAAGATGTTACTTGCAGAAGCGCGGATAAAAAATGTCCGACTTTATTGCAATAAAAAAGTTATTTTATAACAACATCTGTCTATTAACGGCTTCTGCTGAACTTGGGTCTTGAAAAATTATTTAAGTTCACCACACTTATCCAAGTGTACTCGATGACGCTTTATTTTGTCAAACATTTCGAATTTCTACCGGATATATTTTGGAGGTTGCACTAGTGTTTATAGACGGGGGGTATTACGTTACGGCCGCGTGGAGGGCCTTAATTTGCAGTAAACCTGCGAAAAATCGAAATGTGTGCTGGGACACATAGTAGAAGTGAAACTTCAACGGACAAGTGGAAAAATGAATCGCAACAAAATTTTAACTTGAAGTTTTACGGGCAGATTGTTAATGTACTTGTCCAACTTGAAAACCTGCCCGTAAAACTTCAAGTTAAAATTTTGTTGATGTTTTCACTTGTCCATTGCGATTCGTTTTTCCAGTTATCCGTCCGTTGAAGTTTCACTTCTACTCTGTGTCCCAGCACACATTTCGATTTTCAATCTTATCACGCTATCTCCCTTCTATCATAGGATAACCAGATGCGCTTGTATGCGGCATCGATATGTGGTGGAAATACCATCTATAGAATCTATACGAACAGAGCGCTTTGCGTTCACTTTCATCACCTTACGCACCACAAAGGAGAGGGGAACTCACTGCCAGAGTCTATTTTTCCCGAAACCTTAAAATCTAGGTGTCTTCGAGTCTTGTGCGTATAAGTACCTTCTTGGTAAGCGTGCTCTATCCTAGACCATATCTTCGCTCGACATCGGGTGAGACTATGGTCACATGCGAACCTCTACCTAATGAAGAAAAACATGTTAGGAATTCATGGAGATATTATTGTGTGTGTGAATTTTTAGTATTTCTTGTCATTATTACAAAGTTAAATATTTTTCTTGTTGTGCAGTGTTTGCTGCAACTCCATTAATTCTTCGAAAAGTAATTGTACTCGTACAACATAGGTACTTCTGTATAATTACAGAATCTTATCTTATACTAATATATAAAGCTGAAGAGTTTGTTTGTTTGAACGCGCTAATCTCAGGAAATACTCGTCTGATTTGAAAAATTCTTTCAGTGTTAGATAGCCCATTTATCAAAGAAGGCTATAGACTATATATCATCTCGCTAAGACTAATAGGAGCGGAGCACCAATGAAGAATGTTTCAAAATCGGGGGGTTTTGAAAACAAATTCTAAGCGGACGACGTCGCAGGCACAACTAGTATCTTCATATAAATATGAAGTATGAATGATTAACTATACTTTACAAATGTACTAATGTTAAATAAAAAGTATGAATTATTATTATCACAAAACAAATGTATGACAGTATTGTGAATGGTAGCGTTGCTGCCGGTAGACTGAGACGTACACACCATGATCAAATATCAGAAATGTTAAAGAGAGGTTACGTAAAAATCATCCCAAATAATCGTGCATGTATGAAGAGGTTAATGAAAGTAGATGAAGCGAAGTTGTTTGACAGGGTCGTAACAAGTGGAGATCTATAGTCTCTGTCTACCCCCATGGGAAACAGGCGTGATAATATGTATGTATATAAGTTTGCACAAAGTGAATGGACATGTTGATGGGGAGTTTTTTGCTGCTTATTCTCCAGCAACACACGTTTCCACAACGACAACAGATTGCTACTTCGCAATCTGTTGTTCTACTGTTGTTGTACATAGAACGTGAAGTAGGCTTGATTTTTGATGTATAATCTTCAAAAATATTCCATAAAAGTAAAAGTGTAACTTAGTTTGAATAAAAACTTGTGTTTGAATTTAAGACAGGTGTGCTGATTTTTTCGAGTATGGGTCAAAAGCTATAAAATTATACTCATGAACTCATGACCTTATTCTATATTTAGCATTAGTAAAGTATAGTTAATACTTAATCCCACTCATAGACAATAATTATGAGTGATTGACACATATAATATAACACTTGAGTTATGATCACTATGAATGATGGACTAACATATAAACACTTCAACTCGATAGGTTTGAAAAACTATAAAGTAATTAATAAAATGAATTAATTGTAAAGAGTATCAATGTCAAAATAATTTATTTTGTAATTTTAGCAATATTATAGAGAACATAATGCAGTATAATGTATATGATCACCCAGCCTTGAACCCACTGAACGTTGTTTAATAACTTTGATTTTTACAACAAACTACAGCTTGAAACAAACAGCAAATTAGTCAATAGCCTCAATAACTGTTTGTAACGGGCAACACTAAATCATTATGGGCACATAATGGCTGGCAGTGTGACCAGCCGGGGAGGCAGGGGGTTTGGGGACGAGGAATGTGCCGCAAATTACAAAAGAAAATAATAACGTGTACCGACACAAAGGCAATCGTATTTATTTCAGTATTATATCTAAATATATGTGTTACAGGCATAGACATATAATGGACGATTTAAAAAGCAACTGGGCTCTTTAAAACAGCATTTATATAATAATAATTAGAGGCCTTATTTTCAAACACCTTTTATCGTTCGTTGTCGTCCGGTCAGCCCGAAAGATTCAATGAAATTTTAGATAGAAGAAAGAAAGAACAAAGATTTGTTTTAAATTACAATAATATAGTCTATATAACACAAAAATAAATGGAACATACAATAGAAAATGCACTTAAATATAAAAAAATAAGGTAAAAAAAGTTCTAAAACAAAAGCGAACGATGAAAGACGTTTGAGAGTAAGCCCTGGGCCGTCTTTAAACGAAGTTACAAGGGGTGCGTGGCACCCAGGCGCAGGGCCCTAAGGGACGCAAGCCGATTGACTTTAATAAAATGATTTTAAAGCACACATGATTTTTCAAGTTCTGGCTAACGGCATCTGAATATATTACACCAATGTGTAGAGCCAAATAAACTACATTTGTCTGTCAAGTTTCAACCATATGAAATAGAAATAGTTTCTGAGACAAATGAATACATAAGAATCCCCATTTTGCCAAATAGTTAGGAATCCTTTAAAATGCAACATAAAAATTTAATTCTATATTTTGTTGTTGAATAGACGCAGGGGGTTGGTGGCAAACAAACACACGCATTATGCATGTTAAGAACTGTTATGTTATGATTAAAATAACGAGCGCGAGACAACAACTAATGTATTCTTGAACTACCTCCACCAAGATTATAATTTATTACACAACATTTCCCCCTTAAAATATAAAGTATAAAAAGTAAATAATGTTTGAATAGAAAAGTACAAATAGTCCTTAATAATACACGCTGCCCCATCCTCACACATATATAAAAAAACAATTTAAAAAAAACACACCGTTTATAGTATAATGTTACATATACAGCAAAAAAAAAAAAAACAAATTCATTTCCTCAGTTGATAAGTTTGATAATATTTAATTCAATTATATTCAATACGCCGTTTGGCAATCTTTTTAGCTTGTCGTACTTGAGGCAGCGGGGATGCAGATTTTAAGTTCTTCTCATTTTCAGTTAGCATCTCCTGTGTAGGAGTTTCAAAGTTCATACGATTACAATCTGCATCCTCGTATCCGTTGCCGTCATAAGGCGATTTGATATCGTTTTCAGATTTAATTAAATGACGCCGATTGCGCCTGTATTGCCTTCCTAATTTACTTTGGACAATGTATGACCTAGGAGCTATGGCATGACCCATTACT
Source organism: Dendrolimus houi (assembly GCA_039645545.1). Taxonomy (NCBI): domain Eukaryota; kingdom Metazoa; phylum Arthropoda; class Insecta; order Lepidoptera; family Lasiocampidae; genus Dendrolimus; species Dendrolimus houi. Next base: position 5,057,132 of record CM077131.1, read on the forward strand.
ATGCCTTTATTTCTATTTTTTCCATTAACAATTATAACATTATCACCTTCTTTTAAAATTGGCAAAGATTTACAGTGTTTATCATAATTTATCTTACTATTAATTTGTCTTTTTAACATTGTCTGATATTCGGCTGGGTCGACTAGTTTAGGCTTTAGTATGTTGGGATGTACTGGTAACTGACATCGCAATGTTCGACCCATTAATAATTGTGCTGGCGAGCTTAAACCATCTCTGGGAGTATTTCTATAATTAAGAAGAGCTAAATTAAAATCACTATTACTCTGTATTGATTTTTTCAGTAATTTTTTGACGGTCTGTACAGCACGCTCACTTTTGCCATTAGACTGAGCATAATTTGGCGAAGACGTTATATGGCTAAATCCCCAAATTTTGGCAAAATTTTTAAAGTCCCTACTAGAAAATTGCGTGCCATTATCAGTCATGAGTTCACTAGGAATGCCGTAACGGGAAAATATTTCTTTCATTCTCTGTATAACTGTATTTGATGTCAAATCGTTTAATTTGCATACTTCAACAAAATTGGAATAGTAGTCGACAAGTATAAGAAAATGTTTATTTTTAAGTTCAAAAATGTCTGAACCTACTTTATGCCAGGGCAATTCGGGGATGTGAATAGGCATAAGGGTTCTTTACTAGGTGAGTTAGAATGTTCCTTACACGTAACGCATCGTTTTACATACATTTCTATGTCCCGTGTCATTCCAGGCCAAAATATCACCTGTCTTGCGCGTCGCTTACACCGATCTATACCTAGGTGACCTTCATGTACAAGCTTTAACATTTCATTTCGCATTTTCTTAGGAATTAGAACTAAATTATCCTTGAAGAGTACTCCATCAACTACAAATAAATCATCTTTAACTGACCAATAAGATTTAATTTCATTTGATACCTGACACTTATGATCAGGCCACCCCTTATTTAAATAATCAATTAAAATATTAAACTGCGGATCACATTTAGTTTCTTTCTTTACCATAGACAACTTATCGTTTGATATTGGAATATTTTCTACGATCATCTTAATTTGGTAAACAATATTTGTATGTACTTCTTCACTGTATAAATCGGGAAGCGGCGCTCGAGACAGCATGTCAGCAATATACATATGCTTACCAGGTACATATGTAACTACTAAATCATATGCTTGAATTTTTAATAACATCCGCTGCAAGCGTGCCGGGACAGACATTAGAGGCTTTTTGAAAATTCTTTCCAATGGTTTATGATCGGATTCTACTGTTACCGCCTTTTGACCATAAATATATTGGTGGAAATGTTCACAAGCGAACACTATTGCCAACATTTCTTTCTCAATTTGCGCGTATCGTTTTTGAGTATCCGTAAGGGTTCGAGACGCATATTTGACCGGGTGACCCGCCTGCATGAGTACCGCGCCGAGAGCATCACGGGATGCGTCTACTGACATGACTATAGGCTGAGATGCGTCATACAGTGTTAAAACCCCAGCCCTACTAACAGCCTCTTTCAATTGTTTGAAAGCTTCAATCTCACTTTCTTCCCAACGCCAGCAATTATCTTTCCTGAGAAGACTTGTCAATGGTATTGCAATTTGAGAATAATTGGGAATGAATTTAGATAAATAATTAACCGCACCTAAAAAACGTTCTAAATCCTTTCTATCCTTCGGGTGTTGCATTTCCTTAATAGCTTTTACCTTATTATAATCGGGTTTCATACCCTTTGCATCGAACACGTGCCCTAAATATGTCACTTCTTGAACTGCAAATTTACACTTCTCTTTATTAAACTTTAAATTAATTTGTCTCGCGCGCTCTAATAATGCCTTTAAACGTTTATCATGAATCTCTCTTGTCTCACCCCACACTATGATGTCATCGACATACGTTTCTACCCCTTCCAGGTCTTCCAGAAGTTGGCATAATTTTCCGTGAAATACTTCCGATGCACAATTAATCCCGAAAGGTAGACGAAGAAATTGATACCGGCCGTAAGGAGTATTAAATGTACATAAGTCCGCGCTCTCATCGTCTAAAGCCACATTCCAAAACCTGCATTGGCGTCTAAGACTGAGTAAAAACGTGCACCGTGCAGCCGTGACGCTAATTCGGAGACCGTAGGGAGTTGGAAGTGAGATCGTTGTATTGCTCGATTTAATTCACGAGGATCGAGACACACTCGAATGCCACTGTTCTTTTTTGCGACTAATACAAGTGGATGAACCCACCGAGTGGGGTGAGATACTTTCCTAATAACGCCTAATTGTTCCATTTTCTTCAACTCCTCTTTCAAACGATCCCGCATTCCATGTGGAATTTTTCTCGACGCACAAATTACTGGCGCCACAGTACGATCAACGACTATATGATATTTATCGGGCAAACATCCTAAGCCTTTAAATAAATCATTATAATTTGTGAGACTTAATGAGTAGATACGTTTGACTAAACCTAGATATTCGCATGATTTTTGTCCCAGCACACTTGTGCATTCCATATCTGCTATAACAAACTTTAATTGGTATGTAACATTTTTGTAAGACCATGGCATAGTACAAATTCCTTTAATCGGTATAACATTTTGGGTGTACGATAATAATGGTATTTGCTTTTTTATAATTATTGAATCATCAAAACCTAGTTCGGTAAATCTACGATAAGAAATTATATTACAATCGGCTCCCGTATCTAATTTGAAAATTTCCCACCCGTTTTCACATGAAAGTTCTTGAAACCAATTGCTAGGCCGGCTCTCTACTTTCAAAATAGTTGAAATATAGAATGTATCGTCCTCATATTCGGAATTAATATCATTACACTCCACTTCATACACACGATCAGCCCGACTACGGCTAGCAACAGTATAAGATTGATTCGACTTACACATGCGCGCGAAATGTCCACGGTTACCACAAATGTAGCAGTTGATGTAGCGCGCGAAGCACTCGTTCACTTCGCCGGAGCACCGCGCGGACCCGCAGTCCGCACAGGGCGCCCGAGCACCCCCCGACGCACCGACGGAGCTACGCGCCAGACGCCCTGTGCGGGCGCCGCGCAGCGCTGACGCCGATGTGGATGCGCGCGTTGCACGGCCCCGCGACGCACCACGGCCGCCTCGACGCACGCTTACGTCATCGACGTGCGATGTACCGGCGGCATTGCTGCTCGTACATACTATTTGACGTTCACTCTCTTGAGAAGCCTCCTCTGCTTGGCAAATTTTTATAGCCTTATCCAAATTGAGGTCATCACATCTCAACAACCGATCCCTGACCGTTGCATAACGAACGCCACATACAATCCGATCCCGGATCATATCATCTTCCAATGTAGAAAATTCGCAATTCTTACTTAAAAGACGTAATGCTGTGACGTATTGTAATATAGATTCACCTTCCTCTTGACTACGGGTGAAAAATTTGTACCTTGTTAGTGTTATGTTAGATTTTGTTCCAAAATAGCTGTCATACTTTTTTAAAAGTACAGTAATGTCATCACGGTCGGCTTCACGTTCGAATGTAAATGTTTGATATATATCGAATCCATCCGAGCCGATTAGATTTACTAAAAGACTAGCTTGTACGCTCGAAGGCTCCGCATGAACATCCGAAGCCTTCAAAAATAGCATGAATTGCTGTCTCCATTTCTTCCACGCCTCGACCCGGCCGACGGGCCCGCTAGCACCGTCCATATTAAGTTCTGATGGCGGTCGCGCGTGTTCCATGTTGCTTTGTAATTCACTTTTGTTAAATCTCACTTTTAACTTGATATTGTACCACACTTATTAATTTTATATATAACTTGTGTATTTTAACTACTTTTAAAACACAGTTTAGTGCCTATCAACTATTATTTACTCCAAATAACTTTAAAAAACCGCTGTCACCATGTTATGTTATGATTAAAACAACGAGCGCGAGACAACAACTAATGTATTCTTGAACTACCTCCACCAAGATTATAATTTATTACACAACAAGAACCAAACTAAGAATGTTACACTGGTAATACAATTAAATATACATAATATTACCCATAATACGTCAAGCACAACTTAGCTAGCGAATATAAAATATGTGTGTTTATCTGCCGATTATTATTATATTTGTCTATTATAGATATGAAAATCTATCCTTTATTTAAGTAACTAGGACTTGATATACGGCTTAAATCATGTAAACTTCGAATGCGTATCATGTGTGTTCAATTGTACTGAACAAAATTCTCCTCTTCATCATATTTTCTATATTAATACTTGTTATAAAAAAGACAGACTAAATTTCACGCTAATTGGTTTATTATAAATTCAGGAAAAATAAGTATAAGCTAATTATAATAAACTTTTAAAGCCTATAAGTATTATTTTAAAGACAAAAGTGACACATAGCACACACGAATTCTAGTATTTTCCCAAAAAGTCGATTTTCACTCTACCCGCAACCTTTACCTAATAACATAGGGTGAGGCAATAATAATGTCCAATAACGCCCTTTCATGATTTACTTGTATACCCACATATAAAAATAATAAAATAACACTGTATATGTTCTCATACGGTCTCGTTAAGGGATTATATTGAACTATGGTCATATGGAAGTATGGGATAAATATTTGCGCTGACTTATAAGACATAATATTTTTCGTTTATTTCAGACTCACATAGTGTGACAAGACCTCATACAATTACCAAAATAAAAATACATAAAGATAGAAAATAATCTGCTGACCATCCCTTTCCAAGCATTTATTTTACTTTTGACAGCTCTATGACGGGTAAATTAGTAATGTCCTGTTAATGCGTTACCGACTCGATTTATTATAAAAATAGACTCCATTTATAAATAAGTTTTAATCAATTTAACATACCTATATAATTTTGCTACAAATACTAGATATATCGTGTACGTGTAATAAATATAAGTACATTTCAATTAACCTATTTTACATATATTATATAAGCCATTTAAAACGGCTGGCTGGCTGCCTGGGTGGCTTAGGCCTTAATGTCATTGAATACCGTCGTATCCATTCAGTTCTGTGCCTTTCTTTTTTTAAATTGCCAAGCTGGTAAACAATCAGACGGTTCATCTAATATAAAATAGTTATCGACGCCGACAAACGTTTGCAACACCAGGGGCGAAGCCAACGCGTTCCTAGGTTTTAATTTGGAATAGAGGGGATGTTCGTCTGAAAAGTTCGTTCATAAGTCGTTTTTAAATTTTTTGTCTCTCAGTCTCTCTCGAACAGTCTCAAAAGCGGCTCAACGGATTTTAATGAAATTTTAAGAATTTAAACAGCAATTTAGTCTTAAATTTTTGTGTAATTTAATCCCAAAATCTTGCAGGTACAGAAAATTTAAATATAAAGTATAAATCTTGGACATTAACATGTCTCTATTAGCAATGGATACATATTTGTGACGTTCGGTGTCGAAACTCTAGGGCCATGGGGTCCCAAAGACTTTTGGTTTTATCATCTTGTTTGATAGAAGTCTTACGTGACCAAAAGGCTGACCTGTACTGTGGCAACGCATTCAGCGTTGAGAAAGACAGGTGCGCATGCCACTTACGGATACCGACGTCAGTCCAGTGTCCGGAAGCGCAGATATCCGCAAAATCTCCTCTCGTGATTATATCACAGGAGTCCATCAGCATTTGGGCAGGCGGTGGAACTAACCTCTGTTGGTAAAGTGGGTCACTCTGCTTCCCAGGGTGACTCAGGCCTTGATGTCTAGTTTTGTCTTTGGAAACTAGTTTTCTTCCAACTCAAGCGTGGGAAAATGGGACGCAGATTCAGATTTAGTGGAGTAGTTGAGAGCGTATGTATCAGAGTCCCACACAAACCGTGCGGCGCTTGACCTCGCCGCGTAAGGTCTAACCCCCATAAAGAGCTCGGTATTGTACGAAATCTATTCCCCTGCTTCAACAAAAAAAATCAGCGCATCAGCGTTCGCGTCCAGCGCCGAAATGCGGACAGCGTTTTGGACACGTTCCCGCCCGACAGCGATTTGGGTCTTATATATAATTTTCTTATTAGGAAATTGTACATAATTTAAACTTATATATCAAAATGTATATTGTAATTTTTTTCAACATCTTGCACATAACAAAATATTAAAATATGTCAAGTACGAGCATGTATAGAACACTGTTCTTAACTTTGAGGGTAGCTCAGCCAAATATCAACTCGAAGCACTAGTCGATTCAGCGGAGAGCTAGAAGGCTGGTTGGCAACAACCGGCCCTTCGATGACAAAACTCAAAGTCTCGAGTGTTGCCAGCTTATCGGTTTTCTACCGAATTCACTTTGGAGAGAGTGCAGCTGAGCTCTTCGATCTGGTCCCGCCGTCACCCTTCAATTATCAAACAACCAGACACACCGGAAGAGAGACGCACATGCGACACCGATATATGATGGATATTTTACCTATACGAAGAAACGCTTTGAGTATACCTTCATCATGCGCACCACAAAAGAGTGGAACTCATTGCCGGAGACTGTCTTTCCCTATACTTCCAGCCTGAGTGTCATCAAGTCCCGTGTGAATAGGCACTATCTAAGTAAGTGTGCTCCATCTTAGACCACATTTCCACTTCACATCGGGCAAGATCATGGTCAAACGCAAACCTATGCTACTATAAACAACAAAGTTAAAGCTTGCATAACAATAAATTGTAAAACAACATTGCACAACCTTCGAGCACGAAGAATGTATTAAAATGGGGCCTCCATCGGATAATTCACGGGTGTCCCTTCCTTTTAGGGATTCGGACAAGTCTCCCGTGAAAAATATATTATACGATGATTAAGGACGACGCGAAAACGTAAAACGGTTTAGCAAACAATGCCTTAAGCTGTTTGGGTCGCTTGCGAAATCTAATTTGTGATGTAAACACCTTTATGTTGAGTGAAAAAATTGTTACACAAGTATTTTGATTATTATTTTCGGAAGGCTTTTTATTTTCACGATCGTAACGGTAGTCTGGTGGCAAAACAATGGAATATAATAGAATAGAAAACACTTTATTGTTCACCAAATAAACAAGTACAGAATGAATAATTACAATAATTTATTGGCAAAACAAAAGGCGGCCTTATCGCTTAAAGCGATCTCTTCCAGTCAACCTGACTGAGAGGATACTTTTATCAACTTTTGTCTAGGTATAATTAAATTAAAAGAAGTAAAATAAAAAAGGATGAACAGTAGAATGTGGACAGTAAACAGCTAAGTTAAGAAGAATAGAAACATATATTTTATTATAAACTAAGGTAATGGTTTTAACCGATTTTTCAAATATAGCAAATCATTTAGCTTTTCTGACATTTACGGGTAAAGAGTTTCAAAGGCAAACAGCCGACTCAAACACACAAACCAAAACAAACAATCGACTCAATAAAAAAAGGAAATATAAATTTAAGGCTTGTACCAACGTTAACGTCCTTGAGGATTTTTCGGACGATAACAGGGATTTCATAGACGAAGTAAGTATTCAGGTGCGTTATTGTTTTACTGTGAATAAAATAAAGCAGTATATAAAAAAGGTATTAAACTAAATTATTTATGTCTTTTATAAAGATGTATATATTTTTTATTCCATTTCGATAAAAATTTAAGCAGTAAAATAGCTTCATGTTAATAATTTCAAGGTGATTTGGTTAATTTTTTTCTTAATTTAAAATAAATGTAGAAACATTAAGAAAAAAAACCACGTTACGCCCCATATCGTGACGATTTATGTTATTTTTTTGTGAATTAATAATCAGTAAATACCGACGAAAAATAGTTTCGTTTGCACCCACTTTCGACTTTTTGCGGCAACAAGAGCCTTAAGGGTACCTTATTATTTTTTCATGCGATATAAATTAGAAATAATTGTTTTGTTTTTCTGTTGTATAATTAAATTATTTGTTTGATATATTTCAAAGTTTATTTTTCCTTTTTAAAGTAATTTCAATAACAGCTTGCTTTCATTTATTTTTTACTATTAGTTAATTTTTTAAGGTTCCCTGGACACGTGTTACTTTTTTGCTATAAAACTAAAAAAAACCTTTCATTTTGGTGTGTCAGGACTGATAGGGCTATCTTTACCCGAGGATGTAAGGGGTGCATGGCACCCAAGACCGGAGACTAGGCGGCGCACGTTTACGACCTTATACCTACACATACTTACCTTGCATAATTTGCTAATTTTAAAAATTACTTCAGCTTTATCTCGACTCGAACACCAAAAACACAATGAATCGCAAACATATGAAACTTATTGACTATATTGATTTTTGTACCAAGACGCACAATATGGTTAGAACGGCCCCGAGGACTGAATGCGTACTAAAAATTGTGAAGTGGTATATCTAAAGGAATTAGTTCGAAATTGGCTTGCAATACTTGACCTAAACAAACTAAATAATCAACAAATATTGCCAGTTAAATAAAAGCTTGTAAAAATATCAAACCACGAACAATGGGCAATCGTTTATAATATTTACAATAGTAATTAGTAGTAGGCACCGAAAACTCTGAGAAGAAAAAGTAGCAGGTAGACTGGAACCTTGAACCTTGAAGCTGATGCTCTAAATACAGCCGGAATTACCACTAGGATGATAATGAAATCTTTAGGAACTAATTTACAAAATTGTTTAACTACTTCTATTCTAAACTTTTCACAATTTGTACCAAATTAAATAAGTTTGAAATTTTGTTCAAGGCTAATCCTAACTTTAAAATCATGAATTTTAAACATTTATCAGACGAACTGTCTTAACTTCGAAAACGCTAATTATCAACTTTGAATATTTTCCTTAAGTAAAATTAATTTCTTAGAAACACAAAAATTGACCCGCCCGCCCCACCTTTTGGATATTTACGGAGAAGTAAAAAGAACCAGTAATCTGTAGAAGATTATTTTATTAATAGCATCTATTGGTGGCAGTTGTTTCTTCCAAATAAAAGTCGATGTGGACTGTTTGACTTATTATTACGATATTTATAATTAATTTAAACATAGATGAGTACAGCGAATAATGGTAGTAATTGCAGAGAGAGTAGTCGAAGAACAGTGGTAAGTGGTTAAGTTAAATCGTGTTTCGGCCTTCAAGGCCGCTTCTTATGTGGCATTTTCTATCCAACGCCTAGCTGCTAACTGCGCGAACTATGGCCGTCGGCGGTGTGCGGGGCGCGAAGAAGGTGTGCTCCAGCAGGTGGGTCAGGGGAGCGATCCCTGTCCGCAACGGCATCTATACCACTAAATTTAAATTGTGTAAATAGAATCTCTTGTAGTTGTTTATACATTAAAGAGATTTTTTTATTGCATGAGTTCAGCAGATAGGCAGACGGCCAACCTGATGAAAAGCGGTTACTATCGTCTATGGACAATTTCTAACACAAAAGGTACTACCAATGTGCTGCCGTTCTCTAAAGGGAGACTGGAATTTGGTCACTAATGCCGGAACACAACTCAAAGGTGTTATGGGGGCATTCTCTAGTCCAGGGGTGCTAGCCATCCACACGTTTAAATACCCAACCACCCGCCAGTGGGTTATTTTGTCGCCTCTTATCAGAAGCCGCTCGGTCACAGGAAATTGTATTATTTCTCCGGTCCGTCACGGATACTATTGCTATACTACAACAGTATTTTTAGTTTATCGATTCAGAAGTTGATTCGATGCAACGGTACAGTTTTGGAACTAATACTCACCCAACCCTATTTATTAGAAAGCGTTTAATTTTAAATGAACAATGGGACACAAATCGCCCGCTCACCTGTAATTGGTGATATCGCTAATCCGATAAAAGGTACATTTAAGCCGATTCACCGGCGGCCGATTCATTTTCCACCTGACAGTTTAGTTTTAAGAGGGAATCGAAAAACTTTTAAACGTTTAATTTCGAATTTAATTATAATGTAACTACGGTGTAATTTGATCCTATTATTTGGAAATTTTATGAAGATAGTCGGATGTTTTTGTTATGTTGGTGTTCTTTTTTATGCAAAATCTTTTGGACATACTGCACCCTTAAAATTATAGAGACCTAAATAAAAATTTTGAGTAGTTTGATTTAAATATCTATTTCATAAAAAATAAGATACACAATTTAATAACTTAATATTTTTAATTAGGTCTCTATAATTCTAACGATGCAATATGTTGATGAAATTTTATAGTAATGCTACGGTCACACCTGCTATATCGTTATGGATATGAGCCGTTTCACGCAGATCTGGCGATAGGTGTAATGCGTTATTTGTGATGCGATATTGTTTCGGATTGTTAATGACGATACATATTGACAGATAACCTATGTGTATATACTAATGTGGCTATTCGTTAACGGCTTTATTTTTAACTATATAAATAAGATGCATTTGGCCACAGTAAATATTTTTAACACTATTGCGGCCGCAACATAATATAGTTTACATATTACATTAGAATAGTCATAACAGAAGCTAAAAAGGTATCTAATTATGAACACGTTCACAGCAACACTGATTTATCTGTCTTTTCCATTCTTGCCGTACGGGGTGTTTTAAACCTTGTACTAAAACTGCCATTATGGCGGCACAGGGCCTAGTAAGCCCCATAACTATTTAAAAACTTAAATCCTCTTTTTGTCTTATATATATAATAATTTATAGTGACTGAAAAATTGAGAGTAAGAAGATTAAGTTGGTATGGGCATTATATAATGAAGAGGGGTGAAAGTCACGTGACAAAAAGAATTTTATACTACAAGATGGATGGATTGTGTGAAGGATGATATGATGATTTGTGGTGTGACAGAAGATGTATGTCAGAATAGAGGAGTATGGAAGGAAAAGACATATTGTGCCGACCCCAATTAATTGGGAAATGGTGAAAGAAAAGAGAGAATATAAAATAATTTATAAATTTTTGTTTTGTTTTGTGCGGTTCTAGGTCAAGGTAATCCCGTATGAAGATAGGTATACAACGCATCTCTGATTTAATAGCACATCTTAGGTATATATTTATATTTTTACCACACTGCACTAAATTGAAGTTACGCCCTTCCCAGCACAGAGTATTCTATGTTCGCTGCTAGTACGATGCGTTAGGGGCGACTTAGGCCCAGGCTTTGCAATAAACGTTAACATGTACCTTTGCCAGAAAAGGCAAATGGAAGTACATAGTTCCCTCAGTATTCACCTATGTATAATGTCACAGGAAGTAAACAATATGTCCTCTATCCGTTCCATTTATTTTTCCAATCGCTTGATATCCTACTAATATTATAAACGCGAAAGTTTGTAAGAATTTATGTTTGTTACTCTTTCACGCAAAAACTACTGAATGGATTTTGATGAAACTTCACAATGATATAGATTACACATCAGAATAACACATAGGCTATAATTTGTTAAGATATAGTGTGAATGATCATCATTATCATAATTTTCCACCACCACGCGGGTGAAACCGCGGGGCGCAGCTAGTTGGCAATATTTTCACGAATTGGGAACCCTGTGTTTAGCAGTACCATTGAAGATTACTATGGCTACCCGCACACACATAGTATTATTGGCAATAATTTACTTATTGTTAATAGTATTGTTCGTTTGCGAGCAGTATTGTAATGCTTAGTGTACGGTATGATGAAATTGTTCAATATTATTGCAACCTAGCATTGGCAATAATATTAAGTGGGTGCGGGTAGCCTATGGAATGACAATTGCACAATAAAAACGTAACTAGTAAAACAGGATATTGCAGGATAATGAGCTCTCTCTTATCTTTCACGATATCCCAATTATTTGGGGTCGGCACAATATGTCTTTTCCTTCCACACTCCTCTACTCTGACATACATCTTCTGTCACACCACATATCATCATATCATCCTTCACACAATCCATCCATCTTTTTTTTTTATAATTCAAGATAATGAGCTGTGGTCTGTAATCGAGCGACATAAGCAAGAACTGTATTACGGTGATTTGTATCCACCTAGGACTGCATAAGGAACTCTCGCATCCACGGGACATGTAAGTAATTCCCATACGCTGGTATGGGTAAGTTTTACGAAAACCAGCTAGTTAAGAAAGCAACAAATGTATAGACGTGCTGCTCTCACTTAAGCTGGGTAGAAGAGATAGTCCCAATAATTGCCAGGTTGACGTCGTGTAAGGTGACATGTGTAACATGCATATAAAATCTCACAATAAGAGATGCCGATGCGGATAGTGGAAAAGAAATAAGAAAAGAAACCCAGGATTCCGAAGTAAACTTAAAACTAGACCTCATCATCATATGTTAATGAAGAACTCTAAAACAAATATAAACGATTTCTATGAAAATTGAAGACTTAGAGGTCACCGCGAAGAATTAAGAATTTCGAAGAAACCAAAATAGACGTCAAGAGGTAGGAAATACTCCAAGGCCATCCCGGTTGGGAATTCATGAGGATTAGCAGCCACTTTCGTAATTTGTCGCTTTTCGCTAGATTACTTTGTAAATCTTACGCGGAAAAAAATATAAATTATTCATTGTGGCAGCCGCTGGAGTTTTGTTAAATTAATGTATTTTTTTTTATAGCGAAAGGTGATTTGGTTTTTCCTATATTACCTGTGATTGTTTATTTACAAATTGTACACGTAAATATAATTGAAATTTTTGACGCAAAAGTTTAGGAAGATTAAAGCTCCTGTTGCCGCGAAAGGTCGAAAGTGGGGTGCAAATCAAATCAGATCAAATCATTTATTTATTTGCTTAAAACATGGTTAGTAAAAAAAAATATTAGATGACAATATGTTATTTTGTGTTTCACATGTTTCTGCCCTCTCAGGCATGCAAATAGTGATTAAGTTGAAAATCAACTAATTAACAAAAACACACAGACCAAAACAAGTTTTCGTTGGTATTTACTGATTAATAATTTACCAAAAAATTATCGTAAATCTTCACGATATGAGACATAATGTGGTATTTTCGTTATTTTTCTATAGTTATTTTATGTTAAGAAAAAAAATCACGAAATCACCTCCAAATTATTGATAAGAAACCATTTTACTCCTTCAAGTTTAATAAAAATAGGTTACAAAATATCTACATCTTTATAAAAGAGCAACAAATAATTTGGTTTTATTGTTTTTTTAAATACTACTCCATTTTATTCTCTCTTCTCTTTCATCATATCCCAATTAATTGGGGTCGGCACAATGTGCATTTTTCTTCCACACTCCTCTATTCTGACATACATCTTCTGTCACACTACAAATCATCATACCATCTTTCACACAATCCATCCATCTTTTTTATTTATTCACAATAAAATAATAATGCATCTAAGAAACGACAACCGAAAAATCCCCAGGGTCGTTCTTACAAATCATAAGGATGACATAGCTATCGACTGTAATAGTTGGCAAATCAAAACAACAGAGTGCGTCTCATGTACGTCAAAGTACCGCGGCAAAAAATGGCACTGATTAACAAATGTGCCCAGCCACGTTGTTATGATATTTTTATGTAAATGTTACTTATATTGATAGATTGTTATTGTATTTACTAATACTATTAAATCGGACTCTTTCTAAAATTATTGTATCTTTTGTAAAATGCAAGGAGAGATTTGGGTAAGAAAGTACCAAATATACCAAATATTAACTATTTGGGCAGGGTTTCCCCTTTATTGTTCAGTCTTTGATGTGAATATTTACACAGCACAGTAAACAATGAACACCGTCTATACGCCACTACGCCTTTTTATACGAAACTGCTACCCTACAAAACAATAACATTGCATCATTGCTAAAAATAGCAATTACATCATAGTGTTGCCAGGATCATAAAAACAATTATAATAATTAGTTACTGATGCACTAAATTATCTAGACGATAATTTAGTGGGCTTATAAAATTAACTAACCGGTAGAAAATGGTAATTTAATAATAAATGGAATCATCTGATAAATCGACTAAAATATATGATGATTGTCTATGTCATATTAATATACACTATGGTTCTCATGACTACTGTGGTGGACATCTTGTAACACTTTCTAACATTCCATTGCGCGACTATAGCGCAGCGTCTACGGGACTTCTTTCTTGAGACAAAGTCTACTAAAGTTATAATAGTTACTGGCGGTTCCGGCTGACGTTGTCCTGACCCGATTCAAGTGCCACCTACCGGGTCTAATACTGAATCTAAACCTTCCCCGGACCCACTCAGATACATTTTTTTTACACCTTGGGTTACATTATTGAACTTTTAGTAGGGTCCCTAATATTTTCAAGTTATAAATATAGTTTATATTAATCTGGGATAATATATCCCATGTTTTATACGTGCAGGAACGGAGAAAGAATATAGTATTCTGCGGCCGGGCGGCCTGTCGTAAGAGGCGATAAAACAACCCACAGCCAGGTGGTAGGGCATTTGCTCGACTGGCTGGCTACCCCTGGTCTAAAGTATGTCGCCATAACAACCTTGAGTTGTGTTTCGGCATTAGTGACCAGGTTCCAGTCTCCCTTAAGAGAGCAGCAGCGCATCTGTAGCTCCTTTGGTGTTGCCAATGTCCATAGACGATGGTAACCGCTTTCCATCAAGTGGGACGTCTGCCTGTCTCCTGAACTCCTGCTATAAAAGAAAACAAAAAAAATGTAGCATTCTAATGGTGAGAGAATTTTTGAAATCCGTCCAGCAGTTTTTGAGTTTATTCCTTACAAAAATACTAATCTTTCCTCTTTATAATATTAGTATAGATTGTTTTAAGATCGGCAACCTTAACAAATGTTATATAGAATCATTGCGTACTTAAGTGCGGTAACTCAAAGATATGAGGGTGATTATCCACTGAATGGTAAGCAGTACGGTTTTGAAAACGAGGCATTGGCACCAGATCAAACACTTGTACAGACGATAGAATACACAGAGAGACGCTAAGTATATCCATAGACTAAATGATTCTAATACATCTGTTAGTATGGGATCATCGCTGTGGCTCTGGATGGATTGCGTGGGTCTCATAAGCAGGTATTATTTTGTGTTTGCGTTAACTGAATACAAAAGATATAACTATATAGGTATTTAAATGATATAAATAAAAATATCCACCGCACTTATTCTTCACTTTTATACAGCCTCGACTACACTTTCTTTTTACACGTACAAAAAAAAACAAAAACAAACAGAATCTAAAACGAAAAAGACCAGCAAAACATCTGCGGAAAGATTCAAAAGACGTCACACTATGACAACTGTGGACGGGTACATGACACGGCATTTCTCAACGCCGTATATCATGTCCCAGAGCAAAACGTGCAAAATGCCCAATCTAAACGGAACCATCACCTTTCATCGCTTTAGAAGAGAAGCCTCAAGCATTATAGGTCGCTTTATGCTGGTTGTTAGATAAAGCGTGTTACTCAAGACGGGTATAGCCTGCAGCGTACAAGCCTCTTTTGTTTGTTGTAAAGACAACAAAGAAAGCGATTGTTTCATCACGCGCTTATCCTACATTAGAGATGTTACTGCTGTTATTTTTAAAAGCGATATTAGAAAACTTTTCTTAATGCCTCGTTTACTGCCTTAAGCCCAGTTCTACAGCAGCAAGCAGGAAAGTGCGAAGGGAAATGGGCAACGCGAGTATATAAGCACAACATTTCTAAAGTAAAATTAGAGCAATTATGTTTTTGTTAACATAGCAAATTTATTTATAGAAATTGACGTTGGTTTTTAGCTGTAACTTACGACCATCTTTACGCCTACCTACACAGATGCCATAAAAACATTCATTATAACCTATCTGATGAATAAATCAGGTATTGATGGAGAAGATCTTGAGAAGATAGTATTTTCTGAAAACCGTTAAAACGTAGTTTTGTTATCTTGAGATGTTTCAAGCTTTTATATTTTGTTAGTAAGGGAGACACAATCTGATTATTGTACCCCGACAAGCAATATGTTTAACCTCACATACGCAAATCACGAGTTACTAAGTTTGCGCACACAAGTTACAAAACACCGCTTCACTGCATTTGATACTTTTATTGACGTACGCTCCATCTATACTTTTACTCGTACGTGTTAGAGCAATGCTGGAATTATTATCTTGATTACAACTGTTAGGGCCGGTTTAACCGAGGTGCTATCATGCTCTCAGAGAATATCGACGTGAAACGGTCAAAGAAAGCCCTGTTCGAACTTAAAGGGTTAATGACTTACTACTACAGTTTTAGTTACAAGATCTTGGTTAGCAATTGAGAATTGAAGGAAAAACTGTAAGGTATTAGTTAATTATTTTAACAAAGTGTTATGCTGGAAAGCTCAACCGGTGACGCCAGATACACCAATCGCGCTAATGTCCCTAGGACGCTAGTAGAAAAGAGTATTTGAAGTAGAGAACTCCCTGGAGCAAGTTTCTGAATGGGGACGACAAAATCTTGTCCAGTTTAACCCCACGAAGACACAGGTCTGCGCATTTTCTGCCAAAAATACCCCATTTCTCCCTGCTCCACAGTTCCAAGGAATACATCTTACTATCTCCAATAGTATCGGGATCCTTGGCATTGACATAACAAACGACGTGCAATTTCGGGGTCATCTGGAAGGCAAGGCTATACCTGCTTCTAAAAAACTTTGTTGTGCTAAAATGGTGCAAGCAGTACTTCACTCCGCAGCAACGACTTGCGTTGTACAAAGCGCAAATCAGACCGCATATGGAGTGCTCACATCTATGGGCCAGAGCATCCGCTGACCAGACTAATCCCCTTGACTCCATTCAGTGTCACGCCGTTCGTATTGTTGACGATCCCATACTAACAGGAGGTTTAGAATCGCCTAACCTTCGAAGAGACTTTGCGTCCCTCTGCGTATTTTACCGACTGTATAATGAAGAGTGTTCTGAGGAACTGATTGATTTGGTGCCAACGCTTCACTTTTACAACCACACCGCTCGCCAGCACCTCCATTTCCTTGAGCTCCGACGCTCAACTGCGCAACGGTTCTCTAGAACATTTATTCCGCATGTAAAAATGATCTGGAGGGAACTTCCCGCCGCAGTTTTCCCTTTGCGCTATGACATGGGGTCTTTTAAGAAGGGCGTTATAAATATAAAAAAATTGAGTCGGAAACGCGTTGGTGACACCTTTGTTGCAAACGTCCATAGGCGACGGTAACCACATTCCATCAGGAGCGTCATGGGCCTTCCCGTGGCCCCACGCAAGCCCTCCAAAAGTCTTGGACATTTTTATGACCCGTGGTCTTGAGAGACATACAAGTATAATAATAAATACCGCTATGTGGCGGCTGGAGGCAACAACAAGATCATTGTGCCGATAGTTGTCACCATCAACAGTCTTATAACGAAGAGCCTCGACCGTCACCTAGAGAAGTTCTCAAGGTTGGTGAAGGGCCAGATACAGAAAGCCGTCTTGAACACGGTACGAATTCTCAGGTTCCCGTTGGATATAATTCCGGCACAGCAATATGCTGAGTGCAAACCTTGTTAGCTGTATGAATTAATGTATAGGGAATGCAATTACGTCGCTATTTCTTCAAATAAAGTCTTTTTTTCTTTCTATTATTTTATTGCCTAATATTTTTTCTGAAACCCCAAATTGATTCCTAAAAGCACAAGCTTATTACTAAGCAAAACCATAATAACGTGAAATAAGGGGCCAATTACTACATCTATACGTTAGAGAGGACGTTATTGTCCGTAGAAAACACGCTTAGTACACATTAATGGGTTATTGTTACCCATAAATACCCATTAGGGCTCATGGGTGAGCATAGGAGCAGAGGATTGCACAGTAAAGGGATGTGTAGTATGCAGACTTGTAGAGTCTGTAAAATTGTGTTTTCTTAAGTTTTCGCGACTAGCGCACTGAATTAAAACTACGTTTTAACGGTTTTGAGCGCAGAATTACATTTATTTGTGTAGGGGTTTATTAAGTTGAGTGGTGCGTCTATGATGGTGATCCCGTTGGATAGGGTGACGCACTAGGCGAAAGCGTTATGCCTCAATCGCCGAAGAGGGGAGTACTAAATAAGTCAACGAGTTGTTGTATTCTTGCAGTATATTAATTTCTTCTTTTTGCTAATTTAACTTAAACCATAATTATATACTTATATATACAGAAACCTTATCGTTTACGTGATGTGCACACCAGTATTTTAATCAATATTAAATATTATATTTTTACACGTTTATGAGATTGGACATTTTTGATGATATAGAGAAACACCCAAACTTATCGACAGCTTTAACACCCGATATCTATTATGTGTATTTACTTCAGCATCACGTTCATGCATTGACCATAGTCTTTAACTGTGCTAAATTATATATCAACAAATTGGTGGATGAAACGTGACGCAACAATTTGCCTTTTTATTTCTACGTTTCGGCCGTCCTCCGTGATCACGGCTACTAAAAAGTGGCCGAAACTTCGAAAAAACAAACCAAATAAATAAAATTCCGCGCTTAAAACCGATAAAACGCAGTTTTGATCCTGTGAAGTTGATAATAATAATCTAATCCAATCATAGTCTTGATTCATTTACCTATGTATGCTTAAGCAATTCAGATTCGAATCCATTAAAAGATCACTTTTAAAAGACTAATTCGAGAATAATTTTTCTTGTCAATTACATGTACCCAAAATGACATTACTTCAGTATGAATGTGACATAAATAACAATATGCATTATTTAA
Source organism: Dendrolimus houi (assembly GCA_039645545.1). Lineage (NCBI taxonomy): Eukaryota > Metazoa > Arthropoda > Insecta > Lepidoptera > Lasiocampidae > Dendrolimus > Dendrolimus houi. The sequence continues at coordinate 5,075,815 of CM077131.1, forward strand.
AATTAATTTGTTGAATATTTTATTCGACATATTTTTTAACATTATATTTTGTATATCTGATATGACGTCTGTGACTGACTAATGTAACTGACGTGTATCTTTCTTTAGAAGTCAAAATAAAGCCCTTAAAATAATTTCAGATTCGCTATACTGTGATTAGGTACATGAGAATAAGCAAAATGTCTTTAATGATTATAATGTTGTCTTCCCCGTTTTTATGACTCTCTCGTGTTCAATCGCCCTAATCCGCGTAATGGATAGTTAGGCATATTGTTCAGATATAGGCTTAGTAAACCTTAATCCAATATAATAATTTTAGTCGATTAATGTGCTATTGCTGTGTTTGGGAATGAATAATAATATACGTAATCCATTAATCCGTGACGGTTTAGCAGATTTCAAACATTAGTAGTTCTTTTGTTTCTTCCGATGCTTTTCCCATCGCGACGCCCTACCCTAAGGGCCTAAACACAACTGCAGCTCCGCGCCGCAAGGCGTCATACTGTCCTAAAATCAAGTGAACATTTTTCTGTAATTCGTGAACGTTGCTGGACGTGTCCTTATCATGGATCACAATGAACGTATTGCTCTTTTGTTAATAAGAAGACATTACACCAATATAAATAGAAAACAGAAAAGATTCTGGATACATCCATATAATAAATGGTCATTAGTATTCCATAAAGCGAGACGATCCCCAATCAAAGATATCAACAAATCTACATCAACCACTGACATTTTAATTTTTATGTTGCTACCGTTTTGATGCGTGTTGTTTTCAGAATTTTACAGACAAACCGACTTTGAGGTGTTATTGTCACGCGTTCTGCGTTGCGGCGGGTGGCACTGTCGATTTCGGCGGTAAGGTGTCGCAACGCGGTTATGTGTATATAGCCTAACGTTACTACTGCTAGGACGACCAATTGTCTAACAGTTCCGTCTTTGTCTAACAGGTAACTTTGAAAGCGTGAAGCAAAAATGTTTATTGTATTTGTATAATACAAAGCGAAAATTTACTTCAATAAGCCAGTCAAGATACAACTAACTACAAAGTCAACTAAACTTGCCCAATATTATCTTGTTTATTAAAATACTGATCTATTGTCGGATTTAGGCACCAGCATTCTAACCACTTGAGGGTCAAATAGAGGCTTAAACCCCCTTTGTTGGGGATTCAAGAATTCGATATAAAATGGTCTTGATTCTTGGAACTTGGATTAACATAAATTGCTTACGTGAACCACAACCAACGCAAGGGTTCTTAATGTAGACGTTACAAAGTTTTAATATACGCCGCACTAATAGACCACCAGGGGGAACTCCTAACAGCTAACTTATGGTTAAGACACACGGCTTCTAAAACCCGCGTTCAAATTTCTTTTAAATTCAAAGTATTTATTCAAATTGTAATTCAAATTCAAAAGTTTTTATTCAAAATAAATTCCACTGGAGAACACTTTTTGAAAGTCATACATATAAGTAAAAATTTAATTTTACTTCCTATTCTATGTACACCGATTCGCAACGTGTTATTGCTGTTAAGGAGAAGAAGCGGTAAGGAAACTCCTCAGCAACACATCTTGCTAAAAATTTATTAACTCAAACTTGTTTTTTTAATAAATTTTAGACAGAAATGTCTTACACAAATATTTTTCAAAGTATTAATGGAGTTATAGCAAACAGTGCGTACTCAATAAGACAAAGACACAATAAAAAGAAAGAAAAATATTATTTAAACAACGTTTTTTAAAAGTCATACACTAAATAAGTCTACTTCTTCCTTACTTCAGATCTATTACTCTTAACTAAATATATAATTTATATTATACGTTGTGTATTCAAAAGTAACTAAACGTAGTGTACTGTATAATACACTATATAATAAAAACTAAGTATGTGCATAGATTTCTCGGTTGTAGATAATTATTTGGTTTCAATGATTTTTGTGTGAAGTTTCTTAGATGTCCAGCCTAGAATTTCAAACCGGTAACCTAAGATACTGGGGTAGGCACGGCCCACACGGCCCCCCTTCCTTCTATATACGCCTATGTTTTTTGTACCTCTTATATTTTGTTTTTCTGTGGACAATCTCGTTGGCTTCAATATTACTACCTAATTTTATTGTAACTTTATTTTTGTATGTTAAATTGTAGCCGTTTGTTTATTCCTTTAAATAAATAAAAATAAAAGTATATGTGTTATATAATATACTAATAAGTTTAATATTACTTCATATATTAAAATTTCCAGTCAAAAAGAAAATTACGAACTATTTGCGCTGTGAACGCCCCGTCAATGTGTATTGAATCGTGTTAGAAAAGTATGTACTCTGTAGTTCGGCACGTGCTCACTCGTACAGAAATTAAAAACACGGCTTTTCAAGTATTAAAGAGTTAAGTTTCTTATGCGTACTTGCTCTGCGTTTATTGGTGGAGTTATTTCGAGAAGTTTAAAGTAAAAAGGGTTAGATAAAATTTATATATTGAATTACATTGAAGGACGTGGTTTTTTTTTACTTTACTAAATTAATTGTTACTAGTACACGTGTTTTTAATTCTATTTTTAAATTATTTATGCGATATCAATGATATCTATACGTATGTAGGGACACACTTAACGGTCAAGGGTGATACAATTCGAATTATTTGACTTATGGCATTCTAATTGTGCGCCGTGTTCTTTGCTCATTTCTTAAGTGTAAAAGTATGACTCATTACATAATTTTAACTTATCAAACGAATTTCATTTATTTACGTTCCGGCAGGTGAACACGCAGTCAAATATTGCTACATAGAGTACCTCCGTAATTCATGGTAATAGGCGTAGTGGAACACTTACAAGCCAACAGATGGCGTTGTGCAATAATTGAGGTCGCAAACGATTCCCAAAACGTACAAAGAATATATACAAATTTCTAACAATAATAGCCTCGCTGGAAGATCTTCCTTTGAGACGGAGGAGCATTTCATTATTTTCATCTCGCTCATCCAACCATTAGGTCACCCCTAAATAGGTAATATAACCTAAGACGTATAATTTTTATTAGACATGACAAGGGAAATCTTTGGAAACACTTGTTTTAAGCATTCCTGATTTTTTTAATTTATCGGATATCGCAACAATTATAATACCTATAGATTTGAAATTTGGCATGGACCTTCCTTTCGCCAAGTAGAGGTCAGCTAAGAACGGATTTTACGGCACGCTAGTATTATATAATCAGCTAGTATCATATAAAATGCAAAGTGCTCGAGTTTAAAAGTTGAAACAAAATTAATTTCGACCAAACGCGGAGTATTTTTGGCAACAAACTTCATTTACCAAGGTTCCCAGACACAATGACAAAAACAATGAACGTTCATCGCTTCTATGGAATTCTTCATTCTGCATAGACTGACACTCATTCAGCAGGTATTTACCCTTGTAAAGAATATTCTAAATTCGCGAAGTGTCTGAACTAACTAATTCCGTTTGCTCAGCGACCTAAAATGAGTCGTGGCCTCCGAAAGCAGAGTACACCACTTTCCTCGGTCGTGTCTTGCCAATTTTGGGCTTGAAGCTCAGTCAGTTCAGCTTCCACCCTATCTAGTATCGCTAGAAAGCGATACTTAGTACGGTTGGTATCGTCATGTAAACCTGCTTTCGGCCTATACGAACTTTTCTTTAATTAATTTAAATTCTCTTTTCAAATTTGACCGTCTAATTTAAAAAAAGAATTTAATCATTTTTTCGCACGCATGTCAATCATATTGTCATCATCATAAAATATAATCGCTCCGCATATATCATAAAATTGTAAATATAAATTATACCGATAATAATATAAAATACTATACCTATAACCCGCACTACGTCGCTTATAAATGCACGCTTTAAATACCTATATATATATATAATATATACATTAAAGCTACGTAACGATACGTACGAAGCAATTTTTTTATATTTCTTGTCTGTTTGTCGTTTGTCTATCAGTTTGTTCGAGATTCACGTAAAAACTACTAGGCTGATTTCGATGCGGTTTTCGCTAATCAACAGCAAATTTAATGTAATAATATGTTTAATATTTTTTATCCCGCGAATCCCGCGGAAATTTTCCCCCAAGCAGTTTGAAGTTGTTCGGATGCATAAAAATTAGCTTATTCCGACACAAAATCCCCCGGGAATTTCAAGTCAAGAGTGGACAAAGCCGCGGGCACAACCTAGCAATTTATATAAAACATATACGATCTTGTTTATAGAGAGTTAGAGTAAGTTTGAAAGCTTCTTTAAGAACCATAAAGAAGCGTCCAAACTTACTCTAACGCTGTATGAATGAGACCGATATAACATAAACACATCTTCGCCGCATTATAAATAAATAACGCCATAAACATAATAATAACACAATAATAATTATGCCGTGATTTGAAGTGAAGTGAAGAAGCCAAGGGGCGTGTTTAATTATATTAAACAGGATGTACATACGTGCGTGCTCTTTGTTCTTACTTCCCTTCCAAATTCTCTTTTTTTTATAGCTGGCGTACAGCAGACAGGTAGACGGCCCACCTGATGGAAAGTGGTTACCGTCGCCTATGGATGTTTGCAACACCAGAGATGTCACTAAAGCACTGCCGGCCTCGAAGAAATTTAATGACACCGTTTTTAAAAACCCCATATTGTAGCGCTGTGGGAAAACCACGGCTGGGAGCTCATTCCAAATCCCCACAGTGCGCAAGAGAAACGTTCTAGAGAACCGTTGCGTACAAGAGCAAAGCGGCTCTAGGAAGTGGAGATGAACGCCCAGCCGATGGCGTGCGGTGCGGTGGTAAAAGGAAGACGAAGGCACTATTCTGAACAGTTCCTCGGAACACTCCCCATTGTACAGTCCGTAGAATACGCAGAGAGACGCGAAGTCTCTCCGGAGGCCAAGCGTGTCTAAACCGTCTGTGAGTATGGGATCGGCGACAATGCGAATGGCTCGACGTTGAATACTGTCCAGGGGATTTAGCTGGTAAGCGGGTGCCCCGGGCCACAAGTGTGAGCAGTACTCCATGTGCAGCCTTACCTGGGCTTTAAAAAGTATAAGGCGTTGCCGCTTAGTGAAATACTGTTTGGAACGGTTTACCACTCCCAGTTTCTTGGAGGCAAGTTTTGCCTTATCTTCAAGATAGCCCATAGTTCGCGATGTCGACGCCAAGGGTCCCAATACTCTTGGAGGTGGTAAAGGGAGTTCCTTGGAATTGAAGCGCTTTTTCGAAGTTTTCTTGGCAGAGCTCTTCTCTCATTTTCTCCTTTATTAGATACAGTCCACAATTATCATCCATAAATCCAAAGCCGCCGCACTAACGGCCACACGGTCGCCGACGGATTAGTAGTACTAAACATATCAGCGACTTAGTATGCTGTTCTCACATTCTAATCCTCCCCCAGAAAGTACCCTAAAAGTCTAATACTGCAAATATCAGCCGACACATATAAATAAACAAGACTAATGCCCGATTTCTGAGGTTACCGGTTATGAGTTCAATAACAATGATTACATAAAGTTATGGAATAGATAAACTTAGATTAACTGTTAACCTACAACTAGTACCAAAATTCGCCACTATTTACATCAAACTAAACGTCAAACAAAAGATATGGAATAGATAAACGCCTAATATTGATCAGTTAAGTTGAACCCAGTTTAACTATCGTACGATGGTGTGTTCAGAAACGCAATTTTATAAGTTATTGAACCGATAGCGCTAACGAACAGATAAACTACAATTAAAAGTACCTCAGGAACCGGGCATAAGGCACCGCAGCTACACATAACGTTTATTAGAGCTGTGAAAACGGAAAATTTCAACAGGGATTTGAGTGTGCCAGTAATTTAGGAAAAAACGTCCCCGCTGGACCGCATTATGTACCGGTGGGATAGTCCATCCGGGTACGAGATTTGCCCTGCCCATCGTGATGGATGGTTGCGAAAGGGCTTGGTATCGTCTCATAAAGGCTATCTTGCCTTTCGGCCCAAAACTTCCATGGAAGAAATTAAACTATACACAATGTACATATGCCGATAATTTCAGTTGGTTTGTCTAGATGGTGAAGAGATATCTAGCAATTATAATACCAGTCCGTAAATCGACGGGTGTAAAATAAAAAAAATCTAGCTATTTGTAGACAGAATTTTTAAAACACTAGTAGTGGTTCACAGTTACCTTCATATAGTTTTTGTGGGTCGATTCTGGTTTGATGGAACTGAAAATCAGCGCTACGTCAGCTCCTGAGACAACATATGCTGTATGGTATATAATGCATATTTTGTATTTGTCATTGAAAAGAAATGACAGGATAGGATAGGAATCTGCACCCTTAGCTTAAATATAGTATATATAAGGCTTAAATTTTGTAAAACGCAGGCGGAATAAAGATATCACATTGAGACAATGTAGTTTCTGTTGTAGTTCATACTACAGCCAACTAAAAACTATGAGTAGCGCCCGCGTATCACAGCTGAGTTTCTAGCCTCATTGCCGTGAATACATTTATTGCGTTAATAAATGTTTTTCTTTCTTCCTTTTTTTCTTAGCAACTTTTTAGGAAAGCAAACATTAAAATAAATTTCACATTTTATTAATTGGAAACCTAATTTATTGAATGTTTCAATACTAGTTATTACATAGATTTCTAAACGTGTAGCGACTATTTGTATGAGTAGTAAAGTAGGCTATTTACTATTTACTTTGTATTGCCCCACGGCTGGGCGTGTGCTTCTTCATAACAGAATAATGAATTGTAGACCCGCCACACTTGTGCTGGATGGAACAACTTCAGTTGTTTTAAATTAACCTAAATATTTTATAACGGAAAGTTGGCTACACAATAGTTTAGTATGCCAAAAAATTGCTTAGAAGGTACATGCTTTCAGAAAACTGAAGCTAACAGCTTTATTAGTAGCTACTAAAACTTGTCATTGACTAAGTATTGTTAGCTTGACTATTTAATAACGCATTAGGTATTTATCCGTTATATAGGAACTTTTATTTTCTCTGAGGTGTTTTAAATTTTACGTTTAAGTTTTATTTAAGACAGCCAATGCAGAAATTAAAAATCATTCATGAATTCAGATATCCCAAGAATTATTAGCGTTATACTGATATATCAAAAATGAACTACAAAAATATCCTATTTTTTTAAATATGTGCCCTATTGAATTCTTTACGAAATGGAAAACTGACCACAGTCCAAGGCCTCCCAGGACGTGATATGAATAAAAGTATGAATTCTTTTAAATTATGTAATCCACCTAAAGCACCACACTCACTGTTATGACTACCTATACGTTACAGAAAGAACACTATTTATACTTCTATACTTATTTAATACAGATTATTTATTACTGTAATGCATTTATTCAGATGAATTAAAGTAAATATTATTATAGATATCCTAAAAGTAGTAAATAATATACACATATATATGTATATATATATATATATATATATATATATATATATATATATATATATATATATATATATATGTGTGTGTGTGTGTGTGTGTGTGTGTTTGTGTGTGTATGGCTGTGTACTAGGATATATAAATTAAAATATATACACTATAAAAAATTATACACTAAAATCGGTACAGCCCAACTAAAAGTCGTAATGTAGAAGGCTCGTAGCATTACCTCCCTGAATACAAACACTAATTCTTTGACCGAGGTAAGGCGCGCCCTTCGGTCGCCTCTAGTCTCAACTAGCCGCTTTTTAATGATTTTCTTATTGCACGAGTTCAGCAGACAGGCAGACGGCCCACCTGATGGAAAGCGGTTACCGTCGCCTATGAACATTTGTAACACCAAAGGTACCTACTACCAGTGTGCTGCAACTGCTGCTCTCTAAAGGGAGACTGAAACCTGGCCACTAATGCCGGAATGATTTTCAAATGTTACATTTCTCGCCAACCCGTCGCAGAATTCCTCATTGGTGACTTGGCGATCCAAACCTTATAAACAGGCCATCGACCCCAATGAATTCTTATAGTGTTTTCGGGGCCACAATAAACAGTGGCCAAAACTATGCGAGCGGTTAGCAATAATAAAATCGCGGTTACGTGAACCCATGAGCATTGTTTCGGCGTATTTGGACTAAGGAATTTAATATAAATCCGGGGTGAAAAGGGGTTGGACCTTACCCCATAATTATTAGTCTTGGGTAGCTAAGATTGCGTGAACGACTTTAAATTGGTAGACCTTTATATGTGCGCAGGCGTAATGGATTTATTTTGCTGAACCAAATTCTTTGCGGTAAATAGATTTATCTATTAAAAAATCATATATCCTACTCATACTTATAAATTTAGCAACATAATATTCAGAGTAGCAAAGAGTAATTAATTTTAAATTAAACAATCTGTGCTATTATGTCTAAATATTTACTAAAAACATAATATGTATAATTTGAGTCCCAGGAATCCCGCGGGAATTTCAAGTAAAGGGTGGACGTAGTCGCGGACACATCCTAGAATATATATTAATACATACGACTTTACATTAAAAATAAATAAATAAAAACTTACAAGTTACACACAATGACACTTCACGAAACCTAGATCTTTGTTTCTTTTGCTTCAAAGGAACTTTTAACTTGCATATAATATATTTTAAAAAAATACCTGTAATTTTGGTATTTATGCTTTATAATTATTATAAATATAAATATTATATTAACCATGTTATAAATTGTTTTCAATAACTTATAACTGTTGTCATGGTTTAAGTTTTTTTATAAATGAAGTTTAAAAAAAATACCTCATTAATATTACCGTCTAATCTAAAAAGACTAATAAGTAATTTAAATATAACCTAAATTAAATAAAAATATTAATACAAGAAAATATTCGTTAACACTTCTCTTATTGTCTCTATTAAGGCGAAGACACTTTTTTCATGTGTTCTTTATTTTGTTTATAGCACTATTTCATAGTTTAAGTGAATTGAAAAAAATATTCTTTTATACGAAATGAATTTCTTTAACCCGAAAAATTTACCAAATCTGTGTCAGTCTACACATTAAGAGGCGCCATATCTGTTACCGACGGCCACAATTTTATCATTTGCCAATGGAATCACAAGAACAAATTAAAAATATCTATATCTCAAAACTAAAATCTAATTTACTTTTTATTTCTCATATTCTGAAAGTAGTATTTGAGTTGCCTAATCACAGGGATGAAAACAGCACTTTTCGTCCCTGGGAAGCGATTCTTCCTGATGTCAAAAAATTTAGAAAACTATGCCAACTATAGATAATACATGCGACTCATGTCCTAACTTTTTCTCCAGCCGCTATTAAATCGCGGCATAAATTGTAATAAAAAAATATCAACAATTTTGAAACATCATTTCATATTTATAAATTACTTTTCACTAAATTATTATTGAATTTACATACATTTGAGCTAAATATTTACTATCTATCATCAGTGACAAAAAAAAATACTGGCGGGTAGAATGCCACAGAAACAAAACTTGACGTTTTATGCGTGACATACGTGATGATGTTTTATCAGATTTAGATATAGATTTAACGCCTGAATTGCCGTACAGGCTGTTCGCCTGTAGAAGTCCCCCCTTTTGAAAATCAGACAAGCTACATCCATTTCTACATTTAAACACTTGATCACTGACCATTATTTTTCCATTAAATAAAATTTGTTGCAGTAAATAGAATTATATTATTGTTCGCATGTAGATATATGTAATTTATATTATTATAATCTATATTTAATTATGTATATGTATATCTATATTAGTTTATTATTTTGTTTGTTTTTTTTTCTTTAATTATGATTAGTTTTAATTTAGTTAAACCACCAAATATTATTTAATTTTTCTTTTAAAGTCTCCTTGGACACCGGGTTGCACGGAAGAGATCGTTATAAGAGATAAGGCCGCCCATTGTTGTAATGGAAATGTATACATATTAAATTGTCAAGCTTTAAATTAGGTGAACAATAAAGAGTTTTCATTCATTCAAAAATCCCTCAAAAGGTATTTAAGGCTGGAAAACCCTCTTCGTCCGGCGGAAGGGAAAAAACTGATCTTCTTAAAACCATTTTTTAACCTTTGTCACCTAGAATATTTTCAGAATGTTCCATTTTATAGTTTAAAAATTTGAAGGGGGAAATAATGTTTACTTTTCTGACTGGCTACTCTAGCAACTGCAATATTGTCCTCTAGACAAATTTATAAACGAATAGTTGAGACTAAATTTATACTTAGCTCAAGGTCGTATGACCCACGGCACAAACCTAGCGCTCTTGTAAAATAAGTACCTACTAAATGTAGAAAATTACATAGCAATTTCAGACGAAGACTTGAGGGCCAATTCGTTTTATTCCAGACATTAGCTGCGAAACACCCTCGGCCGAAATGTTAGTTAACTTTCGAGTGGAAAAGTTTAACGAATTTAGATACAAGCTCGAGCAGTTTTTTCTTCTGCGAAAACGCCTTTTAATCGCATTTGTGAGTTATCTTGAGACACTTGTCTTCTTTTTGTTTACTGGCTCTTTTGACGTTCCTTCTCTTTTGTTTAATCGTTTTAATTACGTACTGATTAATGTTAGAAAGTAATTCCAACAAGTTAATTTTATTTATTTACAATAGACAGAATTCATATTGTTACTCAGGTCCCGACAAAAACAAAACCCACCTGCATATCTGAAACAAAACACATTTTATTACCTGCCGGCATTTAAACTAATTGTAACTCTTTTATGTTCGTCTTCTTTTGTTTAAAATTTGTGACTAGAAAACAGCCCATTGGTTTATTGTACTCTTTTATGACCATTTTGCGGCAGAGTCATTAGCCAGGTGTGGTGGATTAAGCCAACATAGATACGGGGACATTGCGTTTGTGCAGTACAAAACGATGATCTGGTGGAGAGAAGACAGTCGAGCAAAAACCACGAGCGAAGCGAGACGTGTGTACTACAATCGGGAATGTAATAAGTGACGGACTTTACGCGTTTTATTGAGTTACGACCTTCTACATTACGTTTGGACTTGTTGTGTTCGGTTATATTTGTAACTGTGTTATACGTGTTTGTATAGTTGTAATAAACTCTATAGTAATTCTAACGGCATTTTAATTCTAGTCCCGCGACCCGAAACAATATTATATAATGTATTATCTTCCTCCTTGAGTTATACTCAGGACTTGAAATACTGGTCAAAATGTGGTATCGTTATTTGTACTAATAATTGATAAATTTAAAAAATAAATATCGTTATAAAACTTACCGTTAATTTTAGTAATTTTACCGGTAAAAAATATTAAGATAATACTATTTTTATCGGTAAATTTACCGCTATAACTATATTTTGTTACCATCGTCACTCTCTTTCACTCGCAAAGATTGTCAAATAGCGCTGTGCTATGAGCGCGAGTAATATTTAGAGTTGTGTTTGTCGATTGTTTCGGTAACATGTAGTCAATCAAGCCAATTTTTAAAAATGGCAACGTTGCATGAAATAACATAAAAATTATATATATATATATATATATGTATGTATATATATATATATATATGTATATGTATATATATATATATATATATATATATATATATATATATATGTATATTATTATACATAAGATTTTTAACGTTATGTTATAACGTTAATATCATAAAAAATATCAAGTAACGGTAAAAAAATATACCGGTATGGCAGTATCTTTTTCGAAAATACCGGTAATCTATACTTATTATTATAAAGAGGTAAAGTTTGTGAGTTTGTGACGTTGTAGGGGGTAGTCTCTGGATCTACTAAACCGATTTTGAAAATTCTTTCACCAGTGGAAAGCTACATTATTCATAAGTGACATAGAGTATATTTGATTGTGATTAATAATAAGTATTTTTAAATGTTTTTCTGATGCCCAGCGAAGTGGGCACGGGTCAGCTAGTTACCTATATTTTTAAAGGTACCTAATTGATAACGTTTTAAAGCCCTGGTTATACTCGTTATTCCTGAAGGCCGTGACCTCTCAATATGCAGTACGTCGTATAGGGATTCGTTGAGTGCAGTGCGGATCTGGTCGGACCAACGCAACGGAATAGTCTTGAAATCTTTTTACTTCTATTTGACCATTAGATTTTTTTTTCCGCCCTATTTTTAACCATGTGTCCGCATTACTCGAGGACTTTGCGAAGGCAGATGAATGACAGTCTCAATGTCATTTTTATTTTCTTCAGAATAGATGCGTTGGTTCGGCGAGCAATCAAAGGTATACACAACATTTTTCTCCAGCAAACGCATCAACACGACTGCGATCACATACTTTCAAAGTCCAAGTTTCAGCTCCAAAAATAAAAAGAAAAATATGTAGCCATTTCCGATTGCTGAATATTTGAGGCGATTTAGGGCCTCCCGTTGTGCGGCAGCTGAGCGGGCTGTTAATTTAAATATATATAAATGTAAACGCATATCAAACCGCAAATAATTGTATGCATATTAACATTAAAGAAAAGCAGGCATTTACGTGACAATTCACGAACTAGAAACTATTCCATAGAGGTGAGAAGTATTAACTGTTTTCATTATTAGGTCCCGGGATCATAAAAAGGATTTAATCAAAAATAAATCAACGATTCCAATTTTCGTGAAATATATTTATATTTAATTATACATATTAATATATTTTAAGTATATTAATAATAAAAGCGTAACTTGCTTAATTTGGGAATATACAATATCTGTGTTTGTCTATCGCTTATTATTACATTTAAGCTTGATTTTTTTTGTCAAAAATCTTCATCTTGCTTTTAAACACTTTATTAGTAGTATGACACTAGACTTTATGCATGAAAAAGATATATGGTATATATATATATATACCATATATCCCAATAAAATCACCATCCCCCCTTTATCCAACACTAAAGGCTGGCAATGCATTGGCTTTGCCTCTGATATTGCTAACGTCTGTAGGCAAGGGTGACCACTTTCCAAGAGGTGGGCCGTCTGCCCAATTTGCTAGCTTCGCAATAACAAAAAACAGCAATATTAAAAACATAATCCGACGAATTCAAGTATCATGAGATCATATATAAACTCTACATAACAAACAAACAACATAAAATGAAAACAAAACTTTCTATACAGCATCATAAATGCGGTCCGTCGAACATCCACTATAAGAACCCCTCAATTCTCCATCCACACCCCAAAGGAAACAAATGTAAGTACTTCATAAAACAGGAACTGCCGATTCAGACGCAATACATTAATGCAATTAGGGGGGTAAACAACAAAACAGGAGCATTAAGCACAATACTTGATGCTGCGGTTGTAAATAATAATGATTTTAGTGCTTTTCGCAGTTAGGGCGCTTTATAAGAGGGATTAAACAATAATATGTAAAATATCCTCCTGTTACGTTATTTATAACCTAGGTTATAAATAACGTAACTGTATAGGTTATTTATAACCTAGCCATAATGTCTAATCTAATGTAATATTTCGTCTGTAGTCAATGTCGGTGAATTATAAGCAAAGCTAATTTATCCATGTTATTTTAATTTTAACGTTGATCCAAGTCTAAAATCCGCTAAAAAAGTATTTTTAAACTTTACCAAAGACGTCTAGCGGAATTTAAAACAGAAAACATTTCGATGTAATTTGACGATATTTACCAAAGAACCGCCGACATGTTGGGTTTTGTACTTGCAATGTTATCATAAACCGCTCACCAGAACATATCTACGTCGCGAGTGGCAGTTGTCAGTGCTGCCAAACAAAAAATTATGTACTCTCTTCAAAATCAACTACGGAGCGAGCGGTGAATTTTATTAAACTAATTCATTTGCAAGCCTAATTTGTCAATATTTATCAATATAATTTTAACTTTTACGTCGCACAATTCGAAATATATTGAAGTAGCGATTCCGGCAGGCGTTGTCCTGCCCTGAAAAAAAATCTAGAACCGGATTCCAGCGCCACCTACTGGGTCTAATACTGAATCTAAACCATCCCCGGACCCAGTCAAACACTATTTTTTTTACACCTTCGGTTACATTACTGTAGTTTCAGTAGGGATCCCTAAATTTGTGTAGTAATTAATATAGCCTATATTAATATGAAGTAATGTAGCATTCTAGTGGTGAAAGAATTTTTGAAATCAGTACAGTAGTTTTGGAGTTTATTCGTTACAAAAATTCAAAAATAAAACTTTCCTGTTTAAAATTTTTGTATACATTTATATTGAAATTTCAATGTTGAAAAATTTGGAAACCAATGTTAATAAATAATAATATTTAAGTTTAAGCTCTTTGACATTGTAGCGTGAAATCGTAAACCAAAAGATTCTTTGATCACCCAAAACAAACAGAATCAGATAGTCTTGTCAAGATATCTAACCTAAAGAAACTCAATAATTAAATCGTAAATCGAAACATATAATTCCAGCCACCCATTTTCTATTAAAGGCAGACCTACTACTCGTCTGAGTCAAACCCCTCCTTGAATACTAGCGTTTTGATAAATTTTAATCAAAATCTTTCGGTCCTATTTGCATAGAGCTCGAAACATGATGGTACCCTTGAATTTGCATCGAAATGAGCGTAAAATGACCCAGACCCTCATTAAACGGACGCGAAGAGCTTTCCCGCCTTTATTCTTTTGTCTATGTTATTGCGCGGCTGCCATTTTGTCGTTGGTCGCCATTTTGCTCACCCGACATTTTATTTATGAAAAAATCTCTATTGTCGTCTATGCTTTGTTAGGCAATAGACAACTTTCTTATTAAAATATCCTCTTTATACCGATAGTTATTCTCTTTATTTAGTTAGTGTACGTAAACTTCAAGTAAAGTGGTCTGCTTTATTACTTACCCACCAGATAATAAATATATATTAAACAACCTAGATATAAATAACATTAAACAACAGAACACCAGATTGATTCCACGTAATTCGTGAATGTGTCTTGTGAACGTGTTATTATTTCAAACAAGATATTACTTAATGGCAATCGGGCTATATCTTCTTCAATTATACGTACCTACTTTAACTTGCTATCCATAATGTTAGTGAATTATTGTTTGAATCTTTTTAGTGCTTGGAGTAACACAATAACTATATTGTTACAATTTGGGCCACCAGCATATTTGTAAACAAAGCACATTTATTACCCGCCGGCGTTTGAGCTAATAACATTGAAGCTCTTTTATGACTGTCTTCTTTTGTTTACTTTGTATTTAAAATTTGTGATTGGAAAAACAGCCCATTGTGTATTTTAATCTTTATGGTAGTCATTAGCCAGGTGTGATTCTTGGAAAAATCCGTCCACGCGGTCGAGCAGACATATTGTATTTATACAGTATAAAGCAATGCCCCAAGGAGGGGTGAGGCAGTCGGGCGATAAGCACAAGCGAAGCAAGACGTGTGTACTACATTCGGTAATGTATTTAGTGACGGACTTTGCGCGTGTTATTTTATCTTGTACCTGTGTTTATACGTGTTTGTATAGCTCTAATAAATTCTATAATAATTCCAACGGCATTTTAATTCGAGTCCTGGAACTCGTAAAAATATAAATAATAAATATAGAAATAAAATAAAAAATATTTAAAAACTATAATATTATGTTAACTTAATTTAAATTTTGATAGGCATGCCTAAAGACACGATACAAAACAATAAAAACAAGAATTGAAACATAGTAAAAATATACATCATGCTTTAATATTATTTTTAGTTTACTAAACATTACAAAAATTTATAAACGTTTCTAAAACTTTTGAAATTATTATGGTAATTAAACGCATATTTCGAAATTAAAATAAATTTAGCTTAATTTATTACTTACTTTGAAAGAAAATTAGTTTCGTACCATAAAACAGCTTATAAAGATTCGAAATAGTTAGTAAATTTTCCCCTATACTGGGTCATACTTATTCTTTGGAGTAAGTTACAAGCTTAAAGCGATTTTACTTGCTTAATATGTAGCAGTAATATATAATATATATAATAATAGCAGCCCATAAATGTCCCACTGCTGGGCTCGGGCCTCCCACTATAGGGGAATAGGTAGCAGTAATGTTTATTCAAAAATAAATAACTAGAACTGTACTCACTACCACTAGGCAACCTGCTGCCGAAACCAAAAATTTGGGCAGCAGTCTTAGCAACGAGTCTATTTAGCATTCTAGCTGCCTGCGTAGCTAGATTTAATTTTAAATAGATATCCCACAGAACCTATCCCAATGAAACCCATATTAATCCTCATTACAAAAACAAATACAAAAATATTCAGGCAACTTTAATTTTAATTTTATAGGTGTACATATGTTATCTTACAATTATTATAACAAAATGTTATCTTATACTGCAGATTCGAATAGTAAGTAATGTAAACAGTTGCAACTGTTTATATAACTAACTAATGAAATTTGACTATTTAAACAACAATATTTACAAATTTAGAGTTGAATACAAGTACATTTATGATCACAGCCTAAATATCAACGAATAAGTAACTCATATATTTACCTAACTATAACATAGATTCGTAAAATAAATGAGAATTAAATTTACAATCAAACAATCAGGATAGCTTTAGATTATACTTTGAACAAACCGTTTTTACTAATGCAAAAAAAAATGAAATAAAAACGCAAATATTATCTACAAAGAAACAGTTACGATATAAATTGGAAACATCAGTTAGACTATTCATATAATGAGAATAACAGACATCCGACTCAATCAGAAGTCAAGCGAGAAGTGAAACAACTGCAACTTCGCGCCGCTGCCTTTTTATAGTGAGCGCGCCACTATCACTTCAATAATATCACCGTTGTACTACCCTCTTTTTGCGAATGATTTGTAACAATATATTTATTATAATTGACGTCATGAAGACCGTAACAATTTAAAATATTGACTACCTCTACCTTCAACTTTGAGTTAAAGTTTAAATAAAAGTAT
This sequence comes from Dendrolimus houi, assembly GCA_039645545.1. Lineage (NCBI taxonomy): Eukaryota > Metazoa > Arthropoda > Insecta > Lepidoptera > Lasiocampidae > Dendrolimus > Dendrolimus houi. The sequence goes on from CM077131.1 coordinate 5,092,780, forward strand.
CCAATATACATGTAAAATTACATGAGTCAGGGTAGAGTAATGGCTAGCGCAAGGATCTTCAACTCAAAGGACACGGGTTCGATCCTGGTCGGAACGCATACACCACATAGGCAATTTTCTGACCTCAAGTGCATATTGTAATGATTACCACGTGCTAACAACGGTGAAGAAAAATATCGTGATGAAACCTGCACGTCGAGCTAATCGATGTGTCAAATCTGCTAAATGTTAAGCCACTTTGGAACACTACCTAGCGTGGCGGGTACACTTTCGATTCCCAATTGCGGGAGGTCCGAGTCCAACAGTGGGACGTTTATAGGCTGTTATTACATACTTAATATAAGCAAACTATTTTTAATTTTTGACTTTTAATTATTGAAAATTATATATAACCCTTAAACTAAAGAGGTGAACCGAATTTTGGCCTATGATGTGTTCTAGGAAAAACTTGTGTACTTTTGGACTAGAGTATAAAATCCTAATCAACTACAGTTGATTTTTTATCAATAGTATGTCGTTGAATCGCTTGTGACTTACACCACATCGAAATAAAGCACGCAGTGGAACAACGTTCCGCATTCCGATGTCTCTTTTCAGTTTATTCTGTAAAAATATGCCTGTTCTATAAAAATGGCAGCACTGCCATACTCGGTTTTGTGAAACATGAAACTTATACAGTAGTAAAATGCTACGTGCATTTCTATTTTTGTGTTCTTCACCATCTATCTATCTATCTATATTTTTAAAATTATAAACATGCCGTATCTGTATATTTAAGCTATAAAAAAACCAACTGTAATAGACTATATCGGATGATACTAAACGATGGAGAAAACTATGCAATTTTTTTAGATTTCTTGTCTGTTTGTCTATTTGTCGGTTTGTATGTTTGTTCGGGATTCACATAAAACCTACTGGGCCGATTTCGATGCGGCTTCAGCTGATCGACAACAAATTCTTAGACTTAAAATCTGCGCTACTTTTTATCCTGGAAATCCCGCGGGACGTATCCCGGGCGTGGTTTGAAATTGTTCGGGTGCATAAAGATTAACTTATTCCGACACAGTTTTCACTAAAACGGTTGCATTACTTTTTGTCTCGGTAATCCCGCGGCAATTTCAAATCAAGCGTGGACGAAGTCACGAGCATATCCTAGTTTATCATACATATCTATGTTTAAGCTTAATACAGAATAATTACGTCAGTTTAAGACTTCAAACGGTCAGATTTCGCCTAACATTTTACGTCTATTCCTTGCAATGCTTTATTACTTTGTAAAGGTGAATAAAGCCTTGTTTTACAAGATGATAAGTATCTCAATTAATTTGAGTAATGGCAGTCAAATAAGTCAAATTACCATTACTATCATATCTTTATCACGCATGATTTGAATTTATATAACAGTGTAGATAAACAACGCGCTGCAGCTGGTCTGCGACCGAATTTTGTTCCTCGAGAAAAATAATTAATAATTATTGAATTACAATTTAAAATTTACGTTACCCAAAAAGAATCCATCAAGACATCAATGCCCACGAGATATATTCCAATTACTTTAATTAAGTTGGTGTGCACTTAAAAAAATTAAAATGACATTCTGCAATGGGAATTCGAAATACGCGCCGTACATTAACCTACTACTTGCGCAAATAGTCAGCATATTAATTTTATTTTATTATTAACAGCCCATAAAGTTCCCACTGCTGGGCTCGGACTTCCCTTTATAGGAAAACGGACAATGTACACGCCACGCTTGTCTAAGCCTGGCAGGTTTGATACATCAGTATCTCCATGTGCATGTTTCATTATAATGTTTTCCTTCACCGTTAGCACGTAGTAATTGTAACAATGTGCACATTAGGTCAGAAAACGGCCTAACTGGTACATGCTTTCCGGCGTGAATTCGAACCCGCGTCCTGAGACGCGTGCTCTAACCATTAAGTTAACACGACTTAATAATACATACATATAGTCACGCCTGATTTCCATTGGGGTAGGCAGAGACGATGGATATCTACCTGCTACGATCCTGACAAACACTTTTCGCTTCATCTTTCATTAATCTTTTCATAAATACACGCTTATCGAAACTGCTTTTTATCTGACCTGACGTTGCGGTCTACCGGTGTCGGCTCTTCCACTCACATTGCTATCATATACTTGTTTTGTGATTCTGCTTTCATTAATTCTCTCTAAATGCCCAAAGCACCTCAACATTTCTGTTTCAACTCGTGTTACTACATCCTCTTTCAATCCACAACGTTCCCTTATTTTCACGTTTCTTATCATATCACTTACATTACCTTACATATACTTCTTAAAGCTCTCATTTTAACTGCGTTTATCCTACTTTGACGCTTCTTCTGCTGTGGTCCAATAATATGATAAGATAATTAAAGTAAAATTTCAACTCATCAACTATATTTATGAAGGGTTCCGTGGGAGTGGTAAACATTCACTGTGTTGATTATGTGGCTACAGATTCAAAGAAAACATTTCATCGAATATACCCAACATCTAAAAAACTACTGGGCGTAGATATATTGTCAAAACGATTTTTCTTTGAAAATTTGTTGGAAGAATAACTAAATTTTTTTCGTAGTTCGACAATTTGAGTGTTTTAAAAATGATGAAAACGTTTTCAAATTTTTGATTCAAAATTTACAATGCCATATATAATCTAATACAATAAAGAAAACTTCACTTTTTTATATTGTATTCTACACATAGTCCCTCAAGACTATAATTAGAATACTGAGCCTAGATCACCGTCTTCTATGGGTAAGGTGCTCAGAAGGCTGGCTACGTTTCCTCGCTGGATCGCCATACTGATCCGTTACCCGGCACCAGCCTTCTGGTTACCTGGAGAGTCTCTCCTTTAAATTATTTCATTAAATTTCTAAATATTACCAATGACACCCCCACGCCTGCTAAAGTTAGGTTAATTAAAGTTAGGTTTTCTAGGTTTATTGTTTGTATTCATATGATAATTAAAAATGACAGGTGCATGAACTGAATTGTTTCATTTATGAATTTAGTCAGGTTATAATTTATTCGATTGGTAAATTTTATCTGATGATTAGAAAAGCGGCCATAAATAAAATGTTTTTATTTAATTATTCATTTTGTAAAACAGTAAAACAGTGATTAATGCAAAAATCTCCAAAATCACCAAAAATCCTACTTTGGCCAATGTTCGTAGCAACCACTTACAAATTATGTATACAATAGTATCTAAGAAACTTTACTGAGATATATGTATTAAGACAGACAGAAAATTTTGCCATTTGCCAAAATGGATGCAGAATCGCAAAAAACATTATTGATTGAATGAAATTTACGTTTTATCGATTTTAAGCGTGGCATTTTATTTGATTTTCATTCGATGTATCGCACATTTTTCATTCGTCGTAATCATTAAAGATACAGATGTCAAGTCTCGCGTGATTGTGTAATACTGGATCACGGATACCACACAGCTTCGATGGTTCGTGTAATTATTAGTGGACTGTGGGTTATATTTACGAGGAAATATGAGAGTGAGATATGCCAAATCCTGCACAAAAACCAATGGGGTAATAAGCACCACTAACCTTGGAATCCACCTCCAATGGGGCAGCTAAACAGCTCCTGAGAGTGCACGGCACTAAGAAGTACTCGGGTGGCAAGACTTAGGTCTGCGAATTCACTAATTTTATAATCAAATTAAAAAGTATCTTGCTTAAAAAGGGATATTACAAGAATAATATTTAAAATGATAAAACTTCATTTACACATAGCAGCTCGCTCCAGCCTCTTGTACAATCATTTATAATCGTCTGTATAACGTTTTAATTTTGCCAAACATGTACGGAGTTTATAAGGAGATATGTTGCAATACAAACTTTTAGTACGTCTTGTCATTATTATAACAATAATAATATTCTTCTTTCCTCTTACTGAGCATGCACTGTTTGCTACAACTCCATTAATTCTTCGAAATGTAATTCTGTATAAAACGTATAAAAAAAGAACTATAGATATAAATAGAATAAGAAATATAAAGAAAAACAATTTTTAGCTAGACGTTGTACTGGGGAGTTTCTTGCCGCTTCTTCTCCTTAACATCAAAAACACGTTGCTTCGCAACATAAGTGTACATAAAATAGGAAGTAAAATTAAATTTTAACTTATATATATGACCTTCAAAAGTTTCTCCCGTGGAACTTATTTTGAATAAAAACATTTGAATTTGAATTATGGCACACTCACACCAAAGAGCAAGCCCGGCTTGTATATGAAGTTCAACGAGGTACTGAAGAATGGGATGTGAAACGTTCACTTGGTCTTAGCACAAAGAAAACAGAACGTCCGGGCTGACCTCGCGTTCGTTGGAGATCAGCTTCGCCACCACGCAATGGCGGCGAAACCGAAAGCCAGCGGCACTTACAAAACTACCCACATCAGTATAAATTGTGAGGATCCAACAGTGATCACGGCTACTGAAACGTCGAAATAGAATTCAAATTTAAGTGCTGCGCTTGAAACCGGCATAGCTGACCGGTTATTCAAGGTAACCGACATAGCTCGCAAAATTAGCAAGTTGAAGTGGCAGTGGGCCGGTCATGTCTGCCGCAGGACCGATGGCGGATGGAGCAGACGAGTCCTGGAGTGGAGACAGCGTCTCGGTAAACGTAGTGTCGGACACCCTCCAGCCCGATGAACCGACGACCTATGCAAGGTCGCCGGTAGGCGCTGGCTGAGGAAATCGGAGGACAGGGATGAGTGGCGCCGTTTTGGGGAGGCCTACACCAGCAGTGGACTGCAAATGGCTGACGACAGCGATGTCGCTTGAAACCGTAGCTTTAACTATGTGTGCTAGTCGAGGAAACCTAAAAAAATACAACATTTGATATATTTAAGTTTCGGTCGAACGATGATAAAGAATTAATATTTCATAAAAAATCAAATAGGCGTCGAAGACAAATAATTCAGAACATTAATGCGGTCCAATAAGAATTCATGGAGTGATAAACCAAGGATAACTGGGGTCAGAGGAATAATCGATGTTTTATGAGGCACTCTGTAACTGTACCCACTTTAATATTTTATTAATGGCTACACCGCGTCCAGACTGAGTTAAAGGTTCGACGTGACAATATCGGCTTTGCTTGAAATATTTAGCTTGGGATTGCAGTGTTTTTTAGTGGTCCGTAGTCATTTTGACAAGAACGGAACCCATATTATATTTTTATGTGCGTCTGTCTGTCTGTTGATCCGTCTGCCTATATATGTGAAAAAGAAAATCAAACACACCATCCGTCGATTTATTCAAAATACGGCTGGGAAAGTAGTTACTCGAGCATACCTTTAAAAGGCATGAAGAGTTTATGACCTAAGACCTAATATTCATTATAACCATAATAATATTAATACAATTGAAGTGTAACATTGTTATGAATAAAATATTTCTGATGTTTGATTAGTGGATCTTTTTGTAGTTTAATATTTTCACAATACCGGTGTATGTACAGCGGCTTATAGAAGCCATATTCCTGTCAATTTACATCCATATTCTTACAAGCTACAGGACTCGAATTAAAAATGCCGTTGGAACTACTATAGAATTTATTAGAACTGTACAAACACGTATAAAACAAATACAAATAAAACTGAATGCAACCAGTTCACACTGCACGATTCAGTGCAATTCGACACGCGCAAAGACCGTCGTCTATATCGCTAATCGAGAGTACTACAAACGTCTTACGCATCTCGTAGTCGTCGCTTGACTGCCCACCTCTCCATTCGGGCATTGTCTTATATTGTTGTACAAAAAAATTGGCCGCGCGCACTGAGTTTCCGAGAAATAGTAACTTGCACACCTGCGAACGGCTAACGAAGTCGAAAACAATAACAATAAGGATTAGTTCGACACTAATGATGGTTATAAAACAAGTAGAAAAACAATAGCACGTTTTTCTTAATTACAAATTCAAAACACAAAAGAATTCCTAAATTCGGGAAGACAATAATCTGCACTTACGACAGACAGTTGTGCGCTTATCTTTGACGGCATGTAACAATATAAAGCGTAGTCTTGATCAAAATTACTGCAAAATTGTAGTGTGATAAAAAGCCAGGGTCTCACTAACAATATTTATTTTGGTACTTTCCTAATACAATAATAGGAAACCTAACGAGATGCCCTAAACGCGTATCACTTATCTTTAAAAGTCCCGCGTTCTTTGAGAGTAGATTAGGACACTCGCCGATGACGGCAGCGGGCCGCAAGCTGCAGTCGCGTCAGCAGCAGCAGGACGGCGGCAGGTGGGCTGCCAACTGACGAAGGGCGGGGTGGCACCCGCAGAAACTGCAGTAAACACGGCGCGTCGAGCGACAGGGCGCTTAAGGCGCCGTTCAGGGCGTTGGCAGGACTCTCAGTGGGCTAACAGGACGCTAGGGGACCGTCAGGGTTCAGAGCCAGAGTACTCAGGCCGATAGATGGGCCTGTTTGCAAGGCAGCGTGCCAAACGTAAGTAATTTCAGGCCTAGCTATTATAAGCACCGATATAAATAGCTGGCAACACCACAACACATACAGACAGAGAGATAGACAGAAATGGTGAATAGGTTTCGAGACTATTACCATATAGAGCTAGTGAATTTTTTTAACAATTACGGTAAAGGTCAAGGCACATTGAAGCAGAGTCAAAGCGTTAAACAACAAATTGACGTAGAATATGATTCACAACGTAATGCACACATTTCTTCTTCAATACGCTACATTTTTTTTAGTTTGACGTTTCGATGTACTTCGACACTGCGTTAGTGTTTTTATTTGCATGTATTCTGCAGACAGGCAGACAGCGCCCACCTGATGGAAAGCCGCTATCATCGCCTATGGATATTTGTAACACTAAAGGTGCTACTAATGTGTTGTCGCTCTCTAAGGGGAGACTGGAACCTGGCCACTAATGCCGGAACACAACTTAAGGTTGTTATGGTGGCATACTCTAGACCAGGGGTGGTAGCCATCCAGACGGGCAAACACCTTGCTATGGGTTATTTTGTCGCCTCCTAAGATAGGCCGCCGGCCGCAGGAAATTGTATTTTTCTCCGTTCCTGCACGGATAAAAGTAGTGTACCTTGTTGATAATGTACCTTGACTAGGGTTGCCACATTTTTTGAAGAAAATTTTAAGTTTTTAAGTTGTAAAAATTTAGGTGAAAAAAAAGAGTACAAATTTATTTTTCATTGTCGAAATAAATAATATTTGATTTATTTCATTATTGCATTTCCATGTGTATATATCACTACTTTTTGCTTTGGCCAGCAAAGAGCTATTATTTTTTAAGTAATCATAAGTGTCTGAACGAAAAGCCTGAGAATTGAATTAGCGATGAAAATATAGTACATTTCGTATTATATATTTTTTCTATGATATATAGTACAATTGGCTAAAATACAGTCCTATATATTATAGTAAGGTTGGTAACCCTAACCTTGACCGTAACATATATAGACAGACAAACGGTCAGAGAGGATAATTTATAAGGTTTTGGCTATTTAATTTTGGGTACGGACCACTAAAGAAATATAATTAAGACACATTTCAAAAAGTGATCAGTGCAGCCAGTCAATACTCGATCGCTGTAATTCGAACCCAAGCTCGACAAGTGCGGAATGAAAGGAGCCTAAATCACTAAGCCTCACTCAATAGAGCTCGAGAGCTAACCTCTAAACGGTCTGCCAATTAATGTACCACTCGAGACTGATACCGAGCTCGGGTCACACTCGAGTGCTCTCGATATCAGTTTGTTTTTATGGCATCAGATAAAATGGAGCTCTATCTTGTATACTTATTTTTAAATCTAAATTAATATATAAAGCTAAAGAGTTTGTTTGTTTGTTTGCTTGAACGCGCTAATGTCAAGAACTACTGGTCTCATTTGAAAAATTCTTTCAGTGTTAGATAGACCATTTATCGAGGAAGGTTATAGGCTATATCATCATGCTAAGACCAATAGGAGCGGAGTACCAATGAAGAATGTTTCAAAATCGGGGGATTTTTTTTAACTTACTTTTTTTAACTATTCCTCACGGACGAAGTCGCAGGCAGAAGCTAGTCCTTTATAATTATATAATACATACAAGTAACTATATCATATCTATCATCGGCATCAGTGCACTGCTTGTAACTGCATTTTTTGGTGAAGTTCTTTTTTTCGTCAAAATTGTTACATAATAGTACAATTTTGAGGAAAAATTATTATATCCAGAAATGTAGTACAAAAGTGTACTACAAGTAAGAGCAAGTGTACAAACTATACACAGTACATTTCCGTAGGCAAGAAAAGGGAAGAAACGAACATAAAAGATATTTTCACATTTATTTAATAGAATGATTCAAATAAAGATAAAATAAAGAAAATTCCGGGTGCGATTCCTGGTAGGTAACTTTCGAAAACCAAGTTTCTGCTATTTGCTATCACTGCTATTACTTCTATGGTCTGGGTATCTGGGACGTCTCCAGACTGGTCCTTTCTATATTACCCATAACACAAACGCAACTTGCTTAGCGTAAGGATATACAATTTGTGTGTTTGTTTGCCAATCATTTATTTATTTATAATAATATTGTTAAAAGTTGCAGGACTCGAATTAAAGTGCCGTTGGAATTAGTATAGAGTTTCTTAGAACTATACAAACACGTATAACACAGGTACAAGTATAACCGAACGCAACAAGTCCAAACATAATGCCGAAGATCGTAATTCAATAACACGCGCAAAGTCCGTCACTAAATAGATTACCGAATGTACACAAGTCCTGCTTCGCTCGTGGTTATCGCTCGACTGCCCTTCCTCAATCGGGCCATTGCTTTATATCGCACAAATGCAACATGTCCGCCCGGCAGCGTGGACTGAATTTCCTAGAATCGTAATCCGCACACCTGGGTAATTATGCCTGCAAGCGGCCATAAAGGAGTATAATAGGCTCTTCTCCACAATAACCAATAATTAAGTAAACAAAAGAAGACGATCATAAAAGAATTACAATTGGTTCAAATGCCAACGAGTAATAAATTATGTTTTTTTATAGATATGCAGGTGGGTTTTGTTTTTGTGGGAACTTAAATTGTAACAATATACTAAAAAAAAAATTGGTCATTAAATTATACTTGTCAACAATCCTATTAACTTACGAATACAGTGTTGTACGTATATCCTTTAATTTATTTATATCAAAATCACATCAGAGAAGACAACGCGATAACAGTTTATGCGAACTTGAAAAGCGGATTCAATGCTAATCAAACCAATATGCTAAGTACATATAAAGTTGTAATTGCAAAAACAACATACTGATTGTGGCGCTCATCAAAATTCGCTAGCATTCGTTAACTTTTGCCGCGAAACAATTTCTGTTGGCACTCTGAGACTTCATAGTATTCGCGTTTTGACTTTTGAATTAGACGCTTTAGTTTTAAGGATTGCGATAGTGAAAGATAAAGAAAACCATTATGGTCTCACTCCAATATCTACCAGTCTGGTGGGTCTGAGTATAAAATTAAATTATCCAAATGTTTAAACTGACAGTCCTCGTGACTGTTCGCGCGGGATTATAAATGTTTCTATCTTTCTCAACTCCACATATTTAAACTTTTTTTAAATTTATTCCATTCTATAAACTATATCAACTGGAAAATAAAAATTCTAAGTTATTTATTTATTATAGGCGGAAACGGGATCCATAATATAATCCCCACGCCAATCTTAGCCTAATTTCAAGACCTAAATTGATGTCAACAAAATATTTCATGTGGCATTCGAATTCATATTTCACAAAAACATAATTCTTGTATAAAAATCAATGACTGTGCTTTAAAAAAGCTTGGTATGAATAAAAACTTTGGAAATTGAATATTTCGGGCTGGGACGCTGTAGTCTACGGGATAATATGCTGCTTCGATAGTTATGGACTGTATTAGGAGAGATATGAACCTGCTCCTTGCACTATAAAATCAGAAGCCCAATCAACCTTGAGATCCATCCTCTCATGGCGTGGTCCACGTTGCAGCACACAGAGGAACACTGCACAGCACCAAAGTCACTTTGGAGTGACTTGTTTTGACTAATATTACACAATAAGTTCTTGGCACGACCGGTAATTACAATTAGCATAAAATATGTTTAAATAATAAACGCATGCCGCGATCTTTCTCAAAAAGTTGACACTTACTGTTTTCAAAAATACTGCCAATTCACAGACTACCCTCTGTGCATTGACCGTCGGCTCACACAGAAAGAGAGTAGACCGCAAAATTGATGGAGTGATATTCTACCTACCTTATACTAGGCAAGGACTGAACACGGGTCGATTACGCTGACATTAATAACAATATTGGTAAAGAAACAAAAGCTTAAACTTCCGAACGCTAACAACGGAAGCGGCAAAACGCGTTCCTGAAACTCCCGCTCCAACGATATATTATATCCGATAATTAAAACTCTGCTTATTTGTCTATAACTTTAGGAGTTTTCATTTATTAACACTACCGAGTTTATTCAGTACTTTCCAATTGGAATGACACAATATTTATATGACATTGGTCTATAAAATTATGTATATGGTGAGAAATAAGGGAATCTTCGAAACTTGCACCCGTGACTGAAAAATTGAGAGGAAGAAGATTAAGTTGGTATGGGCATATAATAAAGAGGGATGAAAGTCACATGACAAAAAGAATGTTAAACTACAAGATGGATGTGTACAAATGTAAAGGTAGACCAAAAAAAAGATGGATGGATTGTGTGAAGGATGATATGATGATTTGTGATGTAATAGAAGATGTGTGTCAGAATAGAGGAGTGTGGAAGGAAAAGATATATTGTGCCGACTTCAAATAATTGGGATATAGTGAAAGAAAAGAGAGAGAGAGGTCTATAAAATTATGATTCGATTGTATTCTATAGCGGTTTCGGCAGACGATGGCCTGCCCTGAAAAAACAAAAATCTAGAACCCGATTTCAGCTCCACCTACCGGGTCTAATTGTGCATCTAAAGCACCCGTGACCCACTGAAAGACAGAAAATTTCATCAAAATCGTAGAAATTCCAGCGCCAAGTCTTTTGTTTAGATTGAGGGGTTACATTATTGAAGTGTTAATAAGAATCCCTAATTTTTATATAGCCTATTTGATTCGGGGATACTGTTGCATTCGAATCGTAAAAGAATTTTAGGAATCGGTCCAGTAGTGTTTGAGTTTATTCGTTACAAACATACAAAAATACAAATATTTCCTCTTTATAATAGCAGCATAGATTATACTATTCTATATCTACAATATTATAAAATTCTAAACACGCAGCGTCTGTACATTGAAGTAATTTAAAAAAACAACTGGAATACATTATATATATAAATGATGGAGAACATGACGCAATTCTTAACAATTTCTTGTCTGCTAGTCTATTTGTTCGGGATTAACGTATAAACTAGTGGGCCGGTTTTGATGCGATTTTCACTGATCGACAGCAAATTCCTAGACGTAAAGTCTGCGCCACTTTTTATTCTGGTGATTCCGCGGGAATTTTTCTGGGAATTAGCGGTTTGAAGTTTTTGGGATGCATTAAAATTATCTTATTCCGAAACAGTTTCCTCTAAAACGATAACTTACATTCTTTTTTAAATTCTGTGACACTTTGTATCCCGGGAATCCGGCGGAAATTTCAAGCCAAGCGTGAACGAAGTCGCGGGGATATCCTAGTCTAATTATATAACTCTACAAGCACCTCTAACTAGGGCTCTTCGGATATTGAACCACATTTGTGAAGTGAACACAGATTTAGATATCACGTGTCCAATAGGGAAATTCAAAGAAAGAGCATTGAAGTGTATAACTAACATAATAGGCTAAGGATAGGCTAAGAACTAGATGACCGCGGGACGTGGTTGTCACCGGCAAACCTTCTGCGCACGTTTTATACATTGTCGCTTTAGTCGTAAGACTGTTATGACATTGTAGTTGAATGTGTAGAAATGTAGGAGGCGTATTTGTTGTTATAAAGTAACCATATGACGGAAGTAGTCAATAGCCGGATATAGAGTTTTCTTTTATGAAATAAACGGATGTCCGAAGTTATGTAACCGGATGTCAATGTAGAAGCATTATCAAACAAGGAATATAGAAAATTGAGTAACCAGAAGTTGAAAGTTAATACGGATGGCAAAGTTGGTTTTATGAAGGAAATGACACTGAAGTGGTGCCAAAGCATTACCGGATGCTGTCACTGCGGCGAGCTACGAGAACCTTAAATACGCGATGTTCGGGCATGGAGAGGACAGTCTACATGGACAGCCTGCAGCAGGCAGGCTGAAGTAGTCTTAGACAAGGAGCGGATATAATGTGGTCGATAATGAATATATAGACAAGTAAAACGCCGAAAACTGCGTACGTTACGCGCTGTATGGACACTCCGTTTAAAAATTATATAGAGGCAAAGTACAATCAAACAGTTAGCCGCTCACTGTTCGTTTAATAGGGGCACGGCCTTCAATTTACCAGTCCAAACATTTAGAAACAATGATAGAACAAACAAACAAATACCTAGAAATATACATCATCAAAAATAAGATTTATTTATAGCATTCACATATAAAGTATACCAACGCGTAGAATTTCAACTCCCTAATTTGTTATAGTCGCGCAAAAAACTTAACAAAAAGCCAAGAGCAGGAGTTAGCAAAGCTTTGTCTGTCACATCCTTGATGATAATTAAGACATCATTAAACATTGCCCTTTATCACTGTGTTCTTGGGAAGCTGTGCACTAATTGCACAAAGTTTTGCGGGTACCTCGTTAAAACTCAGCGAATGTGGACGAGACGCGTAGTCAGCGTAGCAAATCTGGAAGACGGTTTACACTTGTGTGGTTTTTGTGTACTATTTAAAATAATTAACTATTTATATATTATTTTTTTATAATGAATAGGTTCGCGATTGACTGACATTGCGCCTGATGTCAGGTGGAAATGCAGTCTAAGGTGGAGCACGCTTACCTAGAACATAGCTGTTCACGCGAGACTTAGACACCTAGATTGTATTCTTCAGGAAAAACAGACGACGGTAAAGAGTTTCACTCTTCAGCGGTGCGTATGATACAAGTGGAAGCATAGCGTTTCGTCCGCTTTGTTGGTATTGCCAACATATACGGTGGCGTGAGCGCGTACGTCTGCTTGTCCGGTGTTAAAATGGTGAGGGAGGAACCAATTCATGTGATTCCGTGGCACACTCCCCGAAGTGTATCCTATAGAATACCGACAAACCAGCGACTTTACGTCGATGATTTAGGCTCTGAATAATTATATAATTACACGTATTTATTTACATAATATAAGACAAAGTCGCTTTCTACGTCTACTCGTCTACCTGTCTGTTTGTATACCCGCTAACTCCTAAATCACGAAATGGATTCTTAAGTGGTTTTGATCATCAATTAGATAATTATTCAAGGAAGGTTTTAGAAATTATGTAAAATATCAGAGTTTACCTCGCGGCTGCGTCGCGAGTCAAACTCTCGTTTTGCGTCCAGTTTAAAGAGCAAGCATAAATACAGGTTACATTGTATAAATTTATGTTAGAGCTATTTGCCTCCGGAAAATTCACTCACTTCATTTTATATTGCAAACTATCCCATCTCCTGGCATTAAATTTTTTATGTCCATTTTTGGTATTAAAACTACATTTAAACAAAATTACAGAAAAACCGATCGAGTACTCTTAGTAGTTTTTCATGAAATATTAACAGACAGATCGAGTTACTATCGTATCTTATTCTGTAATTACTAATATAAAAACTAATTAATTATATGTTTTTATATCTATTAACCTGAGAAATAATTAGTCTCCTATACAAACTTTCATCTATATTTCAAGCCGTTTTAGTTTTATTTATGTATCCCCCGTCTATCTATCTGTAAACTATACAAATGACAAAAATAACCAAAATGACAAAAATGACCAAAATAACCAAAGTGGCAAATCACAAAATAACCGATCCTATTTTCTAGTATAAACTTTACATAAATCTATTCCCAAATTTATCCCATTATCCGGGATGAAAAATATTGTAATACTTACAACAACTCAGAAGGGTTTGTGGTAGTAACAGAAGAACAACTGATCACAATACTTTATATTCACAGTATCTTACGGTTTTTAACATATTTCAATACGTAGTATCCATAGTAATTTGTGATATTTCATACACTGAATATTCAAACTCGACAAGCATTTTTAGAACACCTAGACATCCCTCCAAATATGTAACTTAGCATATTGGCACAACCGATAGCGGATTTAAGTCATTCATAAAATATTTTAATTAAAGGATTATGCATGACAAGAATTTATACATTATTGTTGTTTGGATATTTCAGATAATATTTTACATAAGATATTGTATAAAATATTATACTTAAAGTTATTTATGCAATAAAATAAGTTGAACACAGTATAAATCTATCACTTCTGCCAACATGAAAATAAAATGTAGTGAATACCGTCTATATACAATTGAGAGGTTTGAATTATAATCTGTACACAATTATCACATAACATAGACAACTACTCTATACAAAACAGGCGCTAATTACCGAATTAATAAAAATATAACATTATGATTCAATTAAGGAAATGGCTGATTGTATCGTTCAGAAATAAGAGGGATCGTTCAGAAATCAGAGGGTACATAACAAAATCAATAATTAACTTTAAAAACAAACACGACAAGAACAACTATGCTACTCAATAACTGTAACAATATCCCTTGTCCACCCTCGGTATTAAAATTACATATATACGGAATTGCAGCCAAACCGGTCCAATAGTTCCCGGAAACTATTCCATTTTTCGGAATAAAAAGTATTTTATGTGCATCCTCGTCATCGAATATATATATATATATATATATATACATGTTATGTACATGTTACATGCCGACAAAAGTGAATGCACACTTGCCTGACATAAATCACAGTTTATTACCTTCCCGCATTGACTTCTTTTGTTTACTTTGTGTTTAAAATTTGTAATTAGAAAAACAGTAGCCTATTGTGTAATGTAATCCTTTATGGTAGGCAGTGGCCAGGTGTGATTCTTGGAAATCATTGTTTACACGGTTGAGACATATTGTATAGCTAAGTATAAAGGAATGCCCGAACGGAGAGATCGGCACTCAAGCGACGATTACGATAAGAGCAAGACGTGTACTTTCGGTAAGCTATATACTGATTGACTTTGCGCGTGTTCTTGAATCGCGCAGTTTGTACTGGTTGTGTCCAAATATATCTTTACCTGTGTTATACGTGTTTATATAGTTCTAATAAATTCTATAGTAATTCCAACGGCATTTTTAATTCAAGTCCTGTAACTCGTAACAATATATATTAGTGTAACATCCGTCCGTCCTAAGGCGCAGTTGAAAAACAGCGTTAGACACCTGTTGCCGCCTGGCATATGCTGAACTGCCCTATTTGGTACCACCGCGAGACTTTTTTTTGGTATATATATACCTACATCGTTTAATTCATCGCCTTATGTCTCGCTATGTGAAGATCAACTAAACGTTTTTCTATCTTCTTTCTTTTTTACAAACCATGGACGATACCAAACACGAGGAAACGTCGTTTATCGTTGAAGGGCAGAATTTACATACATTAATATTCGTTGTTTCGCAAATTGTTATCGGAGATCGCATAATGATGTATTTGCATACAAAAAGGGAGATCGATTTTATTGTATATTTTCAACTTACACCTACAATACTGGTGAAGACGTTTATTATAGTGTACTTATTCAAATACTTGTAAAAAAATACTAAGAAGACAGTTAACCAGTAAAAATATAATTTTAGAATGGTCATAAATCCTTTATAACCAGATGGCATTTAATTAAACTAAACTAAACTTATATATAAAAGAATACACAACAAACTAAATATATATATCCCATGAACTACTATAATTGTAAAATGGCTGTTTTAAAATGGTTAAAACTTAAAACATATGATGAAATAAAAATGTTGATTAATTCCTCTCTAATACTCGATGCACATATTTATAAATCAAACACACACTCACTCACACACACACACACACACACACACACACACACACACACACACACACACACACACACACACACACACACACACACACACACACACACACACACACACACACACACACACACACACACACACACTCAAACACACAGACATATACATATACACACACACACTCACACAACGCGCAAACATATATATATTTCCATGTAATAGATTTCCTTGTAATAGTTATATAAATTTCTGATAGCAGTTGCTTGTCATAACGTGAATAGTGGAATCTTCTCATACAGGTATTTCATACTTACAAGAAGATTCCCACCACGAATGTATCTAAAGTTAAGGCAGAAACTTCAATAAAGAATTATTATTATTATTATTATTATTAAGTAATTTTCTTCTCGATTTTTGAACTTTTATTATTTAAGACCAAATCAGTCAAAAATTAAGTGTCAATAGGTTTCCTTTAACTAAAAGTATAGAGTGGAAACTTTCAACGGATCAGTAAGGGGAAGTACTTTAACCGTTGCAGCTACACGAAAATGGTCTTAGGAGACTCGTCCATATTTTTTTGTAAAATTGTGATCCCCATTCACACATTTTCAAAATAATGTAGTTAGCAAGAAAATGGTCATTTCTGATTTCGATCAAAAACTTACGGGACTAACCCTGGTTGGAGTAGTAAAGAGTCAGAAATTGAAAAAACTTTTCCCGTGCGTTTTCTATGAAAATTTACACACTTTTTTTTATGTCAATCAATCCTGTAATACTGATCAAAAACTTCTGTCGGACCAACTTTCTGGACAGTCAGAAATCGCATAAATCTTTTTTCATATATCTTTTAAGAAGTCTAACTTACCTTTTTTATTTATCAAATCTTTTTGTTGATTGAATAAAAAAATAAGATTGAATTTATGAAAATGAATCCCAAATTTTAACCTAGAAAATAAGCTCTGTATCGGATTTCATTTAAATCCATTCAATAGTTTTCACATGATGCATTTCCAGAATCTGCTGGTCCGAATTAGATTAGATTAGATAACATTTTATTGCTCACCAAAATAACCGAAAACAAAATGCATAATTGCAATGCTTCTTGAAAAAACAACAGGCGACCTTATCGCTAAAAGCAATCTCTTGCAGGCAACCTAGCTTAAAAGAAATTCTCAACTAATCTGGCGATTTAGGTGGAACACAAAAAAGATAGGACTGTACAATTTAAATATACATACTTACACTAATTTATAAATTCAATACATACATAAATCCAGACACATTTATAGAATACCAATATACCTATACAAAATAATCTAAATAAATATATTTATTGACATTACATATAACAAGCTTTTTATATTAACATATATTACATTACAATGGATAAATAAGTATTTTTTTAATATATTAGAATATTTATTTAAAGACAAATAGTATTTTCTAAGTGAAGTCCGAAAAGTAGATAATGTTTTGGCCTCTCTGACAACAAGGCTGGGACTCCACCAAAGCGGAGATGTGTGCGGTGTGCTGTGTGCTGTGCGAGAAGAGATGTTTTTCAGCTCTGGTGAATCCACCAAAGCTGTGCGGAAATGCGTAGTGTATCAGAGATGTGTGTTGGCTAGCCTTGCGAGTGTGCGAGGCATTGAGTGCTCAGTACGTATTTCTGGCGGGCGGGAGGGGGGAGGGTGACATCGATCACAGCACGCCGCTCACATCTCTCGTCTCCGCCGTGCGTCGTCCGCGCACAGCTCACATCTCCGCTTCCATCGCGCCATACAAATATTACATATCTCCGCACAGCGATCTCCACTGAAGCTGAGCGGAGAGGGGATGTCTCAATAACGCAATTCTATTGGTTGTTTAAAAAACATCTCCTCTCCGCTTGTCTCGTAACCGCTTTGGTGGAGTCCCACATTCAACAAACAAACGCATTCCAGAGTTTGACAGCCTGCACTGTAAAAGAGTTATCATAAAAGGATGAAGTGTGTGCAGGTGTCAGGAGTTGTAAACGCAAATTGTAAGAAGTGGAGAGACGAAGCAATTCAAAACGTTCTTTAAGGTAAGGAGGACTATTAAAATTAAATAGTATGTTATAAAGGAGAGTTAGAATGTGAGTATTCCTGCGAAAACGAATAGGAAGCCATTTGAGCTTCTTACGAAATTCAGACACATGGTCATATTTTTGCAAACCAAATATGAACCTAATACAAACATTCTGAAGTCGCTCAAATTTATTTAACTGTTCTGAGGTAGTCTAGATGTTTTGAATTTACTATTAATAAAAAAGAAATCTTAGATAAGTAATTTCTTCTTTTTTCTATTATATTGTGTTCTTTTGACAATCTTTACTTTATTTCCTATTGAATAAGAGGACAAAATAAAAATAAGTAACTAGCTATTTTTGTTTTGTCCTCTTATTTGGTATGAAATAAACTTACATAGAACATAATCTCGTATGGATATAATTATTTGTGAGAAAAACAAAAGCAAACTAAGGAAATCATTAGTTTCTAACATTCTTCTATATTTTACCACCCCTACATAGCCTATCTTCATATATGTAAGTAAATAATATGATTTGAGCAAAAGTACAGTAATATCTCATTAGCAAGATACAATTATTAGGAAGCTCCTCCTAGTGATGGGAACCATGCTAGCTTTTTCGTTTGGATAAAATTTACAGCAATATGCCAAAAAATATTGTCCAATTTTCCGTCATAAAAAGTATCCTGTATGAACCCATTACTGGAGTACAGCAGACGGGCTGACGACTCACTTGTAGGGATGTTAAAAAATAATTGATTTTTATTTTAATCGATTATCATTTTCTTATTATCGATTTTTATAGTAACATTAATCGATTTTTAGTAAATCGATTATATAAATTACGTGTTTAAATCGATTTTCAGAAACAGCTCGTATCTATGCGACATTTGTGACAATAATTAATATTTTATAGTTTAAACTTGAAGATTAACGAATAATTTGTATTTTAGTTTAGTTTTTGAGACTATAGAGTAGTCGTTTAGTTTTTTTGGTTCTTATTTTAAGTATTTTATTTTAAAACTAGTAAAATGTAAAATAGGATCGGACATTTATGGCAATTTTTTTTTAATTGATTTATATTTTAGTTTTTGAGACAATAAGTTTGTCATTTTGTTGGGATGCTCATCATTTCATTTTTATTATAATAAATAAAACGTTTAATAGTACTAAAATTTGTATCAATAATGCTATTTGGTTTCCTAATTCCTTACCTTGAAATTTTAAAGGAACATTGCCTTTGATTTTTGGTTTTGAATTGGTTATTTTTTTATTCATATAATTTTATTTGATTTTTAATCTGAAATTTTTTTAATATGAATCTCTTATGTTTATTATTGGAATATGAAAAGCATGTACATTTAAATAATATAAAACATCGACTTTTTAGCAGAAATCGATTATTTATTTTTATTAAAATCGATTTTTGACAAATCGATTATTTTCCATTAATCTCACATCCCTACTCACCTGATGGAAACTAGTTTAGGAATGACTAGTAATTGGAGGAGCGAGATGGAATGCTCCTCCGTTAAAGGAAGATCTTCCAGATAGGCCATCTCTGTTCCTCGCAAGCCTAGGCCCCTCTGCTATTGTTGGGAATTTGTATATATTGTTTGTACATTTCGGGAATCGTTTGCCACCTCAATTATTGTATAGCGCCAACTATTGGCTTGTAAGTGTTCCACTACACTAGTTAGGTACCTACGGACATAGAATAAATACGCTTAAAACCCGAGTAACTAAAGGTCTTTATGTGACGAGCACCAATAGTTTCAAACCCCTACTTTTTAGAAAGACTCCATTAACTTGCAACATTATTTGTGCCTCTATGGGCGTATCAGCAAAAATAATTACATGGCGCTCACGCACACATCGATTGGTTTTGTGTGTCAACTGTGCATGTAATTTTGTAGGAAACTCTCTCTGGGTATTGTTATTCAAAATCTACGGACATGCGTAATATCAACTGTGCTCCCAGCTGCGTAATAGGACTGGAACCTCGCCACTGATGCTGGACCATAACTGAAGGTTGCTATAGCAACATACTCTAGATCAGGGGTTGTAGCCATTTAGAAGGGACAATATCCTACCACCTGACTGCAGGTTACTTCGTCGGCTCTTACGGCTAGACTTAGTATTATTTCTCCTGCGCGGATAAAACAGGGTGAAATATGGCACAAAACCCAAGGGAGGGTTTTTATTAATGGACCTAACTAACCTACAGTTTGAATAAGTTATTTCAATTAAAAACAAAAAGTTAAATAACAGGTTTTACAGGTGTATAAATGTTTCGGGATATGAAATTAATTTAAGTCTCATCCCTAGCTGTGAGCCTGGAGGCAAGGCTTTCTTGTAACAAAGCATAAATACATTTTCGTTTAGAATTATGTATGTAAATCATAATAATAGCAAATGTATGTTCATTGAATAAAAACAAATGGATGGATTATGTTACAGATGACATGAAGATTTGTGTTATGACACAGAATGCATACCAGTGTGGGAGGAAAAGACATACCACGCACGTACCGACCCAATATGTTTACGGAAAAATTAAATGAAAAAAACTTTACTGAACAGATTCTAATTTTATTAATTTTGGAGATTTAGGGGAAACCGTACCATTGTTGGCACCCAAGTGATTGGCACTTTGTCAATTTATTAACGATACTAAGAAAGCTTAATATTATTTATTTTGTAACCATACAATAATATTAAGACAATTAAAAGGCACTAACAGTTTACTGTAGATTATTTTGGCACACAATTTATACACACACAACACGAATTTATAATAAAAGCAAATTTACAACGGAGGAGACGAGCACCGTGTAATACGTAAGCGCGAGCGAATATAGTAGGTAAGCAACTCACTTCACACACTATCCAAAATTGCCCAGCCTCCTTTACAAACATTTAATATTTATTATTTATTTAGGTTTATGTCTTGGCAGCTAGGCCTTTAAGCCAGATCTTAGATTATAATGTAGTATCTTCATTTTCTTAAGCTTATGTGTAGCACAGCTGAACTGTAGGTTATCAGCTGGTGCCATTCAACGGAGTTCTTGTGACAACTCAAAAGGCCACTGTTAACGACGCAATATAATATTTACTTAATGTCGAATTATATTTTAAATAAATGGCGAAGACGGGCGGCAGAGGGCGCGCGTAGGACAACAGAAGCGGTTTGGCGGAGTGCGGGGGTTGTCTTATGTCGATTGTCGCCCGCGCTGCGATATATGTGTTTCTTTGTTCCTACGTACGTCCGCGTGCCGTTTCTTTTCGTTGTAAAAAAATCTCCTTGTGTTATTTGCTAGAGTTACAGCCACATTTGACTATATAGTTCCCATTTTTCACAAAACACATAATTACTACTCAAAAATTATCAATACCCTACAACTATTGTTCATTTTAGAGTAATTTTACACATTTCTAGAAAATAAATATGTACATGACAACATCTCCTTTGATTTCCCGCCAATAACTCCAACATTTAATATGAATGCGTCGAGTACAGCCGGTGACCCAAGTTTGATTTTCTGTCGCACATTAAAAATATATTTTTTTAATATAGAAAGTAAAGTGCCTACAATATTATTATTTGACATTTATATTTATTTTCTCTATTTTTATTATTTTTCAGTGCATCTTAATTTAAACTTAAATTAATGGGATCTCAATCATTGAATAGTGGTGCCAAGAAAGGTATAATTGTGTTTTGTTTTGTTTTATAATAAAAATGTATTTTCTATATAAATATATATGCTAAAGCATAGATTAAATAAAGATATTGTTGCGTACTCTTTTTCTATATAATATTTTAGATATATTTTCTTATGATTTGAAGTTTGCTTGTCATATAAAAAACTATATTCTCTGTCACAAAACTAAAAATTGCATGTATTTCCATTTTAACATTAAATTAAATAACCTTTATTAACCACAAAAACCTATCACTTCACGAGTAATCTCCGCAACAGATATAAATATTAAAATATGTATAAATAAATACTAGCAACCCATTAGTCTCACAGTTGGGCTCCGGGCTCTTCATTAACGTTGATTGGAGGATATCAAATTAAAAAATAATTTTAATTCGATGTAGTTGATATTACATATAATGAATGTAACAAAAACACAATCAATATACTTGATGGAATAATAGACACAAAACCTTTGCCTCTACTGCGCGGAAATAAAAATAAAACATATACAAATGTCACGCTCCATTCAGTCATCCACGGCTTGAACATATACTCAGATTAATAATCATGTAATTTGATTGTTAAAAGTTATATTTGTAAATAGTTTTTAATTCCCACAATACTTTGTAGGAATATGGTAGAAAACTAAAAAATACAAAACAGCTTTACAAAGGACTTTACAAAGAATTGCGTTATAAACTAGATGGTGTTAGTTCTAACTTATTTTTCTTCTGAATTAGTTTAGCAAACTAGCGAGGTTTGGTAGTCATTAGTCGCCTTACCCATGTTATGGATAAGGCGTCCAGAAGGCTGAAGAAGTAGAATTAAGTCATGTGACGATCATGTCGGTAGAATATAGAACTAATATTAATTGATTAGAATTACTTAAAATTGTTTTTTCTTTTTTAAATAGATTATTTTAAATAAATAAATAAATAATAATAAATCGGCAGATTATAAAATTGTGTTGTATTTATTTCTCCATGCAGGCACGGAGAAAGAGTACAATTTCCTGCGGCCGGGCGACCTGTCGTAAGAGGCGACAAAATAACCCACAGCGGGGTGGTAGGGTATTTGCCCGTCTGGATGGACCACCCCTGGTCTAGAGTATGCCCTATAACAACCTTGAGTTGTATTCTGGCATTAGTGGCCAGGTTCCATTATCACTTAAGAGAGCAGCAGCGCCTTTGTAGCCAACATTTTTTATAGTTTGAAATTCGTTCCTGTTTTAAATTATACATCTGTGTTCCTGTGAACCGTATCGACATTGTTGTTTATATTGTTCATTAAGTTTTTATCACAGAAGCAACGAAAAGTGCGATTTTTCTGTGACAGTATATTAACCCTTAATGTCCCGCTGTCATACACGGGATCGTCCAGTACGTTTGCTACGTTTGATCAAAATGGATTAACAAGTTACACTCACCAATAATGTTTATGTGAAGACTTCCTCACAATATGTTGCTTTGTGTCGTGGCGTTAAATGCCGTATACTTTCTCAGAGTCCGCTTCAGAGCCAGGGTCCATTTTCCTGGTTTTATTTTACTAAAAGCGTTATTCGACATCCATTGTTGAGCAGACGACATGAGTACCAATGACGCAAGTCATCCTTCACAAAGTTAATCGTATATTTCTTGGGTCATCTCTTATTTCATTCAGGGTCTGTCAGAGGTGACATGGCTATTCTTTTTCGTCGCTTGTACGTGGTAATTGTAGAATTACGTAAACGAGAAAGAATTTTTCTAAGCGGTGCTTGCTCTCTACCAAGATTCAAACCCCCATCGGTTACGTAAGAGTGAGATTGATTTTTGCTAAGCAAGTTACGCTTGTGTTATGAGTAATATAGAACGGAGCATTCTGGGGCCGATCTCAGACACCCAGACCACTGTAAATAACGGAAGTTCGTTTACGAAATTTACCATGCCAGGAATCTACCCCGGAGCCTCTGCGTTGTAGGGAGTTCGGCTGCCAAAGGCTTAACCCGCTCCACCACAGAGGCCGTCATAACACATCTGGTTGTGCCGAAGGACATCTTGTAACTTCTCCCTCCCCATCCTCGCCATCAAAGAAAATAATAAAATTTAAATGAAGTATGCGCAAACAAGAGAAACTCTCACATCGTGACAGTGCTGTCACCGCAATATATATAGTTGGAAGTGTTGGAACACGAAATAAAGAAAACCAGTTCTAATTTAATAAATAACTTTCAATCCAATTAGTCAAATCCTAGTGAAGTGTGTGAAGCCTCTGGGTTACGAGTGCATTGTGATTGTGGACTGGTGCAAAGTAAATCATTCCCCTTGCTTCTTCTTTCACGTCCCTTTGCCTTCTCCTGGCCATCGCACCGCGCCCTCAATATCAATATCGGTGAGAAATGGCTGGTTTTGAGGTGACTTTGTTCCGTACGATGAGTAAGAGTTCCGATGGACCACTTCCCCCTCCCACTCCCAACTGTTATATCTCATCGCTTTTATCCTATTCCTCCTGACTCCTTTTATTCCATTTCCTTATCTTATCCTTCCTATCCCATCCTAAAGGCTAGTATCGCCTTGGCTGCCTGTCTCTTTGTCAGCTTCGTAATAATAAAAAAACATCTTATAAATAAAGTCAATGTTTCTATGTTTGTCCTGGATGCGCTCCTAAACCATTGATCAGATTGTGATAAAACTTTGGTAGGGTATTCTGAGGACGCCCGAAAGGGTTATTGGCTCAAAATATCTATATAAATAAAAATTAATGTTCGTGTGTATGCCAACTAAACTCTTCCTAAACGATTGAACCAATTTGATGAAAATTTTTGTGTTTGTTCAAGTGGGTCCCGGGATGGTTTACTTTAACAATTGGTCCCTGTGGGTGGCGCTGCAATACTGCTACCAGGATTTTGACGAAATTTTTTGTGTGTGTTCAAGTGGGTTCCGGGGTAGTTTAGATTCAAATTTGAACCAGGTAGGTAGAGCGCTGCAATCGGGTTCCCGGATGTACGTGAAATTATTTTTTGTGTGTGTTCAAGTGGATGGGTCCCGGGATGGTTTAGTTTCACGATTGGACCCGGTAGGTATCGCCGCTAAACTCCTCCAATATCATGGGACCAATTTTTATGAATTTTTTGTGTTTGTTCAAGTGGATTCGAGAATGGTTTAGATTAATAATTGGTCCCGGTAGATGGCACTGCAATCGGGTTCCAAATTTTCATTTTTTAAGGGCAGGGCAGCGTCTGCCGGGTACAGCTAGTAATAATATAATTATCATCCCGCTGTATCTATAGCTCAACAGTGTCGAAACAAAAAAATATGCCGCGGCCACACGAACGACAAAAGTTTTTGTTGCTACGTAACAGCGTTTAGCAACGTTGTAAAGCCGTCGTTTGACGACAGCTTTATGACGTCGATACTTTGTTGCCTGTGTCCATACTGGCTGAATAACGGACGAAGTCATAAATCAACTAGGTCTAGTATTACTTGTTAGAACGAGGAACACTAAGGCCGTGTCCCCATTAGACGAACAGTGAGCGGCTGACTATTCGCTAGCTGACTCTGAACGACGTATCGGTTGCTAACTCAATGTCGAGTTAGCGACCGAACTGTAGCGTATTAGCCGCGAAGCGCTTCCGAACTCCTGGGAGGGAAGATTAGTATATAACAGCGCTCCGCTGTTTCTTCTCTCTCAACTATAACACGTTGCGAAACGGCAGTAAGATAGCATAGGCCGCCGCGAACCGCCGATCTCGATCCGCCGGGATCCTTCCCCTAGGGCTTTATATTACCCGTCGCCCGTTCTCAATTAGTGCATTGTGTCGCCCTATGGCGGGCATCATTAGATTCATCCCTCTCTCATGGCAACAGTCCAGCCGAGGTGAAACTCCCTAGGGAGCTCCCTCGAGCAAGTTGCTCCCAGGGCTCGAGTGCCTTCGCTTCGCAAAGGCACTCGCCCCGTAAACCTCGGTAAAGTTGTGAGGTCTTCGGACCAACAACATAAAGTGAAGTCCAATAAAAAAAGCGTAGTGCGTGAATTGCACCGCCGACTGCGCGCATCGTTCGCAACTAATCGGCCGTCACTGAATGAGTCGGCAAGCAAAATGCCGCAAACTGTGTATATCACGCTCCGTGTGGACACTCCATTTAAAAATTATAGGGAGGCAAACTGGAAGCAAACAGTTAGCCGCTTACTGTTTGTTTAATGGCGACACGGACTAAATCTGAACTTTGATGAATTTCCGTGTAGCATGTGTGTGTTAGTTTAATTTCTAATTAAATTTAAACTCAAAAGTTTTTAATCAAATTAATTTTATTTTCTTATCAGAGTTTTCCCCGTGGCTGCGCCACGGGTCAACCTCTAGTGCACGCGTCTGGTTTAAAGGCGTTAATTCAGGTTACATTGTTCTAAATTTTTATGTTAGTGCTATTTGTCCCCGGAAGATTCACTTCATTTTATATCGCAAACTATCACATCTCCCGGCATTTAAAGTAAAAGTATTTATGTCCATTTTCGGTATTAAAACTAAATTTAAATAAAATTACAGCAAAACCCATCCATTATACCTAGTAGTTTTTCTGTGAAAACTTAACAGATAAACATCGAGTTACTATCGCATTTTTTTGCAGACGATGAATTGTTATATCTATAAACTTGAGAAATGATTGGTCTCATACAAACTTTCATCCTCTATTTCAAACCGTTCTAGTTTTATTTATCTATCCCTTGCTTATGTAAACTACATAAATGACAAAAAGACCAAAATAACCAAAATGACGATAAGGACAAATTACAATTCTGTACCGAATTTCAGTCAAATCCGTCCAAGTTTTTCCGTAAAAGCATAACAAAAAGAGAGACAAATATATTTTTATCCCAGAAATTATCCTATTTTTCGGGATAAAAAGTATCCTATGTTCATTCTCGGCATCGAATATATATATATATATATATAAATTCACACCCAAAATTATCCTGCAGCGAAATTTTGGTGATATGAATCTGGACGCACTTCTTAAGGAAGCTCGGGAATTCGACTGAGGTGGCTAAGGCAGCTACCGTTGATGAAAAGTTGCATGTGTTTAATACTGCTTTACTGAGGCTTTATGATTCACATGCACCTTTACGCCGTATAAAAATAAAACATCTGCCAGCTCCGTGGCTCACCGATGACATCAAATCACTGATGCACAAAAAGTCCAAGGCTAAAACCAAATTCAAAGTTAAACCTACCGAAGTCAACCGAATGGCGTTCTTAAGTTATCGTAATCGCTGCAATAGAGTGTGTAGGGACGCTCAACGCCGTTACATTCACGAGTCAGTCGAAAGTCAAAGCCCAGCTAAAGTTTGGAAATTTCTACGATCGCTGGGAGTTGGCAAGCAAACAAATAGTCCAATTCCTAAAGTACTCAACATTGACGATTTAAATCGACATTTCTCAGCTACTTCTGACTTTGACGTTGTGTCTAAGTCTGATACTTTAAATGCTCTTTCCGCCTTGCCAACACCTGATTATCCTCCATTCTTATTAAGTCGATTTACTGATAGTGATGTCAAGAGTGCTGTAAAATCCATTACCTCAAACGCCGTCGGTAGCGATGGTATTAGTCGCAACATGATTCTGCCCATACTGGATGTCATCAACCCTATCCTCACCCATATATTTAATGCTTCTGTAGTTTATGGTACCTTTCCAGTCACCTGGAAGGAAGCCCAGATTATTCCTCTTCCTAAAAAACCTAATCCTATTTCTTTCTCTCAGTTCCGTCCCATATCTATTCTGCCATTCCTTTTTAAAGTCCTTGAACGCCTAGTCCACCAACAATTAAGTGTTTTTCTTAATCGAAATTCTCTCCTTAATCCCTATCAATCTGGTTTCCGTCCTGGCCACAGCACAACTACTGCCCTCGTGAAAATCACCGATGACATCCGTTATGGTATGGACAATGGTTTATTGACTGTGCTGTCGCTACTCGACTTCAGTAGTGCTTTTAACAACGTTAACTTCGAAATATTACTTGGTATCCTAAGCTCTCTTAACTTATCTCCTACTGTAATCGACTGGTTTCACAGTTACCTGTATGGCCGCCGGCAGCGGGTTCGCGTCGAGGATGATTATTCGTCATGGTGTGAACTCACTGCTGGTGTTCCTCAGGGCGGCGTGCTTTCTCCTTTATTGTTCGCTGTTTTTATTAACTCCATCTCTAATCAACTCACTTCAACCTATCACCTCTATGCAGACGATTTACAAATTTATACACAATCACCGGTCACCACCTTGGACAAAGCAGTTTCAACTATAAATATAGATTTCGAACGCATCCTGCAGTGGGGCAAGTCTTTTGGGCTTCATGTGAACCCAGAAAAAACTCAAGTCATCGTCATCGGTAGCTCACGGATGCTTAATAAGGTCGACTGGAGTACTATACCTAGCGTAATGTTTGACGGAACAATCATTCCTTTTAGTGATAAGGTAAAAACCTTGGTGTTATATTTGACAGTGAGCTGTGTTGGCGACCTCATATCACCGAATTAAGCCGGCGGCTATATCTTTCATCCAGATCCCTTAGAAGGTTGAGGATCTTCTTGCCCACTACCACCAAAATTAAGCTAGCAGAGTCCTTATTACTTCCTATCCTTGATTATGCTGACGCCAGCTATCTAAATTTAACCCAAGAACAACTTAATAAACTTGAGCGCCTCCAAAATTTTTGCATAAGGTTCATATTTGGCCTACGCAAGTATGACCATGTCTCTGAATTCCGAAAAAAACTCAAGTGGTTGCCAATTCGATTTCGCCGGAATACTCACATCCTTTCTTTTCTCTATAGTATTTTATTTGTTCCAAGTACTCCTAATTACCTTAAACAAAGTTTTGAATTTCTTTCGTGCTCTCATAATTTACGCCCTTCTACTAAACTTAAATTGAACACTCCTGCGCATAACTCAACTTTTTACAACAATTCTTTTACTGTTAAGGCTATTCAGCTTTGTAATGAGCTTCCTGTTACTATCAGACAAGCAAAATCGCCAGCGATATTTAAAACCATGATCAAAAAATACTACCTGTCGTTGGAATATGATACTTAAATTCATTTATAAATATTTCTATATTCTGTAGATATGTATTTGTATGGTATGTATATTAAGTATATATCTATGTAATATATAAAATATTTACATATATATATATATATATATATATATATATATATATATATATATATATATATGTAAATATATATATATATATATATATATATATATATATATATATATATATCATTTATGTATTTATTATTAAAATGTAAGTAGTCCGTACTATATGTTACGTATACCAACATCACCATTATCATCTCAATTCATTCCTGGGGTTGTCTGGAAGAGATCGCTTTTTAGCGATAAGACCGCCCTTTGTACACAACTAGATATAATTTTAGTCTTTAAGTTCATTTTTGTATTGGTGTATAATAAAGTGTTATCTATCTATCTATCTATCTATCTATATATATATATATATATATATATATATATATACATATATATATATATATATACATATATATATATATATATATATATATATATATATATATATGTACTGAGTTTCAGCCAAATCAGTTCAATAGTTTTTCCGTGAAAGCGTAACAGACAGACAGACAAGAGTTACTTCCACATTTATAATATTAATAGTCAACGCGTTGCCAACCTTTAGTAAGGATGGAATAGATGAATGGAATAAGGACATGAGATAGGGAAGAAGGGCTACGTTTAGCTCAAGACGGGAAGCGAAGAGAAGAAGCGAAGTTCTTTTGAAGGTCATATATATATACACCTAAGTTACAATTTAAATTTACTTCATATTCTATGTACACAACTTCGCAACATGTTATCGCTACTTAAGGAGAAGAAGACACATGAAATTCTATGGTTTGATATATATGCACCGCAAAGATATGCTTCTAAGACAGAGATAGCCGATCCAGGATAGGTACCAAGATCTTTCTTGCAATCATGCTAGCAGGTGGTTACGTCACGTGGCCTAAAATGACGTCTTAATAACTAAGGGCGCTTGTCAACGCTAACACGCTTCACAGGAGAAAAATGGTGGTACTCCTGACAGAATAACTGAATTTCCTGGCGATGTAACAAGCCTCTCGTACAAGATGCGATTTGAGCGGTCATATTGGCCACATTCCATCTACAAGATACGATTCGGCGGCAAAATCTGCTGACTTACTCAAGGGCATAAGTTTGCAAAGACTTGTACGTGGAAGAGTCTTGCTGTAATTATTACTTGATTAAAGCTCTTAGTGCCGGCTTGATCGGTGTGAAACAACAACAAATGTGCAAAATATGGCAATTTTTACGTTTTACTTAGCACCGACTTCAAGATGTTGTAGAAAGAAGGCGGTTAAATATTTATTTTTGCAAGTGTGACGTCGGTTTTGGCTTTTGTTAAAAAAATATTATTTACGTTTTAGTTGCGCAAGCACTTGAATAGCTTTAGAAATAATATATCAAGCCGCTTGTAGAAATTGTACTACTGGCAGGCGTATAAAAGGTTACTATCTCATTCTTCGGTGTTGACGCTCGTCGGCAAGGGTTGTTCTCGATTTCCTGCGATCCACTCATCATATTCTGACTTGGTAATCATGGAAACACCTCGGATATATCCTCTTACGAATAAAGAAAAAAATTGAAAATCGGGTCACAATAGACTTTTTTTTTATTTATTTTTTATTGTAGTAGTTCAGCAGACAGGCAGACGGCCCACTTGATGAAAAGTGGTTACCGTCGCCTATGGACATTTGCAAACCAAAGGTGCTATAAATGCGCTGCTGCTCTCTTAAAGGAGACTGGAACCTGGTCACAGCTGCCGGAACACAACACAAGGTTGTTATAGCGGCATACTCTAGACCAGGGGTGGTCGCCATCTAGTCGAGCAAATACCCTACCACCTGGCTGCTTGTTTAGTCGCCTCTTACGACAGGCCGCCCGGCTGCGGGAAATTGTATTCTTTCTCCGTTCCTGCACAGATGAGACGGAGAAATCGCATTACATGCATGCAAAAAAATTAAGTGCCTGTAAAAAATGAAATAACCTATACGCGTATACAAGCTTTTTCTTCGAAGAATTTAGGCGCACGGCGTTCTTTGATAAGTAATGGTTACTGTCGATTTCCCTGGAATCCACTCTCCAGATCCTGACTTGGTAACCATGACACCACTTCGGGAGTATAGACTTAAGAGAAGAGAAAGAAAATGAAAATCGGTTTAGAATTGACGGAGATAACGTGTGACGAAGAAGTCTGTTATCAATTTTCGTGGGTTTCTCTAATTTCTTAGAATCCATTTATCAGATCCTGATATGATGTCAATAGGTACAATTGGGGACCTTTTGAATTAAAAAAAATTGAAAATTGGTTCATAATTGACGGAGAAATCAAGTAACGAACATACAAAAAAAAAACAACATACAGAAGAATTGAAAACCTCCTCCTTTATGAGGTCGGTTAATAATTTTTAGATTGATTTGGTTTTACCAAAAAAGCTTTAATCGTCAAGTTTGACCTATTTTCCCATCGGCAATAGACATAAGAAAAAAGGAAATGTAATATTGCAATTACAAAAATTACATTTGAAGTACCTCGTCGAAAACCCTGCAGGCAATTCCCAAACCCCCTATTTTGATGTTATAAATCAAAGGCATGTCAATAAAAATTAATATGAGTTATTGACAGACAGATATATTTACTGTAATATGGATTTGATCCCATTTTGGCTTGACTTCTCCGGTTTCCTTTACGTAAAATAATAAAATACTACTTTGAATTCGTCAATTGGTTAACAAATTCCTGTTTAGAAAAAAACTTCAGTTAGGGTTACCATGTTTAGTTTCCTTCATTATTTTACTAGAGTATAAAAAAGTTCATTTTTTTTAAGGCCACTAAAGCCCGGTTTCTATATCTTACCAACCGTTCATTTGCCATGCCATGTTCATTGCCATTTGTTCATACTCGTTGACACTTGACATCTTTGTCTTCCGTGATCACGGCCACTGAAAAGTGGCCGAAACGTCGGAATAACAAAAATGAAAATAAATTACCGCGCTTAAAACCGTTAAAACGTAGTTTTATTATGTATACAAGTCGCGAAAACTTAATAAAATATTATGAATAATAAGATATAGGAACCGCCTGTAAGAGAGGGGCGTTCAGGTGTTCCATGCGCACCCGTTAAATTCAAATCGAATTGGAGTTGCCGGGGGATCAAGCGTCCTCCAGCCAAAAAAGAGGCTCACTCGCAAACGGGGCTGAGCCCACATCAGTCAGGGCTGCGGCGTAGACCACAGCTGGATCCCGTGGCCCCGACATATGACAACGGAAGGAGCACCAGGGTGTTTGGTCGGTATTCCGGCGGAGCAACCGACGAATACCACACTGTCCCACTGTCATGTCCCCGAGCAGTGAGATGGCCGGAAACGGAATCACCTCGTTAAAAAAAGGGTTCGTTTTTTGGATTCCCTGTTTTGGCAAAGAGACGTCCGTCCGCCCGTCTTTGCATTTTTTTATTACATAAGTTCAGCAGAAAGACAGACGACCCACCTGGTGGGTAGCGGTTACCGTCGCCTATGAACAATTGTAACACCAAAGGTGCTACCAATGTGCTACCGGTCTCTAAAGGGGGACTGCAGCCTGGCCACTAATGCTGGAACACAACTCAAGATTGTTATGGCGGCATACTCTAGACCAGGGGTGGTAGCCATCCAGATGGGTAAATACCCTACCACCTGGCTGTGAGTTCTCTCTTACGACAGGGCGTCCGACTGCAGGAAATTGTATTCTATCTCCGTTCCTGCATGGATAAAAGCATCCGTTGAATCTGTCCATCCATTTATTTGTCCGTCCATCTGTCCATTTGTCTGTCATCTAATCCTTCACCCGTCCGTCTGACCATTCATCCATCCGCCCGTCATTCTGT
Organism: Dendrolimus houi; assembly: GCA_039645545.1. NCBI lineage: Eukaryota > Metazoa > Arthropoda > Insecta > Lepidoptera > Lasiocampidae > Dendrolimus > Dendrolimus houi. The sequence continues at coordinate 5,125,590 of CM077131.1, forward strand.
CCATCCTTTTGTCTGTTCTTCTATCCATCCACTCTTCTTTCGCCGTACCAGTTTTTATTATCAATAATTTTATTATGTGCGAAATAAGTTTTTTAAGATAGTAGTAGATGAAGCGTATTTACTACGCATAGCAAGTAAAAATCAATAGTTTTCGCCTACTTTCATATTCAACAAGTGTGATGATATATATTTATACAAAATAATTACAAAGTATAAATATAGATAGATAACGCTGGTATATACACCAATACAATACCAAGGGCGGTCTTGTTGCTAAAAAGCGATCTCTTCCAGGCAACTCCAGACATGAATTGAGATGGTAATGGCGATGATGGTATACGTAACATATAGTAAAACTACTTACACACACACACACATATATATATATGGCATTTTTTGGGGCCCATGCAGTCACTGTCACCGCAAATCACTGTCTGCTCATTTGTCTTTTTGTCGGTTGTTTTTGTTGTCGGTACTTTTTGTTCTCATTTCCTACAATAGTCCTACACTGGACGGGGCTTGTGCTTGGGTGCATTATTATATGGTGTAGTATTTGTCAAGGGCCGTTACGTGTTGGCCTTCTCATGGCCCCACGCAAGCCCTCCAAAATTCCGGGTCATTTTTATGGACCATGGTCTCTAGAGACATACACTTTATATACCTTATATAAAGTTTATACCTTAAATAATATATACCTTCATTATGCGCACCTCATAGGAGTGGAACTCACTGCCGGAGTTTGTTTTTCCCGAAACCTCCAGCCTTGGGGTCTTCAAATCTCGTGCGAATAAGCTACCTTCTAGGCACGCTTACCTAGATCCTCCCTCTTACACCATATCTACGCTCGAAATCGCGCGAGATAACGATCAAACGCAAACCTATAGAGTAATAAAAAAATCTTTTCAACTTTTTTTTTAAAGAGCCTATAAACCTCATATAACCATTATCATGAAGGGAGTAAGTCAAACCTAAGTCTAATGCTGACGTCATCAATCACTTGGCTGTTGAATTGTACCCGGCTGGGTAAATCCCTCTTATTTCCACACGAATCCCAATCCGAGATAGATCAACGCGGCGGGATACATCGGGTATAGCTTAAATGTGCCGCGCGTTTCCTGTTTTCAGGTTTTCCCGGAAGGATGTTTGTCGGCGTGTGTTTTCGAAATGTGTTCCCCTAACATAATACGTTACGGGCATACATTTCGAAAGCATATTATGTTTTGAATACTTTAGAAAATATAAGACCAGCATGTGTAGGGATATGAATAAACCATACTATTTAATATTATAAATGCATCACAAATAACGCATTAAACACTTAGCTACATCAGCGTGTCACGATCACAAACACTAACGTTATCCCAGATGGAGCAGGGACACGAGGCAGATAATATTTCTAAAATCGGTCATTTATGATTACAGTCAAACCATTTTCCCTGCGTTCCATTTGAAGCTCACAACGAACATGCTCACGACCGCGACTTTTACCGTTCCTCATCATAATCATAAACTCAACTAGAACGAATTATGGTGCGTTGAGTTCATTAACGACGAAATACACAAATGTCATTGGTCGATGTATGATCGATTTGAAAATCGCACCTTTGGTAACGTATCGATTAATTAATCAATTAACGCGATCAACGCCCACTTCGACCCACCTCTTGATATGGGTCGTTGTGAGCGCTACGTGATCCCAAAATTATGACGTCATCGGTGACGTTTTCTCGGTGACCATAACGACGGTGGTCGCTATGTGGAACGGCTGAAGGAGAATTTTGAGTATTGTGAGCTACAAGAAGAGCAACGCGCCCTTTATAAACCTACATTTGCCATCTATCAAACTGATTTTTATAGTTACGCGACCCATCCATAAGAATGGGATTAAAAATTCAAACCGATATCAATAGTCATGGAATAATGAACAATTCAAGTTAACATATTTATACAAATATAAACTTGTACTTTGTCACACAACAATTTACAAATAATAAATACCCTGTTGTGTGACTGGTGCCTAATGTAGATCTGTAATAATCTGTATTATAGGTCACCAGTGCTCTACTTCGTGACTAAAAATCTAACTATTTATTAATTATAAGGTATAATAATGTGTATGTATGTACGTTTATATGTGCCTGCGCGTTTGTGTAAACTTGATAGATATATAAGTATGGCTTTTTTGCTTTTTTTATAGCTTGCAAAAGGCAAACAGGCAGACGGCCCACCTGATGGAAAGTGGTTACCGTCTGTCATGTCGCCAACGCGTTGCCGACTTCTAAGAAATTTTATAACGCTCTTCTTTAAGACCCCGTGTTATAGCGCAAAGTGAAGTTCCCTCCAGATCATTGTTGAACGCGGAATAAATGTTTCAGAGAACCGTTGCGTAGTTGAGCGTGGGAGCTCAAGGAAATGGGGGGTGAATAACTCGTCGCTGGCGAGCGGTGCGGTTGTAAAGGTGAGGCGTTGGCACCAGATCAAACAGTGCCTCGGAACACTCCTATTATATAGGCGGTAAAATACGCAGAAGGGACGCAGTCTCTTCGAAGGCTAAGCGATTAAAACATAAAAATGACTATATTTTGAAAATTACTAAGCACCGACTTTAAGATGTTTTAGATAATATGTAATAAAAATAAGATATTATAATTAAAAATATCTTTAGAAATAAGTTATTTTATAGTTTTTAGTTTTTGAAGTCGGTTTTTTTTTATTTAGTACTTTTTGAACATAATTATTTTGAAATCACTGATTAGACACTTAAATTTTTTAATATCAAAACAACGTAAGATACTTAATTGTTACTTGAAAATACTACAGGAAACAAAAATCAAACAAATCATTCTGCATAACAAAATTTTGCATGTCGACTCTTTGTTCCCAAACAAGATTCGAAGTTACCACTTTTTTCAGTTTAATTAAATGAAGTTGACGAAGACGGAAAAATTCTACTGCAATTCGAAGTAATATAGACGGATGAGTTGAATTAACATTCAAGACAGATAAATAGAGGGAGGAGGTATGGTGTATGTATTAGAGAACATTGCAGCGATGTTATTATAATTTTTTTATAATTATATCATTTTCTTATAGTATTAAAGTGCAGTAATTTCATAATTATTATGTAGATATATAAAATTGTGGTCGTTTTTAGATTTATTTTGAACTAATACAAGGTGTAACAAAGTAATTTATATAAATAATTACTGAAAGACTTGGTAGCGATCGCATTATTCCCATTTGGTGCGATCGTCTAGAAAATCTTTCGTCGTGTAAGCCTTCTCGCGCAGACGTTGTTTTACTATTATTTCTTTAACTTGTTTACTGAATGGTCTCGAACGTTTTCTGGGATTTTATATTGAAAAGACACCGGGGGTTGTTCCTCCCGGCTGTGAGAGGCAGACAGGCCACTCCTGCTAGGACCCACGGAGTGGTGAGGCAGTCACATGTGGCACAGACTTAACGCGAAGTACGGAACACTGAGGGGCTTCAGAGGCCATTAGAGGTTATCCTGGACTCAGATGGGCATAGAATTTCTCCGGAGCTGCTATTGCTACCCCAACGCGGCGAATTTCAGACTCCCCCCACTGCGTTTCACACGCAGTGGGCAGTCCTCAAACGGATTCCCGTTCGCCAAAAAAATGGCTTACACATATTAAGTAAGTGTTTAATAAATAAACTACCAGGTCCGGCAAACGTTGTCCTGCTCTGAATAAATTGTGAATATAATCCGTTCCGGGACGCATATGAAGACACACAAAATAAATTATCAAAATCGGATCAACTGTTTTGGAGGATTTCAGTGACATGCACACGTACAGAATAATTTTATGTATAAAGATAAAGATTTGAAGTCCAACTTCTTGTAACTTATTACCAAAATCATAGTTTACATGAACTAAGTCACTTATATATGTGGGGCGCTGTAGCCCACGGGTAGTTTTTGGGTTCTATCGTTATGGACTGTATGAGAGAGATATGACCCACATCCTCGCACTTGAAAAGCAGAAGCTCCACCAACCTGAGATCAGCCCTCTCCTGGCTCGGTTCAGGTTGCACTCGGGAACAGCACACGGCACTATGTTTCACTTAAGAGCTATCACTTTGTACACAGACTAGGTCTTAATAAGAGTTATTCGCACGGCTAGTAATTACAATGATTTTGGTCTATAAAAAACCAGATGAGCGCACGGCGCGATGTCGTTGAACGTTGACAGCGAATGACGTCTCAAAAAGCCTTTTGAGACGCAGGAGGGTATAGGCAGCCGCCTATACCCTCCTGCGTTAACCGTCACCCTACACAAAAATAGAGTAGACAGCAAAATTATTATTTTACTAGGCAAGGACAGAACAATATATAATAATAACAGCCCACAGACGTCGCATTGAGACCTCCTATTTATAGGCGAACAGATAGTATACTCGCCATGCTTATCCAAGGCGAATAGGCGGGTCTTGTAGTGAAGTAACTGTAAACGAATCAAATAAATAAATAGTACCTACATTTTCATCTTTCACCGTCAGCAGCTGGTAATTTTATTTGTATAGAGAGTTGGAGTAAGTGCCTTAGCTGCGTTTTACCTTATATTAACTTCCTAGATTAAATGTAGCTATTCGAAAGTAAGCCTAAATTCTAACTGGCAGCAGCGTTGTGACTGCATTAATTGATTCAATAAATTAAATTCATTATTTCAATATCGCAGTGTGCGCTTGCCAAATCTAACCCGTCGCATCTAAATAACACCTCAGCGCTTTCATTAAAACACGAAACGGGCTGCGTCCCGTAAATAATTTAAATTTAACCCCAGTGCAGATTAATATTTACAACCCCACGGCTGGTTAGCCTTTTGGTTCTATTTTTGATCTTACAAGCGACTCATTGTCGACAACTAGAGTTTTCGGGAAAACGAAAAGTTTACTCAAGTCTAGGTGTCTCTGGAATTGACAAGACTCAACCCGAACCTATTCATTGTATATTACCCAAAATAATCATGACTGTGTTGTTTGCTGCCAATATATAAGGAGTGAATAAATAAATTCCTTTACAGAAATTGAACCTTCAGGTTATTCTATGATAAGAGTGTCCTTATGGCATATAGTGATCTCTTCCAGGCAATTATTGATTTTAGGAAGTAAAATAGGCTTTCACAGTGATGGTGTAAACAATAATTAATAAATATATAATTCAAAAAATTATTGAATACACCAGTAATAGTTATAAGTTCATTGAAATGTCATTGTCAAGAGTGACATGTTATCAATGTCACTAGCGAAGCGTCGTATCTGTGAAGATGAGGCGGCTATATACGAAGGGAAGAAATATAACCTCTTCTTGGGAATGGTCTCCGGCGCACCAAGTTTAAGACGAATCGCTATCCATTGCCTTATTCAAAGTGAATTATAAGGTAATTAGTGTTAATATCAGGAGTAATAATTGTTATTTACGTAATAGAAAGATTATTTTGTTGGTTTAGAAAAGTAAAGTTGTTGGACATTGTAAAAGATGTTAATTTCATAAATATACCTACATATTCATGTCATATCATGATGAATTCTGATGACTAAAGCCTTCCTGAGCTTATACGACCCTGGTGAGCTTACAGACTTTACATCTTGACTTATCGTGACTATATACACACACAACGAATACAATAAATGTATACATGCATATATGGATAAGATGAAAGAAAAGAAAGATACAGAAAATAACATTGCTATAAGATTTGATAGTACCAATAGCATTCAATTATTATCAGAAAATAATAATAATATGTTCAATAGATATTTTATATTTCCAAAACAAATTGTGTAACAAATTGAAGATAAAATTTTGAAAATGTATTAAAATCTATACAAACAGGGAATAGCTCTAAATCTGTTTGGCATGTATATCGATTCCAATAACCGTTCTACAGGATCGTTATAATAAATTGCAACGATATATGGAACAATACAGATCGATACAAAAAAATTAGGTCCTAATGTAATTTGCTGTTTTCAGTATGATATTCTTCTAATACTTACTTACTCCGTTGGCTCAGCGATCCAAATTGGGTCTTGGCCTCCGAAAGCGAGAACATGCCAATTTTCTCAGTCCTGTGCGGTTTCTTGCCAATTATTGGCTCGTAGCTCCGACAGGTCAGCCTCCACAATGTCCTTACAGCGAAATTTGGGACGGCCGACTGGACGCCGACCTACCGGCCGTCCCAAATATGCTTTCCTCACGCTGCGATCCTCTCCCATCCGTTCTACGTGACCGAGCCAGTGGAGGCGGTGAGCTTTTATTTCTCCTATTATGTTATCCCAGGACCCAGAATCTTACGGAGAATCTTCCTTTGCGCTACTAAAAGCTGGTTCTCCTCCTTGAGGGTAAGCGTCCAAGCTTCGCACCCATACATCAGGATGGGCCGTATGACGGTTTTATAGATCCTGATTTTCGCTTTTCTGTTTAGAAGCCTGGACACCAGTACCTTATGCAGGGCTGCACAAAACCTCAGGGCGTTTTGTATATATTCTTCTAATAAGGAATATAATAAATAGGTTTGGCGCAATATTATAATAGTCGCCTTGCATCAATTTGTGTTTGTGTTCCACCGTGACTCGGAACAATATATTTGTATAGGCTGTATGCTGCTGAGAAATAAACAATAATTAATTATACTTTAAAAGTTAAAGACGTAGACACAAATGTTTTGTGACTTTGGTCGCTAGTATCTCTCCAATAAAACGTAATTAAATCATTTGATTTATAGCGTCATGATTTTTGAAGATATAACTAATAATACATGAGGTTGTCTGGAAGAGGTCCATTTTTAACAATAAAACTGCCATTTATGCATAATTAGACATAGTTTTAGTCTGTGAGTTTATTTTTGTATTAGTGTACAATAAAGAGTTCTTGATTGATTGATACATATATTTTTTATTCAATGTACTGTTCATAGATTTTTTTTGTATTTTTGCTGCACTTGTGTGTAACGGCATAATATGTGATAAATACATACTTTCTCTAAAACTTTATCAATACAGACGTACAGTAGCTTCCGAGAATACACACTGAGACGACCAATGGAAAAGACAATTTTAAAAATCCTGTTGGACCTGTTGTCGTCAAAATGCCTACGGAACCCTAAAAATATATCTATGTAATGTTAATGACAAATTCAGTGGCAAGTCACGGTCCGTTGATTAAAATACAGCCGACAAATGCGTGAGGCAACGCTGTCAGGTAATTCTTTCGCGCAAAGCCAGCTTTGTCCCGATGAAAAAGATATTAATTCTCCGGTTGTTTCTTTCGATCCAAAATTTCTTCTTTATTGTTATTAGAATTATTATTTTTATTATTATTATTGATAACAATTTGTTGGTTTAATTAGGAGATTTCGCAATCATTTGAATGAATAATAGAATGACCGGCATGTAACACATACTAGACTTGCTAGGAATTTCCCTTAATTTAGGTTGCCTGGAATAGATTGCTAGCGCTTGCTAGGATTGATGACCTAGCGAACACTACGAAAATTTCACTTTATTTTGATACTTAACATGAGTCTACGAAAGTGGCCGCCTTAGGCCTGATCTAAATTCTGTAGATTTCTACATATTTGATGTGCGTTTTAGGCGCTGCCTATACTGTAAAAAAAAAATCATCCTTTTTTGTAATTGTTTATTTGCGCAATTAAACGACATCTAATGCAATGTGTATTTCAAAGCTTAGCAAGTTCCGCTGTTGTTGTGGGTCCAATATAATACTCTTCGAAGGCATCGTACGGTCGATGGCCCTGTATGGGGCCCCAGTGTGGGCGGACCGCCTGACGGCCCGAAACGCTGCGCTGCTTCGCCAGGCGCAGCGTGTTTTGGCCGTCAGGGCAATAAGAGGATACCGTACGATGTCCTTCGAAGTGGCCTCGCTACTCGCCGGATCCCCCCCATGGGACCTGGAAGCCAGGGTCCTAGCGTCGCTGTATACGTGGCGCAAAGAGGTCCTGGCCAGGGGCACCAGACCCGCGCCTCGCGAGATCGAGGCGTGCCGGTCGGAGCTCCGGCAGGTCGCCGTGGGGGTCTGGGAGGAACGCCTTCGACGCCCCAGTGCGGGCTCCGCCACCATCGAGGTGGTGAGGCCCGTCTTGCACGACTGGCTTAATAGACGTCACGGCACCCTGACGTTCAGGCTGACGCAGGTACTCTCGGGGCACGGCTGCTTTGGGAGGTACCTGTGTCGCCTCGGCCGCGAACCAACGTCAGGGTGCCATCACTGTGACACAGGCGACGAAGATACGGCGCTGCACACACTCCAGGAGAGTCCAGCCTGGACAGAGCAGCGCCGAGACCTCATCGCCTTTATCGGATTCGACACCTCGCTCCCGGCCGTGGTTCGCACCATGGTTGGGAGCAAACCCGGATGGGACGCTGTCTCCTCCTTCTGTGAGCGCGTCATGCTTGCGAAGGAAGAGGCGGAGCGGGAGCGTGAGCGGACGTCATTGGTCCGCTCCCGCCAAAGGAGGACGCGCCGACGCCGGAGGGCGGACTTCGACCTTCGGCCACCGTAAGCGGGTGGCGCGGGTGGGGCCCTTTGGGGCATAGGGGTTCTCACTCACCCGCACATGCCGTCGAGATGAAAGCGCTAGTGTTCCGCGCGCGCTCATTTCTCCCCCCGTGGGGCGCGTTACAGACCGCCCCACGCCCGGACTAGACATGGACGACGCCGGGGGTTCAATCCCTCGGCAATGGAAGAGGTCTCGTGAGGGAGGCCCACGCCTGCCAGGGCACGCGGTGCCGGGAATCCCAATTACCCGTAGCCCTGGCATAATGCGCAGGACGGAACACCCAGGGGTTTTAGTGGGTATCCCTAACTGGGGAGTGGCAATAGCGTGGCACCAGTTTTGACTGAGCGCGCTAGTGCCACCTCCAATCTGGCGAATCCCACACACGGGTCGCGAATTATCCCCCCAGGCTTCTGTGCCTGTCGCGGCTTAGTCCTCAAACGGATTTCCCCTGGCCAAAAAAAAAAAAAGGGTCCAATATAATGGACAACTCTGGCGCCGATCTCCGTCACCCAGACCAGAGTAAATAACGGAAAGTACGTTTACGAAATCAATGCGAAAAAATCCCGGAAATTGAATTCAGGACATTTACATTCCAGTCGTGGAATAAGAATACTAATAAATAATGTCATTAAAAATAATCCATTTTTGATTGATTTGGTCTATAACGTTTTTAAAGCATTTTATGTTTCTGTTCTTCCCCTTAATTAAGTGCATTACAAAATTTTTAGGATTCCATTTTTGCGAAGATGTCTACAAAATCACAAAAAAAGCTGGTGAAACTACTTAGGTATAACTTTATAACCATCTATTTAACTTTCATAAAGCGACTCTCGAGGGAGGTAAAGTCTAGATATTTCATAGTTAATCGTATACTTGGGACCGAACTTTGTAGCTAAGTGTTTACTTTGTAATTATAGAATACGTGACTTTTAGTTTAATGTTTTAACTAAATAATTGAAGTTTAAATGGTTAAGTAAAATAAGCTATCAGCAAAAGTATTTTTGTAAGTATTACAAAGGTATTAACCTTTGTATCGTTACCATGTCGAATCAATTTCGATTTCATCGATGCTCAAGTGTTGTAGCTCTCTAGCAATATCGGACATCAATTTTTTGACTGTCAACACTACGTAATGATCAAAAGGGAGAGTGGCAACACCAGTGCAATAACGGCGGCCGAACGATTAAAACAAGATACAAGCGCGCACACAAAATTCAAGTGCCACCCCACCAAAATCTCAATATTCGAAAAAGGTGCTAGCTACAGACTCAGGTAGGTACAGTGTTTATATCGTTACTGCTAGATATAGAACCTTGAGCGTCGAAAAGGATCAAAATTTTACCCAGAGTGCTGTTCGATCGCCTTTGCTGGGCAATCGAATGCTACAACCTTTTTTACGTTTTCACTTAAAAACAACATAAACATTTTTACGGTTTCATGCGTAGTAGCTTAGTGTCTATATATGTATATATATATATATATATATATATGTGTGACAAAATGTGAGTCTATAATTTAGGCTAATTTTGACTCCAAAATAATACATAAATGACATATTTGTATCGACATTCAATTGTAATTCCTTAAAACTGACAAAGATAATTAAATTATATTATTAGAATATATAGGTACATGTAGTGTAAATTATGTTACAAATGATTAAGATACATGTTATTGAGATTCTATATAAAGAATTCTGTAAAAATAATATGCTTGTTAACAATTAATGAAAGTATAGTGATTAATCAACCTAAGACATAATTATTAATTGTAATTATGTAGATAACGAATGTTATTGTACGCTCTCATCGGGCCAACTGTGCTTTCTTCATTCTATTTATACCACCTTTATGTACACAGTTTTACAATAAAGTATTCTATTCTATTCCACCGCGCCATGTTTCGTTCAACGACGTTGGTTCAAGTCTTGACTAGAAAACATGCATCTTTAGACAGTTTTCCTCTGTTATGCATACATATTGCTTCAATTGCCACGTGCTATATATGAAGGAAAAATATCGTAATTAAACTTGAATATTGAAATGTCTGAAACCCACCAGTCTGCCTTAAATTTTGATGATTTTTTTGTATGTGTTCAAATGGATTCAATGGCTTAGATTCACAATTAGACCCGGTAGGTGGCGCTAAAATCGGGTTCTAGATTTTTATTTTTTCAGAGAAGAACAACTATTATTATTATTATTATATACATTAATTCACAGTAATTTTCTGATTGTATGCAAACAGAGCCGTCTCGTGTAGACGTTTTTATTAAATCTTACTTATTTTCACGTGGAACTATGAAACGTTGAAAATTGTTATCTATAATATTATAAAACAGTACAAACAATAGTAACATTAATAATAGTTGTCCTTCTCTGAAAAAATAAAATCTAGAACCCGATTTCAGCGCCACTGACGGGTCTAATTGTTAATCTAAACCATTGAATCCATTTGAACACATAAAAAAAAAACATCAAAATTTACGGCAGACTGGTGAACGACGGAGAACCCAATACATTTTTTTTGGATTTCTTGCCTGTTTGTCTATTTGTTCGGGATTCACGTAAAACTACTGGGCCGATTTCGTTGCGGTTTTCGCTGATCGGCAGCAAATTTTTAGGTTTAAGATCTACGCTACTCTTTATTCCGAGAATCTCGCGTGAATTTCCTGGGAATGATTTAAAATGGCGATTAAAAAAACCTAATTCCAATGTGATTTTTTCATTGAGCGATAGCAAATTTTATGTAATAAAATGTATAATATTTTTTATCCCGGCAATCTGGCAAGAATTTTCCCGGGAGAGGTCTGAAGTTGTTCGGTAAAAATTATCTTATTCCGACACAGTTTCCATTAAAACAAAACTAACATTCGTTTTTAAATGCTGCAATATTTTGTGTCCCGGGCATCTCGCGGGTACAACTCAGACTAGCAGATTCCGAAAATATTTTTTTGCATTTTTTCAATTTGCCTTTCTGTATGTCTGTTAGAGCATCGCATGACACCTACTAAAAGGATTTATATAAAACTCGATAGAGAAATAGCTTACTCGTATCCCGGGTCAATACTTAGGACACTTTTAATACCAGTAAATAAAGTCATTTCCATTGGATAGACCAATATAGCCAGAGAGAGAGGCCGTGACGGGTGCGTGTTTTTTGTATATATTATTAATTTAATTAAAATCGATAGTCATTCTCAAGTTATGTACCGATTTTGATGAAATATTTGGTGTGTGTTTGAGTGGGTACGCAAATTATTTACATTCACAATTGGAACCGGTAGGTGGCACTGAGATCGGGTCCTAGAGTTTTACTTTTTGAGGGCAGAACAACGTCTGTCGGGACCTCTAGTATGTCAATAAATCTTAATTTGGTTTTTTTTGTTTTTCCTTATAGGCAAACTGGCAGACGGGTCCATTTGGTGGCAAGTGGATACCATCAACCATGGACATCTGCAACACTACGGGAGCCGATGCGTTGCCTACATCGTTGAGACTTTAAATATCTGCTCATTCCACAGCTTGCTCACGTATGCTTCATTTTCATGAACTAGGCAAATAAGCCTTAGCCAAATACAATACCCGGTCCCCTAAAATATGGAGGCTTGAGTCCAGTAGTGGGACGTTTAGGAGTAAATATCATTTACATTATATATTAAAGCCCTATATTTCTTGAAGTCAAGTTACCAACTCCAAAATCTTCGTACATCGTCACATCTGTCAACGAATATACACAATAATATTTTCGTTTTGGATATTTATTATAATCCGGGCGTGATTTGCAGTAACGCGAATACCCGTTCGCAAAATATACGACAGTTACGTATACGTCGAATTAGAAAGGAGTAAGAAAGAAAAAACATTTATCTGCTACACACATTGAAAAAAGTTAATACTTCTTTAAGATGTGTATGATGTATTTTTATATTAGTTTTCAGTGATTTTCATGATTCATTCTATAAAATCTACATTGGTTTACATTGGTTAGGACCAATGTAAACCGTTCTCAGGAAAGATCCCCAGGATATAAAGTATTACAGGTTTTTCGTCACCATATTTCCTGTCTATTAGAGATAATCGCATAAATACGTGAAACTCGAACAAACTGACAAGAAGGTGTAAAAAAATCATGTTCTCCATCGTTCATATAAAACAGTATACAGCTTCAATACACAGCCGTACGTTTATAATTTTATGCTTAAGAAATATATAATACTAGAGTTTACCCCGCGGCTCTGGCGCGGGTCAAACACTAGTGCGTACCTCTTGTTTAAAGAGCAGGCGTTAATACAGGTTACATTGTATTATATTTTTATATCGTTGCTATTTGCCCTCGGAAGATTTACTTTATTTTATATCGGAAACTATCCCACCTCCCGGGATGAAAAGTATCTATGTCCATTTTTGGTATTCAGACAGACAGAACGAAACTACCAAAACTACCACTACTGGCACAACTACCACAACTACCAAAACTACCACAAATACCAGAACAACCAAAACTACCACAACCATCAAAACTACCGCAATAACCAGAACAACCCAAACTACCGAAACTACCACAACAATTAAAACTCCAAACTACCAGCCAAAACTACCACAACTACCAAAACTACCGAAACTACCAAAACTACCAAAACTACCTAAACGACCAAAACGATCAAAATAAACTAAACGATGAAAATGACAAACCACAAGTAAAAAACCTATCCTAGTTTCCGGGATAACCTTTACATAAATCTATCCAATTTTTCGAGATAAAAAGTATCCTATGTTCATCCTCGGCATCGAAAAAATATATATATATATATATATATACTGAGTTTCAGCCAAATCGGTCCAGTAGTTTTTCCGTGAAAACGGAACAGACGACGGACAGCGGACAGACAGACAGACAGACAGACAGACAGACAGACAGACAGACAGACAGACAGACAGACAGACAGACAGACAGACAGACAGAGTTACTTTCGCTTTTATAATATTAATAGGAACTAGCAAATCTGACAAACGTTGTCCTGTCTGAATTTTAAGACAACAACACTTTTCAGGATAAAAACTATCATATCTCTAAATAATCTAGCAAGTTCGAGCAAGCACATGTTTTTACCTTGTTTAAAGCTATTTAAGCGAAGTATGTACTTTGTCAAAATTCAAACTCTTTGGTTTGGCTACTGAGGCACCGTGGCCTTTTTCAATTTAAATAGAGGTGAATATGCTTGATTACTAATGATTAGAACATTTTCACTTAAGAGGCTTTTTAGACCTGATTCAAATCGGTGTTTCAGAAAATCAACCCCGCACGGCGTGGTTGATTTTGCGTGGCGAAATATTGCAATTGAACACACCTACGCGCACCGTGTCCATACCAACTTGATTCAATTTATTTCATTCTAAGGCTGCCAAGCATGAGAGCGAGACAAAATATCCTAAAGTGAGACAGATCGTTTATAACCTTAATAAGTATTGAAATTTTGATGTAACTTCATAAGCGTCTTTAGCTCAACGGTTCACCGAGCGCAATAGTAACAAAGAGGTACAGGGTTCAGATCCTCGGGCTAAGTGTCTCCTTTTATTTTTTAATATTTTTTAGACGAGTAAACTTTATTAAAATGATGTAATTGTATTATGGAACAACAATGAATCCATATATAGGTATATATATATTAATATAAATGCGAAAGTAACTGTCTGTCTGTCTGTTCCCTTTTAACGGAAAAACAACTGGACCGATTTGGCTGAAATTCGGTATATATGTAATTTAATAATGACGGTGAATAAGAGATACTTTTCATCCCGGGTAATGGGATAGATGTATGTAAAGCTTATCTCAGAAAGTAGAACAGGTTTTTTTTCAGTCATTTCGGTCATTTCATTTTATCATTTAGGCCCGTTCGGCCACATATATTTTCATCCCGGAAACTATCTCATTTTTCGGGATGAAAAATATCTCTTGGCCACCCTCGGTATTAAAATTACATATGTAGCCAGTTTCATCCAAATCGGTTCAATAGTCTTTCCATAAAAGGATAAAAAACGTGGAACATGATCGGCATATTAGTAGTTACGACGTAGCTGGAGAACTGGGAATTGACCACAAAACGGTTTTGGCGCATTTGAAAAAAGACGGGTACACAAAAAAAGCTCAATATTTGGGTGCCTTATGAGCTCACTGAAAGAAACCTAATGAACCGTGTACTCATTTGTGATTCTTTATTACGACGTAATGAAACCGAACCATTTTTGAAGAAGCTGATAACTGGTGATGATAAGTGGATCACGTACGACAAGAACGTGCGAAAAAGATCATAGTCAAAGGCCGGTCAGGCTTCACAGAATGTGGCGAAACCCGGGTTAACTCGCGACAAGATGATGCTGTGTGTATGGTGGGATTGAAAGGGCATTATTCATTATGACCTGTTACCGCCAGGCAGAACCATCGATTCTGAACTGTACTGCGAACAACTGATGAGATTAAAGCAAAAAGTTGAGAGAAAGTGGCCGGAATTAATCAACAGAAGGGGTGTAGTTTTTCACCGCTAGACCTCACACATCTTTAGCCACTCAGCAAAAATTACGAGAGTTTGGCTGGGAGGTGTTAATGCGTCCGCCGTATAGTCCTGAACTTGCACCTTCAGATTTTCACCTGTTTCGGTCTCTGCAGAATTCCTCAGGCAGTGTCACTTTAACATCACGAGAGGACTGCCAAAACCACTTGTCGCAGTTTTTTGATCAGAAGCCCAAAATTTTTTATTGCAATTGGATCACGTCCCTACCTATAAGATGACAAAAAGTTATCCAACAAAATGGCACCTACATAGTTTAGTCAAATATAAATAAACTTTATTAAAAAAATCTTTTGAATTTTTATATAAAATGCGAAGAAACTTTTTCCCCAACCTAATAGAAAAGTATTTTTGTTGCATTTTGTAAAATTATTTAAGAAGAGAAAAAGACCATTTTATCAACTTTGATATAAAAATAAAAAATTCTACTACATCAAGTGAAGCTAGTAGGATTCGAACCCACACAGTCTATGATTTAGACCACTCCTCTACCGTATACGCCAAATAAGTATAGCTCGATCGACTCGAAATTGTGGTTATTACTGCTCCTTCATTTATTTAAAATTTAATTTCGAATAGCACGCTCGAGCAGAGCGACGCGTGTACACAGCACCGAGCCGTCCGGCGTATTGGTAAATTCCATACATTGGGACCGGCAAGCGTGATTTTAGAAATCATTTATAATAAAATAATTAATTACTTGCAAATTCTCTAAGTAACCGAATAAACAAACTATAATAAGTATATTTCTTATATGATATGTTACTGTTATTTATTTTAGCGATGTACGATTAACAGTAATAACATGACACAAGATTGAAGAACACGTTTGGAGGTTACTTTGCAATTATTTTCTATCGAGAAAATTTATCAAGAATGCGTTTTGAGTACATAGTTTACCTCAGAAATATGATCAAGATTGACATATATTTTTACAGCAAAGTATGTATAATTACTGTAACAAGGGCTGAGAAATCGATCAAAAAACGCTTTTTGTCTGTTGTAACGCTGTTAACGGCGAACTTGCGGTCAGACTTTTTTTTTAACCAGAGGAAATCCGTTTGAGGACTAAGCCGCGACAAGGCAGAACCTTGGGGGGATAGTTCGCGACCTAGTGTGGGATTCGCCAGATCGGAGATGGCACTAGCATGCCCAGTCAGAACTGGTGCCATGCATGCTATTGCCACTCCCCAGTCAGGGATACCCACTAAAACTCCTGGGTGTTCCGTCCTTCGCCTTATGCCAGGACTACGGGAATATGACCTAGCCTCTCCGTAGCCCTGGCAGGCGTGGGCCTTACGAGGCCTCTTCCACTGCCGGGGACTACTTTTGTCCGCATCTTCAAGCTCTCTAGGTGTGGGCGGTCTGTAACTCGCCCCACAGGAGGAGAGGAGAGCGCGCGCGGAACACGCCGCGCCCCCATCTCGACGGCATGTGCAGGTGAGTGAAAACCTCTATACCCCAAGAGGCCCCACGCGCGCCGCCCGCTTACGGTGGCCGAAGGTCCTGGCTGGTTGCGGTCAGAACTAACCTAACCTCAATAAAAAGGAGCATTTCAAACTTAATTGATCTTAAACGCACCTTTAAATATATGTAGCTAAAAGAAAAGAAATAAAGACAAAAATACAAGACCATAATCTTCTTTGCTACCCAGAATTCGTGTAAGGAATATCAGTCAGAGTAGAGTGGCGAGAGTAGGTAACGTTGGCAACGTCGGCAATGTTATTTGGCGATCCGGTGCAAGTAAAGTTAGGTGATTAATATAAAACATTCTCTAATATAATTTCTAACTTCAAACGTTAAACATCATGGTAATTCATTCAAAAAATCTTTTGTAATGTACGAAAATGATTTAGAGAAAAACAATATATACATGAAGTTTCAAAATTGGTTGAGCGGTTTCCGAGATGAGAATGAATGAACATCGTGGATTTTTATATAGAGGACTAGCTGTACTCGCGACTTTGTCTGCGTGGGATATTTTTCGCGGACTCCTAATTATCAGCTATCCGCCAGTGAAAGTTCCGTCAAAATCGCTCCAGCCGTTTCAGAGATTAGCCGTAAAAAACAGACAGACATAAATTTTAAAAATTGAGTTCTTGATATATGGACCGCATATACTTTCACATGCGTTTAGTAAAAAGCTGTAATTTTGACATTACAAACAGACACTTCAATTTTATTTATTATATACTAGCTGAACCGGCAAAGTTGTTCTGTCATAAAAATAAACAAAACGCCATAGGAGAGTGAAAAATACTTTACAACCTACCAAATATACAAAAAAAAAACATTTTAATCGGTTTAGCCGTTTCGGAGGAGTTAGACCACAAACACCGTGACACGTGATTTTTATATATTAGATAGAAGATAGAGAAACCTACAATTGTCCTTCCGATTTTAGACCTATATTTAAGGGATTGAAATAATAGGTAGTTAGTTGAAAAAATGAGTCTCGGCAGTACTTAGCAAAGGAAAACAAAGTAGTTTTGCCAGGTGCTATCACCCCTGGTCTAGAGTATGCCGCACTAACAACGTGTGTTCCGGCGGCATTAGTGACCAGGTTCCAGTCTCCATTAAGATAGCAACAGCGCATTTGTAGCACCTTTGGTGATACAACGCTGGACGCTAACCGCTTTCCATCAAGTGAGCCATTTGCCTGTCTACTGAACTCCTGCAATAAAAAATAAAAAAGTATACAGTCAATAGTTGTATATTGACAGTTCAAACATAGATGTAGATATCGTAATGTATCTCCTGGCCTCTGTCACTCTTCATGCGGATGTTGACATAGTTGTACCCTAGGCCACCCTGGGTCACGTTCGCTGAAGCTTCCGAATGCGTCAGGTCGTAGGCCAGAATACCCTGAAGAGAAAAAGAAATGACCCATGAACATCAAATGTATGAAAGAAGATGACTAATCCCCGGTCCTTATATTTACTTTCCCTACCATTGCAATCCGTTGAATTTCGATATTACTTATTACGGTCAGTAATATATAGGAACGGGCCATTAGACAAACGCCCAAAAAAAAAAATAACTCGTAACACACTCTGCAATCACAGTTAGCGCCACCAAATCCTTTTTGTTTTTATAGAAATTCTCAAAAAAATCATTCATATGACGTCTCATTATTTTAAATCATATTTTTTGTAACTTAAATCATGAATAAATTAAAAATCCTAACTAAAGAAAGAAAAGATACATGAAAAATATAATGGAATAGTAATACATAAGGCACACACTGCACATGCACTTCATCACAACACCAGTATGTAACAGATACACTCTACATAAGTATAAGTTCAGTATTAAAAATAGAAAGAAAAATATATTATAAGTTATTCTTACACTACAACATAAAAATCACTAAATTAATGTCACATACAATAACAAAATAAACAATAAGCGTGTATAAACCTTTTAGGTTTAATAGAAATTAAGTTGTAAAAAAGGGTACGGAACTCGAGTCCGTAGAGTAGTTAATAAAAAATAATAAAAAAATGCAATAGTAATTATACACAAAAAAATATTATTCCGTACTTTGTGAAATGAGGTTGGCATTCAACATTTTGCTGTGCCGAAAAGTACTATGCGATTCAAATGAGAATAGAATCGACTTTGCGCCATATTATGACGTCATAGCATCGTCATAGATATATTGATATGCAAATGCACATGCAAAATATGCAAATATCTTTTTTGCAAACCATACTTTTCCAGTGACATTTGACAGATAGAGGTTATTGACATTCCTTTTCTTATTTGGATCGCATTATAGTCCAACACAGCATTGATTTTCAGTGCCCACCTCCTAAGTAGCATATACCATGCGATATTGAAAAACAAGAAAAAATATAAAGAGCGTATAGGAACATAGAATAAATATAACACACAAGAAAATAAAATAATAGAATAAATACTTTATTGCATAACATTAAGATACAGTTCAAGAAATTTAAGTACAAAAAAGTGGTAATATATGAGTTTTGCAATATAACTAGAATAAAAGTATATTGTTACGAGTTACGGGACTCGAATTAAAAATGCCGTTGGAATTACTATAGAATTTATTAGAACTATATAAACACGTATAACACAGGTACAAATATAATTGGACGCAACCAGTACAAACTGCACGATTCAATAACACGCGCTAAGTCGGTCACTATATAGCTTATCGAATGTACACACGTCTTGTCCGTATCTTAATCGTCGCTTGACTGACTCACCCCTCCCTTTGGGCATCCCTTTTATTATGTACAAATACAATATGCCTCGACGCAAAATAATAACAACAACAAATAATTCGACACACCTGCCAAATGACGGCCATAAAACAAGTACAATAACAATAGAATGTTTTTCTTAATTACTAATTCTAAACAGAGTAAATAAAAGAAGTGCAAGTGCGGAAAGGTAATAAACCGGGTTTATGCCAGGCAGATGTGCATTTGCTTTTTGTCGGCATGTAACATTATTATAAATTTTGAAATGCAAAGTAAAATAAACATAGAAATAGGTCAAAAATACACACACATACACTAAGTGAGGTAAAAACAAATTATAGTAGGCGAAACTGTACCTTTGACGGCACCTTCTCCTTAATTGGCACCTTACAAATGTTTTCAAAATATTAAGATTTTTAATATCTTGAATAAATTGACTAGGCAAATCACTAGGGGGGATGCCAACAATAGTAAAACATAAAATTACTATAAATAAAACCTGTTGAGTACTATATAAAAATGTTGACCTTCTAAAAATATTTGCACTGCTATTAATGGAATAGCTAACAATTTTGCAATCCATCTCTACGTTATCATTTATCTAAAACGTTGTATGTATATTTATTCAAGATTATCACACACTTTTATAACTGAACGTATGAGATTCTTTCGGTAATATCCCTTTTAGATGATTCACGCTCATATCTTCTGGCATAGCTTTTTATATACGCTCACTAACAATAATTTAACTTAAATTTTATTTAAATTCAATCATTGTAATAATAATAGCAACAATTTGAATATTTCATATAATATAAACTAATAGAACTAGTAGATCACACAAAGTTTTTAAGATTATTTATTGAAAATAAAGTAACATGGAAAACACGTGTTGAACAATTATGTAAGAAAATAAATAGTTATTCCTACGCTCTTTGTAAACTCTCGAAAATTGTAAATCGAGATACTGTACTGATTGCTTATCACAGCTATAATGAATCAACACTAAGGTATGAAGTTATATTTTGGGGTAACTCCACAGACAAAAATCATGTATTTATCGCATAAAAGAAATGTATACGTTCTGTGTAATCTTGCTCTGTCTATCTATATATATATATGCGATATTACACTATTCGTTAAAATATAGTTTGGGACTCAGAGACAGTAGCAAAACTCACTTCCAATCATCAAAAAATTTAACCTTACTCTGTCTGAGATTGCACTGTACGTTAAAATAAACTCCCATCTGTTTGAAATAAAACCGCCACGACATGAAAATTTGAGAAAAAGAGAATCAAATGTTATTCTGTGGTTATATAGGTAGATATAGTACAGTACTGTTATAAATTAATTATCATAAAAGTGTTTACGAAATAGTTCCTGCAATATTTAATACGCTACCAAAACCGTTAAAAACAAAACTATTGAATATATTTAATACAAGACTAAAGAAATTATTAATAGAAAAATCATATTAATACATAATATCAATACATAATTAATAATAATATTTTATTAAAGACATTAAATAATTGACATACCCATATTGAAATAATAATTTAAATAAAAAATATACAGATATCTATATAATTAATAAATAATGGTAATAAATATTATCCAAATTACACAAAAGGTACTTAATGAAATAAATGGGAACTAATTATTTAAATAATGACTATTCAAATCCTGCTTAATTGCACATCATTGAAACTGGTACAATGTACTAAACCATGTATTTCTAGGAATAGCACTTGTTCACACAACACAACCTGTACATACAACTATACATTTATGCAAAAATTAATCATTCATTTTGTCATATGTGGACGCTTGACTTACCTATCTTTATACCTTAGTTTTTAAGACTAAAACTGATAGCCCCCCAAACAAGTATAATAAAAATAATGTCTATATTTTATTAAAATCCAAATAAAACTGTATTTTATTGAAAAATAGCACTTTTACCCGCATTTTCGCCTGCATCAATGTAGATTGTGTTAATCAATTCAGGTTTTTACTGTCACTCGGTAAAAGCATAATATTTGTTTTCTATACCGTACCCACCCTATCCCACCGTGAACAAACACGTCTGGCAACCTAACAACCACGTCGTCATATCTTCTTAACAAACACGTCGTAATGGCAACCTAACAAACACATGCCGTGAGGACTCTTTCTGGATTAAACGTGCCCCACGTCCTTTTCTGTACCTCTAGCGACGTGTATGGAAAATTTTATGATGATTATTTGAGTGAATAAGGCGCGAAAGCGTAACAAATAACCTCACAATCGCATTTCTAATATTAATTAGGATTTAAAATGTTCCCACCTGGATGCTCCTGCCGAAGTTAGATGGCACGGCTGGCAAAGCGAAGTACAGGTTCTCCACCCTCTTCCTCAAAAATTTCGAACTGTACTGCACGTCGTGATGGTAGATCATGTGCCTTTGAACGTTCGTCCCCAGGAATGTGTGGCCACATTCCACCAGGACAAACGCCGCGAAAAAACAAACTACCAAAGCAAGCTTCATTGTAACGTGTTGTCTCTGAATTGTTTACAGTGAGAATGACATTTTAATGAAATGCAATGTTTTAATATACTATTTTCATTTGACCGATAAGGCCAGTTATCATGGACTACCAATATTGATATAATTATAACATAACGGTACATAATCTGTCCGTTGAATTTTCCCTTAATTAATTGGTTTAGTCATTAATTTCTGGTTTGATTTTTTTTTACGTTAAGTAGGTACTGTTAGTTATAACTAGCATTTGCCCACGACTTAGTCCACGTTGATCAGGTAACAAAGATTATAGTTATTTTGGTAAATATAAAATCAAAGGTTATTTTCAGCAGGTTAATGGATTGTTAATATGAAAATAAATGAATCATGGACATTCCTGTTAAAAACTCGGGATTAGGACAGAAAGGCATACACAACTTCAATTGTTTTACTAAAGATTTTATCAATCAGTGAAAATTTCGCATCGAAATATATTTTTAACCTGGCCACTTTAAACCTCTCCCATTATACGAATATTTCCGTAGGATTTCGGGATATAAAGTACCGTAGATATTAAGTCCGGGAATTAACTATCAATCAGCGGAAACCGCATCGAAATCGGCTCAGAAATTTTTACGTAAATCTCGAATAAACAGCCAAACACAAAAGATGTTGTAAGAAACAAAAGACTATCCTTTTACAATTTTATACATATATTTTATTATATATATATATTTTATTACTAGCTGTGCCTGCGACGTCGTCCGCTTGGAATTTGTTTTCAAAACCCCGATTTTGAAACATTCTTCATTGGCGCTCCGCTCCTATTAGTCTTAGCGTGATGATATATAGCCTATAGCCTTCCTCGATAAATGGGCTATCTAACACTGAAAGAATTTTTCAAATCAGATCAGTAGTTCCTGAGATTAACGCGTTCAATCAAACAAACTATTCAGCTTTATATATTATTATAAGATAGATAGATTATAATTTAAAATTAAATAACTTATTTATCAGGATCTATGCCGCCACTGTGTTTATCTTCAATCTCTAAATCATGGAGGTATATTATACTAAACATGAAAATCAGTTTATATTATCCGTGCAAGAATGAAAAAAAAATAGGTAGTTGACACATATTACAATAATTTCTGAAGCAATGTGCATATAAAAGAGCGGGCGTTCCAATATCATATCATTATCATAACTTTAAAATATCATGATAGAAACGATTTTAACTACTGTTTAAACTATAATTAATATGCTATTTGATTCATTATAGAAATGACGTCATAATTTGCACACACACACTGCATATCCCCAAATTAAGCAACTTACGCTTGTGTTATGGGTAATATACAACGGACCACTCTGGGGCCGATCCCAGACACCCAGACCATAGTAAATAACAGAGAAAATACGTTTCCGAAATTTACTATACCAGGAATCAAACCCGGAATACACTTTGTAGGATGATTAAAATTATCTCCGTTGATTTGACTGTCATACACCCTATACAAACTCTTGCGGCCGGGCCTAAAGGCCTAAAGCGGTCGCCCATGGAGAATCGCTTAGTGAAATGAACACGTGTCGAGATAAGCTGGTAGTTGTAAGACATAGCATTAAACTCCATTTTATGTTGATACTTCTCATTTTCATCATACGAATCTACGAAAACCTCCTCTTTAGGCTCTTTGTAAGAGGCGACAAAACAATCCACATCTAGATAGAAGGGCAAATTAGGTCGTCTGGATGGCTACCACCCCTGGTCTAGGATATTCCGCTAATACAACCTTAAGTTCTCTTCTTCTTGTGTCTGGCATAGCAAGGTTCCTCCCCTTTGTTTTATTGCTGAAGCTCAGCAGACAGGCTGAGAGACCAACTGTGATGGAAAGTGGTTATCGTCGCCTATGGACATTAGCAATACTAGTGGTGCTGTCAATACGCTGCCGGCCTTAAAAGGAGAAACTGGAACCTGCCTACTGATGCTGTGACACAACTCAAACTTCTTATGGCGGCATACTCTAGAGCAGGAGCAAGTAGGGCAAATGCTCTACCACCTGGCTGTGGGTTGTTTTGTCGCCTCTTACGAGAGGCCACCCGGCCGCAGGAATTAGTATTCTTTTTCCGTTCCTGCAAAGGATCTAAGTGCTTCCCTTAGAAATTAGCAGCACAATGATTACATTTGGTATTGCAAATATCCATAGGCCATAATAATTACTTTCCATCAGGTAGGCTGTTAACCTGTTGTCTGCTGTACTTCATAAAAAAACAATATTCAAGGCAACGGAAAGGGAACATAAAACCATCCAAATAGACTTACTTTTACAGTATGTAACCTATAACATATAAATGTTTATTAATTATAAGTAATAATTTAGCACTCAAAAAGTTTAATCTCATTTTGACAAAAATAATTACTTGATATTTAAAAATTTGATAACTAAAAATTGCAACTTAAATAAACTGGTTTTGATAAAGGATCATTAATGAATTCATTAATATTATCTATTGCTATTATTAGTATTAAAAACGTATATTAATTAATTATAAATCCCATTATAAATTTATGACTAATATGACTAATTAAAAAAGTTTAGGTTTAATTTATAACACATATCTGTGGTAAATAAATAAGTAAATTTAAAAAACTTAGTTATGTTTCGCTAAGCCGGACCATAACAACATTGGAATGGAGCTGTTGTATGGATGTAGGAGTTGTTGTTTAAGATATTTTTTTATTAAAATAGACTTATATTTTTTATATTCAGTACCTTTAAGTTCAAATGTATCTTAGTTCATTATTAAATGTCTAATAACTCGGACATTTTTGTCTTTTCTTTAAATAGTAAAAGTCCCCATCGCTCCAAACTTGACCACCTAATAATTGATATTGTTTTTCAAATGACTAAATTATAATAGGACTTGTTAAATCTTATACTAATATATAACGCTAAAGAGTTTATTTGTTTGCTTGAACGCGCTAATCTCAGGAACTACTGGTCTGATTTGAAAAATTCTTTCAGTGTCAGATAGCCCGTTTATCGAGGAAGGCTATAGGCTATATATCATCACGCTAAGACCAATAGGAGTGGACCACCAATGAAGAATGTTTCAATATCGTTTTTTTTTCCTTTTGAGAGCTTCCGCTGCGTGCGCTGCGTAAACGGTTAAACTTTCGCAAAAATCATATGTGACAGAATTGTTCCCCTTTAAAAGTTCTAAAAAAAGTCCGTGACGGCATGCATATGTCTATCTTTTAATGTTGGCTCACTATAACCTTTTATATGATAACCAATTTTTTTCTAAAATAATGCATTATTTGCGAAGGTGCTTTTATAAACGTAATATTAATCCTTATCCAAATAAATACGTTATTCATCACATGTATTTAATTTAAAACAAAATTGCCATTTGTATCATTCGATTTCAATGAATATCTTAGGAGATATCGCAGTTTTAAAATAACATCGCAGCAAAATAATGATTAAATACTGCACGCGCATTTATGATGTGCAAGGCCGGCGGGCAGTCATGAGGGGGAAGGGCGGTGGGGCACCTTCTACGTAAACAAAGTCGCGGGTTAAAGTTAGCGTTAGCCCAAAGTAACTGTTCCACGTGGACGTAGTCGCGGGCAGAAGCTAGTATAATATATTATATTTAAAGACATTGCACTAATATCTATAATATTATAAAAGTCTAAACATGCCGTGTCTGTACACTAACTACTATTATTACTTGAAGTTATTTAAAAAAAGCAACTAGAATACACTATATAAAAAAATTAGAAGACGATGATTTTTTTTTTAGATATCTTGTCTGTTTGTTCGGGATTCACGTAAAAACAACTCGGCCAATTTCAATACGGTTTTCGCTGATCGATAGAAAATTCTTAGACTTATAATTTGCGCTACTTTTAATGACAAGAGTAATGCGGGTTTTTTTTCTGGGAATGATTTAAAACGGCCAGATTGAAAAAAACAATCGAATTCCAATGCAATTTTCTCACTGATCGATAGCAAATTTTGCGTAATTTGTATGATATTTTTTATCCCGGGAATCCTTCGGGATTTTTCCCAGGAGCGGTTCAAAATTGTCCGGTTATATAAAAACTAGCTTATTCCGACACCATTTTCATTAAAACAATAGCTTATATTGTTTTTTAAACGCTACGGTACTTTGTGTACCGGGAATCACGCGGGAATTTCAAGTCAAGCGTGGATGAAGTCGCGGGCATGTCCTAATTGTTAAATATAAGTATTTCATGCGAAAATTTGTTCTTCTCTAACCAAAACATGTGGCTTTGCAAAAGCCTCTAATTTCTTCAAATAATATGTTTTTGTTTCTTGTCTTTCTTTCTTAAATCACTTGCATTAAAGAGCAATTTTGATATATTTTTGGTTAATACAGGTAGACATATAAAGCAACATCTTATAAAATTATTAATAAATCCTTTGATCTTAGTTGGAACCGTAAACGGTCTAATAGCGAAGGGCCTCGATGTTATTTAAGTTCGCTCGGCTGTTACAGAATCGCAATACAGAAGGCGGCAACCTTCAACAGCACGAGTTGTGAAGAGATTTCTGTCTCTGAAGCCGTAACTACCGGTAGCATCTCTTTATTGTACACCATTATAAAAAAATAGTTACTATAAAGTACTATTCGTGTATAAAGAGCAGTCTTGTTGCTTAAAACCTATTTTTTCCAGTCAATTATTTTATTTATAGTATATTTTATTTTACACAAATTTTTTTATAATTATGTTGTTTATAAATCAATTTTAATACTAACTTTTGTTTTCTAGTTATATGAAAGTCAACAGAATAGCAAATCTATACCGTGCAGTTTTAAAAGCATGCAACAATATTGTCTGATAACATGACAGAACGGAACCGATGCAATATCTCAATTACACTGAAGCGTAATTTATATTACATTTTGCAAATTTTGTACACAAGTATTCGTTAGCAATTTTTACAAAAATATTATAGAAACGTTTCTTTTAATAATATCCTTTTACCAATTTTCTCCTAATTTTAAACCATAAGACAATAGAGATAAAGAGCATAATCTTTAATCACTACATCAAAACTTGTTAAAATTTGAACTTGAAAATTATATTTGACTACATAATTATGGTTATGTATTCAAACGAATTTCACATTTGAAACAGCTCCCTTGTTTATTGTTACTAACCAGTTCATGTACACTGCCATAGGCTGCTTAATGGGGTTACACCCCATATTTAATCATTCGCTTTTCTCGATCAAATTATTCCCCATAGACATTACATCAGACCATTGGGCTATAGCGTGTATAGCCTGTCTTACATTACACTTGATTTTGCGCAATCTCCACAATAAAAACCGTCTGCTCCCTATATCAGTTGTGGTCAGCTCTTTGCCATATATGGCAAATCTAAGACACAAGTATATATACTGAGCAAAGCAAAAAAAGCAACCAATCAAACGTGCAATATATTCCTATTACAACAGTTTAGAGCAAAACTATATTGTAAAATTATAATGACGAAAAAGGTTTGGTAACATAAATGTATGCACTTTTAAGGGTAACACGGGGTGCTGTAAAGATAATGTTGTCTTGCCAAGCTTGTAAGGGATTTATGGAGATATATTGCAGCATAACATTTTAGTACGTCATATCATTATTATAACTTTCATAATATTTTTCTTTCCTCTTATTGTGTCTTGGTCTTATTGAGTATGCACTGTTTGCTACAACTCCATTAATTCTTCAAAAAGTAATTCTGTAACATACTTCTGTATAAAACTTATTAAAAAAAAAAACAACTTGAGATATAAATAGAATAAGAAACTTAAAGAAAAACATTATTTAGCTAGACGTGTTGCTGGGGAGTTTCTTGCCGCTTCTTCTCCTTAACAGCAATAACACGTTGTGAAGCGGTATACATAGAATAGGAAGAAAAATTAAATTTTAACTTATATATTTATATGACCTTCAAAAAGTGTTCTCCAGTGGAACTTATTTTGAATAAAAAACTTTGAATTTGAATTTGAATTTGAATTTGATATTCTCTAACCCAAGAGAATAGAGGGCATCGACCGTGAAATTACATTTAATGAAAAGAAACGTTGCGCCGAAGAATTTTCTACATATTATGACCGCAGGAGTCGTTCGAAATTGAAAAGCGACTGCTACACCAATCTAAATGTCCGTAGGTGTCGGTGCTAACTGTTTTATGTTACTTTGCTTAGTAGGTACTTAAGGTAATAAAATATTGATCAAAGTTTATATTAACTTGCAAGATTTATGGTATTTTCTTATGTTTCTCGACTAATACATATAATTAACACTACGTTTAATCAGTTTTAAGCGCGGCATTTAATTTAATTTAATTTTTATTGATTTGAAAGCATATAAAACCCCGCTCTCAAAACCTTTTTGCAAGCATATCCGATTATGTAAATGTCTCGCTTCTGCCCGCGACTTCGTCCGCGTGGAATAGTTTAGACAAAAGTAAGTTAAAAAACCCCCCCGATTTTGAAACATTCTTTATTGATGCTCCGCTCCTATTGGTCTTAGCGGGATGATATACAGCCTATAGGCTTCCACGATAAATGAGCTATCTAACATTGAAAGAATTTTTCAAATCAGACTAGTAGTTCCTGAGATTAGCGCGTTCAAGCAAACAAACAAACAAACTCTTCTTCTTTCTTTATTTTGTTACAACTTAGGTTCTGACAAAAACTAATTCCACTCCTAATCTGTAAAAAAACATTTTATTACCTGTCGGCATTTGAACTAATTGTAATCCTTTTGTGATCGTCTTCTTTTGTTTACTTATTGTGGAGCACAGCCTATTATCATTAGCCAGGTGTTAAGGATTACGAGTACAAGCTGATTCTAGGAAATTCAGTCCACGTTACCGGGCGGGCACAGTGCATTGGTGAAGTATAAAACAACGACCTGATTAAGAGAGGAGGCAGTCAAGCTATGACTACGATACGGGCGTGACGTGTATACATTCGGAAATCTAATAGTGACGGACTTTGCGCGTTTTATTGAATTACGACCTTCTGCATTACGTTTGGATTTGTTGTATTAGGTTATATTTGTACCTGTGTTATACGTGTTTGTATAGTTCAAATAAACTCTATAATAATTCCAACGGCATTTTAATTTGAGTCCCGGAACTCGTAACAATATATTAGTATAAGATAAAACTAAGACGCAATATTCACATATTCTCATCCGCTCATGTTGGATCTAAACTTTATTGTGCTCGGTTCGGTGTAAATTATGACCACGTTTTTCATTTTAGGTTTAGGTAACAATGCTACCTGACTAGTTTGACAGTGCACTCGGTGTTATGCTTGTCAAAAAAAAATTGCGAAGTAGTCTAAAGCCGATATTAGATTTCATTTTTGTCATGCAGTTTGGATAAATCAATTGAAGTGATCCATATAAGCATAAAATTAAACTTGAATCATTCAATATCATTGAATACTATGATATTTTTTCAGTTCTGTTTCTTTTAACTGACGGCCAGACGGCCTATGTGGTTGAGCGAGTTAAGCCTTTGCCAGCATACCTCACTGCAATGCAGAGGCTCCGGGTTCGATTCCAGGTATGGTATATTTCGGAAACGAATTTTCTCCGTTATTTACTATGGTTTGGATGTCTGTGATTTGCTCTAGCCAGAGTAATCCGTTATATATTACCCATAACACAAGCGTAGCTTGCTTAATTTGAGGATAAACAATATGTGTGTTTGTCTGCTGATAATTTATTATTTGTAAATTTATTGTTGATCCGTCTTACATTAAGATTAGGTCATATGATGTGACGGGAAGCCCCGTATAGGATGGAGGAGCGAGATGGAACGCTCTTTTACTCCTCCATCTCAAAAGATGATCTTCCAGGGAGGCCAGTATTGTTTCTTGCAGGCCGAAACGTTTGCGACCTCAATTATTATACAGCGCCATCTATTGGGTTATAAGTGTTCCACTATAGATGGAAGAAGAATACTATTTTTTTCCATGGTTATATTATGAGATTATATGTAATATATGTATGTGTATTCAGTTAAGCATAGAAAATTATTTAAATAATTATAGCTATAATATTGATAATATAGGTGTCAGAGATCTATAGTAAATTTGTTTACATTTCAAAAGTGATCGCCATTTATTTAAAAACAAACAGTAAACACGACGCTCTTTCTCGAAATTTTGAAATCGTTAGTTACTTAATTTTATAATGAGGGGGACTTGTACCTAAGTGCATATGCTTAGATACAAGTTATCAAACAGGCACGTGCCCGAACAACTATCGGGAAAGTTGTATGAATTTAGTTACTAACTTAAATTAACTCTACAATCACTAACCGGAAGTCCAAAGTAAACAATACATTATGAGAGCAATATTGATCATAACTTGCCTTCTAACTAATGAGAGTTTCGGTAACTAGAGGTTCAGGAATCTTTATGGTCCGACAACAGTGCCTGTGTGTCTGATTATGTTAGGAACTAGTATAATGACATTTGATCTACCAATGAACTCTTTGTACAATATATATTTAAAAAAATTATAACATGTCCTAAAATAAAATGTGAAAAGTGTTGTTGGATACCATATTAATAAAATATAGAATTTAGTTGACATTATTTATGAAATATATATTGTATTTGTTTGCTTTTCTTATAAATAAATTAAGTATATATATATATATATATATATACTTAAAAATATATAGACTTAAAAATTTCCTCGCTCCTGCTACTAAAGTAATGCTTGCTCAATCTCTATTATTACCCATACTTGATTATGCTGATGCCAGTTATATCGACTTAACACAAGAACAACTGAACAGTCCTCGCACGTGGCCAGGTGTACTGCCTGGCCGAGCTTCAGGCGATCAGGACGCAGGAAACCTCGACCATGAGCCAATCTTGGTCAGTAGAGTTGGAAAACCCTGTGGCTGGCATTGATACAGTGGAGGCGGTTCGACCGCAGCTGTTGCGATCGCTCTCATGGAAACGCGGGACTCTGACCTTCAGAATGACGCAGATACTTACCGGGCACGGTTGCTTCGATAAGTATCTGAGTCAGATTGCGGGCTGCTTGCCTTCACCCCAATGCCGCCGGTGTGGCGCACAAGACACAAAACTTAGTATTATTACAAACATTCAATTTAGAAATCATTAAGTTTATAATTATTTCAAATATTATTACAATTTATATTAAGGTTTAAGGTAAATAGCATTTGATAAACAATACGGTACACGACTGAAATTGTTGTTTTTAATTTATATAATATATAGATATACTTCTACTAAATGAAGCAACAAAAAGATATAAATATACAAAGTATAGCCAAAAATAACGTTTACAAGATACTTTTAGCAGGATACTCGAGCAAGTGAGTATCGGGAGGCTGCGAGTGTACTTCCGGCGAGTGTCCACGTCAAAGCAGCCCGCCGGATGTGTCAATTTGGAGGCGCCATCTTGAAATGTGCTTGAAACGATGTGGATAGTAAGAAATTTCCCTTTTTATGGATCGACTCTTGACCTACTTCGGTGTAAAGGATTGGATTAGCCTGTCATCCCGGGACGCCCATTTGCTTATAGACTATAAATTGAAGTAACTCATTATTTCATGGTCACAAACGACAAACACCCATAGGACTTGACCATGAAACTAGTTACAAGTAATTAAAGAATAACAATTGCTCTTTAAAAAATGTTAATCCATAAAACGCTCCAAACACAAGCAATCAATAATTTAAACTTTCAGTCTAAAATAATACTAAATAAGCTACTCAAAACAAAAAAGTAAGCATTTGACGAAAGCGGGGACCAACGCGGAGCGAGCGTGCCGTGTACTGACTCAGGTATTTGCTGCAGCGCTAAAAGACTAGTTATGCTGTGTAACCAAACTATTAAAACATGCAGCGCTAAATCGCTTAGAGAGTATAGTTTAAATTCGCTGAACATAGCCGCAGCGACAACGCGTCGAGGCGAGTTAAATAGTACCTTAGTACACATTAAGGTATTTTTTTAAATATGTATTTACTTTTCACTCAAACACGTAAAGAATCGATAACAGTCCGGCGCAGACTAAGCGAGCTCTTGTCCATGGACCATAACGAGTATTCATATAAGCTAGTTACCGACGCCTTCTCTAGTACGTACTCACGTGTGAAGTGCTATTGCCACACCACAGTTAGGGATACCCACTAAAAGGAACATT
This sequence comes from Dendrolimus houi, assembly GCA_039645545.1. NCBI lineage: Eukaryota > Metazoa > Arthropoda > Insecta > Lepidoptera > Lasiocampidae > Dendrolimus > Dendrolimus houi. Next base: position 5,157,676 of record CM077131.1, read on the forward strand.
CAGGGGTTCCTTCCTGCACCTCATGCCAGGACTACGGAAAAGCAGAATCTCGACCAACTCCGCATCCCCTGGCAGGCGTGGACTGCCCCTTCGTCTATCTCATCCCCGATCTCAATTGATCCCATACTGAAGAGTCAACTCCGTCCGTCACGAAACTCTTTTTCCCGCATGTCGCGCGGGCCCGCAGCATGATTAGGCAGACCTGCCTCACCGTTCTGCACACCCAGCTGTATACCGGGCACGGAATGTTCTCGGAGTACCTAAACCGTTTCGGGTGCAAAGAGAGCCCCTCGTGCATTTGCGACCAGGATGAAATTGAAAGTGTCCCGTGCATTCGCCGGCGAGGTCTAACTTACAGGTAAAATTGCGCATGGAAATTAAATATAGTAATTCAGGCGAATTAATGTACAAAAGAAATGTGGAAAATTATATCAGCTATTGTCTGGAGGCAATCAAAGTAGTTATAAATAGGAATAAAACATAAATAGGATAGATAAATATACATGTCGATATATATAAGATAATGTATAAGATAAAATAGCAAGTAATACAATAGTTTAAACACACAAATAGTAGTAATTATAAGAAACAAATCTAATTAGAAATAGCATTAAGGACAGAAGTTGTCAAAGAAATAGTAGTAATAAACAAATGTAATAGATTGTAAGCAAGAATTGTGGACATAAACAAATATGTTAACTCTAGTAGACGTAACAAACTGTAACAGTAGTATAAGGACTTGATATATAAATTTTTAGAAAATAATGATAATTAAATAAAAAGGGAAAAAGAATAAAACAAAAAAGAACAAAAGAAAAATAAAATAAAAAAAATATTGCAAGCTCTAGAAGATATATAAGATTACCTTGTACGTCCGGTGGAAGGGAATATAAAAAAAAACGTGTGCGTCTCGGAACGCCCGACAGAAGTGATAACTTAAACTAATCTAAGTTGAACTATTTAATATTCTGTCCAAAATACGACTAGCGCTGTGGGTTAGAGTGAGAGGGGAGGAGCCTGCCTACCGCTGCCGTATACGTGAGAGAAAGGGAAGTCAGACAGACTGGCGCCGTAACGCGTTACGTAACGAAGCGATTTACCCTCCCATAAGAAGATATCACTTCAAAAAATCTATCCCATACTAAAGGCTAGCAATGCGTTGGCTTTGCTCGTGGTGTTACAAACGTCTAGGTGACAGTAACCACTTTCCATCACGTGGCCCATCAGCCTGTTTGCCAGCTTCGTAATGAAAAAAATGTCATCAAAGAAATAATTTTAATTACTATTTATACACTTTCAAGCATTTATCTTACTTTTGACAGCTCGATGACGGATCAATTAGTAATGTCCTAATGCGTTACCGACTCGATTTGTTATAAGAATCGATTCCATTTATAAATAAGTTTTAATCAGTTTAACTTACCTATATATTTTTGCTACAAATACTATATCATGTAAGTACGTGTAATAAATACATAATAAATAATATATTTTTATTATTATTTATTATATATTTATTACACTGCCAAGAAATATGTAACTTGATAGACGTGTAAACGTCAAAAGTAAAATAAGCTTGAAACAGTACAAATAACAATAATGAATGCGCTCTACAAATAATAGTTGCTCTATCTCGCTTGCACATCATTCGTCCTGCTCACACATTGTGCTATGTATTGCAGTAGCTGTACGGCATGTTAATATTTGTACATGAGGTTACCGTTTCCAAAATAAATGAGTTCAGTTCTCATCAGCACTGATAGACTTGGGCAAAGTCGTTCATGTTAATGAACGAGTTCACTAAATCTCGTTCTGTAAAGAGAACTCGTTCCGCTAAATCATTCCGCAGTTCATTTTGCTCCGCGTAGCGTTTCGTACAGCTACAGAGTATAGAGTACGAAGATCGGAACTACTTAACTGTGTTGTGGAACTGATTTGCTAAGGGTTCATAAGTCATGAACGGTTGAAAATAACTACCTAGTTCCTCTTCTATACTAAGTTCATTGATTGAGAAATTTCGAAAGAAAAAGAAATGTATTTAAAAATCAATTCTATTTACAATAATTTTCGTAAAACCTGATGTTTTAATTTTTTGATATTGTTACATACCGTCAAAGATAAGCCGCACAGCATATTGTAAGCGCAGCTTATTGTCCTTTCTCGGATTAGAGAATCCTTTGTCTTTTGAATTTGTAGTTAAGAAAAACATGCTATTGTCTTTTTACTTGTTTTATAACCATCATTAGCGTCGAACTATAATCCCTATTGTTATTGTATTCGACTTTGTGGACGTTCGCAGGTGTGCAAATTAAATTTCTTAGAAACCTTGTGTGCGCCTCCAATTCTTTTGTACTGTGTAGTTAGTATAAGACAAGGCCCGAATGAAGGGGAGGCCTGTGAAGCGACGACCACGAAGCGAGTAAGACGTTTTCTAGTACTCTCGATTAGCGATATAAACGACGGACTTTGTGCGTTCGAATTGTATTGAATAGTGCAGTGTGAACAGGTTGCATCCAGTTTTATTTGTATTTGTTTTATACGTGTTTGTACAGTTCTAGTAAATTCTATAGTAGTTCCAACGGAATTTTTAATTCGAGTCCTGTAGCTCGTAACAATATCTTTTTGCCTAAAAGACAAATATGTAATTATTTTTTACTTTTTTTGTAGTCTTCTAATCAGTAATCACAAATTTCCGTGCAAAAAAATCAGTTGTGATACCTTTTCCGGCTTTAATAATAATACGCATACGTACCTACTCGATGAGCTCCGAATCGTAGAACTCTAATACTTCACAGAGGTGAATGAGTTCAGTTCGTTCACTGTAAGTGAGCAGTTCCTCGGAACTACTCACTCACGAGTTACGCAAGCAGCACTCGATAGTAAATACTACTATCTACCATCAAAGTATTATTTAAGCTCTACCTCTCGTTACCTGTGAACAAAATTATGACGTTGTAGTAACACTACAACGTCATAATTTTGTTCACAGGTACAAAATCTGCGAGGCCACGACGACGTTTGGGAAGATTATAAAAAAATTATTTCACTGTCATCTATTTACCCTATTTAGCGAAATTACAGGATGTGGAAATACAAGCACAATATTACAATTTACCCTTGTTCCCCTAATTTGAAATAGCCACGAAACGGTCAATGGGCCCCCTTAACGAGTGCATGTTAACGCTGAAGCCACCAGATGGCTCCGGTTAATTACTTAATCCCATAATTGATCCATTCTGATCCACCAGAGCAATTGACAATGATTATATTTTATCACGTTATAGCTTGTGCCTGCAATTCATTGTTTAATATCTTTATTTAATTTAACTTATTTATTGGATGTCTAGCCGGTATAAATAGTAGAGTGGTACAGGAGAGGTGAAAGTGACCTATTTAGGCATGAGACGGTTTGGCGTTATTATACTAATAGTTCAAGTACCTCAATAGGCCACCTTCATCCGAGGTTAACACTCTGCTTTACATTTCGAATATGAGGAAAGTAAATAAAAACTGATTGCTTAAACAAACAACTACTTCTCTAATGAAATCAGGCGTTAAATACATATCTAAATCTGATGAACTCATTTATTTAATACGTCACATATGAAACATCAAATATTTTTTTTGTCAGTGATAGTAAATATTCAGCTCAAATTTATGTAAATTATATAATAATTTAGTTAAAAGTAATTTATAAGTATAAAATGATGTTACAAAATTGTTAATATTTTTTTTAATACAATTTATACCGCGATTTAACAGGGGCTGTTTAAAAAGTTAGCATACGAGTCGCATGTATTTATTATTTATGGTACGCATAGTTTTTAAATTCTTTGACAGCAGGGAAAATCGTTTCCCAGGGCCGAAAAGTACTGTTTTCATCCCTGTGATCAGGTAACTCCAAGCGTTTTTTTCAGAATATGCGAAATGAAAAACACATTTTTTGTAACTTAAAAAAATACTTTTATCTATAATTTCAATACGATCCGTTATTTTTTTGAGATTACGGTATTTTCGATCAAATGCTCTTTATAGCTCCGTAGGCAAATGACGAAAACGACAGAGGCTTAGATCTATACAGCACAGAGTGATGTGGCACCACGTGCATATATATACATACATGTAATAATAATAATAATTAATATAATATTAGAGCTAAGACTCAAGCTCCAGGGGTGGAAGTGATAAATGGCATCACGTCAGAAGTAGCTTCGGTGAACCTGCAGCCCACCTCTCGACACCCCTTAGCCACTCACACACATGTTGCCCCTGTCTTCTATGGCATTTTTGGGGCCCATGCAGGGAGTGGCGTGTCACCGTCTGCCCTTTTTCCATGTTCGCTGTACAATGCGACTGGCAGACGCCATAGTCCCCATATTCCCAGACCCCTAGTACCACTAGCAGTTCACCCCAATAGCCCGGTACTTTGTAGCTTCATTTCCCAAAATAGTCCTACATTAGCCGGGGCTTGTCCTTGGGTGCATTATTATATGGTGTAGATAGGGATAATCGCCGGTCAGTGTCACGCCACATTTACATTGAATTTGTCAAGGGGCCTCTACATGTTGGCCTTCCCATGGCTCCACGCAAGCCCTCCAAATGTCCGGGCTATTTTTATGGCCCGTGGTCTTGAAAGACATACAAGAATATAATATTCCTTATTGAAGTTTCTACCTTAACTTTAGAATAGATTGGCAGTGGGAATTTTCTCCAACATGTATTGTTTGTTCAGTTATGTGACAACGGCAAAGGAACTAAATTTATACAGCTTTGTCACATTTATAATAAATAGTATTAGTATTTTATCAATATCATTTTTATATAAAAATAATTTCAGACCTTATCGTAACATGTGTTATCTACCAAATTGTTTGTTAAAATTTTACATCCCACCCACTAATAAAGTGTGCGCCAATAAATCATAAACATTTGCAGTGAATTTGTCCAGCGGTAAATTCACGCAAACATGACGAGGGTGCGACGGACGTCCTGACGCAAATTAATATTTAACATGTATAGAATCATTTGTTATTCGTCCACTATCATTAGAGGCTGCTCGTGGTGAGATTGTTGTTGTGTAGTTGGTATCGTCGTATTTTAATACTCATTTATTTATTTTAAAACGACTTATTAACTCGTCGGGAGATCAAAGGGCTGGTTCCTACCTCGGACAGCGGATCAGTATGACGATCCAGCAAGGTAACGTAGCCAGCCTTCTAGGAACCTTACCTCTTGACTTTGACGACCTAGGCTCAGTATTCTACTTATAGTATTAAGGGATTATAGATACAATACAATATAAGTTTCCTTCACTGTTCTAGTTTATTGTTATTTTAAATAGAAAATAATCTATAATCCTTATTAATATTATAAATGCGAAAGTAAGTCTATCTGTTCCATTTTCACGGAAAACCAATGGACCGATTTAGCTGAAATTCGTTATATATGTAAATTTGACACCGAGGGTGGACAAGGGATACTTTTCATCTCGAATTATAGTATAGATTCTGGAATAGATTTATGTAAATGTTATCCCAGAAAATATGATAAGTTTTTTATTTGTTGTTTGCCGTTTTCGCCGTTTTGTTTATTTTGGTCGTTTCGGTAGTTTCGGTAGGTTTGGTTATTTTGATAGTTGTGATAGTTTTAGTTGTTTTGGTAGTTTTGGTAGCTGTGGTAGTTTTGGTAGTATTGATTGGTAGTTATAGTTGTTTTAGGTAGTTTTGGTTGGTAGTTTTTGTTGTTTTGATAAGTGTTGTAGATGTGGTGGTTGTGGTAATTTTGGTAGTTTTGCTAGATGTGGTAATTTTTGTAGTTTACAGTGAGATAGACGGGAGATATATAAATAAACCTAGAACGGGTTAAAATAGGGGATAAACGTTTGTACGGGAGACCAATAATTTCTCAAGTTTATAGATTTAAAAAATCTATAAACATAATCTATAAAAAAATCGATAGTAACTCGATCTGTCTGTTTGAATACTGAAAATGGAGATAGATACTTTTCATCCCGCAAGAGGGGATAGTTTGCGATATAAAATTAAGTAAATCTTCCGAGGAAAATAGCACCAACATAAATATATAATACAATGTAACCTGTACTAACGCCTGCTCTTTAAACAAGAGGTACGCAGCAGAGTTTGACCCGCAGCCCAGCTGCGGGGCAAACTCTAATTTATTTATATTTATAAATAAAAATGTAGTAAATGTTTGCTTATGCAAAGTTTTTCCTAAAGATCGCTACAGACGTTTTTGTCGATTACAATTAGCTTTGACTTTGAGTTAATCGTGTTTCGTACAATGTATGAGAGGTCTGATGGTCCACTTCGTCCTATCCCTATTCCAATTCCCTATCCCATCCTCTCTGTCCCCTTCCTCCTTTGTCCTGTCTGATTCCTCTATCCCTCCACTCCTATCCCATTTTAAAGGCTGGCAACGCGTTGACTTCGTTCTTTGTGTTGCCAACGTCTATAGGCGACGGTAACCACTTTCCATTAAATGGGCCATTTGCTTGTTTGCCAGCTTCGCAATAGAATAATATACTATCTGTTAAACACATTAGCAAGTAGCATCTTCCTTCTTGATACCTTCTATTTCTTTCTTTGAAAATGAAAGGTTTAAATCTAGACATGTGTTACTTCATACATGATATAATAATAAAAATATGTTCAGTGTTCTAAATAGAACAAATTTTACATTCAATAATAGGAAAAAAATTTGGACCACGATTATTTTGGAATTAAACATATTACAAACGTGGCCATTCTATTAGCTTTTTAACCCATTTATGGCGGATTCCTATATCTTACCGACCGTTCGTTTGCCTTACCTACTATTGGTTAAAATTTGACATAAGCTCCATACGTCTACAGTCAAAATTCAACCGATGGTAGGGCAACTGAATGAATAGTAAGATATAGGAACCGGCCATTAATCAGACCAAGGCTTCAGAAACGCGTGACAGACTACAGTCTACTCGGGTTCATTTTTAAAATTTTACACGTAATCTACAATTTCAAACTGCAAATCTGTTTGTCGCTAAAGTTCTTATAGATGACACTACGTAGCTTAATAGCCTAAATTACTAAAATATGGGCTTATCCAAAAAAAGTTCCTCCACAATAATTACTAATTATAATATTTGACATACGCGATCCAATATAAAAGTGACCTTTCATTTCTAATCCCTACAGAACCAGTCCTTAATTTATCATTGTTGAGTCATCATTCAAAATTGATTCAAAAAGCTAATAACTGCGCATGCTAAAATTTGTAATCCATTTGGGAGAGCATTGTATTACTTTGTATAAATTCGTAAAACGCAACGTGGCCTTTCCGTATATCATTTCAACACGATTAACACGCGACATGTTTTACAATGTGCTCAGTGCATGTTAAGCTTTGAATTGAATCAGCAACGGTTTCATGTCGCTAATCTTATATGATTACTTAGGTAGGTACTTACTATATTTTTTTATTTATTTCATTCAATGACAATGTCATAACAGTCTTACGATTAAAGATAAAGATATAGTTATTTAAGAATGCGTATTATAGGATATAATTACAACTACAATACACTCATCGTCATTATCATTTTGGAAAGTCCCACTGAATGTTATTGACTTGTAATGTATAATTGGAAATATTACTGATTAAAAAAAACACTTGTTCGTTAAATTCAATTCATATTTATACTAGTTTGACATGATGAACATGGCCATCTCTTTCTAAATGCTGAAGCTAAGCAGACTGACGACCCATCTGGGTTGGTAAGTGGATACCGTCGCCTTTGGAAATTAGCAATGCTAGAGGTGCTGCCAATGTACTGCCAACCTCGAAGGAAAATCTGGAACCTAGTCACTGATGCCTGAACACAACTCAAGGTTATGGCGTCATAGTCCAGACTCTAGACCAGAGGTGGTAGCCATCCCGACGGGCAAATACCGTACCTCCTACATCTTGATTTTCTAATTAATGTACATTAATGGATTTAAATAACATATTCGTGTTATCATATAAATTGTTGATATTTATCTACTCAAATATAGGTTTGCATCTGCTTGTTTAATTCTTTAATACATTGCAAGTACTGTTTACAATTAAACTTTGTATTTTAATGTACAAATGTAATAATTCATATGGTATGAATTCAAGTTAATTCAAACGAAGCTGCATAAAAAGCTCTTGCAAAATAATTAAATAGATATGATTAGTGTACCAACATTTTATTTGTGTTGAGACTTAAAATTATATTTAGTACAGTTTGTAACGTTTGATCGTCGTCACAATGTCTTCTCCGGTACGTTTTGACTTCTCCGTCATCCTTTTCACAGATATCACTGTAACGAGCAAAATATAGTTTGATATTGGTCATTTCTGTGATTTCTAAGAAGAATATTTGACCCTATTTATTTATTAATAGTCAATTCATGATATTTGTAAGAGCGCCTTCACATTATGTTGCAGGCAATGCGGCAGCGGCGCAACAGCAGCACATGACATCCGCCCGATCATGACATACGCGAGTGTGGTATTCGGCCATGCCAAGCCTGCCCTTTTAAAGAAACTGCAAATCGTTCAGAATAAATTCATGCGCAGAGCCGTCGGTGCTCCCCTCTATATGCGTAACGTCGACATCCACCGCGATCTGGAGCTTCCCTCCATCAAAAACTACATTACGTCGCTCTCGCGTAAGTATTTCGATCTAGCGCCGCACCATCGAAATCCCCTCGTCGTGTCCGCGTCCGATTATAAGCCTCGACGAAAGGCTCTCGTGCGACGACCGCGTAACATCCTCATGGACAAGGTCGACGATATCACAAAACGGCTGGCTCGGATCAGCCCGCCCGCGGTTAGGACGGCAGGCTGGCAGGCACCGACAGACAGACACAGACGGCGACGTCGACGCCGCCAATCACGATCTCTCCACGTCCCTGCGAGGGACGCCAGGAGACACAGCCCCCATAGGATAGACTAGGCGTGTTGCTGGGAAGTTTCTTTCGCCGTTTCTTCTCTCCCAGCCATAACACGTTGCGAAACGGCAGTAAGATAGTATAGGCCACCGCGAACCGCCGATCCCGGTCCGCCGGGATCCTTCCTCTCGGGCTTTATATTAACCGTCGCCCGCTCTCAATTAGTGCATTGTGTCGCCCTATGGTGGGCATCATTAGATTCATCCCCCTCTCATGGCAACAGTCCAGCCGAGGTGAAACTCCCTAGGGAGCCCCCTCGAGCAAGTTGCCTCCCGGGCTCGAGCGCCTTCGCTTCGCAAAGGCACTCGCCCCGAAAACCCCGGTAAAGTTGTGAGGTCTTCGGACCAACAACATAAAGTCAAGTCCAATAAAAAAAAAAAAACATGACTTCTTATTATTTGTTTAGATTACTGTGGCGCACTTCATTCCAATAACGGATTCCAACGAAACATCATTGTTTTTCCTCCTATTTTTGGTTCTCCTTCGGCGCCATCAATGTCGTGTTCATCATAAAAAAAAGACAATACTGAATTGATCCTTCGTTTCGAAATCGGCCTGTGAATAGTGATTATGTAACAGTATAACACAGTGATGAAAAATTGTAATAATAAAAAATTCTTTAATTACGTTCAAATCTCCAAAAAGTTTTTCAGCAAGTTTTTTTTTACATACGTGTTTGTACGTGCGCTTGCCACACTGGCTTGGCTTTGGTATGGAAGTCTGTGCCGGACGTGGTTCACACCATGGTCGGGAGCCGCACCGGATGGGACGCTGTCTCCTCCTTTTGCGAGCAGGTTATGTTTGCAAAGGAGGAGGCGGAGCGGGAGTGAGAACGTACGTCCTTGCTCCGTTCCCGCCAAAGGACGACGCGCCGACGCCGGAGGTCGGAACTCGACCTTCGGCCACCGTAAGCGGGCGGCGCGGGTGGGGGGGGGCCTTGGGGTATAGGGGTTCTCACTCACCCACACATGCCGTCGAGATGCGCGAGTGTTCCGCGCGCGCTCATTTCTCCTCCCGTGGGGCGCGTTACAAACCGCCCCACGCACGGACTAGAAACGGACGTCGCCGGGGGGGTAGTCCCCCGGCATTGAAGAGGCCAAGTGAACATTGCCCACGCCTGCCAGGGCACAGCGGAGCTGGGAATCCCATTCCCGTAGCCGTGGCATAAGGCGCAGGTTGGAACACCCAGGAGTTTTAGTGGGTATCCCTAACTGGGGAGTGGCAATAGCGTGGCACCGGTTCTGACCGGGCACGCTAGTGCCACCCCCGATCTGGCGAATCCCACACTCTCACATCGGGTCGCGAACATCTCCCCAGGTTTCTGTGCCTGTCGCGGCTTAGTCCTCAAACGGATATGACCTGGCCAAAAAAAAATGGTATGGAAGTTTGCTGCTACTGACGCGTTGCTTGCAATTTAGTGTGAAGGAACTTTAAGTCCTATAAATAAACATCGGTCGGAATACTACATCATGTAGATGTAATCTAAATACTGAAAACATTAAGTCAATGGTGTGACCTAGGCAATCGAGTTTTTTTTTATGTTTAGCATATAAATTCCTAATAATAATTAGGTCGTACTCCACATTACACACCACCTCGCATGGTTGGAGGACGTTTTAGTTTATGTGAACAATTTATATTATCATGTTCCTTCGTTTTATTGATCTATACTTTACATTATTCGTTGACTTTTCTTCTTCACTTGTCTTTCTTCAGAACCGCCAATAAGTATAAGTATTCTATAATACATTAAGCAAACCGATATAATAATGCAGCTCATCGTTTATATGTCCTTTTTAGTTGAGCACATAGTTTTCGGTGTCAACGAGATGTGCTGCCAATGGATTTTTATGGTGCACAAGCCTTTTTTGTAGGTCGGAGAAAAAAGAAATACAAGTATCTTTATTTGCGATCATAATTGTAGTGGAAAATGGTATTCGTATAGAAACCAACTTCAATCGATTTAAGTACTTTCTTTCTTTGATTAACTAAAGTTCTATATTCTATTTAGATACAACATAAAGCATATATTCTGGAACTGGGTCCAGGATATACGAGCGTATAAATAAATAAAACATAAATAGACCTTAATAATTATAATAGACCACACTTAAGTTCAAGAATTCACATAATTTGCCTAAAAGGTCAAATAAATAACTTTTTCACTTAATTTTAACGTTATTACCTGTACTTTCGCAGAGAGGAACATAATTCTTTCTAATTTCCTTTTTTAATTTTCTCTTGTTTCGCCTGTAGAATTTCGCTAAGGCTTCTGAGCCTAATTTAATGGTCAAGTCAAATTTATTCAGGCGCCGTCTCAGTTTTGGATGGGAGGCGATAATTCGCGCCCATGTTTTGTGCGTATGGGTTGCGATGCGCAGGGACAAGTCGTCGAGGTAACTAAAAGAATTATAGAGAAATATAACACTTAAATGTCTTATTTTATAAGACTATAAATATATATTATATATATATATTTTCACTAGAGTTTACCCCGCTTCTACGCCGCCGGTCAAAAAGGATTGTTACTTTTTTCATGCACGAGTTCAACAGACAGGCAGACGGTCCACCTGATGGACCGGTTACCATCGCCTATGAACATTTGTAACACCAAAGGTGCTACAAATGCGCTTCTGCTCTATAAAAGGAGACTGCAACCTGGCCACTAATGCCGGAACACTACTCAAGGTTGTTATGGCGGCATACTATAGTCCAGGGGTGATAGCCATGCAAACGGGCAAATACCCTACCACCTGGGTGTGCGTTGTTTTATCACCTTTTACGACGGTCCGCCCGGTCGCAGGAAATTGTATTATTTCTCCGTTCCTGCACGGATAATAGTAAAAGTAACTATTACTTACATAAAAACCTAATTAGGTTTCATGTATTGCTTATAACATTTATTCCAAGTTGTGCCACTTATTATTGTACTATTATAATATTTGCGGGTAGTGGTGTTTACTAATCAGATATAAGCGCGACCGGGCGCAGACGAAAAATCCTTCTCACTTCGACTTTGGTCGTATGCACATTGCACATCTCATAGTAGCTCTTAGATGACTAATTATTGTGCAAGAATCATAACTTATAATCAATACGAACATAATCTTTATTTGTTTATTTTATTTACAAATATTTCTAAAATTATTTAGACCATACAATATTTAAAAAAAAAATGTAGTTTAGAACGACATTTTTCGTTCAGAATTCAAATAAATTAGTTCTCTAAGTTTGACGTGTTTCGTTATATAAATCCGGCACTAACAATATGTAAACGTGCGGTGAAAATTAACTAACTGATGGTGAAAACCGCTTCAAAATCCGTTGATTTAGGAGTTAGCGGATATAGATATACAGACAGATGCGAAATGCGACTTTGTTTTATACTATGGAGAGATGTCATTATAGTGTCATAAAAAGACGTACTAAAAGTTTGTACTAGAAATATATTGCAGCACAAACTTTTAGTACGTCTCTATTATTATAATAATAATAATAATAATATTCTTCTTTCCCCTTACTGTGTCTTTGTCTTACTGAGCATACACTGTTTGCTACAACTCCATTAATTCTTAGAAAAGTAATCCTGTAACATACTTCTGTATAAAACTCATTTAAAAAAAGAACTTGAGATATAAATAGAATAAGAATAAAAAATAACAATTTTTAGCTAGACGTGTTGCAGGGCTGTTTGTTGCCACTTCTTCTCCTTAACAGCAATAACACGTTGCGAAGCGGTGTACATACACCGGTGGAAGTAAAATTAAATTTTAACTCATGTTAGGTTGTTTAGGTCATGCATATAGACCTTCAAAATGTGTTCTCCATTGCAACTTATTTTGAATAAAACTTTTAAATTTGAATGTAAAAGGGGGCAAACCAACGTAATAAGTATATGTAATAATAAAAATAATATAAGTGGCAAGTCACCATCTGCCCATTTTTCCATGTTCCCCGAACATTTGATGGGCAGACGCCATAGTCCCCATATTCCCAGACCCCTAGTAACACTAGAAGTTCACCCCAATAGCCCGGTACTTTTTATCATTTCCCACAATAGTACTACACTGGCCGTGGCTTGTCCTTGGGTGCATTATTATATGGTGTACACAGGGATAATCGCTGGTCAGTTTCACGCCACATTTACATTAAATTTGTCAAAGGGCGTCTACGTGTTGGCCATCCCATGGCTCCACGCAAGCCCTCCAAATGTCCGGGCCATTTTGATGGCCCGTGGTCGTGAAAGACATACAAGAAAATAATATTAATAACAAAACAAAAAAATGTTACGGAAATGTATAAGTTCCTTCCATGGTTCTATCTATCTCATTTAACTCGTATCCTTAAAATAATTATTACCCTGGATAAGAGCCTGTCGCAATATATTTCTAAAATAATACATTATTCACATATACAAGGATGCACAGACAACGTAAAACTGGCAATAGACGATATAAAATCGCAAAGCAGAGTTCCGCACAAAAATCAGTTCTTATTTTATGAAATTTGCCTTTCTGTGTCATAGTATTTTTTTAGGAAACTACTAAATCTATGTGTATTTAATTTAGTGAGAATAATATGTATGTAGGAATGTTGGAAGATGAGTGGTATGTGTATTGAAACGCAAGTAGGTATAGAATAAACGCAATGGGTGATTGACGATTTGATTAAAATTAACAATCGACAATCGATGGGAGTCGGTTACAAGCGTGGGTTGTGGAAAGTTGTGTCAAAATTAAGTTGTTTCTTAAGTGTTACCAAGCTTTATTGTAAAGGTGATCTTCAAAGAAGATTAAAGTGTTATAGTGAAGAAGTTTTGTTTGATTTCAACGAGCTTAGAGCGAGCCAACCACTCTCAAACCACCAACCCTACATGTATTATAAGTACTAGTATTATTTTGTGAGTATATGCCACTACACAATGTTTCAGGGGAATTGTGAAAACGTAGAGTAGAAGTAGCCGCGATATATGTTAATGAGACTTGAAAATTATACTTAAAAAATCGAATTAAATACTAAAAATAAACTAAAGTGTATTTATTATAGTATTTAATTGGATTTTTAAAATTATTATAAACTATGTAACAAACAGCCGTCAGAGGGAATCACGCCCAGAAACCTGGCTGCATTATTACGCTGTATGGCAATGCTGATTCGCTGGGCGAAATACGAATCAGCTTTGTTATCACGGCTGGCATCAGAGAATCCATGTAGCCAATGTTTCATCTCCAAACGGCACAAATATGTAATCCCTTCCTAACGTTCCATATTTGTGCCGTTTGGAAGCTTCAGCTGTTGAGTGTTGAAGCATCTTTGCCAGCCCGGCTCAGCCATTGGAAGATGTGATGGTGTCAAAGTACACAACGTATGTACTTTTCTGGGTATTGTTAGTTAAAGAAAAGTCATAATTATGTTACTTAATTACTTTTTTTATTAAGTCAAAAGGTGGTGTGATAGTCGTTTCCAAATTCGTAAAAAATGTGGCTGTTTTTGAACTTCCAGAGAAATTTAAAAAAAAAGTAACGTTTATATAATATTGCGTAGAAACATTATTTTCCTTTTTTGTAGAGATTATGGCTCCAAACTCCAGCGTATGGAGGTAGAAGTTAAGAAAGACCATCTCAGTGTATTAAAAAATATCCGTTGAAAAGCGGACAATTTAGGTGGCATAATGGTAGCACGTGAAAGATTTTAAAAATAGCGCCAATAATTATTAGAGTAAGATAGTAAATTAAAGAACAAAAGGAAGACGCTTCCGCTTTGTTATAGCGCATTTTCTTTTTTAATTATTATAACATAAACAAACATCGATATGGAATATAATTATTGTTACAACCTGAACGCCGACAAAGGACAAATTCACACCTGCATACCTGTAGACATTTTATTACCTTTTCGGCATTTGGACTTCTTTTGTTTACTTTATGTTTAAAATTTGTGATTAGAAAAACAGCCCGTTGTATATTGTAATCTTTTATGGTAGTCATTAGCCAGGTGTGATTCTAGGTAATTCAGTCCACGAGGCCGAGCAGACATATTGTATTTGTACAGTATAAAGCAATGCCCCAATTTAGAGATAAGGCAGTCGAGCGATAACCACAAGCGAAGCAAGACTTGTGTACATTCGGTAATATATTTACCGACGGACTTTGCGCGTGTTATTGAATCGTGCATTGCGTTTGGGCTGGTTGTGTTCAGTTATATTTGTACCTGTGTTATACGTGCTTGTATGGTTCTAATAAATTCTATAATAAGTCCAACGGCATTTTAATTCGAGTCCTGAAACTCGTAACATTATATATGATTTTCAAGCCTCTAGTTATTTGTAAATAGTAAATAAATAAAATTAAAAAAAATCATGAAATTTTAAAGAAAGTCATCAAAGATATAAAATTTTTCAACTCGGCACACACTTCTGTGAAATGCTGCTAAATTTATATCATTTCTATTTGCTACTCTAGCGTTGTTTTGGTGAGTTTTCGGATAATAACTTGCTGTTTACAGCTGAACACTTTCAACCTGTCCGTCATACAAGACAGTTCTCCTTACTTCTACTCTCCATACTGCAAAGCGCATTGATTTTGCCAATGTCACAGTAGGTGGTAAAATGTCAGGTGCATATAAAAATATAAATACAAACTTTAAAACATTATGCATTACCCGTGTTCGCGACATCGTTCGTGTGTAACTCTATATTTATTATTGTCTTCTGGTCCCAGTCGACATGAAAAACACTACAATTTCTATTGAAATCTCAGTCGATCCATTCCAGAACTTAATCGAGATAAATTTTCAGACCAATATAAAAAGACAAAAAAATTAAAAACGGCCACCGACTTAAAAATTGTTATTACAGTAACGAACCCTAGAAAGAACGAGATACCACGTCTGGCGCCCTGTCAGACCGCTGAAACGGTAATCAGATTATTTTAAAATATTTGTCTCGCTAGAACAAACAAGAACATACTCACGAAAATATCTTCCAAGACAGCTCTAGGGGCAAAGACGTTATGGCATCCCTGCTTGTCACTACGCCAAATATTTTCGTTCCAAATACAAAAATACCATTATGATACATACTGTAAAGATTTTGGTGAATAATTCAAATAGTTTTGAATTTAGAAGGTAGAATTGTTAATTAATTTGACATGCACATCAATTTTTATTTGTCCTGGTAGCAAAGACGTTTATGCCAAGTCTTTGGATTTCAATCAAATATTTAGATTCTTTAGGCTCACGAACTTTGTATGCAGTCAATCATTACATATTTTACTAATAAAGGTACTAAAATTACATGGTTGAATTGTATCTTTCAATTTCTAGAAAGCAACTAGTGACGTTAGTTACGTAAATATAAAATTGAGTCATTAAATGAAATTGTATATCGTCATATTCTTTCAGTTCTACGTCTTTCAACAAAATTGATTCATTTAGTTGAACCATAATGTCAGCTTAAGTGAATATTATAATATAAAATTCACTTATTAATTATAATATTATTATTCTATAAAGGGTGGTAGATATTTTGATAACTAGTTTTACGTTTAATTTTTAAGCATTGCAACCATGCGCTACATGTTTTATCCCAGAACAATGACTAAATGCACGCGCGTACGTTGATTATTATACTTATTGATAGCTCGTAAAAGTCACCGTCTTATATCGGCTTAAGCTCATTTCCTTCTTTCAATTTGGATGAATCAACTAAAGTGAACTAGTAATATAAACATAAACTTGATATTAATAAACTAATGTAAACATAAACTTGAACCATTCGGTGTCATTGAACACTTGGGATACTTTTTATCCCTCTTAAATGGCATAATTTCCGTAGGATAGACAAATATTCGATGCAATTTACTAACAAATACTTACGTCATCGTCGTAGTGGCAACGTGAACAAAGTTTCGCTTGCTTAAACTAGTATAAAAAAGTACAAATATTCAGATTTTTATTTAAAACTTTCACAAGTTTATATTTCAATTCTAAATCAATCGTATTCCTCGTTCACAATAACCTGACCTGCAGTGTTAACAAATCCTAAAAATTAACATCACTTAGGGCCGATTTTTCAATGATCTAATAAAAGTTATCGTCGGATAAATAATAAACCCGACTGAATTAAAAGTGAAACAATTCGACTGTTTTATTCATGCAACTGTCATTTATAATTTTCCCCATCTTGTATTTTATTATATGAATAATTTTTGTCTAGTGATTGAAAAAATCGGCCTTTGATATTATGTCGTAAATTATTCTTAATTTTTGTTAGAATTTTCAAGTAATTATCGCGATTCTGGGTGTTTTTGACTCTAGCTTTAGGTGTCAATATTTTGATTGTTGGTAACCCTGCTTGTCAAGTTATATTGAACGGAGTATAGACAGAAATTATTTATCGCATTTTTTTAAATTACTATTACTTTTTTCATTCTCAATATACATTGCACGTTTAACAAAGTCATCTATTTCCTCAGTAGCGGCAGAGAAAGTTGTTATTCCTTTAACCAATAACACGCCGGCCTGATTCTTCAATGTAGTTTCACATACCGAAACCTTTCCTAGTTTTATTAGTTCTGCTTCTACTGATATTTGTTCACCAATTTTTGCTGCCATCAAGAAACTGCGGAAAAAAAGAGCAATTAAAATTTGAGAATACCTCTGGGGTTGCAAGCGTCTATAGGTAACTGTAACCACTTTCCGTCAGATAGGCCGCCTCTCTGCTTGGCTGTTTCGAACGTTAAAAAACCTTTATGTATATCTTACTGACAGATGGCTTAGAATCGCTTAGCCTACGGACATATTTTGCATCGCTCTGCGTATTCTACCGTCTGTACAAGGAGTGTTCTGAGGAACTGTTCGATTTGGAGCCAACTCCACATTTTCACCACCGCTGGCACCGCTCGCCATAGGCGGGATGTTCACCCTCATTTCCTTGAGTTACCAAGCTTAACTACATACTCTAGAAGGTTTATTCTGCGTACAATAACGATTTGGAGGGAACATCCCGTCGCGGTTTTTCTCTTGCGATACGACATGGGGTCATTTAAGAAGGGCGTTATAAAATTTCTTCGAGGCCAGTAACGTGTAGACAACGCCCCTGGTGTTGCAAACGTCCATAGGCGGTGGTGACCAACTTCTATCAGGTGGGCTGTCTGCCTGTTTGCCAACTATTGGTAATAAAAAAAATGTATGCTTAAGAACACACGACAAATGTGAAAACTTCATTAAGACAAGTAACGCTAGCCGAGCGATTATAGCAGTGACAAATTGACTGTCGGCAGTTTTCAATAAGCTATCTATATAGCTATGTTACTAAAGATAAACAAATCTATCCTTTTGTCCTTATTAGCTTTTCAATAACCTATCCACGGATAGAATTTCCTATCAAAACCAGCTATCTACCGAGCGGAGGACGGTTAGCTTACTAGAGATAGGAACGGTCATACATTTCACGCTTACTTGCGTTTCAATATAAGTTTCAAGTTACTCTTCGATAGACGAAGCTATCTCTAGTAACGTCATTCGCCTATCTGTCAAAATCGGCCAGTAGGTAACTTGACTTTTTGAAAATAAATAGTTATTTCTATTAAATAATGGAATACCTGCTTTAGTAGCCACGATAGAGATATGCAATTATTTCAAATGATAATTGATTGTGATGAAGACAGTGACAGTGATACCGATAACACAAGGTTACAGAAGAAGTATAAACCACGTGTGAATTAGTAAATGATTACGAATTTGCTTACAGATTTTAAACTGAACAAAAGTGCTGTAAGTGAATTAAAAAAATTTATACAACCCTATTTTAGTGTAAAATCTAAAAGGTGACATTAATTTTAATGTTCTTATTGAGTACCTTTACATTTGTGATATCAGACTTCAATTAAGTTTTAATCTCCTTACAACTTATAATCCATTTTCTCTTCCAAATACTTCTACTTTCTTCGTCTATTAAATTCCACAACTCTTTAATTATTTGTGATAGAATCGGGTTGAAAATCTTTTTATATTTATATGTATGTTTATATTGTAGTTTATGTAATATTTTCCTTCATATTTACATATATATTAGTATATTATCTCTATTGTATACCTAACCCCATCCATACCGAGTTTCTGTTCATCCAAAAGTTGCCTGGAAGAAATCGCTCCCAGCGATAAGGCCGCCCATTGTACTTATCATTGTGATTGGTGTATAAATTTATTTTGTAACATTGTGTGCAATAAAGTATATTCTATTCTATATTCTTTTTTTACGATCCATCTTCTTGATGCAGTTAATCTGCAACTGAACTGAACTGAAAACTAACTCGTCATACAGAAAAATATGTATCAACTCCTTCTCGCCCGCCCAACTCTCTCGGCCTATTTCGTTTTACTATCTCGCCACTGTAATTGTTACTTGTAATTAGCCTTTAGACGTACCCGAACGAGTGTTATATAGCCGAGCGTGATGCGTGACTGCTCAGTCTCATTCAGTACCTACAAAATAAAGTGCTCCGTGCGCCTAAAGAAGTTTTCACTTTAAAAAAATTAAGTGTCGATTCCGCGTCAACGAAGATTACAGTTAATAATCATTAGCTGTAACCTGTAACCATCTGGTATGGCAAATCCTTACTTGACTGTCATATTTGTGGTCCATCCTATCTTGCCATTGGGGTACGTCATATGAGAGATAAAGCTAAGGGAGTCTATGATAGAAGCCAAACAGCCCCCATGAGCGTACCCGGCTGAGTTACACATACCACGCTCCACAGTAAAGGTTCCCTTTAGAAATCCATTTGATGCAGCCACAATCTTCATCTGAAATAATAATTTCATCCTATATCCTATCGTGCTTATGGTTCTTTTATTTTATTCAATAAGGATGACAAACATATATACATTTGAATATGAATATACAAAAACCAATATTCAAATATAAATAATCAAGGAATCTATTTAACACATTATACACAGTGAAAAATATTTAATATAAATAAATTTATTATCTCTCAACACTTTAGGTAAATAATATAGAAGATAGTAGTGTACAATACATTAATAATATTGGAAGGTAGATAGAAGAAATACAAGAGATATTAAACACACATTAGAAATAGATAGAAATGTAAAAAACCTTATTATACTTTGGACCTCATTGGTAAAATAATTAATCCGTCTCTAAGTGACTTTGAGATCCCATACTTAGCTGAAGCCAGAAACGCTTTGTCTCTGGCATGTCCAAGACGATATTTCCCTATAAAGCCCAAGTCGCAAAAGCTTTGGGGTGGATAGCTTCTCAGCAAATGGACGTGCGAAAACCTTTTATCGTTTAGTACCAATCAAGCTGAGCGTGCTGGTCTCTCAGCAGTCTTGAGGTGCGAGTCTAGTCTGGGAGGTTTGTGGCATCATGCCTCGACTTTAAGCACACTTATGGACGATGCTGCTTTCAAAATTGCTGTCTCTATTCGGCTGGGAGCAGCGGTTGTAGTCTCTCATGGCTGCCAGTGTGGAAATAAAGTGGGTAGTTCGCGTCACCATGATTTGTTATGTATCCAAAGTGCAGGAAGGATACCGCGCCATGCCGTTATTAACGACATCATCTGTCGGGCTTTTGCCAACCGGAATACCGGCCATTCTTGAGCCAAATGGTCTGTGCCGCGACGATGGCAAGAGACCGGATGGAATGTCTTTGGTGCCCTGGAATATGGGTAGACCCTTAGTGTGGGACGTTACGTGCGTCGATACTCTGGCTGGTTTCCATCTTCTAGACACGTCTATAGCGGCTGGCGCAGCAGCCGAACCTCAACAGGGCCTGAAACGCCGCAAATATGCATCCATCAGCAATGGATACATGTTTGTGGCTTTCAGGTCGAAATTCTAGAGCCATAGGGTCCCGAAGCTCATCGACTCTATCGAGACCTAACAACTCGTTTAATGGCGATCTCATGTGACCAAAGCGCTGCCTTGTATTTGTAGCAGCGTATTATTAGTTTTGCGATACAGCGGGGAAATAAGCCCAGCGTTTTGGGAATGTTCTTAACTGACTGCGATTTGGGACTCATATATTGTTTGTAATATTAATTATTTCAATTTATTTTTAAGTTAGTTTATTTTTAATATTTAGTGGTATTTGTTTAAGTTAGCGTAGTGTATTTTAATCCGATACAAATAAAAACGTAATCTTTAAAGGACTTTGATCAGTTTATTAGGAGTGTTGGGCTTCATATAAAATTGTACGAGCCTTTATGATTTTGACACTATTTTATAGACAATTTAAATAATTATTATATACATTAAAAACATTTACATCCTTGGACCAAGTATGAGAGAATGCGTAATTTTTTCAGAGCAATATTTCTTAAAAAATGTACACTCATATTTTCTTTGTAAGTAGATTGCTTTTTGTGGCCACGGTGGCGGCATTATAGGTGTCATTATATCAGCATTTCAACAGTGTATGTTTTATTTCTAGACGTGATTTCATATGTGAGTTCAACAGTCAACAATATTTGTGGTTACTGAATATTGAATTAAAGAGTAAAGATGTCGGCTAATAAAATCTATTAAGTAAATATACGAGCCATCGATGTTAATAGCGAAAAACAAAAATTTGTTTATGTGATTGTACTTTCTGTGCTGGGTTAAAAAACAGTCTATAATTATACACCAATAACATAAAAAATAATATAAGATTTTAGAAAGATATGTGGTTAAGGTTTATCCGATTTCAGGTTGGACCCAAAATGGGCATTGTCCTTCATAATAGTTAGAAATATTATATTTTATGGCTATGCTGGCAAATTGGTAGACGGAAATGGAAAGTGGCTACCGTCGCCTATAGACCTTTACACACTAGGAGCGAAACCAACTCGTTGCCTTAGAACAGGTATGGGCAATCTTTGACATGTTGAGGGCCAAACTTTAGCGTGCAAATACGTTCGCGGACCGCGTTTAAAAGTACTTAGTGCATTTTAAAGTAGTGATAATATTTTTAAATAAACTAGTTTAGAATAATTGAGAAGCAATAAATCTTTTGATGTGTCGTCCGTGAGGTGGCAAAGCTGAAAAAATTCGATCGAGCAAGCCGAGTGGCGGCGATTATCAAAGAGTGAGGCGGCAAATATCAAAGGATTTGATGTTTTCCGCCTCACTGTCACTCCCGTGAGTATAAGTACCTAATGTAATATTTTTTTTAGGGTTTTCTCAAAATGTCTCGCAGGCCGGATCATATCTTACAGCGGGCCGGATCCGGCCCGCGGGCCGTTTGTTGCCTATATATGCATTAGAATAAAGAGATGAGTTACGGGAATAAAATAGAGGGATGAGATGACGGACTGTGTGGACTGTGGACCATCGAAACTCACTCATCATAGAAAACACGATTGTCTCAATGCTAATCGTTTCACCTTGATATTCTCTGGGAGTGTTGTATCACACCGATCATGCTGGTTCTTAGAGCTTTTTTTTATTGCACGAGTTCAGCAGACAGGCAGACGGCCCACCTAGTGGAAAGCGGTTAGCGTCGCCTATGGATGGACATTTGTAACACCAAAGGTACTACCAATGCTGCCGCTCTCTATACGGAGACTGGCCACTAATGCCGGAACACAGCTCAAGGTTATTATAGCGGCATACTTTAGATACAGTACCCATCCAGTCGGCCAAATACCCTACCACCTGGCTGTGGATTGTTTTTGTCGCCTCTTACGACAGGCCGCCCGGCCGCAGGAAATGGTGTTCTTTCTCCGCAAAACCCAAACTAAGCAAATTACACTTGTGCTACGGATAATATACAACGAACTACTCCGGGGCAGATCCCTGACAACAACCAGACCATAACGTACATAACGGAAAGTTCGTTTCTGAATTTTCCACTCCAAGAATCGAACTCGGAGCCTCTGCGTTGCAGATAGGTAGGCCGGATAAGGCTTAGCCCGCTCAACCACAGAGTAATACTATTACTTAAGATCTCTGTTTTTGCTAATATAACTATGGCTCTAGCGGAAGATCAGCGCTGGTTATCTCAACCGGCAATTTTGCTGAGTTAGGACCAATTTAGAATTACATTTTCTTTTTTTTTAAATAGTTTGTGGCGAGGTAGATACAGCCGACGTGCGCTCGGAATGTTCGTTCGTTATCGTAATATCGAACTCTGATGCACCACACTTCACCGAAGGACCACACCCGTAGCCGAGTCTAGGAGCTCGATGGGGGTCAGTCCTTGCTATACTCATAAGCCGTAAGGCCGCGCGCATTCGCTCCCGCGGCACGCGCCAGGGAAGCTCTTATGTAACGCAAAACGGCACAACATTGTCGTTCATATTATTATTGTATAAGTTTAATAAGAAGTAAGGCTTATTTTGATAGCGATTTATAATATAGATATTTATTATAAATATATGGTGGTTTCATTTGTACCGACCCCCATGATTTTAAGTGGTTTTACATTGTAGTTCTGAATATATATTTGTTTTTCTTTCTTCTTTCTAGTCCCCTAAAAAAATGTTAAATTGTTTTCAATTAGTTTTATACTTATGGACTTTTTGATGTATGGGTACAATATAAATACGTTTTATTTTATTGTATTATTTTATTTATTGTAATAAAAAATATATCAGAAGAAATTATAGTAATTGGATACCTATACATTGTTTTACCTTAGATATTTTCGTACATTACATTACAGAGTTTTTGCAGTGAACTAAACAATTTAATGATGTTTAAATATCTTAGACAACTTAAGCCACATATAAAGTTAGATATTACAGTAGAAAATGTTAGAAGTAAATCATATAAAGGACACAATATAACTAATATTTTATCCAAAATACAAGGTATTTTAAATTACTTACGTTTTTAAAAATGACTGTACTATCGAAGTTCTTCGTTTCCGCAGCATAACGTTCTAATGATTTTATCAGACGTAAACCTCTTATAGTTGAAGCAGCCATACTATTATTAAGTGTTTCAATAAACGATAAATATTCAAGAAAACTCAACTTCAACTGCAAAAAATCTCGATGCGATGAGTGGTTATATTTGGTTAAAAAAAACCATTTCAATTCTAAACACATTACATGCAAAAGGCAAGTGTCTGACTGGTTATAATAATCGGGTATTCGAGACCAATGGGTTTTAACCTATTAGTGATGAGGGACTACTTGATTTTCTTAAGTTTACGCGACTCGTATACATAATAAAACTACGTTTTAACGGTTTTAAGCGCGGTAATTTATTTGATTTTTGTTATTCCGACGTTTCGGCCACTTTTCAGTGGCCGTGATCACGGAAGACAAAGATGTCAAGTGCCAACAAGTATTGTTAAAGTTTTATTTAGCCTACCGCCAACTTGTTCATTTTAATTATTTAGTTCTAATTTGGTTATGGTTTATTATTTACTCTATGGGAGCTTTATCCAATTTAAGTGAAAAGTGTTTAATTGAAAAGTGGTCGAAACGTCGGAATAACAATAATCAAATAAATTACCGCGCTTAAAACAGTTAAAACGTAGTTTTATTAGGGACTATTTGGTTAATTTTTATATTGCTATGAGAAGTCAACTTTTGGTACTAGTAGGTTGTAATAATAATTATTCAAAAAACAGAAATAAATGTAAAGATTTAATTAGAGGAAATGTTAAACGCTTGGTATGAGTACCTTCACCCCCACACACACACACACACACACACACACACACACACACACACACACACACACACACACACACACACACACACACACACACACACACACGCACACACACACGCATACAACCTCGCGGCAAGCTTTTATATCATATAAATTGTGTGATGGAATAAATTGATGAGTTTGATTTAATTTACAGTTTATTTTATTATTTTAAAAGCTTAAATAATAGCTTGTTTTTAAATGTTTTTTACTATTAATTTTCTAAACGAATCTGTCGAAGTAAAACTTATGAATACTTAAATTTTAACTGGTGGCAAAATTATTTAAATTACAAAACATCAATAAAACGATAGAATATTACCAGTAACGGTATCTTATCATTTGGATTTAGAAGATTTTCTAAGTCATATTTTGAATAAGTGATCGCCATTCCTAAACCCCTTTTTACTACAATGATCAAAAAAGCAGTAGTAATAATATATATATATATATATAGTATTATCAAATTTATAATATATATATATATATATATATTACTGTCTGTCATATATTATAAGTTATATATAAAAATAGTATTATCAACTGGAATATACTATATAAACTTATCTTTAAAACGATAGCTTACATTCTTTTTTAAATACAGCGGTATCTACTTTGTGTCCCTGGAATCCCGCGTACTTGATAGCAGCTTCTGAAATACCGGACTTTTTTTCGTAAAATGAGATAAATAAATTATATTTTTTATTTAAAAAAAATAGAAAAACATCGCTTTTCATTTGAATTCTTCATATATAATGATGTTACAAGAAACGTAACCAGTAGCAAAATTCGTGATTATACCATTGCCCAACAGCGGGCGCAACATGAGGTTAGCTAAAAAGTTTATTACACAAACGGTTGTGTCGCCAGAATTCTAGGTTTTAATATTAAAATGTTGTTCCAGAGATTCTAAAATATAAATCAATTCTGTTTTGGTGAGTTTTGATGTCACATCGCCAACTTAAGTGAAACAGCCGTACTTTTCCTATTATTTGTAAGTTGAATATTGTTGTCTTTTTTGTAAAAGACACCGTATTTCCCTCGTCTCACCAGTGTGGTCGAGGTCTTAGGACTCACCAGCGCTTAGCGTGCATTATCATCTATATTGGATGATTAATCATGCTTATGTGACATAGCGTTTATAAAGTCATGGGAAATAAAAAATAATACTAAACATTAAATTAACAATGCATAATAAAATGTATTATTTATAGTCCAAACACATATTAATCCTAGTACATAAGACGCTATTAATAATAATATTCTGTTTTAGAGTCCAATATATATTTCGCCAGGTAGAGCATTTGCCATGAATAGAATTAAATAAATGAGTATATAAGGCAACACATATTGTGCCAAACCCAAATAATTGGGAGAAGATGAAAGAAATGAGAGGTAGGGGATTTATCCTTGCGGTCTGTTTAAAAAATCATTAATTTCGTTTTAAATTTTGGTGTGTTTGATTTCGATGCTGGGCTTAGAATATGAATACAAAGTCCAAAAGTACTGCTCAAACGAAGTGACGGGCAGAGATATTTAGTTAAGAATATATTTTTTACCAAGTTAACAAGCCAAAAAATATAGATTATATTATAGATTATGAAAAGTGCATAAGTATTATAAAGTCGTTAGTAGATCGTAGTCACTTCGATTTACGTGACTGTGTCAAAAACTTAAAACGTTTGTTTACACTTGGAACAATTCATACAAGGCTCTTGTTTCGTGACTACTGACGCTGGGGCTAGTCCACAACTTACACACAATCTAAAAGCTAATTTACATTACAAATACATAGCTGGATACCTACTACTGATTTTAAATTCGAAGGGAGCCGGTGCGCGCTTTGTCTTGGGATCGTGTAAATGGCTACCGACTTCATGTAAACGGCAAAAAAATCAGGGTAAATGTGCATAAAAGCGGAACCTGAAAATTACGCGTTTTTTGTATTGAAAGACTTTAAATATGGTTTGCTATGGTATAATACCGACGCTAAAATCATCGGCAAGCCATCATTTAGACAAAAAATTAACAAACAATACAATTAATTACGAAATACGTCCGTTATATCGATAGAAATAATGTTCAATTTTGGCGTGATGACTTACCTACTAAATTATAATAAAAGCACAGTAACTTTAATTTTGGGATTAGTCTGCAAATGTAACATATATGACATGATCAAAATAATTAATAATTATAAAATCGACTAATACAGCATTGCTAAAAAAAACACTATATTTTGTAAATTGTAAATAAAACCTCAGATTAATATTAAGAGACAAAGTTTTTACTTCACTATGCTAAATATCAGGCAAAAGAACTGAATCTATACAGCATGAATATTAATATTATTCAATCAAACTGAATATCTTTGAATGACTTGAAAATACGGAATTTTACATTTTTCACATTATTGTGATTAAGATAATTATTGTGTTTTTGTAGTTTGTTTGTGTGACAGAACCGACTGGGTGCTATTTATTCGTTGATAATTTAAACAATAGTTAAAGTTGGTTCTGCCACGCCGGCTGCTGCCGCTGTCCTTGTCACTGGTCACGACCTTCGACCACCCCTCACACCTATATTTGTTTTGCTAACAATGATATTGCATGTTGGCGGTAATTATATATACAAACTGCAGAAATATAATAATTATCTGAATTAAAATAATGTGAAAAATGTAAAATTACGTATTTTCATATCATTCAAAGTTCTTCAGTTTAATTGAATAATATTTTTATTCATGCTGTATGGATTTAGTTCTTTTGCCTGATATTTAGCAAAGTGAAGTAAAAACTTTGTCTCTTAATATTATTAATCTGAGGTTTTGCTTACAAATTACAAAATATGGTGGTTTTTTATCAATGCCGTAATAGTTAATATTATAATTATTAATTATTTTGGTCATGTCATATCTTCTTCTTTTTTGGAGGATTATGGCTCCAACGCAATTAGCATTGATTTTGTCATGTCATATATGTTACATTTGCAGGCTAAACCCGAAATTAAATAAGCAATTGTGTTTTTACCACAACTAGGTGAGTCGTGACGGTAAAATTGAACATTATTTCTATTGATATGACGCATTGAAGTATATATTTAAAGTCTTTGAATACAAAAAATGCGTAATTTTCAGGCTCCGAATTTTTGCATATTTACCAAAATCAGTTCTCGGCGCCTGCAACTAAGTAATGTAAATTAGCCTTTAGGCTGCCCACCCACGGGCCACCGACACGTTTACAGCCCGGCTGGTGAGTCCCTATATCTATGAACAAGCGTCTGAACTGCTTGTCGCTGGCCACCGGTCGCTGTGATCGGTGGCCCACTTACGCCCAGCCTCGCTTAGCGGCCTCTGTTGTTTACTTTTTTATTTTATAATCAGCGCGTTCCATCAGTAGCTCACAACGCCCAAAATGTACCATCAGCTGTTCGACAAGATGACCGCGGTCGTAGTGGTCGCGGCGAATACGTCACTAATGACGTCATCATTTTTGATCAAACAACGCTCACAACGACCCATGTCAAGAGGTAGGTCGAATAACCGTTCCACTTGGGTTTACAATTGTAACGCCGGCCAGTAAATGGAACTTGGCCAATGTCATGTGTTCTAATGTCACCTGTGAAAATCCATGAAAAAGAAAAGTCGTTAATATATTATTAAAGTATTTAGAAGCGAAATATTAAAAGTACTTGTATCAGCTCCTGAATCATATTATATACAATACAGGTTATAGACGTTATCCTTTGAAAAAAATGTTTCAGGCATGTTTGAGCGTTAGACTGATAGAAGTTTGTTTTTTACAACATGGAAGCTTATATTCTGATCCTTCTGATCCTGGCGAAAAATCTCCACGATTTGAGGAATCAGAATCCTGCATAATATAACCTGAGGTTGTATTTACCGTAGATGCATTTACTATTTGTGAAATGTTGGTTTCTATGACTCCAGGTTCCTGATTTCATAAGTCATTATTATCTTTCCATGTCTCAACCATTTTTATAGCCAAAGAATCTACTAATAAATTAATGTTGGAAGTGGCCTTATGGTACTCATTCTGTTCCACAGTAGTGTTTTCTGCGTGATCATCGATTCTAGGCTTATAAATTACTTCGATCTGCCTACATGCTTCGTCATCATTGACACTAGGTTCTTGATTTTCGAAGTCATTATTATCTATCCATGTCTCAACTCTCAATTATTAATAAATTAATGCTGGCAGTAGCCCCATAGCATTCATTCTGTTCAAGAGTGGTGTTTTCTGAGTGGTCATGGATTCTAGGTTTATCAATTACTTCGGTCTGCCTAGATGTTTCTTCAACATTAAGCATCATCAAAAAAATTTTACTTCGGGATCCCATTTTGTTTTGAAAACATCATTATGTCTTTGCCTAAATACGAAATATATTGGTATGACAAAGGCATATTTGTATCTAAGACTACGAAATTGTAAATATATTGGACATACAAAGCTACAACAGTTTGAACAGTTTTATTTCTCCAAATACGTGCTCTTAATTTTTAATTTATTGGAATAACAAAGGCATATTTATTTCTAAGACTCCGAAATTGTAAACATATTGGACATAGAAAGCCACAAAAGTTTGAATGGCTTTGTTCCTGCAAATATGTCCTCATAAAATAGGCGCAACTGTACTAAATATGACTTTGTCTTTCCAGGAATCTCAAACGAAAAAGGGCATATTAACCTTAATGGTTTTGACGTTCCAGCTTACAACTACCTTGCGCGGGGGTGGCGGTGCAACTTACCAATGAGATTTTGTCACGCCATGATATTAAAAAATACACCAAAAATGACAAAGCCACCGTTGCCCTCTGGCGGCATTAAGCTGATATTGATACAGGTCTTTGTTCCTCCGGATAAAAAGGACTTTTTGAAGCTCATTGACATACTCAATTGTAATTTATTATGGGGATAGCTTATCTGTCAAAAAGAAAGACATTGTGAACAGCATAAATAGGTTATTGGACCTTAACAGTAAATATGGATGTAGATTCATCCTATGTGCCCTGCCTTATGCATCTAATCTAACAAATAAACAAAACAGGCACATATATGACTTAAATTTATTAATTTATAACTTGACCCATCGTCATAGTGACATTTTTTATTTTGACCTGAATAAATTTACTAATGGTAAATTTAGGCTAAACAAAGATACTATGTATCTGCCTTTTAAGTTACGAAGACGTATAGCTACTTTATTAGCATTTAATATACAAAATCATGACAAAGTTATGTATGATATAACTGAAAAACCTGACATCAATTTAAATAAAAACAATAATGTTTTTAATATTAACTCTACTATGAGTCCTAGACCTTTAAACTACTAGAAATGACCAAAGCTAAACCTACTTCTAATTTAAATATAGTTCACCAAAATATACAGGGTTTAGCAGGTAAAGACTTACAAATTAAACTTTTTTTAAAAGAATGTAAGGTTCATGTCCTATGTATTACAGAACATTGGCTTAAAACTTTTGAAGTCATAAACTTCATAGAGCATTATACAGTGGTAAGTGCATTTGTAAGGAAGTCCGCTATACATGGCGGATCACTTATCCTTGTAGCAAATGATGTAAAATGTAAAGAGCGTAAAGACATTATGTCCCTTTCTGTTGAACGTACTGTGGAGGTTTCCTGTATTGAGCTTGAGCGCTATGTAATTGTCTGCGTCTACCGACCCCCCACAGGGGATTATAGTGTATTTGAAAGCACAATGGAGGAATTATTAATAAAATTAAATAAAACTGATAAATTGCCTATAGTTTGTGGGGATTTTAATGTTAATTTGTTGGAAATGTCATCAACTCGTACTAAGATCATTAATCTTTTCAAATCCTTTAATCTTATACATGTCTTTAATGAACCTACGCGTATAACTGCTACTACAGCTACTTGTTTAGACAATATATTTTGTAGTTGCAAAATAATCGATAAATCACTCATAGATGTACTACGGTCGGATCATTGTGGCCAGTTTATATCAATACCTTTTGACAGTATTAAAATCACTTCTAAAATAACCTGTAGACCGGTGAATTATCATCGCTTAAGAACCTTTAAAGATAATCTAGCCAAAAAAATTCCTACCTTGGATCTCAACAGCGAAGATCCAAACAACTTGTATAGTAGTTTCTTCGACGTTATACAAGCTGAATTTGAAAACACATTTAAAACTAAAACAATTAACCAAAGTAATAAACTTTAGTTTAGTGATTGGGCTACAAAAGGTATATATAAAAGTCGAATAAAACTGTATGAATTATACAGTGAAAAACAATTTAATCAAAATCCAGACTTTCTTGACTATATTAAAAAGTACTCTAAGACCTTTAAAAGAGTGTGCATCGCTGCCAAATCTTTATATTATAGTAACAGAATTAAAAATCATCAAATATCATTAAGACAACTTGAGTGTCATAAATGACGCTTCCGGCAAAACTTCACGTCGAGATGATGGAATTGAGCTTGTAATTAACAATAACACCATTAGTAATACCTTTGAAATTGCACAAACATTTAATGAATACTTTAGGGATATACCAACCTTAACAACTGGCTCTTTGTCTTCATCACCACTGGAAGCTGAGCTGCTAATGACACAGTGTGTTGATGAATGTAATATTTCATTCAAATTTAATCATATAGATACAAGTGATATTGTAAAAACGTTTAAATCATTAAACATTAAAAACACAGCTGATTTTTGGGGTATATCTTTAAAAGTATTAAATGACATAATAGACACTATTGCACTGTCACTAGTAGAAATATTTAATCGATGTGTAGATAAAGGGGTATTTCCCGACTTAATGAAAGTTAGCAAAGTTATCACTATATTTAAAAGTGGAAACAAAAACGAACCCTCCAACTTTAGGCCAATTTCTATTTTACCAACCTTAAGCAAGATCTTTGAAAAAATAATTTTAAATCAACTGCTCTCACATTTTAATATTAATAAATTATTTCATACTAAACAGTTCGGGTTCACCAAAGGTCGATCCACTACCGATGCAGGTGTTGAGCTCCTAAAACACATTTATGATGCTTGGGAAGGATCACAGAATGCCATTGGTGTATTCTGTGACCTGTCCAAGGCATTCGATTGCGTTGAACACGTGACCCTCCTAAAAAAGCTCAATTATTACGGTATTCGTGGCGATTCTCTCAACCTATTATCGTCTTACTTAAATAACAGATCCCAAAGCGT
This sequence comes from Dendrolimus houi, assembly GCA_039645545.1. Classification (NCBI taxonomy): domain Eukaryota; kingdom Metazoa; phylum Arthropoda; class Insecta; order Lepidoptera; family Lasiocampidae; genus Dendrolimus; species Dendrolimus houi. Next base: position 5,189,562 of record CM077131.1, read on the forward strand.
TGAAATTAACAATGTCAAATCTTGTGAGACTGGCATATCTATGGGTGTGCCCCAGGGCTCTATTCTAGGTCCCTTCTTATTTTTGATATATATTAATGATTTGCCATATTTTATTAATGATATGTGTGAGGTAGTGTTGTTTGCTGATGACACATCACTTATATGCAAGCTTTACGAGAGGGTCATCCTCTCTAGACTAAGAGATTTTGCCATCAGCAAACATCTACTACCCGATGAGCAGTTTGGATTCCGTGCCAGGCACTCATGCGTCCAACAGGTGCACCGCATCACGGAGCACATACTATCCCACTTTGCCCATCGCCCTCGTCGCCCTATAGGAACAGCCGCACTGTTCCTTGACGTAGCTAAGGCCTTCGACAAGGTCTGGCATAACGGTTTGATTTACAAGCTGTACCAGTTCGGTGTACCAGACAGACTCGTGCTCATCTTGCGAGACTTCCTCCTAGGCCGTAGCTTCCGTTTTCGAGTGGAGGGAACACGCTCGTCCCCTCACCCACTCACAGCCGGTGTACCACAGGGCTCGGCACTATCTCCACTACTCTTCACGCTGTACACCAGCGACATCCCAAAAACTCCAGATGTAGAGTTGGCCCTCTTCGCGGATGACACCGCACTCTATACATCAGATCACAACCGACAAATGGCTTGCGTCCGGCTACAGGTAGCTGTAACAGAGCTAGGCGAATGGTTTCGCAAATGGAGGATAGAGGTAAACCCGGAGAAAAGCGCAGCAATGTTCTTTTCCCCGGGCACGCTTCGCTCTCCCAAACGCGCTTGCCTTCGCTTAAAAGCCATCTCGCTCTACGAACAAGAGATCCCTGGGCAAAGTACACCAAATACCTGGGTGTCACCCTAGATCAGAACTTGCGCTTCAACGAGCATATCACTATAGTCCGGAATAGAGCGCGATTTGTGATGGGTCGTCTAGCACCCATGATAGATAAACGAAGCAAAATGTCCCTCAGACACAAGCTTACTCTATATAAAACATGCATCCGCCCGATCATGACATACGCGAGTGTGGTATTCGGCCATGCCAAGCCTGCCCTTTTAAAGAAACTGCAAATCGTTCAGAATAAATTCATGCGCAGAGCCGTCGGTGCTCCCCTCTATATGCGTAACATCGACATCCACCGCGATCTGGAGCTTCCCTCCATCAAAAACTACATTACGTCGCTCTCGCGTAAGTATTTCGATCTAGCGCCGCACCATCGAAATCCCCTCGTCGTGTCCGCGTCCGATTATAAGCCTCGACGAAAGGCTCTCGTGCGACGACCGCGTAACATCCTCACGGACAAGGTCGACGATATCACAAAACGGCTGGCTCGGATCAGCCCGCCCGCGGTTAGGACGGCAGGCTGGCAGGCACCGACAGACAGACACAGACGGCGGCGTCGACGCCGCCAATCACGATCTCTCCACGTCCCCGCGAGGGACGCCAGGAGACACAGCCCCCATAGGATAGACTAGACGTGTTGCTGGGAAGTTTCTTTCGCCGTTTCTTCTCTCCAGCCATAACACGTTGCGAAACGGCAGTAAGATAGTATAGGCCACCGCGAACCGCCGATCCCGGTCCGCCGGGATCCTTCCTCTCGGGCTTTATATTATCACTTATATTTAAAGTCGATAGAAATAAACTGAACTTTGACGACGTAAACAACGCCTTATCCCAAATATCTAAGTGGTTTACTGTAAATAACTTATTACTCAATCCGAGCAAAACTAAATGTGTTAAGTTTGTTATGCCCAATGTAAAAGAATACGATATTAATATCTCTCTTAACGACACTAGACTTAATCTAGTAGATTCAACTGTATTCTTAGGCATTAACCTTGATCAGAAGCTCCACTGGGGCGCTCATGTATCTAGTCTCTCAGGAAAACTTAGTTCTGCTGCATATGCGGTCAGAAGAGTTAGGCAGTTCACTGACGAAGAGACTGCTAAACTAGTTTATTTTAGTTATTTTCATAGTGTCATGTCCTATGGTATTTTACTTTGGGGCAACGCTGTTAACTTAGAGACCATATTTGTTTTACAAAAAAGAGCCGTAAGATCAATTTACAACCTCGGCCCTCGGGAGTCTCTTAGAGAATGCTTCAAGGAAATCAATATTATGACGGTCGCCTGCCAATATATCTTTAATAATATAATTTATAATCGTAATAATTTGAGTGCCTACAAGCAGTATAAGGATATTCACAATTTCAACACCAGGCATTGTAATAGACTGATATTGCCATCTTTTAGATTACAAAAGTACTGTCCTCTTTCTTGGGGTTGGTATACGCTTCTTCAATAAGATTCCGAGTGAAATGTTAGATCTGCCTTTCACTAAATTCAAAACCAAATTAAAAAGTATCTTGCTAAAAAAGGGATACTACACTATTGAAGAATACTTAAATGACAAAAATTCATTTACATAGCAGCTCACTCTAACATCTTATACTATATTTTGTTTAATGTTATCTTGCCAAGCTTGTAAGGGATTTATGGAGATATATTGCAGCATAACATTTTAGTACGTCATATCATTATTATAACTTTCATAATATTTTTCTTTCCTCTTATTGTGTTTTGGTCTTATTGAGTATGCACTGTTTGCTACAACTCCATTAATTCTTCAAAAAGTAATTCTGTAACATACTTCTGTATAAAACTTATTAAAAAAAAAAACAACTTGAGATATAAATAGAATAAGAAACTTAAAGAAAAACATTATTTAGCTAGACATGTTGCTGGGGAGTTTCTTGCCGCTTCTTCTCCTTAACAGCAATAACACGTTGTGAAGCGGTATACATAGAATAGGAAGAAAAATTAAATTTTAACTTATATATTTATATGACCTTCAAAAAGTGTTCTCCAGTGGAACTTATTTTGAATAAAAAACTTTGAATTTGAATTGAATTTGAATTTGAATACTTAAGTAATTTTTCGATTTTTTGTCAGTTATGCCCTTGTACTACCGAAGGTGCGATTATGACAAAGCTGTCTGTCTCAGATCCTTACTACTATAACGAAATTAACAGGAATAATTATCTTGTTGTATTAATATAATAGCAACACAGTATTTAAGATTAGAGAAAATATTCAAAGTGCTCAACCGACATCTGCTTTAGACCAGTAGCGTATTGATTTTATACAGTTCAAAGTGAAATAAGTACATTTTACCACTTGCACCCAAAATGTCATACTAACAGCAGGGCACAAAACAATGTTAGAGATCTTTTTCTAACAACGCTCATCATCTTACTTTCGTAAATATTTTTTATCTATACTACGTCACCTTTCGTTTTACACGTTTTCATCACGACCATAACGACCGTGGTCGCTATGTATGACGGCTGTCAGAGCATTATGGGCGTTGTGAGCTACAAGAGGAACGCTCCCTTTATCTACATTTTATTTAGTATAATAAATTCCAATCTAGGCTTTTTAGACACGAATGTTGGGATGGGAGCAATGGTGAAACTTGAAGATTATTTTTTATATCAAAGTACTTCTGTACTGTATATCATGTAAATGTGTGTAAATACTTAATAGCGAAATTGTAATAAATAAAATTCGCTTCTATGTAAAACATATATTTTTAAGAATCTTCCTTTCAAGGGACACAGAACATAAAAAAAAAAATTTGTGTGCGTGTACTAGCGTACACTCGTAAGAAATGAAACTTCTTTATGACGTTATTTTTCAAAAAATAGTTTACTATATGCAACTTTACAGAAATTGGTTAAATAAAGTTAAATTAGATAAAGTTTAATAAAAGGCTTTTATTATCATAGACATAAATACAAATTCTATAATTATTTCATTACAATTATTGAGAGTAGTTATATACAATCCTTCAATACTCGTTACCCGGGATAAAGCAACATATAACAAGGATTGGCTGTGATGTTTCTCATATTCATAAACAATTTCCGGAAATGTGCTACCTTGTGATTTATGAATGGTAGTAGCACAAGCACAAACTAACGGAATATGAGTACGTTTAACAACTATAGTTTTGTTATTATTGAGCGGAATTGTAGAGGATCTTTGTACAATTGGTACAGCCATTCGACTGATATTATTTTCTGCTGCGTGACCTGCTGCTTTACGTCTCAATTTTTCACCAATTCGAGGTAATTCTGGAAACTCAAAGCGGGTCATGGGCTCTTATGGAAGTCGATGCAATCGCCACCTGGATTTCAAAAATGTAACTACTCAAAACGGGCCGCAAAATACATTGGAGACATTTACCAATCCCTACTCCGCTGGAGAAAGTATACTTCGAATCACGCGTGGTAGGGATAAGAAAAAGATGGCGCGTAACGGAAAAATGTGACGCGTAACGAAAAAATGTTACACTAAATTTTTTTCCAACCCCGATAAAGAAGTTTCACTTCAAAAATGTTACACTAAATTTTTTCCAACCCCGATAAAGAAGTTTCACTTCAATAATATCATGACATTTTAGGTACATTTTAAATTTTGAAAATAAGACGTTCTATAAAGTTTTAACAAAGTGGCCGTACATACTAATATTACTTCAGTCTTCAATCTTTACAACTTTACTTTGTCCGGTATATTTTTTTATATAATAAAAAAGTGTTTTTTTTTTATTTACTGTAGAAGAGTGGCAACTCTAGGCAGATCAACAAGCGGTCTGGTTGTATCGGTTTGTTCATAGATTTGTCATTTATTATTGTTTTTGTATAATTTTCAATATTTCCACATACATATATGCATGTTGCCGCATAATCAATTAAAAGTGCAGTTATTTCCCCTTCGTTTGTTTAGAAATGTGCAGAAATCTCGTTTAACAGACAGAGTGACAGATACCTCAGTGGTGATACGCGCCAGTTTTGGATACATTGCAGTATGGATGAATCTAATGAAAATATTTCTGATAAGTGTATTCTTCCCGAAACAGCAGGTAATTCATGTCTTATAAACCTAATTACAGTCTAAAATCGAAGTATATTTCTTGACATTCGTTTGTATTAACCTACCACAAAAAGTATGTGGCTGATTATTTCAACAGAACAGGATTCAATACCAATTGTGGTATGATTTATCTTCACAATGATTATATTAAATCGTCAATTATTTATGTACAATTAAATGTAATTTCTGAATAAACACATCTCTCTGATTAGTTAATAATTAAGATTTCACGTGTAGGTTTAATAACCTATTTTTGGCCGGGTTATATCCAAACATCAATACGAATTCGGTGATAATGATTTTTGAGAGAAATGACTTTTAATATTTAAGATACCTATATATTAATTATCACATTTCAGATCTATTTCAATATTTTTCTTAAATGTGCTTTTAACTTGTGTTATTATGGTTTATTTGAATGTTTACTCAATTTTTAGGTTATATTTGGTAAAGATTTTAGATTGACTTGTCGATTACCTACAGATCTCAGTCTTACTTTTTAGAACAAAATAATAATAAACAGCTTATAATATTGTATGTTTAATATTCTTCAAATAAGAATGAGCTTACCCACAAACATCTACACAAATGTATATATTTTCAATCAATCAATCAATTTATTTATTTGCTTACACATTATAGATGTTAGGACATATACAGTTTCACATGTTCTAACTGTTAAGTTTACAAATTAAAAGATAGTAAAATTAATATTACCTATATTACAGATCATTTTATTTACTAAATTATAATTTTCATGTCACTTGTGTTTAATTTTATTGTTGTCATTGAAAATTGTATGATAACATTTGATAATTACCCAATTATGCAATGTAGTTTGGAATAATTTTATTGATTAATCTTTTAATGTCTCAGGAAAGTTATTATATATTAGTGGGACCATATAATGTGCATTTTTTTCATAGAAATATGTTGCATAGAGGTACTACCATTCTATTATTTGTTTGATCATGCAATATTCTCTCATGTTAGTTTTGATTTCTTTTAAACAGTTCTGGTTTTTTGTTTAACAAAAATTACTATCTGATTTATATATAAAGATGGCGGTCTCAATAATTTATATTTTTACATAGTGGGTGATAAAAATCCAAGAAATGTGCCCCATCACCCCATGTATTGTTCTTAAGCATTTTTTTTAAGCTAAACACTATCTGTGACTACAGAGTTTCCCCAAATAATTAGACCATATTAAAGGATAGAGGCAACATCTCCATGATACACTTGTAATGGAGCTTTCACAGAGACAATATGCTTGATTTGTCTTAGAGGAATATAAATCTATTAACTTTTTTATAAACTTCATCTGTGTGGCTTCTCTATTTAAGAGTGTTATCAATTTGTGTACCTAAAAATATAATTATAGCCATCTTTTCTATCGCATCACTATTACAAATAGGCTTAAGAGTCAGTTGTTTAGCTTTTACAGATAAAAACTGAATAATTTTAGTTTTCATCACATTAAATTTTAGATTGTTGTGATATCCATGTCACTACACTCTTATTTAATTCTTTTTTTCTGGGTTCTATCGCAGTCTGAAACACAAATTCATGATTCAAATTTGTCTAAGCTTTTACTTTTTATGATAATTGTTATGTCATCTGCAAATAGTATTGTTTCATGGGGTGTACATTTAAGTAGGTAATTAATATAAAAAAGAAATAGTAAAGGACTAAGAATGGTCCCCTTATACACATCATGACTGTTTAATTTAAACTTTGATCTATGTACTTATTTTATATTATTGTTATTGTTCAGTAAATTATTAGAGCCCATAGAAGAACACCTTAAGTTTCATATTCCAGTGTTGCATTGTTCTACTGATATAACTACCATGCATCTATTTTTTACAAACACATATAACATTACTGATAAGTTTCATTAAAATAAGTGCATTTTTTTAAATTTTGAGTTAAAAGATGTTGTATATTATCATTATAACCTATGTTATAGATAATTTACATCACTGAAAACCTAACTAAAACTTCCTTACGTAAACTTTCACTTAGTTAAAGAATTCCCTAGCTATTCTGGTATTTATATGTAGAGTAGGCTGAATTCAATACATCACACCTATGCACTTGAAGGGCTCACTTTAACATGATTACTTATAATAATTATACTAGTATTTCTTTTTTCTTCTCTTAACTAGCCAGCGGGTTGATCCTGGTGACCTGTACCATAGGTTTCTTTTTAACGTAATTCAGGCACTAGCCTCTTAGTTAATGTTGTTACTATTTTTACTAACAACATTTTTTATGTGATGTAATGTTTAATTATGATATTAATATTGGTTATTTCAATAGGGAAGCTGTCTGTCAAATTAACTGACATACTTTTTATAAACTTATAGAATGTTGAAAAACTTGTCTATCCAAAGTTTGCCTGGAAGAGATTGCTTTAAGCAATAATTCCATCCATTGTACTACCACCTTCTAATTTAAAGACTTGTTAACATTTTTATGTTTGTTATTATCACACATATATTAAATAATATTGTTGTTATCACAGTCACATTGATTTTGTAATAACATACCTACTTAAGACATCATAAATAGGTACAAGTAAAAGAAGTCATATAGTGCATTAATTATTGTTTGAAAAGTAATTAAAATTATTTTTATCATATTATTTAAAATATAAATTTAAAAGTTAGATGACAAGATGTTATTTTGATGCCAATTATTTTATATATAAAATGGTTTAGAGTTTATTGTATAAGGTGTTCATATCCCAATTGCCCCATTTGGCTAACCATCAGTTTCCAGAAAAGCAATTACAACAATTTTTTTATTCATATAAGTATAGTCAGTAAAAAGCAACTATAATAAATGTGTAATTGTAAGGAATACATAAAAACAGATGAGGCAAAAACATACAAAAATGTATTTAGGGATTATAGCAATTGCAGATAAGTATCTCTCTATCCCTGTATGAGACAGACATGATAATATATATGTAATCATTTACCTTATTGATTTGTAGCCAAATTGTAAAAGGTGTTGTTCTTGATAATTTTCGAATTTGGTTACAAATTAAAAAATCATCATGAATACAAGAAAATCAAAGTAGTCACTTTTCTAACAAAAGGTGGTTTGTCTCTTTAGAAAATTGCATGTACTGGTATTGATATATAGTATACTGGAGGGCCAGGCAGATGTTGTCCGGCCCTATAAAAATAAGATTTAGAAACCGATTGCAATGCCACCTACTGTATCCAATTGTCAATCTAAACCATTCTCGAATCTACCTGAACACACACAAAAAATTTAATTGAAATTGGTCCAGCCATTTAGGGGGATTTCAGTCACATACACACGCACTATATATAAAGATATAAAAATTAAGTTAATAATAAATAGTTAATCTGTACCATAAAAACTCCGTAAGGTTGTTGAGTTTATACAACAGCTGACTTTGAAAATGGTACCGCCTGAAAATTACTAAACAGATTTAAATGCAACTCATCAGAGAGCTAGCTTGTATCCCAAGTCAACACTTAAGATACTTTTTATCCCAATACATAAAGTTGTTTCTTTTTTATGTGTTGTCGTAAAAAAGTGATGCTGCATTGCGCTCACGATTTTTTGTGCTGTCAGTTGCAATTCACTAACAAATACGTCGTAGTCATAACAATGCGAACGAAGTTTCGCTGACATGCTAGTAATGGTGCAGCATCAGCTGCAATAGTGTTTTAGATATAGGCTGTTACATGCAAATGTGGCGATGTATTCAATATGTTATGTCAGATGCGACATTGTTAATGGGGTTAAATATTGACAGATAACATATGTTTATGTACTAATGTGGTTTTGCATCAAGGGTGTTATTTTTAATGCTTTAAATAACAGACATTTGGCCATAGTCTAATTAACACTAACTCAGGTGTGACCACAGCATAATAAATAAACAACTTTTTTGCATGTTAGATTGGAGTTTAACAATCTCAAATATGTACAGTTAAATCTATTTTTACATAGGGTGTAAAGATTATGACATTCTTTTCAATTTCAGTAACAACAGTCCCCAGTTTACCAATAACCATTGCTGGTAGCCCCATCTATGAACCAGAGGATGATATTGTGGTAAATACTTTACTAGTTACAAATATCTATATTTATCTTTTTAATAATGCTCCTAGTGCTACTAGCTTTTGATTGTTTAATTCTTTTTTTTCATCTCTCTTTTTTTCTTTTTTCCTTTATTCAAGATGTAAAATACACAAGGACTTTATTTCTAGTACACATTTTTACATAATGCACTACTGGACTTTGAGTGGGGCTGATATGAGAGGGAAGGCAAAAGCAGAATTCACATGAGATAGGTGCAGTATAGCCCATAAAATTCCAGAAATTAGTTTCCAACATCTTAAGGCATATATAAGGTTGCCTGGAAGAGATTGCTTTAAGCAATAAGGCAGCCCACTGTACTGCCTTATAGTATTTAAGCTTATTGTGTATTTTTCTCTTAATATTTTCTTAGGTTTTTGCGACTAGTATACATAATAAAACTACGTTTTAGCGGTTTTGAGCATGGTAATTTATTTGATTTTTAATATTTCCATGTTTCAACCACTTTTCAGTAGCCATGATCACGGAAGACAAAGATGTCAAGTGTCAATGAGTATTGTTAAAGTTTTATTTAGTTGGCGGTAGGCTAAATAAAACTTTAACAATACTCGTTGACACTTGACATTATTGTCTTGCGTGATCAGGGCCACTGAAAAGTGGCCGAAACGTCGGAATAACAAAAATCAAACAAATTACCGTGCTTAAAACCGTTAAAACGTAGTTTTATTATACTATTTAAGCTTGTCCTAATTTCATAAAATATTTAGTCTATTACTACTACAAAATAATATATAGCTTTTATAGTTTTTAATATATTTTCAGGTTGTCAGCTCTACTGATACAGAAGAGAGCAAAATCGAGATCTCAGAATCTAAAGGTAAGCCAAGGATTTGTATAGTAAGTTTTATGGAATTGCTTTTTATTTACTGACTTTTTATCCATTCAGAACACTTTCAGAGTAAGGATGAATTACTGTATTTTTTTAAGTTTTCGCGACTATGCCACATTAATAAAACTACGTTTTAACATATTATTTTATTTTTATTTCGATGTTTCATTCACCTTTCAGAGACGTCGAATTAAAAATCAATAAAATGGTGCACTTAAAACTGTTAAAACATACTTTTCATTAAACGATTATTATGTTAACATGTATATCTCTAGCTTTGTTTAGACTTGCAAGTAATTTCAAAAAGTGCAGATTATTTACTGACAAAATATGTACCTATATCGAAAAAATTTAGTTACTGTATTACAAAAAAATCTTACAACTACAACCTAATTCTATGGTCTTACAGATGACCAACCAACAAGTCATCAAAAAAGAAAGCTGACAGATAATACTTTACAAAAAGGTGCAAAAGTCCAAAAACTAGCATTGAGTGATGAAGAATTTCTAGTAACATCCCAAACATTAGATGACGAAGTGTGTGAAATAACCAATGCAGCTAAAACAAAAGTTGTAAATTTAGAACTACCATCTACTTCTCGTGTTCATACTCCAGTAAAGTCAAGTCCTAGAAAAATAACACGTAGTAACAGTGTTGATATTGTTAAACAGAAAACACCAAAAACGCCTAAGTCTAGACCAGCTAGTGTAGATGTAACTAAAATTAGAACACCTAGAAAGCTTAAACCGGAAGTTAAAGATGAAATAAATTCTGAAATGGAAGTTATAGGTTCAAATAATTCACGTCCTAGTGTAGAATTTGTTAAGGAAATAGCTCCCACAAAAGTTCCTGAAACAATTCCTGAGGAAGATACCTCACAGTTGGACGATTCTCAAGGTATCCATCTAGAATTCATGGAAGAATCACCATCTCTTAATAACAGCTCTAAAGCACCACAAGGCCCTCATTATAGCAGTGATCCTGTTAATCCCAAAGATAGAAAAGAAGTCTTGAACCCTGGCAAAATCGATCCACCTCACAGTGAAGGTTATAATTATTCTGATCAAAGCAATTTCTCTCAATCTCGACAAAAGGATTTCATAAGTAAAAGTACAGATCAAGAAAGCACTGACAGTGTTGGCTCTATTACTTTGGATAGTCCAGAACATGTTCCTAGTGTTGCCTCGAAATTAATTTCTAAACTATCAAATGGTAATTCATCAACACCCACAGATACTGAGACTAAACATGACAATATTACACCTGATATGAGCAAATTAAACACTACAAAAGGGAAACTCAGTAAAAATGAGTCTTTTAGAGCTAGTAACACTACTACTCCATCAACAATATCACCTTTACAAAATGGTCATTCTTTGCCAATTAACACACCTCAAGTACCAATCTTTGAAGTCCACATAAATCATAATGAAGACAATGAATTCTTGTCTTTACATGTCATAAGAACTGATAATGATATTGGCATGGACATGTGTAAAGAGTACCAAAGAATATCAAAAAAGTTCAGTGTTGATGCATATTATGCTGATGTAGATACAAGCAGCTCTCCATCTAGTGTGACTAGTGTTGGTATGATCAACTTGCAAAATAGAATATCATCTGCTTCAATTATTAGTTCATCATCGACGTCTAGCAATAGAACTAGCGATGGGGCATTTGTTGTGCCACAGCCTCCAAGGAAGTCTGTTGTCAATCCTACAACATCTGTTAAGGGATATGGAGCCTTACTCAAGAAATTACAAGACATATTTTCGCATATCCATGATCACTCAGTGGAAGATCGATCTATGAGTGATGACAAAGTTTCTGTAGGCATCCAAACATCATTATCAAATGACAGTGGACTTAGCAATGGCAATGCAAGCCCGGAAGAAATAGGAAAATGTGATAAAGTCACTCCTAAAAGTTCTCTCAAGAAAACTAGAGTCCGTGGACGCAGGCCTATAGCAGGGAAAACAAAAAGAGCCATATTACCAACACAACCTGAAGAACCGGAATACATGCATGGCATTAATTCGCCTGAAATGTTGCCAAGTAATGGTCAAAATGGGAAGGATTCTCCCATAAAATCACCTAAAGATGAGAAGCCCTTGTCGACTTTGGTGGCAACACCTAAATCTGTCAACAAATTGAAACAAAAACGACGACCAACATCTCCGAGACCAGCGACCCCTGTTGAGAAGGCTATTATTAAACCAGAATATCCTGGTTATGCACCGGATACAGTGGTTTTAGCCAAATGGGTTGATAAAAGATATTACTCTGGTCGAGTATTAGAAATCACAGAGCCAAATAAATATTTGATTAAGTTTGATGATGGACAAACTAAAGCATTGTTGGATGATTTTATTATCTTTGGTGATATGAAAACCTTGCCTTTGGAGGGGCAGTCTGTTTATGCTGTGGTGGACGAAGAGCAAAGCTATGAGCCTGGATTGGTGTTGGGTGTTGAAGAAAATGCCAGTGGCACTGTGACATATCGCTGTACTACGGATGGGTAAGTTCTTTATCCTTATTAAGGGATATATATAATTATAAAGGACAAAACATTAGATGCAGTTTAAACTTTTAGGATGCATTTGGAGTTGTTGATAGAAATTTGAATGTTTTGCTCTACATATTTATTTAGAAAATATATGTATACAAAATATTGGTTAAACATGAATAAATAATTTAAATCAAATGAAGAGTTTGATCTTCATTTACAAAGGTCTTTATGAAACAAATATTCTTTGATAAAAGGATACAATAGTAATTAATAAACACATCAAAATTAATGCAAATTTAAATGAAAATAAAGATTAACTTTATTTACAAGCATATCTTTATAAAATTCAAAATTTTTGAAATTTTAAGGTATAAAATAGTAATTAATATACACAATTAAATGAATGAAAATTCAAATTAAAATAATAAGATGATGTGCATACCTTTATGAAACATATGATTTTTGAAATATTGTAGGTATACAATAGTAATTAATACACGTCAAAATGAATGCAAATAAAAATAAAAAAGATGGTATTCATTTAAAAGCATATCTTTATAAAATACATATATTTTGAAATTTGTAGGGATACAATAGTAATGGTGACTGCGAGTGAATTGTACCTGACAGAAGACCAAGCAAGATCACTGAAAGAGTCTGCAAGAGCGAGATCCCCAACAACTCCTACTACTACTCCAAGGCGAAGACATCATAGAGAGCTGGATCTTGATAATATTATACAGGTATATTATACTTAAGATACAAGAATATAATTAACAAGAGTTTTCCCCGCGAGTCAAGCCCTAGTAAGTAGCTCTCGTTTATTTAGAGAGCAAACATTCACACAAGTTGTTGTATTATATTTCCCTGCAGAAATTACATAATTTTATCTCGGAAAATGGGGTAGTTTTCATAACAAAATTTATTATTATGTCCATTCTCGGTATTGAAACATTATATTATTATAACCTACCAATTTTCAGCAAAAAAGTCCGATGGTTTTTGTGTAAGTGTAAGTGTAAGTGTAAACAGAAAGCTGTAATCCCGGAAACCATCCCATTTTCCGGGATAAAGTTATGGTGTGTCATCTTCGGTATCGAAATAACCTATATACCGAATTCCAGCCAAATCGGTCCCGTAGTTTTTCCGTGAAAGTGTAACGGACAAACAGAGATACTTTCGTTTTTATAATATGAATAGGGATATTTAAGATTTGTATGTTGCCTGGAGGCAGAAGAAACAGCCGCCCGTGTCCTGCTTGAATGCAAAGGGTTGGCCCAATACAAGGCAAAGTCTTTAGCGATGTTTATTTATTTATTTATTTATGTATTAACTTACAAACATCGCTATCATTACAGTTTTCACCAGTACAATAGCGTGGTACACATAATACATTATAGATAAATATATATACATGTTAAGAAGCTGGTGGTCTTCCTGGAGGAGCTGGGCTGTATTAAGTATCCCCTCATCCACCCTCGTACGCAAAATAGGCTCTATGTCATCGAGTTATGGAAACCACTCTGCAGAGAAAGAAGCTTTATATGGGGCCATCCCTAAAATAACGTCACATGTTAAGGGGGACGACGACGATGAAGTATGGCATTGTGTAATAAGGGGTGGCAGGAGTCCTAAATATCGTGACGACATATTCCAAAATCTAATATTTTTAAGCCTTAAAACATGAAATTTGAACTATTAACAAAAATCTTCAAAATATTTCCAACTCTATCTATATGAGCGTAGTGTTTTAATTATTATTATTTTTTTAAATAGGCATAAAACTACGGAACTGCTGTCGCTGACGTAGTTTTTGGATAGCCCCTAAGTCCTGTAGACAACGGAGATGAAAACAGAACCATTTTACCCCTATGAGATAGTCGCCGCAAGCTATGTAACACGAGCAAAGTCGTATTGTAAGCTCTAGTTAACAACATCTCAATATTCTTTACAAAAAAAAGTATGATATTGGTTAAAAATCAATGGGTTTTTTTTTTGTAAGTTTGTTATGTGATTTCTCCGTCAATTGCGGGTCGATTTTTTCTTTATTCGGAAGAGTATACTCTAGAGGTGGTCCCATTGTCACCAAGTCCGATTCTAATGAGGGATCCTAAGGAAATGGAGAGCAACTCTTGTTGAAGAACGCTGAGCGCCTGCTCTCTTGGAAAAGCAAAACTTGTATATGTGTGCCAGTAGTAGAATTTCTACAGACACTTAAAATATTATTTTTAAAGCTATTCAAGCAACTAAAAAGTTTTAATGTATTTATTTTTTTGGTTTCTAGTTGTAAATCGGTTTAGTTTTTGTTAAAAAGTTTTGACTTACTAATCTATACTCTGATTTTTAATTACCTAGACTAAAATGACAGTTGCGATTGACCTTTTTATGTTCCAAACTTGGAGCATTGTGTTGTAGTATGGCTCATTCATAAGCGAGTTGTGTGAGGCGAATCAATTATTCACCATTGTGAGTGACTGATTCTATAGGTGAGTTGATTCAACAACTCGCACAACTCACTTATGAATGAGCCATACTACAACACTATGCTCCAAGCTCGCAACATAAGAAAGGTCGATTGCAGCTGTCATTTTAGTCTAGGTAATTAAAATTCAGAGTATAATTGTATTTGGTTAACTAATTGTAATTTGTCTTGCTTTCGCGTGATATCTATTTGTATGGAGATAATTCTAAACTTGAATATTCATAAGCATTTGATCCAGACTAGATACATTAACTATGAAAATCCATTTTTTTTCTGGTTAGGTCATAAATATGTAACAAATAATTGAGTGTATAATAAACTACTATAGTTTGAGTCTAGCCAGTGAGTTGTATCACAAGCTACTTATTCAGATTCTGCCTATGGCAACATTCATATCTGTTAAATGAATAGTCATAAACATTTCTTCGCATGTTGTTTTTGTGGAAAGTTTTAGATAAGCAATGGGGTAACCGAAACAAAGTTACATTTATATATAAAAACACAAAAGTATCAAATCGGGTTTTTCATATTATATTTAATGTTGCCATTTGAAGATATTTTGAATTTGCCGCCATTTAGTTCACCTGTGTGAAAATAAACTCCATGAAGTGGGAACATGCTTTTAAATTTGTTAGTGAGCGTAATATTTTAATATTTTAGGGTCCCCGTATTGCTCGTAGCAGAGATAAAGCTGCCACTTCAAGTGCTAAAAAAAGGGTGACCTCTCCTAAGAGTCCAAAGGCCTCCACATCAGGTACATTAAAGTCTATATTAGCCTTAAAACTCATTATATCATCACTAAGTTACCATTGGTCTGTGAAATTTATGTAGCTATTCACTTTTTAAAATTTTTGTGTTCTACAATCACTTGGTAAATATGGAACCATTACAATTTCTATTCTATTCTTGTTGGTACTGGCTCCATCGTCTTTGGCATTGATTTTGCCAATGTCAGAGTAAAAGCGCCAGGAGATAAAAGATACTAAACTATAGCTAAGAAAGAGAAATTTTGTTGGTTAGTATTCTTGTTCCGGAAACCTGAAGACAAGACAACAATCATGTTAGACTTATAAAACTTATAAGACTTATAAAAATATATTATTAAGTGTTAAAATCTGCATAAAATGTATTAATATTTACTTTATTGTAAAGTTAGTAAGAAGTTAATATTAATGGGATAAGGGAGGTCAGGGGGAAAATGTCCCATATAAGGGCGTAGATGTATTTCGACAGGGAAAAATATATTGTCTAGAGTCCCCCTATATACTTACAATATGGTATCACAGACAGATACTTTGGGCTTATTATTGACAACGCGGCGTCAACCAGTAGCCCACCTGTCGACAAGAAGTGCACGTCGAATAACGAGGCGATGCCAGTCCGGTGCCAGGTCGCTCTAATGAGCTGGTATTATGACTCTTATTGTATGTTTCCATGCAGGAACGGAGAAAGAATACAATTCCCTACGGCCTGTCGTAAAAGGCGACAAAACAAACCACAGCCAGGTGGTAGGGTATTTGCCCATCTGGATGGCTACCACCCCTGGTCTATAGTATGTCGTCATAATAACCCTGAGTTGTATTCCGGCTTTAGTAGCCAGGTTCCAGTCTCCCTTTAGAGAGCGACAGCACACACTTCGGTGTTACAAATGTTCATAGGCTATGGTAACCGCTTTCCATCAGATGGGCCGTCTGCCTGTCTGCTGAACTCATTCAGTAAAAAAAATAATGTTTACGTCATTCCAGGTGTGAAGAGCAAGAACACCCCGGTGGGTCGTAAGCGTTTGGCGAGTGAGAGCAGTGAGATGAGTGAGAGCAGCAACCACGCGCCGCCCGCGCGCCTCGAGGAGGTCGCCGGCGTCGAGCCCGAGGTCCAGAGGACACCGAGGAAGATCGACGGGGTCAAAGGTAACTTAGACTAGCTGTTAAAGCGCCATCTATCTCTTAGCTAATGTTAGTCTCGAACAACCTTTTATCAATCGTAAACCAGCTAAAAGAGCTGGATGGCGCTACACGACTTAAAAGCGACGCCATTACATTCTTCTCTCACATCCATCACATATTCACCACGCTACATAATAGTAATAACTATTATTAACCTTTTTGTATTTAAATTAAATACTTTTATCAAATATAAATTATCAAGCTAATATTCGTCATCCAATATACTACGGTACGCTGTCCCACACACACCGCCACACCAACCGGAGCCCACGCGGATACACTAGCCTTCGCCGCTGGATTTAATTTCTTTGTAGGTCATAATGGAAGAAGAATATCAAGAATAATAAAAACTCTGATCTTCATGCAAATTCATTTTACATTTTGTGAAATTATTACATCTCACACATTACTTTTTTATCTTTGTATGTTTGAAATTTAATTGCTATTAAAGCCGTAATTTTTCATACTACAAAACATCAAATTGCATGTAGTGTTTACCTATAAGTATTTACTGCATTTGTCATGTTTTCATTTTATAAATCTATGTACATCCTTAGTATTAGCATTAGTGAAAGTAGTTGTTGGTAAACCAAATAAATAAACTTCAAAGAAGCTAGATGGTGCCACAGCTCATTCTTGCAAAGATCCCAAAATAGAAAAGCGACATTTTAGCTGTGTGATTTTACTCTGACAGTATACTGTCAATTTGCTGATGGTATGCTGTCACTTTGCTGACGGTATGATGTCACTGCTGACGATATTCTGTCAGTTTGCTGACAGTACGCTGTCACTTTACTGACAGTATGCCTCACTTTGCGTATAACATGTACTGCGAAAGGGAGAAAAGTATTAGATCTATATAGGTTTTCTTTATCAAAATGTATTCTAAATGGCGCCACATAGCAATGTAGTACAATAGCAAAAAAACGGAGTAATTAATTTGCAGCAAAGTAACTACAGAAACAATGTAACAGGCTTAATTAATAAATACCTAAGATTTTTTTTTAATACCAATATAATTTGTAATATAATAGGTTTTTGATACCCACACAGCAGGACCACTCCAATTGAAGGGTGCAGCTAAGCAGAATATAGGCAAGAAGAACTCTAAGCTGACCAAGTTTGAGAACGATGAAGACACAGTGTCCAAATTGGGTCCAATTCCTGCTGGCGAGAACAAACTCTTCTCCGGTCTCCATTTCCTGTTAACATGCACCGAGACCCCGAAGAGAAAGTCTGCGGAGAAGAATGATAAGGTAAGAGCTTATTTTTTTCTTTATTTATTTCGGCATTTTGCTACATACTCATGTCAGCCCCATCAACTCTCATACATAAATTTTACACTCTAAATTGAAATAATGAGCTGGCTAACAGACTAGGTTTTTTTGAGGCTGGCTCTGCCAAAATCTCTATAAAAATACCTAAATTCAAAACGAGCATAGAAGATCATAGCATAAAAGAAGAAATAAAAATAACCCAATAAATATCTAACTCTATACAGGTTGGTTAACTAAATTTCACCATAAAGTATGTGTAAAAATAAATGCAAGGTTGGGTAGGTTGTGTATAAAAAATTAAAAAATGTTTTACTTGTAATATACATATTAATATGTTGTACTAGGATTTGCCCGCGACTTCGTTCACGCTTGACAGATAACGTAGATTACAGTTATTGTGCCCGTGTTTAAAATCAAAAGGTATTTTCAGCAGGGCAACGGATTTTTTAGTATGAAAATACATAAATCCCGGAAGTTCCCGTAAAAACTCAGAATAAGTAATTTTACTAAAGGCATAAACAATTACAATTGTTTTACTAAAGATTTTATTGATTAGTGAACATTTTGCATCGGAATCAAATTTTTCTTGACCTGACTACATTATACCTCTCCCAAGAAAATTCCCTTACGATTCTCGGGATATAAATTACCGTAGATTTTAAATCCGGGAATTTACTATCGATCAGCTAAAACCGCGTCGAAATCGGCCCAGTAGTTTTTACGTGAGTCCCGAACAAACTGACAAACACAAAAAATGTAAGAAACAAAAGACTATAGTTTTATAATTTTATAGATAGATCACATAACCGCCTCGGAATCAATAAATGTTGTGATAACTTAAGAGGCAGATCTTCATATTTCGGTTGAGTGTATTGCATTGTACACTACATCTCGAGATTGTCGTGTTAATGTTTTGCGGAAACCAATTCTTTCAGAAGACATTTTATTCTTACCTCCAAATAGGTAAACAATCACAACGTGCGTCGATTGGTACGTGACTGAAGCTAACTGACGAATGCAAAAAAAGAACACTATATTTATGAGCAGTAGCAATAGCAAAATAATAACTGTCTCCTTCATATTCATAAGCTTGACCGCGCGCGAGAGAGACAGACCGACTTTTCATGATGCGAATGCAGTGCGACCTCACACCACGCGCTATTCACAAACACTATACAAGCACAACGTGTATGTGTTGAAAGTGCCAGCTTTAGTTTACCGTCCTGTAAAGGTGAGTTAGTCTTTATCCGTACAGGAACGGAGAAAGAATACAATTTTCTGCCGCCGGGAGGCCTGTAGTAAGAGGCGACAAAACAACCCACAGCCCAGGTGGTAGGGTTTTTGGCCGTCTTGATGGCTACCACCCCTAGTTCAGAGTACGCTGCCATAACAACCTGGAGTTGTTGTCCGCCATTATTGGCCAGGTTTCAGTCACTCTTTAGAGAGCGGTAGCACATTGGTAGCACCTTTGGTGTGACAAATGTCCATAGGCGACGGTAACCGCTTTCCATCAGGTAGGCCGTCTGCCCGTCTGCTGACCTCATACAATAAAAAAATCTCCAGGTCACATCACTAATACTTAAGAAAAAAAGGGTTGTCATGTGTTACGTTTCTAAAGAAATAAACTCATTATGTTATTTTTATTTGATACTAGAGTTTAACCCGCAGCTGCAGCCGCGGGTCAACCTCTGCTGCCTGCCTCTTGTTTAAAGAACAGGCGTTAATACAGGTTACATTGTACTAAATGTTTATGTAAGTGCTATTTACACCCGGAAGATTAATTTCATTTTATATCGCAAACTATCCCATCTCCCGGCATGAAAAGTATTTACGTCCATTTTCGGCATTATAATTACATTTAAACAAAATTACAGCAAAACCGATCCAGTATTCCTAGTAGTTTTCCGTGAAAGCTTAACAGAAAGACATATCGAGTTACTATCGCATTTTTATAGACGAAAATTATCTACATCTATAAACTTGAGAAATGATCGATCTCATCCAAACTTTCATCCTCTATTTCAAACCGTCCTAGTTTTATTTATCTATCCCCCGTCTATTTTAAAACTATAAGTGACAATAATGATAAAAAATACAAAAAGGACAAAACTGACAAAATGAGCAAAAAGGACAAAGACGATAAATATGACAAAAACGACAAATAGGACAAAAAAAGGACAAATAGGACTAAAAGGACAAAAAGGCCAAAAACGACAAATAGGACTAAAAGGACAAAAATAACAAATAGGACTAAAAGGACAAAAATGACAAATAGGACAAAAGGACCCAAATGACCAAAATGAAGAAAATGGCAAATCACAAAAAACCTATCTTACTTTTTGGGATAACCTGTACATAAATCTATCCCATTATCCGGGATAAAAAGTATCCGTTGCCCACCTTCGGTATTAAAATTACACATATACCGATTTTCAGCCAAAATCGGTCCAGTGCTTTATCCGTAAAAGCATAACAAACAAACAGACAAATATGTTTTTATCCCGGAAACTATCCCATTTTTCGGGATAAAAAGTATCCTATGTTCATTCTCGGCATCGAAAATATATTTATACTGAGTTTCAGCCAAATCGGTCCAGTAGTTTTTCCGTGAAAATGGAACAGACAGACAGACAGAGCTACTTTCGCATTTATAATGTTAATAGGAATAAATTATTTTGATACTGTTACACGAGTTAGTTTATCAGTATTAAAGAAGAAGTAGAAACTTTGAAAGAGGTTTCTTAGAACGTGGTTAAATATAGTTCCACATTTTTTATTGAAGTAATTTTAATTGTATTCCATACTATTTTCTTAAGATTTAGAGACTAGTAAACACGATAAAACTACGTTTCATCGATTTTAAACGCGGAATTCTATTTCATTTTTATTCCGTCGTTTCCGTCACTTATGACTTTTTTGCCGCTTCGTCTCTTCAAGTCACAACGTGTTGCGAAGCGGGGTGGTAAATTAGATTAAGCTCCCATAGAGTAAATAATAACCATAAACAATAATTAAAATAAACAAGTTGAAAGTAGGCTTACTCATTGACACTTAACATCTTTGTCTTCCGCGATCACGGCTACGGAAAAGCAGCCGAAAAGTCGGAATAAATATTAAATAAAATGTCGCGCTTAAAACTGTTAAAACGTAGTTTTACTATGTATTCTATACAATAGACTAAAGTGACAGCTGCGATCGATTTTTTTTTATGTTGCAAGCTTGGAGCAACTCACCACTGAGTTGAATCCTATAAAATTTCTATAGAAATTCTGTAGGATTCAACTTATAGTCCGTGAGTTGTTGATTCAACTGGCACAACTCATTTATAAATGTAAAAAAGGTCGACGGCAGCTGTCACTTTAGTTCAGATAATTAAAAGTATACTTAGAGATATGACGTTTGCAGGACACCCGTCACTACTCATCGGAGGAGGACGGCGAAATGAACTCGTCGTCCACCGGAACTGACACCGAGGACCTCGTGTTCTGCGACATGATCTTCAACAAGGAACGGCTCAAGGAGCAACTGGAAGCTGGCGGGGGGATGGTTTATAGGTGAGTTTTATGGTCTATTGGCACACCGCCCAGACGTCCATAGTATGGACTGGACATAGACTGCTTTACTATCTCGTCATAATCGTCGTCTCAATAGTATGTTCGCCTGGTATTAACAGAATACCGATGTATTCTGTTAATCCCAATACTCTGCCCGTGGCACGTCACTCTATCTATATATTTATAAGCGAAAATTCGCAAATATAATTTTAAATTTCAGCTAATGCCAATTTTCGCTAATATTGACACCAACTTTTTTCTGATTTTATTTTGCCGCGACAATATCGAGCAGGTATTGTGGACTTATATAGATACATATATAGAATACGAATTTTTGACACTATTGCAATGGATTCGTGCTTTGATTAGACCCCTTTAATGTTGCATTCACTTTTGGCATACAATATTTAGGGGCAAACAATAAAATGATGGGTGACAATTATTTAGAACAATTACTTAATTTGCATAATACATATATAATAAAACTATAGAGGTCGAATTTCTTTACAATTAAAAAAAATGCTAAAAACCGAGTTAGGGGGATGTAGGAAGTGAAATAGAACTAATTTAGATTTTTTTAATTTTATGTTTTTCTGTTTGTCTGTCTGTTTGTACCGGCTAATCTCCGAAACGACTGAACCGATTTAATTAAACTTTGTATGGTGGTAACTTATATCCCTGGTCAACATATAGGATACTTTTGATCCCGAAAAATTAAAGAGTTCCCGTGGGATAGTTAAAAAACCGCACCACGCGGACGAAGTTGCGGGCATCGGCTAGTTTTTTTAATATTTTAAAAAAAGTAAAAACTTCTTACTACTTACTTACTTTCGGGATGGAGAAAAAAGCACAATTCGCGTGACCGTCACGCCAAGGTAAACTTTAGACTGTAATATTAACATACAACTTATTATTTTTATTGCATAGGTCAAAGTGAATTCTGATATAGTCTTAATTACTTTATTCCAGTCATTTCGATGAGGTCCCGAAAGCAAAATACACAGTTTGCAAGCTGATAGCTCCTCGTCCGTGTCTCACGGCCAAATATATACTGTGCTTGGCCGCGAATATAACCGCAGTGAACCATGGATGGGTCATTATGAGTTGCAAAGAAAATGTACTGCAGGACTTCGATAGGTTCGCCTTGCCAGCTGGATTGTCTATCATCAAACGGCGGTATATTCATTGGGTATGTTATTTCTTTTTATACCTATTCTCTTTCTGAATCTTTCACAAAGAACAATTTGTACAGTACCATTAAGTCCCAAGTTGTCTATGATTTATATAATATATATATATAGGTTTAATGCTTGGTATCTAGGCCTTTAAGCCAGACCTTAGATTATAATGTAGTTTCTTCATTTTCTTAAGCTTATGTGTAGCACAGCTGAACTGTAAGTTATCAGCCAGTGCTATTCAATGGAGTTCTTGTGACAACTCAAAAGTCCACTTTCAACTATACAGTTCACATTTCTCACAAAACACATAATTACTACTCAAATCTATCAATATCCTACAACTATTGTAGGAACTATTGTTCATTTTAGAGTACATTTTACACATTATTAGAAAATAAAACTGCACAGCACAACATCTCCTTTCAGTTCCCGCCAAAAAGTCCGATTTCTATTAATTTCATTGTATATAGGTTTTGGTTAACACACTTTGTTTTCCTATAAACATACAGATTGTACCTTCTCATTGTTATTCTCAGAAACCAATGTCCTAATTAAGGAAGAAATATGACACATAAATGACTGCTATTGTAAAATATTAATTAAATGCAAAAGTACACAAACATAATAAAACTATGTTTTAACATGCAAAATTATGCAAAGAAACTAATTTTATATTTTAATTCCTTTAATTTAAAATTGAAGTTCAGGACGAAAGGAGATCTTTGTTGTCCTTTATATTGGACAAACTTTTGTCCTGAGCATGTCTACTTACTTGCCACCTGCGAGTTTCTGTTTCTCTAAGATTTTTATTCTAATATTGTAGGGGTTACGGCGCGACACCCGTACAAACTGTGATGATGATGAGAGTGAATAATGATAATGGAATGTGGTGATAAATGATATTCACTTGGTTGGCTATAACATTGTGTATTAAAAAAAATGCTAAATGATAATGATAAACTTATGAAAGTAATGATTAATATATATAAACTTACTTGCCACCTGAGAGTTTCTGTTTCTCTAATATTTTTATTCTATTATTGTAGGGGTTACGGCGCGACACCCGTACAAATTGTGATGATGATGAGAGAGAGAATGATGATGATGGAATCTGGTGATAAATGATATTCACTTGGTTGGCTATAACATTGTGTATTAAATAAAATGATAAACTTATGAAACTAATGATAAATGATAATGATTGATATATATGATGAATGATTGATATATATGATGAATGACTGATATAAAATGATAGAATGATTTGTGTGCTGTACGCGACACGTGAGAGCGACCGAGTGTGTTTGCTACTTGATTCAATCTGATGTGTTCGGTTGACACAAATACTTATAAGTATGGGTTTTTTATGTAAAACTGATTTTTTTTTAATTTTTAATTTTTTATTTTATGTCATAACTTTATGTACATAATATTGGTGGAAAGAAAACCTAACAACTGGTAAAGATTGTATCTTTTCTGCTCTAACTTTTGAACTGTTCGGTGGAAAATTCTGAAAAAACTCCGAGATAAGGAGCCTAAAGATATTATCAACCTTCACCTGTTGGTTCTAGCTTTTAATTAAACGCTTTTTAGCATTTTACAGCCAAGTGACACAAATAAAATGGATGTTGGTCACCAATTTCAACTCTTCATTGTGCCTGGATTGACTCCATTTTCCCAATTTTTTTAAATACATATACATAGTATAATTTTTAATGATTATGGAAATATGAATTTTAAAATTCATGATGTACAAGTCGTGGTACCGTAATGGCTAGCGCACGCGTCCTACATTCAAAGGGCGCGGATTGAATCCTGGCCGGAACACTTGCACCTCTTAGGCAGTTTTCTGACCTAATGTGCATATTGTTAGTTACCACATGCTAGAAGTTTTGAAAAAAAACATTGTGATGGAAACCTGCACATCGAAATAACCGATGTGTCAAACCTGCCAAACCGCCTTGGACAAGTATGCCGGGTATACTATCAATTCCCCTATAGTAGGAGGCCTGAACCCAGCAGTGAGTGGAACATTTATGGGCTGTTATTATTATATTAATTATGTTCTTGAAGACCACGGGCCATATTATATTTTTATTTTGAACATAATATGTATTCAAATTTAAATTTCAGGCACCATCATCAGGTAACCGCAATGCAACTTTCTTCAAGGACAAAGTGATATTACTATGCGGTGAGCAAGATACATTCATCAAATTCTGGGAGCGAGTTTGTACTCTTGCAGGCGCAATAACGAGAGTCGTCAACGAAGAGGACATGAATGCGTCCGGAGCAATATCTTTGGTGACTGAATGGGACTGTCCACACGAAGTACAAAATATGGCAAACCAAGAAAACGTACCACTTGTTTCAACAACTTGGGTTGTTCAATGTTTGATTGAAGCCCGTGTGATCCCACCAAAGAGCCACGATCGGTTCTCGTTCATGTATTTGGAGCCGGAATGATCTTGGGATTTTAGAAAGTACCTCGTTATACGTGAAAATTGACACTAGAGGTGTGTTAAGTGATTGTGACACTTTAGTGATAGTGTTTAGTGGAAATTTGACAGTGATAATGGCAGTTATCAATGGTAAAAGGAATGTATGGAAGTAGAATACTGCGAATGATGATCACCCAGTAAGTGTAACTCTAAAATAGCTCCTAGATCTTACATTTTTAGAGAGTCTTCTTCTATTGCATTTTGATTTGGAAAGCAACTCAATATTTGAGTAACATTAAACTACAGTGGAGACTTGATGATCCAGTTATACTGATTCATGATTATCTAGATTGGCAGTCATTACTTGATTAAGATTGCAATATTTTAGTAACTTAATATACATAGGTTTTGGTTAATAAGTTTCTTTTGTTATTTTGCATAAACATGTGGGTAGGCGAGTTTTTTTTCTAGTGTTAATAATGTATACAAAAATCGTTTTTCTTCATATGTTCAATTATCAAGATTTTGGATTATCTGAATGCCTTACTATACCAATCAGTCCGGTGAATCGAGTCTCCACAGTGTTTAAATGAAATCAGTGAGAACATGAAATCAATTACATTTTTACTGGATGATTCTTATTTCTAGTATTTTATGCCATGGTTTTTGGTGACAAATAAGAATGTATCCATTTCTATAATGTGGGTAGTAGAATATTTGATTGATAACAAAAAATATTGGGATTTGAAAAAAATAACTGATATTTGAACGGTGACAGTACAGTACTAACTTACAGCCTTTTGTAACTAATAAGACACTGTTTAATGATAGTGTGTAATGGACTTAAGTGGATTTACTAAGCTGGTACCTATGGCCCTATCTATATGTATGCATATTATTTGCACATTGATGTAATTTAAAAAGAACATGAGTTTTCAGTGGGAATTTAAAATTTTAATTATATTGGCAGCTTGATAACAAAAAATGTGTAATGGTTTTAAATTAACAATAGCTTTCGGATATAATTTTTTTTGAGCCAGAATCGTTATATTACCATTTACTGGATTAAAAGCTAATAATGTAAATAAACTATATCTAAAAATTAAAATACAATTAAATACCAAAAATGAACAAATTAAATAAAAATAATACAAATTAAAATTTGACTAATGGCACTAATGAAAATGTGCCTTTTTGAGCTACAACAAGAAGATATCAATCATTTGGTGGTATGTCAAAACCTACAATATGACTGAAGCTTCTTTTACATAAGTCAGGTTTTGCCCTATGCCTATTTGATTGAATATTATTTTTTATTATTACAAACAAATTTCATATTCATTCATAACTATGATTTATTTTTATTGTTTATGCCTACTTGAATATATTGAGCTTATAGATACAATTTAAAAGGGACATGAAAATTTGTCTTTGTTTCATTATAAATTTGGGGTCCAAAAGATTTCAGTATTGTTTCTCAATCTGGGGTCGCGACCCTAATGGTGGTTGCAGTCTGTTAAATAAATAAGACTTTTATACGAATCGAATTTATAAGTAAACTATTAATTAAAATCTTATTATGATTTCATAGTGAAGGGGTTGGGGGTCCTAAGATGTTTTACGTAATTCTTTGGTTTTTCATGGATGGTATAGAAAAAAAATTCTTAATGATTTTTGCAATATACAATTATACAATACACAGTACAATACTATTATTGTACAGGTGTTTTTATGTATACATAAAAATAAAAGTTGCTAAAAGACATCATGATTAGGCGACCCCATAGTGAAAAAGGTTATGAATCTTATGGATCACCAATTACCTAGCAATCTTTCATAGAGATTTGAATCTTTGAATGATATGATCAAAAAGTTATTTACCCCTAAGTTTGCTGTAATAACATTACGTTTTTTAACCTACTTCCATAAGCAGGAGGTTCTTAATTTGATTACGCTTTTTTTAATGTTTGTTACAATTTACAAAAAAAATATTGTCAAAAGCTCATAACTCCTGAGGCGGTCCCATTGTCACCGAGGCAGGATCTGATGAGTGGATCCCAGGGATATTGAGAGCAACTCTTGTTTAAATGTACTGAGCGCCTACACTGTTCGAAATGCAAATATGTATATGCATGCCAGTAGTACAATTTCTACAGGCGCTTAATATATTATTTCTAAAGCTATTCAAGTATTACTGCAACTAAACAGTAGGTTTTTTTTCACAAAAACAAAACCGACTACAAACTAAAAAGCAAAAAATATATTTTCTCTATGACATCTTGAAGTCGGTGCCAAGTAAAACATAAAAAAACAACAACAAAATTGCAAAGTGGCACCGACTTCAAGATGTTGAAAGTATTTATTTTTTGCTTTTTAGTTTGAAGTCCGTTTTATTTTTTCTTCTTCTATATTTAAGTTGCGTTTAAGATAAATTCTGTTCTGAAAACAGTCACTTAAGTCCATGATTTAAAATTTTGTTGTAATGACAAAAATAATGTTTCCTTGTATCAAAGAATGTTGAATCGTCAATGTATACTGCTTAACGTAAATTAATTAAGTTATGCAAGTTAGGGGGTCTAAATATCGATTTATAAGTTAGCTGGATAAATGTCTAAGTATTTTTAAGATCTAGGATCAGAAATTATTTTTACATAAAAAACTTTTGATTACTTTTTAAACAAACAAAAGCCAGTACAATACGCTTTTTTCATACGTAATTAGGTATAGGACAAGCAAAAATAAAATTTGCCTATGATATTCATAGAAATCATTGTACAGTCTTAGAGGACTGACTTAGAGGAGAGATCGTTGCACACTTGTTTAGCTGCTATACAAACATTTACTACACAATGTCAGGGGCCAATTATGCTATTTCAATAAGATTCCATTACGATAGTGTCAAAAATTCGTATTCTACTAAATACACAATATCTTCTCGATATCGTCGCGGCAGATTTTTTTTTTTTTTTTAATTAATTTATTCATGACCATAGAATCTATGTCTTTCAGTCGGAAACATGTTTAAAATGAACTTATGCTATGTGTAGCACAGCTGAACTGTAGATTATCAGCTGGTGCCATTCAATGGAGTTCTTGTGACAGCTCAAAAGGCCACATTTGACTATACAGTTCACATTTCTCACAAAACACATGATTACTACTCAAAAACTATCAATATCCTACAACTATTGTTCATTTTAGAGTAATTTTATACATTTTTAGAAAATAAAACTGCACAGCACAACATCTCCTTTCAGTTCCCGCCAAAAACTCCAATAATAATTGAAAAAATTTGGTGTTACCATGAGCAAAAATGGCGTTAGCCAAATGTATATTGAAAAGCTACCAAAAATGTGTAGTGGAACATTTACAAGTCAATATATAGCGCTGTGCAATAATTGAGGTCGCAAACTATTCCCGAAACGTACAAAGAATATATACAAATTTCCAACAATAATAGATGGGCCGAGACGGAGGAGCAACGCACGAGGCTCCATCTCGCCCCTTCACCCTATACGGGACACCCCTAAAAATGTTACACATTTGTTTCGCGTGTTTTCATTTATAAGGACGTGCCACGGGCACGCTATTGGAGTTAACAAAATACCGAAATCAGACCAACTTACGATTGAGACGAGTCATTTATAAAGTGTAGGTATAGTAGCAGAGCATAGTGCTGTTTTACCGACAGGTACGTTTTGTTTTTGAGTTTAGATATACGAGAAATTTCTTTAACTAAATGGCTAATTTATTCATCTAACTTGTATGTCGTATTATATTAATGTACTGTATCAAATAAGACAAAAGTTACATTAAGTGAATTAAAATGGTTTGTTTAGCTTGTAGACATTTGATGTTTAGACTTAAGAGATTGTGTCTGATAAATATGAATGAGTAATAACTATAAGTGTTATTGATGTTTCAAAGTATTTTGTAAGTTATAAAATGATATAAATGTGAAAATGTAATAATTGGTACTTATATATATATATGATTTTTGTTTTTAAACTTTTTTATCCTATTAAGTGAGATTTTATACTCCTTCAATTTTTAACAAGTGCTTTGTAAGCAAAAGATATTTTTAATATAAAGTCAGATATGGCACAACCTTCTGCATTTAAACTGGGCCCCAAGTATGTAACTCACAAAAAATACCATACCAGTTCGAATCAAGATCCATTCAACTGCCTATGGTCAAATATCCAGTCTCTAAAATTCATATTAAAACAGCCCCAGTCAAATCAAAGTTGATTCAATATTGGGCCGACATGATTTACGGACTACCAAGCCTTCTAAAGTAAGATTCCAATTCGGTTCGATTGCAATTTTGAGTTACAGGCTCGAGCCCTGATGACATAGTTTCGCGCTCATTTGTGATATATTTGGCTCGTTCGATTTCTTCTTTTATTAGTTTTATTCCATATTTAAAAAAAATATTTTCCTATTTACAAAACGCCATCTAATTAAATTGGATAGCTATCAATTTTTTTTAAATATATGTTTATATCATTTTTTTAATTACTCGTGGCTCTTACCCGCCGCTTACGAATGCCTCCGATAGTTATACTTTATAGAAATATAGGCGCTTGGTAAGTTTTCGGTATCGCGTATTCTGAGCATACCAATTCCGCGCCGCTGCTCCACCGACAAACCAGAAAACGGTCTTACGAACATTCTTCGCGGTTACATCTCTCCTGGGGCTCAATTCTACTATTTCAATATTTCGACGTTGCGAAGATATTCACCGTACGACTCAGTTGCGATAGTGTCAAAAATTCGTATTCCACTAAATGTATAATTTCTTCCCAATTTCGTCGCGGCCAGATAATAGTAGAAAAAAATTGGTAATTACAATTAGCAGAAATAGCCTTAGCCGAATCAATATTGGACAGCTAGCAACGTTTTAAACGACATTGACATTGAGACGAGTGTCCGGCGATTTGGACGAGGTAGTAATAGCAGAATTGAGACCCTGGTCGGTTGTCACACAGCAGTGTAGTTTGAAAACCTAGCAAGTGCATTCCAAATTTTACAACACAGCACAAAAAATGTCTCGAACTTGTATGATATACTATTTCAAAAATATCTATTAAGCTTTTAGGAATTAATACCATGTTAAGATACAGTTTTCATATGTAATTTTTTTTTATTGCGAAGTTGGTAAACAGTCCCATCTGATGGAAGGTGGTTACCGTCGCCTACAGACGTTTGCAAAAGCCGACGACAAACCGATGCGTTGCCTTTAGGTTGAGATAAGGGGATGAGATATGAGATGCCGGTGGTAGAATATTTGCCTGTCTGGATGGCTACCTCTCCTTGTATAGAACATGCCGCAATAACAACCTTGAGTTCTGTTCTGGCATTAATGGCCAGTCTCCCTTAGAGCACACATTGCACATTTACAGCACATTGGTAGCACCTTTAGTGTTACAAATATCCATAGGCGATGGTAACCACTTTCCATCAGGTCTGCCTCTGCATCTGCCTGTTTGCTGAACTCATGCAATAAAAAAAGTTAGAGGGATCAGACAGAAGGAATGGTGGGAGGGGGAAGTGAGCCACGTTTCACGCCGATATTCAGTGAGAGTGTGGTATCATACCGACCTAGCTCTCCAATGGCCGGTTTCTATTCATTCACTTGCCTTACTGTCGGTTAAATTTTGACGTTATTTGTATGGAGCTTATGTTAGTTTTTAACCGATACTAAGGCAAATGAACGATCCGTAAAAATATAGGAACCGGGCGTTAGAGAAGTAATAGAGATAATGATTCCAGTTTAGCTCTACCACGTAAGTATTTTGGCAAACACAATACATAAACATATGCCTAGCATGACAATGAATTTACAGAGACATACATTTACAAAACGATGTCAGTTGCTAGGTTTTGAAATTGTATAACATTATTTTATGGTTGAATTTGATTTTTAATATTTGTGATTATTTGTAAGCGTTAAATGCTTTATTAATTTTTATTTGCATTTAAAATGGTTTTGTAAACTATATTGAATTTACATGAATTTGTTCATTTCATATTCATGTTGGTTTTTTAATGATTTTTTAAAAATAAATTTTATGATCTCTACACAAGGGACCTATTGATTCTATGTCATTTACAGAATTAATTAGATACATTGAACGATATTACTATCAAATAAGTGTCATAATTTGGAAAATATAAATTATATTTTCTTAAGTTTTCGCGACTAGTGTACATAATAAAACTACATTTTAACGATTTTGAGTGACCGAATCATCGGAATAATAAAATCAAATAAATTACCACGCTATGGAATAAATTCAATATGAATTATTTTATTTATTTTTATTTTTTAAACTATAATATATAGTCGACAGATAAACACAGATTGTATATCCCAAAGCAAGGTACGCTTGTGTTATGTATAATATACTATGTGTAACTCTGGGATCGATCCCAAACACCCAGACTACAGTAAACAATGGAAAATTTGTTCATGAAATTTATGTTTTAACAAACACGTTTGATCTTCATTCTTAGTATATCATTTGTTGGAAACTTAGTTTGGGAAGGACCTAGACAACTATTTGTCTCATAAGATAATTTTGAAATTCATGTAATAGGAAATCAAAATATGTGTGGGCAAGCTATTATTCCTCAAATTAGGGATATGAAAGTTCACATTTAGGTTTTATGTAAGAAATATTTAAACAAGGTTTTACATCATTCACAAAGTAAAACAGCAAAGAGGATAAGTCCGGGGATGACGAATAATTGTACCTAATAAAATATAATTTAAAAAAAAAAAATTGAGTGGGATTTTTTTTGCAAACTTGCCAGTTTCCGTTAAATGGCTCGATTTTGAAAGTAATATTGTTTACAATATTTATATACGAAACCAGTGGTGATTGTGTACAATTAACTATGACTAGGTATAATCGCTTGATCTGTTTGTAATATATAGTCTGCTAAATGATATATAATCTGTATTACCGTGTAAGAAGAAAACTAGGAGTGCACAGTTGTTTAGTAAAAACTTAAAAGTTTCTAAAGCTCATCTACTAGATGGCGCTAATGGCTGCACTGCTATGGCTTTTGCACGTTTTATTACTTAAATCATTTATTAAAATTTATTTAATCACAAGTAAACACTTGAATGTTGATAAGATATCTTTCCTCTTCTAATTTTTAATAAAAAAAAATATTGCATGAGTTCAGCAGACAGGCAGGTGACCCATGTGATGGAAAGCGGTTACCATCGCCTATGGAAATTTGCAACGTCAAAGGCGTTACAAATGCGCTGCTGCTCTCTTAAGGGAGACTGGAAAGTGGCCACTAATGCGAGATCGCAACTCAAGGTTGTTATGGTGGCATACTCTAGACTAGGGGTGGTAGCCATCCAGATGGACAAATATCGTACCACCTGACTGTGGGTTGTTTTGTCGCCTCTTACGACAGGCCGCCCAGCCGCAGGAAATTGTATTCTTTCTCCGTTCGTGCACGGATAAATGTCCTATGTATTATAACTCTTATTTGTATATATGTATTTATACCTACATATGAACGTAAGCATTGGAAAATGAGAGAGAGAGAGAGAGATAACACTTTATCGCACACCAAAATATACAATTACAAAAACAGACCATATTTCCAATTTAAAAAAATATATTTAAAATTGTAAATATGATCTATAATAATAATACTTATAGAATTTTTTTAAAAATCATGTTACTCCAAGAAAAATCAACATTTTAAACGGATTGTGATTTTTGATCTTGATTTGATAAATATATTTTAAATAATAAAACGTCATATAAAGTTTAGATACTTTTAAGGATTAGGTTTATGAAATCCTAATGCATTCCTGGTGTTTTTTCCTGGTATTACTAGTTTTTAATATTATTAAGTAAAAAAAAACTCGCTGTATTTTGGATAAATACGAATTAATAGGTGTAACCCTATCGTTGTACTACATGTGTAATATATAATATAGTAAGAATTTTTGTGTACTCTGCGTGAAATTAGTATGTAATTATGTATGTATAAGTACTACAACAGTACAAGTTGAGAACAAGGTCTTTAATTCCGTGATGGAAGAAAAGTACTAAAGATGACAATTCCAATACTTGTGGTAAGTTTCTCTATTCGCTAGATGTCACTAGTATTGATTCTTTTAAACATTTCATGCATAACATCTGTATACATTAATTATTCGTTTTATGGTTCTTTGTTTGAAGAATATAACGATGTTAACGAGGATTGTGACGCAAGTAAAATTAAAGATTATATATTTTTATGACTCCTCTTACGTACAACTCTTTACCAACTGAAATTATAAATGTGCCTCCAAGAAAATTCACTGCGGTCTTTAAACAGTGGCTGATCAAAGAGTTTTTTTATATTATAGATAAATTTCTTAAAAAAGTGCTTGTTATTATTATCTATATGGAAAAGTTTAATAAATTATTTGTTGATATTATTATGGACATAAATTATAACTATCTTTATATTGGTGATTGTCATTTTATAGTATTCTTCTTTCATATTATAGGGTAATAATATTATATTATATGACAGGACAATTAATTGTAATAATCGACGAGAATTATGACATAAAATCTTATTGTGATCAAGAACTCGACTGCGCTGATATATTATGCAATAAAAGTTAATTAATTTTTATATGGCCGCTGTTTTTGTCCTTTAAGTCATAAAGCGGGACTGCCAAGGCTTTTTTTAAAAGGCGTGGAAGAAGTAATATTCTTCCACTTCAGAAATTAAATGACCTGCATTTTTTTTGGGAACACTTAATATATTTCTTAACAACAAACCAGTCATACTGGAAAACTTATAAGTTTCTTTTCAATTTTAGAGATGACACTTAGCGCCATCTTGAGGTTAGGCGGTTTTCAGAGTTGCGCACTTGTTATTCTTAAGCTGGTGTGCATTGAAATTTAACCGATGGTTATAATAAAATAATCGCTATAATTATATGTCTAAACAGAGATTATTTTATTTTAACCATAGGTTAAATGTCGGTGCACACCAGAATTAGTATTCTTCTTAAACGATTGAAAATATTTTTGCGCAAGGTTGTTTGTTGATGCATATTATACCCTTTATAAAGGGCGCTCCATATTCTTGTAAAGCCAAAATTACACGCGTTCACTTCTGTCTTTCAATTTCAATTGGAACGGGACAGGAAAGAATCAATTCAATTAACAACAAACATTTTAACTGCTTATTTAAGCAATTAAATAGCTAGTATTATTACATTTAAAAATCATTATTTGAAAATTTTTGAAGACCAAGTTCGTATAGTTTTTGTAGCTTTTTGCCCTATTTTTATCCGAAATTGAAAGACGGAAATAACCGTCTAATTTTGGCTTATGAATTTGAAAACGTATTCCATTTTGGAATATTAAATGGCGATTATTTTCAACGCCATCTATTGCCAATTTTAGGGAACCGTCGTGATTTTATAAACATTTAAAACCCAAGTGTCTATTGGGTATAGTTCTTGCATTCAACGAAGGCGAGAGAGCTTTACTTGTGGTAAACACATATCTGTGTGTCCGTGAGATTAAAAGCGGCCGGTTTAGCAGAATCGTATTACGATTCTGACAAGTATCAAATAAAGAGGTACTTTATGTATTACACGTGCTCGTTTATATATATATAGACACGTGTCAATTTCATTAAGCAATTCTCCAAAAGTGGCCTGGTTAGGCGCCCTAATCGTTCCATCAGCCACGTACACTATCGCAATGTCGCCAATAGGGTAGTTGACAATTAAATCGACCGATTTTGAGATACTTTTTATTATTGCAAATGGCGTTGCAAATTATGACGTATTTCTGTAACAGGTCAAATAGCGTGTTAATTATAGTATAAACAGTAATTAAAATTATTTCTATCATAATATTTTAAACTGATGATGACAATATTTGAACGCGCACTCTTTAATATGAAAATTGTTTCAGAATTTATTGTGATAGATGTCAACTATCCCATTGCAAGATTTACATGTTTAAACAATTCAAAAGTATTAGCGTAGTCGGGAATAAAATGTAGCTGTTAATAAATCATAATATATTCTTTCAATTAACTAATGTAACACATTATTTGACCTTTTTGATATATTTTTTTGGTTGTTGAACTATTAAAACGAGTATAAAATCGCTATTTCGCAATCTGGTAGGAGTGTAATGTGTATAATAAAGATGATAGAATTATTTCTGCTTTTTATTTAAACGGATTTTGTAAATTAACTTAAAATCAACGCCATCTAGTTGTTGCAGGGAGTTTCACGTGGAATTAATGTCTGTAGCCAGTTAACAGATGGCAGTGCTTTATTTTCTAGTGTTTAGTTCAATATACAGATAGGTCGTTTATCTATACGTGGTTAGATAGATTATAACAAGTATTATGGGACTGGGAATTGATGGCGAAAGGCCTTTTATTTTTCTTACAGAATTATTTAATAAAATTTTAGCTATATTATGTGTTTAGATTTCAAACATTCTCTAAATCAATATCTATCTTTAGATGTTCCCTAAGTTGACTATAACTTTTAAACATCGCTAAATAGTGTAACTGATGGTATAAATTGTGTGTATGTCGTACCAAAATGATATTCTAAAGAAATGCAATATACATGCAATATACTAGATAAGTCTTCATTTTGAACATGAAGAATGCCCATAAAAAACGTATCTCTTAACAAATTAATCACGATCGGCGCAACCAGTCCCTTCTTATTTTTAAAAAATCTTAAAACGTCAAATCCTCTTATCAAAACGTTATACAATTTAGATTATCTTACTTCAACTAAATATTTATACTCTAGAACTAACCTATTAAATATTTCGCGTCACACACAAGTGAGCCGTATGCCTATCTGCTGAACTCCTGCAATAAAAAAAAATTAAAAAAAGATAAGTAATAAAAATATACACTCCAAGCTGTCCTTTATTACTAAAACATACAAATTTAATATCCGGAGGAAAAAAACAATTTTAATTAAGTTCACCACGAAGAAATTACGAGAAAAAACATCATGTTTGAAGGTGTGCAGTTATTTAATAAATTGCCAAACGAGTTGCAAAAATGTAAATATATAAAAAATATCAAAATCAAACTGGAAAACCTATTATTAAAATAAATTTAAATTAATAATCCGTAACATTTAACGAAGACTACA
This sequence comes from Dendrolimus houi, assembly GCA_039645545.1. Classification (NCBI taxonomy): domain Eukaryota; kingdom Metazoa; phylum Arthropoda; class Insecta; order Lepidoptera; family Lasiocampidae; genus Dendrolimus; species Dendrolimus houi. The sequence goes on from CM077131.1 coordinate 5,226,058, forward strand.
TAGCACCATATTAGTGTTAAAATTTAAATTCTATTAGTTAATAATTAAATAAAATATAATAACAAAATATATTTTTTATTGCAGGAGTTCAGCAGACAGGCAGACGGCCCACTTAATGGAAAGCGGTTATCATCGCCTATGGACATTTGCAACACCAAAGGTGCTACAAATGCGCTGCTGCTCTCTTAAGGGATACTGGAACCTGCTGACCAATGCCGGAACACAACTCAATGTTGTTATGGCGACAAACTTTAGACCAGGGGTGGTAGCCATCCAGTCGGGCAAATGCCCAACCACCTGGCTGTGGGTTGTTTTGTCGCCTCTTATGACAGGCCGCAGGAAATTGTATTCGTTCTCCGTTCCTGCACGGATAAATGAAAAATAATAATTTAATAATATAAGTCGGGCATTATGTCGGCACAGCAATAAGCTGAGTGTAAACTTTGTTTGCTGAAAATGTGGCTTACAGATTCTCAAAATGATTTTATTTTTAAGATACATGTCAGCAATGTCGCTATTTCTTCAAATATTTTTTTCTTTCTTTTTTTAATCTCATTGGTTTTTTTACTGCTGGAGCACAGCAGAAAGGCTGACGGCACAACTGTGATGGAAAATGGTTACCGTCGCCTATGAGCATTTGCAACATTAAAGGTGCTACAGATGTGCTGCCGGATTCGTAGGTGGGACGGGAACCTGGCCGCTAATGCCGGAACACAACTCAAGGTTATCATGGCGGCATGCCCTAGACCCGGGGTTGTAACCATCCAAACGGGCAAATACGACTTACGACAGGCCGCCTGGCCGCAGGAATTCTTTCTCCGATCCTGCACAGATAGCTGATTGTAAGTGAAGTAAATGTTCTTATGGAAATAAAGTTCTTTAAACCTTAAGGGTAATTAAAACTTTCAATTACAATCAACTCATTATTTAAAGGAGCTAATTCGGACTTAATTTATGATTAAGTTTAAAAAATATGTATAAATAATACAATGTTGATTAAAAGTTTTAATTGAGATTGTCTTTAAAAACAAGCACAGGTACTGGTGGGGCCAACTGTGATTGCAGTGTTAAGTTATATTATATGGGTTGTCCCGTGTGGATTGTACCAAGAATGGAATGGTCACTATTTTTGATTAAACAAATTATTATCTCTGAATCTATTTAGTCACGCTAACTTTAAACTGTTTACTCTGTTTCCGAAACGCCATTTTGGGAAAGGGGTCGAAGAAGTGTGACCAATCGTCTTAAATTTCGTGACGTCACATTTCAAAATCGAATATATTTAAGATTTGAAACACGAAATTTGAACTATTAACGAATAACTTTAAAATATTTCCGACTTTTATCTGTATGATCCTATTATTAAAATAATTTAAATGAAAGTAAAACTAATTAAGGAACTGCTATTTTAATGTAATGTTTTCTTTTATATATAATTACAAAATATGTGATATTACAGGGAGGAGTCTCACGAATGTGACCAGTTGTGACAAAGACAAGGAGGGGTTAAAAAATCATGAAATTCGTGTGACGTAATTTGTGGATGGTTCCTTGTTTGACGAGATGCTCCCACTCTATCGTACATGTGGCAATAATTCTCAGGTCTAAATGAACATCAATAGGACCTCTTAACCCAATTGTCGCGCAAATCTTTGATATAAAAAAAAGATAAATTACTATGGACTGCGACATTATACTATTATTGCATTCTATTGACAGCCTCTGTGTTTAAGTAAGAGGCTCCGGGTTTAAATCCTGGCATGGTAAATTTCGTAAACGTATTTCGCGTGACTATGGTCTGGGATCAGTCCCAGAGCGATCTTTTATATAATAGGCGTATCCCATAACAAGCGCACATTTCTCAGCTTGGGGATAAAATAAAAAAATAGAATCTCGGCTTTTCTATACTTCTGTGTATTCTTTTAACTTATGGTTTGTAGACAACGTACGTTACTTGTATGGATTTCGTATCGAATTTTAAAATGTAAGCCACTACACTACTAGAAGTTTCTAGTCGTGTAAAACAGACCACCCAATTACCAATGGTAGTCCAAAGTCATTCAACCCGTACGATATGTCGTAATTCCAAAATTAATTAACCATTGACCCTGTAACGTACGAAAACACCAGCATAAATTATCTTGGCAACAATACACTCACTGTGGATGACCTGGGGGTGAGGCCTGATACGGTGACACTGACTACAAAAGTGTATCATATAACCCTAGGCCAGTGTAGGGCCAAGCTTAAAGGTTACTTATATAAAAGCAACACTATAACGTTTTGTAAACCCAGTTTTGTCAGAACTAACATTGTTGGTGGTCGTTCAAGGACTGCTCTTGGAAACGCTGCAAAGAACTTGCGACTTCAAAGTTGAAGTAAGGAAGCAGTGTAGAAACATGCTGTTTTCGTATAAGTTTATAGCGAGATTTTGAACGCTGGATGCAGTGTTTTGTGATATTGATAAGTTTAAGCAAAGAAGAAATATATTAGTTTATTCTGGTATTAAAATCCATAGAGTTGGATGAAGTGCTTCTGAATTTGGAATTCTGGATGCAGTGTTTTGTGATCCTTACATAGTAATTCGAAGTAGGGAAGAAGTACATAAGTTTGTTCTTCAAAAGACCATAGTGTTTGACTAAAAACTTGAATTTGGAACTCTGGATGCAGTGTTTTGTGATACGGATAAGTTTACGTAAGGAACAAGTGTATAGGGTTGTTCTGCTTATAAAATCCATACAGTTAGATGAAGTGCTTCTGGATTTAGAATTCTGGATGCAGGGTGATTTGTTATCCTTACTAGTAATTCGATGTAGGGAAGAAGTACATAAGTTTGTTCTTCAAAGAGCATAGTGTTGGACTAAAGACTTAGATTTGGAACTCTGGATGCAGTGTTTTGTGGTACTGATAAGTTTAGGTAAGGAACAAGTGTAGTTTGTTCTGTTATTAAAAAACCATAAAGTTGTTAAAGTGCACTTTGGATTTGGAATTCTGTATCCACTGCTTCGAGATATTAGTATCTCGAAACAGTGGATACAGAATTCCAAAATTTGATCCAGTGCAGAAGTACATAAATTTGTTCTGTTCTTTACAAAAGCATAGTAATTGACTAAACACTTTGATTTGAAACTTTGAATGAAGTGCGATACCTACTGACAATTTGAAGTACTAGGAAACGAAAAAGTGTATAAGTTTGTTCTGAACTTTAAACTCTCCATAGACTTGGGTGAAAAGCCTTGGGCTTTTGAACTCTAAATACTACTAATTTGATATTACTATGGGAGAATTTATTGTATTGTTAAGATTCCATAGAGTAGCACGATGTGCTTTTGGACTCTAGATACTGTCGCTCTGATAAGTGTCGATGAAAGTAACTACTTAATCAAGTATAAACTGCTAGAAAAACATGATAAATACTCATTGTGACATTGGAATATCAGGGCTAACATTTCAACAAGATAGGACGACGTGTGTTACATCTCAACTAAACAAGGAAGGTATAGAAACAACCTTGATTGTCGAATACTAATTATCTCAATTTGCTAACACCTATGAGCAATACCGCGCGGAAGTCGAGTTCCAATATAACATTAATTGAATTCCAATGTCAAATTAATTGTAACATTTAACGTAGTACCTATTGTTAAAATTTGTACTGACATGTAACAACTGCTACTGTGCCTGTGGTAGTTAGAACTATAATCGCAAAAAAGAAAATGAAGAACCTTTGTGGACTGATGTTGAAAATAATTATATAATCTTTCTACTTAAATGAGCTTCTTTGCAGTCCCAGAATGCGGCCTGGGAATATCGTTCAGACTTTAAAAACAATACGTCTAGACACAAAAGAAGAATGCCAGATACGACCATTGCCCACCTACAAATGTTACTCTGGACATCTTCTAAACCTTGCATAACTAGCTTGCACTTCAAGCCATTATTCTGTCGCTTTATGAGGGATATTAAAAACCTATTTATTTAGACCAAATAAATAAAAACTTAACAAGACTTTATAAGATTTGTTTCTTTTTTAACATGTTTAAATAATATACCGTTAAAAAGCGAAAGACAAATAGCGAAAGGCGCCATCTACCTATGGAAGGCATAAAAGCTTTCAGTTTTTCGTTTTTATACAAGCCGATTATTTATGGTTGCTAGTTTACATGTTTATAGGTTTTGAATAGTCTAGTATATTGTGTACCTAAAACCCGAAGTGCGTACCAGGCTTCAACTATACCTACATTATATTGTTATATCAATCTGGATTTGTATGTTGACTAAAAAAAATATTATATGACTGAAGAACTCAAATTTATTTGTATTCGGGGTAACGCATAAGCGTTGCCATACAATGTGATAACACGGTCTGAGTACGTTCCCAGAGGAACGTTCCCAACTGACTGTGATTCGGGTTCCATTTATAAGCCGTATTCACTATTAGCTTGTTTTATATTTAAGTTTTTTGTTGTTTATTTAAATCTTGATTGGAAATATTGATAATTCACCGACAGTGACCTGGAATCTATTTTTTTATTTGTAAATATGTATATTGTATTTTCATTTTTAGGTTTTTTAAAACAATTATTGTATGGTGTAAATACTTTTAGAGCATAAATAAACATTTCGAGAATAGGGTAGTTGACAGACAAATAGACTGAAATACTTTTACCGTCTTACAAACCGCCGCAGCCTCGCGAATTTTATACGAGCGTAGCAAATTATGAGGTCATATCTTTAAAGAGGCAAATAGCGTATTGTTTAATTAGTAATAAAATTATTTTTATCACGATATTTTAAATGTTTGGTGTAAGGCAAGATGTTTTAACACGCACTCCTTTACATGAACATTGTTATAGAATTTACTGAAATATTATTATGTTTCTCTTACCCAATTATTCTAGAACTGATAAGAATTTACTCAAATGTAGTATTATTTTATTTAAATAATTATGTATATTTATTAAACTAACATTATAAAGTACTTAATACCACAAAGAAAACTTGATTTAGTTATATTGTATCCTATCTATAATTTCTCAAGACTACTTATATAAATAGAATAATAAGCCTAGGCCATCGTCTTCTATGAGTAAGGTGCCTAGAAGGCTGGCTACGTTTCCTCGTTGGATCTCCATACTGATTCGCTGTCCGAGGTAGGCATCATCCCTCTGATTTACCTGAAGAGTTGATGAGTCGTTTGGATAGTTCCAAGCGTCTCAACAACAAACGGCACAAACTAAACAACTTTCACTGAGGGATATATATTCGTACCGCTTGAATGATTCAGCTGTTTCCGCCGCCGAACCGGCTGATATGGCTGTGTTTGGTAAATGGGATGAAGTCAAAGTGTCTACGCAGGTCGCATCCCATACCAGAGGCAGTTAAAACTTTTAAAATAAACGTATTTAATCATGACCTCAATTTGTTGTTTTCTTTTTGTTGTGAAATAAAAGAGATAAGCACTTAATGTATATAAAATAAACTGTTCAAATTATCAACGAATGCTGAAATATATATATTTATATATTTATATATATATTTATTTATATAAATATATATCAATAAGTATATGTACCGATATATCTTGAGAAATAATGTGGTTATGTATATGTCCTTTATCAACAAAGAGGCAGTCAAAGTTTATCAGTAGTTGTTTTATTTCGTCATCATATTCATAGACACCATAATTTCTGTATTTCGGTTCGAATGTTTTGAAAAAAGCTGTGTGCCAGTCGAACTCGTATTCTTCTTGATTCTTTTATAATATAAATAAGTAAGTATGCTACAAATATATATTTTTTTATTAAGATCCAACATATTTCATTTAAAATTTCCCTGTAATAATGGCTTGATATCCAGTTTCTATTTTGAACGACCTCATAGAGAAGAGAGAGAGAGAGAGTAACTTCGTTCGCGTTGCTATGACTGCATATGACTTGTTTGCAGTAAATTGGAACGGCGGTACCTTAAAAAATGCGACCATAGCGATTTTTTTTCCGCTATATTCGTATAGACGAGAATACCCGAGATACAGCTCTATTAGCCAGTTCCTATAACCAACCGTTCATTTGCGTAAGGCAAATGAATCGGTTAAAATTTGACATAAGCTCCATACAAGTAATGTCAAAATTCAACAGATGGTAAGGTAAGAGAATGATTAGTAAGATTTAGGAACTGGCTATAAGTTGAATTTCATTTAAATCGTTCAGTAGTTTTCACGTGATACTCTAAACTATGCGTCAAATCCGGCTATCAGCCTTGGACAAGGGTGACCTATACAGTGTACACTGTTTATTCCCCTATAAATGGAAGGCCCGAGCCCAGCTACCACGGTTTGGGGATACGTAGGCTTCTGTTGGCAACACCAACATTAAACAAAGAATATTTTGTGTTGTTTTTTGCTTTTCTTTAACAGTTTTCAGTATAAATGAACGCCTTTTCATTTATCTGATATTAGCATTTAAATTGTTTAACCCAAAACCCAACACCATAACCTAGTATCCACAATCCACTGTCACCAGGAAGGTACTATCTATACAGTTTTTTCACAAATGTTTTTGACTAGAAATGCACGAATAGTTATTTGGCCGAAGCGGCGAATATTCGGCTATCGAATGTTCGGCGTAAGATATGTGCAATTCACGCGTAGCAGCTAACCTGCTAAGCGTGAATTGAACAATGTATTGAAACAATAATTTCTAAAGTATTTTCTTAAGTTTTCGCGAATGATGGGTAAATATAATTAAAACTATATTTTAACGGTTTGTATCATTTTTTATTTGATGCTGACATTTTAAAAACTGACCAAAACGTAATATTGAAGTAAAAAATTTATTAAAATTGCATTTAACACTGTAAAGATGTATTTTAACTATCAATTTTGATGGAAATATATACAATATAAAGCAATATGTGCGACTTTGTTTAGTATTCAGATACCGAATAGTTAAAAAAGTGACCGAATAGGCCGAATACCGAATAGTAGCCGAATATTCGTGGCAAGTCTAATTTTTTCCTTAAACTCATGTACACCCTGAGAAGAACAAGACTACGCTTCACCTCATTAAAATCGTACACAAGTGATAGTAAGATGACCAGAGAGGTCAGAAGAGTGATAAGAGTCATAACGAATGCTTGTATTTGCCCCATTTATCGGAACGATAAGTCATATGCTGAGATCATGTTTTAATATAAGACACTCGCATGATAGTTATTAAATACATACATGTCATCACGCCTGTTTCAAATGGGGGTAGATATGATAAATCTCCACTTGCCACGATCCTGACAAACATCTTTCACGTCAACGATTTCAATTTACCTCTTTATTCGTGTATGTCTATTTGAGATGCTTTTACCTTACCTTTCCTCGTAATATCTTCTACTTCATCATGGTACAAGCACCATGCACTCATATCTGTGATATATTTGTTTTGTGATTCTGTTATCGTCCAATCTCTCTACATGCCAAACCTTTTTCAACTCTTATCATTACATCTTCTTTTTGATCCACAATGGTCTATCGACTACCACACTCTTTCTTATTATATATTATATTCTTATGACGCGGTGCAGTGCGTCAGGGATGTTCATATAAGCGCGAATCGATGGCTTTGCGGCCATTATTAGAAGGAGATGCGCATCCCTACTGGCCCGCATTTGCGGTAGCACCAACAGCATGCTCAGTTTATTTGTAGATGGACTCGCTACTGCAACGTAAATGGGTGCAACTATACACCCAGGCAGAGTGGCAGAGTCCATACTTGAAATCATTTTGGTATACATTTGCCTTTGACGCCGTGGAGTAGGAACATTGATCATAATTATAGTGACGCGGGTGTAATGCCCTAGTATTTTTTTTATTAATTAATTGTTGTGCCGTGAATTAATTTGAACTTTGATAACATAGAAATAGCTTTATAATATAGAAATACTCCATTTTCTGAAATTAAAAAAAATATTATTATTTCACATATATTTATTTATATTCTTTTTTATGTTTTTTTAATACATATATATATATATATATAAAATAAACACATATTAAAAAAATATAAAAAGATGACGTCCGTCGGCAGCGGGGCCTAGGGTCCAAACTACCGGTGGTTAAGGCTCCAGAGACAGGAACTTCCTTACGATGCGTGCCGTGCTCAGGAGAACCGCCTTCTGTATCTGGCCCTTCACCCATTTACCGAGCGAGAGCCTCTCTAGGTGTCGGTCGAGGCTCTTCGCTATTAGACCGTTAACATATTATTATTATTATTATATCGCTTAAACTAACCTATCATATACTTGTCAAAGCTGTCATTATTATATCCACAGTTTTCATCCTGTTTTCATGTTTCTTCTGCCATATCCAAGGTATTGAATATGCTTGGTTTCCATATTTTACTGTAGTACCACCATATCTAATAGGTGTTGCAGAGTTTTAATAAAACAAGCTTGCACAACGAAATGCCTTACTTTAGTTAGTATAATTATATTTTACAATCGCAGATCACTTTTTATGAAAACAAGGAGTCAAAGAGAAGAGCGGTGTTGCCAACGCTTAAACGATATAAAGTTACAATTTATACAACAACTTATAAAAGGCGGCAACTTGAACATTTCAACAATACATAATCTAAGGAATTGCATAGAATCAGGCGGACCACAGTGTTAATTCCGCACCGGAATTAAATTCCCACTGCGATTTTTTTACGTAAAATCTGTTGTAGCCTATGGAATTCCATAGAAGCGTATGAACCACATACTCAACTCCACATCGCATTTTTTACAGACCTCAAAAGGAGGAGGTTCTCAATTTGTCGTGTAAATATTTTTTTATATGTATGTAACATATCTATGTTCAACCATAACTTTTTTGTTTATGAACTGATTTTGATAATTCTACGTTGGATTCAGTACAGCTTCTGGATAGTTTTATATAAACTTCATTGTTATTGGATACCATATACAGTCGACTTTCGATAATTTGAAACTCAAGGGACCAGAGATAAATTTCAAAGTATCAAGAGTTCAAAATAACCAGCGTTTACTTATGGAACTTATGGAAAGACATTTGTTCTTTCTTGGATTCATTTTAATAGCACAAATCAAACATTTAAATGACTCATTGACGTTTAAAAGAAGATTGGAATGCGAACTTACTCATATCTCATTTATGTAAACAATTGACAGATCTGTACGTAAACAAACTACAGGTATGTGTATGATAAACGCTTCAAATTATAGAGAGTAGGAAAGCCCGGACTTCAAATTATCGCATGTTTGCGAGCAAGATAATATTCCTTCAACTTCAAATTACCGAAGGGACCAATTAACATTGATTTTATTCAATTTATCGAGAATTTTTAAGGGACCGGAATTTTTTTTCTAATTATCGAGAGATTCAAATTAACGAGTGTCAAATTATCGAGATAGCCTGTATATGTAACTTAAAAGGAAAAAAATAAATGTTTTTCAACACCATCTTGAAGTTATATAATTATATAGAAGGTATCAAGTAAAACAAAAAAGCAACAATAGGTAAATTTGCAAAATATATTTGATAATTTTTATCTTTCACTTCGCACTTACTTCAAGATGTTGTATAAAATATTTATTTTTTGCTTATTATTTACTCTTATAGTCGGTTTCTTTTTGCTAGATTTTTTTTTATAATTCTGCAGATAGCACACTGATTTAAATATGATTGAAATTTAATGCTAAACCCAAAACTAAACTAAAAAGGAAACTGCCTATAATTTTTATTTATTATGTTATTTACCCCAAAACAGCCATCTTTTAACCGCTTATCTTTCATACCGATAAATATATCAAGTGAAGGTTTTTATGTCTTATGGTGAAAAAAACCGTCAAATAGCGGTAAGTGCCCCTCGGGACATCGTCACCCGTTATCTTTAAGATACAGGGAAAGCCGGAGTAGAAGTTTTGTTATTATTTAAGTATGGTCATAATTCTTATCACAATATTTGGAGATGATGTATTTATTTATGATTTCCGATAATGCTCTGCGGTATAATAATTTAAATTATATAGGTACCTACTAAAATATAATATAAATAAACAAACACACACACTGTATATCTCCAAATTAAGCAAGTTACACTTGTATTATGGGTAATATACAATGGACCATTCTGGGACCGATCCCAGACACCCAGACCATAGTAAATAACGAAGAAAATATGTTTCCGAAATTTACTATACCAGAAATCGAACCCGGAGCCTCTTCGTTGCAGTTAGGCAAGCCGGCAAAAGCTTAGCCCACTCAACTCAGAGGCCGTCAATCATTTCAATATTGAAATGATACCTATTATTTGTATGTTTGTTCCGTCTTCTCGGTTTTGAGAATGAATCAAATAACATCAAATCTTTCTAATTAAACATACATATTTAATTCAAGTGTAACTAAATACTTAAAAATATATTAATATAAAGTATGTAACAACTGCTGCTAAAGGGAAGCGTGCCCAGAAGGCTGGCTGCATTTCCACGCTGTATGGCAATGCTGATTCGTTGCGCGAAATACGAACCAGCCTTCTGACCACGGGTGGTATCAAAGAGTTTATTACAAATTTCTTTGACGAAACCCTTTGCTGATGGACCCCACGGACCTAAAGTTTCAACTCCAAACGACACAAATTCTTCCTAGGGTTCCACATTTGCGCCGTTTGAGATCTTCAGCTATTGAAGCAGCGTTGCCAGCCCCTGACTTAGTCATTGGAAGATGAGTCCGAGAATCGCGCGATAGGTCGGCGACGCGTCGCGTGCGGCGTACCACAGGGATCGGTCCTCGGGCCGGTTCTTTGGAACGTCGGTTATGACTGGATCCTTCGGGTTCCGGTCCTGCCCGGAATAGGGCTAATCTGCTTTGCGGATGACACCCTACTCACGGCACGCGCTGCGTCATTCGCGGAATCCGTGGACCTCGCCAACGCCGGGCTGGCGATCGTGGTCCGAAGAATAGGTAGGCTGGGCTTGAAGGTCTCCCCCGCGAAAACGGAGGCCATCATGTTCCATAGGCGGTTTCACAATCCCCCCGCGGACTTGTCCGTTACAGTCCAAGGGGTGGCCATTCGTGTAGGCCCCCAGATGAAATATCTGGGGCTAATTCTTGATGGGAAATGGCTGTTCAAAGCGCACTTTGAGCAGCTAGTTCCCAAGCTCGTGAGGTCCGCAGGCGCCCTCTCTCGGCTTCTTCCCAACGTGGGGGGACCGGGGGGGGACGACTAGGAAACTCTACATGGGCATCCTTAGGAGTATGGCTCTGTACGGTGCACCCGTATGGTCCACTGCACTTCACCGCCACAATAGGACTTTGTTGTGCCGCGCACAACGGGTCCTGGCGGTGAGGACCATCCGAGGATACCGTACAGTGTCGTGGACGGCGTCGACACTCTTGGCAGGCGATCCGCCCTGGCCTCTCCAGGCGGACGTGATAGCCAAAGTTCGGCGCTCCCGACAGGATGCCCTCGCCCGTGGCCTGGTCTATGGCTAGGCCGAACTCCAGGTGATCAGGACGCGGGAAACCGCGGCCATGATCCAATCTTGGTCAGTAGAGTTGGAAAACCCTGTTGCTGGCATTGACACGGTGGAGGCGGTTCGACCGCAGCTGTTGCGATGGCTCTCGCGGAAACGCGACCCTGACCTTCAGAATGACACAGATACTTACCGGGCACGGTTGCTTCGATAAGTATCTGTGTCAGATTGCGGGCTGCTTGCCTTCACCCCAATGCCGCCAGTGTGGCGCGCTGGACACGGCGTTACACACGCTAGTCGAGTGCGCAGCATGGGCACCTCAGAGGTTTGAACTCGAGACACTTGTAGGACCGATCGAATCGCTGGGCGATCTGGTGCAAGCCATGCTGCACAGCGACGATTGGTGGGTGGGTGCGGCCAATTTCTGCGAGACGGTAGTGTCTCATAAGGAGGCCGCGGAACGAGATAGGAGAGAGATGGTAGTGCGCATGCGTCTCGCGGGCGCCGACGTCAGTTGGGAGCCCGGAGGCGCAGGTATGCGCATGACCTCCTCCCTGAAATACCGCTGCAGGGCCCTCTAGCATCTAGGGAGCAGAGGAGTCTTCACCCCTGTTGACGAAGTGAGTTTGCCTCTCCCGGGGCATTCTCAAGCACTTGTGCGCTAGGATCGGTGTGGGCGTAACTACGTTCTGTATCTCACGCCTTTCCTGCCATAAGCGCGGGGCACATGGGAGGAGGGTGGTTTTAGTGGGGTATTGATTAGTCGAGTCTCCACACAAGCCGGTTGATTATTGTTTGGATTGCCTCAGTGGAAAGCCTCCATGATCAACAACGGTCTAATCCCTAGCAAAGGACCCGGTATGTGCGAAATGCATTTCCCCCGCCTTAAAAAAAAAAAAAAAAAAAAAAAAAAAAAAAAAGTCATTGGAAGATGTGATGCCGCCAGAGTGTCAACGCATCAAATCTAGTGTACAATTATGAATCTACTTTGGTGAATAAATACGAACAGAGGATAATTTTTAATCAAACAATCTTAGTTCATGCGTGAAAAGTTCTAGTAGCTATTTATTATACCTCAATTTTTCTTTTCAGTAAGTCACAACTAATTTTCATTATTTGTTATGTCATTTGTGTGGGTGTTTGGTTTAGGCCAATGGAGTAACGCCGCGGGGTCGTGACCCCACCAATGACGCCGGGTTACGCCCGGACGTAATTACCCGACCTGAAAACATATAAAATATACATACAATGAAGGAACTATCGCGTTCGTTCTTCCACGTTGTATAAATATATGATACCTACAAAGGTTTTTATTCAAATTAAGTACTACTGAACAATATAAGTTAAGATTAAGTCTATCTGTCTATGCACATCGCATCGCAACATTTTTTTATATACATAAACAACATGTTACACGACTACCTTTCGAAGAATTAATGGAGGAATGGACCTATCCTTGCAGGAACGGAGAAATAATATAATTTCCTGCGGCCAGAGGGCCTGTCATAAAAAGCCTTTGGTGTTGTAATAGTCTATAGGCGATGGTAACAGATTTCCGTCAGGTGGGCCGTCTGCCTGTCTACTGAACTCGTGCAATAAAAAAACTGGAGTTATAGCAAAAAGTGCATAACAAGGAGAAAAAGAATTAGTGTTGTAATTGTGACAAGGCATAATGAAAATTCACAGTGCAATATATTTATATCCATTAATTCTAATGCTATAATTACTATGTACTAACGGAGAAAGAAAACTTCCTAATGAAACTTGCACATCGGCATAACTGATGTCTCAAACCTGCCATAACGATGTTTTCCTTCACCTAGCACGCAATAATTATAACAATATGCACATTAGGCCAGAAAACTGTCTTTGAGTTTGAGATATGACTTACGCAATATATAAGCTTACATCTATTAAATAAAAACATCACACTAGTAATTCTGTATTACTTAATATTTTTTTGATCAAGTATGCAGGGAGGGAATGCTTTGTTAAACAGCCTTGCTAGTTCCAGTATGAACAAGATTGAACAGAACAACAACCAAAACCTAACATTAACCACATTAATAGTGTTATTATGACCACATTAACGCTTTGAACTGCAGACCCAAAAACCTACAAAGTGAGGGTAGGACAAAAACTCGCCCTAAACGAAGGTGGTGGGGGGAGACAGCCTCCACGTATTGATTTTCAGGACGCGCAAGCCGCTGAGACATTTTACTTATGTACTCTGTTTGTAAGACTCGGTACCTGTTTGGTTTACATTCTTATACCAACAAACAAGACCTACAGAAACTGCGATTCAAAATTATACTACTATTAAATGTTTTCCCTGTATAATAATAATATAACAGCCCATAAACGTCCACTAGTGGGGTCGGGGCCTTTCATTTATAGGAGAACTGACAGTATACCCGTCACGCTTTTCCAAGGCGGATTACCGGGTTTGGCACATCGATTATCTCGATGTACTACAAATTTCATCAAGATGTTATCCTGCATCATCAAAATACCACGTGATAAATGTAACAATATGTACATTACGTCAGAAAACTGCCTAAATGGTATATTCTTTTCGGCAAAGATTCGAAGCCGCGCCCTTTAAGTTTGGGACGCGAGTGCGCTAACCACTAAGCTACTACGGCGTTTTTACAACTATATTCTTGTTTACTTACATCAAAATCTTTGTAAATAAAATTCTTCTATGCGTGTATATGTGACTGAACTGCTCCTAAAGAGCTGGACCGATTCCAATTCCAATTTGAATTTTTGTGTGTGTGTTCAGGTAGATTCGAGAACGGTTTAGATTCACAATTGGATCCGGCAGGTGGCGCTGCAATCGGGTTCTATATTTTATTTCTATAGGACAGGACAATGTCTGCCGGGACAGCTAGAAATCGCGTAAATTATAAACCACTACAGTGAAGAAAATTTAATTAATTAACGCCTATACGAGCATAGGCAGAATGAGCTTAGGTCAAACTATCGTCAAAATTACTAGGTCTAATAGAATGAAATTTAGTAGCCATATATAATAATAAATAATAACAGCCCATAACATCCCACTCCTGGGCTCGGGCCTCCCACTATTGAGGAACGGACAGCATACCCGCCACGCTTGTCCAAGGCGGCTTGGCAGATTTGACACATTGGTTATCTTGCAGGTTTCATCACGATGTTTTGCTTCATCGTTGATAACACATGGTAATTGTAACAATATGCATATTAGGTCAGAAAACTGCCTAAGTGGTGCATGCGTTCCGGCCAGGATTCGATCCCACCCTCTTTCAGAATGGAACGCGTGCGCTAGCGCTATTGCGCTACAACGACTTGCCTTGAGTTATTCGTGTTTCATGCGAGTAGTGAGAGCTTCGATGCCTCACTTGCCTTACCCCCTTATCCATTCATCTCATCTCTATCTAGTCCATTTTAGCCGCGTAGGGGGAAAATCGCGGCCGGTGTGTGAGGATTCGCCAGGTCGGGGTGGCACTAGCACCTCTAGCCAGAACTAGAGACGTTATTACCACGCTAAAACCTCTTGATACTCCGTCCTTCACCATTAGTGCCCGGGCCAGAGGTATATGGCCCAGCCCCTCCGCTGGCCCTGGAAGGCGGTGGCCCATCGGCCTCATTCACTGCCGGGGAACTACTTTTTGTCCCCGGCGTCTTTAAACTCTGCGTGGGGCAGTCTGTAACGCACCCCACAGGGGAAAGGTCGTCTCGTTTCGCCATCACGACATCTATTTCATTCATATACCCTCTATTCTTAAGTTGTTAACGTCTGTAGACGATGGTAACTACATTCCATTATGTAGGCCGTTTGCATGGCCCCTAAGTTTGTGACTTTCACAACTTTCAAGATCCATTCAGCTGACAGATGGTCAAATATCGGTAGTCTCTAAAATCTTCTATACAGATAAATAAAATTGAATTGTATGTTTGTAATGTCAAAATAAAAATGTGAAAAAAATCAGGAGGGGTAAGTCGGACCAGCAGATACCGAAAATACAATTTTTAGCATTTTTGTTTGTCTGTCTCTCTGGATGTTCTGGCTAACCTCTGAAACGGCTGGACCGAGTTTGACGGGACTTTTACTGGCAGATATCTGATGTTATAAGGAGTAACTTAGGCTACTTTTTTAGGGTTCCGAAAAAATCTTCGCGGAAGAAGTGCAGGCACAGCCAGTTCATTAATAAAAAATCTCGGTCAAATCAAGATTGATTCAATATTGAGCCGAGATGGTTTAGAGACTACCAAAACTGTCAAAAGATACGATTCCAATTCGATTCAATTGCCAATTTAAGTTACAGACTCGGGGCCCTGCTTGCCAGCTTCGCAATAAAAAAGAGTTGGTCGAGCTTAAAAATCTTTTCAACAAGCTTTTTTATACATAGATAGCCAAATGACAATGAAAATATTAGACGTTTGTACACTATGGAACTTTTCGTTCTGTGTACACTGCTAAACATTTACCAGATTTTTTCAAATTTGTGAACCACAGTACTTAACAACAAAAATACCTCTCGTTACACAAAAAGCGGGCACAAACAAACAGACACGCAGACTGTTCAAAAGGGACGGGCGTAGCGCCCTCATTAGAGATGGGAGGGCCTCAAAGACCTCTGTTGAAACGAGCTTTGATCTGCCGACCTGTTTAGATGAATGAGCATGATCCTATACCTTAATATACATATGATATGTAAATGTTCTTATTTTTCGAACATAACATGCTGAATTCAATATTTATTTACCAATTAAGAAATATAGAATAGAACATACTTTATTGTACAAAAATGCTACATATTCAAATTCAAAAGTTTTTATTAAAAATAAGTTCCACTGGAGAACACTTTCGGAAGGCCATAATATATGTAAGTCAATATTTAAATCTATTTCCCACTCTACGTACACCGCTTCGCAACGTGTTCTCGCTGTTTAAAGGAGGAGAAGCGGCAAGAAACTCCCCAACAACCCGTCCAGCTAAAAAAATTCATCATAATTATTTAGGTATATATCTCACGTATAAAATCAAGAACATCCTGGGGTGGTCTGGAAGAGATCGCTTTTTAGCTATAAGACATAATAGTTTTATTCTGTAAGTTCTTTTTTGTATTGGTGTACATAAAGAGTTATTGATTGATTGATTGAACATTAAGTAATATTCAAGAACCTATAATCGGTAGTCTTGTGGTCCGTGGCGATTTCTTCCAGAAAATTTTGGATACAATATAAGTACAACTAAAGACGGGAGTTGTTTTTAAAAATTAGTAAATTGTAACATTTGTAGGGTATTTTAATAAATCCAAATAATAATATATACATACTACAATACACTAGGTTATGTATGTATTAAATTAGTGTAAGTATGTATATTTACATTATACAATTATATCTATCTTCTGTTTCACCTACATCGCCAGATGAGTGAGATAAGTTCTTCTTTGTTTAATTTTGGCTTCGCACGTCATATTAGTTAAGAATTTATTTTAAGCTAGGTTGCCTGGAAGAGATCGCTTTTAGCGATAAGGCCGCTTGTTGTTTTGCCAAGAAGTATTGTAAACTGTTTCCCAGCGTTTATTTTACTTTTGACGTTTTCACCTCTATCAAGTTACATATTTCTTGATAGTAAAGCCCACATGAAACAAATGACATAATTGTCGTACTTTATTGTTGTGGGTGACGTAATAGTGATGTTGTGTTGTTTTTTTTAATGTTTATAGCTTGGCAACTAGGCTTTTAAGCCAGGCGCAATTGTATAGTAAGCTACAATCGATGCCATCCAACGGAGTTCTTGTGAAAACCCGAAAGGCCACATTTGGTTATACAGTTCATATTTCTCACAAAAACACATAATTACTACTCAAAAACTATCAATATCGTACCACTATTGTTCATTTTAGAGAAATTTTACACATTTTTAGAAAATTAAACTGCACAGCACAACATCCCCAATCAGTTCCCGCCAAAAACTCCAGTAATGTTTTGTGAGTCATGTAACGCACAGACTATTAAACCATCGATACTATACGCAAATAAATCGAAAGTAATCGATTTAAAAATAAAAAATGTTCTACTTTGAAGAAAAATAATTGATTAAAACTTATTTATAAATGAAGTCGATTTTTATAACAAATCAAGTCGGTAATGTATTAGGACATTACTAATTGACCCATCATCGAGCTGTCAAAAGTAAAATAAATGCTTGGAAAGGGTAAATTATGCATTTTGTTTTTGTAATTGTTTATTTTGGTGAGCTATAAAGTTTTATCTAATCTAATCTACACTGTATGTATAGTTTTAGCGATTATATATGGCATCTAATTTTAATATACGATGTATGTATAAAATTAGGGAAATTTAAATAAACCTAATTAATACCTACTAGTTATATTGTATTTTACTGATTATAAGCACAATAATGAGCCTAGGTCACCAATTCCTATGGGTAAGGTGCCCGGTCCCCAACTCTGCTATTAAAGTATCGGAAGAATGACCGCCCAATGGTTGTTTTTTGTATGAAGAAACACCCATTATGACGCTAGTGGTCAACCATTTTGATAATATTGTAATAGTAGAATTGGGGTCTAGGCTTGACTACGTTCCCTCGTTTGTATTAGCGCATAGATACTTACTGTTTTTTAATATTGTGTTTTGTAATTTATTTATTTTTATTTGATCGTTCTTCGTGTTCTTTTTAGTTATCTACGCACAACAATATTTTATATATTAGTAAAAAGTACAAAATGTGAAATGTATCCTAAAAATATTGTTATTATTATTTATCTTGTGTTATTATTAATTATGTGTTCACAATTTGATAGTCATTTAATAAATAAAATTATAAGTATTATAAATGATACTAACTTAAAATTAACTATAAATTACAAATATACAAACCTTGTTAAAATCGTAGTGTTAAAATAAATTATACATACAAATTAAAATATTGTATGTATAAGTACTTATTTATATTTAAATTGTACAGTCTTACAATCTGTACAATCTACAAGTTTGTACAAGTCTGTACAATCTTTTTTCTGCTCTACTTACATCGTCAGATTAGTTAAAAATTTCTTTTAAGCTAGGTTGCCTGGAAGAGATTGCTTTTAGCGATAAGGCCGCCTGTTGTTTTGCCAAGAAGTATTGTAATTATGCATTTTGTTTATTTGTGTGAGCAACAAAGTGTTATCTATCTATCTAAAATAAAAATAAAATTTGATAATATTATTTTTAATATTAATATTTAATAATAAAATGTAATATAATAATAGAGATCGTTGAATGCATTACGTTACGCAAATATTAGACGGTTCATTTATGTCTTTCAATTTGGATAAATCTGGATGAATCAACCAAAGTGATCTATATAAACATGAACTTGAATCATTCAATGACATTGAATACCGTCGTGACTTTCACTTCTGTGCCTTTCAACGAGATTGATTCCATTTGATTCGTATAATATCAGTATTATAATACAATATGATCTTTGTTAATTATTAACATGATAGTATGTATGATTACTATATATACACAATTTAGATGTAGTGCCTGTATTCAACTTTCGTCTTCCCCATAAAGGGATAATCTGAAAAGCCACCGGCATCGATGCCTTTGATAGAATGTTTACCAATATGATCACTACATAGTATGCATACGTATCGTTTACCATTGTAAAGTCAGACTCGCCCCTTTGACAGGCCAACCACGGCTCATTCCACATGCTGTGAAAATCTAGTTAAAAATAATTTGGCCAGTTTTTTACAAACTTTTTAACACTATTATTATTAAAAAATTTAATATGAATAATTTTATGTTTAGGGCAATTTATAATCTTATTAATAAATCGTGATTTTTTCTAGACATTATTACGGTACTAATTCGCCCGCCCTCTCCCAAGAGATCTAAAACTATGGGTGGGAGATTTAATCAATACTAGACCTAATTTCAGGTTTAATACAATACCGATATACAGTATCGTAGTTAATTATTGGTATCGAGCCGAAAACCCGGCTTTAATTTAGTGTGCCGACCTGTCGGATTGCGTCGGCAAACAATCGGCCTTAGCTTGTTTCGTTAAACCACATACAGTGAGGATTGCACGCTATAACATCATCTAAATATATATAGTAATGTTAGTACAATACAGTGGTAGTGGTAGCTTAGTTTCTAATTTAATGTGCATATTGTTACAATTACTACGTGCTAACAACGGAGAAGGAACACATCATGATGAAACCTGCACATCGAGATGACTGATGTGTAAAATCTTCCGAGCCGCCTTGGACAAGCGTGGCGCGTTTACTGTCCGTTCCCCTATAGTAGGAGGCCCGAGCCCAACAGTAGGACGTTTATGGGCTGTTATTATAGTAATCAGTATAGAAAGATGTAAGGTGTAGATAACGGAATTAAACTAGAATAAATTGTAAATCTTTTGTAAAACAGTAAAAATAGTAAACTAATATCTGATAGAAATAATTGCTGATAAAATTTTAGAATCAGTATTTCGGACTTGTATTGGAACAAAGAAAAAAGAAGAATTGTTGCGAGGCGAAAATAATCATTTACAGGTGTTTTATTAGCCTTTCGAATTTAAATGATCTATTTTTCGCGTTAATTCCTTTCTACGGCTCCCAGTAAGACGTCATAAATACTTTCTTCTTTTATTTGCATTCGTTGCACATTCTTAGAAGCCATTAAGTTGTGAATTCTAAGGAATAGTGAGCATGTTGCTAGGAGGCCAATTCTATTTTACAAATATAATTATAAGGTTGGTCAGTTGGGACTGAGTTAGTTGAGTTTCAAATGCGATCGAGGCGTTACTAAGTGTACATTCATAATGGTAATCTGATATTAACGGACTTTGGGCGATTTTTGTCATTACGATTTTATGATTTACGAACTTGTTGTATTCGATTGTGTTTATAAGAACTGTGAATTACGTATGTGTACTTCTAATAAAGATTGTGATAAATCCAACGGCATTTTAAATTCCAATCCCACAAACTCGTAACAATATATTAGATAGAAATTCTTCTTTTCTGGCTCTGGCTTAGTGTGTTTACCAGAACAAATAGTATTTTAGATAAAAAATCATTCAACTAACTAAACTAGAGTCTTGAATTCTGCTTGTAGGTTCTTTGTGTTTTTTATGAATCATGACTGCTAGTGGAATTAAATAAATTACTTGTGTCTTTATAAGGGCTTTATTTTTGCGAAACTAGATACAGGACTTAGTAGTAGTTCGTACTCGTCATTGAGTGCAATTAAGGTTCACGAGGTGTTACACGCAGATCTGTCATTGCAAAATTTCAGCTCTTTCTGAGCTGCACTATTAGCTGTAACGCACGAGGATGAAATAATATTTTTTTTTATATAAAGTTTACATATTACAATTACACAAAGAGTATACTAAAACTAATCTAATTTAATAAGTTGCATCTCTCTTAGTAGTTAATAACCAACTGATGATTTATATGATAATTATGTAAATATAATTTATGTTTTATAATATTTGAAAAGCCAAGCCTAGCATAATAAATTTACATGAATGTAAATTAAAAAATATATTTATGATATCTAATCAAATGATTTGTTAATAATTAATTATGATCGAAAGTCAATTTAAATTAATATTCTTCCTAAGTCCTAACAATAGATGGTTGTATACGTCATAGTGTATAATATAGCAACTGTCTACGATAATTGAACGATGTCGGTACACATGTTGAACATGGATGGATTAATTACAACATTGCCAGCTATTTGTGTTGATTAGTTAATATCGAAATGTTACAATATCAGTACAAATTGTTTAAATGACGATTTTAATGAAACGCTTCATTCCCTGGAAGTGGCTCGTTTAATATTATAATAATACTAGGATAAGACTGCGACTTTATCCACGCTTGACTTGAAATTCCTACGTGATTCCCCGGGCACAAAGAACCGCAGCGTTTAAAAAAGAATGTAAGCTATCTTTTTAATGAAAACCGTGTCGGAATAAGCAAATTTTTATGCACCCGAACAACTTCAAACTGCTCCCGGGAAAATTCACCCGGGATTCCCGGGATAAAATATCATAAAGTTTATAACATACGTTGCTGTCTATCAGTGAAAAAATCGCATTGGAATTCGTATTTTTTTTCTACCTGGCCATTTTCAATAATTCCATGAAAATTTCTAGCGGGGATTCCCAGGATAAAAAGATTTTAAGTCCGAGAATTTGCTGTCGATCAGCGAAAACTCCATCGAAATCGGCCCAGTTGTCTTTATGTAAATCCCGAACAAATTGGCAACAAATCTAAAAAAAATTGCATCGTGTTCCCCATCGTTTATATATTGTGTTTAGGCCAATTATTTCGATTGGTCATTTGTTTAATTATATGATCGGAATGAAGTCAGTCACGCCGACATCTTCCGATCTGTACGCTTCTAAGGAGGCTCATTGGCCAACGATGTTGTGTCGTCACGCTATGACACTGGAGGGACAAAACCGCACCACCGCCCCAACATTTTTATAATAATAAAATATCGCCTACACGATCGCGCGCGCATAACTGACCCGCAGCCATATGTGCTACTTTTAATAATTTAACCGCCACTTGTGTGTGACAAAAAAAACTCATTAAACCCATTGTGTGCAACCAATTGATCCTCGACGACCGCTGCCAGACGTCTCCAGGCTTGCCGAATTAGGAGAAGTGCAGTTTCGGGAGGTTAAGGTTAGTGGCTTGATTTTCCTTCCCATATAATCAATCGGATGCAACGATTGATTTGATTGTCCTGCCGTCCGCTGTTCTTGAGTTATATTATCGAAGGCCGCACCAGTCCAGGAGGTAGGGCAATTTATATACAACCGCCGCTACGTGGTGTGCTATAGGGGAGGTGGGGAAGGACCTCAAAATTTACCCTTGGCACCACCAAATTTATGGTCACTTCTAGCCGGATTATATGGTTTTTATCGATTTTATTGTATTTTATATATTATTTTCTGTCCTATATATGTATTTTTATTTACTGTAAAACCCACTAATCTTTCCATTATCACCTTAATATATATTTAATTACGTTGCACACGTTCCTGGATAGACTTTCGTACATCCTACCGCGCCAATAGTGTAAGTTAATCACTGGAATAATTATGAGAATTTTTGTCAACTTATTTCTTGTGTCGTGCTCAATTTCATATAATTCATTTATTGAATTATTCGCCGTAACGAACCTATAAGTTAATTAGGCAAGTAGGCATTTTACCGCTCCCTATTCCCGCTAAAATCATTGCGATTTTAACCATCTGAGACACGTAGTATTGATAAAATATTTCTTTGCCCAATATACGTTTCATTTTTTCTCGCGCGATTATAAAGTAAGGTAGGCATATTGTCACCCAATACTACGAACTACGCTGAGTTCGACCGCGACTTAATCCCCGATATTGATGTACACATTTATGTTTAATAATTTGATATCTTGCATACTTACTTTATAACGTACATATCTTCTGTTTATTTATTATTTGAAAATGGCAACTGAAAAGTCCAAAAGGAAAGTTGAATTGCTTGTCGCTAAGCGCGATTCATACTTTGCATACTTACAATCTATCTATGATTGCATTCCGGAATCGGATTCTGATGACAAAATGATTGATAATTTTCTTACAAAGTCACAAAGTATCTCTGACAATTTTCGGTCTGAATTTGTTCAAATCGTTGATGATTTGAATAATTCGTTAGATGTTTCTCAAAACCTAATTATGAGTCTGTTTGGTCTTTTACCGATTTATATAATTGCATTATAAAGTCACGAGATCGTTTTTCTAGAAAACACTCGTCCGCATCAGGTTCAAAGTCCACTAGCGACAGTGAGTTACGATCCAACGTTAAGTTGCCGCGTATTGAACTAAAACAGTTTAATGGCGATTTAAATGATTGGCCTTTGTTTATAGAAACATTTAACATGTTAATTCACGAAAATAACACATTGAATGACACTGAGCGCATTCAATATTTATTATCTTCGTTGACTGGAAAGGCACGAAGTATTTGTACAGGTATTACACCTGCATCTAAAAATTATTTACCGCTTTATAATTCATTAATTGACAAATATCAGGACGACCGCGCCCTTGCATCTAATTATATAGACCAAATATTAGATTTTAAACCAATTTCCAATTTAAATTCAAACAACTTAGAGTCATTTATTGATAAATTTACAACAACTTACACCGCTTTAGAACAATTAAATATAGATAATTTTAAAGAATTTATTTTCGTACATATTGGTCTCAAGAAGTTAGATTCAGAAACCGTAAAATCTTTTGAAACCGCTTATCGAAAACCGGGACAGTTACCCACTTATAAAGAATTTGTTACTTTTATTCGAGAACAAGTTAAAGTCTTGGAAAGAACTTCTAAATCTGAATTAAAACCTAAAACTTATCAAAACAAAAATCCCGCTAAAATATCTCGATCTTATATATCTACGCAACTTAACAAAAATATTTGTATTTTTTGTAATAAAACTGACCACATTCATTTATATGAATGTTCGGATTTTAAAAATATTGTTCCTCAAAAACGTTTTAATTTTATAAAACAAAAACATGGCTGTATAAATTGCCTAAGTTTATCGCATACTTCCGCTAAATGTAAATCGAACCGTACATGTACAAGATGTCAAAAACGTCATCATACACTTTTACATTTCAATACTAATTTTAATCTCAATACTTCCAATACATTGAGTGATATGAACAACGTCGATGCTCAAGCTCAACAAGTGACACCAAGCGCGGACGCTGCGTCTGTCGCGCTGGCTATGCATACTTATGCATGTAGCTCGCTCGATAATGAATCGACTGGCATGCCGCGTTCGCATGCTTTATTATCCACCGCGCAGGTATATGCTTATAAAAATAACACTCGGAACAAATTACTTGTTCGTTGCTTAATAGATAATGCATCTCAAAATCATATTATGACAATGTCTTGTTGTAAAAAACTTAATTTAAACATTTCACCGCTAAATAATTCTTTTATTAAAGGAGTTGGTACGAGCAGTCGTCCGATTTATGGTTATAGTAACTTGACTATTGAGTCGCGAGTTTCGCCGTATAAGTATAACATTAATGTTTTGGTTGTTGACCGTATTACGGATGATTTGCCAACGCGATATATAAATGCATCGCATATGTATTTTATGAAAAATATACCTTTGGCGGACAATGATTGGAATGTACCCGCTCAAATAGATATACTTTTAGGTTCGCAATTATTTCCGTTTATTTTATTGAATGGCCGCGTCGAGGCCCCTCCCCCCGCTCCACCGCTACTGGAAACCACTTTCGGTTATATTTTAATGGGAGATATCTCTTGTGTTTTATCGGATGATACAGATATTGTATCTACCGCTTGTCTTTCACTAACTGACAGTGAGTTGAACAATTCCTTACAGAAATTCTGGGAGTTAGAGGAGTTACCTAGCCAGTATTTCTCCAGCCCTGAGGATATTTCTTGTGAGGAAATTTACAGTTCGACCGTTACTCGCAATAGTGACGGCCGATATATTGTGTCGCTTCCTTTCAAGGACAGTGAGTCTTCGTTAGGAAATTCTCGTGCTACTGCACACCGCCGTTTTTTGAGCCTGGAACGTAAATTGAAGGTCTCGCCCGCACTTCGAGATAATTATAATGAAATAATTCGCGAATATATTAATAATAAATATTTATGGGAAATTCCACCAGAGGTGGACTCCGACGATGGTTACTTTATACCACACCACGCCGTGCTCCGCACAGACAAGGCTACCACTAAGGTACGCATTGTGCTGGATGCAAGTGCCAAGACACATACAGGGTTGTCACTAAACGACATCCTACACGCTGGTCCTAATTTACAGGCCGACCTTTTTAAACTTTTATTAAGTTTCCGCCTATTTCCAATCGCTATCACTGCTGATATTAAGCAAATGTACTTACAAATAGGTGTTAATAATGACCATTGTAAGTTTCAAAAAATCTTATATAGATTTAATACTACCGAAGATATTCGTGTTTTTAAGTTTTTACGCGTTCCTTTCGGATTGAAGTCCAGCCCTTTTCTAGCAATGCGCACTATTCGCCAGCTGGCTTCTGATGAAAAATACCGCTATCCCGCTGCTGCCGCCGTGGCAGAGTCTTCTCTTTATACTGACGATCTGGTTTCCTCCGTAGCCACCGCTGATGAAGCAATTGACATCGCTAAGCAACTAATTGCTATGTTTTCGTCAGGAGGATTTGATTTAGTGAAATGGGCAAGTAATTCGGCTGAATTACTCTCTACATTACCGCCGTCGCACTGTGCACCTGTTGATTTCACTGATGAAGCTGGGATGAAGATTTTAGGTCTTGCATGGCATCCAGCTGAAGACAGTTTTTACTTTAATGTCAATAAGTGTACAACGACTTGTACAAAACGTACAATCTTGTCCACTGTTGCGAGATTGTTTGATGTTTTGGGTTTAGTTTCACCAGTTATTTTGTTCGCCAAACTTCTCATAAAGGAACTTTGGAATGCCAACATAGACTGGGATGAAACACCGCCAGATCATATCACTACTAGCTTCTTTAAACTTCTAGAAGAACTAACTTTTTTATCCAATTTACGCATCCCGCGACATTTAAATGTGTCAAATAATTGTAAGGTAAATATTGTTGCTTTTTGTGATGCTAGTATGAAAGCATATGGTTGTGTTATTTACCTGCACGTAACCGACCCATCTGGTAAGATTTTTGTAGAATTGGCTTGCTCTAAGTCCAAGGTTTCTCCCGTCAAAGTAGTTTCACTTGCTCGTCTTGAGTTATGCGCCGCATTGCTTTTGTCTAAACTAGTTCGCTGTATCTACGATTGCTATAATTCTCGTTATCCTATTTCTAACATATACGCCTTTTCTGATTCGACGATAGCTTTATCGTGGATTCATTCTTCCCCGCACCGCTGGTCCATATTCGTCTCAAATAGGATAGCAAAAATACACGAAAACCTTGACGCTAAACACTTTTATCATATTTCTGGGATGGAGAACCCTGGTGACTGTGTGTCACGCGGCATGTTACCGTCTGACTTAATGGTACATAAGCTGTGGTGGCGCGGACCAGCTTGGTTGCGCTCTCAGACCGATCTATGGCCAATCACTCCATTTATTACTAATTCAGATTCTAATATACCTGAGAAGAAGCTTCATACTTTTGTCACCCTAACGTGTAACGATGAATTACCACTAATTTACAAGGTTTCTAAAAATATTTCTTCTTGGAATAAAGTGGTTAATGTTATCACATATATTTTGCGTTTCGCAAAAATTTTACCGCGATCAGATAAAATTACTTTATCGGATATAAATACCGCTGAACATTATTTAATACAAGCAGTGCAAAAAGTTCATTTTGCTGATCTTTTTAGAATTTTGGAAAATGGCTCTGCGCCATCTAATTTAAAACATCTTAGCCTGTTTATCGATGATAAAGGTTTAATACGTATTGGAGGTAGATTGTCTAACTCTAACTTGCCTTTTGAAGCCCAACACCCGCTCCTTTTGCCAAAAAAGGATCATATAGTAAATTTATTAATTGATCATTATCATATTAGAAACTGTCACACAGGTGCAAGTTTATTGAGTTCGCTTATAAAACAGAATTATTGGATTTTATCGTCTAGAAATACGATTAGGCAACGCGTTAAATTATGTAACATATGTTTTCGTGCTAATCCCACACACTCTTGGCCAAAAATGGCAGATCTTCCTTCTTATCGGGTACAGCAAGCGAAGGCTTTCGTGCACACTGGTTTAGATTACGCAGGCCCAATACATATTACACTAACTCGCCGTCGAGGACAAAAATCACAAAAGGCTTATTTATGTATTTTTGTCTGTCTGACGACTAAAGCAGTCCACATTGAGTTGGCTTCTGACTTGTCAACAGACACATTTTTAGATGCGTTTAAGAGATTTTTATCTCGCAGAGGACCTGTGTCAGTTATATACTCTGATAATGGTACAAATTTTATCGGGGCAAGGGCAAAATTAAACGAGATTTATTCTTTAACCGCTTCCTCTGATTTTCAAAACTGCATAAGCAATGAGCTTAATCAACGCAAAATTATTTGGAATACTATTCCACCTAGTAGCCCTCATTTTGGGGGGATTTGGGAAGCGAATGTGAAGAGTTTTAAGCGTCATTTTTATAAGGTAGTTGGAACACAACTTCTGTCTTATGAGGAAACTTTGACTATATTAACTCAGATTGAGTGTATTCTTAATTCAAGACCGCTATGTGTTCTTTCAGAGGATCCTTATCCGGAAGTGCTTACACCAGCACATTTTTTAATGTCTACTCCATTACAGTTCCTTCCCGCAGTTGACGTCTCCTCGGAACGTCTCTCTTTATTAAATAGGAAACAATTGTTGGACAATTTAGTACAGCATTTCTGGAAAAAATGGAATTTGGAATACTTACACACTATGCAATCCAGATTAAAATGGAGTTCCTCAAGTAGCTCCTTGAAAGTGGGCACTATTGTTCTCATTATCCAGGATGATGTTCCTCCGCTTCGATGGCCTTTAGGTATTGTCAAGGAGGTATATCCAGGACGTGATGGTATTGTTAGGGTAGCTCTTGTTAAGACTCAGAATAGTACTTTTAAGCGTCCAGTAGTGAAACTATGTCCACTGCCTTCCCAATAATTTCATTTTCTTCATTTTTATAATTTAAGTTACTTTTATATTAGTATGTAGTTATCTATGTATGGTAAGATAATAACAGTGCGTTATTTTTATTGTATATTTGTCCCGCTTACATATTATCAACCCGCTTTTATACATATTGTATTTATACCGCTTATATAAACCGCTCTTCCGTGAGGCCTTTGATAGTATGGCTTAGGTCTGTTTTGAAAGTTTAACCTGAGAACTTTCAAGGCGGGGTGGATGTTTAGGCCAATTATTTCGATTGGTCATTTGTTTAATTATATGATCGGAATGAAGTCAGTCACGCCGACATCTTCCGATCTGTACGCTTCTAAGGAGGCTCATTGGCCAACGATGTTGTGTCGTCACGCTATGACACTGGAGGGACAAAACCGCACCACCGCCCCAACATTTTTATAATAATAAAATATCGCCTACACGATCGCGCGCGCATAACTGACCCGCAGCCATATGTGCTACTTTTAATAATTTAACCGCCACTTGTGTGTGACAAAAAAAAAACTCATTAAACCCATTGTGTGCAACCAATTGATCCTCGACGACCGCTGCCAGACGTCTCCAGGCTTGCCGAATTAGGAGAAGTGCAGTTTCGGGAGGTTAAGGTTAGTGGCTTGATTTTCCTTCCCATATAATCAATCGGATGCAACGATTGATTTGATTGTCCTGCCGTCCGCTGTTCTTGAGTTATATTATCGAAGGCCGCACCAGTCCAGGAGGTAGGGCAATTTATATACAACCGCCGCTACGTGGTGTGCTATAGGGGAGGTGGGGAAGGACCTCAAAATTTACCCTTGGCACCACCATATTGTATTCCAGTTGTTTTTTTATAAATATCTTCAATGTACAGACATGGCATGTTTAGAATTTTATAATATTATAGATTTATTTGGCAGTCTCACAGCCTAGGTTTCTGGTCTAAGGCCTTCCTATCTTGAGGAACGGAGAGTAAAACCGCAGAAATACAGTTCAAGTCGTTGCTTATCACGGAGACGAATATGCTGCGCTTGATGTAGTCTGCGGAGTTTCGTGGAAGGAATTTATGAAGGCTACCCTTAAAAAGCCCATACACGATCCTGCAGTCGACGGAGATTGCAGAACTTAAGAGGCATTATGCTCAGTGCTGCAGGAAGCAACACAGGCTGCAACAATATTCACAGTCCTGTATTACTTGATGGACCACCAGATGGACCGCCATGCAGGATCGTTAATAGGCTTTACTTAATACTGATTTCACGATATACTATTCTGTAGCGGATAAACCTTTACTACACCTATTAAATATAGTATATATATGTATAGTGTAGTGGTACTACTTGTAGGGTAGTGTAGTGTAATAGTAGTAGCAAAGAACTCCAGCATCCGCTGCATCTATCATATCAGTGTATACTCACACTGCAAGAGTCTTTATATCTTAGACCGTTGTTTTTCAACGATTTTTATGTCGAGACCCTCGAAAAAATCAAAAAGTTAAGTAAAAATTAGGTCTTATTTTTTTAACAGACTGAAAGCCCCTTTAATGACAAACGCAACCCCCACAAGGTTCGCGACACAGCTTAAGAAACGATGTTGTAACTACAAAATCTTATTTGCTGGATTTCGCAGCCAAGTAACTAAACACTAGACGTCCGTCGCCTCTACTAAATTCTTCAATATACGAAGTTCGATACGCATTTAGCCGATTTATATAAATATTTTCGAGTTTTGCGGACGCAAACATAACGAAACTGAATCAGCACTTATACGTAAAGATATTGTTATATCTCATATACCTAAATGAGCTGTAATGTCATTTTAAGAATAAAATTAAATAGATAACACTTTATTGCTCACCAAAATAAACAAATACAAAAATAAAATGCATAATTACAATACTTCTTGGCAAAACAACAGGCGGCCTTATCGTTAAAAGCGATCTCTTCCAGGCAACCTAACTTAAAAGAAATTCTTAACCAATCTGGCGATGTAGGTGGAACAGAAAAAGATAGGACTGTAGAATTTAAATATACATACACTAATTCATAAATTTAATACATAAATGCAGACACATTTATAGAATACCAGTATATACGTATATAGAAAATAATCTAAATAACTATATTTGTTAACATTATATATGACAAGCATTTTATACTAACATATATTACAATAGAAAATTATTTAAACAAAAATATGCGGTTGAAACCGCGAGAAAATTCCAGATCCAAATACCTACTACCCTTAATCCAAAACACCCTTTACACTTAATCTATGATCACATCTGATGGGATTTTCCACCACTCGAATAATCGACGATTCGCACCGATGTCTACCAACATAACAAGACCTCCAAGCAACCCTACTCGATATATTTGTAAATTTTAAATGTAAATCGTATTACAGATTGATTCAATTCAGAATAATAAATAATAAAGCTACGTTTTAACGTTTTTAAGCGTGGTAATTTGTTTGATTTTTATTATTTCGACCACTTCTCAGTAGCCGTAGTCACGGAAGACAAAGATGTCAAATGTCAATGAGTATTGGTAAAATTTTATTTAGCCTACCGCCAACTTGTTCATTTTCATTATTTAGTTTTAATTTTGTATATGGTTATTATTTACTCTATGGAAGCCTAATCTAATTTACCCCGCTTCGCAACATGTTATGGCTTGAAAAGAGGAAGCGGCGCAAGAAACTCTTCAGCAAACATGAGTAGCTCTATAATTTTATATAATATTAAAATGGCTCGGAGGTAAAAAAAAAACCTGTGCGTCTCGGGACGCCCGACAGAAGTGATAACTTAAACTAAACTAAGTTGAACTATTTAACACTGAAATTGTTTAACTTGAGAAAAGCTTAGGTTATTACTTAAAATGTAAAGAGCGCGTGGGTTAGAGTGAGAGAGAGGAGCTTACCTACCGCTGCCGTGTGCGTTAGAGAACGGGAAGCCAGACAGACTGGCGCCGTAACGCATTACGCAACGAAGCGGTTTATCCTCCCATAAGAAGTTATCACTTCAAAAATAACTTCGGAACCATGTCCCGGGGAAAATACCCCATTTTCCGGAATAAAGAAGTACTAATATAAATTTGTTTGTCTTCATTATTAAAACTAAGTAACTGCCATATAATAAATATATTTATTGTTGCAAGCATAAATTAAGAACGCTGAAGAATGTTGAGAGTCACACATTAAAAACCCAAAACTGAAATTGAAAAGATACTAAATAAGAGTTTCAGTTTTTGAGTAATTTGGTCCGAAAAATATAAATTAATGTAAATTAGATTAGACTCCCATAGAGTAAGTAATATATAATATAATAATCATAAACAAAATTAAAACTAAATAATTAAAATGAACCAGTTGGCGGTAGGCTAAATAAAATTTTAACAATACTCATTGACACCTGACATTTTTGTTTTCCGTAATCACGGCCACTGAAAAGTGGCCAAGACGTCGGAAATAATAAAAATAAAACAAATTACCTCGCCTAAAACCGTTAAAACGTAATTTTATTATGTATACAAGTCGCGAAAACTTAAGAAAATATCAACGGAAATATATGTTTTAAATAATAAAGGTACAAATAATCTTTAGCTTCTCTCTAGATAAATACAATAATAGATGACTTTGAACAGCGATAACCCATTGCGAAGCGGTATACGTAGAATAGAAAGTAGATTTAAACATGTATCACCTCCAAAATTGTTCTCTAGTGAAAAACTTTTCAATTTGAATTTGAGACATTTGCTCATCATTAACATCGTAAAAATTGTATTATCATCCTTATTTTGATCCCTCCTTGCTTTTTAAACTATGATGTGTAAAATTCTGAAAAAGTCAACACTGTCGTCAGCTAACTTTTATCCACTACTGGACGTAGGCCTCAACAAGTTTATGCCACCAATCCCAGTCCTTTTTTTTTTCAGGCGGGGGATATGCATTTCGCTCATACCGGGACCTTTGCTAGGGATTAGACCGTTGTCGATCATGGAGGCATTCCACTGAGGGCAATCCAAACAGTAACCGACCGGCTTGTGTGGAGACTCGAACCGATGGACAAATGCCCAGGGGCTAATACCCCCCTAAAACCACCCTCCTCCCAGGTGCCCGCGCTTCCGGTGCGAGACTTAGAAGGTAGTTACGCCCACGCCGATCCTAGCGCAAAAGTGCCTGAGAGTGCCCCGGGAATCAGAGCAAACTCACTTCGACGACAGGGGTGAAGACTCCTCTGCTCCCTAGATGCTAGGGGCCCTTGCAGCGGTATTTCAGGACCAATCCCAGTCCTTCGTTGTCCTCATCTAGCCCCCAACGATTACCTTGTACAGATCGTTGGCGTCCTACTACGTTTGCCAAGACGCCGTCAGCACTCCCAAGACACGTCTGCTCCATCAGCCATCAGTCTTGCGACAAATGCGGTCGTCCTACTGCCGCTTCAGCTTACTAGAGTCAACACAATACAGCAAAAAACACTTTCAACGAACAATATCCGTTGAGTAGTTTTTGAGATAAGGGGCATTTTAATGCTTGTACTTGTACAGTTTTCAAAGGTCTTCGACTGCCACACATTTGGCCGATTTTTTGAAGCTGCTATAATATAACACAGATCCCTTTATATTGGCGAACAATTTAATACAGTACGTATACATACCCCTTCCCACCACCCCATTCGTGCATTCACGTTTAAAATGTTTGCATTTGTTATTTGCTTAACGAGTTGATACGATTTTATTTTGTGTTTATTTGCACGTTTCTAAACGTTGAATTTGTACTTAATGTTGAATTAAGTTACATAAAATAATGTTTGACGGATAGATCTGGTTGTGTATTAGAAAAATAAATACAAGCTTGTAATGTCTAATATATTAAGTCAGACGGATATGGTTACGACAGTTTTCTATCATTGATATCCGTTGCATAAATATTTTTTACTTGTCGACAACTCATTTAGAAAGGGTTAAGATAAGAAAAGGGACCCAACTAATCGCGGGATTAGAGGTGAGCTTTCAATGGATTTATGCCGGGTTTCTGTCTTTTTTCCTATGTACTATGTCTTCGCCCCGTCACCGTGCTGATATTCTATGAATTTCTATGTACATACAAACTGTTACCGTCACTCCTAAGAAACCATTTTAAATAAAAATAGACACGCGATAGAGAGAGAGAGAAAGAGATAACACTTTATTGCACACCAAAATATACAATTACAAAATCAGCATTGCCATACAGCGTGGCAATGCAGCCAGCCTTCTGGGCACGCTTCCCTCTGGCAGCGATTTGTTACATACTTTATATTAATTTATTTATAATTTAGTTTATTTTTAAGTATTTAATATTTTCTTTCTTTCTGCTTTTCTTATTATTTAAGTTTTAAAATACAAAAACAGACCATGTTTACAATATTTTCTAGGCAATACAATAGGTGGCCTTATCGCTCAAAGCGATCTCTTCCAGGCAAACTAAATCAAAGAAATTTGAATCAGGCGATATAGGTGGTGCAGGAAAAAGGCAATAGATACATAAATAGTCAAACTAAATTAATAATTAAATATATAAATACACATATACAAAAATATATTTCAAAATACATAAGTTACTATAATGAAATGTATTAGCATGATTATATTGTGCTAATCAGACATAGCTATTTGTCGACAAATAGTGTTTTCTGAGTACATTTCTAAATTTTGATGATGATTTCTCATTCACATCCTCTATCTGTTTTGTTCAGCAGCTCTCGCCAACGGACTGGAACAGCCAAGACAGTAACTTTTCTTTGATCATCTCGGCGTACACGCATCTATATCTAGTTCTTTGTTTTTTTATATTTTAATTTATTTACAATCATTTATTTATTCAATACCTACATCTTATTTCTATTCATAGAAGTTTCTTTTATAAAAAGGCTCTTCGGTGGGCTCCTATGTCGCCGCCCTATCGTTAACGCCCCCGTTTGACAGCAAAACACGCGACTGCAGTGCAGTCTGCGTAAGCTTTCAAGGTACATTTAGCTAAAAACTCACTCTAGCGTATTGTTACAGTTATTGAGTAGCATAGTTGTTCTTGTCGTGTTCCTTTTTAAAGTTAATAATTGATTTTGTTATGTACCCTCTTATTTCTGAACGATCCCTCCTATTTCCGAACGATACAATCGGCCATTTCCTTAATTGAATCATAATGTTATATTTTTATTAATTAGGTAATTAGCGCCTGTTTTGTATAGAGTAGTTGTCTATAATTTACAATAATTTTGTTACAATATTTATCCTTTGTATAATGTGATAATTGTGTATAGATTATAATTCAAACCTCTCAATTGTAATAGACGGTATTCACTACATTTTATTTTCATGTTTGCACACGTGATAGATTTATACTGTGTTGGACTTATTTTATTGCATATAAAACTTAAAGTATAATATTTTATACAATATTTTGTATAAAATATTATCTGAAATATCCAAACAACAATACTGTATTATATTCTTATCATGCATAATTCTTTAATTGAAATAGTTTATGAATGACTTAAGTCCGCTATCGGCTGTGCCAATATGCTAAGTTTCACCTACTATAAAATTGGAGGGATGTCGAGGTGTTCTAAGAATGCTTGTCGAGTTTGAATAGTCAGTGTATGAAATATCACAAACTACTATCGATACTATCTATTGAAATGAGTTAAAACCGTAAGGTTCTGTGAATAGAAAGTATTGTGACCAGTTGTTCTTCTTTTACTACCATAAACCCTTCTGAGTTCTTGCAAGTATTACAGTATCTTGTCAAAGCCCCTACTAACTCTATCAGAATTCGTACAAAAACCATCGGAATTCCGAGGGGCGGAACCACCTGTAAATGTTCCGCGTATCTTCATTCCGCTCTGTCTACGTTGTCTTGTTTCAAAATTTACAGCATGTTCGAATAAAGCAATTTGATTTTCTTACTAGAATTTAATACTTAATCATAATTGATGGTTTTCGGTTGCATGTGTATAAAAGTAAATAACTTCATTACCAGTCTTTACCAGTGTCTTACGTTTTAAAATATTATATTTTCATAATTAATTGCTGCTTTCATTCATTCCATTCAATTATCTATACTCTATACAGATAAATAAAATTGAAGTGTCTGTTTGTAATGTCAAAATAACAGCCTTTTACTAAATACATATGAAAGTATATACTGTACTTATATGAAATCTATTTTCAAAATATTTGACTGTCTATTTGGATGTTCTGTTGGACTGATTTTGACGGCACTTTCACTAATAGATAGCTTGATGTTATAAGTGACAACTTGAGCAACTTTTTATAACTTTTTTTAAAGTTCAGTAGTTACAGTTAGTTCTATATAAACATAATGTTGGCACTCACTGCATATTGCTACATAGTATAATCAATTAATATAAATTATGTATGAAATTAGATTTTTTTATTAAAAACTACGTTAATTTTTATCTTCAATGTCTAATTCAATTATTCAAATTGTTTTAATGGGCATCTGAAATAATAATAATTATTACTGTTGCGAGTTACGGGACTCGAATTAGAATGCCGTTGGAATTATTATAGAGTTTATTAGAACTATACAAACATGTATAACACAGGTACAGATATAAACGGACGTAATTAGTCCAAACGTAATGCAGGAGATCGTAATTCAAATACACGCGCAAAGTCCGTCACTAAATAGATTATCGAATGTACACAAGTCTTGCTTCGCTCGTGGTTATCGCTTGACTGTATACTGTACAAATACAATATGTCTGCTCGGCCACGTGAACTGAATTTCCTAGAATCACACCTGCCTAATGACTACCATAAAATATTACAATACACAATGGGCTGTTTTTCTGATCACAAATTTTAAACACAAATTAAACAAAAGAAGTCCAAATACCGAAAAGGTAATAAAATGTCTACAGGTATGTAGCTATGAATTTGTCTTTTGTCGGCCTTCAGGTTGTAACATTATTATATATTCCATTTCGCGCATAACTTTAAAAATTCCTATATAGAAGTGATTTTGTTTTGATACTAGTATAGGTATGTTGGTTCATACTTCAAGACTTAGGAAATAAATACTTTCATTATATTAATTTTAAATACGAGCTGAATTAACCGATTATCATTTTTATTCCGAAAAGTAAAGTATCACAAAACAACTTACAATAGTATAAAATAAATTAAGTGACATACAAGACAAGTTGAAATACGAACACAAAATATACTTTTCTTTACAAAATAATTCTAAATGGTTTTTAAAGTTATTCAATGAAACATGCTGTATAATGCAATATGATCCCGTGGGATCGCGAGACGCATAATTTACACCAATATTTCCCGCTTCTAACCAGGAAATAACTGTTTTTGTAATCTCAGTGTAAATGGAATACATATCTTATATGAATTTAAAATTTATATACGTAGTTATTACACTACTCTGATTTAGGGACCCTTACTATAAAATAAGGTGAACTCAAGGTGGTGTAGGGGGCCATCCATGAATTACGTCACAAGTTAAAAGGGGAGGGGGTCGACGAAGTGCGACATTGTGTGACAAGGGATGGGAAATAGTCCTAAATTTCGTGACGTCACATTTCAAAATCTAAATATTTAAGCAATAAAACAAATTACGGAAATGCTATTTTAATTTAACTAGTGTTCGCCCAGTGGTCGAAATTCGACCATAACTAATTTAAATTATAAGTTTGAACATTATTAAGGTTCTTCTGTCAAAGACTATACTTCTATAATCAAAGATTTCGCCAAGGCTACATACACTGTTCATTTGACTTTAACAATAAACAAAAGAGTATATATGCGTGTGTGTGTTTCAAATGGTAGTGTGTGTAATGTTTTTTTTTATTGATTTAATGTATATTTTATGCATATTTTTTTTTAAATGTTACCATTCTGCACTCCTTCTCTATATAAACTATAAGTGTGCGAAATTTTATACTCCTCTATCCGCGAAATTTTCGTAAAAAGGGGGTACAAAGTTTTTGCTTCACGTGTTAATATAATGATAATTTATGGATGTATAGTTCCAAAATATCTGATGTTACACTAGGGAGGGAGGAGTCTTACTAATGTGACCAGCTGTGATAAGGACGGGGGAGGAGGCTAAAAATCACGAAATTATGAAATTCTTGTGACGTAAATTTGTTGATGTGAAAGTTGTGGTATTCTAATGGCTAACGCATGGGTCTCAAACTCAAAGGGCGCGGGTTCGAATCCTGGCCGAAACGCATGCATCACTTAGGTAGTTTTCTGACCTAATGTGCATATTGTTACAATTATCACGCGCTAAGAACGGTGAAGGAAAACATCGTGATGAAACCTGCACATCGAGATAACCGCTGTGTCAAACTTGCCAAGCCGCCTTGGACAAGTCCGTTATCCCCCTTATAATGGGAGACTCGAGCCCAGCAGTGGGACATTTATGGGCTGATATATTATAATGATGAGCAAATGTCTCAATTTAAATTTCAAGTTTTATTCAAAATAAGTTCCACTTTTTGAAGGTCATACATGTTAGTCAAAATTTAAATCTACTTTCTATTCTATGTACACCGCTTTGCAATGTGGGTTATCGCTGTTTAAAGGAAAAGAAGCGATAAGAAACTCCCCAGCAACCCGTCTAGCTAAAAAAATCATCATAATTATTTAGGTATATATCTCACGTATAAAATCAAAAAACAAGGAGGGGTGGGGGGGGGATGATTATACAATTTTACGATGTTACTGATGAGTAAATGTCTTAAATTCAAATTCAAAAGTTTTTCACTAGAGAACACTTTTTGAAGGTCATACATGTTTAAATCTACTTCCTATTCTATGTACACCGCTTTGCAATGGGTTATCGCTGTTCAAAGTCACCTATTATTGTATTTTTCCAAAGAGAAGCTAAAGATTTGATCCTTTGTTATTTAAAACATATTTTTCTGACCAAATTATTCAAAAACTGAAACTCTTATTTAGTATTTTTTCAATTTGATGAAACCCGCACATCGAGATAACCGATGTATCAAACCTGCCAAGCCTCTTTGGACAAGCGTGGCGGATATACTGCCCGTCCCCCTATACGGGGAGGCCCGTGCCCAGCAGTGAGACGTTCATGGTTTGATATTATTTATTATATTACTAATTTGTGGATGGCTCCTAATAAGAAAAACGGGATTTGAATATTTTATATGATTCATTCTTAACTCGACCATTGTAATATCCTATTTTATTTTCATAATTAAAGAGATTGCCTAAAAGAGATCGCATTAAACAACAAGGCCACTCTGTATTTAAACTAGTTGTAACGTTAGTTTTGAGAGTGCTTAGTTAGTTTAAGTGCTTTCATTCATTCATACAAAATCGAGTCATACAGTCAAAAATCGAGAAAAACTCAAAGTGCAATTTAGTTGTAAAAATGAAAAACTTTTCAAAGTTACTTTAGCTGGGTGTTTTTCAATCCTAATACTCTTCCTGTTCAAGCGATTGATTGCAGACAAGTATTCTTCTAGTTCGGGCTCCATCTGGGAGAATGTTAAAGTTATTGGCTTTAGGCAAATGCGTTTTATTCATAGCTTTATAAATAAGCTGTTAACGAATAGCCCATAACACATTGATACATTGTTAATGACGCCTTAACATTACTGTATGTACATGTTATTAATAACAATATCACATCACAAATACATCTGCGTGGAACGGTCAATATCTATAACATTATTCCAGATGGAGCAGCAAGGTCTCGAATAGGTACAATTAACACGTGAAATCACCCTAGGGTTTATGCCGCCACCTGTCACATGTCCTATAAACAAACTATGGGAATGCGTGTCCACATTCCCCGCAAATCCCGTTTCCTGGTTCCCGTGATTTGTTCCCGGCACGACATTTGGCTGGGACACCTGTTTTACTGTTCCCACGGATCGCACGGTTGACATGTGTGTAAATCAATGTATTAGTATGTATATTCTAATAGTATTGGTTCACGAAAAAATCTTCTATGACGTATGGAAGCTTCTAGTAAGAAAATTTTTGTAACAGAATTCTTTTGGTAATACGAAGTCAAATTTCGCTAAACGCTTCGAACTATCCACAAAATCATAAACTACTAAGGGCCGATTTATGAATCAACAGATAAAAGTTATCAGTCGAATAAACTATAACTTGACTAAATTCAAAAGTGAAATAATTAAACTATTTTATTCATGGACTGTATTCAAGGTCGAGCCGTTCGCGTTGTTGATAATCCCATACTCACAGACGGTTTAGATACGCTCGGCCTTAAGAAAGACTTCGCGTCTCTCTGCGTATTCTACCGATTGTATAACGGGGAGAGTTCCTAGGAACTGTTTAGAATAGTGCCTTCGTTGTCTTTCTACCATCGTACCGCTCGTAATCGGATGGGAGTTCATCCCCATTGCCTCGAGCCGCTTCGTTCATGTACGCAACGGTTCTGTAGAATGTTTCTCTTCGTACCGTGGGGATTTTGAATGAGCCCCCAGCCTAGGTTTTCTCAGCGCTACGATATGGAGTTTTTCAAAAGGGTATTCATCAAATTTCTTCGAGGCCAGCAACGCGTTGGTAACATCTCTGGTGTTGCAAACTGTACTCCAGCTATAAAAAAATCATGCAACTGTCATTTTTAATTTTCCCATGTGTTTTATACTACAGATTAACTATTAGGTAACTGGTGATTAAAAATTCGGCCCTGAAACAGCCAATATCTAATATCCAGGCTTAAACGAATAAAATAGGTAGACCGAAAGTAGATAGATCTGTGTTGTGGTCGGTAACGATAGATACAATGATTTTGATACAGAAATATTCTGCTTTTTGTATTATTTTACAGTTATTTAATTAATAAACACAAGAATGAACAATTAACCCATATATTTCTGTCAATATTTTTCACTCGACAAAAAACAGTTTGACATAAAAAATAAAAATCATATTTAAATAACTGTCTATGTGAAAATAGGTTTCAAAGTAATGAGTCTGTAACTATTTTAGAGACCGACCCCAGCTCTCAGAGTGAAGCCGGCCAAAGGAAGCCGATTTTGTAATATAATATGAGAACTTAGTATTGAATTTAAGTATTAGTAGTTTCTAGTGGATACATTACTATTAACAACACTGAAGAAAACCAGTGTATTATATATACTACATAAGTTGACGCACATAATAAAAATAAATGCTTAAACTCATTTGATGCTTTTGTTTACGTAGTTCCATTCCATAGTTTTACTTGTTCGTCTCAGTATTTAGGTATATAATTATTAATTATGTATATGAAAATTATATTGCTCAGAACGAAATATCAAACTTTTGTGCCCGCCAAAATTACTTTTTTTTAGTAAGATGTCGAGAAATAGACTTGTCGTATGTTAATATTTATATGTACACTGGCTGACCCAGCCGCGCTTATCTGTGGCTCAGTAAATATTTTTTTATTATTATAAATTAAAATTAAACCTATTCTAGGTCCTAAGTTGGAACAAATCGAGCAAAATGAAAAAAAAACATCAAAGTCGGTTGAGTAGTAGTTGAGTAGTCAAATACTGTGACAGAAAATTTTTGTGTATGTATATGCATATATAATTCAAAAATAAATTATATTAGACCTACAATTTTTGATAATAATTTATTTTATCGTAACAATAAAACGTTCATACTATATCGATAACAATATTACATTATAAAACGCATTAAGACCAAATTATGATCAAATGACCATATCATCGCAAGCTACTGAAAAAAAAAATGACGCATGCCGTGGGTGGACGTCGTAATAAATCTGTCACAGTAAAAAAAAACAAAATGACCGCAGCTGTCACCGCCTATAGAGACATCTACGTTTCTACAAACTTATATTTGCTGATGAATCTGGCGCTAGTTTCTATACGAAATTTGAAAGTGTTCCCACAAATACTTGGTCAAATTAAGTGCAAAATTTTTCTACTGGCTCAAATAAGTTTGTTGAGTTACAAATTTCGAATTGCGATTTGTTTTAGTCTTAGTCAACCTTGTTTTATAAGTATTTAAGAAACATTTTAGATTGTTATTAGTTGGAAGAATGTAATAGTGTTGTGGTTAGATTATTGTTAAGGCATAAAAGAAACATTGGTCATTAAGGGTTGTGACACGGTCTTCGGCGTGTGAAAGTGAAGTAACAATTAATTTTATGGATATTAAGATATAATTGTCGTGGTAACAGGACATGGGGGCGGGTGACCCCGGTTTTTTTGTGTAATGGACACTAGTAATTTGTACCAAATAGTCGGTTATTATTGTAATCGCTTTGACTTATTTGTCAATCTATAATAGGTATAAATTATTTGGTCAAACTTAGGATGGGCCTACATGTGACGCTCTCTGATTTGCTTGTCAGCTGTTTTACATGTTGTTCGAAATTTTTCTGAATACAAAATAATTACTAATATTAAATCGCAACGCTTGAATATTTATTTTGGAGATCTGGTTATTATTTATTTAAATGGTTGTATTAAAACATTTTTTTTGATGACGATATATTTAAATACGATTTTTTGTCTGCAATCTTATGGACATCTACAACACCAAAGGAGTCGATACGTTACCTATCTCATTGGGAATTTAAAAACTTTCATACGTCTTTTTGAAGAGCCCCATAATACATGTAATAAAATAAATCGACAAACAAAAACCGTTCTTACATTTTCAAAATAAGTAAATTACGCTTGTATTATATATTCGATTATGTTTATATTTTTTTATATATTTATGATATGATTTTGTAGATTTGAGATTTCACCAGACCATAAATATAAGCAATGAAAAGTTCTTTTATAAAATTTACTATAATATGTATATAACCGAATCTGGGATCTCCGCGGTGCAGAGAACTAAGTGGGCAAACAGTTAAAGCCGTATCCTATATCTTACCGACCGTTCATTTGCCTTTCTATCGATTTAAATTTGACATAAGCTCCATACAAGTAATTTTAAAATTTAACCGCTGCTAGGGCAAGTGAATGGATAGTAAGATATAGGAACCGACTATTACGCAACTCCACCTACTAATTCATCTATTTCTATATATTTAAAGACTAGGATTCGCCCGCGACTTCATCCTCGTTGGACGGAATAAGTTAATTTATACGTGTCCTAAGAATCTGAATATACTCCTAGGAAAAATCCCGCATGATTCTTGGAATATAAAGTATCACAGATCTTATAGCAGAGAAATTCGTATTGACCAGCGATAATATTATATAGGAATTCATTTTTTTTATCCGGGCCACTTTTAAATTCCCAAGAAAATTCCCGGGATATAAAGTATCGCAGATTTTAAGTCCAAGAATTTGCTATTGATCAGTGAAAACCGCATCGAAATCAGCCTAGTAGTTGTTACGTGAATCCCAAATAAACAAACGTAAAAAAAATCTAAAAAACAAGATTGTACTGTTAAAATATTATAGATAATACAGACCTGTCGATGTCGTGATGCATTTATTTATATTATGTCATCAATCATCATAGATATCAAGGGTATTTCGCTAATCCGATTCTTATAATTCCGAAGCCTTATTACAACAATACGTAAGTATATGTGAAAGTTAATCTATAATAGAAAAGGCAGCGATTCGTTTCCGCCTTTGTACTTTGACTTCCGTTTGAACGCCGGCTTCTTGAAAGGTTGACCACGTAATTTCCATCTTTAGAACTTAATTACGATTTTATTTTTAATTTAAAAAAAAATATTAATTATATTTTTATTTTGGAATTGAGAAGTAAATACAGGACAATTTTTAATCAGAAAACCACCAAAATACTTGTCGGATACGAAATCCAATTTTACAAAGATTAAAATACGGAACAACCCTAGTGGTCAATTAAAAATAAATGTAAAATATATCCATTTTCCTTATTATCAAGTCAGCTGTTCAATTTCCACTGATATTGTTTCTTTAAATAAATGTTTGTGCGGTCATTGTCTTACTAAGTACGTCTGTCTGTTCCTAAGAAAATAAGGAGTCTCAACCTTGATGACTTTTGTGTGTTCATATTTTACAGTAGATATGCTGGATTTAATACTTTGAAATTAAATTTCTACTATTTCATTTCGCTTTAATAGTAGTGACAAGTAAAGCAATCAATTGTGGGCTTAGCGGGAAATTGACGCTAGTCGTAACTAATCAAATTTAGACAAGTTTAGTTTTAAAGTAAATCTTTAATTATGTTCATTTTTATTATAATGTAACTGCCTTAATTAAATCAGTGTTTATTCTTTCCAAAAACCACCTCTCGGTTACAGTGTAGTGCTTACGTTGTGACTCCGATGATCTGAAAGCTATTGCTGCAAGTATTAATTGGAAAAGGGTAGTCATGGAAATTAATTAATATATGATAATTATATAAGATACAGCAGATTCTTAATTATTTTTTTTTTGTAAGGTCCAGACATGGCTGGATACAGTGATACTATAAATTATTATATGGACATCATATTCGAATCCGTATACACAAAATTAATTACTTTGACTTTGATTCTTTATAGAATTTATTGTTTAAGTCAATCATAACTAACCTACGTGCACTATGTCTAATTTATTATTTGAAAAGAAAATAAATATTTATTGTTATTTCATAATCATGGTCACCTTAAATTAAGGACGGCAATAGTATATGATCCTCTTACGGACTACTGCTTACTTTTGTGATCGCACCTTTTGTTGTATGGCTTCCCACAAACTTCGTGAGGGTTTGAGGAGGCAGATTGAATGTACGATTTCTTACGATTTATAGTCCTGTTGTTAGGAAATAACATATTTAGGACAAAGGCAGTAAGGTAAAGACTGTAATAATTGAGGTTTATCAACAAAAAGGTTAATAATAATTATCCGTGTCCATATTATAGTATAATAGTACAAGACACCTGCACGTGCACGCAGGCGCACACACACACATAAACGACAGAGTTATCTGGATGAGTAATCCTTCGAAGAATTTAAACTTATTATTCTGAGGTGTATCACTTGATTTTGCTAATGTCAAAACGGAAACATAAAACCATATTTATTTAATTTTGATTAATTATATTTTCTTAAGTTTTCGCGACTTGTATACATAATAAAACTACGTTTTTACGTGCTCTCTGCAAAAAATTGTTTCTGAGAGCACGTAAAATCTGTGACGAGAACCACGTGTCTGGAGAGCTTCAGCATGTAAAGCGAGTTCTACACCGCAATCAGCTGAAGACTCCACACCAACGTCATAAAGGCCCTAAACCACCTTCAGTTGAGCAGTGCCCTGCTACCAGACAGAATTGGTCATATCCTCAGACGAGCTTCCACAGATCATAGAACTGCGTTTCTATGATCTGTGCGAGCTTCAATCAAAACATATTTCAAGCCGCATAAAAAGATTACCCAATTTTGAGACCTGTGAAATGCTCTATCCCACTCCAGGATGCAGGTGTCTACAAGCTCGATTGTGAGTGTGGATTATCATACATTGGGCAAACAAAGAGGAGCATAAAAACACGGGTAAAAGAACACATTGCTGAAATGAAACACACAAGCTCTACGAAGTCTGCGATCAATGAACACACGCTGGATAAACCTACTACATCAGATTCGATAACCCACAAATCCCCGCGAAAGAGAATCGTTTCATACCTAGAATGATGCGTGAGACTA
The DNA here is from genome assembly GCA_039645545.1 of Dendrolimus houi. Classification (NCBI taxonomy): domain Eukaryota; kingdom Metazoa; phylum Arthropoda; class Insecta; order Lepidoptera; family Lasiocampidae; genus Dendrolimus; species Dendrolimus houi. Next base: position 5,270,948 of record CM077131.1, read on the forward strand.
TCGAAATCAAAAAATACCCAAATTTCAATAGAGAAGGTGGTTGGCAAATACCTACCACCTGTTTGGGATTCGATCATCAAAACTATCAAGACCCAACAGGGCAAAAACCAACTACCAGACCTCAGGACACTGTGAGCTCTTTCTGCCTGCACCAGAACACAAACCAACTTGACTGATAAATTCTTTTATTTTTCTTTCCACCCATCTTAATATTAAATAAAATCATTAGAGCTAGGCATGTTTGTTGAAGAATTTCTTGCGCCGCTTCTTCTCTTCCAGCCATAACATGTTGCGAAGCAGTGGTAAATTAGATTAGGCTCCCATAGAGTAAATAATAACCATAAACAAAATTAAAACTAAATAATTAAAATGAACAAGTTCGCCGTAGGATAAATAAAACTTTAACAATACTCGTTGACACTTGACATCTTTGTCTTCGATGATCACGGCCACTGAGAAGTGGCCGAAACGTCGGAACAACAAAAATCAAATAAATTAACGCGCTTAGAACCGTTAAAACGTGGTTTTATTAATTTTGATTAGTAAATTATTTATTTAATTTATTAATTAAATTAAACAAATAAATTATTTTACCATCCTATAGAACAAAGAAATTAATCGGATTATTTCTGTCTTTCAATTTGGATAGAAATGAGGCAAAAAAAAAACGAACTTCATTATAACTTTTTTATAGGTACGTGACTTTTTTCACTGTTTAAAAGTATAATAATAATTTTACAACTGCTTAAACAAGAGAGTGGCAGCACATTAGTAGCACTTTTTTTTTGTTACAAATGTCCATATATATAAGTAGGTATACATCAGTAGAGACGTCTGCCTGTCTGCTGAATTCAAGCAATAAAAGAACAAGCGGCTTAAAACGTCACTTATGAAATATATTTTATAATGAAATTGTTGTTTGTTAATCTTTTTAGTTATTTTGTCCCATTACTATCGAAATTGAAAGACAGGCGTGAATCTGTCTAATTCTGACTTTACGTAATGTTGAAAACCTTCGAAAATCTCACACGACGGCCTTGATAGATTGAATAAATATCGAGTGTTAACCGTCATTTTATCGTAAGCAACATTTGGAACCAGTTTATTTTATGTTGCAAAAAGGCATTTTAAACTATTTACTTTCAGTTTTTGATTTAGTAGGGTTTAATCTAACTAAAACTGAAAGTTTTAAAACAAAATAATAGTTTAAAATATGTTTAGGTCCAAATGTCGCTTACAATAAAATGGCGGTAAAGGCTCGATAGTATATCATATTCATTACTCTCTTGGTTATAACAAAACGCAAACAAAAGTGAAAAAAACTTGCGAGGCTGACAAACAGGCAAACGGCCTAGCTCATGGAAAGCTTTTACCGTCGCCTATAGACGTTGCCAGCCTTTGGGATGCGGTAGGGGAGATGGAATAAGAGAGATGGGATAAACAGGGATGGAATAGAAGAGATGGGATCGATGTATCAGACAGGAGGATTTAGAATATAATAGAATATACTTTGTTATACAATAAAATTTATGAAACAATACACAAAAACAGCTCAGAATTAAGTACAAATGGCGGTCTTGTCGCTGACAGCGATCTCTTCCAAACAACCTTGGGATGGAGAGAGAAAATGGCACAAAAGCTAGGGTAGGGTTTAGTTGCTCAATATTCTAAAATATTTAAAAATACACAAATATAAATATAGATTTATATACACATATAAATAAATACACAAAGAATAGTAATATATATAACGGCAAGCGTCCAGTTTCGTTTTCCATGTCAATAAATCAACTGTTTGACCTCGCACACTTTATTAACTTTACAGATCACTTCTAATTATCTAAAAGTTATTTCTAATAAATCCAAAATAAAAACGGTACTTGTTTCCTTCTAGTCTTCAGATGAAAGCGTCCCTTCTTCCTTTCACCCTTCAAAATCAACCGACATTTTATATGTCAAGTGAAATGATATTCTAGGCGTAATAATTAACAGGTTATATAAACCCATATCAGATATTACTTTAGGGAATTTGTACAATTATATCTTCAATAATTAACATATGCAACAAACTGCGACACATATATATATATATATATATATATATATATATATATATATATATGTGTAAATATGTGTGTGTGTGTGTATATACATCTATTTAGTCATAAATATACGTACATACATACTTTATGATAGTAATCCTTAAGAAATCTGTTGAAGGAGGATACTTATAAGGCTTGTCTCACTTCTAGTGAAAGCATGTTCCATAATTGAACAGCTTGAACACTGAATGATCCATCCCCTCTATCCAATTAGATAGAGGGGATGAGATAGGGGAATGTAATAGAGGGAGGAGGAAATGGGCCCCCGTCGCATGAAATACGATTAGCTCAAGCGTTTCACGCCGATATTCTGTGAAAGCATGGTATCAGACCGAACGACCATGCCCTAAGAGCTGTAATCAAGTAATGATTGCATCATGGTTCTACCGCGCACAATTTAAAGATCATCAAATTTAAAGATCAAGAACCTACCTACTAGAACTTTCCACATTGTTTTAGTTCAGCTATAGAATGTCTAATGAACTCGAAATTCCCGTAATTTATTTTCGTCACCCATTTACACGAAACAGGAATAAAGCCTGACCTATAGCCCCGAGCCATATTTTTCAAAAACCACCATTAGAACTAAAACTAAACAAACGAAATAGACTAATGGCGGAAACTACCCTCAACTTCCGCTTCCTCCCCCTAAGTACTTACTGTTTATTAATAAATCAAATATATTTTTCACATAAATCCGTCAAAAAAGCTATCACAAAAAAATTTGCACCTTATCTTTAGTACTATAAAATTTAAATTCAACTGAACGACATCATCAAAAAAGTTACTGATGTCATACGAAAAAGCACCATATAAGTAAACAAATAAGATATATAATAGAGTATACATGTATGTAGAGACAAAATTAAACGATTTTAAAATGTTTAAAGAAAATTCGACTTCCTTACAAGGTGTTAAAGTTTAAATTGCTATGAGATTTACGCACTAGTTTACAATTTATAAAGATAAAACTGTCACATCTGTTTGAGGAACCTTTGCTGAGGTTATGATGATTATTATGAAAACATTATAGAAGTAATTAACGCTTCGTATTTATTCTGACAAGCGTCGATTTGTTATAATCCCCGGCACGATTCTTGAGCGGTGATCTTGGCCTACGCACACGTGAAATATCGGATCTTTCTCGAAGTTTGATGTATTGTCCCTTTCGAGTAAAGAGACAAAACCATATTTACTAGTTGTTGCTCATAGCTTCTCTCGCGTAGAATTAATATATTCATAATATTAACAAACTTTCTAAACATTTTTAACCGCCTTAGAGATTGAATTTCCAAAAACGCCGATATACATGTGTATTTATTTCTAACCATTTACTTCGAAAATTACGATATTTCATACAAACTTTCATCCCCATTTTCATCCTCTTAGGAGTTGAATTTTCTAAAATCATTTCTTAGAGTACACCTACATCATAGAAAAGACCCTCGTGCAAATTTTCAGTCCTAGCCCCAGTAGTTTCAGCTGCGTATTGATATGTCAGTGAGGTCAAATAATTATCTATAATCTACTAATATTATAAATGCGAAAGATTGTATGGATGTTTGTTGCTCAATCGCGCCAGAACGGCTGAATGGATTAGGATGAAATTTGGCACAGAGATAGATTGTAGTCTGGAGTAATACATAGGCTACTTTTATCCCGGAAAAATGTTTAGTTGCCGCGGGATTACTCTGTCTATAAAACTTATATTAACGCGAGTGAGGTGGCGGGCAAAAGCTAGAATTATAAAGTTATAAACAAGCCGTGTCTGTACATTGAAGCTATTTAAAAAAAAAACAACTGGAATAGACTATATAAACGATGGCGATAACGATGCATTTTTTGATATCTTGTCAGTTTGTTCGGGATTCACGTAAAAATTACTGGGCCGATTTCGATGCGGTTTTCGCTGATCGACAGCAAATTCTTAGACTTCAAATCTGCGCTGCCATTTGTCCCGAGAATTGTTCTAAGAATAATTTAAAATGGCCAGATTAGAAAATAAATTGAATGCCAATGAGATTTTTTCACTGATCGATAGCAAATTTCATGTAGTAAAATATGTGTTATTTTTTATCCCGGGAATCCCGCGGCAATTTTTCCTGGAGCGATTTGTAATAGTCCGGATGCATAAAAATTACCTTATTCCGATACAGGTTTGACTAAAATGATAGCTTACATTCTATTTTTTAAATGCTTCAGTACTTTGTGTCCCGGGAGTCTCGCGAAAATTTCAAGTCAAGCGTGTACGAAGTCCCGGGCATATCCTTGTATATCTATAAATATCGTCGGCGTCAGTGCAGGACTTTATAATTACATATTTTTTTACATTATTTTCATCGTCAATATATATGCATGTAATATGTAAAAAATATTAGATAAGACAATTATATTTACGCTTTTATTTTTAAAATGGGTACTGAGGAAACTGCTAATACGCTTACGTAAGTGGCCACGTAAGCTGATACGCTGAGGCCACCAGCCACGTGCAACTTCCTATTCCTTAACTATAAAACCACTTCCAGTTTGATATACAAATAATATTGTATATCCTCAGAGGGGAGAGTCTCGCGCACTCATGATATTAAGGTACAAATGTAAAAAAAATAATTACCTAAAACATCGATTAAAATTAAATAAAAAGTTATCACTCTACCACAATGTAACCCATAGTAAATTAAAATACCATAAACTATAATCCTAGTATAAAAACAACATACAAGAAAAAAGCAGCTACCAAGAAATCGTTTGACAAAACCCCATAAAATAATAAATGTAAAACGTAATGGTAACATTAAAATTCATTGGCTCTAAAAATTCGCCGCCTTCGCCTCCTATTCTTTTTTAACTAGCCTATTCGTAGTCGACTTCCCGCCATAATATTTCCATAGTTTTGACTAAGAACTTCTTGAAATAGGGACCGCTTTACTTTATTTGGTTTAATATACATAAGATGTGTTTGTAAAATTTTTAGAATAAACAAAATGTTTTGACTGGCGTTGCGTTTACGAAAAACAGATGCAATATTCTTCGTTATGATAAATAGGAGGTATGTCCATCGTGTATTGGTGATGAAGGGTGTATCACCTCCGTGAATCGAATGTCAAGCATACATAAGTAAAGTTTGACGGTCTTTATTCATACTGAGTATTGAGTAAGTTTGTAGGCTTCTTTAAGGTTCTTAAACTTCACTATTACGACTACTAAAACAAGGAAATATGTATTTTTTTTTAAATTTTATTGCATGAGTCAGCATACAGGTAGACAGATCACATGATGGAAAGTGGTTACCATCGCCCATGGACATTTGTAACACCAAAAGTGCTATCAATGTGCTGCTGCTCTCTAAAGGGAGCTCTCTAAATTGTTACAAGTAAAGAAATGCGAAATAGGTGTCTAATATTCAAAAGTAAAATAAATGGTTGGAGAGTATAAAGTTAGATTTTTGATAAATCAAAATCAAATTCAATAGTGATTGAAGTTACTTCTATAGTTTTTAGGTAAGGAGCCGCGAGTCTCGCGTATTTACTAAAAAACATTTTTAAACAGTATATTTATAAAATGTATAAGATATTTTAAATTTCGAATAACTCAGATGTAAGCGAGCCCACATAAGCGCAAACCACTTCGAGACCAATGTTCCGGAACACATCAAATCAGTATCCATCAGTGTTACCAGATTATTAAGCTCAAAAAATAAAAATATAATTAATATTGAATTACGAGAAAATTGTAATTAATATATATATTTTTTTATTACAGGAGTTCAGCAGACAGGCAGACGGCCCACTTAATGGAAAGCGGTTATCATCGCCTATGGACATTTGCAACACCAAAGGTGCTACAAATGCGCTGCTGCTCTCTTAAGGGATACTGGAACCTGCTGACTAATGCCCTAATGCTAATGAACACAACTCAATGTTGTTATGGCGACATACTTTACACCAGGGGTGGTAGCCATCCAGTCGGGCAAATGCCCTACCACCTGGCTGTGGGTTGTTTTATCGCCTCTTATGACAGGCCGTCCGGCCGCAGGAAATTGTATTCTTTCTCCGTTCCTGCACGGATAAAATAATAATAATTATTATCTACCAAACACGTCTAGATCGGCCGGTTCGGCGGCGGAAACAGCTGAATCACTCAAGCGGCGCAAATATGCAACCTTCGGTGAGAGTTATATGTTTGTGCCGTTTGCTGTTGAAATGCTTGGACTGTGGGTTCCTGGGGTCATGAGCCTCTACAAAGATATTTCAAAACGACTTATTGACTCTTCGGGAGATCAGAGGGCTGGTTCCTACTTCGGACAACGGATCAGTATGGCGATCCAGCGAGGTAACGTAGCCAGGCTTCTAGGAACCTTACCCAGTCAATTGGATGACCTAGGCTTAGTATTCTACTTCTTAAGGGATTATAGGTAGAAAATAATATAAGCTAAGTTTCATTCACTGTACCAGTTTATCGTTAATAAAAAAATCGCAGTAATGCCCTACGCTGATATCATTAATTGTTGTAGAATGCTGGAAACAGTTTTCTAAATTTAACATTCTAGAACATATTTATTACATAAACACACATCTATATGTAACGTAGTAAGTGCGTTTGTAGCTAATTCTATTGTAAGTCAATGGTAAACATTAGATACGTTATACAGAAAATAAATGACATCTCAAATTTCAAATAATTTAACAGATAATGGAAAAATTGATTTTAAAGCACCGACGATTGCAACCAGGATTTAAAGCTTGGAAAGAGATAATATGTGATTATAAGCATGCATGCTTTAATCAATGTAGTGTTTCGATATTTTTTTTTAAACAAAAAAGTTGTGGCGAAACTTGAGAAATAACAAAATTATTGAGTAAACTTACTCTAACTTTCTATGAATAAGGGACAAAGAAAAATTTGTTAAATCATTATATTCTCATGTATTTAGTATGTTGGCAACACCAATCGTAACGGAACGGTGCACACAATTTTCAAAATGTAACACAATTTATTGCATAAAAATGCACGGCGAGCGAATTTCATCCCCAGCCGTGTCGATTCGATACAGTTTTCTCAGTTTTTCGATTTATAATAAAATGTTATAAATAATATTATTTATGGTTATTTTAAAGTACACGCTACGCTACTTTTTGTTATTGTGTACCGATTGTAATATTTATTGCCGGAGCTTGGAAAAATTAACACAAAAGTTTTTCATTACTCCCCATTTCTTCAGTTAACCCCAATAATTCAGGCACGGTTGCTGACAAAAGATGACTAAATACGTTACTATATTAGTACTTTTATTATGTCAAGGCGAAAACAAATCTAAAACTACTTAAATGATAATTTGATATTAAAATTCTGCAAATGCGTGACGGTCCACAAACTATGAAGAGTTCCGGAGAGATTCAGTAGCTGTAGTATTCAGTAACAAATGTTTTCTATTATCGCCATTAGACTACCGTACCCTTAAAAAACTTAATCAAAAATATCCTATATCTCAAAAACTGCTTAATAGATCGTATTCAATTTTCGTTACAAGTATTTTACCACACGGAGTTTAAAATTTTAAGGGGAGAAGTGGAATTTTGGCAGATTGGCAGCTATGCATGTCTTACATGTCATTGAGAAACACCATCAAGTGCTTAAAAATCTAACGAACCACATTATAGTTATCTACGTCTAGGTACACTAAAATAAATTTATGGAGGATGTTATGTATTACGGTTCTCACCGTTGGGATGGCTCAGCGAAATTATTTAATAAGTAACGAAATTGATTTAATAAATTGCCAAACGAATTACAAAAATATAAATATATAATCTTTTTCAAAATTAAACTCAAAAACCTTTTATTGATATAAATATTGTTAAAATGAGGTCGTGTAACTTGGCACTGGCACCTGAGATGTCAAGTTATATTTAATTTTTTAGACACCACTTTTTTCTTATGTATTCTTTTGACCCGTCATGTCTGTCGACATTAAATTTATTAAATGCCTTTATATATTTCATAGTACTTACTTATTATTTATAATTCACACTTTCGACCACTGCCAATCCCGAATTGCTACAAATATAAATTAATAAACCGCAACATTCAACAAACACTGCATAACATCACAAGATTTGTTAAGATTTACATTGTATTAGTTAATGGTTATTTTTAATCTCATTGTAAGTGAACTAAATGTTCTTGTGATATAGTTCTTCAAATTCAAATTCAAAAGTTTATATTCAAAATAAGTTGCATTGGAGAACACATAAATTAAAATTCAAATTTACTTCCTATTCTATGTACACCGCTTCGCAACGTGTTATTGCTGTTAAGGTGAAGAAGCGGCAAGAAACTCCCGAGCAGCAAGTCTAGCTAAAAATTGTCTTTCTCTATATTTCTCATTTCATTTATATCTTAACCTTTAACCTCCTTAAACCTAAACCTAATACCAACTCGGATCACTAGAGTCGGTTGAGCGAAGAGCCACGAAGTTGGTAGACAACGAACAGTTACTTGATGACAATATTCAAAGTCTCGAGCGTCGACGCAGGGTGGCTTATCGGTTTTCTATCCGATACATTTTTGGAGAGTGTGCATTGGAGCTTTTCAATCTTATGCCGCTATCGGGCGAGATAATCGTCAAACGCGAACCTATACTGTAATAATAATATCTGAATTTCATGTATAACGGCTATGGTTTCAGTATATTATTGCGTAACGCTATAGAGGTTACATCTTTCTATCAAATTTTAAACGTTTATTATGCTTCCTAAGCTTCCAGTTTATGAGAAATACAACTGTGAAAACTTAAAGTGAGTTATTACATGTGAGTAAATATGAATAATTATGGCTGGATGACATTTTTCACTGATGATTCTTTTACCATAAATACGTTAATTTTCAAAAGCAAAGAGAGTCTTCAAACCAATACGTATGCGTATTATTCCGTGCAAGAATCGAGAAAGAATAGTAATTCCAGCCGCGCGGCCTATTATGAAAGGCCCGTCAGGATCGCTACCCCTTTTCTACAGCCTCGAGTTATGTTCCGGCATCAATGGCCAGATTCCAGTCATTACTTCTAAGACGGGACATCGGTCAAACGTTTGGTATTGCCAATGTTCATACGCGACGGTAACCACTTTCCATTGTGTAGGACGTCTGTCTGTTTTGGTCAAAATGGCTAAAATGCCTAAAAATGCATTTTCTAAAATTGTAATAGAAAATTCATTTCTAAAACTGAGATGTCACCGATGTCAGCATTTACCGAAATAAGCCAGACACGCAGTCCCGATTTTCCGAGCACTTTAAGAACTGAAAGATAAGCCGAACACATTAACCGCTATCTGAAACGTCTGAAAGCGATCTCTTTCAGTTTAATGGGTGATATTTTTTTGTTGGGAGGGGTTAAAGGTTAAGATCGTCCAATGGCGTCCCGACGGCACGCGTCTGTTTCTTCCATCTTACTCGATTCACTACTTGGAGGTGCTGTTGGAGAGGGATGGATGGTAATCTATTCTTGGTTTCAAGTCTGTTTGCTGTTAAGGACTGGCATAAAGACAACTGTTCTTATCTTATTATTTGTGATTTTTTTAATTATAAAATAGCTTCTATTCATCTCCAATCTTTTGGCCACATTTCATGAATTCACTTGTCATTTTATTGGTGTAATTTGTATATAAGTAGACATACATAAAGTATGAGATTGAACAATAAATCAGTAACATAGTAATATTTGTAGTGTTTTGATTTGTAATAGATAATAATTATACAGGGATAGACTCTATATATGAAGGTAAAGCAAGAATAGAAGAGACCAAAGCAAAAATTAAAAAATGATGAATATAATAATTAGAAATGAGAACAGTACTCATACTTAATTATAACATACTCTATAAATTTATTTTAGTGGACATAGCCGTAGATATCTATAGTATGGTTCGTTAGATTTCAAAAACACACTTCTGATCAGATAAAAATTAAAACATACAGAAACCCGTCACATCTCAATTCGTTAGTTTTTTACATATTTTAAAATAACATTATTATTATATATCATTTTAGATTTTGTTTGATATAATACCTATTTCATATCTAATAATTTCGTCAAAGACTATATATAGCAGGACCTCCAAATTAGAGATTTTTTTAACCAAAATTTATTATTTGGAATAAAAAACTTTTAGGGCATGTATAAAATTTTGAAATGTAAAATTTCGAGCCAAGCACTAAAATGGATCTAATGATGCTGCCGGCTGGCTGTCATGTCAGTTCTAGTATAATAAATTCATCAAGTTGATGAAATTAATAAAACTCAAACTGAAGACCCTGATTTATATAATGCATCAACGAACGTTTGTGCTTGTGCACTTTTGTTTACAATTGTCCATGAGTTTATTCGTGGCTATTGCACATGAAATAAATCCAGATGCGGATGGCGTGCGTGCTCTGAATCACTCGCATACCTACCTTTTCCAATATGTATACCTGCAAGAAAGAAAGTAAACTGAACCACTTTAACTCGCATATTTTGACTAATTTAAAATAGAAAATGATTTATCAACGTATTTTAGGTCTCTATAGCAATTTTGGCAAATACGAAACTTCTTTTTTTATTGCCTGAAGCAGGCAAACAGGCAGCCGGCCCACCTGATGGAAAGTGCTTAACGTCGCCTATGGACGTTTGCAATACCGGCGGTTAAAGAACCCCGTGTTATAGTGCAAAGTGAAGTTCCCTCCAGATCATTGTTGTACGCGGAATAAATGTTCCAGAGAACCGTTGCGTACTTGAGCATGGGAGCTCAAGGAAATGGGGAGAATATCCCGTCGCTGGCGAGCGGTGCGGTTATAAAAGTGAGGCGTTGGTACTAGATCTAATCAGTTCCTCGGAAGACTCCCCGTTATACAGGCGGTAAAATACACACAGGGACGCAAAGTCTCTTCCAAGGCTAAGCGATTCTGAACCGCCTGTTAGTATGGGATCGTCGACGATACGAACGGTGCGACGCTGGATGGAGTTGAGGGGGTCAGTCTGATAAGCGGGTGCTCCAGCCCATTGATGTGAGCAATATTCCATATGCAGTCTGATTTGCACTTTGTACATCGCAAGTCGTTGCCGCGAGGTGAAGTACTGCTTGGACCGGTTTAGCACACCAAGCCTTTTGGAGGCAAGTTTAGCCTTGCCTTCCAGATGACAACGAAACTGCACGTCGTTCGTTATGTCGACGCCAAGGATCCCGATACTATTGGAGATGGTAAGATGTGTTCCTTGGAACTGCGGCGCAGGAACAAATGGGGTCTTTTCATCTATGAATGTCCGTACGTCTTCATATGTACCAGTTGCTTTCTCAGAAACTACAGAGTTTATATTAATGAAACTTGACAGGAAGGTGTAATCTACATGCTACTACACAGCGGTATAGTGAAGTTACAAAATAAATAATCACTAACGGCCGGTTCCTACATCTTACCGACCGACAGTAAGACAATTGGTTTTACTATCGGTTAAAATTTAATATAACTCCATACAAGTAATGTCAAAATTCGATTGATGGTTGGGCAAGTCAATGAATAATAAGATATAAGAATCGGATATAGATGTGACGACCATAAAATTAACTAAGTAGGCAGAACTTAGTTTGAATGAAACTTTTTGTTACCGACGCAAATATCAGGTGCCTTCTTTATGTGAGAGTCTATCTGTTATTTTATGTGTCAATGTCAAAATAACCTCAATGTTAAAAAAAGCATCTCTTCAGTTTTCAATATCAATAGCGTCGTTTGATTTATCAATTCTTTTCAACATTTCACTTAATAAAGTAACAAAAGAACCGAGAAGTAAGAACTAGCAACACTTTTGAACTTGAATTTTAATGCCATGGGGACATCTGCCGAATGAAGTTATTTTATCTTTTTCCATAGTATATAAAATAGGTTTTAATTAAATAATCGTATTTTTCCTTAGTATTGTCGCCTGTTAAACATTGCATTACAGATGTATATTGCATTAATCAATAATTAACATACAAAGCCATTAATAAAATGGAAGTAGCACATTTGTCGGAAACGGGCTCGACGGCGATTTATGTCGACAGTAATGTCGGTCGGCTTTTAAAACCAAATAAATACAATAATGCGACAACGGTGTGCTCAAGTGTTATTTTTAAATGACGAGTTTGTTTTTTGTCTGTCTTATAAGAAGGAAGAATTCCTTATTTAAAAAACTACATACGCTTTGAATATTTCTATCTAATATATAATTTTTTTTTGTCGCGGTGTTTGTTACCAAACTCCTCCGCAACGACTGAACCGATTTATATGAAATTTTGTGGGCATATCAAGTAGGTCTGAGAATCGGCCAACATCTATTTTTATACCTCTAAATGACAAGGGTGATCCACCCGTAAATATTTTATTTATTTTTTTGGTCAAAATTTCTTATGAGGCCGTGAGCCTCTACCAAAATTTATCGAAACGACCCATTGACTCTTCAGGTGATCAGAGGGCTGGTGCTTACCTCGGCCAACGGATCAATATGGCGATCCAGCGAGGAAACGTAGCCAGCCTTCTGGGCACCTTACCCATAGAAGACGGCGATCTAGGCTCAGTATTCTACTTATAGTATTGAGGGACTATGAGTAGAATATAATACGAAGAAGTTACGTTCTCTTGCATTGTATTCTGTTATATGCACTTTATTGTAATAGATATTATCTCTAATTTTATTATGATTTAGCATTGAATAATAGATGTATATGGCAAAATAACGTTTGCCGGGTCAGCTAGTAATATTATAAAATTCTAAACATGCCGTGTCTGTACATTGCAGCTATTTAAAAAAAACATTTGGAATAGATTTTATAAACGATTGAGAACACGATACAATTTTTTTTAGATTTCTTGTCTGTTTGATCGGGATTCACGTAAAAACTAATGGGCCGATATCGATGCGGTTTTCACTGATCGACAGCAAATTCTTACACTTAAAATCTTAAAATAAAAGAATTACAATTAGTTCAAATGCCGACAGGTAATAAAATGTATTTTTACAGATATGCAGGTGGATTTTGTTTTTGTCGTAACTTAAGTTGTAACAATATAATACAGACAACTTAGATAGAAATATAAGTTAGTGGAGCTTTAAGATTGCGTTAGTAATTTATAACGAATAGCGATTAATTCATTAATTTCAGTTTCAGTTCAGGATTTTGTTGCTGCTTCCGTGCACTCTGCTCAGCAGGAAAGCTGTTATCTTCTGCCAGTTGGCGTCAAAGCCATCCGTGCGTGCAGTATAGGAGTAGGTTAGGTATTAATCATTTTTATTACATAAGTATCAAAAGTAAATTCATTAGGTCTATTCATTAAATTAGAGGATTATAGTTAGAGAAGTAACGGTGGGTATGCACTCGTGCGGACCGTACAAGGCCTATGCCTAGATATACCTATCTAGTAGTATCTATAATATGAAAGAATGACTTCAAGCTTTTTTACTTTCCTTACACGTTTTAGTCTAGATTTATGAGATGCAATCAATGTATTCGAAATCTGTACTAATATTGTAAAGAGGAAAGATTTGTATTTTTGTATGTTTGTAACGAATAAACTCAAAAACTACTAAACCGATTTCAAAACTTCTTTCATCATTAGAATGCTATATTATTCCTGAGTAACATAGGCTATATTTAATTTAAATAATCGGGTTCTTAATTTTTTTTCAAGGCAGGACATCATCTACCGGGACCGCTAGTATTTAATATAGCCGACGATACCAATTCTTAGTACTGCAGTAAAGATATATCGTCTACCGTCGTCGTTTTAATTATAAATATTTCTAAACTAATAGAAAATAATTATTGTTTCTTATCTTGGTCTCAAAAGTTATCGCGGACGTGCCAATGCTTCACACAAGGAGCTGTGAAATAAAAAATCTGTAATGTGCGAGTTACTATAATACATCGTGGTACCGTAGCAAATTGAAGAAAGAAAGAAAAAAATATTTGAAGAAATAGCGACATACATTGCTGACATGTATCTTAAAAATAAAAACATATTTTGAGAATTTGAATGTCGCATTTTCAGCAAACAAGATTTGCACACAGCTTATTGCTGTGCCGGCATAATATCCGACACAAAGCTGATTTTCAGTGCAAAAAATTGCAGTGATTCCTTTTGGCGTAATACTAAACCGAATATTTTGTGAATTTGAATTGATACAGGATATCTGTATTCACTATAATCTATATTTTAAATGGTATAAGGCTTTCAAGAATAATACTGAACTAGTAATAACATTGATTGTTAATGATTCGTGATGCTCAGAATTCCATGGACAGCTCGCCGAACGAAGGCCTCCATACTGGAAGAGCTCGAGGATGGAGAGGTTATCAGCACTACGCCGACAACGTATAGTGAAATACTTTGACCACATAGCTCGAAAGAACCCAGGCAACATAGAGAGACTTGTGATCACTGTGAAAGTTGAAGGCAAGAGAGCTCGCGGTAGATCTTCAAATAAGTGGATGGATGAGTGGACCACATTGCTGACCAGCTGGATATTTCGAGAAACTCGGCCGTCCACCATGCTCAGAACCGATCTCGGTACAAGAGAACAATTATTCACTGTCATCAAAGTCACTGTCCTCAGCAATGAAGGAACGACTTAGAAGAAGAAGCAATACCACCGAAACTTCATTTTCGTTGCCATGACGACGGGTTTTTTAGTGAATTGCAACGGCGACACCAAAAACGCGATCCCAACGCCATAGTATTGGCGTATTAAATCAATATTGTGCCAGAAATGACAGGACATCTACATGATTGTCTTTTTTCTTTTTTGTTTGTTCTTTTTAAATCCTTTGACTTAAGCTTATAAAGAAGTTTAGTGCTTGGGTTGGATATGTTCCATCCCATAGACAATATATTAACTATGTCCCAAAAATGTCCCCTAGGTATTTGTGTCTTCAAAAGTTCCCCAAACGAAATATTTTAACCTTCTACAGACCCTAAAAATGCTGTGTGCTTATATTAGATCAATCCAACGCCAGAACCCTAAAAATACAGGAAGATATTTCTCAAAAAGCGAAGTCGAGCATGGAGTATTTATGGAAATGAAAATAACTACTGACTTTTTTAATTGTTTAGGGGAATGAACGGTTTTTTGTAGGCTTGGAATATATTTATTTTGGCGGCTGAGTGATTTGTTCGACGTTAAATATTGGGCGCAACCGTTTGATGGCACTTAATGAACTGTCGCTTGTAAACATTGATGTGTATGTATGATGCCAGGGGGAGCCATGTTTACTTCCATATTTCTTACATATATAGCTCATGCAGTTTAAAAAAGTTTTTAGATAAGAAATATACGTAGAACGAAGTCGAAATAATAATTACCCATTACTGTCACAACAAGTACAAATACAAAATATCTTTATTAAGCCTTTTAAGAAAAAAACAAAGTACAAAAGACAAGAATAAAAACACATTTTACAGGCTAAAAACACTACACAAAATGTTAAGTTGTTTAAGACTCTCAATCTAGGTATAATTAATTACCTGTCATATGAATCAGTCAGATGTTCCTCACCCCAATTGCCAGTATTAAAAATTATGATTTGTGTAACACGTAGGTTTTACGCTTTAGCAGCAACCTCCGTCAACGTGAAATGATGTACTTATTGTTCATGATGTCAAAGCAAGACAATTCGCTAATGTCCGCTGCGCAAGACTTTTATGTGAACTGAATTAAAATCTATTTACTATCCAAAACATCTTATATTATACTACATAAAAATATTAACACATTTTCTTGTCTT
This sequence comes from Dendrolimus houi, assembly GCA_039645545.1. Lineage (NCBI taxonomy): Eukaryota > Metazoa > Arthropoda > Insecta > Lepidoptera > Lasiocampidae > Dendrolimus > Dendrolimus houi. The sequence continues at coordinate 5,286,843 of CM077131.1, forward strand.
AAGATTAGAAGTAGTACAATGGGCGGCCTTACTGCTTAAAGCAATCTCTTCTAGGCAACCCTTGTCACTGGGTTCACTTGACCTATATTCATCTCTTCTAAACTCTTTGACGACGTTCGACGTGGAAGAACCATCTTGGAATCGTTATTGTGATTATACCTTTAAGAGCCAGCGTGATCGGTGTGATACCACGCTCTTACGTAATATCAACCTAAAACGGTTAGCCTAGAGTTTATCGTAATTAACCGTACGATGAGTGAATTCCAATGGCTCATTTTTTCCTCGCCCTGTACCATCTTCTCTATCCAATCCTCTATTCCATTGGACGGCCTCTGTGATTGAGCGGGCTAAGCAGAGGCTCTGAGTTCGATTCCTGGTATGGTAAATTTTGGAAACGAACTTTCTGTTATTTACTACGGTCTGGGTGTCTGGGTTCGACCCCAGAGTGGTCCGTTGTATATTACCCATAACACAAGCGTAACTTGCTCAGCTTGGGAATATACAATGTGTGTGGTTGTCTGGCGATTTGTATTTTCATTCCCGTATCCCATATCGCGTTGGCTTCGCTCCCCTACGCAAACGTTAGGCGACGGTAACTAATTTCCATCAGGTGGACTGTCTGCCTCTTTGCCAGCGTCGTAAGGGGCCATCCACAAATTATATCACACGAATTTCATGATTTTTGACCCCTCACCCGTCCTTGACACAGCTGGTCACGCTCGTGAGGCTCATCCCTCCCTAGTGTAACATCACATATTTTGCAATTTTACATCAAGAAATTATTAAATTAATATAGCAGTTCCATAATTAGTGTTATTGCCATTTAAATTATTTTAAACACTATGCTCATACAGATAGAGTTGGAAACCTTATGCAAGCGACCCTTGATATATCAGATTCTGAAATGTGACATCACTAAATTTAGGACCCCCCACCCCTTGTTACACAACGTCACGTTTCGTCGACGTGTGACGTAATTTATGGATTGCTTCTAATTAAAGAAAACCTTACAATATATAGAAAATGCACATTACGAAAATTCCAAATACTTAAAATTCTTGTTTTAATCTTTAAAACTCATTGAAATCCGTTCAAATATTCGTTATGAATAATTAAACTGGTTGCCAAGCAGTTTATTTCTTTCAGAGAAATTAAATTAGCCATTTTATGAACTCAGTTACCGCTCGTAGACAGTTCGGTATCTACTAAATTTACAATTTACTTACGATTTACAAGCCCAACAAACCTAGACCATTAAATATTCTCACGAAAGTCTATTGTTACGCAAAATTCATACAAAACTAGACCAAAACCAGAAGGTCAACTTTGCCCAAAGATTAATGACTTTACAAGTGTCGTTCTAAAATTCTCAAAGAAAAGATGACCCTGCAAAATTTCCTTGACCATTCATCAATATTCAAGAAACACCACTTTCGTGCACATTCATAGTGCGAGCATAAATTAAAAATTCGCGAACAATATCCGCGGCCAACAATGCCCGATCGAACCGGGGCATTAATTATAAATTCTATTCGGACTTATGATCTATCTTATTGTCCAAGAGGTCACTTCTTGACCCGTGAGAACGTCGCAAAAATTCACTTGAAAATAATTTAAAATCGCGTGACCCTAAAATTTGAATAATGAAAACAATTCTAAGTTACAACAGAACGTCAAAAGTGCCTTATAAATGTAAAGATACTTACGTCGTTTGTACAGCTTTATAATACCGGTCACCTTTTGTATGCAGTTGCAAACCAGCAGTGTCATATTATTATTCAAATGCAAGCAGGTGGGCCGACGGAAGCAGAACTGACCTTAGTTCGGACAAGTTTGTTTTGGCATTTGAATTGTTTGACCAAAGCGTGTTTTAGCCCTTAATGTTTTACTAAAGTAAAATATATACAACGGGGTGCGATTTAAATATTTATGTTGGAATATTTTATCAGTGAATAAATTAAACAGCAGTAAACTTTGGATGTTTTTGCCTAATTGCTCAAATTAATTTCTTGAAAATCGGGTCAGTTACTACTAGTAAGTTACAATTTCAAGTTTTTTATTTAAATTGTCATGTGTTAATTAGCATCAGTTAGATGATTTAAGTGTTCTTAATTAAATTCTTAAAAGATAATAATATCAGTGTCACAATTATAAATCGTGCGCAGAACGTTTGCCGATGATCATCCCTCCCGCTTCCTACGACTGGGACCGGGGCTTGTCTAAGTAGTACTAAGAACTAGACAACTGTGGGTCGCGGTTGTAGGAAGCGGGAGGTTATCACCGACAAACCTTCTGCGCACGACTTATATTTAGGCTGCTTTAAGATATAAATTTCACGAATCGATAATCTCGATATGCGTAATCAGGATGTTTTCCTTATACGCAAACGGTGTTTCAGATTAAATAAAATGCAACACCGGTTAAATTAGATAATAAATATATTCTAAGTAACGTATGAAGCGTGACACAGCCGCACGAAATCTTAATTTTTGCAGTTCTATATTTGAATTTTTATTTCCTTTAAAAGATTACTTTGGAGACACAATATCCAAATTTTCATTAGAACCTAAATCTAACCAAACATAATAAATACACCAACATGTAAACAAAACTCAATACATCTATTCATATCCACCCCTGTCGGATATTGCTGCAGATTTTTGGCCAAAAAATGGGATATTTTATCGGGCGCGGTCATCAATCAATATGGCGGATTATACGTTGGCGGGCAGCTCTAATCATTATTCCCCATGGAGGTTTATGAATTTGGTTGATATTGCGTTTTATATTATCTAAGTGCCCTTGAAGAACCTTCTTGAAGATTGGGTTATTTATTTTTTTATTTGCTTCTTATATGTATATTGACTTTAGAGTCAAGAGTCAAAATGTCCTCTTTAGGCCAAAGAGGACGTTTTCGCAGATTGGTATAATCAACAATAAGTATTAACATAAAATGGAAATTTATGCTTTGTCTTACCGCTACCAATATATCTAGACATATGTCAATTTCAATAAGCGATTCTCCAAATGCGACCGCTTTGGGCCCTACGATAAATATTGTATGTGTTTTGAACTAACTGTGACTCAAAGCTTGAACTTCATATTTTCTAAACCCTATAAGACATAGAAACGGAAAATACACATAAATTTAAAATAATACCTCTGTTTTATTGACTGTCATTTTCATTGAATATCTACCGTTGAACCGTTTCGAAGACTATTAAAATTTGAGACAGAGTGAGAGACAATTTTTTTAACGGTTATTTGTGACTAGGCGTTGATTAAAGTTTTTAATGAAATTTTGTTTTTTTTTGTTTTATCTGTTGCGAGATATAAATATTTTTAAAGAACTTTTATAAAATCGTGATGTCATTGTCTATCCGGATCTCTCTCTCTCTCTCTGTGCGTTATTTATGTAAATAAAACTACATAATAAAATATCTCCAAATTCCTTTCAGAATTATTTTATTCTGAAAGTATTAAAACGATGTTATTTCCACTTTCTATATAATACGGAATATATATTTAGATAAATTCAGTAGCATATTTTAAGGGTCCGTGTTGCGGATTTAGTAGCGTATGCGCGATCAAGTGATAAAATTTTACGAGATGCGGTTAAGGGTGGCGAAAATCAGTCAAGCGAAGTATTGTTTCCATTACATGAAATATAAATTTGGTATAACCAACCTGTATTTTATGTTTTCAAATAAAATTAACTGATGCCAATGATAGAATAATTATCATTTCCTATAAAACATTTCGTATAAACTAGTTACCTTCACGGTTTCGTATGTTAGGATCTACTGGGTCAATTCTCTCTTTCCTATCATCGAATTTGATGGCCTTTATATTCGAGTGGGCTTTATCGGTCTTCCTCCCTGCATTACAAAGGCTCCGAGTTCGATTCGTAGCATAGTAAATTTTATAAACGAATTGTTAGTTATTTACTACATCATCGACGCAGAATCGCTAGCTTTCCGGTATTCTATAGGATATACTTCGGTGCGTGTGCCACGGAATTGCACGAATTAATTCGTCTCTCACCTTATTACCAGCAGGACGAGCAGACTCACGAGCTCACGCCACCAATATGTAGTGGAAAGACCAATTAAGCGGAAGAAGTGTAATGCTTCCACTTTTATCATAGGTACCGCTGAAAAGTGGAACTCTTTAGAAAGTTACAATTTAGTTGTATTCAAGTTTTACATGAACAGGTACCTTGGTAAGCGCGCCCCATCTTAGACTGCATTTCTACCTGAGATTAGGTGTAATGTCGATCAAAGGAAAAAGAAACCTATACGTAGTTCTTTCTAACCTAGTTCTTGTCTAATCAATAATAAAATTAAAAACATTAAACAAATATATTTTATTTTCTAAATAAATTTCCTCCAATGTAATGCATTTAGAATAACGCATTTCTAAATTCCTTATTCATTGCAATAAAAAAAAAAATGTTGAGTCCCGATAAACTCCTCTACGGTAGCCATAACCTCGTCATTATCGTGAAATTTAGTTCCATGAATTTCCTATCTTCATTGTGGGAATAAGTGAAAATCACTTGGGGTTAAGTCCGGAGAATATAGTGGGTGGTCAAGGAGGTTGAAGCCAGCACAGCGGATTGCGTTGAATGGAACTTCCGATCGATGAGTGGGAGGGCGTTATCGTGAAGAAACAACACGCCCAATGACAGTTTTACACGACGTTTTCCTTCACGCACTCTCGGAATTAAATTTGCATAATAGGTCCAGTAATCGTCTGGCCTTTTGGCATCCGGATTCCTTCACTATCCCAAAACACTGAGGCCACATAGCTTTGCCAGCGGTAGGAGTAACTCGAAATTTCTTCATGGATGGAGAGGAGGGTCGTCTCCAAGACATGCTTTGTCTCTTAGTTTCAGGATCGAAATGTTACCCCACGTTTCATACATGGTAACAAGGCGACGGCAAAAATTATCCGTATCACGCTGGAATATTTCGAGATTACGCTTAGAAATTTCCAAACATCATAATCAGCATGTTTACGACGAAAATTTAGTCGGATCTAGCCACGAAAATTTGTCGTATCTGCTCCAGACAAGATAAATAGGAACGTTTAAACGATGAGATTGTTTTCGAGCAGTCGTGCGTAGGGTATGGTAAGGTACAACTGGAAACTGGTCAAGTTTGTAAACAAAATAATCATATGTACTACGAAGCATATAAACGTACTCAAATTACCTGAACCACCTCACCCACTCCACCCCTTCACTCATCGTAACAACACAGAGAGCGTAGTGTCTAGACAAGATTTTTTGGTCAGCGCCGGAGCAATGTACACAGTTCGTGTGTTGAAACGACACGAATTCTTGCGTGGACCCAGCGAATTTTGTTGGCGTGTACAAGAGCACTTAAGCTGATATTAGACGGCTCATTTCTGTCTTTCAATTTGGATGAACAACCAACAATTGATATAGTCTAAATTTATTAAAGATAAAATATCGTCCAATCGCATACAGTGGATTCAAACCCTCTTAAGAACCCTAACTCACGAAAGGGTTACCCATTCATCCCACTAAGCCGCCTCCTATCGCCAAAACGGCACATACCTCCACGCCCATGGATTTATACTAACACCAAGGCTAGATTATGGTGATTTTTTTTGTAAGTCATGGAAAATAAGATAGTTTGTTTTTATGGTATGGACATAGAGAAAACCTACTGGAAATGTTGCACAGCATATATTTTATTTTTAATAATGGCTTATATTCTACATTTTAGATGATTCCATAGGACCACCACTAAACTTTTCACCACATTAATAACTGGAATGCAGAAATTTCCATTGTTTACTATGGTCTGGGTGTCTGGGATCGGCCTTACAGTGAGTAACCCATTGTATACCTATTATTCATAACAAAAATGTGCTTAGCTTGAGAATATTACAATAGATATGTATGTTTGTCTGCTTTTGGAATATGAATATAAAACATATTTTGTGACCAAATCACTCAAATTTGAAAACACTAATAATTTTTTTTTCACTTTCATTAAAATTAATAAAATTATAAAGAATCGATACTAGAGGTATCTAATGATCAATATGTAACAAACAATCAAGAGAACTAACACGGTGAATGAAGGTAAGTAACACTTTAAAGCACTGGTATTATCATTCCTGATGTTCTTGTTCCTTGTCAAAATCAAATCATTTTACACTTGAATCAAAACTACTTAAGAAGAGAGATGAATTAAATGATTGCCCGAATGACTCAATTATTCCCAAGGCAAAATTTAAATGAATTCGATAATACTTCCTATCCAGATAAGACCCGAAAATAATCGATACATTAGGGATAGTTTAAATCCGAGGGACGTCGAGGATCCCTGACCGCTGTCCCCTAGGCAAGACGATTCTCACGGCGACCGTATAATTTTGCTATAAATAAAAATCTGCTGTAAAATTGCTCAACCATGCATCTAGTAAGTACTACTGGAATTTTTTATGGCAGTTTATTTTTAGACTAAGGAAACCCACGCCTTACGTGGCTTCGCATGTTTTGATACAATTTGCTACAATGGACTAACGCAAAAATTATGAAAAATTGGGTTATTGACACCTAACAGATCAGAACATAATTACGATACATTACTAATTAGCTAAAACAGCCCCAGATACAGATCTGCTACGTGAATAGTCACATCTATACAGATACAAGGTAAACAAAATTGAAGGGTCCATTTGTAATAGCAAAATAAGAGCTTTTTACTAAATACATATTAAAGTATATACGGCACTATGTCAAAAATCAATTCTTAAAATTTTCTCTCTCTGTCTGACTGTTTGTTCCGGCTAAACTCTAAAATAGCTGGACTTGGCTTTTACCGGGACTTTCACTGGCAGATAGCTGGTGTTATAAGGACTAACTTAGGCTACATTTGAAATTAGGGTTCCGCGAAAAAAGTCCACGTGGACCAAGTCGTGCACACAGTTAGTATAATGTAAAGTATATGTATGAATAGCAACTCATATGCATGTGATGCATACACGGAATATGTATCTAATTTAGGTCCAATTTTTATTTATATTTTTTTCGCCAAAAATCTTAGAGGAACAAAATAAGTAAGCCGAGAAACCTCAAACTGTCAGAGTGAAGCCGGCTAAAAGCCTATTACTTCGCAATACGTTACGAAAACTTATCGACAACGAGACTCCAATAGTAGTTTCCAGTCGATACATTATTATTAACACAGACGTAAAACAAGTTTGTAAAAAAAATCACTTCATTTAATGCTTTTTCTCACGTAGGTTCCGTCTATACGTAGTTATACTTTTGTTAGTGTAAGACCATAACATATCAAAGTCAAAGTATTATTAACCGATTTCATTTTGTCAATACAGATAAAATAATAATGGAAGCTCTAACGTAAAGAGCACAAAATGGTATTCACACAATTTTAATTTACTCGTTAGACCATTAATAATTATTCAAACTTCAAATGTCAATTTCTCGAAATGAATTTAATGTAGTTATTACATTTTGGTATGTCGGGTCCGTTTATGTGGCCCCATAAAACAAACTATGAATACGTTAACCTCAAAATGAGGTATTTCCATCCAAAATATTACCTCAATACAGTACCCCTATCCATCAAGAGGGCCAGAGGGAAACTATTGACACAAAATTTACGAGATTAATATTTACAAAAGGAGGGATGCCGATAGACCCCTATAAATATTATAGGAATTTGTCTTAATATTTTAAAGTATTAAATATTACCCTAAAACTGTTTTAAAACTGTGATAACATAGTACTTTCATAAATCGAAAATTGATAGGCAACTTGCGAAAATAAAACTACACTTCAGTAAAACATTACCACTCAAGCTCCCGCCAAAAATTATCAAAAAAACAAAACAGAAAATAAGAGGTTGTGACTTATTGTGAGACAATAGAAGTCTCATTTAATTTGAGCATTAACAAACGTATTACTTAGGCTTGCAGAATCCAGGTTTAACTCCAAAGATATAGTTGAAAACCTAGTAGAAGTATCTGATGAATTCGGTTGTTTCCATTTGTCACCAAAAACTCAGTTGTTTGGGGTCCGTTAAAGACCCACAGTTTGGTTGTGCGGATATTGATGTTTAATAATGATTAGGCTGTATGAACTTAGTACGTTTGCCTGCCACTGTTGAGAATTGAAAACAACAACCAAAGTACAAAAATTTATAAAGAATAGGTACTTTGTTCCATGGTACAACACTATCTCGCAGATGAAATTGGCTTAAACCCCAAAACATTTTTACAAGTTTACACATCACCAGTAATCTATTCAAAATAAAATTCGAATTTCAAATTGAATCAATTTTTTTTTCTAAAACATAAATATTGAAACATCAAAAAAGTTTAAATAAAAGTAGATCAACATAAAAAATGTTTTCTCAGCCACTAACCGTGAGTGTTGTACAAATTTGCGTTTCCTTTGTTACAGTTGAAAAAAATGAAGTGACCACTAACAAGCTCTTTTCAAGAGCATCTCACGCCCTAAGAATAAATATAGAGCGTTTTTTTTTATTTACATCTGCTTATATTACATTTTTGCAGCGGTCATATCTTTTAAAAAAAGGGAGATTTTGATTATTTTGATTTTATATAAAAATTCAAAAGGTTTTTATATCAAGTTTATTTACATTTGACTAAAGTATGTAGGTGCCATTTTGTTGTATAACTTTTTGCCATTTTGTAGGTAGGGACGTGATCCCATTGCTATAAAAATTTTGGGGCTTCTGATCAAAAAATTGCGACAAGTGGTTTTGGCAGTCCTCTCGTGATGTTAACCTGACACTGCCTAAGGGATTCTGCAGAGACCGAAACAGCTGAAAATCTGAAGGTGTAAGGTCAGGTCTATACGGCGGATGCATTAACACCTCCCAGCCAAACTCTCGTAATTTTTGCTGAGTGGCTAAAGATGTGTGAGGTGTAGCGTTATCATTGTGAAAAACCACACCCCTTCTATTGATTGATTCCGGCCGCTTTCTCTCAACTTTTTGCTTTAATCTCATCAGTTGTTCACAGTACAGTTCAGAATCGATGGTCCTGCCTGGCGGTAACAGCTTATAATGAATAATGCCGTTCCAAGCCTACCATACACACAGCATCACCTTGTTCCGAGTTAACCCGGGTTTCGCCACAGTCTGTGAAGCCTGACCGGCCTTTGACCACGATCTTTTTCGCACGTTCTTGTCGTACGTGATCCATATTTCATCACCAGTTATCAGCTTCTTCAAAAATGGTTCGGTGTCATTACGTCGTAATAAAGAATCACAAATGAGTACACGGTTCAATAGGTTTCAGTGAGCTCATGAGGCACCCAAATATCGAGCTTTTTTGTGTACCCACCTTTTTTCAAATGCGCCAAAACCATTTTTTGGTCAATTTCCAGTTCTTCAGTTACATCGTAGCCACTAATATGCCGATCTTGGTCCACTTTTTCAAAAATGGCATCAATTTTGTCCGTATCAGGGCGACCAGAGCGACGTGCATCTTTGATATCAAAATTTCCGGATTGAAAACGCTTAAACCAAATTTGCGCTACTCTGACAGATACTGCATTAGGTCCATAAACATCACAAATCTTTTTCGCGGCTTGTGTTGCATTTTTACCTTTTTTATAGCAAAATTTTAAAATGTATCGAATTTCTTCATTAGATTCAGTAATTTTAACAATAAGAAAAACAAATGAAAATCACACATTTTCCTAATTTGAATTTGGAATTGTCTTCTTTAAAATTAAAACTTTTTAATGATACCAAAACCAGCCAGGTACAAATGGTATAGCCAAAGAGATCTTATTACAAGTTCATACATACTATATGCGAAAAGACTTGTTCCCCAACCTATTATTACCTAATATCCAGATTAAAACGCTTTCTTTTCACGAACTTTATAAGGATTAGTATTTATTTTTTATATTAAAAAAAAATGAACCCAAAGTAGATATGCATATTGTACTAGTGTTTTCCCCGTGGTTACGCCGCGGGTCTTAGAATAGCCAGTAACTCTATTTTACTTACATAATAATAGCTCAACTAGGTTCTTTTATGTATATAAACCTGCAGTGAAAAATTATCTAACTGATGTTAAAAATGCTTAAAAATCTATTGCGTGGTTTGGAGAAGTTAGCGGATATACAAGCAGACAGACACGGAAAGTGACTTTCATACTGTGTAAGGTGCTGTATGTGTTACGTTTTAAAATTTATTTAGTAATAAACTACTAATAGCTCATTTTTAAACGAATCGAAAAAGAATGTGCTTTTCTCTATTTAGGAGTGTTATAAGAGTATACAGGGCAGTAAAATCAATAAAAAAAAAACGCTGTAGAATGTAGCAATATTAAGTCATAACTTTAACGAGTCAATTAATATATTGAAAGATAATATAAGAAATATCGTCAAAGAGTTTCTTCAAAGGCAAGACGCTAATGATGGTTCCCGTGATCAGAAGTCTGACGCATATTTTGCTCGACGACGAACAACCTGCCTTCTGGGCACGCTCCCCTCTGGCAGCGATTTGTTGCATAGACTTTAATCATTTATGCTATTTATACGTTAGTTTATTTTTAGTATTTAATTTTATATGTGAAGGAACGGAGAAAGAATACAATTTCCTGCTGCCGGGCGGCCTGTCGTGAGAGGCGACAAAATCACCCCACAGCCTGGTGGTAGGATGTTTTCCCGCCTGGATAGCGACCACCCCTGGTCTGGAGTACGCCGCCATAACAACCGTTAGTTGTGTTCCGGCCGGAATTAGTGACCAGGTTCCAGACTCCCTTTAGAGATTGGCAGCGCATTGGTAGCTCTTTTGATGTTACAAATGTCCTAGGCGATTGTAACCGCGTTCCATCACGTGGGTCCCGTCTACCTGTCTGCTGAACTCATGCAATACAAAAAAAATGTAGTTTTTAAGTTAGTTTTAATTTCATATATTACATATTGTTAATAGCATTAATAAAATTATTTTTAACACAATATTTTAAAAATAAGATAATACGTATATTGACTTTTATTGATTTATTGTTTGTTGTAACACCTATCCCATTCCAGGTATTTTTATTCCTTGCCTATAGTACCAAAGATTATCGACTTTATAGGTACTTAATATAATTAGATTAAAAAAAACCAATATAGTTGCACTGAAATTAGATGGGTTCATTTGTGTCGTGCTAGCGTAACCGCTAGGGTACGCTTCCCGAACTTAGAGGAAGCGGGTTCGAATCCTAGCCGGAACGCTTGCACCACTTAGGTAGATTTCTGACCTAATGTGCACATGCTACAATAACCACGTGCTGACAACATTGAAGAAAAACATCGTGATGCAACCTGCAACATCGAGATAACCAATGTGTCAAACCTTCCAGCTGCCTTGGACGAGCGTATCGGGTATACTGTCCGTTCCCCAATAGCGGGAGGCCCGAGCCCTCCCAGCAGTGGGACGTTTATGGGCTGTTATTATAAATAATTGTATAATTTACAAAATTATGTCCTACAATTTGTATAGTAATCAGACATAAAACATTTAAAAAATAAAACGATCTTAATTGTTAAAAAAGATTTCATAAGTAACTTTTGACTGCGTTTTCATTTTAATTTTTTTTTGTTTTATTTTAAAAAGTTCCAAATTTCTTTGTTTGTTTCTATTGGTTATTAATACACAACAATATTTTATACTTTAACCACATTCTTTTCATGAAAATACTCAGTAACCTAAGACACACCAATAAATAACAAATAAGCAGTTAAGAAAGTGACATATGAAACTTTTATAAACAATTAGCTGATACCAGCCCGCTTCGCGTGCCGTATAATCCGTTCTTAGCTGACCTCTACTTGGCGAAAGGAAGGTCCATGCCAAATTTCAAGTCTATAGGTATTATAGTTCCTGAGATATCATGATGAATCACTATATACGTGGATTTCAATTATATATACCTATATAGATTAAATTTCTATTTTTATTTTTTTTATTGCAGGAGTTCTGCAGACAGGCAGACGGCCCACTTGGTGGAAAGCGGTTACCATCGCCTATGGACATTTGCAACACCAAAGGCGCTACAAATACGCTGCTGCTCTCTTAAAGGAGACTGGAACCTGGTCACTAATGCCGGAACACAACTCAAGGTTGTTATGGCGACATATGTTTATTCTTAAAGTTAACAATGGCTCATTTCTATCAAAATTAGAGGACTGAAATGAACCGCCTGTTTTTGATATTTGTAGGTAATATTAACTTAAATTTCTACTTTCATTTTTAAATCAGATTTCAAAATCACAAAGCATTAAATATAAGTATGTCACAACCATAAAGTATTCATTGACGCGGAATCACTAATCCAAATAAATTCCGATATTTTTCCAAAATTATGGACATCTAGGGGAATGTCGTCCGAGTCTTATTATTTATTCAAAAATATAAATTCAGCCGTCATGGGAAACGTCGTCACATACGAGCATGGCTAATAAGGGATTTATTTTAACAGCAAAATTATTTCTACTTTTGTATGGACGTCGGTAAAATTCGTGACGCGATAAATCGATGGCAAAAGTGACATGTGTTTTGAATACCATGTGTCATCTTATTTTTTCGCTGCCCTATTTCTTGTGATTTTTGGGGTCCCGTGGATCGTTGGAAGATCTGTTGTTACATGCATTTGGAGATACGATAACTCATGTTTGTAACGACCTTGTTTTTTGATTAAATTTAAACATACATTTTTGTTATAAGTTTGCTTTACATTTTCTTTAGTTAATTAAGTTGCGAATAAGTCCTAATCACCGTTTGGACAGACATCTACTTAATACATTTTTATACTAAAGAATCGCTGGAGGAAAGAAGGGGGAAGATGTTTGGCCATCTGCTACGACACGACACCTTCTTATGTACGTTAATCGAAGGCAAAGTGGAAGCAAGGAGAGGGAAGGGAAGACCAAGGCGAGCATTCGTGAATCAAATAAAAGAAAAAGTGGGTGTCGTGTCATACATAGAAGTAAAACAATTGGCTAATAATAGAGAAGATTGGAGGAGGCTCCACCGACAAGAGCATAGCTCTTAAATGATAGATAGATAGATAGAAAGAATCGCTGTTCAAATGATAATAAACACTAACTCGCCCGTGTCGCAAGTTAACTAATAATTAGGCTTTATGGTAATTAATTAAAAAGAAAACAAATATATATTTCTATATTATTATAACTTTTTTTACTGAAGAAAAATCAAATGTTTTAAATTGAATTTTGTTTTATTTTCATTGTTTTACTTTATCATAATTCGTTTCTAATACACAAACACCAAGAAAATAATTATTATTCCTGTTCTATTACTGGCCTACAGCAGACTGGCTGACGACCCAAACGTGATGGAAAGTGGTTACCGTCGCCTATGAACATTTGCAACACAAAAGGTGATACCAGTGTGCGGCCGGACTCGTAGATGCGACTGCAGCCTGGCCATTAACACCGGAACACAACTCAAGGTTGGTTTGGCGGCATGTTCTGGACCAGAGGGCTATGGGTTGATTTGTCGTCTCTTACAACAGGCCACCTGGCTACAGGTATAACTATTCTTTCGGTGTTCCTGTACCGATAAATTGTTCGTTATTATCCCCTCTTTTCTTTCACTTTCTCCCAATTACCTGGGGTCGGCACAATAATTATGTCTTTCTCTTCCACATTCCTCTATTCTGACTTACATCCACTGTCACACCACAAATCATGATACCAGCCTTCACACAATCCATCCATCTCTTTTTTAATCTACTTTTACATTTGTACCCATCAATCTTGTAGTTGAACATTCTTTTTGTCACGTCACTTTCATCCTTCCTTATTACATGCCTATACTACCTTAATCTTGTTCCTCTCAATTTTTCAGTCGCGGTTGCAACGTTCAAAGATCCCCCTACGTACTCATTTCTCACCTTATCTATTCTTCTAAACTACAGATCTATCTCAACATTCTCATCTCAGCTAAGTGGAGACGTTAGTGGTCCCATAGTCGGACTCATATAACATGTCCGGTAGTATGACAGATTTATATAATATATCTGACATTTTATTAATTCGTTATTATTCTATAGAGAGTATAATTTCAGCTATGTACATTCAATTTAAAAAAACATTGATTATAAATTCAAGTGGTTGCCAATTCGATTTCGCCGGAATACTCACATCCTTCCTTTTCTCTATAGTATTTTATTTGTCCCAAGTACTCCTGATTACCTTAAACAACGCTTTGAATTTCTTTCGTGCTCTCATAATTTACGCCCTTCTACTAAACTTAAATTGAACACTCCTGCGCATAATTCAACTTTTTACAACAATTCTTTTAGTGTTAAGGCTATACAGCTTTGGAACACGCTTCCTGTTACTATCAGACAAGCAAAATCGCTAGCGATATTCAAAACCATGATCAAAAAATACTATCTGTCGTTGGAATATGATATTTAAATTAATTTATAAATATTTATATATTTTTAGATATGTATTTGTATGGTATGTATATTAAGTATATATCTATGTAATATATAAAATATCTACATATATATCATTTATGTATTTATTATTAAAATGTAAGTAGTTCGTACTATATGTTACGTATACCGCCATCGCCATTATCATCTCAATGCATTCCTGGGGTCGTCTGGAAGAGATCGCTTTTTAGCGATAAGACCACCCTTTGTACACAACTAGATATAATTTTAGTCTTTAAGTTCATTTTTGTATTGGTGTATAATAAAGTGATATCTATCTAAAAGTGAACGACAAAAATCACTTACACTTCATAAACGCTGATATAATTGATTACCATACCATGTCAATCCTTTTTAATTGAACAAATATATCTACAGAACCATTCTTTATTTTATACGACTACTCTTACTTGCTTTGGTTTTTTTTGCACAGTCCCATATCTTGTCGGTATAGGGCTAGGGGGCCATGGCAATTATATTTTGCACCACTGAATGACCAGTTTGTACAGCAAGGAGTGTGGACAATAGACACCGGTGGACACATAGGTGCAGCTTTCGCGGTCGTGTGTCTTTATTACCAATGTTTTGCTTGGAAATTCCAGTCGATTCTTATCTGTGTGCTTTGAACTACTAAGATAGGTATTTTTGTAATATCATTTTTATTATTACAAGAAAGTTACCGGTAAAAGAGGTGGCTAAAATATTTAAATGATATTTTATAAAAAATTATATTTGAAAATCATTTTAGAAATACTTATTAAACACAAATTGAAATTGAAACAAACAATTTCACACGAGATGCAATTTTAAGGTCTATAGACATTTGTAATACCAAAGGTGCTACTAATGCGCTGCCGCTCTCTAAAAGGAGACTGGAACCTGGCCACTAATGCCGGATCACAACTCAAGGTTGTTATGGCGGCATACTCTAGTCCAGCAGTGGTAGCCATCCAGGCGGGCAAATACCCTACCACCTGACGTAAGGGTTGTTTTGTCACCTCTTACGACAGGCCGCCCGGCCGAAGAAAATTGTATGCTTTCTACCTTCCTGCACGGATATAGAGTTTGACATAGAGTACGGATCCTATCCCTGGTTTAGGGTACTTCGGTATTAGCTTCCAACTGACTACATACACCGCCGTGACATTCAAATTGTAGACGATCCTATTCTGAGAAGTAGTTTAGAACCATTGGCCCTTAGAGGTTACTTATGTGAAACACCGATTTGAATCAGTAGTTCATAGCCTCTTAAAGTACACATCGATGGCTCCTACGAAGACTGAGTCAAGTGCAAAATTCTAATTTTACAGGAGAGCGTGTCAAAGATTTTTTAAAGTTTAGTTTATATATTTTTTTGGTTTTATTATTAGAACTATGATTTCTCAGTTTGTGTTTTTATAACTAACTATCAATGTATGTGATTCATTAGGTATTACTAGTAGAATAGTAAATCTAATTAATTAACTTTCTGATATTTTGCAGTTAACTCAATATACGCCATTGGAATCATACATATTCTTACTGAACTAATTGTAAAACACTAGTATGTACGGTATCTGTAATTTTTTATGGTCCTAAATTCGGTAAATTATATTAAAAGTATGAAGACGTTTCGAATTATAAGAGATGACACGAAGTTTTGGAAATTTTCGTGCGCTGTACTCTCCTGAATTTCGTGATGCTTGCTCACCTCACCATATTTGCCTAACGTATACAGAAATACTGTACGACGTATAATGATACGTCGTACGGAAAACGTAACAGTTTCAATTTGCACCACTATACGCCTAATTATCTTCGAAACTGTTCGTATTTTCATTATTTTGTGATCTAGACTGATAAATAAGGTCTTCTGATGACCAAAACCATCAAAAAGTATAAATCCGTAAAATTCACTCGCGTTGCGTATACGCAACGCGTCCGATTATAAGCCTCGACGAAAGGCTCTCGTGCGACGACCGCGTAACATCCTCATGGACAAGGTCGACGATATCACAAAACGGCTGGCTCGGATCAGCCCGCCCGCGGTTAGGACGGCAGGCTGGCAGGCACCGACAGACAGACACAGACGGCGGCGTCGACGCCGCCAATCACGATCTCTCCACGTCCCTGCGAGGGACGCCAGGAGACACAGCCCCCCTATAGGATAGACTAGGCGTGTTGCTGGGAAGTTTCTTTCGCCGTTTCTTCTCTCCCAGCCATAACACGTTGCGAAACGGCAGTAAGATAGTATAGGCCACCGCGAACCGCCGATCCCGGTCCGCCGGGATCCTTCCTCTCGGGCTTTATATTACCCGTCGCCCGCTCTCAATTAGTGCATTGTGTCGCCCTATGGTGGGCATCATTAGATTCATCCCCCTCTCATGGCAACAGTCCAGCCGAGGTGAAACTCCCTAGGGAGCCCCCTCGAGCAAGTTGCCTCCCGGGCTCGAGCGCCTTCGCTTCGCAAAGGCACTCGCCCCGAAAACCCCGGTAAAGTTGTGAGGTCTTCGGACCAACAACATAAAGTCAAGTCCAATAAAAAAAAAAAAACTATACGCAGGAGCCAGCAATATTATATCCCGCCTGTACTGTATCCTATATTCTAATATACTGCCTGTACAATGCGGATAGTTCAAAAGCACTGTTTGAGCTTGTACCTAGGTCGCTAAGCTACCACCGCACCGCGTGCCAAAGACCGGAAGTATATCAACACTTCTTCGGCACTTGGCAGTCATCCATTGTACGTGACGCTTGTATACTATATGTTTGCAAGTTGTATCGTAAGTTTTCGCGGTTTTCCCAAAACGCTATAATATAGAGCTAGTCAAATACAAAATCTTAAATCCCAGCGAGGTAGGTAAGACATCGATTTAATTGATATTGCAGATGCCTACGAGTGATAGTAAACACTTATCGTCAAGTCTACCGTCTATTAGTATGCTTACCTATGTTTAATCAAATTAGCTATCAATAAAACATTGATTCTTGAGGTTCATCTCGTGTGACATGACCTAGTTTATTTATACCTAATTAATATATTAAATATTGCGATGTTATTAATACAATGTATAAATAACCTTCATTCTGGGGTTAATAGTGATTATAACAGTTCAGCTGATCATAAGTATTAATTTTAATTTATTATTCCTAATTATAGTTGCACAATCACAATCAAAGACACGAACTCCCGAGAGGAAGAAATACACATTCGTGTTCAAAATGCCCTCAGGTGCAGTGCTGCCTTACATAAGGTGTTAGTGTCCAGACTCCGAAGCAGGAAAACTATAATTCGCGACTACAAAACTATCATTTGACCAATTTTGATGTACGGCTGTGAGCCCTGGACACTGACACTTAAGGAGGAGAACCAATTGTTGGTCACAGAGAGGAAGGTTCTCAGAAAAATCTTGGGTCGAACAATAAAAGTAGATGGCAGCTGGAGGGTCCGAACCAACTCCGAAATAGAAGACCTCATGACTGAGCCCAACATAATTAGGGAGATAATATCTCACCGTCTCCGCTAGCTCGGTCATGTAGAACGGATGGAGGAGGATCGGGGAATAAAGAAAGCATACTTGGGGCGACCAGTCGGTCGGCGACCGGTTGGTCGTCCCAAATATCGCTGGAAGGACAGAGTGGAAGCTGACCTGACCGCACTACAAGCCCACAACTGGCAAGACACTGTGCAAGACAGAGGAAAGTGCGTGCTCTCGTATCGGAGGCCAAGACTCACTTTGGGGAGCTGAGCCAGCGGAATCAGTTAGTTTAGTTAGTTAATTATAGCTGCACAAGACCGGTGTACGATATCAACAAAATAACAATCTAGAACATAATACACGAGTCATAAGTACATGCTCGCACGTGTGTCACCCGCTTCAGCATTCTACATCCATGATCAGACTGATTTGACATTACTCTTACTCTACTATTAATTTGAATAATATTTATTTAAATTAAATTTTGTTGGTTTCTTTTTCATACTTTTAATGCTGCTAAAGAGAGTGACCATTAAGTTGATATTTCTGTTTTTCCAATTTACATGAAGCAACGAAAGTTGATACATATACATGGATGTACAATGTCTGTTTTTGTCTGCCGATTAAAAAAATATGACTCAATCAATGTCATTTAATGTCCTCGTGTCCATTCAATTCGACGCCTTTCAACCAAATTAGTTAAATTTGCTTGAATCAGTCTAAAACAAAGACTGTGCAAATGAAACAAATATAATAGGGTAAACTATACCATCGTTGACATCCCACTCAAAATTTTAAATATAGTCAAGGTGGCGAAGTCTGCCAGTGGGGAAACTCGATACACCTCTCATTATTTCTGTGTTTGAATAGTTACGACGACAACAAATCAGTCAGTGAAGGTAAGATACCTTTAAATTCTCTCTTCGAATTATAGTTGGCGTTAAATTCTGTTTAAAAATCTATAAACGTACATTTTTTTTTTAATCAAAACGCCTTTTCTTTGTAAGAGTATTTAGTTATTACAGCAAAGGCATACAAACACAACCCCTTTTACTAATTAAAAATTTGGTCTTTGTGTTATTTAAAACAGCCTAAACAATTTCACATGAATCAATCAGCCTCAGGGCTGCCACTAATAGGGCGCTAATAACGGAAATATTCAAAAAACGGAACATCAAAAACAGTATGACCATTGTATTAACCACAAAAGAGTCTCGTATCAATTTCTTGCATTATAAACATCTGTTTTCGATCTATTTTCGACCTTATGTCAAAAATATAGGGGTTGTTTGGACGATATTGGCTTATGGAATACGATACTTGAACCAAATTAATAGCTTATCTTGAATCTGTTACTCGATTATTATGTCATTCAGTCACTCATTGCGTGGGCTTCGGTAGTTACTTTACAGAATAGGGCTGCCAATTACACGTGTTTTAATAACGCAAGTCCACAAAAAAGTAGGTTTTCCTGCTGAATACGAATCTAAAGTGAAAATTGGAGGTCAATGAGCAAATCATAATCGAGAAAACCCCAAAAAATCATAGTTATTATTTGGTCATAATAACAGCCCATAAACGTCCTACTACTGGGCTCGGGCCTCCCGGACAGTATGCTCGCAAAGCTTGTCCAAGGCAGCTTGGCAGTTTTGAAACATCGGTTATTTCGATGTACAGGTTTCTTCACGATGTTTTCCTTCACCGTTGTTAGCACGTGGTAATTGTAACAATATGCACATTAGATCAGAAAACTGCCTAAGTGGTGTATGCATGCATGCATGTTTGCTGAAGAGTTTCTTGCACTGCTTCTTCTCTTCAAGCCAAAACATGTTGTGAAGCGGTGTTAAATTAGATTAGGCTCCCATAGAGAATAATAACCATAAACAAAATTAAAACTAAATAATTAAAATAAAAAAGTTGGCGGTAGGCTAAATAAAACTTTAACAATACTCATTGACAGTTGACATCTTTGTCTTTGTGATGAAGATGTTTATATATATTTTAAACTTCTGTAAAATAATAAAATTTAATTGTCCAGGTTAAGTTTAGAATTTTCATTCATTTCATTTAAAATTGAAACTTTCACAATTTTTTTATTCGGAACTATCCATAAAAAGAAAGAAATTCAACAAAATAGGTAGACAGAATAATAGTACTCTATCCGTCAAACGCAAGCAAAATAACCGCAAATTACCACCCAACCCTGCCGCCCGGGGGTGTAATGTACCCGCGCATTGTGTCCGTCGGGCGGCGGGTTATCTGCCATCTAGACTTTGGTTGCGACCGTAATCAGAGAGCGCGCCCTATCAACTCGGATTATTAGCAGATGGGGCCTTTTGTACCCCACGTGGGAGTTTGCGGGTTGTATTAAGCATTTTATTTGGACTTCTTGACTATAATATAATGTGCTTTTAATAAAAAAATAATATTTCGTTTAGATTTTAAAAATTAATTGGCGCAAATGTATTTTTTAATATATGTGTATTGTTAGTAGATTTGAAAACCAGCATTAAGCATGATAAATTGGATAAGTTCGTGTGAATCCACACAAAGTATTTGCTGACTACGAAACGAAAAAGTGTATTTCATTTCTCATCCTCGGAAAGTACGCTTGAGCTAACCTGATCAGAGGGATGAAAACAAGAGTTTTCGTCCATGAGAAACGAGTTTTTTCAAAAAAATATAATAAACTATGCGAACCATATTTGAACTTTTTATACAGCCACTGTTAATATACTTATAAATTACTTTTCACTAAATTATTATTTTAATTTACATAAATCTGAGCTAAATATTTACTATCATCAATGACAAAAAATACTGACTGGTTGAATGCCACAGAAAAACTAATTTACTTAACGTGTCATAAACATGGCCTAATAAATGAGTTTATCAGATTCAGATATGCATTTAACGCCTGATTCATTAAAGAAGTAGTTAGAATAGAATAGATTAGAATATAATTTATTACATAAACTGTCACATACATATAATTTAAAGAAGATGTTATATTCTTTGTAGGAACGACAGTTTGTCCTTTCGAACGTGCAGTACAAGCAGTTTCTAATGTTGCCTGGCCATTGTATAACATTATTATTATCATGTTAGTAAGTTTTCTGTTATTCATCACAAAGAGAAATGTCACATGATTAAAAATACTTATATAAATTTAACATTAGTTAACTAGTCAATTTAAATATAAATAAATTAAAGTAATAAATTATGGTATAATTATTTATCTGCATTTCATTAATTAATTTAATATTGTTTTTAGCATTAAAATATTCTGTAACTTAACTAAATTTACTCCCAAAAGCATCTGTTAATTAACCATTCTGAAAGCTTTCTTTTAAATAATGGCATGCTTTTAATTTCCTTAAGATGTGAGGGCAGCTTATTATATATTAGGATTGCCATGCAGTAAACATTATTTTTGTATAACGACAGTCTAATGTTGTTAGTTAGTTAGTTGTTTTGTTAGCTAATCAGTTTTATTTACTTTGCTCATATTCGAAATGAAAAGCAGAGTATTAACCTCGGGTGAAAGGCGTATGTAGCTCGTGCCTAAATAGGTCACTTTCATCCCTTGTGTAACAATCTACTAGTGAGCATAAATATCTCATATCTCAATAGTTACAATAGCACTTAAAAATATATAAGTGTTATATTAGTTTGGGTCAGTCTATGTTCGAGGGTGACATAATCTAATTCCAACTAATTTCCTTGAAATTATTTTTAAGCCTATATTTTTTTTTTACTTAAAAGAAGTGGGCACATTTTTTTATTTCTTTATAATCATATATCACACTCCCTGTTGACTTACATTAAATGTCAGTAAGAAACAACTTTTCTGTAATTTGAATACAGCATTGTATTTGTATAGCGGCATATTGATCATAATATACCTATTCATACTTACTTGCATCCATATAGCCCAGTAGTTTCCGTAGTACATGTCTGTGACATACAAAGATAGATAGATGGACTTGGCGATTTCAGGAGGATTCTGTATTTGAGGCCGTCGCCAATGGACATTTGCAACATCAAATGTGTTACCAATGTGCTGCCAGCGCCAAATGAGAAGCTGGAACTTGGCCTTTTTTATTTTGTTTTATTGCATGAGTTCAGCAGACAGGCAGACGGCTCACCTGATTGGAAGCGGTTACCGTCGTCTATGGACATTTGTAACACCAAAGGTGCTACCAATGTGCTGCCGCCCTCTATGCATATGCGGTCAGAAGAGTTAGGCAGTTCACTGACGAAGAGACATCACGTCCTATGGTATTTTACTTTGAGGTAACGCTGTTGACTTAGAGACCATATTTGTTTTACAAAAAAGAGCCGTAAGGTCAACTTACAACCTCGGCCCTCGGGAGTCTCTTAGAAAACGCTTTAAGGAAATTGGTATTATGACGGTCGTCTGCTAATATATTTTTAATAATATAATTTATATTCGTAATAACTTGAGTGCCTACAAGCAGTATAAGGATGTTCAGAATTTCAACACCAGGCATTGTAATTCTTTTATTTTCATTGTGTCTTGGTCTTATTGAGTATGCACTGTTTGCTACAACTCCATTAATTCTTCAAAAAGTAATTCTGTAACATACTTCTGTATTAACTTATTAAAAAAAAGAGAACTTGAGATATAAATAAAATAAAAAATATAAAGAAAAACAATATTTAGCTAGACGTGTTGCTGGGGAGTTTCTTGCCGCTTCTTCTCCTTAACAGCAATAACACGTTACGAAGCGGTGTACATAGAATAGGAAGAAAAATTAATTTTTAACTTGTATGTATGTATGTACCTTCAAAAAGTGTTCTCCAGTGGAACTTATTTTGAATAAAAACTTTTTAATTTGAATTTGAATCTAAAGGGAGACTGAAACCTGGCCACTAATGCCCGAACATAACTCAAGGCTTATGGTGGCATACTATAGACCAGGGGTGATAGCAATCCAGACTGGCAAGTAACCTACCACCTGGGGTTGTTTTGTCGCCTCTTAGGGCAGGCCGTCCGGCCGCAGGAAATTGTATTCTTTTCCGTTCCTGCACGGGTAAAAATGGATGCACAGATGGCCACTGATGCCGAAACACAAGTCAAGGTTTTTATGACAGCATCTCTATTTCATTTTTTGTCGCCTCTCTTGCGAAACCCCCCAAGAAGTTGGCCAAGAAGGCCGCAAAAATCAATATTCTTTGGCTATTCCTGGACAGATATGGCTACGGACGAATAAATATAAAATTAATTTCTTTTGATATGAAACCTTTAAGCACATGAAGACGCAGGTACTTGTATAAGTCGTGTGCAGAAGGTTTGCCGATGAAGCCCCTCCCGCTTCCTACAACCGCGACCCGCGGTTGTCTGGTTCTTAGTACTACTTAGACTTAGTAGCAAGCGGGAGGTGAGGTCATCGGCAAACCTTCTTTCTGCGCACGACTTATATTTTTATTAATAATAAAGTGAAATTGACACCTCCAATCTATCACTATTTTTTGCAAACTTACTTCGGGTGTCATGATTGACTCGTATGCAAAAAGCGATGCCAACTGAGGGCGGGGTGTCTTGACAAATTTACGGCACATTTTTTGCCATAACAGGTTTTATGGTTCCTGTAAGTGGTAAACGGTTGTGTGAAAAGATTAAGAACCACGTGGTGTCCTGATTTCAAGTTATTTTTAGCACAGTGACACTCTATTATTCTAATATTTTTATTCTTGTCGAATATGATAGCATTTGTTTTATTGCTGGAGTACAGTACACAGGCTGATGGCCCAACTGTGATGGAAAATGGTTACCGTCGCATTTGAACTTTTTTTATTGGTCTGCAAAATTGAATATAGATTATAAACATAGATTTTTTTTTCAAATATTGACTCGTTTCATAGCTTAACACTATATTCTGTTAATGCAAACACGGCATGCATAATATAATTGATTGTTTACGGACTATGTATTTATGATCTTAGAGTGGTGAAAACAAAATACAAGTAGGCGTGACAAAGTTAAGAGGATTTAAGCAGTCTTGAGTCGTTTCTTAATAGACGGAGCAGAGTCGGCGAATATGTCGACTTCTGTACGTACGGTATTTCTGTAGTTCATCATTCTGTATAGGGGAGAATGTTGAACTATATTAGTTCTTACTTGTGGTAGATTAAAAGTTTTGCGATTAATTAAGCGACTTCCGTTCCGGGGGACACAAATGGTTAAATTTTGAAGTGTAATACTAGAATGTACTATTCCATTTAAAATATTATAAGTTATTATAATGTCTGATATTTTCCTTCGTGGTAATATTGTAGTGCTGAATGCGATCATCATAGGATTGTAAAGAACGGCACTTATTGTTTGATAAGCTAAATAATACAAGAATTTTTTTGTACCCTTTCAATACGATTAGAATGTATTTGATAGCATGGATTCCATACTACACTACAATATACTACGTACCAAGCTGTAATAAATAGTAATGGTTAATTTGGGCTCTTTGAACATTTTCATAATACGAGAAATGAAACCTGATAATTTGGATGATTTTTTTATTATGTTGTCTATGTGAAACCTGAAGCTTAAATTACTATCAAGGGTAATCCTAAAGTCCCGGATAATGAATGTTTCTTTTATTGCGTCATTGGCAGTTAGATATTCGGCACTATGAGTTAAATAAAAAAAATTGCAACACTAAAGGTGCTGTCGGACTCTTAGATGGGACTATCTAACTCTATCTCTTATTCTATTATATCTCAGAAAGAAAAACAAATTACAGTACTTCTTTATTGCTGGAGTTTAGCAGACAAGCTGATGACCTGTTGGAAATCAGGTTTTTTAATGGAAAGTGGTTATCAACGCTTATGGACGTTTGCAACACCAGAGCCAATTACATTGTTGTCAGCCTTTAGGATGGAATAGCGATGCGATAAAGAAGATGGGATTGCTAATTAACTAATGAAAACAATCATACCATAATTCGCAGAACACACTAAAAATTTCCTTTCCCCGACCATGAATTCCAGAAAAAAAACATACCGCACCACTAACAAACCGTTGTTTATGTCATGCACATGACGTTAATAGCTTCCATCTTAACTTTAATTTAAAGTACCTGTCACAATACTAACTAATGTTAAAATATAGAAAGCTCATATTTCCGTTCTTTATTTTAGAATGTCTACGAATCCAATTAAAACATATAACTTGGCAAAGTTTATTCTTTCCGATTTCTCCTTTTGTATCGATTCCTCGTTTGTCATCATTCTCTTATGAACACGTAGTGCCTACCTACGTGTAATATGTACTTTAGAACACGATAACTGTTTAACCAGTACATGCTTTGCCAGGGTTTAAACTTACGCATTTGGAGTAATACGCGTGCCTTAGCTACTAAATAAACCACGTGATTTGTTATTTTATTAATTAGTTACTATTCTGACATAAAAACAATATCCTGTAACTTGAATCATTGTAATCCTTTAGATACACTTCATGTCACCACAAAAACTCTTATTAAATATATTGTATGATATATTAGGTTGGGGAAAAAGTTTCTTCGTATTTTATATAAAAATTCAAAAGGTTTTTTTATAAAGTTTATTTACATTTGACTAAAGTATGTAGGTGCCATTTTGTTGGATAACTTTTTGCCATCTTGTAGGTAGGGACGTGATCCCATTGCTATAAAAATTTTGGAGCTTCTGATCAAAAAACTGCGTCAAGTGGTTTTAGCAGTCCTCTCGTGATGTTAACCTGACACTGCCTAAGGAATTCTGCAGAGACCGAAACAGATGAAAATCTGAAGGTGCAAGGTCAGGACTATACGGTGGATGCATTAACACCTCCCAGCCAAACTCTCGTAATTTTTGCTGAGTAGCTAAAGATGTGTGAGGTCTAGCGTTATCATGGTGAAAAACCACACCCCTTCTGTTGATTAATTCCGGCCGCTTTCTCTCAACTTTTCGCTTTAATCTCATCAGTTGTTCGCAGTACAGTTCAGAATCGATTGTCCAGCCTGACGGTAACAGCTCGTAATGAATAATGCCCTTCCAATCCCACCATACACACAGCATCACCTTGTTGCGAGTTAACCCGGATTTGGCCACAGTCTGTGAAGCTTGACCGGCCTTTGACCACGATCTTTTTTACACGTTCTTGTCGTACGTGATCCACTTTTTATCATCAGTTATCAGCTTATTCAAAAATGGTTCGGTTTTGTTACGTCGTAATAAAGAATCACAAATGAGTACACGGTTCGTTAGGTTTCTTTCAGTGAGCTCATGAGCCACCCAAATATCGAGCTTTTTGTGTACCCAGCTTTTTTCAAATACGCCAAAATCGTTTTGTGGTCAATTCCCAGTTCTCCAGCTACATCGTAACTACTAATATGCCAATCTTGCTCCACTTTTTCAAAAATGGCATCAATTTTGTCCGTAACAGGACGACCAAAGCGACGTGCATCTTTGATATCAAAATTTCTGGATTGAAAATGCTTAAACCAAATTTGCGCTACTCTCACAGATACTGCATTAGGTTCATAAACATCACAAATTTTTTTTGCGGCTTGTGTTGCATTTTTACTGTTTGTAGATAATGTTGTATAAACTAGATGGCGCCACTGGAAAGTTACATCGCGGTATGGTTTGCATTCTATATGTACATAACACGGGTGCATTTAATTTGAATGTGGTTGGCACTCACTGCAATAAAATATTCTTTGAGATCTATATGTTTATAATTTTATTATATCGTATAGAAAATCCCCTCTCTCCCAGGACTGATTAAACATTTTTTGGTCCTTGCTTGAGTCGGATACGGATTAAATCAAAGAGCGTTTTTGATAAGTCCTGGGTGGATAAGGACTTGGTTCCGGGGGTACGGTGAAGAGCCGTTTGGAACCTACTAGCAAGAGGGAAGTTCAGTACCAGGCGGGGTACTGATCAGTAGACCGTCCGATAACTGCAGGAGGGCAGTGGTCGGAGGGAGGAGCAGGGTTGTGACCAGGAGGGGTCCAACCAATCAGGTAGCAGCAGGGGGTGCGGCAAAGGCGTGACGTCAACATCAAGCGGCCAAGTGCGTGGTCGTGGTGACATCATTGAGCGGCTAAGTGCGTGTAAGTTGTGACGTCATTAAGTGGCTAAGTGCGTGTGCGTCGTGACGTCATCCAGTAGTGAAGTGCGAGTGTCATCCATGGAATAAACTGTAAGTACTTTGATATTATTAGTGGTAAAAGTTAGTCAATTTTGAACGTTAAATTCATTCGTTAATGGACTTGAAATAATTTTATCGATTTGTCACTTGTAAAATTTTAGAGTTAATTTTAGGACTTAGAATAGTTTTAAGAATTTGGTTCAGACGGGGAACCTATGCCCAATTTTTTTTTGATGTCGTGTTATTTCAAACACTTAGAATATTTTTGAAGAAAATTTACTTGTAGTTTGGGACTTAGAAAATTTTTAAGAATTTGTATCATTGAAACTTTAAATTGAAATTGAACTGTTATTGTAAATTTGGAGTTAGTTTATTTTTCTTTAATTATGATGGAGTCTAAGATACATTTACAATGCGATTTGCAAAAACGAATTGAGAAAAGTTTTCTGAATTTCAAAAAGTCTTCTAAAGAAAGATTAACTAAAGATTATATGGAAAGTAGATTGGAATCGTTAGAAGCAATGTGGGCTCAATATTTGAGTAATCATTCAAACATTGTTAGTAGTAGTGATGTTAAATTATTACAAGCTACAAAATATGTAACTGATGATTTGTTTTATGTTACCGAGGAGTGTTATGTAGAGTATAAATGTGTATTGAAGTCTAAGTTATCTGCTTTTTCAACAAATGTAACACAAACATCGCAACATGCTAATTGCTCTAACCATAATAATTTGAAATTACCTAAAATAACTATTCCACAGTTTTCTGGTGATTATAGTCAATGGTCTACATTTCGATTTGTTTGTATCTCTTGTGCATAAGTCAGAGATTGACAAAGCACAAAAGATGCAATATTTGAAAGGGCTTCTGTCAGGAGAGGCAGAGCAATTAGTAAGGCACATTAATATATCTTCCGATAACTATGATAGATGTTGGTCAATGCTTGAGGAGAGGTATAATAATAAGAGGTTTCTTACATATTCTGTTTTAAAAAGATTGTTTAATCAGAAAATAATTTCGTCAGAATCACCAACACTGTTAAAAGAAATGATAGATACAACTACAGAATGTCTTGGTTCTTTAGCTAATTTAGGAGTTGATGTATCTACTTGGGACGTTATAGTAATTTATATGCTTACATTAAAGATGGATTCTGAGTCCAGAAAACAATGGGAATTACAGATAGCTAGCAACTCTTCACAAGATTTACCAACTATGACGCAATTTAAGGAATTTATAACCAGTAGATATCGCGCGTTAGAATTCTTGGACTCAGGAGCCAAATTTAACAATCGGTCTTATACTCATAAACCTAAGACATTTCATGTAGCAAATGTGGTGTGTAAATTTTGTAGCGATAATCATCGTTTAGCTAACTGTAAACAGTTTGCCAACGCAGAGGTACAGGCTCGTCGTGGTTTCGTTGAGAAAAACAGAATATGTTTTAATTGTTTGGGTGCTAAACATTCAGCCAAGTTTTGTTTGTCAAAGATATCGTGCAGGGTGTGTAATCGCAAACATCATTCGTTGCTTCATCCTAATGGTTCCGGGAATGCAGGTTCATCGTTAGGTGGTGCAGGTACAGGTTCATCAACGAGTGAAGTTGGCGCGATATCATTAGTTAAGAGTGGAGCAAGTACTTCCGCTCCTGTTGTGTGCTTTTCATCAGGCGGGATGGAAGCACGTAGTCAAGTGCTGCTCGCAACAGCACTCGTACGAGCTGAAAATAACAAGGGGGATCAATATACTATCAGGGCTTTGCTTGATCAAGGTGCACAAGCATCATTTATTACGGAAGCAACAGCTCAGTACTTGGGTCTTAAGAAGTCCCCAGTAAAAGGATATATATCAGGTTTAGAAGGAAATCAGAGTGTTTCAGCTAAAGGTAGGACAACTTTAACCTTTAGCTCGATTTATGACGCAAAGGTAAAATTATCAGTAGATGTTTATATACTAAAGTCTATAACTACTCTTCTACCTAGCAAGAGAATAGTAACTTCTGAGTGGGTATGTGACTTACCGTTAGCTGATCCACAGTATAACACACCTAACAAAATTGATATTTTGTTAGGTGCCGAAGTATATAGTAAAGTTATTCAAGACGGTGTTAGAAAAGGACCTGAAAACAACTTGGTGGCTCAAAATACTTCGTTGGGCTGGATATTATCAGGTAGAGTTACAGCTTTACATCAACCAACAGCGAATGTAGTAGTTATGCATTCCTGTGTCGAGGTTAACGATATGTTAAAAAGTTTTGGGAACTGGAAGCTGAACCTCAGTTAAATAAAGGTGGTATACTCACCGATGAAGAGAAGCGATGTGAGGAGTTCTTCAGTTATACGACTACCAGGGATACGACTGGTCGATATGTGGTTAGGTTGCCATTCAAGAACGAAGAACTGGATCTGAAAATAAAGAATAGTAAGAAAATAGCGGGAAATAGATTAAAATTTGTAATAAATAAATTAGAAAAGAATTCGGATATAAAAGCAAAATATTCACAAGTTATGGAAGAATATTTATCACTGGGACATTTAGAAAAGGTACCGGAAGAGGAAGTAAATAATTCAAAAGCAGTATACTTACCTCACTTTGCAGTAGTAAGGTTTGACAAAGATACAACTCAGGTCAGAATAGTCTTCGATGCTTCCTGCAAAGGTGAAGATGGAATTTCGCTTAATGATCTTCTGATGGTCGGTCCAAGATTGCAGCCAGAGTTGCGACATCTCTTAATGAAATGGAGGTTAAACCGGATTTGTTTATCGGCAGATATCATAAAGATGTATAGGCAGATAAAAGTAGCACAGCAAAACATAGATTTCCAAAGAATTCTTTGGAAGGAAAATGCTGAAAGTAAAGTAACAGATTATCGATTGTTGCGGGTTACATTCGGTACTGCGTCGGCTCCATATCTGGCTGTAAAAGCATTACAGCAAGTTGCTATCGATGAAGGGGTGAAGTATCCGATGGCAGCGGGAAGAGTCGTTCAAGACTTTTACATGGATGACTTGCTGACTGGTTGTGATACAGTTGAGCAAGGAATAATAATTTATAATGAGATGAATGAATTACTACAGAAAGGAGGATTTAAGCTACAGAAATGGTCGAGCAACAGTAAACAGCTATTAGATAGAATTCAAGAAAGCAGAGATGGGATAGGTATGAATGAAGAACTAAAACTCAAAGTAGATGATATAATGAAGTTGTTAGGACTTACCTGGAACAGGATTATGGATACCTTTCAATATACGGTGTTGCTACCGCAGGTTCAGGAACCTATAACAAAAAGAATAATTTTGTCAGACGTAGCACGTTTATTTGATCCGCTTGGTTGGGTTGCACCTGCAGTAATACTCGCAAAAACGATGATACAAAAGCTGTGGTTATCGGGTGTAGCATGGGATGAAGCAGTTCCAAGCAATATTTTAAATGAATGGCTTACCTATCGCAGGGAACTTACTCTCCTTTCCACGTTGCAAATACCTCGCTGGCTTAACACTAGTGCAAATAATGTCCTTGTTGAACTCCATGGATTCAGCGATGCCTCCAAATTGGCATACGCTGCGGCTGTCTATATCAGAGTTGTTGGTGAGAATGGAGATGTTCATGTTTCGCTTGTAACAGCCAAAACGAAAGTAGCGCCAATTAAACAAATTTCTATTCCGCGACTGGAGCTTTGTGGAGCGGTTCTCGTTACGAAACTTTTAATTGAAGTGGCAGAAACGCTTAATATCTCAAAAGATGCATCCAGGCATGGACCGATTCTACGGTGGTGCTTGCATGGTTGAACAGCCATCCAAGTCGTTGGCAGACGTTCATAGCAAATCGAGTGTCTGAAATTTTGACGACATTAGAAGCCCATCAGTGGTCTCATGTGCAATCGAAATCGAATCCTGCTGATTGCGCATCGAGAGGTCTTAAACCCTCAGAATTATTGGGTAGTAAATTATGGTTTGAAGGTCCCGAGTTTTTGCATGAAAGGGACATCAAGTACAGTAAAGTAAAAGATTTAGATACAGAATTAGAAGAAATTAAAGTTAATTTGGTTGCTAGCAATGATGACATAATTTGGAATAAATATTCGACTTTAAATAAACTTATCAGAGTGGTTGCATATATGAGACGTGTATTATCATGGAGAAAGAATACGAGCATAAAGAAAGGATTTTTAAAAGCGGAAGAATTACGAGAAGCAATGGATGTATGTGTGAGGAAATGTCAAAGGAAAATTTCGCTGAAGAGATAAATTTTTAATGATTAATAAATTGGGGAAATTGAAGGGGCAGATGAAATCGTTGACTCCTTTTATAGATGGAAATGACAATTTACGAGTTGGAGGAAGGTTGGACAAAGCACCACTCAGTGAAGGTCAGAAACATCCTCTACTACTTCCGAAGAAATCTAATCTCACAGATTTGGTGATAGCTGATGCACATTCAAAAAACACTACATGGCGGACCGCAGTTGATGTTGGCGTACCTAAGGTCCAGATATTGTATACTGGGGGCGAAAGATTTAGTGAAACGTCATATGCGTACCTGTGTAAAATGTATCAGATATTCGGCCAAAACTACAACGCCATTGATGGGACAGTTACCGTCGTCTAGGGTAACACCAACACGCCCATTTAGTAATAGTGGCGTGGATTTTGCGGGTCCAATTAATGTGCGAATTTCAAAGGACGGGGTCAACATGCCTACAAAGGTTACATTTGCTTGTTTGTGTGCATGGCTACGAAAGCCATACATATTGAAGTAGTTAGCGATTTGACGACACAAGGGTTTTTAGCTGCCTTTAAAAGATTTGTGTCTCGTAGGGGTTATTGCTCCAATTTATGGAGTGATAACGGAACAAATTTCGTAGGAGCGTCTCGGGAGCTAGATAAATTGTTCTACGCGGCAAAATCGGGGTTGCATAAAGAGTTAGCAGAAACTTTAGCATCAAACGGAACTACGTGGCATTTTATCCCGCCACATTCACCAAATTTCGGAGGGTTATGGGAGGCCGGTGTGAAGTCGGTCAAGTTTCATTTGCGTCGAGTAATTGGTGATACAACCCTGACGTACGAGGAGCTGGCAACAGTTCTGACTCAAATTGAAGCGTGCCTAAATTCTAGACCACTTTCACGTATTGAGAGTGATTCAGATGGGTTTGAGGTTCTCACCCCGGTCACTTCCTCGTTGGGGAGCCTTTACTTGCAGTTCCAGAGCACAATTTTGAATCACAAAACATAACTAGCCTCCGTAGATGGCAGTTAACTCAGCGGATGATGCAAAATTTTTGGCGACGTTGGTCGCAGGAATATTTAACCACATTTTTGCATCGATACAAATGGGCTTCGCAATCTCCGGAACCAAACATAGGGGATTTAGTATTAATTAAAGAGGAGGATTTGCCTCCTTCACGATGGTTGTTGGGACGGATTATTACCAAGCATCCGGGCAGTGACGGTATAACACGAGTTGTATCACTGCGTACCAAGGCATCTGTCATAAAAGACCTACTTCTAAACTTTGTATTTTACCTTATTCTAATGTTTAATTTTCAAATTATTGTTTTTATTTTTGAGTTCTATGGTTTTTTTTGTATCTTTCTTTATGTGTGATAAAGAACAAATGTGTCAATTTGTTCTTAGGGTGCGGAATGTTTGTAGATAATGTTGTATAAACTAGATGGCGCCACTGGAAAGTTACATCGCGGTATGGTTTGCATTCTATATGTACATAACACGGGTGCATTTAATTTGAATGTGGTTGGCACTCACTGCAATAAAATATTCTTTGAGATCTATATGTTTATAATTTTATTATATCGTATAGAAAATCCCCTCTCTCCCAGGACTGATTAAACATTTACCTTTTTTGTAGTAAAATTTTAAAATGTATCTAATTTCTTCATTAGATTCACTCATTTTAACAATAAGAAAAACAAGTGAAAATCACACATTTTCCTAATTTAAATTTGGAATTGTCTTCTTTAAAATTAAATCTTTTTAATGATACCAAAACCAGTCAGATATAAATGGTATAGGCCAAAGAGATCTTATTACAAGTTCATGTATACTATATGCGAAAAGACTTTTTCCCCAACCTATTATGTCTAAAGCCGTTACAAATATCTGAAATTGCTTTGTGCAATTCCAAGCTCAAAAATAAGCTGATAGCATCTCTCTGTATTGACAATAATACACATATTATAATAAATTAAATAAATTTACATCAAAGCGCGTGCGGCTCCAAAGAAAGATTTGTATCACTTATTATGTTAAATCATAAGTCAACCCTTATAATCTAGATAGAAATCCCAAAAACCCGTTCGAAGCGCGTGCGTCCGCGCAGCATCCCAGCCCTGTTCGAAATTCAAACGTTTAACCCTATAACGCGTGCCGAGATCAATAAGACCCACCTTCAGACTCCCATTGTACCTTTATCTCAATCCCTTTATCCCATAAGGGTTAAGGGTACGAATCGTGCGCAAGGATTCTGTAATGTCTCACGAGCCCTTTGTTGGGGTGTAAAATAACCCTAACTTCTTTTGCCCTTTATTGGAGTTATTTTATATCTTTTGTTGAATAGAAGTAAATAACTGTCGCTTTTCTGGAGACCACCTTTAACTGTCGGAGATAAAAGCATTACATTGAGTGAAGATGTTTCCACTTATACTTCTTATCAATAAACTAGGAAGTTTTTTTTTATTTTAGCAAATATGAAAATAAATATTAAATGCAACACACCTACATCGTTAGATAAACTGAGAATGTAATTTAATTTAATTTAAGTTACCTGAAAGAGATCGATTTATGCTTTAAGATGTTTTTGTAATTGTTTACTTCGGTGTGCAATGTAGCTGTTATCTCTCTATCAAATAA
The DNA here is from genome assembly GCA_039645545.1 of Dendrolimus houi. Lineage (NCBI taxonomy): Eukaryota > Metazoa > Arthropoda > Insecta > Lepidoptera > Lasiocampidae > Dendrolimus > Dendrolimus houi. The sequence goes on from CM077131.1 coordinate 5,320,816, forward strand.
TAATATCAGTGACCTCGCAAGTGATAGGTTTTAAAAGTTGTAAGAAGTTTCTCAGGCGTCGACTATAGCAAATCAAGTTTTCAGCGGCATTCGATTTTTAAATCCATCCAAAACACGTGCACTAAACCGTGGGACCACACATGTACACGGGCGATTTCAAAATTCGAAAACCAGATTTCTTTCTTCATCAATATTCACAATATTAGACGAAGCCCCTCTTTTTTATCTATTTTTTTGTACGGGTTTTGTAACGACTTTTTTCCATCGAAAAAGACGATGGTGACCCGTGACCTGTAAGACCCTTTGAGCAGCGAACGGTTGAATGTTGGATCTAGTTTGAAAAAAGCGTGTCTACGAGCTTTGTATTGGACAATGAATGGATCGTCTGGAACGGATTGTATGTGGTTTGGGCGGTTTCTCAATGCGTTATGTGCTGAGAATTTGCCGTTTGGTTTTATCATGTCTTGTGTCCCCTTAAAAATTGTACAAACTATTTGTGAAGAACATAGAACAGACAAGCGTTACAAACCTTAGTATATATGTTACAGTTAGATTTACAGTCAAGTCTAGTTAACTATAATTTTATAAAGTACTTACACAATATTACGTCTGTCTGTTCCGGCTAATATCTGAAACAGCTGGATCGAGTTTGTCGGGACTTTCACTGGCAGATAACTGATGTTATAAGGTACTTATTCCTTATGTGTCATAAGTTACTTTCTTAGCGTACTTTTTTTTGAGTTCCGCAAAAAAAACACGCGCGGACGAAGTCACGGGCACAGCTAATCTTAAATATAAAAATCCATTGGTCTGGTCACCGATTTTGATGAATTTTTGTGTGTGTGTGTTTGAGTGCGGAACCCATTTACATTCATAATTGGACCCGTTAGGTGGCGCTGCAGTTAAATGGGTTCTAGATTTTTATTTTCTTAGTACAAGATAACGTCTGTCGGGCCTACTAGTAAAAAAATATTAATAACTTTGTAAATTAAAATTGAATTATTCTAAACTCTCATAAATCACTATTAGCAATTAAATCGGGAAATTATTTACAAAACAATCTCGAATTCTAATTAAGCGCTGCCTCATATTTCGAATTATCAAGTTTGTTTTTCAAATCAAACCTCTCTTGTTCTGATCAAAAAACTTTCAACAATACAGCCAATCAGCCGCCAAGAAGCTTCTTTAGAATAGTATTAATTTTCAATGAGATTATTTACAAATTCTCGAGTAAAATCCAGGGCAACGGGGGCTGGAACTGTCAATATTGTCACAAAACATTAACAACACAAAAAGTTAAAAAAAAATCCTTAAAAAATACATGAATGTGGATTAATTTTCGGTCTCAATACTCACTTTATATGTAAGCATCAGGGCGTGATACAAATTAATTCATACGTCTTTAGCTATTGAGAAAAAACGCGGCAAAAAATGCAAAAGACCGTTACCTTTTAGTTTTTTCTCTTTTTATTTATGGTGCAAAAATTGGGTTACTTAACGGGAGCGAGCGGCCATTGTGTTATTCCAAGGGACACTGCATTGTAAAAAAATTGCGACAAAAAGTTCATTCCATTTTTGAATATGGCTAAGGCGTGTTTTCTCAAGATGTTAATTAAGTGATATAAATCGATGTTTATGTAATCGATTTTTGATAAATGATGTACTGATGATTTTTTTTAAACTCTGAAACTTTTGAGTAATAAACAAAAATGGAGAATAAATAAAATAACCTAAAATTACTTTTAAAAATTAAACTAAACTATAAAAAAGAACCCTAAAATTAAATACTAAAACTAAATAAAAAATTGGGCACAATTATAGAAAAAATATTGGTCCCAAACCACTGTCACTTACCGGGAACGTTCCCAAATGGCTGGCAGCGTTGCCAAGTTGAATAGCAATTCTTACCCTTTGAGCAAAATAGAAGGAAGAATGGAGAATTAAAATAAAATTACGAGTTCTTTAAGGGTGATGTTATGAAATAATCCCTTTTTCATTATTATACAACATTACTTATAAATGTTGTCTGACGTTTTATAGAAGGGATTATGTTAGAACACTAGGATTCGCCCGCGACTTCGTCAACGTTAGATGGGTAAAAAAGTTCACAGTTGTTTTACACAGAGAATTTGAGTCAGTGAAAATATTGTATCGGAATAAAAAAATCGACTTGGCCACTTTAACCGCTCCAAAAAAAAAATCCCACGGGATTCCCGGGATATAAAGTACCGCAGATTTTAAGTTCAAGAATTTGCTATTGATCAACGAAAACCGCAACGAAATCGGCCCAGTAGTTTTTACGTGAATCCCGAACAAACATAAAATAAAACAAAAGACTATAATTTTATAATTTTATAATATTATTAAAGATAAACTTCAATATTCATATTTTCCTAAAATTAAGAAGTATTTATGGACAGAAAATCAAATCAAATTGTTAAAGAATTTCTTACACTTCTGATCTTTTTTCAATCCATAAAAAATAATTGTACCTTTTTTAAAGGTGTTGCTAAGTGGTTAATTTGTAACAATAAAAACCGCCCCAGCATCCGTTATTTACGGGTTAATAGTGGCAACCACAACCCTACACCACCACGTGCCTCAAGATGAGGGTTAAATCTTCTAAAAATGACATTACACGAACACATAAAAAAGGGTGACGACTTTGGATAAAATTTAAACGTACTCTTATTGAGTCATATCTTGAGCTTTTTAATAATAATAATTTATTTATTTCAGACACATAGATCCATAAAAACCAATCTCAACAATAATATCAAATATTAGAAAACAAAATTAAAATAAATTTTAGTTAGTCAATTAATTCTTAATTTAAATATCTCACTTAAATTCTGATGGAATTATAGACACGAAACCTTTGCCTCCTTTTGTTTCACCACGCCATCGCCCCTTCCTTTCGTTCATCCGCGGCCTAAAACATTTATTCCCAATTGTAATTATTTAAAGTAATTAAAAGGTATATCTGAATAAATCTTTTTATTCCCACAAATTCATTTTATGTTATAATTAATTAATTATTCAACACACTAATCTGCAGCCAGTGCCAATATATGTGTCAAATATTTTATGCTTGCTTGTAGGCAAATGGGCAGACGATCCATCTAATGGACGAATTAGGTCGCTCATGGACATCTGCAACGCTAAAGGAGCGTTGTCTACCTCGACGAGACTTGTACGCAAAGCCTTCATGTCTCTATATTGTAACGCTCTGAGAAAAAAACCGAAGAGGAGTGCATTCCAGAGTTTACACACGTATGGCGTGAAAAAGTGAGAGGCCACGTACGGTGGACAACTGCCGAATTTCATGGAAATGTGAATATATAATAATAATAATAACAGCCCATAAATGTCCCATTACTGGGCTCGGGCCTCCCAATATAGGTCGAACGGATAGTATACCCGCCACGCTTGTCCAAGGCGGCGTGGCAAGTTTGACACATCGGTTATCTCGATGTTTTCCTTCAGCGTTGTTAGCACGTGGTAATTGTATCTGCCTAAGAGGTCTGGCGTGTGTTCCGGCTATGATTCGAACCCGCGCCCTTTGAGTTTGGGACGCGTACGCTAGCCATTACGCTACCACAGCTTGGAAATGTGAATGAAGATTGAAAATCCAAGCGACGTGTGGTGCGGTGGTATAACAACGACGAAGGCACAAAATCAAATATTGTAAACTATCAGGGCAGTATTATAAATGTAGATTTTATTTTTAACCGCGCCATTTTGTTTGACTTTTATTTCCGACACTTTTCAGTAACCGTGAACACAGAAGGCAAAGATGTCAAGTGTCAGTGAGTAATGTTAACTTATTGTTTAGCCTACAAACCCCCCAAATTGTTCATAATAATTATATTGATTTTAAAACGTAGTTTTACTTAAATGTAGAGTTTTATTAGATCAACGCCGTATTGTTGAAATAGAAGACGATCGGATCTCCTGCAAAAGTATACGCGTATTTAGATTGATTTAGGCCTCATCCCATGGGAAATATGGGACCGATTAATAACTGCCTCCCTGACCGGTCATGAGATTGATCTTTTATGAAAACTACGGATTCCCCCTACTTACTACACTGGTAAAGTTTTCTTTATTTCATTTTTATTTTTAGTATGCTGTAGTGGTTTATGCAAAAACCTCTTTCCCTTGATTTGAGGTTTTGACATTCCTTTACAAAAATTGAGCCTTACAAGCTACACTATGAATTGGAGTAGGGTAATTGATTTAAAAAAAAAAAATTATATACCACTTTACTTTTCATCAAAATCGGCCTATGAGTATTTTTCGCTGTTTCGCATAGTTTAGGATTAGGCCCTGAAGGCCCACGTGAAAAGTTCACCTGTATATAAAGAGATACCTAAGATAATAATAATATATAATAACCCGCAAGGGGGCTTTGTGGCGAAGCCTTAGGTGAGTAGCGACACCTCGGACCTGAGGCGGGGGCCAAGACAAGGCCCCCGCCTCCGTGCTTGCCTTAGCCGGCCGGCACGGAGTGGAGATCACTAGAGCTAAGACTCAAGCTCCAGGGGTGGAAGTGATAAATGGCATAACGTCAGAAGTAGCTTCAGTGAACCTGCAGCCCACCCATCCACACCCCTTACCCTCCCACACCCATGTTGCCCCTCGCCAATCTTGTACGGCATTTTTAGGGGCCCATGCAGTGAGTGGCGAGTCACCGTCAGCCCATTTTTCCATGTTCCCCGAACATTGCGACGAGTAGACGCCATAGACCCTATAGCCCCAGAGCCCTAGGCCACTAGCAGTTCATCCCTATAGCCCGTGCTCTCTAGAGACATACAGTATAAACAATATATAAGAAGAAACGTATTTTTTTAAATTTTAATTGAACACATAATAGATTACTACCGTTCGAAGTTGAGTACGCCTCCGTGGCCTGTTTAGGTGTGAACGGAGCGAACAGAGCTGGCCCCCGCTTAATCGCTCAGATTAAGTAGCATTAAACGCTCCCACACAATCCTATCACTTGCCAACAAATCTGATTTCATGAATGCACTTTAAGCCCATAATATCGGCCTGCCTGTACGGAGGGGCGCTACTCTTTTACCGTTACTCACTTCCATTGCGTCATGATTTTCAAATACCGTCTCTAATAATCTCAGTAAATGCAGTGTACGTGGAAAGAGGCCGAAGTTCAGGAGTAGACTGCGATTAGGTTAATCAATAACCATTTAGTACCTAGTAAAATGCGTACACGTGTGTGTGAGTGTGTATGCGTGAAAGAGAGTTTGTGTTGATGTTTAATGATTCTTTCTTTCTTATTAAAGTAAAGGTAGATCATATTCTTTCAATTAGATATAGTCAAGGTGGGAAAGTCCGTCTGTGGGGTAAGTTCGTATACCTCTCGTTTTTTACCTTTTTCAAACGGAATGTAACGTAAACTATAATTTGAAGTCAGAATTAAATGGTGTCTTAGCTTTACTGACCGATTTGTTGTGATCGTGGCTAATCAAACACAGAAATAAAAGAGATGTATAGCGTTCCCCCACTGACGGACTTCCCCACCTTGATTAGAGGAAAGACAGAAAGAAAAAAATAATTTGAAGAAATAGCGACGTACTTGTAAGATACATTCCCATCATGTATCTTAAAAATAAAAACATATTTTGAGAATTTGTACGCCGCATTTTTAGCAAACAAGGTTTCCACTGAACTTATTGCTGTGCAGACATAAGATCGGACACAACGCTAATTTTCAGTGCAAACCTTCCTTTTGGCGTAATACTAAAACGACCCAAACATTTAAAAGAGTTTCATTTAATATACTGTTACGAGTTACAGGACTCGAATTAAAAATGCCGTTGGAATTACTATAGAATTTATTAGAACTATACAAACACATATAACACAGGTACAAATGTAACTGGACGCAACCAGTACAAACTGCATGATTCAATAACGCGCGCAAAGTCCGTCACTATGTAGCTCATCGAATGTACACACGTCTTGTTCGTATCGTAATCGGCTTGACTGCCTCATCCCTCCGTTCGGGCATTGTTTCATACTAACTATGCGATACAAAAATCGACCGCATGGACTGGATCTTCCAAGAACTACACCTGGCTAACGACCATCATAAAGGATTACAATACACAATAGGCGGCTTTTCTAATTACCAATTTTAAACACAAAGTAACTCCAAAATGCGGGCAAGTAATAAACTGTATAAACTCTGCTTTATGGCTGGTAGGTGTGCATTCACATTTATCGGCGTGCTTCGTGGCATTTTGGCTGAGTTGTAACAATACTATGACATACAGACTAGACATACAATGTGATTTTTATTATATACATATATATCTACATAGATACCTACTTAGATATAATATATAATCATTAATAATGTACTTCTAATAAAGTGAAAGAATATAGGATAGGTAATTTAGGTAAGTTGGTACTTTTTATCCCGTGAAATAGTTTTTTACGGTAAGTTTTCGCAGGATACACAAGCTCGAAATTTTTTGTAAGCAAGACTGAAGGAATTATCATGAGTTTTTGTATACGGTACACTTTAGTAGATGACCAGCGGAATATGGATTCGAAATTTACGCAAGTTGCTATAAAATCTTGTCATCTTAGTACAAGTTTATTGTAAACAAAAATTGTGAATAACCTACGAGTACCTATATCGGCAATTCTTTCTCGCGCTCGACTCAAAAAGCAGTTGCGATCGGCCGTTTGGGACCGCTGCTCTGGAATATAGGTATTATAATTCCTTTTCTTACGTTATACTTTCGCGGTTGGGGTCATTACTTCTATGTCTACATATATGAATCACATTTCAATTTTATTCGTCTTGTAATTTGCAAGTAGTAGTTTTGACAGACGAACAGACCTGCAAATAATCCTTTTCCATATTAAGCGTGTAGAAAAAGAGTACATACATATTATCACGCTTGTTTCCTATGGGGGTAGGCAGAGACTATGGATCGCCATTTGTGACGATCCTGACAAACAACTTTCGCTTCATCTACTTTTATTAACCTCTTCATACATGCACGACTACTTGAGATACTTTTTACCTGACATCTCTTTAACACTTCTGTTATTTGATCATGGTGTGTACGTTCCGGTCTAGCGGCTGCAACTCTACCATTCACAATGCTGTCATACACTTGTTTTGTCATTCTACTTTTATTCATTCTCTCTACATGTCCAAACTACCTTAACATTCCTTTATTAACTCTTCTTATTACATCTTCTTTTAATCCACAACGTTTCCTTATCACACTGTTCCTTATAATATTGTTACAAGTTGGGCCAAATACAAGGGATGCACACCTGCCTGCCACAAAACCTGGTTCATTGCCCTTCCTCTATTCGGAGTTCTTTTGTTTAGACAATAGCCTATTGTTATTGTACTTGTTTATGGCCGTTCGTGGACATAATCCTGCAGGTGTGCAGAATTATGTTTTCTGGGAATAGCGTCGATGATGGCGCAGGTGTAATTCGTGGAAATCATTGTTTACACGATCCTAAGCTGAGTATAAAGGGGGGTCCGAAGGGAGAGATGGGCAGTCAAGCGACGACTACGATACGAGTGTAGTATAGTGTAGTGTTTGTAGTACTCTCGATTAGCGATATAGACGACGGACTTTGCGCGTGTCAAATTGCATTGAATCGTGCAGTGTGAATTGGTTGCATCCAGTTGTATTTATTTTATACATGTTTGTACAGTTCTAATATACTCTATAGTAATTCTAACGGCATTTATATTAATTCGAGTCCTGTAGCTCGTAAGAATATAATTCAAGCTAACCGCAGATATACTTCTCAAAGCTCTCATTTCAACTGCGTTTATTCTACTATGCTTCATCTGTAATACAAAATTTTCACTACCATTCATCAGTGTTGGCACCAACGCCCTTTGATAGACAGCCAAGCGTGCCTTTACAGATACTTATTTGCTATTCATAAAAGAGTTTAGCGCTCCATTTTACTACCTACTATTACTCTCTTTATTACCTACTTTGTCCAATTTATTACCTACTATTACTCTCTTTCAATATCATTTTTATGCCTCCCGTCTAAAAGAAGAGTAAAAATGTTAAAAACAGCAATGAATATTATCCACAACGAAACTGTCAGTCAGGGTTGCAGAACATCCAAAAGCTCTCGCGCGGTAGTCAATTAAGTGATCAAACCAGGGGTTTTGCACAATTGGTCGCCTCCGCACAATGCTACGGTGGCGCCCGCGTCGTTGGTGCGTCTCGCTGAGCTGACGTTTTATTACAAGGGATCTTTTTAAATTTCGATGTGTCATAATACGGATTTTGGTACTTATTAAAATTATAATTCCTGGACATCTGAATATGTAAGCTTTTGTTCGATATAGGTAAAAATGAGTTTATTATTTTTAGCTACTTTTAATTTTAAAAAAAGGTATTTTTCACTAATTTTTATTTTTGCCACGTGGTAGGGCATTTGCCCGACTGGATGGATACCACGCCTGGTCTAAAGTATGTCGCCATAACAACCTTGAGTTGTGTTTCCGCATTAGTGACCAGGTGCCAGTCTCCCTTAAGAGAGCAGCAGTGCATTTGTAGCACTTTTGGTGTTGCCAATGTCACTAGGCGACGGCAGCCGCTTTCCATCAAGTGGGCCGTCTGCCTGTCTGCTGAACTCCTACAATAAAAAAAAAAAAATCTAATGTATTACAAATACTAATGTATTACAAAATTATGAACTGAGTAAAGCTATACAATTTCATTTATATAAAATTTAGATTCCTATCCAGCTAAACTACTCTCTCGTTATGGAAAATAAATTAATTAAAAAGGGAATAAAAATATACCTGCCAAAAAAAGTTACTTTCGTATTTATGTACTAGTGTAAATATTAAATAAATAGTGGGTAGACAAACACACACATTGTGTATTTACAGGCTAAGCAAGTTACACTTGTTTTATATATACCTAAAACAGATCGCTCTGGTGCTGATCTCAGACACCTAGGTCAATCAATGTAAATAACGGAAAGTTCGTTTAAAAATTTACGAATTCGGAGCCACTACGTGCTGGCAAAAGTTTATTTAACTAACTTAACCACAAAAGCCACCGAAAATTAAAATGTAATGTCCGTAAAAAGAATCAGTGATTCCAAATTAGGGTAGAATAATGTTAAAATTACCATCTAGAATAATGATAATATAAGAAATATTTTTTTGTTATATAGAGTGACAAATTAGACTTTATATTTTATAAAAAAGAAAAGGTAACTATCGCTCCAAATCCGTATCTATATCGACCAATATTTCCGCTCTTCCAATAAAGAATCGTGAGCGATGAAACGGTCCGCGCGACGACGCGTGTAATCGCATTACCGTGCGGCTAGTCGACCGCGACCGACGGTTCTGCTCCTCTGACCGACGTCCAGCTATTTCGGATATTGAAGTATATTTTGTTGCCGGAAATTCTGATTAAGGTTACTAGGCTAAGGAAACTATAAAAAATTGCTTTAAACCCATGTGCGGGTGCGATGCGATGGCCGGATGGCAAATGAAGTTAAAGGAAGAAACAAGTAGAAGAACTTACATCACCACCGGTACGCGCTTCACATTTCCCCGAGGGCTTAACATAACACTAGGATTCACTATTATGAGATGTAATTAAATTATTTAATTAGGCATATGTGGATTTAATTTATTTCGGAGGGCGCTTGCCACCGCCAACGTGCCGGCTTTATTGGCGCCGAACGGTATTGCACGTGGCGATGGTAGGCGTCCTGACGGAATGACTCTAATTCCCTGGTAGCCTTTGGTGTGGGATGCGACTTGCGTCGACACGTTGGCCCCATCCCATTAACAAAACACATCTAGATCAGCTGGTTCGGCAGCGGAAACAGCTGTATCACTAAAGCGGCGAAAATATGCAACCCTCAGTGAGAGTTATGTTTGTGCCGTTTGCTGTCGAGACGCTTGGACCGTGGGGTCCTGAAGCTATGAGCCTCTACCAAAATTTATCGAAACGACTCATTGACTCTTCAGGTGATCAGAGGGCTGGTGCTTACCTCGGCCAACGGATCAGTATGGCGATCCAGCGAGCAAACGTAGCCAGCCTTCTGGGCACCTTACCCATAGAAGACGGTGATCTGGGCTCAGTATTCTACTTATAGTCTATGGACTAGGGGTAGAATACAATACAAATAAGTTAAGTTTTCCTGCATTGTATTCGATTGTGTATGTCATTTTATAATTATTTATTTCGTGTAGTTCCAACGTTATAAAATATGAGACGACATTGACACAAGGGTTTTATTCTTCGTTTATTTTTTTTTTCTTGATGGCGAAGGGGGAGCTAGAATTTACAAAGTAGGTGTTCCTCGATGTAACCACCATGTACTTCATATGAGACTTGTAGAAAAATTTTGAAAATACTTTTGGATGTTATCCATATCGATGTTGTGCCGATATTAGACGGTTCATTTCTGTCTTTCATTTTGGATGAATCAACCAAAGTGATCGATAAAAACTTAAATAATTCAATATCATTAAATACCATCGTGGCCTTCAGTTCTATGCTTTTCAACCACATGAAGCCAATTTGGTTGATTTGTCTAATATCAGCATTAGGAACGTTGAACCATTACGATGTAAGAATATTATGAGAGCTGACGTTTATGGGAAGGCTTCAGCGGCTATAGTTATCCGCTGTGTTTTTAGTCATGGTAAAAAAATTCCAACCTTCTCGAAGTCTCTAATGGCCATAGAAAAAACACACCACCGATAAAATAAAACAGTTTCATTCTTTTGCTAAATAACAATCTAATAGAAATTTCGCGCTATATAGAAATACCAATTTTTCTGTTAATAAATCAACAATAAAAATAAAACAAATCCTGGGAGCCTGAGCCTCTATCAAAATTTATCAAAACGACTCATTGACTCTTCATGTGATCAGAGGGCTGTTGCTTACCTCGGACAACGAATCAGTATGACGATCCAACGAGGAAACGTACTCAGCCTTCTGGGCACCTTACCCATAGAAGACGGTGATCTAGGCTCAGTATTCTACTTATAGTCTTGAGGGACTATGGTAGAATACGATACAAATAAGTTTTCTTTTATTGTATTCGATTATATGTAATTTGATAATTGTAAATTATGTAAATATACTAAGAATTAAAAAAATAAATCCTTATTTATAAAAAATGTAATATTTGGTAAAATCTTAATTGGGCGACACTTGTATATGACTTGAATGATTATTCTATTAAATGAAGCCGAAGAAATAGTCTATAGGTATTAATAAAAATTTGAAAATCAATTTTTTCTCTTATAGTCTAATTATGTGCTTTTCCAAATTTTAATATATCTACCATCGATGAAACGATTTATGGCCGGTTCACACATCCTATTATTGATGCACCTACCTTACTTTCAGTAGAAATTTTATTAGATAATTGTATGGAGCTTATGACAAATTTTAATTGAAAGTAAGCCAAATGGTTGGTTACTAAGATATAGGAAGGAATACGGAGCCAAGTTTGTGGTAATAATGTTTACTTCATTTAAATCGATTCAACGAATAAAAAAAATATTGTAATTATTTTCCATGTTGACATGTTTAATGCCTACTCGTAAAAGATTAATGACGTAACGGTTTTTCCCAACAAATGTTTAATCGAACACAATGCATGCTAATTATAATGAAACGTCTTAATTGTATTTATGGTTGTTGTGGGGCCAAATGGTAGATAACCTTTCTATGTTCCTCCTTGGCATCTTATCAGGCACAGAAAATAGGTTATGTCTTACGTACAATACTACGCCTTGTTTTTGATCTTTAATATACTTATCATACAATATTTACAAATAATGTACTTACTATGAAAGAAGAATATATTACAAGTACTAAGAATAACAATTCTTTCACCACGCGTATTTATCGTATACCTAAACATATAAGATTATAAAAAAAGCTTTGGAAAGATAATTTCCAAAGGATAATTTTGGGGTCAAGACCCTGGGACCACGGGGACCTGAGGCGCACAAGCTTTGTCGAGACATAGCCAAACGTCTGATGGACGTTTCACGTGACCAAGACTGGTCTATACCTCGGGCAGCGAGGTAATGTGGCCGGTCTTTTGGGCACGTTTCCAACTGACAGCGGTCTGGTACTAGATTTTGTAGTTTAAGTTTAGTTTGTATATATAGTTTATTTTTAGCTTAATTTGTAGTATAGTTTCATTATTGAATACCAAACTTTAATGAATTATTATTTCCAAAGTCTATTTTAATTTTACACAATTCGTCTTCCTTTACACGTTATTTTATTCTATCTAAACTTACCAAGAAGAAAGAAAAAGACATCTTAGAAGTAGATAAAATGTAGAAATATTAAATGATTAAAATAGTGCTCGTTGTCCACCGCTAATCTTCCGCTACGGCCATTTAAGTGGCATACAGAAGCAAATATTATAACAGATGAAAAATAATTACGACTACTCCTACTACACTAAAAAATACATATTTTTACCACCGGACAAGCAGACGCGCGAGCTCACACCACCGATATATGGTGGAAATAACAACAAAGAGGACGAAACGCTCCTTCCACTTTTATCTTACGTACCGCTCAAGAGTCTTTACCGTCACATGTTTTTCCTGAAAGATACAATTTTGGTGTCATCAAGACTTGCGTCAACAAGTATATTCTTGGTAAGCGTGCTCCATCTTTGACTGCATTTCCACCTGACATCAGGAGCAATGTCGGTTAAACACTAATAATACTAATACTCGTATAATAATTAAAAAAAACAATACAGGCAAATTGAAAATATGCAGAGACATATTAATAACGCCATTATAGGCGCTGGTGTCACATGTACGCGATCCGATTGGCTCAGTTGATATTCGAACAAAAACTTTTAGTTTTACCCTAAAACCGCGAACGCCTTCATATCTATTAAGGGGCGGAAAATTGTTCCAATATTTGGGCGAAGGGTATCAAAAACTACCCTAAACGCAATGTCTTATGTCGTAGCCTCGCAAGCTGGATAGCACATTGCCGCCGACCAGTTGATCTTTAAAAGGAAAACCAAGAAAGGTTTTCATACAAGTTTACTGGATTACACAGATTTATCCACAAAATCATCTTACACTGATTACGTTGAAGTCCATATATTTTTTGTTTTAAATTCGCCAGGACATATTGCTGTTTGGCAAGGTTCTTAGGCTGCCTGTCCATTGAAGCGGAGCGAGGCTGCGGAGCGGAGAAACGTAGAAATATAACTAATACGATTGGCTGCCTGTCCAATGACGCAATTTTTATGCAATCCTATTGGGTAATATTTCTCCGTTCCTCCGCTCCGCAGCCTCGCTCCGCTTCAATGGACAGGCAGCCTTCATATCGTCTAGATCTAAGTTAATATTAAGTGTATTATAGTACAATTGTAGATAAATATATTGTTACGAGTCGCGGGACTCGAATTAAAATGCCGTTAGAATTACTATAGAGTTTATTAGAACTACACAAACACGTATAACACAGGTACAAATATAACCAAATACAACAAGTCCAAACGTAATGCAGAAGGTCGTAATTCAATAAAACGCGCATAGTCCGTCACTTATTATATTCCGATTGTCGTATACACTTCTTGCTTCGCTCGTGGTTATCGCTCGACTGTCCTCTCCCTGAATTGGGCCATTGCTTTAAACTGCACAAATGTAATATGTCCGCCCGGCAGCGTGGACCTAATTTCCTAAAATCGTAATCCGCACACCTAGCTAATTATGTGTGCAAGCAGCCATAAACGAGTACAATAGGCTGTTCTCCACAATAACCAATAATAAGTGAACAAAAGAAGACAGTTAGTTCAAATGCCGACGGGTAATAAAATGTGTTTTTATAGATATGCAGATGGATTTTGTTTTCGTCGGAATTTAAGTTGTAACAATATTGTAAATACTAAATTTCTAATTAGGGTTAATAAGATTTTATGTACATGCTATATTTATATATGGCTAAAAATATATTAATAATTTTAAATAAAGTTGAAGTCTAGGTATAAGCGTATTCTAGTAATATAATGACAGTACACGGCAGTTCAGGAATAAGTCGAGGCAATGGTCATCATTGCTCCGACTTATTCCTTTTCCTGGCGTCCTCTACCATTTTAGTGAAGTATGTTTCCAGACACGACCTGGTATCTCTTCCGGCCAGCAACTCACACAATGATGAGTCCGTCAACTTTATTTTCATTGCCGATTCCAGATCATGTCTGGCGACACCGTACTTTGGACAGTCCAGCAGTAAATGCTGGATTGTTTCCGATACATTCGGGTCACATACACATGCTGGCTTTTCCTTATATTTAAATCGATAAAGGTACGCCGAGAAACCACCGTGTCCCGTCATTGCTTGGGTTAAGCACAACGACTATTATTGGGAGGCAGCGTCCATATTCTGCGTGGCAGTAATGTCTCAGAAGGAGGCCGCTGAACGAGAGATGGACCGAGTTGCGCATGCGTCTCGTGAGTACCAACGTCAGTCAGGGTTATGGAGGCGCAGATATGCGCAAAATCTCCTCCCGTGATTCCGCTACAGAGGTCTTCCAGCACATGGGGACCGGAGGAACAAACCCCTGTTGACGAAGTGAGTTTGCCTCTCTCGGAGCGTTCTCAAGCACTGATGCGCAGGATTAGTGTGGGCTTAACTGCGTTCTAAGTCTCACGCTATTCCTATCATGAGCGCGAGGCACATGGGAGGAAGGGGGTTTTAGTGGAGTAGTAGCCCATGAGTTACCTTTTTAATAGGGGTACCTTGCTGAATCTCCACACAACCCGGCAATTGACTCTGTTATCTACGCCATCTTCAGTGGATTGCTTTGGTCTAATCCCAGTAAAGTAGTAGTACTGTAGTGTACGAAATGTATTTCCCCCGCCTCAAAAAAAGGGGTTTACTTTATTTTCTTTATTGACGCATAAGCACTTATGGCATCCGGCAGGAATAATTTCGTTTGAAGACCATATTACGACACAACATATAAGCATAGGATATCTAAAGTTACAAAGCCTCTGAACTAAAAAGAAAAGTTCTGAAAGGCAAGCTACCTGTACCCAATTACTCAAGTTGGGTCGTCATGGGGAGGGTGGGCGGAATGGGCCCCGATCGATGTGCCGTCTCGGAATACCCTGAGGGATGCTGGGACACATCTACTCTATGTGCGTATGTTGAATTAATTAGGCTCCTAGTTGCATTATTTTATCCAGTAATAGTTTATGCCCGCGGCTTTGATCGCGTTAAAGTATTTGACAATCAATACTTAAAAACAATTTTTACCACATCTGTTAGTACAACGACATTCTTGGCTTAATGGTGTTAAATTAAAAAATAATAATTAAAAGTCGCACTATTAACGTAAACCGACCCACAGCCAGGTGGTGGAGTATTTCCCGACTGGATGACCCTGGTCTATAGTATGTATGCCGCCATAACAACCTTGAATTGTGTTCCGGCATTAATAGCCAGGTTCCAGTCTCCCTTTAGAGATTGACAGCACCTTTGGTGTTACAAATGTCTATAGACAATGGGAACCGCTTTCCATTATGTGGTTCGTCTGCCTGTCTGCAGAACTCAGGCAATAAAAAAAAAATATTAGAATATAATTACGTTATATAAAAAATAATAATGTTTTTTGTATTTTTATATTGCTCCAATATATCAAATACGCTGACCGACTCGCATTTTTAATGACATGGGTTCGAATCGTAGCTAGGAAGATTTAGTCTAGTCAAATATAGTCTGAAATCTAAATTTTGGCAGTCAACTTTGCATTTTTGATATAATGTAGTTTAAATGATACAAAAGCAATGCGTAATGCGTCTTTGTATCTGCAACCTTTGATAAGGGTTGAAATAAAATTTAAAAAAGTTTATTTTTGCAATTACTCAAAAACGGTAAAAGTTAGACAAAAAATCTACTAAAAAATTGTAGAGCTAAAAATTTTACATAAAAAGGTCCTATGACTTTTTTCCTCCGGTCGAAATTTACCGAGTTAAGGAGGTTTTTAAGTTTAATGGATGTACTTAATTTTTTTTAAATCATAGATAGTAAGAAAATAAGCGAATTTATGTATCATTTAAACTACATTATATCAAAAATACAAAATGTTGAGTGCCAAAATTTTGATTTCAGACCTTATTTGACTGGACTAGAATGCATCACTTAAATAGTTTTTCTGAGCAAATGTGCATATTGTTACAACGATTACGTGTTGACAGTGAAAGCAACATAGTGATGAAACATACACATCGAACCTATCTGGGAAACCCACTAATCCGCATTAGACAAGCGTGGTAACCAGACAGTATCCCCTACTGTATGGTTGTCTAAAATAGTCCGAACCAGTAGTGGAACGTTTATGGGTTAGATAGATAGAAAATTCTTTATTGTTCACCACATACACATATAGTAAATTTACAGCCATTTCATCACAAGGCAGGAACAAAGGGCAGTCTTATCGCTTTAGAGTGATCTCTTCCAGACAACCCGGGATGTGGATTGTGTGAAAGGAATCGAAAGTGTATGGACTGTCGTGTGCAAATTAAATACATGTAAATAGGATACATAAATATTACAGTAGTAGTAGTAGTACATATAACTAGAATAAATAAAGAGAGAAAAAATAGTCGATAACACATATTAATATTATATAGGTATATATACAAAGATATACACTATTAATATGTGCAATAGCAATAGCTATACAATATTAATAATAAGAATAATACATAATATATTATATTAATATTATATATACATAATTTTTATAATTTCCTAATTAAATAAAACTATATATACAAATTAAAATTAAACTATAAATTCTAGTGCCAGACCGCTGTCAGTTGAAAACGTGCCCAAAAGACTGGCTACATTGCCTCGCTGTATCGCAACGCTAATGCGTTGTCCGAGGTATAGACCAGTCTTTTGGTCACGTGAGACATCTACCAGGCGTTTCGCTATGTCTCGATAAAGTTTGTATACTAATATATACTGTACCAATAAGTTAATTTAAATATAAATTAGATATTTATTAAAGTGGGAAATAATATATTCTTACAAGTTTAATGGTAAAGGTTAACATGTCTTTTCATTCACACATAAATGTGTTATGTATGTGTACCACATATAATAACAGCCCATAAACGTACCACTGCTGGGTTTCTCCCATTTTTACAATGGAACGGACAGTAGACCCACCACGCTTGTCCAAAACGGATTGGCGGGATGACACATGGGTTATTTCGATATGCAAGTATCATCACGATGTTTTCCTTTACTTTTAGCACGTAGTAATAATAACAATATCCATATTAAGTCAGAAAACTTCCTAAGTGATGCATGCTTTCCGGCCATGATTCGAATCCACGCTCTTTGAATAGGGACATGTTAAAAGATGTAAAATCTTTTTAACGCTTTTAATATTTATAATAAGCGTAGTGATATTATATCCTCTTTGTTTCTGATGATTAAACATATTGTTAATCTCAGTATCTGCCATTGCATCATGCGATTTTCTTTTTTCACGTTTCTATGTTTTATAAACGTAAAATTTATTAAAATGTTGGTGGTACTGTTTCTTGTACTCGTGCAAGGAAAAGTCGACTTTAAGGTGACGAACCTTTTCATACCGCCACTGTAAAAATGTGGCAGGAAAACTGTCCGCTCTCTTAAAATGGGGAAGCCTGAACCCAGCAATAGAACGTTTATAGGCTAATATATGTTACATTCATTCACAATAATAATAATTATACTTGATATAAATTCACGCACACATAAATATATTGTGTATATGCACCACATAAAAAAACATAAAAATAAAAAGAATTGCATGTAAGCATCAATCGTCGCGTCGCTTTGTCTTTCAGATTGAATCATCGTCTTCAAATGTTCAAAGGTAAGGATGTGAAGAATGTGAAGTGAGCTTTAGTACACACGTGTGAAACGAGCTTTAGTCTCAGTTTAGTACGTTAGTCACTTCCTTAATTTTTTATCACTACTAATTTCTCGCAGCTTTTCTCGCAAAAATCTTTTGCATCATTAGCTCGCTGGAAGTATTTTGCTTTTATGTATATAAAAATTTTGAAAATAATAACTAGCCCTTAATTGTGGCCCGTTGCTAGGTTAGGTTCTTCTAATTTTTAGGTAAACGGTGGGTGTACTGTTCACGCTTGTTTAATACGGATTGGCGGGTTTCACACATCAATTACTTCGATTTGTAGGTTCTTCTCAATTTTTCCTTCACCGTCAGCACGTGATAATACATAAGTAATTACCAATGATATGTGAATTGGTAAAAAAAAACAGAGCACAATACGAAAGTACTGGAGAGTTAGACGGAGCCTAAGAAAAGAGACAAATAAAGCGAAGCATTTTTAAAAACTTATGTAGTATACTACGCGTGGTTAGCGTATGTCTGTGTAGTAATAGTAATCTATCCAGCAGTGTAAACTATTCCGTCGTTATCCATATTACTTGGATTATTTAATACTAAGTTCTCGTAACATAACTGGGGAGATAAAATTTCATCATCTCCGCTGGCTCGGTCATGTAGAACGGATGGAGGAGGACCGGGGGGTGAAGAAAGCATACTTGGCGACCAGTCGGCAGCGACCAGTTGGTCGTCCCAAGTATCGCTGGAAGGACAGAGTGGAAGCTGACCTGACCGCACTACAAGCCCACAACTGGCAATACACTGCGCGGGACAGAAGAAAGTGGCGTGCTCTCGTCTCGCAGGCCAAGACTCACTTTGGGTCGCTGAGCCAACGAAGTTAGTTAAGTTCTCATAATACCGCTCTACTCACTTTACCTATATTGTTCGTGTAAGCTAAACACACAACTTAACTTAAAGTGTAATTTAGTTTTTCAACTATACTAACAAAATAACAAAGTCTAGAAGTAAAAAATTGACCCCAAATCGCTGTCGGCGAGGAGCGTGCCCAAAATGCCGGCCGCATTTCCGCGTTGGATGGCAATGTTGATTCGTTGCCCTAGGTGCAAGCCAGCCTTTTAGTCGTGCGAGACCTCAATTAGACGCGTTGAAAGGTCTCGATAGAGGTGATGAGCTCCAGGCCCCCACGGCCCCAGGGTCTCGATCCCGAAAGCCAAAAATACGTACCCACTACCAATGGACACATATTTGCAACAGTTCAGGGCTTCCTGGTGGGCGGCAGCAATCCTGGCTGTCTGTCACAATTTAACTATATTTTTAATTCACTAATTACTTTACGAAAAACAGATAAGTCGCGGGTCAACCACTAGGGCCTGCCTCTTGTTTAAAGAGCAGGCGTTAATACAGGTTACATTGTACTAAATGTTTATGTGAGTGCTATTTGCATCCGGAAGATTAATTTCATTTTATATCGCAAACATCCTATCTCCCGGCATGAAAAGTATTTATGCCCATTTTTGGCAATAAAACTATATTAAAACAAAATAACAGCAATACCGATCCAGTATTCCTAGTAGTATTCCGTGAAAGCTTAACGAAATGACATATCGAGTTACTATCACATTTTTTGTAGACGAAAATTTTGTACATCTATAAACTTGAGAAATGATTGATCTCATCCAAACTTTCATCCTTTATTTCAAACCGTCCTAGTTTTATTTATCTATCCCCCGTCTATTTGAAACCTATATAAATGACAATAATGATAAAAAGGACAAAACGGACAAAAAGGACACCGGGTTGCCTGGAAGAGATCGCTATAAGCGATAAGGCCGCCCATTGTTCTTATGGAAATGTATTTATATTAAATGTCTAGGTTTAAGTTATGGTGAACAATAAAGAGTTTTCATTAATTTATTCATTCAACCTTTTGAATTGTCGGTGTGCCAATTTGTCCGTTTGGTCCTTACCAAACGGACAAATTGGACAAAAAGGACCAAAAAGACAAAGATGACCAAAATGACCAAAATGACGAAAACGGCAAATCACAAAAAAAACTATCCTACTTTTTGGGATAACCTTTACATAAATCTATCCCATTATCCGAGATAAAAAGTATCCTACGTTCATTCTCAACATCGAATATATATAAATATATATGCTGAGTTTCAGCCAAATCGGTCCAGTAGTTTTTCCGTGAAAATGGAACAGACAGACAGACAGAATTACTTTCGTATGTATAATATTAATAGGGATATATTAATATACTTCGAATATTCCCCTTTGCAGATTTTTACAAAACTGCACCCTTTCTTAACTAAATATAGTTTGACTTTAAAGCATTCTACCAAAGTATAAATCAATCAGACTCCGAAAACAATTTAAAACGAGATCGATCCACAAAAACCAAAAAAGACAGTTCGTGTCAACGCTAAATCACTCGTTTGTTCGCTTGTTTGTCTCTTTGTTCGTTTGTCTGTGGATAATTTAAGAACGTCTGCTGATTGTGGTTTTGTTTTCAAGTGATACAGTTGTCGTTAAGTGGGGAATAAATGCGTTGGTAATAATTGTTTGTAAGTTACACTTTTCATTGTCATCTTTAATTTTGGAGTCTGGCACTTTCAAGCAGGGATTCCCAAACTATTTTCGGCAAGAGACCCCTTTTCTAAAATGAACTGATAGCTCAGACTCCCATAGCCAAATTACTTTAATAATCTTTGCGGTTGGTTAAGTGAGTAAATTTAACATCATTTTCTCATCAAAATTTAATAAAATAAACAGTCGTAAAATTCAGTAAATATCAAGTATAATTAATAATTATTTATACAAAATATGCAAAAATATTTAAATGGGTAATTAGTTTTTAAAAAAAATCTCATATGTACACGTAACACAACTTATACAGTATCTTACAAGTTTCAAATATGAACTTGTGTTAATTAATAGGGGTCGATTTTTAGACCTCGTCGATCCCCAAAATCAGTTTTCGTTTATGTCGACCCCTGGGAAACCGATTTTTAACCCAGGGGGTCGATATCAACCACTTTGGGAATCCCTGATTTAAAGTTTGAAAAAAGTAGGTATGTTAATAGTTATAACTATGTTTAATACTGAACGACAGCCATTCAGTGAAAAATATAGTTTAGAAAAGCTCTTACATCAGACAAACCATTTTTTGAATTATAGCTTCAACGCCTTCGGTTTTGATTTTGCCAGTTTCTAAGTAAGAACAAATAAGTGCTTAAGTTATTCATAATGCCGAAAATAAACGGTTCATTTCTGTCTTTCATTTTAGATAGAAATGAGCTATCAACTTTAAAATATAAAAGAAATTAATTGTTAAAAAGGCGATAGGCGACAAAAAATATGCGACTTTTTAATTGATTAAATCTGCTTATTACTCTGCTTATAGTTTTTTATTTTTTATTGCAGGAGTTCGGCTGACAGGCAGACGGTCCACTTGATGGAAAGCGGTTACGCCTATGGACATTTGCAACACCAAAGGTGCTACAAATGCGCTGCTGCTCTCTGAAGGGAGACTAGAACTTGGTCACTAATGCCGGAACACAACTCAAGGTTGTTATGGCGACATACTTTAGACCAGGGATGGTAGCCATCCAGTCGGGCAAATGCCCTACCAGCTGGCTGTTTGTTGTTTTGTCGCCTCTTACGACAGGCCGCCCGGCCGCAGGAAATTGTATTCTTTCTCCTGCACGGATAAGATTATGGAGTACTTTCAACGAGAAATTCGTATTTAAAAAGTACATTTTTTTATTAAATCGAAAAATCAGTTAAAAAAGTCTCTTATGAAACATTTTTTAACAATTAAGACCTGTTTTTAAAATTTCTGTTTCATTTCTATACAAACTGAAATACAGAAACCTGTCTTAATTCGACCTTTGTTAAGAAAACAAGATAAAAACACTTAAAAAATACTGTTGCGCGAATAGTAATAATCGGCAGACAAACACACACATTGTATATACCTATATACCCTAAGCTAAGCAAGTTACGCTTGTTTTCTGGGTAATATAAAAATTACCACGCCGATCCCGACACCCAGATCACAGTAAATACCGGAAAGTTTCTTTACGAAATTTACCATGCCAGGAATCGAACTCGGAGTCTCTGCCATCCAGTGAGCTCGGCCGGCTAAGGCTTAGCCCACTGAACCACAGAAACCGTCAAAACAATCACTGGCATAACAATCACGCAGTAGTTCTAATTATAACAAAATAGCGACGTAATCCTAAAAACGTAACACAGGCACCTCTGCGACCTTAGTTGTTCTTTCACTTCTGACTTCTTGTTTACGTCATTCATATTCATTAAAAAATTATATTAATATTAGACTAGTAAATTTACAACTATCTATACATACTATATATATTGTTACGAGCTACAGGACTCGAATTATAAATGCCGTTGGAACTACTATAGAATTTATTAGAACTGTACAAACACGTATAAAACAAATACAAATAAAACTGGATGCAACCAGTTCACACTGCTCGATTCGATGCAATTCGACACGCGCAAAATCCGTCGTCTATATCGCTAATCGAGAGTACTACAAACGTCTTACTCGTTGCGTAGTCGTCGCTTGACTGCCCACGCCTCCATTCGGGCATTGTCTTATACTAACTACACAGTACAAAAAAATTGACCGCTCGCACTGAGTTTCCGAGAAAGAGTAATTTTCAAACCTGCGAATGGAAAACAATAACAATAAGGATTAGTTCGACGCTCATGGTGGTCATAAAACAAGTAGAAAAACAATAGCATGTTTTTCTTAATTACAATTCAAAACACAAAAGAATTCCTAAATCCGGGAAACAATAAACTGCGCTTACGACAGGCAGCTGTGCGTTTAACTTTGACGGCATGTAACAATATAATAAAATTGTAGAGGTCAAATTTCTGTATAATGAAAAAAAAATGCTAAAAACCGAATCGGGGGAATGTAAGAAGTGAAATAGAACTAACTTAGATTTTTTTAAATTTTTGTGTCTCTGTTTGTCTGTCTGTTTGTGCCGGCTAATCTCCGAAACGTATGGACCGATTTAAATGAAATTTTGTATGGTGGTAGCTTATATCCCTGGTCAACACATAGGATACTTTTGATCCCGAAAAATTAAAGAGTTCCCGTGGGATAGTTAAAAAATCGTACCACGCGGACGAAGTCGCGGGCATCAGTTAGTATCTAATAAATTCGATATGTGCAACTGTGGTAGTATAATATATAAACCTTCGCCTCATTATTAAATTAAAATGACATCACTTGAGTGTATGACGTGTATTGTCCATCTCTTCATACCTCTATTCGAGCTAAATATACCTCGCTCACTGGGTCGGAAGAAACTCGACTGCACGAATAGAGGTAATCCAGTTGAACTCTGTGAGTACGCTCATTAAAGTAAAATTAATATTAATGTATTAAAACTATATTGTGTGGTGATACAAATAATATAATCCACTAGAATATGGCCGCGGCTTCGTCTACGCTTGACTTGAAATTTCCGCAGAATTCCCGGGTACTGTAGCATTTAAAAAAATGTAAGTATTCGTTTTAGTGAAAACTATGTTTGGAATAAGCTAATTTTTATGCACCCGAACAACTACAAATCGCTCCAGGAAAATTCCCTCGGGATTCCCCAGAATAAAAAAAAAATCACAATACATTTTATTACATAAATTTTGACATCAGTGAAAAATCACATTGAAATTGTTTTGTTTTTTATTTTGGTCTCTTTAAATCCCAGAAAAATTTCCACGGGGTTCGAGGGATAAAAAATAGCGAAAATTTTAACTCTAAAAATTCTGTCGATCAAAGAAAACCTCATCGAAATCGGCCCAGTAGTTTTTACGTGAATCCCAAACAAACAGAAAAACCGACAAACAGACAAGAAATCTAAAAAAAATGAATCGTGTTCTCCATTATTAATGTAGTCTATTCCAGTTGTTTTTTTGAAAAAGTTTCAATGTACAGAGACGGCATGTTTAGAATTTTATAATATTATAGATCATCAGACTTAATAATATAATAGCAGCCCATAAATGTCCCACTGCGGGGCTCGGGCCTCGCACCAAAGAGGAACGGACAGTGTACCCGCCACGCTTGTGCAAGGCGGCTTGGCAGGTTTGACACATCGGTTATCTCGATATACAGGTTGCATGACGATGTTTTCCTTCACCGTTATTAGCACGTAGTAATTGTAAAAATATACACATTAGTGTCAGAAAACTGCCTAAGTGGTGCATGCGTTCCGGCCAGGATCGAACCCGCGCCCTTCGAGTTTGGGACCCGTGCGCTAGCCATTACTCTACTACGACTTAATAATAGTGGACATAAAATACTTAATATAATATACAACAACATAGAAGAACTGTGTCGTCGCGCAAAACATTTGAATGAGATCTGATGAGTTCCCTTCGTGTCCTTCGTATTTCAGTACATTAATTGTGCTCAAGATTTTGTTATATTTAATTTGAACCAAAGTGTAAATTTCTTTTCAAAAAGCTCTCATACTAAAGTTCCTTTGTCTCATAAATAAGCGAAGAAATCCGCACGAGTGTGAGTGGGCGGGCGGGCGGTGGCGCTGGGCGGCGCGACCTTTGACCCGCCCTATCGGCCCCCTCACCTCGCCCCGCTTCGCCCCCGCACTTTCACCTCCAGGGGTGAGATGTGAGGACGGCTTTCAGTTACGATTCACAACTACTTTGGAATAAATGGCACAACTATTTTTTATTTACACTATTTAATTTCCAATTTCCACATCTTACTAAGCTATCATTTTGCCTTAGCGCCATCATCATCATCTTCTGAGTGTTAAACATGGGTTGCGTTCGGAGTGATCGCTCCAACGCCCAGCGCCCCAGGGTCCGCTTTCCTTCTCCACTTCACGCGGTCTTCGGCATCCCTAATTGTGAGACCAGTGGCACGCGTATCGTCCTTTACGACTTTACGATGTCTTGGGGCTTCCCCTGCGACCGGAACATAAACAACTTTCTCGCAGTTTGTCCGCTACGTCACGGACTGACTCCTGATGCGGTCTTTCCGTGTGACTCTACACATCATTCGCAATCCTTTTGCCTTACCATCAGTAGAAAATTCACAGTACGTATACGAAATAGAATAAACGTGGCAGAGCCATGCTGGAAGCATTGTCTTGATTGCAGCTCTTAGGGCCGGCTCGATAGGTGCGATACCACGCTCTCACAAAATATCAGCATGAAACGGTTAGCCTAGAGCTAATCGTGTTTGTGATTATAGTAGGTTACCACTGTGATGGTGGATATAAGTGAAATACTGCTGTGATGATAAGTACTATTCCCTTTCTGACTCCAATAATGGCGTGTCAGGCAGATGGAGATAAAATGAAATAAATGATTAAATTATATAACTGTCTTTAATTTAGTACGAACGACTTGACTCGAGAGATGACATGGGGTGACTAACGACAGTGTCTTGAATAGCCATACATTACAATTTTTGCTGAATTGCTACTGTCGCTAGCCGTCACACTGTTTCATCTCTTCTTCTTCAGCCAGTCTCTGTCCACTGCTCGATGTAGGCCTCCCCAAGTTTGCGCCACATATCCCGATCTCCCGTCTTCCTTATCCCGGGTTGGAGGGCCTCCTACGTTACGTTTCTTGAGATGAGTGAGAATTCCAGTGACCTACTTCTCCCTCCCCTATCCCATCTTCCCTATCCTGTCTTCCTTGTCCCTCCCCTTTATCTTATTTCTCTTGTCTGACCTCTCTGTCCCTGCATAAAACACGGCAATGCGTTAACTTCGCCCCTGGCGTTCGAAACGTCTATAGGTAGCGGAAAATCCTTTATGTCCGTTTGTTTTCCAGCTTCTAGCCAAAAAAGAGAAGTTTATGTTAAACTAAGATTCGCTCGCGACTTCGTCCACGTTGGATGAAATAAGCTAATTTTTACATGTCCTAACAACTTGAAACCGCACCCGGGAAAAATGCCGCGTGGTTCCCGGGGTATAAAGTATGACAGACAATATGATATTGATCAGTGCAAATATTACATCGTAATCCGATTTTTTTTTCAAACTGGCCTATTTATACCACTACCAAGAAGATTTCTGTGAGATCCCCAAGATATAAAGTACCGCAGATTTTATGTCCGGAAATTTGCTATCGATCAGTGAAAACCACATGAAAATCGGCCCAGTAGTTTTTACGTGAATCCCGAACAAACACAAAAAATCTAAAAAACAAAAGAATAACACTTTTAAAATTTTATAATATTATGGATTTTAACATAAGCTAAATCAATGGGTAGTACTAATATCTAATGTTCATATTAGACAGACAGATCAACCAAGTCGAATCAATTTCATTGAAAGGCACAGGCCTGAAAGAACTCGGTGTATTCAATGACACTAAATGATGCAAGTTTATGTTTAAACAGGTGACTTTGGTTGATTCATTCAAATTGAAAGACAAATGAATAGTGTAATATCGGCCTAAGATATAACTATGTAGAAACCCGGTAATGATAAATTTCAAAGAGACTGTGACGACCTCTCTAGCCTAGTTGTAGGCGTCAGTCTACCAAATTCACTATACCTTAGAGGTTCCAAGTTCAAATTTCTGTAGGGTATACGTAAATGAAACTTCCGTTATTTACTCCGGTCTGGTTGTTTGGGAACGACCTTACACTATTCGATTGTATTCCTATAACCCAAATTACGGGTGTGTATAATCTGTTTTCAAATTGACCCTACTGGGAATCGAGCCCAGTATCTCTGTTTCAATAATAATTAGTTTAGTCAACCAACGTCTCGCATCTAATTGAATTTTTTATGTTATTTCCGTAAGCTAACAATGTTACGATTTATTTTCATATACCTAGATAAAACTTATGACGTCTTGATGACTGAAATTACTTATTTTTTTTAATACATAATTTAAATTCTAAATAACAATCAGTATTTACTTGCATCTTTTTTCAGAAACTAGCTTTTTTTAAAATTATTACTTACTTTATTTCAGTTTTATGAAATACAGTTTTCTTAAAAATTACAAATAGTATATGGGTTCCAAATGGCCGTTGGCTGGGAATGAAAATTATTTTCTGAAAAAAAATTGCCTATGAAAGTTTCATTCTAGAATATTTCTCTAAGCAAGTATAAATTATTCAATGTTAATAACCTGCAATATATTAACAAACAATTGCCAATAGGAAAAAAGAAAGCGCCAATACGTCTGCTCTTGACGGCGTGACGCGTCAAACTGCGTGGACGTCACGTTGACAACTGCGCAGGAGTGGCTGCCCCGCTACAGGCCACGCCCACTTTCAAGCTCCACCCATCGATGATCTAGATTGCTCTAGATCTAATTGTAATGCGTTTCATAATAAATATGCTGATAAGGCAACAAATAGATCCATAGATCACTATATAGTCAAACGGATTGATTCAATGTTTTGTAACTCAGTTCTCATATATAGATATTTTATTGAAAATATTTTTGTAGATTATTGAAGTCCAAACATTTTATCAATTTAATTATAAAGATAAAATAATAATAAATATATTCAATTAATATTTAATGCACTAAAGATTTTTTTTATTAAGTATTAAGTTCTGTATTGTAACTGTTCTCACATACATCTATACTAGATAATATTACAAAGAGGTAAAGTTTGTGAGTTTGTTTGTTTGTAGGAAGTAATCTCTTGAACCACTAAAACGATTTTGAAAATTCTTTCACTAATAGATAGCTACATTATTCCTGAATGACATAATAACACATAGTCTGTTAATTAAAGATTAAGTACATTTCAATTTATGACATTTTTGGACATAATTCAAATCCAAATATTTTTATCAGTGTTTAATTATACAAATAAATGATAGGTAGATAAGGCAATTAATATTTAATACAATGAAGATTTTTTTGAACTGTTCTGATATATGTACCTCACGAATAATTAGAATTTAGTATTTAAGCCCAGGTAACCTTTACGGATAACGTGCCTAGAAGACTAGTCTTTCGTACTTATTACCTAAGTTGTAATTTATTTCACACCTCTAAAGCACATAAGAAAATATTATTTGCTCTAAATATTCAGATAAAATAAATTTTGTTATGTGATAAAATAATAAAAGAAATTTCTTATAGGTATACTAGTTGCCTACGACTTCATCCGGGTTAATTGTTTACTTTTAGAATGACGTAAAAATGTAACTACGCCGCTGAAAGGCGTATTTCTTTAATTTTTATAGCAAAACTTTAAATAATTATTTTTATATCCCTTACTTGAGAAATTACAGGGTTATATAGTAACAAATAGAAATCTGGTATAAATAGAACATCAGGTCGATCAGTTAGTAGATCCCCAGGAACAGAAACTGCAACTCATTCATTCCTTCATTCAATCAATATTGGTAGATCAACATTAGTCTAATGCTCTCTTAGGTAGGATGTCCATGGCGGGTTTATACCTCGATATATTAAAAAGATAACTCTCTAATCACTCTAGATTAGTTGACGAAGGCGAGTAGATATCTGGTTATTCAATATACCTACATGTATAAAAAACATTGCCCAACAACTTACCGCTAAGAGCGGAAATAAAGCATAGATTAACCTAGTTTTAATTTATGATGAACAATCAAATGTTTACATTCATACATATTGGACTTATACTATGCAATTTTGAAACACTACACTAATAAATCTCACTCAAGTGACATAAATCCATGGAAATATTTGAGTGAATTTATAAATAAAGGCCACTGTAATGAAAGTTAAATCACCACATATTGCATTAAAGATGGTATACCTACATAAAAAGTTGATAATGCTGATATTAGACTTTGACTTAGAATTTGACTGAGAGGCATAGAACTGAAAGGATACGACGATATTGAATGATTCAGGTTTATGTTTATAGGGATCACTTTGGTTGATTCATTCAAATTGGATGGCAGAAATGAGCAGTCTTATACGGGTTTATTTATTTATTTATATTAACTCAATAACAAAAATATTTTGTGTCTGAATATAAATTAGGATTATTATAGCTCAATTTAAGGATGCAGCAGCAGTTATTGTCCGCTTTTTCTAGTTTTATATTTATTTATGTAAGTGTATTTTATAATATTTTATTACATATATCCTATTAGTATAATTTTTATATTTTATTAATGTATAATATGTATACTATATCGTGTATGTATATATTTATAAGATACTGATTCGGTAGTGAGAATAATGCAACAAATTTCTTGTCTATCCAAAGGTCTGGAAGAAATTGCTAACAGCGATAAGACCGCCTATTGTATTGTAAAATTTCATTTCTGTTAACTGTATCTTTTAAAACATAATAAAGCCTATTCATTCATTAATTCATAAGTAGTACACAAATCTCAAATAATTATTTTAAAGTCCACAATTACCATTACAAGAAATGTCAAATTTACAATAATCATTATTCATGTTACAAAATATTATGTCAATAAGAAGGCATTTTTATATAATCATATTAACATTTAAAAACAAAAATAATCGTCAACTCAATAATATATTTGAGAAGGAGTGCTTTAATTTTACGCTTTAAAGATTGATTTTTGTATATATTCAACTTTAGGTCAATAGGTACTTTGTTAGTTGTTGTTTAAGAACATACATTTCAATGAAACCACATGCTAGTCAGTTACAGTATTGTCGTAAAGGAGCAGTGTTCGTAATGATACTACACGTTGATACGTCGATGCGTGTTAAGATTATTCTATTTTATTTTTATAACAATTAAATCCTTATATATACTATACTAACGGTTCTGGCAGACGTTGTCCTGCCCTGAAAAAATAAAAATCTAGAGCCCGATTCCAGCGCCACCTACCGGGTCTAATTGTCAATCTAAACCATCCTCGGACCCACTTAAACACTAATTTTTTTGCACCTTGGGTTACATTATTGAAATTTTAATAGGAATCCCTAATTTTTTCTAGTAATAAATATAACCTATATTATTCAGGGATAATGTAGCATTCTAATGGTGAAAGAATTTTTGAAATCGGCCACGTAGTTTTTGAATTTATTCGTTACAAAAATACAAATCTTTCCTCTTTATAATATTAGTATAGATTTCAAAATTCTTAATAACAGTGAGATCACTTTCAATTGAATTTTTTGTTGGTTGATTTTGGTATAAAACGATAGTCTATACTAGATCTGCCACGAATATTCGGCTACTCTCAGTATTCGGCCAAATATTGTGCAGTATTTGGACGAGCCAAATATTCGTAGTATCTATAATTAAAACGTAGTTTAACAGTGAATAATTTGTGGTTGGAATACATTTACATGTTTGTGAGTAATATGTGCGTTTTCTTTTCACAATTTAGTATTCGGTATTCACCCGAATACTACACAGTATTTGGCCGAATACCAAACGGCAGCCGAATAATCGTAGCACTATATTTGTATAGACTAGACAGTCTATACAAATATATAATGTGCTTACACACTACAATATAATTAGAAATAAGTAAGTTTGTACATACAATTATAAATAAGTTTGTACAAACACGGTCAGGTTCTAAAATCTAAAGCGTTATTTAAAGAACACAAATAAAATTACGTAATATAATTAAAATTAATTTATTTCGTTTTTATCTCTTACATAAAGATTGCTGTAAGAGGTTATCTTCGTGCTCTTCGGCGTGGCCTCGTTTGTATGAATATTAAAACGATGCATATATTTTTTTTTTAATTGTACTTTATTTAATCGGAAGCGAGGTCCATTGGCTCTATAAAATTAGCATATCAATATTCTTGCCTGGTTTGATATTAAAAATAGTAGGAACGAGTGGAAAATTATTTTGAAAGAATTATTTTCATTATGTTACTTTACTCCTGTAAATATAGGTATTGTATAACTTGACCTTAATGTTTAAAAAGAAAACAATATTGTTTTGCTTTCTGGGAATATTCTATTTTATATGTAGTCAAGGTTAATAAATTGTAAACAAAGCGAATTCATCCATGTTATTATAAATTTAATGTTGATCCAAGTCTAAAATCCACTAAAAATAACTAAATACGTATACAAGAATAAATATTTTCTACTTTAATTTACCACTGTGTAACTATCTAATTATCCTCGAGGGCTAGAATAGTATTGTATTATATAATTATAAAGTCCAGGAACCTCCAGTAATGTTGTTTTCTTATTCGCCACAATGGCAGGCAAAGAAACGTAGTCTATACAACTTTGTTTGATGTATTAAGTCTTCAGTATAGGTCAGGTAAATTGTGCGTCTTTGACTGACGCCAAACACCCGTTGTTTTGAAGTCTTGTATCAAGTCGACAGTGACATTTTACTATTAAGTTTATCCTTTCACAACAACTATTTTCCATTTTAAAGTAATATTTATATTTTTAGAAAATAAAACTGGATTATACAAGACCTTTAGTTTAGTTAGTTTTAGTTACCCTTTAGTTCCTACCAAATGCTCCGTAATCTCCAACAAATTAAAACATTTGTATTTTTTGGTATAACTGGCAATACAGTTTGGTAACCATATTTGTTTTTTTGTATAATTCGTTAATTTGTTTTAAATTTAATGACAAGACTAATTCATATTAGAATCTATTAAGACTTCGCCATTTTTTGTTTGCGAAGTGACCTATTGATATGGGTATTTTGTTCATCTATAATCTTTTTATCAATAGATTTTGACAAATCTTTTTCGTTACATGTTAATCTTATAACTCCATAATAATTAAAATACAAATGTAAAATAGATGATGTTCGTATGTGCCTTCTTAACAGTCATATGAGTAGATCGATTATCATGAAATTTAACATATATGTCTTTTCGACAAGAGGGATAAATATACGATATTTTTTATCCCAGAAAACATAATAATTTTCAAGGGATATATATCCAAAGTATAAGAATAGCTTCATTAAAAATTTATTGGAAAAATATTGAATAATTGAGTAATGAATGTTGTAGTTTACAAAATTCAATGCTTAAATTTAAAAGAAAAATCAAATGTAACCACGAATTCTAATATAAACCAAAGAGGGAAACAAAAACAAAAAAGGCACCCAAAGTTATAATAAGTGAGCCACTTGATCACCGAAATATGTAGATAGTTAAGTATACTGCGGACCGAGTGCCTATCGGGCCGCAGAAATATGGAGGCACCGAGAAACTTGATGCGAAAGTCGGATTTTCAGGTACGGTCTGCATAAAAATCAACTCTTTTAGAAATTTGCATCGAATTAACACCATAACCATCACACGTGTTACGTGTGATGAGTTCGAGTTCCCAAGGCCCACATCCTCCTCCTTCTTTTTTTGGCAAATCAATCGGATTTGCTTTCGTTCGAGAGCCATCAGACGTGCTTAGGGGAAAATCGCGGCCGGTGTGTGAGGATTCGCCAGGTAGGGGCACTAGCACTTCCAGGCATAACTAGACATGCTATTGCCACACTACAGTTAGAGATCCTCCTCCTCCTAGCCCATCTTCCCCATCCCCCTATTCCATTGTGCTGACACATCACATCTATTCCAATTCTCCTGTTTGACGTCTCTGTCCCATCTTAAAGGCTGGCAACGTGGTTGTTTCGCCTCTGGTATTGCAATCGTCTATAGGCGATATTAACCACTTTCCATTACATAGGCCGTCTGTCTGCTTGCCAAGTACGCAGTAAAAAATATGGTTGAGTTTCTGTGCTATTAATTAACAAAAACGTAGTTTTTTTTTAACAATTCTACGGACTCGAGTTACGTACCCTTTTTTATAACTTATTTTGAAGAAAGTTTTAAGTATTTATACACGCTTCTTGGTAAATTTTGTTTTTGTGTGTGACATTTATTCAATCATATGTGTGTTGTGGTGTGTTGTGGTGTACCTAGGAGGAACGTAGGAGGTTATAAATATATCTGTCACAGGTTTCATAATATAGTATAGTTGTAATTTATTTTTAAGTTGATATTGTACTTTTAAAGTAACAATAAAAATAAAGAAAAAAAAATCAATTAATATCAAACTCTACTTCATTAGGAAAATTCAAGCCATTCACTTCGCTCACTCCATTTGTGCCTTTCTGTTTCACCATACTTTAACACATGACGCAATTTAGGGCCACTTCTCATCAGATACATCATTTGCCAAATTAATTAGATTATTAGTAGATACTTAGTCCTAATAGCAAAAAATGTTATTATTTAAGGATGTATTCATAAATATCCACTGATAAAATAATATACCTGAATAATTAGGTCAATTGTTATGCCAGAGAGTTCTTGAATAACTTTAAATTTTCTTTTCCTCTCATTACTCGTTAAATGCATATATTAATCAATAAATTATAAAAGTATTAGTTGTACATAAACTTTAAATAGTTTACTGGCAAGTAATGTAAAGGCAAACTGTATTGTATTGGTTTACTTTTTAAAACTTGATGATACTAAGTAAAATCGTGAAACTGTTGAAAGTGTTTCTGACGGTACAAACAAGCTGAAAGATTTCACCGGTGTGCGGCGGGGTGGCGAGGCGACGCGGGCGGGTGGGGATGGGGTGCCGGGGCGTCCGGGCGGGTGGGGCGGCGGGGCGCCGCGAGCAGAGGTGGCGGGGCCTTCGGCCTGCGTGGCCCGCGGCGGCGGCCGGGCACCGGGCCAATGGCGTGGCGGCGCGCCCTGGCCCGACCCGAGCACCCGAGCTCAGTCGCGACTCAGCCGCGACCCTTGACACAGGCGTCGCGCACGCACGCTTCTCGCCGCGCGCATCCGACCGGCACCATCACGCACGGCGCGCTAGTGTACGGCGGGGTCGGAGGCCCGGGGCTGTGCCCTCCGAGGGCCCCCGACCTCCCGCCTCTGGAGCTGGGCTTCCGTGGCACGTGGCGCGGCGACGACGAGCTGCTGCCGTCGACGCCCGCCAGCCAGGCCGCCTCGACGCAGAGCGGCTCCTCCGCCACCGACAAGGGCCAGAACGTCGAGTGCGTCGTCTGCGGGGACAAGTCCTCCGGGAAACACTACGGCCAGTTCACATGCGAGGGTACGTAACCTGTGCAGTGAAAGTGAAATACACGTGTACACCGGCCATGTTGTAACCGGACCAGTGTTGTGCGCGATTTCAAATGTGCATTATTACCACGTCTTATTTGGTAACTGAGGTCATTGGTGATAACTGATAACAAACGCTTTTATGCCATAACAAAGTATATGCAAAGGTTCTAACTCGGTCTGAAGTATTCTTTTAAAAGTAGTTCAAGTGCAAGGCAATAAGGAAACTAAATTAGGCGTTTTGCTACATAATATTTAACCGTATTGGCCGGATTCTTATCAGAGTACCTAGGTAAAGCCAGCAATAAAAACAATAGGCATAAAGTAATTCATGTACAAGATGGTCATTTACTTAATATCCACGTGATGACAATCTTAACAGTCGTAATAGTTCTGCGAAGAATACAAGATATTAAGATTTAAACGATAAAAAATATTTGAATGAATAAAAAGTTCAAATTTACGGAGCGACGGCAGTTACTTTTAAACTGAAAGAATTTTGTGCGTAGGTATAAGTCGCGCCAAACTTACAGTTCACTCTAAATTAGCTACAAAACTGCGCAATAATTGATTAATATACAAAAAATTCTTGCTAAAGGAAATCATAAAATTTTCCCAACTAATGTACCTAATAATATAGCTGAAAGTCATGAATCAAAACTTGATATAGATTAAGTAACGTAAAATATAAAACCGATAAAATTACGTCGGCCAAGTGCGTGTCACTTATAACACAACAAAAGGTTTCGTAGAAGTGTCAAACGTCAAAACCTCAGAAGAGTACTTGACCCAAAATACCTTCCCTATATTTTAAACAATGCTTGACGGATCTTGTCCAAATAAATTTTTGTTGACAATCTTTTTATTAATTGACAATAATTTTATCTTCAAAAAATTAGCCTGAGATTTACGACTTTGGATTTGAGTATCTTCCCACCTAATTCAAAGAGCCAATTAAAAACATAAATTATGATTTTTCAAAACCTATCTAATGATACGCGTCTATGTATAGTGAGAAATGTTCATCGTACAATTTTATATACGGCGGCTACCTCTTATGCCTCTGCTCTACCTGGATTAATGTTACTGTTACTACTGTGTAATACTATTATATATTATTACTGTGTAATACCAAATGCATTAAAAAATAACGCGTTAACGAATAGCTACATTTAATTAGTGTATATACAACTCGACCAAAATGTCTAGAAAATGAACTAATTTTTTTGCTTTCTGTCAATATTCTATTTTGTCTGTAGTCAAGGTTAGTGAATCATAAGCAAAGCGAATTAATCCATATTATTTTCATTTTAACGTTGATCCGAGTCTAAGAGAACTAAATACAAAGGTAACAAACAATACCACGTTTCATGTGAGCAGTGATTCTAATTTTTAAAGTTTACCATGTACCTATTTGAAGCAAAAATCTTTTTGTTATTCGACGATATTCACCAAAGAACAGCTGACATGATAAATTTGTAATTGTTATTTTAGCTTGTCTTAATCAAATAATTGTTCTGTTAACTATCGCAAGGTGTTAAAGCTCTTGCTTACAAAATTATAGTCATTATTATTAAAGTAAACATCATAGGCTATATTGACAAAATGAGTACGACGTAATTGAACCAACTTGATACTAACGAGATGTTTGATGTCGTGCTAAAAATTACTCTTAAGTGAAATTACTTTTGACCTAATATTGGCGTTGCTAGAGTTTAGAAAAATTGCGAAAGTGGCGCCTCTATTATATTCTACTTTATTTTGCCGCCCTGTACATGAGTTATCGGTTATTGTTTAACTCCGTTAACAATGACGCATCTCAGATAACGCATTAATCCCTTGGATACAACTGCCATTTATAGTCACTCTATTTTATTTCACTTTAAGTTACATAAATATTTTATGCACACATCTAATCTAGTTTTTGGTTAAATTTAATTATGATTATCTATACATATAATAAAACTGTAGAGCTCGAATTTCTGTACAATTTAAAAAAATACTAAAAACCGAGTCAGGGGGATGTAAGAAGTGAAATAGGAATAATTTCGATTTTTTTGTTTCTCTGTCTGTTTGTACCGACTAATCTCCGAAACCACTGAACCGATTTAAATGCAATTTTGTATGGTGGTAGCTTATATCCCTGGTCAACATATAGGATACTTTTGATCCCGAAAAATTAAAGAGTTCCCGTGGGATAGTTAAAAAATCGCACCACGCGGACAAAGTCGCGGTCATCAGCTAGTTTTTAATAAATCTATTCTATTTTTGTTCTAAATGACTCATAGAGAGTAAAGTGACAGGTGTAAGAGAATTTAAAGGAAAAAGGCTTTAATTGGTATTCAATTGCAAAGACCTTCTGTCATCCTGTGGACTTTTAATAAATCAAAGTAAATAGACGGTATTTGAAAAAGAACGTGACACATAACGTCAGTGTCATAACTTAGTAAATATAGTTATGATACTGCTCCATCTGGGATATAGTTATTGTAAGCTAGAGTTGCAATCGTTCTATTTTCCCAGGACATATCATATCATCAGTTTTTGAAGTGTCCTGGGATGTCCTGGATAGTTTTTAAGCAGCGTCCTGTCTTTTCAAAGCGCCCTGATAAGGTCATGTATTTTAAAATTCGCGTGCCACTTTCGACAGTGGTCTAAAGAAAGAAATCGGCTGCATTCATCAAAACATATAACATAGATATGAAGTGTGACCAATTTTATGATTATTTATTAACTCAACCACAGATACTGAAGGAAATTGGCGGGGTTGAAAAGTATAGTAAAAATAAATAAGTTTGTAATTTTAGAATTTATTAGATACTATATTATTTTAATAACTCGTTTTCAACTCGAATAATTTTATTCAAATACTTTTATTATTAAAAAAATGATTATTATCATTAATCACACTTGAATTTCATTTAACTATTTGAAGTCTATTACTGCGTCCTGTTTTTAAATTGAATTATCCTGGGTCATCCGACTCCAAATCCTAGTTTTTGAAATTTGATGTTGGCAACCCTAATGTAAGTGACACTTTCACGCAGATCTAACGATGAGTTCAATGCGTTATTCATTATGCGATATTTTTGTTAAATGACGTTAAACATTAACAGATAACATGTCTATATATGTACACTAATTATTACCGACAATATTTTTTATCGCTATAAACAAGACGCATTTGGCCAAAGCCGCAAACACTCACATTATTTCACTTTTCAACTTCAAAATGGCGCCGCCAAAAGTAGCAAAGAAACCAGCGAAAACAATGGAGAAACCAATATCAAAGCCAATCGTTAAACCTAAAAACAAGAAGAAAAAGAACTACACCAGTTTTTCAGTATTCATATACAAATTACTCAAAAATTTAGCACCTGATATTGGTATTTCAAAGCCGTCCATGCAGATAATGAATAACTTTGTCAATGATTACTTAGAGAAGATAGCGCTGGAAGCTAGCAGATTAGTACTACATGGAAAGAACACGTTGAGTAGTAGAGAAATCAGTTCAGCTATAAAATTATTATTACCTGGAGAGCTAGCTAAACACGCCAACATTGAAGGTACAAAGGCACTAAAATCATTTTTCGACAGTAAAGCAAAGGAATCTGTGGGAACTGTATAGAAATCCAATATATTAAAAATAAAAGAGAAATTTTAATATTGTCAAATGTATATAATACAGACGAAGATATAATAACAAAGATTACAATCGTTGAAAATATAGTCCAACGCGCTTAAAAAAATTTATCCCAGATAGAGCCCGAGCTTTAAAGGTGCTATAATTATAATCTTATTAATTTAATCGATTCCTAAAAATGAAAATTGTTATGTCGTGAAAAGTGATTGTATTTCGATGTATTAACGGAATATGTACTAAATCAAGATTTTTAAATGTGATGAATTTGAGACTTTTTTAAAAATTGGTTATTATAACGCCCACCTCAAATAATCCGGTAATAAGGAAACTTAAATTGTGGAGGGGAAACAAGAAACCATTTTTAGTAATAGCTTCTAAAAAAGCTAGTTTTATCACATCTTGTTATTTTATTAATAATTATACCTAACAATAAAGGCCTCTTTATAAATTAATTTAAAAAATAACTTTACTATGTTCGTATTGAGATATACGATTTACTAATCGTATATCTCAATACTATAGAATATACAAGTAAGATTTTACATGTTTCAGAAAAATCAGTAGAAAAATCTGAAAAAAAAATTACAAGATGTAATTTTTTTGCTTCCCCTGTTTCCCTCTGGATGCAGAAAAAGCCATAACGCGAAAAACCCCGTAATAGCATATTACCGGATTAATCGCGGGGGCCATAGATTTACTTTCGAGCCATTTAAAGTTAATAGTTGAAGTTTATGCACTACCTACAAGTTCAGCAGACATGCAGACGGGCCACGCGATGGAAAGCGACACTTGCAACACCAAAGGTGCTACTAATGCGCTGCTGCTCTCTAAAGAGAAACTAAAACCTGGCCACTAATGCCGGAACACATCTCAAGGTTGTTATGGCAGCATACTCCAGACCAGCGGTGGTAGCCATCCAGTCGGACAAATGCCCTACCACCTGGCTTTGGGTTGTTTTGTCGCCTCTTACGACAGGCCGCTTGGCCGTAGGAAATTGTATTCTTCCTCCGTTCCTATTGTTTTGCCTACAAATATTGTAACTAAATAATTAATTGTCTGTTATTTTGGTAAGCAATAAATTCTTATCTATCTATCTTTCTCTCCAAACATCATAGTTGTAATTTTAAACGTTTAAAGATCTAGATTGTTAAACATCACAATTAGATATGGTGGGCATTTAAAAATGGAAAGTTTTGTCCACAAAAGCTATCAAATAAAAAAGAAAACAAACATACCGTAATAAAAAAGCGTTACGGTGATTGTAATCAATATGTTGATTCAATTGATTGTATCAACCGTTAATTAACGAATCAAATTCGAATGTGTAATTTCAATTTAAAATTTTGTTATGATAACCTTCAAATTTCACGGTGTTTATCGTTTGGAAAGTGCATTTTCTAACTATACCTAATTTAGTGTTATTTGTTGTTTATCTGTGTTTGTCCGGTTTATTTACAAGTACGTGTTATCTGCGATCCGGTGGTGTGGGGGGAGATCTTCAAAATACCACGCTTGGTCACAGGGGCTTCTGAAGTTTTCGTCATATAGTCAATATCTTGGGAAATCTCGCGCTTTTTCAAACTATATTCAAATATGGTGCGCAGTGTTTTTAGTGCTGGTTTCATTACTACTCGATCACGTTCAAGTTAACGCAATTTTGTATGGCCCGATTTATGTTTCCCTTCAAGCTTTGGAGACGGCGCAAAGTCATTCCCATACAAAATTGCGTTAAATTGAAAGTGATCGAGTAGTAAATAACCCGCACTAAGCACACACAGTTCTTTTATTGGATTTGTTCGGCGCAGTTCTTTCTGATTGCAAAAAATGACACTTTCTCAGTTTGACCTCCACCTATAGTATAATTTGGTCTGTTCTTGTCTCTAGCCCCCCTAAATACAATAATAAATTGTAAACATTAATGAATTTATAAACAGAACGTCGTAACTCAGATATGAAGAGTTCCTCCGATCGCATAATTTGCATAAAAGTAAAACAACCCCTTATCTTTTGGAGCAGGCAGTTAATGAAAACTTTGTCT
The DNA here is from genome assembly GCA_039645545.1 of Dendrolimus houi. NCBI lineage: Eukaryota > Metazoa > Arthropoda > Insecta > Lepidoptera > Lasiocampidae > Dendrolimus > Dendrolimus houi. The sequence goes on from CM077131.1 coordinate 5,360,484, forward strand.
TATTGCATTCTGATTAGAACTGACAGGGTTGCGATTCAGTTAATTGTGATTTTTAGATCGAAAGGGGGATGTTAAGTGGTCGTTTGTAACGAGCCTTCTTAGTATGTAATTCTTTTTATATGTTTTTTACAGACATGTCACACTTCTGTCAAGTTTCGGTTTTTCAAAATTTCTTTTAATTATTTTACCTCGTAGTAGCTCTCCTGGACCAGGAATCCACCTTAACATTTGATCCTAGGAGCCGGATAGGCAGTGGTGTAGTAAAAGTTTTGGTGCATATGTGTATTTTTGTCAAAAGTGAGCAAATGTACTAGAAGCTTTCTTTTAATTATTTTACCTAGTAGTAGCTCCCTTGGACCAGGAATCCACCTTAACAGTGGTTCAATTTTAATTTATTTTTTAAATAAATAAACGAAAGACTTTATTTGAAGAAATAGGGACGTAATTACATACTTTACATATTATGATTGAAAATATAGCATACTAGCGTTTGCCCGCGACTTCGTCCGCGTGGAATAGTTTAAAAAAAAAGAAGTTTGGTCTTAGCGTGATGGTATATAGCCTATAGCCTTCCTCGATAAATAGGCTATCTAACACTGAAAGAATTTTTCAAATCAAACCAGTAGTTCCTAAGATTAGCGCGTTCAAGCAAACAAACTCTTTAGCTTTATACCTATATATTACTAGTATAAGATTTGACGGCCTCTGAGCTTGAGCAGGCTAACCCTTTACCGGCTTACCTCACTACAATGCAGACGCTCCTGATTCGATTCCTGGTTTGTAAAATTTCGGAAACAAATTTTCTCCGTTATTTACTATGGTCTAGGTGTCTGGGATCGGCCCTAGAGTATCTCGTTGTATATTACCGGTAACAAGCGTAAATTGCATTATTTGGGGATATACAATATGTGTGTTTATCGGCCGATTAAAAATGTTGAGAATTTGTACGCCGTACTTTCAGCAACCAAGGTGTGCACTCGGCTTGTTGTGCTGGATTTATATCCGACACAACGCTGCTTTTCATTTTTAACACGCTCTTATTATTTATCAAGGCCATGCTTGAAATTATTTTTTTGGTGGTCGTGGTGTATTTATAGGTATATAGTGACGCGGGTGTAATGCCCAAGTATTAATTTAATTATTGTGCTTTTTATAATTTTGATTGTATATGGAAATAGTTTAATTTTCTGAAACTAATGAATAATTAATTATTATTACTACGATTTTAAATTTTATTTAAACTAATAAAATTGCATTCTCTATATTTTTAAATCAGCTGTGCCCGTAAATACGTTGGGATTACAAGTATTTATACTCATATCTTCCGGATATTACTTATATTGAAATGGAATAAATACGAAAATTTAAGATGTAGTACGTACACGATAACTTGACACGCAAGATTACCAAACCCAAAATTATTAACCCTTAAACCTAAATAAAGTAAAAAAACAATTACTTAAAAACCCCTCTAAATAAATAACAATTTTGTAATAAAATGTCACTAAAAGGTATACCTATATTTCACTAAATAGTTGAGACTTTCAACACAAATGTACAATTCTTGAATAAATATAATCAATACCCTACAAATATTGTACACTTTATCCAACATCTTTTGAAAATGAAAAATATGAAGAAGCCCAGAACTCAATAGAACCAAACCGTTTCAGTTAGTGTAGTGTACTATAGTAAAGTGCCAACAAGACATTTTTCGATATAATTTATTTGATTGAACATTAGGTTAAAATTAAATTATTTATTAGTCTCTCTCTCTATACACTAGATCGTAATATTTAGTAAATAAAGTAACTAATTAATAACAAATTGCTTTTACACATAATAAAAATCTTTAGAAAATAAAACTGCACGGCAAAACATCACTCTGCAAGATCGCACTTTAAAGTCCATTTACGTGTTAAAAACCCGCGGAAAGAATGCTTTTTGTTAACCCGCGCATGACATAATAGGTCTGTCAAGTGCGCTGGCATTATACGAGGCAGTGGTCCAAAATAACCATAGCCTTGACCTTTGACGGGTTAAGCTCAGCTTAGTTCACCTACCATATAAGCACGTGGGCTAGAAAAAGAATAATAGACTGTTTTGATGCGTTCGATTATTAAAATTAGATATTTCATTGTCATTGTCGAAAGTGTCACGTCATAGGTGCTATAATAAGTTTTTTTTTAATGACTTCGCACTGATTTGTACATCTAGCTGGGATAAACTTCCGTAATGAAACATCGGCTAACATTTAGCGTTAATATTTTAATATAAGGGAAAAATTAAAATTTTCTTTTTATCAGTATTATGTTTTGAATAATTAATACCAAATCAAAGCACAAAATGCAATTTATTCTCACATTAGAGATTTTTCATGTGCAGTTCAGCATTCTTACGGCTGGTTTCTTAATTAGAAATTCTTGAGTCCTAATAAAAAGTTTACTTAATATATATTATATTACTTTTGTGGGATTAAGAACATGCTTAATTTCTTAGTCTAAAAATCGACCGGTAGTATGATAAGATTCCAACGCCATTAACTGAATTATAATAATAATTCTAATAAAATAGCTTAATTTGGTTATCTAAAGCAGGTATGTATATGACATAGATATACAAAAGAAATGAAATTATAGTTGAAAATAATAAAATTATAATGAAATTTAAATATTTAACTGGATGTCTGGAATGTGTTGTGAAAGAATCAGATGGCGCCAAGCGTTTCCGCCGGCAGCGACATAAGGCACTAATATATAAAAAAAACTGATATCCGGGTTATACTAATTAATTGTTAAAACGAAACGCTGTTATCGTCTGGCGCCGGTGCGGTCAAGACCTCTGTTATCAACGGATCGTCTTGGAAGTTTTGCGATAGTAAACCTAGTGAATGATCAACACTGGAATGGCCTAAGCAGAGGAAGTTAATACCTTTCCTTGCTTAAAAAAAGGGAAAGAATTGCAATTGATAGAATATTGTACTGTCGTAATAAATTGGATTACTGATTGGATAATATTTGCGGGTTCTTCGTAATCAACACACTTGCACAACTTTGAACAAACATACACACTTGCACATGTTTAGTAAGGACTATTGTTATTGTGTAAGTAGACAACGCAGCAGAGAACACTAGTAGCTCCAAAGATACAGTTAATACTGGTTTTGGAGATAGTAGAAGCACAAACAATAATTTAGATTCTAAGACCGCAAATTTGTAATGTCTTATTGTAATTAAGATTACTTATTTTTGAGGCAAATAAATCATTTTATTATTATTATTTCACATATATATTTGTCTTCTTTTTTGTTTTTTTAATACATATATATATATAAAAATAGATACATATTAAAAATATATAAAAAGACGTCCATCGGCAGCGGGGCCTAGGGTCCAGGCTACCGGTGGTTAGGGCTCCAGAGACAGGAAATTCCTCACAATACGTGCCGTGCCCAGGAGAACCGCCTTCTGTATCTGGCCCTTCACGCATTTACCGAGCGAGAGCCTCTCTAGGTGGTTCTTCGCTATTAGACCGTTGTTAACAGACACCACTATCGGAACGATGATCGTTGACTCCATATGCCACATGTCAGTAATCTCGTGCGCGGGGTCAAGGTATTTCGTTATTATTATTATTATTAATCGCTTGGATATAAAAACTAGCAAGCGTAGCGACAAACAATCATTCTTACTTCACCTTCAGTCCAATGCACATGTTGAAGTAGCTCCATAGACTGGTTAATTAGTGTTCGATAATCTTAACCTATAATTCATTGTACTTAATGAAGTAGATCGGCATTCTCGTGGAAGTAACACGCTCAGAATAATAAATAATGTTTATAAACGAGCCACTTCTTTCATTCTCTGATAATATATAAAATTGACGACATGTGTTCGGTTATTACAGTATAGAAAAGCCATACAAAATACATACTAATTTGTAGTTTGTTTTTACCAATAATAATTAATTAGCGGATGTTTTTCAGACGTGTTCGTGTAGATACGATGCGGTGAAATGTGGCCTTTCTAGTTGTTACAAGAACTCTGTTGTTTGGCTTCAGACATAGACCTACTATTTGACTGAGCTGATACTGAAGACTCAATACAAAAGCAAGGTTGTATGGACTAAGTTTCTTTGCCTACAATTGTGGGGAATGAAACAATAACTAGACTTATTGAACATCATAATTATGATTAGGCTTTACCAAATGGAATAATCGTTCACATACCAATCGAAATCTATAGACGGAAATACAAATGAAGAGGCTGTATGGTTTGCGATCTTTGCTAGTTCTTCAAATACGAACAAAAATACTACCACCACTTAAAATGCTTTGAAAGTGCTCTCCGACTACTTTTTAATGCTTAAAATTAGAATATGCAATTAGATATATGTGTCAAAGATCACTGTACTAACCATTTATAATGCATACAAATGCACCTTAAAAATTCAAAGTAATTTCGAGCCTAATCAACAAATTTAATCAATTAAACAAAGTAAAAACCACACTCGAAACACTTTCCACCCGTTGTGTACAATATATAAAAACGGTAGAATAATCTCACACGCAGATAATATGTATAAACGCATACTCATCTAAACTTGTTACAATACAGTATATTTTGGTTTTAAGCTTATAGTATGATTACTTAAGAGTAAACCGATGAATCGCATTAGTGAAGTGACCATAAAGTGTTATTTTGATGTCGACAAATCCACTTTATTAAACTTTAGACCTCCCGCTGTCTCGATACACCCATGTCTAAATAAAAATCGTGAGCACTGCAGGGAGAACTGTACTAAAACATTTATAGGTGTTAAAATGACAAAGTCCCTGGTTAGAAGCGCTCCTTTGACTTAAATGCTTGCGTTCGTGAACGACAATAGTGAGCGCAGTTGACACCTGTGAATAGGGATGGTGAGTATAATTATCGATTTTTTTAACGATTTAAAAAAACGGTTTTTATTGGTATTAGACAAAATGATATTTCAAATAGTAAGTACCCTTAGAAGTGGCTAAACATGTAAAGACTAATATAGAATTCAAAATAGGTAACAAATTATTTTAATAATATTTTTTACAATATCTTCATATATAAAGCCTTTTTTTCTCACGAGATATACCGGTAAATTTTTTAATTTGCTCTTCAGGGCCAAATCCTAAACTAAATACTAAATAGTGAAAAACACTCAAAGGAATCTCAAAGCCGATTTTGACGAAACCTAAACTGGTATCATTAGATTTTGAAAAATCATTACCCCTGTCTGGAATCAAATCGACTGATTTTGATAAAAATAAATACATCCCTGTATTATTATACCCAATCATAGTGTAGCTTGTAAGGATCAGTTTTTGTGAAGGTATGTCAAATGGCAAACCAAGGGAAAGGATTGTTTTTAAAAAAAAAACGCTATTTTCCAGATATTATTTGACCGTACCTCATTTGAACGCAATCAATGTTGATTGATTTGATTGATTGCGATAAAATAACGACAGTTTCGAATATTAAGTTATAGTTGCCTATTAAAAACAGAATAATTTTCATTATTTCCCCATTGAAAAAAAAGAACGGTGCATTTCGATGTCTAATTAATGTAATGAGAATAAACATTTTGTTCAAAAACAACCCTTTCCCTTCGTTTGCCGTTTGACATTCCATCAAAGAATTTGATCCTTACAAGCTACACTATGATTTAGTATAATAATATGTTAATACTGTGTTTATTTTTCAAAATCAGCCGAAAAGGTTGCTGCCAAGGCTAATTGATTTTTCAATTATGTAATAATACCAATTTAGTTTTCGCCACAATCAGCATCAAGACCCCTATAAGTGTCTATCGCTATTTCGTATAATTTAGGATTTGGCCCTAAAGGCCCACTCGAAAAATTGTATAGTTATTTGTTGTATATGCTTCATGCAGACAGACTTGGGCATGGGTATTGAGATAGTGTGGACTTGTGGCGACTGGCGGATAACCACTAAAATCATGCTAGTTTTACTATTATCACTTTAAAACAAACGGTTTTAAAAGAATAGTGTAGCCAACACTATTACGCTGCCAGATGCAGACCCGCCTGCGTTTTACTAGACCAAGTAGGCTCATTTCAAATTGCAGAGGAAGGAGGTTCGTCCAAGGGGGCGCCTCTCCTGTTTCGGCAGCTGTATACCGTCATTGAAATACATGTTTGTAACCTGGATACTTACGTAGTGTTTTATAAATTTAAAATCCAAATCCCAAGGAAACTAGGGCATTTTTAGGTACCTGTGATATTAAAACAATGTACATAATATACATAATGTCAACCGGTTCATTTCCAAGGCCAGAGAAAAGGAACAAACAAGTAGTTAAACAAAAACAGTGACTTTCACATTTGTTTATTAACATACAGATAAATTAATATCTATTTATATTAGCTTTTTCTCATAATATAATATAAAACTCTTTTTGTGTTGTAAAATCTTTCATTTACTAGTTTTAAATTATTAATTACTAGCACGTATTTAAAATTAAGTTGTCACCTAATAACCTGTAGCACATTTATTAATTTTGATTCGAATATAAAATTTTAATGTATATTTTATTTATTAGCCATTGATTTTATTCATTCGTAATTTTCTTTAATTAATATAATTTATCGAGATTTAATTTTTAAATTCAAAATAGCTTTATATGATAATTGCTTTTGTTATGCTATCGACTATAGGTTTGGGACAGTAGGTAAGTTTGTTGTTTTATCGATAAATTGAAGACGTCACTATCTTCCACTATAACCGGTCAGTTTATGGTATGTTTTGTCCCGTGATACCGTGGCAGTTAACCCTATCTTTACGACCGACTCTAAACATAAGTGTCTCTCGAACTTATTTATTTTTATCTCATTCCACTTTTTAAATTGAATCCACGTTCGGCGCGTGTGTGGCTCTCTACTCACCACTAAAACTGTCAATAAAACGCTTGAACACCTTGAATCATGCGGTCGTTTAATGAAAATTTGACTCTTTTTAATATATTATTTATGTGAATTAAACAAGTACTCCAGCTACGCCTTAATAAGGTAAACATTCAACCAAGAGACGTTAACGGCCATTTTGGTTATTTAATGCCCGGCATATTGTTAAAGAGTCCCGTGTTTGTCACGTCGTAAATCTAAAATTTACGTTTCTTTAAACATGGGCCAAGAAATTGTCTATGATGATGAAAGATTTTTGTAATGAGGGTTCTGTTCATTCATAATGTACTTTATTCATGATTTTTTAAATAATTTAGTGACTTTGTAATTCCTATCTCACATAAGTTTTAAAAACATGATTTGCGTATATTTTTAATTGTAATATAGTTTTCTATTCACATCAATTAAACATCCCAAAGCTTCAAAAGTTTTTTTTAGTAATTCAATTACAATTTGTATCATTATCATATATTATATAGCATCCATATGATATTGAATGAAGTTCTTCAAAAAGTGTTTATACAAAATCCTAGAAAGGGTACCCCAATTAACAATTTATTATGCACTTACAAATCAGACTGGTATTTCAAAATTTAAATTTATTTCAAGACACATCCTTAATATTTAAATGAGGTAATTAATGAAATTAAACGGCATAAGAATCTATCGATAAAAGCGTTGTTTTTGTCGATACAATTTATATATGCTAATGTCTACAGCTCTACCTACGGATTTGTTTAAATGGAGTATTGTTTTAACCTAATTAATATTAATTTTGCTTCATCGGACCTTTGGGACAAGGTAGTTAGCCAAGGTGACGTGCATTTTAATTATTTAAATAGGTTAGCTGTTTTAATTGAGGTTTACCGTTTACGTAAATAGTTAATATATTCCTTTAATAAAATAAATACTGGAAACTGAGATTAATAAATTTCATCACGATATTAATTCAGCTTTTTAACATTTACACGTTGTCACGAGAAATTAACTTTTAACTTAAAACTCAGCTTACAACAACAGACTATTTACAGCAGCTCGTCAAGTATAACTTGGCATGTGGCAAGAAAACGAATTAACTTTAATAGTTCATAATATTAATAATAGACGGTCAAAAGTAGTCGCTTTTGGAAATCGCTTGATGAAATTGACACATGTCTATATTTTTCAGGCCATGCGAATGTATATTAAAAAATATGTAATCTTTCAAGATGGCCGACCGTATTTCCCGCCTGCGATAGGCGGTCTTCCATAGACTATGTAAAGAATAATGCTACATATACACTGCACTTCTTGCTGTACTACCCATAATTTACTTACGTTCCTCATAAGGCGATCAATACGTTTAAATGTAATATACAGCACAATATACAAAGCACAGGACCTAGATCATTAAAGTCTGATCCGCTGCAGTCATTAGAGCAAGTAATTTTTCATTAAACTCCTTTTGTACGGCGTGTCTTAATGAAATGATTAAGGGAAGTTATGGATCCAATCTTTAGAGTAGCTTACTTAGTTACTTTCAAATAACATGGATTTTAATCCTGTCCGGGAAACATGCACCACTAAGGCAGTGTTCTGATCTAATGTACATACTCTTTCAATTAACACGTGCGGAAGATGAAGGAAACATGTAGATGAAATCGAAATAATCGATGTGCCAAATCCGCCATTCCGCCTTGGACCGGCGTAGTTGCCCAAAAAGAAATGTATCTTAAGTCAGGCACCTCAAGTATCTCAAATTAGGATATTCTCGTATTTGATTAGAAATTTCGTATTATTTTATTAAATCACTTATAAGACAGAAACGGAAAGCACTATTGCTAAATTATTGACAGATTTGTAATATACATTAAATTTTAAGTATTATCACTTAAAATTCGTGCAGGAACGGAGAAAGTATACAATTTCCTGCGGCCGGGCGGCCTGTCGTGAGATGCGACAAAACAATCCACAGCCAGGTGGTAGGGCATTTGCCCAACTGGATGGCTACCAACCCTGGTTTAAAGTATGTCGCCATAACAACCTTGAGTTGTGTTCCGGCATTAGTGACTAGCTTCCAGTCTCCCTTAAGAGAGCAGCAGCGCATTTGTAGCACCTTTGGTGTTGCAAATGTCCATAGGCGATGGTAACCGTTTTACATCAAATGGGCCGTCTGCCTGTCAGATGAACCCCTGCAATAAAAAAAACTCTGTTAGCTTTAATATTTTTTTGAGAAATATATATATATTTGGCACCTTTACCCTATGTGGTACTTGCCCCACGGACCCAACGTCTCCACCCCAAGCGGCTCAAATATGTACCCTGTCCAAAGGATCACATATTTGCGTCGTTTGAGGTCTTCGGCAAAAGTTGCAGCGCGACCCGCCCCAGTACATTCTTACAGTTACGTTTCATGCTATGAAAATAGCGATAAATGATTTATTGTATTACATTTAAACTTTAAAGTTATTAAGTTTTGATTTTATACATTCATCAAGTCATTCACAATATATGTTTACAGATCATGAACTGAACAATTTCAATGTTACAATGTTTGAAATTAAATTGTACATTAGAGCCAGCAATATTGCAAAATAGTTAAAGAATTGAGCGCATGGGAGTGTTTGAATATATTTTCAGACTAAAACATTTTTTTTGCAGTCTCACCGTCGCGTAAGCTGTATCATCCTAAGTCTGAATTCTTTTACGGCCGTTACCTATATCTTACAGACCTTTTATTTGCCTTACTATCAGTTAAAATTTGACATAAGTACATACAAGTAATGTCAAAATTTAACCGACCGTAAGCCAAGAGGATGAATAGTAAGATTTAGGATCGGGCCATTAATCGAGAGTAATTTACCCCTTAGGTGAGCGATGGAAGCAAGTACTACGTTTGTGGTGAACAATAGAGTTTTTTATTGCTGGTCTGCTTTTTTCCTATTGAATAGGTTCGCGTTTGACTGACATTGCGTCTGATGTCAGGTGGAAATGCAGTCTAAGGTGGATCACGCCTACCTAAAAGATACCTGTTCACACGAGACTTAAAGACACCTAGATTGCATTCTTCAGGAAAAACAGACGCTGCTGCAGACAGGATGACGTTACACCTGATGTAAAGAGGTTACCGTGCGTCACATATAGACATTTGCAACATTAGAGGTGTTACCTACACGCTATCCGGCTCGAAGAAGTTTTGCGACACCTTTCTAGAAAAATCCTATATCGTAACGCTGTAGGAAAATCTAAGCTGGGAGCTCATTCTTGATAACAATTGCGTATATGAGCGAAGCGACTCAACGCTGAGGCATTGGCGAGCTGTACGCTGGATAAATAAAGACGAAAGCACCAATCTGAACAGTTACTCGGAGCATTTCCCGTTATAAAGATGGGAGTATACGCAAAGACCCAAGTCTCCCTGAAGGCATATCTAGGCCGTCTGTGAGTATGGCATCACCGACGTTTTTATTCATACATTCATGTTTCAGTACTTCAAAAAGTAAAAAAATAAACGTTAACAAAGTAATAGGTATTAAATTCTGTATCTTAGGCGTTAGTGCAGGACCTTGTAACTATATTTGGTGAAATTATTTTATTCGGGAAATTGTTAACAAGTATTACGTACTTATATATAACAATTTTGACGACAAAAACGATATTTTCTGTGGGATACCAAGCTGAACGCAGATTAGTTATGTTTTAACCAATTCAGTGGTTCTTAAACTTTTTAATCGGAATTGACACCCCACTGAGCTCTATTTCTATGGAACAAATCGCAAGGCCAAGCAACCAATAAAGTGTTTACGCGACCGACCATGGACTGCACTATTAATTGCTTTATAACCTCTTTTATTGCTTGCAAAACGTTGGTTATCTGTGTTTATTTATTAGTAGACTTAGCTAGAGTAAACGGTAATTAAACATTTTAATATCTTAAGGCTGTTTTAGATATAAATAAACTTGTTGTTTGTTAGATTGCGCTACGCCCCAGTGTGATATTACAAAGTTTTCAGTGAATGTGCTATCTGAAACAAGAATAATTTTCTAATCAGAGTTGTTAGTCCGTATAACAAAAGTTGCAAGATCTAAATTAAAAACTTTCCTGAGATTTTGAAAATTTACGGTTTTGTTAGCAGGAAGTCGAGACATTTAGAAATCTTATAGGGCTTTCGGGTTAGATATAAATTCATAAATTTCAATGATACATAAATATTTACCATTAAGATTTATAAATAATAAAATACACCATCAAGTGGTTTATCTTTTCGGTGTAAACGACGACGGCACTTGTGGCCCCATTATACCGGGGTCCCGGGCTGGGGGATCGTATGTCTTTATGGAAAACGCTGAACTATGTAATAATTTTATAATACGTATTGATATAGATAATGTATATAACAATAAATTTAAATTAATGTACGTTTCTGAGCGCTTTGGATCTCTTTGTCTGGAATGACGACGTTTCAGTCCAGCATTGAGAGTTTTATAGACTGGTATTATTAAGACATCTAAGACCATGTTTATGTCTGCATTTTAAGGCACCAGTATGCCCGCCACGCTTGTCACGCATTATAAGAATTGTAAAAATATGCACATTAGGTGAGAAAAACTGCTTATGCGGAACAAACTTCCAGTTATTAGAACTTACGTCATTGGATTGAGACAATGAGCTTTACGCAATGACCTACCATTACCTAGGCTTTAAGGGATTACTAACTTCAAATTCTGTAACTTTAAAGCGCTCTCTATCATTTTTGTAATGACTGCAATGATCTTTTTAATAAAAAGCAGCACTGAAAAACAATCTCACACTTTTCCCAGGGAATTACGCGACGTCGATAATTACGATTCTCAAGTTGGTACTTATCTTACATAAGACGGATGTGGGTCAGTTTGACCGCGGCCACAATCTCAAAGCCATTAGTCTACCGCCAATAATTGTATACAGCTCGCAATATTTAATAATTTTAATGTTGCCCTGACACGCCGATATTGTTTTAACCTTGATATGGATTACAAGAAGAATTGTCGACTCAATGCGACCATTTTTGTTTGTCACCTCACTATAATATTGTTACAAGTTGGGCCACCTGCATACCTATTGTCACATACCGATAAAGAAATGCTGCGCATCTCGTTTATGGTCCCTCCCGCAGTCGGAGTTATTTTTATTACTTCGTATTTGCAATTAGACAATAGCCTATTGTTATTGTTTTCGACTTTGTTGGCCGTTCGCAGGAATAGATAACCAGGTGTGAAAATTACTATTTCTCGGAAACTCAGTGCGCGCGGCCGATTTTTTTTGTACTGTATAGTTAGTATAAAACAATGCCCGAATGGAGGAGTGGGGCAGTCAAGCGACGACTACGAGACGAGTAAGACATTTGTAATACTCTCGATTAGCGATATAGACGACGGACTTTGCGCGTGTCGAATTGCATCGAATCGTGCAGTGTGAACTGGTTGCATCCAGTTTTATTTGTATTTGTTTTATACGTGTTTGTACAGTTGTAATAAATTCTATAGGAGTTCCAACGGCATTTTTAATTCGAGTTCTGTAGCTCGTAACAATATCATATTCAGTTCAGTCTATTCTACAAGTATAGGCTCCAAACTTATTATTGTACCCACATTATGTTTCCGTTACCGCATAATTACTATTTCACATTTGTTTCACTATGAAAACATTTACTTTTCATTTGTCATTCGCCTTCCATTTAGTTCATTATAAAATCTACTGTTAGGTTATATATACCTCTCTCTCTGTTCTTTCACCTTATCCCAATTATTCGGGATCGGAACAATATGTCCTTTCCTGTCTATTCTGACATATGTCCTGTGTCATACGAAAAACGTCATATCATTCTTCACACAATACATCCATTTCTTTTTTGATCTAGCTTAGGGTGTTAGGTATATACCATATCTCTAATTTCTCCGAATACTTAACAGCTCGTGTAAAATAATCAACATCGAAGATCTTTTAAGAAATACAAACATAAATTGTTTGGTCCTATGGGCCGGATTAAATTAAAAAAATGCCTGGATATCTAATACAGTATTTTTCATTTTTAAAATACTATACTACTATGTTTAGTCTTTCATGTACATAATTATTATTCACCTAAAATGTAGGTTTAAGGCTTTAATAAAAATTTAAACACGTTATGTATGCATGTAATATGTTCTATTACATCATCGTAAATATCTGCCCATTTTCTCCGCGACAACATTGTTTTGAACATTAGAGAGACCCCACTATTGTCTTTAGCAGTGTCGATGCACCCGGTTATCAGCTCTCTTTGTATACAATTTGCAACACTCGATGTTCTCAACGATAGACATAATTGGGACCACACAATTCCCGAAAGGGACAAACTGAGCGGTAAAACGCTGCGGTTGGAAATTTATAGGTGATAAAAGCATATATCTAATAATTTGAATATTCCGTATTTAACATAATATGAAGACACAGACGCTCGCCTTCGGCTGGGCGTTCATCCCTACTTCCTTGAGCCATTTCGCTCATTTACGTAACGTTTCTCTTGCTCACAATGAGTACATGGAATGAATTCCCAGCTGAGGTTTTCCCACAGCGGTGTAATAAGGGGCTTTTTAAAAAAGATCCCATAAAGTTTCTTCGAGGCCGGCAGCGCATTGGTAACGCCTCTGGTGTTGCAAATGTCATTAGGCGACGGTAAATGCTTGTTTAGGTGGCCCGTCAGCCTGTCTGCTGTAGTATCGTAATAAAAAAAAAGTTAATTATAATATATTGTTCAGATCAGACACAATACGATCTTGAAAGACTATCTAGGTTCCCAGGATCACATATTGAAAATGATGCGAAGTGATCTTTTAAAATGTAATTCAAAAGGCGACGACTCATTGACGCAATTGGACAGCATTAGCGTTTAAGACGCTAGAGTGCGCGTGGCCTAACAAAGTTTTCTCGCTACGTGAGCATAGACTAACGGTATCGCGATTTAAGGATTCGCAATGTATAGAAATATTCCTTGATAATCTTGGTTTATTTTATTTCTGTATACTATGTGCTCCTTATCAGGATGTTTTTAATATCCTCTAGAAATAGAAAATCTGCTGAGAACGTATTGGTCTATCTAATAAAGGGTTCTAAAGTGGTAACGTGTTTAATATTTTTTGTTATTTGAGTACTTTACCGTGTGACCGAGCATATGACTTCTTTCCTCAAGCTATTCAATGTAACTTATCTAAACAAATTCAAGATTTTTCCAAGTATTTTTCGAGTTCGTCATTTTGCACCCCTTCGTTTAAAAACTTGATGAGGGGGGGGGGGGGGATTAATATCGCCTTCTACCGGATGAATAGGATTTGTCCGATCTTTTATTTTTATTTTTATTTTTATACGATACTATTTTTATTTCTTTTGGCTTTTTTATATGTTTTTTATCTTTTATTTGTCTTTTTCTCTTTATTATCTTTAATCTTTCAAAGAAAAATTACATAAGATCTTTAATTCTATTACATTTTATCCTTACTTGGGTATTTGCTTTGTTTTACATTTTTCTTATTTATTTAATGTTATTTTACATATTGTGCTTATTGATAACTTATTGGCTAATTATTTATACGTTTTATATATATACTGAAATATATACTTATGTATTGTTATTTATTTATCCTTATTTCTTTCTATATACGGTTCTTTTAACTATTTTTCACAAAAGTCAATAAACTCTTCTACATTTCTTTTGTTCATAAGTTCTGACATATTTCGGTAGGTAATGTCAGTTTTTCCTTCTATGGCCAAGTCGTTCCTTTTCCGGGAGTATACAGGACACCGGAATACTATATACGGTACGTTCTTGATCTCATCGCTACTGCAGATGCACGAGGGAACCTATTTGCACTCGACGCGGTTCAGGTACTCAGAGAATCCCCCGTGCACCGTAAAAAGTTGGGTATGCAGGTCAGTGAGGCCGACCTGCCTACTACAATAATAATAATAATAATAAATCGGCAGACAAACACACACACTGTATATCCCCAAATTAAGCAAGTTACGCTTGTGTTATAGGTAATATACAACGGACCACTCTGGGGCCGATCCCAGACACCCAGACCATAGTAAATAACGGAGAAAATACGTTTCCGAAATTTACTGTACCAGGAATCGAACCCGGAGCCTCTGCGTTGCAGTGAGGTAAGCCGGCAAAGGCTTAGCCCGCTCAACCACAGAGGCCGCCTACCTTTCGGGCCCGCGTGACACCCGGGAAAAAGAGTTTCATAACGGATGCAGTTGCCTCTTGACAGTATCTCCGGTTCCATTCGGAACTGTCGTTTAACGAAGGAAACCGGACACTTGTCATAAAGCGGCTTCACCTTCAAGGAAGTTACAGCCGCTTTCGCCAACTCATCTGCCTGCTCATTTTCTCGTATGTCGACGTGGGCCTTCACCAAGAACAGGTCTACTGTCTTTCCCTGCGATGCACTTTCCATCAGATTGATCCGTGACGCTGCTGCCAGAGGGTTTACAGAGCTCCAGTTACACAGCGCCTGCAACGCCGATCTAGAGTCACTATAAATGCAATAGCTTCTCTCCGGGCGATCTTTGGCTAAAGCCGTAGCCTCACAGATCGCTAGCATCTCTGCCTGATAGACCGTGCAGTATGATGCTAGTTTGATTTTCCGGCTTCTGGTCTCGGCCTCATTATCCCAGAAGGATAATGACGCTCCGACCTGGCCCTCAATCAAACTACCGTCCGTGAAGATGCGCACCGCCTGACGGCGTTGCGTATCCACCTGTTCCTGGTCTATCAGGCAGGTAAACTGCAACTAATAAAGCGGGGTTACCCTGAGTACATTTTACCATTTTAGAAACAGTAAGAAATTTATCCGTGCAGGAACGGAGAAAGAATACAATTTTCTGCGGCCGGGCGGCCTGTCGTAAGAGGCGACAAAAATACACCACAGCCAGGTGGCAGGGTATTTGTCCGCCTGGATGGCTACCATCCCTAGTCTACAGTATGCCGCTATAATGACCTTGAGTTGTGTTCCGGCATTAGTGACCAAGTTCCAGTCTCCCTCAAGAGAGCAGCAGCGCATTTGTAACACCTTTGGTGTTGCAAATTGGTTGAGCTTACCCATAGCTGCCAGGATTTCAGTTCCAGCTCCGATGGCCTCTTAACCCTCTCCGCTATTTCAACTCCCCTATCCCACCTCCCATATCCCTTCCCCTTTTTCACACCGTTTCTCACACTGCTGTCCATCCCATCTCCTTCCCTCTATTCTAATCTAGAGACAGGCAACTCGTTGGCATTGCCTCCTGGGAATCACTTTCCACCAGGTGGGACGTTTGTCTATATTCCCACTATAAGCAATAAAATAACTATTATAAATATACTTAAATACAGCATACCTATCTAAAATTATTGATATCTCACTCCAAACTACTAAAGGATATATTTTATCTTTTTAAACTATGTTGCGATGTAGTTTTTCCTTGTTCTATTTGGATCATAATAAAAGTATACGTGGGAACGGGCAAAATATATGAACTGAGACAAAAGTTTCCTTTGGTTAACGTTCATTACAACCACCTTCCTAACATTAACTTACTAATATAATTACTCGTACAAATTCGACTGTCCGCTTCCCTGTTATAAAGTCAGTCATAAAGAAAATTGTCATATTTTAGTTTGTCACATACATCGGTTGCCGTATCCAAACATAAAATATCGTCTTGTCAACATATCCAAACATTCGTTTCGCGCTCTACCAATGACATTTGGGACTTGGAAGATTTTGGCGGCAACTGAAAGAGGACGTTGTGCTGTGCAGTTTTATTTTCTAAAAATGTGTAGAATTGCCCCAAAATGAACAGTAGTTGCAGGACATTGAGTTTTTGAGTAGTGATTGTGTTTTTGTGATAAATGAGAACTGTATAGTCGAACGTGGCCTTTCCAGTTTTCACAAGAAATCCGTTAAATGGCGTCAGTTATAGCCTACATTTCAACTGCGTGCCTATACGTAGACTTATACATCAAAATTGGCTGTATGGAATATTCCTTTGCCTTCCTTTTTGGCGAATTGTACTACTACCAAAGACATTTGACGTTTGACTAATCTATTCTCTCTACTTTTCACCATTTTGTGTGAACTTGTGTGCTTTTTAAAATATTTAAATAAAACAAGTGATTAATTATCGACTTGTCTCCACTTCAGTTATCCCTAATTTAATCTTCTTCTTACATCCTTCTTTACGTTGCTATCAATGTGAAACAGTATAGTATACACGTAATTTTTAACCGATTTCCAAAAAGAGGAGGTTTTCAAAGCGACAGTATTTTTTTTGTATGTTTCTTACGCGATTTCGTTGTCAATTGTGCACTTTTTTCAAATTTTTTAATATAAAGAGTATACTTCTGAGGTGCTCCCATTGTCGCCATGAGTGGATCTCAGAGAAATCGAAGCAACCCTTATGGAAGAGCGGCTACACTCACTCATAGACACACTTGTATATGCGTGTCAGTAGTATAATATCTACAGGCGCTTAATATATTATTTCTAAAGCTATTTTAGTATTTGTGGAACTAAAAACTAGAAAAGTTTTTTATCGACTTCAAACTAAAAACCAAAAGTCTTGAAGTCGGTGCCAAGAAAAACATAAAAAACAACAACAACATTACAAAATGCAATGACTCCAAGATTGTAAAAATATATATTTTTTGAAGTCGGTTTTGTTTTTGTTAAAAGAAATCATATAATAAATTTATTCCTAACTCCTTGGAAAGAACAACAAACCAAAAAACACTTTCACAATAGATTACTAGTTTACCAACCTGATAACTCTCGTTTAAAGTAGCTTGTACAATTTATGTTATTTAATCTAATAGCCCCCTGTCATGCAAGTGTGGTTGCTCTAACAGGCCTAAAATTTAAATATATTGATATTATAATTAAATTGTACCGGCAATTACCTCCCATGGTGAATTTAAACATTTCCACATTAAGCACCTATAAATACCTGTATTGTATAATATATACGCTTTTGGTAGCACCCCACCGGTATATAGGTTGATACTTTAGCTGCTGTACGAATACCACGTCTAATATACATACAGTAAACAAACTGACACTTATTAAGCCATATTTTACATTGTTATAGTCGAAAAATTGATTTTGGAACGTGGAGGAATTTCTCAATAAGTATATTTAAGTATTTTTTTGTTAAAAATTCACCTTCAATAACAATATATAACTTGCAATAAACTTTTTAAATTGCTCAGTTTTGTCAGAGTTTTTATAATAAATGAATATAATCTTTTTCGTGTTATTTGATTAGTTTCGCTTAGGTAACATGAATTTTATATCTTTAAAACCCATGTTAAACAGGTCTGGATTTAGGCCACTGAAGTGACAGACCATAAACGTCTCCACTCAGCCGAAATGAGAACATTAAGATGAATAATTAAGTGGTGTTATGAGAAGGGAATTATGTTAAGAAACGATTACTACATAATGCAGTCTATATAACTTGTACGCGTGACTGAAAGTTTGAAAGGACTAGGTACAGGCAGGAGGATTAAAGTACAGACAAGTAGTGAGAAGGGATGAATTTTGTGACAGAAGACTTTTGCCAGAATAGAGGAATTTAGAAAGAAACTTCTCCTGCAGCGACCCTAAATTGTTGGGCTAAGGTAACAAAACAGAAAATCTTTTAAGCTGCCTTTATTTTCAAAATTAAGTAAAAGAGATATCGCATTAATAGTGTTGAAAGTAGGGTGGGTAAAAAGCACCTCAAATAAACAAACATGTATGAAGAAATTAATGAAAGTAGATGAAGTGAAAGTTGTTTGGAAGCATCGAATCTGTCTACCCCATGTGCAACAGGTGTGATAATATGTATTAACAGAATACGTCAATTTCCCTAGTATTTGCTTACATTTTTGAGTCTGTTAGGCGTTACATTTTTATAGATGTAGAAACTATTGTAACACGGAGATTTCCGGTTGTGTATCATAAGACATTGCAAACTGATTATTGAAATTTGTTCTTTCGAATTGTCACAAGAACTAGTTGCATGGCGTTAGTTAAATTAAAGACCTACAATTTGATAGAGCTGACACTGGTAACTAATTAATCTGACAAGACTTTATGGTCTTAGTTCCTTTGCTTGCTATTATAGCGACCATAACAAAAGCATAAAATTGTGAATACGTCTACTTAAAAACCAATCCAAATATTAGTCTAAAATAATATATAATTTTGTAATCGAATACCGGTTAAAGCTTTTTTAATATATGTATGATTCTGTTACATTTTTGATCCAAATGGCGCCTGTGCTTTGGCGCCATTTGATTATATTTGGCTATAGTCTACACGAATTTCGTGTTTTAGATCATTAATAAATAATCTTCTTACTATCCACCTACCTACTATTAGAATTTAAATGGCTGCGATTTCAAAACTAATGTTAAAATTTAAGTAAAAACTGTTTTTTATACGATGCCGAATATTGGATGCGAATTTAAAAAAAAACATAGTAGGTATATACACAGATACAAACATTTCAAAAGGTTTTTAATTTGTATACACGCTTTGAGCAACAATAGCCTTACGAGTTACTTAAAGTCTATTTTAAACAGAACGTTATGGATGACACATTCGTAAAACGTAATTTGTAGCGTTGTCATAAATTTTCGTATGAAATAAATGTTAATTTTAATTATATAAAAATACTAAGAGGTGCCCGCGACTTCGACCACGCTTGACTTGAAATCCCCGCGGGATATCTGGGACACAAAGTACCGTAGCATTTAAAAAAGAATGTAACCTGTCGTTTTTATATTCACGCGAAGAACTACAAACCGCTCCCGGGCTAATAAATATTACACGATTTGTTACATAAAAATTGCTATCGATCAGTAAAAATCTTTTTTTTGTTTAGTTTAGAATTTTATAATATTATAGATATAGATATGTAATCCTGGTACATTTTAATAATAATATTATACTTCAGATTCATGATGTTTATTTCTCTATTTACCTTATTTCTCCCATACTTTCATATTTGAAATAGCACAAACTTTAGAACAGAACCAAGCGAAACCAGCATTTTAAAATATTGCCAGTATTAATATTACACATTTTGTGTTCCTACATCTAATTGAGTACCTACTTAAAAACGTGTCGAATTCTCATTTATAATCTATAATATTATTAAATTCTAAACTTGCCGTGTTTGTGCATTAAAACTATTTAAACAATCAACTGGAATACCCCATATAAACGATGGAGAGCACGATGTAATTTTTTTTAGATTTCCTGTTTGATTGTATGTTAGTCGGTTTGTTTGTTCGGAATTCACGTAAAAACTATAGGGCCGATTTCGATGCGGTTTTCACTGTTCGACTGCATATTCCTAGATTTAAAATCTGCGCTACGTTTTATCATGGGGATCCCGCGGGAATTTTTGTGGAAATAATTTAAAATGACCAGATTAAAAAAAACGATTTCCAATCTGATATTTTCACTGATCGATAGCAAATTTTATGTAATAAAATGTGTGATTTTTCCTGGTATTCCCGCGGGAATTTTCCCGGGACTGGTTTAAAGTTTTTCGGATGCATAAAAATTAGCATATTCGAACACAATTTCCACTAAAACGAAAACTTACATTATTTTTTTAATTCGGCGATACTTTGTGTCCCGAGAATCCCGCGGGAATTTCAAGTCAAGCGTGGACGAAGTCGCGAGCATATCATAGTTTTAAAATATTACATCATAACCCTGCTATTTTTTGAACGCATTTAATATGAATTTCTAACTCATAATTTAAGTTATGAAAATTTAACAAGTGGTGTAAATTAGGTCTAGTGATCAGAATAACCGCCGAGAAAATTTGAATCATTGTGTGTTCTAAAAAAGCAAAAAATCGTAAGGAAGCAACAATGCGATAAAGAACCAGTCGCGGAGAAATTTCCGATTATATTTTTCATTCCGAGTAATCTATTCATGAGATTGGCATTAACTGTCTTTGGATCGTTAGCTTGGTATTTTAACTGTTTTATAAATTCTGAATCTGTTTACTTGAAAAGTAGTCGGATATTTCTATGTTGGTATTGATTTGAGGTACAGGTTTATGCTAATCATATTGGTCGTATTACTAAAACAGACTAACAGTGATTCTACCTATATTGTAATGACTATCAATAAAACAAACAGAAAATTTGAATTCATTCAGTGATTGGCTCTAAATTTTGTTTTTATTTGATTGTCTTTTTAAATGTTGTTTATGATATTAACTTCAGCTAAATTGATATTATTTATTGTATTGGTTAATGTAAATTATTTCTAAATGTTCGAATATTTTGTGATTTTTAGACATGTGATTAATCGAATATTAAATCGCTATTGTTTTATATTTTTCTCCATTGTACGATTTCAAAATATTTAGCAATGAATTACAAATTGTCATCACTTGTCACTATAACTTGTAAGGCATTATAAGTTTACTTTAGTTTAATTAGTAAGCATTACTATAACAGAAATACGAGTTCCTTGTCATTAATTGAGAATGTTTAATCTGAAATTTTATTATTCAATACGAACAGCGTTGTCATCAACAATTCCATTTTTTTACTAAAACTTTTTAGCTAAAAGTGGTTAATAATAACTCAACTTGAATACTACATAATTATTTCAAGTTTTTCTGCTCATATTCAGTATTATAAATAAGAGTAAACAGTTACTCTAAATGACAAACAGAAATATTTTCTTCTTGGAGTCACCAGTACAAATTAATGTTGCATAAATGTTGTAACTCCATTATGAGATTGTTTCTAACCTTTACGTTCTCCTCCGCAGGTTGCAAATCATTTTTCAAGAGATCAGTAAGGAGAAATCTTACTTACTCCTGCAGAGGGAATAGAAACTGTCCCATCGATCAGCACCACAGAAATCAATGTCAGTACTGCAGATTAAGAAAATGTCTCAAAATGGGCATGAGGAGAGAAGGTGAGTCCAACAAACGATTTAAAAAAATATTAATAAAATTTGCCTATTGCACTTGTTGCATTAATGCATCCATCTAAGCTTAAAACGTCAAGTTACGTAATAATTAAAAATGTTACACTGTCTAGACCATTAAAAACAACAAATGACATTTGTAATGTCAAACATAATATCACAGATAATAAAAAAATATCAATTTATGTATACATAACACGGGGTAATTAGCATTCTTTCGCTTTAAATTAATAATGCCTGTATTGAAACATTGATATTTTTAGGTTATTGTAGGCGTGTTCGTCTTATAGCTCACAACGCCCAAAAAACTCCTTCAGCCGTTCCACATATCGATCACGGCCGTTTATAGTCGCCACGAAAACGTCACTAACGACGTCATGATTTTCGATCACGCAACGCTCACAGCGACCCATTTCAAGTGGTTGGTCGAAGTGGGCGCTGACCACGGACTATAAATTCTCTTTATCGATACGTTGACAAAGACGCGATTTTCAAATCAACCATGCAGCAACCAATGACAGTTGTGTATTTCATCTTTAATGACATCAATGCTGTATAATCCGTTCGAATTGAGTTTATGATTGCAACGCCTGCAAAGTGGAACGGGAAAAATCGCGGTCGTGAGCATGGTCGTTGTGAGGCTTTTGTGGAACATAGCCTATGTTTAATCAAATTTTAAGCTTTTTTCTATTAACAGTGTGCATGGTATAGTAGTTGTATTCAAGAAAAATAAAATGAATAGACGAAATTATGAAATTATATGGGATCTATTTGTGCAATTTGTCTACGGACCCTAAAAACAAAACTCTTTAACCGTAAACAAAATTTGTTGCCTTATAGTAAAAATACCAATAAAAAGGTTTTAAAGCTGTCACAACTATAATTAGTGGTAGCATTAATCTTCTGGAGTCATTAGAGTGCCCTTGGACACCTAAGTACGCGATGACTATAATTTTAATAGGAATTTTGTCGGTAATAGGTTATTATGTCAGTTATTAATAAAGAACGTTATTGTTTTAAACACATGATTGATGGTTTGAAGTCTTACGAGTTTTTGTTATTAAACTTTTAGGGATCCGTAGCTATCATCATGTTTCTTTTTTAAAATAAATAGAAACATGTATTATACAATAAAATTAAGTAATAATATTGAAGCCCACGACATTGTCCTCAGAAAATATTTATAAGTTTAATAATAAATATCATCATCCTAGCGTTAAATCCCGGTTGCATTCAGAGCGCCCGCTTCGAAGCCAGGAGTCCGTATTCTTACTTCATCTTATCTACTTCGTGCGGACTTCGGTGTCTCTTATTATAAGAACATTAACACGCATTTCGTCTTTCACGATGTTAATCCAGTATTTCTTAAGCTTACCCTTCAAACCGCAACCTGCTGGAGTCGTGGCTCTAGTTCCGCAGTTATTTCGGCCCAAAGTGAACAGTAATACACGATTATTATAGGTGCTTTTTACCTGGCCTATAATAAACGTGTATGTATGAAGAGATTAAAGAATGTAGATGAAGCAAAGATGTATGTCAAGACCGTAGCAAGTGGAAATCCAACATCTCTGCCTACCTCTATGGAAAACAGGAATGATAATACGTAGGCATGTATGAACAATAAAAAAAATTGTTACACGACGAGTTGAGAACCTCCTCCTTTTTTTAAGTCGGTTAAAAATTAAATGTAAGTAAAGCAAACTAAAATATAGTTTTCAACATAAAAAACACATTACTCAATAAAAGTAACAAAGTTATAAAATAGCCCGTTAAAGTATTGTCATATATCACAAAGCAGCTTCAAGGCTTCTTGTCCCCATACAGCCTTGACCTGAACAACCTCATTTTAACGTAACACCATACCTTTATGAGTTTCATACAAAGATGGCGATTTCACAAAAAGTTTTCCTTTATTTCAATAAATTTACATTTTCCTTTCCCTCAAATATATTAACGACTAACTGATAGCCAAAAGTATTATGATTTTGTTCTAATATTTGTATCAAGTAATAACGTAATTACATATTTACATAATCCGGCAAGTGCTTAATAAAACGGTAGTAGGAGACATGGGTTGCACCTTAAATGTACTCTGATTTTTAATTACCTGGACTAAAATAACACA
This sequence comes from Dendrolimus houi, assembly GCA_039645545.1. NCBI lineage: Eukaryota > Metazoa > Arthropoda > Insecta > Lepidoptera > Lasiocampidae > Dendrolimus > Dendrolimus houi. The sequence continues at coordinate 5,384,549 of CM077131.1, forward strand.
ACCAACAACTCACCACTGTGAGTTAAATCCTATAGATTTTTCATGGAAATTGTGAGAATCGTTGATTCATTTTAGTCCAGGTAATTAAAAATCAAAGTATAAATGTTTGTATTGTGTTCATATTTATTAAAAGTAAAGTCTCCAATCGCTCTGGTTGAACAACATTCCCGAAAAATCGAAATAAATAAAAAGTTATAAATAAATAATTTAGCGTTCTTTTAACATTTTTTCAATGTCTTTTAAATGACCCAGTGTCCTATATTCGTATGTAATTGAAAATATCACAGAAATGGACCGACGAGCCGTAGGGCTATTAGGTTAAGGGGCACAACATTTTAGGGATACCCGCTGAGCTGTGATGGCGGACACCTGTATAATAACCAGCTACAATTATCTTGGTATTGAAATATAGATAAATAAATGTTCTTCTATAGCGTACATAGGTATACGATGCGCATATTTATAAGCCTTTTTCAATTCAACTTTAAAAGTTACTATATTTATAGTTCATCAACATCGTCGATCTAACGATTCTATCATACAGTTATATATAGTTCTATAATATTCATCAATTTCCTGGGACTGCTGTTTTCAAATGTCGCTCCCATATTTTGTCTAGTATTAGTTACTACCCCTAACTTTTATTTGATAAATTTTATCAAAATTCATTATGGAAATTTTTATTACCTATGTACAAGGAATTTTGTCAAATAAAAATAAATGTAAAATCGCCTTACTTAGCTTGCAGAGTGCTTTAAGTAAGTAAATAAATTATAGGCAGGTACTATATACACGTTCCTTCCAAAAACATAAATATTTCAGTTATGTTATAACTGTAATACTTGCAACGACTCAGAAGGGTTTATGGTAGTAAAAGAACAGCAACTGGTCGCAATACTTTATAATCAGAGAACCTTATGGTTTTCACATATTACATATACTACGCGTCCGATTATAAGCCTCGACGAAAGGCTCTCGTGCGACGACCGCGTAACATCCTCACGGACAAGGTCGACGATATCACAAAATGGCTGGCTCGGATCAACCCGCCCGCGGTTAGGACGGCAGGCTGGCAGGCACCGACAGACAGACACAGACGGCGGCGTCGACACCGCCAATCACGATCTCTCCACGTCCCCGCGAGGGACGCCAGGAGACACAGCCCCCCCATAGGATAGACTAGGCGTGTTGCTGGGAAGTTTCTTTCGCCATTTCTTCTCTCCCAACTATAACAGGTTGCGAAACGGCAGTAAGATAGTATAGGCCACCGCGAACCGCCGATCCAGGTCCGCCGGGATCCTTCCTCTCGGGCTTTATATTACCCGTTGCCCGCTCTCAATTAGTGCATTGTGTCGCCCTATGGAGGGCATCATTAGATTCTTCCCCCTCTCATGGCAACAGTCCAGTCGAGGTGAAACTCCCTAGGGAGCCCCCTCGAGCAAGTTGCCCCCCGGGCTCGAGCGCCTTTGCTTCGCAAAGGCACTCGCCCCGAAAACCCCGGTAAAGTTGTGAGGTCTTCGGACCAACAACATAAAGTCAAGTCCAATAATATACATATACTAACTACTCAAACTCGACAAGCATTTTTAGAACACCTCGACATCCCTCCAATTTTACAGTATATGAAACTTAGCATATTGGCACAACCGATAGCGGATTTAAGTCATTGATAACCTATTTTAATTAAAGGGTTATGCATGACAAGAATTTAATACATTATTGTTTGGATATTTCAGATAATATTTTATATAAGATATTGTATAAAATATTATACTTAAAGTTTTATATGCAATAAAATAAGCCGAACACAGTATAAATCTATCGCGTCTGCCAACATGAAAATAAAATGTAGTAAATACCGTCTATATACAATTGAAAGGTTTGAATTATAATCTGTACACAATTATCACATTATACAAATGATAAATATTGTAACAAAATTATTATAAATTATAGACAACTAACTACTCTATACAAAACAGGCGCTAATCACAGAATAAATAAAAATATAACATTACAATTCAATTACGGAAATGGCCGATTCTATCGTTTAGAAATAAGAGGGTATATAACAAAATCAATTATTAACTTTAAAAAAAAACACGACAAGAACAACTATGCTACTCAAAAACTGTAACATAACATTGTGTGCACTAAAGAATATTCGATTATATATGGCGTCATTTGAAACAAACTTTTTCTATAATTTGACCATAACACCTCATAATCAAGCGTAATAAATCCGCTCAATATCGAAAATTAAAAGTATCAAACTAACGAATTATGGACCCCTTTGATGTATTAAAACGTTTACAGAATACACGCCATAAAAAAACAACAAAAGCGGCACAACATCGCCTATCGCCATATCTAAGACGATTAGAAAGGGACAAAGGGCAGTGTGCACACTCTAAGTTTCTTCCTATTATGATATGTATTGTGTTATATAAAAAGGATTCTGCATTTGCACCTACCTTTTGTTTGTTGACAGCAAACAAATCGTTTGTTAGCCAAAATAAGGGTTTGATTCAGGGTTGTCACATCTGTCGTGTAACATTTCATATACTCACCTCTGGATCTTAAGTAATATTTGCTTAAATTATAATACATTCAATACCTTGAATAGATAGATAACACTATTGCTCACCAAATATACAATTTCAAAAATACACAATTACAATATTGTCATGGTAGAAACAATAGGCGGCCTTATCGCTTAAAGCAATCTCTTCCAGGCAACCTAACTTAGGGTATAGTTTAACCTAATCTGGCGATGTAGGTGGTGCAGATTATTAGGTATATCATAGTTAAACATACTTAAACTACATATTTTATAAATTAAATACACATACTTAAATTACTTTAATAACGTTGTCTTGCCCTTAAAAAATAAAAATCTAGAAACCGATTACACCGCCATCAACCGGGACCAATTGTTAATCTAAACCATTCTCGAATCTACTTGAAAAAACACAAAAAATCATCAAAATCGGTCCCACCGTTAAAGAGGTATTCAGCGGCGCCACCTACCGGGTCCAATCGTGAATCTAAACCATCCCGGGTCCATTTGAACACACATGAAAATTATTTCACCTAAATCCCGGAACACGATTGCAGCGCCATCTCCCTGGTTCAAATTTGAATCTAAACCATACCGGGAGCGGGACCCACTTGAACACACACAAAAATAATTCACCTAAATCAGACAAATGAAAATGACTTTAAAAGCAGTCACCATTGCCGAAGTATTTTTTTTTATTGATGTATATCATATTTCAATACTTATTATTCTATTCCGGACGAAGACAATTCTAAAAACACAAAATCGTAAAAATTGCTCCAGCCGTTCTTGGGTTATAAATGGTGTAACCAACAAGACTTTGTTTTATATATATAGATAAGTATAAGGATAAAAGTTAATCAATCATTATATGTTTCGGTATTAATGACTGAAAGCTGTTTTGGATTGATCCAGCTACTGGCTTAAGGAGCGGACTGACTTCAAAATATTTAGTCGGGAATATTGAAGTTGGTCAGACTTGGTAGCGCTGTACTAACTTGAAATCAATTTACACGACGCCAGTATTTAGTCAACACTGACTTCTTTCGAATTTCAAGTCAGTAGCTAGATCAATGTAAAACAGCTTTAAAGCTAGGTTTGGCGAAAATTACTCTCATATAGTTGGTTGTTCAGTTGCTAAGTTCTATTTAATAAAAATAAAAAATAAACATTACAAGTGTACAACAATTGTAGGATTTTGGTAGTTCTTAAGCAACAATTTTGTGTTTGTGTGGGAATTCCTATTGACAGAGATTGATAGCTGCCACAAGAACTCGATTGTTTCCTGTCAGTAAAAAACCTACAATTTGACCGAGACTAAATTTTAATCCAAATGGAAGTTGGATTAGACGCTTATGTTAGCAGTATGTAAAACCCTCAAAAAAAAGAGTACATAAACGGATCTTTTCTCGTTTTGGAAACTGTTTTATAATACAAACTGCTATACATGTAACATTAGGTACTTGTAAATAGAATTTGTTTAAGAAAAATTTAAGACATTTAGACAAACCTATTTTTTCTGCAATAGGCATATTTATTTATTTGTATGGATAATGTGTACAGGATACACATTATCCATACAAATAAATAAATATGAAGTCGTTTGAACATTTATTAGTGCCTTTTTGCTGATTAATATTAATTTTAAAGTATATGCTTTTCGTGACGAGATTGTTTCTAGAATAATGTTATCTTAAGATAATACAATAAATCCTGCATGAAAGGTTCTAATTTTGAAAATAGTTTCAAAAACTTGTTATCGAAATTACGTGCGTTGATTATGGCTACGTTCCAGTAGTAGCTCACAACGCCCAAAATGCTCCGTTAGTCGTTGCACAAGGTGACCGCGGTCGTTGTGGTCGTGACGAAAACATCACTAATGACGTCATAATTTGCGATCACACAACGCTCACAACAATCCATGTCAAGAGATGGATCGAATAACCGTTCCACTTGGGTTTACGATTGTAACGCCGGCAAGCAAGTAGAACGTGAAAAATCGCGGTCGTGAACGTGGTCGTTGTGAGTCTCTAATGGAACGTGGCCTAGAGACCGTTGTGTGATCGAAAATGATGACGTCATTATTGACGTTTTCGCCACGACCACAACGAGTATTTTGGGCGTTGTGAGCTACCAATGGAACGCGCTGTATATTTCCACTTAGTGATTGACAGCCCTACTGCGATGTGACGTAATGGGGTGCTTAAGGGCAGAATTGAGAGCAACGGGTTACTTCGTCCTTTCCTGTGCCCTTTGCATTATCTTTTACGAAGGTACGGGATAAACCTAATGACGCAAAGGTGCGACACGTAAAAAGTTCTGATACTATTACTAAGGGACAGAGTTCATGAGTGGATCTGCGGCTTTTTAAGGTTACAGTTTTATTGTGAAAATTTCGACAAACATTTTATGAGAGAGAGAGAGAGAGATAGAGATAACACTTTATTGCACACCAAAATATACAATTACAAAAACAAATCATATTTACAATATTTTCTAGGCAATACAACAGGCGGCCTTATCGTTCAAAGCGATCTCTTTCAGGCAATCTAAATTAAAGAAATTTATTAGCTAATCTGGCGATATAGGTAGTGCAGGAAAAAGGCTATATAGAAACATAACACATAGAATGATATATTTCTGAATACATAAGTAATTATAATAAATGTATTACGCACGATTATATTGGGTTAATCAGAAATAGCTATTTGTGGGCAAAATAGTACTTTCTGAGTAAATGACTGAATGTTGCCAAGGATTTGGTCTCTCTGATAGTAAGGGGCAGCATATTCCTTTTTTTTAACATTTTATTCCCATTTTTTTATTACTAGCTGTGCTCGCGATTTCGTCCGCGTAGAACTTTGTTTTGCGAGACCCTAAAAAAGAAAAAGTAGCATAAATTAATCCTTTAACATCAACTATCTGCCAGTTAAAGTCCCGTCAAAATCGGTCCAGCCGTTTCAGAATTAAGCCGGAACATCCAGACAGACAAAACATTATTCCACATTTTTATTTTGACATTACAAACCGACACTTCAATTTTATTTATCTGTATAGATAACTCTCTTGTATACAATAAATAATAAAAACTTGAAACTTATATCTCTTTAAAAAAAAACATCTAAAGTCATACTCACGTCTAGTCCCTATAATCGCAATTATGCAAAACCCAAACAATGGACACATATCTATTGATTAATTAACCGCATTAGTACAACCGGTTTATTAAATAAGTGCATAAAAGTGTACAAAAGGCTGTTCGGGGTTCCGTCACTTTGAACAATGGCTGCCACACCTTTTGTTTAGGAGGCATCAATCACGGCGGCTCATTGTTTGAAATATCTTAATAACTTTTTGTATTGAAGCGGTCATTTAGAAAGATCTCTCGTATCGCAACCGATGCTCCCCCTTCAGGCGTTTGTGATGAATTTTAATAGGATTCGATTTTGCGGGAAATGAAAATACTTATCTATACATATCTTTTGTAGAGTTTTAAATGTTAGATCTGCCTTTCACTAAATTCAAAACCAAAATAAAAAGAGTCTTGCTAAAAAAGGGATACTACACTATTGAAGAATACTTAAATGACAAAAATTCATTTACATAGCAGCTCGCTCTACCATCTTATACTATATTTTGTATAACGTTATCTTGCCAAGCTTGTAAGGGATTTATGGAGATATATTGCAGCATAACATTTTAGTACGTCATGTCATTATTATAACTTTAATAATAGTTTTCTTTCCTTTTATTATGTCTTGGTCTTATTGAGTATGTATGCACTGTTTGCTACAACTCCATTAATTCTTCAAAAAGTAATTCTGTAACATATTTCTGTATAAAACTTATTAAAAAAAGACAACTTGAGATATAAATAGAATAAGAAACTTAAAGAAAAACTATATTTAGCTAGACGTGTTGCTGAGGAGTTTCTTGCCGCTTCTTCTCCTTAACAGCAACAACACGTTGCGAAGCGGTGTACATAAAATATGAAGAAAAATTAAATTTTAACTTATATATATGACCTTCAAAAATTATTCTCCAGTGGAACTTATTTTGAATAAAAAACTTTGAATTTGAATTAACATTTTTTAAACTTTTGCAAATTATTTAATTGTATTTGGTGTAAGATTTCCTGTTTTTGGAGTTATAATATTTTTCATCAATTTATAATATTATTCAAAATGTCACATTATAACTTCTTGTCCTGTTACTCGTGTCCCTATCTCCTATCACTTACGTGTGAACTTCTTGAATGTTATGCTTGAACTAATCATAGATAAAACTTATATGAACTAATCTAAACTGTTGACATAGACATTCTTTGACTTTCTAAATTTACATTTTTTTAATTAGTGTTCTCTTTGAATTTGGAAAATTATCTAAAAGGACAGTTGCTACAATTCCCCAAAATAATAAATAAAGAACACGATTATTACAGGTATATAATTATCCATCTTAAACTATTAATAGTCAACTGTCTAATGTGATAATTATAATGTTTTTAACCCGAAAAATACAAGATTTTACACAGGATAAATAATTATCTTAGTTAGTTAAGCAAAGGGGAAGGTTCGAGTTATGAATTTCCTTATTTTCTAGTTTTTCTAATATTAGTTCTAACTAAGCTTTTAGATCATAAGATTTCCGGTTTGAATTGAATGAATTGAGTCACCATATAATAGAACAAGATTCAGTGGGTAATTAAATTATTCGTCTCTTTATATTAAACATTCTTTATTAACTAACTTTTAAAATGTAAGTAATCGTACAATAATTATGTATACCACCATCGCCACTCCTAATCAGCAATATTCTTGCCACGGGTTGTCTAGAAGAGATCGCTTTTTAACGATAAGACCGCCCTTTGTACGCACTTAGAATAATACTAGTTGTAAGTTTTCTGTAATGTAATGTACATTAACGTGTTATCTATCTATCTAACTGCTAAATATTCACTACAGTACGTGTACAACAAAATTAACAATATCCAAATTGATTCAAGTATAATTTTCGATATTTTTGCTCTACGTATAGTCTCCCATAGATTATAACAAAATATTCCATGTCCTAATATGTCATGGTTAATAAAAGCGCTAATCCGTGCGCGAAACTCCATACAACGGCTTCATTCTTTGACCTGTCAAAGACATCATCTACGTTGTTCCCATGGGTTCGCAAATCACTGGCAATGTTTTCTTCAGCCTATTATTTATGAAAGCAAATGCCCTACACCGCCCTTACACGCCTATCGTCACAATGGACGTGTCAAAAGGATCATAGTTGCACTTTGAGGAGGGTGTCTTTCGTCTTTTGGCCCAGGTGGTCATTATTGATCAACTGACCATAAAGTTGGTACTGTTTGCATTTGCCCTGTCCAGTTTTGCAAACATTTATCGTGAGAAATTTAACGTTTTTTTGAAGGGTTTAATTGGTTTTTTTGAGTGGTCAAAGGACTTGACGGTGTTGCTATTATTTTAGAACAGGGTCATTCGAGTAAGAATATTAATGGCGAGCTATCTCAATGTTGTTACTTGACTAGTTAAATTATTACATTTAAATCTCAAAAGAAATATATGTTACAGAAGAACGCTTGTCTGAACGATATTAATGATTTAAATTGATTTTATTGTTTGCAAACAAATTTTTGTGGAATGTAATCTATAATTGCTTTTTGAGTGTTCAAAAGGCTCATTTTTATTATCTAAATATATTTTTTGTGAGATTATAATCATTTTTTTAATCAATTATAGTTTAGTGTTTGGGAATCAAGTATTACTAAAATAAAAAGTTTGAACCACACAAATTAATAATCTTAAATTCAACACTAAATAAACTTAATATATGTAAGAACTAATTGGATGTTATAAAAATATAACGAAGGCACTAAAAACACTACTTTAACACATTTCTAAGCATAATTAAATTAGTAAAAATCTAACAGAATATTAACATGTTAACATATATGGAGATAGTTATTTTTGATAGCAATGAAGTTATATTAGCTTAACAAGAAGCTACATATTATAATGCTTAATCAAGTAAACAATCAGTTTTAGTGTTGCCAGGTAAATGTTGAGTTTTACGATAACTAACAATAAGATTTGGATGATTACTTAATACGATCTCAATACTTTATAGAGAAGTGTTAAAAATATTTAAACCACATAGTAAAACGCGCAAATTCTATTTTGAGGCGTTATGTGAATTTAGATTATAATATGAGTTTTTACCGAAAGCAATTTAATAACAATAATAAAAGTATAATAAATACGTCGTCGCCAGCGAAATGCATTCCACTGCTAGATGTAGGCCTTGTAAAGGAGAAATCTTTGATATGTGGGGTAAATACCCATATTTACCCCACCTCACCCAAGGATTTCTCCTTTCCTCGTCCAGGCTCTACCTGTGACCTTGTGCAGGTCATCAGTGTACCAAGCTAAAGGCCTTACAATGGCAAGTAATAAACTAATCTCTGGCATCTATGCTGTTTCCCGAAAGTATGATGTAACTGAGCCACGAGAATGCATATGCGTGTAGACTATTTATTTTATTTCCAAAAGATGGCAAACAGGCGCGGCCCACGGGATGGAAAGTGTTCACAGGCGCTTAAGGACATTTGCAATACCAGGGGCGCTACTAACGCGTTGCCAGACGCGAAGAAATTTTATAACGCCCTTCTTAAATATCACTTTATAGTATACTCTGTGTAAAGAAATTATGTGTATATCAGAAAGATTTTAGACTACGCCGACCCTGGCAACACTAAATCAGTGGACAAGAATTTGTAGAACTTAAAGCTACGTCTGCGTCATAACACGGTTTAAAGATATTATCGTAACCGACCATAATAACTGTGACTCGCTCGTATGACGCTCCAGGCCCTCGTAATGGTGTTTTTCTTGGAATCTCTAAGAGAACAACGTCTCGAAAGTCGCGTTCTACATAAAGATACGATCAAGCGTGACTTAACTGACGGTTTCCCACGCGCGAAAATCCCTACTATTTTTGACAGTTCGACAGCCTGTGGTCAAGAGTTACAGACAAAGTAAAACATTAATTAAAAAAAAAACAACAAATGAACCGGTTTTATGGTCAAGGTCTGACCCTCCGTTGACCGGTGCAAAGTGTCGTAAGCTAATTATATTTCCGCACGTTTTGTTCAAGCATTTGCATTTGAATAAGGGTGGATGTACAATAGAAATCGCTAATCTGCAAAAAGGTTGCCTTCAGGTACGGTTAATGAATAGTTTCGAAATTTGATAGTTATTGTAAACAGTCAGTTCGTGAATGGCAAAGATTATGTTTCAAATTTGGAAATAGATTTCGCCGAGTATCTTGTGGTGTATAATTTGTATTGCGAACTTCTGAATTTATTACTATATGTTGTTAGAAATTACAGATAATATTAAAAATTATTTTTAGTGGCTAAGACAACCATACTAATGATTGGATTCGAAACCTGGCCTAAGAGCCATGAACCGTTTAGAGATTTTTTTAGTTAAATATGCATATCGGTATTGTAAAAAAAAAACTGGTTTTATTAGGGTTATTATGACTCTAATTTGAATATTTTCCTCATGTATGTATGTGAATATTACTTTTCTTTAATTTGCTCCGGTCCATCAGAGTCCCTTGCTATTTAATACAAATATATGAATTATAAATATATAAATGAATAGAATTTAAAATGTATAATAATTATTTTAGGATATTCTTATTTTCAGCTATTTGCCTTATCTATAGAATACTTCTTTGCATAGATACTTATGAAGAATAAAATATTTGCTAAAATTTCTTACTTACTTTTTAAATCCTACCTTTATTCTTGAAACATTAAAAACACATTCAAATTTTAATTTTCTCTAATACATTTACAAGGAATCATAAAACGAACCGAAATGCACTAAAAAGAGAATTTAAGTGTAAAATCATTTGTGTCGAATGAAAAAAGGAGCTAGATGAACTGCGTGTATTAGTTATCACAAATAAGATTCACTTTTAACTTCTTTTTGTGACTAAACCTTTCGTTAAAGTTATAAGCCCAAAAGGGACATAATAAGATTTTAATTTTACTTCAATCCATGCAATTTATTTAAAATGCCACACAATCTTGCTATAAATTTTGCCTTCATCATAACGTGAAAACAGTTTAAAGCTTTATAGGAGAAATGTATATTCAAACAAACCTATATTTTTTTTTAATTGTTTGTATGATAATTTCAGCACAGAAATAAAAACAGTCTTTTTCTTTAAAATAACTACATATATAACGAATAAATACATATTTAACGAATGTTTTTCACATTTTTTTAACTTAACTCCATATCGAACATTATGCTTAACTCATAGGGTTTTAGAATGAGCTTTTAGCCGCGATATGTTTCACAACAACAATTTGAGATTTTTAAAGATGACATAAAACTTTTTTGGGGTTGGTAACTTAAGTTGTTGGCAATATAACTATTGCTGGTGTAGACCAACTACCTGCCTACTACTACCTAACCATCTACTAGCAAATATAAAATAAAACTGTACTAAAAAGCGCGATAAGAATAGTAGTGCTTTGATTAGACAGATAGATAACACTTAATTGAACAACAAAATAATCAATTAAATAAATATCTATAGCAATATTATTATTATGTTATTTAACATATTCGCTAATAAATATAAATACTTAAATCTAAGGAAGAGCAAAAAATATCCATATTTAAAATACTTTCTAGGCAATACAATAGGCAGCCTTATCGCTTAATTTTTAATTTAAGAAAGAAATCTTTCTTGGAACTCCATTCCTATGTTAAGCAACGGTGGCATGCAGTGCCCACTATCAATCAACTGATGATTTATATCCTTCGGTGGTGGCATGATGTATCGCCATCCCGTCCCAACGGGCCGAGACTCGATAATTAACTTTTTAAATTTTGATTGACGCCTCACTAAGAAAAATGAAAGGGTTTTGGGACGGTGCAATGTTGAAGTAGCGGTAGCTTAGTGGCAGGATCTTCAGACTGAATTTTGGAAATGTCCATATGCTTTTTAATTGCGAAGCTGGCAAGCAGGCAGACAGCTCAGCTCATGGAAAGTGGTTAAATCAACACGTTGCCAGCCTTTAAGATAAGATAAAGCGGTTGGTATAGGAAGGTAAAAGAGGGATTAGATAGGCTGAATGGGATATGAAATTGGTATTTTTTTTATTACGCCAGAAGTAATATAAAATAATTATCAGATATATTTTAGTGTTTATCTAGAATATTTAAGTCCTAGTAATAAAATTTTATATTTACTACAAAATTATTGAATCTCATATAATTTTTTTAGGGAGAATTTTCTCAACCTGGTAACCCTGTTTAATCGTTAACACACTCGCGTCTCAAAGTTGCGTTTCAAATGACATGGGGTCGAATCGTGGTCGGAAAGCAAGTGCCACTTTGGCAGTTTTCTGTCTAGTTCAGTTTATATTGTTACAATTACCACGTGTTGACGGTGAAGGAAAACATCATGATGAATCGAATATCGAGATAACCAATGAACGAAATCCGACAATCCACTTCGGATAAATGTGACGGCTGTATTATCCGATTCCTAAAAATGTCCGCAGTAAGACATTTATGGGCTGATATTATGATATTATATTATACATATATTTATTCGTACATTCATAATTTTTGTATTTCTACTTGCTGACCCGGCAAACGTTGTCTTGCCATAAAAATAAAAAAAAACCACCATAGAAGGGTGAAAAATACTTTACGACCTATTCTCATACCTACCAAATTGACTTGAAAATTGAGCCGTTTCGAAGGAGTGTGACCACAAACACAGTGACACGAGATATTTATATATTAGATAAAAGTATTATATAAAAACATTATTTATAAAAAAAAACATAAAATTGTTACTCTTGTCATCTAAACTCTATAATATGATTATAAATTATAGTTTACCTCACTACTTTTTTTTTAGTAAATACTATTTTTTATCAAATTAATTTAAGTTTAAGAATCGGCTATGAGTGCGGAAATTAATGTGTGTTTATAATAAATATCAGTTCTCTCACAATATTTCATTGATCATTAGGGACATGATAATTGTAATAAACCCATAACACTGTACTTAAAAGCTACACGCAACTGTGATTAACATAAAAATGCTCATAAACATTATAATTCACATCTCAACATTACCAGTCCTAACGAAATTAGAAAAAGCTTTACGGAGTTGAATAAATCAAGTACGATGTATAGTACAGTTCGTTAGGCGATGGCTCTGCGGGGTGCTCCGAGTCCCGGCCGAGGCAAGTGGACCAAGGCAACCCCCTGTAGGTGATTATTTTGACATGCTGTATAATGCCGCGCTTGGTTTGATATATCGGGAATGCTTTTGTACTTAATATCATTGTAATCGGTTGTACAACGTTGTAATTTGTTAGAACAAGAGTTTAAAGTTTTTTTATGGGTAAGTAGGTAAGCTAATGTTTTTTTATTACTGGATGAGTAGCTACCTACGAGATGGATAGTGGTTACAGTTGCTATGACATTTGTGTCAGAGGTGTCAGGCCTCGAAGGAATGTTATGACACCTTTTTTGAATAATCCCATATAGTAATGCTTTGAGAATATCTCAGCAAGTTCTATCTAAAGTCGCGAATGAAAAATGAATGAATAACTTTATTGCACATATAAATAGTGGTACAATGGGTGGTCTTCTCGCCACAGGCGATCTACTACCCTACAGAGTGATGATAAATACTAATTTCACAATATTTCCTAATTTCGTGTTTGTTTTGTGTCATGATGGAATAACAGCTATAGAATGCAGCCAACAGCTATAGAATGCGTCACATAAGGTGCATTCCGGGCAAAGCGTATGCCACTATACTATACCGCTTGAAGTAGTTTGATTTAATCAACATAATTATTGTTACAATTAATACGAAGCATTGAGATTATGGGTATATAAAACCCGCCAACCCTCTTTGGTTTGGATGGTGGTATGCCGTCTGTTTTGAGAATGTATGAATGACGTTTGAAAATAAGAAAGCGCAAGCCCTAAAGCGTTAATATTGAATAAACATAAAGACAATTTTAAGATTTTATTAAGAAAATTAAATCTTGTCTTCTAATGTCCTTTAATTCCTATACACTTTTAATTATGGCTATGCATGATTTGTGTGTCTAGTCAGCAAGAAATGTTTATGTATACCTAGTTATATTCAGGTATTAAAATAATTTTCAAACCATCAAGCACCAGGCTATATACATCACAGAAACTACAGTACGAACACACTACATCAAATTATGGTCTTTGACTGACGCCAACGATGGAGTTTTTATGGCAACTCAAAAAAGCATATTTCGCTAAACAGGATAAACAATCAATATACTACAACATTTTTTTAAAAATTAAACATCATTCTTTAACTTGCCTTCAAAAACTATAATACACTCTTTTATTATTCTATTTAATTTTAGCTTAACACAATTTGTGTATCTAACCAGTGTCACATGCTCCCTTATAATTTTGTTTTCAATATTGTTGATGTTATAACAGATTAAACCAAAATCATTTTTACATCTTAAGTAATTCAAAAACACTCGTACGGCTGTAAAAGATGACTAGTATCTGGTAAGACCCCGGCTTCCTTCGCTTTCCTTTACTTTTCAAGTTATACGTCAATATAAACCATTATTTATCATGAGAATAAACCGATAATCTACCCGTATGCAGATTAACTGATAGAATTTCTAACAGGTGAAATTTTCTCACAGTTAGGCTAGACCGGATTAAGCTCGCTCTCCAGTGTGCTAGCTAAGCTACACATAGATATAAACCATACTAACCAATATATAAATATGAATGTAAATTTTGATGATAGTGTTTTTTTCATCATTTTCTTTTAAACTGATCAATATATGATACTCACTACACCTGCACACACTTCATCCTTTTATGATAACTCTTTTACAGTGCAGGCTGTCAAACTTTGGAATGCGCTGACTCTTACTGTCAGAGAGGCCAAAACATCATCTATATTTAAGAACGCACTCAGAACACGCTACGCTATCTTACGAATGTGTTTATATGTATTTAATTTATAAAATATGCAGTTTATCGCCAAATTAAGTTAAACGATTCCTTAAGTTAGGTTACCTGGAAGAGATTGCTTTAAGCGATAAGGCCGCCTATTGTTTCTACCATGAGAATATTGAAATTGTATATTTGGTGAGCAATAAAGTGTTATGTATTCTATTCTATTATATATATATATATATATGTCTACTTTCTATATTAAGGAATAATTTAGGATACCCATATCCACGTAAATTTGGTTAGTTTTCTCAGGGTATGGATTTGAATTCACGCAAGTAGCTGCGTTAAAAGCCTAATCTAATATACTTCTCTAAAAAATTTGTTTCCGGTTTGATTTATTGTGCATCAGGGTGATTATCAATATTTTTTATAACTAGTCTAATATGCATAACATGATTTATTTTACATTATTATTCATGTATGATATTTGTACTACACTACATAATGTATATTAAATAATACATAGGGGTGCGTATTATTTATATACTTTACTCTTGGATACTTGTGGCTGTTAGGTAATTCCCCGATATCAGGTGCCAGTTTTCAAATGGTTCTTTTCCCTCTATTATGTTTGCAATAAAAAAAATCGTAATGATATATCTGCTCAGTATAGTGTTCAACTTATACTAGGCAGCGAATTCTTCTGTTGAATGAGCATAACCAGAGAAAGACTATCTTTTATGCGTAAAATGTAGTCTTAACAAAAAAGAACTATCACATAAACGTACCATGATATAACTATGTATATAGCTTCCAGTATACGACATGACTTATTAAATCATAGACGGAGTAATGTACGCTATGCGCAGTTACTATGCTAGTAAGAACCTGTTCCACTGCCGGTCGTGCCCTCTGTGCCGGGCCTTATTGCATATCTATAGTTTCACTTCAATTCCATTACAGTCAAATTGTGAATTAGGCCTAGTTTTAATACTAGTTTAATTTCGGTTGCAACCAGTGTTCGATTTTAATCAGTGTTTTAAAGAATAGTGATGATTTTCTCAGTTTACGCAACTTTTAAACACTACCTAAATTTTGACGCTTTTAAATCTATTAATTTTATTTTTAATTTTAATTTTAATATTTTTACCCACTGTTGGGAATTGTAGTTTTTTGATAGCCATTGTTTAGTTTGATAGTTATATTTTCTTTTACAATAGTGAGTTAAAAGTATACCTACTTTAAACTAACATAAAAACCGATACATACTTAAATTTTGTGAAGTGACTATGACCTTTTCCTAACTTTCGTAAACTGTAATATTATTTAAATGGAAAGATGCAAAATGCTAAATTACATTCTACTGAATACATAAACCATATAAAAATACATACATTAAAAAAATAAACAAATGCCGTTTAATCGCCATAAACCACTTCGAATTTTAAACCTATAAATAGTAATTCCAAATTTAAAACCGCCATAAAAGAACTATCAATGGTAATTAAAATTCTCGACAAAAATGACTTCCTTGCGTTCCAATTCACATAATTGAATTCTGGAACGCGTTATCAAAAGAGATACAACACAAGATACTTAAAATAAAATTCGTTATATTTATTAGTAAATCGTTGACAGCTTAATGGCCGGAATGTTTCGATCAACAACGAATGTTAGACAACTGGATGCGATAGCAAACAAAAACTAATTTAATATGGTAATACCGGTGATGGCTCAATAAAATTAACAATAAAATATTTTAATAATCATGACGGGGTTGTAAATAAAAACACTTGTTTTACTTTTAAGTATGTAATCGATTAAATAGTTATCGATTCAAAGTGATGGGTTTATTCAATTCGGATCGATTATTAGTCTCTGATTTTCAATCTTGCTTCTTGTTTGCCAAGTAATGGTAAATCAAAATTTAAAATAGAATATTAATGAATTAAAAAACACAACTGACATACAAAGAACCACGAATATATTGTAATTAAAAAGCGAGATGTAAATGATTATTACAATAATTTGATGCTTATTTCTTGTTCTATATAATTTTGGAATCGGTGCTAAATAAAAGGTACTTAAACTTTTTTCTTAAATTTTGATGCTTATATTTAGAGCAATTAGTATCAAAATTTACGGTATCGGAACATTGCCAGAACTTAAGTCTAGTCTTTCAATTCTTAAGAGATCTCATGTTTTTACTGTCCCTAATAATATTATATTATATTCATCTGGCGTCCACATCTATATGTCAGTCTGTCTTTACGTCCGTCATTACACGTGAATCATCGGTATCGTGCTTCGAGAATTTCGTGAGGTCACAGTTTACTATAGCGGTTTAGGCGCCCTGCGGTTGTAGCGTGGATAGAGATGGTGCTATACGATTATGCACGTGTGTGAAAGGGAGACGTGATAACCTCTCTCTCTAACATCGACCGTTTCGTGACCCCGTAGTTAATCACATATCTGCAAGCGCATTATGATTATCGCAAGGTTCGTTTTCTCGTACGGTTTTTGTGGTCACTGACTCTATGTTTAGGATTTAATTTAGTTATATCGTTTGAATTCTACTCACTATTTTAATGTAAAATGTTCTTTATTTCATTATAGTTCTGAGATACTCATAGATTTTTTGATTTCCGTGATATAAAAAGTTTGTCCAACCATTTTCGACCTTCTAGGGACATCTCTGTTAAATTACAATGAAATCGACACTTCCTTTTTTAACGAGGGGAAATCGGATTGAGGATTTACCACTGCCAGGGAAACGCGATGGGGGCGTATAGAATTCTCCACGTTGAGGTGTTAATAGCACCTCCGTGGAAATGTAATGACCACCCGAATCGGTGACACCCACCAAACCCCTGGGTGTTCCATTCTTCATATTATGTCAAGGCTACAGGAAAGCAGAAGCAAGACCAACTCCGCGTACCCTGGCAGCCTTGTACGCTATGGACCTCTTGTACTGTCTGGGGGAAGCATAATCCCCGGCAAATCGATTTTTCCTAGATTATCTCTTTTACTGATCCAGCGCAGGCGACACAGGTTGTATTTGCCAGTTTTGTTAAAACAACATGAGGAATAAGAGTCGCTCTTTCTTCTTTGATCTCAGTGATGAGAAATCCATATTTCCTAAAGTTGTGATGTGAAATTCGAATTGTTGCCGTGAAAATAATAATTGTATAACCATGCTTGCATAATTTGCGTAATTTTATGCCACTTCCGCATTCTCCTTGTAGCATAGAACTGGTTCTGTAGAATACAGGTATAACGAATACTTATTATTAATATGTTTTCGATCATAAAAGTATATGTATTCATTCTGCTAGGCAGAGGCTGATCCATGTATGTTACAGATTAATAATTTGTTATGCTTTGAATAATGTATTGTCCTCTAAACTTCTTAAGTTAAAGATTTTTAGATGTTACTTCCGTAATTTAAAAATTGAAAGGAACAAGATTAAGGTGGTATGGGCATATAAATGGAGTAATTATGTGAAAGACGATATGAAGATTTGTAGTGTGACACCTGACTTATGCCAGACTAGGGTATATGGAAGGAGAAGACATACTATTCTGACCCTAAATTATTAGGAAAACATCAATAAAATCAGAGATGTTTTAAGTTGAACTTTAATTTCTTTAGTCTTCGGGTTTGTAAAAATAACACACCCGTTCAAGGCAAGCAGGTTTTACTTCTGCAATGTTGATGGAATTTTTTGTTCAACATTAGCATGTGATGATTATAATATTCTATTAGAAAAATTATCTAAAAGAGGCTGCGTATCCCACACCTCTGGGGCAAATAGGGAAGTAGTCTAGAACTCTGGGTTTTAGACTTGCTGCGACTGCCATATAACGATATCAAAACTAGATGTTCCTTATATTCGCCGTGAACCAGACCCTTTGCTGGTGTTGGTTGGACTGTCCGTGTATTCACAGCCTTTCTGTATTATGTGCTTATAGGAGTTAATGTCCTTTCTTGATGACGCTGACGATGATGTCCCACCGCGGCGACTTTGGAGCGAATGATTACTGATGTAAATAAAGACTTTCGTCTTATAATACTTTACATGTCTATCTAGTTAATAGATACAATATAAACCTTAACTCAAAGTAAAGGTATACCACACACAAAGCGGATAATATATCAATTACAAAGCACGTGCCCACCACAGCATTAGTATCCAAAATCTCAAGAAATAACATCCCAAGAATTTATCTCTTGACGATAAATTTAATTGACTGTTCTGATCTGGTTAACTTTTAAGCTTTCCGTGACTTTGAGTTTAGGGTTCCTTGGTCTGAATTTTTTAAAGGAGATGAAAATCCGATACCACACGAACCGGAAAGAACCGATTATGTGTATTTTTATGGTGGTTGATACTTTTCCGTTATTTAAATAAAATAACTCTACCTACAAAAACATTTCAGTATCGCAAAGAAACTATGTAGTATTGTGTCGCAATTGTTAGCATCTACTTTCGGAACTTGGTTATTATGCATTTAACACTTTCACCCTGGAACTCAACCCTTTCGCAACAAGCAACTCAGGTGCACTGTCAGCCTGCTGTAGGCACTCCAACTATAAGAACAAAATACTACGCGCTGATGGCGAAAGACAATATAGTTTAAATTTTGATATTATCGATATGGGAAATCCATCTACAGTGGCGGAGCAAGACCTAAATTTTATGTGGTCAACATACATTTTGCGAGGCCCTCTGGCAACCCAAAAAGATGGATTTGAAAAACCATTGAAACTGACTACTGGCACTGGCCGGCGGTGGTTCTCCGTAATAATTACCGCAAATGTCGCTGGCCGGGATAAAAAAGAATTTGGTATGATTTAGGATTATTGTTTTACGACGAATAAAATTTTTCGATATCTTAAACGCGACAAAAAATGTTACTTGTCCTGTCATCGAGGTGCGAGGCCGTATGCTATTGCCCACGACGCCCACGCTTCCGCCGCCTCTGTTCATCTATCTTCTAAAATGGGAAGGCCCAAGACCATGACGATGACGTATTTATTAGAGAATTGCAAGAGCAGCGCTAAAAAAACGCGAGTACCGCGCTACCTCTTTTGGATATTTCTTCTATCCCACGGAAACGACACTACTTACCAACATAAAATGTATCTAAGTTTTGACTTGATAAATAAGCTAGCTCTGTGTCGAGTTTCATTTAAATCCGTCTAGCAGTTTTTACGTGATGCTCTAAAAGACAGACAAACAAAAATTCTAAAGTTGCGTTTTCGGAATCTGCTGGTCCTAAATAGCCCTCCTGATTTTTTCACATTTTTAATTGCATTACATCGAATACAGACTCGAATCCTCTTCAGGTTTTATTATATTATAAATTATTATATTGTACAATGGAACCCTCTTCATTTCTTGCTATTTGTATATTTATCCGTTTAATATGCTTCCAATTTGGATACTCTCTGTGGGCGGCTTTGTTTACCTTCTTCAAGTTAACTGTACTTAAAGATAATGACTATTAGCATAAGCTTTTTAATACATCGTTTGTAAACCAATAAAAGCTAGGAGTACAATTAAATGTTAAGATAAAGACAGATATTGACCGTTTGATGACATAACAGAAAGCAAACGATCGTGTGAAGGATGAGGTGATGATTTTTCATGTGATACAGGACGTATGCCAGAATAGAAGAGTGTAGAAGGAAAAGGCATATTATGTAGAACCTAAATTATTGGCAGAAGGTGAACGAGAACAGAGAGTTGTAGGACATACATTGTTTAAGAAAAATATGTTTTTATGTGGCAATTATTACTGTATATTACAAAATATCCTTTACATGCTATCACAAGGACTATCTGGTTTGTCGTTTGATTAAAACCTACAATTAGGATGAGAATTCTGTTACATAATCCAGCTTTCGCTTATTTCCTATTTGTATAAAGATTATTTTAAAACTTCTTAAATACTTGATATTGGATAGATACACAAATAACATGAACTTAACAAACGCTCTTATCAAATCTTGGAACAAAAAGACCAATTTCACCGAATACAAAATTAATCTCTGAGAATATATTTATTAAATAAAAAATATTCAAACACACTTTCTCATGAATATATTGTTTTAAATCGATAATAAACGTTTAATCTTAATAAAAAAAAGTCGAAGAAGATTTAAACATTTTATCATTTTTAAAAACGGAACAAGAATACCACACTATTCGTCAATGCCTTATGTCACATACGAAAAACTTTCTATTACACATTTACAAACTTACAAATCTAAACGTTATATTAGAAACAATATATCTAGCTGTCTTTGAGCCGAGAATTTCCTAATGATATCAAAACACCACCGTTATAACAACAAAAGGTCTATCAATGGTCATTTGTCGTAGTTTGAGTATACTCCTAGTGCAGGGGGGCGAGCTACAGTCGAAGCCGAATGATGAATTCGGCATTTCATTTTCAAATGTATTTTTTTAATTAATTGGGTTAACGATCCAGTCGTTTTACGATACAGCAAGATTTCTGTGCAACTTACCTCCTTTTGGGTCGACATAAAATGCTTACACCTTACTTCTCAAAGTCGATCAGTAAGCTGTATAAAAGATGACCTTTAAGTCATTATTCTACTTGTAGTTTTGAAAATCTAAATGTAGAAAAGTGTTTGGTATGAATTATAATAGAAAGTGTGTGCCTGCAGAACAAAGTAATTTTATATTTCTATCAGTAACTTACAAGGAGAATAGGTAGGTTCTGGGTATAACAATCGTCAAGTAAAAGACATCTCTGTGAAGTTCATAAATCCTACATGTGATCTTTCACTTTTTGATGTTTTATTATTAAAAACATGTTATTAGACCAAATCAGTCAAGTAAGTCTCAGTAAGTTTTTTCTATCAAACATGCACCGGAATTTTCGGTTTAAATTTCGATTACACGAACCCGAACGCGTTTCCCACCACTACTCCGGTCATATGTAGCGCGTGCTCGCCCCATGAAAAATGTCTTACATAAATAACGGATTATCATGCTGTATGGACGTACAGCGATAGTGGCTAACAACCAAAATAAATAGGCGAACGGTAAATGAAGATGTGCTCCGGACTTACAAGTTTAAAATGCATAGAAAACGTGGGAATATCCATCGTGTGATGATACAGAAGAGACAGTTCTTAATTTTTAGTTTAGATATGAGGTTATACAAACGATCCTGTCGGAGTCTAATCCCCATTGTGAAATATCTCGACGACTCGGTGTTTTGGTTGGACTACTACATCAGTGACTACCTTTCTTTACAACATTCTATAAGTGGAGGAACCCAGATTAGATGGGCTCGATGTATCCTTCTGAATAAAAGCACCCAAAAATATAGAATAAAAAAGACTTGAGATTAACTTAATTTGACATTTCGCACCTTCTGAGATAAACTGATACATTTTTTTTCAAAAATTTAATGTCATCTCTCTTCTCTTATTAAGCAAGCTACCAAATAAATTTGACACTTTCTTGAAATTCCATATAAAAATTTAGATGGTGTTTAAATTTTCCATTAGCATTTTTTTGCTTGTGTACAACATTGTGTCATAAAATGTGTGTTGAAAAGTTGCGATAAGGTTTAAAAGAAAAATGCGATTTTGGAAAACACGGCTGCGGGAAAAATAAATATTGAAAAAGGATAATATAATTTATTCTATTTGCTTTCTTGTAAGATTTATATTTTTATTTAGTAACGGCTTATTATAACGTTTTAGTACTCTGAATGTGTATACTTTCCTACAAAGTTGTTTAAGCTTTGATCCAAGGATTTAATATAGCGATTAAGTTAATATTGTATCCGCCTTGTCTAATACATGATCGTAAATATTACGATGTATATATGTACGACGATGTATATTAATTGTTAAATAACTCTTAAGGACCTTCCTATAAAATTGTCCACTGCAACTTTGTGTATATATAAAATAAGTATATTTTGCCTCTTTTCTATAAGTAAATTTATAAACAGTTTCACTGGAGAGATATTATATGATTAATGTAAAATTATTTGGATTTTTATTTCTTAAGACTAAGAATGGCCCAATAGCCATTAAATATTAGTTTTCCTAGCTGTTTGTTACTCGCGAGTGAATCTAAGCCTATTATATTTGATAGCATATAGAAAAAATGCTATAGCACTGGAACACTTAATTACTAAAAAAGCTCAAGTAAGAAAATACGGTTTACCTATACCAATTTTCTTCCCTTATTTCACCTTATTATCACTCCCTTCAAAAAGTTTTGAGACCGAAGGTAGCTTGTCTTCCCTCAGAATAGGTACAGTCTACCTCCACGATAAATTTAATTAACATCCATTTAGCCGTTTACTCGTGAAAAAATAACAAAAAAACATACTGTTGCATAATTTTAGCATAGATATGTACTTCCAATAACAAAGATGAACGCATGACACATTTTACCTTGAAAAATCGAAGGTTCTGCTCAGGATTTAGATCAGAAATTTAGCTGAGCCTCGTGGAGAGTTCAATATATTTAATAAATTACATAGCTTTTGCACTCTTTTAAACTGCCCCAAGAATAATCCACAAGTTTCAAAAGTCACCTCTGTGCTTTTTAATTTTGATCTTTGGACAACAGTGATGCATCCTTCCATGTATCATTTGGATCTTGTAATGGCCCGACAGCTGAGAAAAGATGAACCTCGCATACAGTTTTCGTTAATGGTACAATTTATAGCTTGTTCCTTTGTTTTTACTTACTTATTTTAAAGAGACAAGACGAACATGGGAGCATACATGAAAAAGTAAAAAAATATTAATTATGGTGATAAATAAAATGACATAGTTCGCGCGAGACTTGGTCTTTGTGTTTTTATAAATAGAGTTTCCAGATAGAGTTTTAGAAACTGTTCCAATTTTTTTTTAATTGCCTGAAGTAGGCATACTGCCATAGGGCTTACTTGATGGATGGTGGTTACCGTCGCCTATGGACGTTTGCAACACCGGGGGCGTTGCCAACGCGTTGCTGGCAATGACACCAGACCGCCGTCATTATTGAATACTTTTCAAACATTTACTATGAATGCAATGTAGATGACGCTAAATTTTTTCGTTAGCAGATAAATTTTCATCGGTCTACTTACTAAATATAATTTGTCTGTCTATCGATACCAGTAAGAGTGTAATTTTTTTATTTTGAGAATGAGAGTTTAAATAAACAGTAAGACTATTTTAAATAATAAACAAGGCTGGTGGATATGAAAAGTATTGCAAAAATATAATATTATTTTTGTATTCGCTGATATGGTAAAAGGAGACGGATACACTTTCGTGCATTATTAGGCCCAGACTTAAACGATGAGAGTGTTTTTAAGATTTCTTTTAATTATGTTGAGATTTTTTAAAATTGCAGTGCGTTTAGTTATTTTGCATAGAATAAATAGTCTGTGGTGTGTTTTCGTATTAATAATTGTTGAAATTCATTCACATCTTAATATCGATAACTTAATTTATTTGTGACCTTCTTCTTAAGATTTCTCGTCTTTCAGATAAAACATAGGGCTGATATTTTCCATTTTGTAATAGAATCTAAAGCTTTTTTAAAGCCATATCTCAGCTCATTACATTTCTTTGGCCCAAAAGTCCCTGACTTCTTTGAAATTATTTAAGCAATGTTTTTTGGATTTAAGGCGCTATATGCAAAAATTCCAGTATTATACAAATACAAAATTCATCGATTCAAATGTTTTACGATTCGTTGAACCCATCCTTAATTGAGAAGAAGCAATAACATAATTATACGATACTCATGCTCCGATGAATAATTAGGCTACTGATGATGATTGAATACCCTCTGGTGATCAGCTAATACATTTTAACCTTTTAATCAATTGTGTGAGTAATTTATGTTACGTGGTTATGGTTGCTATAGTTAACGATTGTGAGAAATGTTTCGTGTCTTTTGAATCTTGTGGTAATGCTGTGTCCGTATGTTGATGATGATTAATAATAACAACAGATTATGAACAGATAAAAATGATGGTCAAGAGAAAAGTTACTGGACAGTAATGTTTGAAAATAAAAATTGCAATGATTGGAAACGTTATGATGCTAATTATTTTAATTCAATTTTAAATATTCTGTCCGTGACTTCGTCCGCGTGGAAAGTTTTTTTAACTATCCCACGGGAACTCTTCAATTTTTCGGGATCAAAAGTATCCTATATGTTGACAAGGGATATAAGCTTCCACCATACAAAATTTCATTTAAATCGGTCCAGTCGTTTCGGAGATTAGCCGGTACAAGCAGACAGACAAACAGATAAACTGAGAAACAAAAAAATTGAAAAAATCGAAATTAGTTCTATTTCACTTCTTACATCCCCCTGGCTCGGTTTTTAGTATTTTTTTTAATTGTACAGAAATTCGACCTCTACACTTTTATTATATGCATAGATATCGCTAACTACAAGAAAATAGGCTAAAACATTAAAGTCTCAAAAAGTAAGTTATAATAGCCAAGAACAGACGGATCTTTTTTGTGCATTTGATGAATCAACAAAATTGATCCATGTAAACATAAACTAGAACCATTCAATGCCAATAAATACTATCCTGTTCTTTCAGTTATGTACTTTTCCACCAAAGTTATTCAATTAGACAGATCTCCCAAATTGAATCATTTTAGTGATTCAGTATTACGTAAGTAGTTACATACTCAATTAAGGATATCGAAATGTATCAAAAACAAAAACTCTGTACCTACTGGAAAGACAAAAAAGATATAACCTAAAACCAAGTCATAGTCCAGTAAAGATGGATTTGACAGTCGAATTCAGAAAAACAACAAAACACAGCAGCTTTTTTTTGATAACGCTGGGGAATGTCTTTTCTTGCGACAGACACACGGGTCTGGATACGGGGGAAGACAAAAACAGCGACTAGTGCCGCTTGCTCGCGTGCGTGTGGGACTCTTGTACCTAAAGGCAACCGATTCTCCTCTGGTGAAAGTAGAGGTCTACAAACTACCCACTAAACCTTTTTTTGTAATCTTTAATTTTTTATAGACGGTTTAATCAATTAGATTATGTCCCCCTCGAACATAGACTTGCACAAACTAATTACTTATCTATTTTTAAGTGCTATTTTAACTATTCTTAATAGCATATTGACTTCTCTCGCTAGAAAAAACGCCAATATGCTATTACAGAGACGTATATCTAATTTATTTAGACTGTAACGCTCGATATAGATACCTCATTCCACTTCGTTTCGAGTACATTCCATTAGAACATGATAAACATCTTCAACCACACCACACTCTGAACAATTTGGTGAGGTTGTTTTCCCACGAGGTGAGCGAATTTATTTAATGGAATGTGTCCAGACCGAAGCCTCAAAATAATGACTACATCTGATCTGGCCATATTCAATCCTTCTAACCACCCACTAAACCTACCTGCGTGCCGATGAGAGAATGCACTTAGACGGAACGACACAGGTTATATGCCTTACGCAGTTCACTGTGAATGTTCCAGAGCTCCAACTCGGTACCAAAAGCCCAGCGAAGCAAGACCCTGACACTACGTATAGTAGAAGTGATTCTACTGATACCCCCGTAAATGGTGGCCCTCTACACAGCAGCTTCCGCTAACCTAGTATGAGTGACAAAACAGATGTAGATAAATGAGATAATGCTCGAGGCATTTTTATTAAGAAATTAAACAAAAGAAACTTACTTCTCTACGTATTATCAATATGATTCTTTCAATTGATGATCTAAACCGGTTCTCATTTAACCAATCACTTGAAGAATGTTATTTGACTCTGCGTAACACGTGTTTAACATATAATTTTTAACAATTATGTCCATTATGAAATTTTTCTTATTAAAATAACTCACCGTTTTGTAAGAAACTTAAGGAGTATTGGACTTTATTGCAAAGACATAGATGTGTTATATACTGCATTCTAGTTTTTGTATTTGCTAAATAGGTACTTATCTATGTAATAAGATCTTGACACAGTTTCTCAAAACAATATGTCATTCTCTGTGATTATTAGATGATCTATTACTAACGAGGTACGAGGAGGCCCTCAAAAGAAAAAACAAATTTTTATCATACTTTATTTTAACTCATTTTCTTGTTTGTGTTCTTGATGATTTTAAAAATGACAACAATTCATGATAATTATAAAACGTGATACAATAAAGAAAACGAATATTAGATTTTTATATATGAATTTAAAATTGCTATATAATAATGGTAAATTTTTATTCGTTACCAGAAAAACTGGCGATGATCTTGATGATGAGCATTTATTTAAAAAAATTTTTTTAATAGACGTTAATAGCCTGGAACATGTCTTTAAGCCTATTAAGTACTTATTTATTATATTTGGTCACTACCGTCTCATCGTATCAATGCAATTATAAGATCTTTATCTGAATTACAACGAAATTGTGGCAATCCTAATCACGTGATTTAAGAGATTTCAACCAAGATTGATGGTGGTAACATTTTGCTATGCAGTTCTATTTTCATAAAATGTACGTACATACATACATTCTGTCACGCCTTTTTTCCATGGGTATATGGAGAGACTATGGATCTCCACTTGTGATGATCTTGACAAACAACTTTCGCTTCATCTACTTTCATTAACCTCTTCATACTTGCACGTTTATTTGATATGCTTTTTACCTGACCTCTCTTTAATATTTCTGATAAAATGTAAATATAATATTTGTTAAAAATAAAATCTCTTCTCTTCTAAGTCTTTCCCTCACTGCTAAGGATCGTGACTTTGATGGCAATGAATAATTGCTCTCCTCCAACAAGATGGCTTTTGGGACTATGAAGCAATCACAATTCTTGCTGAAAAACAAAAAACATCCAAGAGCGATTGTTTATGTTCGGCATGTATGTATGGAAATTCTCAGTGAACTCCGTAGTTTGGCGTCTGCATGGAAGAACAATACCCTTTTCCCATGGCGTCAGTAAATAATCTACTTGGCTGACGCTAGATTTAACTGGTTCAAAAGATCTTGTCTACAGAACCGTTAAAAATTCGGAAATCGTTGTTTATTAATCTATCGTTAGTTTTGTAGCATTACACTATTATAACTTCTCGAAGAAGTAGCAATGAATTTCTCACAACTATCGTAATATTGTTATGTTAAAAATATTGTTGAGTTTGGTATTTTTCTTTACAAATTGTTTTGATTTTCAAAATATTTTCAATAATTATTTCAAGATTATTTTAAGGTCATTAAACAATAGTTTCCGTCCACCTATCGTGTATATCAAATATATTTTTAATTAACAAATCTTAATTTAAATTATACTCCTTTTCATGTCATGATGCAATCTTTGGCGTCTATTGAAACGTCAAACTGTCTGGTAGATGGATGTTTATGAAAATTTCTTGCTCAATAACACATTATGGGTTTTTACGTAACATTGTATTTTTTTACCAATTACTAGTAAAACTCGGCCACTCTTCCCTGTGGCTCAGTTTGATATCAATTATTTATTATAGAATTTAACCCATCCACGACTTTTAAAGTTTTGCACACACAAACACCTGGAAGTTGAATTTTCATAGGGTAAATTTTTCAAGTGGCCTTCAAAGCCAAATCCTAAACTATACGAAAAAGCGAAAAAGAATATTTTTAAATGAGTCACGGGGCTGATTTTGATGAATACTAAAGTGATATTATTAGATTCTTAAAAAATCGATTACCCCAGTCAGGAATCGAATCGACTGATTTTGAAAAAAAAAGCAACCTATTATTATTCCAATTCATAGTGTAGCTTATAAGAATCAATGTCTGTGAAGTGTACATTGTAAAATACGACTTTAATAATTATATTGAGATTCTGTGGCGTTCGATGGCCATATCAAGCTTTGAGTAACATCTATGGTTTCTGGTGGCCTTCTGGTCTTCACGACCTCGTAACGTCACCCTGATCAGGCGAGCGTATGAGATCGCGGAGAGTCGGTAGCAAGGTGCGTTGATGGTATAAAAGTCCTATGTAACAGGTATTATATGTAAATATAATTTTTATATATAAATTTTTACCATACTCGTGAGTATGGTAAGCCCTCGATTTCGTCTCAAGCTAACGTTCGTCTGCTCGTTTGAAAAAACCAACAACCGCACGTATGTCATACATAGTTTTTCAATACATTTCCGAGAAAACAGTACTATAAGTAATAAAACAAACATCAGTCGGAAAGTCGCTACAATCTTTGACGTTTCTAATATGAAAAAGGCGCCACGTGATTAAAATTAGAACTACATCTTTCGTCTCATTTTCTCTACTATAATATTAAAGTGAGACAAATGTATTTATAAAAATCGCTTCCAAGGAGGTTCGATTGTTTAGCTTATTTATTCTAATGACCTATTTTCCGCATGTACCGTTGTACGGTGCGTACTTTTTAATTTTCGAATAATGTATACAGGCTTCGTAAATGCATTTCTTGGGCAAATGTGTTGAAAATGATTAAAAACTACCTCACTTCCGTACACACAGGTACTTAAAACACATTACATAACGTTGTTATTATAACAAGACATAAAATAATTATTGTCCAAGTATTTACCTAAGGCCAACAATTTGCGTGCTTGAATAATTATGACCATGTGCTAATTTGTTTCCTTGAACCAATTTAATGGCGATTTAACAATAATCAGTTCTTTTGAAGTAATTTTATGTGTGCCTTATAATTACTAGATATGAAACTACGTCGCAGTTATGCGAAAATTCATTACCAAGTTTATTGCTATATCATATATGCTATATAAAAAAGATAGGACA
The DNA here is from genome assembly GCA_039645545.1 of Dendrolimus houi. Taxonomy (NCBI): domain Eukaryota; kingdom Metazoa; phylum Arthropoda; class Insecta; order Lepidoptera; family Lasiocampidae; genus Dendrolimus; species Dendrolimus houi. Next base: position 5,413,963 of record CM077131.1, read on the forward strand.
TAAATATACAAATCACATGTATTTGTATAAATATACTAAAACTTAAAATATTATTATAATTTTGTAATGAAGGGGTCGGAAGACTAAACTTAAATTTTTCGTTTTATTCGTGGGTCGCAACATAAAAATCGTTGAGAAACAATGCTTTAAGCGATAAGGCCGCCTATTGTTTTTACCAAGAGAATATCGTAATCGTACTTTTTTGTAATTATTTGATAAGCAATAAAGTGTTATTTATCTATTCATTCATTCATAAATTAAATCAAAATTATAACCATTTCACGAAAACAATCAATACATCACAGAAAATAACGATCATCTGATTACAGTCTCACGATTAATATTAATTACAATTAAGCCTAAATTAAAACTTTTTACTGCTAATAAAAAGTATGACATGACGGTATATCTTCATGGGAGAAGTCACTAAAATACATTTGTTTTTGTCACCGCATCGGCCTAATGAAGTTCAAACAAGCGATTAATAACTGATAATTAACTATTTATTTTAATTAAGGCGTGAAATTACGGCAGCTCGAGTACCATATAAAGCTAACATACTTTATATGTTGTTTATTTGAATTGAAGAATCGGTACGAAAGAATCCTTTTTTTAAATAAAAATTATTAAGTTTATTTTTATTTATATAATATTTTATATACTTATATGTTTATCATTGAATAAAATACAATGTAAGTATGTATTTAGTATCGTCTAATCGTTATAATTAGACGATATGCAGTTGCATATCGTCTATTATTTATGTATACCACCTTTGACAAGTTTAATCCCATTATGCACATTTAGAATATTTTTAGGCTATAAGTTTTTAATGGTGAACAATAAAGTGTTATATATATATATATATATATATATATATATATATATATCTTTTTTATTAATACAATTAAATAACTAGAATCTATTTTATAACATTAATACCCTAAAAGGTTACATACCTTAAAAAAGTTATTACCTTAAAATAAACTAATACATATAAATAAAAATATCAAACAAATATATTTATTGAAGACTTGAATTTCGATAATTATATTGTAACTAAGATTAACTATTATAAATAAAACCATTGTTGGCACTCACCTCATTTATTAGCACTCAATTAATTTGTTCGAAACAGAAACTTTTATATTTTTTATTTATTTTGTTGCCATACAATGTTAATAATGATATTAATGTATTGCTAAAAAATAAAAAACATTAAGATTTTTTAGTATCTTCAATAGTGACAGGGTGCTAATTACTTTGGGTCCTAATAATGGTATCGTTTTCTTCATATCGTATATATGTTTTCAGTTTTAACTAAATGCGTTTATTACAAAATACAAATTAAAACCGGCTAGTCTTTTGGGTATGCATTTCGCTGTTAGTAATCTGATGCATAATCTATCATTTTAGATTTATTTATTTAGGTTATATTTTATTTATGTTTAATACTACGCTTTTTTAGGAGTATTTGATAATCATGAAATTCTTTTATTGACAATCATTTTTTCATATGTTTATAAACTTAAACTTTAAAATTTACTTTCACATTGTAATAATTAAGTATGAAAGTCAATTGGTTTCTTTATATGTTTTTTTTATTTGGAAATTAGAATTAAATCTCGGTTCTTCGTGAATCAATTTAGATAATGCGTCAAAGCCTTATTAATTATCTTCCATAAAATATACCAAACCTCAAAAGCTTGTTCGTGCTTAATTAATTGGTTTCCAAAGCAGCGGTTAATAATTTTGCTAAACGCTATACGTTAAAACGTTTTTAAAGTCTGTTATTTATTATTGAACAATACCGCTCGCGCCGTTTATGGAGAATGTTATTTAATTATTATAAATTCATATTTTCAAAATATTATCTTTTTCATTAGAGATTATTGCTACTGGTTTTATGGACTGTCAAAGGATTTTTAATATGTAAATTATGATTTGTGTTCACAAAGTTATTGCTTTGTGATATAACATTATTTATATTAACACCTGCCTGACAACCGCAATGGCCTGGGGTCAGACCATGACTGTACCACATTAATTTTGTTAATTCGAATCTCAGTTTTCTACATGTATAATAAGTTTTTGCTCTCCACGCGGCTTTCTTCGTAAAAATTTCACTGTCTTATTGCAGTAAAACTCCCTGTATTTTTTGAAAAGATTTTTTTAGGAACCCTGGTTTTTAAAATAAGCAACGACAAAATGTTTAGAAATTTTTCATTTATTTTAAAATTTATTTTTATTGATTTTGTCTATTTAAATCAAATTATTATTATTTATAAATACACATTTTAATATGGTTAACTTTTCAACTTCTTATTATCGTATTTAATTTAAACACAATTTTCATGTATTAACATTTCTGTATACATCTACTATTGTAATTTCCGTTTCTTAAATGTTAGGTTTAAACTTTTAAAGCTAATGTAATGCAATGTACCAAATAACAGGCAATAAAAAAATGTCGTGTTTTGTCATTCAGAAGGTTTGCCATCATTTAAAAATCAATTCAAACAAGATAATATTATTATATTATACGATCATGAAAGTACTGTTGAATCGTCTTTGACTCATCCGCCATACTTACAGAATATTTCCATATGAAAGTCAATCGATAAATTCCATGAATTTTAATGCATACGAATTTATTAATAATAACTTCAATTACGTAAACGCAGCCACGATATTTAACTACTGTAATATATTTACAGTAAACTGACATTCTCTATTATTGGTACCGTTATTAAGTAGCCATTTAATTTATAATATAAACATTGCTAATTTTCACTTAATCCGTTCAGGAATGCGCATGCGCAGTGGAAATATTCAAATATACATAGGGCAGTGGTATTCAAACTTCTCTATCGAAGACCCACACTAATTGATTAAAAAAGACGTACTTTGATTTGAGGCTTAATTAGTTTTAAATGGTATTTTGTTTTATTTACTACATATAATTACTGAAGTCGTTTTTTCAATTACTATTTACATACTTGATTGGAAAATACACGTGAAAGATCAAATATTATGTCATTTAATGTTATATATACTATGTTTTAACTAATGATTTATTTGATTTGATTGGTTTGAAGACATAATTTGACACTGACATTTTGCATTTAATACATGTACACATTACTGCCACGCAAATACATATTAAACGTAATTAATATACTACTTTCCATTCTTTTAGAAATGGGGAGACCCAAGTCCAGCATTACAACTTTTGTTATATCTATTGTAAGTAGAAGACTGTCCAAACTTAATTAATTTACATTAGCAGTTTTATCTTTTAAAACTTGGATGATTCTATATTGAGATATTACACACCTTCAATTGTTCGGTAATTTATTTAATGTTATTTTTTTATCACTTCTTACAATGTATCATTAAAACTAATAATCTTTTGCTTGGTATTAACTTTTTTTTGTATTTAATAAAACTACGTCTTAAGGGATTCAAGTCAACTAAGTTACCGCGCCTGAAACCGTTAAATCGAAGTTTTATTATGTATACTAGTCGCGAAAACTGATTTTATATATACTTATAGAATTGTCAATTACGCAGCCATCTTTTGCCAACCAAGAACAACTATAGATAGGAAGCTGGAACTGAAAAACAGCTCTTAACACTGAGTTACCAGCCTCGCTGCCGTTATATTTTTGTCTAAATCGTTCATATGTTTAATAAAATATTTAAGTTTTATTTTTTACGTGTAAGTCCTGTTAGTTTAATGGTTTTTTGTTTTTGTTTTATATTTATCATTCTCTCTCTTTTTCCATAAAGTTGAACTCGAACTATATTTACAACTGTAAATTAAGACGAACCTTTGAGAATAACTTACTGCTGTGTCGTGGAGAAATTTAGAATGAGACGTAGTCATATGTAAATCGCCTCTAATGGGTTTGCTTGTACCTTACGGGAAGCCAATTTTGTTGCCGCCCATTTACATTAATTTCCATTCATAAACTTTATTATATGATCAATTTTTTTTCTAGTAGGTATATAACCAAATTAAAGTCTTTGTATTCATCAAACATGTTCTAACATAAATTCAATTAGTAACGTATTAAGGCTTCTGTATTCTTATGATTCTTGTTTAATCCATTATTAACAATACTTGAAAATATTGAGAATGATACGTGTTTGTTAAACTATTATATTATAAACTAATATAGTAAAGAAAACTTAGTTATGTTGTATTCAACCTATAATCGCTTAAAATAATTCTCTTATAATTCTTGTTCCCAAAATATCCTAAACTTAGTCTAAAATACTTTTTCAAATTACAAAACATTTGTCTGTTTCTTCAAAGACTGTAAAGATAATTAATTTTTCAGTTTAATTGTACGACAATGTGAACATTTGTAAAAAAAATAACTCATTGATAAAATTCAATAAAAATATATCTGAACAAAAATTCTGGTTTAGTAGTCTTTGAAATATGGTATATTTTCAATAAACAGCTTTATCAGCATGCTGTGGCCAAATATCAAACACTAAAGATGGTCGATTTTTAATTGCCTCAAAAAACTAGCGAATCTTGTCAGCACAAGCAGATCTTCAAAATAATCCTGAATGCGAATATACACTACAAAAAACAAGTTTTAAAAAAGGTCAGTATATATTGGTTTTCCCAACGTAAATTATACTTCTCAATCTACTTTATATTATAATGTAGATAAAATAACATGATCACCATAACATAATATCCTTATAAAGGGCAAGCATTTTATCTTAATTTGTGAATATTTTAACATTACAAGTTCATAAATTTCTTTTAATATCTCACGAATAGAAAAATAATTCTAAAGCTGTTACAAAGATAACAAAATAAAATTACATAGATAAAAGCTACCAATTCGTGGTAATTCGTAATTCTACCAAATAATTCGTGTTAAATTGTTTTGAAATTAGAAGAAATAAAAAACTATATAGGTAATTCACTTGAACAGATATTCTCGATAACCATAACTTTTAGTAAAGTCATTGACATTCTTTATAGTAGGCTGAACGGTCGCGTAATTTAACCACGAATAATGGTCATTTGAAAAAAGAATGAATAGATATTTTATCGTGACGCGATCACGATTTTAGAGAACAAGTGCAGAACATTTCATACAAAAAATATATTTACCGCGCACCTTTGAAGAACGTGCAAAGCATATTAGCGATATTTTTAAACAATATTATATTAAGCATATATTATGTAATTTAGGTTTTAATGTTGAAATTTATTTTCTTCGTTCTTGGTTACTCTTATTTCTTTGTTGTTTTTTTTTTTAATTTGGCATATTTTAATATGGGTTCGCACTCTTTGTAGGTTTAGCTTAGGGTAATTTATTTATGAATTTTGAACTTTATAAATAATCTTTGCCTAATAGACGCCAGGCAAAAGACGGTCTTATAGATAAACCCCTAAGTAAGATTCGTAAATATTTCCTGTTTAAAGTGTAAAAATAGACTTAATGACCGCTCTTATTAACATAGGCAATCATTATTGGTGTTACAAGAAACAGATTTTCATAGAAAATCGGTACTGTGCAGCATTGTGTAGCTAATGTAAAAGACTATAAATGTGTGCGCAAGTATACAAAACATGATTCGATTATTGCTAAAACATACATTTTAATTTTGCCAGGATTGGATGCAATGTTGTCTTTTTATATTGAGCAGCGGGTTACAGCTATTTCTCGAGTCGTGACAGCACAAATCATCGATACGAACCGAGACGAATCGTCGTGAAAACACGGATTCATTTAATGGTCGCGTTCGGAAACGCTTCCCAGTCACTACAAAAATCCTAACCACACAGGGCCGCCAGATTGTGGTTTTCCGCAAACTTAGGGAAAATATTTTGTTTGGAAAACTTTGGGAATAAAATATTATCACTGGTATACAACAAATACGAGCCAAGCACTAAAATGTTGTCTTAAATAAGTCCGAGTTGTATAATTATAATAACGGTATTAGTATATATACCTCATCTGGTATAATGTTACAGTTGTAGGCCGTTTCACGCAGATGTGGCGATGAATTTAATGCGTTATTTGTGATGCGATATTGCTTTTAATTGCTAACGACGTTATTTTTAATTTAAGGCATTAAATAGGACGCATTCGACTACAGTCAATACCTATATCATTGTAGCAGTAACAAGATAATAGCCCATAAATATCCCGGTGCTGGGCTCGGTCCACACATTTATAGTGAAATGAATACTACATTCACTGCGCATCTTTAAGACAGATTGGTGGGTTTGATACATCGGTTATCGCAATGTCCAGGTTTTATCAAAATGTTTTTCTTCACCGTCAGCACAGTCTAGTTGTCACAACATGCACAATTAGGTTTGAAAATTTACTTACTAAGGATTCGAATCCTTTGAGGTTAGGACTCGAGCGCACTACCACGGTTTGTATAATAATAAGTTTATTATTATTTATTCAATATATTTAATTATATCAGTATATTACATCTCTTGACGTTTCTAACATTGAGAATAATAATTTATTGTCAATAGTTTAAATGGGTAAGTTATTCGTAAGGAATTTGTAAAAAAGATGCTGATCATTTTGGTGAAATTTTTTGTTTGCTACGGGTAAATATTCAAAACTCAACCTGGAAACCCTGATAAAAATCCTAACCATGCCAAGTATGCGCAGCACTACGTTTTTTGGCGGGAACCATTCCGCGCCGACGCGAATGCTCCAGCACGCGCGCTCTTTATTTTTTTTCTTTCATGCCAGTAAAGCGTAAACAGGTTGTATTATTTTTTCTCTGAATGACAAGTGTACTGGAATTCTTTGTAGCATTTTTATTTCGTTATGGTTTCGTGTTAAACATTATCTTTTATTATTGTCTCTTGTTTATAAAAGTATAAATTGACACAGTGAGTTATGATTTTTAACGATCTAACAGGAAACATAAGCACATACATGTATGCACGCTATAGGACAATGTGCGTAATGTTCTGAAATCTAAAGTTGTTTTTAAAATTTGGAGACACTTTTACTTGCCTTGCCATGATAGACGTAGAAGATCCAAATTATGAATACTATAAATTAATTGACCAAGTTCATTCTTCATTTATTATTTCAGCTTCACTTATTCGATCTTAAAATATATATATCGAACACTTATTCACTTATTCGATCTTAAAATATCCCCGTTTAATGTTACAAACGAGAAAGTTTTTGAAGATTATTTTTTGATACTTTATCACGCAAAAACTGCTGAACGGATTTTGATGAATCTATCAATTAAATTTACTTAAGTATACTTAACTTAACTTACTTACTTACTTAACGATAAGTGTTAATCACGCGCGGTCGAAATAGCGAGCACAGCTTGTATAGAAAAAAGTGTCAAAAAGTTCAATATGTATTAAGTTGTATAAAATAACATTTCTCTAACTCTTTGAAAATAGATTTGTAAGTAAATTCTGTCAATTTCATACAGGTGAATTTTTCAAGTGGGCTTTCAGGGTCATATATGAAATAGCGAAAAACACTAAAAGGAGTCTTGGGGCCGATATTGATGAGAACTAAGTAGCATGAGATTTCTGAAAAATTAATCACCTTTTCAGGAATTGGCTGATTTTGAAAAAAAATCACAGACTGTCTTATTACACCAAATCATAATATAACTTCTAAGGACCAATTTCTGTGAAGGAATCTCAAACGCCAAACCATGGGAAAGGGTAGATTTAGCCTTTATTGTTAGTTAAGTCTACGACTATACGTAGGTCATATGCAAATTATAAAGAAAAGTTCATGAACAGAATCTGGAATGATACGGAATATACTTACTTATAAAATAAACATTCAAAACTCGAAATGTATGCTGGGACACATAGTAGAAGTGAAACTTTAACGAACAAGTGAAATAACGAATGACAACGGATAAGTGGAAAAATGAATCGCAACAAAATTTTAAGTTGAAGTTTTACGGGCAGGTATTCAAATTGGATAAGTACATTAACAATTTGCCCGTAAAACTTCAATTTAAAATTTTGTTGCGATTCATTTTTCCACTTATCCGTTGCCATTCATTTTTCCACTTGTCCGTTGAAGTTTCACTTCTACTATGTGTCCCAGCACACATTTCGATTTTTCGCAGGTTTACTGTAAATTATGATTTGGTTAGTTTAGGAACATTTTAATGAATGCATTATTTATTTAAACATATATTATATTATCAAACAAAAAAACTGAATTCGATCCGGAACCAAAAAAAATCCATTGTCTACTCTAAAATTATGCTGCCTCTCACTAGGCGGTATACCTTCTACCCCCTCCACGCGGCCGTAACGCTTTTTCGTGAAAGAAAAATCCTAATACCCCGTCTATATAGAAGTTTCACTTCAAAAAGGGGGATAAGAATAACACCGGCCCACAAAAAAGAAAAAAGTGGTCTGTACTTTGACCGGACCCCATCTATTCTTATGTATTCAGACCACTTTTTTGTGAGCCACTGTAATCTGTGCCGCCATATCTATATTATAAAATTGTATACATGCCGTGTCTATACATTAAAGCTATTTAGAAAATAACAACTGAAGTAGACTATATAAGCGATGGAGAACATCGTGCAATTTTTTTTAGATTTCTTGTGTTTGTTTGTGATTCACGTAAAAATTACTAGGCCGATTTCGATGTGATTTTCGCTGATCGACAGCAAATTCTTAGACTTAAAATCTGCGTTACTGGGATTCTGGGAACCCCACGAGATTTTTTCTGGGAATGATTTAAAATGGCCCGAATTAAAAAAAATCGAATTCCAATATGAATTTTTTACTGATCCATAGCAAATTTAATGTATTAAAATGTGTTACTTTTAGCCGGGAATCCCGCGGGAATTTCCCGAGGAGCGGTTTGAAGTTGTTCGTATACATAAAAATTAGCGTATTCCTACACAGTTTCCACTAAAACGATAGCTTACATTATTTTTTAAAATGCTGCAATATCTTGTTTCCCGATTATCCCGCGTGAATTTGAAGTCGAGGGTGTACGAAGCCGCGGCTATATCATAGTAGACATATGTAATCATATAGGTATTAGAATCTTTCAGAGCTACATACTATAGTAGTCCGTTGTCATTCCTAATATCCTTCCATGGCACAAAATCTATAGTTTCAAGATCATTCATTATAACAACTATACAAGTAGTTACCGCCAAATCAACTACACCATCAATAAGAACGCATGTCTTTAACAATAATACTCGAGATGTACATACAGATAATAACAACGTTGATCCATTAGGTGTCGACGTCCGTGGGAGAGCCGGCGGCACACATTCACTCGTTCGCACTGAAACTGGCTAATCACGAGCGCAATTACTCTAATTCACTGAATTATTCTATACACGTAACATTTAATTGAATTGATGAAACACATAGAACGTTGAACACTGATCTCCCCTCGCATTTGAAGTTGAAATCGATATTGCTTTGGGATTTACTGCGAAAGGTCGAGCTGAGATTTTGAAATAGTTTTTGTAAGTTTAAGTTGTAATATCATCGGTGTCAGTGCATCTTGTAACTACATTTTTGGGTAACATTACTTTTTTCGTCAAAACTGTGATATATAGCAATAAATAAATAAGCGGTAGTGTAAGAAAAAAAGAAAGAAAAAGCACATGTGTTATTACGCACAGTACTACTGTTTTTAGAAAATAAGAAAAAATAGATAAAATATAAAAAGTATAATATTTTCTTAAGTTTTCGCGACTTGTATACATAATAAAACTACGTTTTAAAGGTTTTAAGCTTAGGCTAAATAAAACTTTAAAAATACTCGTTGACACTTGACATCTTTGTTTTCCGTGATCACGGCCACTGAAAAGTGGCCGAAACGTCGAAGTAATAAAAATCAAATAAATTACCGCGCTTAAAACCGTTAAAATATGTAGTTTTATTATATAAAAGTAATTAGTAAATGTGTAGACAGTAAACAGTAGTATTATATAAAGTAGAAATAAGAAGTAGAAATTGCTCTGGCATTCGAAATAAGTTTTTGGCAATCGAAAGAGTTACAAGAAAAGAAAATAAAAGTAAAAAATATAAAAAAAGAAATAACCCTGACAAGCGTGTGCGCCAGGAGATGGAGAATTACAAGAAAAAAAAATTGTAACAAATTTACAAAAAAAATGTCACCAAAAAATTTATTTACAAGGCACTATTATATTATACAGAGTGAATTTTTCAAGTGGGCCTTCAGGGCCAAATCCTAACCTACATGAAGTAGCAAAAAACACTCAAAGGAGTCTCGAGCCCGATTTTGACGAAAACTAAAGTGGTGTCATTAGATTTTTGAAAAATAAACTACTCTTGTCAGGAATCGAATCGGCTGATTTTGAAAAATAAACACATTCTGTATTATTGTACCAAATCATAGTGCAGCTTGCAGTGGTGAGGAATGGAAATACGGCTAGGGTAAGCCGATTTAAAAAACATACCATATGATGCAAGCGCCGAATTACACCGCCGTTGAAAAAACGTATAACTCGCGATGTATTTTCTTATTAGGTACTATTTGTATTTATAATTTTGCAATCTTACCTAATATTTTGAAACAAAAACCGGTGCCCGATCGGGTTATAGGTTGCTATTTCATCCCGCCGAGCGTAAAAGATAAAAAGACAGTAATAATATATGCACGAATAACAAACGCTAATAAATTCATGGCGCTTTCGACCTTTTGGTCGCTAGTCGCTAGTTTCTTAAAGTAAGGCTATGGGGAATCGAGTTGTAAGAAGTCCACACCACTGGTAGCTTTTCAGGATCACTTTTTGTGAAGGAATGCCAAACAGCAAACCAAGGGAAGGGATGTTTTTGAACTAAATGTTTTATTTGAGTTTATGTTGCAAATGTCCATGGGCAATGACAACCACTTATCATTTAGTGGACCGCTTGCCTACAAGCAAACATATACATTTTTTATTGCTCGAGTTCAGCAGAGAAGTAGACAGCCCACTTGGTCCAAACCGCTTACTATCATCTATCGACATTTGTTGCTAGCTTCTCGGTTTTCTATCGGATACATTTTGGAGCTTTTCAATCTTATCTCGCCGTCTCCCTTCCATCATCGAACAACCAGACGCACTGGCATGCGGCACCGCTATATGGTGGACATACCACCTATACGAACGAAGCGCTTTGAGTCCACCTTCATTATGCGCACCGCAAAGGAGTGGAACTCATTGCCGGAGTCTGTTTTCCCTGAAACCTACAACCTGGGTGTCTTCAAGTCTCGTGTGAATAGGTACCTTCTAGGTAAGCGTGCTCGATCTTAGACCATATCTCTACTCAAATCGAGCGATATAATGGTCAAACGCGAACCAATACGTGATTTAAAAAAAAAGATAACACCAAAGTTGCTGCCGCTCTCTGAAGGACGACAGGAGCCTGACCACTAATGCTGGAACACAACTCAAGGTTGTTATAACGACATGCTCTAGACCAGGGGTGGTAGCCATCCAGACGAATAAATACCCTACCACCTGGTTGTGCATTGTTTTGTCGCTTCTTACGACAAGCCGTCCGACCGCAGGAAATTGTATTCTTTCTCCGTTCCTGCACGGATAACGGAATACGGAGAAAGTCGCGTTTAAGAGCTACTTATTTCATAAAATAATCAATTAGTCCCTGTTTATATGCCAGCATATTGGAATTGCAGGATCCCTTAGTTGTTAGACAGTTGTAAACCAAGTAATAACGTCCAATAAAACGACTCGGTCGCATTAAGATGCTAATTGTCATACAAAACTTGTTTACGAGCACTTATGATTTGCTGTGTTATTAATGTTTTATGGTTGTTTGCGTCATAGTCTTGCGACTGTTAGTCGGATGTGAAGGGGATTGTTGGCAAATCGTTATTGTCACAGAATTCAAGTCTTGCAAATCAACAATTCAATTTATATCAAACAGTGGGATGCAGATATCCGTGCAGGAACGGAGAGTGACTGGATGGCTGCCACCCCTGGTCTAGATTATGCCGCCATAACAACCTTGAGTTGTGTTCTGGTATTAGTGGCCAAGTTCCAGTCACCCTTGAGAGCAGCAGCGTATTCGGAAAGGCGATGGCAATCGCTTTCCATCAGGTGGGCTGTCTGCCATCTGTTGAGCTCGTGCAATAAAATAAATGTATTAATAATGCCTTCCTATTAACATATTTTTGTAAAATTAATCATGTATAACGTAGGTTACAATTTTTTATAATTGTAATTATGACTACGTATTATTATTTCAGACACAAATGTTTTTTGTTAATGAATTAATATAAATAAATAAATAATATAACGAAAGTCTGTCAAAAGACCACCACCAATTGTAAGCTCACAAATATTTTACGTAAAACGTGTAATTAAAATAATAATAGAGAAAACAAAAATGCATATTACAAATTTCACGACGTAATTTAAGCTCTCCGCTCATTCGCATGGGAAGTACTCTGATACACGTGACAAATGAAATGAAAATCTTAGGCTTACTCATAGACAACAAATTATCTTTTGTTAGTCATGTAAAGGCAGTAAGTCAGAAGGCTTTAAACATTTATAAGCTGTTAGCTCGTTCAGCTAAGCTCTATTGGGGCCTTAGCTCTGAAATTGTAAGAACTATATACACATCAGTAATTGAGCCTATAATACTATATGCAGCATCTGTGTAGGCACCATCTATACGAAAGAAATCTGTAAGCAGACAGTTTAATACAATTCAAAGAGGATTTGCTCAAAAGATTTGTAAATTATATATAACAGTTTCTTTACATGCGGCATTAGCGCTAGCTGGTATTATACCTTTGGATCTACGAGTGAAAGAGATGGCACAGATATTTGAAGCCAAAAGAGGAATTGTACAAGAGTTGCTACAAGGAAAAGAAATAGAAAAGAGAGTTAGTTTTCTCGAAATGGCACACCCTGCTGAAGAAATTAATGTAGACTTTATTACGCTAGATGACCTTAGCGCCACTACTATAAAAGAACATAAAATGGAAGGTCTATTTATATTTACTGATGGAAGTAAAACAGAAGAGAAAGTGGGTGCGGCAATGCCATGCTGGAAAAATGGAAGAGAGGTGCATTGCCAAAAGTTTTGCCTAGCATCATATTGTACTGTATTCCAAAGCGAAATGTATGCATTGTATCAAGCCACAATTTACGCATGCAACTCAGAAGTGTCAAAAATAAATATATTTAGTGACTCAAGAGCTTCACTGGAGGTGCTCAAGAAACCCAGACATACAAACCCACTTGCTTTCGCCACAAGAAATAATTTAAAAATATTTACTCTTAAAGGTGGTGAAGCTCGTATATTTTGGATAAGATCTCATGTTGGCGTTGAAGGGAACGAGCGAGCAGACATATTAGCTAAACAAGCGGCAAAACACACTACAAATGCTCTTGACTATGCTAAATATCCAATTGCATATTTGAAAAGTACCATTCGTCAGGATAGTGCAAAGGTGTGGAATACTAGATATAGAGATGGTGGAACTGCAGCAATAACAAAACTATTTTTTCCTGATATTATACAAAGCCACCGATTGATAAGAGAATTAAAATTATGCCCCTACAAGTACAGATGGTGACAGGTCACGGAGGTTTCGCCCATTATTTATATAAGTTTAAACGCAAAACATCATCAGGCTGTATATGCGATCCAGAAATAGATGAAACAGTTCTTCATCTTCTGCTAGAATGCCCCAAATATGGTAAAGCACGATTTGAGTTAGAGCAGAGGATCGGAGTAAGAATAGAAAAGGAATTATTGTCTAGTATAATAGCTAAGAAAGAAATTAGTCATGAGTTTATTAAATATGGTGTGAAAATAGTTAAAGATGCGTTACAGAGAAATAAAAGTAGATAGAATAGAATTTAATTAATAATAATTGCAGATTCGAATAAAAAAAAAAAAAAAAAAAAAAAAAACAATGTATAGATATAAAATAATTATGATAGGTAGGAAATAATATGTATAACGTATATTTATCATAATATACATAAAATACATATAAGTAAATACTGATGTAAAAGGTCTCCGTCATAACGGCGGAGGAAAGTAAATGGACATAAACAAAAAAAAAAAAAAATCATGATTATCGACTTATTAACAACGCTGCAAAAATGTACAAACTTAGTCATTGTCAATATATATTCCTGTGTTTATTTTTTTTAAACACCTTAGGTAGTTTGTTAGTTAGTAATGATTATAACATTTTACGTTAATGATTTAAATAATGAGTTACAAAGCAATTTATAAGGCTGTGTCGTTTTGTGTTTTGTATGAAAAACTATCTATTGCACAACCAATTAAGAGCAGCCATGTAGTATGGCATATATTATAATGTGATATGTACATGCTTTAAAAATAACATTAATACGAGAACTTATAAATTTCCTTTTTCTTTTGTTCCAGCTGTCCAGAGAGGCCGAGTTCCTCCTACGCAGCCACCAGGTATCGCGCTGCCCGGGCAGTTCGCGCTCGCGAACGGAGACCCCACCTCAGGACTAAACAGCCACCCATACCTCTCCTCTTATATATCCCTACTGCTAAGAGCAGAACCCTACCCCACCTCGCGTTACGGCCAGTGCGTGCAACCCACGAACGTAATGGGTATAGACAATATCTGCGAACTAGCTGCCCGTCTACTCTTCTCCGCAGTTGAGTGGGCAAGGAACATCCCCTTCTTCCCCGACCTCCAAGTGACAGACCAAGTCGCCTTACTCAGGCTCGTCTGGTCAGAACTTTTCGTGCTTAACGCGTCCCAGTGTTCCATGCCATTGCACGTGGCACCGTTACTTGCGGCCGCCGGTTTACACGCGTCACCGATGGCGGCGGATCGCGTTGTCGCTTTCATGGACCACATAAGGATCTTCCAAGAGCAAGTGGAGAAGCTGAAGGCCCTACACGTGGACTCGGCGGAGTATTCCTGTTTGAAGGCCATCGTGCTGTTCACAACAGGTAAAATTTTGGATAGTCTTTTTGGAGAGGCGCGGTTGTTGCTTTACAGGGTCGCCGGGGCTGGTGGTGCTTTGACAAACTACGGAGAGCTTGTTAGCTTGGTGAGGACGCATTTAGATGCGTATGCTGAGGCGACTAGGGTGCAAGCACAGCAGCCACCAGCTCCGCCGCCCTCCGCGGCTTCGTCAGGATACTATTCAACTCTTGACACGTCACTGGGTGTCAATTCCTCACTCTCCTATGGAAGTTTTCTCTCTACTCCTCCACGTTTACCTGCGAACTACACTAGTAGTCCACGAATGCCTGAACCTAGCACATCGTCACCTTTTAAGTTTTGGGACAGTAATAAACATCTCAAAACCGATCAAGGGGGTTGAAGTCCAGTGACGATGTTAGGCTCGACTGACACTATAATGCCGTTCACTGTTCAATCTCGCTCCAGTCTCGGTCCGTTCTCGGTCTAGTCCTATTCTTAAACAAGAAAGAATCACAACATTCTCACTAGCGTATCGCTCTAGTTCCGATCCGATATCCCGCCGAAGCAACACAAAATAACAGCAAAGTGGTAGTAGTAGTGCACACACAGCGAGATTTGATAGGACCAAGAACGGAACGAGGTTGAACCGTGAACGGCCTCATAGTCTGAATCGAGCCTTATTGGTCCATTGTTATGTCAGGTGATGGAAGCATTTGACACTTGGCGTTTTTGAATAACGCATATTTATTCCTGCCTACATTATATCGATTTTAAACTCACGTATTTAATCGTACTTCTTAAGTATTTATTGGTGGCGAATTGTTATGCTATGTATATGGGGATAATAACTCTCACTCTCCGTAAAGCGGTTTTAGCCTTACCACGAGCTCCTAACTCACCATTTCATAAACCAAAGATATCGAATAGTTTAAGGTGACTGCAACAGTCTTTTGAAAGTAGTTCATAGGTTACGATTATATTCTAAACCCATGATATAAGACACGCTAAGGTAAAAATAAACACGATGTGGGTCAACGGGGAGTGCGCGACTTATTGTTCTCGATTACTATGAAAATATTGTAAACAAATAATTTTATATTTAATGTAAAAATTGCAATGAGATTAGTATTAAAGTATAATTTATTTATATTATGTAAAAATATTAGAATTAGGTTCTTCAGTGAATATAGGTGATTAATTTATTAATTTTAACATTTTTGGTTTCATTTTCTATATCATTTTAAACTTCCCTCAGAAAAGTATGATATATCTATTATATCTTATTATTTATAAAAAGGTTCGTGTTTATTTCATACTTAATTTATTTGATTTCATGCTTTAGCAATATATTTTTTGTTTGTATTCATAAAATAAAATTGCATGTTGTTTTAATTTTCTTATTACTGCATGATTTTTTCTCCAAAGTGCTTAATTGTGTAAGACTCTGCAAGTTAAAATACTAATTAAAACAATTATTTGTTGGGTACATCTAGCTACTCTATGTCTTTTAGCTACCTATATACGTTCACTTTAGTACCATAATACAATACTATCTGGAAGTAAACTTGTCTAGCACTCTAGCACTCACTCGATAATCTAGGGAGTCGTGACATGACACTTCCGACTTTTGTCAGACACTTTCACACACGCCACTGAGTCTGCGGACTTCGGTTTTTTAATTCATACTACCGAGAACAGGGATTGTTTACATTAATATAAATTTATGTTTTAAAAGCACGTATCTTTATTTCTTACCAAAAGCCTAAATATGATGTTAGATATATCTAGTTTTAGTAAGTTGTAAAAACGAATCTTTTGAAGTCATAGTTGAAGTACATAATAAATAAGTCCTTAGGATAACATTATTAGCTTTAAAAATACATTCGTATAACTTACACTAAAAGTTTTGACTATGTATTTGTATCGAGCTTTTCTATTAGCTAATGACATATTTGTTAGAAATCTCTTCATTCATTCCATCTTCATTTGTCAAAAGCTATATAATGTTTTGAGTTGAAACAAAATATTAAAGGCACATTTATTCTGAGTTTTAGAAAAAATCAATCACGATTACCTAATGAGCTTATATTTAATTAACTTTCGTCATTTTTTAAAAGCAATTTCCTGAAACAATTACCATACTCATCTTCAATCTTAATTTCTTAGAATGCATGTTTTTTTTTATATCGGAGCTATATAATAGCCTGAAGCCCGCAGTTTTGGTAATCGCAGTAAAACATTGATGGACCAGGCAACATGGTGAATGCCCAAAGTTTCTAGACTGGGGTTCCAATTATTGTGGTCGATGTGCTTTAGTTTTCAATTACGGTTACTGACGGGCTGAATGTTGCTTACAGACCGGCATTAAGTGTATCAAAGCTTTATGGTAGAATTGATGAACTTCTACCATTTATAAATAATGTTAGAAATGACAATCGCGCAATCAAAACAACAATATAATTATCAAAACTTGAAAATAAACTTATTAAAACATACAGTTAAACTTGTATAACTGGGATCTGAAGGGACATACATTTTTTATTACTTATAGAAATTTTGCATTCACCCAGTTTTCCAAATAGGCAGGTTAACATGGCAATTATCTTATTTATAGAGGGTCCCACTATGAGAGGTAGACATGTTAATATGCAAAAGTTAATATAATGGAAGGGATTAGATAATCTGTAAACAAATGTGTCATAACTTTACTAAACCTGATAAATTGTCCCACTTATACGCTAACGCTACTGAGGTACAAAGTCCCAATTATAACAAGATAAATATCGAAATAATCTAAAAACTCAAATCTCAGTTTAAAAGGTTTGACAATTCTCAGTAATAGAGATATTTCAATGCAAGAGTGTCGGGACCTCATTATAATTATTAATAATAGGGTTTTCTCCCATATCACGGGCCCATTTATCTGGGTTTCATTGTATTTTTGTTTCTTTTCTTATTATTATTCTATGATTTAATTAATTTCGGCCACCGCAACTTAATTATCTTACGAAACATGAGCAGCTGGAGGCTAATCATTTCAGTCCGATATTCTGAGCCTGCTATCACATCGATTAAGACAGCCTTAGGAGCTGTAATCAACACATCGATGCCAGCATGGCTCTAACACCTACAAATATTAGTTACAGTATTCTTCTTTGTACTTATTTTTTAGATAAATTATCCTGGTATATGTACATATTTGTTGTGGTCGGTAAAGTGAGATACAATGGTTTTTAATAAGAAATATTCTGCTTTTCGTGTTGTTTAATCGTTATAAAGCTAATAAACGCAACAATGGATAATTGACCCCTGAATTTCTGACAATAATTTTTACTCGACAAAAAATGCGACATAGAAAATAAAAATCATGATACGAAAATAGGTTTCAAACTAATGAGTCTGCAACAATATTTATAATGAAGTTAAACATAGAGTATTGACAGGGAAAGTAATACATAGAACGCACTTTACTGCACTATCAATTCATATTATCACGTGCAAACGTTTTATGTCACAAGTTCGCATTTACTAGAAAACATCTGACACACCGCTGTCACTAGACTCTAAACAGTATATAGAACTAGTTAGTAACGCTTCATCGGCGACAAAAAAGGCTAGATCTCCTAAACCTCCCTCCACTTCAACATACCTTTCAGACAACGGGAACTAGTAAGTTATAAGCCAGGGTTCCAACTAAAACGGTCAAGCGAATATGCTCGCGGCTACAATGAATATGCAACGCCAATAAATGTAGTTTTATCCACCGACGGGCAACTTTCTCTTGCTGTGTGTCCAACTTAACTCGGCTGGGTAATAATGGAAGTAACTTTGGTTGAAGTTGGATTATCGTAGATTGATACAGTAATTCATTTATCTTCGTCTAACGTCTAATGTTACTGTTAGGGTCGCTGGCCAAATGCGTGTTTACAGAGTTAAAAATAATCCCCCTTAATCATTTGTTACATTAGTATATATACCTACTATATACGTCATCTGTCAATGTTTAACCTTTCATTTACGTTTATGTCAACCTTTCAACACCCCCCCATTTTGAAACATTCGCGCAACAAACATCAACGTATTAAACTCTCTAATACTAATATTATCCCAGATGAAGCAGGAACATACACATTTTAATTCAAAGTTATTAATATAATTTTGTCAATAGTTTTCTTCTTCTTTCTAAAACGTGGCGTTTTCACGATACGTTTATCTAGCCATTGTCATCAAATATTCGTAAATTCGAGTTTTTGAATAATCGTCAAACAAAAGCTTCAACTAAATTTTGGATCTTTGACTGATGCCAAATAAAGAAGTTCTTGTGGCAGCTCGAAAAAGCACATTATACGAAACAGTTGAAATTTCAACACAATAGGATAGTTGACAGTCGATACATTTTTTTAATCTTAAGATAGCTGAACCATCCTATATTCTTTACGAGAACAGCAAGACAACGTCTAGACTTAAATGAGTCGAGTAGCATATTAATTATTGTTTAAACAATTATTAAATTTATTTTTATCATGATATTTTAAAAGTGAGAAAATGAATGATGTGGTATTTTAGCGCCCGATATTTAAAACGAAAATAATTTTAGAATAATTTGTAACCCAATTGGGTAGGTAGGGTAATTACAAGTGTTTTAATGTTAGCAAGCCAAAAATTAAGCCTATAATATCAACAGCCTCAGACCGTAGTCCTTCAGGCTACGAAGGAAAGTACAAAAATATATCGATCTTTTTCGAACTATTCTATTTTCAGTAAGAGTAAGGAGTATGAAATATATTCTGTGCATAACGGTAAAGAGGTCGTGACGGCAAGAGCGCGGGACGAGTCACGATTTTGAAAAAGTGTCGGACGCTAGAACCCGCGTCCCTGGCGTTCCGGGAGGTTTGCGTGTGGTCCATATTATAAGATCAGGCGAATAATGATACACTTGCACTTTTATTATAATAATAATAGTTCTTTTATTCCGGAAACATATTTCATTTTCATATTTGATTCTTAATTGTATATGGGTACAATTAAACATAGAATTAAGAAACAAAAATGTAAATTAAATTATTAAAAACTAATTACTAGGGTATTTTATCCACGTCATTAGTCAAAGGTGGTATACCCCGCTGCATTATTAATGTATATGTACATTAGATTCTGGAGACAAATACCAAAAAATCGTATAAAAATGTAACTGAAAACTTATTACTTAGTTGGCCTTTAATAGCATCGCAAAATTAACGTTATTTAACCTATCTCTGTAAAATATCTTATATTTATTTTGATGCTTTATACATATTTTATTTTATTTAAAACAAGACAATATCTTCTTAATTTTTATCTCTCACTTAAATATTCTTGGAAACTATAATAGGATTTTTGGACAAACCACTCGAATAATTTTTGTTTAGACATGTTAAAATTATTTTCTTGCATTATATTACACGATAACTTATTATATATTCTTGGTTCCAAACACGCTTTTGTCATCTAATGCAGTAGTATGTGATGGCATGCAAGTTTTGTTCTTATTAATATGTCGCGCACTTCTATAATTTTCAAATAATTTTGGGTTCTTTTTAATTGACATGATAATTTCTTAAAAATAACAAACAAGGAAATGTCGATATCTTAAAATATGTAAAATCCATCTATCTGTATTATATACAAGTCTTTTTTACAAATTGACACTATAATCAACCACATGACCAGATAACGTAAGAATATATTTTACGTTAGGTTGCCTGGAAGATATTGCTTTAAGCTATATCGCCGCCTGTTATTTTACAATAAAGTAGATGTATATTTTGGTGATACTGATTTATTTTGGTGAGCAATAAGTATTAAATAATAAGATCTCATAAACGTCCTACTGCTAGGGTAGGGCCTCCCCGTTTCCCGAGAAGGAGAGAGGTAGAAAGGAAAAGGTGAACATAGCACCAGTCTAAAATAGGATAAGAAAAGTAAAAGATTTTTATATACAGTTTTTCGTATTCACATTAAGTCAAAATTCAGTTTAAAATTTTTATCATATATTTTTTAAAATTTATTGATAATTCATATTTAAATTATAGTTACTATTAAATTGCATAATTTTTTGACACTCCATAAATAATATGACGAATATAGTTTTTGACATATATACTATACGCGCGTGTCAACTAATCCACATAATCCCATAAAATTGAATATGTTGTGTGTAATATTTTATTGGCATATTATGATTTTAATTTATAAAACATAAAAAAATCAATTCAATTAATTATTATTTGAATCTAGTCAATCTACTTATTTATACTTTTTTACACGTATTTATTATTTACTAGTGGTCGCCCGTCCTCGAAATTCGACCATAATAATTAATGTCAAAGACTATAATTCTAATAAAATAAACTTCGATAATCACAGATTTCGCCACGGCTACACTGTTAATTTGACTTGAACAATAAACAAAAGAGTATATATGCGTGTGTGTCAAATACATGGTAGTGTTTATGTTTTTTCATTGATTTAATGTATTATTTATGAATAATTAAAAAAAATATTAGTATTCGTCGCTTCTTCTCTATATAAACTATAAGTGTGCGAAATTTCATACTCCTCCGTCCGTGCAATTTTCATAAAAAGGGGTGAAAAGTTTTTGTTTCACGTATTAATATATAGAATAATGATTTTCTTCGTTAGTATCAAATAGTTTTGTAGTATTCTGTATAAAAACAGTCCACCGTTTTTAATACTAAAAAGTGTAACCAGCCGAATTCTTTAATTTTGTACCAACTCCCACCACACTGCATATACAACAGGATTACACGGTCTTTATTTCATACGGCGCTCGCTTCCTTAATATCCGAGCTATATGGAGTAAAGAGAAACAATTGAGCATTTATTACAATGCATCGGTGAATCGATGTAGGCATTGGAAACATTCGACTCGATATTATCAACAACTTATATCGCAAGCTTACTTCGATATGGAATCTAAAAGATGTACTTATCGAATATTCTGCTCTTAATAAACAGATAGTATAATAAGTCATCGGTAAAGACAGAGAGTTTCGTAAAGCAATAATATGGGAGTGGAGAATCAACTCAATTGAGATATATTTTATCATTGCACAGAACTTCGCAGTTTCTTAAATTTTGTATGAACTTCAGGTAATATTCCCTGTTCACGATAACTTGATGCGCAGGGCTACCAACAATCGAAAAGGTTAACACTGAAAGCTTGAGTCAAAAACACCTAAAATCGCGACAATTACTAGAAAATTCCAACAAAAATGAAAAACAATTTACGTTTTGTAACAATCTTCACATTATTCACATATTCACATCTGAACAGCTGCTAGTGTTGTACAAAACACAAGTACGAGCATGTATGGAGAACTGCTCTCACCTTTGGGATGGCTTAGCCAAATATCAACTCGAAGCACTAGAGTCGATTCAGTGGAGAGCTAGGAGGCTGGTTGGCAACGACCAGCTTTTCGACGACAAAACTCAAAGTCTCGAACATCGACGCAGAGTTGCCAGCTTATCGGTTTTCTATCGGATTAACTTTGGAGATTGTGCAGCTGAGCTCTTCGATCTGATCCCGCCATCACCCTTCCATAATCGGACAACCAGACGCACCGGCACCGATATATGGTAGATATTCCACCTATAAGAACGAAGCGTTTTGCATCTAGCTTCATCGTACGCACCGCAAAAGAGTGGAACTCATTGCCGGAGTCTGTCTTTCCTGATACTTATAAACCGGGTGTCTTGAAGTCCCGTGTGAATAGGTACCTTCTAGGTAAACGTGCTCCATCCTAGACTACATCTTCGCTCCACGTAGGGCGTGATCATGGTCAAACGCGAACCTATACTACAATAAAAAAATACCATAACCTATTTTATAACATGATATTAAGTGATGTTATTTTTTAGAATTTGGTAACCCTACGCGTCAAGTTATCATGAACGGGGAAGAATTACATACTTATGACGTCATAACAAGGGTGTGATACAATTTTCACCACTTGTAAAACATATCTGGTCATTTATTGACTTACATAAGAAAGCCTGTAAGAAACGTCCTTATACTTTTTTTTATTGCTTGAGTTCGGAAGACAGGCAGACGGCCTACTTAATAGAAAGCGGCTACCATTCCCTGTGGACATTTGTAAAACTAAAGGTGCTAACAATGTGCTGCCGCTCTCTAAAGGGTGACTAGAGCCTGGCCACTAATGCTGGAACACAACTCAAGGTTGTTATGGTGGCATACTCTAGACCAGGGTGGTAGCCATTCAGATGGGTAAATAGTAAATACCCTACCACCTTGCTGTGGGTTGTTTTGTAGCCTCTTACTACAGGCCACCCAGCTGCAAGAAATTGTATTCTTTCTCCATTCCCGCACGGATGGATTAAATCTGTCAAGCTCAAATTATCGATACCCCAAACGACTATGTACACTGAAAAAAAACAGCACTCAATTACATATTACTTGATATTGATCACATACATTGTACAGCGGCATATATACAGGATCTCTGGATTGGGAAATGGGCAAAAACATTTTGGGGAAGGCAGAAAATTTTGTATCTGGGCTGTAAAGTTCGAACTAAGAACTAAAATTTATCTGATAATCACGGCGGTCTTGATGCTATGTTATTTCTGATATAATAAATTCATAACACTCGGATAATTTGGCAAAACTCAATCTGGAGACACTGCATACATGTTACATATAAGTATTAAATTTCATACATACAGACCTGGAATTTCCATGAAAAAGTCTATGACAGATGGACGTACGGATATGACCTTTTCATGAAGGCTCCGTGTTTACCTAAATTGCTTCGGTACCCTAATAACTATTACCATTTGTTGTTGATAAAATTATTGCTCTTTTGTTCTAATATAAACCATCTAACTGCTTATAGTTAACAATGTACATTAAAATCAATACAAATCAAATTCTTGTAACATCAAATTTTTTCACGACGCCAAATTGCTCCATTGTTAACCAACCGAATTAAATGCACGTAATTCTTCAAACCTCCCTGACCGCACCAATCACCTATCAATTGTGGTTGGATTACTTGCAAATTTTATTTAGCCATGCTATAAGTACATTTAATATGGTTTTCCTTCCATTGATGGGGAATAAAGGAATTTCAAATGTAAGACACCTTTCGGGCGAGCGTTGTATGATGAATTGCTTGGACTCGTGGTCAAGATACATTGCGAATGTATGACTAGGAATATTCGAAATTGAAATGTCGGTTACACGTGCATTGGAGGTATGAGTAATTGATTTTATAAACTTTACCTTTTTCGTAGGGTCTTCTGAAGAAATGCAGTTCAATTTTATGTATTGTCAAATTCCTTGAGACAAATTTTATTCGAATGCTATTGCAATGATATGTCTACAATAAAGTCTGTTTTTCTCAAGAAAGAAAACTATTAATTACATTTGCACATTAAAAATCTAAATGAATCAATTATATTTACTTTTGATTTATTTGCATAAGGCAGAGTAGGTACGTGTTTGTTCAGTTATTGATATTATTACTAAATTATATAATCCACACAACATTTTACTACAGATTATTGTTATTTAAAATTATAAATAGAGTTGCATGCCGCAATTGGATAAATCAGGTTCGCACTCAGTATATAAGAGATCCGTAAAAAAAAAATTATTCATTATAACACACACACACTCACATATTTATATTTGCGTTGATTTTGTCAATGTCAGTGTGGCTATGTAAAATGACTGATGTAGAAAATTGAGAAATCAATATAATTTTTTTTTATTGGCACTAGACAAGTCAAAAACGATGACTTAAAAATAACCGTTCAAGATAATCAAAACAAACATCCAATGTAAAAGACGATTAACAGATCATAGTACTACAGATGCGTGTCAAATCAGACAGGAACGTGTTGTTTATTGCATAAAAAAATGTAACGCAGAAAATAGGAAAAATTGAAATAACACGCATTTGAAACGCTGATACCCTCGTCATAGCAACACGTGTTGTGAGTCTTATTGAAATAATAGAAATTGAATTTATGGCTTATTTTACATGATTAAAGTTTACCTTTGTGTGTTCAGTAAAATTACACATACCTATGTAGTTGTAGACCATAGCCTTATTATATCTTTGATAAATCTTATATATAAAAATGAATCGTAGAAATATATGTACGAGCATAACTTGAGAACGACTTTACCGATTTTGATGGTATTTGTTTTGTGTCTTTGAATGGGTCCCCGGATGATTTAGATTCGCAATTAGAACCGGTAGGTGGCGCTGAGATCGGGTTCTAGAGTCCTCCTAATCACCTGGACCGATTTTGGTGATTTTGTTTTTGTGTCATGAAACCAAGTCTTTTAGGAATGCAGAAAATATGGCGGTACAAAGTTCGCCGGGTCAGCTAGTTGCAGATAAAATTGACCAACTGCATTTGGCCCATAACGAGGGGTTTCAAAGAATATTTTCGTTTTTTCTTGATTTTGGCTATGGTCGTGTTAAACATCAACACAATTAAGCCGAAATTAGACGAGTTCATGTCTTTCAACTTGTATAGAATTCAGATACAAAAAAAGTAAAACAATCGTAATCGTTAAAAAGGTTTCATAAGTGAGAGTTTTTAACTGCTTTTTTGTTCACTTATTTGGTTTTTAATTTAGTTTATTGTAAAAAGTTTCAAATTTTGTTATTTAAATTTCTATTGGGTAATTATGCACAACATATTATATTTTATACTTTAAACACAAATTTATCCTTGATCATCATCTTGATAATCTAAGGAAAACCATTAAATAACAAAGAAATAGTTAAAAAGGTTACATATAAAACCTTTTTAACAATTTAATTCATTTATTTTTAAAGTTGCCTCATTTCTGTCAAAATGTAAGACAGAAATGGACATTCTATTTTCAGCATTAGATGTATCTTAATAATTTTGCAGATTCGTTACTTCTATTTATTTGCTTTAAGCCCTAAGCACTTTGCCTTAGGTCATTGCACGACGTTATTACCTGGCTTGTATCACCTGAAGTAATATTAAAATTACAACATTACCACTTTCACCTAAATCAATTTAGACATTTAAAAGTTACGTTATGATAAAATAAACTCACATAAATACAATGTAAAAGGACAGTTAACAAGTGAGTCTTGTCCACGTTCATATTGAATTAATCAGGGTGAGGGGTTAGTGATCTTGTCCGTTTGTCTGTTTATCTGATGATATGGGGTGGTAGGGTTATGACACGTGCTCGAGGTCTTATCTATGCAGACGCGTTCGTGTTTAGATAATTCGAGTTCCAAACGAGTAACGACTAGCGTAGTACCGAATTTTATACATAGGCAGAAATAGTTTTGTTGTTTTTTACGACTGTACATAGCCATAGAAGAATGCTAAGAAATAAAGGAACGGGCAGTTAAATCAATTGGGACACTTTTATAAACGTACAGAAGGTCGCAGCCTCAGATTTTGTACGAGCGTACTTACTTATGACGTCATAAGTAGAGGAATCAAATAGCGGATTAATTATTGTTTGAAATGCAATTAAAATTGTTTCTGTTATGCTCAGGCTTTACCTGCGATACAGTTATATTATATTAATTATTGACTGTGCCCAAATGTGTCTCATTTTTAGCGTTAATAATAACGCTGTTAACGAAAAGCTACATTAGTGTACATAAATATAAGTCGTGCGCAGAAGGTTTGCCGATGACAACTCCTCTCGACCGCGGACGTCTAGTTCTTAGTACTACTTCTACGCTATTAGCACCTAAATAAACCACTTTAAAAGGGTCCTACTTTTTGTAATTATGCACTATTTTGGCAATGTAAACTATTTTTGCAGTTATAATTTACCATATCTGGTGATAAGTTAAACATAAGCCTGTGCAAAAAAACTTGCCATCTTTAGCTGATTGGGTCACCATATAATGAAAGCCCATAAATGTCCCACTGCTGGGCTCGGGCCTTCCATTATAGGGGAACGGACAGTATACCCGCCACGCTAGTCCAACAGATTTGACACATCGGTTATCTTAATGTGCAGGTTGCTTCACGATGTTTTCCTACAACGTTGTTAGCACGTGGTAATTTGTAAAAATGTGCACATTAGGTCAGGAAACTGCCTAAGGCCCGGTTTCTGAGGTTACCAGTTATGAGTTCAATAACAATTGATTCCATAAAGTTATGTAACAGATAAACTTAGGTTAACTGTTAACCTACAACTAGTACCAAAACTTGCCACTAGATGTATCTATTTAAGAAGGAATATCTAATATTTATTTACATTAAACAAAACGTCAAACAAAAGATATGTAATAGATAAACACCTAATATTGGTCAGTTAAGTTGAACCTAGTTTAACTATCGTACGATGTTATATTCAAAACCGCAATTTTATAAGTTATTGAACCGATAGCGCTAACGAACAGATAAACTACAGTTAAAAGTACCTCAGAAACCGGGCCATAAGTGGTGCATGCGTTCCAACCAGGAGCGAACCCGCGCCCTTTGGGTTTGGGACGCGTGCGCTTGCTATTATGCTACCACGACTTGGGTCACTATACTAATCTGAAATAAAAAGTAAATAAAATAATTAAAATAAGTCCGCATTAGTCCATGAAACCAATATTAATTAGTGGATGCTTATCACAATTTATTCGGACAGCACTAGGGTCCGACTGACCCTTTGCGGTCATAATTTACACCGTTGTCTGTTTTGTTGTGATTATTTTATTGTGAGTTTTTTTGCTTAATTTTACATTATTTTAATAAAATTACATTCGCCTCGACTTACTAATAGCCGGTTCTTTTGTTTGTTGTTTTTGCGTTTGTAATATTACACTGTCAGTTAATGTGAAACTAATAATATTAAACAATATTAAAATAATAAATATTAAACATAAGTTTTAATACTAAATTTCAAGTCTAGAAGAGGACTTCTATGTATTAGTATATTCTTTGTAGTAGTATTTGTATATTTATAGGAGTAAATATACAAATACTACTACAAACGCAATTAACGTCTCGAAGCTAATTTACCTGTACTATTCATTCACTTTATGTTACCATCGGTAGAAATTTGACATAAGTTGCATGGAGCTTATGTCAAATTTTAACCGACAGTAAGGCAAATGAACGGTTAATAATATATAGAAATCTGTCATAAGAAACCTGGTTATATCCTACGCCCTATTGTCTAATGAAAAAACCCTTGTACAATAACATAGTGGAACATACAAAAACAATGCATAACCTATTTTTTTGCGAGATACATTTTTGGATAAAATTTTAGTTCAGTTGTGTGTTTAGAATTTAGATGGTTAATTTAAAACATTTCTTACTTTAATACCTAACTTTAGATGTTCCCTAATTTGACAAAGACATGTATGTCAACATCGTTAAACAGTATAATTGATTGCAAAAATATGTTGAACAAAATTATCTTCTAAGGAAGAACTATATAAACACAATTACATTAAAAAATAAAGATATATAGATATTAGGCATATTAATATAAAATATGTAAGAATAACAATAATGACATGCCTATAATAATTTGAAGTCTGACATTCTGACATTTAAATTTTATTTTTTATCTACGATAATATTCCATGTTTATATTTAAGTTACATTTAATAATTGTGAAAGTGGTCTGGAAGATATCGCCGGCGGCGACCAGGCCTCTATATTATTTGATTTTATTTGATTTGATCTGTATATACTGTTACGAGTTGCAGGACTCGAATTAAAATGCCGTTGGAATTATTATAGAGTTTAATAGAACTATACAAACATGTATAACACAGGTATAAATATAACCGAACACAACAAGTCCAAACGTGATGCTTGGTCGTAATTCAATAAAACGCGCAAAGTCCGTCACTATTAGATTCCCGATTGTAGTACACACGTTTCGCTTTGATCGTGGTTCTCGCTCGACTGTCTCCTCCCTCAATCAGGCCATCGTTTTATACTGCACAAATGCAATGTCCCCGTATAGTAGTCGACATAATCCAAAACACCTGGCTAATAAGTCGGCTGCAAGTGACCATAAACGGGTACAATAAACAAAGGGCTGTTCTCTAGAAACGTATGCCAATAAATAAGTAAACAAAAGAAGACGATCATAAAAGAATTACAATAGTTTCAAATCTGTACGTGGAATTTGTCTTTGTCGGCGCTTAGGTTGTAACAATATTAATGAAATACACGAAACAAACTCGTGTATCAAAATAAGTTACTTAGGTCCTTAATATATTCTGCTCGGGGTATTCTTATACCAATAATATTATGAATAAAAATATTATTTCATGCGCCACAATAACCGTGAAATGTATAATATTGAATATTTTATTGGCCATTGTTTTGTATGCAACATTACTAAAGTAATTCCGTATTGTACTTATTTGGAGCCATACAGTTGAAAAATATAAATTGTTTCACACCTCCCTTTTCACTTCACTTCTCTTGGCGAAACCCTTCAACAGTCATCTGACGTTCAATGAGTTTTATTTTTGTAAGGCTTATAGATAAAAAAACACTCGTGTAAATTAATTGTATGAACAAAAATATTGTTTTTTACAGAATTAGAAGCGTTAACATATCGAATTACTCAGATAAATGGCTTAGAATATACCTATACATATATTTGAATCGTACTAAATAGTTATATTATATTTATATATGTTTATTAGGGTTCGCTCGCGACTTCCTCCATATTGGATGGGTAACAAAGATTAAAGTTGTTTTGTACAGAGAATCTGCATCAGTAAAATCATTGCATCGGAATTAGATTTTTTCGACCTGGCCACTTCAAATCGCTGCCAAGAAAATTCCCGCAAGATTCCAAGTACCGCATATTTTGCTGTCAGTCAACGAAAACCGCATCGAAATCGGCCCAATAGTTTTGCGTGAATCCCGAACAAACAGACAAACAAAAAATATATAAAACAGAAGACTACACTTTTACAACTTTATAATACTAAATATAAATAATAAATAAAATCATCGATCTTTAGGTTTTATTTGTAAAAGATAGTCACTTACGTCATGTTCATTGCTCACTTATAGCCATAATGAAAATAGTTTGCTCTCGTTTTATAAACATCTAAATTTAAAGTTTGTAAGTTGCTTAGTCGATTATACTGTTACAAATTTTGTTCCGTTCTAGAGCTTAAGATGCTCGAAGTTCAGGCTTTCTATTCCGTGGAAATTCTAACGTATTCAGTGATAGGAATATGTATTGTATCTTCATCTATATACTCTTATTTTTCGAAAATTGATTTTCACACTTCACTAACAGCTTTATTCATGCACGTCTGTTGTGCTTTAAATCTGACCTTTGTTCTAAATACAGTGGAACCTTTATAACTCGAATCTTGTTAAGTCGAAATGCTCAGTAAGTCGAAAAAAATGCCGTTCTCTTCCACTAACCCATAAATACTCGGTATCTCAAATTATTTAGATTTTGTTACTCGATTAAAACGTTATTTCCCTGCGTAGGCATTTTAGTACACATTTATACTCGTTAACTCCAATTTCAAAAATCAGACTCTAAGTCGAAGTTAGTCAAACATAACGAAGTCTTACTTGGGATTCCCCGAACTCGAAACAATAAAACCGAAAAAGAATGTCTAGTTGCGTTTATTCTATGGTTTTTGCCTAGTACATGTGCAATGAATGAATTTATTCATTAAACTTTCTAAGTCACACAGCTTTGTACCAGGTAATAAACAAACCTAAATTTGTTTTTTCGATCAGTACTTATTTGGCCGCTAACTAGCAACAACGTGAGTCTTAAACGCGCCTTATTAAGTCGAAATTTTTGCCATCAAATACTTTATATCTCGAACTTCTTGTTCGAAGACTCAATATGTCGAAGTTTTTTGCATTTCCCTTGACATTCGAGATATCGAGATGCGACTGTAACTACGTTGTTATGGATTTTTCGGAATAGGACCGTTTTTAAGGGCCCTGTTACTGCAAAAACTGGAAAATGGGGTGCAAACGAATCACCTTTTCGTTGGTATTTAATGATCAATAATTTACCAAAAAAATTATCATTAATCATATGAGACGTAATGTGGTTTTTTTTTCGTAATATTTCCATAATTATTTTAATCAAAACAGGATAGGAAAATATCTGCATCTTTATAAAAGTGACATTAATTATTTGGTTTTATTGTTTTCTTAAATTCCCACTTTATTTTATTCACAATAAAATAGTAGTGCATCTGAAAAACGACCGCTTCTATGGAATCCCCACTATCTTCCAAAAAATCAGTACCGACAAATCCTCAAGGACGTTGGCGTTGCTACAAGGTTCAACTCAGTTATTAAAAACATCTATACCTATTGTTAATTAAGATTCGATCATATGTAAGGCTGTGATATGTATGAATTAATGAAAATACTTTGTTATTCTCAATTCATTACAACTACGTTATAAATAGGTCTAACAAAGGGCGGCCTTATCAGTTATAATCACTTATAGTGATCTCTTCCGGTCATCGCACTTGATTTAAGAACAATAAAATATGTTAAAGTTGCTGAACTTAAAGTACAATAAATCGAACCAAAGAATAAACAAACAAAACATGGCTTTAATGCACATTATATGTATACACTACGTATGTATGTACGTACGATGTTTAATCGTATCGATACTATGCAAACATTTACCCTAAAAATGGTTACTTCAACGGATAAAACAATACCATCGGTGTTCAGATTCGCATTTAAATTAAAGACCCCTCGGTCCGGAGACAATGCCGGTGTGGGGTTGCGGTCACAGATGCTGTTTATCGCTCCATCCTCTAATCTTTGCGTAGGGTTGCCAGAAATATTCAAGTGTACGTTTTTTATTCCTGGAGTACAACAGACAGGTTGACGGCCCACCTAATGGTAAATTAGCTTCGCCTACATTAGCAAAACGAGAGTAATTTTGCCAATTTGCTGCTAACCTCAAAGGCATTTCATGTTTTTTTTTAGTTATGGCAAAAACACGTAACAACCCCTAAATGACTAAAGTATAAACACTTCATGAAATCCATTGAATCCATTGGGCATTCACTTCCTCGAGGTTCTGGGGCTAACAATGAATAACCATTCAACAATGACTTCATTTTAAAATAATATACATTTTGGTCTTCAACCAATCAAAATCAATTCTTGGCTGCATACTTCTCGGTAGGTCCCGGTCATTTGCTTATACCCATGGCCTATAGAAGCTTGTTCCTAAAAACATAGATCATGTGAGATGACATTTTAGTCTTACAGGTTACAAGCTGTTGCTTAAGTAATATCATTAATTTATTTACTTGATGTCGAAATATCATTAAGCCCCGGTCTATATCTTACTGACCGTTCATTTGCCTTACTATCGGTTATTTAACATATCATAATGTCATTAAAATTTAGACTTATTCCGTACCACCAGCATATTCACCGTACACATTTATAATAATTAAATTATTAACTTACTCAGATTGCCAACCCTGTCTTTAACCTTCCCCACTTCACCGCCCTCTTGTGTTAGGCCGTGAATAATCAGTTTGATAAGTGTATTTTTGTTTTTAATTAATCAGTGGCTTAGGGTGAACTAGTAAATTATTTTTTATCATCACAAGATGGCATTTTCCTCTCTTACTTATACAAAAAAAATACATTAAGATTTAAACCAAAACGTGCTTGATTTATACTCGTAATAATTCTGGAAAAGTTATTTCAGAATACATACATATTACATATTATAAGAGACAATGGATTTCCATTTGCTACAATCTTGTCATACGTCTTTTGCTTCATCTACCTTCATTAAGATCTTCATCACATCTTATAATTTGATCGTGATAAGTACATCGCGGTCTACCGGCACCTACTCTACCATCCATATTGTTGGCATACATTTGTTTCTTCAATCTCCTTTCATCCATTCTGTCTATATGTCCAAACCACCTTAACATTTCTTTCTCAGTTTTTGTTATGACATCTTCTTTAATGTCGTGTAATAGGGCAACGTTGTAGATTGAAAGAAGATGTAATTATATAAGAATAAAAGTGTAATATACACCTGCAAAATTTTTGATTACTATAAAGTTTAAACTACCACTTTGAAAATCGACTAAAACTTCACAAAAGTGAATTGTTTGAATAAACACTTTACACCACATCATGATGTGATATGACATCTAATTAATTAATCTGGCCACCCTAACATTAAGCCGATTTAACTAAACATTGATACGCTGTTTGTTTTTGCTTTATTGAAACTAAAATGCAAATTGACTACAACCGACAAATACTATTGTGTTGCTCGTTTATTAGAGCTTTTTAACGTTTTGGACCTTACATAAATAATAATGATTAGTCAGGAAATGAAGTAAAATTAAATTTTGTTCTTTGTCCATACATTTAAATAGCTTTTTAATTCGCGTGGATATTATCTCGCAGGTACAAGTTTGAGCTTTATTATTCCATTTGTGTATATGGATTTCAAGGTTTGTGAATTTAACCAGTGTCAAATATTTATTGATACGAATATTCAAGTTTAAAACAATCTTTTGAACACTGTGCGTCGATGATATTAGTGCAGCAAGAACACTACAATTTTTAAAAAAGGTGTCTAAAAATTTCTTCGAGACCGGTAGCACGTTAGTGACATCTCTTGTGTTGCAAACGTTCATAGGCGATGGTAACCGCTTTCCATCAGGTGGGCCGTCTGCCTGT
Source organism: Dendrolimus houi (assembly GCA_039645545.1). Taxonomy (NCBI): domain Eukaryota; kingdom Metazoa; phylum Arthropoda; class Insecta; order Lepidoptera; family Lasiocampidae; genus Dendrolimus; species Dendrolimus houi. The sequence goes on from CM077131.1 coordinate 5,447,658, forward strand.
CTGCTGTAGGTACTCCAGCTACAAAAAAAACGTCACACTTGAATAAAAGAGCAGCCCCGATTTCGAACAGATTTTTACTTTATTGAAGTAAATAAAATAGAATAAATAAATAATAAAATAGTTTATTGTGTACCAGAACATTGCTATAACAGTAACAAGAAGTGCTATTACAATAAAATTATTAATGGAAAAGTTAAGGCTTAACCGTTAAGGTAGTTTATACCTAATAACCATACCATAGAAGATTTGCCATGTCCATTCTCTAGCCTCAACCAAATTGCACGTCTTTGACTTACGTCAATTGCCGTAGTCCTTGCGGCAACACGAAAAGGCATATTTCACTAAACAATTGCGAATTTACAGACAATATTTTTAATTTAAAACTATCAACATCATAATTATGGTTAACTTACAACAAAATTATATATATATATATATATATATATATATATATATATATATATATATATATATATATATATATATAATAAAACTGTAGAGGTCGAATTTCTGTACAATGAAAAAAATGCTAAACACCGAGTCGGGGGGATGTAAGAAGTGAAATAGAACTACTAATAATACAGATTTTTATAAATTTTATGTGTCTCTGTTTGTTTGTATCGTCTAATCTCCGAAACGACTGGACCGATTTAAATGAAATTTTGTACGGTGGTAGCTTATATCTCTGGTCAACATATCCCGAAAAATTAAAGAGTTCCCGTGGGATAGTTAAAAAACCGCACCACGCTCACGAAGTCGCAGGCATCAGCTAGTTATTAAAATAAACAAATCAATTTTCCCTTCAAAAATACAGACACCGCTCATAGCGTACGAACCAAACCGATAGATACGAGTAATATTGTATTGTCACCAGGCACCAGCGACTTTCGAGTTCCTGAAATTCTGAAAGAGCGACATTGAGATTTCGTTGAAGTAGTCGGTCGGACAGGCGACAGAGGCTTGTCTTGCCATTGTCTTGTGCCGCCAAACTTCGGGATGTATAGATAAGGGCACAATAGATAGGTCCCAAGCCCGTTTAATGGGGATTTGAAAAGCTGCTCACCATGGAGATAGTTTTGCAAATGTTGCAACAGTTTTCTCCAGTTTTATCACAAAAGAAAAGTGATAAGTAAAAGATTTTAGATTATTAATTCAAATTCAAAAGTTTTCATTCAAAAGAAGTGTCACTGGAGAGTTTAAGGTGAGAAATGAGTACATACAATCTTTGAAAGTTGCACCCGTGACTGATAAATTGAGAGGAAGAATATTAAGGTGGTATGGGCATATAATGAGGAGGGATGAAAGTTACGTAAAAAAAGGAATTTTAAACTACAAGATGGAAAAGATACATGGATTGTGTGAAGGATGATATGATGATTTGTGGTGTAACAGAAGATGTATGTCGGAATAGAGGAGTGTGGAAGAAAAAGACATATTGTGCCGACCCCAATTAATTGGGATATGGTGAAAGAAAAGTAGAGAGAGAGAGAGAGAGAGTGTCACTGGAGAACACTGTTTGAAGGTCATATATGTAAGTCAAAACTTAAATCTACTTCCTATTCTATTGTACGCCGCTTCGCAACGTGTTATTGCTGTTTAAAGGAGAAGAAGCGGCAAGAAACTCCCCAGGGACATCGTCTAGCTAAAAATATTTTTTTTCGTCATAATTATTTATCACCCGCTCTTTTTTAAATACATATAGAAGTTGTATTACAATTACTTTTTAAAGAATTAATGGAGTTGTAACAAGCAAAAAATATTGTTACCGTCGCAATAATGACATACTAAGAATTCATACCGCGACAAATCTCCACAGATTCCTTACACGCTATGCAAAATATAAACATCTAAAATATATGAGACTATGTAGGTAGTTTTAAAGTTCAGCAATATGTTTAAAATAATTACATACATAACATTTTCCCTATTATGGAACACAGATAATTTATTTCTTTCAATTGGATGTAATTAGTTTTTTAATTAAAATATAATAACAATTTAACGTACTAACGTTATATGTGTTGGTTTCATTATGAAGTCTATTGTTTAAACACTGAATAAGAGCTGAATTTGTCCGGCCAAACAAATTAAATCAAAAATTCAGCCAGCGCAAGTGTAGTAGTTGAAATAAGTGTATAAAATCGTAAAGTTTATGTATTACATAATGCATTATTCAATTCAACAGAAATATTTTTATCATCTTCAAACCGTCACAACCATCTCGATTTTGTTTGAGTATTGCAGGGTATGACGACATAAGTCTGTCTTACCCAATTCGTTATTAAATTTATTATTTAAACAATAACTCTTCTTATCAGCATTTATCAAAGTAAGATGATGGCAAGATCTTTTAAATTGAAAGCCCGTTTTTTTTAACACAACAATAATATAATTTTTCATTTCTCAAACTCGTAAATTCATTTTACATAATAATATACAGAAATTATAAACTAGTACAATAAAGAATCTAATTCTCTCTATCTATATAATTAATCTAATCTAATTAATTAATGTTTATTAAGTACCTCTATTTTGCTTACATAAAACTTAATTAGGTTTTATATATTGCGGGCAAAAGCTAATATATTTGTAAACCTTTCTTAAAAAATATATCAAATTGATGGTGAAAACCGCTTAAAAATTTTCTACCTATAATCCTTTATAATATATTATATCAGTTAGAATAGAGAGCCTAGGACATTGAAGTCAAATCTTTTTTTATTGCATGAGTTCAGCAGACAGCTGGAGGGCCCACACGATGGTAAGCGGTTGCCGTCGCCTATGGACATTTGTAACACCAAAGGTGCTACCAGTGTGCTGACGCTCTCTAAAGGGAGACTGAAACCTGGCCACTAATGCCGGAACACAACCGAAGGTTGTCATGGCGACCTGCTCTAGAACAGAGGTGGTAGCCATCCAGATGGACAAATACCCTACCACCTGGCTGTGGGTTGTTTTGTCGCCTCTTACGACAGGCCGCCCGGCCGCAGGAAATTGTATTCTTTCTCCGTTCCTGCACGGATAAAGGACATTGTCTCGCTGGATCGCCATACTGACCCGTTATCCGAGGTAGGAACCAGCCCTCTGATCATCCGAAGAGTCGATTAATCGTTTATATATTTTATCTCTTTGTAGAGGCCTTAGACCTCACGGTCCAAACTTCTCAACAACTGCAAAAATAAATAACTCTCACTGGGTGTTATATATTTACGCCGCTTGAGTAATCCGGCTGTTTCTATGTAATTATTTCTGTGTAATTTTTTTGTCAATAAATTGATTTTGATGATTTTTTTTTATTTTAATATATGCATCCGTTGGTAGCGAATACATATTTGTAGTTTTCGGTGTCTGAAACTTTGGGGCCAAAGGGTACAAAAGTTGGCCGCCTTTATCGACACCTATCTACAAGTTTTTATAATTCTTAAAAATTTATTATAAAACTCGTCATAGACCTAATTATAAAGTACAACCTTATCTTAATCCATAATTCATAGACTTTTGCCAATACTCCTACTTTAATAATAAAACATGGCGTATAAACTATGTGTAAATTATTGGGGCCTTGTTTATTCCATAAGAAAATAAGTATTTACAAATTTATTATCACACACATTATGTCGGTAAAACCAATTTAAAAATTTAAATAACTATAAATATACTCATAATGCGTTCTTTTCTTTCCCTGTCGTTGTTCAAAAGAAACAAATCCAAAGCGTGACCAGAAAAGATCGGTAAAATAACTTTGACATTTGTCATCAACAATAAATAAGCCAAGATAATTGGATTCCAGTTAGCTGGGGAAATATAGGAAAACTCTTCAAACTGTCTTGAATAGAAAAAAAAACATAATTTTACATCTAATTTTGTGTCAAAAACGTAATGGAGTCGAACGTTGATTTGTGGTTAAGGCAAAACACACTTCATCGCATTAGAAAATATTATAACCACGCATGCTCGCTTCTACACATTTCAGGAATGAAAATTGCTGAGCGTAACATAAGCTGTCCTTATCCGCAACACATTCATCTGGCTGTCTTGATATTATCAGTGACATTGCGAATAAACTCTTAAACCTTGCAAAAGGTAGTTCAAACGCGTTATGTGCTGTTTAAGGATAGCATCAATAGAAAATGCCTCGATATAGCTATTCCTGGAGTAACGACTTCCTGGGTGCTTAGAAAATGATAGCTAGATGTCTTTAAACAGTGCCTACAAACTATTGAGAACCAGTAGATGAAAAATGAAGGACGTTGAAGATCGCGTAAAATGGAGTAGTTTGAATTAAAAAGGCAGACCCCAACAAAAACCGAGATTAATAATTGCCATATAGAATAAATAAAAATAAAAAAAACATATATTTCCTTCAGAATGTATATCAGCCCTACGTCACAACAAATTTACATTTTTCTCTACGTTTTTTTTAAATTTACGACTTACTATAAAGCCACCTTAACTACAAACACTGGATAAATAGAAATGGGTAATATATACCTAAAATCCAATATAATGATGCTCTTTTTTCTTTTAGCGTCATTTTCAATTCATCACCAGGAATTTGATGTCCACTGCTGGATGCTTAAGTTTGCGCAACATACCCAGCTCCACTTCTTTCCGCAATCCATCCCTACCAGCGACCTTGCTCAAGTCATTGGTCCGTTAGCCTTGAGTGCTACAGTATGGTTGCCGAGACGCATTTAAATAATATTGTAGTACGAAGTGTTAAAACACTTTTCGTACTAAATTTCATCGTTGGACTCAGGCGAGTATCCACGATTTCATACAATTTGTCCTTTATTCCATAAACCTTTGTGTAGACGGCGCCCCATCGCGTTGAATTAACACCCATATTACTATTATAGGCTTTACTTGTGTAATGCCGTTAAGTATTAAATCGACACCTTGCACTTAAACTTAATGTAATTGACATGGTTTTTGTTATAGATTGGATTATTGTTCTCTTTTTAGCTTTTATGGTATATATTACGTAATTTGTACCGAATAAATTTAGCTTTTAGCCACTTTATATTATTTTAGAAACATAACTCACTTCGCTAAGTAGTTTTTTACCCGCGTAAACTATTTTGGCTGAATATGTTGCTGAGAAGTTCGTTGCGCCGCTTCTTCTCCTTTAATAATATCTAAATTGGTTTTAGAAGCGATGGTTGACTCGTGACTTTCAATAAGTCGTCTATAACATTCTGTTTCAGATATATTCATTTTTGTTCTCCTTTATGTACTATAAACAACAATTTAACTTAAATCAATATTCATAAAGTTTAAAATTAGTTAATTTGTTTATTATGTTAAAATTGGAACTTAACTGAATTTTTAATAAAGGCTAGTAATCTATATTCCTTTTTAGGAACTTATCTGCCAACCTTCGCAAAAATCCGATTACATTCAGGCCGTAAAGAAGTGAAATACAAACTTCTAATTAAGATCCTATATATTAGTATAGATATATTAGTATAATAAAATTTCTCTTATGAAAGGACAGGATAGGACCTTATAGGTACGTATTTATAACAATATATTTGAAAGTAAAAATACTGAAATAAAAACCACCTTTGTATTGTGACGTGTACCACGCATTGCTTACGTCACACAGTTTTTTTATCAGTTTAATTATTTTGCTTAAACAGTCAAATTATCCATATAATACTTACCTATTATTAGTAAACTAAAACTCGGTTAATGTTTTCTTAAGTTTTCGTGACTAGTATACATAATAAAACTACGTTTTAACGGTTTTAAGCGCGGTAATTTATTTGATTTTTATTATTCCGACGTTCTGACCACTTTTCACTAGCCGTGATCACGGAAGACAAAAATGTCAAGTATTAAAGTTTTATTTAGCCTACCGCCAACTTGTTTATTTTAATTATTTAGGTTCAATTTTATTTATGGTTATTATTTACTCTATGGGAGCCTAATCTAATGCACCACCTCGTCGCAACATGTGGCTTAAAGAGACGAAGCGAAGGAATAATAAAAATTAAATAAATTACCGCGCTCAAAGCAGTTAAAACTTAGTTTTATTAAAACTCAGTTAATGCAAAACACGTATTAGAAATTTAATTCGGGCGTACACAGAGGTTAAGCCTCATTGGTATAATAGTTTCGCAACGTAGCATTGTTTGCACAGGTCGGGTTCGCGGTTTGGCTGACCCTTAATTGATTTGTGTCGCGTTTGAATGTGCCCTAACTCGCCATTATGTAGGTAATGAAACCGTAATGAATTATTAATGAGTTTTGTATGTATTATTATAATGTGGCTATATTTAACATTGTTCACAAATAAAGAGTAGGTTAGGTATTTCAAGGTGCTGTTTTAGGTATTAGTAATTATTTTACATGTAAAATATCTTTAAACTTTGTACACTAAATTATGTTTCAATCGAATAGTGAATTAATAAACGATTCTGTACCGTTTTTTGTTATGAAAGCAACTCTAAATAAAATAACTTAATCGTAAATACCCCAAATCTTAAAAGTTACTAAATTAATCTTATTTTTTTTTCATCATCGTCAGCCATTTGCAGTCCACTGCTGGACATAGGCCTCCCCAAGACGGCCCCACTCATCCCTTTCCTCTGGTTTCCTCATCCAGCGCCTGCCGGCGACCTTGCGCAGGTCGTCGGTCCATCGGGCTGGCGGGCGTACGACACCACGTTTTTTTTTAAATTAAAAATATTGTTAAAGTTGTGATTTTTTTTATTGCGGAAATTGGCAAACAGACAGATGGCCCATTTAAGTTTAATTGTTACCGTCACCTATAGATCAAAGTTTATTACACTATAATTATTATAATTACAATATTAAATACAGCAAAATAATACACAGAAATAATAGGACAACTCCAAGAGTTGCATCCACGCTTGTCAGGTGTCGAGCAGCAATTTGCCCTCAAAGAATACTGCTATTATCGGACAGAAATTATTGACCACAACATATGTGCTCCATGTCCAACAGAGCTTTCGCGCTCTTCAACCGACGAATGTAGGATATCGAATGTCCCGTTTAGGCGATTTCACCTCCCTTTATACTGACGAACCAACAACACTAAAATCAAGTGCAGGTACTTTGAGAAAAACATAAGTACCCTCACTTTAAAGTAGTTACTTTACGAAATTTTTACAATTATATCACAATCTGCGACATACATATATATAACTTTCTATTAAATGGGTCGTCTATCTGTTTGCCAATTCCGCAATTTAAAAAAATCACACAACTTAAACAATACTTTTAATTTAAAAAAAGATTCATGTAATATATATATATCGTTTAACCCAGGTGTATTGGCTGCAATCAAATTATACATTCCAGCGAATTTTGTGATGAGACCTAGGCAGCCACCAATGTTCGTAGTACCTACCATACAGCAGGACCAACTTGCTTAAGAAGGCGCCGATGACACACAGGCCTTGCGAACACTGAACAAGATATGTCAACAAATTGACATTTTTATCTGTACTGTGACTGAATTCACAAGAACTGCATATTATATTATATGTTATGACAATTGAATATGTATATATAATGTGTTATGTGAACCGCGCTATCGTATTGATGACAACTGCAATGATAGCGATATTTGTAAGTTAATAAATAAATAAAAACTAATATAAAAACTAAAATAAATAAAAAAAAATTATTATATCGGCTTCAGATACGGTTACGGATATGAAATTATTCCGGATTATCCGTTAGTTTCGGATAGTTTCAGTTACGGATTTAGAAAAAAAATGATTTAAGTAAATGTAATCCCAAGAGTAAATGACTGACTGGCTATGTTTATGCAATAGAAACAAAAATAGTGCACAGAAGTACGCGCGCGGCTCGTGTGTCTGTCTGTTCGGCCCGGCAAAATCAAAAACCTATCATAACGTGTCTCATTTACATTCCCGTATCCGAAATTATTTTAAACTTGTATCGAGTTTTTGGCGGGAAATGGAAGGAGATGTTGTGCGGTGCAGTTTTATTCTCTAAAAATGTGTAAAATTACTCAAAAATGAACAGTAGTTGTAGGATATTGATAGTTTTTGAGTAGTAATTATGTGATTTTGTGAGAAGTGTGAACTGTATAGTCAAATATGGCCTTTCGAGTTATCAGAAGAACTCCGTTGAATGGCGTCGGCTGATAAGCTACAGTTCAGCTGAGCTATACATAGGCTTCAGAAAATGAAGAAACTATATTGTAATCTAAAATCTGTTACGTTTACAATTTTATTTCGGATATCCGATAGTTTCAGTTGCGGTTACAGAGCTCCATATCATCTTTGGTTCACAACATCAGGGGCGAAGCGAACACGTTCTGTAATTTTTCAAAAATTTCCACCAATAATTCAAAAGTTAGGGCAGGACATTTTACGACCTTGGGAGCGAACATCTTACCACCAGACACGGACTTGAATAAAAACTTACTAAGATGTCATTATGATTTTTAAATGCTTGTCTAAGCATAGCGACACACCTGCGGAACATTCCGCGCGGAGAAAGTTTGGCTAAACGCCCACAATGCTTTTTAAGTTACCTACGACACATCAGCGGAAATTCCGTCCAATCAGATTAGCACAGATCCTTTCATAGCCGAACTTTCCGCATGGAACGGTCCGCAGGTGTGTCGCTATTCTAATGATACCCAGCATGCCTTACCTTTATCACATAAATCTTATAACATTGAATTTTTGTTTGTCTAATGATAGTATTTATATAGAAAGCAAATTGTAGTTTTTTGTGATTAATTCTTTACATAATTTGTGTAGCGGCATATATACATATATATATATATATATATATATATATATATATATATATATATATATATATATATATATATATATATAATTATATGTACATATAATACACATTCCTACTTACCTAAATTTCACCCACTTGAAAACAATGGCTATGACATTTAACGACGTTTTTATAAGGATCTTGTTTTTACTCAAATGTTAACCCAATCCTGAAAATAGTAAACAATTAGGTAAAGATTGCTCTAATGCCCGATTTCTGAGGTTACCAGTTATGATTTCAATAACCGTTGATTCCATAAAGTTATTTAATAGTTAAACTTAGAGTTAACTGTCATTGAGTTTTTGAATACGTATACAGGGCGTTCCACTAGTAGCTCACAACGCCCAAAATGCTCCGTTAGCCGTTCCACCTAGCGACTGCGGTCGTTGTGGTCGTGGCGAAAACGTCACTAATGACGTCATCATTTTCAATCTCATAACGCTCACAACGACCCATGTCAAGAGGTGGGTCGAAGAGCCGTTCCACTTGGGTTTACGATTGTAACGCCGGCAAGCAAGTGGAACGGGATAAATCGCGGTCGTGAACGTGGTCGTTGTGAGCCCCTAATGGAACGTAGCGATGGCAGCGTTCGATTTTCTTCAAACAAAAACGTCAACAACAAAACGTCAAACAAAAGATATGGAAAGGATAAACGCCTAAAACGCAATTTTATAAGTTATTGAACTGATAGCGCTAACGAGCAGATAAACTACAGTTAAAAGTGCCTCAGAAACCGGGCATTAGTGCCTCAGAAACCGGGCACTAGTGCCTCAGAAGCCGGACACTAGTGCCTCAGAAACCGGGCATTAGTGCCTCAGAAACCGGGCATAAGACTAGCATCCATTAACCATTGAAAAAAGATCCACTAATCATCGAAAATAGAATCATATAAGTAATGTATCAACAAAACTTGACCAACATTAATGTTAATAACTATAATTCACAAACTGTTGAACTATACACGATAAGAACACAAATCAACATAGATATTCAATCTGTACGGTTTGTTGGGTTACAATAACATTAGAATATGGCCACCGATATAACAGCGAACTAAAAGGGATTTAGCGATGTTACACCCTACAGGGCGAAGGGTTTATGTTTACTGGAACAGGTCATTATATCGACCGTTGACTACCGAGACTTCTTAATCCGATCCATCAACATTTTAAAGTAGTACATAGAAAGACCTTTTATTTTTACAAGCTTTTATTTAACTTGCAATGGATGTATGTAGGTAAGTTCGGATGGAATCTAGCAAGATAAATTTGACCAACTTCCCGGTTTCCGATTAGCTGAAATTTTACACGCATATGTATATCGCGTGATAATGCAATAATATGGTACCTTGGAGCTGATCTGATGATGGAGTCGGAAAGTGGTCATAGGAACTCCTATACTAAACAAGATAGACCCGTCGTGTTTGGGCTCGTTTTACTTGTCTTGGCTAACACTCTGCTGCTACATGATATCCAGGATCTCAAAAGCTTGAATTTAAAAATCTTTTTAAAAAGCTTGTTGATACTATAAGTGACAATATGGATGAAACCAAAATTTAGTTCTATCGGTTTCAAATATAAATAACTTTACTTGAAACTTTTAATTTTGTTCTTTTATATAAAAAACCGGCAGAGACGGAGCCCTCAATTAAAATACTATAACTAGAATATGCCCGCGACTTCGTCCACGCTTGACTTTAATTTTCCGCGAGATTCCCGGGACACAAAGTACCGCAGCATTTAAAAAAATAATGTCATAGTGGAAACTGTGTCGGAATAAACCTATTTTTATGCACCCGAACAACTACAAGCCGCTTCCGGGAAAATTTCCGCGAGATTCTCAGGTTAAAAGTAGCGCAGATTTTAAATCTAAGAATTTGCTGTCAGTGTAAACCTTTATACTGGGTGATTGCTATCATTCCTTAAATACTGTTACAACTTAGGCTCCGACAAAGACAAATTTCACTTACAGATCTGTAAAAGCACATTTTATTACCTGTCGGCATTTAAACTAATTGTAATCCTTTTATGATCGTCTTCTTATATTCACTCATTTATTGGCATACGTTTCTAGTTATTGTGGAGAACAGCCTATTGTCCTCATGTACTCGTTTATGGCCGCTCAGGAGCACCACTAGCCACGTGTTGCGGATTATAAGTACAAGCTAATTCTAGGAAATTATGTCGACGTTGCCAGGCGGCACATTTGCATTTGTGAAGTATAAAACGATGGCCTGATTGAGAGAGGGGGCAGTTGAGCTACAACTACGATCTAGGCGTGACGTGTATACATTCGGGAATCTAATATTGACGGACTTTGCGCGTTTTATTGAATTACGACCTTCTGCATTACGTTTAGATTTGTTGTGTTCGGTTATATTTGTACCTGTGTTTATACGTGTTTGTATAGTTCTAATAAACTCTATAATAATTCTAACGGCATTTTAATTCGAGTCCCGCAACCTCGTAACAATACTTTCTTAGACAATGGTAAAGAATTTGGAAGAAGAGAAATAAAGACTTAAGTTTTACTTTAAACTACTGGGTAAACGCAACATGTGTTTACCTATCAACAAAACCTCTTCCAGTAGTCCTAATCCTTGCTTTAACGATCTGTAAAGGGATACGGAAGGGATAGGTGAAGGGCCTAGTGAACAAATTAAGGGTCCTAATGGTTATCGGCATGATCTAACCGTTAGGCGGTGTTTAACTCGCCCCGATGTCGCACGGGATGAATTTTAATGGCTCTACTGTCTTACACGTTTGGCGGTTCACAGTTTGTAGCGAATGCATATCGCACGCCTAATCCAACACTGACATACATACATACATATTGTCATGCCTGTTTCCCATTAGGGTAGGTAGAGGTAGGCAGAGACGATGGATTGAGGGAGGCCCACGCCTGCCAGGGCACGCGGAGTTGGGAATCCGTTGGGAGAAAATACGTTTCCGATATTTACTATACCAGGAATCGAACCCGGAACCTCTGCGTTGCAGTGAGGTATGCCGGCAAAGGCTTAGCCCGCTCAACCACAGAGGCCATCAAATTAGATTAAGCTTGCGATGTTATAAATTATAATGTAAGCTCTTTGATGTTGATAAAAAGGCAACTGTGTTTTACAACTTTTTATAACAATATTTGTACATTGTGGTCAACAATAATCGGTAGACAACGGTAGACGGCTTTTGTGGTTGAGCGGGCTAAGTCTTAGCCGGCCGAACTCACTGTTACGCAGAGGCTCCGGGTTCGTGTCCTGGCATGGTAAATTTCGGGAAACTAAGTTTCTGTTATTTACTATGGCCTAGGTGTTTGGCATCGGCCCCAGAGTGGTCCGTTATAATAGGTTGGGGAAAAAGTCTTTTCGCATATAGTAGGTATGAACAAGTAATAAGATCTCTTTGGCTATATCATTTGTATCTGGCTGGTTTTGGTATCATTAAAAAGTTTTAATTTTAAAGAAGACAATTCCAAATTCAAATTAAGAAAATAGGTGATTTTCATTTGTTTTTCCTATTGTTAAAATGAGTGAATCTAATGAAGAAATTCGATACATTTTAAAATATTACTACAAAAAAGGTAAAAATGCAACACAAGCCGCCAAAAAAATTTGTGATGTTTATGGACCTAATGCAGTATCTGTGAGAGTAGCGCAAATTTGGTTTAAGCGTTTTCAATCCGGAAATTTTGATTTCAAAGATGCACGTCGCTCCGGTCGCCCTGTTACGGACAAAATTGATGCCATTTTTTGAAAAAGTGGAGCAAGATCGGCATATTAGTAGTTACGATGAAGCTGGAGAACTGAGAATTGACCACAAAACGGTTTTGGTGCATTTGAAAAAAGCTGGGTATACAAAAAAGCTCGATATTTGGGTGCCTCATGAGCTCACTGAAAGAAACCTAATGAACCGTGTGAACTCATTTGTGATTCTTTATTACGACGTAATGAAACCGAACCATTTTTGAAGAAGCTGATAACTGGTGATGAAAAATGGATCACGTACGACAAGAACGTGCGCAAAAGATCGTGGTCAAAGGCCTGTCAGGCTTCACAGACTGTGGCGAAACCCAGGTTAAATCGCAACAAGGTGATTCTGTGTGTATGGTGGGATTGAAAGGGCATTATTCATTTTGAGCTGTTACCGCCAAACAGGACCGCATCGATTCTGAACTGTACTGCGAACAACTGATGAGATTAAAGCAAAAGTTGAGAGAAAGCGGCCGGAATTAATCAACAGAAGGGGTGTGGTTTTTCACCATGATAACGCTAGACTTCACACATATTTAGCCACTCAGCAAAAATTACGAGAGTTTGGCTGGGAGGTGTTAATGCATCCGCCGTATAGTCCTGACCTTGCACCTTCAGATTTTCACCTGTTTCGGTCTCTGCAGAATTCCTTAGGCAGTGTCAGGTTAACATCACGAAAGGACTGCCAAAACCACTTGTCGCAATTTTTTGATCAGGAACCCCAAAATTTTTATAGCAATGGGATCACGTGCCTACCTACAAGATGGCAAAAAGTTATCCAACAAAATGGCACTTACATACTTTAGTCAAATGTAAATAAACTTTATAAAAAAACCTTTTGAATTTTTATATAAAATGCGAAGAAACTTTTTCCCCAACCTAATATATTACCCATAACAAGCGTAAATTGCTTGCTTGAGGATATACATATGTGTGTTTGTCTGCCGATAAACATATATATATATAACCTCAAGCTAAGTTAGTTCCACTTGAAATATTCGTAATTATTTTTGAAATACAGAGTTATCATAAGCGAAGTCTGTGAATTTAAATCTTCAAAAGTGTGATAATATACGAGCGAGATGGTGAGCTATATGTAGGTAGCCTTTTAATACATAATTATATTAAGTATAAAATAAAACGCAATTCATTTTCACAGCAATTTTTAAACAACAATGTAAGTAATTAATTTTAATTTATATTTCAAAGCATTTTTTTAGACTCTTTTTTGTTTTAAATAGCACTTATTTTATTCTACAATTCAGCAATTTTAGAATGTACTATTAACAGTTTTGTTGCTAATACTTTAAAATATTGTTAGTGCGGGATTAATATAACAAAATACGTAACTTTGAGTACTGTTTTATTTCAATTCAAAACGAAGACTACTCGATTCACAGCGGGTTTGCAGTATTTATACAACGTTGACAGTCCAATAAATGTTATTTACTAAAACACATTTGATTCTTACAATGTAGATTTTAAATTATGTCGAAACAGAATAATAACTTTTACTTAATTTTTAATTACTTAGATAATAATTCCATAAAATACTGTAAAGCACATAACATTAGTTCAAATATTTGCCGTTATGCGGAGCCACCACACAAACGCAACAGGTGGCTACAAAAGTACCTTCATTATTTTAAAATATAAAGCAACTCTATAACTGTTTCAATTCTAGTATATCTACTACTCTATTGATATTACTCAACACACAAATTAATTATCAAAAGTTCATAAAGCAAATGCTAGTCTAAATATTTAACAACAGATGGAGCCACTAATACCAAACTGAGTAGGTGGCGCTACTAGTAACTAATGCTCTTAACAATACATTCCTATACAAGTTACGATACGTTCTGTTTTACATAATAACATAGTAATATTTCCCTTAGCCATCTTAAAGCAACTTGAGTATACCATATACACTACTTAGCATCCCATATGTAATTTGCAATTAAATTAACAAAATACGGTAATAAATAACAAACAGATATATCAATTAGCCGGTCGTCTACGCTGCGAAATTTCTGAAGACGTTTCGTCCTGTCACATTCATCTTGCCTCGAATATACGCTTTAATTATTCAAATTATTTCGTTATCAGTTTAAAGCAGTTTTCCGCCACCCCTCAAGGAAATTACGAAGGTATTTCGCAGCTATATTCACTCTAAAATAAAAGAAGATAAGGTTGAAAGTGTAAGAGAGTATTGTGCCCTTTTTTGTTTAAAGAAAAACAAGTCGTTTTTATCAAGTTTTACTTATAAAATTTAATTTCTTGTTTTTAAGGTAATTAACTTACTCATGCTTATTTAGTGAGAGTTTTTTTGTTGTCACTAATAAATTTAGATTTTTCTTTTCAATTTCTAACGCCATGGCGTATTCTTTCGTCATTTCGTATAGTCTGCACCAAATATTATGTTTGCTCTTAACTAAAACAGGACTGCGTAATAGACGATTTTGCATATAAAATCTGTTTTTACGTGGCTACCTGGCAGGTTTGTAGATGGCGAAAATAACCTATATGTGACACATTTTGTATCGATAAACAGAGTTGTATGCATTATTATTCATTTAGTGAAAAGATTTATTATGTCCTTGCGGTCTTATTCATATTGAGTTACAGTAAGTTTGTAGCCTTCTTTAAGGTTATTATGAATAAGACCGTTAATCTACGAATGGTAAGATATACTTCAAAATGAAGAAGACTAGAAGCTAACTGTACCTATATCATCTGGCAATTTATGTAGAGTTCTTAATTCTTCGATTTAAAAAAAAGTTTATTATTTATTTTCTAAATAAGAAAAGAGAATATTGAACAGTAAACATTATCGACATATACTGAAAGTTTGAATTTCGAATCCATAAGTTACGCCTAGATCTACGATAACGATTCTATCGAATCACGTTTATCGAGTACAGCATCGATACAGGATCAACAAGGTATCGATTTTGCATTTGTCACGACGCAGTTTGTGACAAATGGAGTTTTGGAATAGTTTGTATTACGAACTGTACCTAACCGTTATTGTTCTATTTATCGATATAGGTATAGACGAGTTATTTAACCTCGGCATCTCAACTGTTGAGACGTTGTTTTTAGCTACCCTCATGTCGAAAGCACGACTATCGTGCCATGGTAAAATCCCGAGTTTCCCTACGTTTTGTGTTAAATATAATGAAGAATTCAACTGATTTATTTTTTATTATTTTATAAAAAAACATTTTTTTATTATTTACCTCATTTTCCAAAAACAGTCCGACATATAAAAGAATATTCACTGGATAGCAATGTATCAACAAATAGAGTACGATGACCTTGTCAATGTAATTCTTTAGCGATGGGTTTAAAAAAAAACAGTGTAAAAAATATTATCCATTCGAAATAAAGAAGAAGAAAGAAAAATCGTTTATTTGGTCTTCACATAGCGAGACATATGACGATGAATTAAACGATGTAGGTATATACTATATACCAAAAAAAGTCTCGCGATGGTACCAAATAGGTGCAGTTCAGCATATGCCAGGCAACAGGTGCCTGACGTTGGTTTTCAACTGCACCCTAGGACGGACGGATGTTGCATTGTTATTTATTTATATATATAGTATGAGATATATAGTATTACATACATACTGATAAAATATTCAAGAAAAATGTTATAATATTATATGAAATGCATAATACATATTTATAGACAGAATAGTGTTGTAGAGGTAAAAGACAAAATCATTGATGTTTTCTAGCTTCCGTTGCTCATCTAAGAGGTAGTTTTTAAGTGCTTGCGAAAAGTGATAATTTAATTGTCTTAAAGGTGGTGGTATATTGTTCCATATCTTAGATGCAGCATAACGGAAGTTACCTCTAAAGTACTCTAAAGCATGTCATTTTATTTAACTGAAACGCTAGTTGTCGAGAACATTGTCTATCTTTGACTGCCCCCGCTCTGACTACCCAGCTGAGCTTATTATACAAGTACTGCGGCTCTTTGTATTTAAAGACACCAAAGAGAAGGCAAGCCAAATACAGTAGTTTCATTATCAGTACATGATGCTTATTTAGAAATAGCGATATGTGGCTTCTTAGAGGTACTAAAAAACAGAAGCGTGCACAAGCATTTTGAACACGCTGGATTAATCGATCTATCTTGTTTAATAGCCGAGGTCCATAAACTTTTTAATTATCTTTAAGTTCAATAACTCTTATAATTCATATCTGACGACTCTCTTCCATCTTTCAAATTTTCCTGCCATGCTCGACTATCCTACTTTACATCTATTGTCACACCACAAATCTTCATGTATCCTTCACACAGTACATGCATCTCTTTCTTTACCTACCTCTATTCTTATATCCATCAAGCTTTTAATTTACACACCAATAACTATACTCATGCCGATATTTCATTATGAATAGTTATAAGATATTCAAGGTTTTATGATAGAATTACGTATTTGGAGACAATAATCTCTATTATTTTTAAAACGTTACTTTCAAACTGCCACAAGTTCTCCATTAATTATCCTCTATTAAAGACCTTCAATTTGTCTGAGGGTGTGGGTTAGGAGGGTCCGGTTTACCCTAGTGCTTACTTGCCTAAAGATTTTTCTAAATCTTGAATATTAAAAGAAAACTTCACATTAGTTAGAACAATACGTGCGAAGCCACATTTGATAAAAAAAAGAAAATGGATATTACACTAAGATATTATTTTGTTTATTAATTTTTACTTCATAAAAATAAAGAGCAAACACATTTTATCTCGGCACACCATTGGTTAACACAGATCTAAGATGACTATCCGTAGATAAGTCTTAATTACTCAAAAAACAACACTATCGTATTTCGATCTCGGCATAGTGCCCGTATTTCATAGTTATGTTTGATGTTGTGGTCTAAAACACAAGCGGGGGCGACTTTATTAATTAAGTTATCTCGTATTAAAACGTTAAATCGACGAAAGCAACTACTTTATAACTATTTTAAGAACATTTAAATTCCATATTTGAGTATAAACATACAACCCACACAACAACACACAACACTAACGACAACTATTGATAGATAGATAGCTCTTTATTATTCATCATTATAGAAAACTTACAAACTAGTAATATTCTAACCTCTAAAAAGCGATCTCTTTCAGAAAACCCGTGGCAGGAATATCACTTATTTGTACCGGTGATGGTGTTATACATAATTGATAGTGGGCAATATAGAAAAAATAATTAAAACTAATAAAACCTGTCTGAGTTATGGTGTAGTAATCACGTAAATTTAGGAAAATGTTTCTGAAATTTATTTTATTAGTTAGAGAATAAATTCCAAGTGTCATTTCAAAAACTAATTCACTAAGTATTTTCTTAGGTTTTCATGATTATCAAGCATAATCAAAACTTATAAGCACGTTAATTATTGTATTAAGCACGATTATTACTAGTTTTGTGTAGATATTTGAATAATTCTATGGCTGGCCATTATTGACAAGTTGCTAAATAGTCAGATTAAAATGGAAAGCTAAACAAAATAGCACTTAATATACTATTTAAAAATTCCGCAGAAATTAAACAAGGTAATGTAGCCAGTTTTTTTGTCGACGTTTCCAACTGACAGCGGTCTGGCACTAGATTTTATAGTTTAATTTTTATGTGTTTTAGTGAGATAACATTAAATGTAGAAAGAAATACTAAACTCTTTTCTTCTTTATCTTGGACCACTGTGAAACCACACGCTGCGTCCGTCCGTCTGTCAGAGCAATGTTGACAGGTGTTAAACCGTACGAGAAACGAGCGGGCATTGGCGCGAGCAACGCGGGCAATGCCGCGCCGCGTAATTAGTTGAGTCATGGCGATTAAGTAATACTTGTTTTATGAACATTTAATCAACATAACTGAGCTTTCATTTAGTTTTTACGTAGTATATCAAAATTTTGGTAATTAATTATGTTTCATGCTTTTTGTTTTTTTTTTATATATTTAATAGTATTAAAATGCTAAAGGAGATTGTTTCATTTCGTATTTAAACTATAGTTTTATTTTCATATACATATTTCGATTCACTTATTATCGGAACTTCTTGCATTTTCCGATGTAAATGTACCTGTTTTGGACTTTGGAAGGAAAATCTGTATCTTCCCTAAGAAACACAAAATCACAGATCCATTATAATCTATAATATTGAAATAGAAGTGTGTCTATTATATGTTTTCCTTTCCTTGGATATGAACTGATTTTCATATTTACTAAAATAGCCATAGATTAGATTAATTCCGAAAATTCCTCTATATTTAAGACTATTGCAGTTGGAAAATTCTCTAAAAATAATACGAATATCTCCAATATTTCTATTACCGGCAATAAAGCATTTCATGAAGTTATATATCTCGTTTGCAAGGTACCTATTAAATCAATGTCATCCCAATAAGCTTGTGTGCAGTCGTCTGTCTGTCACTTATACGAAGAGGCATTGGTTGGGACTGGCACGAAAGACATTGGCTTAGGAAATTGTGGGTATCAAGTCGATTTCTAATACTCGATAAAAAACAATCAATCCTATCAATCCTATAGAGTAAATTCTGTTGAGTAAATAGTATCTAACCATAAACAAACAAAATAAAATACAAATTGAGAGCAGAGAAAGACATTTAATTAGTTATTATGTAATTACGTCTATTGAAAACAGTTCGTATCGTTTATTTAAAGTAAAAATTAGATTATCTGGCTTTTTGAGGGTCTGTGGCCAAATAGTAAAAATCGGAACTTTTCTTCACTACGGAACTCTTCACTCTGCGTCGTCTGCACTACCTTAGCCTATATTATTTTACTCTATCTATAAAATTAGTTACAATAAAAAAATTAACATTTATTTACATCACCAATAAAGGATTTGATTTGCTAATAATCATTAATATCTAAAATATACAAGCAAAGTTGTGGTAGCTTAGTAGCTAAAGGACTCGCATCTTATTACAATCACGTAGGTCCGAATTCTACCCAGTAACACGCACCGTTTAGGTAATCATTATGAACCTATATGCATATTTTACAACAATCACGCGCTGTAATGATATAGCCTACTTATAAATTCTGTCAATGATATAATAATAATAGCAAATTATTGTTAAAAAATAGTGAAATTCTCATATCATCGTACTCCTAACAATTCATCGACATTCATTAAAACAAAGCTATTATTTATAAGACTATGAAAATTGAGCACGATATTATTAATGTTCAAGACAAAAACAAAAGGCGTGACCCAATATGAATAATCATACATTCACATTAAGGAATTAGACGTTGCACGCCCAATAACTCTATCTTAACATCTATTAATGCTGCAGATTGAAACAGTCGTCAATAACCGTACATTTTATACACCTGACGCAGCATCTCAACATAGCAGGTTAATGTAGATTCACACGTGAACCTTAGGTGAGAGCGCTCCACCAGCGGCAAGGCCGAGAAAACGGATCAATTTAAAATGAAACTTATTCGTTCACGTAATAAGGTCAACATTCCCCAGGCAAGTGCTTTAGAGCACAATTAAGAAAGTATCCAATAAGGTTCCAGTATTGATAATATAATAAGAACTTTATTGTAATGGGTTAGAAGTTGTTTTGTTTTGAAGGACGATCGTCAACCGGTTGGTTCGGTCGCGAACTTTTACCTATAAATTTGTGTCGGCCAGTCGGCATGCTTACATTGCCAGTGTCTCGAAGCTCTCATAAAGATCATACGTACTGTGTTACAAGCGACTGGGAACATTTCTATTTCAATTAGTTTTTAAATACAATTGAAAAAATCCTAAGTAGATAGCATTCTATATGTAGAAACATAAAGAAAAATAATGATATATGTATGTACTTAAGTACAATAATTGATAAATTTATACTTTAGAAGATTCTTTTAATAGTAAAAGCTTTCAGTGATAACAGGTTCTTCTATTTTTTTAAATGACATTGTACATTTCACGTAAACATAAAAGAATCTAAGTAATACCTGTGATTAGATGCACATTTGGTAATAGGCATGAACATAATACAATGCTTTTATTTTTCTCATATAATCTCCAGAAGAAAGCGAAGCATTATATACGCGAGCGGAACCTCATGTAAAGTTGTAAATAAATGTCGCTATATTTCTGTATACATGAATCGTTATTTCCCGCTTCATCTTTTGAAACAGGGCACACATCACAATCATAGGGATTCTAATGCGTTTTCACGAGTCAATTAAAGCTAACATTATTTACAGTTCAAGACAGTTTTTATTTTGAAAATCTTCTTTTAACATAGTCTCGATATTAAGTTTCACTTTGTTACCTAGATGTCGATAATAACAATTCTTCTTAATTGTATGTACTAAAAATTTTTTGGGAATTTATTTATTTAGTTTTGGCTAAATATGAAATTGGAAAAGAAATCAATTTTTGACAAATTTAGACCGAATGAATAAGTATGTTTTAAAAAGGGATAGAGAAGCGTGTGTCATGTAGTCATATGCAGCGTTTTTTTTTTAATTGCGCGATTATCCTTATTATTATTTCTCGTTGACACGAATGATACTTACAAACTTATGACAACATTTTTGAAGTGAAACTTCTTTAGAATCGTTGTGATTTGAAAACTCTATGAAACAAAATTAGTAAAAAAGCGACACTAAAAAGAAATAAACACATAAAATTCAACCTTATTTCATTCACAATAAGACACATTTCTCTTTATCCGTTAGTATTATTTTCACTTTAATTAAAACTTAGAAGATTTCAAATGAATTTTAGCTCTATCTGTATATAAGTATACTTAAGGCAGATATTCTTTTATACGTAGATCAAAGGAAATTGTGCGTAACAGTGCATTGAATTTTGAACTATATATATGCTAGTGATTTAAAGTGTAATTTAGATTAAATATATAATATTATATCTTAAATATGAAATGTAATATTTTGCATTAAAATATAATTTTTGAGCTTGGTAAAAATATTATAAGAAAAATAAACCTTATAATTATCCTAATACTCCTGATACTTTATATTTATCTCATTCTCTTGTAGGCTACTTTTCAGAAGTTTCACATCTGCTGCGTGTGAAATGCACACACACATATTTTGAGCTAAAAATGCACTGTTTTTATGTTATTTCATATTATTTATCTGTTAAGTATTTGTGCCAATATCGCTTTCCGTCATTTTTTTTTATTGCCTGAAAGAAGCAAATAGGCAAACGGCCCACATGATGGAAAGCGGTTACCGTCGCTTATGGACGTTTGCAACATCAAGGGTGTCACCAACGCGTTGCCGACCTCTAAGAAATTTTATAGAGCCCTTCTTAAAAACCCCATGTCATAGCGCAATGACAAAACAGTGGCGGAAAGTTCCCTCCAGATCATTGTTATACACGGAATAAATACATTAAATAAATGCTAGGAAATTGTCATGTTTTATACATTTAAAATAATTGAAATTTTAAAACAATGAAGATGATGGGGTTTGTACCCAATTCTGTGGTTGATAACTCATTGGTAATATCTGGAGTTAAAAATGTTTATAAGTGACGGTAACCACTTTCCATCGAGTGAGCCTTAACGCCTGATTCACATTCGTTTTATTTAAGAAGCCAGTTAACTTGCGAAATTTGCGTGTTACTCCTTGTCATCATTTTTCTAGTTAAGTAATAAGTTGTCAATTAAGTAGATGTCTGTCCAAACGGTCGCCATCGGTCGGGCGTTCATCCCCAATTCATTGAGCCACTCCACTCATGTACGCAACGGTTCTCTAGAACATTTCTCTCACCCTCGGTGAGCATATAGAACTGAGATAATTTAAAAAAGTTATCTACAGAATGTCATAGCCTCATAGATTTTATACGAGCGTACCTACCTATGACGTCATAAGTAGGTACAAGTAAATTTAATCAAATAGCGCATTAATTATTGTTTAAAAAGTGATTAAAATTATTTCTATCGTGATATTTTAAAATTAGATGATAAATAGTAGATTGTTACATGAGAGGTGAAAGTGGCCTATTTAGGCACAAGATGGTTTGGCGCACGAGCGTAGCCAAGGCGCTAATAATTCGAGGGCCTATCACCCGAGGTTAGAATTCTGCTTCTCATTTCGAATATGAGGAAAGTATATAAAACTGATCAGCTATTTAAAAAAACTAGGCGTTAAATCCGTATCTAAATCTAATGAAACGTCATCACGTACGTCACATATGAAACGTCAAGTAATTTTTTTTTCTGTAGCACTCTACCAGTCAGTATTTTTTTACACTGATGGTGATAAATATTTAGCTCGAATTTATCTAAATTAAATAATAATTTAGTGAAAAGTAATTTATAAGTATAAAATGATGTTACAAAATTGTTGATATTTTTTATTACAATTTATGCTGCGATTTAACAGTGGCTGTAAAAAAGTTGGGAAATGAATCGCATGTATTATGAAAGGTTCACATAGTTTTCTACATTTTTTGACAGCAGGGAGTTTTGTTTCCCACGGACGAAAAGTGCTGGTTTCATCCCTGTGATTAGGGAACTCCAAGCGTGCTCTCATAATATAAGAAATGACAACGTTATTTTAACGCCTGTTCTTTAATATGTAAAAATAACATTGATTATAACACGTGTCCGCATCCCTATTAAAAATATGATGATAAGGGCTTAACTCTCCAGTTTCGCAAGTTAACTTGCTTCTTATCTAATGCAAATGTAAATCAGACTTTAGCCTGTCTGCTATACTTAAGTTTAAAAAATAATTATATTAGCTTTTCTATAGAAAATGTTAGTACCAAATACCGATGCAATAAGAAAGCTGTTATTAATGTTCTTGGCCCATGGGACGAATAAAATATCCACTTGGCCCCTCGTTCGCCCATTTGTCTCTATCCTTTTCGAATAAAGCTAAGATTTAAGAGGTTTTATTTACTGGCCAGAGGGAAACGCACATGAAAAATTCATAAAAAGGTAGTTCAAGAAAAGCATGGCTTTTAGAACTGTGTACACTGTATGCAAAAAATGAGTTATTTCTTAAAATGGATTCCTGTTGATTCCTGAATACAAATATTATCAACGAGAATAAAAATCAATCCGTGTGTTATTTTCACCACCATAAATTACAGGTTACAGGGTTTTACAACTTTAGAAGCTCAATCTCATAATCTACTCGTATTATCTATAATATTATAAAATTGTAAAAGTGTAGTCTTTTTTTAGATTTTTTGTGTTTGTCTGTTTGTTCGGGATTCACGTAAAAACTACCAGGGCGATTTTGATGCGGGTTTCGCTGATCGATAACAAATTCCCGGACTTAAAATCTGCGGTACTTTATATCCCGAGAATGCCATGGAAATTTTCCTGGGAGTGCTTTAAAGTTGTTAGGGCATGTATAAATTAGCTTATTCCGTCAAACGTGGACGGCGTCGCCGGCGAATCCTAGTACTATAAGCATTTATAAAATCTTGATATCATAATAAAAAAGTCATTAAATTATTTTTATAATTTTTCAAATCTAATGACCTTTTATTACCAGTATCAGTGTCATATTGTTTTCATATCAAAAAATACTTCAATTATACTCGCGAGCCTCTAAGTACTACCAGTAGGTACTTGCGGAACAAAGAACCATCTATATAATCTTTGAACTCATTTTTTCGTCTTTCCCCAAAAACCATATTGTTATGAATTTGTAGGGGATTTATAGGATGTATATTTGAAAATGTCGTTGAAATTATCACAAAGTTTATTAGAAGTACACACACGTAATTCAAAGTTATTATAAGTATTGCCGAATACAACAAAAATAAACCGTAGGGCAGAAAATCGTTATCACATCAAGCGCGCAAAGTTCGTCGTTATAAGATACTCGCTCCGAAAGTGCACTAGGTCACCCAGCACGCCTCGTTCGCAGTCAGAACACGACTGGCGCATTTCCCGACTGACCAACCCTCATCCATTTGTAAATTAGACATGGCCTCCTAGCAACATGCCGCCTACTGGTTCTTGAAATCGTTAAATGGTCTGCTTAATGGCTTCCAAGAATTCGAATGAAATACCAACAGAGGACAGAAGGTTTTATGACGTCTTACGACGGCCTGAACAAAAAGATTAGCGCGAACAATAGATCACTCAAATTCAAAGGGGTAATAAAACACATGCAAGGGCCGGTTTACATCAATATCTTATACCTTTTCTCAATTATTTCGTGCTGGCAGTGTATTTTGCCTTCTATTCTGACCTACATTCTCAATCACACCACAAATCTTTATGTCATCCTTCATACAATCCTATCGCTGTTTGGATCAACAATCATCAATGTAGCATGTATGAGACATCCGAAATTAATTTCACAGATACTCGCGAGATAGTGTAATAATAAGTAAAACGAGAATATCATTAAAACTTGCATATTTTTGAATAACAATAGAATTATAAGGCGAGAACTTGTTAGTTTATTATCTGACATAAAACTTGATACGCTTTAAGAATAAGACCATAAAATTTTGTGCCACCATATTCAAAATCAGAATGTAAATGGTGAAAAACACAATTCTAACACTCAAATATTTACTACTTTATTCCTTATCAAAGGGTATATGATATTTTATTTAGATAACATGAGGAATATTATAATATTGTCATAAATAAAATAATGTACAACATTAATTAATAATAATGTATAATGTAAACTAGACTATATATGCAAATTAAAATTAAACAAAAAATATAATAACGAAAATTACATATAGTATATATTATATGAGTACTTGAGGAATTAAGTTTGGTCATACAGAGTTTCATGTCCTATTTCACCCCCTTCAAGATTTTTGCGACAAAAGCTAACCTATAAATTCTATTTTTTGTTTATACAGGGGAAATCCGATTGAGAACCATAAGCCGCGCTAGGGGGAAAGGTCGCGGCCCATGTGTGAATTTCGCCAGGTCGGGGTGGCACTAGCACCTCACGTGTGATGTGCTATTGCCACGCCGCAGTTCGGGATACCCACTAAAACCCCTGTCCGATCCTCGAGTGTCCTTTGTCTGGGCTGTGGGCTCGCTCGCGCATTCATCTCTAGCCCGGATGGACGGCGGCCCGCCCCTTTGCGGGCTCGCCTCACCATGTAGTAGCCAGAGATCTGGGTCTCTCCGGCTACCTCGATCTCACCTCGAGGTGAGAGGGGGCGCGCCGATCGGTGCGCGTCCCTCCTCTCCGTCCTTTATATGCGGGCGGGTCCGGTTTCCCCGCCAGTCGCCTGCATGGCCGTAGCTTACGGCGGCTGGAGGTCGTCATGGACGACCCTCCGTTGCCGCCGCCGGCTCTGGCGGGAGAGGAGTGTAGCGGAATGCTCCTTCTCCCGCTTCGCCGCCTCCTTCGCGGACATGACAGTCTCGCAGAAGGAGGCGGCTGCTTCCCACGCGTCGACGCTCTCAACCATGGCCTCACCACGGCCGGGAGAGACAAATCCGCTCCGATGGCCGCAATGGCATCACGGCGCTGCTCATCCCATCTATTATAGGCTAGCTTTTTTTTAAGGTTTATTAAGTTCCATTGAGTTGTTTCGCCGTAAGATAATGTCGGTTAGGTCGTAATATATAGAAAATTGAACAATCAACGTCTTGTTATTTAAAACCTACTTTTTAAACTAATTACAATAAGAGAAAATAAAAGTAAATTATAAACCAAATTACAAATAAATACAACACTACAAAAAAAAACTTAGAAATTAAATACTATATTATAAATATATTTTCAAGTAAAAAATGTAGTCCAGATCGGTGTCGGTAGGGAGCGTTCCCAAAATGCTGGCGGCATTCCCACGTTATATGGCAACGCTAATCCGTTGCCCTAAATATAGGCCAGCCCTTTGGTCACGCGAGACTTCTTACAATCACCTTGAAAGGTCTCGATAAAGTTGATAAACCTCACATCCACATACCCCAAAGTCTTAACCCCGAAAGCCACAAATATGTATCCGTCACCGATGAATGCATATTTGGGGCGTTTCAGGGTTTCTTGAAGTGTGGCAGCTTCTCCAGCAGTAACGGCTGTATTTGGTGCTTTTTAAACTTAAATCAGTCATAAATTGAAAGCCCAAATTAGCTCCTTTTCAATTGATCGAAATTCACAAAGTTACAAAATGAAAAGAAACTAATTAGGATTTTTAATTGATGACTGATTTAAGATTAAAAAAGATTTTTTATATAAAAAGACGTTGTAAATTTTTATTGAGATTTTACGTAAATACAAAAACGAACTGGTGGCGCTAACTGTGATTGCAGAGTGTTATAACTTACGTTATTAACAGAGCGATGTTCTTCTTCCATGATACTACTACATGACAAACAGACGAACGAGCTCACAAATACCAACAAAGCGGACAAAGCGCTATGCATCCATATTTATCATACGTACCGCTAAAGAGTGGAACTTTTTACCGTCATCTGTTTATTCTGAAATATACAATTTAGATGTCTTATAGTCTCGCGTGAACAGTTATATTCTAAGTAAGCATAGTCCATCTTAGACTGCATTTCCAACTGATATCAGATGCAATGTCGGTCAAACGCGAACCTAAAAATATAAAAAACTACACCCTTAAGCGTTACTACCCTCACTGATTTTCGGACCCTCCTCTAAATCAGGGTAGTATAAGAAAAAGAGAGCCCGAAACTTCAGCTAGGCCATTGCCTCCCTCAGCACCGGGTCCCAAATCTGTGTAGTATTCTCTCTTTTTTTTCACCATTTCCAATTGTTGGAGGTAGTCACAATATGTCCTTTCCTTCCATACTTCTCTATTCTAACATACATCTTCTGTCACACCACAAATCATCATGTCATCCTTCACTCCTCTATTTTGATTTACCTTTCTAACTGTATCCGTCCGTCTTCCAGTTTAAGATTAATTTTGTCATGTCATTTTCATCCCTCTTTACATGACCATACTCCTCTATCATAGGTTTTCAATCAAGGGTGCAATGTATGTATGCAACTTTATACATTTATAAGTGTTTTATTATTTACAACCAACTCAAAAGGTGTTAGAACTTTTACGACACACAAATCGAAAATAATTAATTTTATTATGATCTTAAATTAATTGATTAATTTACGGTTATAAATGTATTAATTATACACAAATTTGTTGTATTATAAAAGTAATGCAATGATATATTAAACGGTAATAATATTTGACAGAACTATTCATTAGTTCACGTGTAATTTGAGATTTTATTATATTATCATGTTTTTTATGAATCTCTAAAAGAAACGGTAACTTTATACATTTATGGGGGCGATTAGACGTGTTTAACTTATAGCCGAATTATATAGATAATCGATTTAAGTAATCGAATAGTTTTATATCGATTATTATCAATTTCTTTTAAAATTGGGTACTATTAGTAGGCATGTCAAGGGGCCTAAGGCAGCCGGTTTCGCAAATACGTTTCGAATATGATAACTATCAAAATGACTGTGTGTGAGAAA
Organism: Dendrolimus houi; assembly: GCA_039645545.1. Lineage (NCBI taxonomy): Eukaryota > Metazoa > Arthropoda > Insecta > Lepidoptera > Lasiocampidae > Dendrolimus > Dendrolimus houi. The sequence goes on from CM077131.1 coordinate 5,475,693, forward strand.
CGTATGCTTATGTCTTTCACCTATTAGTAGGGGAGGCCAAGCGGGGATTTTGGGATTTACTCGATTTCCAATTGCAATTTTTTTTCAAACCGTCAGATTAAGGAAATTCCTCCACATAATTGTCAGATTATGGGTCAGCACCTCAGATCATAGAAACTAAAGGACTAACTAGATCTCTATGGTCAGCACGATAAGGACATCAAGCTGAACCGTCTGTATATTAATCTGACGCCCTTGAGTATTTCAATGTTACGTTTTTTTGCATTTTCAAAATTCGCCCATGACTTTTGGTCGCGTCCAAGTCGTCAGTATTTTGAATAGGAGTTCCTTTAGGGTTTACTTAACATCCCTTTTGAATATCTGACGCGCCTGAGTATTTCTGTGCGACTCTTTTTTTTTTAAACCTGTACACGCTCCCCCCACCAGTGTAAGGGCATACATCATGTACTTTCTTTATTTTTAGCGTCTAATCTTCACAATCCAAAAGGTCCCCGCGACGCTCGAGTAACTCCACATTTAGCATCTTGGGCTCCCCTACTATATCAATATATCTAGATATGTGCCAATTTCATCGAGCGATTCTCCAAGAAGCGACCGGGGGTATATTGAATATTAGTTGATATCAATATTATTGGCTCTACCTTTGGCGCATTAGTCGTGGTAACTTAATGGCTAGTACACGCGTTCCAAACTCAAAAGGTGCGAGTTCGAATCCTGGCGGGAACGCATGCACCACTTAGGCAGTTTTCTGACCTAATGTGCATATTGTTACAATTAATGTATGTGCTAACAACGGTGAAAGAAAACATCGTGATGTGAAACCTGCACATCGAGATAACCGATGTGTCAAATCTGTCAAGCCGCCTTGGAAAAGCGTGGTCGTTATACTATCCGTTCCCCAATAGTGGGAGTCTCGAACCCAGTAGTGAGACGTTTATGGGCTGTTATTATATATATATTATATTAACACTATAATCGAAACTTTATTTCTTAAATAATAACAGACGACTTCGCAATAGATGTATTATAAAGTAATAGTATCTTAAATTACTAAGCCTTCTACAGCTAATTATTTATTTAGTTTTAATTTTTGTTTGTGATTATTATTATTTATTTTTTAACAAGAACAAGCTTAAGAAATAATATTAGGTTGGGGAAAAAGTTTCTTTGCATTTTATATAAAAATTCAAAAGGTTTTTTTATAAAGTTTATTTACATTTGACTAAAGTATGTAGGTGCCATTTTGTTGGATAACTTTTTGCCATCTTGTAGGTAGGGACGTGATCCCATTGCTATAAAATTTTTGTGGCTTCTGATCAAAAAACTGCGACAAGTAGTTTTGGCAGTCCTCTCGTGATGTTAACCTGACACTGCCCAAGGAATTCTGCAGAGACCGAAACAGGTGAAAATCTGAAGGTGCAAGGTCAGGATTATACGGCGGATGCATTAATGCATTAACGCCTCCCAGCCAAACTCTCGTAATTTTTGCTGAGTGGCTAAAGATGTGTGAGGTCTAGCGTTATCATGGTGAAAAACCACACCCCTTCTGTTGATTAATTCCGGCCGCTTACTCTCAACTTTTTGCTTTAATCTCATCAGTTGTTCGCAGTACAGTTCAGAATCGATGGTCCTGCCTGGCGATAACAGCTCATAATTAATAATGCCCTTCCAATCCCACCATACACACAGCATCACCTTGTTGCGAGTTAACCCGGTTTCGCCACAGTCTGTGAAGCCTGACCGGCCTTTGACCACGATCTTTTTCGCACGTTCTTGTCATACGTGAACCACTTTTCATCACCAGTTATCGGCTTCTTCAAAAATGGTTCAGTTACTTTACGTCGTAATAAAGAATCACAAATGAGTACACGGTTCATTAGGTTTCTTTCAGTGAACTCATGAGGCACCCAAATATCGTGCTTTTTTGTGTACCCAGCTTTTTTCAAATTCGCCAAAACCGTATTGTGGTCAATTCCCAGTTCTCCAGCTACATCGTAACTACTAATATGCCGATCTTGCTCCACTTTTTAAAAAAGGCATCTATTTTGTCCGTAACAGGGCGACCAGAGCGACGTGCATCTTTGATATCAAAATTTCCGGATTGAAAACGCTTAAACTAAATTTGCGCTACTCTCACAGATACTGCATTAGGTCCATAAACACCACCTTTTTTTTTTCGCGGCTTGTGCTGCATTTTTACCTTTTTTGTAGTAAAATTTTAAATGTATCGAATTTCTTCATTAGATTCACTCATTTTAACAATAAGAAAAACAAATGAAAATCACACATTTTCCTAATTTGAATTTGGAATTGTATTCCTTAAACATTAAAACTTTTTAATGATACCAAAACCAGCCAGATACAAATGGTATAACCAAAGAGATCTTATTACAAGTTCATACATACTATATGCGAAAAGACTTTTTCCCTAACCTATTATATTATGCACCTGCAGAAAATATACAACTGGCACGCCTATGCAAATTTGCCATCTCACTCTTCGGTGTATATGCTTTTCAACAAGGGTTGCTCTCGGTTTCCTTGCAATCCATAAATCAGATCTTGACTTGGTGACTATGGTACCATGTCGCGAGTAAAAAAATATTTCAAAATCGGTCCACAATTGACGGAGAAATCGCGTAACATGCCTAAAAAAATAAGCGCCTGTAGGAAATGTAATACTGGCACGTATATACAAGGTTTTTTTGGAAAAATTTAGGCTCTCGGCGTTTTTTAATAAGGGTTACTCTCGCTTTCTCTGGGATCAACTCATCAGATCCTGACTTGGTGACAATCGAACCGCTTCGGTACCATACACACTTACGAATAAAATAAAATCAAAATCGATTCACAATTCACGCAGAACTCGCGTAACATGCTTATCAAAAACTAAGCGCCTGTAAAAAATGTAATATTTACTCGCGTATACAAGCTTTTTCCCAAGAATCTAGGCACACGCCGTTCTTTGATAAGGGTTATGCTCAATATCCCTAGGATCCGATTATACACTAACGAGTAAAGAAAAAAAAATTAAAATCGGTTTACAATTGAGGGAGATATCATGTGACGAAAAAGTTCGATAAAATTTTCATAAGTTTCTCTAATTCCTTGGAATCCGCTCATCTGAGCGTGACATGGTGGCATAGGGACCATTTCGAGAGTATAACCTTTTGATTAAAAGAAAACTTTTGAAAATCGTTTCACAATTGACCGAGAAATCGAGTAACGAACATACAAAAAAAAAACATACAGAAGAATTGAGAACCTCCTCCTTTTGGAAGTCGGTTAAAAATAAACAAGTTGGCGGTAGGCAAATAAAACTTCAACAATAGACATTGACACTTGACATCTTTGTCTTCCATAATCACGGCTACCGAAAAGTAGCCGAAACGTTAGAATTATAACAATGAAATAAAATATCGCACTTAAAACCGTTAAAACGTAGTTTTATTTTGTGTGCTAGTCGTAAAAATTTAATATAATACCAAACCCACTTACTTTTACATATAAGTATAATATTTCGTAAAAGCCCATACATCTTATCCCGACACTTACTATGTACGCAGTGTAAAGGTTCCTCTAACTAAAAGCTTAATTTTTTATGCACCCTTAGGGCTTTTTTACACGTACGACTGTCGTTTGCCAAACAGCGCCGAGTGTGTTACCATTATTTATGGCTACAATAATTTTGGGGACGGCTAAAGAGATTGAAAAATGTTATGTTTGTAGTAAATTGATTTTGTTCTATTGATTAACATAATTGAAATATGTTTTTATTTCTACGGTATTTTGCCATGTTTTAAATTGCGTTTTAACGGTTGAAATAGTAGATGCCATTAATTTGTCTAAAATTAGTAGTTTTCACCAATTAATTGACTTATTGTTTCTGGAATTCAATAATGTATAAATAGTTCATGTTTTCAAAATGTAAATGTTTCGAGCAAATCATATACGTTAATTATTAAGAGGGAAATGAATAATGTACCCGCCACGTGTGCCCAAGGCGTATTAGTGGGTTTCATTCGGTTATCTCGATGTGCAGGTTTCATCGTGATGTTTTTCTTCATCGTTTGCACGTGATTGAAAACAATATGGATATCGTGTTAGAAAGCACTTAAGAGGTACATGTTACCCGGCCTGGACTCGAACTCACGTAATTTTAAAACGCGAGCGCGTTAGCCACTATTCCAACACAACTACTTATGTAGACGTGTAAATTAATAACTTAATAGTATGCTACAAAAGTTCACACCCACTAATGCGCATAAAAAATCCAACTTAGAATGATCCCCGAAAATATATCCCCACAATTTCCCGAAAAACAAGAGGAAACTATTTTCGTCGAACAAAAAAATGTTTCCGGGTAAAGATTTATTGGGAACCTCACTCACGGTCCTCCTCAGAATAAAATGCGTGAAATGAAGTGTTTCCCTCTGCCCTCTTTTAAGGCGCAGAATATTTTATAAAGGACGATTTATATTTAAAAAACACACGCATAGCTACACAACAAAAATGTTTCATTTTACTCCTAATTAAATCAATTGAATGTTAAGTTTAGCTCACTAAATTCAGAGGGCCTGAATTTGATTTTTCATAGGATACATAAGACATAAATGTACTTTAGACTGAATGCTAGTGGAATGAGCTCTAGATTTGCCAGTTTTTCATAATATTCTACAACATGAACTTAACTTGCTTCTTTCACATTTGTCTGCCGAATTAAATTTTAAAATATGTATAAAATTATCTTTATGCATATCCACGAAGACGTGTAGCTAGAGGCTTATTACAACAAAAACTTCACCTTCGCTGTATATTAAAAAAATTAAAATCAATACAGCGTAAACTACACCATGGTTTGTTGGTAACCCCCCCCCCCACCTCTCAATAATTAGCACCCTATAAATTTAATCTAAACAGTAAGAATAATAAAACTACGTTTTAACGGTTTGAGGCGCGGTATTTTATTTGATATTTATTTCGACGTTCCGGCAACTTTTCGTAATCACGGCTACTGAAAACTGGTCAAAATGTTGGAATAAAATATCGCATTTAAAAACCGTTAAAACGTAGTTTTATTACGGGTACTAGTCGCGAAAACTTAAGAAAATAAAATAGTAAGAATATTTTTGAATATTGTATAGCTAAAGAACAAAAATAAAGAAAGAAGAAAGAGATACTTTATTTGAAGAAATAGCGACGTTATACACAGAGCATATTTATAAAATATTAAAAGATACATTCATATCTGGTATAAATTGACGGAGTACCCATCATTGTGGAGTGCCAACAATGATATAATTACTATAAATATAATTGTTGCATAATATTGTTAATATTAAATTAAATAACTTTATGATTAATGTAAAAAATAATCCGTGAAACGATCTTAGTCGAATAAGTGTGAGTACGCTTTTACATACGATAGCATATTTTTATTGCTCAATTAATTTTGAATATTCTTCATGATTTAGATATTTCTTTAATGGATTTTATATTCACTATTTTACTATGATTTATTGAACGTTTTCAAGTTATAATTAGTTGAAATATTCTGTTGACAATTTAATTTAGCTCATTAGATTTTATAACTAGGAATATAAAAAATACATAGTGTAACAAAGCACAAATAGCAAAATTTATCAATAACTAGTTCGCATCCACAAATTCAGTTTTATGCTATCTATTATTTTATACTTTAACATTTACAAAATAATGTACTTGATGTCTACCAAACATACCATACAGTAATATTTATGTATATTACAGGCGTCAATGCAAGACATTATGATATGATGATGTTGATTGTTACATGTATATATAATATAACTAGAGTTTCGCCGCGACTGGGCCGCGGGACAACCTCTGGTGCGTACCTCTTGTTTAAAGAGCAGGCGGTACAGGCTACATTGTATTATTTTTTATGTATTCCCCGGAAGATTCACTTCATTTTATATCGCAAACTATCCCATTTCCCGTCTATCTGTAAACTACATAAATGACAAAAAAGACGACATAGATAATATGGACGAAATGGACAAAATGGACTAATTGGACGAAATGGACGAAGTGGACGAATGGGATGAAATGGACAAAAATCACAAAACCTGTCCTAGTCTCCGGGATAACCTTTACATAAATCTATCACATTAACCGGGATGAAAAGTATCCCTTGGCCATCTTCGATATTAAAACTACATATATACTGAATTTCAGGCAAATCGGTCCAATAGTCTTTCCATAAAAGGATGACAAACAGAGAGATAAATATATTTTTATCCCAGAAACTATCCCATTTTTCGGGATAAAAAGTATCCGATTTCCGAGTTTCAGCTAAACCGGTAGGTAGTTTTTCTGTGAAAACGGAACAGACAGACAGAAAGACACAGACAGAGTTACTTTCGCATTTATAATAATAATAGGGATTTTGAAGAAAAAAATAATGCCACCAAGTAGTTACAATACAAATAGTTACAAGCTCCTGCACTGACGCTATGTAAAATTTATATCAATAGTGCTTGTACCATTTGTAGATATTGGCGTACACAAACACAGGGCTAATATCTGTGTATATAATATATAAATCATAATGGACGATCTACATCTTTGCGAGTACTTCGCGAGAATCTCCTGAGAACAGCACGAGAATGTAAAAGGGGTCCTGGTGATCGTAAGTTCTCGTGAACTTCTCGCGAGAATGTAGATGTGCCCATAATACTCATAAAGTATCAAATATTCAAGTGAACGTACGTGGTCACTCAATAACAATAAAAAGGTCCACCAAAAAGCATTCGCGTCACGTTTCTCCTCTCTTGTCGCCGGACCCATTGCTGAAATTGATATACATTACTCCCAAACATAATAAACTAAAAGACCTTATGCAATCGCATTAAAGTTCATTTTCCTTAACAATGAGTATAACTGAATTTTTATACTGGAGTACGCGTTCCAACCAGAATCTCTTGAGCTCTGTCAACGCAGCGAATTTTCTGTTTTTGATAGATATTTCTAGGACCAAAACAGGACTTGTAGGTCAAGATTCAGCGGTTGACACTTTCTTGACCGTGCATTTTCGACCTCACTTTGACCGTCTGGTACCAATTGCTTGAAATATTATTGCAATGACAGTGACTTGGGGGTGGGTGTCTGAAAAGTGATAAAGTAAAAAACTTATGTTGTTTGAATTGAAACGGTGTTTTTCATTCACAAAATGAATCGGCCAATAGAGATACGATCTCATGTTCTCGTATATTTTAACATTATTCACATACTAGGACTCGCCCGCGACTTCGTCCACGTTGGACCGAATAAGCTAATTTATACGTGTCACTTGATATCACTCCCAGGAAGAAACCCGGGATATAAACAACCGCTGATTTTAAGTCTGCGAATTTGCTATCGATCAACGAAAACACCATCGAAATCGGCCTAGTCGTTTTTGCGTGAATCCCAAACAAACAGACAAACATGAAAAATCAAAAGACTACACTTATACAATTTTATAATACTATTGACAGTTTGATGGATAAAAAGCAGACCTAAAAATAACATCTTATCATCTTACTTTTGAAATATCATGATATATATATATATATATATATATATATATATATATATTAATACTCACGTATTAAGCAAAAACTTTGTACCCCTTTTTACGAAAATTGCGCGGACGGAGAAGTATGAAATTTCACACACTTATATTTTATATAGGGAATAAGTGTAGAATGCTAATATTTTTTTTAATTATGCATAATAAATACATTAAATCAATAAAAAAAAATTACATACACTACCATGTATTTGACACACGCACGTATATGTGTGTTGTGTATTGTTAAAGTCAAATTAACAGTGTAGCCTTGGTGAAATGTGTGATTATAGAAGTATAGTCTTTGAGATTAATTATTAGGATCTAATTTCGACCACGGGCGACCACTAGTTTTTATTAATTAGTTGTTTAAACAATAAAATAAAAATAATCAATATTATGATATTTCATTCGTTTTACTTATACCAACATATGACGTCCTAAGCTAGTACACTCGTACAAAATCTGTGAGGCTGCGATGTAGAACGACGTATAAATTGCTAGATTAAAAAAATACCGAATTCCAATGTGATTTTTTACTGATCGATAGCAAATTTAATCAAAAAGATGTGATTTTTCTATCTCGGGAATCCCGCGGGAATTTTCCCGGGAGTGGTTTGAAGTTGTTCGGGTGCATAAAAATTAGCTTATTCCGACACAGTTTTCACTAAAACGATAACTTACATTATTTTTTTAAATGCTGCGGTATTTTGTGTCCCGGGAATCCCACGGGAATTTTAAGTCAAACATAGACGAAGTCGCGGGTAGTTCTAAATAAAAAGATCATCAAGAAGTATCTTTATGATTTTTTAGAATTAATCAACGACTTATATGCGTATGTACTTTTCAACAAAATTCTTACACGCATGCCGGCCGCCCTTAATTTTTATTTTTACGCATTTTCATTACATCCTTATTTTCTTTCAATAACGTATTAGTTTGAAATTTTATATTCTGGAAAAAGTTTTTTAACTTTCAAATAATAATTGTATCGAAACGAATAAGGTTTTTCTGTCCATCTACAATATATATTTTTAAAGATACCATATTTCTTTACAAAAAATAAAATCGGGCGGTTTTAGTTATCAAATTTAAAAAAAATATATGTCGAACTTATTACTTTATTGAAGTAAAGAGGTGATTTGTTCTCATAGAATACATCTGCTAAATTTCGTCCATACAAATTTAGTACTTCCTGGGAAAAATAATTGGGGTTATACCTACACATACTTAAACAGACAAACGGATATAATGTTAGATATAGGTTCCATTTTATCCAAAGCAGATGCGGAACATTATAAACCCACTGTCACATTCATACAACTATACCAAAATTAACACTAAAACCAAAAGCCTATCTTTGATTTATATATAAGATAGTAACCCGTTCATGCCGGTGGGGTAAAACGAACCCATGTTACAATTCTACAACACCCGATGTTGTTCTAAAGATACACGGCCTTACACGACGTAGGCGGTGTCGGGGGCGTAGCCTAGTGATATATGATACGACGATTGTATCTGTTTCAATTAATTAACATACATCGATATGCACAGATTATTTAGCGTGCAAAATGGTTGACTAAAATAAAAGAAAACAAGTTTTTTTGATATGTGTGAAACTTTAAATTATTCTTTTGATATCTTAATAGAGTTTTTTATTTCATTATGTTAATTTATATAAATTGACTGTAAATTAATAAATGCGGTCACTTTTATTTTTGTAACCGTTATTACTTCTAAATTCATTAGAATAGATCTATTTCAATCTTTTTGGTTATTTCATTTATATTAGTAGTATAGTGGGTTGTTCTGTGGTTAAAAAAAGAATAAAATCAGGCCAATGTGTGTGTAAATTCACGCACATGTATTCCCTTGAAGCACAACCGTCTCTCGTTTCTGTCAATTGGCTAACCATTTATTTAATTGGTTAGCTAAGGCTATTCAACATTTTTTACTTGAAACAATTCTTGTTGCATTTATTTTGTAAGTATGCCTCGCTGAAGTACCCCTATTTTTTTGTACTTCTCTAAACCATCGTGTAACGAAATATAGAATAGAAGACACTTTCCTACCAAATTTTATCAATATGGACCTAGTAGTTTCGATAAAATTTCGGTAAGACGTAGACGCTCATAAAGATTGTATAAGAATTTCGTTTTTACCAAAATATCAGCGGAATCCTAAAAGAGCTAGATTTTAACAAAGTCATCATTATCAATATTTTCTTTTTTATATGATAGAAATACTTGCGTCAACTACGAGATTGTGAACGTGAAAATATCGTGACAATCAATTTTCACGTTGCCTAGACTAACGGTACAATTCTGAAATCAAATTCGTTATGAATCAAGCCATTATTGATTCGTGGAAACGATACCTTGTTGCAGATTTTTCTTAAACTGCAGTATCCATAGTTATTTCATAAATTTTTCTACATAACTTTTCTTAATGTCTCGATAATTTGAAATTTTAAGCTTGCATACCACTATAAACAATTAAACTTTTAAACGATTAAACAACACTGTAAACTCTTCTAAGAATTTTTTTGTTACAAATTTCTCACAGTATTTGCAAAAATTTTATTTATGTTTTTCGTGGAATTACTATTTCAGTATTTTTTCTGATCATAATTTCGACATGGTTTTCATAAATGTTATTAGTTTTATAAAAGCATTATAATGAACAAAATGTTCTTAACTTTTATACTACGTGTTTTCATTTTATTTTACCTTCTTTATAATGTTATTGTACTGTTTATTTATTTAGAAATCAAATCGTTACTACCTACCATATTTGATTTTTAAATAAGAAACACTATATTTTATAAATTACAATAATAAACTTCATTGAAACCATTTAGGGATTACTGCTTTGGTGTTGGTAATACTTGGTGGTGGTTATTTTCGATGGTTACAATTCTCGGTGGTGGTCATTCGTTTTAAAATTTTCAAAATACTTCACTAATCACCATTCTTTCTGTTTCTGAGCATCATCACTTAAGTAACCCATCTAGATAGCACTGTCACTAACACTGCTGAGGGATGTACGTGGGGGTACAAATGACCACCGATGGCATCGTAAGTATTTTTTTTCATTTCCATTAATAATGCGAATTTTACAATTCTTGTAGATTATACTATATTATTATTATATATATGCCTAGCATTTAATGTTAATATTTTATTTTGATACACTTACTATTTTAGATGAAAATCTTAAGTTTACTACTTTTTGATTAATTTAAACATAACAAAATAACAAATTGTCCTGATACTAAAGATGTCAGCATAAAGTTTTATAGCACCTGCTTTTAATAACATGGATTCAAGTCAAATCCATTTGACTTGCAAAATTGTTTCGAGCGATTTTATTAGATCGTAAAACTTATTTTTAATATTAATTTGCTTCGAATTTTGCCTATACTTTAACACTCATGTTATTCTTGTCGTATAGTAATTTGATTTCGCTACAAAAAGGAAAGTATATTAAAAAGGTTTCATAACACCTTTTAATTAAATTAAGTACGTAAAGACTTGCTCTAAGAAATAGTTTACTTGGTGTAAGACATACGTGCGGTTTATTTTATTATTTACTAGCTGCATCCGGCAGGCAACTAAGGCATCATTTTTTTAAATTTAATTTATATTAAATACAAGAGCACATCTCCTTGAACCGCGAGATGATAATGAATTTACGGTGATAACCTTATTATGTAACAATTTCTTAAAGTTTTTATAAATATTACTTACATATAACTTGAACTAAGTTATATATGTTTATTGTTTAGAGCAAGATTGGCGACCTTCTATGTATCAACGTGCCATTAGTGAGGCCATAGTGCCGGCAAATAATTTTGACTTAGTGATTATTGGGAAAGTAATAATAATAAATACTATCTGAATATGATTTTATTTTTGATGTATTTTTATAAAAGAATAGTGTTTTCTATTTTTTTACAAAAAAATGTCTATGTATTTTTTTAAAATATGTAAAATTTTTGAGAATAAATAAATACATTATAATAATACTAACTATCAACTCGATTCGTTTTGAAATGTGTAATAACGTTTCAGTTAGACGACTAATTCAAATTGAAATAGCGTTATTGTGACTTCTGTTGTTGCAGATTAAAGGACAAATACCTTATATTAGGATTTTATGATGTTACTTTTAGCAGAATGCATACTGAACCGAAGTCATATGTCAAACGATTTCTTCGGCTTTCGTTCGTAATATAATAAATACTTCATAGGGCCGGTTACCGTATCTTACCGATTGTTCATTTTTCTCACCATCGGTTACAATTTGACATAAACTCTATACAAGAATGTTAAAATTTAGTAAGGCAAGTGAATGAATAGTATGATATAGGAACCGGCTAATAGTGAACTTTGTGATGATTGGTGGCGTGCCCAAAATATAGTGTCGCATACCCTCAATGGCACGCGTGCATTTGTTTCACCATCCCTGGTTTAGAATATGACGATTTAACCACTTTTAGTACCTTGTCTGTATAATGACCGTCAGCTTTTAGATCATTCTCACCAACCCTAGCGTTAAATACTTGTTAGATTCCGAGCTTCCACTTCCGAGCCTAAGATCTTTACTCTTACTCTTTCGTCTGCACTTCGCAGTCTTCGGTATCCCTTATAATGTGACTACCCAATGACTGATAATGAACAATGACTCCAGCTGTCAGTAATATTGAATTCAAATTCAAAACGTGAAATACTACGCTTATTTATCATTATGTGTTAAAGAAAGAGTGGAGTTCACAATTTAATATTTATTTTAAATTTTTTGGAAAATCGTTTTACTCTAGATACAATAGTTTGTCTAGAAAACAAATGTAAACTCACATGTCTAGTCATGTCAAGGGTAACTAAGTCCCTACCTCAGAAACACCAGCATCGACCTAACCCGGTCGCTGCCGTCGCTCGGGTCGAAATAGCCCCGTAGCACAAAGGGGGATAATAAGTGAAACGGAGATTTATGAGTTCGCAGATATGCAAATAGAAATTTGCGGTCCCCCGCCGATAAAAAGACGCCGGTCCCCGCGGGGAAATGTTTGTCCAACTGTCGAGGGACTAGGCTTATAATTATTTCGTATCATACACTCTATAAAGTTATGTATGGCTTCTATTTGGTTATAGTGCAATTTGGGACGTATATTCGCCATGCGGCAGTAACTAGGTTCTTCCTGTGGTTCATAGTTTATATTTTATAACTTTATAAAATCGTTTCAATTGTAAAATACACTTTATATTGTATTATATAATAAATAACTCACTTTTTTGATTTTTGCTAAAACTAACTTATACAAAATCGTCTTCAATCACCAAATAACATGATTACACTGCTATCTATTTAAATTTAACCTTGCCAAAATATACATATTAATATAATACCTACGTAATAAAAGATATAAAATGTTTAATTATAGTTCGTTCGCGTTAAGAATGCAGTGAGTCATCATTATTCGCCGGCCTAGCCCCGCCCCCTAACCAATCAAATCTTTTCAAATTACAAGGTCAAGTTCACAGTGACCAGTTGTCTCTGTGAACTGCTGTAATTGTGTTAACTGATTTATATTAAAAAAAATTAATACCTCACCAACTCGTAAAAATAAGTGTAGTTCGGTAATTCATAGTGGAGAGAGAAAAGTAATTTAAAATGTTTTTAAGTATTTCAAACAGTCTGATTTAAATGTGACTGTGGACAGCATAGTACAAAAAAACAGCAAATGCATGTCGTGTGTCCGAGAAAACAGTTTATAGTATTCTTAGTGAAAATAAGGAAAATATTCTATGACGCAATTCGGTTAGTAGACGCCGATCGATGGAAGAAATGCTGCCACCATGTCTTACAAGAAGAAAATACCATGTGGGATTTAGATGACGTCATGAAACTCGCTGCAGAAAATTATTTTATTATAAATATTAACGAGGATACTAGTAATAATGATTAAAATATTAATGACTTAATTTTATTTTAAACTTTTAAGTGTATTTTTAAATTCATTAAACTTAATCTTTAAAGATGTAATTTGTTTGAATTTTAACACCACTGTGAATACACCTTTACCTGCAGTTGCACTGATGACTCACTGCATTCTTAATGCAAACGAACTATAGTATTTTGTACTAATTTATTATTTAAAAAAAATCGATTGTATTTTTATTTGACTTTGTGAATTAAATTTAAAGAAGTTAATTGAAATAATTTAATAAATATGATTTTGATCTCAAAACATGAATGAGTTTCAAATACGTAACAATTTTATGTCAACTATTGTATTTAATTTTGAGGTTATAAAAGACATTTCACCTGTCGAATTCCATCAACAGCGCCGCCCCCCCGTACACCTAGTATATGCATCTCAAAACTCCCCAGGCAGCGACGGGTTATATTCTAATTTTCTTAAACTCGTTAAACAGTGATTTCGTTATCTCATTCTGTCTTATTTTGTTATGGGACTTCTAATTATTTGCACCGGTGACATTTGTCGACGATATTTTGGTAAGTTATTTGCTACACAGTAGAGTTTTGATATACGTTGTTTTTCATAAGATATGACCAAAAGTTATAGAGGTTCATTAGCTAAGACAGCCGCTATTATTTCAATAACGTGTGTTCGATACCTGGCAGATACCATGACCAACTGAGTTAGTGTTTTTGTTCTAATCCATACTGATTAGAACAATGTATGCGGATGCGAAAGTAACTCTGCTACCTTTTCACGACTAAACGGTTGAACTGGATGTGATACATAGTACCTTGTATCAAAATGTAATTTTGAACGGGTAAAAGATAAAACATTTTATAGACCTATATAAGCTTAAGGTTATCTACACATTTGGGGTCTTATGACATATTATTATGTGATTTTGGAGGTGGGCATTGAAAATAAGTGCTGTACCCGCCCATGTTTCAGCACAGCAAAATACTGAGTGCCAACCTCATTTCTAAACTTGCTGCATTTAATTTCTGTATATAATATATTGTTACGACCTAGTGCCAACAAAAGTAGGTTCACACCTGCATACCATGAAAGCACACTTTATTACCTTTCCGTATTTGGACTTCTTTTGTTTACTTTGTAAAAATATTGTTACCGTAGCAGTAATATATGATATAAGAATTCATACTGCTATTCTATCTCATCCTCCCATCCCGGCCTCTTTGTACGTGCAACTAGCAACGCGTTAATTTTTTTTATTGCTGAAGCACCGCAGACATACTGACGGCCCAGCAGTGATGAAAAATGCTTACCGTCGCCTATATATTACCAACACCAGAGCTGCTGCCAATGTGCTGCCGGCCTCGAGGGGGAAACTGGAATATGGCCACTGATGCCAAAACACAACTTGTTATGGCAGAATACTGTAGACCAGGGGTGGTAGCCATCCTGTCGAGCAAATGGTGGTAGGGCCACCTAGCAAAATTAGCTTCACTACACTTCACCCCTGGTGTTGCAAACGTCTAAATAGGCGACGGTAACCACTTTTCATGAGCTGAGCTTTCTGCCTGTGTGGCAGCTTCGGAATGAAGAAAGATGATAATGGACTAAATATATAAAAAGGTATATATAATTACTGAGTGCACCGAGTAATTTAGTAATAAATCTCTCTTATATTCGTTTACAAGAGGTTCACATTTTTCTTCAAGTAAAATCTCTTTCTTTCTTTTATTTCTTTCACCCATGCTTTAAAATGTATTTTAGTAACAGCAAAGTTTATCTAGCGCCATTAGGTTTGTAAGTCGTGAGCAGATGGGCCATTGTGTTCAATACGGGATCAAGTTAATTGTTTTTAATTCGCCATTTTGTGTTGTAAGAGTTTTAATTACGCCCACTGTTATGTTGATGGCGGCTTCGTGCGCGCGCGCAATCCTTTTGTCCATTGTACATTCGAGGGCTGATGTTTTAGGATAAACCTCAACGCCTTATTAGGGCTATTGTTCTCTAGTTTCACACCAAGGAAATATTGTATAAGTAGATATATTTCTCTTGCTTGAAGGGTTCTGTAGCCAATTTGGCAAAACCAGATCACTTCTATAATTTCAATCTTAGATCGTTGGTATGTTTTTGTATTCATTATTATTTATTTAATTTTTCGTAAAATCTACTGGATCTATATTGGTGAAATTTGGCACAATTGTATTTTCTGATATACGTACAGTTTACACCAGCGTGCGGGACATCGTTACATCGTGTAAATTCATAAAGATTTTCTTTAATTATTATTTTTAATAAAACTAACATAGAAATACAATACAATTAAATAATAATAATAATAAATTAATTAATATAGACTATGTAAAAAATCGCTGCCAGATGGAAGTATGCCCAAAAGGCTGATTGCATTGCCACACAATACTGATTCATTAATTATTTTTAAACTTAAAAAAATTCATGATAAATAGCGACACATTATTTTTCAGTCGTAGAAAGTGTCCCTCCAGCGTGCCTTTGAAACATTGAAAAAAAAATTAAACGTGGCAGAGCTCAAAAATACTTTTAAAAAATTGTTTGAACAAGAACGTTAAGTAGCTTTAAATATAATTAAGTGATATTTTCGATTAAATTGCTTTCCTTTAGATTTCGTAGTCTAATAAAGCAATAGCCGTTTATCGCATCTACGGAACACTTGGCCAATTTTATATTTAAAATTTATTTTGTGTACATATTGTATTCGTAGTTTAAATATATTTGGACATTGCCGCCGGTGTATTGTAAGGGATATTTGTACTTAAATATTTTTTTATTTGTCATACGACCGGTCATGTTATACCGGTCCGAAAGTTGAGCCACTAAAGTGATAGACCACAAACGTCTCCATTCAGCTGATATGAAAATGTTGAGATGGATGTGTGGTGTTACATGAATGGATAAAGTGAGAAATGAGTACATAAACGGATCTTTGAAAGTTGCACCCGTGACTGAAAAACTAAGAGGATGAAGATTATGGTGGTATATGCATGTAATGAGAAGAGATGAAAGTCACATGATAGAAAGAATGTTTAACTACAAGATTGATGGGGTACAAAAGTAGATCAAAAAAGAGATGCATAGATTATGTGGCATACCTATGTCAGAATAGAGGAGTGCGTGATTATGGAAGGCTAAGATATATTGTGCCGACTCCAAATAGTAGGGAGAAGGTGAAAGAATAGTTAGAAAGTTCTTTTTTAATTTCAGGTGATATCTTAAACTATCGTTTTTGTTGAGACTTTTAATTTTATTACATATACCCCAGTGCATCAAAAATTTAAAGTCTTAAAGAAAATAATAATTTTTAATAACATTTGCAACAAAAACCTTTTTAAGTATAAATGTGGATTACTAAACCGGCGCTAATGGCTTGGTATTCTGAGCTTTAGATTGCCAAATATCACCACTATATATATTACGTGCTCTTAATTATCTCTTAAATTTAATACAATCATATTCACTTCCCTGATCTAAATGAAGTTAACACAAACTTTTGACAATTTCAAATGAGGCCGAATTGTGTGCACACCTGTACGTTAAGCAGGCGGTGTGTCGCCCTCATTTGGTTAATTCAGGTACTGGCGAGCACCTCAATTAAACAAGCACAAAAGAAGAAGTTCGTCCGCACAACGACGGAAATCACGACTCGGCACCAAATTAACGGGAGGACGATACTTTTTAATGAGCTTTTTAACTTAATATCTATGCAAGGCAATTTTATGGCAACTTTGACGTTTAAGCGGTTTTAGCTATTGGAATAGAACGGATATAAAATATTTTTAGTTGTTTAAATTTTTTGATATTGTACGGCGGCAGAAACAACTGAATCAGACAGGCGGCGCAAATTATACAACCTCGGTGAGAGTTATATGTTGGTACCGTTTGCTGCTGAAACGCTTGGACCTTGGGGTCCTGATGTCATAAACCTCTACAAAGATCTATCGGAAACGACTCATTGACTCTTCGGGTGATCAGAGGGCTGATTCCTTGCTGGATCACTATGGCGATCCAGCGAGGTAATGCGAACTTAGCTAGCCTTCTGGGAACCTTACCTATTGACTTCGATGGCCTAGGCTCATTATTCTACTTATAATCTTAAGGGATTATAGATAGGTATACAATATAAGTTGATTTTGTTTCATTGTACTAGTTCATAATTTAATACATAAAAGTTACACTAATATTTTTATAAAATATTATTCAAATCAATATTTTTCAGCAATTTTAGTCATTCGAAGAGCTAATTAATGGGTTTTTCTTAATTGTATTTCTTGGTTTTTTTAATTGCAAATTAATGTACCTATTATACAATTTATTATGTTTTTCAACGCATGTCGTGTTCACAGCAAGGATGCTGTTAGGTACTACGTTTTGTTTTTAGTATTGAATGTGAAAATAAATGTGTTTATTTTAAAATTAAGTCTTACAAATTACTCGGTGAATTTCATGATCTACGACCGCTTTCAAAGCAATTTTTGTTACTGTTAAAAGAGAAGAAGCGAATCAACAATGTACACTTATGATTACTGAACATGCAAAAAGTTTCCAAAACCTTAACCCTAATCCTAGAGGCGTCAAACATACCGACCGCGAAATACATGCGGATCGGTTGTAACCCTAAAATGCGGGGTGCGACCCTTTACAGCAGTTGTCGCGGTATCCGCAATCTCGTTACCGACTTTTGGCTTCATGCAACCCCTGTTTGCTACTTTGGGATCAGATGTGGTTTAAGTTCTGGTGTTCAATTAATTTCATCTATCAACATTTTGCGTATAAATAAAAACACTTTTTATGAATGAAAACAAATTAATACTTACATTCTTCTTTTTGAGGTGATACAAAAATTCCTTTTTTACGCCTCAGTCAAATACTCATAACGAGGATAGATAAAACCCATAAGTGAAGTTATGAAATAATGAAATAAGACTTGACTTAAAGAGCTTGGCAACCAATTCATAAACTGTAAAAAAAAACTATTAGCGGATACACGAATGAGAAATAAATCTAGTTGTAAAAGTAGAACACACGTTTGGCAAAAACATTTGGACACCACAATATTCGAATTTCATTACGTAATAATCCAATTGTAAAGGCACCTCACTAGACGTGTTGAAGAGTGCATTTTTTATCGCGCCACCCCCAAGGGGTGCGGATAATCGTATCTGCACGCACGTCACTCGGACGACGTGTCGCGACACCCTTGCTCTGACCGCTAATCAATGTTCAAAGTTCACTATTCATCTATTTTTGTTGACTTTTATATGTTCTGCAATATCAAAATATTTCAAATTTGGAATATTTTTTTTATATTTCCACTTGCCGAAGGATATTAATAAACAATATCAGTTTATATTACAATATTAGTTGGCGACGATATCTACGGTCATAGTCGATTGATGGCGCAAAATAAAAGATGTCGTTAAATTCGCCATAATGGGTAGGTAAAGGAATCAAGTTCATACAGCCTTATCAGATATTTAATTTTAAATACCACCTCAGCCTAATTATAGGTTATTGACCGACGCTGTACCATGAAGTCCTGGCGGTAGCATACGAAGGCACATTTTACTAAACAGTTAAGATTATCAACACAAAGACATAATTCTGACTTGATTTTTTTGCAGTGGATATTCTCTATTTTTCAAAAATAAAACTGCAGGACAAAACATCAAACTCCAAGTTCCCACTAAAACCCTGTACCTAATTTAAATTTTAGTTTTCATTATCATATAAGTTTTCTTGTTAGTAGGAATGTTAAGTGTTCTTGGCACCTACTTTAATCTCATATTTTATGGGACTACATTATTTTCCATGTGTGTATAATTTAAATAAATTATGGCGATAATTGCCTCGTAGCCAACCGATAAATCATAGACAAATTAAATGTTGAAGTTATAATAACTTGACAAATAGCACTCCAAAGATAGTCTTCAATTATCACAACAATATACATTCCAGTAAGAAAATAAAATATGGTAGGTATTGACGACATGAAAACCAGTCAAGTATGTCGTTCTACAAAAAACGAAGGGTTCCGTAGTAACTAAGAAAGTACAGAGTTTCCCCCATTCCAGGAATGGAGAAAGAATACAATTTTCTGCGGCCGGGGAGCCTGTCGTAAGAGGCGACAAAACAACCTACAGCCAGGTGGTAGGGTATTTGCCCATCTCAATGACTACCTCTCCTGATCTAGAGTAGGCCGCCATAACAACCTTGAGTTGTATACCGGCGTTAGTGGCCAAGTGCCAGTCTCCCTTTAGAGAGCGGCTGTATCTATGATAACCGCTTTCCATCAGGTGGGCCGTCTGTCTGCTAAACTCATGCAATAAAAACAATTTTGGTTGAAAAGCATAGAACCTAAAGAATGATGGTGTTCAATGACATGAAATGTTTCATGTATATTTTTAAATGGATTGTATGATTCCTCCAAATTGAAAGAAATGAACCGTCTAGTATCGTCTTAATCAATAAACCATTTAACGAACCTTTAAATTAATTCAAGCAAATTTTCGTTTCATTTATTAACATAAAAAATACTTAAGCAATATCGTTATAATGTTTGATATAATAATCATTTATTTATGTGTGGTATACGGAACGCGACGTCTCTGGAACGGAGTTTATTCCTCACTCGCTCACACTTACACGTGTGTCTCTTGTCTCAACAATTTTAATAGTGTTTCGGTGGTTTCATTGAAACATAACAGAATCAATTCATATATGTATAGAATACACGCCTATATTGCTCATTGTGTTTAATATGGTTCATTTAGAACTTTTTCTGTTTTAATATCAAACCACTGATGTGTTTTAAATTGATTATGATAGACAATTAAACGAAAATACCAAAATAGTCTTTTAACAAAAATAATATATACATTATTGTTATTTTATCCTTGAATTGCATTGAATATGGTGACCACCCATAATTTTTACTTTTAAACATGACAAATTATATAATTAAGCTATTCGTCAAATCTCATACATATAATAGACCTAGTAGTTTTAGAGAAAAATAATTTAATAGACACCACGACGACTTTGTAAAGATTCAGATTTTGCTATAATGACTAAGGAGTTTTGGCGGGAATTGATAGATGTACTGTGTTGTTTTATTTTTTAAATGTATGTAAAATTATTCTAAAATGAACTATAGGTATAGGATATTGATAGTTTTTGAGTAGTAATAGTGTGGTAATATAAATGTCAAATGTGACTTTCGCGTTGTCATAAGAACTCCGTTGAATGGCATCGATTGAAAACATACAATTGACCTAAGCTATACGTAACAATTGGCTTTTGTGGCCATTGTGGCAAATTATAATACTACTACTATAATAGCTAAGGTACCCTAAATAAAGCATAACGCGTAGGCGCATTGTTCAAATTCAAACCTCGAATCTGTCTATAAAACATGCGCCCGCGCAATTCCGGTTGCGGCGCCGCCAGCGACATCTGTCCGCGAGTCGCAATTACAGCGGATTCATAAGTTAATGGCGGTCCGACGCGTTGGATTTGATGCCTTTTGTAAATAATCACATGGCTTTTTGTTCTTCGATGTAACATGCGGATGACAACCGATAATTTTCTTTTAGCGAGTAGAAATTGGAGCTGTCGTACTTTTAATGAAATATTATTGAATTTTTGTTGTGGGTATATATCACTTCACCCCTTTCTGTTAATAAGATGTTTAATGACAGTGATTTTGAATCAAGGAATTATTAATTTGATATTCTCATTATTTCTCAACTTGGGTACTAGGGGCGACTGCCAGCCCATTCGAAATTATTTTGATATCGGTTTTATTTCTGCAGTCACTATGTATATATGTACTAGAGTAGCTGTATATTTCATATGACCGTTATTTAGGTACCCATACTGATATTGAGAACAGAGGGCCTAAAGCGGCCCGTTTCACAGATTCGTATGACGAACATAACACATATCAAAATGAATGGAAGTTTATGTTATATCTTAAAAATGTCATTATATTATCATTGTCATTATCTTGGATACGTGTTAATTTCTTTAAGCTATTCTCTAAAAGCGAACACATTAGGTCTTTGTAAATAATCCGCCAGAGTTACAATATTAAAATTAATAGTTAAAAAATATTTTCAAATTTTACTCGGATGAAATTACTTCGAGTAATTTTTGAGATATAAGATATTTAAGATTGAATAGTCTTTTAGGGTTTAATAGTCAAAAATATTTTAAAAGAGTAGACTTATGTCACTTCTACCCTTTGTTGTAAGTACTTGGACCGACATAGACATACCCGATTTTATACATTTAAATCAAATATATAAAGATTCCGTGTATGGGAGAAATTAATTAATTCGTCCTTGTGTATGAGAATGGTCGGGGACACTGCATATTCATGTATGGTCACAGCTCGTTAGGTCCTCGGTGGTCATTCAGTATTAACAATCTGTCGGCGCGAGGGGTTGAATAAAATATCAGATACGCTTCTCTTCAAACAACTCAAATCTTTGCCTGTTTATTATAATAAAATAGGTATTATTTAAAAAAAAATGAAGTATACTAAAAAACACGCTTAATAGAAATGTGTACCCTAAAATAGGTAGGAGCTTAGTTGTAAGAGAGCTCCTCACTTTTTTCAAATTTTATAAAGTCATTTTCTTTTTACTTTTAATTCATCCGGGTTACCTGCAAGAGATCGCTATAAGCGATAAGGCCGCCCATTGTTCTAATGGAAATGTATTTATATTAAATGTCTAGGTTTAAGTTATGGTGAACAATAAAGAGTTGTCATTCATTCAGTCGTTCATTCATACTGCTATCAAAGTGTGTTTTTTAGTTCTTTTTTCATACTACATACTTACTTACTACTTAATACTAGTATTAAAAAATAAAATCTTATAAAATTGTTGAATTGTCATCAGTTCTTAATATGTGCATTTGAACCAGTCGTCTGGAACTTAATGAATAATAGGTTGAAAGATAGAAACCAAATTAATCAACAGCACAAAAATTAAAAAACATAATTTAATTGAACGATTTTTAACGACATTGAAATTAATTTTGTTTTATTATCATCCTTTGGTGTAACTATCCATCACTTCGAAGTGTAGAACATACGCATTATCTCATTGGCTAAATTTTAAAGTATTTATCTCTTTATATTCCTCTATGGATTTATCCAATAAATAGCAATATAAATAAATTTGAAAACAGCAAATAGCGGTGACATACAATCGGGAGTGACATCGTGGACAGCGGCGTGCACCACTAATGAGCAAACAAGCACAACCCTGGCGGGATCATGCATCGCCGCTATTTGCTCTTATTGCGCCGGTTTGCTTGCTTTCTATTCAATATTTTATTTTGTAAATTAATTAATTAAAAAATGACGTTTCATCAATTCGTACAATTCTAATCAACAACCAGTATTTTGTTTAAATTGAAGCCTACTTTTAGAGCGTCGCCCGGTACACCTGTAAGTTTTCCTCGCTAATTCTGTAAAGCTACACGCATATTACGGTTGTCAATAACCGACTCATCCTATCATAGCAGTCTGGTGATAAATGGGAGAGCGCGCAAATCCTTACAGAATTACATGAACAAAAAATATATAGATGGAAGCATGTATCGCATTCTCTAGAGAAAGATAGATTCACATGTTACTAAAAATTCTAACATTAGACATATAAAAAAACATTGTAAACATACTATACAATCATATTACTTTTAAAATATCATCCATGGAAATAATTTTAATTACTTAGTATTTTCGCGATCAGTACATATAATTAAAACTACGTTTCAACGGTTTTAAGCGCGGCATTTTGTTTATTTTTTTTAAGTTACGACCACTTTACAGTTGCAGTAGTAGTAGAAGTCTTCCGTGATCACGGCTACTGAAAAGTGGCCCAAACGTAGAAATATAAGTTAAAAATCAAATAAAATAACGCGTTCAAAACCGTTACAACGTATTTTTAATTATTTTAATTGCTATTTAAACAATAAAATTTGCCATTTAACTCTTTTTACTTGTACATAGTTATGAGACATCATAATTGTGTATGCTCGTATAAATCTATAAAACCACGACGTTTCATAATAATATTTTATAATAAGCACGGACAGTATACCGGCTACGCTTGTCCAAGGCGGCTTGGCAGGTTTGACACATCAGTTGTCTCGATGAGTAGTTTTCATCACGATGTTTTCCTTCACCGTTGTTAGAACGTGGTAATTGTAACGATATGCACATTAGGTCAGAAAACTGCCTAAGCGGTGCATGCATGCGCTCCAGCCAGGATTCGAACCCACGTCCTTTGGGATGCGTGCGCTAGACATTACGCTACCACGACACTTTTTACACGACGTTTGTTAAGATAATAAAAAGAATCCCTTTCAATTTATTTGACTGTTATGTACCCTATTCTATTAAAATGCTTCTAAGTTATTTCGCACACAAGTAGTTAGTATTTAACGCCGAACCATAAAAGCTTTGAACTCGCAACGAGATTATCCCGAAATCAATCATGTCAAGTTCACAAAAAGTACGAGTGCTAATCGAGCCGTCAAATTGGGTTTTCACCATTTAAGCTGATTGTGGCAAAGTGCTGAGTCGCACTGGCGCCCCCTCGCGACTTGCCATTTTCCTTTTTTCACGGTATCGCAGTTTTATTAACGACATTAAAGACCGTATTCTAGAACGAAAATAGACGTTTAATCGACTATATTTAAAAACAATATCTACATAATCAAAGCTACGTTTTAACGGTTTTAAGCGGAGCATTTTATTTTATTGATTTTTATTTCGTCGTTTCGGCCACTTTTCAGTAGCCGTGATCACGGAAGACAAAGTTGTCAAGTGACAATGCACAATGTTAAAGTTATTATTTAATCTACCCTCAACTTTTCATTTTATTATTTAATTTCAATATTTGGTTATGGTTATTTACTCTTTGGGGGTCTAATCTAATTTACCTAATCTATTTACTAATTAACATTACTCATTGACACTTGAAATTTTTGTCTTTCGTGATCACGACCGCTAAAAAGTAGCTGAAACGTCAATATAAAAATAAACACATAAAATGCTGGGCTTAAAATCGTTAAAACGTAATTTTAATTACGTGTACTAGTCGCAAAACTTAAAAATATACTAACAATATTAACATATAAAATTACAACCATTTATATTAGATATCTCTAGTATTCTGTTTAAAGTCGATTAGGTGTATAAAACTCTCTACAAATATATAATAATAATAACAGCTCCTAAAAGTCCCACTACTGGGCTCGGGCCTCCCATTATAGGGGCACGGACAGTAACTCAATGTGTAAGTTGCATCACGATGTTTTCCTTCACCGTTATTAGCACGTGGTAATTGTAACAATATGCACATTAGGTCTGAGTCTGGGACGCGTGCGCTAGCCATTAAGCTACCACGACTTCACTCTACAAATATTTTAACCAAATTAACATATTTAAACTCGATGTAAAGATATATTGCCATCATCTTACTTTTAAAATACTATGACAAAACATATTTTGATTATTATTCAAACAATATTTAAAAGTTATTATATTATTATATGTATAACACGCTTGACTTAAAATTCCTGCGGGATTCCCCGGATAAAAAATATCACACATTTTATTACATATAATTCTTAGAATTCGGATCTTCGAAATTCGTTATTTTTAATCTGGCCAATTTAAGTCAATCCCAGAAAAATTCCCGCGAGATTCCCAGGATAAAAGGTAGCGCAGATTTTATGTCTAAGAATTTGCTATCGTAGTTTTTACGTAAATCCCGAACAAACAGACAAGAAATCTAAAAAAATTGCATCGTGTTCTCGATCGTTTATGTAGTGTATTCCAATATTTTTTTTTAAATAAATTCAATGTGCAGACACGGCATTTTTAGAATTTTATAATATTATATAAAAATATAAATATGTAGTCTAAGTATGTTTAATTATGATATACCTAATAATCTGCACCACCGACATCGCCAGATTAGGTTAAACTATTCCCTAAGTTAGGTTGCCTGGAAGAGATTGCTTTAAGCGATAAGGCCGCCTATTGTTTCTACCATGACAATATTGTATTTGTGTATTTTTGAAATTGTATATTTGGTGAGCAATAAAATGTTATCTATCTATCCATCTATATTATAGACAGATGTAGATATTTTGAAAACTATTTGACTTGTTCAAATTAATTATTAGGTCAGAATTCCATTATATGAAAAACATTCGCGAGGTACGAGGGGAGATGATAAGTGATTATAAAAAAAACTTGAAAAACGATATCACAAAGATGAAAATCTATTTCGTTTGGATCGACATTGGTTTGGGGTTCAAAGAATGGCTTTATGTGACGCGTGCCGTAACACGATGCCTGTATACCCTCATTACTACCCCGGCTTAATTATTTAATAAAAATGTTAACCAATGGGATTACCATTGGTGAACAATGTAGCACTACGCGACATAACTACTCCATAACGCTTTAAAACATCTTTTTATTTCAACTTGTCACTAGCCAGAATTTCATTTCAACCACTTTCCAGTACATTAAATCAGTAGTCATGATCTTAGTATCGTAATTTGTTTTTATTTATTTAGTTTTGTTTATCGTTACTACATATTTTACTAAAGTTTTCCTAAAACCTTAGGAAGTAGCTCTATTTTACTTACATAAAAACTGAATTCGATTTTTTATATATCTTATAGTCAAATATCGAAGCTCTGGCGCTTTGACTAGTCAAACCTCAGGTCTGACATAAAGTCTTAGTCAAAGTCCAAATAAATAACGTTTTTCTGCCTTTGACTAACGAATTTTTGTCTAACCTAGAAGAGATTAATTTATACAGTCATTAAACATGTAACAAGTGCAGTACGAATCGACTTTTGACCGAGTCTGCCTTAGTTGCTTCTAGGATCAACTAGGCAAAGCCCGAAACAGATTATTTTACGTTCGAAGTTTGACTAAAAAGTTAAGTACTTCTAGGTTTGACTAAAAATACTTTAGTCAAAGGCCAGAATTGGAATTTATTTCGGCTTCTGTCGAAGGGCCTTAGTCAAACCTAGGATAAATCAGTCATTCCGGGAAGAGACTGCATATCTTTGACTATGACATATATATATAAATCTCTAGTGAAAAATTAACTAGTTAATTTTTCATTGGAGCACATTTCATCATCAGTTGATGATGAAAACCGCTTAAGAATCCGTTCCGCGGTATATGAGGACTTAGCGTATAGATGGACAGACAGACAGAAAACGACTTTATTTTTTATTATGTAAAGATGACAGCCGAAACTAATTTACTAAGTTCCATGTAACACTACACTACTATTACACGCATCATGTAAACTAAATATGTACTTCTAACAAAATCTTTGATATTCTCAATTTAATATTAGCTTATGAAATGACTGCTAATATTTTTACAAATTTATCAAGTTGTGTAATCATTATAATGTGCATATTAAAGACACAAAACTCCAGTCCTTACTGTATGGTATATTGCAATATCACATAGGTAACACAAAATCTCATAACACAGAAAATATGAAAAAGCAAAACGGTACTCGATAGTACCCTCGATCCATACATCAGTAGACAATGGTAGAGATTTTGCCTCTATGCCCGTGGCTTTTTGAACTGGGAATTTTTTCACTCCATTCGTCCGCAGCGTCGACGTTGTATACCAGGCTTTATTTTACCTCGTCAGCGAATTTAGGGCTGCCAAAAAATTATTGTTACATTTGCAATTCGACGATTTGAGACTTTTTGAGAACAGCGTCATTAAATTTCTTTGATGGTTGAAACGCGTTTGAGGGGCATCTCAAACGCGTTTCACTTAAGTCAAATCGTTGTGTTGCAAACGTTCACAGACAGCGTTCATCACTTTCCATCAAGTAGGTCGTATACATGTTTTCCTGCTTTATATGCTTACCTGCTTCAAAAACAAATATGTTAGTTCCAGAATATCTTGTTTATATGTACGTCTAGTAATAAGATACTTTGGTAAAATATCAATTGAAATGAATAAATAATTGGTTTGATTCGTAATTTATACAGCATAATAAATTTTACATGTCTCTATCTATCCATGAATGAATTAGTAAACATAAATACCTTTCATTCTGGACTCTACAAACAGTCACATCAAGTACGTGGCACCAAACGGATTGAAATCTGTAATTGTTTAATGTTGTATATTCGTCGTGAACGAAGAGACATATTTTCAATACAAAAGACATTATATCATTTAAACTTTCGTAAACTTATAACATATTCAACTCCATAATTATAAAGATAAAAAATTAAATTTTAATAGTTAATAAGCTAAACAATTAGTCCTGTTTGCCAGCCCTGGGATGAACATTAGTTTCCAACTCGGACAGTAGCCGTCCTCCCGTTCCGTGTACACGGGTACAGTTGCGTTCAGCTAAATGCTAAGTGTTCGCCCACCGCACCCCACTCGTCACTAGCGAATGAAACTGATCACGAATGTACTCTGTGACAATAGACAAATGTCAGATTTAATGTCCGAATATTTGTTTTGTATATTATTCTTCTTATTCAATTTTGGCTTGGCACGATTTGTGTATCCGACCAGAGTCACTAGGTAGTGTTCTTTTTTTTAAACTTTTCTAACCCTTTCATACCGATAACACCCATTATTCAAAAATCTTTGATGCAATCGTTACTAATAATTACATTGTAGCTAATAAGTATTGATTTTTATTTTATTCCTGAAGTGATGTACAGGCCACCCGATGCATGTTTACCGTCTCTTGTCGACATAGCTGTTTCGAACGAACTATTAATATAATTTTTTTGGAAATAAAAGCGTATATGATCTACTACTAGCATAGGCCATAGCAGCTTATCACATTTTGGAGTGTATAAAAAAAAAAAAAATACGAACTCTTTGATTATGTTCAAGCATAATCGACTTTTTAAAATATTTTAAGGTTATTAATTTCATTAACTTAAGATAACAGGCGTGCGATCAAATTAAATGACCCTGAATTGGAGGAAAATGCTTAGAAATCTGCCACGTTTGGAAGCTATTGATCAGATGCAACTAGAATGATAATAATACATACTAATTTTAACAATTATATATTTGTTAAAAGTAATAAAATTTCAAATAAGTTATCTCTGCTCTTAAAATAAAAAACCTTTAACCAAACGTAATTATTCTAAAGTATTGTGTTTTAATATCATTAAATAAAGAGTCTCTCAGAGATACGCATCTCAGCGTTCTTTTGAACATTAAACAATAAACATTTTATTAGTAAATTAGGGCTGGGTGTAAAAGAAACCTTTTATCGATAGCCGATAAGATCGAACACGTGGTATACAATGGCCGCCGTGAGAGCATCGATATCCGTATGAAGTGACTTTGTAAAGAGGTATCGACAGTGTCAAGTGACGGCTGATCCGTCGATCGACACTACCGCCATCTTAAACGGCTGTAGTACGTGATTAAACCGCGAAATGTCAAAGTGCAAAGATCGGCCCTTTGTGTAGAAGCCCTTGTGCCCATCAGTCAGTGCTCAATGCTCTGATATGTTCATTCATCAAGAATACGCCGCGGGCGTGCGTGGAATAGCGACGTTTTTTATTAAACTTTTGTTATGCGGTCGATTTAAAATGATTTCGGAATGAGGGGTGCGTTTATTTATGTCTTTTCTTGTGTTGTTTGGACTCGATCTTGTGGTTTTTTTTAAGCACGCGTACATGTTATTCCTTGCTTTATTAGGGAAGTAAAATTATTAAGAGATTTCTTTTGAACACCTCGTGTCTCGTTTTTAGAGGCTTGGTAGTCAAATAGCTAAAATGAAATTGTATTAATTTAATCACGTTTATCTGGCCATTCGTCAACTCTAAAAATTCAATAGGTTCAAGGTAGGTTTATGAATAAATATAAAATTTTATGGAAAAGTGCCACGTCAATGTTATTGAGGCAATGAAATTAAATTTAATATAAGTACACAGGCATTTAATGTATTGTTAGATATGTCGTGAAAAATCATTTAATGTTCTGCCTCTTCTAATGTGCATGAGGGAAAATATTTAAAAAAAAATCAAGAACGTAAATAATGAATAGTTACAATTAATTATAAAAATATACGCGTTGAGTAGTTTTAAACTTTGGGTCCTTTCGATAAAACTTTTTTTAGATTTCCGTAACAAATTTACAAAACATTGAACATTCTTCTGACTGCGGTGCTATATTATAAGTATCTGTTCGTCCAATAATAATTATATTCTACTCTTACTTTTCAATTTTTGATTTAATATGCTAGGCCCTCAGTTCAAAAGAGCGTCACTCTTTCGCTTTGCCGCCACAACCGAGCGGTCAGCGCCCTTTGTTATTCAAATTAAACATGCCCAGATAGGCAGATGTCTGCTAAAAAGAATAATTAACTGATATTTAATAATAATCTTTTATGTTTTTCGTTATTGTAAAATTGTTTAATATATTTTATAGGTTCTCAGCAACCAATTTTGACATTAATATATAATTATCTAGACTCAAAATTCGCATGTACTTACGTTGAATTAAAGTGCTGCTCTTTGTGCCATTTCTTATGTCTTATAATTTATTTTGTTATAGATTATCAAGTAATAGGATCTAAGGACTATAAAAATGCCCTGATATAACTTTCTTAGAATTAGACTTCCGGAGGCACAACAAAGCAATGATATAACTGCGTAGATCATGACACGTGATTCAATATCCCTGATATTTGGAAACGATCAAGATTGTAAAAAGTAGAGTAGGTTAAGTATAAAGGCAGATCTCAGAAACAGACGAAAGTAATATTTTTCAAGCAGAAAGTCTCTTAATTTCTAGTTATCTTTAGTCTTTCTTCAAACATCATTTACACGAATATGTTAAACTTCATATCACCTCACTTATAATATTATCAATATTTACAGTTTTAAAAAGTTAGATGGAAATTATATATTTAATTATGTCATATATCTTGTAAAACTAATGAAAAAGTTACATGTCCCCTATCATATCGTTATCTTTCGCTTTAAATCTTACCTCGGTCCGAGAAACCTAACAGGTGATATACTCCATCGTTAGCGAGGCTAATTCTTCCGCGTTCCACCTCGCATATCTGCGGAGCGTCCTATCTCCGGGCGGGCAACTTTACGACCTCATTATATTATTTATCAGAGAGACGCCGTTGCAAGGTTTTACCGTATGATATATACATATAGGGTATCTCCACACTATGTTTTATTACAAAAAATAATTAAAGAGAAATTAAAACAGAGATGATTTTTTTTGGCCAGGTATGTTGCTCAAGTGTTCCTTGCTTCTCCTTAAAACATTAATGAATTTTTACGAATAAGTGGACATCAAGTAGAAAGAATTATTAAGTCTTAACATAATTATATGTTTAAGTAATATTATCCAGTAGAATTTAGTTTGAATTGAAACATTTGAATTTGAAAAAGAAAAATACTGTGATAATTGCCTACTCTAGTTGGCTTAGTATGAGCCGCTCGTAGAAAGTAGAGTAGCCGCTAGATGGAATAGTGTGGTATTATAATGTAGCTCTACGAATTATTAAATTGGTCAAGGGCGTGTAAATCCACAGACAGTGAACAGTTCCGTAATGCAAAAAAACAATAAAAAATAATCTAATCTTGTTCACCTAATTTTCTATGTCAGTACATTTTAAGCTCTATCACCTTGATTATTGGTTTGCATGAAAGAAGCTGCCAGTAACCTTTGAACGAACTAACCGTACGTATCCATTCTAACTGTCGAAAGAACAATACCTGAGCAGGGTGTTCGCAAGTAGGTCATAGTGTTGGGCCGGTAAAGTGGCACGTAGTGTGTCAGACTGTCACTGATAGTGCGGGGTCTGAGTTCACGACGTATAAAGGACGCTCGCCCGTCAAACAATCGTACAATGCGAATTATACACGAGTGAGGTCATAACGTGGCCCAGTGAGGTGACATCAACTTTAGACTACAATTTTTTCTACTTTTTAATCTCTTTAATCTATGATAAAATCACCTTGACTTATGACCGATTCCTATATCTTACTATTCAATTGCTTGCCGTACAATCGGTTGAATTTTGACATTACTTGTGTAAATTAACAGTTTGTAATATATAGGAACCGACAATTAGTTTATGCATAAACATACACCGAGGGAGGTGTAGTCTGACGACCGGCATCTTACGACTCCTTACTGATGGAAGGTGTGTGCAGAGTCGACACCTGGGAGCCACAAATATTCCTCGTAGACCCCAGATGGTCCGAAGGGATACGCAAATGCATTCCCTCAGCGATATAAAAAAACAATACATAAAAAAGTTAATAATTAACTTAAATCCTTTAAACTGAATGAATCAACTCTTATATCTATTAACATAGGCGACTATAGTCTTAACCGCCAGATGGACTGAATCAATTCAATAATTAAAACATTCTTCAAAAACTATCTTTACAACATTTATTTTATTTTTATTTATTTATTGCCAACGCACCACGTGCCATAATAAAAACATCTAATCGATTCTTTAGGTGATCAGAGGGTTGGATCCTACCTTGTTTAACGGATCAGTACGGCGATCCAGCGTGGTAACGTAACCAGCCTTCTGGAACGTTACCCATTGACTTCGATGACCTAGACTTAATATTCTACTTATAGTCTTAAAGGATTATAGGTAAAATCCTGCTCGCCTTTCTGAATTTCATAACCTATATGCAGCTATATTATAATTAATAGAAACAGTAGAAACCCACAAAATTATAATACATTAGAATACGTATAAAAACAAGATTAGTGAAATTAGGTACGACATTTTAAATAGAAATTTGATGCTTGTTCCAGTAAATCTTTGAAAATACGTGCTTGTAACACGAGCCTCTCAGTTATCTAAAGAAATTTCTTACTGTACCGTACAACGTAACCCGAACAGTGGCTAAGCTTACAAGTATTTTTCTAAGATCGTAAACATCCGCCGCGTCGGTAGCGCCACCCGCCGCGTAGTTTATGCCGCGCGATCTTCCGATAACCGCGCCTTGTATGCTCGCACCCTTATATTGCGTAGGGTCTAGGGTTGCTAAAATTCTAATGCTAATATAGTTTCTAATGCCCCTACCACACCTGGGATTATGTTAGTGTTAGTGACTGTGTCACGCAAATGTAGCAAAGGGTTTAATGCGTTATATGACATGCGACATTGTTGGTGGTGTTGAACATTGACAAATAACTCATGTATGTACTCTGATCTTCGGGTTTGGGTTATTATAATTGACAGTAGCTAAATGCGTCTTATTTATAGCGTTAAAAATAACGCAGTTAACGATTAACTGCAACTTC
The DNA here is from genome assembly GCA_039645545.1 of Dendrolimus houi. Classification (NCBI taxonomy): domain Eukaryota; kingdom Metazoa; phylum Arthropoda; class Insecta; order Lepidoptera; family Lasiocampidae; genus Dendrolimus; species Dendrolimus houi. The sequence goes on from CM077131.1 coordinate 5,508,642, forward strand.
TGTGTTTAAGCGGGCTAAGCTTTTGCCGGCTACCTCACTCCAGCGCAGAGGTTTAGGGTTCGATTTCTGGCATGGTAAATTTTGGAAACTAATTTTATCCTTTATTTACTGTAGTCTGAGTGTGTGCGATCGGGCCCAGAGTAGTCCGTTGTATATTAACCATAACAAGCCTAACTTTCTTAATTTGGGGGTATACAACATGTGTGTTTGTCTGTCGATTATTGGCTAGCTTGGCGTATTTACATAGGTTACCTGGTAATATTTAACGTCTTAACAATTAATATCAATACCGGATTATTATGACGCATTAAACCCATCGCTACATCTGCGTGAAACGGCCTATATCTGCAACATTTTCCCAGATAAGGCCACACCACAAGTGAGTCGCATTTCCTCACAGTTACTAACAATAACGCGGATGGAGCAGGGGCATACTATAAGTAATAATAATATTATAACGAGGTAAAATTTGTATTTTAGTGTTTGTAACGAATAAACGCAAATACTGGACCGGTTTCAAAATTCTTACACCATTCGAATGCTACATTATCCCTGATAAATATAAGCTATAATAATATATATAAATATTAGGGATCCCCACTAAAACTTCAATAACCCTTGATGGGTTTCATCTAAATAAAATACTTGACGCTGGAATCGGGTTCTACGATTGTGATTAAATTTTATGTGTGGTTTAGATTCACAATTAGACCCGATAGGTGGCGCTGGAATCGGGTTCTAGATTTTTATTTTTTCAGGGCAGGACAACGTCTGCCGAAACCGCTAGTATTTAATAAACGCTGGCTGTATAGTGTATACCCAACTTCGTTTTCTTTATATTTGTATCTTCAGAACCTTACAAAAAATCCAAGTGAAACATACTCGAACATTTTAAATTTAGTTTAAGACAAAATTCTTTTAATAACAGCATTAATGTCCTTTGAAGTCGTTTTGTAACTTACGAGCTAAATTTTCAGAAATACTCACAGACGAAAATTCTAACAATGATAATTTCTGATTAGACATCGTACAAAAATTAGTTTTCACTGAAATTTTGACCATTATTTCGAAACCATAGGTAAATAGAGTCCGCGCTTTAAAAGAACTCCCACAGACGCGAGGCTGCAATCGCTGTACTTAATCGTAAATTGATGTAAGTAATTACTGAATAAGAAATACAAAATATTCCATAGTTAAAGCTGTAAATTTATTTTCTGGCTACTTTACGAACAAAATTCTATCAAACAGCGGCGCTGCCACTTTTAGTTCCATTATTTTCCGTGGGACTACTTTCGTGGCGCTGTGTCTACCTTCAATTTTAGTAGTACAGATTATAAGTAACCTTTTCTCAAATCCAGTTACGCGTTGATAAAACTCTTTGTACACCAAACCATAGACAGCTACTATCATTTCGCTAGGAGCCGAGAGCTTCACCTAATTCTGACTTAAAAGCTGTCCAGAACTTATATATATTTAATTGTCTTTCTTTACTTACAGGAATAATAGAGAAACCATATTTTTTATGAAATTTAAATATCTGTAAGCAAAGATTCACTACCGCTCAGAAAATCTATTTTATATTTATAAAACATATTTTATTATAATTTATAGCGCGCACAATAAAAATACATTTCTTGAATTAAATTCTTTACCCTTAATTTAGCCTACTGTTTTGGTTTTTGTAAAGATAAAAAAGAAAGATGCTAAAATACTCTGAAAAAGAAAAAACCTTGACCAACTTGTTTCTCAAGAGAGATTGATATTAAAAAAACCGGTTAATATAAGGATAGTTTATATTTTTTTTATAAACAATTTGCCAACCCTAACCCACGTAGTATTAGGTTTCGCGCCTTTATATCAATGTATGACCCCACACGATACCCCCCCAACCGCGACTGGGGGACCCCAAACACTCTCGACCTAGCATTACTGAGGGGCGTAACTCTTCAGTTCCATTCGATCGAAACGATGGACGATATAGACTCGGACCATCGCCCGGTTATCCTCAAATTAGGACAACAGACGGACCAGACATCTGAAACTAGGACCTCTGTGGACTGGTTGAGACTTGGGGACCTCCTCAAGGCAACCGAATCACAAGACCTGGACCGCATCCCGGACCACATCGAATCCCACCAAGACACGGAGACGGCGATCGAGGCCCTCACCAGCCACCTTCAATCCGCAGTGCGGAACTCGTCCAGACAGGTGCCAGTGGAGAATGACCGCCACTTATGCCTGCCGGACGAAGTGAGGGTACTGCTGAGGAAAAGAGAGCCGCCTCCAGAGCTCACGACAGATATCCCACCGACGACAACAGAGTCCGACTCCGCCAACTAGAGCGCGAGGTCAAACTACGTATCCGGGAAGTCAGGGAACAACGTTGGGACAGAACGTTGAGAGATATCGAACCAACTCACCAGGCGTACTGGAAGCTGGCTAGAGCTCTCAAATCAGATACCCTCACTGTCATACCCGCGCTAGAAAGAGCCGACAACACCGAGGCGTTCGATGATGAGGAGAAAGCCGAATGCCTTGCTCAGAGTCTAGAGCTTCAATGCTCCCCACTACACAAAACGTCGACCAGTCACACCTGACGGAGGTGGACTCCGAGGTTGAACGTAGATCCTCCTTACCAGCGGAAACCACACTCGACCCAGTCACGGTGGAAGAAGTGCAAGATCTGATCAAGTCCTCAAACCGCGAAAGGCCCCAGGGATCGATGGCATTAACAATCGCGTGTTAAAACTCCTCCCCGGCCACTTGATTATAATCTTAGTGAGCATCTTCAATGCCGCCATAACAAACTGCTCTTTCCCCGCGATCTGGAAGGAAGCAGACGTCATCGGTATTCACAAGCCTGGAAAACCGGCTAATAAACCGTCCAGCTACCGCCCAATCAGCCTACTGAGCACACTCAGCAAGCTTTACGAGAGGGTCATCCTCTCTAGACTAAGAGATTTTGCCATCAGCAAACATCTACTACCCGATGAGCAGTTTGGATTCCGTGCCAGACACTCATGCGTCCAACAGGTGCACCGCATCACGGAGCACATACTATCCCACTTTGCCCATCGCCCTCGTCGCCCTATAGGAACAGCCGCACTGTTCCTTGACGTAGCTAAGGCCTTCGACAAGGTCTGGCATAACGGTTTGATTTACAAGCTGTACCAGTTCGGTGTACCAGACAGACTCGTGCTCATCTTGCGAGACTTCCTCCTAGGCCGTAGCTTCCGTTTTCGAGTGGAGGGAACACGCTCGTCCCCTCACCCACTCACAGCCGGTGTACCACAGGGCTCGGCACTATCTCCACTACTCTTCACGCTGTACACCAGCGACATCCCAAAAACTCCAGATGTAGAGTTGGCCCTCTTCGCGGATGACACCGCACTCTATACATCAGATCACAACCGACAAATGGCTTGCGTCCGGCTACAGGTAGCTGTAACAGAGCTAGGCGAATGGTTTCGCAAATGGAGGATAGAGGTAAACCCGGAGAAAAGCGCAGCAATGTTCTTTTCCCCGGCACGCTTCGCTCTCCCAAACGCGCTTGCCTTCGCTTAAAAGCCATCTCGCTCTACGAACAAGAGATCCCCTGGGCAAAGTACACCAAATACCTGGGTGTCACCTAGATCAGAACTTGCGCTTCAACGAGCATATCACTATAGTCCGGAATAGAGCGCGATTTGTGATGGGTCGTCTAGCACCCATGATAGATAAACGAAGCAAAATGTCCTCAGACACAAGCTTACTCTATATAAAACATGCATCCGCCCGATCATGACATACGCGAGTGTGGTATTCGGCCATGCCAAGCCTGCCCTTTTAAAGAAACTGCAAATCGTTCAGAATAAATTCATGCGCAGAGCCGTCGGTGCTCCCCTCTATATGCGTAACGTCGACATCCACCGCGATCTGGAGCTTCCTCCATCAAAAACTACATTACGTCGCTCTCGCGTAAGTATTTCGATCTAGCGCCGCACCATCGAAATCCCCTCGTCGTGTCCGCGTCCGATTATAAGCCTCGACGAAAGGCTCTCGTGCGACGACCGCGTAACATCCTCACGGACAAGGTCGACGATATCACAAAACGGCTGGCTCGGATCAGCCCGCCCGCGGTTAGGACGGCAGGCTGGCAGGCACCGACAGACAGACACAGACGGCGGCGTCGACGCCGCCAATCACGATCTCTCCACGTCCCCGCGAGGGACGCCAGGAGACACAGCCCCCCATATAGGATAGACTAGGCGTGTTGCTGGGAAGTTTCTTTCGCCGTTTCTTCTCTCTAGCCATAACACGTTGCGAAACGGCAGTAAGATAGTATAGGCCACCGCGAACCGCCGATCCCGGTCCGCCGGGATCCTTCCTCTCGGGCTTTATATTACCCGTCGCCCGCTCTCAATTAGTGCATTGTGTCGCCCTATGGTGGGCATCATTAGATTCATCCCCCTCTCATGGCAACAGTCCAGCCGAGGTGAAACTCCCTAGGGAGCCCCCTCGAGCAAGTTGCCTCCCGGGCTCGAGGGCCTTCGCTTCGCAAAGGCACTCGCCCCGAAAACCCCGGTAAAGTTGTGAGGTCTTCGGACCAACAACATAAAGTCAAGTCCATTTGTTGTAATCAATGTATGAATTACTTACACACCGTATTAGGTAATCTAATTGTGAATAACACGTAGGCTCTCTCGTAGGTGGGTTAGTTGGCTCTAGTGTAACCGCTTCTCCATATTAGTGATAACCATTTTAGCATTTACTGTAGCGTTTTGTATTTCGTGCCTTTTCCGCATTTAAATGATGCTGCGGAGTGCGGATCTTAGAGTGTGTTTAAATTTTAACTTATGAAACAAACGTCGAATTTGGAACGTAAAAACATGTGTCGTATTTTTTCTTAATCATCTATCTGTTTACGCCCTTTTTGAAGAGCCCCATATTGTAGCGTTCTGGGAAAACCGCGGGAGGGAAGCTCATTCCACAGCTTGCTCATGTATGGCATAAAGGAGCGAGCGCCACGTACAGTGGATAACTTCTAGGCGTCAAGGAAATGTGGATGAACTCCCAGTCGCCGGCGAGCAGTGCGGTGGTAAAATAGCGACGTAGGAACACTTCCCATAGTACAGACGGTAGAACGTGCTGAGAGCGCCAACGTCTCTTCTGAGACTTAAAGGTCCTAAACCGTCTGTAAGTTCGGTATCGTCGATAATCCAGACCGCTGCCATTGAGTCACGTGGGAGCAGCTGGTACTGGGGTGCCCCAACCCAGAGATCGGAGCAGTACTCCACATGGGGACGGACTTGGGACTTGTATATATAAAAGCCTATGTCCCGGTGTGAAGTACCGCTTAGCCCTGTTGAGCACCCCAAGCTTTTTTGAAGCGAGTTTCGCTTTGCTCTCCAAATGACCCCGAAATTGCTCGATGTCGACGCCTAGGATCCCAATAGAGTCGTAGATCTTGAAGGGAGTGCCCTGGAATTGTGGCGCTAACAAAAATGGGGCTTTAGTAGTGAACGCGCAGACTTGTGTCTTTTGGGGTTAAAAAGAAGGAGATTTCGTCTACCCCATTCCGAGACCTGCTCCAGGGAGGTCTCGATTTTAGACACAAGCCGAATTCTGCTTTCCTCGACTGCTGCACGAGGAATACAAAAAAATATTATTTATTGCAATATTACATTTTTCATTTCTCGTATATACTTGTCAAAATCTTAATGGTATTCGTGGAAATTTTGACAAACTCATATAAGTTATATGTACTTCACCAAAAGGTTTTGACAATAGAATATTAAAAAATAGACTATTTGCAAGTGATAGAAAGAAGAAGATAAGATGAAACACGACACGAAGATTTGGCTACGTAATGACAAGCGTTTGTAATCGAATCAAAGCATTCTATAACAGTTTTAAAGTCTATGTAAACTCAATACAATAGGAAATGTCTTGGACTTTGATAGTCATATGACACAAGAATATTACAAAAAAATTATAAGAAAGCCTTTGACAAAAATTGAATTACTGACAACATCTAAAAGTAATAAATCGAATAAATTTCAACAATAACTGAATAGACACAAATTGGACGGCCATAAACACGCGTCTAGTCCGAAATTTACGAAAAAGGAACGCCGAAAACTGCTATTATACCTCAACAAAGTTAACTTTGCCATGTAAAAAGGTTCTAATTTTAAAATTTCGACCTTATATTAAATATATTTTAGGTTCAAATCGTTCTTCTCAAATTTCTGCTTGTATAAAGTCTAGTTTGTGATACTGATTTGGAATAGCATTAAATGGTGCGAAAAGTGAAAAAATGTGACATCGACATGAATTGTCATTTTAAATAAACACCTTTAGAGTGGGCGAGAACCGAATATTTGTAAATAGGTTTTTGTTGTTTGCCTTAATGTTTTTTTTTATAGACGAGGGAGTCAGATTTTAGTTTGCCACGTGCTTTGGCTATGCGAATTTTATTTAAGATTTTAGCTACTTACCAGAAAAAATTAAAGATTTCCATAACTGATTTTAAATCAGCTACATAGACGATTCGTTAGAAATTTTAAAAAATGTCTTCTCCATTTCTTTTAATATCCGTTTTATGCCTAATTTTTTTGTTAAATTTGCGTTCCTTTTCTTTAGCATAATAGATAATTTATTTTTATTTATTAATTAGGTACGAATGAGTCTCAAATGTTGGTTTAAACGTGTGTATTTTTTTAGAGTATGAGTATAACATGCACATATTTAATATATGCTTTACTTCTTTAAACTCTATCAAATAAATTTCTATTCGATTCCAAATATCGATTCAACACGATTTCATAACAAACATTGCCTCTACAAATAATCGTTTGACAAACATTCCGAACTTAGCACGCATTGTAAACGACACATTGAGTAATCCTTATTTGTAACACGAATTCGATACAGAGTAACGTAGACGACATTCTATAAGATGTTCGACATTCTGTAAGATCGATAGGTAATTTTTTTTACACAGGTCCAATTGCGAGATAGATTATTTGATTAACTTTATTGTCCAACAATATTGGTAAATATAATCATTTTTTGGAGGTGTAAGCCTCTATAGAAGAACCGCTCGTATCCCCACCAGTAGTGTTGTGCTATCGGTAGAATGACATCTTCTGACTTACTAATAACTCCCCGGTGTTCTCTTTAATTGCCGAATGTCAAGAAAAGAGGCTCCAAAATGCACCCGTTAGCCCTGTCGGAATAGAACCTAACATAACTAAATCAATATAAAAATAATAATTTAATTTATGTGAAAAAATATCTATTTTGTTTTATCGCTGTTACTAAGGTCTTATTCATAGACAGTTAAAGTAAGTTTGGACGCTTTTTTAAGAACCATAAAGAAGCGTTCAAACTTACTCTAACTCTATATGAATAAGACCGTGTAAGTTTAAAAAAAATCATAAACAATATTTTTTATTCAAATAAACAAAATCTGTCAAAATGTTCTCTTGGAAAACTGCATCCTCTTTGCAGAATGCCTAGAAAAGGAACAAATAATTTTAAATTGGGAATTGTTTTTTGAATTTTATGCCGCAGCCCCAGGCTAGGTCAAAAATGAACGCGCAAAAGTGCGTTACATAAGCAGCACTAAATTCGTAACGCAAATCTCGATAGCAGCGGGGTGTTCTTGAGTCTCGAGATAGTAATCTCGGTGACAAACACCGGGTCTCTATTGTGGTTGCTAAATTTGTTCCGCCATTTCCGATCTCCTTAAAAGATTATAATGTAAAGACGTTAGCTTGAGATTAAAATCAGCACTGTAATATAGAGCGTGTTGAAATTACGTGATAATCTATGATTTATGACGAATTTCTGTTTTACAAAGTACCTATATGAAAACGAATCTGTCAAAAAAATAATTATTATTTCATGAATCTTCTACATCTAGACACTGTTATGACAATCTTATTGACAAATAAGGACTTAAATGTACATAATCCATTTTTTTTTTCTAAAACTAGTACATCAACAACTCCGGCAGTACATTGGTAGCATAAAGATGCTACCAATGTGCTGCCTTAGCACTAAAGAGTGTTAAGAGTTTATTGTTAAGACTGTAGCCACTTTCCATCACAGTTGGGACGTCAGCCTGTCTGCTATATTCCGACAATAAAAAACATATCTACTTGTTTTTATTTTTTGCCATAAACTAGATTCAAAACCACCCGAATACTCCTAACGGTATAGGTACAAATGGTAAACTTCTATCATATTAAATTCAAAAACATTCGAACAAAAGTCTTAATCTTTAAAAAAAATAAAGTCTTCCGCGTCAGTTGTAATAAGATTGCATCGATATAAAGAGCTATTATGTGTTTAGCTCATTGTTAGCGTAATGCATTCAAAGATGAACGCCTGTACAGTGTTGTACAAACATCTGTCTATACGCCCACGGAATATTAACCACGCTCTTAGGGCGTTTAGAAGGTACACTGGCTGCTTTTCAATTTGGTCGGCCTTTTTAGAAGAATAAATGTAACACAATATCTACATTTTAAATTCCGAAACGTATTGTTTTGCATAGATACATAATCCATTTGACAGGACATCAAATTTGGCGCGAATTTAGAAGGTTTTCGTAATAAAATACACAAATACCGAGGCTGTAAGGTCTATACTCCAAACCTATTATTCTTTGTGGCGCGGCTTCATCTGCGATAGTGTTAAAGATTTAGAAATAGATTAGTGTAAATCATGTGATACATACGTTATCTGCGTGGACCGGCCTATACCTGTAACACCACCGCAAATGAACCACCACCATTATGTGTAATAACTCTAGTTTTAAGTTGAAAAACGTCTCACTTATTCAATAGTAACAATATGCAACTAAGTCAGAAGAAACTGCCTAAGTAACATATTCTTCTATCAGGTCATTAACCTCAGAAGTCGACAATAAATCAAAATTTATTATTAAATGGCAGTTGATTTAAAAAATGCTCACACAATAAACACCCGCATCTATAGATTAATGGGTGACAATTATTTTGTAACGCAAGGAGAGTTTAAGGGTAATAATGCGGGCCAACGATTGATCTACCCTTTCGATATTTGATGAGTTTAATAGAATTCGTCACACTTTTGAAGAACATTTTTTTCTTAAATAAACTATCTTATCTATAATGTTATAAAATTCTAAACATGCCGTGTCTGTACATTGAACCTATTTAAAAAAAACAACTGTAATAGACTATATAAACGAACTCGCTGCATTTTTTTTTTAGATTTCTTGTCCGTTTGTCTATTTGTTCAGGATTCAAATACAAATTACTGGGCCGATTTCGATGCGGTTTTTACTGATCGACAGCTAATTCTTAGACTTGAACTCTGCACTACTTTTGTCCTGAGAATCCCGCGGGATTTTTCTGGGAATGATTTAAAATAGCCAGATTAAAAGAAAGCGAATTACATTGTGATTTTTTTACTGATCGATAGCAAATATAATGTACTAAAATGTGTGATATTTTTATCCCGGAAATCCCGCGGGAATTTTCCCGGGAGCGATTTTTAGTTTTTCGGGTGCATAAAAATTTGCTTATTCCGACAGTTTTCACTAACACGATAGCTTACATTCTTTTTTAAACGCTGCAGTACCTTGTGTCCCTGGAATCCCGCGGAAATTTCAAGTCAAGCGTGGACGAAGTCGTGGGTATTTCCTAGTCCATCTATATATTATTAAAATTTTAAACATGCCATGTCTGTACATTAGTTTTTTTTTTAAATATTAAGAAAACCGTCTCGCAAATTTTTTATTGGTCCCTATTCGAATACTTGATTAGCGGCGTTTGGAACACAACTTTCTACAAAATTTCAATCAAATTTAAAACTGGATGAAACGAAAAAGCGACACTAACCATTAGCTAATCCTACTGGTAATTTTGTATTAATGTATTGTTTGTATTAAATAATTTTAACTTACGTCATTTTGGTCATTTCTTGTAGCCTCCTCACTCTGTCTACTAAGGCATTGTACATAGAATTATGTTCGCCTGTATATTTTCTGAAGTTTCACTTCTACTGCGTAAGAACTGCCCACACATTTTTTTTGTTATTTTGTATTATTTATTTTATTTACATATCCAACAGCTCAACCATTGATTTGAACAATAAACACTATATAATATTCATTACCACAATTATAGGATACTTCACACTTTACAATAGTTTTGTCCAGAAACTAGACCGCCTCAAAGGCCTCTTGATGGCCTCTGTGGTTGAGCGGGCTAAGCCTTTGCCGGCCTACCTCACTGCAACACAGAGGCTCCGGGTTCGATTCCTGGTATGGGAAATTTGGGAAACGTATTTTCTTCGTTATTTACTATGGTCTAGGTGTCTGGGATCGGCCCCAAAGTAGTCCGTTGTATATTACCCATAACACAAGCGTAACTTGCTTAGCTTGGGGATATACAATGTGTGTGTTTGTCTGCAGATTATTATTATAAAAAAAAGGATTTACTGTAAGCTCTATTATAAATATAATGTTTACACATTATATTTATAATAGACCTGACATAATACCTACTGAGTTGTCCTTATAAATAGATTGTAAAATAAATATGTCATCGTTCCTTATCACGTGTGCAAAATGTCATATTTATCAAACGTCAAGAAATGTAAATAATATTGAAAAATATTATGCTGATAGACGGTTCATTTCTGTCTTTCAATTTTAATCATCAACCAGCGATCATATAACCTTGAATCATTCAATGTCATTGAATAACGCCGTATCCTTTCAGTTCTGTGCCTGTCAACCAAATTGATTTAATTTGGTTGATTCGTCTAATATCAGCATTACATTCATACATATACAGGCTAAGTTAAAAAATGCCTGTTAAAAATTAAATAAATTCAGATAAATTAATGAAAGAAGATCACTTTACTGTAATATAGAGGTCAAACCATATTACACTGAACGGTCACAAATACAAAAAGTAAAAAAACCAGCCTCATGACTGTCTGTAATGAGAAGCGTCATTACTAGTCTTTATAAAACAGTATTGATGTTGGTGTCAACAGAATTGACCCTGCGAATCAATGCCCCATCGACGGCAATGAGTGCTCATCATCATCGCGGCGGCAAGATGGCGCCACTGTGCTGATATTTGAAATCGCGTCTTATACTTAGACATAATGTAAATTAATCTAACTAGGTACTTAACGCGGGATCAAAATGACATCGACACAGGTCTAACTGTCGTCTAAGAAGTTTTTTGGCGGAAACTTGAAGAATAATGTTTTGCTGCGCAGTTTTATTTAAAAAAAGTATGATATAGTCAAGGTGGTGAAGTCCATCATTGGGGGAACTTTATACATCTCTCATTATTTCCGTGTTTGAATAGTTATGACGACAACAAATCAGTAAGTGAATCTAAAAGTCCATTGAATTCTGTCTTTAAATTGTAGTTGTCGTTAAATTCCGTTTAAAAAAGTTAAAAAGCGAGCAGTGTATGAACTTACCCCATTGACAGACTTCGCCACCTTGACTATAATAACATATAATTATTAAAAGTGGTTTGAGTATGTGTATTCAAGTTATTGCCCATTTAATACACTGCACTACCTACCTCGCCAGATTAATTTACAAATTGTTTTAAGTTGGGTTGCTTAGAAAGATTACTATACGGCCGCCTATTGTTTTTACCATAACAGTAGTGTAATCGTGTATTTTTGTAATTATTTATTTGGTGAACAATAAAGTATCTATCTGTAAAATAATTTCAAGTAGATATTCAAATTAATTCGGCCAAGTGCTCGAATGTATCTCCTTGCAGAAACGGAGAAAGTATACAAATTCCGGTGGTTGGACGACCTGTCGTAAGAGACGACAAAACAACCCACAGCCGGTGGTAGGGTATTTGCCCTTCTGGATAGCTTCAACCCCTGGTCTAGAGTATGTAGCCATAACAATCTTGAGTTGTATTCCAGCATTAGTGGCCAGTTTCCAGTCTCCCTTTAGAGAGCAGCAGCGCATTTGTAGCAATATTGATGTTGCAAATGTTCATAGGCGATGGTAACTGATTTCCATCAGGTGGGCCCTTTGCCTGTCTGCTGAACTCATGCAATAAGCAAAATGTACACGTACAATAAAGAGTTCTCCAGAAATTATGAAAATGTATTGTTTAGAATTACTAAAATACCTCCATATTCAAAAAAATCACCTTATACGTAGTATCACTAATTCATAGTATCATTTTCACCAAACCCTCGATCTTTAACCCATCGCTTGACCGAAGCGCGTCACAAATCCTTCCCAGGGCAACATCTTAACCCTGTCCAAATGAAAAGGTGTACACCAGCCAGGGACTAAAGATCAGCAAAGACGGTCCAATACCAATTAACCCGGGCATCGCAGCAATGTAATATAGTTTAATTGATTTGACCCCGATCGTCTGCCGGTAAACATTGGGCGCAATGAATGTAATTGAACGAACAGGCCAGCATGAGACATTTTAAATTCATATTGTTAATTTATAATTTATAACACACGTACGTGATAACCGCTGGATGAAATTAAAGTACTTTTAATAAAACTACGTTTTAACTGTTTTAAGGGTGGTATTTTATTTGGACGTTTCGGCCACTTTTCAATAGGGCACTTTTCGGGACAAAGTTGCTCATTGACACCTGACAATTTTGTCTTCCGTTATCACGGCTAGTGAAAAGCAGCCGAAAACTCGAAATATAAATCAAATAAAATACCGCACTTCGAACCGTTAAAACGTAGTTTTATTATGTGTACTAGTTGCGAAACTTAAGAAAATACTATGTTAAAGTACTTTGTTGAATATAAATAAATGTGATATGTAAAAAAATTCAACAACTATTTTATGTTTAAATTATATTCAGTTTTACCAAACACGGCTAGATCAGCCGGCTCGACGGCAAAAACAAGTGGATCATTCAAGCAGCGTAACTGTACAACCCTCAGAGAAAGTTGCGTGTTTGTGCCGTTGCCTTTTGGGCAATACCTATAGAACACGAAGACTTAGGCTCAATATTTTGCTTTTAGTTTTAAATGATTATTATAAGTAGAATATAGTATAACTAATATAAATAAATTAGGTTTATTTAAGATCAAGTTTACTGTGTTTCACTCATTAATTAAATAAGACCTTTAATACCTATATGAATTCACTGGATCAATGTTATTATTACATTTGGAATTTTATAAACAATACAAATACATAGTCTATTTAACCACTATTCCATCAGTGTATATAGAAAAAGTCGTATTAGTCAAGGGCTAAAGCACTTTATATATATATGCCACGTGCTGACGGCAAAGGAAGTGTTATGATCTGCTGATGATAAAATCTGCTTATTCAAATCATTGAAATAAGTAAGCCCCAGCCCAGCAATGGGCCTCCAAGGATGCAGATACTCTTATTTCATTACAGTCATTCACCATCAGGTATACTTAGATGCTTAGGTGGATGCCAACCTCCAAATAAACCTTACACAATCGTGTATTTACTGTCTTGGTAGCGTATGAAAGTAGGAGTAAAACGCGTTTATTAAGTCAATGACACTATCTCGTTGTCTGCACTCTGCGAGGAAATACAAATTAAGGCAGTTATTACTTAGTTGGTAAAACAAAACATAACATCCTTCCTAAGAAATTGTAAAAAATACAGTACAATAATATAAACTTTAATACTTTGAAATAGAGTCGTTAATAATATGTATGATGCCCTTGAGGTTTTTATTATTGTGTGACAGTGAAAGCAAGGAAGAAAATATGAATAACAGTCGACCAATATAAAACGTAACTCTGAAAATTTTCTAAACTTTATAGGACTAGTGGCATTACACGTGATTCTTGGCTCGCTTTTTGGCTTTTATATTTATAACGTGTTTTCTTAAACCATATCAGACAATAATTGGAAGATATATTTTTGCTCTCTATTTTTAAGTGCCTTCGTTTAGAAAAAACATGTTTTAATTAATAAAAACAGAAAGCAAAGGTTCAAAGCTTACAGGCTGTAGGTCCATATTATTTTTTTTTGAGAAACATATTTTATGTTTCACTTTTATTTCCTACATGCTAGTTGATAAGGAAAAATTTTAAAGACGGAGAAAGGTATGTTAGTAATTATTATTACATGTTTTATTGTTTAAATTAAACATATATTTATCATGTCATGTTTACATTTTGTTCTGACATTTTTGCAAGCTATGGTAGAAGATACTACAGTGCCATCTAGTAATCTAAAAACTTTTCAGGGTTGTGTTTTTAGAGAGCGAATGTCATTCGTAGTGTTTTTCTTCTATGCCCATATTTTATTTGCACAGCGCAAGAAAAAAGGCTCGTCGCACCAAAGTCAAAACGTCCTATGTTTAATTTTAAAACTGCGTAATACGTATCAATTATCTGTTTGATAAAGCAGCTGTTGCCAGTTAGTGGCATCGCTGGGACAATTAGAACAAGTGACCACAATTGCCCAGCCCCAGGATTGCGTCACCCGGCGTCCCAAGACGTGTGGACACATGAATTAGAATTAATAGTCGACATTAAAGATGAATGGAAAATTTAGGTTAGGTGCACACGCGACTGTGTTTTGAAATGACTGTATTCTATATAGCCTGTCAAACAAGAAAAACACTTCTTTTTATTGCACGAGTTCACCAGTCAACAGAAAGCGGTTACCATCGTCTATGAACGTTTGCAACACCAAAGGTGCTACAAATGCGCTGCTGCACTCTTAAGGGGGCGGAACCTGACTACTAATGCCGGAACAAAACTCAAGGTTGTTATGGTGGCATACTCTAGACCAGGTGTGGTAGTCATCCAAACGGGTAAACACCTTACCATTTGGCTTTGGGTTGTTTTGTCGCCTCTTAAGGCGGGCCGCCCGGCCGCAGGAAATTGTATTCTTTGTCCGTTCCTTCACTGACACTAACAATTGCTAAGAAAAATATTGTAACTTTAATCAACTCAACTCTCAGATCCTACATCATAGGTATAGCATCATATGTTATATGTTATACATATTTCGGTTTATGGTGTCGTAGTTCTGAACTTCATTTTTTTTCAATTCATCTACAATTCAGAGGGCTGGTGCTTACCTCGGCCAACGGATCAGTATGGCGATCCAGCGAGGAAACGTAGCCAGCCTTCTGGGCACCTTACTCATAGAAGACTGTGATCTAGGCTCATTATTCTACTTATAGTATTGAGAGACTATGAGTAGAATATAATACGAATAAGTTTTCTTGCATTGTATTCGGTTATATGTACTTTATTGTAATAGATATTATCTCATTTATTTTTTATCTTATCTCTTAATATAGTTTCAATTAGTTTTCTTCTATTGAATTTTATTATATGTAATTTTATAATTGTAAATTATGTAAATATACTGTTTATTCAGTTACTTTATTTGCAGGTGTGTAATTTTTCCCAAATCTGACAAAGGTTGAAAAGAAACTTCAAGAGTTACAATTTTTTAACTGATTTGATATAAAAAGTATTATATAGATCACTAGTATGCATATCAAGCCAGCATTTTATTAGGGAAAAAAGCATTGTAAACTAAACGGTTGCAAAATTGATGTAAAAATATCCTTCTCTGAGACTCAAACATTAATCCTGGATCTTAGTATTTCCTAAAAGAACTAATATTAGAAAATTACCAAGTATAATAGATATTATTATACGCGGTACACTAAATAAACAAAATTGAAGCGTCTGTCCGTAATTTCGTAACAAACGCCAATATTTAAGACAAAGCTATAATTTATACCACAACTAGTTATCAATGACAGTTTTTAAAAATATCTATGCTTGTCGGTCTGAAAGATTTTCTTGAATACACTTTGAAACGGTTTCATGGATTTCAATAAAGATTCTAGACTTTTTTGTCCGGTTCCTATATCTTTCTATTTATTAACTTGCCTTACTGTCAGTTGAATTTTGATATTACTTGTATGGAGCTTATGCCAAATTTTTACCTATATTAAGGCAAGTGAACAGCCGGTAAAATATAGGAAACGGCTATTTATCCATTTTTTTTTATTGATGGATTGCTGATGGCCTACCTGATGGAAAGTATTTGCCGTCGCTTATAGATATTTGCCACATCAAAGGTGCTGCCAATGTTCTGCTAACCTCGTAGAGGGGCTGCAATATGGCCACTAGTACCGGAACACAACTCAAGGTTATTATGGGGGCATACTCTACACCCGGGATCGTAACCAAGTGGTAAACATTTGCCCATCTGAGTCAATATGTTTCATTTGGACATCTCACTAGTCTCAGAAGATATAAAATATAAAGATAATATTTCCTGCAAGTGATGTCGCGATCTCAACTAGTGTATAATAGTTACGTCATCTAGCTATGGAGATACATTCACACAATGGAACCTATATTTACATATTTTGATGACATCATCATTTCTTCATCAAGATCTTCAGCATATTTAATCATTAGGAATAAGCATTTTAATTTTCCCATCAAGCAATTAAGCCGTTGTACAAAGGAGAGCCGTGACCACTCGACGTTACATTAAAACTGACAGGGCTGGCGTAATTAAAAATTAACCCACTTACAGAATTGAGTACGGTGCAAGCAATTAAATTCATTTAGTTACGTTTCAGTTTCCTTCGTGTTACATGAGATTTGTAGTTTAATGATTTATGACATTTTTCACAATCAAACCTTTATTTGTATAAACATTGTTAACTCAGGTCTTATGTAGTCTATGCGGTCAGACGATAGCCACTTCGCGCGACCCTGGCTATAGGCAATGGGAAGGAACACGAGGAGTTCTAGTGAGTATTCCGGCAATAGTCCGGCGAGTCTCCACACGCCGTCACCATGATCCCCACATGGTGAGATGTCCGAAAGTGGATTTCTCCTTGTAAAAAAAAGGTCTTATGTAGTCTGCTAGAGCTCGTAAAGTGATCACTACGCGCCGTTACTAGTAGCCCTGGTATAAGGCAAATGAAGGAACACCGAGGAGATTTAATAGGTCATAGCATTACTTCAGGGGTGCTATCACCAGACCAAAACATTGTGATTCCCACATGACCAACAACGCTTCCTCCGCGGTGAATAGACTTCAATCGGATTTCCTCTGATAACAGATCTTATATGGTAGCAGTAGTACGTTATATTATAGTTATAGGCACTTATCGCTACTTTAATTAGACAGTGACACTCTTTAAAATAGGCACTGGGAGCTGGGTGAAAGGCAGTGCACTTGCATCCCTCTGCAATGAAAGAAAATAAGTTGAAAATTGAATAAAAACTTTTTAGGAACTTTTAGTTTTCTCTATCAATCTCATTCCTATAATTTGCGCTCAAATGAAAATCTTTTGTTAACTATACCTACACAAACTTCTTCCTACGTAGGAAATTCTTTTGCCGTACAGGCTGTTCGACTGTGGAACTCCCTCCTCTTACCGATCAGACAAGCTAAATCAAAGACTAAATTTAAACGTCTGCTCACTGACCATTATTGGTCTATTAAATAAAAATTGTTGCATTAAATGAATGTATCTATTGTGCGAATGTCTATATATCTAATTTATAATATCATCGTATATCTAATTATATATGTATATTTGTACATATAAGTATACAGTAGTTTATTTATATTTTATATCATTTTTAATAGTACACCACCAAAAATCGTATATTGAAATTTCCTTTCAAATCTCCTTAGACACTGGGTTGCCTGGAAGAGATCGCTATAAGCGATAAGGCCGCCCATTGTTCTAATGCAAATACATCCATGTCAATTGTCTAGATTTAAGTTTATGTTGAACAATAAAGAGTTTTCATTCATTCATTCAATAACCGAAGGTTTATTGTTAACCTATGGTTAGCTTGTTGTCCGGTTCACCACAGCCAATGAATTCAATGTCATTCATTCAATTCAATTTCAAGTCCCTCAAAATAATTCTAGCGCGCCCGTGTCTTGTAAGTGTACTTTTTCCAGGACAGGATTTTAAATAAAATAAAATTATTCATGTTTTCACGGAAACTTAAAAGTGATGTTTTGCTATACAGTATAGTTATTTCTACACAGTATATTATTTGCGACAGTAAATATTTTTCTTTCTTTCTTTCTTTCTTTTCTTTCTATTTTCAAATAATGTATAATATACTAGCTAAACTGAACAATAGTTGTGGATATTGATTGTTTTTAACGTTTTGATGTGTCTGTGTTGAAAAGTTGTATCCGACACTTGACTCCTACAAAATGGCTATAACAAACAAAGAGAGACGAACATAAACATAAACATACAGACGGACGGACAGAGAGTTTTATAAGGGTTCAGTTTATGTCAAAATCACTAGGAAATCCTAAAAAGCAGTTATCCGTGCAGGAACGGAGAAACAATACAATTTCCTGCGGCCAGGCGGCCTGTCGTAAGAGGCGACAAAACAACCCACAACCAGATGATAGCGTATTTGCCCGTCTGGATGGCTACCACCCTTAGTCTAAAGCATGCCGCTATAACAACCTTGAGTTGTGTTCTGACATTAGTGGCCAGTCTTCCTTTAGAGAGCGGCAGCACATTGGTAACACCTTTGGTGTTGCAAATTTCCGTAGGCGATGGTAAACGCTTACCATCCGATGGGCCTTCTGCCTGTCTGCTGAACTCAAGCAATAAAAAAATCAATTCTGATAATGGCTAAAAATGTGAACCAATAGATATTAATTTAATAAAATCTGTTAAGAATCTTTACCATAACGCATCCATCCCCAAACGTCTTAAGGAAGCAAAGATCATAAACAATGATTAGTGTTGTAACATTGAGTTACATCTGCGGAGGATCACAACATCGTTTTGTTTGCCGCGTCATTTCGCCGGTTATAACAATAAAAAATATTAATGTACAGACGCAATGTGGCCTAATGTACAAGATAGGGATAGGGCCGTAATCGCATTAAGAAAGCCTGCGACCGTTCACGGGTTATTATGTTTATGCGTTTTTATTTCGGAGGGTGGCGACGCCGGAAAGGATTAGTCTATGTCGCGATTCTTTTGCAATTGAGCATCTTGTAAATACAATAAAGTCACGATTTGTTTTTTTATTTATTTATAGCCTAGTCATGGATAAAGAATAAAAACTGATAATCGCCCAGTAAATACAGCACACTTCTGAAACACATGCTAAACTGACTAGTGATGTCACTACTATGTTTTTAATTACCTGGACTAAAGTGACAGCTGCGATCGACTTTTTTTTAGATTCATTAGTGAGTTGTGCGAGTTAAATCAACAAATCACCACTGTGAGTTAAATCCTACAGAATTTACATAGAAAATCTATAGGATCAAACTTGCAACATAAAAAAAGGTCAATCGCAGCTGTCATTTTAGTCCAGGTAATTAAAAATGAGAGTATAGTTTTTGTTTTTATATAAAATCTTAATTAAAACTTTCAGTTTCCTTTTATTATTCAAAACATATTTTTATTAAATTTGAATCATAAATTGGAAGTCGTATTTTAATTAAATTAACTCATTTTATAATTCATAAAATTTACGAATTGAAACAATGAACTCTCATAGTGTTTTAGTCTCACAAGTACATATTTATAAAATATATCTATTAACATCTATTATACTATAGATAAGTATATAAATTTAGTTTTTAGGCACTGTTTTCAGTAGCACTTTGCTAGTCTATAATTCTATAATACACACACAGTCTATAATTTCACTTACCTACCATTAACTAAATTTTGCTAAATTTTCCTCATTTATGCGTAACAAACAAAATAACATGAACATAATTTACTCAACAATGACGTAAAACAATAAAATCCGCAATAAAACATCAACTCCCTACATCATTAGAGAAACATGAAATCATAACCTTTGGAAAACTTGTCAATGGGACAAATTAGCACCAACACGATAATGACATAAATTACGATATTATTACCTAACTGTAATGATTGGGACGGAATTGCATCATGATTATTGGAATTCGACGCTAACAGATTTCTTGTACATAAAAATCAGACTTGATTCGTATTCTATGTACCTATATAACAATGCGGAATCCGAACGCTTAACGCATAAATGCGGCTAAATTCAAAAAGTGTGCAGTGTTGTGTTAGGAAAAAATAAAAAAGTTATGGTTAAATTAGAACGTATGCGAACTTTCAAATCTCCTGCTATAGTTCTACAAACTACGATGTGAATTAATCGCAGGAATGCGGCTGCAACGGCCTATACGTCTATTAGGATTTGGGCGGAGGCTGGAATGTAGGTTTTTTTGAATATGTAATATTACTCCAAAATAAACAATAGTTGTAGGATATTTTTGCATTTTTGTAAAAAATGTGAACAATGTAGTTAAATGTGGCCTTTCAAGTTGTCACAAGAACTAGCTTGAATGGTGTCAGTCGATAACCTACAATTCGGCGGAGGTATACGAAGACTTGGCTGTATGAACCAAGTCCCTTGCCGATCATTGTGGCGAATTTTACTACTTTATTTATTTATTTAGGTTTATGGCTTGGCAGCTAGGCCTTGAAGCCAGAGATTAATCTGAGATTATAATGTAGTTTCTTCATTTTCTTAAGCCTATGTATAGCATAGCTGAACTGTAGGTTATCAGCTGGTGCCATTCCACGCAGTTCTTGTGACAACTCAAAAGGCCACATTCGACTATACAGTTCACATTTCTCACAAAACACATAATTACTACTCAAAAACTATCAATATCCTACAACTATTGTTCATTTTAGAGTAATTTTATACATTTTTAGAAAATAAAACTGCACAGCACTACATCTCCTTTCAGTTCCCGCCAAAAACTCCCAATTTTACTACTACTAACTATAGTCCGCACCATGAAGAAAGTCCTACGAAAAATAAAGGAACTAAAAGTGGCAGCTCCGCTATTTGATAAAATTTTGTTCGTAAAGTAGCCAGGAAATAAATTTACAGCTTTGATTATGGAAAATTTTCTATTTATTATTATGTAATTACCTACATCGATTTACGGATTAGCAAATAATTACTCTGGCAGAATTAAGTACGGCGACTGCAGCGCCGCGTCTGTGGCACTTTTTTGAGGCGGACTTTATATACGTCTATTACGGCGAGCTGTAAAATTAATGAGCTATATATTATAATATATTATCAATATTATTTGAACAAACCAAGACCAAAACATATTTACTTGCAACTCATTCATTAACAACAACCAAGTTATAAAACATTAAGGTGATCTTTATTATTTTATCCTTTTAGAATGAGTATATTTACCGTAAAGAATTCCCTGAAATACATTATCATTATACTGTTTAATGTTGCATAAGTTTTTTTCTTTTACATTAAACTGTTATGAATGGCACCGCTTTATTTACCACGTAGTGAAAACTCCGACTGATTTATTCAGCAATAAAGCGAAACATTACAACACGAAACAGACAATTCTTGCATTATTATATTTTTTATTTTAAAACATACAACTGAACCTATTATCAAGCATATATTGTATGTTGACTTTTATATATTGTATAATTTAGTAACCGTTATAACCGTCATGTATGTGTTTGTTAAAGTTATATATACCGTCTGGACGACATATGATTTGACTTTACATTTTGTTAATATTGCAACAGTATTTGTTATATATTCAGTCAATAACTCGCCAATGTTAGGGATTCTCTCATTTCTCATCCATTCTGTGTCATAAAGTTAGATGTCATCCATATCAGTCACTATATTACACTAATCGACCAACACTCCTTAGCTAGTTAAAGCGAGGAGTAATAATACAAGGAACAAGGGCGTCTGTGTTTTTCAAATAGATATAGTGGCCGCTGTCGCATTGTGTTGATGATTTTGTAAAAATTGTGATAATAATGTTATTCTTCTTTTCTTTGCAGATGCCTGTGGCCTATCCGATGTCCCGCACATAGAAAGTCTACAAGAAAAATCCCAATGTGCCCTAGAAGAATACTGCAGAAGTCAATATCCAAACCAGCCCACGCGATTCGGAAAACTCCTCCTCAGGCTACCCTCATTAAGGACAGTCAGTTCACAAGTCATAGAACAGCTGTTCTTCGTCAGATTAGTCGGAAAAACCCCTATCGAGACCTTGATAAGGGATATGCTGCTATCAGGGAGTTCGTTCTCTTGGCCGTACATGGCAACCATGTGACATACAATGTGGAGGCAGTTGGCAGCAGCATGATCCACGCCGTACGGCTTCGCGCCGTACTTGCCGAGCCAGCGATTCGATCTGCAACGTTTCCCGCGCGACCAATCCGAAGATGCAGTGACATCTTCAAGCGAATTCCACGAGAACAACGAAGAAGAATACTTCGGGCCGAGAAGCAGGGACGGTGACCGGACAGATCCGTGTCCGACATTCGACCCTGTTTCGGCGTTTTACGCCCCGAAAGCTACGGACAATCAGGAGATTTTCGATGTTGCAACGACGACAAGTGAAACGCAGAAAAGTGCACAAAAAACTTCCATCTTAATTGACAATTTGTTGAACATTCGGAGTCAGGAATCGTGTGCTATACCTGAATTAAAGCAATAGGGACTTTGTTAAGTGTGGGGTAATTAGTGTTTATGGGTGGTATTTTGGGTTAAGTTACTGCCCAGTGGAGTGCTTGTCTTACTTTATGGCCGCTCGTGTTTCGCGAATAGCTACAGAAAGCTGTATAGTACACGATGTCATTTTAAAATCAACTATTGAGCCGCTTTTTTGCAGCTAATGCAAAATAACTATTTAATTGTAAGAGAGAGGATATCAAAATAATGATGGCTCGAACATAATGTGTGTTAACAAAAAAAATTATTATTATTGTTCGAATATTTACCAAAGCAGCATTTTTAGTCCAAAATTTAATATTATAATGCCGATAATTTCTTATTTTATAAACATTTCGTATTCATAATGATTCAAAAATGTCCAGGCACTCTATTTTGTATCTAGACATGGTATAGTTGCTTGACCCAAAAGCGTCCAATTAATTAATGTTTTTTGTTCCTCTGTAAAGAAAATTATTTTGTAGGATAGATATTAATATTTAATATTTGTAAATAAAATGTTTTTATTATTTGTAAATTATAGTTAATGTGATAAGATAGATGAAGTGACTTGAACTTTTTCTACGACGATGATTGTTTAAGGCGTATTTTAATGATATCCCAAAAATATTCAAGTCTTATAATTTTGTAAATTTAATGTTGAAGAAGGTGAGAGCGGATAGTCTTTTAAATAATTTAAAGCGCTTTAAGCATTTAAAAAAGAGATTTATACTCTTGTATCTACTCAGCTAAAGGAAGAAGCGCAAGCGTATCCCACTTTAAAGCTAGTGTTGATCCGAGTGCTTTTGAAAACCCGCTTTTGCTGTTAGTATAAAGTACTCGCAATTCTTATGTGCTCCTCGAGAAAAGTTAGCTCCGTGACTTTGCGCAGATTCAGTCAAGTATTAACGTCTATTATACTAGACAATGTGTAGTGTGAAAGAGATGCCGTGCAGATACAGAAAGCGGCCGAGCGAGAGCGCATATTTCTCTCCTCTCAGTTCTGTACGATCACACTGTGAACGATCTGTACGAACTTCAAGAACGCATTAAGATTTTGCTTGCAAGCTTATTACAAATACACGACTAGTAGGTATAAATTGCAATAGTAATGTCTAGCCTTTGTCAAATTTTACGACTTCTTAGTTAGCAACCCGTGACTGCGTTATTACGCAATCGCCTATTGACGATTTTACATAGACAATGATTTACTGCACGGCCTTCTGAATCTAAAATAGAGAGGCTGTAACGACGTTTTTAAAACATGAAAATGATAGTTTCGCATTATTTTCTATCCGTATCATTAAAATATTTTTGGGATACCATAAACTTAAAATCTTAATGTTTAGGTATTACTTGTTTTCCTTTTTTATATGTTTTTTCTACTGTATTTTGATTGGCACTTGGAATAGATAATGCAATTAGGGAAACAAAATTCCCCATTGTTATATCTAAAGATTGTGACTCAATTCTGAGAAACTTTTGATAAAATATTAAGTTTATTATTTACCAAGTACATATCAAGCAATTAAATGATAATGCCTAATTACAAATTATATTCTTCCATATTACTACATTTTTTACTAGATTTATAACCATTTCTATGTCACGTAATAAATAGGTCCGCCACTTCATTCGCTTGCGACTTGGCTTTTATATTCATATCTTCTAACCTCTACAAGATATTAAAGTGAAACATACACGGACATTATGATATAAGATTTCGATTTTGAATTTCAAAATTTTTATTGAAATCCTGTGAGACGTTTCAAAACCTATTCTGCACGTACACAAAATTTCTCAAAACGATCATTTATGACTGGACATCATAAAAGTAGCAGTTTACACTTAATTGGTATTTATTTTAAAATCAGAGACAGATATTCAAATTGTAGGTGTTGTTATAGATAACAATCGATTAACATCAGCTAATTTAACAATTGAAAGACGCTCAGTAACTCAGTACGCAATTTTATTGAAGCAATGGAAGGCCCATAGTTTAAAAATAAATAAAGAAATTAATCCCAAAATGTATTTCCTATTCCAAAATCCAATGACAAATATAATTAGGTCGATGATGCAATAATAGTAATGATGAAGGATGAAATAGGTGCATAAGAATAAAAACTACCATTTTGTGTTTTATTGTTTGAGGACAAAAATTCTTAAAATGCAGACAAAAATCACTGCGAGAAGATAAAATTATTAATTTTAAAGGGTTTGTAAGACATAACATTAACTGCCGCAACTCAGACTCAAATAATGGTTCATTATCTTAAATTGCGGCGCTTGATTGAAAGAAACAATAAGTTTTAAACGTCATTTAAAAAAAAATAGTAACAAAGTTAATGATAAACCTACATTGCCAGATTAGCTGAGAATATACTATAATATAGGTTTACTGGAAGAAATCCCTCTAATCAAGAAGCAATAACTAATTTTATCTGTTCTGATGAATAACAAAATGTTATCTTGTTTATTTATTTCTAATAGTTTTACGTTATGATAATGGGGTTTCTTATATTATAAATAGCATATTAAATTATAATGGACTTGCAATTTGATTGCTCTTTTAACTCTGAGATCGGCAGTGAATGATTAAAGTG
Source organism: Dendrolimus houi (assembly GCA_039645545.1). Classification (NCBI taxonomy): domain Eukaryota; kingdom Metazoa; phylum Arthropoda; class Insecta; order Lepidoptera; family Lasiocampidae; genus Dendrolimus; species Dendrolimus houi. Next base: position 5,533,791 of record CM077131.1, read on the forward strand.
GGAACTTAATAGATTTAAAATGTCTACGTTTTATTTGCACGTATACAATTCTTTGCATTTTCTGACAGATTTTTAATAATGATTTTATAACGAGTCATTATATTTTTCTTGTTTATTTACTACAGATACAACATGAAAAAGATAAATTTCGTAAGTTCCCACTTGAAATATTGTCTTTATTATTTTTTGACTGGTGCTCTATATTTTTTTATATATTTCTTGAATTATTGTGTATATAAAAATTCCATCAAAGCATTTAATAAATAACGTTCCTTTTGAGTTGTATTTTAATATTTATCAGGATTATTTTTAAACTTGAATGAATATTGTTTAATAAATGATTCGTTTTTCATTGACTTAAGACGCGAATGGATTATATATTTTTTGGTGATTAACAAATACATATATATTTAAAAGTACAGTACAATTCTTAACAAAGAACTTGGACACACTTGAAAGTCGATATTGGATTTGATTGCCAGTGAGGAGGTATGATAATAAACAAAGAAAATTATAGACAATTTTCTCATTGATATGCCATTTAACATTTTACATTGATAACCATTGTGACGGCTCAGATAATATCAACTCATAGATGCTCACTGGTGCTACCCCAATCTCTATTTTAGGAGAAACGAATCCTAAAAACAATAACTAAAGTTATAGAAACAGCGTTAAAAGAATAGCTGATTGACAGCTTTTTTATCCATTCAAACTAACGCAGTATAGATAAGGGTGAGTGAAACAAAAAAGTCACAGATTTCAATTGTTTTGAAAGAGTTTAAAGTAAAGTTAATAAACTATTAACTTTCCTTTAGCTCATAAAATTTTGTTCTGATTATCTGTTTTGAAAACAATGTTCTCTCCCGTAAAACCGTTGGGATTACAAATATTGGCTTGTAAATCACCAAAAATAATTTGATTTAGGTTATTAAATTTGAACGGTTAATAATAGCAGGCCGTAACTTGCCAAACAGAAAATGAATTTATATATTTATTGTAACATATTTAAAGGATGATTGTAAAACAAAAGCAATGTATTTATTCGCAATAATGTACAATGTACAGAAGAAGGTTGTAATATAGTCGGTGTGCGTGAGACTGTAACAATGTATAAAGATATAAATAATAACTATTGACAAATAAAAGATGTCTCTCTGGATTTTGAACAATTGTTTTAATTTCATTTATAAATAAAATACAACTACACTTACAAATGAAATTTATAATAAAACTAGCAAGCCCGGTAGAGGTTGTACTGCCATGGAAAAAATAAAAATATAGAACCCAATTGCAGCGCCACCTAACTAGGTCCAATGGTGAATGGAAACTGTCCAAGGATCCACTCAAACGCACCTAAAAATTTCATCAAAATCAGTCCTGTGGCTTAACCGAATTTAACGGACACGTGTAGAAAATTATACAAGGTAGGGAAGCTAGCCTCAGACCGATGCGAGAATGAAACGATCGTTTACTGGTTATCAAAGATTTTTTTTAACTTGTATAAAAACAAAAAAACACAAACAACTTTTCTTTTATAAAAAAAACATCTAACATAAAATATTCATTAAAAAATATAAAATCTTGAGAGGTGTCGGCAGCGGGGCCTAGGGTCCAAGCTACCGGCGTTTAGGGCTAATGATACAGGAACCGTACCTATGTCTCCTGTATTTGGTCCTTCACTCAGCAGCCTAACGAGAGCTTCTCGAGTTTCTTTGCTAAAGATCGTTTACGGTCACAACTATTACTTTTATATTATTACACACAACTTAAATCCAAATGTGAGTTAATAAAGCTTTTATTCAAAATTAGTTTGAACAAAATCCGTTGAGTAGTTTTTGGGATATCAGATATTTTCAATTGACTTTATATGATTCCATAGACAAATTGGAAATAGAGTCGACGTCACCTCCACGGAACCCTTAATTTTGTATAGACTGACACGTACGTGCCCGATTTTATTTTAAAAATGTTAAAGCACTAAGACACGGAAGTGGTTAATAAAAGTGTATAGTACACCCCACACCTGCGTAGGGGTTGTGATTGCTGGAATGTGGTTCCGTTCAATCAAAACATGTCAATCCCACGCTCATAATTTCACGCCACAATTAAATGAAATATTGTCACACCTGTATTCTTGCGAAGGTTATGTGTAATTATTAACTTGACAGCATGGTTAAACGTCTGTTGATTCGAAGCCGTAAGGCTTCTTCTCTTTATTCTATCTTCTTCATTCTATTGAGAACTTTTTTAAGATTGCGGTGCATATACCCTGTATCGCGAATATGGTTTTAACAACCGGATGTATTCGCTAGTAAAAAAATTCATACCATTGAAATATTGTAACAACACCAATAAATATATTTTACTTTTAACACGTGTGTCAAATTTCATCCTACCCTGCGTAAAGAAGTAGTATCTACTTCAATAAACTAATGGTATTTAAGTTGGCTGGCTGTTGCAAATGTCCATAGACAACAGTGACCAATTTTTATATTTATTTTAATTTTTCTCTGGCTACATTCCACTAGTGGCTCAAAACGACCACGTTCACGACCGCGATTATTCCCGTTCCACTTGCTTGCGGGCGTTACAATCATAAACTCTAGTGAAACGGTTATTCGACCCACCTCTTGACATGGGTCGTTGTGAGCGTTGCGTGATCAAAAACGATGACGTCATTAGTGACGAAGTTTTCGCCACAACCATAACGACCGTGGTTGCTAGGTGGAACAGCTGACGAAGCATTTTGGGGGTTGTGAGCTACTAAAGGAACGCGCTGTTTATTTATTTATATTAATTCATAAACAAAAACATTTTCTGTCTGAATATAAATACATACATGTCTCCAAATAATTATTTTAAATGTCAATTTTTATCAAATGGACGGTTCGGCTGGATGGTTTGCTGTAAAAAAGGTATTTTGTTATATAGTTTTGCATATCTTGTGGATCTAGTCAAGGTCTTGTGATTATTTAAATATTGGATATAATAATAATAACAGCCCATAAACGTCCCACTGCTGGGCTCGGGCCTCCAACTATAGGGGAACGGATAATATACCCTGCCACGCTTGTCGAAGGCGGTTTGTCAGGTTTGACACATCGGTTATCTCGATGTGCAGGTTTTCTTGTTAAGTTTTTCTTTACGGTTATTAGCACGTGGTAATTGTAATAATAATTTGCACATTAGGTCAGAAAACTGCCTATATGGTAGCACAAAAAAGCTCGATATTTGGGTGCCTCATGAGCTCACTGAAAGAAACCTAATGAACCGTGTACTCATTTGTGATTCTTTATTACGACGTAATGAAACCGAACCATTTTTGAAGAAGCTGATAACTGGTGATGATAAGTGGATCACGTACGACAAGAACATGCGAAAAAGGTCGTGGGCAAAGGCCGGTCAGGCTTCACAGACTGTGGCGAAACCCGGGTTAACTCGCAACAAGGTGATGCTGTGTGTATGGTGGTATTGGAAGGGCATTATTAATTATGAGCTGTTACCGCCAGGCAGGACCATCGATTCTGAACTGTTGTACTGCGAACAACTGATGAGATTAAAGCAAAAAGTTGAGAGAAAGCGGCCAGAATTATTCAACAGAAGAGGTGTGGTTTTTCACCATGATAACGCTAGACCTCACACATCTTTAGCCACTCAGCAAAAATTACGAGAGTTTGGCTGGGAGGTGTTAAAGCATCCGCCGTATAGTCCTGACCTTGCACCTTCAGATTTTCACCTGTTTCGGTCTCTACAGAATTCCTTAGGCAGTGTCAGGTTAACATCACGAGAGGACTGCCAAAACCACTTGTCGCAGTTTTTTGGTCAGAAGCCCCAAAATTTTTATAGCAATGGGATCACCCCTACCTACAAGATGGCCAAAAGTTATCCAACAAAATGGCACCTCCATACTTTAGTCAAATGTAAATAAACTTTATAAAAAAACCATTTGAATTTTTATATAACATGCGAAGAAACTTTTTCCCCAACCTAATACGTTCCAGCTAGGATTTAAACCCGTGCCCTTTGGAGGTCGGGACGCGTACAATAGCCAATACGCTACCACGACTATTGGATATTTTTAATTAAATTATATATAATTAGAACTCAAATAATTTCCGACCCCATCCCAGTCTCAGCCATACTATAGGCACCGGGCGAAAACCGGCACTCAAATAACTCCTCTACCCAGTCTCAGGTAAACTATAATGATCTTATTCATATTGAGCTAAAATAAGTTTGTACGCCTCTTAACCTTAAAGAAGCACGAACTTACTCTAACTCAATATGGATAAGACCATCTTTGACCGATAGCAACAACAGAGTTCTTGTATCAACCCAAAAAGTCAAAATTTACTAAATATAGGTATTAGGTTTTCCACACAAACACAATTCTTGATTAAAAACTATCGATATCCCAAAACCATTATTTATAATTTTAACAAAGATTATGCGTTTTGTAAAAATAAAACTATATACAAAACATTGCTCTTTAAATTCCCGCCAAAATATGACACAAAAGTCTTGCTGTTATACACAGTCAAAACTTGGATGATTTTTTTAAATTTATGGCTTGGCAACTACGCGCCTTGGATGATAATTTAGACAACTCACAATAAGCATAAGGTACTATATAATCATTACAGAATCTATTCGATTATCGATTATTAATAGATAGTAGCATGGTTATGCTGTATGATCAGATTATAACACAAACAACACATTTTTTAAAATATTTATAAAAATTAATATACTACTTACACTATAACTTAATTTTTATATGTTCGATTTATTTGATTTCAAAACCGATTTTCAATAGTCTGGTTGTTCATTATACCTGACACTTCACTAAGTTGGCGATACCCATGAAAGAAATATGACATTATCTATATTTTTAACGAAAAAAGATCTAAAATTCATGGCCAGAATTATCGTCGTAATTTTCACTAACCATAAGAGAAGACGACATGTGCAAAATAATAAGTGAATAAATAAAGAAGTAAAACGGAAACATAATCAATTTCGATTTTTAAAATCACATCAAAATAAAAGCAGAAGACTTGCACCGAGACAGGTGTCCGCAATCAGTGCAGAGGTCAGGAGGCACCAACCGACGGTCACGCACGGTGCTTCCTTTGTAACAACCGCTGCGCAATTAACCACTCAGCGGTCTAACGGACGGACGCGACACACTGACTTTTACTTATTTATTTTATACTTTGATTAATTCATTAAAATTGATTGACATGACTACGTTCTATATAGTTTTTTTCTTATAAGTAAAAGTTTTCTTTAAAGCTATCGCAATTTCATTTCTTTTACTATTTTAATTTCTAAGTGAGTGTTACGCAGTATGTCATATCAATAATTTATTGATTGTACAACGAATTAAAAAAAACATCGAGGGGCTGCTGATTCGGATCAGCAGATTCCAAAATGCAACTTTCACAATTTTTATCTGTCTGTCTATAAAGTATAACGTGAAACCTAATGAACGGTTTTGAATGAAACTTGACACTATACTCCGGTTCAAGACTTAGGATACTGTTCATCTCGATAAATGATATCGTTTCTGTGAGATAGACGAATATAACGAAAAAGATGGCGCTATCGTCGCGTTTTTTTTTTGGTGCCGCCGTTGCAGTTCATTAGCAAACACGACGACTCACGGCGACGCGAACGAAGTTTCACTGACATATGCTAGTCTTTTAATATTATTAGTAAGTATTATATATCTCCAGGAGTCCGAAGTCGGGGCCGGTCCCACTGCTACTTCTAATGGCGCAAATATGTGACCCTTGAAAGAGGGGACATATTTGAGCCGTTTGACGTGGAGACGTTGGGCCCGTGGGGCCAAGTGCCCACAAACTTTTAAAAAATATTAAAAAACGACTGGTCGAGGCCACATGCGACCGGAAAGTTTACATCACCCAAAGAATTAGAGTACGTATTCAGCAAAATACTGCCAGCCTTCTAGGTACACTACCCAGCGACAGTAGTCTGGTCGGGCTTGACCAATTGTGGTTTATAGTGTTTTATTTTAGTGTGTGTGTTTGTTAGGGTTTTTTTTTATTTTTATGTATTACTTTTATTTTAATTTGAGTACATAATTTATTTGAAGACTAAAATTTTAATTAGGTTTGTATATTTGTAATTTATAGTTAATGTTTAAGTTAGTTTTATTGATAGTACTTATAATTTTATATATTGTATGGCTATCAAAATGAGCACACATAATTAAAAAAGTATTATATGTAATAATAATTTCGTTTACTAGGTATAAAAATTTCAAACTTTTTAAAAAGTTCCGTGGATTCCACCCTCGGACAGAATAGATTATTTCAAAAATACTTTGTCATTCATTCATATATTTGTAACATCCCTGTGTCATATAGCTATTACACTAATGCAAAACTAAAATTTATTTTATTTCTAATAGCTTAACATAACAAGATAATGTAATCTGTTTAGCACTGTATATGCGTTTAAGTAATCATACGTGTTTAAAATTAAATATTTCCTCAATCTAAACCTTCTGCCAATGGTTAAGCGCAAGCCGATTTATCCTCTTGCCATCCTTTGCAATAGCATTTCAGCATGCTGCGAGGTTTCAGTTAGGTATTTGGGCGGTGGGCGTGGCAAAGGTCGCCCAATGAGGTCGGAGGTCGCGACCCTCCGACCTCTCGCGGGTTGACGGTTGTCTATAGGTAAACGGGATATCGCGCACGCTCCTTCGCGGTTCAACGACTCGATTGATTCGCGCCAAAGGTTTGACGCCCCTGACTTTTATAGGTATCGTATTTATTTTATTTGCATATAGATGGTATGGGTTCGTATTGGACCAATATCTAGCTAGATGTAAAACAATAAATAAATAATCGGTAAACAAACACACACATTCCCTCTGGGCCTGATCTCAGACACCCAGACCGAAATGGAAATTTCGGTTCCGAGATTTACCATACCAGGATTCAAACCTGGAGCCTCCGCGTTGCAGTTGGGTAAGCCAGGAAAGGCTTAGCCTATTCAACTATAGAGGCCAGCCGATAATATAACTTGTAAGGCAGCACGATCACTCCTTTATATATTATATTATGAGTAATATATACACAATGGAGAACTCGAAGCCTGATTCCAGACACCCAGACAAGACTAAATAATAGCAAGAAAAATGCTTTTTATGAATTTACCCTGCTAGTAAATGAACCCAGGCCATGTTCTAGTGAACTAGGCGCGCCAAAACAGCCAATTTCCCCACAAAGATTTTCAAAAAGATTCCTTTTTCCAATGTTATATAGTTACACTTTAAAAATTTCACCGGTGATAAAAATTGAAAATGGCAATTATTCAATACATCATACCATAATATCATCCGATATACATAAACAACACCATAGTACCGTATGAAAATACCTAAACCTAGACACTGGACGCTAAACTACGTTGGAAGGGAAGTCAACAAGAAACTAAAAAATACCATAATATAATAATCATATTCCTTTACAATAGTACTCGTTGTCTTCGGTGTCTAATCATACATTATAGGCCATGTATCTTAACATACTTTGATCCTAGTGCTATAAGCTCAGCAACCAATGCAGGTACTGAGAACAGTATGAAACATTGTCTGAGAGTAAAAGATTTCACAAAGTCAAGAAGATCAAGTAAAGAGTAGATACCTACTGGCGATATGCGGAACTATCAACTCAACGGTACTACAAAACCTAGCAACCGCTTCTCACGAAATTTTTGCAACCCAGCACAAAAAAGTCATGAACTTCAATAATTGGTGATTCAAAACAATTTATTAGACATTCTGGGAGCAATCCCAGGTACATTTGAATAGTTTTCGCGTGTTAGAACATTTAACACATATATAATATCTAATGCAATGGGGCAATGCCGCCCCAACGAATACTAAAGCCCTCCAAATCACGCAAAATGAATTGATTAAAGTCCTTTCTAACTATCTACGAGTTAAACATACAAAGAAAATATACACTGAAACACAAATTTATAATATACAACAATTATTTATATATCACACATTCATTTTATTTATAAGATTTTAACTAACACTACACATTCCTAAATAACACTTAAACATACAACACCCAAATATAGCACCTGGACTAAAAATAAACAAAAGCTGATTTTACCAGAACTAAGAACCAAATACGATACAAGAAGTATAACATTTCCTGGAGCATGTGTGTATGATCCACATTACATTACATATATCTACATACATTGATCTGCCTTTAAACAAGAGTACCTCCATCAATATATATTTTCAAAACAAGACTTAAAAAATATATAGGAAATCTTATTTACGCACATAAGACCCGAGTGATCCGATAGACAAACAGACAAATACTAACCCTGATCTTCTTATTTATTTATCTTTATGATATCTATAAATATAATACAAAGTATAAGTATGCATAGTTGTTTATTAAGTTGGTTTATATATCATAACACACCGACAAAGGCTTTTTTTCGGTATTCCATCCTTCGCCCTTAATGTCAGGGTCACGGGTTTATGGCATAGCCCCTCCGCTGGCCCTGGCAGGTGGTGGCCCATTGGCCTCATCCACTGCCTGGAAACTACTTTTGTCCCCCGGCATCTTCATGCTGTCGTTACATGGGGCGGTCTGTAACGCGCCCCACGGGAGGAGAGGTGAACGCGTGTGGAATAAGTCGCGCCCCCATATCGACAGTATAACTGCGGGTGGGAAACCCTTTCCCTAGGGAACCACCACCCACGCCGCCTGCTCACGGCGGTCGAAGGTCCAAACTGGCCCTCCAGCGCCGACGCGTCCTCCGTTGACGAGAGCGGAGCAAGGATGGCCGCTCACGTTCCCGTTCCGCCTCCTCCTTCGCAAGCACAACGTGCTCGCAGAATGAGGAGACGGCGTTCCATTCGGTACGGCTCCCGAACATGGTGCGAACCACGGCCGGAAGTAAGAGGTCCAATCCGGTAAAGGTGACGAGGTCTCGGCGCTGCTCTGTCCAGGCAGAACATACCTGGAGAGTGTGCAGCGCCGTATACTCGTATACTCGTCGCCGGTGTCGCAATGATGGCACCCTGACGTTGGCTCGCGGCCTAAGTGACACACCTGTGTCACCTAAACCGCGAGCCAAGGTACCTACCTTCCAAAGCAGCCGTGCACCGAAAGGACCTGTTTTAGCCGGAACGTCAGGGTGCCGTGTCTTCGTTTTGTCCAGTACTGCAAGACGGGCCTCACCACCTCTATGGTGGCGAGGCCTGCGCTGGGGTGTCTGAGGCGCTCTTCCCAAACTACCACAAAGCGACGTCGCGGAGCTCTGACCGGCAAGCCTCTGTATCCTGAGGCGCCGGTCTCGTGCCCCTCGCCAGGGCCTTTTTGCGCCACTGGTAGAGTGACGTAAGGACTCTGGCTTCCAGGTCCCAAAGTGGTATCAGGACACCGTATGGTATCGTCATATCGCCCTGACGGCCAGCACTGGCTGCGTTTGTCGCAGCAGAGCTTCGTTTCTGGCGATCAGGCGGTCTGGCCAAACGGGGGCCCCATATAGGGCAATAGATAGTACGATGTCTTCGAAGAGTTGTCGGTACGTGGCTTCAGCCCCCCTAATATTGGGCAGCAGACGCTACAGCGCTCCCGCCGCCCTCTTGACTTTGGGCAATTGCCGATAATATGCCGAAAATTCCTATCGGCTATCGAGAACTAATCCCAGGTACTTCATGGTTTCCCCGACGCCGGTGCGGACACCTCCTATGACGATGTTAGTGTCCGGAGGTGGTCGATTGCGAGGGCCGTGAAAAATCACGGCCTCGGTCTTCTTCAGAGCCACCTCCAGACCTAGTCGCCGGATCCTGCCTACTATTTGTGACACCCCAGCCGTGCCCAAGATGCACGCATACCGACAATAGCCTGGCACAACAATGAATGAAAAACATTCTTTTAAAAAACGATATTAATTGTTAATTTTTGAAATGGCACAGCTGGACTGTTTGGTAAAAGAAATCAAAACTAGGATGGCATTCCTAATGAAATACCTTTATAAACTTTAATTGTTTCCCACGACATACCAAACTGTTATTGAAAGTGGTTACCAATTGATGGATATAAAAAGTATAATAGTTTGAAAATGGAAAATATTGTTTGTGTGTAGAGATGAGCTGATAAGATGGACAGACGGACAGATATCTGGTAAACGCGACGCGTACACCTAGATGATTGTTGCTATCGAACATTGCCGTCTATGGAGAAGCATCGTATACAATATTGTTACTACTCGTGCAAGCTACTTTTTATTGGTTAATTTCACCATGAAACTGCTTCCATAAAATCGAAAAATAAACAAATAAAAATGTTCTTGATAGAAGTAGAAAGATTTTCTAAGTATAAACTTTTAAGCTTGTTTCGTTCATAAACATACTATCCGAGTGTATTTTTGCACAGCAAAACAATTTCATTATATAACATGGTAAGGCTTCCAACCTTTTGAGCACGCTTACAGTCTCTGAAATATTTCACTTTTGATAAGTAAATTTGTTATATGTATAATGTATATATAATGTTTCTAGTTACTATTATTTATATTTATATAGACTTTATTTAGACTTACATGTTTTAATAAATTAAAAATAAACCTATATTTACAAAATATATAAGTTTAGATATTTATAGCTAACAAATGTCCGTGTATAAGACGTTTCTTAATAATTAAAGCGAAATAAAAAAATATACCCGACAACATAGTATCTTGTAGTAGTTTATAATGTTAAGCGCCGATGTTTCAATCACCAGATAAAAGTTATTCTATGGAATATAACACGACATGGAGAAATTAAAAATGACAGTTGCATTAATAAAATAGTTGAATTGTTTCACTTTTAAATTTAATCAGGTTATAATTTATAGGACAGATAACTTTTAGCTGATGATTGAAAAATCGGCCCTTAAACTCTTAATAATTATTTATAATCCAATGACTATGTTCAAGCCGACAGTTGTATAAAATAAAACAAGTATAATAATTATGTGCAACTCCACACATTTTCTATGCAACGACTTGCGCCTAATCGCGCGGGTGGTCGAGCCTGATTGTGATTGACAGCTACACGTCACAGCATCCCATTCACAAGCAACAAAACAATATTCCTTCACACGACAACCATTGCTCACTTCACAATAATACCACATTGCAACCCACTAACAAAACTCGCAATGGATAATAAAAATATTGTGAGGCCTGTTGCATGTTTGGGAAATTAGTAGAAGTGGGAGCTAACGATCACCGGGTATCCCAAAGGCTTTCAAATGTATGTTGGGTTCTGAGACGTGTGATGGTAATGTATCGACTGACAGTAACTTGAAAGGAGTGAGAGTTAAAATTTGTTTTGTAAACGAGCATTGATAATACAGTAAGAATATATACAGAAGGTCTCCTTAAGTTTTCAAAAAGACACAGGGATAGAAAGTACTTAATATAGAATATAAATATGTACAGTTTTGTAAATTAAGCTGTATATATCATTAAATAGTAAAAGTATATTTTAGTATTAATTTCCAAGTGTTTTATTTAAGTGAGTGTAAATGTTAATCTTCTTATATATAAAAATGAATCGTAGAAATGTATGTACGCGCATAACTTGAGAACGGCTTTACCGATTTTGATGATATTTGTTTTGTGTATTTGAATGGGTCCCCGGGTGGTTTAGATCCACAATTGGAACCGGTTGGTGGCGCTGAGATCGGATTGTAGAATCCTCCTAATCACCTAGACCGATTTTGGTGATTTTGTTTTTCTGTCATGAAACAGTCTTTGGAATTTAGAAAATATGGCGGTACTAAGTTCGCCGGGTCTGCTAGTTGTAAATAAATAAGAGCACATGTTTATGTTAAAAAAGAGAATATAAGATACGCAGTTGAAAAATATGACTTCATACTGTTTGTAAATTTAGCCACAGTAATATTTACAATTTTTAAAATAATAGTTAAGTACACAAGTACCACACAAAACTTAGACTTGCACAAATCTCTTTATGCTTCCGCCAAAATGTAGATTCTCATTACCAGTAAAAATTCAGTACACATTTTACATATTACTTGATAAAAAAGTTAACCAAATAAAAAATTTATTTACTTCAAAAAAATTAAGTTTCTTGAATATATAAGTAAGAGCATACTAATATCATCACCTTCCAGAGTTACCGAAAGAAACTTAAATTTTACTTAATTTCCTACCTACTGCTACTAAGATTATGCTTGCTCAACTCTTACTTCTCCCCCTACTTGATTATGCTGATGCTTGCTATCTAGACATAACCCAAGAACAACTGCATAAGCTTGAACGCCTTCAAAATGTTTGTATCCGGTTCATATTTGGGTTGCATAAATATGACCATATCTCCGAATACCGTAATAAGCTTAAATGGTTGTCTATTCGCCTTGGTCGCAATATTCACTTACTCTCACTTCTGCATAATAATCTTTTCAATCCTTGTACTCTCCCATATTTAAAGGAACTTTTTAGTTTCCTTTTACCAATCTCATTCCTGTAATTTTCCCTCAAATGAAAATCTTCTGCCAACGATACCTAAACACTTGATCCTTCGCAGGAAATTCTTTTGCCGTACAGGCTGTTCATCTGTGGAACTCCCTCCCCTTGAAAATCAGACAAGCTATATCCATTTCTACTTTCAAACACTTGATCACTGACCATTATTTGTCCATTAAATAAGATTTGTTGCAGTAAACAGAATTATATTATTGTTCGCATGTAGGTATATGTAATTGGGTAATAATTCGGGTTCGATTCCTGGTATAGTAAATTTCGGAAACATATTTACTATGGTCTGGGTGTCTGGGATCAGACCCAGAATAGTCTGTTGTATATTACCCATAACACAAGCGTAACTTGCTTAATTTGGGGATATACAGTGTGTGTGTACTTGTCTGCCGATTTATTTATTTATTATTATTATTATTTTAATTTAATATTCAAATGCAAAAATGGAGTCTGGGCAGTGGTTGCAGGCACACCCATCATTTAATACAGGTACAGTTTTAGACAACTCTGCTTTCCGGTTAGCTGCGAGCCTTCGCCTGGGGGCTCCATGTTGCGTACCACACCGCTGCCAGTGTGGAACTATGGTGGATCCGTATGGACACCACGGACTATCATGTTTACATAGTGTTGGCCGAAGATCTCGCCATACCAGCCTCAATGATATCATCCCTCGAGCTCTTGTCAGCGTCGGCGTACCAGCCATCCTAGAGCCAAATGGCTTGGTGCGTGACGATGGCAAGAGGCCGGATGGAATGTCACTTATTCCCTGGAGGATGGGAAGGCCGCTTGTGTGGGACGCGACATGCGTTGACACTCTGGCGGCATCACATCTTCCAGTGACTAAGTCAGGGCCTGGCAACGCTGCTTCAACAGCTGAAGACCTCAAACGGCGCAAATATGGACCCTAAGAACGGGTTACATATTTGTGCCGTTTGGAGTTGAAACTTTAGGTCTGTGGGGTCCATCGGCAAAGGGTTTCTTCAAAGAAATTTGTAAGAAACTCTTTGATACCACCCGTGATCAGAAGGCTGGTTCGTATTTCGCGCAACGAATCAGCATTGCCATGCAGCGTGGCAATGCAGCCAGCCTTCTGGGCACGCTTCCCTCTGGCAGCGATTTGTTACATACTTTATATTAATTTTTTATAATTTAGTTTATTTTTTAAGTATTCTGTTATTAATGTTTTAAGCATGTAATTTATATTATTATAATCTATTTAATTATGTTCATCTATAGTAGTTTATTATTATTATTGTGTTTTCTTTAATTATATTCAATTATGATTGAATTCGTTTTAATTTAGTTAAACCACCAAATATTATTTAATTTTTCTTTTAATGTCTCCTTGGACACCAGGTTGCCTGGAAGAGATCGCTATAAGCGATAAGGCCGCCCATTGTTCTAAAGGAAATGTATTCGTATTAAATTGTCTAGGTTTACGTTGTGGTGAATAATAGTTTTCATTCATTCATTCATATTAAGCCATAATTCTATCAATAAGCTCACACCACCGAAATGTTGATAAAACAGAATACAAAAAAACAATAAATATAGAGGGTGGTCATAAACTGGTAATGTGTCGAGGTACGCTATCAAGAGTGACAATATCGGAAGTGGGAAGTGAGACCCTTAGCGGACATTGTTTTAGTGGGTGCCGACCATAATGAAATTGACGGCTGCCCTGTGATACAGTGGAGAGAACGTACAAGATTTATCTTCAGATGTAAGTAATAGAGCAAAATTTAAAGAGCTTGAATGAACTTTTAAGCGTGTAATATTCAAACAACTATATCTCATCTATACCAGTCATATTAGGGTGTTTGTTTTATTCTTTCATCATGGCTTTAAAAATAAACCAATTATCATGTAAATGGGATGTTAAGTAGTTAATCGATTACGCACGTGAAGCAAAATATATGGATTAATTTGAAATCGGAGACATATACACTTTCAACTACAAGATTAAACGCAGGATACCTTTTATTCCAAAAAATAATTGGTATCCTTCATATACAGTCCCGGAATTTACGCAAGTTGTGTGGAAAGCCTTAATATTACATGTTATTACATATTTTAGAAATTAAAGATTATGTATGAAAGATTAGAATTATGTAATAATAATAGATTTGATAACCATACAACTTCGCTCATATGTGTGCATTTTGTGCATACAATAAACGCAAAACTATAAACGTATATTACATTAAAGAAAAAAAATTCAATCCGAAAATTGAAATAATAATGATATTAAACACATTTACATAGTCCAATATACCCAAAAATTTTAATCTTTTTTTAATTACAGCTAAAATAACAATACAATATCTTTACACTGTTATCTCGTGTATAACATGGCATCCATCTTGAAATTGGTGCGGACGTCGTAGTGAAAAAACAAATATCTCACCCTCGAGTCATGTCGTGGTTTTCGCACTCAGACCCACTAGTGATGGCCACTTAAGGAGAGATGAGCCTTCTTGGCCCCACATAAGTCTACTGACGAAATTATTGATTGGTCTATGAGAGTAGGTAATAGTTTAAATAAGAACGAGATCGTCCTTATAGAATTCTAAAACCTAAGCAAGTTAATGGCCGGTTCTTATGTCTTACCAACCGTTCATTTGCCCTACCATACTATCGGTAAAATTTGACATAGCTCCGTACAAGTGATGTCAAAATTTAACCGGTGGTAAGGCAAGTGAATAAATAGTAATTATAAAAATATAGAAACCGCTTTGCACGTGACTTCGAAAGTATACTTGTTATTATAAATGGGCAGAGTTACTTTCACGTTTTTAATATTACTGTCAAATTTTGTAATAAAATATAGGTTGCCAGGACCTATATATACTCTGTGCCTAGTGCCAAAATACTTTATCATATGAAATAAAATATACTTATCCTAGGTCCAGCTTTCACATGTAACCTTGCGTAGATCGTCGATCCGCCAGGCTGGACATCATCCTACAATACGTCTGCCGAGAGGTGATTCCATTTCAGGACTCGTCTAGTTCATCGGCCATCGGTCCTGTGATAAATGTATACGAAGAGGACCCGTAAGGTAGTAGGTAACGATCTCTATATTCTGGCAAGAACACCGCGAGACAAGAGAATGCAGATGGGTTCTGATGTTCTCGTTCTTAGTTCTCTGAAGCTACCGATATGTCGTAAAGTTAGTAAACTGAAGTGGCACTGGTCTTCTCGTTGGTAGCGATTTCTACAAGACAACCTAGTGGGCAAGAAATCCACATACACTAATAAAATAGAATATACTTTATTACATAACATTAAGATACAATTCAAGAAGTTTAAGTACAGAAAACAATAGGCTGTCTTATCACTAAATTCAATTTCTTCCAAACATCTTTAGGATGGATTAGAAAAAATTATGTAACACATAATATATACAAAATTTTGAAATGGCTAGTATAATAGACATCGAAATAAGACAAAAACATACATTTATTAATATTTATAAATAATAATAATAGTCATAGTAAAATTGTATAAAATCACCTACGTAAATATGGGAGAGGTAAAGATGTGATAATTGACTTTAGAGGCCGAGGTAATAATAATCCTTCATTAAATAAGTACATTCAAATATCGACGTGAGAAGCAAAATGAAACCTTATTTCTTTGGTTTTCACAACACATCATGTGTTAAAAATAAAAAAAATATAACCTAAACGTAATATTTTTTAGGCACATCCCTAGTTCGCAAACAAATATCGATACAAAAGCGTGTCAATAGCCAAAAACGTAAAAATAAAAACAATCACATTCCCCCGCTCGGATACATCTGTTACATAAAAAAAGTTTATTCAACCTTTTAGCAAATTTTCAAATTTCAGCGTCAAATTGGAACAATTTACATAGTCATAAATATATTTGATTCTGGGCCACGTTTTCTGCTGCCGTGGGGTGACGTTACCCCTGAGGGTTTTTTTTGCTCTAAAGATAAGCACCTCAACTCTGACAGATGTCACGACGTTCGCTGTTCGCAATTCAAATAATTGTGACTTTTCTTTAGTAACTTTTTGTTTTACTTTTTTATACAATGTCACCCACACAGACGCAAGCCATGTATATATAAACTACCCTAGAATATATAAACGTCTAGATAACGCATGAATTGCACAAAAAAGGCCATAAAATAGTGCACTAAATTTGGTGCACTTGATCCCCACGCCTGTTAGTGTCGTTTCGATTTTACTGGTTAGGGCTCTCGCAAAAAAAAATCATTATGTCGTCCTGCGCTATTAAAATGTGTCGGAACTATTTTAAAAGAGGAAAGGATAAAGATAAGATGTCATTTCATAGGAAAGTTTAACACTTTTCTCATGATTTATTTATGAAAACATGAAATTTAATTTCGATAAATCGAGTAGAGTGAATATAGCAACGCTTCGCGTTTTCGATGCCGTTTTTCGAGGTGTTGTTTGTTAGCAATGCTCTTGTTATAACTCAATGACCTTTTGCTACTACTAAGCTTATAAAAGATGCTTCATTTCATTTCACGTTTTTGTTCACGTAGGGTCTGTATATGTATTCGTTCAATTTGAATTATCAACTTTAAAAAATAAACGAAGTTAATTGTTAGAAATGGTTTCCTAGGTGACTTTTTAATTGTTTATTTATTATTAAAGAGTGATTATTAGATTATGGAATATTTTTGAGGACAAATAAAGTATATTGCTGTGTATAAATAACTAATAGAAATATAAATAATAAAATTTAGAAAGTTTTACAATAAAATAAGAGATATGATAAATGAAAAAGCAGTTAGAAATGTTACTTATAAAATATCTTTTAACAATTAAGATCGTTGCATTTTTTATTATTTTCTTTTATGTCTCACTTCTATACAAATTGAAATACAAATGAACACATCTAATTTCAGCTAAGGTAATATGATGATATGGAATATATATCATTAAACGTTAGAGACTAACTTCACCAAAATCAGTGACACAAACTACCCATATTAGACCTAAGTTATATGCGAGAATTCGACAAAATTCTTTATTAATATTGTATTTCAAATTGAATAATCATTCTTGAATTAAAATTCTGTTTTGAATAAAGTATACGTATGCAAATATTTGGAAATTTAAAATTTTGAATAAAATTAAATAATTTAT
Organism: Dendrolimus houi; assembly: GCA_039645545.1. Classification (NCBI taxonomy): domain Eukaryota; kingdom Metazoa; phylum Arthropoda; class Insecta; order Lepidoptera; family Lasiocampidae; genus Dendrolimus; species Dendrolimus houi. The sequence goes on from CM077131.1 coordinate 5,551,496, forward strand.
ATGTAAAACGCTATGTGAAATAAGATATTGACGACACAGAAGCTTCCCACGGAAATCGAATACCTTAGGGATCGAGGCGTTAAATATCGATAGATCGCTTACATCGATTCCGAACAGCGTAATTGATTTAAATAACTTGTGACTTCAGCTGTTTATCATGACAACACTTTCATTAACCATCATCAAAATACATAAATTTTACATTTAAAAATATTCTTTATTCGGATATATTATTTATGTATACACATTATGTATATTTGTTTGGTCCACTAAATAATCCTAAATATCTAAATTAATATTATAAAGAGGATAGATTTGTATTTTTGTATATTTGTAACGAATTAACTCAAAATCTACTAGACCGATTTCAACAATTCTTTTACGATTAACATTATACATAATCCTAGATTAATATAGGCTATATTTATTACTAGAAAAAAAATAGGGTTCTCTACTAAAACTTCAATAATGTAACCCAAGGTGTAAAAGAATTGTGTTTGAGTGGGTCCGGGGATGTTTTAGATTCACAATTAGACCCTGTAGGTGGAGCTGGAATCGGGTTCTAGATTTTTATTTTTTCAGAACAGGACAACGTCTCCCGGAACCGCTAGTATATTATAAATGCGAATGTGAGTCTGTTTGTGACGTTTTTACGGCTTAACTACGAAACAGATCGTCACGAACATTTTGAATACACATTCTCAGGGACATAGAATAGGATATAGGTTACCTTTCATCGAGAAAAATACTGTTCCTGAGGAATAGACAAATATTGCAGAAAAGATGGCGTTCTGACTTTCAATTAGTATCATAAACATACACTAAGTTTTTTTTTACATTTGAACTTACTTACTTTTAATAATAATTAAATATTTCCATAGAGCACAATATCTTTTCTACAATATTTAAAGTACTTCTCCATGTGGCATAGCTTTGGGACACCCGGTATATATTCTTTCTAATGCGACCAAAGCCACGGACAAAAGATAATCTTTTATATTTTAACCAATCAATACTATTATATCCATGCTCTAGTGCTCTAAACATTAACCAACCTAGTTCGATAGAACAGGCAAGTTGCAGATTCGATTTCTGATATGGAAAATTTCGTAAACAATATTTCCGTTATTTTCAGTCTGAGTGAGGCCTTACTCTCAAACGCCTTTCGTCGTTCGTTTCCGTCCTATCAGCCCGAAAGAGTCAATGAAATTTTAGATAGAAGAAAGAAAGAAAATGTTTATTTCTAAAAACGCGACACTTAACAATAATTTACAATAATGTTACAAGTTGCAGGACTCGAATTAAAATACCGTTGGAATTATTTATAGAATTTATTAGAACTATACAAACACGTATAACACAGGTACAAATATAACTGTACACAACTAGTCCAAACGTAATGCACCATTCAATCACACGCGCAAAGTCCGTCACTAACGTCTTGCTTCGCTTGTGGCTATCGCTAGACTGACGTCCTCTCCATTGGGGCATTTCTTCAACCTGACCGCACGGACCGAATTTCTTAGAATCACACCTGGCTAATGACTACCATAAAAGATTACAATACACAATGGGCTGTTTTTCTAATCACAAATTTTAAACACAAAGTAAACAAAAGAAGTCCAAATGCCGAAAAATAATAAAATGCGCAAAACAGGTATGCAGATGTGAATTTGTCTTTGTCGGTCGTAACAATAACAATGAAAATGTGTGCCGCAACTTGCGAAACGAGGTTGTCACTCAGTATTTTGCTGTGCCGAAACATAGGCCGACATAGCACTGATTTTCAGTGACCACCTCCTTAATCACAAAAGTCATGCGACCCACGGTAAAGTCAAGTAAAATTAAAATAAATTATAGTCAACGTATACATGAAAGGAATAAAGAAAAAAAATAACAGAAAACAGTGATAGCATAATAATAAAAAAATAAAGCACTTATTATATACACATGTTACAGGAAAGAACAAAGACGTCTATATAATTCTGCTAATTATAATTCCAATATTTTTCTACTGCTAATCCGCCGCGACGATATCGTGAAGATGTTGTGGATTTCATAGAATACAAAATTTTAGCACTATCGCAATGGAATCGTGCTTTGAATATATTTGCAACGCCAAGATATTGATATAGCAGAATTGGGCCCCTGGTCCGAGTGTCTGGTATCAATCAGTTTCAGACTTGTTACCTATAATACCTACTCGAGAAGTTTGTTTGGATGTTTGTCTTTTGTAAATTCCTTGTTCAGGATCTTGGGAACAAATCAATTATCATGATATTTAATATACGTGTAGATATATGGAGATACACAGAGTAAATAGTCTAGTCATATTTTTATTCTTCTAATGCTGACATTAGACGTATCAACTAATACCAAACAATTTAGTTGTAAGGTACAAAACTGAAAGAACACAACGGTATCCAATGACATTGAATGATTCAAATTCATGTTTATATGTATCACTTTGGTTGATCCATCCAGATTGAAATACAGAAATGAATCGTGCAATATTGGCTTATGTTTTCACGATTTGAACTGTGTTCAACCGTCTGAAAATCCAATGAATACAATAGTACTGGACCTTTGGACTCAAAGCTATTATTATTCACACCACATCAAAACATCCCTACATTCCCATATTTGCTTACCGTAACAGAAAAAATGTCAAGACATTTACGTTTGATTGATGATAACCCGCCAACAGCCGCCGGGGTATTTTTGTCCCGTTTAAGAAAACAAAAATAACGCTCTACTAATGATACGTGTAATGTTGCAGAATGATTGTTACGTGAACCATTAGCGGTAGGGTAGACGGGATGCCTTGACGACCTGTTTGCTCAGCCGGGAACGGCCACTTGGACAAATAGGACGTCGTTACATCATTAATTACAGGCTTTGTATCATTTAATTCGCACGGATTTTGCTAAATGATTAGAGCGGAGGTGAGAAAGTTGCTTCGGTTTCGTCATCATTAATCATCAGTTTTGTTCAGTACTGGACATTGCTGGTGATCTCTGCTGCAGAGGAGAGATTACTTGATGATGGTAGTATTCGTTTCGTATGGAGTAATACTAGCTTTATGTTCATTATTGCATCCCTATTCTTCTTGAAATTCGTATATGAACCATCACTGTTTTTATTTATTTCTATTTCATGACTTTAGCAGACAGGCAGACGGCCCACCTGGTGGAAAACGGTTACCATCGCCTATAGACATTTGTAACACCAAAAGTGCTACCAATGTATTGCCGCTCTCTAAAGGGAGACTAGAATCGTACCATTAATGCTGGAACACAATTCAAGACCGTTACGGCGGCGACATACTCAAGACTACGGATGGTAGCCATCCAGACGGGTAAATAGCCCACCTGATTTTAATAAAGAACATTTTTAAATGCTATTTAACACTAATTTTGAAAGAATTTTTTAATTAAAATTTGCTTTGTACTCGTATTAGTAGCTTACTACAAAATCACACGATATTCGTGAATCTTAGATAAGTTTAGTTTTCCAAGTCTAATACCTGGAATATTTTATAATCTTGGCTTAGATTTGTTTTAGGTTCTTAATTAAATAGAAAGGCAGGTGAAGAATATTCATTTCAATTTAGTAGGAAGCTATTTTGTGAAGTTTCTTCCCCCATATCAATTATATTTGTGACACTTCAAGTGTTATAACCCTTCAGCTTTTAACGTCACACATGTATGTTAGATATCTTTGACATGATTGCTTTACATTGCGTTTTTCACATTTCCAAATAAAAAAATATTTTATTGGTCACTTGAAAATTTGTTTCAGGAACAGGAACAGGAAATTTCACATATACTTAGTTGTGATTTCTATGAACAATAAAAATATTCAGTCATTATTCTGCTCTAAGTTCTGGTAGTATATGTTGCCAAGAAGTGGTTTTGAAAATTTCTAGGACTTTCAGACCATAGCCAATTTCGGTAAACTTTTACGAACTTATTTTTAATTTGATCTTAATATTAAACCTAATTTCTAAGATTTAAAACTTTATCTTAGAAATAACTATACATTATTTGAGTTTGAAGACTAGTAATGTAACAAACACCAAAAACCACGCGACAATTTTCCTACAACTCCCCGATCCGCCAAAACGAGAGTTGTCATCAAATACGCATCCTAGACGGGAATCAGTTTTAAAAGCCATTAGGGGGGAGATGGGGGGATGTAATTAGACTGCGTTAATATTTAACAAGTGCGACGCCAGAGATTAGCGTCGTAGGGCCAGATGTGCCCACACCTTATGCTCCTTTTAAAAAAGCCACTCTGTCAACGGGATCGTCAAATATTAATTACGTTATGGGCATGGCATGCTCTGTAAAAACGCGACTTCAGGCTAATGCCTTTGTGATACTTTTTACTTCGGATAAGGAATTTTGTTGATACAACCATTATACCAAAAGTTTTTTTTTGCTTTTATCATAATTGTTTTGGGTGAAAAGATACTTCTTCTTATACTGCGTTTCTAAATGAAAATTCTATATGCTTATGTTGATTATTGCAATCAATTACAATACAGTTATCTGTTGGCTCTTCTTAAATTGGATTGAGCTTGTTTTACATTCTTACGTTGTTTTAGAGAAAATTAGTGTATGGTATTTAAGATTACATTTGAGTTGATTGTATCTTACCCATTTTTATGAAGATATCTAAGGCAATTAATAAATGATGCGCCAAATGAAAGTAGCTACTTTTGCATCTTTCACGTTTGCAACATCAAGATTTGAACGCCCTGATGTAACATACTCACTGATTTTACAAATGGCAAACGGAATTATTTTCGAACTTAATCTAGTAAAGGTTGAAATAAAAATGATATCAACTGGATGGTACTCTCACTCCTGAATCAAACCATTATCTCTCAACAATTGACTCAAGTAAACATAAACACAAACAAACAATAAACATAAAACACCGCAATTTTCATGAAAAAATATGTGCTGTTTTATAATTCTTATTTACGGTCTTTAAAGGATTATCTCAAAAGGTTTTGAAAATTGAGTCAAGGTTGAGAAGAGAAAGCAAATAAACATGCATCTAAACAAGATCACAATTCTTATTTACCTATATACTGGCGTGGAGTTGCAATGGTCATTGGTAAGTTGAAATAATATTTTATACAGGACATTTAAGGAATTATCTTCAAATTTTAACTGAGGTTCTGAACCAAGCAATCCAGCTAAGTGGACATTATTTTTGTTTCATCACAGACACGACCGATGCCTAATTAATTCTCAAAGGATGGGTGTAAAGTTAAGGGTAGGCGAGTGTAATCCTTTTACCCTTTCTGTGCAATTAGAATTATACGCGAAGATGGCGGGCATCTGCGGGTTAACTAATGGCGTATGCATTATTAAAGCCCCGCGGTCGGGTCTGCGGCAGTGGAGGGTTGGGGACAGATTATGTTATTACTGATTTAGGTCTCTGCGGTGATGTGTTGATGAGGGAATGAGTGATTTCGAAACTCACAGGTTTAAGTGTTATCGCTGTACCCATATTTAAATATTTCTTATCTAAAATTTCGAGGAAGATATATGCAAGTCACTGAACAAGTAAGTATGTTAGTGCCGTAATGAAATAGTTATAGCTCTATCTTCAACATCAGACTGACTGTGTATAAAAATATTTGAATTTTTTATACAATTTTAATCATGCAGGAATGGAGAAAGAATACAATTTCCTGGTGTCGGGCGGCCTGTCGTAAGAGGCGACAAAATAACCCACAGCCAGGTGGTAGGGTATTTGCCCGTCTGGATGGCTACCACCTCTGGTTTAAAGTATGCTGCCATAGCAAACTTGAGTTTTGTTCCGGCGTTAGCGGCCAGGTTCCAGTCTCTCTTTAGAAAGCGACAGTACATTAGCACCTTTGTTGTTACAAATATCTACAGACGATGGTAACCGCCATTAATCAGGTAGGCCGATGGATGGCGGTCTGCCTGTCTGCTGAACTCATGTAATAAAACAACTAAATTTACAGAGTAATAAACTAAGAATTATTCTTAGTTTGTATATTTGTTGCTATATAACAAACTCAGTATAAATGTAATTTCAATTAGAGGAAGAAATACAAGACGCTTTGTATTGCAAGTTGTCTATTCTCCTTTTCTTTGAGTTAAGTCTAGTTTAAGATTTTTTAAGCATTCATCTTACAGACTGGGTCAGGAGTAGAGTCGAGAATCAAGTCTGAACGTAAAGTGTATTTTTTCATAGGCATCAAAGAACATATCTATACAAACAAAATGACCATGACAGATGCAGCAACTTTTTACACGCTGCCCAAAATTCTATGAAAAATGACTTTGCAGAAATCTGCATAACTTTCTCATGGCGGTCAACCCTTGAGCCAATCAGTCACGACTTAGGATCACAATGGCCAAGAAGTTAATCGACGATCCATGAATAATTTACCCTCAACAAAAGGGTTAAACAATAGAGACAGACATAAAAAGGTATATTAATGCTAGTAGATGAATCATGTTGGGTCCGTTAGACCGGTCTAGCGTCGTCGGGTTACGTGATTTAATTTTTTGCTATTTGTTTAATATATTAAATTTCATTTGTTTTGTAAGTTAGATTTACGCTTTTACGGTGGATTATATTCTTAAGTTATTAAAGGTACCGTATCGATTTTATTCAAAGATAACCAAACTAGTGATGTCTCTCACTCATATACTAAGTACAAATTATACTGGTTTAAAATGTTTATATGTTCAAATAATGTTCAATCAAACATGTTTAAATGGAACATTGATGGATAAAGAGTTACTTAATGTTGGCTAAAAAGAGATGTTGACAACGAACATATCGTGCCGTGACCGGTAAATGTCGATGATTGCCCTTTTGACATTTTGCAAGAATATATATACCTTGGACAAAAGATCCAAGTAGGCAAGCACAACTTGAAGGAGGAAGACAATAGGAGGATCCAATTGGGCTGGGCAGCATTCGGTAAACTTAGTCAAGTCTTCACGTCGACTATTCCGCAATGTCTGAAGACGAAAGTCTTCGAGAAGTGCGTCCTACCCGTCATGAGATACGGTGCCGAGACGTGGACACTGACGGCGGACTGGTCTACAAATTTAAAGTCGCTCAACGGGTTACGGAGCAAGCTTTGTTGGGTGTTTCTCTTATGAATAGAATCAAAAATGAGAATATCCGTAAGAGAACTAAGATAACAGACGTAGCCCGGAACATTAGCAAGTGCAAATGACAGTAGTCCGGTCACGTCTATCGCAGGACCTACGGCCGATGAAGCAAACGTGTCCTAAAGTGAAAACTGCGTCTCAGTAAACGTAGCGTGGGCCGCCCTCCAGCCTGGTAGACCGATGACCTGCATAAGATCGCCGGCAGCGGCTGTATGAGGATGGCAGGAGCCCGGGGTATGTGGCGCAGACTTAGGCAGGCCTACGTCCAGTAATAGACACCAATTGGCTGTAGAAGAAAAAGAAAAAAGGATGGATGGATTGTGTGAAGGATGACGTAAAGATTTGTGATGTGACAGAGAACATAATGGAGAAATATAGAAGAATAGACGTAAAAGACTTACTGTGCCGGCTCCGAATGACACAAAACCAGAATTGGACCTGGCTTAGGATGGATAAAAGAAATATTGGAGTGGTTTTAACAGGTATTCAGCAGTCGCATACTGTTTCTTGGTTTACCCCCGAGCAATAGGATGTTTATAAAACATTCCCTCACAAAAAAGATTTTCCACAAATCAGTAATATTTAATATTTTTTAATATTATACTTTTTACTTCAGAAATTGCTAATTTCCACAGAAGACAAGCTTATAATCCTATCCCAAAATATATAAAATCAACTTATTTTTTCGGCAGTTTGGAAACAACAGATAAGCCAATATAATTTATTTTATTAAAAATAAATATAATTTATATTTCTTATAAATACATTATTTTCTGTTCAAAAGCTATCCATGTAGGTAACTACCTGCATGGATAACTTTTATTGAAAATTAATATAGGATCTAACATTTTAGATGCCCTATTCACTGTTAACTTTAAAACTTGCAAAGACTAACAAAAGGTATACACGATACTATTTATTATTATCAAACAAAGCTACCTTTCAGTGGTGTCTAGTTTCGTTATAATTGGCAATTAAGTGTCATAAAGCTACTTACAAAACTGGGCCTCCTCCTGTAACCAAATTCGTAACAATCAGAGATCTTCGTAATGTGGTAAAGAATCTTATTTAGCGAGACCTAATTCATAAAACAGTTTCTACTGTGATAGAGGTCTTGTTATACTGGTGTCGGATATAATGAATGTAGTTTAAAAATGCCTCTCTTTAAAGAATTTACTTGATTACACGTGTCTATTTAAAATGGATGATTATAGAAAGGGGTGTACCTTAAAACGGCTATTTGTTTATCTGCCGTCACCTTTAGACGACTAAACAAACAATGCATAAGTAGAAGAAACCCATTGTGTTTTACCCATAGTTTCCTTTGTATCCATTGTCATATTTGTAGCTATTGTTAATTTTTTTCTTGCCCTACGAGCTTCTGTTGCCAACTTAGTAATGATGTGGCATCTTTATACATACATAAATATTAATTCACTTTTTTTTACTATTGCCATCCTCTGCCTCTGTTTACAGAGCTCTTGTATGGTAACTTTATACATGCCTTTAATTGTTTTCTGAATACCATATGCCTATCTCACGTGATACTATTTCTTGTCTATTTAATTATATAATTATTATATTCTTACATTTAACCTTCGATCCAAATATATTGTTTCCATTTAGTGTAGGTATGTGTTGTTACAACCCGAATATTGAAATGGTTTTTATTCTAGAAGAAAAAAGAAATGAGGATATTTAGGTTCCATAATCATTTTGGCAAAATTGTAACCATTAAATTTTGCTCATGTTTTTCTGTATTTTTATGATATAGTCATTTTCTTAGAAGTTGCCGAGTCTATATGGATATTTGACAATGAAAGAAAAACAAATATTTATCGTCGACAACGAATGCACATAAAACACAAAAACGCTAAACTAACAGGCAATACTTGTAAAACAGAAACACATAGAGTATTTAATATGACACACAAATTATTTAGAAGAAAAACAATAGATTATATGGCGCTACACAATGGTGCATGAAAACCGCGAAACAACTAAAAATTAAGAGTTACCGTCACACATGAAACAGAGTGTTTTAAAGCTGCGCTAAAAACTGGTACTTGTTAATTTCAAATTGTTTAATGCTACAAACACTGTCAACCATAATATAAATATACCCTAGAGGTTTTCAATACTATGTAGAAATCGATCAATAATTGTAAAACCATCTTTCGGTGTTTTGACAAATAAATAAAAGAAAGAATGAACCTTTGGCATCATGTAGTCATGTAGGATATAGGAATATTTAGAGTTCGTTTTTGCTGAACTATTACCAAAGTAAGTAATAAAATATCCCCACTTTCCCCAATATCATCCCATAAGCCCCATTATAAGTACATTACAATATAACACCTGAACGAGTCCGATTAAGGACAAAGGGAACAATGCCCTTTGCAACGCCACTGATATTAATAAAAAGGGTTAGGCCCTTAATACCGACTTGTTTACTCGTAGGAATGACACGAATGTTTTTCAGCAAAAAACATACGAGTACACGTTCCAAATGCATAAGAACTTACGTGAAAAAGCGTGTTTTTTTATACATATAAAAAAACTTGTTTTTTCACGTACTAACTATCTATCTAGTATCTATCACGTACTAACGTATGTATCGTCTGATAAAAACGATGCCTATTGGTTTATATTATTGTATAAAGTAAACTATACAATAATACTTTGTCTTTGTCACTTAATGTTAAGTTTAATCAGTAAATTCGAAGCGGTAGATACATTTTTGTCAATAAATAAATTGGACACTGTGAAAAGTGTCAAATTTGTTTTACACACATTTTACATTCCAAGAAAATATGATTGTTTTAGGAATACCCGATAACATTGGGGCACAGACTGAAGCCAATCCTGGTACCAACCAGATCAGTAAGCTTAATTTTTTTGAATTTAAGTCTTCTAAAACCTAATTCACAAGCTATAAAATAGTCTAACGATAGAAACTCTTTGTTACCATCCGTGATCAGAAGGCTGGTTTGTATTTCGCGCAACGAATCAGCATTGCTATACGACGTGCCAATGCAACCAGCCTTCTGAAGACGCTTCCCTCTGGCAGCAATTTGTTACATATTTTAAATTAATTTCTTTATAACTTAGTTTATTTATAATATTTAATTGTATTTATCTAAAAAGTATAATTGCAATATTAAAATTACTTTCTTGTGTGTCTAAAGATAAAAAATATTGATAAGTTTTTTTATGACAGAAAATGTTACTTATATAAGTTTAGCAGGGTACTTAATAAAACACAACCAACAGTACTTGAGAGCGTGTGTTAATGACTTCTTCACAACTCTATATAGCCAATTTACATGGCATATGTCAAAAACTTTCATAGGTATAGAATGGGGATGGAGATTGTCATGAAAAGCGTATAATATAAGTTCCAAAGAAATAATCAATTTTTAACGACCGTACAAAATTTCTAAACTTCGGAACGCAAATACACACATGTTTAAGCATGTGGTTTAAGATTTTATAGATTTTTTTTCACAAAATGCAAAAGTTCTCAACCTCAAGAATTATATATTATTTATCTTAATAATGTTTAATAATAAATCAGCAGACAAACACACACACTGTATATCCCCAAATTAAGCAAGCTACGCTTGTGTTATGGGTAATATACAACGGACCATTTTGGGGCCGATTCACGAGAAAATACGTTTCCGAAATTTACTATACCAGGAATCGAACCCAGAGCCTCTGCGTTGCAGCGAGGTAAGCCGGCAAAGGCTTCGCCCGCTCAACCACAGAGGCCGCCGAATGTATGAATGAATAACAACAACATATTTATAATTCCTTTAAAAAGTATATTATTATCATGTGGGTTTTTGTGATAGTAGACTGGGTTGTAAAAACGCGGAAGATGTTTTGGTAAAAACACAAACTCTTTTTCTAAATGATAAAACTCGTGCATATTCATATTGCTTAGAATTTAACGTTGAATTTCCCATGATTATTATGTTTTGTAATAGAAAATAAGTTGGTTTTTATGTAAGAATATGATGATCAGCGACCTCTAACATCGAGTTGTGTGGCACAGAGTGATTGACGTTTCTATGACGCGTGCGCAGCGAGAGAAATTTTGAGAATTTCATAGACGAGAAGGATTTCTATTGATATTTTTATGTAATTTTTCTCACCTACTGCTCGTACTTTTTACATTTTTGGTTTGCCGTGTTTACATTGGAGCTACTTCGTAACGTATTAACCGATAGTTACAATAGTTTTAATAATGTATAACAGTTACGAAGAACTAATAAGCTAAAATTGATATTTTTGATTAAGATCAGTAATCAAAAACTGTTTCTTATTTATTTTCATAAAAAGTACCCTTTTCAACGCAAATGTGCACGGTTCCAGACTAAAAGTAATTAGTCTCCTAACATTAATCCTAAATTCCAAGAGTGGCGTCGTCACTTTTGTAAAATAAAAACAAATTGACCAAGACATCTCTTCCGAATTTTTCCCTTATTCCCTCAGAGGGTGCCTCCTATTGAATGCCTTTCCGGTTGTTGAGGCGGCGCTGGGTTTGGTGATAAGCAAACTGTTTCAAAGTAAGCAAAAAGGAGATTGGGACAATTTTGAAGGGTAGTGGAAAGAAGGGCACACACGTACCTGATTAATGGGCATGAAAAGCAGCTGCTCCTCTTCTCCACAGTGCACTTCATTGGTCACTATTATACTTGATATATCGTTTATTATTGTAATGTATTTGATTATTAATTGATACGGCGAAGCGATGAGGTTTAAATTATTTATAGTATTTATATTAATTTATTAAAGATGTTTACATTATATTTGGTGAATAAGTGGTACGGGCGCGGAGCGATTTTATTTTATGATATGACAAGGGATGAATTATCGTGACGGGCGAAAGAGGAACGTGCCGTCAAATTTAAAGGAAGAATTTAGATTAATAAAAGAAAAGTTTGTATATGCCGAAAGAAGGTTACTTGGCGATACCACCGATATTTTATAGTGCAAACGGGTACACAAGCCCGAGGTCCTCTACGCGGCCACTGTTCTTCTCTCTTTGCTCCTCTCAGTGTCTTCTTCCTGTTTATCATAATGAGGAGATTGGGGCCTCGAGGTTTTACCTCTTTACCCCGGCTGCAACTCAGTGGGCCACCGGTAACTGGGTTTGGAACTGCTTAAGTCTTCTCCGCATGACGATGGCTTCGCAGCAGCTCTCTTTGACCAATCTGCGGCGTTCGGTAGCCTTTGCGGGCTTTCCGCTGGCTACTTCCGCGGCTTGGTTGGCCATTCATTGGCGTTCAGTGGCCGTCTCGGGCGTTAGGTGGCCATCTGTGGCTTCTGGTGGCCTGTCAGCAGCTTTGTGGGTTTCGCGACCTCACACCGTCGCCCTGATTAGGTGAGCGTATGAGATCACGAGGAGTCGACAGCCAGGTGCGTTGATTTTCTAGTGGCCGTGCGTGTAGTGAGGCAAAGCCGTGGAGTCCCTTTGCTCCGTGACAGTGGTGTCCGTCCCCCTTTCTTCTTTTCCTTTTCCTAATATGCTTCATCTTTACTCCTCCCCGCATACCACTATCCCTTTCCCCTTTTCCTGGTTTCCCTATATGGGTTGTGAAGGTCGGGCGGCAACCTCTACATTTGAAACCAAAATTCGCCGTATCACTTATGGATGATAATGATGATCTTTTCCGAATTTCTCGTCAAAAATCTTTTCGGCCATTTCGGCTATACATACACTTACCAAAAAACAATAAAAGATAAACCATTTAATTCGATTTAGGATCGGTATTTCAATTACCATATAAAAGTTATTTGTGGAATAAATCAAACATGAAGGTTTTAGAAAGGACAGATGCGTAAATAAGACAATTATTTGCGTTTCACTTTTAAGATTTAGTCAGATTATGTTGTAATCGGTGTTAAATTGCGAATAAGACCTTATCATCATTTGGACTTCAACCTATAACATAACTGGGAAAATTCTGTCCGTACGATGAGAAGAAGTTAACTCACCAGTAATCCAAGTTAACTGACTACCAGCCAGTCCATTAATTTAAAAAAATATAGATAGATAACACTTTATTATACACCAATACAAAATGAACTTCCAGACTAAAACTTTATCTAATTATGCACAAGGAGCGGTCTTTCGCTAAAAAGCGATCTCTCCCAGACAACCCCAATATTTCTAGCTGGAATCAAAATTCATGACCATGTAATGTAGAAATTGACTTATAACTTTGTTATAAATAAAAGATTTCTGATTTCTAATTTCAAAGATATACCATATATATATATAAACAGCCAAAACCGCAGACGGATTAAAAATATTCGTATAATTTAAATACAAATTAATACAAAATAATAAATACAAAAAATTATACAAAGTAATGTATTCCGATATTCATAATTTACTTCATAAACTCATACTGCGCCTATTACGACTATTATTTATTCTTGAATTATATTAAATTAACCTGAACTTTTGCTAAGAAATTGACTTCTGCCATTATTTAGAAATCTATACTACTTGATAGCTATAGAAAATCTATAATAAACAATTTCTTTCAATAAGTTAACTATAAAAAGATTGAAATTGAAATGTTGACCCACATCGTTTAAATTTTCTAAATGTTTTAAATAAGATTACAAAACCGTTCTGCATTTTTACAGGCAAAAGTTTTTTTCTAAGTTAATAGTGCTTCTAAAGGGTCTCATGACATACGTGTTTTAAAGAGGTGGGCACTAAAAATCAATGCTTTGTTGGATTACGTTTCGGCGCAACAAATTACCGACTGCCAAATTCATTTCCGAAATTACGGTATACAACTTTAGTAGATAGATAGATAGATAACACTTGATTGATCACCAAATATACAATTTCAAAAATTCACAAAATACAATATTGTCATGGTAGAAACAATAGGCGGCCTTATCGCTTAAAGCAATCTCATCCAGGCAACCAACTTAAGGAATAAGTTAACCTAATCTGGCGATGTAGGTGGTATTGTATGTGTATGTTTTCTTCTTCTTTTGTATATATTTTCTTATTTGTTTGTTTTGTGTATGTCGCATTAAATAGAAAAAATATTTCTTTATTTAGTTATTTATGACTATTTCAGTCATTATAAGTTACGATGACTTTAAAGTAAGCTGATTTGCATGCTAGCTAGGTGTCTGAGATCGGTTATAGAGTTGTTCTTTGTATATTACCCATAACTAAAGCATAACTTAGCTCGGGGATGTACAATCTGTGTATATTTGTCTGCCAGCTTGATTAGAAGGTAGTAAGAGGCCCGTGAAGTCTGGCCAAAACCCGTGCTGGCTGGAAAATCACCCAAAAGAGAGTTCACAACCCAGACTATGGAAGTGAGTGAAGAAACACCGGTGTGTTTTAGTGAGTATTAGACTCAACAGGATGCGACACAATAGCTCACTGCGGATTCCCGAGCCTTAAATTGGATATTCATCACTTCACTTCGCGAAAAATAAGTTGCCAAAGCTATAGTAGTGAGTTGCATTTTTCGAAAATTGAATCCAAGTTCAAAGAAATTATTATTTTAACTCAGATCAAATTTATATTTTACTTGGGACCGAATTGAAAACTATATAAAACAACAAATAAGTAAGTATTAACTAATTGTAGGAAACGTTTATTTAATTATTTCTTCTTACTTTTGTGTGGTTTTGTTTTTTAAACTTTTTTGACTATAAACTTTTGCCCGTGTCAAAGTTGCATAACTAAATTTATATTCTTAAAATCGTGACGTTTATTTTTCTTTTCTTTTGGCTACAGTAATAATTATTACTCGACTGTTTTCCTTTCTAGTCTATACTAATATTATAAAGAAGAAAGATTTGTATTTTATATGTTTGTAACGAATAAACTTAAAAACTACGGGACCGATTTTAAAAATTCTTTCACCATTAGAATGCTACATTATCACTAAGTAACATAGGTTATATTTAATTGAAATAATCGTGTTCTAAATTATTTTCCAGGCAGAACAACGTCTGCCTGGACCGCTAGTATAATAATGTATAAAAATATCAAACACACATACACGACATCGATAGTATCTGAAAATACAGGCCATGTTATATTATGGCCTCTAATACGCTACAGGTTACATATTTACGACATACCAGAGAATTTTGTATTAGTGTAATGTTAAATTTATCTACATTCAGCCGTATAATGGCGTTATAAAATTGTAATGGACAGTTTCATAGTTGCTTGATGTATAGACATTTTTACTATACCTATGCAAAGGTTAAAAGTGGCATTAGAATTTCCATAAAGTACTACCGTAGCTTATAAAATTGTATATACATTATTTATGTTTTCAAACTTTGGTTTGTCAAATTTAGGATGATAATTTTGACAGCTCACGCCCATGAAGTTTCGTATTTTATTTCCAAAAATATGTACTACAGATAATGTTGCACTTCATATATGATTACCGGTCACAAAGTGATGTGCCAGGTATAACGAATAACCAAAGACTATCGAGAATCGGTTTTGAAATAAAATAAGCTAATATATGAAAAATAACATTTATATAACTACACTAGGTAATCCGGCAAACGTTCTTCCCTAAAAAAATCATCATAGAAGGGTGAAAAATACTTTACTTCCTATTCTCATACCCAATATACAAAAACATCATTAAAATCGATTAAGCCGTTTTGGAGGAGTTCGGCCACAAACACCGTGACACGAGATTTTTATATATTAGATTATTTGTTGTAAATATTGAAAAAATAGTTTGTTTTGTATTATAATCTACCCAGTCATTATTAATTCCAAAATCTATGAGAATAATAATCACATAATTCTATTAACAACATTTTTGCTTAGATGTTGAAATGTCTTAGACAACTTAAGTCACATCTATAGTTAGATAAGTGTATACTTAAAATAGAGGCTATAAGGTATAATTTAATATGATCCAGGAGAACGCTGCCGACAAACTGCGTTGCAGTTTTGCAATGTAATAGTAGTAGTAAAATCATGTAACTTTTTTAAAAATAAATAAATATAAAATAGATATTACAGTAGAAAATATTTTATATTAATCATCTTAAGACACGATTTAACTAAAATTTTATCCAATTTATCTTATAAGAAAAACAAAGTTCTTTAACGATTTTATACTACTGCATCCCTACGGTGAGCTGTCAAAATTTTGATCCTAGATTGAACAGTGCATAGTGGAATTCAGTAACACGAAAAGCATGCATTTACGGTTATTATAAGGAAATTTTTGGTCAGGAAAATAATGAAATAGACTTCTTATTATGTAATCTAATTATATTATAACTTAAACATTAAGTAACGTCGTAGGTCAATTATAAAAAATACCCATCTACTTATTTACATACAAAAAAAAAAAATCATTTATTTACTCTACCACTATTTTTTAAATTAAATTATTTTTCTTTTCATTCATTATTCCTTGACATTTTTTTCCTTCTAAAAGTCTACACTAAACAATTTAGTAATTATTATATTAATTTATTCTGTTTATCACATAATATGTTGTGTGTTATATATTTATGTCGTTAAATTTATAAACAAAAACTTAGAAATTAAAAACTACTATAAATATATTTACAAGTAAAAGATGTAGTCCAGATCACTGTCGGTGGGGAGCGTTCCCAAAATGCTGGCCGCATTCCCGCATTGTATGGCAACGCTTATTCGTTGCCCTAAATATAGGCCAGCCCTTTGGTCACGCGAGACTTCTTTCAATCGCTTTTAAAGGTCTCGGTAAAGTTGATAAACCTCACGTCCCCATGGCCCCAAAGTCTCAAGCCCGAAAACCACAAATATGTATATGTTTCAGGGCTTCTTGAAGTGTGGCAGCTCCTCCGGCAGTGATGGCTGGCATGGGAAGCTGCCAACGTATCGATACACGCTGCATCCCATACTAAGGGGCGTCCCATCTTCCAAGGTACCAACGACATTCCGTCCGGTCGCTTGCCATCGTCGCGGCACAGTCCGTTCGGTTCAAGAACAGCTGGAACCCCAACGGTGACCAGAGACCGGCGGATGATGTCGTTGATATAATTAATATAATGTAATAGGTAAGTAAATAACGTTTATTATGTGAAACACACATCAATGAACTCCCCCAAAGTACGACAATCGTACATCACACTAATCTCACAAAAGCACCTAATATTTTATCCGTGCAGGATCTTAGAAAGAATAGTTACAATTTCCTGCGGCCGGGCGACCGGCCGCTAAGGCGACAAGACAACCCACTGTCGGGTGGTAGACAGCGGCAGCACATTGGTAGCACGTTTAGTGTTACAAATGTCCATAGGTGACGGTGACCGCTTACCACCAGATGGGCCATCTGCCTGTCTGATGAACTTATGCAACAATAAAAATCATATCACTTACTCTACGGAAAAAACCTTCATCGTTTCCCTTACTAAACCTTGTCACGTGCTCTAAAAGAGTGACCATCTAAACAATATTTAAAATCTCGTTCATTTTTAATTTTAGCGCGTGTATATTAAAAGTGACCATTGAGAATGTTATAATATTATAATCTTTCATCTTACATCATTACTCTCCCTAAAACCACGTGTTCTTTGTTAGTGACCTCTAAAAATATTATTTATACAAATCTCAACGTCCCTATTTAATTAAAAAACCAAGTTGGCTCGTGCCTGCCTTGACCTCAAGGGATGCTGCGCGTGGTCATCTCACCTTTTTATTGACCTCTGCTATTTTATTCCTCTATTGTGTATTATTATGTTAAGTATTCTTTATTGGACTTATTTTGTGTAATTCATCGAATTAAGTACTTATTTATGGTTGTTTGTGAAGTTTAATTAACGCGAGACTGCTAATGATACGTTCTATGTTTAAAATTGAAAGAAGCTTTTAGAAATAGTTTCTGTGAGCTTGAATAAAGATTTTGAATTTATTCAAAAACTTTAATTAATTAATAGCCCAAATAGGCTTTAAAATTCTTCTAATTATTTTGTTTTTATCTATACATATAATAAGACTGTAGAGGTCGAATTTCTGTACAATGAAAAAAAATGCTAAAAACCGAGTCAGGGGGATGTAAGAAGTGAACTAATTTAGATTTTTTTTAATTTTTTAATTCTATGTTTGTCTGTTTGTACCGGCTAATCTCCGAAACGACGGAGCCGATTAAAATGAAATTTTGTATAGTGGTAGCTTATATCCCTAGTCAACATATAGGATACTTTTGATCCCGAAAAATTAAAGTTCCCGTGGGATAGTTAAAAAACCGTACCATACAAACGAAGTCGCGGGCATCAGCTAGTTAAAAATATAATCTTTGCGTACTTTCACGCACACAAACTAAAACGGTCACGGCAGCCATGTTGTTTACATTCCAAACATGTTCGAATTTCAAAACGAGTGAATCAAGAATATTAAAGCAATAAATCATTACTCAATAATGCCAACTGACCAAAGGGCGGCGAGGCTTACACATGGGAACCCCGCGCTTATAATTCATAAACATCGGACACCGGACTCGCGGGTCTGGACTTCGGCGTTATCCGGAACCAGTTCGGCAAATCCGTCATTAATTTGAACAGCGAACACAAAAGGGTGTTCTTTTCTGTGGACTGGTAGCGAAGACAAGGACAATAGTTGGAGTCTTTAAGAATGATAAATTACTCAAATGGAGTCGGTTAGTCCATTCCCACAGATATTAAAGTGCGGCACAAAGGGCCTACCCTCAAACTTGGCGGACCCATGCTGGGTCATTGAAAATATTGCGGAACATTCATTGTTCGGACATAGCATGCAAATCCTTTTGAGTGCTTTTTTCGATGGAAATTGGAAAAGTTTTATACGCGAATGACTTTGATGTACCTTTTGTTCTTGGGCTAATCTCCTTGATACGTAATGCATTAATCTCAAACATAGACAACTTAGTAATCTATAAGCTTTATATAAGTATCGTCGTTACTTCTTTTTCATGCCAATTCTCAGAGTGTCGTCAATAGAAATTAGAATAATAGACATAGAACATCTTAAGGGCTGATTTTTCAAACATCAGATAAAAGTTACCAGTCGAATAATTTCTGACTTAAATTCAAACGTGAAACAATTCAACTGTTTTATTCATACACTTGTCATTTTAAATTTTCCCATGTTGTGTTTTATACAACAGAATAAGTATTAACTGGAGATTGAGAAATCGGCCCTAAATATAATTTTTATCATCATTATATTAATACGTGAAGCAAAAACTTTGTACCCCTTTTAAGAAACTTGCACGGACGGAGGAGTATGAAATTTCGCACACTTATAATTTATATAGAGACGGAGTGCAGAATGCTAATTTGTTTTTTAAATTATGCATAAAAAATACATTAAATCAATAAAAAAAAACATTACACGCCCTACCATGTATTTGACACACACACGCATATATACTCTTTTGTTTATTGTTAAAGTCAAATTAACAGTGTAACCTTGGCGAAATTTGTGATTATAGATCGAAGTATATATAGTCTTTGACAACTGAACCTTAATTCAATTCAATTCAAAGGTATTAGTATTTACAAATTACTATAGGTATGCATACTTATTTTCAGATATAACTGACCTAAAAAAATAACTAAATTAATCTTCTATTTTAATAAAGTTTTAAAAAAGTAAAAAGCATTTAAATGACTAATCTGGATTTCGGATATTATTTGGATAAATGTATAATCGAAAAAGCTTCTTACATACCTACTAGCGGTCCCAATAGACATTTTCCTGCCTTGAAAAAAATTTAGAACCCGATGGCACGCAACCTACTGGGTCCATTTGTGAATCAATCCATCCGGGGAACCCACTGGAACACACATAAGAAAATTCATCAAGATCGGTCCAGGTGCTTAGAAAATCAGTGACATATAGAAACTAATATTAGAATTTTATAATTGAGGTCAATAATCGAGACAAAACTATGCTATCTGTTAAGTTGGACCAAATTACACGTAGTTACAAAATTTCATCAAGATCGATTTAGTAGTTTCGGAGTTTATCCCGGACATATATCGTGACACGAGATTTTTACACACACACACATATATATAAGATATACTTTATTCAAAAACATAACCCTCTTTTTTGGGCTAAGCTGCAGTCAACTGGTAAAATGCCTCTCTCTCCGATAAATTATAATGAGAGGGCCACCAAAGACTACTTGCAACTGTGATTTCAATCTAAAAACATCTCTCAAATAAACACCTGCGCCCTTATCAAATGGCCAATCAGACCAACAGCCCTGACCGTAACCTTACCCGTGACAAATGATTTATGGTGTCACATCTCTAATGAAAGTATTATACAGTATTATACGCCTTAGACAGGCGAAGACCACTGATAATATTGATCTTTTCAAATACTAAACGTTGTCAAAGTCCATTAAGAATTCTCATCCTTAATGGATATTAACTAAGAGCTTATATATACTTTTAAGTATTTTAATATTTTTTTAAGTATTTTCGGCCCAAGCAGAGTAGTACACTTCTCGGTAACGCCTTTTGCTTTATAAAGCCCGAGTGAGGCACAGTAGTGTTGCCAGGTCCAATTTCTTTTAAATCGCGGCAGAAGCTAAAACAAAAACAGATCGGGATCAAGAAAAAACAAGTTTAATGATTACATATCGATTATTAGAAATTTAAGTAACTTACGCCTTAATTTAAAAACGTTGATATTTTGTTGTTATAAAATATGTATATTTTTTTATAATAATGCTTTTAAATTAAATTAATTGATTTATCGGGACATTTAGTCTCCCGATCAGGTGTAAGTCGGGATAAAAGATACTATCTTTAGGACTTTGGAATCTAATATTTCCCACCTAGTGACTTAATAATAGAAAAACTCTCTTTAAAATCTATGGTAACTTATTTATTACATGATGATGATTACATGATACATTGATTATGCAAATAGCTCAATTTAAGGATGCAGCAGCAGTTATTGTCAGCTTTTTCTCGTTTTATATTTATTTATGTAAGTGTATTGTGTAATATTTTATTTACATATATCATATAAGTATAATTTTTATATTTTATTAATGTATGTATATTATATCATGTTTGTATATATTTATAAGATACTAATTCGATAGTGAGAATAATGCAACAAATTTCTTGTCCATCCAAAGGTGGTCTGGAAGAAATCGCCTATTGTATTGTAAAATTTTATTTCTGTTAAATTTGCCTTTGAAAACACAATAAAGCATATTCATTCATTCATTCACCTTGTTTTACCTTAAAAGATAATATTTTAGATAAAATTTTAATTAAATTATGTCTGCAGATGATTAATATAAAACATTTTCTACTGTAATATCCAACTTTAGATGTGGCTTAAGTTGTCTAAGAGATGTAAATAGTGTAATTCATAGCTTAAATCCTGTTTGTAATGTACGCGAATGACCTTGTAAGGAAATACTCAAAAAAAATTCAACCCTCATTTAATCTGTTTAATATCTACTTTTGGTTTAAAATTTCTAAGATAATAAGTGTTTCTTAATTAACAAGTTAAAATTCATAATTTCAAATGAGAAAAAAAATCACCCAACAATAAAACATCCAATCAAAAAAGCTTTCAAGAAGTTAAAAACAATTAGCTCCGGTAACCGACTGATTAAAAAACCCCTTTCATAAAAAACGGGGAAAAACAATAGCAAACATGGCGAACAGGGGTGAGTTAGGGAGATGTCACATTCATCCGTAGTGTCTCATGTTAATTTTTTTCCGTAGTACTATAGTAAAAGTTATCAATATGTCCATAGACATAATCAATTGAATTGAGTACTTATATATATTGCATAAAATTAATTTCTAAAATTGCCACTGCAAAATATACCCATTTAAGTTTATTGATAAAGAAAATTTTCCCAACCTTCCTACCAAGCATCATGCTATTAATACGATAATATTGTATGTTTTGTTAAATTTTTAAAAATAATAGGAAATGTCGGTCAATTAAGTTTCAGTAAGATCACACATACAAGATCGCCGTAGAGATGACAAACATCCATTATTATCATTATTAGGCAACTAAATCTTAACACGTTATGCGTTTAATCGAAAACATCCCATATTTCAAAAGTTGTTCAAGGAAATTTATGTTGAAAGTACCTATATATTTTTAACATCTACCCCTTGAATTTCTTTCAAAATCACCAACCTGAGCTATACTCAAAAGATAGTTGCAGGAGGAACTCTTCACAACTTTAGAGTCGTATATATATCGCCATTTATTGATTTCATTAAAAATCACTAACCTTTAAGACCTGACCTTGAATTTTTCGGAATTTTCTGATTCATAGTTCAAAAATACTCAGAATCAGGGTGAAGTTCTAAGGGAACCAAGTACTGCATTTTATAGCAAAATAGCTTTGCTGTTCGAAATCCAAAATGGCACAACGAATTCTGACGAATGAATATAACGCTTCCTTAAAACGATTGGAATAAAGCGAGGTGGTTGGGGCGGGTGAAAAGATGAGTTGAATTTGTTCGGTGACAACATCCATCTCAATCAATCGCGGGTGTCTCTGCGGAGTTACTCCCCGGAGACGGGGCCCGTAACCCAATTAAGGGCGAAAGGGTCGCACTCCGCTCTTGTGACCGCTAGAAAAAATTGTATGTTAATACGATATCCTTGATTAACTATACTAATATTACAGAGGTAAAGTTTGTGACTTTGGATGTTCGGGGTAATCTTTGGTACTACTGATCCAATTTTGAAAATTCTTTCACCAATAGAAAGCTACATTATTCCCGAGTGACATATGCTATATTTGAATGTGATTAATACATTAAAAAATTAAAAATGGTTTACGCCCAGCGAAGGGGCACGGAAACGCCTGTCAAATACAGCAATAATGTTCCACGCAAGAATTATGCACATCCTTATACAAGGCACTACGAGTGCTTTCTGCGTTTATGAATTAATTAAAGGTTACAAAGCTTAATAAAACTTGATACGCGTGCGTGCGTGCGTATGTGCGCATTTTTTAATGACGCTCAGCGAAGTGGCTACGAGTCAGCTAGTATTTTATAAAACAACTAATGCTTTTCTAGCGGCTTATCTCGTATAAGCTCTGGCTTAATATCCAATGAGATATGTTTATGAATAAGTCAGTTTGCCTCTGGTTCGTCGTCGTAGTCAGACATTCACAGTCCACTGCCAGACGTAGGCCTCCCTAAGTCAGCGCCACTCAACCCTGGCCTCTGACTTCCTCATCCAGCGACCTTGCACAGGTCGTCGTCCGATCGGGCTGGAGGGCGTCTGACACTACTTTTACCGAGACGCGGTCTCCACTCCAGGACTCGTCTGTTCAATCGGTCATCGGTCCTGCGACAGGCGTGAGCGGCCCACTGAGCGAATTGCAACTTGTGGACCAATTCTGCCTTCAGTGTCCATGTCTCGGCCCCGTAAGTCAGGATGGTGCCTCTGGTTACCATATTTTTTTATTGCGAAACTAGCAAATATGCAGGTGGTCCATCTGATGGTACGTCAAAAGTGGAGCCAAGGCCTTTCCAGCCTATAATATAGGAGAATGGAATCAATACACAGAGTAAGCGCAACACTCAGTTTGCACGAAAAGAGGCTTAATGAACCGACGTTGTCAGAGTTATCGGAAGTATCTTGGTTCCCGAGACGCTGACATTACGGCGTTGCGATGGAACACCAAGGTGGTTTAATTGGTAGGTCCGAGCATGCCACCGGAAGTCCAACACTACCTTACTACTGTCCTTGGTCGGTAGCGTGGCCACGACGGATTATACCTCGTTAAAAAAAAAGGCGCGATTGGAATCGAAAAAGGTGGCCATCGGAACTCAAATAGATATATTATACCAATTTTTATGTATCGTCAATTCACAGCTAAAATTTCCCAGTTTTGTATTGTAGAATACATTTTCTTGTCAAGTTTTGTCTACATAGAATCAATGGTAAGTATTTAAAAAAAATTCGTTTAAAAAAACCGACTTCAAAAACTAAAAAGTATCAAATAACTTATTTCTAAAGCTATTTTTAATTGTAATATCTTATTTTTAATATATATTATCGAAAACATCTTGAAGTCGGTGCGAAGTAAAACATAAAAATTACTATATTTTGAAAATTACTAAGCACCGACTTTAAGATGTTTTACATAATATATATTAAAAATAAGATATTACAATTAAAAATAACTTTAGAAATAAGTTATTTGTTCCTTTTTTAGTGTCCAGCTATGGGTAGGTAGGCCTACGAAAGGTGCCGCGCGCCTTAAAAAACCAAAAAACGGGAATCGAAATTTTTTCATAAAAAAAATGTTCATAAAATTAAAACTACGGGGCCAAACTATATTAAACTTTTAGGGGACCAAATGGTAACTATTGCGCATCAAACTAAAGAAGAATCACGTAAATCAGATCATGAATCTCAGCGTAATCGGTGTACATACATAAAATAAAAATACCATCAAATTGAGAACCTCCTCCTTTTTGAAATTGGTTAAAAATAAAACTATAACATTTTTTTTTGCGTGAGTTCAGCAGACAGGCAGGCGGCCCACCAGAGGGAAAGCGGTTACCATCGCCTATGGACATTTGTAACACCAAAGGTGCTAAACATAAGTTTCCGTTTTCTGTTCCATTGGCTACGGGACCCTTAAAATATTATACATCCATGCATACATGTCACGCCTTTTTCGTATTGGGGTAGGCAGAGATGATGGATCTCCATCTGCTACGATCCTGACAAACACTTTTCGCTTCATCAACTTCCTTTAATCCCTTCATACACACACGTTTATTGTAAGTGCTTTTTACCTGACTTTTCTTCGAAATATTTTCAGTTTGATCATGGTGAATACGTCGTGGTCTACCAGTATCGATTCTACCAGTCACATTGCTGACATATACTTGTGTTATGATTTTGTTTTCATTCATTCTCTCTACATGCCCAAACCACCTTAATATTCCTTAAAAAGATTATACAACCTTTTTTATATAAAAATACAAGCCATTATTCTAAAAAACATCTAAGTTCAAATCTTTATTATATAGATTTAGATTAATGTTTATTACAGCATTTAAACACCTACATATTTCCTCCTATCCTAAACATGTCTCACCTATAAGCTACCGTAGAAATCAAAGTCCATCCATTTCAATCTATTTATCCTCCGAGATATAATCTGTACACAAGTAATAAACAAATAAAAGCTAATTACAGGCAATGAAACATACTGGTACACGAGTTTAAGGACGGGGCAATAAAATCAGGAACCTGCTTAATGCCTTCTCATATTACAAATTTTACTTTAAATGTACCTTAGACTACGCACATTTATTCTGACAGCTTTTATAATAGGGAATGAAACACAATTACTTTAACTAAAAACACTAACTTAAACTATTACTACTACCTGCAAATTCTAACATGGTAAAGCTGCTGAAATCTTTAGCTTGATTAGATAGCTCTTGAGGCCGGCTCGATCGGTGTGATATTACGCTCTCACAGAATATCGACTTGAAACGGTTAGGCTTGTGCTAATTGTGTTTAGTAAGATGAGTGAGTGTTCCTATGGTCCACTTTCCTCTCCCCTACCGCGTCTTCCTTATCCCATCTTCCCTACTGCTGTATGGTCGTTCTATTCCATCCCCTTTTATCCTGTCCCTCAGGATGCAATCTTCAGACCTGGAGGAGGACACCGAGAGGCGTGTGGGGCTCCTGAACGGCCATATTCTCCACATGACCTCCTAGCGGAGGGGGATTGAGATGTCGGCTGTCAGACTATCCATTAAACCTAACTTGCGCTCCTATCCTATGCGCTTTTACGGGGCACCACAGGAACTATTTCTAAGACACTACATCTGCGACTCCGCGACGCTTGACTGACGAGCTCAGGGTGTCCTGCGGGAAAGCACACCCTGTTGGTGAAGGTATTAGGTGGTGAAGTCCGCGGGTTTTCTCGGTTCCAAGCGGCGTTCTGTGATGGATCGCGGAAGGAGGTGCGTGTAGCGACACCCTCCTACCCCATCTCCTTTATTCCATCCCGTCCCTTCTATCCGATGCCGCCTACCCTATCCTAAAGGCTGGAAACGCATCGGTTGGTGATGTATACGTCTATAGACAACAATAACTGCTTTCCATAACTTTTTGCTAGTAATTTAAAGTGTAATTTCGATTAAACTATTACGAATAAGAGTCAATATACCTAAGAATAAAGATGTCTATAATAGAATAGAAATACAAAAATTTGTGTGTGTAGTTCACACTAGTCTATTAGTAGACTAGTGTGAATTACCCACACAAATTTTTGTATTGTAGTTGCGTTGTAGATATAATTGTGTTCGCCTGTATATTCTCTAAAGTTTCACTACTATAGCGTATGAACTGCACACACATACATTTTTTTTCTAATTACAAATCATTATATCTTTCATTACCGTCCACAACAATATTGCTGAATTGTACTTTTTGTACGTCGTGTAAGGAGCTATCCAACAGATGCATAAACAAAAGTGCGTTATAAATATTAACGGTCCACAACACATCGCTTTACATTACACAGGATGTTAATTCCTTACACAACATCCTTCGCTGCGTTTGTGCGAAACACCTTTATATTGTTTCATTTAAACACGCAATGTATTTTCAGGATCATCGTTCTCAATCTGATGTTTGTCTAATCTGTGTATCCCAGCTGATTATCTCAGCAACTACTATGGTTAAAAATATAAAATTTGGCACATAGATCATCTTATTTGCTAATAATTTCCTGGACGTCACAGATCTAAAATAATGTAAATTACAAAATTTAACCTGTCTCTACTATTTTATTTAAATGAATGATAAGCCAATTCTAAGTAGCGTATATTAATTAATATTAACTAGAGTAAAGTAAATTCCAGGGTGCTTAAAGACGAAAGTCTTCGAGTAGAGCGTCTTGTCGGTAACAAATTACTGGGCCGTGATGTGAACAGTGAAAGCAAAATTGGTATATAAATTCCAAGTTTCTCAGCGATCTTTGGAGCGACTTCTTCGACTTCGAGCGGCTCTCGTATACATAAAATCCCAAATATTGTTACGAGTTACAGGACTCGAATTAAAATGCCGCTAGAATTACTATAGAGTTTATTTAAAACTATACAAACACGTATAACACAGGTACAAATATAACTGGACACAACCAGTACAAACGTAATTCACGATTCAATAACACGCGCAAAGTCCTTCACTATATAGCTTATCGAATGTACACACGTCTTGTCTCACTTGTGACTATCGCTAGACTGCCGATCTCCCCCATTGGGCCATTGCTATATACTGCACCGGTACAATATGGCTGCCCGCCCGCGTAGATCGAATTTCTTAGAATTCGTAATCTACACACCTGCCTAATTATGCCTGCAAACGGCCATAAACGTGTACAATACATAATAGGCTGTTTTCTGATTACAAATTTTAAACATAAGGTTAACAAAAGAAGTCCAAATGCCGAAAAGGTAATAAGCTGCAGGTGTGCATTGGTCTTTGTCGGTCGTAACAATATGAATATTCCTAAGAGAATTAAGATAACCGACATACTTCACAAAACTAGTACGCTGAAGTGTCAATGGGCTAGTCACGTTTATCACAGGATCCATGGCCGATGGAGCTGACAAGTCCTTGCGTCTCGATAAATGTATAGGGCGCCCTCCAGCCCTATGGACCGTCGACCTGCGCAAGATCAACAGTAGGCGCTGGCCCAAGGGCCCAATTCTGCTATTTGAAGCCTTGACTTTGCGAAGATATGCAAAGTACGATTCCATTACGATACTGTAAAAAAATCGTATTCTACTAAATTCACAATATCTTTATCTTATCGTCGAGGTGGAATACTAGTAGAAAAATACTGAGAAATGACGTTAGCTGAAATAAATATTTAAAAGCTACTAAAAATTTTAAAGATTTATTTCGCGAGTTTTTATTTATAGATATTTATAAAGATGAAGGTACGACATTGGAATTAACAGAATACCGAAATAAGGCAAACCTACGATTGAGACAATAGTGTCCGGCGATTTTGATGAGATAGTAATAGCAGTTGGGCCCCAGGAAAGCGGAGGAAAGACTTTCTGCGAATAGCTGACGGCTAATGTCGATAATCAAAAATAGTCTATATATTCAAAATTTGTACAGACTACACAGTTCGAACATAGCATTACAAATTCAAATTGTTAACCAATGTAACCAAGCGTGAGGAGTTTTATTAAAAAAGTCCAAGGCCTCAATAGCGCTTGATTAGCGATGATTGAAACGCGGGGCGAGGGACGCCGAGTGGAGGGGGGAAAGTGACCCTTCAATAAAATTAATTATTCAAAGTGTGTCCTCGGACGCAGAGAAAAGTGAATCCAAGACGCCTTGTTACTCATATTGTTTGACCAAAATACTTAGTCTATATTCTGTGACTGAACAGACAGCCATATTGGATAAAACATTGCCTTGCCATTTAGGAACTTATTAAGAAGTATTATTTATACGTGAATAAATATGCCCGATGTACAATAGATTAGTCATATGTTGTTGGAGAGTGAGTTGCGTTGCGTGTTCTCCTTTAACAGTAACTAAAATTGCTTTTGAAGCGGTGGTAGATTCATAACTTTCAAGCAGTATACTGTAAGATTCCATTTTGAAATAAATACATGCTTTTAAATTTTTTCATTTATAGTATATATATGTATTTGGATACATAAAAATATAGGTACCTACGTACTAATATATATTGAATTGTGTTACGGCATCAATGGCCAGGTTCCAGTCCGCTCTTAGAGGACGGCAACACATGGGTAGCAACTGTTGGTGTTACATTTGTTAATAGGCGACTGTAACAACTTTTCATCAAGTGGGTCATCAAGCTGTCAAAAATAAGCAATAAAAAATAATCTGTAGCAAAAGAGTATTTACACATCCATTCAATGTACTAAGTTCTCTTACAACATATGTAGGCATATAGGTAGACAGGTATATAGGTGTACATACATTACATTATACCCTAAGCCCGCAGGCCAAGCCCCTGAAAGCCAAACTCAAAGTGAAAGAAGCCCATATTAAAATTTCCTCGGGAATAATCCGAACACAACACAATATCAAAATTTAATATCATTTTAATCTTAATTCTCCTTATTAATGTTGCCTAAGGAGGGTTCCGTGACATGAAAATCTGCACTTTCCATCCTTTACATACTGCTAAAAGCTACCTTATTCACCGAAAATAAAGTTTAAATCCCTTTGTAGGGTAGTCGAAGAAAATATTCGGCACAGAAAACAGGTAAGTTCAAAAGATAACTGCGCCTATTCTGGAAATATGGCTTAATTACTTCGAGTCGAGATGCGTATCGGTATGAATGGAAGATGTTCATTATTTGAAATTTGAATTTTGTTCTATTCGAATTACAAAAGGTATGAATTATGAAAAGCGTTGCAAGATTGTTCGTGGCGTACAGTGTGTATAAAATTATATAGTTTTGATTTAAATTCAACTACATATGATTCTAAAATCAAATTCCTACCAACTGCACTATTTGACTCTGAAAGTTAGGCTAATATTACACGGTTCACTTCTCAACCAACCGAAATGAACCGAATAATTTTAGCATAAGCAAAAAATTTAGTTATTTAATGTCATCGTATCCTTTCAATATGCGCTATATTCTTTATTAGCTTTAAGCGAGATAAAGCCTTTCAACATAATGTTCTCATATATCTTTTTCAATATTATTTGGAATTTTTGAAGGCAATTATTTCACATTGGGTGAATACGAAAACCATGTTAAGCCCCAATTGAGAAAAAAGTTTCGCTATAAGTTGTTTTTTAATACAAACAATAATTTTGTACTAAATCTTTTTAACATAGAAAATTATAAAATACGGCATGATCAATAACTTTAAACATTTACTCAACATCATCATTCATAATATAAAGTATATGTCACCAGATCACTGCCGAGGGGGGTTCATTCTTTAATTAAAACATTCGGACCAGCCCTGATGGATCGTCCACGCACTCTCTAATTAATGGACCTTACATACCTACGTCTGCTGGACATTACGAATATCCAAAAAAGTTTATACCTATGTAATGTTTCGTAATACTTTTAGTTTCAAAATAGCTAATTTTAAATTAAGAATAACTTAGTTCGTTTTTAGTATTTAATTGTCTTTTTTGTTGATAGTTTAATTTCTGTATGATGATTCTACATGCTGGAGCAGCACCTGTAGTAATGCTTAAATTATTATTGGCTGTGGCCGAATGCGTCTTATTTAAAGCGCTGAAAATAAAAATATGGCTCCGTTATGGAATTGCCATATTGATGTATATATATACGTTATATATCAATATGTAAGGTAATTTATAATTAAAAACAATATCGCACCACAAATAACATCCATCGCCACGTCTGCATGAAACGGCCTGTAACTGTAACATTATCCCAGTTGAGGCCCCACCATTATAATTTATCATTGATATGTATTCAAAACGAAAGTAAGTTAAATGTAATTTTAAATTTTATTACTGTTTTATTGATTTTCTATAATAATATTATCAGCCTATAAATGACTCACTGCTGGGTTCGGGCCTCCCATTGTAGGGGAAACGGACAGTATACCCGCCACGGTTGTCCAAGGCGGCTTGGCAGGTTTGACACATCGGTTATCTCGATGTGCAGGTTGCATCACGATGTTTTCCTTCACCGTTGTTAGCACGTGATAATTGTAACAATATGCACATTAGATCAGAAAACTAACTAAGTGGTGCATGCGTTCGGGCCAGGATCGAACCCGCGCCCTTTGAATTCGGGACGCATGCGCTAGCCATTACGCTACCACGACTTTGCTACTTCCTAAATAATTTCTGTAAAAAAATCAATGTTTAAAATACACGCATATTCAATGCTAAATTTTAATACCGCTTTGGTTATAGATAATTCTTGCAATTGACGGAGGCGAGCAGCCTTTACGCGTGGTTGAAAGTGTACATGCACAATGCGATAGTGTCCGTGTCTGACGGGACGATCAAGGCCCCAATTCCGCTAGTGTCAAAAATTCGTATTCTACTAAATCCGCAACAATTTCTCAATATCGTTGTGGCGGAATTATATAATTAATATTATCAATAGCAAATATGGCGCTAGCCGAAATTAATATATTTTTTATTGCATGAGTTCAGTAGACAGGCAGACGGCCCACTTCATAGAAAGCGGTTACCACCGCCTATGGACATTTACAACACCAAAGGTATTACAAATCCGCTGCTGCTCTCTTAAGGGAGACTGGAACCTGGCCACTAATGCCCGAACACAACTCAGGGTTGTTATGGCGGCATACTCTAGACCACGGGTGGTAGCCATTCAGTCGGGCGAATGGCCTACCACCTGGTTGTGGATTGTTTTGTCGCCTCTTACGACAGGCCGCCCGGCCGCAGGAAATCGTATTCTTACTCCGTTCCCGCACGGATAAAATATTTTATTTTATTATTTTATTAATTTTAAACGTTTATTTTGCAAATTTTCGCTTAAAAATATTTGTTTACACGATAGACACTGTTTTTTACATTAATCAATTAGTTCTAACTAGTTTTGTGGTATTTTTATTTAATTAAAACCACGTACGTCTCACTCGGAAAATGTATATATTGAACTCTCTTTTAATCTCAAGTGGACTGGAATCACACAACATTGCTATTTCAGCACAGATAACAAAACCATAGATAACATACTAAACATATTTATAAGGATATAGTGGCATGCCACGGGCACGCTAATGGAATTAACATAATACCGAAATAAGGCAAATTACAAATGAGACGATAGTGTCCGGTGATTTTGACGAATTAGTAATAGCAAAACCCTTGTTGTAAGATGCTGTCCAATTATACCCGTTTTTGGTCTCACGCACACACAGATACGTTTCTACGACAAGTAAAGCCCTGTCGCCTTCGTGAATTGCTAAAACTGCCAAAAATCTAAATATGAATTCTCATTTCACTAACTTGAGGAATAATCCTAGACAAATTTTCATTCTGTGTTTTGGCCCTTCAATATTGTTTTTGAATTATAAGATAGCCTAGTCTATAACGTCTGGTAGACGTCTCACGTGACCAAAAGAGCCATTCAGGGAGGTAACGTGACCAGTCTTTTGGGCACGTTTCCAACTGACAGCGGCCTGGCACTAGATTTTATAGTTTAATTTTAATTTGTATATATAGTTTTACTTATAACTAGTATATGCCCGTGACTTCGTCTACGCGTGACTTGAAATTCCCGTGGGATTCCGGGACACAAAATACCGCAGCATTTGAAAAAGAATGTAGCTATCGTTTTAATGAAAACTGTGTCGGAATAATTTTTACCTACCCGCACAATTACAAATCGCTCCCGGGAAAATTCCCGCGGTATTTCCGAGAAAAAATATCATACATTTTATTACCTTAAATTTGCTAAAAAAATAACATTTGAATTCGATATTTTTTATCCTGGCCATTTTAAATAATTCCCAGAAAACTCCCGCGGATTCCCAGGATAAAAATCGGAAATCGGCCCAGTAGTTTGTACGTGGATCCCGAACAGACAGACAAATCGACCAACAAACAACAAATCTAAAAAAAATACGTCGTGTTCTTCATCGTTTATATAGTCTATTCCAGTTGGTTTTTTTAAATAGCTTTAATGTACAGACACGGCATGTATAGAATTTTATAATATTATGGATATTGTTAAAATATTAATATAATTAACGCAAATCAAAAGCAAAAAATATAATGAATTGAATCATAAAAAACTAGCCTATATTCTTCCCCAGGATATAATATATCTCCTTGACAAATTTAATTAAGACCCGATTAACCGCTTAGACGTGAAAAGGAAAACAGAATTACTTTAGTATCTACAATTATTCGTCTGGATAATGGATACACGAGTAATATATTCTTACAACTTAGCCAAAATTCCACGAATCTCGCCAAATGTGAATGCACACCTGCCGGCCATAAAGCACGGTTTATTTCCTGCCCGCATTTGAACTTCTTTTGTTTACTTTGTATTTAAATTCTTTAATTAGATAGACCGCCTATTGTGTATTGTAATCCCTTATGATGGTCGTTAGCCAGGTGTAGTTCTTAGAAGGTCCAGTCCACGCGGTCGATTGTTGTATCGTATAGTTAGTATAAAACAATGCCCGAATGGAGGGGTGAGGGAGTCGAGCGAGAACCACGATCAAAGCAAGACGTGTACATTCGATTAGCGATATAGTGACGGACTTTGCGCCTGTTATTTAATTGTGCATTACATTTGGCCTTATTGCGTCCGGCTATATTTGTACCTATACGTGTTTGTATAGTTCTAATAAATTCTATAGTAATTCCAAACGGCATTTTAATTCGAGTCCCGCACTCGTAACAACATCTTTCATTGCATACAAAAGTTTTGTACTGTTTTAGAATTAATTTGAAAATTTCCATTTATACACTCATATTGTCATACATCAAAGACTTTAAAACCGTTAATATTATCCTTAAACAAAGAGCCAATACTTTAGTACTCACTAGAACATAAGGTGTATTATGTAAAGTACAAGGTCCGTCGCACTGTAAGCGATTTTGAAATCAGTAAACTTATCGCCTGTAATTTCTGGCTCTTTTTTCTATAAGTTAACTTATAACAACAAAAATTGGTCAAAATAGTTAGTTGAGTAGTTGAATGTAGGTTATCAGATTGGGGTATTTTTGCTTAAATAGTTTTTATAGGTGCGTAACCAAATGACAAACAGCGGACATTCGTCATTGTCTACAGGAACAATCATATTTCGCGAATGGTATGGCGTGGCAGCCATATTAATACAATTATATTAATTTACGCTCATCGCTTTAAAACGCGCCGTGCCTGATGCGGTGTTTTGATCGCGCGGTGCCTAAACACGCGTTATTAAAGAACCCATTCTCGAACAATGGGCCGATGACAAAACTTTTACTTTGAACTCCTTCCCTAATCGCGGAGAATACCTTATTTTGTGGTCGTTGCATCTTGTTGATTAAAACGTGTGTACGTATGTGATGAGCTCGAAACGTTTTAGGGTTCAGTACGTAAGCTAAAAAGAAACCCTGACGGTGAGCACTTTGACCGACTAAAGTGCCAGCGCGGGCATATCGTTACAGGATAGTCGTAGTAGTACAGTAATAGTAAGTAGTAGCACCCATATTTATTTCTCATTTACTACCCATGTGCGAGTCCGACTCGTACACGGCCACATATTTACAGGTATATAATCTACGTATCGTCGTGTAGTCATCAGCATGGGGAATTTTAGTCATACAAAGATGAGGTTATTCCGAATAAGGATCGAACCTAGAAGCAAATCGATGCTGAAAGCTCTGAAGTCTCCTATTTCTGAAGTCATATACTAATCATACTGTCATATTTTGGTTGGATTTCATTGAAATTGTCGTCGTCAGCCAATTACAAGTCACTACTGGACGTTGGCCTCTCAAAGTCGGCGCCATTCATCACAGTCCTCCGCTTTCCTCATCCAGCGCCTACAGGCAACCTTACGCAAGTCGCCAGTCCATCTGGGCATCCGACACTACGTTTACCGCGACGCAAACTTCACTCCAGGATTCGTCTGCTCAATCGGTCATCGGTCCTGCGGCAGACGTAACTGCCCTACTGCCACTTCAACTGGCTAATACCTTACCTTGATTCTCTTACGGATATCCTCATTTCCAATTCTATCCATAAGAGAAACACTCAACATAGCACGCTCTATAATCCGGTGAGCGACTTGAAATTTGTGGACCAGTCCTGCCGTCAGTGTCCAAAATCGAAGTCAATTTTTGACAGGTATGTTCAAAAAAGTGAAAGATGAATGTGACTTGTGGTTTCATTTAGTTATAATTATATCATACAGGATCTTTCAGAGTTACATTTTGACTACGTAATTATTCTACCTATTTACTGCTTACACGCTGATAGCTGTGCCAAGCAAGCTGTCTATGCAGGATGTAAGAAATATAATAAATGTTTCCCTGTGATCTAAGCTCTTGCTAAACCGGCTATTGTGAAAGATTGGGATGAAATGTGGCAGCGTACTCGTCAGTCAGTAGGAAAACACTATGGTAATCTACAGCCTCACATTCCCATATATCCCTGGTTTTTAGATATTGTAACTTCCCCAAATTACTTCCACTATAATTCGCCTTCGTCTTGGTCATGTTTGCACACCAGTGTTTCTAGCAAAACTTAGAATACGGGACAGTTCTCTCTGTGAGTGCGGCTTGGATTAGGAATCAGTTCATCACATATTTTTTAACTGTCCGAAACTCTCCATTCCCTTATATGACATCCTTCCTCATAACCCCCTCCCCATTAATGTAAACTTTATTATTAACATTAGTTTATAGTAATTTTGTGTATATCCCGTGTAAGTTTTTAATGCTTATGTTTAATGTAGTTAGTTTAACTTTGTGTTGGTGTTGTCCACAGATTTGCAAAAACTCGAACAAATCACCGACCAAATCTTGTTTGCTGATTTGCATAAAATAAAGCACCTGTCTTTTCTTACTTCGAAACTGGCAAAATCAAGGCGTTGCAGCCATAGTTAAACAAAAAAATACTTCTTACACTATTCCACAGAGTTGGTCACTTCATAATAAACTATCTAACAATGCCCAATGTCCACTGTGGTTAATATGAACCTTTCTTTTGTACGTTAACAAGAAAACATCTTCAATACACCAAACGGATTCCCACGACTTTGTTTCGACAATCGGAAATGTAGCAAAAATATTGTCAAAATTACCAACATAAAATTGCAACTAACAAACATGCAAGCAACAGTATTGCTCGACAATAAGATTGAATATTGTATAGAAAATGCATCGTAAGACAGTAAAATGAACTAGGTAGTACACAAAGGTCCTTTGTTAGGAAATGTTAAAAGTCCAAACATGTGGTTAAAGGTATTGTCCTTGAGAGGTCAAAAAGGTCGAAATTTATTAGTTGTATGTGGGTGAAACATTTTGTTAGTATTTGATCGATGGGTCAACTTAAATAGATTTTAAGTATCGTGAGAACTACGTATAAGATTTTAAAAGATCCGCCGCTACTTTTATTGTATTTTAAATATTGTTAAATGGACCACAAACCGCGTCTTCTTGTACATCCATTGTGCTTTATTGTATTATCTGTATGTGGGAGAAAATTTACATTGAACTCAGACGAACAAAATAGCAGACCGAGTCCCGAGCTGTCAGAGTGAAGTCAGCTAAAGGAAACCGATTTTGGAATAAGAAGCTGATCGAACCGCAATGGGTTACGAGAACTTAGTATTATATAAACGAATTTCTACGGATAAAGGCGAAGTACTTTAAATCACGTGTATATTACAGTTTACGCACACAAGGTTAATAAAAATGCTACCCTTAATTTTACGCTTTCGTTCACATAGGCTCCGTCCATACCTTTATTCGTTCGTCTGAGACATTGAATTCCAAATTTTAAACTTTATTTTGTTGCAAAAATTACACATATGAGAATGTAGTAATCTAAATTAATCTGTCTATCTACATTTTTAAAATATATATTAAAAATATAATAGAACACTTTTACTTATACGATACCTATTGTTAAACACTTCTTTAAATATGAATTTGTTGTGGACTGTAAATATTTTAATTATAAATGAAAACTGCACCTGCCTAATTTAAATGACGATTTTAATAGTAATAAAAACAGATAAAAAAAAAAAAAGAACATCTATGTTCTAAATTTAAACATTTAGTATGTTTGGTGGCCAGTACCATGCCACACCAAATTAATAAAAACTTTTTGTTAGAGATTCCAACACCTATTATAAATTAGTTTTTAGAATTTTTGTCTGTCTACCTGTCTGGCAGTTAGTCTCGAATAGAGTCGGAAATGGTTGAGCAGATTTCAATGATAATTTCAAAGATTAAAACAAGCATTTTTTTATTGTTTGTGTATGTTTCATTTCAATGTCTTATAGGGTTTAAAAACTAACGGTCTTATTCATATTGAGTTAGAATAAGTTTGAACTCTTCTTTATGGGTCTTAAAACGCGTCAAACTTACACTAACTCATTATGAATAAGTCCTTAAGTCCAGTGCAAATAAATATATATTAGTATACATATTCTAAAGCTTCTGATGAAGGTCAACGTTAATACATATTTAAGAGCTGCATTTTAACCCTACGACTACCGTGATCCAATTATTCAAAGCTATCACTGTAAAAATGGCATCGATCGTATAAATCCCAGTAGCGTACTCTTTTGCATCTGGCAGTTTTATGAAATCAAATAAGGATTGTTTCCAGTATAAGATATAACATGCACCTTCGACAGACCACACCAGTAGATACGTACTTCATTAAGAAAAACGGTTATAGAATAATTGAAAATTTTAAAGATAACAAAGCAGTAAATGTTATTATTTTCAGCCTTCGTTAGCTACATACCTTTGTATCGTAGAATAATTATTATGAATGTGTTACCTTACAAAATCCATTTTGTTGGTATAACTAATAGTTCTTGAGATTCCAAAGTTGCAGAATCAGGTAGGATTTTTCGTTCCTTTATAAATACGGTCTCTTTTAGTTTTATTGTAACACTATAGTTTACCCTCTAGTGCGTGCTTCTTGTTTAAAGAGCAGGCGTTAAATACAGGTTGCATTGTACTAAATTACGTTTTATCTCCCCCTTTATTCGCTGTTTTTATAAACTCTATCTCTGACAAATTGACTTCTTCCTACCACCTATATGTTGACGATTTACAAATTTACACACAAAGTGACACTGATGCACTAAATATTGCAATTAATAAAATTAACACTGACCTGGACCACGTTCTAAGATGGAGCAAAAAGTTTGGTCTTGCCGTAAACCCTCAGAAAACCCAATTGATAATCGTTGGTAGCCCTAGGATGATAGCTAAAGTTAACTGGTCCTCCTTACCACAGGATTTTTTTGACAGACCACATATTCCTCTTACCGATACTGACAAAAATCTCGGCATAATCATCGATAGGGAGCTGTCTTGGCGGCCTCACATCACCGATTTAAGTCGCAGAGTCTTCTTATCTTCTAGATCCCTCAGAAGATTAAGAAACTTTTTGCCCACTGCTACCAAGATTACGCTTGCTGAGTCTCTCTTGCTTCCCATACTTGATAACGCTGACGCCTGCTATCTAGATTTAACCGTAGAACAGTTGAACAAGTTTGAGCGACTTCAGAATTTTTGTATCAGGTTCTTATTTGGATTGCGTAAATATGACCATGTTTCCAAATTTCGTAAAAGACTCAAGTGGCTTCCTATTCATTTTCGCCGGAATACTCACATTCTCACTCTCCTTTATAACATATTATTTACTCCTAATAGTCCCCAGTACCTTAAGGAACGTTTTAAATTCCTTCGCCTATCCACTGCCCATAATTTGCGCCATGATACGCTCCGAAATCTTATGACGCCTGTACAAACTTCATCTTGTTATGATAATTCTTTTACGGTGCAGGCTGTCAAACTGTGGAATATGGTGCCTCTTACTGTCAGAGAGGCCAAATCATTACCAATATTTAGAAATTTGCTCAGAAAACACTACTTGTCCACAAATAGCTATGTCTGATTAACAGAATAGAATCATGCTAATACATTATTATTATAATAACTTATGTATTACTGTATATATTTGACTATGTATATATGTATGTATTCATTTCTTAAACTAATTTGAGTATTTATGTATCTATTGCCTTTTTCCAGCACCACCTATATCGCCTGATTCATTTTTTTGTTTCATTTAGGTTGCCTGGAAGAGATCGCTTTGAGCGATAAGGCCGCCTGTTGTATTGCCTAGAAAATATTGTAAATATGGTCTGTTTTTGTAATTGTATATTTTGATGTGCAATAAAGTGTTATATATGTCTCTCTCTCTCTCTCTCTCTCTCTAAATTTTATGTAAGTGCTATTTGCCCCCGAAAATTCACTTCATTTTATATCGCAAACTATCCCAATCTCCCGGCATGAAAAGTATTTATGTCCATCTTCGGTATTAAAACTACATTTAAACAGCTTCTGACGGCCTCTGTGGTTGAGCGGGCTAAGCCTTTGCCGGCCTACCTCACTGCAACGCAGAGGCTCCGGGCTCGATTCCTGGTATAGTAAATTGTGGAAAAGTATTTTCTCCGTTATTTACTATGGTCTGGGTGTCTGGGATCAGCCCCAGAGTAGTCCGTTGTATATTACCCATAACACAAGAGTAACTTGCTTAATTTGGGGATATGCAATATGTGTTTGTCTGCCGATTATTATTATTATTATTATTAAACAGAATTACAGCAAAACCAATCCAGTATTCCTAGTAGTTTTTCCATGAAAGCTTAACAGATAGACATATCTAGTTACTATCGCGTTTTTTTATAGACGATGAATTTTATATCTATATATTTGAGAAATGATTGGTCTCATACAAACTTTCATCCTCTATTTCAACCCATCCTAGTTTTATTTATCTTTCCCCCTTCTATCCATTTGTAAACTACACAAATGACAAAAATTACTAAAATGATCAAAATGACGAAAATTGCAAATCGCCAAAAAAATCCTATCCTACTTTCTTCGATAACCTTTATATAAATCCGGTTTATATAAAGGTTTATTATTATTCGCGATGAAAAGTATCCCTTGTCCACCCTCGGTAGTAAAGTTACATATATACAGAATTTCAGCCAAATTGGTCCAATAGTTTTTCCGTGAAAACATAACAGACAGAGAGACAGACCGGCAGACCGACAGACAGACAGACAGACAGAGTTACATTCGCATTTATAATATTAATAGGGATGAGCAGCCCATAAACAACCTACTACTTGGCTCGGAAAGTCAAATTTGTAGGAGTACCTGGTCTGATACATCAGTAAGCTCGAAGTGCAGGTTTTTTCACTATGGTTTTCGGTCACTGAAAGCACGTTAGCACGGAAGACTGGAATTCATCCACTGATACCGGAACCCAACCCAATCTTATTATGGTGGCATACTCTAAACCAAGGGTAGTAGCTATTCAGGCGGGTGAATACCTGACTGTGTGGTTTTGTCGTCTCTTACGACGTGCTACGCGGCCATAGGAATTAGTGTATTTTCTCGGTTTGTGCAGGGATAAAAATTACAATATTTAAAATATCTCTCACTGGATCACAAGCCTGGAGCTATATGTAAATGCTTAATATGTCAATAGCCAGCGGGTAGTGCTAATTGATTTCTGTTTGCCCCTCTTTAATTGTGGCGTGTGATCCGGGCGTCGACGCCTCTGAATTATTCATAGCGATGCACTGGTAACGTAGCCTCAGCCTATACAGGTTTATTCATATACAGTATTACCTCGACTTACACTACCCTGACTTGTGCTGGAGCTTAACCTGCGTTAGTGTTAAAGATTTAGTCTGTGGCCGAATGTGTCTAATTTAAAACATTAAAAAATAATGCCTTTAACGCATAGCCACATTAGTAAACAGACACATACGTTATCTGTCAATATTTAACGTCATTAATAATGTCGCTTCTCAAATAACACATAAAACCAGACCTAGACGAAGTAGAGTTTATTTTGTTTATAGTTTATTTTAATTTTGTTTTCTATCTCACTCTTGTTTCGGTCTTTTTAGTACATTACTTTGAAATTGTCTTTTTTTCAGTCGGGTTTTCGAATATTTTTTTAAATATATTGTTGTAGAGTTTATTTTATAGTTTTTATGGGTCAGTATTGTCTTATAAGAAAAAATATCTAATTAAGTATAGATATTATTATCTTCAGTATAAGTATATTGAAAATATATTTATTATGTGTATGTTTGATTTTTCTGTCCTTTCCTCTTTGATGTGCAAAATATTTAAATAAAAAAAGAAAACGTATCCTAAGTAGACTTAATTAGGCGATTAATGCCTATAAAACATATAATTAAAAGATGTATTTAGACCCTAATTGTTTATTGCAACATTTTTGGACCCTACCTCTTTTTTTAGATAATGGACAAAATAACCTCAGAGACTCGTACTAGTAACTTCATCGATTTGAAAATTTGCCCATAGTTTTTCCTAAGCGACGTAGGGGAATTCAACTTAGAATAATTCCCCCACATCCCGCATTCAAATCTGACAATATTTCAAAAGAATACTAAAACTATACGAGAGGGGACATAACTGGTAGGTAAAAAATTGCTATTTTATTGCACGCTGAGTCCACTTTTTTGCAATATTTTATTCACTTTTCGTCCAATTCGTTTTTCTCCGTTTCTCATGTTTCCCTTTTTCTATAATATATGATTTTACAACTTAGATAATTATTCTGACATAATGTTTGTTTTGCCATAGACTAAAAATAGTTTTCTATGTGTTCTTATCACCGCTTGAACTGGCATCTACTTAGTCGACAAATTTATTAGTTATCAATTCGCTTACTAACTCTCTTTTTAAAACTATTATTTATGCTATCACAGACATTTTCAAGCAATAATCTAAATTTTAATATAAACAACCTAAATAAATAAAACTCTGACACTACCAGTGATCACAAGGTTGGCTCATAACTCGCCCAGCGAATTAGCATTGCCATACAGCGTGGCAATGCAGCCAGCCTTCTGGGTACGTTTCCCACTGGTAGTGATCTGCTACATAATCTAGAAAATCGTTTCTCAACCTGGGTCTCGCGTTTGTTATTAAAGGGGGTCGTAGTCTGTTAAAAAAGTAAGGACCTGTTTACAAACTTATCCTCCCAGATTTGCAAGCTAACTTAACTAAACAAATGTAAATGTGGCATAAGAAAGTACACATGCAATTCACGTATTCAGTTTTCCCCAAAAGAAAAGAACTTACCACGCACGGACGGTTAGTATATATCATTTTCTTTGAACAAATGTATCCGTGTATCTTTTGTAGCGGCCTAATCTACTAGGAAAACAAAACAACGGGACTGGTGCGGTTGGTGGGTTGGGGGAACGAGTTGCATTCACGTTGATAACATCTCGGAGAAATGATTTCGTTGACAATGCGGAAAGGAAGAAAACGTGACTGTGATAGGACTTGAGGTCGAGGTTTGGTATTTTGTTTGTTTAAATATTTATTGCCTACTGTTTTACTGGTAGGAACATAGAGTACTAGGATAGCAACGAATAGTAAAGGTATTTTGTAGCAGTGTACAGCAATTGAATGAGATTTGTTAGTGTGGTTCTGTACCCATTTTCATTAAGATAAGGTATATCATATATCTACAGAATGATTTAGTAAAAAAAGCGAAAAAAGAAAGATTAAGTTAACAGGCATAATATATGTAATTAAGGGCTGTTATTTTTTTTTTCAAACATATGGAATATAATTATTAATTAGTCAGATCTTGAAAAATCAGATCGTCGTTTCTTATAATTTATTTAAGTCAATTAATAATAATCGGTAGACAAACTTACATTGTATGTATATCCCCTAGCTAATCATAATCAAATTATTCTTGGTTTATGTGTAATATCCATACAACGGACAGTTCTAGGGTCGTTCAGACACAGACACCCAGACCAGAATAAATAACGGAAGGTTCGTTTCTGAAGGAATATTAATTCATGTGACGTGACGTGGACGGTATGTCTTAAGAGGCAATACAACCCACAGCCTGGCATTTGCTCGTCTGGCTGTCCACCACGCCTGGTTTAGAGTATGCCGCCATAACAACCATGAGCGTGCTCAGTGGCCAAGTTCCAATCCCCTTTCCTTGGGTTATTTTTAGAGACCGTAAAGAAACTGATAATAAGAAATAAGGCATACAAATAACATTAGTAACATATGTTAGATAGAATATGTATGTACCACCAAGTTGAAAATACACAAATAATGTACACATCTAATATATAAATATCTCGTTTCACGGTGTTGTGGTCGCATTTTAATGATTTTTTTTTTGTGTATTAGGTAGGTATGAAAATAGTTCGTAAACATTTTGCATCCTGCTGTGGTGTTTTTTTATGGCAGAACAACGTTTTCCGGGTGAGCTAGTAAACTACAGATATAAGACACACATTACAGGAATGTAGAAAGTTACAGTAGTTTTTAACAACGTGTAGTATAGGGATTAGAATATATAAGTTAATGTGCCTTTGTATCTGACATATTACTCGCCCGAGATGTAGGAAATAAAAAACATCCCCCTTAAAGACTGGAAGCACAAAGGTGTTGTAAATGTCCATAGGCGAGGATAACTTTCCACCGGGTAGACCGTTTACCTGTCTGTTGTACTCCAGCAATAAGAAAATTTTCTTCCATACCTTCAAAGAACTCTGATGGTCTCAAGGCTGTTAGAACAGCTTCTACTGGTTATTTAAAGCTCCAAAATAAAACAAAACCACTTAAGAATCGGGAACGAGGAATCGTAAATCAACCGTCTACGGGTACTAATGTCGTGTGGATAACAGCGAATTTCACGGTCGACCGATCTTGTTAATGTTACCGAAATTGCATTCTGTTCACAATAATTTCTTATTAAATATTTAATGGTTGCTCAGAGAAAAAAGTTCAGCTTTGATTTATTGCTAGGATTTGTTTCATGTTCTTTGGTTTTTATTTTTCGCTAAAGTTTACCCCGCGGCTGGGCCACGGGTCAACCTCTAGTACATGCTTCTTGTTTAAAGAGCAGGCGTTAATACAGGTTCCATTGTACTAAATCTTTATGTTAGTGCTAATTGCACCCGGAAGATTAATTTCATTTTATATCGCAAACTATCCCATCTCCCGGCATGAAAAGTATTTATGTCCATTTTCGGTATGAAAACTAAAAAACAAAATTACAGCAAAACCGATCCAGTATTCCTATTACTTTTCCGTGAAAGTTTAGCAGAAAAACATATCGAGTTATATCGCATTTTTTTAGACGATGAAATTTTATATCTATAAACTTGAGAAATTATTGGTCTCATCCAAACTTTTATTTCTTTCAAACCGTCCTGGTTTTATTTATCTACCCCCCTTCTATGAAAACTACATAAATGACAATAGTGACAAAAAGGACAGAAAGGACAAAAAGGACAGAAAAGACAGAAGGGAAAGAAAGGACAAAAAGTACAAAAGGGTAAAAAGGATAAAAAAGACAAAGAGAACAAAGATGACCAAGATGAATTAAATAACTAAAATTACGGAAATGGCAACTCACAAAAAAAAACAAAACCTATCCTACTTTCATGGGATAGATAACCTTTACATAAATCAATGGAAATACCCACCCACCCTCGAAATTAAAATTACATATATACCATATTTCAGCCAAATCGGTCCAGTACTTT
Source organism: Dendrolimus houi (assembly GCA_039645545.1). NCBI lineage: Eukaryota > Metazoa > Arthropoda > Insecta > Lepidoptera > Lasiocampidae > Dendrolimus > Dendrolimus houi. The sequence continues at coordinate 5,596,034 of CM077131.1, forward strand.
TTTCGTAAAAGCATAAGAAACACAGAGACAAATATATTTTTATCCCGAAAACTATACCATTTTTGGGATAAAAAGTATCCTATGTTGATCCTCGGCATCGAAAAAAATATATATATACTGAGTTTCAAGACAAGCATGGCAGGTATACGTTCATTCCTCTGAAAATGAAAGTCTGGAGTTCAGCTGTGCAACATTTATGGGTTGGTATTATATCTACGTAGTTTAATACTGTAGGGTGTGGCCCGACTAGTTGGAGGAGCGAGATGGAATGCTCCTCCGTTACAAAAGAAGATCTTCCAGCGAGGTTAGTGTTGTTCCTCGCAGGCCTAGGCTCATGCCATTTGTCATTGTTAAAAATTTGTATATATTCTTTGTATGTTTCGGGAAACGTTTGTGGCATCAATTATTGCAAAGCGCCATCTGTTGGCTTGTAAGTGTTCCACTACAATACTAAAAACTAAGTTTCATAATTAACCTAAAAACTAACTCATAATGAAAAGAAGAACAAGAATTTGTATAGCCATTATTTATAATAAAACTACGTTGTAACGATGATAAGTGCGGTATTTTATTTGATTTTTATTCCGACGTTTCGGCCATTTTTCAGTAGCCGTGATCACGGAAGGCACAGATGTCAAATGTTAATAAGTAATGTTAAAGTTTCTATGCAGCCTGCCGCCAACTTGTTTATTTTAACTATTTATTTTTTGTTTATGTTTATTATTCACTCTTTCTTATCGCTGGCGTACAGCAGACAGGCAGACGGTGCACCTGATGGAAAGCGGTTACCGTCGCCTATGAACGTTTTTAACACCAGCGGTGTCACTAACGCGCTGCCGGCCTCGAAGAAATTTTATGACACCCTTTTTAAAAAACCCCATATAGTAGCGCTGTGGGAAAACCACGGCTGGGAGCTCATTCCAAATCCCCATGGTGCGCAAGAGAAACGTTGCGTACAAGAGCAAAGCGGCTCTAGGAAGTGGAAATGAACGCGATGCGGTGCGGTGGTAAAAAGAAGACAAAGGCACCATTCTAAACAGTTACTCGGAACACTTTCCAAACACTCTATGGGGAGCCTAATATAGTTTAACATCCCTTCGCAACATTTTGTGGCTTGAAGAGAAATAGCGGCGCAAGAAACTGTTCAGCAACATGCCTAGCTCTAATAAGTTTATACAATATTAAAATGGGTGGGGGGAGGTAAATTAAAAAGAGAAAATTATCAATCAAGTTGGGTTGTGTTCCGCATAAACAGCCTTACAGTGTCTTGAGACATGACTGTTGTTTTTTTAAATATGGTAATAAATAGATAAAGTAAATAATGACAATAAACAAAATTAAAATTAAATAATTTTTATGAACAAATTGACGGTAGGCTAAATAAAAACTTTAACATTACTCATTGACACTTGACATCTTTATCTACCGTGATCACTGCTACTGGTTGGTGGCCGAAACATCGGATATAAATCAAATAAAATACCACGCTGAAATCCGTTGAAAATTAGTTTTATTATGTGTACTAGTTGCGAAAACTTAAGAAAATACTATGTGAGCCGTTATTTAAATTTAAAGGACCGTCAATCAACTCTGAGTGCGAAGATATTTATAACAAAGTTTAAGGTAGCAATTCTAAATGAAGTTGTAAACTTCATAGAATATAAGTGCTTGCCTAGAATGCTAGAAACCATAGCCCTCGGCAAAGTCACTGATGGTATATTCGGAAACCTGTACCTCACCAGAGAGCGTTCACCTCTGACCCTAACTGCCGTTGGCCATCTCGAGACAACACCTCTCCCGCTCTGGTAAAGCCTTTTCAGGATCTACCTATCTCATTCTGCTGTGCACGATCCAATCTGTATATGGATCCGGGTATCCTCAGAATTGCATTTGATTGCGCGGTACAAAACTTTAGGAGTAACAAAAGTAATATGTAGTGGAAAACTTACTACAGGAGACGGGGACTTTTGGCCAAAGAAATGTAATGAGTTGAGATATGGCTTCAAAAAAGCGTTATAATTTTTGCAAAATGGAAAACGAGAAATCTTAAAAATAACATCACAATAAAATAAATTATCGATTACTTTACGATTACGATTAATATTACATACATAAAATACCAAATATCACCAAAGTGCTTTTTCGTCATGTTCTTAAATATTGTTAGTGATTTAGCTTGTCTAACAGTAACACTAGATTTAACACTAAACCTATATTTTATTCAGGCCCTGCGCTTGTCTATTTTTAATTATATACTCGAATAAGAAGCCTATAGGATGACTGTTAAAAATTATCTGAGAGCTAACTCCGCCCTTTTATCTTTTAAAGTTCCTCTAAGGAAAACAGTCTCAGTATTCTTAGGCACAATTTGTCATTTACGTGCCATGTAGATTTTTTCTAAATTCATAAATATCCAAGGAGACTAAGATCTAGAATGTTTTAATCAATTCTATGCTTAGGTTTTTTAAACTTTTAGGCATTGCCTGTGTAAATTATTTCAAATATTTAATACTCTCCATTATCCTACGTTAATCTATGTAAAAGTCTTAAAACACTGCACTGTTTTAGAGAAAGGGTCTGAAAAACAGCTAATGTAATAAAAGTTTAACTGCTATATAGAAAGAAAGAAAATAATAAATTTGAAGAAATAGCGACGTACTGATAAAAATAACAAGTCATAGTAAAAAGAAACAGCTTTGAGAACATGTACTCCGCATTTTCAGCAAAAGAGGTTTACACTCAGCTTATTGCTGTGCTGGAATTTAATCCGACACAACGCTGATTTTCAGTTCTCTTCTACCGCATACGTTATAATATCGAGCCTTTACCACCATTTTATCTTAAGCAACATTTGGACCTCAGTATATTTTTTGTTGGAAAAGGTACTTTAAACTATTATTTTGTTTTAATATTTTCACTTTTAGTTGGATTAGGCCCTACTGAATCAAAAACTAAAGGTCTGAAAACAAAATAATAGTTTAAAATACGTTTTACAACAAAACAATTACTTAAATCCTAAGTAAGTGGTTAGTTTAAGTAAGTGGTTGAGTACCACAGAGGCGTTCAATAATTTTTATCGAGGACCTAAATCGTTGAACCGTGTTATAATTGAATCTGGGAAGATGTACGTTACCTATACGCGCGGGACCAGTCCCGCTCAACAATATTATGCCCGAGCGCACGCTCCCATAGCCCATAACGCACACCTACTTAGTATTAACTATAGATACTCAATTCTTTACCCCCATAACATTACGCTACCATTGGAAACAAAATACCTCATACTGTCAGAGAGGCCAAAATATTGCCTACGTTTAGGAACCCACTCAGAAAAAACAAATTTTTCTTAAATAATTATACCTAATTCACTGTAGACTAATTAATATACACATGTGTCTTACAAAAACTGTTTGTATGTATTTAATTTATAAAGTCATTTAAGTATGTCTGTTTAAGTTCTACCTAATAACGTGCACCACCTACATCGCCAGATCAGTTTAAAATAATAATAAATAATATTGTCTGGCAGAGATTGCTTTAAGCGATAAGGCCGTCTATTGTTTCTTCCATGACAATATTGTAGACGTGCATTTTTGTAATTGTATATTTGGTGACCAATAAAGTTAAGTGTTATCTATTCTATTCTATTATACCTTGCAAAGTAGTGAGTACAGATTAAGAAAGCCGATCTTCATAATGGATACTTCGGGTGCAATGTAGACAACTTATTTATTGCGAAGCTTGAAAACAGGCACATGGCCCACTTATGGCCGGTTCCTATACCGACCATTCATTTGCCTTAGAATGGAATAGAATAGAAAACACTTTATTATTCAACAAATAAACAAATACAGAATGAATAATTACAATAATTTAACGGCAAACAAAAGGCGGCCTTATCGCTTAAAGCGATCTCTTCCAGGCAACCTGACTGAGAGGATACTTTTAACAACTTTTGTCTAGGTATAATTAAATTAAAATGAAGTAAAATAAAAAAGGAAGAACAGTACAATGTGGACAACAAACAGCTAAGTTAAGAAGATTAGAAACATATATATTTTATTATAAACTAAGGTAATGGTTTTTGACAGATTTTTTAAATATGGCAAGTGATTTAACTTTTCTGAAATCTACGGTTAAACAATTCCAAAGGTAAACAGCCTTACTATCTAACTATTATTATCCTTTATCTGTACTATTATTTAATACAAACTCCTCGTAAGGTACTGCGACGCGATCGGCTTCCTATTCCAAAATCGACTTCCTTTAGCCGGCTTCACTCTGAGAGCTCGGGCTTCGATCTACCTATTTTATTTGTCTAACACACGAATGTATAGTATTGTTACGAGTTACAGGACTCAAATTTAAAATGCCGTTGGATTTACTATAGAATTTATTAGAACTATACAAACACGTATAGCACAGGTACAAATATAACTGGACACAACTAATACCAACGTAATACACGATTCAATAACACGCGCAAAGTCCGTCACTGTATCGCTTATCGAATGTACACACGTCTTGTCTCGCTTGTGACCATCGCTTGACTGCTGATCTCTCCATTGGGCATTGCTATATACTGCACCGATACAATATGGCTGCCCGCCCGCGTAGATCAAATTTCTTAGAAATCGTAATCTACACACCTGCGTAATTATGCCTGCGAACGGCCATAAACGAGTACAGTACACAATAGGCTGTTTTATGGCAGGCAGGTGTGCATCCACTTTTGTCGGCGTGTAACAGTATCATTAATTTGCCACCAATCGAGCAGAATTACGCGAATTTTAAAAAAATATTCAATACTATAAAAATGTAGGCACTTCTGTGGTTTTAAAATATTAATTGTCCCACAAACCAACCCTTGTAATGAAACAGTGGCGTCAGTAATAACCACTTCCCATCAGAGTCGTTGTTGCGTGAAAATCAAATAAAAATCTATGCCATTGTGCTCTTTTGTTCCGCCCCCGTTGTTTCAACCCCTTGCGTCAAACGTCACTCGACATAATTATATGGCACTGATGATATCACCGAAGAGAATGGATGACGACGAAACACAGCGAAAATATAATGAGCTTTTTGAACCAAACTGTGTATTGACTTGAAAGAAGAACATCTACTAATACCGTTTTCTTTCGCGCAACGAATCAGCATTGCTGGGCACGCTTCCCTCTGTCAGCAATTCGTTGTAACATACTTTATATTAATTCATTTATAATTTAGTTTATTTTAAAGTATTTCGTTTATACCATAAAATATTGTTGTGTATAAATAATTAATAGAAATGCCAAGATTTAAATGAAAACTTAAAAAAAAGAGGAACATCTAATAATACCATTTTATTTCAAGTTATAAAGGAGACGGATACATTCTTGGGCCCAGATTATAAAGAGATCAGAGTGATTTTAAGACTTCTTTTTATTATGTCGGCGGTATTTTTTATAGTTATAGTGGGTTTTATGATTTTGAATGCATTAATCGTGTGTTATAAGTGTTTTTATATTATTCGTTGTTGAAATTCATTCACACAAATCGATTATGATAATTGATAACTTATTTTATTTGTGACCTTAGTTTAAGATTTCTGGTCTTCTAGATAGGATTTAGGGCTAATGTTTTCCATATTGTATTAAAAAATTTATCCGTGCAGGAACTGAGAAAGAATACAATTTCCTCCGGCCGGGTGGCCTGTCGTAAGAGGTGACAAAAAACCCACAGCCAGGTGGTAGGGTATGCCGCCATAACAACTTTGAGTTGTGTTCCGGCATTAGTGACCAGGTTCTAGTCCCCCTTAAGAGAGCAGCAGCGCATTTGTAACCTTTGGTGTTGCAAATGTCCATAGGCGATGGTTGCTGCTTTTCATAAAGTGGGACGTCTGCTGTCTCCTGAACTCATGCAACAAAAAAATATATACATACATATTATATATTACATATACTGGTTTTTTAAGCTATATCTCAACTCATTTCATTTGTTTGGCCCAAAAGTCCCCGTCTCCTTTTTTTAAATGAGGTTAGCTATCTCACCTGCGCGTACCTTTTTGAATATATAAATTATAAGTTTCCTTACGACAAATCCGTATTATACAAATCTTAACTGTTTACAAAAATAAATCATTTTGTTTCAGACAACATTTTGTACAACAATTAAACAATAAATTATAACACCACACAAAGTCACAAACACACAACTAACAACAAAACTCATACACATACTCACACCAACGCGCACTACCACCGCATTGCATTACACGCACACTTCACAAACAAACCAAGCAATACAAAGAGCCTAAAAATTAATAACCTAGGCACAGAAAGGAAAAACAACACAAATGGTACTAGTTAAGATATATATAGGTATAGACATAAAGCACACACTGCACATGCACTTCCTCACAACACCAGAATGTAACAGATACACTCTACATTAGTATAAGTTTAGTATTAAAAATAGAAAAAATAATATTATAAGTTATTCTTAAGGTACACTACAACATAAAAATCACTAAATTAATGTCACACACAGTAACAAAAATAAACAATAAGCGTGTATGAAAGAACTCTAAAAACTTTCATAGAAATTAAGTTGTAAAAAAGGGTACGGTTGTTAAAAAAAAACAAAAAACATTTTGTACATTAAAAAAATCACATAAATTGATTTTTATTTTTGACTAGCTGATGCCCGCGACTTCGACCGCGTGTTGCGGTTTTTTAACTATCCCACGGGTACTCTTTATTTTTTTCGGGATCAAAAGTATTCTATATGTTGCCTAAATAAAATGAAGTTTTTATGTAATATTATAGGCTGAAATTAAAACTCACACAAATATCCGCCTTAGTAATAAAATCACAAAGCTTTTATTGCACGTTTCATTTTAACAAAACAAAATAGTTTTGCGGGATGTTTTCATTAGTTAATTAAAAGGGGGGTAGACTGCAAAAACATTCGCTCGTTGATAATCGACAACGAACGCCGGTCGGTTTTGTTTTTAATGGAGGCAGAATATTTTTTAGTTCAACGCCATCTAGCGGATTATGCGAAATCTAAAATGAACGGTCCGCAAAACTGATTCCGAAGAAAACAGATCTGAAAACGCATAACTCTTTAGAATATTTTTTTTACAATTCGTGCTATTAATTTTTGAGGAATGAACTCAAATTGTAGAAACCGTCACGCGTTTCATACGTTCGTCCACTAAATTTTTGTAGTTCTTTATGAAGCTTGTTACCTCATACATTGTCACATTATAGTTTGTGTTAAATTGTTTAACGAGTTTATTTCAATCATCACGATACGCCCATATAGCTCAAATAATGAATACTGATGCGGTGAAAATCTGTACCTCTCCGTCATATATATAAGGCCTTGGAGGGAACTTCCCGACGCGGTTTTTCCTCTGCGCTATGATATAGACTCACTTATGAGATTCGTTTTAAAAATTCTTCGAAGCCAGCAGCGCGTTGGCACTACCCCTGTATTGCAAACGTACATAAGGGGCGGTGACCACTTTTCATCAAGTGGGCCGTCTGTCAGTTTGTCAAGTAAAACTCATTAAATTTCCATGCCAGTCTCCATAGAATTTCACAGTACCTAAACATGTACACACTTAATTTACCAAACTAATTTAAGTAATAGATACAGTAAAGAAAACCTAATTATTATTATATTAATATGTTGTTAAATTTCTTGCAGATTTCGTATTGGCATTTTTATCACACAAGACATCAGTAATCGCGAAACGGTTATGATGACGTAAGAAAATTACATCATTGATACTTTTAAAGAAGCCTTGAACAGTATGGAAGAACACAATGGAACCAAGGCATGACATGTAATGACATATAATAATAAAAGTTGCGAACACTGTTGACATGGTAAATAATATTAATGGTCACCATTTTCTAAGTATTTAATAGAACTGAAAAAAGATTTTATTTAAGAAAAAATATTAATAAGGATTTTTTTTTCTTTTACTATGGATAAGACTATACTAAAAATTAATACTATCCTATAAATGAAACTAACTTAGGGCCGACTTTTCAATCACCAAATAAAAGTTATTCATAGAATAAAGACCAACATGGAAAAATTAAAAATATCACTTGCATGAATAAAACAGTTCAATGGTGTCACTTTTGAATTCACTCAGGTTATAATTTATTAGACTGATAACTTTTAACAGATTCTTAAAAATTCGGCCCTTAAAAATATATAGGTAGGTAGGTATATACTTATATATCCAACATAAAAAACCCTAAACTAAAACCCGTCCAGCCCCACCAGACCACTGTCACTAGGCAGTGTACCTACAAGACTGGCAGCATTACCTCGCTGGATACAAAGGCTAATTCCTTTGATCCAAGCAAGCTCCAGTCTTCTGGTCTCCTGTGGCGGTCAATTGATCCAATTTTAATGACTTCCTACTTAATATGCGTGTTTTAATCAGAATCAGTATAAAAAAATTAAGCATAAAACTTTTTTGTTAACTGTACACAATAGTATTACGTCATGAGTATGAGTCATGGGTTGTTAACTACACAAGTATTTCGACTACTTATATATCTGGGGGTGTAACTCAGTGGTAGAGTGTCTGCTTCGCATGCTGAAAGTCCTGGGTTCAAATCCCAGCACCTCCAAACGGTACTTCTTTTTAAAAAAAATATATTAATGCTTTTTTAAAAAATATATTAAAACACGTAAATTTTATTGAAAATAGTAAAATCATACTTAAAATACACGTATTTCACCTTTAAAAAGGTTGACAAAAATCTGCCAAGTATTTTCTAAGCATGATGTCAAAGCATCTTATTAGAAAAAATCGAGTAAATTGAAAAAACCTACATTACCAATTTTAATAATACTTTCCGTTGAGAGTATTGACAGTCTTTAGTTTGTTTCTAAGAAAACTAGCTTTATCTTCACAATACATAACATTTCAGAATTTTGTTAGGATCAATTGTTAATGAAAATGTGATGATTTCTCGAACCATTGGAGCACATAGCCGCGGCACGTGGCCCAAATAATTACACATACAAATCGTATATTAATGAGAGCTACATTGTTATACACTGATTGACAGCCACCTGGTCCTACCAAATAACAGTTAAGTAGTCTACTTGAAAATACCATAGATTCTTTTTTATTCAATGTTTCATGTCGTTTCAATGTTAAGTATCATCTATCACTACTAAAATTGATATTTCGCCCCGATATTATTAAGGTTACGTTGCATAATAATTGGCAGTCAAACACACATTGTATATCCCCAAACTAAGCAAATTATTGTGGTGTTATGGGTTTAATATACAATGTGTATATATAGGCAGGTACATATGGTATAATACTTGCAACAACTCAGAAGGGTTTATGGTAATAAAAGAACAGCAACTGGTGACTATACTTGTAATCGGAGAACCTTACGGCTTACATATATTCCATACACTGACTCTTCACACTCGACAAGCATTTTTAGAACACCTCGCCATCCCTCCAACAATTTTACAGTATAATAAACTTAGCAAATTGGCACAACCGATAGCGGATTGAAGTCATTGATAAACTATTTTAATTAAAGGGTTATTATGAATGACAAGAATTTAATACATTATTGTTTGTAAATTTTAGATAATATTTTATATAAGATGTTATATAAAATATTATACTTAAAGTTTTACGTGTAATAAAATAAACCGAACACAGTATAAATCTACCGCGTCTGTCATCATGAAAATAAAATGTAGTGAATACCGTCTATATACAATTGAGAGATTTTGAATTATAATCTGTACCCAATTACTACATATTAGAAATAAATATTATTACATAAAATTACGTTAAATTATAGAGAACTGCTTACTCTATACAAAACAGACGCTAATCACCGAATAAATGAAAATATAACATTATTATTCAATTAAGGTATTGTCCGATTGTATCGTTTAGAAATAAGCTTCTCGTTTCATCTCATCTTTTTTCTCGATTTTTGATATTTTAGTAAGTATTTAAAGCGTTTTCTAAAAACAAAATCATCAAAAAATTTAATTCTTAAAAACTTTTCAATATTATATTTAAACAGAAGAACCTACAGTGGTTGACTGTGAAGAGTCGCTCAGTGAAATTGACATGAGTCGAAATATACTGGTAGTTGTAAGACAGCAGAAAGTTCCACTTTCATGTTGGTACTTATCACGTCCATCATTATGAATATGCGAGAATGGTCTCTGTGGGCTCTTGGAATTAAATCGTAAATCGCAAAATCTGCCAGCTGAAGTGGCATTGGGCTGGTCACGTCAGTCGTTAAGACCGACGCGACGGTCGATGAAGCAAACGTATGTTGGAGTGGAGACTGCGTCTCGGTAAATGTAGGCTACGACCCCCTCCACCCCAATGGACCGATGTGTTGGGTACGGTTGCTGGCAGGGGCTGGCTGGATGAGGAGAGGAAGGTATATGGCGCAGACTTGGGGAGGTCTACGCCCAGTATTGGACAATAATTGACAGAAGAAAAATTAAAGCTAAAGCTTTCAAAAGCTAAATCACTAACAATATTTAAGAACATGACAAAAAAGCTCTACCTGCAACATAGTGATGTTTGATATTTTTACGTATATTTTATATATATATATGTATATATTTATGCATGTAATATCAGTAGGTGTATTTATATATGTCTATTAAGTATTATTTTACATACTTATATGTTTATAAATGAATAAAATATATGTAAGTAACTGCTTATCCTCTAATATTTATGTATACCACCTTTGATCAATATAATCTGTTTTATTCCTGTCACGGGTTGTCTGGAAGAGATCGCTTCTTAGCGATAAGACCGCCCATTGTGCACATTTAGAATATTTTTAGGCTATAAGGTTTTCTGTAATGGTGTACAATAAAGTGTTATCTATCTATCTAAATCGATAAGTTTCCACAGATGCTAGGTACTTTTACGAGAGATAGATGCTAGCGACGTCCAGCGAACGATGTGAAACTATCTATCAAAGATGCGCGTAATTATAATACATATTAACTCGGTATCTTGTTTTATTTATTTAGGATAATAAACAGATATACACTAAAGTTACATAATAAAAAAAAGTATATAGTATAAAATGCTTATCCAACTACATTATCCACGAACTAAAAGATTGTAGTGTACAATACTTAAAAAAATTATATATAAAAAATACGGGACATATACAAAAACTCACGCGCACCCAGGCGCATTCACGCGTGCACACACACAAACACACACACACTCAGATCAACACGCTTATATACATATTATATATGTGAGGTGATAAAGATAACAGACACAGATAAAAATAAAAAAACTGTCATAATTAAAGTGCCATATCCTTAATGAGCACCCAAGGAAAGTGTAAAGATGTCGATGTTTCTTACATTGTGCATTCTTTCAACTTACCATCACAAAAAAGAGACATTACTTGTCCATACAATTGGAGTGGAGTTTATTTCAAATTTTAAACAGTAGTAAGGGCAATGAGTGGATATATAGAAACCAGTTGATTAGCATGGAAAAAGAAAACAAGGTATGAGAATTTCAGTACTTTAAAGTGTTGCTTTAGTCGTGAGGATCTTCTGAAATTATTGATCATTGGCCATTCCCTTTGATTCAGTCCCTGATGAAGCCGTACTTCATACTTTATTCCATTTAACTTGACATTTGGGAGGGCATCAAATATTCACCACCTGTCTGGCAACCAGTAATGGGATTTACCTTTAAAATTGGCCCACCTGATGCAAAGGCCAATCACAAACTTCGACATTGACATACCTATAAATAGTACTTATAATAATAATTATTATTATATAATAACAGCCCATAAACGTCTCACTGCTGGGCTCGGGCTTCCAATGAGAAGCAATAATGATTGTTCAACGTACAGTATACCCGCCACGCTTATCCAAAGCGGCTTGGCAGGTTTGACACATCGGTTATCTCGATGTGCAGGTTTCATCACGATGTTTTCCTTCACCTATAATATTAATAATAATATCAGTGTATAAATTTCCACTTCTGGCCTCAGATGTACTTCTACAGATTTTTTTTAAATTGTCTGACGCAGGTCAACATATATGTATAATCGGCCTACCACATCAAGGTTACCGATTGAATTTGAGTAATTTCCCAAATGTAATCAATATATATTTCAGAAGTACCATGACACCCAGACCGTCCTCATTATTGGATACATTTTAATGCTTGGCCCGAATTTTCACATCTCAGAAGCAAAATTTTATATCTTTCCCAAAAGTTCTCGTTCGCAACAATATTTTCGGAAATTTCTTCCCCAATCTAGAGATCCTCACCCTGATGAAAAATGGGTACCGTCGCCCATTAGATTTATAAAAATACTATAATAAAAAAATGGTTAGAATAGAAATCGTAAGTACTACTCGTTTTTGAGATCTAGTATAATATAGATATAGTCAAATGACAAAAAAGGAAATATAATACGTTGACGTCCATCACACCTACAGAACACTTCAGAGTGCGTGGATTGACAAGCATTTGGCCAATTTTTCTAGTCCATAATGATCTGAATAAGATATAATCCTTCGCGTCATAACGAAATACACACAAAGATTCAATGCTTACATATTAAGCAATTAATTATCTTTATCTCCGCCCCTTAATTAGGGTGCTTACACACGAGGCGCGCACTTCGAGTGCGCAGTAACTTATTGCGAAGCCCGCTTTAGATTTATCGCCTTTTACCCAATCGCCTGCATTATGATTAGTGCTAAGATGCTGACAAAGATTACCATACTTCTAGATTTGACAATAAAACATATTTTTATTCGCCCCTCCAATTCTCATTTTATTTGTATAAATTGTTTTAGTTCTTTTATACTTCTAACTAACTCCATTAGGTCACTGTACCAAATGTGTTTTGGCCTCCGAAACGAGCATACGCCCTTTTTCTATCCTCTGCGGTTTTTTTCCAACTATGGGCTTTTTTGTTTTAGTTTCATTTTTTTCATTTCTTAATGTTAGTTTTACATTATTATATTGTCATACTTGGCAGATCTTGGGTTGTACTGATATATTGTTATACTATATACTGTTGTAAAGATATACGAGTCTCATTATATTGATATTATCTATGACGTAACTCCGTTTTAAACTTATATGGGGGAGTGAAAGTTTTGTATTTTGTTAAAATCTGCTTCATTATTTATACCTTCGGTAACATGTATCGCTCCACCTCCTGATCTTCAGTTCTTTTTCCACTAAATTAAGCTACATATAGCTTATATAATTGTCACTATAAATTTTATTAATAGAGACCCGGTAGTTTCCGACAAATTAGCTGACATACAAAGACCTGACGTACGGAGAAACATGACGATTTCTTAACAATGGCATTTTTGCGATAATGTTTATGAAACCCTAAAAAAGATACAGCCCTCAAATCTTCTAATAACGGTCCTATAATTTTCCATGTACCATCTAGCTTATCTATATGTTCGTGTTTTCACTGTCTGTCCGTGTAAAAAGCTTTCCGGCTAATGGGGATGATCATTAATATTTTATGCTTCAGATAACTCCTATTCATTTATTTATAAACTCTCTCCTACAACGTCTTATGTTTAAAAGATGAATTCAAGTTCCGCACGCACTTCATTTGATAGACATTTAGTACTTCCCCTGACGTAGTTAACCTGTAACAGAAATTTGCGTTTTTATGCCATATATTTGTAGTAGCGAGAGGTAGTGGTTAAATGATACTTCAGATAGCAGAGAGTAGTATTCACTGTCGAGTGCTGATGTGAACTGAAGTGAACTAATTTATTTTGGAAACGGTGACCTTAAGTCCACATATTAACAAGTTGTACTGCTAGTAGAATATATAGCACAATGTCTGAGCGGGCCGGATGATGTGCGAACGAGATAGAGCAACTATTAATACGTGCTCTCCCGCATTGCACTAGCCAGTTTTTCATGGCAACAGTCCAGCTGAGGTAAAAGCTCCCCGAGCAAGTTGCTCCCCAGAAGCGAAGGCACTCGCCCCGAAAACCCCGGTAAAATTGTAAGGTTTTCGGACCAACAATATAAAGTCAGGTCCAATAAAAAAAAAGCGCTAGCCAGTAGTTCTAGACTAGACGTATGCAGTTCCCATATATTGCAGTAGTTGTGCCATGTTGGGGTCAATATCTTGATTACAGCAATTAAGGGCGGCTCGATCGATGTGATATCATGCAAATGCATAAAATTGTCATGAACTTATTAGTTCATCGTTTTGGTAAAGTGAACGAGAGGTCTGGTAGCCCACTTCCCCGCTATCCCATCATGTTTATATCATCTTCTCGACTGTCACAGATAGTTTTTCTATCAGATCTGATTTTTTATTTATTTATAATATATTTTTAGACCAAATCTGTTATAAAAAGAGAAGAAACTTATTAAAATTTAACTTGTGCTTTTTCTTCTAGTTTATTAAAATATAAAACGCCTTTATAGAATTAAAAAAACCTCGAAAAAAGATATCTATAATCACTGCTATCTACATTTTATCAGGCGCTCATTTATGTATTAACAGATGATATGATGGTCTTATGACAGACGTTCAATGTTCACCGCTTTCATCGTTTAGCTATGGAACCATAAAAAGCATTGAATCCAAAATAATGACGAACTACGTAGCAGATCTTGTTTAAACAAATTTTCTTTGAAAATATTTTCGAAGTTCCATATATTTTTTTTAAATGTACATACACATATAAATATAAATAAGAAAATATTTTGAAAGCCAACATCTCCCTGTCTATTAACTTTTTAACCTAAAAAATACAATTAAATACTAAAATAAACTATAATAAGTTTTTAAATAAATTAATATAAACTCTATAACAAATCTCTGCCAGAGAGAAGCGTGCCCAGAAGGCTGGCTGTCTAAGTATTATTTATTTCACATAGCAGAATAAAACCATAAATACATTTGAATATTTTTAACATAATTTTAGAATCAAGTTGTACTATACAGCAGCATACATAACATAGCAATACAGCAAATTTAAAATAGAGATGTAATTAGTAAACTATACAGTAGTTTAAATTTTATAATATTTAAGGTGATATTATGTTTAAAAACTATAAAATTTGCGTATAATAATAAATTAATATATGCCAGAAAAATTGGTTCCTCTGATCGATCGCTAGAACTGTCTAGTGTTACCATTGAATATGAGATGAGATCACTGACCACTATATAGACGAAATATTCTGTTCATTGAGTTGTAATAATATGTGGTCGGGGCAAAGGGCAGTGGTAGTGGTATTAACTTAAATTAAAAATAATTAGACATCCATATCAAGTTTTCTTCCGGATTTGAGTAACAAGACCCTTGCTAAACTACCACTACCAGCAGCATTAAAAAAATCCAGACTCAGCTACACGTATACCAGCTGCTCCCAATCTTACATTACTAACCCGTCCTACCCCCTAGTATGTAGTAGCATATGTAACAGTACCGTAAAACATTAGTGATACACAAAGTAGTTTCCTAGAAAACTGATTGGGACATAAAATCATCCGTGCAGGAACGGAGAAAGAATACAATTTCCTGCGGCCGGGCAGCCTGTCGTAAGAGACGACTAAACAACCCACAGCCAGGTGTAGGGTATTTGCTCGACTGGATGGCGACCACCCCTGGTCTAGAGTATGCCGCCATAACAACCTTGTGTTGTGTTCCGGCATCAGTGACCAGGTTCCAGTCTACTTTAAGAGAGCAGCAGCGCATTTGTAGCGGCTTTGGTGTTGCAAATGTCCATAGGCGACGGTAACCACTTTCCATCAAGTGGGCCGTCTGCCTGTCTGCTGAACTCCTGCAATAAAAATAAAAAAACAAAAAACATAATGTTGGCCAGAATTTCAAAAGGACCGATGTGACAGTTTTATAAACATTGCGGTTTTAACAAAATGTCTGCGGAACTCTAAATATATATAAAATGAATAACAATGTCTTAGCTGAGTTTCTTGTCAATTAACCTTAACACGTTACGTACATACTATGTAAGTACTGTAGATACTATTATATGTACTATTCTATCCGTAGAACGGTTCGCCTGAGTACTATGACTTCCTTCTGCTCTGGCCGTTGAATATCAACTAACCTTCGGGGCGAGTGCCTTTGAGAAGCTAAGGCGCTCGAGCCAGGAGGCAACTTCGAGGGGCTCTAGGGAGTTTCACCTCGGCTGGACTGTTGCCATGAGAGGGGATGAATCTAATGATGCCCACCATATGGCGACACAATGCACTAATTGAGAGCGGGCGACGGGTAATATAACCACGTGCCAACTTTACCTGCACCTTATATAGTGGGATAAGTGAAAGAAACTTCCCAGCAACACGCCTAGTAATTATTCACAGCTATTGGCCGACGCCGCATACTGTCTGTCGGTGACTAACATGTGCAATATAGTATAAGATTATTCACAACTAACACATAACTACATGTGCAATATAAAACATACGTAGTACATATGTAATTTATAGATTAGGAAATAAATTTATCATTAATTTATGACCATCAAAAAGTTATTCCTCAGAAATTAGATTGAAAAACACGTTTAAATTTTAAAAAACACATACAATTTTCAAAACGTCTCCCAACGTCACAATAAACCTATATTTTCTTAAGTTATATGTGTCGAAAATCATTGCAAGAATCACCATGAGTTGATCCTCTTGGATTTGAGGGGACAAATTGCACTCGCCCATGGGAAATCTGTGGTTATTAGCTGTCAATCATACACCATGGCCCCTAACAGTTTATTGGAATGATGAAAAACATCACGCTGAGATTTTATTTAGGAAATTTGGTCCTTTTTACTTTTGTTGTCTGAAATAAAAATTCGAATAAATTCTATGGCTTTGTAGGGCCATCTGTTATAATCATCTATTACAATCCAGGGGGCATAAAGCGGCCGCTTTTGAGAATTCATATTACGAAATGACAAGTATTAAAATAAAGTGAAATGCTACATAGATAGATAGATAGATAGATAACACTTTATTGTACACAATTACAGAAAACCTTATAGCCCAAAAATATTCTAAATGTGCACAATGGGCGGTCTTATCGCTATTAAGCGATCTCTTCCAGACAACCCGTACCTACGAGTATATTTAGAAACGTGTCAATCTCACTAAGCTATGCTCCAAAAGTGTTCACTTTAGGTCCCCAAATCATCATTATTTGTTGTAAAAAAAGGAACTAAAAGATAATCACCCAGAGAAAAACTTTTAGGCCATTGAAATGTTACATTTTTTAGGCCTTGGCATCCCCCGGCCACCATCTTGGAAAAAGGGGTACAAAAGATTTTCGCACTGCCTCTCGTAAAGTAGCAACCCTACAGACAATTTTATGAAGCATTATTTGTAGCAAATTAAATTGTCTACAACTTTATTCTTATTACTTTTTATCGTAAAATGGAAAATAAAAAAGTTATAAACAAATTTTCTGTTGGGCTTTATATCTTTTTTCTGGTCATTTTACCATAAAATGACATCAGAGCAATCTTATAGAGGTTTTTTAATAAATAATTTCCACTACAAATTTGTTTGATTTCATTAATTTTTCTGGGTTTTACAGCGCTCCGAAGTTGACTGGGTTCTCTTAAATACTCGTAAGAATGCGATGAAAACGAACCAATAGGCTTGGTTTTCTATTATATATTTTTTTATTCATATAGTTTTTCATTTTTTTAACATTCCTATGTTATTATTAATTTATCATCGACCCTTTTCCCCACCACCTATGAGGTAGAGTCTGAAAGCACGTTTTTTTTACGTGATATCCCCAGTAGGCCTAATCTACGGACAATTTCTAGGCGTGATAATATTGAGCATACTTATATATTTAAAAAGTTGTTTTCCAGCTATTGTTTTTTCATTTTATTTGGTGGTTTAGGATCTAATTCAGTATCGGAAGTAATGGTGATTATTTTAATGAAAATCTTATATAAACAGGCAAGTACCTGTTTTTATTTTTAATGGTGTTAGGCCCGATTGATTAAAAGAATTACTAAACTCTTGCGCAAAGAAGTAACCTAATATTAACCTCAACTTTTTAAGTAATGCCTAATGAAGTCTTAGAAGTGAGAATTCAATATCAGTATAAAAATATACCTGCCGTTCGGTAAATTCTCAAAATAGCCGCATATCTCCAGCGAAAAAGTGAAAAGGTGTGCCCGATATTGTCTGGTTAGATTTCCGCACGGATCACCGCTGTGGAAATTGAGTCGAGCTTTTCCATTTCCGCACCCGCTTCAACTTGCCTCGCTTACATACTATACACACTCCTTCACTCGCTATTTTTATTCATACACCTATCATCGATATAATCTATATTTAATAATATTATAAAGCGAACGTTTGGATGGATGTTTGTTGCTCAAACCCGCAGAACGGATGAACAGATCTATATGAAATTTGGCACAAAGATAGATTATAATCCGGAATAGCACACAGGCTATTGTATATCTCGGAAAAATGTACATTATAAATCAAGTTGAATGAATGAAAACACTATTGTTCACCAAAAATTAACACTAGTTCGTATAAATTAGGTACAATAAATGTTGAACAAAAGGCAGCCTTATCGCTGAAAGCGATATCTTTCAAACAACCCCTAAACTAAGGAAAATTAAAACATGACACTGGAGGTGTAGACAACAAATAACATAAAACATTCAAAATATATTAAATAACTTAATAAATAAAAGAATTAACTTAATTACTTAAAGGTGATAGATTATATATTTAAGAAGGACATAGGTTACCTTTTTTGTCCTAAAAACAAACTTGAAGGGAGTGAAATAGGGGATGAAACTTTGTATGTGTAGCCTTGTTTAAGTTAGAGATACGAAAATTTATTTTTAGGCTTTTGATAAAAAGTAAAGAAACACATGGTTCATTCAGCGTTTCAGTTACAATTTTACTTCATTCTGACAGTATAAAAATAAATACGGACATATTTGGGCGTGACACCTGTGTTATATAGTTTTTGGATATTTATGTACTTCTATTATACACAATCGGGTTGTAAGTTCTGTTTCATATCGTTACTTAAATATCGATTACTGGCTGGAAAGTCGTACAATTTATTTAATTTAGTGTTTGTGACAGAACTTATGACTCGACTATGTTTAAGGAGTACTAACCTGTAAATTGTCTGTAATGGTTCACACTAAAGTGTTATCTATCTGTTTTATTAATAACATAAAATTTTGCTATAATAATCATAAAGTGCTGGGCAACGGAGCGCTAACCCAGTATGCATTTATCAAAATCGTAAAAAGATATATAGACATGCTCATCTTAAAAATTATCAATACTGAGGCCTAAACCAGCCGTTTTCGCCGATTCATATGACAATTATCAAAAAAACTTCGTTTAAAAAACCGACTTCAAAAAATAAAAAGTATAAAATAACTTATTAAGGTATTTTATACTTTTTAGTTTTTGAAGTCGGTTTTTTTAAACGAAGTTTTTTTTATTTGTTTCTTTTTACTATCTAGCTATGGGTAGGCCTATGAAAGGTGCCGCGCACCTTAAAAATATAGGTCCCAAGAAACGAGAACGGAAAATGTTCATAATTTTTTTGTAAAATGAAAACTACTGGATCAAACTATGTCAAATTTTTGGGGGACCAAATGGCAACTATTCCGCATCAAACTAAAAAAGAATCACGTAAATCGGATCATAAATCTCAGCGTAATCGTTGTACATACATAAAAAACAATTCAAATTGAGAACCTCTTCCTTTTTGAAATCGGTTAATAAAGTGAAACTTTATGCTGTCTTACAACTACCAGTATATCTAGAGATGTGTCAATTTAGAGACAGCCTCTGTGGTTGTGCAGGGTAAGCCTTTGCCGGCCTACCTCACTGCAACGCAGAGGCTCCGAGTTCGATTCCTGGTATGATAAATTTCGAAAATGATTTTTTTCCGTTAAGTATGTTATGTTAGGTCTGGTATCGGCCTCAGAGTAATCCGTTGTATATTACCCTGTAGTGGATGCACTTATCACGTTTAGTTGTAGATAGTTTTATACTATATTTGTTTAAAATATACCACGATCCTGGTTACCAGACGCTCGGGTTTCAAACTCAATTATTTGCTTATACATTTCTTAGATTTCATTTCATTTCTATTAGAAACTTTCGCAATAAATAAAACTCGTATTTTAATCTAATTCTCAAGTAAAAAGTTAATTCTTAAGTAGGTTTAGTAGGTCAAGTTAAAGGCCAATCTTTTGGCATTTGGCTTTTGACGTTTGACAGGTGCTACCTTATGAAAAACATAGCAACAACATTCTTTTGATCTACTCTATGTTTACTATTCATGTTTAATCATAATTTCTAATCATAAAATAAATTATATATAGATAGATAGATAGATAACACTTTATTATACACCAATACAAAAATGAACTTAAAGACTAAAATTATATCTAGTTGTGTACAAAGGGCGGTCTTATCGCTAAAAAGCGATCTCTTCCAGACACCCCCCAATATATAATTATCTATTTCAATTTTCTTATCTATTTAATTAAATTCAATTTATCAATTACATAATGATCTAGTTTTGTTATTGTTAATCAATGCCTATATGCCTATGTTAGCCAGGACGTAAGGATATGACTAACCAATGAGAGATGTGTATAAAACTCGCTCTCATTGGTGGGAATTCAAAAATGTAAAAAAGACACGGGTTTTGAATTCAGTTAAAAAGAGATCTTTTTGGTACGACAAAAAGATACTTACTAAAGTGAAAATAAAAAGTCCGTTTAAGATCGAAGTTATATTATTTTTTTATATTTTATTTTTATTCAAGAGCCTTACATTACAACTATAACATCATAGCACACTCTTCAACCCTTAAGACAAGCGTAACTTGCCTAATTTGGGGTAATACAGTATGCTGGATTGTCTGGCGATTATAAAAAAAAATCAATAAGTATTTTCGAAAGGCCTCTTAAGGCCCTCTGATTTCAAAGTTATTCTTTCTTCAGATAACCCTTTTCGAAGATTTTCAAATTACTGAACCTCTTATTTGCATTTTTTTTATTACTAGAGTACAGCAGTGAGACTGACAGCCCACCTGATGGAAAGTGGTGACCGTCATCTATTGACATAATTGCAACATCCAAGGTGTTACCAGTGCTGCTGGCCTCCAAGGGGCTGTGAAACCTGGCCACTAAGGCCGGAGCTCAACTCGAGATTATAATGGCGGCATTATCCAGACCTAGGGTGGTAACCATCCAGACGGGCAAATGAGTTCTACTATTTTAATATCTTGGCGTTGCGAAGATATTCAAAGTAACGATTCAATTGTGATAGTATCAAAATTTTTTTCTACTAAATCCACAATATCTTCACGATATCGTCGCGGTAGAATAATAGCAGATAAAATTGGTTGTTGGCAACATCAACAAATTTGACTTTGTCAAAAAATCAATTCTGCGTTGGTGTTGCCAACATTGGTATTACCATCAGCAGAAATGGCATTAGCCGAAATGATTATTGAAAAGCTACATCATGTAATACTTGCAACAACTCAGAAGGGTTTATGGTAGTAAAAGAAGAACAACTGGTCATAATACTTTATATTGAACCTTACGGTTTTAACATATTTCAATACGTAGTATCCATATTAGTTTGTGATATTTCATACACTGACTATTCAAACTCGACAGGTATTTTTAGAACATCACGCCATCCCTCCAACAATCTTACAGTACATGAAACTTAGCATATTGGCACAACCGATAGCGGATTTAAGTCGTTCATAAACTATTTTAATTAAAGATTATACATGACAAGAATTTAATACATTATTGTTGTTTGGATATTTCAGATAATATTTTTTTTATATAAGATGTTCTATAAAATATTATACTTAAAGTTTTATATATAATAAAATAAGTCGAACACAGTGTTAATCCATCGCGTCTGCCAACATGAAAATAAAACGCAGTGAATACCGTCTATATATACAATTGGGAGGTTTGAATTATAATCTGTACACAATTATTACATTACACAAAGGATAAATATTGTAATAAAATTATTGTAAATTGTATGCAACTACTCTATACAAAACAGGCGCTAATTACCGAATAAATAAAAATATAACATTATGATTCAATTACGGAAATGGCCGATTGTATCGTTCGGAAATAAGAGGGATCGTTCAGAAATAAGAGGGTACACAACAAAATCAATTATTAACTTTAAAAAGAAACACGTCTAGAACAACTATGCTACTCAATAACTGTAACAATACATTTTAAACATTAATTTCGCGAGTTTACGTTTAAAAATATTTATAAAGATATAGTGGCGTACATTGGATTCACCATAATACTGATATCAGGCAAACGAAAAAAGCGATTTTGAAAAAGACAGTAATAGCAGGAGTAGACCCCTGGCTGTGGGTTATTTGGTCGCCTCTAACTTCAGGCCGGTCTGACAAATTAGTATTCTTTCTCCATTCCTGCTTGGATGAAGTTTAAATATTACTCCTTCGCAGTCTTGGATATGTATCGTTTTTCCCAAATTTTCTTATAGATAGATAACTCTTTATCGTACAGCATTACAGGAAATCTTATAAACTACTAGTATATTCGAATAGGGCGGCATTATCGTTAGAAAGTGATCTCTTTCAGGCAACTAGTGACAGGAATAATTAGCGATGGTGGTACACAAAGTTATTGTGAGATTGCTTAAATTTTAATAATAAAGTAGTAAATTAGCCACTTCTCGCTGAAACGATAAAATTGCCTTAAAATATTAAACCCAGGTTTACGTGTAGAAGTTGTATTATTACTTAACCACAAAATATCAAATAATAATCAATAAATAAACTACTTTGTGCCCAAATCTCAAAATGGTGCCTAACACAACCATATCCCGTTACACGCGTCATTAAGGGATGTAACACATTAAACTCTATGAAAGGGTTATCAAAGCCATGATTACGTCAGATATTCATTAATTATTATAGGCTAAATCCCTTAGATGTATATTAATTAATGTGGAGCGTGTAGATAAATTTGTTCATTTGATTTCAAACTAATTATAAAGTATATCTTTTCTCTTTATTCTCTTTATTAACTTATTTCAAACGACCAGTCATGCTATATGGGTCGGAATGTTGGGCCACTAAAGTGATAAACCACAAACGTCTCCACTCAGCTGAGATGAGAATGTCGAGATGGATGTGTGATGTTACAAGAATGGATAAGGTGAGAAATGAGTATATAAGGGGATTTTTGAAAGTTATACTCGTGACTAAAAAATGAGAGGAAGAAGATTAAGTTGGAATGGGCATATAATAAGGAGGGATGAAAGTCACGTGACAAAAAGAATGCTAAACTTCAAAATAGATGGGTAAAAATGTAAAGGTAGACCAAAAAAAAGATGGGTGGATTGTGTGAAGGATGATATGATGATATGTGGTGTGTTTGTTTAAAACCAAATTTGGTTTCGCTAGCCACCTGCACTCGCACAGCCGGACTTGACAAGGTTCGCCGTTGACGGATACGTCAAGGAGAACTATATATATGTGGTGTGACAGAAGATGTGTCAGAGTCGAGGAGTGTGGAAGGAAAAAGACATATTGTGCCGACCCCTTATTTGGGATATGGTGAAAGAAAAGAGAGATTAACGTATTTCAAAAACAACGAGAAAGTTCTCAATTTGTCTTGTAAAATGTAACTTAAAAGCGAACAATAAAAATGTTCTAGCAAAAAAGTGCTAGAACATTTTTATTGTTTTTATAACAAGAGTAACTAAAACCCAAATAATCAGTCAATATGTATTTTCTACAACTTTGCAAAATATATATATTTTTTTGTTTTACTTCTCATCGCCCTCAAGGTGTTGTAGAAAGTATTTATTTAACACTTGACACTTGAAATCGGTTTCTTACTACAAATTTTGAAGTGAAACTTCTTTAGCATCGTAGTGATTTGAAACTCGATGAAACGAAAAAGCGAAATTAAAACGCGGCATTAAATTCCTAGGTATTTTTTTGTGATTTGTCATTTTCGTTGTTTTAATACTATAGTAGTTTTCGTAGCCTCCTTACTCTTGTCTACTAAGCGTTGTAGATATAATTATGTTCACCTGTATATTCTCTGAA
Source organism: Dendrolimus houi (assembly GCA_039645545.1). Taxonomy (NCBI): domain Eukaryota; kingdom Metazoa; phylum Arthropoda; class Insecta; order Lepidoptera; family Lasiocampidae; genus Dendrolimus; species Dendrolimus houi. The sequence continues at coordinate 5,620,217 of CM077131.1, forward strand.
GTTTCACTTCTACTGCATGTGAACTTCAGACACACACACACATTATTTATTATTAGCATTTCGTTTTTGTCAAATTGGCCCTAAAAATCTTTTATAATAATTGATCATTCTACGTTGTTTATTAATTAGGATGCCTGTTTAATTAGACAAGTCTCACTCAATGAGTTCTCGCATGATGATTTACGCCTTTACCCCACAGGTGGGGCGAGTGACGTATAGACGAGATCTACCGACAAATGACACGTATGATTAGCGTCCGTGAATTGAAACGATAGGGGACTGACTAATATGGATAAGATAGTTTTAAATACTCTGAACAATTTTAAACCATCATGAAGCAAACACAGATTTAAAGAACCATTTATTAGATATTTTGCTTTGACGGTGGTCTGAAGTATTTTTTGAAGTATAACTTCTTTAGAATTGTGATTTGAAACTCGATGAAACGAATTGCGACAGTGAAAAGAGATAAACACATAAATCTATAGGACAGCCAGCGAGAGAATGAGATAGAATACATTATACAGCGTTTCATACTACTCGGTCTCCTTTTTGTGCGGTAATTCGTAGCCTCCTCGCTCTTGTCTACTAAGCGTTGTAGATATATAAGTCGTGCGCAGAAGGTTTGCCGGTGGTCGCCCCTCCCGCTTCCTATGACTCAGACTGGGGCTTGTCTAAGTCGTACTAAGAACTAGACGACCACAGATCGCGGTTGTGGGAGGCGGGAGGGGTTGACCCTCTACGGGACCTCCGTATGGGCGGATCGCCTGACGGCCAAAAACGCACCGCTAATGCGTCAAGCTCAGCGTATATTGGCCATCAGGCCGATAAAAGGATACCGTACGGTGTCCTTTGAAGTGGTCTCGCTACTCGCCGGATCCCTCACATGGGACCTGGAAGCCAGGGTCCTGTCGTCACTGTATACGTGGTGCAAAGAGACCCTGGCCAGGGGCATCAGACCCGCGCCTTGCGAAATTGAGCGATCCAGCTGACGCAAGTTTTCGTGGGAGTCTGGGAAGATCGCACGACACCCCCAGCGCTACCATTTTGGTGGTGAGGTCCGTCCTGCGCGAATGGATTGGACGTACACACGGCACCCTGACGATCCAGCTGACGCAAGTTTCGGCCCTACTTCGCAAACGTTAGGCAAACGTTAGGGTGCCATCGTTGCGACACAGGCGACGAGGATACTGCAGGAATGTCCTTCATGGGCGGCGCAGCGCCGAGACCTCGTCTCGCCTTCACCGGACTGGACTGGACTTTCGCTCCCAGCCCTGGTACGCACCATGGTCGGGGGCCACCCCGGATGGGACGCCGTCTCCTCTTTCTACGAGCACGTCATGTTTGCGAAGGAAGAGGCGGAGCGGGAGCGTGAGCGGACGTCCTTGCTCCGCACCCGCCAAAGGAGTACGCGCCGACGGCGAAGGGCGGACTTCGACCTTCGGCCACCGTAACCGGGCGGCGCGGGAGGGGCCCCTGGGGGTATAGGGATTCTCATTCACCCGCACATGCCATCGAGATGAGAGCGCGAGTGTTCCGCGCGCGCTCAATTCTCCTCCCGTAGGGCGCGTTACAGACCGCCCCACACCCGGAATAGACAAGGACGTCGCCGGGGGTGTAGACCCTCGGCATTGGAAGAGGCCCCGTGAGGGTGGCCCACGCCTGCCAGGGCACCGCGGAGCTGGTATTTTTCCATAGTCCTGGCATAAGGCGCAGGATGGAACACCCAGGGGTTTTAGTGGGTATCCCTAACTGGGGAATGGCAATAGCGTGGCACCAGTTCTGACTAGGCACGCTAGTGCCACCCCCGATCTGGCGAATCCCACACTCACGGGTCGCAAATTATCCCCCCAGGGTTCTGTCTGTCGTGGCTTAGTCCTCAAACGGATTTCTCCGGGCCAAAAAACAAAGGCGGGAGGGTTTGTCATCGCCAAGCATTCTGCGCACGACTTTATAATTATGTTCGCCTGTAAATTCTCTTAAGTTTCACTTATATTGCGTGTGACTACTGCACACACAATTTTTTTAAATTGCAACACTGATGATATAAACCTATAGACATTTTGAACACCCGGGGCGAAGGCAACGCGTTGCCGACCTTTGTTTACGATGGTATATTTTTTTATGTTTGCTTGTAGGCAAACTGGCACAGGGGTACACTTGATGGCAAGTGGCTACCGTCGCCCATGGATATTTGCAATACTAAGGGAGCTGATGCGTTGCCTACCTCGTTGAGACTTTAAATATCCGTTTAAGCCCTTTTGCAGAGCCCTATATTGTAGCGCTCTGGGAAAACCGCGTGAGGGAGCTCATTCCATAGCTTGCTCACGTATGGCATAACGGAGCGAGCGCCACGTACAGTGGCGAACTTCTACGTGCCAAGGAAGTGTGGATGAACTTCCAGTCGCCGGCGAGTAGTACGGTGGCAAAATAGCGACGTAGGTACCAAAACAAATATCTCCTCAGAACACTCCCCACTGTACAAACTGTAGAACGCGCTTCGAGCGCCAACGTCTCTTCTGAGACTTAAAGGTTATAAACCGTCTGTGAGTTCGGGATCGTCGACAATACTGACCTCTTGGCGCTGCAAGGAGTCATGCATAGAGGGCTTAGACAGGAAGAATGAGATAGACGGGATAGGAGAATAGGATAGCAAATATGGGATACCGAGAAGTAGACCATCGAAATTGTCATTCAATCTACAAAACACGGTTTGCTAGTAAGCTGGGATCCCATTAAATTCATATAGTACCCGCACCTAGGAGTCATAGATAGTATCATATCACAAACCCTTTTAAATCGAAATATTTTTATGAAAAATCTAAATTGTAGGATCTATCATATTCAAAATTTAATAGTATAACAACCATTATTATTTTACCTAGTTAAAACCTTAGTACCAATAACTGGTCCTCTAGAAATAAACATAGAAGAAAATAAATACATGCGACAGTAACAATCTGTCATTTTAATTTTATGTAGCGTTTATTTTCTATACATTTTATTTTTGTAAACATTTTGCAATTAGAACAAACATGAACGCGTACATTATTATTATATTCTTCTTCGGTGATACGTTAGCTTACTACGAACAAAATGGCTACTACCCTAATGTAGGCACAGTACTGTTTACCTTCTCTGACACTTATAAGAGCACTTGGACGAAAAACCAAATTGGATTATTGAGAGCTAGACGCTATTTTCAAATCTCCATACCACCAGCTGAAATGATTAACAGCCTGAATGGAGATTTTATTGATAAACTTATCTCGTATTTCAAGCACTCGTATAGTCTTGTCAAAAAAGAAGCATCAAATCCCGTTGATGATACCATTCTGACCACAGCGCTAAGTGACGTCATTGGAGGCTATCTAAAAGTATGGGCATTACCCATAACAAGATATGCTTTCTATGGAGGATCAATTTCATCGGAAAAGGCCCTTAAACTTCACAGATTTTATAAGGAGATAAAAAACTATCTGGGAACTGATGGTGTTGGGTGGCGAGATCCAGACCCAAATTTGTTACATTCTATAGAAATCAATGTTGCTTCTAGACGTGTTCCAAATACGAGACGCACGTCGGACCCCTGTGAGAATCTAGCTTTCTTTGAAAAGTCATCGACTGGTCTAAGTGTTCCTGTACCTCACGTGAACTGGGATAATAGATCTTGTACAATGTTTATACCTTTGAAAAATGAATCATTAATTTCATTAACGTCTCCAAAAACATCTGATGCATTATTCAGATATTATGACACAGCAAAAAATTGCATGAAAACAAGCAGTCATGGTCAAAATCAGTTCGATGAAAAATTCCAAGATTGGTTAGCTAAAGATGTAATTCCTCATCTCAACGATGATAATTTGTATTTAGCTTTTGGTAGTATTCTCACATTGGTAAATAAAACCAAAAGTCTCTGTGACACAGTTATAGATTTGTATGCATCAAGTACAAACAATACCAGAGAGAAATTTAGCATCGCTGGTTTCCTATCAACCTAACATCTAAAAAGATGATGATTATATTGATAATAATTTTCTTGGAAATTGTATGGTGCGTCCCAGCTTTGATATACTTAGTTTGTGTGAAAAGGAAAAAAGCTAAGGATAATGAAAGCAACGTTTATCTCTACTTAGACTCTAAAAATAGGAAAGGAAGAAGACCTAAAAATATTGAAACGTCATCTAGAGTTGAAATTGACATCGGCACTGACCCTGATCCTACCACAACTGGAGGATTGAAGCTCTGTCAAAAACCTAGAAGAAAAAATAATAAGCCGGAAGCTAAACCAAAAACCGTTGCTACCGAGTGTTCATCTAGTTTTATCGCGAAATCTCATGGTTTAGATAAGAGATTAGTAAACTATGAGTCACGATCACTGCAGTTAAGATCATCCTTAAAAAAGATTTCAGAAACAAACAATCCAATTTCAAGGTCAAGTCAAGAAGTTTTAATTTACTCCCCTGATAAAGTTAGCATGAGTCAATGCGAAAGTTATTCCACAGTACAAAAGCTTGACACTACAAAGACTGTAACGCTCCTAAAAGAAAAAGATAGAGACAATCAAAATAGTACAGTTGATATAAAAGCTGACGACAAAAATGGTAATAAAGAAAAAAAATCTAAAAAACAGCCACTGAAAGTAGAAAATACAAAAATTGTTAGTTCCGTGACAGCTGTGAAATCTGAAGAAGTCAAAGGCTGTTTATGTACATGTTGTCTTAATGACGGTGCGTCAGATTCCACACCAGATAATAAGACAACAAACCAACCGTCAGCTACAGTAGTTGCTTCATGTTCAAAGTGTTCTAAATGTTCAGTAAAAAATAGTGAAACGATTACCAATTTCTTACGAAGTCAGCCTCAGAAGGAAACAAAACCAAGTAAACACAGAGCAGTCAAAGTAAGCTGTAATAAGAAACCATATTTGGAAATCACTATTGATAGACAGCAGAGAGATATATGTTTGGAAATTTCTGGTACCACAAAGAAAGACAAAACAAAAAACGTCGCTGAAATAAAGCCTAGCAAAATACCTACTCGTGCAATGTACTGTCCGGGTCACGCTACTTTGGTGACTTCAAAGAAAGCCCAAGGCCCTTTCACTTCTTTAAAAAAGAAGAGCTTGATACCGCAACTTAAAAAGAGGCCTGCAGATGACTCGGAAATTAAAAGAAAAAAGCCTGGAAGTAAACAGAGCAAACTAAATGTTACGCTTTAGTATACCGTTAGATAGTATTTTAGTCTAATTTTATTTGATATTGTAATTCTATGCTATTTAAGTTATTTATATGTGAATTTATTAAATACACAATAAGTAATGTTCCATTTTTTTACTTGTATATAACATGTTTAATATAACAAAAAAATATTAGCATAAAATTACATATAATCGAATACAATGCAAGAAAACTTATTATATTTGTATTGTATTCTACTCATAATCCCTCAAGACTATAAGTAGAATACTGAGCCTAGATCACCGTCTTTTATGGGTAAGGTACCCAGAAAGCTGGCTACGTTTCCTCGCTAGATCGCCATACTGATCCGCTGGCCGAGGTAATCACCAGCCCTCTGATCGCCTGAAGAGTCAATGAGTCGTTTCGATAACTTTTGGTAGAGGCTCATGGCCTCAGGACCCCATGATCCAAGCGTCTCGACAACAAATAGCACAAACATATAACTCTCACTGAGGGTTGCATATTTGCGCCGCTTGAGTGATCCAGCTGTTTTCGCCGCCGAACCGGGTGATCTAGACGTGTTTGGTAAATGGGATGCGGCCAACGTGTCTACGCAAGTCACATCCCACACCAAAGGCTTGCCACGCTGCCAGGGAATTAGAGTCATTCCGTCGGGACGCCTACCATCGTCACGTGCAATACCGTTCGGCTCCAATAAAGCCGGCACGTTAGCGGTGGCAAGCGCCCTTCGTAACACATCATTCAAGGCGGCGTGGCGTGACCATCTGCCGGCACGGCAAGAAAGACCGTGGTATCCCGGGCCGATTATCTCTGTTCCACAGACGCATGTGTGTGGTGCACATATGAGAGAACCCAAGCGCAGATTTATAGCCAAAGAAAAGGAAGTATTATCCAACAATGTACCTATATTTGGGGAGGGGATAGCTTGGAGCCAGAAACCAGACTCTTTGCGGGAAGCGGTAAGGATGCGGGCACGTTCTGTAGAGTTAGTGGAATTTAAAAGTTCTGTATTTAATTCTCAAATACGTTCATCCCAGCATCGTTGCGAATTCGGGATCGTGGGAATGTCTTCACCAGGGCAGACCATTTTCCAGGTGTTTAGTACTTCATTTAAGAATGATGTATTAGTATTATCGCAGTGTTGCATAATTTTTTTAAATAATAGGCTTGTGCTATAGGCGGACGAAAGAAAAGCCGGTAGAGAAACGCTAAACCTCCATACCTTATGGGTAGGGAAGCTTGGATCCAGGAGTTGTCTGAAAGTTCAGAATTTAAAATTTTGGTAAGTGCATCTTTAATGCGGTCATCTAGTGGTTTTATAAGATTAGAAAATTTCCAAAGCGGGGCGCATCGTAAGACATATGTTAATTTTGGTACAAACAGACAATGTCGTATAATGTGATATGCAATTTGGGAGTGAATATCGAAAAGTTTAGAGCATGATAGATCAAATAAAACTGTATGAATTATACAGTGAAAAACAATTTAATTAAAATCCAGACTTTCCTAACTATATTAAAAAGTACTCTAAGACCTTTAAAAGAGTGTGCATCGCTACCAAATCTTTATATTATAGTAACAGAATTAAAAAATCATCAAATATCATTAAGACAACTTGGAGTGTCATAAATGACGCTTCTGGCAAAACTTCACGTCGAGATGATGGAATTAAACTTGTAATTAACAATAACACCATTAGTAATAACTTTGAAATTGCACAAACATTTAATGAATACTTTAGGGATATACCAACCTTAACTACTAGCTCTTTGTCATCATCACCACTGGAAGCTGAGCTGCTAATGACACAGTGTGTTGATGAATGTAATATTTCATTCAAATTTAATCATATAGATACAAGTGATATTGTAAAAACGTTTAAATCATTAAACATTAAAAACACAGCTGATTTTTGGGGTATATCTTTAAAAGTATTAAATGACATAATAGACACTATTGCACTATCACTAGTAGAAATATTTAATCGATGTGTAGATAAAGGGGTATTTCCCGACTTAATGAAAGTTAGCAAAGTTATCCCTATATTTAAAAGTGGAAACAAAAACGACCCCTCCAACTTTAGGCCAATTTCTATTTTACCAACCTTAAGCAAGATCTTTGAAAAAATAATTTTAAATCAACTGCTCTACATTTTAATATTAATAAATTATTTCATACTAAACAGTTCGGGTTCACCAAAGGTCGATCCACTACCGATGCAGGTGTTGAGCTCCTAAAACACATTTATGATGCTTGAGAAGGATCACAGAATGCCATTGGTGTATTCTGTGACCTGTCCAAGGCATTCGATTGCGTTGAACACGTGACCCTCCTAAAAAAGCTCAATTATTACGGTATTCATGGCGATTCTCTCAACCTATTATCGTCTTACTTAAATAACAGATCCCAAAGCGTTGAAATTAACAATGTCAAATCTTGTGAGACTGGCATATCTATGGGTGTGCCCCAGGGCTTTATTCTAGGTCCCTTCTTATTTTTGATATATATTAATGATTTGCCATATTTTATTAATGATATGTGTGAGGTAGTGTTGTTTGCTGATGACACATCACTTATATTTAAAGTTCACAGAAATAAACTGAACTTTGATGACGTAAACAACGCCTTATCCCAAATATCTAAGCGGTTTACTGTAAATAACTTATTACTCAATCCGAGCAAAACTAAATGTGTTAAGTTTGTTACGCCCAATGTAAAAGAATATGATATTAATATCTCTCTTAACGACACTAGACTTAATCTAGTAGATTCAACTGTATTCTTAGGCATTAACCTAGATCAGAAGCTCCACTGGGGCGCTCATGTATCTGCTGCATATGCGGTCAGAAGAGTTAGGCAGTTCACTGACGAAGAGACTGCTAAACTAGTTTATTTTAGTTATTTTCATAGTGTCATGTTCTATGGTATTTTACTTTGGGGCAACGCTGTTGACTTAGAGACCATATTTATTTTACAAAAAAGAGCCGTAAGGTCAATTTACAACCTTGGCCCTCGGGAGTCTCATAGAGAATGCTTTAAGGAAATCAATATTATGACGGTCGCCTGCCAATATATCTTTAATAATATAATTTATATTCGTAATAATTTGAGTGCCTACAAGCAGTATAAGGATATTCACAATTTCAACACCAGGCATTGTAATAGACTGATATTGCCATCTTTTAGATTACAAAAAGTACTGTCCTCTTTCTTGGGGGTTGGTATACGCTTCTTCAATAAGATTCCGAGTGAAATGTTAGATCTGCCTTTCACTAAATTCAAAACCAAATTAAAAAGTATCTTGCTAAAAAGGGAATACTACACTATTGAAGAATACTTAAATGACAAAAATTAATTTACATAGCAGCTCGCTCTAACATCTTATACTATATTTTGTATAATGTTATCTTGCCAAGCTTGTAAGGGATTTATGGAGATATATTGCAGCATAACATTTTAGTACGTCATGTCATTATTATAACTTTCATAATATTTTTCTTTCCTCTTATTGTGTCTTGGTCTTATTGAGTATGCACTGTTTGCTACAACTCCATTAATTCTTCAAAAAGTAATTCTGTAACGTACTTCTGTAGAAAACTTATTAAAAAAAAGACAACTTGAGATATAAATAGAATAAGAAACTTAAAGAAAAACTATATTTAGCTAGACGTGTTGCTGGGGAGTTTCTTGCCGCTTCTTCTCCTTAACAGCAATAACACGTTGTGAAGTGGTATACATATAATAGGAAGAAAAATTAAATTTTAACTTATATATTTATATGACCTTCAAAAAGTGTTCTCCAGTGGCACTTATTTTGAATAAAAAACTTTGAATTTGAATTCGAATTTGAATTTGAAATTTACTTGTATTATACTTATAATATGTTACTTGTATGTACTGTAGGTAACTCCTGGTATACTTTGTAATGTGTACGTAATCAGATCTTCAAAAAAATGCCAAATGAAATTACATATTCTTTTTTTTGGACTACGTTTGTCTTTTATAATAATTTATTGCTCCGTATATACGATTTTGTGTGACTCACAAAGATTAATGTAATTGAATAATTTTCTATGAGTTAGTATAGATAACTTACAGCTTACTACGTGAATTTTCAATAGCAAGTTTTGATTTGCACAGCTATGTGGCAGTACCTCTGGCATTCGATTCCGTTTTAATAAAATATATAAAATTTTGGTCAAATGGTTTCTATACGAGATATCCACAACATTCCTATGGGTATCAGAAGCTGTGCACTAATCACAGTGACGAATTTATTGGCTCCGAACCGGGTGAGTAATGTGGGGGCCCATTCCACTCCGGGTTGAGTTATAGCATATTTTGTCCGGCCTAGCTCAGGTGGTCGACACGACAACACTAATCTGTCATTACTACACTCAATGCCATTTAGCCAATTGAGTTCAACTGGTTTTTGGACTGTCTTGTTTATTCGTAGAAATGACAGATAGATCGATAGATCACACTTTATTATACACTAATGTAAAAATAAACTTAGACTAAAATTATATCTAATTATATACAAAGGGCGATCTTATCGCTAAAAAACGATCTCTTCCAGACAAACCCAGGAATGAATTGAGATGATAATGGCGATGGCGGTGTATGTAACATATAGTACGAACTACTCACTTTTTAAAAATACATACATACAACTCCTCCTAAGCGGCTGGACCGATTTTGATGATGTTTGTTTTGTGTGTTTGAATGGTTCCCTGGGTGGTCTAGATTCACAATTAGATAGGTGGCGCTGAGATCGGGTTCTAGAATTCTCCTAATCACCTAGACCGATTTTGGTGATTTTGGTTTTATGTCATGAAACAAAGTCTTTTAGGAATTCAGAAAATATGACGGTACAAAGTTCGCCGGGTCAGCTAGTATATATATATATATATATATATATATATATATATATATATATATATATATATATATATGTATATATATATGTATATATATATGTATATATATATGTATATATGTATATATATATAGAAATTTAATATATTAAATAGATATGTACTTTATATACATATCCACAAAATATATAAATGTTTATAGATGAATTTAAATATCATATTCCAACTACAGGTAGTATTTTTTGGTCCTAGTTGGTTGGAAATGTTAGTTTCAAACATATTAGAAAATTATCATGGTGTCCGGGAAAGTCTATATTAATTTATCGATTTCAAAAACATCAAAATTAGCTTAAAACCTTGCATGCGTTAGATAACATGCGAATTAGTCCTTATCATCCTTTGGACAGATGTCTACTTGATCGGCAATTTATTATTTAACTGAAACATTTCTGTCCAATGATAAGGACTTAACTTGCCAGGTAACTAATTCTATATCTAATGTAAATATAAATCAGGCTTAAGACAACTATTTTTTTTCGAGGTGTAATCCATCATGGATACCCCGAGAGGTAGGGTTACCGCTCGGAGGTAGCAGTAGGATAGTGTTGGACTTCCGATGGCATGCTTGAACCTACCAACTAACCACCCCTATGTTACATCTCATCGCCGTATGTCAGGACCTCGGGAACTCACTGATGGGGCTTTAGACAACCCTGGACCAACTATCACCTATTATTTATTTATAATCTTTGTTTGGATAACAATTTCTTAAAGTTTTGAAATTGTACGTGTTCAGAACATTGTATATCATCTATATAAAAAAATTACTAGAACGTACGTGTGTAAAACGGATGGGCATGACGGTAATAAAGGTTCTATTTTTGATAAAATTGGCAACGAAACTCTAAAAAGAGGTGAAATTTTATTTATTTATCCAGTAGGTTCCTCTTGAACTTTTGTTATATGGTAGAGCTATGCTGAAATCGTTATCGTGAATTCAGTTCTTAGGGCCGCCTCGATCGGTACGATACCATGCTCTCACAGAATATCGGCGTGAAACGGTTAGCCTTGTGCTAATCGTGTTTCGTGCGATGAGTGAGAGTTCCGATGGCTTTCTTCGCCTTGCCCCTACCCCGTACCTATCTGTTCCATATCCCACTCTTCCTGTTCCTTTATCTCATCCCTCCTATCCCAGGGTCTCTATCCCTTCCTAAAGGCTACTAACAAATACACATAGATAATAAGATTATATATATTGAGGTATATATATTAAGATTAAACGTATAGAAATTAAAAAAACATGTATTAGAAATAAGAGTTATGTAAAAAAAATATAGAAAAAGGTAATAAAAATAAATAAAAAAATCCTCTATTCCCGTATATTAGAATGTATATATATTTTAAAAGAAAAAACTAAAGAGGAAAAAACACCTCTTTCTTAAACTATGAAAGGAGCGGAGGCAATTTATAAAAAAAAAGACTACAAGCACGTTGGCTTCGCGTCTGATAATGCAAACGTCTATCTGTAGGCGATGGTAACCACTTTCCAATACGTAGGCCATCTGTATCTGGCCTGTTTGCGAGCTTTGCAGTAAAAATAAAAATAGAGCACCTAACATTATGCTTCTAAATGAAATAGCTCACAAAGCAGTCGATATGTCGCGAAGTATGTCAGCAATTGTTCGAAGAACCACAATCATAAATTAGCCAAAGCAGAGACAATTTGTTCCTTAATCCCGTGTCAATCGGGGATTATCCCCCACAATTGGTAGTAATCCTGCAATACTGTCCACTATTTATTAAGGGATGGCCACCCCAGCCCATTGCTCTTAAGGACATCCAAGCTGCGGTAATTGATTTAATTTGGTCGTTTAGCCGGTAAGCCACTTAAAACGGTCGATTTAGTATTCTACTACCTACTTATGCAATTTCTTAACTATAACTAATACAATAGGGATACAGACACATTCTAAAATTTCCCCATACACAAGGACAGGTATTTATTTATTTATTATATTTATTTATATTAATTCAATAACAAAAATATTTTGTGTCTGAATATAAATACGTAGTACACAAATCTAAAATAATTATTTTCAAAGTCCACAATTACCATTATAAGAAATGTCAAATTTACAATAAATATTATTAATTTTACAAAATGTTATGTCAATAAGAAGGCATTTTTATATAATCATATTAACATTTAAAAACAAAAATAATCGTCAACTGAATAATATGCTTTTTTGAGAAGGAATGCTATAAAGTTACGCTTAAAAGATTGCGTTTTTGTATATTTAAGTATATTCAACTTTAGGTTAAAAGGTAGTTTATTAAAAATTTCAACAGCCTGATATGTAAAACTATGCTTTACAATATTTAAAGATGGCAGTATTTTATTTTTTAAATCTTTCCTTCTTGTGGCTTCTCTATGTTTTATAATAACTTGTAAAATATCATGACTATAATTACTTGACAAATAATAATGCGATCGCTTTTTAGCATTAGCTTATTGTGCACAGTTAGAATATTTTTAAGCTATAAGTTTTCTGTAACAGTTTACAATAAAGAGTTATATCCTTCTCTCTCCCTCTCTCAATATTGATTGCGCTATTTGACTCATTTTATTTGTACCTAGTTATGACGTCTTAAGTAGGTACAGTGGTATAAAATCTATGAGACTGCGATGTTTGGTAAGATGATAAAAAGTATCTCAGTTGATTTTACTCTCCGCTCCTCCATTACAGTGTCTTACTGGGATTTCGAGAGGGTTGGTGTGGTGTTGAATTTAAATTTGCAATACAACGAATTTGGATTTAAGTTTACTTAAACTGAACTAGTTCCTAAAGTTCCCTCAACGCAAGCATTCGCCTGTAATGTAACATTTATGATTTAATTTTGAGCATTGCGTTATAATACTGCTTCTTTAACTGACGAGCCCTCTCCTGTAATATAATATTTATGATTCAATTTCGAGCATTACGTGACAATATTGCCTTCCTAACTGACGAGCATTCGCCTGTAACGAAACATTTATGATTCGATTTCGACCATTTAGTTGATTCCACAATGTCAGAAGAAGAGGTCGTTGTATTACATGTTGTATCAAAATATTACAGATTTCATCTTTACATGTTACGCACCGTAATGCTTGATTCTCCTTTACTGGTGTAATGTTCAGATCTGTAAAATTACAGGTTGCGCACTGTAATGCTCGGATATGTAACGTTACATTTTTTACAGGCGAATGCTCACAGCGAGGGAGCACCTTAAAGTTAGCGTACATGCACAAACGCATAATTTAAACAAACAGTCAAAAAATCTGTACACGATTGTATCACAATTTGACAGACAAAAAATTTATCCACCCAGAAATAAAGCTAAGTATGTATGTAAACGTCATGAAATGAACCCAAAAATCTCGAATATATTTTTGCGTACTTTATCAGTGAGATTTGTGGGGAACTTAATCCAGGGATTCCCGGGCGGGTATCGGTGATATATCGCCTGTGAGCTAACACTCCACACAACTTAATGTTTATTTAATTATGAAGAACTAGCAGTTACACGCGACTTCGCTAGCATTTACTTATATATAGTAAAAGCTCCTTATTCGCCGATTAAAAAATGCGACACAATTCCTATATACGCGGTTAAAAATTTCTTTATTCGCAGATCACTAGTACTCAATTTCATAGACTGTGGTAAATGAAAATAGTTACATAAATAAATAAATAAAAACCAAAAAATAAATATTTAACCGACTTCTTTTTACAATATCTTGAAGTCGGTGCCAAGTAAAACATAAAATAACAGCAACAAATTTATAAATTTGTTAAATATTTATTTTTTGGTTTTTAGTGTGCAGTCGGTTTTGTTTTTGTTAAAAAAATTTTTTAATTGCTATCTGCGAAACTAAAAAGTTAAAAAAAAATTTCAATAGCTTTAGAAATAATATATTAAGCACATGTAGAAATTGTACAACTGGTATGCGTATACCAATTTGCCATCACACTCTTCGGTGTACAAACTGTTCAACAATGGTTACTCTCGACTTCTCTGGGATCCACTTATCAGATGCTGACTTGGTGACCATGGGAACGCCTTGAGCGTATATACTTAAGAAAAAAATCAACACCGATCCACAATTGAAGGAGAAATCGAGTAAAATATATACAAAAAAAAACATACAGACGAATTAAAATCCTCCTCCTTTTGGATGTCAGTTAATAAAAAGCCGTGCTTAAAACCGTTAAAACGTAGTTATTACTATTACTTGAAAATGTATCTAGAATTTACTTGCACATGCCGTCAACTAGCTACTATTACATTTTGTACGCATGTGCATTGCGGCCCTGACTTCAGTAAGTTCGGGAAAATTTATAACAAACAGACGAACATCTACCAAATGTGAGAGTATAGTTCAACAAATTTCCCAAGGAAAAAAATACAATTCAGTCGCTACCATTTCAAGCCGACGATTAATTCAACCTCTTAAAACACGATATTTTTCTCAGTTAATTAAAAAGAAACTGCCACTCAGCAACCAAAAATAATGACTTTATACCCTTAACCCCTTTATCTTAAAAAAGTATTTGTTGACAAGTGGCAAACCCCCAAGGCGGTTCTCGGCGACTTGTATAATTCAAACAATCTCGCCCCTGTTCGGTTGAAACCCAAGATTTTCCGCAGATACCCATCCCGTAACCCCTTATCTTCCTGACTAAGTGTCGTCAAGGATTTAAGAAAGGTTATATAGGAGTTATATGTACAAGGAACTTCTGTTATTAATGCTACTTTATAAACTATAGTCGAGCTCTTTATTGTTCTAAAACATCAAGATAAAAAGTTAAACACTAAACTGTATACACAAATAATACTAATATACTGTTACTTCGATTTTTATTGCTACCTACTTCCTTTTTTTTAGAGTCCGATAGGCATTTTGGCAAGAACGAAACTCTTATAAAATTGTTGTGTCCGTTCGTCCGTCTATCTTTATATGTCTCAGATATTTTTCTATGGGTCTAAAGCACAATTGTCCTTATCATTGTTTGGACAGAAATTTTATATAGTTAACTAATAGATTATCGGTTAAGTAGATATCTGCCCAAGCGATGATAAGAACTTATACCCAAGATATCTAACCACTTACAGCGTTATTCATAAAAAAATGGTAATTAACGTTATAAACATTAGATAACCAAGTAACTGATTAAGCCTTAAACGGTATTTAAAAATGTCTTATTCATAAACAATAATCTTACATTGCTTAACTAAATACTACTTAAGTTTTTACCCTAGCAACTTTTTGGTAGTATTTGGTCAACATTTTTCAAATGATTGTCTGAATGAGTTTGATAGAGTTTATGATAAATTTGTTTTCATGCCCTTTTACTTTATTTTTTAATTTTTGCTGGCTTTACTGGCACAACTAATTAAAAATAATCTAAAAATTGAAAACAAGAAAACTAATGTCATTTTTCACTAGATCAATGATTAAATTATTAGCGAAATCAGAAGATTCCATTTTTTGTCTCAATCTTCACAAAATCAAACACCAGCTGTTAAATGCAACAATTGTTTTGTCCGCCATTTTGTTACTTAAAAGAGTTGAGTAAACAGTGGGTTGAGGTTGTTTAATCTAACAGCAATTTAAATAACTATTTAAACAAGTTATTAAGTCTAAATAGTGTTATTGAATACAATTTTCTTTAAATTACTGTTTAAAGTATTGCTTAAAAATTAATCAACGTCTATGAATAATACTGTTAACATTTAAGCTCTGCCTACAATGTAAATCAGGATTAAGTGGATAAAATTTAAATATAACTGAGAAACGATTTTTTTACTATAGTCGTTAGATCGTTAGTCAGTCCTTGAAAAGTAATATCAAAGTCCCCTAAATAATTTTTAGTTTGTCTATAGGTGGCGAGATATTTGCTTCCAAAGTTATGAGAATTTTGTTCTATTCTCGAACTATTGAATTACAAGGTGAAAATGTCTTAAAAAATCAAGACAGTACAGTTTAAAGTTTAAAATGTATTGGTTACTGCGCAACAAAACATACTTATTCCTACCAAAAACTCATTATATTTCTAATTAGACACTATTTGTAAAGTTCTGCTTTAATTGGTCGAATCCACAATTTTTGTAACATAGATATATGAATGACTTCAATTGCTCCAAATACACATATTGTTAAAAAGAAAATCTAAAATCATCCATCCTTTCCACAATCAATGATACCAAGAGAAAACCATGGAACAGCGTTGTGACAACACTCACACCGAGCCGAATCAGTGTGGGCGAACAAATAATTCCTCAGTTTCTAATTGAGGCAGATAGGTGTGCCCATAATTTCTGCGGTGTAACAAGCTCCCGAGGGACCGTCTCTTCAAGGTACCGGGCTCAAGCTCCCGAGGTGACCGTCTCTTTTTATACAAGGTACCAGGTGAGCATTTTATTTCTTTATGTTTAAAAAATCGTGTATACGGTACATATATGTGTATGTACATTGTACACCCCTTTGCTTCAATAAATTCAATAATGCAATGTTATCTTGAAAATTGAAATTTAAAAAAGAGTGTTTTTGATCTTCTAAAAATAATTGTATCGAAAGGTATATTTTTTTCTGTCAATTTACAATGTACTATCGGACCAATTGAATTATATATAACCCACTTTGCTAATAATTCCTTCAAAACCGTCAAAATAGTAAGGTTTATCGTGTGTTGCACTTAGGACGTTTTAAACATTAATAAAAATGCGTCACTAGGCTCAGAGAACTACGCAATTTTAAACTTTGTTATCATTATACTAGCTAGATATGTTTTAGATAAAACAGTAATGATTTGAAATAATTTGAGTCTCGAACTGAAATCTGTCTTATAATTCTAACTCTTTTCATTATAGAAAAAGTATTATAATGTTAAAAATAAAATATCTTTCTGAAAGTAGGTATATCAGAAATCAAGTAAAGTCAATGAGAAAAAAATTAGAACTCAATATCTAAAAATTAAATATTTATTTAAATCGTATAATGGCTAGTCTCGCAGAACAAAGAGCTCTGATTGTAGTGCTCAGTGAGGAAGGCTATGGCATTCGAGAAATATCACGAGTGTTAAATATAAGTCGGAACACAGTGAAAACATGGATCAGACGGCTCGCTGAAGAGGGCATTCTTGAAGATAGACGACAACATAATCATGACGTTCATCGAATAACAAACCAACAAACCACGGATATGCAACACCATTTTCTCGTACCCAATATTTTGTGGCACGTTACGACGTTTGTTTACAAACCATAAGAAATCATTTACACTGTATTGGACTGCATTACCGACATTATGCTAAGAAAGTACACTTAACGAATGCACACAATACTGCAAGATGAAATTTTGCACGTAATTATTTAGACTTTGACTGGACTAATACCATATTTTCAGATGAAAAATCATTTAAATCTTCTCAACATGGTCGCTTAACTTTGTGGCGTTATAACAATACGCGATACACAGAGGATCACGTAGTGCTTTTTCAATTATCTGGTCGAATTTCAGCTAACATGTTTGCCTGGATGGGTACTGGAGGTATAGGTGAACTTGTCCAAATTTCTCCTCGTCAAAACGCATTAAACTATGTCGATTCGTTGGAAGAATTACTTACCGACAGTGCGAATTGTGTACCCACTTAAAGAAGTCTCTGTATTCTCCTACGTTCGCGACACATGTCGAGTACATACCGCCAGAATCGTCTCGAATTGGTTTAGCCAGCATGAAGATGAAATTACTCTCATTCCGTGGCCGTCTAGGTCACCAGACCTCAACCCAATAGAAAATTTGTGGGCTTTGATAGTTCAAATGTAGGAAAACAGAAACGAGAGGACAAAGGAAGCAATTGAGCAGCACTGTAATGAAATTTGGAATTACATGAGGGGAACCGACAACTGCAATTATCTAATCGGGTCGATGCGTAATCGACTATTAGACGTCATTGAAAACAATGGTGCTCATACCCGGTTTTAGGTTTAAGTAAGGTAAAGTGGGTGCCATTTCTAACTTTGGAATAAAACCAATTAATAAAATTAACAAAAAAGTTAATATTTTTAATTTCTTCCACATTAATGTTGTTAATGTTTTATTTTCTTGTGTATTTCTGCTACCTAACATATAACAATAATCCTAATATCAAAGGTTGCTTATACAAAGGTTTGGCCTGTGTCACCTTTGGCTTGTCGATTTATGGCTGGTTCCGATATCTTACTATTCACTTCCCTGCGTTACCGTACGTTGAATTTTGACATTACTTGTATAGAGATTACGTCAAATTTTAACCGTTAGTAAGGCAAATAAACGGTCGGTAAGATATAGGAACCGGCCCTTAATCCAATATACTTAATGACAAAGATAGTAATAGCACGTTATAGCATTTATCAGATGTTACACACGAGTATAGTTGAGTCTCTCCGATCTGTTTAATACAACGTAGTCAGTAACTGTCAATGTCTAATAAAATGATAACAACTTCGTTACCAAGGAAATGTATGTTCAGGCGAATTTCAACCTAATTGTATTTGACAACTATAGGAAAATGACCTTATGGTGGATCATGTTTCAATTGGTCTGATAATACTTTAAAAACTTCGTTTAAAAAAACCGACTTCAAAAACTAAAAAATATAAAATAACTTTTTCTAAAGCTATTTTTAATTGTAATATCTTATTTTTAATATATATTATCTAAAACATCTTAAAGTCGGTGCTTAGTAATTTTCAAAATACACAATACTTTATGTTTTACTTCTTATTTTTTAAAGTTAAAAAGATCTTCTAAAGTCAATGTTTATGAGGTCACTTTGTGTACGAACGTACACGTTCATACACAAAACGCTGCGACCTTTTGTAAGAAGATAAAAATTATTTCAATTTACTGTCATCTATCCTAATCCTTTTAAGGCAATCATATAAAAAATATGAAACAAGTAAGAATAAGTTGTATTCTTCTTAAACGAAACTACTAAGAGTTGGTTTTCAATAATACTGGCCCTTGTGTGACATGGCTGTTGAGAAACGACAAAGTCTGCTCCACAAAAGAAGTCCCACGAAGGAACTAAAAGTAGGAGCTCGGCTATTTGATAGAATTTTGTTCGTAAAGTAGCAAGGACACAAATTTAAAGCTTTAAATTATGGAATATTTTGTATTTATTATTAACGCCGGAAAAATGCATCTAATGGCAATGGATACATATTTTTTTATGTGGCGTTCGGTATCGAAACTAGGGCCATGGGCTCCCGAAGCCTAGGTTTTATCGAGATGTATCATCTCGTTTAATAGAAGTCTCAGGTGACCAAAAGGCTGGCCTGTATTTGGGGTATCGCATCGGTGTTGCCATCCAGGTCGAATATGCAGCCAGCGTATTGGGCACTTTCTCGACCAACAGCGATTTGGGACTTATATATTATTTGTAAAAAAAATATTAGGAAATTGTTGTGTTAGATTATAATACAATTAAGATTATTCAGTAATCACTTACATGATAGATCGATTTACAAATTAGCAAGTAATTACTTCGGCAGGATTAAGTACGGAGATTGCAGCGCCGCGTCTGTGAGACATCTTTTGTGGCGCGGGCTATATATATATCTATATATAGCGGTTATTATATATTAGAGTAGACGGATCAATCAAATTGAATAAATTTGGTTTAAAGGCACAGAACTGTGTAAGAAGACGATGATATTCGATAAATAGATCAATTTGGTTAATTCATCCAAACTTAAAGACAGAAGTGAACCATCTAATGTTAGGATTACTTACACATCTTTCATTCATCGACATGGCAGGTTTGACACATCGGTTATCTCGATGTGCAGGTTGCATCACGATGTTTTCCTTCACCGTTGTTAGCACGTGGTAATTGTAACAATATGCACATTACGTCAGAAAACTGCCCAAGCGGTGCATGCTTTCCAGCCAGGATTCGAACCCGCGCCCTTAGAGTTTGGGACGCGTGCACTACGCATTACGCTACCACGACTTCAATGGGACTCATTTCATTTTGGCAATAGGACACGGAAACTCGTAAAAAGAGAAGTAGAATCAACAGGAACCTAAGACTCTAGACAAGAAGCAAGAACAATTTCACCGAAAATACAAATTCTCGATAAATAGAAAAAAATACGCGGGAAATACCAAGCATTCATAATTAAATTTGGAACACGTCATTCCCTCAACCATATAAGGGATTTTAACATAGGGTTGCTCTATATACCGTAATGACACAGGTGGGCAGGTTCAAAGGTGACCAATGACGGCGGTCGGAAATAGGCAACCAAGTGAAACGTTTCCGGTCATTTCGCCCTTTTTATTTTTTTAATTATTACACATTTCCGCCAGGTGTGTTGGGGTAGGTTATGTTTTTAATTTTATTTCGGCTGTGATTTTATCACACAATTTACTCACGGTATTAAATAATATACAAAAGAGTTTTTTTACCGGGAACCACATCACTACCAGAAGAAAGCTTGCCCAAGAGGCTGGCTGCATTGCCATGCTGAATGGCAATGCTAATTCGCTGTACGAATATCCAGCATCTAGTCAAGGGTATTAAAGAGATTTTTGATTGGTTTTTTTTTAACTCGAACTCAATAGATAAATATTCTTATTGTATTCCCAGCTAAGCAAGTTGCGCCTGTGTTATGGATAATATACAATAGAACACTATAGGGCCGATCCAGATACCCAGACCACAGCAAAGAACGGAAAGTTCATTTACAAGACTTACTAATGACTTGGAGGGAACTTCCCGCCCAGGATTTTCCTCTGCGCTACATCATAGGGTCATTTATGAAGGGCGTTACAAATTTCTTCGAGGCCGACAACGTGTTGGCAGTACCTTAGGTGTTGCAAACGTCCATAGGCAGCTGTGCCACTTTACAACGGAGTACAGCAGACAGGCTGTTTGCCCAACTACGATGAAAAATAGTTACCGTCGCGTATGAAAATCTGCAACACTAAAGGTTCTACTAATGTTTTTTCTGTTTTATTGCTGGAGTACATCAGACAGGCTGATGGCCCAACTGTGATGGAAAGTGGTTACCGTCGCCTATAAACATATGCAACACTGGGTATTACCAATGTGCTGCCGTACTCTTAGTCTCTCCTACTCTAGACCAGAGGTGGTAGCCATCCAGACGGGCAAATACACTACCACCTGGCGGTGGGTTATTTTGTCGCCTCTTACGACAGGCCGCCTGGCCGCAGGAATTTGTATTCTTCCTCCGTTCCTGCACGGATAGTGTGCAGCCGGACTCGTAGATGGGACTGGGAACTGGCTACTAATGCCGGAACACAACTCAAGGTTGTTATGGCGGCATGCTCTAGATCAGGGGTGATAGTCATCCAGGCGGGCAAATGCCCTACCACCTGACTATGAATTGTTTTGGCGCCTCTTACGACAGGCTGCCTAGCCGCAGGAATTAGTATTCTTTCTCCGTTCCGGATAAGTCCAGGAACGGTGCACCTATTCCTAAGTTTCCATAATTGTATAGATTAATATCACTTTGGACAAAGTCTGTCTGCTTCACACAATACAAATAACTCTGCGGCACAAATAACGAAATCCTATCATTCCGACCACACTTCACCCCGCTCTGTTTTCCACTAAATTGGTGCCTGTGATTAATTTGTTTAACTCCCCTTCTAATTTGTCATTGCCAAACGTAACTTGAACTCCTCCATCCCCTTCGAACAGTATTACCACCTCCAAAAAGGAGATAGATAGTGGATACGAGATGAGGTCATCTTTCATTGGACTTTGTGTACATCAGAATTGCTTGTTTAGTTAGTTTACATCGGCTTGGTAAATAGACAGATTCCTTGTAATATGAGTCAGTGACGATTTGTACAAATGAGTACTTGTGATTGGTTGAATTAATTCATTTATAAGATGAGTGCTCCAAATATAAACTCCCTACCGGAAATTTACTAAATTTCAGTAATACCATGCTAACACTAAAAAGTTGATACCAGTGATACCAGTAAATAATAATAAGCAAACAAACACACAAATTAAGTAAGTTACGCTTGTGTTATGGGTAATATAAAACAGACTCCTCTGGGGCCGAACCCAGACCACAGTAAACAACGGAAAATTCGTTTCCGAAATTTACCACGCCAGGAAGGAACCCGGAGCCTCTGTACTGCAGTGGGTAGGCCGGTAAAGGCTTAGGCCGCTCAACTACAGAGACCGTCAGAAAGAAAAAGATGAAATGACTTATTACTATCATGCGATTTGCACAGATTCGTATGTTAATGCTTAAAATTTGAATTGAAATCCAGTTGACTGTTTTGGGTTCTTTTCATGATAAACTTTCAGACTTAATGATCGACAAATCTTTAGAATGATTGGATATTGTATAAACAATATAAACAAACTTTAATTACATAGATGCCATAGTGAATGCTTGGTGCTGGTAGACCAAGATGTACAGTGTACACTCCATGATCAGTGTACGGTACAGGTGATGTACTCAATGAAACAGCCCTTAAATTTGGACTGTAGTTATTATAGGCGCTTGCAACAGCAATAGGTATGATTAGCACTACTGTACTAATCAGCATATTCAATTCAGTCAACACAAGTTAGCACTAGAACCTGGATGTTCCTCTGAACACTGATAGCACTAATTGTATAATTTCATCGATCAATACTAGTTGCACTAATCAAACACACTGGTATTCACAAGATCCACGAAAGTCACGCTAGAGTCCAAATGGCTGTAGAGTTTTCCGAATGCTTTCTGCTTATTCCTGGTCTTCCTTTTCTTCTCTTGTGTGTATAACTTAATTCGGAAACTGGTTGTATACTTGACTAACTGACAATTGACCATTGACCATGCCGGTGGCTTGCACCGCACTCGCCAATGTACTACTTTTAAGCAGACGCTTAGCTGCTAATCGAGCGAGCTACATATCCGCGGTAAGCGGGGCATGGGGGTATTAGAGTTCCGGAGGAGAGGTCAGGGAGGTGAGGGAGTTGAGGGAGAATTCAGACGTAGAGTAAGTTCAGGTGAAGAGAACTTCAAATAAACGTGCATGTATGAAGAGGTTAATGAAAGTAGATAAAACGAGAGGTATTTATCAGCATCGTCGCAATAAAAGATCCATCGTCTCGACCTATCGCTATAGGAAAAAGGTATCCCTATTAATATTATAAATGCGAAAGTAACTGTCTGTCTGTCTGTCTGTCCGTCTGTCTGTTCCGTTTTCACAGAAAAACTACTGGACCGATGGGATACTTTTATCCCGAAAATGGGATAGTTTCTGGGATAAAAATATATTTGTCTCTCTGCTTGTTATTCTTTTACGGCAAAGCTACTGTACCGATTTGGCTAAAAATCGGTATGTATGTAATTTTAATACCGAGGGTGGACAAGTAATACTTTTTATCCCGAAAAATGAGGCAGTTTCTGGAATGAAAATATATTTGTCTCTCTGTTTGTTATTCTTTTACGGAAAAGCTATTTTACCGATTTAGCTAAAAATCGGTGTATATATAATTTTAATACTGAGGGTGGACAGGGGATACTTTTTATCCCGAATAATGGGATAGAATTTGGGATAGATTAATGTAAGGATTATCCTAAAAAGTAGGATAGGTTTTTTGTGATTTCCCATTTTCGTCATTTTAGTCATTTCTGTAATTTTGGTCATATTTGTCCTTTTTGGCCGATTTGTCCTTTTTGTCCGATTTGTCCTTATTGCTCGAATTGTCCAATTTGTCCGATTGGTCCGATTTGTCCGATTTGTCCGAATTGTCCAATTTGTCCTTTTTGTTATAATAATAAATAACAAAAGTGACAATAGTCACTTTTGTTATTTATGTAGTTTTCATAGACCGGGGGGCATAGATAAATAAAACTAGGACGGTTTGAAATAGAGCATGGAAGTTTGGATGAGACCAATCATTTCTCAAGTTTATAGATTTACCGTCTATAAAAAATGCGATAGTAACTCGATTTGACTTTCTGTTAAGCTTTCGTGGAAGAACTGCTAGGAGTACCGGATCGGTTTTGCTGTAATTTTGTTTAAACGTAGTTTTAATACCGAAAATGGACATTGATATTTTTCATGACGGGAGATGGGATAGTTTGCGATATAAAATGAAATTAAATTTCCGGGTGCAAATAGCACTAACATAAAAAATTTGTACAATGTAACCTGTATTAACGTCTGCTCTTTACACAAGAAGCACGCACTAGAGGTTAAACTCTAGTGATAATATAATACACGTATAAATAACAGTGTTTACTTAAATATTGGCACTTGTTTTCAAATCACAGTAATTTTTTTCTGAACACAGTGATGTAACAATGAACAACACATATAGGTGTATTTGTAAACCTAAAAACAGTGCTATTGAAGATGATATCTGAATAGATAAAAACACTTCAAAGTTCTTTCAGATCCGTACAGTAAGTGCTCATAAATTTCCAATAGTACACACGGCACTGATAAACAAATTAGTAGTGATAACGCGGCGGCTGCACACCCATCATATATCATTACAGATAAGGAAACTTAAGAGAGATAGGTCACGATAAAGGGAGAACTTATACTATTCATAAAAGATTCGCAGAAGAGCACCTTTGACCCAATTTTTATTGCTATAAAAACTTGAGTAAGTATAATCAATATAAAGAAGAAAAAACATGCGTAAGGCTCGCCGAATTTGTAGTTTAATTTCTCTTCCAAGTGTTTTATAGCCTGGCACAATGACACAGTTTCTGATATATTATTATTATCTATTAAACTCGTTCTTGTTATATATAATACTATTATTAAATTCTATTGATTCATGGCCAGTTCCTATATTTTACTATTCATTCATATATCATTCACTTGCTATCGATTAAAACTAATTAAAATTAGAATAAAAACTAACATAAGTTGCATTGGGCTTGTTCAAAGAGTGAACCTCTAAAATAATGTCTTGCATTTTTCCGTCCAGTAAAAAAGATAAAGTGCCTCGAATATACTTATAATATTACACAAGGAAGCAACAGATGGAATATCATAAATCAAGTGCTCATATCTACTAACTAGGCGTAGGTCTACGTGATGATAATGTCACAATTGCATATAACTAAATTGATTGTATATTGTAAGATTTTAATAAAAAATTGGTATTGAAATAAAGCTAAATAAAATGGCTTAAACAGAATTCGTTTCGAAAGAATTCGATTAAAAAGCATTATTAAAATACAAAAATCATTTTATGGTTGTAATTTTTTTACCTTTATCATTAAAGATATCACTGATGATTATTTTTATGATATATTATTTACTTACACGAGTAGTAAGTTTCTCTTATTAAGAGTATTAAGTTCGATCACGAGATCACAAAATTTTATCTATCGATATTGTTACAAGGACTACGAGTATATGCGAAAAATATGCGCTTGGCCTAACGCATCTTCAAGCGTTAAAGATCTCTCTTCTAAATATATCAGCCATTTCACTGCCATACTTTGGGGCATACGATGATGTCTATGAATACTTTATTCTTTAATCTGTAAATTAATTTTATCATTTAGATATCTTTTACTGAAAATTTTACCTTGAAATATTTTTAATACGATTTTTATTAAAGAAGATACCTGTTTTGAAATTTTTAGGGTAACATTAAGACAACCTTTAAGAATATTAACTACAATAAAGAAATAGTGGTCTTATCCGTTACAGAATCTTACTTCAGACAACCTTATGGTTTCGAAATATTTTTACTTAATAAAATATTTTAAAAGGAAAAGCAAGAAAAAACAGTACTTCCTTGGTGATTTTCATATTATAAAGTATGCATACTACATGCCCAAACATTTAATACTGTCTTCTATCAGGCGATAGTAATAATTTGATGTAGAGGACTCAAAAATGGGTGTAGTTAATATAAAACTAACTATTATGAGATATTGATTACTAAAAGATTAAATATCAAACTTTAACATTTCTTATTTATTAACTAGCTTTGCCCGCGACTTCGTCCGCGTGGAATATTTTTTCGCGAAAACCTAATAAAACAGTAGCCTAAGTTACTCGTTACTCGTTACAACATTAGGTATCTGCGAGTGAAGTACCGTCAAAATCAAACCAGCCGTTTCAGAGATTAGCAGGTATATCCAGAGACAGACAGACGGACAAAAGTTTTAAATATTTAATTTTGATATAAGTACCGTATATACTTTCATATGCATTTAGTAAAACGCTGTGATTTTGACATTACAAACAGACACTTCAATTTTTTTAATTTATTTATGTATGTATAGATATCGAAAATATGATCTCACAAGTTATTTAATTAAGTACGTATTCTAACTATTTGACCGCAATAAATTTTCAATGTTGCATGCAAATTATACATAATTGTTATGATGACAATGTCTAGCCTGGGGTATTTCATAAGGCCGGGGCACGGTTGGATCAGAATGGTGGACTATTGTTCATTGAGTTATGGCCAGTGGCCAGCGCTAGCGGGTAATAGAGGTCAGAGAGAAATTTCGATGAAAGGTATTCTGTGAAATGACTAGTTTGTCTTGTTACGATACTATGATCATAATCATACCCATAAATACATGTGAATCTGGTCACCCTAAACCATAGATGTGCAAATGAGTTGTTAGTACTATATATGCATAGCTTTAGGCAGGAACCGATTATTAAAGAGTTTGGTATGAATGAAGATAAAATCGTTTAATCCCAGGATAACCAATAATGCCCGCGTAATGTAGATTCAAATGTTACGTATGCAAAGTTATTTAGAAAATCCTAGTATATACAGATAACAGATATAAAGATGACACATTATTCATTCAAAGATTTCTTTTGTTAACTAACTTTAATTAAATATGCACTAAATATGAAAATACAGTTATTTATTTTAAAATGAAAACTCACACTAAATAAGTAAATTTAAAATCATGGTACGACCACCGCACCGCTTCCAAAGCAATTTTAGATACTAAGTATTAAAGGACAAGAAGCGGCATACATAGGTACCAAAATATTTCAATACATCGGCAAAGTGAGCACAAAAGCGAAATTAAAAATCGATTACTTATACTGTTTCCAGGCGTTTATTTTACTTTTGACGTTTGCACGTCTATCGAGTTACATATTTCTTGACAATAAAGCCCGCATGAAACAAATGACACAATTTTCGTATTTTATTGTTGTGCGTGACGGAATAATAATGTTCTGTGAGTCATTTAGCGCACAGACTATTAAACCATCGACACTATAAGTAAATAATCGAATGTAATCGATTTGAAAATAAGTTCAAGCTGATTCTAGGAAATTCGGTCCACGCGGCCGGGCAGATATATTGCATCTGTGCAGTATAAATCAATGCCCTGATTGAGGGACGGACAGTCGAGCGATAACCACGAGCGAAGCAAGACTTGTGTACATTCGGTAATCTATTTAGTGACGGACTTTGCGCGTGTTATTGAATCGTGCATTACGTTTGGACTTGTTGTATCCGGTTATATTTTTACCTATGTTATACGTGTTTGTATAGTTCTAATAAACTCTATAATAATTCCAACGACATTTTAATTCGAGTCCTGCAACTCGTAACAGTATTTTATAGCAAAAATATATAGATAAGTTAGATTGATTAAAACTTATTTATAAATGAAGTCGATTTTTATACATATTATCATTATCCGTGCAGTAATAGAGATAGAATACAATTTCCTGCGTTGGAGCGGCCTGTCGTAAGAGGCGACAAAACAACCCACATTTAGATGGTAGGGCATTTGTCCGTCTGAATGGCTACCACCCCTGGTCTAGGTCTTGAGTATGCTGCCATAACAACTTGGGCTGTGTTACGGCATTAGTAGCCAAGTTCCAGAATCCCTTAAGAGAACAGCAGCGCATTTGTAGCACCTTTGGTGTTCTAAATGTCTATAGGCGATGGTAACAGCTTCCCATCAGGTGGGTCGTCTGCCTGTCTACTGAACTCGTGCAATAAAAAAAATAACAAATCGAGTCGGTAACGCATAAGGACATTACTAATTTATCCGTCCTCGAGCTGTCAAAAGTAAAATAAATGCTTGGAAAAGGTTATAACCAGTCATTATTCTAACGTTTTACTTGTGTAGTATAGATTATAGTGATACTTAATTGATACAAAGTTCACGATAAAATCTTATAGTTACGATAAGACAAACAAAAAGATTTTTTTGTGAATATACAATTTTGTTAATATTTCAAATTATAAATTAATTAGAAGATGATTATCAATGTGATATATTTATCAATAAGTTTCCTCTTTTGAAAAATATAATACTATAATGATCAGGCAATTGATTCGTTGGCCAGTCTATAATACATTGTCCGTGACTTGTTAACGGTCGGTCATCTGTGGTTCAAATTGGCCCCGATTGGACCGTCTAATTGTTTGAAATATATATTGCCTGTAAGGAATAGCCTATTGTCTCGTGGTATATCCTAGCTATGCAAATATTGTACTGTAGATTTGAATATCATATAGCCCTAGCTTCAGTTTTGATAACATTAGTTTATAGTCTTGTGTTTTTATTTAATCATTGTTCAGTATCTTAAAGTTAAATAAATATTGAAACATAGGTGAGGACTTTTTACTTAACTTATTGTATATTAGTAACTACTGCAGCTACTGGTCATGGCAATTTTAGCAAGCATCTTTTAAAACAGATGTCATGGACCTCCAGGTGGCTTGCCGAGAGGTAGAAGCAACAGTCGCCCACATCCTACTGAAGTGTTTGTTTTTGTTATAGTCTTTCAGGTCTTGTTCATAACAAAATAGTTTTAGGAAGACGATACAACTAGGCACAAGATCTCTTAAGACGAATAAAGAAAACTCTACCTAAAGGAGTCTCTTCTTAACGAGTAATAAATCACTTTCGTAAAAATTGCAGTCAAATGCTAGAGATATGTTCTTCGCAAAATACGAGAGTACCTATAGGATACATAATTTTTAAAAAAGTAGAAAAAACTACGGCAAAATCCTAGATAAACAACAGCTTGACAAATTGATGAACAATTATCATTCATGAAGACTGAATTACAAATCATTATTTTATCTGATCTCATGAGTTGAAACCACTCATCGCACGTTTGCTCATACATTTTGAAGAGCCACAATTGCTGTAATCATAACTGTTGATTGTCTTTAATAGATTCAAAACATTCTGTCTCTTTCACACGTGCTATGGTTTGCGTCTGTGCGAGTGAGAAATGAAGATTGCAATGTAAGCGCCAGCGCATTGTCAGGATCGTTCGCGGGTGATTTACGCGCTCATTTGTAAATAATGAAGGCGCCACTCATTGTCATGGAAGGCCCATTGACGACGACCTAACCACACCAGCAATGGGTCAGGGTTGGCACAGATTCTCGCAATGCTCCATAGTTAAAGACTTCTATTTTTTTATTGCGAAGTCGGCAAACAAGCAGACGGCCCAGTTCATGAAAAATAGTTACCATGACCTATAAACGTTTGCAACATCAGGAGTGTAGCCAACATGCTGCCAGCCTTTAGAATGCGATAAGAGTGATGAAGTAAAGGAAATGGGATAGTGGGATCAAACAGCAGGATTGTGATGAGGAGACTAGCATACGAGAATTGGATAGAGGAAGAAGGAAATCCTCCATCGGAACTCCCACTCGGCGTTCGAAACTTGATTATTAGCTGAAGGCTATCCGTTTCACGCCGATATTCTGTAACAACGTGGTATCACACCGAACGAGCCAGTTCAGTAAGCCGTAATTTTGACAATCATTCTAGCATGACTCTAACATGTCAAAAAAATTCATTTTCTCTAGTATTCCTTGATACATTCATTATGTATCACAGATACATTGATGTATGAACGTAAACACTTTAATTGTTCTTCAGCCAATAAATATCTACTGCTGTACGCCTCCTAATACTTACTCCCCATAGATCGGTCCTTCAGTCTCCTCTTCAAGATACGGCCCGTTACCATGCTCTAGTTAGTCCACCAGGTTGGAGGACAACCTACTACGTTTATCAAGACCCAGACTCCGCTCCTGAGTCGTATGCTCTATCTGCCATCGGGTCTACAACAGACGTGAGTGGTTCACTGTTTTACGTAATAATTTTATGAGCTACATCGGATAGCTTCTACTTTTACTGTTCACTACAAGTTAATACTAAGACCTTAAAATCTTAATACAATATTATAAGTTGAACCAATTGAACAGAAAATGGCTGTATCACTTAAAACTATCTCTTCCAGGAAATTGTTTAGAAATAAAAAAATAGCATATTGTTATAACCTAGGCCCCGAAAAAACAAATTCCACGTACAAATATGTAAAAGCACATTTTATTACCTGTCTGCATTTGAACTAATTGTAATGCTTTTATGATCGTCTTCTTTTGTTTACTTATTTATTGGCACACGTTTCTAGTATTGTAGAGAACAGCCTATTGTTCTATTGTACTTGTTTACAGCCGCTTGCAGGCATCATTAGCCAGATATTACGAATTAAATACAAGCTGATTCTAGGAAATTATGTCGACGATACGATACGGGCACATTTGAGAGAAGGAGTCAGTTGAGCGAGAACCACGATCAAGGCGTGACGTGTGTACATTCGGGAATCTAAAAGTGACGGACTTTGCGCGTTTTATTGAATAACGATCTTCTGCATTACGTTTGGATTTGTTGCGTTCGGTTCAAATCAAATCAAATTTATTTTATAGGTTATGTTTGTACCTGTGTTATACATGTTTGTCTAGTTCTAATAAACTCTATAATAATTCTAACGGCATTTTAATTCGAGTCCCGCTAACTCGTAACAATATTATACCTGTATTTTATCATATCATGCCTTAAGAGGTGCAAACTCATCGATTCGAATATTAGTCATTGAAAAAGACTTGAGGTTGAGAATCTTAGACATAATAACTTCTTAAACTACATTCAAAACGGTATTGATTTATTTGAGCTTTCCATTCCTACGGTACGGGGCATTTTAGACTTTTTACTAAAACTACCAATGTGGCGATATGAGGCCTATAGAACCCTTGACGTTTTAAAACCAAAATCCTTTTTTGGCTTATATATAAAATAATTTATGGATTTTTGTTTTATGTTCTGCGGTACTAGTTCAAGGTAACCCCGTATCAAGGTACTTATATGGAATTCTGGTTTAATAGAACTCTTAGATATATATTCATCTTTTTTATACTTTGAACCAAATTACGCCCTTCGCATCATAGAGAAGTCAATAGTTTTCTTAGTTATAGCAGAAGTGAGACTTAGACACCGTTTCACAGTGAACGTGTTATAATGTGTCTTCGACTAAATAAAATTTCTCTTACTTCCAAATTGCCTTTAACCGACGTTAGCCGGTGAACCCTATGCTAAGGCCAATTACTTAAGGCCTAACATTCGTGGCCGAGTACACCTGCCATTATGTCAACGCACCCCACAACACTATTCACTGAAGACTCGAGCTAAATGCAGCACTTTGCACAATTAGCAAGCAATTTACTAACAATCTGCTATGATGTCTTCATGAAAATGAATTTATTCTATTTTTCGATGAATCAGTTTAATGTTTCATGTCTGTCATGGCTGGTCTTGTACGAGAATAACATGATAGTTTAATAAATCTATCATTACAAATTTGACTCAACAACTGTACGTAGATGGTTTGCTAATTTTTATAAATTTAAAGCGATGATACCCAAAGTAGTAGATCTCCAGAAGTGTATTACAATTTATAATGGCTCTATATATGACAGCCAAAAATATTGAATTATTGATAAGGTACCAAGACGACATATCATTCTGATTTGCATGAATAGTATCATTCACATACAAATACAGTACTTCTTGTGTAGTCGATGATATTCAAAGTGGTTTATATCGACTCCGTGGAGTCTACAGTCAGTTAGAAATGAAATAACTCATCGTGCTAACTATCGAAACACATCTACAATTAATAAATTGGCAAAAATCATTGAAAAGCAACAACTTGGCAAATGGTCTACAAAAATATATTTGGGAACCGCTAGTTTAAATTGATGAGTTAAAATTTAAGTTCTGACTAATGATAGTCATATAAGATAATTCTAAGAGCAAAATCATGACTCCCAATCTAACACAACTATTAATTTAGATAAGTATTAATCTAATTCCTAATCGACACTGTAAACGTTGACCTTTGCCTCATAAGAACACAAGACAAATTCTCACTTCACCTATATGTCCAATACACGATAAGTATCAAAACCCATCAAGCCAACAACACCTAAGTACACCATTCACGTCAAATTACTTCTAAAGCGCCAACATTCAAATAAATTCGACAGATAAACAACCAAATAAAACGTTTACATTACTACCGAGATTAGTATTGTGATAAAAGATCTCCCTCGTTTTAAAAAAAACCTACAAATCGTCAAATAGGTATTCTCGGGACGTCTTAAAACGATTATGGCGCGGTGTACGGAGGTGCTAAGGGGAATGCTACACGTAAACCGCATTAGATATGTTAAATCCGGGCCCGTTGGGCGGTAAGGGGGTGTCATGGTGATATTTTTATTCGTATCGCTTACTTTCGTGATTATTGTCGGGCGCCATTTGCATTACACTTCGAATGTGTAGCTGGATTGAGTGGTTTTGATATTTTAGAATAAAATTATATTTGAACTAGGAAATAGCCATGTTGTATTGCAATGATTCTTTAATTTCTTTCTCGTTATGTTTTTTTAATTTCATATGATACGTATGTCATTTGTTTATTGTACGTTATGGCTATGTTTCAGCTTAATACAATACATTTCAGATATATATAAAAATTTTGAAGAAAAGCAGGCAAAACTTATGTTTTGTACTATTTATATATTTAATTGTGTATTGTGAGAAGTTCGGTGCAGTTCACAGATAGCTAATTCCAACAAAACATATTAAATATACGGTCTGTTCGTTTTTTCTCTTTCATCGCCCACTCGTACACAAAACAAATCATTAAAATTGGTTCAGGAGATTAGGAGGATCCTAGAACCCGATCCCAGTGTCACCTACCGGATCCAATTGTAAATCTAAATAATCCGGGGACCCACTCAAAAATACACAAAATAATTCATCAAAATTGGTAAAGTTGTTCTCAAATTTTGCGCGTACATACATTTCTATAATACGTATAAATATATTATAAAAATAAAATGTAATTTGATTATATATATATATATATATATATATATATATATATATATATATCTATATACATATATAGATATAGATACATATAGATTATAGATCACTATTATATATATATATATATGTAGATTATAGATCACTATTTATCTTACTGCGACAAAAGAGTCTGAATAAGAAATCTGAAAGTTTGTCAAATTACATTTTGTTTTACAGTAGAAGATTTCAACAAAAAAAAGCACAACATTCCAAAGAGTCGTGCCATTAAATTGTTAAAGATTGTTAACCTTGTTTCAGTTAAAATAAACATAAAAACCAGTACCGTAAAATATAGTATAACATTTACTTTTTATTCGAAATCATCGTATTAAGTACCAAAAAATATAAAGTATCGATTAAAACAGACATAAAAAACACATACCTTGCATCGTATTAAATACCATTAAATAAACATCAAGTATTAATTCACTAAATCCAAACATACCGGTGACATTTCCATTTTTCCCGCCGTGGGCACAGAAAAATCGCGCCGCATAGCCAAGTCAACGAGCCTGTTACGAATGTAGGAAGTGACTTTTTTATTCAGTTTATATTTATACGGAACCCTCCGCTGTCAGTCTTCATTGTTAACTTACCACTCTTTTACTTAAGCCACTTACTTTAGACGATTTCTTTCTTATTTTAACTTTTTATTCTATTTTTTTTATAGCATTTTTTTAGCTTAGTGACGCGTTCTCAGTGAAACATAACTTTAATTATTTTGAGTACGTTCAAATTATTAAAATCTTCACACTTTGTTATTATATCATACTTATGTTTAATAACAGCCCATAAATGTCTTAATTCTGTGCTCGGACCTCCCATTTATAAAGAAACGGATGGTAGGTAAATTATACCCGTCAGACTTGTCCAAAGCGGATTGGCGAGTTTGACATATGGGTTATCTCGATGTGAAACTTTCATCACGCTGTATTCCTTCAGTGTCAGCAAGTGGTTATTGAAACAATTTACACATTAGGCAAAATATCTGCCTAAATAGTGCATGCTTTCCGGTCAGGATTCGTAATCGCGCCCTTTAAATTTCGACATGACGCGAATGCGCTAACCACTAAGCTACCATGGACCACCACCTTCAAGCCTTAAATACTCGAAAATACATCAAATGTATTAGATAACATTGTAAATACAAAGGCACCTTTCCATTCCCCTTTTAAAGTCACCATTTGTGTTTTTACAAATCTACAAGCAAGATATTCACAGTTGAGTTGGCGATTCGTTCACAACCGCCTTACCCCTTTGTACATTAGCAGATAAATGTTGTTGCGTCTGTCTTTAATATATTTAAATCAAAGTTGCACTTGACATTGCCTAAATGTGCGAAGCCTACGAAATCATATTATGAGAAACAAGAAATAAAAATTTGGATAAAATCATTGTTATAGTTATCGCCTGATTTTATGGTATTAGCAATGTTTGTCAGAAGAAACACATATTAGCCAATGGACTTGTATCCGGCTAAAGGAGTAAATTTTAAAAAAGGACAAATACTAAAATAGTGAAACAAAAACATCATTTTCTACAATATACCCAGGAGCTTTATTACCAGAAACGAATGAATGTAAGTGTATATAATATGTAAATGTAATTTTTATGCTGGAACTTCATCTGCGTTAGTGTTAAAGTTTTAAGCTGTGGCCGAATGCGTCTTGTTTAAAGCGTTAAAAAATAACGTCGTTAACGCATAACCACATTAGTGTATATACATACACTATCGGTCAATATTTAACGTCATTAAATCTCAATTAACGCAATAAACCCATCGCTTTATCTACGTGAAATGGTCTAAATTTTTATTAGTTTGGTATTAGGTAAATGTGACTTTGTTTTAACAAATTTGAATATATAATTCATGGTGAGCTGCTATATCTTACTAAATGTTCATTTGCCTTCCTACATAAGCAAGTGAAAGAATAGTAAGATATATGAACTGACCATCAATCTACCAAAACCCTAAAATCGGGCTGTGATCGAAAGCGATACAGATCAGAAAAGAGAGGGGCAAAAGAGGCAAAAAGCGGCCGTTTTCGCAGAATCGTATTACGAACATGACAAGTATCAAAATATAGTGGAAGCTTATGCAATATCTTATCTATACTAATATTATAAAGAGGCAAGATTTGTATTTTATATAACTGTAACGAATAAACTCAAAAACTACTGGACCTATTGCAAAAATTCTTTCATCATTTGAATGCTACGTTATCCTTGAGTTACATTGGCTATATTTAATTTAAATAATCGGGTTCTAAACTTTTTTTTGGCAAAACAACGCCTGCCGGACCTCTATTACATATACATCTCGACTCCACTCGTATAACGCGATAAATGTCAATTTCACTAAGCGATTCTCCAAAGGCGCCCCGCTTTAAGCCTTCTTGAATATACTAAAACTGGCCAATGTTTATACTACATACTGAATAAATCCACAAACAGTACGAAACCACATTAAGAAAGTAAAAGAAGACTACTTCCATAAATTAGCAATAAAACTTTTCCAATTTATAACTAAATCGTCGAAGTCATAAAGATTTGTCGTACACCTCAAACATTGTACTCTTTTGTCGCAGGTGTGAATAATTATCTACAAGAACACCAAAAGGGTTGTTTTATGGAATTCTAAAAGAAATAACGCCAAGTCGTAACCTTAATACTCAGGCAATAAGAACTAAATTCCTTAATAAAAATCATCAATAACTTTGCTTGTAAAAGTTCACCAGGGTTTCTTGAACCATGATGTCTTTTTTACTTACCCCTCTGGTGCCAAGTCACAAGGTTTATAAGAGAGCAGGGTAGGTCAAATTAAAATTGTCATGTTTTATTGCGCTCTTAGTAGAAATCTCAAGTTAATGAGTGGAAGTGATGGTGCCCGCAATAATTATATCGCGATTTATGCAGATTATCCTGGTTTGTTAGCTCCAGGAATGTTACTTCACTTTTAATAAAGCGAGATGGATTTTAATGTATTAGTAAAGATAGGAACAATTCGTGATACCACTCTTAATAATTGGAAATAGTGGTCGCCTAGTGGTCGAAATTCGACCATAATTAATTTAAATTATAAGTTTGAACATTATTAAGGTTCTGTTATCAAAGACTATACTTCTATAAACACAGATTTTGCCAAGGTTACACTGTTAATTTGACTTTAAGAATAAACAAAAGAGTATATATGAGTGTGTGTGTCAAATACGTGCTAATGTGTGTAATGTTCTTTTTATTGATTTAATGTATATTTATGCATAATTTTAAAAAATATTACCATTCTGCACTCCTTCTCTATAAACTATAAGTGTGCGAAATTTCATTCTCCTCCGCCCGCGCAACTTTCGTAAAAAGGGGTACCAAGTTTTTGCTTTACATTTTAATATAATGATAATAATGCTGATATTAGATGGATCAACCAAATTTAATCAATTTGATTGAAAGACATACCTAGAAACGTTAAGTTAATAGTGATAGTATATTATAATACTTATACATTAGAAGTAAATAGTAGGTACTTGATATTGAATGTTTTTAACTAAGAATTTTGGATTCATGTTAAAAATCTCAATTGTTCAGTAAAATGTGCCCTTTGAGCAGCCACAAAAAATCCCTCGTTTGATATGAAGACCTGCTTTAATTCTAATAACTGAATTGATGATTTGACGAATATTCAATATATGAACTAAAATTTATCTTAAAGGTATTTTTATTCGACCTTAAAACTCCTTTTAAAAATCTCTGGCGTTCAAATACCACGACAATTTACCACGAAATTGTAGCAAAAAAAAAAACAAATTACTAATTTTCTACCTTAGAAATGTCACAGAGATATAAAACAGACAGTGCTGGTTTTAATATAGTTTACGCCCTTTGCGGCCCGTCGTCTTCAAAGGTCGTGGCCCTTAGCCAAATGTCGCGCCCTTTGCGCTCTGCTGGTCCCATAGGAATATCATAAGCACCACGCGTTTACTCCCACATTGTGAAAGCTACGCATAAAATTTACGATTAATACGGTAGTTTCAAACAAGTACATATTTATTGGTTTAAAATGGAAACAAAATATAACTTACCAGATAACCATCTCTAGTGGCCATCAGACAAGGCTGTATGGTATTAAGTTCCTTTTCCTGTCATTGTGACTAATAAAAAAACAACAACATATTTAGTACATAGGTATTGAAAGTTATAACTGTTTCTTCAAATATTTGGCTTACCATAACATAATACCATTTATACAATTTGTTGGAATCTCCAACATATAGTTTTAATTTATTTGCCGCGGCATAGTACTCTGGCCACCAAATATACTGGATGTTTGAATATAGAACATTGATGTTCTTTAGTTATTTTTAATCTGTATAATAGTTTCCCCCATTAAAATCGTCATACATTACGCACGTGCATTTTTCTTTTATCATATATATAAAAATGAATCGTAGAAATATATGTACGAGCATAACTTGAGAACGACTTTACCGATTTTGATAATATTTGTTTTGTGTGTTTGAATGGGTCCCCGAATATTTTAGTTTCACAATTGGAACCGGTAGGTGGCGCTGAGCTCGGGTTCTAGAATCTTCCTAATCACCTGGCGCGATTTTGGTGATTTTGTTTGAATGGATTCCCGGATGGTTTAGATTCGCAATTAGAACCGGTAGGTGGCACTGAGATCGGGTTGTAGAATCCTCCTAATCACCTGGACCGATTTTGGTGATTTTGTTTTTATGTCATGAAACAAAGTCTTTTAGGAATTCAGAAAATATGGCGGTACGAAGTTCGCCGGGTCAGCTAGTAATTATAATAATTACAGTCCACAACAAATTAATACTTAAAGAAGCGTTTAACACAATTTATTTTCATTACATTTTTCTCTTTGGCACAAGTTTGCTAATCGTTCGATTCAGTAAACTCAGAGGTTGCGGCTTTGATTTCTGGTAGTGTAACTTTCTTATAGCTTATTCCTATATCTTACTATTCATTCACTTTCCCTACCATCGGTTGAATTTTGACAGTACTTGTAAGAAGCTTATGTCAAATTTAAACCGATTCTAAGGCAAATGAACGATCAGTAACATACAAGAACCGGGCCTGAAACAATCTGTAGATCTGTGTCTGGATATCACTAACTTGACTCAAGACACAGTGTATTATAACTTGAGCTTGATACAAATACAATGTTTCTGTTTTTTTACAGAATATACAATAAAAATGACGAGTACAGATAAATTAGGTCGTACTAATCGAATAGAATAGAATATTATTTCGAGTTTTACCGCCATTTTATCGTAAGCGACATTTGGACCTAAGTATATTTTTTTGGAGCAAAAGGTATTTGAGACTATTATATTGTTTTAAGACTTATTTTTAGTTAGATTAGACCCTACAGAATCAAAAAGTGAAAGTTTTAAAATAAAATAATATATAATCTAAAATACCTTTTGCAACAAAAAAATATACTTAGGTCCAAATGTCGCTTACGATAAAATAATTTAAATCTAAAGTCTCCATTTATTGCATAAACTGTCACATACATAAATAAATAAAGAAAGAAAAGATGTTAAAAATTGGTTTGCTACTCGAAAGGGTAAACTCGTTTTTCAATGCTTGAAATGTTGAACTACCTAAACTTGCAAAGTTCCCTTGAATATTAAAGCACTAGACAAACCTTGATGTTTTGACTCTGGTTATTCCAGGCACGGTTCTGGTAGCTGGCGTAACTGCCGCACGGCAAATATGCATCCGTTGACAGCGGATATATATATTTGTGGCTTTTGGTATCGAAACTTTTGAGCCATGGGGCCCAGAAGTTGATAGAAGTCTCACGCGATCAAAATGCTGGCCTGTATTTTGGACAACGCACAAGCGTTGCCATCCAACGTGGTAATGAGGGCAGTATTTTGGGAACGTACCCAACTGACAGTGATTTGGGACCCATTTATTATTATTTTTTACTAACCTGTAGGATATATTATTAATTACCTATATTTTGTTAGAGGTGTTTAATTAATAGATTTTTTAATTAATAAAAGTTCACGACCATTGCATACCACAACAATTGTTATTTTGTCTCACGCAATTTTGAAAATGGAACGTGTGTAATTCGAAATTTAAACTGTCCAATGGCAGTCCCCTCCTTCGATGACGTATGGCACCCACGAGGGTGATCAACCCGGTAGGAGTTGGCAAATTTGAAATTACGTATAAAATACTATTTTTAACCCTTATTTTGATTATTTTAAAGACTATCATTACTAAAGCAACTGTTCCTAATAATTATGTGATAAAGTTACATGACGAATCTCTTTGCTGTCAAGGAGCCATGTAATTATTAATGTTTGCAGTTGCAAACACATTGAAGTTAAATAGTATTACATATATGAAGGTATACATTTGTTTAGAACTAGTTTTGCCAGTGACTTTGTTTACAAGGAATTTGGCTGGAGTATCCCTTGGGAACCCTATCATATCTTGGGATAAAAAAAATACAAGAACACCGTACGTTTTGGCCCGGGATATAATCTGCTGCATTAAGTTACATAAAATCCATCCTGTATTTGTTTTCATGATATGAGTAAAAAACAATTTCGAAAAATGGTTTCCGTTGTATGCAATAATCCCTTACTCAATATTTAATTAATTAATTGAAAAAATCCTCACTCAATCATCATGTCCCTCCAGCTGTCCGTCCATCACAGTCAATTTTCTCAGAAACTACTGTATCTATTTGAATGAAATTTAAATTATGTGTGAGCGCCATACGCCAACTGACGGATGACATAATGTTTTTTTGTATATAGACTTGAGAATTTAAAGAACCAGACAGATAGCGGTTAAAAAAAACAATAATAACGACTCTGTTATTGAAATATATAGGCCATGTTGTTTGTTTTCAAAGTATAGAAAGTGTATGTGTTCCTTATAACTTTTGAAATATGAATTGGAAATTTTTGAAAAATTTCATTCCTTTATGTACACATACATGTACATGCGTGTCCGCTTGCGTAATTATGAAAACGATTATGGGATGTGTTTGATTCTACTAAAATGTACGGTTTCTACAGGTTCAAAATATGAGCGAAGCCACATGGAAGACTCTGCCATCGACATAATTTACTACTTCGATGCAATTACCAAGAGATGTGCAATAATTATAATTAGTGCCGGTAATTGGATGGGTCGTGGACCGCGCTTGTTTGGGGGTCGTAATCCAATAAAATGCGTATGATGGATGGCACCCGCATTTCCATCGCGTGATATACAAGTAATACAGGTCAACGAATTCTTTGTTTAAAAAAACTTACTCTTTATCTATTGCTGCTTTTGATAACTGTTGCCTAGGGTAGATAAAATGTTGCTCTGAAAAACATTAATAATCGGTGTACATACGGAACATAACGGAATTTTTTTTCATAAAAATGTTCATAAAATGGAAACTACTGGGCCAAACTATGTTAAATTTTTAGGAGACCAAATGACAACTATTCCGCATCAAACTAAAAAATAATCACGTAAATCGTGTCATAAATCTCAGCGTAATCGGTGTACATACTTTAAAAAAATACTAATCAAATTGAGAACCTCCTCCTTTTTGAAGTCTAAAAAGAAAAGACTTTAGGCCAATTTAGAGTATAGGTGAAATTAGAAGTTAGACTGTCAAGAGTCTCGCAGATGGGGCGCTAAAATTGCGCAACGTAATGTTAAAAAGATAAAATTACTTTAGAAAGATTCCAATTTAATAATATTATGACATTACTTATTCTTTATATGTAAAATTCTTCTGTTCGTTTATATGTCACTTTTTTATATTGAATAGGTTCGCGTTTGATTGCCATTGAGCCTGATATCAGGTGGAAATGCAGTTTAAGGTGGTGCACGCTTACCTAGAAGATACCTGTTCACGCGAGACTTGAAGACACCTAGATTGTATTTTTCAGGAAAAACGTTAAAAGAGTTCCACTCTTCAGCGCGTCACTGAACTCCTCCTAAACGGTTGGACCGATTTTGATTACATTTTCTGTGTGTGTTCAAGTGTGTCCCAGCACAGTTTAGATTCACAATTGGAGCCGATGGGTGGCGCTGCCACCGGGTCCTAAATTTTATTTTTTTCGGGCAGGACAACGTCTACTAGAACCGTTAGTAAAATAATAATATAATGTAACATTTATGTACATTAAAACATTTGATTGAAACAACATAACAACGTGCCAGGGCTCATATGTATAATTAGTTCCTTTTTTTTTATTATGGGGCTTTTTTCGTAACACGCTTTATCCTGTAGCTGTCAAACTTTAAAATTCGTACATTTTTTTATCAAATCCATAGAGCAGTTCCGTGACAGTTTTTCCGATAAAAGCTCACTGATAGAATAAATTGTGTAATATTCGCACGTATGTGCTACAGAGGGTGTTCGTGTGTGTGGCCTATTGTGCAGCCTTCACGAGACACT
This sequence comes from Dendrolimus houi, assembly GCA_039645545.1. Classification (NCBI taxonomy): domain Eukaryota; kingdom Metazoa; phylum Arthropoda; class Insecta; order Lepidoptera; family Lasiocampidae; genus Dendrolimus; species Dendrolimus houi. Next base: position 5,662,027 of record CM077131.1, read on the forward strand.
AAAGGGGTTTTCGAGTGCGCTTTTCAATTTGACTCAACCCAGGCGAACAGTGAACACCATGGAGTGGAAAACATTATGAAAAAAAGTTTCAATAACAGCGAACGGATTACTTAAGTGTTTCTATATAATGTATATTTAATGTCCTCGTGTCCTGGCATTATATTTAATGTCCTGGTGAAATATCCTTGGAAACACAATATTTTTATATTATTAATTTTATTTTTAAAATTTTAGGGAAATATGTCTATTTTTTACCATAGGTCATAAATCATAACATATGAAACAGTTAATTATTCTTCACAGACAGGAAATATGGCATGTAAATAATTTATTCTAATCTGTATGTAAGTACTCTATTTGGGCCTGCGTGTATTTTAGAATATAATTCATAAGTACATTTATTTATAGGTAAGCTGATGAAAAATGAGATTCATTAAATGGAGGTACATTAACTACAACATGATGCAAAATGAAACTGTCCAAAATAAGACACTCGAGTGCCTTACCTGCCTATTCGTAGGATTTGTCAATTTTAATATTTGAAATGGCGAAATGTATATTTGGATCTGTATAAGAGTAGAATTTAAGTTTAAGTCGAAAAAGGAATAATTTTAAATTTACCGTAAATAGATTTTCAAAGTCACAGATTTTCTTTATTTCGTAGATGTTAACTGTAGCCATTTATCATCAAGCGATGCGTCTTCTCGTTAGCCTACAAGGAAATATAAAAATCAATGTAAAATAAGTCCATAGTTTTCCTCTTCCCAACCAAATCAAGTTCGTAATAGTGAAACTTTTTTTCACAATGGTCCGTTCAAAAACCTCGTACCGCGAACAAAGTGCACAGGAAATGAAACGGAGCATATGTCGATGTGGTCGATGTAATCGGCAACAAAACTATTGTCGAGAAAAACTCTTCTCGTTTCCGAACGGAACACCGCGAGTCACACGCGATGGGAATTTAGAGAAAAAATAGATTTGAAAACAGAAGGAAACACGCCAATGTGCTTTTTCGAATTTTGCACACTACTGATTGCATTGAAATGGAACTCTTAAAAGAGCTAAAAGCGTCATTAAACAGTTCATTCCTGTCTTTCAATTAAAATTTATTAACCAAAGTGATCCATATAAACTTACATTTTAATAATTCAATTTAAGTGAATATATCGCGTCCTTTCAGTTGTATGCTTTTTAACCAAATTGATTCAATTTGGTTGATCCGTTTAATATCAGCATAGCACTACTGAGGTTGGACAAAATAATATTGATTCATTGGTTAATATCAACAGACTTAATTTGAGATGTTCAACCTCAGTAATGTTATGCTATAGACAAAACTGAAAGGTCATGACGGTGTTCAATTAATGATTCAATTTTATGTTTATATAGGTAAATCTCATTGTTTGATTCATTCAAATTGAAAGACAGAAATGAACCGTCTGATATCGGCTTAATGCTGTCTAGTCATTCAGGATCTATGTTTTACTGTACGATTGTTATCTCTACGGCGTCGGTAAAAAATTCTAACCTCCATAACAAACATTTTTTTTTTTCATTGCATGAGTTCAGCAGACAGGCAGAAGGCCCATCTAACGGAAAGCGGTTTAACCATCGCCTTGTGGATTTGTAACAACAAAGTAAACAATGTACTACAGCTCTCTAAAGGAACACTGGAACCTGGCCACTAATATCGGAACACAACTCGAGGTTGTTATGACGGTATACTCTAGACCAGAGGTGGCAGCCATCCAGACAGGCAAATACCCTACCATCTGGCAGTGGGTTATTTTGTCGCCTCTTGCAGTAGGCCGTTTCTTCGTTCCTGCGTGCACGGGTGAAGAATTGTAGGTACGTTTCCTTGCAAAATAAAAACAAAACAAGAAAAGTTTAATTGTCCAGAACATGACTAATTTAAATGTTTACAAATGAGCCTTGGGGCCAACCGTGCCGGTAAGTTTAATGAGAAATAATATGAAAAATTAAAACCGTGTCGCGTCGCCGGCATGTCGCAAGATGAAAAATTAAAAAACTCCCGCCGGAAACGGAAACTCGCCATATTTCGTTGAGAAAACGCAACCGCCTTAATTACTTAGTTTAAAAAACAAACCGACGAATTTATGAGTTTTAATACAATTATATAACGGCACTAATGTACTTAAAAATATACTGATATTGTCGGTAAGACTGAAATATGAGCAATTTTTTCTTCTGTCCATACATTTGTATTTTTCCAGATATTTTGTTATTTTCTTTCATCTTATATAGGTAATATGGGAGGAGATTTGTTTATAAACGTCTCGTTGCAGGACTCGTATGGCGTAATTTCAGGCGGCTTACCGGGTTTCACAGATCAATTTTCAAATTTTCTCAAGACATACTCCTTCATAGTTAATACGTGGTTATTGCATATGCAAATTAGAATAGATAAACAGCCGAAGCAAAGCATTTTCTATAGCAGGGACCTCCATATTTTCCAGTCTTCGGGCCTTACTTAAACATAGTGGGGAGACCACTTAAATTCCAAGGCTCAAAACCATTTTTTACATAAATCACATTAGTATTTATTACAAGTTTTACAACCTTAGTGGAATTCATTTAAATTATTTATTAGTTATTCTTAAGCTATATTTTCTGCGTATTATCATGTCATTAAGCGTTACCTAGTAAGTAAATAACACCGAGTTATTATCAGTCCTTTTCTATAACTTATGACAGCAACAATAAGCCGTTATTTGCCGCGGGCCGCATTTAACCTGTGACCATTAGGAAGCCCTGGCTTTATAGAATTTATACTTACGTCATTAGAATAAGATACGGGTGCCTTAGCCACTGAACCACCGCCGTTTATGCCAGGGTCTTACACTGACAAAACTGTCCGGTTTACTTACTATTAGTTCTTCTTCAACCAATTAATGTCTACTCCTGGACGTAGGTCTCCCGAAGTCTGCGCCACATATCCCGGTCTCTGACCCTCATCCAGCCAATACCGATGACCTACATAAGGTCGGTCCACCGGGTCGGAAGGCGTCCTACGCTACACCTACCGAGACGCGGTCTCCACTCAAGGCACGTTTGCTCCATCACCCGTCGCTCCTGCGACAAACGTGGCCAGCAACTACCATTTCAACTAGCTATTTCGGTTACCTTGGTTCTCTTATAGATATCCACATTTCTAATTCTGTCCATAAGAGAACACCCAACATAGCTGATAGCTCACTGAGCAACTTTAAATTTTTAGACCAGTACCACCATCAGTGTCCACGTCTCGTCTCGGCACCGTATGTCATAATCGGACCAACCGATAGTGGTATAACCATCACGAACAAACCGGCTGGCCTAAATCCCCTGATCGGAGGCGGGCAGCAGCGTCTTCGTTGCGAGTAAGCCGCTACTGAGGTGACCAACTCGCATGCCGAGTATGGTGACTATGGCATTTCCCCCACACGCATCGATACCTTACAGTCTTTTATATTTCTATTGTATCCCGACAAGATCGAATTACATAATAGTGGATAAGTACCACAAAAGGCGGTAGACACAGAGAGTGCGTTAAGTGTACCGCATTCGTACGATAGATGTCGCGAGTGCTCCCGTGACTTCCGGTGAGACAAGACACTACACGCAACCCAGTTACATAATAGGGTTGTCGTTAGCATGTTTCTACTTTTTTACTCAGCTTAAACAAACACCTATTTTATCATCCCATACATATGTATTTTATCACACAAATACGAATGTATATGTAGCTATGTAGTGGGGTTTAAGTAGCCCCGAACGTGTCTCACTTGCAGTCAGGTTAAAGAAAACATAGACTTCTCTGTGGTGCGAAGGGCACAACTTCAATTTGGTTCAGTGTAGAAAAAAGATGAATATATATCTAAGATGCGCTTTTAAGCCCGAGTTCCGTGTTATACCTACCTTGATACGGGGTTACCTTGACCTAGTACCGCACAATACAAAACAAAAATCCATAAATATTTTATATATAAACCAACAAACGATTTTATTATTAAAACGTTACGGGGCCCTATAGACCTCGTGCCGCCACAATGGTAGTTTTAGTACAAATTATAAAAACGTCCCGTACCGCAGGAATGAAAAGAACACATAAATCAATGCCTGTGAAAGTGTTAAACCTTGTCAGTTTTCTAAAATACAGACTCCGAAATTTGGATTCATATCCGCAACTATACCAATCATAAACTATTTATAAAGTCACTATTTATCACAAATCTTCTCGTTTACGCTAACTTTTTTGAAGTGAAACTTCTTTAGAATCGTTGTGATTTGAAAAACTCGATAAAACGAGAAAGCGACTCTGAAAATAAATAAACACAAATCTATAGGACTAAGCCTGCGAGAGAATAAGATAAGGGTTTTACGTTGTGCAGCACAAATTAGAAAGTCAATAGGACCGATGATTAAACATAGGTCCAATTTGGACCGAAATAAAACTGATAATAATATTTTTTTGACTAAAACAGTGAAAAATTGAAAATTAAGAACTTAAGCAAGTTTATTTTGAATTATAATATGATGGGTGTAGGCTAAAGTCATTTTGTTTATATTAATAAAAGTTAGAGAAGAATTATCTGTGAGTATATTCAAATTCAAAAGTTTTTATTCAAAATAAGTTCCACTGGAGAACACTTTTTGAAGGTCATACATATAGGTTAAAATTTAATTTAACTTGCCAGTCTATGTACATCGTTTCGCAACGTGTTATTGCTGTTAAGGAGAAGAAGCGGCAAAAAACTCCCCAGCAACACGTCTAGCTAAAAATTGTTATTCTTTATATTTCTTATTCTATTTATATTTCAGGTTCTTTTTTTTTATACAGAAGTATGTTACAGAATGACTTTAGAAGAATTAATGGAGTTTTAGCAAACAGTGCAATTCAATGAGACAAAAACACAATAAAAGTAAAGAAAAATATTATTATAGTTATAATAAAGACATGACGTACTATTTTTTTTTTTCTATATATTCACTTCTACTGCGTGCTAACTGCACACACAATTTTTGTTTATAAATGTCTATACATAAATTAGCTGCATATCTTTGGCTCTTGAGATTGTTAGCATCACTGACCTAAAGGGAATGTTGAAAAGATTGTGGAATGAGAACAAATTAAGCTAGGAAATATACTTATTTATTATGCTTTAAAAAAATACTCTGAATAATTTTTGTCCGTCGTTACTGTTTGAATATGTAATTAAAAGAACATCCTTCGACAAAGAAGCCATATTATGGCGATTCCATGAGATAAGTTTCATTTGTGGTTAAAATGGATAATCTATTTGGTTAAAATTTAATTAAATAAAGTATTTTGAATTTTTTTGTGCTTGAGACATATTGTAATATTTATTTTCTAAAATTAACATACTTTTAAATTTTATTAAATAGCACTTTTGCAGCGCATCCCTATAACAAAGACATCATTATTGTAATGGATGTCACGGGCTGCAACTCCACAAGTGCTCTTCAAAGTAGTGTTTCTGCTCATCTCTTTTTATTGTTCAAACTGTGAATTGTCAACCTTATGTACTTTACATAAGGCTATTAAACGAGCGCTTATAATTTTGCATTTGTAAAGACTAGATGGTGCGACAATCGCGAGTGCAACACATTAGCGACATCTCTCGGATAGAGTGAGAAAATTACACAGGAATTATAACGTTGAGATGTGATAGAGCTTTTAGCTTTTTCCATTTATGATTTTTGTAAGTTTATAGATACTTTTTAGTAATATCTATAATATTACAAAATTGTAAAAGTGTAGTTTTTTATTTTTTTGTGTTTGTCTTGTCTGTTTGTTTGCGATCCACGTATAAACTACTGGGCTGATTTTGATGTAGTTTTTGCTGACCGATAGCAAATTCCTGGCTTAAGATCTGCGGTACTTTATATCCCGAGAATCCCACGGGAATTTTCTTGAGAGCGGTTTAAAATGGCCCGGTTGAAAAATTCTCTGTCATAAAATCTGTGATACTTTATATTCCGGGAATCCTGCGGGATGTTTCCAGGGAGCGGTTTCAAGATGTTAGGACACGTAAAAATTAGTTTATTCCGTCCAACGTACACGAAGTCGCAGCCAAATCCTAGTTTTATTCTATTCAAGCTGTAAGAGAAAGAAAGTAAGAAATATTTATTTCTAAAAAGCGAATATTATCTTTTTAAATATTCTGTCCATCAAATAGCTGCCTATAATGTTTTAGGATCAAATAAAAGTACCACCTGTTTGGAATCCGATCATCAAAACTATTAAGACCTAAACCCAGCAGAAACCAACTGCTACACCTCAAGACACTGTGAGCTCTTTCTGCCTGAAACAGAACACAGACCAACTTGATTGATATTTTCTTCTATTTTTTCACCCATTAAAATGGGTGAAAGGAAAAATATTAAAATATTATATATAATTATTAGAGCTAGGCATGTTTGCTGAAGAGTTTCTTGCACCGCTTCTTCTCTTCAAGCCACAACATGTTGCGAAGCGGTGGTAAATTAGATTAGGCTAAATAATAACCATAAAAAAAATTGAAAATAAATAATTAAAATGAAGAAGTTGGCGGTAGGCTAAATAAAACTTTAACAATACTCATTGACACTTGACATCTTTGTCTTCCGTGATCACGGCCACTGAAAAGTGGCCGAAACGTCGGAATAATAAAAATCAAATAAATTACCACACTTCAAACCGTCAAAACGTAGTTTTATTATCAAATAAAAGGATTTAAAATTTAATATTAACTTATGATTTTGGAGAAAATCGTATAAATGTGATTATAGTTTTCTTATATTGTTGTATTTTATTATAGTGGGCCTTTGCTAGTCGAGCTGACTGGAACGCAGACGCTGCGGGTTCGATTCCTGGCATGCTAAATTTCGTAAACAAACTTTCCGTTATTTAGTATAGTCTGCGTGTCGGGGATCAGCCTCAGATTGGTCCGTTGCATATTGTTATTAAGATTTATAAAAAAAAGGTTAAAGCTTTTGAATCAGTACAGTTATTTATGGAATTTCAATAAGGGGACGTCCATTAATTACGTGAGGCATTTTTGAGAATTTTTCGAGTCCCCCTCCCCCCTTGGTGAGATTTCGTAAGATTTTCCTCAACTCCCTCCCCTCCCCTAACCTCACGCGAGATTTTTCAAAAGGTATGTTTTGGCTGTAATGGTGTTGGATTATTGAGAAAAAAACACAACTTGTTCTATTACTTTTATTGAAGACTAGCAAAGACTAGTATTTGTGAATATTACCGGGTTCGGACGAATTCGACAAAAACTACTGTGTCAGATTTGGCCATATTTTATTCGAGACATAATTTTTCACACAATTTTACACCGTTTTCTGCTAGAAAAAATTACGTAATATTTGCTAAGACCCTCCTCCCCCCTAAGTGAGATTTGTAAAGATTTAGCTTGATCCTCTCTCCCCCTAGAACACCTCACGTAATTAATAAAATGCGCGTGGCTTCTTGTGCTGTACTGGCGCGCCCGTGTAATGATAGCAACCGGCGTGTCAGAGCTGACTCGCAACTGTTGAAAGTTGAACAGAAAAATCTTTTAATATAAGTATTGTATGTCTTAGATGAACCATCTGACTTGGTTTTTCATTTGAAGATAAACACTACACCGTCTACACCTCATTCGGTATGTAGAATATGACGAGACCTTCAACGATATATAAATTTTAATGATGGCACTGTATACTATTATTGAATAACTTGACCAGTTCATTGGTTTAATTAGTAATCTAAACATTGATTATAAGTTACCAGTTTCGTGATAAGAACATAAATTAGCTTATTAAAAGATGGGTGGTCTGTAGATGATAAAACAAGCGTAAACATAATTAATCAAATTATCATAATCAGATGACTGTTTAATATTTAAGGCAACCGCGCTGTTATAACAATCATGTGAGTTTGAATTTTGGCAGGAATGAAGGAAAAATATTAAGAATGATAGATCTCACTTTATGGCTATCTTTAAATAAATCAATTACTGTTTTTTAGTCTTGCTTAAACTCACAAACGGCTTGACCGAATTGAATCTTTTTTTCTTTAGTTCGCTCTAATACAGGGGGAGTATCAAAGAACAATTAGAGAAACCCCATAAAAACATTTGAAATTTTTAAATATATTTATTGTCTTTTGTCTACAACAGAATGATCATTCTTTTCATGCGGTTGTTTAAAATTATTTTTGAACTGAAACTCCTTTAGAATCGTTGTGATTTGAGACTCGGTGAAACTAAAAAGAGATAAACACATAAATCTATAGGACTAAGCCTGCGAGAGAATGATTATGCCGCCATAAGAACCTTGAGTTACGTTCCGGCATTATTGGTCAGGTTCCAGTCTCCTTTTAGAGAGCAGCAGCACATTAGTAATAACTTTGGTGTTACGAATGTCCATAGGTGATGGTAACCGCTTTGTGGGCCGTCTGTCTGTCTGCTGAACTCATGCAAAAAAACGGCATTACTAAAATTTTATAATATTACTAGCTTACTTTGGGCTAACGCTAACTTTATCCCGCGACTTTGTTTACGTAGAAGGTGCCCCATCGCCCTTCCCCCTCATGACTACCGCCGGCCTTGCACATCATAAATGCGCGCAGTACTTAATCATTATTTTGCTGCGAAACATCGCAGTACACTGCGGTAGCTAGTAGCACTGCGGTATATCTTAAGAGATACCGCAGTATTAAAATAACAATTTTAAAACTGCGGTATCTCCTAAGATATTCATTGAAATGGAATGATGTAAATGGCAATTTTGTTTTAAATTAAACACTTGTGATGAATAATAAAGTATTTATTTGGATAAGGTTTATATCATGTTTATTAAAAAAACACCTTCGCAAATAATGCATTATTTTAGAACAAATTTGGTTAGCATAAAAAAGGTTATAGTGAGCCAACCTTAAAAGATAGACAGACATATGTTGTCGCGGATTTTTTTTAAGCTTTTAAAGTGGACTGTGACACGTGATTTTTGCGAAACTTTAACCGTTTACGCAGCGGAAGCTCTCAAAAGGAGAAAAAACCCCGATTATGAAATATTCTTCATTGGTGCTCCGCTCCTATTGGTCTTAGCGTGTTGACATATAGCCTATAGCCTTCCTCGATAAATGGGCTATCTAACACTGAAAGAATTTTTCAAATCAGACTTTAGTTTCTGAGATTAGCGCGTCCAAGCAAACAAACAAACAAACTCATCAGCTTGATATATTAATGTAGATATAGATAGTACAAAAAGGGTAAAATTATGCAGAGAAAACAAGCTTTATGATCAGACCCCATACTAGGATTAAACCTGTGTTACAATTAGCATTGGCAGCTATTCGACTGCCAAAAATATAAACGAGTTTTATGATTTTTAAGAGTATTTAAAAATACCGAAGGTACAATAAATTAAAGCTACCTATTGCTTTTCTACTCATATTTTGGATCTTAACTATGTAAACGAACCACATAAAACATGCTTGTTTACAAATTTAAACTTGTTAGATTAGTATGTGATGTTAATACAGTTTTTTTCCTCAAAAATAAGTTAAAAACAAGTGGCGATAAAAATTGTTTTGTTAACAAAAAATTAAATTCGGGTGCTAATTACAAGCTTTTAATAATTATCATTTTATTTTTACACATACATAATATGTATACTGGTATCGAGCTTTTACCGCCATTTTATCGTAAGCGACATTTGGACATAAGTATATTTCTTGTTGAAAAAGGTATTTTAAACTGTTATATTGTTTTCAGACTTTCATTTTTTGATTTGGTAGGGGCGAATCTAAGTAAAACGTAAAGATTTAAAAGATAATGATAGCTTAAAATACCTTTTACAACAAAAAATATACTTAGGTCCAAATGTCGCTTACGACAATATGGCGGTAAAGGCGCGATATTATCACGCCTATTTCCCATGGCGGTAGGCAAAAACGATGGATCTTCACTTGAGACGATCCTGACAAACAACTTTACCTTCATTTACTTTCATTAACCTATTCATAGATGCACGTTTGTTTGAGATGCTTTTTAACTGACCTTTCTTTATCGCTTCTGTTATGTCTCATGTTGTGTACGTCGCGGTCTACCGGCACCAACTCTACGATTCACACTGCTGTCATACACTTGTTTTGTGATTCTAGTACTTTCGTCTCTCATCCATTCTGTCTAAATGCCCAAACTATCGTATCATTCCTTTTATTACTCTTATATATTTTTTTTTTCTTATTAAATTACGATAATATCAAAAGGAGACCCTTACTGTCTTGTTATTCCTTCTCATCTTCTTTATTTCAAACTAGAGACCTGGTAAACGTTGTCCTGCCCTGAAAAAATAACAAATCTAGGACCAGGACCCAATCCCATCGTCACCTACCGGTTCCAATTGTAAATCTAAACAATCCGGGGACCCACTCAAATACACACACACATAAAATTCCATAAAAATCGGTAAAGTCATTCTCAAGTTATGCGCGTACGTAACATACATTTTTACTATTCATTTCATTATATTCATGTATTTACACAATTCAAGTGTATCTAGTCAGTGATAAGTAAATTTAAAACAATCGTTGTTTTTCATTTTACTTTTAATGTGTCCACTTTTAACCAACATAATATAATTGTCGAAAATAAAACTGTTCCGACGAAGCCACTAGCAAGTTGGTAGCATCTTTTGTGTTTTTATTACAGCAAAATAACTCCCTTAAAGAGTTGTCCAAAAATTTAAAATTACGATTTCAGGATCTTTGTTCACGTTTTCTTAAGGGAACATTATTTAAGCAAAGACAATATTCTTTGTATGAAACAATATTCCAAATTAATTTAACGATTATTCCTTTTATTTAGTTACAATATGACAATATGAATATTATGAAGATAAATTATTTATTCGAACGATTTTGATCAAATACACCAATCCTTTTTTTTTTATTTGGACAAAGTGTTTAAAGTAAAATATTTTACATTTCAAATAAATATGAGAATACCGCGGGGTAACAATCTACATGAATAAAATTGAAATTCCTGTCTGAGACTTTCAAAAAACTGCTTTTTATTTTATTACGTCTAATCATAAATTATAATAGTAAGAATTTTTGACCGTCTGTCTTAAAGATTACCTCGAATAGGCTTCAAAGGGGCTCAAGCTTACAATAAAAATGTTACGGTTTTATACATATTGATTCAGAGTAAGTCTGAAGTTTTCTTTATGGGTTTTAAAGAAGCCTTCAAACTTGCTCAGAAAATGTCCAAATCCCATGCGAACGACATCACGGACATAGCTAGGTGTACTGATAGGCTTTATACATATTTATAAATATTTTTTAAATTTACTTATCTATAATATAAAATTTACATTACAAATAGAGGTAAGGCACCACTTAAACCTATGAGGTTTGCGTGTGATGCAAAACCTCGCAATTTAGATTTATTACCATCGTATTAGATCCATAAATTAGTAAAACAGGTTTTAATTCTATTCCAGTTCTAGTAGTATTCGGTGTTTTAGTTCATTTGACTAGAAATCATTGCTAGTGCCTATTCTTAGATTTTCTTGCTTACAAAATAGCTCTATAAACTCTAACGATTATGTACAATATTTTGTTAGGTTAATCTTAGAAATTGCCAGACAGTTTGAAAAACATACTTGGTGACGTACAGTTTTTTGATTCCGTAGCCTGAGAAGCCTGAGCGTTGAAATAATTTTTTCATTTATAGACAACCGTTTAGAACAAATTTTGGAAAATCGTAGAGTTGATTCTATTAATTCCTTTTTTAGGACAATAAGTGGAAAAATACTCACTTCCAAAGTCATAAAATAAAAATAATTTTCCTCCCCCTACAACTTTTAAAAATTCTAAAAAAATTATTTAATGTAATTCTGCAAGAATCCTGAAAATCTATCTAATATGTAAATGTATAAATAGATATTAATATGTAAGTAAAACAACATAAGCTAAGCTTTTTTTTATATAGTATATATTTTAAAATCAATACACACAACAAATCAATCCAGTCACATACAATACATTCAAATATGGGCTTATATTCGCATAAAACCTACTTCTCTTGGACCACCTGTGGCTGATAATCCAGCTCCAAAACTTTACTTAAGCTGTTTACATACATATCCAAACGCTGGGTCATATAATAACATCGGCGATCCTTGATCTGTCTGTTCATGTTCAAATCCAAAACACCAATCAACAAGCCGTCTCTAGTGCGAGCAAGACCTGGACATCTTACGCCGTCAGGCCCACAGAAATAACTAGAACCGTAGAAGAGACCAAGGTCTTTATGAGCTGGTTTGCCATCAGCTGATGTAAACTCATTCGGGAATTCTTCGTAACCAACTCTATTAATAGCAGCAGTAAAGTAACAGTTGGTAATAGCAGCATTCCTGGCTTCAATATTCCACATATACTCACTACCAGCTTCAGCTGCGATTGTTGCTGATGGATTGAAAACAATCTCCGCTCCATTATGACCAAACATCATCCAGTTCAAGACGTGGTGACGGCCAAAACAGATATTGACAGCAATTTTACCATAACGAGTAGCGAAAACTGGATGTCCGGTATTTCCTTCCATGTAATAGTTCGATTCATTGAAGTCTCCAACCCTCGGAATATGATTCTTCCTATGCTTACCGATTACGTTGCCAGTATCGCTGATCACAACCGTTGTGTTCCACAATATCTCCGAATGTTTTTCATCCCTTTCTAAAATAGAAGACACTATAACCATGGCGTATTTAATTGCTAGTTCCCTCAAAAATCGTGTAGTCGGTCCATCTTCGGCAGATTCAGCAAATTCACACCAGGGTTGTTTCTCTCTAGTGCAGAAAGCAAACGGCATGTTCCATAGTTCTTGGAAACAAATGATATTTACGCCTTCCTGGCCAGCTACATCTATAATCCTCTTTATCTTATCGAAGATAGCTTTCTTCTGTTCATTCACAGGACGGTCAGTTGGTGCAGCAATGGAATGTTGAATGACGCCTACCTTGACGATTCTTGGAGGTCTGGTTTGTTCTTTCTTAGCAGGAAAAGCGTAAGCGGCGATGTCGAAGTCTCCGTCTTTTGCAGCAGCTATTGAGGATTCCTTTAACTTTACTTCATTATGATCCTTCCTTCCGTAATAGATTCTGTTGAATTCGTCAAGATCCCTTCCGGTCAGATTGTTGTTGATAATAGCTTCGAGGCTATGGGTTTCGTTGTCCATAATTCTAAGTTTACTATGCGATGTGGTTTCGAAGAATATTTGCCACCGACTGTTATTCTCGAAGGTCTACAAGCCTTTAAATACATTCGTTGACTATTAATGCATTCGTAGTGTGTCTGTGTGGTCCAAGTTTAACCTTCGAACTTGATGATAAAATTAAACAATCCATAAGACAAATAATTCCGTATCTTTTGTTGTGTACACAGGAGATATCGGTACGATGTTATTGTCGAGAGACTGGACTATTTTTGGATGATAAATTAAAATTTGTTATTTAAGCAAAATAGGAGTGCGGTATAGATAGATATGAGACACTTTTATTTATTACTAGCTGTGCCCGCGAATCGCTCCATCTGTTTCAGAGATTAGCTGGAACATCCAGACAGACGAAAATTCTAAAACTTGCATTTTCAGAATCTCCTGGTCCGAATGATCTCCCTATTTTTTTCACATTTTTATGTTGACATTGCAAACAGACACTTCAATTTTATTTATCTGTATAGATATGAGATATAAAGTTAATTTTGGGTGGTTATAAAAATAAACACGAAGTTAAGGCTCGCTCCGCTTCGCTTCCGATCCCGCGTGAGCCTTTTAACCTTTTTTATTTATTATGAACAGATCCTAACTTTTAAATATTAAAAAGTTCAAATCTGTTCAAAATAAATAAAAGTAAAAAAAAATAATGTCAACTATGTCTGTTTATTCAATTAAAAGTTCTATTAAAAAGTTTAGTATTCTTAAATGTTTGTGTGCGAAGTGGTGTACATATACTAGGAAGTAAAATTTAATTTTAACTTCTAAGTATGACCTTCAAAAAGGGTTCTCCAGTGGAACTTATTTTAAATAAAAACTTTTGAATTTGAATTTGTTTTAGTATGTACCTTAAATGATTTATTGACATCCTGGTATTATGTAATTTTGTATTTTGCTTTTTTCTTTTACGTTAATATAGTCTTAGACCATTATTGGTCTACTTGTATAAACTATATCAATCAACTTATGTTTAATTCTATATGAACATTATATTATACATGCATAAGGTAAGTTACCTATGTAATTAATCACTATACTTGGTGGGTTTTCTAAATGATTAACAGCTTTGTTGATTTTATAACTTTTTACATAAAAATATAACAGTTATCTGACACCTTTGACTAAACTCAACATATTAGTACTAATTACAATTTCAAGTTAGCCTGAAATACAAGTTTCAGTAACATCTTTAATTTTACTAACCTTTTAGGAAAAGAGTATTAAGATGAAGCATGTATGATATGATTGAAATTAGAAATTAATGTTCATAGGATTTTAGATTTCACATCGAATAGTATGGCAAGTACAAGAAAACTGTGAATATTCAATATTTGTCATCAGTACAAGCACACATATGCAGACTTATAACTAAAACATTACGCAATCAACCCGTTCACAGTTTATCATTAGTATGAGCTCGCCTATTTACATACGATTACAAACAAGATGGAAGTTTCTGGTACAAATCTTGACGACATAATTAAAAACAAGCTTAATCCTCATCAAATAAAAGAGTTTAATAAGATATATTATGGAAGAGCAGATCATTGTGAATTAAAAGTGAAACAATCATCTTCGGAAGCAGGTAAAAGTAATATATTTCAAATAGCTGCGTATTCTTTTCTAGCGGAAAAAGAAACGAGAGACCCGAGGATTGCAAAAATAGGATTGATACAACAATCAATTGTTTTATCAACCGAAAAGCCGATTGAAGATCAAAGACAAGCTATATTTGATAAAATTGATAAAATAATAAGCGTAGCAGCTGCAGAAGATGTTAAAATACTATGTTTACAAGAGACATGGTCTATGCCATTCTTTTTATGCACACGCGAAAAAGATAAATGGACTGATTTCACCGAATCAGCTGAGCAAGGGCCAAGTTTTGAATTTCTCAGTGGCATAGCTAAAAAACACCAAATGGTTATCATTTCACCAATTTTAGAGAACGACGAAGGAACTTGGTGGAATACTGCCGTTGTTATAAACGAAAAAGGAAAATTCGTGGGTAAACACCGTAAAAACCATCTTCCCAGTGTTGGTAGTTTTAGTGAAACATCCTATTATTCACCTGGCAACACTGGTCACCCTGTTTTTGATACGAAATACGGTAAAATAGCTGTGAATATTTGCTACGGACGCCATCAAACGCTTAATTGGTTAATGTTTGGACTTAACGGAGCTGAGATTGTTTTTAACCCGGCAGCCACGATTACAGAATTTGGAGAATCGTTTTGGGGAATAGAAGCACGTAATGCTGCGATAGCAAATGGTTATTTCACTTGCAGCATCAATAGAGTTGGCACGGAAGTATTTACCAAGATTGACAATAGTAAAGTGAAAAGAAGTTACTATGGGTCGACTTACGCTACCGCTCCTAATGGACACAGAACTCCGGGACTATCTAAAGTACATGATGGATTACTCATCGTCGAAATGGATTTGAATTTATGTCGTCAAGTTAAAGACCAGTGGGGTTTCAATATGACTGCCAGGCTGGATATGTATGCTCAAGAATTAGAAGCTGTTGTAGGAACAAAATAGATAACCCTCGTAGATTATTCCACTTCATTATTGTAAAGAATCAGAATAAAATATATACCTACTAGTAAAATTGTTTTAATTTTTTCTTTTATTAAATACAAAGCAGAGCATGTTTTTATAATGTTTATTGAAATATGTCTTTTTGAGCTGCCCCAAGAAGTCGTCCTCCATTTGGTGTCAATCAAAGACCTGTAACGTAGCTGAGGTTTCTGTTATGTTCTTGCTCCACCTGCGTTAATGTTAGTGACTGTGGCCAAATGCGTCTTGTTTATAACATTAAAAATAGCGCCTTTAATTATGAACTACTATAACTACATTAGTGTATTTGAATAAGTGATTTGTCAATGTTTAACGTCGTTCATAAAGTTACGTCTCAAATAACGACAAAAAATCTCATGGCTACATCTGCGTGTCACAGCCACTAACACTAACATTATCCCAAGTGTAGCAGGCATATTACATGAACCTGGCTTTCGCCAGGGGCCTCTTTGTACTTCAGGATTATCTTTTCTCAGTATAAAACAAATTCGCTTTCCGCGTTTGTCTGTCTGTACATCCGCTAACTCCTCACAAACCAAGCAAGGATTTTTAAGCGGTTTTCACCACCACCACTTTTGCCCGCCGCTTCACTCGCGATATATAAAACCTATTTAAGTTTTTATGTTAGTAAAATAGAACTACTTTCCTCCGGTGTAGTCGGGAAGAAGTTTACTTTTATAATAAACTTGAATATTCATCGATACTGGCTACATTTGCAAATCGTGTCTAGCCACTTTAAAAAAATCTATTTCTACCATTGACGTTGATAGTTGTTACCGAGAGAAAAATCAAAATTGTCAAATCAGATGAATTGTCATTTTACATTTTCGGTATTTCGGTTTTATTGTTTCAGTATTTGTATTAGTTGAAAATAGTAAATAATAGAAATTAAAGAAGCAAAATGGTAAGAAATTAGTCAACTATTAATTTAAAAAATCAATTCAGGCCAAATTCCGCATAGATTCCCCTTGTACTAACTAATGTAACATTACAATGCAAAATCGATGTTTTCAAAAATGTTTCTTAGGTTTACTTTAAAATACAGTTCACATGGTAACGCACACTATCTGTAATCAATATTTTCGCTATAAATTGTCTTATTTAAGCTCAAAAACACATATTTCATTTTATAACCAAAAATATGTTTTCAGTCGATTTTAGCTTATAATGGTGGTGCAGTTGTCGCTATGAAAGGTCAGGACTGCGTTGCCATCGCCACGGACAAACGTTATGGTATCCAAGCTCAGACTGTGTCTACCAATTTCCCTAAAGTGTACCAGATGGGTCCAACATTGTTTGTTGGCCTGCCTGGTCTTGCGACTGACACACAGACTGTATTTCAGAGACTTAAGTTCAGGTAATTACAAAAAGTTTTACCATTTTCTCATATATACTAAGGTCTCCCATAAACCATATAGTCATTTAACAATCTCAAAAAATGCTTGAGACACTCTAGAGCAATTGTTATCTATGATACAAAGAATAGTGAACCCAAAAATTTATTTATTATCAAATTCTTAGCTTAATTTTTGATGTTTTTGAAATTTTTACATTAGATTAGTGTTTCCAGGACAATGTTTAAGTGTAAAATGACTTTTGGCTGTTTGTTTTTTATCTTTACACAGCTTTATAAATAGAGATGGCACTCTTACAATTTATCTGGTAGTTCATAGATGTGAAATCTACAGAGGATGCTATTGGTCCATTGTTGTATATTCATCTCCATACCACACAGCTTCTATTTTTATCACTCAAACATAGACTACTAATTCCACATGGCCTGTTATAACAGAAAGATTGTTATCCTATATATTATATTAGGATGGCTTTTGTGGTTGAGTTGATTAAACCTTTGTTGGTCAAGCTCGCTGGAATGCAGAGACTCAGTATTCAACTTTGCATGGTAAATTTCATAAACAAACTTTCCATTATTAACTATGGTCTGGATGTCTGGGATCAGCCCCAGAGTGATCCGAAATATATTACTAATAATACAAGTATAACTTGCTTAGCTTGAGAATATATAATGTGTCTATGCTAATTATTTTTTATATAGTCATTTTACTACTTTGTAGATTTGATAATGATTGGTTTATCTTCAAAATTACAGAATGAACCTCTATGAGCTTAAAGAAAACAGAGCAATGAAACCCAAGACATTTGCAGCAATGTTATCAAATTTGTTGTATGAGAAGCGTTTTGGGCCATACTTCATTGAGCCAGTTATCGCAGGATTGGATCCTTATGACAACCAGCCTTATGTATGCAATATGGACTTGGTAAGTGATTTAAATCTAGAATGTTTTAAAATTGTTTCCCACACACACAAAGTTTAATAATTAAAAATAATAGATCTTTGCTGGCCAAATCAAAAAGTAGTAATAAATACACAATATAGAAAATGCAAAAATGAAATAAATAAAATATATAATGAATAATGAAAATAAATGTGAACTCTTTTTATCACCTATATTTTCCAAAAGTACTATAATTTACAGCTTAAAAACAATATAAAACTTTTTTCTTCATAAATTGTGGCAACCCTAGTTGATGTGGACATTGACCACAGAACATTAATACTCTATTGAGACAATGATAACAATTTTTAAGTCTACTTTTCAGCAATTAATAACATATATTTCATTAATGACATCTACACTCTATAATCCATTTCAGTTGAGTTTACAATTGTAATGCTCTCAAGCAAGTGGAACGGGGAAATATCATGGTTGTGAGCATGTTGTTTTGATTGCTTAGTATAATATACCCTAAATCATACATATCTAAAGGGGCACCACAACTAATTTTGCTCTTATGTTTTTATATAAATAAATAGACTAGACTAAACCAATGTTTTATTATTACACATACTTAGTCTGGCCATAAATACTGTTACAATTAAAAAGAAACAAAATATTACATTTGAATTTGAAATCTGTCATTTTCATATGATTGTTCATTGTGTTTTCTCATTTTGCGCCAATACATTGTACAACATTTTGCGATATTAAAATGGAGTGGGGCGATAAAGAGAACCGAATCACTGTGATTGCATTACACAAAGTAGGTATGGAGCCAAATGCAATTTTTAAAACTCTCCATACGCTTGGTATTAGTCAAATGTTTGTGTACCGGACTATTAATAGGTACAATGAGACCTCCTCTGTTTGTGACAGAAAAAGATCTGGCCGTCTACGTAGTGTTCGTACGAAAAAGGTGGTCAAAGCAGTAAGGGAAAAAATTGGAAGAAATCCTGTTCGAAAGCAAAAGATTTTATCTCGGGAGATGAAGATATCACCTAGAACCATGTCGTGTATTTTAAAACATGACTTAGGACTTGCAGCCTATAAGAGACACACTGGTCATTTCTTAACTCATAATTTAAAAAAGAATAGGGTGGTAACATCAAAACAACTACTGAAGTGGTACGCAAAGGGAGCTCACAGAAAAATTTTGTTTACTGATAACTGGCCTCAACGTTTAAAGGACTGTATTGCAGCCAATGGAGACCACTTCAAATAAGCTTTTTACATTTTAAATTGTTTTATATTTATGTATTAAACTTACACAGTGTAAAACTTGTAAATGTTATTTGCAATAGAAAAAAAGAATTTTTGTTTCTTACAATATTTACGGCAAGACTAGGTATATGTTAAATAATAAGTTTTATTATAAAATGTTTATTTTACAATGACTCTAGAATAAATAATACCTTTACAGATTGGTTGTCCCAATGAACCAGAAGACTTTGTGGTGTCAGGAACATGTTCAGAACAGTTGTATGGTATGTGTGAAGCTCTGTGGGAGCCCAATTTGAAGCCTGATGAACTGTTTGAAACTATTTCACAAGTATGTATAACATATCTGAAATTTTTTAACACATCCATACTAATATTAAATATATGGTAATAATGTTTGGGTATTTGTTTGTTCCTCTTTTACACATTTGGAAATGTGCCGATTGATTGTCATGGAATGTTTGTATATGTAATTTCTAAAACAAGTATAATAATTGTTTTTACATAAAAAAATGGGAGTCTTATAATGAATTCTCTTAAAGATAAATCTTATTAAAATTGGGATTTCCTTGTGTTTTCCAAATTTTAAAATCTACCATACCAGTTTTGTTCAAAGTTATCCAACTTTCAACATAATATTAACACTGGAAAGAATTATACAAATGATAAGATCCACGTGTTTGTATAACAATATTCATGCAGAAACTACTGTTAATAATATTATGACTGCATAATTAATGTTTTTTCTTATGAAACTAATTACAGTGCAGTTCTTGTTAACAATCTTAAAAAAATAAATGATTTTCTTGCTTCCTGTGATCAGACCAGACGGATCAATCAACTTAAATTTTAGTTGAACTGGCACTGTACTGAAAGGACACTGCATTCAATGACATTGAATATTCTCACTTTAATAAATTCATACAAATAGAAATGAGAACTGAGACAGACCCACTATTAAGAAAAAGTGAGTCTTTTTTTCCATCTATTTATTATAAGCCTTACTTTTTTTTCATTTTAGGCTTTAGTGAATGCAGCAGATCGTGACGCGATTTCTGGTTGGGGTGCAGTCGTGTACATCATTGAAAAAGACAAGATCACAGAGAAACATGTAAAGACGAGAATGGATTAGATTATTTTGTATTTACTTGCAGTAACTGGGTGGAGTTTTAATAATAAAATACTTAAATAAATAAAAATGTTATTATCTTGTAATCTTATATTAACACATGAAAAAAATCTTTGCCCATAATACTCTTTATTAAGAACAGTATTGATTTTTAGAAACTAACTTATAATTTTTATACTAGTTTTACTATATTGATCATAAAGCATGGATGTGTTAAAAATCTCAATGGTTTAGTGAAATATGACTTTAACGAGCCATAAGAAAAGAAATCCATTGCTTTACGTCATTCAAACGATTGCTGAATACTGGGTAGGTAAGATTTAGCTGTAGCCTTTCGCCTGATTATTCCAAAACTTACAACATTTACGAATACTTAACCGTGGCTAAAACGACAAACCATGCGAAGCCATAAAATAAAGAAGAGGTAACGATGACAATAAAATAAAACACAAAATCCATAAACTGAATAGTATTTAAAAAATTAAGTTTTTAATTTTTCATACACATTGTTGTCTTTACAAGAGTAAGTAGACTAGATAATTAACATTTCAACCGTGTTTCTTATATGCCGAAGCAGAACACGTACCATTTTTCATAGCAAAGCTTTCGTATCGTGTATATTTTTATGATATTAATATTATACAATAGATTATTTATGCCTTAAATCCTGACCATCTATCTTTGAAGCAAAACAATAAACTTGAGAAGATGCTATTTGTTCGCATAAAACCAAAATTGCACGAGTTCACTTTGTCTTTCTGTTTCGAATAGAAATGGGACAAGAAATAACGAACTTAATCGTTGTAATATTTTCCACTAGCTTTTGCCTGCGGCTTTATTCGCGTTAATGTTACCCCACGAGAAACGTAGATTTTTTCCGGGATAACAACTAGCCTATTTGCTATTCCGATCTATCTCTGTGCTAAGTTTCAACTAAATCCGTTCAGCCGTTCTGGCGTTATTGAGTAACAAACATCCCTCTAAAGTTTCGCATTTATAATATTAGTCTAGATTACTGACGTTTTTAATCAGTTTAAAAAACCAATATCCTATTTTTTTTATTGCACGAGACCAGCAGACAGGTAGACGTTCCGCCTGATTGACAGCGGTTACCATCGCCTATGGACATTTATAAGGTGCTACAAATGCGCTGCGACTCTTTTACCAGCTTTGTTTTTTTAATTGAAGCACAGCAGACAGGCTGACGGCCCAACTGTGATGGAAAGTGGTTACCGTCGCCTATGGACATTAGCAATACCAGCGGTGCTGCCGGCCTTGAAGGAGAAACTGGAACCTGGCCACTGATGCCGGAGCACAACTCAAAGTTGTTATGGCGGCATACTCTATACCAGGGGTGGTAGCCATCCAGACGGCGATTGCCCTACCACCTGATTGTGGGTTGGTTTTAATTATTTGTTTTTAAGCAAATAAAAATGTCACCTATGAAAAAAGTTATAATGATCAGGTTCATTTGATTTTTTTTTGTCCTATCTATGCAAATTAAAAGAAACAAATGAACAGTCTATATTCGGATAAGCATATATCGGTTTGTATCTTTTTCAGACGGTCGAGATTTAAAGCAGGGACGTGCCGACATACCGTCACCATTTTAACAGTAGAATTAGAAAAAAAAACTTAAATAGTAACGTAACTACAAAATACAATTTACCAACCTAAACAATGGCAACAGATATATGACATAATTTGAATCATTTCATGACTAACACATTGTTCAGGAATATTATGATGGGGTCATTGATTTATTTCAATTGAAAATATTACTGTAACTATACTTATCTATGACTCAAAAAGTTCCTATATCTTCCTATCGATTCACTTCCCTTACCATTGGTAGAAAATTGACATTACTTTGTGTAGTTTGTGTCAAATATTATGTAGTAATAAAATAAAGTTCCACTTGCACTGTTTTCAAAATATGATACACTAGCTGATGCCCGTGACTTCGTCCGCGTGGTGCGGTATTTTAACTATCCAACGGGAACTCTTTAATTTCTTTAATTTTTCGGGATCAAAAGTATCCTATATGTTGACCAGGGATATAAGCTACCACCATACAAAATTTCATTTAAATCGGTCCAGTCGTTTCGGAGATTAGCCGGTACAAATAGACAGACAAACAGAGAAACATAAAATTTTAAAAAAATCTAAATTAGTTCTGTTTCACTTCTTACATCCCCCTGACTCGGTTCTTAGCATTTTTTTCATTGTACAGAAATTCGACCTCTACAGTTTTATTATATGTATATATATATTCTCATTTGACCACGATCACGGTTAATAAAATATATGAAGCGGTCATTGATCGAAATTATATTAAGTGGAAAATTACTGTTCAAACGATGACAAGGGCTTTACTCACTACTTAACTACTGCAAAAATAAATCTGTCTTTAGGCAAATCAATCGATAGTAAGATATACAAACCCTGCATGTATCAACTTGTTCGATGATTCAACCTGATAGAAACTGTTCAGGAGACTCCATAAAATTTGGCATCTATATCTGTCCATTTTTTTAAGGCAAGTTCATATCATTATTAATTTGGTTTGCATATGAACCATCAAACTAGTTTAAACTTTCCGCGACATACTACAATATGTAATTATATTCCGTTTACCATCAACTCATAATGAGCAAAACATTAAATCTAAATAATATAATAATTAAAGTCTACAAGTAAACAATATCTATCACAAACAAAGACATAATTATATAAGACAAATAAATGAAACAGGAAAAACTAAGTGGAGCGACGAAATACTGATTAATTAAAAAACAACTAGATATATTTCAAAATTAATAATTAGATCCATTTAAACAAGACTATTGTTGAAAACGTTCTATATTTTATTAATTATGTATCGATACGCCTTAAGACTCCTTTCACTGTTTTAAATAATTTCTATATTTTTTCTTTACATAATACTTGAATTGGTCAATAGCTGGCATCAACACATCCTTACATTAAGTATTACATAAAATCAAATTTGCTAAAGGGTCAAGTTACCAAGTCAGAAACTGTCAATGTAGCAATAATGGCAAAATGCTTTTAGTTGTAGGCGTGACCGCTATTTAGAAAAATAATAAAACGATGTACAGTAACTAACTAGATACAAAAATTCAAAACCCTTTTTTCATTCCCATTTACCATCATTGATAAAATATTAAGCTATGCATCTATTTGCCTGGATTGCGTTCGTAAATTTTAAGGCGTATCGTAGACAATATTTTTCTAATAAAAGAGGTTTTTAGTCAATCACAACGACTATCGAAGTCTTATTATAATAATAGCAAATAGTAATAATAAATAACAAAATCTTACACCGACTATAATAATTTTTAGAAACATTAATCTAAACAGAGAAGAAAAATAGGTTTGTTGAAAACACTTCAAAACTGTCGAACTTCTTACTTCCCGAAACTTAAAGAAAATTATTTTTCTGTAATTTTCAAAATATTTTTGGTCCGTGTTTGATTTGAAACTTGATTCAAACCTGCGCGTAGAATAAGTAAAATTTTATTAATATTGCGTTACTCGCTAGGTACCTTATATATATAAATTGTGTCAAGCCTCGATTTACGAGTCACCATAGCTCATTCAAGCCAAGAAAAAGTAGTGTGCATATAAAACGTCTTAACAAGTTGGCAGTACCACACACATGATCACACCTCTTGAAGTTTTAGGGAAACTTTAGGAAATTCTATTTTAAAAGAGCTATCTCGAAAACCTTGAGAAAATACTATCAATACTGTATTTGAAGACTGAATTTTAATTAATGGCCATTTCCTATATCGTACTCATTTGTGGCGGTGATATATGTATTAGCATGCCATGGTACAGGCCCTAATATTTCATATTCACACATTTTATGACAGGATAAAATTCGTATTATATGTAGTGCTAAAAATCGAACTGTATTTATTTTTAATTAATGCTCTATGCGAATTCACAAGTCTTTAAGAAATAATAACATAATAAATTGTGTATTTTATATTTTTGTTTTATGCTTTGATTTTTTTACATTTGTCTCAAATTGTTTTAAATATTCGTTTCGATAAAAAACATACTTTATATAAATTGTCTATGGCATATAAAGTGACAGAATAAGATTTTAAACGTCAATACATAACACAACCGCGCCCCTGGCAGAATCTAACATAGGAATTTTAATTTTATACCTACTAGCGATACTAAAATGTTTTTGACATTTGCCCACGCATGAAAACCTGTAACTATTGGCAATTTGTTTCTTCATTGTCATAATAAGTATATCTACAATGAGGCTAGTCTATTACCATTCTCGTCATCAATTTATTTTGTTTAGAAGATATATTCAGTAAATATAATATTTGCAAGTTAACCGTTAATATAATATGAGTTTCATTAATTTGAAAAAGTATATAAGAACTCCCACTCCTTCCAAAGACTTATTGGACTCACACCGAACTATTCTTCTATTTTTAATGTAACAGGCTCTATTTTATGACTATAATTTGACATGTGTCACAACACTATTGTAAGATGTCAAAAACATCATCGTACCGCGCTGATAGTAATCTTATTTTTATTCGGACTTCCAAGTGGGTGCTTCTTTGAACACTAATTTTTTATTACCTGGACTAAAATTACAGTTGCGAACGACCTTTTTTTGTTACAAGCTTGAAGCATAGTGTTATGTAATGTAAGGCTCATTCACCAGTGAGTTGTTGATTCAACTCACAGTGATGAGTTGTGCAAGTCACTTATGAATGAGCCACACTACAACACTACAACAGTACACTCTAAGTTTGCAACATAAGGTCGATTGCAGTTATGATTTTAGTCCAGGTATAGTACAATTCGGTCACTGAACTAGTTCACCTTAAGGCTCGACTCCTCAAACTATGATGCCGTTAACGCTTCAAACTCAGTCACGGTCTGGTTAAAAGTTCTTAAACAATAAACACACAAGTATTCTCACTGTCGTATCACTCTAGTTGCGATTCGATACTGCGCCTTGAAAAAAATATTTGACTAAAGCAACTCAAACTAACAGTACTGTACACACAGCGAAATTTGATCAGATCAAGACCGGAACGAGATTGGACCGTGAGCGGCATCATAGTATGATTCGACTATGATAGTCCTGTTGGTACTATTCGGTCATTAGAACTTCGATCTTCTTTGTTAGCAATCGAATGACGGTGCCTAATAGTTCATCAATCATGAATTACCAAAGACTGTCGGCTCGCTGACTGGCGTTGAGTACTGACTAGTTAAACTAATAGACCGGTGAACGTTTGGTAATGTGAAACGTTTCTTTTACTGTGTAGGGAACCGATTCGTAATAGTACATCGTTCATGATCAACACAAGACTAGCTGCTAGTAAAACTCGTAAACATTACCGACAGGCTTTGCTACTTTTGTAACGTTACTTCGTAAGAGTATAACAACAATTTCACTAATTATCATGTCACTCCAATCATAAAACCTTCAACTTTCAAGGCGACAAATATTAATATGAATTCTAAATATCAATTTATATACTCCTCTTCGACTTTAGAATTCACCAATTAATTTTTATTTATAAAGACTCGATATAACCTTATAAAGCGAGATCGTTGACGTCATTCACGGCGATGACGTCACAACTCACGCGCGAAGCGAACAATAAATATACAAGAGAGAAATATTATTAAAAACGACAAACATCATAAAAACCGTTCCTATACATGAGACAGGTTTTCTACAAACGGAAAGTATTACATGATCACGTGACTAAGTTCGACATTAATACATTGTGATACCGGACCAGTCCACACTAAAATTTGACTTTTTGGTTGGAGATTAAATGGCTATATTCTGCTGTTATTATAGTATATTTCAAAAAACTATAAATAATTTTTTATTCACATTACAATTTTCTAATACATTTCTGGTTCTTAAGAATGGATTATTGTTTTTATTTTTAATTTTAACACGTTACGAAGAGATGCAACCGATACACATAAACGAGATCGATATAGATAAATATGGTCGATGCGGACTTGTGCAGCACTAGAGACGGGGTAGCTATTGTAAAAGCCAGTTAATTAGCGGTTGTTCACAAAACAGCCACGACAAAGTTTCAACTAATTCGCCAACTGGCTAATGGTTGTCAAATAAAACCGACAAGTTGATGATTTATCCATCATCAGCCGTCGGCTGTCGGTTGGTGATTCATTACCCAAATAGGCATCAGGTAGTTTTTTAAACCGGCTAATAAACTAATATTCGCTGGATGGGTAAGTTTTTAAATTTTCGGTTAGTTGTCACGAACTATACAGGTATAAGGAGTCTCTTTCGTAGTAATGACAACGCACGTAATTCCAGCCTACTTTCGCAAGTCTTTTTCTTACCGATACCATCTCTATTTAATTTTACCTCTACGCTGTTTGTAGAAAACCTTCTCTTCCGCTCCCTTTTCTTATATTAATATAACTGTATCACCAACATACTTGTTAATATCATTTCCGTTACATGTAATACAGTGAATTTTAAATTATTTGCATTTCTTACATACATAATGTAGCGATTTTAATATAATCGACATACTTACACTTATCGTATCGCGTAACTTGTCTTTGACAAGAATAACAGTTTTGAAACGTCCAATTTATTTTGTGAAATTCGACATACAAGTCACACAGTGTAACCTTTTGATATTTCTTTGTCATTATAATTTATTAATTTTCACTCGTTTATATTTCTGGAAACTTAAGTGATGTGACTAAAAAGAATGCAAATTTATATATATATATATATAAATCAATTGCTGTTCGTTAGTCTCGCTAAAACTCGAGAAGGGTTGGACTGATTTGGCTAATTTTAATTTTGTATTATTTGTGGAAGTCCAGGGAAGGTTTAAAAGGTGAGTAAGTATGAAAAAAAATATTCTGAGGCGATACGAAGTTTGCCGGGTCAGCTAGTATGGGATAAAACATATTGTTTTAATGTATTAAAAAAAAGGTTTTATACTGGATTTTTAAATTTTTTAAATAAACTAATTATTTAGCTATTTGAATATTTATAAATACATGCACTTGAATAATCGTTATTTTCACAAAACAAATTCGTCGTTGCAACAAACCACTGTGCTTCTTTCGATATTAATAATATGACGAAAATATAAAGTGAAATACAATAAACAAAAACCCTGTATACTCCAAATAGTAAAACACAATAATGCTGAACACAAAACTTTGCAACATAGATTCACAAAAAATCAAATCTTATACTAACATATAAAGCTGAAACGTTTGTTTGTTTGAACGCGCTAATCTCCGGAACCGGTGGTCTGATTTGAAAAATTCTTTCAGTGTTAGATAGCCCATTTATCTAGGAAGGCTATAGGCTATATATCATCACACGCTAAGACCAATAGGAGCGGAGCACCAATGAAGAATGTTTCAAAGTCGGGTTTTGAAAACAAATTTCACGCGGACGACGTCGCGGGCACAGCTATAACATATATTTGAACAGGAAATATTTCTAGAAGTTCGAAGTTACCTTAAAATATTGCAGTATAGAATACCTCAAGCTTAAACTCCATAAGTTGGACACATAATTATAACTTCGATCTGAGTCAAATTGTAGGTCTTTAATGTAAAACAACACAGTTGTTATAACAGCATAAACACATGATTATTACTCAAAAACAATCACAATAGATTCTGAAAAAATATTCATATAAAAGAGCGGGTGTTCAAATACTATGTCATCATCACAACATTAAAATATAACGATAGAGATAATTGTAAATATTCTTTTAGCTATAATTAATACGCTATTTGGATTTAAAGAAATGACGTCATAACTTGCAACGCTCGTACAAAATGCAGGTGGCTTCGGCGTTTGTGTGATTTGACTATCATCTATTTTATTGTTCATTTTATTTAAAAAAAATATTATGCGCTATTTGGCTTTAAAGAAATGACGTCATAACTTGCAACACTCGTACAAAACGCAGGTGGCTTCGGCGTTTGTGCGATTTGCCTATCATCTACTTTATTGTTCATTTTATTTTAAAGAAATATTATACGCTATTTGGCTTTAAAGAAATAACGTCATAACTTGCAACGCTCGTACAAAACGCAGGTGGCTTCGGCGTTTGTGTGATTTGACTATCATCTACGTTAGTGTTCATGTTATTTTAAAGAAAATTACACATCTCTGAAAAATAAAACTGCACAGCGCGTTATTTTATCATAGTTCAGTTATCGCTAAAAACTCTCCAAATCAAGCAATATACGGACGAATATAAGACTTTTTCATTTCTAACCATCGATGTTTATAGCCGGTTAAAAATATTCAATGAACAGCCAACATAAATCAAGGTTACCTACTGACTCTTCAAGCAAAGTCACGCGAGAAGTTCAACCATAATAAACAAGTGAAAATTGAAACATAGTGTTAATATCGAAAGAAGCACAGCAATTATATCCAAATATTGTTGGAGTTGTCTAATTCCCCTCAATGGCTTTGGCGACGAACTCAATGAACCGCTTCCCGTACTGTTCGGGGTCGCAAGTTGAAATCCCGTCCACGTTACTACCGTACTTCACCGTTTTCGCCGCTTTCGCTGCCTGAAATGGTGATGGAAATTCTAAGCATGCCGTGTATGAACATAGAATAGAATTATACTTTATTTTACAATAAAATTAATGAAACAATACACAAAAACAGCTTACAATTAGGTACAAATGGTAGTCTTATCGCTGACAGCGATCTCTCCCAGACAACCTTGGGATGGAGAGAGTAATATGGCACAAAAGCTGGGGCAGGGTTTGCTGCACAATATTTTAAAAATGTTAAATATTTTTTATACTAATATTATTACACAAATATACATATAGATTTATATACATATGATTAAATACATAAAATATTATATATATATATATATATATATAATATATTCAAGCTATTAAAAAAAAAACAACTGGAATAGACTATATAAACAATGGAGGTTTGATTTTCTATCTTGTCTAAAAATATTGTTTAGCAATGTAAAACTTTTTATTGCTTTTAATATTTATGATAGGCTTGGTGATTGTGTTTTTTCAAGTTTCATTATTTTATAAAAGTAACAAACCGTAACATTTATCAAAATGTTGGCGGTACTGTTTTTTGTACTCGTGCAAGCAAAAGTCGACTTTAAGGTGACAAACCTTTTCAGACTGCGTCTGTACAAATACATTTTGTCTTTGTTGGGATTGTAATGCATAAATCATACAATGTCAAAACTAAAAGTGGTGAAATCCGAGAATACGCCTTAGAAAAACGTAGAAATTGGGATTTATCAAAACTCATACCTGTTTCTTAACTCCATAGTGCGTCAACACATCGATGAGCGCCACAAAATATATCTCTTTCTTGGGTGCTCCTAGAAATATATTACATTTTTATTAGTACATACTTATAGTAGATCTTGATTCAAACATGTCACTACCGCGTCAAAACAATACAACACAATAGAGCTAACATTTATTTTACACCAAAACTTTCAAGCTATCTAAACTCTGTCCGACCATTTATTTTACTTTTGACGTTTACACGCCTATGATGTTGCGCATTTTTTAATTTCACATGCTACAAACGTCTCTCATACTCATACTTTATTGTTCCAGACGATATAATAGTGACATTCTGTGCATTATCTAATGCCTAGACAAAATTATCGTCATCATACCTAAAAAGCAATCATTTTGAAATAAAAATGTTTTAAATAAAAGAAAATACCACAGCATTTATTTAGATTTAATTAGTCGTAATTTTTCTTTTATTTCACTTCTAATTATAAGCATATGAGTTATATGGTTGATTTTTTATGCAATACAGTATTTTTAGCAATACACTAAATGTGATTAAAACTTATTCGGCCTCTGTGGTTGAGCGGGCTAAGCCTTTGCCGGCTTACCTCACTGCAACGCACAAGCTCCGGGTTCGATTCCTGGTATAGTAAATTTCGGAAACGTATTTTCTCCGTTATTTACTGTGGTCTGGGTGTCTGGGATCGGCCCTAGAATGATCCGTTGTATATTACCCATAACACAAGCGTAAATTGGTTAATTTGGGGATATACAGTGTGTGCGTTTGTCTGCCGATTTATTCACGAAGAAACTCTATTTTTACATAAAATCGTATCAGAGGGCTTACTCTCAAATGTCTTTCGTCGTTCGTTATCGTTTTAGAACTTTTTTATTTAAGTACATCTTCCATTGCATGTTCTATTTATTTTGTATTATATAGACTACTAGGATATGCCCGCGGCTTCGTCCACGCTTGTCTAAAAAGCAATATCTTCCAGACAATCCACTTAAATAAAATATGATATGAAAATTGAAATTAAACGAAGTTTATTTTACATAACAAGCACAGGGAACATAGGATTACTTAAAAATATGAAGATGTTACAGAAGCGTTCAAAGTTTACTCTGGTACCTGCATTGTGTCTCTACATAGCTTATGTGGCGGGTCACTGTGGAGTTCGATTCGGTCTTAAGTGTCTTTCTCATTGCGTGGTATTAATATAACTAGAAACTACATAATAACTATGTGCCTATATTCTGATTTTTAATTACCTGGGCTAAAATAACAGCTGCGATTGACCTTTTGTTATGTTGCAAGCTTGGAGCATAGCGTTGTAGTATGACTCATTCATGAGAGAGTTACTGATTCAACTCACTTATGAATGCGCCATAGCAGCATAGTATTGTAGACACTATGCTCCAAGCCTGTAACACAAAAAAAGTCAATCGCACCTGTCATTTTAGTCCAGGTAATCAAAAATCAGAGTATAGCTGTGCATAAAAGTTAGTATAAAGTGTATATTAAGAGCTCACCCTCTTGGCTGGGTATGGCATAAATGTCTAATTCGGGGATTATCCCCTCGTACCGCAGCGACGACTGGCGCGCGAATCCGCGCGGGCTGTCTGGCGGAGTGTTGTATCCCCACCTAAACATAATACATTATTATCACTAGTCTTAAGCTTATACGGTCATCCCAGTGAAAGCTCCTTTCTAGTACAATTGGGTTACTGAATTAGTTTCACCTTAATAGTTCTATTCGGTCATTTGAACTTTTCGATCTTTTTTGTCAGCAATCGAATCGCAGATTTTAAATAGTTCACTGTTCATGAACTACGCAAGACTGACAGATCGCTGACTGGTGCACTGAGCTCTGACCGAGTGAACTAACTAATTAATGTTTGGTAATGTGTAACGTCTCTTTTAGTACAGTATAGGGAACCGGTTCCTTATAGTACAGTCGCGGAATGAAAATGTTCGTCACCTTAAAGTCGACATTTGCTTGCACAAGTACAAGAAACAATACTGCCAATCATTTTAATAAATGTTATGTTTATAAAATATAGAAACGCGAAAAATGGAAATTGCAATGTTGATAATGAAAGACGCTGAGATTAACTATAAGAAACAAAGAGGATATAATCACTATGCTTAACATAAATATTAAAACCAATAAAAAGATTGTCCATGTCTAAACAATCTTAGACAAGATAGAAAATCAAACAACTTTGATCTAAGTAATTATAAACTTTTTTTAAATTGCATGAACTAAGTAATTATAAACTATTTTTTATTGCCGGAGTTCAGCAGACAGGCAGACTGCCCACCTGATGGAAAGCGGTTACCATCGCCTATGGAACATTTGCAACACCAGAAGTGCTACAAATGCGCTGCTGCTCTCTTAAGGGAGACTGGAACCTTGTCACTAATGCCGGAACACAACTCAAGGTTGTTATGGCGACATACTTTAGACCAGGGGTGGTAGCCATCCAGTCGGGCAAATGCCCTACCACCTAGATGTAAAATAGTTAAACATAATTCTCTGTGGAACAGTCTAGTGACTTAGTTTGAAAAGGTAACATGTTCTCGCAGAACGTTAAATTAATCTATTTTAAACTGGCAAACATTTTCTTGCCACGACTGTACATCGTTAATGAACTACACAAGACTAATTTATCACTGACCACCATCATGGAGAATAATAAGGGAATTACATTCGCCCAATAAAAATGTATGTCATTAAAACCACTCGTCCGAAGCAGCCGACAAGTAATGATGCAATTGTAGCATATTAACACACAAACCGCTCACACTGCAATGTACGGCTGGCCTGGGGCCTAATTCTGCTATTATTATCAAGTCCAAATCGCAAGACACTCGTCTCAATCGTAGGTTGGCGTGATTTCAGTATTTTGTTAACTCCAATAACGTGCCCGTGGCACGCCTCTCTATCTTTATAACATTTTGATAGCTATTCAACATTCATTTCGGCTAATGATAATACCAATTTGGAAGAACTGGGCCCTAGTACAATCTAATTTCTAACGTTTTGAAGTGATAACTTCTTGTGGGAGGGTAAGCCACTTCGTTACGTAACGCGTTACGTCGCCAGTCTGTCTGGCTTCTCCTCTCTCTCTTCGGTAGGCAGGCTCCTCCTCTCTCATTCTAACCCACGCGCTACATACATAAAATTTAAGTAATAGCCTAAACTTTTCTCAAGTTAAACAATTTCAATATTAAATAGTAGTAACACACATGGCACTAGTAAGGATAATATATATAGGTATAGACATAAGGCACACACTGCACATGCACTTCCTAACAACACCAGCATGTAACAGATTCACTCTACATTAGTATTAAAATTAGAATAAATTAATATAATCAGTTATTCTTAAGGTACACCACAACACAAACATACATTCAATAAATGTCACACACAATAACAAAAATAACCAATAAGCATGTATAAATTGTAAAAACTTTCTTAGAAATTAAGTTGTAAAAGGGTACGGAACTCGAGTTCGTAGAGTTTTTAAATAAACTAAAATATTAAATAGTTCAACTTAGATTAGTTTATGTTATTTTTCTACGCTGACCTGTCCGCGTGCGGCCTGTCAGTGTCGCTGTCGGTGTCGGTGTCGGCGCGGTCGCTGTCGGGCTCGTCGTGGCGCTGCCGCGCCGCCTCCGCCTCGGCCTCGCCGCGCCCGCACTCGTGCACGCCCAGCAGCAGCGAGTAGTCCATTAGGTGCAGCTTCGTCAAGAACTACAAACGAGACAACACGTATACAAGCGGTCATCCCGGTGGTCAAAGTTCGGCCGTAACACGAGCATGACGAAACATTTTGCCTCTACGTTGCTTCTGCGTACGGCAAAGCTGTGAAATGCGGTACCAGAGTCCGTGTATTCTGAAAAGTACAATCCGGGTGTCTTTTTTTATCACAAAGCTGGCATGGAAAATAGTCACCATCGTCTATAGGCGTCTGCAACACCGACGATGAAGGCAACGTTTTACCAACCTTCAGGATGGATAAAAACAGTAAGATAAAGCAATGAGGTAAAGATCAGACAGAGGGAATGGGATAAGGCCGATCGTATATGGGACGGGGGAGTGGTCCGTCAGAAAATCCCACTCACCGCACGTGTCGTCAAGTAAATAAATACTGTCTACGTAAGTGTACTCCACCTTCGTGCACATCGTCGTTTAATATTAAACGTGATCGGAGTCAAACACAAACCAACTTATCATTTAAGAAAATATGAAAAAAAGGATTTTAACGTATAAATGAAGATAAAAATGAACAACAGTTATACATTCGTTTATAAGACTTGCACCCTCATCATACGATACTCGTATCTCTTTTACATTACATATTTATTTTATCGATACTCAATCATCAGAACTGGTAATCACTTTCTTGGATAATCATGTCATAAAACATTTTCTTGAATAATCAAAACTGATAAAACACTTAGATAATCACAAAAACTACCTATGGCCCGGTGGTAGGGCTTTCGCCCGACTGGATGGCTACCACCCCTGGTCTAGAGTATGCCGCTATAACAACTTTGA
Organism: Dendrolimus houi; assembly: GCA_039645545.1. Classification (NCBI taxonomy): domain Eukaryota; kingdom Metazoa; phylum Arthropoda; class Insecta; order Lepidoptera; family Lasiocampidae; genus Dendrolimus; species Dendrolimus houi. The sequence continues at coordinate 5,696,456 of CM077131.1, forward strand.
GTTGTGTTCCGGCATCAGTGGCCAGGTTCCAGTTTCTCCTTCAAGGCCGACAGCTCCTCTGGTATTGCTAATGTCCATAGGCTACGGCAACCACTTTCCATCACAGTTGGACCATCAGTCTGTCTGCTGTGCTTCAGCAAAAAAAAAACAAAAAGAACTGGTAAAAGCACTTTCTTGGATAATCAAAACTGGTAAAAGCACTTTCTTGGATAATCAAAACTGGTAAAAGCACTTTCTTGGATAATCAAAACTGGTAAAAGCACTTTCTTGGATAAGCAAAATTGGTAAAGAGCTTTCTTCAATAATAAAACTAGTTGTGTATGAATTGTTTGGAATTTATTGTAATATGTCAAATACTCAATTACATGGTTAATAAAGTACAGAGCTGCGAGGGAAGTGTTTCGCTCTCGCTCGCCCACTGACTCGTATGGCGTCTCTGTAGTATTTATTATACACTATCAGATGTAATAAACGTTCACACTTAATTAGACCTGTGCATAATCAGTGCTTAATTCTTTCATAAGCATGTGGGGCACATAAACTGACCTCGACATCAGCGGTGAGAGTTTCAAGTAGTTTCTCTTTGGCAGCGTCTCCAATATCAATGCGTACACCTTGCTTTATGAAATCGTTGTCTTTTAGAGTCGGTAGTTCCTTTTCCAATTCCTTCTCGGATGCTTCGCGGTCTACCGTTGAGCCTTTCAGGTCGTACTTCCTGAAAACAATAAATAATTGACAACCTAATTCCATTTACAGGCACAAAGCCTATGTATCAAGTCAAAAATATCCCATTGTGTAATATCTTCTATATTCTTTTTCTATAATATAATAAATTTATATAATGAACTTAAAACTAAGAAAAAAATCAGGGGGAGAATTTGGACCATTGAATTTCTATATCAAAATGCATGAGAAGAATAACTTGTAAAATCCTCTAGATTTTTAATGGATGATAGTCATTGCTACTTGCTAGTAGTCTTCTGCCAAACTCATTATTTCATTGACAAGTCATGGGAATGTAGCTCTAGAAAATACTATATCAAAAGGGTTAAAAAAACTTACTTGTGTATATTAAGATGGTTGGAGAACACATTTCTTGTAGCCACTAAGTAGTGTTCTATACCGTCTACAGTCAGCCGGTACATGCCAAGATACTGTGGCAACAATGTTTTCCCATGTCGCTCCACTATGTACTGGAATTGATACCTCGTTATAAGATTGTAAGCTTAATAAAAGTAGATGAAGTTGTGGCGCCAAGCTAAGAACTACTTTAAGTTAGTTTGCTTGAAAGAGATAATACGGAACCTATATGTTTATAATATGGAACAATAAAACTTACAACTTTGGAAGTTCTTAAATCGCCAGTGCCTCAATTAATTAATTCTTCTGTGAGTTTTGACATTTCATTATTAAAAAATATGTTTTAGAACAAATTGGGGATTTTTTTTAAAATCTTAACCATTATTTTTTAATTTTTTAACTGATTTGGTTTAAAAGGATATGTTTTAAATAATAAAGCGTGAGAAGAATGACACGTAGGGTAAGTAGGGTCATCTAGGATTCAAGAGTTATTAGAGTAACATTTGTCACCTATTATCATTCGTTATCCATAGTATGACCTATTATCATTCGTTATCCATAGTAGTGAGCAATCACTGCATGAATCATTAATATTTCCTTTGTTTATCAAAATATATTATAACAGAAAAGATTATTCAGACAGTGACCAAGAACCTCTTATCACAACACTTTAAAAAACTTCTTGGATTACGATAAACATATCGATCTAAGTCGTTTCCTGTTTTTGTTTTTAACTTCAAAACACTAAGCTACAGAAGTATGTTTTTTCGAAAGAAAATTTATTAAGCTTTATTTATAAATGCGCTCCTAACTGCGGTTTTCCCAGAACACTATAATATGTGGCTCTTCAAAAAGAAAAAGTTATTTAAACTATCAATGAGATAGGTAACGCATTGGCTTCCTTTGTGTTGCAGATGTCCGTCCATGAAGGAAAGCAATTACCATCAAGTGGACAGTTCGCCTGTTTGTCTACAAGAAAATATACAGATATAAGAATGAAATTTGGATTTTTGTGTTTCTCATTTTGTTGACATCGTTAAATAAAATACCGTGTAAACTCCATGTAACGTCACTCGATTTAACGACAAAGTCCCTTAAGCGTCGAAATCACTTGGCTTTGGTTGTTTTAGCTTGTCTTCCATACAATAATACACTCTATATAGCATTACACCCACTCTCAATAACGACAACTATCAAGTAATAAAAAGTACCTTTTAAGTTGCCAAAATTAGTAAAAACTGCGCACCTGTGTACGTTCTTTTATCGCTTTATTATCCTAGCCCTAGCCCTAAACTCGACTGTCAGCATCATGCATACCGAAATTTCCAAGTACTTCCGTAATCACCAAGATGCCTCAATATCGCAAAATATGAATAAAATAAGTAAAAAAAATACAACAAGATTACTGGTGCAGCAAAAGACGTCAGACAAAAATAACAGACTGCTCTCCATTTAACGACAACTCTCTATAACGCCATAAAATGCACAGTCCCTTTAGTGTCATTGTATAGAATTTACACTGTATTATAAAGTCGGTTTACTGCAAGAACTCATTAAATAACATACATATAATATCGTCATTTATATTACAACACTGCGAATATTATGCATTTTCCTAGCTATACAGGACGAAGAAAAACCTAATTTAATTTTATGATTCGCATAATATTTAATAAATGATGAATGAATAAAAAACTGATATTTATTAAGAAAAATTATAAAAATATATCGTTTTATGTTCGTCATTTAAAGTTAGTAAAATGCATATTCGCGGTGTTGTAATATAAACGACGATATGGCAGTTAATGAGTCCTTGCGGTAAAATGACGATATGTAAGTATATACGTTTCGCAGTGACAATGTGCAGGGATTCTTGTCTTGTAAAATGGGATATTGTGGGCAGGATACGAATCCAAAGCATACGCGAGAGAAGGTGAATAAATAGATTATACTCTTTTCAAGCATTTATTTTACTTTTGGCAGCTCGATGACGGATTAATTAGTAATGGCCTAATGCGTTTCCGACTGGGTTTGTTATAAAAAAATCGACTCCATTTATAAAAGAGTTTTAGTCAATTTAACTTATCTGTATATGTTTGCTAAAAATACTATATCGTGTAATAAATATATTCACATTTCAATGAACATATTGTTACGAATTTGTAGGGGATTTCAAAGATGTAAATTCGAAAATGCCGTTTGAATTATCACAAAGTTTATTAGAAGTACACACACGTAATTCACAGTTTTAACAAGTATAGCTGAATACAACAGAACCAAACCGCAGGGCAGAGAATCGTTATCACATAAATCGCGCCAAGTTCGTCGTTATAAGATACTCGCTCCGAAAGTGCACTAGATAACGCCTCGTTCGCAGTCAGAACGCGACTGGTCCATTTCCCGACTGACCGACCGTCATCTACTTGTAAATGAAACATGGCCTCGTAGCAACATGCCACCCACTGCTTCTTGAAATCGTTAAATGGTCAGCTTTATGGCTTCCAACAATTCGCATAGAATTTCGCATAGAACTCAAATTCAAAGGGGTAAAAACACACCTGCAAAGGATTAGTATCGGCTTGCAACAATATAATAGGTTGGGGGAAAAGTCTTTTCGCATATTAGTATGTATGAACTTGTAATAAGATCTCTTTGGCTATACTATTTGTATCTGGCTGGTTTTGGTATCATTAAAAAGTTTTAATTTTAAAGAAGACAATTCCAAATTCAAATTAAGAAAATGTGTGATTTTCATTTGTTTTACTTATTGTTAAAATGAGTGAATCTAAGGAAGAAATTCGATACATTTTAAAATTTTACTACAAAAAAGGTAAAAATACAACACCAGCCGCGAAAAAAATTTGTGATGTTTATGGACCTAATGCAGTATCTGTGAGAGTAGCGCAAATTTGGTTTAAGCGTTTTCAATCGGGAAATTTTGATATCAAAGACGTCGCTCTGGTCGCCCTGTTACGGACAAAATTGATGCCATTTTTTAAAAAGTGGAGCAAGATCGGCATATTAGTAGTTACGATGTAGCTGGAGAACTGGGAATTGACCACAAAACGGTTTTGGCGCATTTGAAAAAAGCTGGGTACACAAAAAGCTTGATATTTGGGTGCCTCATGAGCTCACTGAAAGAAACCTAATGAACCGTGTACTCATTTGTGATTCTTTATTACGACGTAATGAAACCGAACCATTTTTGAAGAAGCTGATAACTGGTGATGAAAAGTGGTTCACGTACGACAAGAACGTGCGAAAAAGATCGTAGTCAAAGGCCGGTCAGGCTTCACAGACTGTGGCGAAACCCGGGTTAACTCGCAACAAGGTGATGCTGGGTGCATGGTGGGATTGGAAGGGCATTATTCATTATGAGCTGTTACCGCCAGGCAGGACCATCGATTCTGAACTGTACTGCGAACAACTGATGAGATTAAAGCAAAAAGTTGAGAGAAAGCGGTCGGAATTAATCAACAGAAGGGGTGTGGTTGTTCACAATGATAACGCTAGACCTCACACATCTTTAGCCACTCAGCAAAAATTACGAGAGTTTAGCTGGAAGGTGTTAATGCATCCGCCGTATAGTCCTGGCCTTGCACCTTTAGATTTTCACCTGTTTCGGTCTATGCAGAATTCCTTAGGCAGTGTCAGGTTAACAACACGAGAGGACTGCCAAAACCACTTGTCGCAGTTTTTTGATCAGAAGCCCCAAAATTTTTATAGCAATAGGATCACGTCCCTCCCTACAAGATGGCAAAAAGTTATCCAACAAAATTGCACCTACATACTTTAGTCAAATGTAAATAAACTTTATAAAAAAACCTTTTGAATTTTTATATAAAATGCGAAGAAACTTTTTCTCAAACTTAATATTACACATATTCAATAAGCCATTTTTTGTAATAAAGTAAAAAAAAAATATTTTCAAATCGATTACTTTTTTTTTATTTACGTACAGTGTCGATGATTTAATAGTCTGTGCGTTACATGGCTCTCAGAACATCAATATTACGTCACTCACAACAACAAAGTACGACAATTATGTCATTTGTTTCAAGTGGGCTTTACTGTCAAGAAATATGTAACTTGATAGACGTGCAAACGTCAAAAGTTAACTAAACGCTTGGAAACAATATAACGAGACATTCGTTACATAAAATTACAATAGGGATGATTATAGGATACTTTCTACTCGAAAAATATGTTTTTTTTTTCAATAAATCCACTTCCGAAGTTTAAAAGAGCGAAACAGGATGAAAAGTTCTTCAGTGCTATAGCTAAATGTTTTATTTAATTACTATGTAGTAATTAAATAAAATATGTATATGTATGCATATTTTTGAAGTTAATCATAAATTTATGGCATAGTAACACGCAATTTGAAACTGTTTACATTTTATAAATAAGTGAAAATCACGCAAAGGGGTTGTTATGAAAAATTATTGTAAAAATTTAAACCCACCCAATTTAAATATTATAATCTCGTAAGTAAATTAAATGAGACAGGTATTCTTATTCGGTTTATGTCTATATCTCAATTCAAACGGAAAATAGTAATCAGCTAAAAAAAAAGACTTAAATACAAAACCGCATACCGGATGATAATGCTTGAGGAACGAATGCATCCTCTCAACCTCCTCTGAAGTAAGAGTTTTGAGTATAAAAAGACGGTCATAACTCTGATAGAATTTTGCTCCGGATTTGCCCGAAGAATCGTCCGGTATCGGCTGAGATCTGTTGACAAATTACAGATAAATAATTATTATATTAATCATTCCAGCATCCTGAGAATAATTTGTTCGTGTCGCCTACAATGTTCACCGACATATTAGCTTTGTACAAATCAGCAATAACATTGCGAAACGGTTTACGCTGTACATAAAGTAGGAACTAGACTAACTTTTAAGTATCTATGTATAAAATGGTTTTTCAACAGAACTTACTTTATTCCTAATTTTCTGTAAGAATAAATGAGTATTGACGAAGTTACTATTGCAACAACTTGTAAGAATTACTAACTTGTATCCTTGATAAATTAAAAATATCTTGATTTAACTGCTAAATTAAACTTAATAACAAATTTAATCTATTAAAATATCTTTCTTAGTTACATAATTATAGTTGCCTGAATAATGTTTACTTATTACATAAATTATAATTCTAATTATAACATGTTATTGTTCCATTATAAAAGTTTATTTTTCCTGTTTCCTAGAATAAATCCTAATAAAGAAAAATATTAATTATTAATAAACCAGCTATGTATTTGTAATATTGTAATAATATAGGAATTTGGAAATAATACAGGAAATAACTTTCTTTGCAATATTAAGGGAAACTACGCTATCGTTGCCACTCCCCCTCCCGCCTAATTGATTGGCATACTGTCAATTTGGTCAAGATATTTCTATAATATTATTTGGTCTTAATATTTTTTATTTTGAACCCATATAATAACACTAGTAGCTCTACGTTACTAGTGTTATTTACTCTCTACGTTACGTTGTTACGTACATAAAAATTTAATTAGGAGTTTTATATACATAAACCTTCAATACTTTAATTTCTTGTTCAATTCATTACAATTACAAAGAAACCACAGACTGCTGCATAGCAAAACAAAGAAAAGTCGCAGCCAATACGTAAGTAGTACGTAATGAATGACACGTAGTACCTAATACGTCATGACACGTGGGCAATCTGACAACGTGTTTGTTATTGAATTACAGCGATGGTTGTCTACATCACGATTGCAGCGCCATCTATTTTGCTAATCTATCTATTTTAAAGAAACGACGTCATTTGTCGGGATGAAATGTATCCTAAGTGTTAATTCGAGTTATAAGCCAGCGCTATGTCGAGTTTCAATCATATACGTTCAATAGGTTCCAAAAAGAATGCGATAGCAGCGCCATCTTTTTCGTTATTTTTGTCCATCCCACGGAAACGACGTCATTTATCGGGAAAAAAAAATATCCTAAGTTACTTTAAACTTCATCCTAAGTTGATTTAAACCATTCAATAGTTTTCACGTGATGCGTAACAGACAGACAGACAGACAGTTAGACAGAACAAAATTCTAAAAATTGTATTTTCGGAATCTGCTAGTCCGAATGAGCCCCCTTGATTTTTTTTCACATTTTTAAACGCTTTGTACAAACTCGAACCATTTACAGATTTATTATAATATATAGTATAGATTATTATAACCATTGTATGGGTACACAATTTAAAAAATATTAAGATTTCTTAACGTTTTCACTAAAATAATAGGATGCTAATCTTTGAGGCCAATAATTGTATAGTTTACCCTACATGCCAAAGAAGTAATTAATTAAATTCAGACAACTTTAAGACTGCTTTTTTGTATATACTGAGTTGGTAAGCAGCGAGTACAATTGTTTAACTTACATGCTAGTTACATACTAGCATGTAAGTAGTATGTAGGTATGTTATATACATGCTTAGATTACCTGGCTGCCTTAGAATGTTATATACATTCAAATATGTATGTTCATTTGTTTGAAAGATAGACAGACATAAGCTATTCATACATTAACATGTGAATACCAAAATACATTGTCTTGCTGTGTATAATTTTTATATCCTCATCATAAAAACATTAGTTCTCAGTAATAGCATTGAATTGAGTTAATAACCTTTAACCTAATTACAAACATAATTAAACTAAACCGACTTTGGATATTAAGACAATAGTCACACAGTTCTGTTATAAGCAATTAGTTGCCTTTTTGTATCTAATGGTTTACTATTCTTGTTTTTGGTATCACAAGTCAAGTTTTAAAAGCCCTATGCCTAATTAAAAAAACCTTTTTCTGAAAATAACCAGTCTTCAACTGTCTATCTGGATCTTAGAATTAAGTTTCCTTAATGAGTTGGGACGTTTTTGATTTTTACATTAGAAGTCTTTCGAACACTTTTCAGTAGACCTATTGGCTGAGGTTGCCTGGAAGAAATCGTTTTAAGCGATAAGGCCGCCCTCTGTTTAACGTTTATTGTATCTAGTTTTTAAGAAGTTAGTTTTATTCATGGTGGACAATAGTATTTTCATTTATACATACGGTAGAGTGCAGACTAAGGAGCATTTTTTTGTTGTAAATACTTAACAAATATCACAAGCACAAGCGGAAATAAATTAGAGATGTTATTGACTATAGTATAGTAAAAACAAGGGGAATTCACCCATGTGTTGGTCGAACTAAAATCCGCCTATCAAAGTTCATGTTAAAAACCACAATCAGTAATTATATCATTACTGTATCACTCCACAGTGAGGACTCATTCTCTCTCAAAAAGCTCTTTCAAAGATTATAAATCAATTTTTCAAGTAGGTCTCTATGGCCAAATCGAAAAGTAGACTGACATTCTTTCAAAGAAATTGATCCTTAAAAGCTACACTATGGATTGGTTTAATAATACAGACTCCTTTTTTTCCAAAAATCAGCCGATTCGATTCCTGACTAGAGTAATTGATTTTTCATTATATCGTAGTTTCGGATTTAGCCATAGGAGGGCTACTTAAAAAAATCAACATCTACAACCCTACATAAGCGAAATTAACGCATTGTGGAAAAACAAATATCTGTACTTCATTACTTCTTAAACCCTTGCCACGAATAAATATTAAACATAATAATTCGTAATTTATTAGTATTATAAGCTTATAGTGAAAATGCTTGTGTAGTGTTGTGTTGCATCTAAGTTTTCTATTAATAATTTAGGCGTGAAAATATTCGCGAAACCAATCAACCAACCACTTACCATAGTGCCCTAGGGGTGCTTGACCATAGCCTTATATGAACTGCGTTGTGCTGTATTAGAGAGGTCGCTACCTGATTTGTCTGTACTTGGCAAAAGTATAATAGATGCTATACACTGTAAATTCGCGAGAAAAGCTCGTGAAACGTCTTCGCGCTCGCAGGTTCTTCGCTTTGGGTTCGAAAACCAACAACAACGAGAACAAGGCGAGGGAACCAACGAAAAATTTATGAATCTGTTTTCACAGGCGTTTTTACGGCATCCTCGCGAGAATGTGGAGCGCCTATAATGAATGCGACCTTAATTTCGCAAGAAATCAAATTAATTTTAAAAGTCTGCTAGTCCAAAAAAAATTACAGAGAATTGTAAGAAAATTCAATCAAATTTAGCACCGACTTCGATAAATCAGGAACGAGCCTAACAAAACTATTCGTAAAATAATGCTGTTAATGTTTGTTAGTGTAAATATAAAATAAAAGTAAATACACAGTGGGATATGTGGGACATGACGTGAAGCGGGGTTAAGGAACTTAAATAAAAGGTCACGGACGATTACGTTAAGGAGTGAAAAATGACTCATAAGTCTTGTAATTTATTGTGAACTGAAGAATTGAGAACAAAAACCGTCAAAATCCACACGGCATAGCCCATTTAAAATCAATACGGTAGTGATTCAATCACGCGGTTAGATCGGAACAGGGAATGTATGCGCGGCACATTGCAGTGAAATTAAAATCATGTGGGATACAAATGCGTATGATTCTTGCCCAAACCTGTTTGAACATGAACCTTTCTCTTTTGTTATATTTTTCAATAATTTAAATTTTGCGTTTGATATTGGGTTCTGTCAAATATGTTGAAAAATAACACATGAATATTACACACATTTCTTTTGCCTTTAATTTTAACTATATATTTCATACACATTGACCAATTCATATAACGTCAACCATATATGTAGCGCTATCTACTCAAAGATTTTATTAGTTACTTTTTATCCGGCTCGAAGGACCAATGTAAAACGGTTTTTGTTTGCAAATAAGAATTAAAATTTCATTTAAACAAAGAAAATTTTGTGATATTTATACGTGTTATTTTTCTCCAGTATTTGACAGCACGAAAAAACAAAAGAAACATTTTAACTATAGGAAAACATAACATAAAAAAGTTTGTTCAAGCAGATTTGGACAATCATAGTGTAAGTTCGAAAATGCACACTAGATACTGTTATTCAAATAAATAGAAAAGAAACTGAAATAAAAAATCGTACAGCTCGTAGTAAAACGTCCGCTGACCTCAGGCGTTTAATCGTCAGGCCGCGTTTGATAATTGCGCTCGCGTCGTGGAATAGGCTGTCTTGGTTGTCGCGTTTGATGTCTGTAGGCGCTGTGGCCGAACGGCGGAGTGTACACGCAGGCTTCTTCACCCGACACCGCAGATACTTATCTGGCTTTCTAAACCTAGGGACCAGAGGCCTTAGGGCGAGCGCACACACTAGACCAACAACATCGGCGGTCGGTGACGTAGGCCCGTATTCTAGAACCCCGCTCAATATTCGAATCGAAATCTAAATCAAGTTGTATATAAGAACCAAATCAACCGAGATACTTTCTATCAACTTACAGATTTTATACGAGCGTACAATGTTGTGACGTCACAACTATAACGATCAATATAATGCATTAATTAGTGATTAAACAGTAATTAAATACTAAGTGATATCGACGCGTAGTCGATACAAAATATAACTAACTAAACTAACTAACTGCTGCGGCTCAATGACCCAAAATGAGTCCTGGCCTCCGAAATGAGGATATTCCACACCTTCCTGTTCAGCGCTGTCTCCTGCCAGTCATAGGCATGAAGCTCGCGCAGATCAGCCTCCACTACGTCACTCCAGCGATATCTGGGCCGACCAACCGGTCCTCGTCACCAACAGTGTGTTCTCCTCAAGCCTCACATCCGTACATCAATATTGGGCGTATAACGGTTTATATATACGTATCGTGGTCTTACGGCTAAGAAGCTTCGATACCAACATACATCGTAAGGTATTTCGAATACGGATATCTATATCTTCCTCGCAGGTGTTAGTGTCTGTTAGAGTACAGCCCAGGTATTTAAATTTGGACACTTCTCTGTAGCTGGTATTTCCAACATGCAAGCCCTCTCTGTTCACACGAGTGTTCTTGTAGCGTCTCATGTGGAAATCTCGGTCTTATCGTGATTGATCAATCGATCGATGAAATATAAATTACCGTTTTTAGAATTTTTGGAATATTTAAAACATGGAAATTTATTTTATTACAGTTCTAACTTTCCATGTGTGTTTCATATCGATATCTTGCAGGATTCAGCAGCTATAAATATAAAGTCGAAGTTACGTATGGACGAGGTAGTGGGCGCGGCAAGTAGCACAATATTTTATACAAGTTTAAACAATTGGCATATAAAAAATTCAGCGTTAAAAGACCTTGCTACTATCTAACTTATAAAATATAACAACAATAATAATTTTAAGGAGATGCTGTTTAAATAATAATTTAATAATAAAGTGTAGTTTACTTCTTAAAATACTCATAAAAGGCAATAACACATAAGGTCAAAGATTCCGTGACGTTTTACCAGCTCATAAAAGGTGACTCGTTTGATTTGATTGTTAATACACTACTGATTATACCTTTGTTCACTATACATCACAAAACTACTGGGCCGATTTGACAGTTGTTACTTGTTAATTTTCTTGTAAAATACATGTTATTTTTTTTCTTGTAAAATACAAACGAAACTAGATTATTAAATAGTATCTTCCTTTGTTTGATTTTTAACTTGTCTTTTTCACACTGGCAATAAATGGTCGCTACATTTAAAGCGTGTTGAGCAGTAAGTAGTGTTTTGTTCTTCATTATGTAAAGAACAAACAAGGATCCTAGTCTTAGGCCATACAGTCTCGTCATTTGTGTTTATTTTCTTGTAGATTTCATGTTGGTACATGGAAGATTAATTCATTACGCAAAACCTCGAAACCAATCAATTGATAAGAGGCAAAAAATACTTTTCTTTTAGCGATGGGAGTTACCAAACCTATTGTCATATTTTAAAATACACTTTGATTTTGAATATTAGCAGTACTAATTGAACAGTTCCATTTGTTCAACGCAGCATGAACGAAGTTAGGAACCAATTTAGTAGTTTAATGTAAAACTTGAAACTGGTTAGAAGTTTAATCGCTCAAACAAAATTTAAAACTATTTGTAACTTTTATCTTAATTTAATCAGGGATATGACGACATTAGTCGTTATAGTCACGTGATCCATGTACATAATTTGAAACGCGTGATACGTTTTGTAATCATTTCTAGGGCAGCAAACAGAAAAGTGTCTTAGGAAATGGCAGCACATAACACAACATAAATAATATGTCGAACATGACATAATCGTGCTGCACACTTCTCGCGGCATTCTTGCTTACTGTCGTGAAAGTACATATAATTATAAAGGAGGGGTACAACGAACGATTGTTAATTCCACAAATTCTAAATTTCAATTTCGAATACACAATCAGAGTAATGTTCTAGAATACCAGCCCAAAGCAGCTTTGAATTTCATAAAATATGGGTGACTTCTGAACAGACAATTTCAAATTAAGAACAAGCCAATAATACATTATTATCCCTCTCCGTCTTTTACAATATTTCCGTTACTACGGCAGCAAGGAGTAAAATGGGCAGGGCTAGTATGTAAACCCAACATGGTATTCTCACGCTACCCACTTCCCACGTCCCTTTCCTACATGCTGCAGTTGAACAGTGCATAATGTAAGACGTTTTAAACATGCTTTAAAACCATATTTAGTAACATATTTTATTCCTGCAGTCATACAAAATTTTCTGCAACCAAACAGAGACCATAAACTTTAACAAGAATGATAAAATATGTATTATTTTCATTAATTCATAATTCGAAATTCTCAATACAAAGATTAAATATTTAATGACACAAGACTCGATACCGCAATCACCGATACTCTAAGCATAGTCAGTGTGCTAAGCCCTCTGCAAGATGCTTATCTACAATTTCTCAAAATGCACGAAAAGAACAAAAACGTCGTCACTCCCATGGTCCGCGGGTGCCGGGGATCGCATGACAGGGGGAATCTAAAGAAACGCGAGAGAGCCAGGGACGCTTAATTAACAAGAGTCTCCCGCGAAGTATCTGCCACACGAACGTCTCTTATCAGCTCCGCTGTAATATAATAATAACACGCATAGCGTAGCCCCTCATACTATGTTTCACCCTTACTGTTATAAATATTCCCAGTCTCATGCAGACCATGCGAGTGTGACGTTCAAATCACCGATACTCTAAGCATGGTCAGTGTGCTAAGCCTTCTTCAAGATGCTTGACTGACTGAAGAAGTCAGAGTAATGACTAATATTAATTATTGTTCTCAGTACAAATTCGCCGATTTATAAACAGCTATTCACGAAAACCTTACATTTCGAAATTAATTGCATTAAACACCTTGTCTACGGCTCAAAGGACTAAAAGGAACAGGGACACCAGTTGAGGGCATTAAAAATAAATATAAATAAATACACCAAACATATATGTACATATAGAATAATAAATTAAATTATCCTGTTAGCTATAGCACACGTGCCGACATCAGATATTTATCAAAGTTGTAATATTAAAAACACAAATATTATTATAGCACTTTACCTTGTCAGTGACTCTTTGTAGTCGATATCGTCGATACCGAATCTCTCTCGTAGATTTCTAAATACCAATGGACAGTATTCTTTCACCTTGAAATGAGACGGCATATTTTCTCTGTAACATAATGTATAAAGGATAAAGGTTATAACAGCCCATTAGACCCAACTGGCACGAGCTGTCCATGTGTGGAAAACAATTGAACCACTAGGTGACAACCGGCTGCTCGGAGTGGTTCAGGTATAAACCTAGTACCAATTGGGTAATTTGAATCAATTTTTACAAAAAATGGAAAGATCATATTATATAAGTTTTGTAACAAACTAATATATTTTATTTATTTTTTTCGCAATAATTATAAAGTGATATCCAATTTAAAAAAATTATAATCCGAAGTAGCCGAGTACCGAAAATACGCCGACAATTCCCGAACAGACCTGAGCGCGTATGTGACGCCATGGTATGGTAATTTCTCAAAATTAATCGTAGCACATAGGCTGATGAATATAAATGATCTAATAATATATAATAACGAGCTTTTCAATTATTACAAAAAAAATGATTCAACCCAATTGGTGACTAACTAACTGCTAGGCAATTCGTGGATCAAACTATATTCACTAGAAACTAGTTTACCACACTGACGACACGGCGGCCACCCGTGCACGGCAGTACTTTTCATATGCTGGTGGCTCTAAAGAGCTATGACTTTTACCTTTGTAAAATAATAAAAGTAAAAACATTTTTTAAAGATTTTTAAGTTTTTTTGGACCACCATTAAAGTTGTGATGGCGACATTATAATCCTGCACATCAAGTTTACCAATATTTGCAACTCACCAACCGTTATGTACAACCCCGATGAGTATATTATATTTATTTCCATGAATTTTAAAGTGTAAAGGCATCAATAAGCAGTAGGAAAATTTTAATAAGTGGCTAAGTGCATGTTTGATATGCACAACAAAGGATTTAGTAGTAGCAAAGAACCCCCAGAAGTCGTGGTACCCTAATGGCTAGCACATGCGTCCCAAACTCAAAGGCTAGAAGTGAGACATTTATAAACTGATATTATTATTAATATTGTTACGACCGACAAAGACAAATTCACACCTGCATTCCTGTTTTGCACATTTTTACCTTTCGGCATTTGGACTTCTTTTGTTTACTTTGTGTTTAAAATTTGTGATTAGAAAAACAGCCCATTGTGTATTGTAATCTTTTATGGTAGTCATTAGCCAGATGTGATTTTAAGAAATTCGATCCACGCGATCAAGCAGACATATTGCATCTGTGCCGTATAAAGCAATGCCCCAATGGAGAGATGAGCAGTCGAGTGATAACCACAAGCGAAGCAAGACTTGTGTACATTCGGGAATGTATTTAGTGACGGACTTTGCGCGTGTTATTGAATCGTGCATTACGTTTGGACTAGTTGTATTTGTACCTGTGTTATACATGTTTGTGTAGTTCTAATAAACTCTATAATAATTCCAACGGCATTTTAATTTGAATCCTGCAACTCGTAACAATATTATGCTATAATGTTACTGATATTAATATTTTACAATTATCATGCACTAACAACGGTGAAGAAAAACATCCATCATGATAAAACCTGCACATCGAGATAACTGATGTGTCAAACCTGCCAAGCCGCCTTGGACAAGAGTGGCGGGTATACTATCCATTCCCCAATAGTGGGACGTTAATGGGCTATTATATTATTATAAGGAACCCTAAATAAAAAAATTATTTAGCTTAAAAATCGGAATACTAGGATCAGTTCCGGTTTTGATGACACTTGAATTCCTATAAAATAGATGTTTTTCATGAATTAATTTTTATAATTTAGATTTATTATTATACCCTTGCTCTATCTGGGACAATGTTAGTGTTAGTGACTGTGGCCAAATGCGTCTTGTTTATAGTGTTTAAAATAATGCTGCTAATGATTAGCTACATTAGTGTATATACATACATTATCTGTAAATGTTTAACATCATTAACAATTAATAACAATGTCACATCACAAATAACTCATTAAGCTACATCTGGGTGACACAATCACTAACACTAACATTATCCCAGATGGAGCAGGGAAATTAGGTGAACACCTTTATGAGAAAAATAAATGTTATTCATAATAAATTTTGTATGTTAAGAATTCACATAACATCCCATAATGTGATAGACACACTGACTAATACTTGGTCTATTCATTAGATTATATTGTCATAGCCAATGGGCATTAAACAAGTAGCATTTTAATATATCTAATAAAAAATAATTGAACATTTGAGTCTTACTTATTGAATAAATGATTATCAACTTTGAGTTTAGAATAAGCTCTGAAGTCATCAGGCAGCAGCATAACTGGTATTGTGACATGGCTTAGTTCATTTATCTGAAAAGATTGAAAAATTATAGCAGTAGAGCTATTTAGGTTAATACTAAATATACACTCAAAACATCTCAAATATTTAATGTTGCATTTTCCTATTTAATATTAATTTCTTAATTAATTGTTTAACAAAAGTTGACACTGAAACAAGAACTATATTATATTGTACAGAAAACACTCTTTAGTGGCTCAAAATAATTATATTTCCATAAGTAAACATACTTAAAAACTAAAATATCAACAATGTCTCACAATTTAATTTATTTTCCTGACAGTCTGCCTATCTGTATTCAAATCCTTACACTAATATGCAGTGGTACTGCGCATGAATGAGACATATTTGACAGGATGGCAGGTCTAATTTTGAGAACAAAGCTAATAGGAGAATCTATTTAGAATGAGTGGCATTCAGTAAACTTCATGAAAACTGCTCATCAACTATTTCTTAATATTTCAAGAGTATTTGAAGAGTGTATCTTACTGAGGATGACTTATGATCCTGAAATATGGACACTGAGAATTGACTATAATCATCACAAAAATAAAATCCCGATTTGACACATATGAAATTCAATAGAGTGTAACTTTGAATAAAATCAACAAAACTGAAAGCCAATAACGGTTAATCTATTTAGTTGATAATATACATAACCTTTTACTGGTGCATTTTATAATGTTATATAACATATTTCACATGATTTTTGTAGTCATTCTGAATGTCAAATCGAGCCTATTATTTTGTGATGATTATACTAAATCAATAAATTTTAAGTCCCTTAACAGGTTATGGAGCAAGCTACAGGTGTTTCCCTTGTGAACAAATGGGGATATCTACAATGAAATCAAGTTACAAGATAGATATCGTAATTGGTAAGTAAATGTGGCCATGAAGCACATTTTTGCCTCATGACAGGAACAATGGAATATATTGTTACGACCTAGGTGCCTACAAAGACAATTTCACACCTGACTACCTGTAGAAACAAATTTTATTACCTTTTCGGCATTTGGACTTCTTTTGTTTACTTTATGTTTAAAATTTGTGATTTAAAAAAACAGCTCATTGTGTATTGTAATCTTTTACGGCCTATTGTTGTATTGTGATCACTGCCAGGTGTCTCGGACTTAAAAGTACAAACTGATTCTCAGAAATTCGGTCCACGTGGCCGGGCAGACATATTGTATCTGTGCAATATAAAGCAAGGCCCCAATGAAGAGATGAGGCAGTCAAGTGATAACCACGAGCGAAGCAAGACTTGTGTATATTCAGTAATCTATTTAGTACTGCATTACTTTGGACTTGTTGTGTTTGGTTATATTTGTACCTGTGTTATAAGTGTTTATATAGTTCTAATAAATTCTATAATAATTCCAATGGCATTTTAATTCGAGTCCTGCAACTCGTAACAATATTAATCCTGGAGCGGTGACTAGTTCAAAAAATCCAAATTATGTTGTACCAATTTGGTACAAAGACATACACTAAACTAGAAATATACTTATTCAAAGTTTAGAGACCGTTATGTCTGGTTGAATAGTTGACTTAGAAGAAAAACAAGAACATGTTAATCTATTAAGTGTGAGGTAAGTAGTGATAAAAACAAATTTCTAAATAAATTTGATAACAAGTGAGAAATGTGTTATCAATATCTCTGTAACACAAATATATATCATTAGTTCAGGGCACATGCACTGTTGAATTATACCATGTGACAGAATCTACAGCTGTCAAGCTGCCAATAAATTTACTTTAGATAGTCTAAGCTGAGAATTTAAAACAAGACGCCAAGTACATATTTGGCTGTTTACTCACTGTAAAAAAATATTAATATGACTATTAAAGATAGTATTATACCACTGACTAGTTTTGGTTGCTACTCAGGTATCCGGTAAAGGTAAATCAATTTTAAGTAGTGGGTGGGCGTAGTGGGTAGAGGGGAAGGTATATTTACCCTTTCTGCGACTCCTAGCATCTGGAGTTCTTGAAATATTTATTTTTGATAAACATAACCTCACCTATTTTTTCACTAACATTATTGTGATGGGTGGTGAAAGGTCGCAACTAGTGACTAGAACAGTGATTTAGGGTAGGTTAGGTTGGCTTCAGACTAAAGCTAACGGGCCAAGTGATCGAAGCGAGCTTGCCGCTGTAGCGGTTGGCGAGTGCCAGAACCGACCGGGTAACCATATACTATATATTTTATACATACAAACACTCAGTTAGGTTAGATTATCTTTAGACCAAAGCGTATGAGCCGAGCAAGTGAAGCAAGTGTGCTGTGGTAGCGGCCAGAGCATGCCAGACCGACTGGTAACCTTTATTTTATACACACAATTTATTTGTTATAATATATTTATTAATTTCTACTTTATTGGCTGCTATTTTGAATATTTTCATGGTTACTCTTGTAGTGTATGTGAATGTGCTCTGTTATTTTTTCTTAATTTTTTGATGATATACACTGTTTTTTGGTTCTTTTTCTGTTGATTACTGGCTTTCTTTTTGACTTCAAAAGAATTTTTCAACTTTGTAAGTGCAATAATAGTGAAAAAATAAGTAAGGTTATGTTTATTAGAAAAACTGAAGATCTCCAGACCAAAGGGGTTGTAGTAGGGGTAAGTATGCTTCCCCCTTACCCATTCCACCACCCGCTACTCAAAATTTGAGCACCGGATAGCTTAAGATTTACCTTAGTTGAGTTTTGAGTGGAACAAAAGACTGGAAAATAGACTAAAAAGGAAATCTTTAAAATAATTTTAAAGACTTCCATTCTGAAGGGGGGAGTTTCAAAGCCCACTATAATGTATGACCTCTCATTTATTTTAAGGGGTTTTGAAACTATGCCACTCATTAATTATCTAAGGACAAATTAAAAAATAAATAGTTGTTCAATAATATTAAGTTGATTATATATACAATAATTTTAAAATTAGTGTTATTTCCTCAGGTGCAATATAGTTATATAAGACATTTATTTATTATTTGAGATACAAAATTAACTTTGGGTGGTTATAAAAAAATAACCACAAAGGCTAAGGTGGAAGTCCGCTTCGCTTCACACCTGCCTTAGCCTTCTAACCTTTACGAATGTGAATTTCGAGGCGATCCAGCATCTCGATAACACAGACATAACGAGAAGACTCAAAAGGACAAAACCATTTGAACTAGTGCTATAAACAAAACAAAAGTGTAGTGTAATGTGCTAGCTATTAATAAAGAACACATGAACAAAGTATCTTTGCCTTAATAGAGACAATAAGAAAAGTGTCAATGGACACTTTCTTAGTATGAATATTCTTAGTTAATTTAGGTTATATTTAAATTATGTGTTAGTCTTTCTAGATTAGATGGTAATATTAATGAGGTATTTCTTCTAATACTTCAATTATTTAAAAAAAAATTATGCTTAACAATCTGTATTTGGAACATACAGACTGTTATGTATAACTACAATAGTCCTACAATATTGAAGTGTAGGTAATAATTATTACTTCAATTTAAAATCTTTATAAATCACTTATTTTGACTTATAAACTCACAGGACTCATAAAACAGCAGAACATTAGAAATCTATGTAAGAATTCATACCAATAAAACACCTGGCAAACTCAAGTGTTATTTAATTCCGCATTATTACTCTGTACACGGTCACAATAGTAATAAATCTATTTTTAATGAGCGCTAAAATATTGCAAGGCTTTTCACACTATGAATGAAACAAGCTAATATTACAATTACACCCATTTACGGAAATGGATAAATAAAACGTAAACATTACAAAATCACAACAAACTAGTGTAAGAAAATGACATAATAGCATCAAATAGTCGCTCAAATAGGATTAAAATCCCCACTGTAAAATTTCGATAGTAATTGAAATGTTAGAAAATTCTATCATAATTACCGTGTGATTAACTCCCCACATGAAAACAGATAGTAACGGTTCATTTGCCCGAAATAACTTCACTTTTTGATGTTTAACACGAATGTGTTTCTTCTTCAATTTGCTTAATCCAGTGTTAGGAACGGACATTTTGGATTTGTTTACAACTTTTCTAACACTCACGGCACAGTTACTTGTAATTTTTTGTTACTCAAATCAACGTTTACACCATTTTTAATTAGCAAGAAATATGTTATATTACAAATTAAAACGTTTTTGTTCTGATTTTTTTACGTAAACTCGACAACGAACAACAGAAGCAAACGGCGTTTTTGACAGACTGACACGCAATGTTACCAAATCAACGACAATAGAAAAATAATTAAAAAACAACCAACATTTAGTCGCGTTGCTGCTCGCCTTACTGCATGGCGTTTTGTGTAACATGTTGGTAACTATTGTAAAAGCCTGATATTTTGCGGTTGTCTACACAAAGCCATGGCAAATTTTTCAACCAATACTCCAACTGGCTAATGGTACTCGAATAAAACCGAAAGCCGACAACTGAGAAGTTTATAACTTAGGCACCAGCGGGCCGTCTAGCCATGCCACCTCCGCCAGGTCCCGGTCGAAGTGGAAGGCCCAAGAAATGTTGGCTTGACGTTGTGAAAGATGACATGCGTACCAATGGTCTCAAAACGGGGGATGCAGAAGACCGCGCGAAGTGGAGTAGAAAAAGTAGGAAAGTGGACCCTGGGCGTCGGAGCGAAGGCTACGAACGCAACCGGGATTTAACGCTTGGATGATGATGATGATGAGTGTCAAAGATATTGATTGTGGCCCAATTAGATCACAAATAACATTACACCCTTCGCCAAATCTGCGTCAAACGGCCCATATCTGTGAAATACCAGAGGAAGTACAACGTCAAATATCATGCAAGTATCAGGTTATTTTATTTACAACATGCGTGCATTTTTTCAACATAACCTATGATTATTTTAATAACAATGACTATAATTTTGTAAGAAAGAAGTTTAATACCTTGCGTTAATTAACACAAATATTTTTTTAAAAGATGCCCGTCATGTCAGCTATTGTGGGTAAATAACGTCAAAATATAACGAAAAGATTTTTGTTTTAAATTCCGCTAGATATCCTTGGTAAAAAAATTACTTCTCTTGTGAAACGTAGCAATGTTGTATCTATATTGCTTATCATGCATGATTTTAAACGTGGATCAGCGTTAAAATTGTAATAACATAGATAAATTCGCAATGTTATAATTCATTGACCTTGACTACAGATAGGATAGAATATATTTGCTAGAAGGCGAAAAAATTAGTTCATGTTCTCAACGTTATAGTAAGGTTATACACAAAGTTTACAGGAATAATTTCCGAAGACCTTTATTTTCATGTTACTTGACGCTAAAGCGTATGTTCATTTTATTATTCATTCAAAATGTTCAGGAATAAAAAATGATAGATATTATCTAATTATATTTTTTTCCATTAACTCTGCATCTAAATGTTCTATTTCGTAACTGCTTCTTCATCCATGTCTTGGTTAGATTTGGCTGCAACATCATTCTCGTTGGACTCGGACTCAGAAGTACTGCTATTGTCATCTTTGAAATTAACAACTAATCACTCACACGAATTTTTCCAATCGTTTTTAGTGATATCTCGAATTACATACTCAGTTGATTCCTATAATGACAGCAAATCATAATCAATTTGCATCTTCATAGAATGTAATTCAAGCAAAATTCAAAGTAAAAGAAATTACTACATAAATTTATTCAAACCATATACATTTATATCAATCGATCTTATGTTGTGAAAACATTCTTGCGGGTGCGGTCCGGGTACAAACAAATACTGAAAAACACACATAAACATAATCTATCTGGTCAATGATAATTGTACAAAATTTCCACATATATCGTATATGAGAGATCCAAAATAGCGAATTCTATAACAAGTAATATATGATTGTACTAAAAACAACAATGCAAGCTTAAATATACCCGTAATATCAGTGGTTTTTTGGTAAACATCGTCGAGGTTCGAAAGAATAATTCTTGTCTCATATTCCGCTAGATAAACTGTAAACTTTATAAATTGTTATCCTTCTTGAACTTAGAATAGTGTTCTTAATTTTTTATGCTTTTCACGTATTTCCATTACTGTTAATATGAAACAAAAGAAATATTACAAGCACATATGTCAAAGCAGAATGTTCAGTTTGAGAATGTTGCTAGTAAAAAAATATAGTTCCGTTTCAAGACCATTTTGTCAGACTCTAATAAATTTATGGCTTATGGACGTTTCCTTATACTTACCATTCATTCAGTCTCGTCGCAGTTCCCGTCGCAATGGAAGGAAAGCCAACTATGGGTGATTCCGAAGGGGGTCAACCTCCCGATGATCCGTCTGCCTATAGACCCATAATGTTGCTCAATGAGCCAAGGTTAGCCAAGGTCTTCGAGAAGATCTTGGCAGCACGCCCCATTAAACATCTAAATACCGTGACCCGGCGCACACTGAGATACAATTTGGGTTTCGGCGGTGGTGCTCTACTCTGGGCGCCTTCAACGCACTCCAAACAGTCACGGATAAAGCCATCCAAGCAAGGAATAGTGTCTTTTCAGTATCGCTCGATGTAGCGAACAACTTTAACAGCCTCCCTCATGAAACGATCAGGGCAGGTCATGAGGCTGTTGGACGCATGTCTCCAGGACAGATATATCCTTTGGGAGGGTGACCAGACTGGTCACGCGATAGGTAGGAGACGCATCGCGTGTAGCGTTCCGCAAGGGTTGGTCCTCGGGCCGATTCTGTGGGACGTTCATTACGACTGGCTCCTTCGGGAACCAGTCATGCCCAGGATAGGCTTAATCTGCTTTGGTGACGACACCCTACTCACGCGACATGTGCCGCGTCGTACGCGGAATCGGTGGACCTCGCGAACGCTGGGTTGGCGACCGTAGTCCAATGTGTTGGTAGGCTGGGCTTGAGGGTCTCCCTCCGCGAACAGAGGCTCTCATATTCCATAGGCGTTTTCGGAATCTACCTGTGGATTTGTGCGTGACAGTCCAAGAGGTTTCCACTCTCATTAAGCCCCAGATGCGGTATCTGGGGCTCGTTCTCGACGGGAATTGGCTGTTCAAAAGACATTTTGAACAGCTTGCTCTCAAGTTGGTTAGGACCGTGGGTGCCCTCGCCAGACTTCTCCCCAACGTTGGGGAACCCGCCGGTACGGCTCGGTGGCTATATTCCGGCATCCTCCGGAGTATGACACTGTACGGTGCACCCGTGTGGAATCACGCCCTCCACCGACACACCAGGACTCTGCTGAGGAGAACTCAGCGGTCCATGGCGGTGAGGTCCATTCGGGGGTATCGTACGGTGTCATGGATAGCGGCGACACGCTTAGTGAGTGATCCGCCTGTAGCTGTGCTTGCCAAGTTTCGACGCTTCCGACAGGATACCTGAGTTAATTAAGGGCCTGATTTACTGCGGGGCAGAGAATGAGGCAATCAAGACTTGGGAAACCGCGACCATGTCCAAGCTTGACAAAGAACTTTAGAATCGCCTGAGGCCGGCACCGATACAGTGGAGGCAGTTCGTCTCTACCTACTGCGATGGGTCACGCGGAAACGCAGGACTCTGACCTTTAGGATGATGCAGTTACTTACCGGGCACGGGTGCTTCGATAAGTATCTGTATCATGCAGATTGTGAGGTGTCTGCCTTCCCCTCAGTGCCGCGAGTGTAGCGTGCTAGCCACTGTCTTTCACACGTTGGTCGAATGTATGAAAACTTGATGAATTATCGGGATTAATTATTTAAACAAGACGTGCTCTTTTCGTGGTTTCTTTAATATAGTCTGTCAAGTCAATCACAATATTAGAAGCAAATATAAACAATACAAAAGAGGTTTTAATGCCTAACAGAATGCGCTTGTAGCAGTGAGAGGTAGAGCTTAAATGATACTTCAGATGGCAGAGAGTAATATTCACTGTTGAGTGCTGATGTGAACTAATTTATTTTAGAAACGGTTACTTTAAGCACAAATATTAACAAGTCGTACAGCTAGTACAGTATATAGCATAGTGTGTGTGTGCGGGACGGATATTGTGCGAGCGAGATAGAGCAACTATTAATATGTGCGCTCCCGCGTTGCGCTAGCCAGTCAGTCATTCACCCGTTGTCGTTCGTCGCGCGCGCACGTCTCCCGCTCCGCCTCGGCTGTCCGTTATTCGTGTTCGTTGTGTTCGTTCGTTCACCCGGTCGATCTGTGTTTTTTCTGTGACAGTGCAGGGAAAAGTGCGTCATCAGGTGGTTTTTCCACCAAATCGTTCGTCCCCCTCAGGGACAATGGACGGCGTGGAGCTCTCTCCATTGCTGTTGGAGGGTTTGCTGTCGTTTTTACGACAGCAATTCCCTCAAGCGCTCGACCAATTTTTGAGGACTCCGGAGTCCCAATCAATGGCGTCCGTTATCTCGGAACTTAATTCCGAGAAACCCGTGTCCTGCAAGTTACACGTGCAAGGGGCCCCCGCACCCGCATCTGCCGCGGCTACCGCACCCCCCGCGACCCCCGCCACCGCGCTTATCGCTGACCACCCGCGCTCTGCCTTAGCGCCCGCGCCCCCCGCGCCCCTCGCATCCGTACCCGGCGTTTTACCGGCGCGCCCGCCGCCCGCACCCCCGCTCAACGATGCCCACCGTGTGGCAACAAAATCACACGCCTCGTTTTCTCGCGGTTCCGCGTCGGGACAACCGCGATCGAGCTCCGCGAGTTCGACGACATCGCGTTCGCGATCACCCATACACCGCGTAATCGATTCTCGTCGAGAAATCGAATTATCTCCTGACGGTCCGCAATACCTCAGGGATGCCCCTCTTCCACCGGCCGATTATATCACCCCCATGGATGTCGCGCCTCCCGCGAACATCCCTTTAAACCACGAGGACGATGACGGTTTCATAACCGTCAATCGTACCAAAAAACGGAAGACCCAGAGGGAGGTCCCCCCCAACCCCGCCCCCACTGCGGGCACAAAACCAACAGCGGCACCTTCCAGCCGCCCTGGGCCACCTTCACAGCGCCCGCCGCCACCCCTGATCATCCGCGAGAAAGCCCATTGGCTTCAACTCGCTAAGGAGCTGCCAGGTAAGGCAATCTCTATAAAAGAAGCCCGTGATACCCAACACGGCATCAAAGTTATGGTCACGTCTTCAAGTGACCACCGCTCCCTAACATCCTTGTTATGTGACCGTAAAATCGGTTACTACACTTATGCCCTGCCAGAAGAAAAACGCCTTCGAGCTGTAATCCGCGGACTCCCACAGGAAATCGAGTGTTCCTACATTCTCCAGGACCTTAAGTCCCAAGCTGTACCGGTGCACGAAGTGCACCGTATGCACAGAGGCGACGCAACAAAGTCTCCTCTAAACCTAGTATTGGTTGTCCTCGACCTCTCCCCAGAGGGGAAAAAGATCTTCGAACTTGAGAAGGTCTGTGGCCTCTCTGGCCTTCGTGTGGAACGCCCACACGAAAAACATACACTGCGGCAGTGTCATCGTTGCCAACCTTATGGGCACTCTGCCCTACATTGTCAATCCCGTCCCAGGTGCGTCAAGTGCCTGGGCGACCACGGGACCTCGGAGTGCACACGCACCCGGGACTCCCCGGAGCCACCGAGCTGCATTCTCTGCGGCCAAGCGGGTCACCCCGCTAACTACAGAGGCTGTCCTGCCGCCCCCGACCCAAACGTAAGTTCGGAAAGGGCAACGCCCAAAAAGGCACTAGAAAAGTGCCGAACAAACCCGTATTCGTGGCGGCCCCCCCTCCAGTGGTAAATCACTGGACGGGTCTTCCCACGACGGAAGCGTTCCCTCCACTAAGGACGCGCGCCCCAATTTTGGCCGGCCTACCCCAGCAACCCCTGCCCCCGCCCCCATTTTAAAAGCACCTTCTGGGCCGTCACCCCACCACTCTTTAGCGGAGGACTTAGCCTTGGCGACTAAATTCGCCAAGAACTTGCCTTTCAACCTAGCAGAGGTCCAACTCTTGGCTCGAAAACTGAGACAAGTTGCAGAGTCTGATCAACCCTCCCTCCGGGATCAACTCGTGATCGAAATGGATCACGCGTACCTCCTCCAGGTACTTAGGTCGTTATAACTAAACAACCTAGTTAAATTATTGTTACCGGTAACAAATGGCGCATGTAGGTAGAAATAAACCACGCTCATTGACTCTGGCGACTTATAACGCCAACGGCCTTCGAAACCAGCGCGACTTGGTCCATGACTTCCTGGTTACCAATCAAGTAGATATACTACTAGTGCAGGAGACCTTCCTGAAACCGAGTGAAAGAGATCCAAAGATCTCTAACTATCGGGTCACTAGACATGACAGGATAGGCCGTGGTGGCGGCACCCTGATCTATTTCAGAAGATCTCTACACTGCATGCCTCTAGTCACCCCACCACTAGTAGGTATGGAGGTATCCGCCTGCAGACTAGCAATGACTGGCCACCAACCTCTAGTCATAGTCTCAGCATACCTCGCGTGCCAGAAAACCCTTATTAAGAAAGACCTAGAAGCCCTATTCAACTTAGGCCCAGCTGTTATAATAGCCGGAGATCTGAATTGTAAACACGAACAGTGGAATTGCAATACCACTAACCCCAATGGCAGAGCCCTAATAAATATATCAGACAATCTTTTGTTTGATATAATAACTCCCATGACCCCACACGATACCCCCAACCGCGACTGGGGACCCCAAACACTCTCGACCTAGCATTACTGAGGGGCGTAACTCTTCAGTTCCATTCGATCGAAACGATGGACGATATAGACTCGGACCATCGCCCGGTTATCCTCAAATTAGGACAACAGACGGACCAGACATCTGAAACTAGGACCTCTGTGGACTGGTTGAGACTTGGGGACCTCCTCAAGGCAACCGAATCACAAGACCTGGACCGCATCCCGGACCACATCGAATCCCACCAAGACACGGAGACGGCGATCGAGGCCCTCACCAGCCACCTTCAATCCGCAGTGCGGAACTCGTCCAGACAGGTGCCAGTGGAGAATGACCGCCACTTATGCCTGCCGGACGAAGTGAGGGTACTGCTGGGGGAAAAGAGAGCCGCCTCCAGAGCTCACGACAGATATCCCACCGAAGACAACAGAGTCCGACTCCGCCAACTAGAGCGCGAGGTCAAACTACGTATCCGGGAAGTCAGGGAGCAACGTTGGGACAGAACGTTGAGAGATATCGAACCAACTCACCAGGCGTACTGGAAGCTGGCTAGAGCTCTCAAATCAGATACCCTCACTGTCATACCCGCGCTAGAAAGAGCCGACAACACCGAGGCGTTCGATGATGAGGAGAAAGCCGAATGCCTTGCTCAGAGTCTAGAGCTTCAATGCTCCCCCACTACACAAAACGTCGACCAGTCACACCTGACGGAGGTGGACTCCGAGGTTGAACGTAGATCCTCCTTACCAGCGGAAACCACACTCGACCCAGTCACGGTGGAAGAAGTGCAAGATCTGATCAAGTCCCTCAAACCGCGAAAGGCCCCAGGGATTGATGGCATTAACAATCACGTGTTAAAACTCCTCCCCGGCCACTTGATTATAATCTTAGTGAGCATCTTCAATGCCGCCATAACAAACTGCTCTTTCCCCGCGACCTGGAAGGAAGCAGACGTCATCGGTATTCACAAGCCTGGAAAACCGGCTAATAAACCGTCCAGCTACCGCCCAATCAGCCTACTGAGCTCACTCAGCAAGCTTTACGAGAGGGTCATCCTCTCTAGACTTAGAGATTTTGCCATCAGCAAACACCTACTACCCGATGAGCAGTTTGGATTCCGTGCCAGACACTCATGCGTCCAACAGGTGCACCGCATTACGGAGCACATACTATCCCACTTTGCCCATCGCCCTCGCCCTATAGGAACAGCCGCACTGTTCCTTGACGTAGCTAAGGCCTTCGACAAGGTCTGGCATAACGGTTTGATTTACAAGCTGTACCAGTTCGGTGTACCAGACAGACTCGTGCTCATCTTGCGAGACTTCCTCCTAGGCCGTAGCTTCCGTTTTCGAGTGGAGGGAACACGCTCGTCCCCTCACCCACTCACAGCCGGTGTACCACAGGGCTCGGCACTATCTCCACTACTTTTCACGCTGTACACCAGCGACATCCCGAAAACTCCAGATGTAGAGTTGGCCCTCTTCGCGGATGACACCGCACTCTATACATCAGATCACAACCGACAAATGGCTTGCGTCCGGCTACAGGTAGCTGTAACAGAGCTAGGCGAATGGTTTCGCAAATGGAGGATAGAGGTAAACCCGGAGAAAAGCGCAGCAATGTTCTTTTCCCCGGGCACGCTTCGCTCTCCCAAACGCGCTTGCCTTCGCTTAAAAGCCATCTCGCTCTACGACCAAGAGATCCCCTGGGCAAAGTATACCAAATACCTGGGTGTCACCCTAGATCAGAACTTGTGCTTCAACGAGCATATCACTATAGTTCGGAATAGAGCGCGATTTGTGATGGGTCGTCTAGCACCCATGATAGATAAACGAAGCAAAATGTCCCTCAGACACAAGCTTACTCTATATAAAACATGCATCCGCCCGATCATGACATACGCGAGTGTGGTATTCGGCCATGCCAAGCCTGCCCTTTTAAAGAAACTGCAAATCGTTCAGAATAAATTCATGCGCAGAGCCGTCGGTGCTCCCCTCTATATGCGTAACGTCGACATCCACCGCGATCTGGAGCTTCCCTCCATCAAAAACTACATTACGTCGCTCTCGCGTAAGTATTTCGATCTAGCGCCGCACCATCGAAATCCCCTCGTCGTGTCCGCGTCCGATTATAAGCCTCGACGAAAGGCTCTCGTGCGACGACCGCGTAACATCCTCACGGACAAGGTCGACGATATCACAAAACGGCTGGCTCGGATCAGCCCACCCGCGATTAGGACGGCAGGCTGGCAGGCACCGACAGACAGACACAGACGGCGGCGTCGACACCGCCAATCACGATCTCTCCACGTCCCCGCGAGGGACGCCAGGAGACACAGCCCCCCCATAGGATAGACTAGGCGTGTTGCTGGGAAGTTTCTTTCGCCGTTTCTGCTCTCCCAGCCATAACACATTGCGAAACGGCAGTAAGATAATATAGGCCACCGCGAACCGCCGATCCCGGTCCGCCGGGATCCTTCCTCTCGGGCTTTATATTACCCGTCGCCCGCTCTCAATTAGTGCATTGTGTCGCCCTATGGTGGGCATCATTAGATTCATCCCCCTCTCATGGCAACAGTCCAGCCGAGGTGAAACTCCCTAGGGAGCCCCTCGAGCAAGTTGCCCCCCGGGCTCGAGCGCCTTCGCTTCGCAAAGGCACTCGCCCCGAAAACCCCGGTAAAGTTGTGAGGTCTTCGGACCAACAACATAAAGTCAAGTCCAATAAAAAAAAAAGCGCTAGCCAGTAGTTCGTTGTCCGCTGCGCTGACTAGACGTATGCAGTTCCCATACGCTGCATGGCAACCTCAGAGGTTCTAGCTCGAGGCCGTTATGGGGCCGATAAATTCGCTGAGGGCACTGGTTGAGGCCATGCTCCACAGCGACGATCAAAGGTTAGCGGCTTACTATTTTTGCGAGGCAGTAATATCCCGCAAGGAAGCCGCTGAGAGAGTAAGGGAGAGAGCTGCGCACGCGTTCCCTGGACGCCGTCGTCAGATTGGCTTCCGGTGATACAGGTATGTGCAAAATCTCCTCCGATAATTCCATCGCACGGGTCCGCGAATCGTAGGGATGTGATGGGTCCAACCTCTGTTGGAGAATGCTTTTGGCAAATACCAATTACTGCCTATCAGGATTTCGAAATATTTAAACTTCTACACAGGTAAATAACTATAAATATTATCATATACCAGATTTTAGTAATATTATCCAGATACCATAATACCTCTTAGCAAAATCTCGAAATCTGTGGTACTGAGTGTTACTTAACGCACTTGTGTCTTATATTTCGTTGTCATAGTCAGTTATACGTAAATTAAACTATAAAAGTGTGACAACATTTTAAATAAGTAATAGATCTTTAATCTGTAATCTAAATATTATAATATCTGTAACAAAACAAGCGATATTGTATTCCTATAAACACTTGGACGAGTCCACAAGATGCATAATGTTGCCAACTTAGCGCTTTCAGTACTGGATTTTTATCTCTAAGAACACCCAGTTATTATTCAGTTTAACTCTTCACTGAAATACCGACGTGTATCGTAATATTATTGTTAAAAGACTAGCATTTATATTAAAGTAATTTATTTATCCTTTTACTTTATTTCAGCACTTTTTCCAAATTCGTGCCAATCTAGCGCTTTTTGAGAGTTGAGGCAGTACGATTTCTTTGAAAAGAGTTGGCAAAAAGAAAAGGGCACGACCGATGCGTCAGACGCTGGGTGTGCTCATTGCTCGCACGTGTCCGTCTGCTACGGATGACGGACCCGTCCCGTAATGCATGGGCACGTTTACAACATAAAAACAATGATTATATAATGTCGCGGAGGAATTAATTCACAATAATCACGTCAATAACGTTGTACTATAATATCTATAATTAAAAGTAGCTGTATAATCTTGAAGCACTCTGAGGCAAGCGAGCATGAGAGCAGTATAGGAACAATAAACACTCGCCGTATCTCGGTACTGATTTGGCGCGCCCAATAGACTCTAACCCTATCCAACTCTATTCTATTTTTGTTACTCATCTTTAAAAAAAGATTCGACATCGTAGAGTCATAACTGTCAGCTGACAGAAAGCAAAACTTCATCTGGGCTGTCACGGCTGTCAGTTGTTTGAGTTGTGATTGTGGTTCTGTCAGCAAAGTTATCAGAATTCAGAAATAGGTATCTAGTATCCATAGTAGCCTGTGATAGCTATTTAAAAAAAACTTTTTGACCGTAAACAGAATATAATTTAAAAGATATATAATATCCTTTAATATATAAAACTGGATGTGGTTTTCACAATGGTGATACCGAGCCCGTTTGTATATTGGGCACAAACAGAGGGTGCTGTTACACTGAAAATTGATTTAAAAAATGTTATTCAGCCAGACCTGAAGGTTCTGGAAAACAATGTAAAGTTTGCCGCTCAAGGTACAGGAGCTCGCGGGGAGAGCCAATATGAATTTAATTTAGATTTATTTTCTAGTATCAAAGCCGTAAGTATGAGTATTATACGCTATATTTTACGTCCTCAATAATAAGCAGGCGCACACAAATTGTTATATCCCCATGCTAAGTGAAGCTTGTATTAAGGGTAATATACCTTGGATAACTGTGACTGGTTCCAGATACCCAGACCATACAAAATAACAAAAAGTTTCGTTTACAAAATTTATCATGCCATGCGGATCTCACATGCGATTCCTGACATCTGGATCCGGACCTCTGTGCGCTAGGAATATTTCCCTGCAGTTTTTTTTCTTTTAAGTCCGTAACCTATGGAACTGCACTGAATTTAAATTCTGTAGATTGCAACAGATTTTGTGTGATAGGCTAAAGTCAACTTAATGATTGACACTGTTAAAAGCTATAAAATGTATAATATCTAAACATATATAATGGAGTATATTTATTTATTTGTTTAATATTGCACTATAAGGTATATATTGGTGTGCAACATCAACTTATAACTAAAAGTAGCTATAATGTCTGAAATATATGTTGATAATAGTTTTATAATTATGTTTAGGTAAATGGAATTGCAATATTGAGAAAAAAAATCAACAAGTTACCACAAGCCTCACTTAGCATAAATTATATTTATCAAAATGGTAAAGATAGATTAAAATATGCTTATCACTTCTGATAGTTAATACTGGAATACTTTGATACAATAATATGCACACATAGATACAATTCTATCATACTTATTATTGTTTGTGTTTGTATTGACCAATCTTTTGAGCCATTTGAGTCATTCATTGTAATTATATAATTTCAATCTATCTTAAATTATTCTCTTCATTTTTAATTTGAGATGTAAAGTAAGATGCATTATTGGCTGGCATGCTGCTGTAAAATGTACTGATTTTTTAAAATATATTGTGTAAAGCTGTGTGATCTTTGTTAGATAAATAAGTAAAACAAAATATAATAATAATAATCGGCAGACAAACACACATATTGTATATCCCCAAATTAAGCAAGTTACGCTTGTGTTATGGGTAATATACAATGTATCACTCTGGGGCCGATCCCAGACACCCAGACCATAGTAAATAATGAAGAAAATATATTTCCAAAATTTACTATACCAGGAATCGAACCCGGAGCCTCTGCGTTGCAGTGAGGTAGGCCGGCAACGGCTTAGCCCGCTCAACCACAGAGGCCGTCGAAATATAATGTGCAATGCTATTAGTGCTGGGTAGGACTTGGTTATAAAATGAGTTTGTAAGAGTAAAATGACATTCTGTACTGAACCAGTACAATCCACCACTTCAGATAAGGTGAGAAGGTTTGTACCCCAGCAATACATTTAAAGTGATGAGTCTGATGAGGTGGTGAGCATCACTCCCTCATTTCAACTCATTTGTCCCATTCAAAACTTCTACTTTGGAATTGTTACTTAAGAATTGGATGTAATTGGCCTCAGTCACCCTGTCATGTTGTCCCTCTTTTTCATGTGAATATCAGTAGAGGCGTTATACATTTTTAAATTTTGCATTTATTATGATATTTTATTGACAACAATTGATAGATTTATTTGACTTTTATTTTATTGACATATTATTAATTTAACTTATATTATTATTATTATTTACGGCCTCTGTGGTTGAGCGGGCTAAGCCTTTGCCGGCTTACCTCACTGCAATGCAGAGGCTCCGGGTTCGATTCCTGGTATGGTAAATTTCGAAAACATATTTTCTTCGTTATTTACTATGGTCTGGGTGTCTGGGATCGGCCCCAGAGTGGTCCGTTGTATATTACCCATAACACAAGCGTAACTTGCTTAATTTGGGAATATACAGTGTGTGTGTTTGTCTGCCGATTTATTAAAAAAACAAAAAAAAAAATTCTATATAATTTACGCCTGTACCAATTTTTTATGTATTGTGTAAAGCTGTGTATTAGTTAAATAAAACGAAATAAAAATTAGGCAAATGCATGGCAATCCATAAAATATGCAGGGCCAAGTAAACATGAAAATCATTCTCTGTCTTCATCATTTGGCTATGCAAATATAAAAAGTATTTAATCAAAAATTCTACATTTCTACAAAACCACTCAATGAATAGTAATTAAACTAATTTTCCTTGAAAGTGTCTTCAGACCTGTACAACAACTTGAAACAACTAGATACTTCAAAGTTAGAGTTACTGGGTATTTGATTTTATGCATTTTTGATGCTAACACCTCCCCACCCAGTTACTTAAATAAAACAGTCATTACAGAACATTATGATTGTTTAAAGTCTGGCTAATGTTAATGATACACCAAACAACTACAATTTTTGTATTTAGTAGAGCCATGTTGGGATAAAAGTAAAATAAATGAAGAAGCAAAAATTGCCTTTGTTATCACTGACTTTTTTAACACTTTTTCTTTAACACATTGACAATGGTCAGGTTGCCTCCTTGGCATAGGCCCCCTCCAGAATATGCCATTTAGTGTGATCTCTAGCCAACCTTCTCAATATTTTGGGACTTCATCTTCCCATCTTTCTGGTCTATCCTTCTTTTTTCTGTCACGTGGGTACCAGTCGTTAAATTATTTGGTCCATTTGTCTTTACTTACATTTTTCATCCTGGGATTGATATAGTTTAAATGTAAATTTTGTAAATGATGTTTCTGTAATTCGCTATGGTCTGCGTTTCTGGGACCAGCACCAGAGTTACAGTTGTATGTTACCTGTAATACAAGATAACTTTCTTATCTTAGGGATATACAATGTATGTGTTTGTCTGTGCATTTATCTATCATATGCAAAGTAATTGGCTGAATTGTCTTTAATTCCTTAGGAAGGTCCAGGTGGCGACCAAGGGACCACAGTACGCATTTTCGACAACAGAGTTGAATTAACCTTGCAGAAGGAGAAGTCAGCATGGTGGCCGCGGCTTACTGCCCAGCCTCAGAAGCCTGCATGGTTAAAGGTATAATATTTATCAAAACATAACATTCTAGAACCCCCCTGTAATTTGTTTGCATTTATGTCTTAAAAATTTGCAATATGAACATATTTTATGTCTTATGACCTTGTGACAACTTTACTGATACTTCTTCCTGTTTTTAATTCGCACGCTAGCCTCTATAGTACTACTATAAAGCATCATTTCTCAACAATTTTTATGTTGTGACCCACGAAAAAAAGTTATGAAAAGTCTTGCGACCCCTTTACTATAAGATTATAATAAGTTTTCAATTAATAGTTTATTTACATGTTTGATTTGTATATACATAGGTCTTATTTTTTTAACAATTTGCTACCCCCTTTAGTAAAAAACGTGACCCCCACAAGGGTCTACACGCCCAGGTTGGGAAACAATGCTATAGAGTATATTATTATATAGGCAATGCAAACAAATTAAATAGTGGGTGCCCATGACTATTAGTATATATCTTATCATTTGTACAGTTATATGTTTTTACTACTTTTTACTATATACTAAATTTCATAAAGATCAATCAAACTATTCTTGAGTTATAGAAGGACATAGCTGAGGCAAATATTAGAATTCGGGTCAGTGTGTCACTAAAAAAATACTCATTACAAAATTTTCCAAATAATATGTACATACATCAATTAATTAAACCTCACCTTATTTTATTCAATATGGAAATTATGAAAATTATTCTATTTTTAATAGGCATCTATAAATTAATATTTGTAACATACATTACCCTAATCAACCAAATCAGTGAATGGGTAAACCATTGATTGCGTTAAAATGAGGTGCGGCCCAATGACCGGCGCAATTTAATGTTTAATTAATGTATGGAATGTAGAACCTTTTGTTCAAAAACAACCCTTTCCCTTGTTTTTCCGTTTGACATTCCTTCACAGAAATTGATCCTTACAAGCTACACTATAATTTGATATAAGAATACAGGCACAATGTGTTTATCAAAATTTGCTGATATGATACCTGTCTAGGATAAAAAAAAATCTAATGTTCACTTCAGCTGTCGGTAAACACACACACATACATACACTTTCATGCACAAACTCACCCATATGTCACATATATATAGTATTATATTTATTATACATTATTCACATACAGACAAATATATAATATATGTAAGTCCATAAATATTAAATAATATGTCGACACGACTCAACTTTACGATCAGACATCGTTGGTCGTAAGACATCATCGGTTGTGTGGTATAAAGGTGGCAACAACCTTTCCTCGCGCATGCGCAGATCCACTGCGCAGGCGCACCAGCGCTGCGAGTGGCTCAACCGCGAAACAAAATAAAAGAACTAAGTTAGCACTTTAGTAGTTTCTTGCAACGTGACAGAGCAAGAAAAAACGAAACACCGACCTTATACTTTACGTACTTTAATTGCTTATAAATATTATATTGTTATAAATCGTGTAATATTGTAATCGAGTACTATAAGAGTGGTTACGAACTGTCGTTTCTTTCCGCTGTGCATCAAAAGACGACGCATAAAATAAATGTGAAGTGGGTACCTAATACATCTATATTCCCCACACTCCATTGAGTGTTTTTCGCTATTTAGCATAATTTAGGATTTGATCCTAAAGGCCCGCTTGAAAAATTCATCGTCCATGTATAGTATAATGTAACACTAAAGTCAAGTAGGCAGTCTATAGTTTTATTAAAAATATTTTGTTGTTCCAAGTTAGGAAAAAGACAAGGCCACCTTGTTCAGACTAGTTGGTAATGGAATAAAAGTATTTTTTGTAAAATAAGTTTAAAAGTCACATTCGTCACTGTAACTGAATTAATCCATTCGTGTGGTTGTCTGATAAATCATAAAAAAATCAAATTAATTTTATTTTTCTCGATATTTTGATTGGAAATTCATCTGATGTATTCAATACTTTCGAAACCATCAGAAACAGTAAGTTATTGCACCATTTTTTTTTTAATTCAAAAAATAGACAATAGAAGAAATAGAATAATAAGTAAAATTTATTTTTAAACTGTACAAAAAGAGCCCTTTTATATTATACTAGGATATGCCTGCGACTTCGTCCATGCTTGACTTGAAATTCCCGCGGGATTCCCGATACATAAAGAAGAGAATACAAAAAGAATGTCAGCTATCGTTTTAGTGAAAACTGGGTCGGAATAAGCTAATTTTTATGCACCCGAACGACTACAAACCACTCCCGGGAATATTCCGGCGAGATTCTCAGGATAAAAAATATCACACATTTTATTCCATAAAATTTGATATCGATCAGTGAAAAATCACATTGGAATTCGATTTTTTTAAGCTGGCCATATATTTCATTTCCAGAAAAAAACCCTGCTGAATTCCCAGAATAAAAAGTAGCTCAGATTTTATGTCTAAGTATTTGCTGTCAATCAGCGTAATCCGCATCGAAATCGGCCCAGTAGTTTTGAATCCCGAACAAACAGACAATCACAAGAAATATAAAAAATACATTGTGTTCTCAATCATTTATATAGTCTTTTCCAAATTTTTTAAATAGTTTCTTTAGAATTTTATAATATTATAGATAGATAGTTCGCTTTTTTATTATATTTGCCCCCATAACAGTCTTCAGTAAAGCAATTGCATTCTAAACTCAAATGGGCGCGGGTTGGAATACCGGCCGGAAAACATGCTTAAGCAGTTTGCTGACCTAATGTGCGTATCGTAACAATTACCATTTGTTAACAGTGAAGGAAAACATCAAAACAACGTGGCGAAACCTGTACATCGAGATAATTTATGTGTCAAACCCGCCAATCCGCCTTATACGAATGTCGTGTGTATAAAATACCGTGAGATAATAGTTGGCAAACAGGGTCACGGTATCTTACCTATTGTCTTTCAATTATTCAGACGTATGCTAGTTATATGTATGTTATCGTCCTACATTTTTAATCATAATTAATAGGTTGGGGAAAAGTCTTTTCGCATATAGTATGTATGAACTTGTAATAAGATCTCTTTGGCTATACCATTTGCATCTGGCTGGTTTTGGTATCATTAAAAAGTTTTAATTTTAAAGAAGACAATTCCAAATTCAAATTAGGAAAATGTGTGATTTTCATTTGTTTTACTTATTGTTAAAATGAGTGAATCTAATGAAGAAATTCGATACATTTTAAAATTTTACTACAAAAAAGGTAAAAATGCAACACAAGCCGCGAAAAAAATTTGGATGTTTATGGACCTAATGCAGTATCTGTGAGAGTAGTGCAAATTTGGTTTAAGCGTTTTCAATCCGGAAATTTTGATATCAAAGATGCACGTTGCTCTGGTCGCCCTGTTACGGACAAAATAGATGCCATTTTTGAAGAAGCTGATAACTGGTGATGAATAGTGGATCACGTACGACAAGAACGTGCGAAAAAGATCGTGGTCAAAGGCCGGTCAGGCTTCACAGACTGTGGCGAAACCCGGGTTAACTCGCAACAAGGTGATGCTGTGTGTGGTGGGATTGGAAGGGCATTATTCATTATGAGCTGTTACTGCCAGACAGGACCATCGATTCTGAATTATACTGCGAACAACTGATGAGATTAAACCAAAAAGTTGAGAGAAAGCGGCCGGAATTAATCAACAGAAGGGGTGTGATTTTTCACCATGATAACGCTAGACCTCACACACGATGAGCCACTCAGCAAAAATTACGAGAGTTTGGCTGGGAGGTTTTAATGCATCCGCCGTATAGTCTTGACCTTGCACCTTCAGATTTTCACCTGTTTCGGTCTCTGCAGAATTCCTCAGGCAGTGTCAGGTTAACATCACGAGAAGACTGCCAAAACCACTTGTCGCAGTTTTTTGATCAGAAGCCCCAAAATTTTTATAGCAATGGGATCACGTCCCTACCTACAAGATGGCAAAAAGTTATCCAACAAAATGGCACTTACATACTTTAGTCAAATGTAAATAAACTTTATAAAAAAACCTTTTGAATTTTTATATAAAATGCGAAGAAACTTTTCCCCAACCTAATATGTAACACTAAAATCATTCAAATTTTAAGTCTTAATATGCTTAATAATCCCTATTAATATTATAAATGCGAAAGTAACTCTGTCTGTCTGTCCCGTTTTCACGGAAAACTACTGGACCGATTTGGCTGAATCTCGGCATCAAATATATATATATATATATTTGATGCCGAGGATGAACATAGGGTACTTTTAATCCCGAAAAATGGGATAGTTTGCGGGATAAAAATGAAGTGAGTTTTCAGGGGGCAAATAGTTCTGACATAAAAATTTAACACAATGTAACCTGTAGGTATTAACGCCTGCTCTTTAAACAAGAGGCTCACACCTGCTTGAACCGCGGCTTAGCCGCGGGATAAACTATAGTATAATATCCCTATTAATATTATGAATGGAAAGTAACTCTGTCTGTCTGTTTGTTCTGTTTTCACGGAAAAACTACTGGACCGATTTGGCTGAAACTCAGTATATATATATATATATATATATATATATATATATATATATATATATATATATATATATATTCGATACCGAGAATGAACATAGGATACTTTTTATCTCGAAAAATGAGATAGTTTCCGGGATAAAAATATATTTGTCTATTTGTTATGCTTTTACGGAAAAGTACTGGACCAATTTGGCTGAAAATCGGTATATATTAGGTCGGGGAAAAAGTTTCTTCGCATTTTATATAAAAATTCAAAAGGTTTTTTTATAAAGTTTATTTACATTTGACTAAAGTATATAGGTGCCATTTTGTTGGATAACTTTTTGCCATCTTGTAGGTAGGGACGTGATCCCATTGCTATAAATATTTTGGGGCTTCTGATCAAAAAACTGCGACAAGTGGTTTTCGCAGTCCTCTCGTGATGTTAACCTGACACTGCCTGAGGAATTCTGCGGAGACCGAAACAGGTGAAAATCTGAAGGTGCAAGGTCAGGACTATACGGCGGATGCATTAACACCTCCCAGCCAAACTCTCGTAATTTTTGCTGAGTGGCTAAACATGTGTGAGGTCTAGCGTTATCATTGTGAACAACCACACCCCTTCTGTTGATTAATTCCGGCCGCTTTCTCTCAACTTTTTGGTTTAATCTCATCAGTTGTTCGCAGTACAGTTCAGAATCGATGGTCCTGCCTGGCGGTAACAGCTCATAATGAATAATGCCCTTCCAATCCCACCATGCACACAGCATCACCTTGTTGCGAGTTAACCCGGGTTTCGCCACAATCTGTGAAGCCTGACCGGCCTTTGAACACGATCTTTTTCGCACGTTCTTGTCGTACGTGATCCACTTATCATCACCAGTTATCAGCTTCTTCAAAAATGGTTCGGTTTCATTACGTCGTAATAAAGAATCACAAATGAGTACACGGTTCATTAGGTTTCTTTCAGTGAGCTCATGAGGCACCCAAATATCGAGCTTTTTTGTGTACCCAGCTTTTTTCAAATGCGCCAAAACCGTTTTGTGGTCAATTCCCAGTTCTCCAGCTACATCGTAACTACTAATATGCCAATCTTGCTCCACTTTTTCAAAAATGGCATCTATATTGTCCGTAACAGGGCGACCAGAGCAACGTGCATCTTTGATATGAAAATTTCCGGATTGAAAACGCTTAAACCAAATTTGCACTACTCTCACAGATACTGCATTAGGTCCATAAACATCACAAATTTTTTTCGCGGCTTGTGTTGCATTTTTACCTTTTTTGTAGTAAAATTTTAAAATGTATCGAATTTCTTCATTAGATTCACTCATTTTAACAATAAGTAAAACAAATGAAAATCACACATTTTCCTAATTTGAATTTGGAATTGTCTTCTTTAAAATTAAAACTTTTTAATGATACCAAAACCAGCCAGATACAAATGGTATAGCCAAAGAGATCTTATTACAAGTTCATACATACTATATGCGAAAAGACTTTTCCCCGACCTATTATGTAATTTTAATACCGAGGGTGGTCAGGGGATACTTTTTATCCCGGATAATGAGATAGATAAAGTTTATCCGAAAAAGTAGGATAGGTTTTTTGTGATTTGCCATTTTCGTCATTTTGGGCATTTGGGTTTTTTGACCTTTTTGACCTTTTAGTCCTTTTGGGCCCTTTTGGCCTTTTTCCTTTTAGGCCTTTTTTTTCTTTTTGGCATTTTTGTCCTTTTTAGCCTTTTTGTCCTTTTTGCCCTTTTTGTCCTTTATGTCCTATTTGCCCGTTTTGTCCTTTATGTCCGTTTTGTCCTTTTTATTATTATTGTCATTTATATAGTTTTCAAATAGCCGGGGGATAGATAAAATTAGGATTTGAAATAGAGGATGAAAGTTTGGATGAGATCAATCATTTCTCAAATTTATAGATGTACAAAATTCTCGTCTATAAAAAATGCAATAGTAACTCGATATGTCTTTCCGTTAAGCTTTCACGGAAAACTACTAGGAATACTGGATCGGTTTTGCTGTTATTTTGTTTAAATGTAGTTTTATTGCCGAAAATGGTCATAAATACTTTTCATGCCGGGAGATGGGATAGTTTGCGATATAAAATTGAAATTAATCTTTCGGGTGCAAATAGCACTCACATAAACATTTAGTACCATGTAACCTGTATTAATGCCTGCTCTTTAAACAAGAGGCAAGCACTAGAGGTTGACCCGCGGATAAAACTCTAGTAATTCTATATTTGTGGACCAGGAATTTAATACTAGGGTAACGAAAATGATGAGACAAAAGTATCCATAGAAGGGTCATAAGCATAACTAACAAACTAAGGACAACTAAAGTGATAGAATGTTGAGATGGATGTGTGGTGTAGTGTTAATAGAATGGATAAGGTGAGAAATGATTATGTACAAGGGGACATTTGAAAGTTGCACGCTGAAAAATTGAGAGGAAGAAGACTTGGGTGGCGTGGGCAAGTAGTGAGGAGGAATGAAAGTCACGTAACAAAAAGAATGTTAAACTGTGAGATCGACGGGTAGAAATGTAAAGGTAGAAGAAGGGTCATAACTATATATCTTAAATGCTCTTATAATTAATTCTTCTTTGATCACAGAGTTTGGCTTTCAGATAAATTTTGACCTGTGGAAATCTGAAGATGCCCAAGACAGCGATGACGAAAGGCGTGACGTCATGCGAGACTATCCTGGAATGTACGACAGGGTATATAAAGAAGAAATGGGCTACAGGAAAGGTATGAAAAGTGAACTTATTTCTTACCATTTCATAAAACTACGATAACACTACAAGATTGTTTTAGAATAGTGAATAAAATCCTTATTCTGGCTTGTAAAAATATAAGTAGTAAGTAGTGTATAGAAAGCTTTATGGTCAATTTGGAGACTGTGGTTTGTAGATATCTCTATTAGGTGTTTACTGCTCTTGGAACCTTTTTTAAAATTGCTCCTGTAACATTGTTAGCTCAAATAAAACATAATTAAATAGTCTTTATTTATTACTACAAACATAAACAGATTGTATATATAAATTATGAAGTACATAGATAGAACTTATATTATTAAGAACTTTGATTTATGCAACACCAGTTCCGAAAAAGCATTAGAAATTCTTTAAAAATTGATTAGAAATAAGCAGGAATTAAGAATTGTATGAAAATGTAACGTGCTACTTTTTTTTTGAGGTTCAATATTAATCTTTAACCTCTGAACTCGATGAAAATTTGTTTAACCGTTATTTATATTATTATCCGTGCAAGAACGGAGAAAGAATACTAATTCCTGCGGCCGGGCGGCCTGACGTAAGAGGCGACAAAATAACCCACAGCCAGGTGGTACATTATTTGCCTGTCTGGATGGCTACGACCCCTAGTATACAGGATGCCCCCATAACAACCTTGAGTTGTGTTCAGGCGTTCCGGCATTAGTGACCAGATTGCAGTTCCCCTTTAGAGAGCGGCAGCACATTGGTAACATCTTTGGTGCTACAAATGTCCATAGGCATGCAATAAAAAAGTTATTTTTTTTATCAATTGCATTGTTAAATCCATTTCAACTCCTGTGTATTATGGCCATCAGCTGCATGTCCCCAAACAGCGCTATAGTTGCAGTCGATCATGTTCCCATCTCGTACAATAATGCTGGAGTAATTATCTTGACTAGTGGTCGCGCAGGGGTCGAAATTTGACTATAATTAATTTAAATTATAAGTTTGAACATTATTAACTTTCTGTTATCAAAGACTATATATACTTCTATAATCACAGATTTCGCCAAGACTACACTGTTAATTTGACTTGGACAATAAACAAAGTATATATATATATATATATATATATATATATATATATATATATATATATATATATATATATATATATGTGTGTGTGTGTGTCGAATACGTGGTAGTGTGTGTAATGGTTTTTTTTGGTTTAATGTATTTTTATGCATAGTTTAAAAAAATATATTAGCATTCTGCACTCCTTCTCTATATAAACTAATTTCATACTCCTCCGTCCGCGCAATTTTCGTAAAAAGGGGTAGGAAAGTTTTTTTTGCTTCATGTATTAATATAATGATTACAGCTGTTAGGGCCGGCTCAATCGGTGTGATACCACGCGCTCACAGAATATCAGCGTTAAACGACTAGCCTTGTGCTAATCGTGTTTCTTGCGATGAGTGACAGTTCCGATGGCCTACTTCCGCCCTCCCCTCTATCCCATCCTAAAGGATAGCAACTCGTTGGCTTCGCCCCTGGTGTTACACAGCTCCATAGGCGACGATAACCTCTTTCGATAAGCTGGGCCGTCTGCCTCGCAGTAAAAAAGAACAAGCATTTGACTGATGTTGGAACACAGCTCAATTTTGTTATGGCGGCACACTTGAGACCAGGCGTGGTAGTCATCCAGTCGGGCAAATGCCCTACCACCTCGCTGTGGGTTGTTTTGTCGCCTCTTACGACGTTCCTGCACGGATAAATTAGTGTCTATACTTAATGAGCGATTCTCTTTTTCGGCCATGATTTCAAAAATGTTAATTATCTTTCCGATTATATGATACTAAACCATATTAAAAAAAAGCACGACGGCCCACCTGATAAAAAACAGTTACCGTCGCCTATGGACGTTTGCAACACCAGAGGTGCTACCAACGCGCTGTGGGAAAACCTCAGCTGGGAGCTTATTCCAAATCTCCACTGGACGTAAGAGAAACGTTCTGGAGAACCGTTTCGTACATGTGCGAAGCGGCTCGAGGAAGTGGTGGCTGTACGCCCAGCCGATGGTGAGCGATGCGGTTGTAGAAAGAAGGCGCCAGTGTAAACTCCTCGGCTGTGGATAGTTTTGTCCCTAGTTACGACCACAGGAATTAATTTTTTTTCGCAAAGATCTCGCGATAACGCGAGTAAAGCACGGAAAGCCTGAGTTACTGTTTGCCCGACTGGATGGCTACCACCCCTGGTCTAGAGTATATCGCCATAACAACCTTGAATTGTGTTCCCGTATTAGTGGCCAGGTTCCAGTCCCCAATTAGATTGCGGCAGCACATTGGTAGCACCTATGGTGTTACAAATGTCCATAGAAAATCTTTTAAGGAAAAGATAGTGTCTATCGGTTCCACATTTTTTAATGAAGCAATTTTAAATTGTATTGTATACAATAAAATATTTTGTCTCTGACATTTGCCATAAAAATATTTTATTACACCACACTCGCTTTAATACATACATATGTAAACCTTATATCGAAACCGTAAAGTTCTTTCTGGCTTGTAGTTCTCGAATCCTCCTGGACTAGTATGGGACTCCATAATGCTGTTCTTATAAGTCTAAGCAAGCTTCAATTCTTTCCAGAAGACCTGAAGAAGGTATACCTGATACTATACAACTTGTTCCAATTCGTGGGCTTCACGTACGTCTTTGCCGTGATGGCAGTGCGGTACGCAAAGCTAGAATACGACTCCGTGACCGATACTTACGAGCACGTCGGTTCCGCTATGAAGTTTCTGCAACTCATGATGTATTTGGAGGTCATGCATCCCTTGTTCGGGTATACTAGGGTGAGTACAGTATATTAATAAGTATTGCCATAGAATCACATTAGCCTAGTACATCGTTTCTCATCCGGGATCGCGACCCTTGTGGGGATAGCGTTTATTATTAAAGGGGGGGTCGTAGACTTAAAAAAATAAGACCTATATAAAAGTCAAACGTATAAATAAACAACTGTTTAAAATATTATAACTTTCCAGTAAAGGGGTCGCATGACTTTTTACTTAACTTTTTGTGGGTCGTGACATAAAACTCGCATGGCATGTTTCACGATTTTGGGAACTAATATCTTTTAACCTATTGACTACATAAAAAATAATCATAAAAACATCATTATTGTTGAAAATACTGGTTTGTAATGTAATATATTCTTTTATATTTAACTTATTTTCATAGTTTTATAACAACCTTTGTAACCTGTTTTTACAACAAACAAAGAACTCCATTAAAACAATTTAATTATGAAGAAAACTATTTTTTATTTTCAACAATTACGTAATAACTATGCCTATTATGTACACATAAAAAAGAATGTTATGCCTTAGTTACAAGTGTGGCGGCCACCTTTTAATCTTTTTTTTATTTTTGCGATTTCACTGCTTATCTTTGTAGCACTAAATACACTAACACTTTCCCGTCAAATTTCATCTATGCAGATCCTGTAGTTTCCTAGAAAACTGACAATACTCTGATTTTTAATTATCTCGACTAAAATCACAACTATGATCAACCATTTTTGTTACAAGCTTGGAACAACTAACCACTGAATTGTTGATTTTCATTTAACTCACAAGTGAGGTGAGTTGTTGATTCGAATCTAATGAGTAAAAAAAAGGTCGATCACAGCTGTCATTTTAGTCCAAGTAATTAAAAATCAGAGTATAATATGACAATAATAT
Organism: Dendrolimus houi; assembly: GCA_039645545.1. Classification (NCBI taxonomy): domain Eukaryota; kingdom Metazoa; phylum Arthropoda; class Insecta; order Lepidoptera; family Lasiocampidae; genus Dendrolimus; species Dendrolimus houi. The sequence goes on from CM077131.1 coordinate 5,741,450, forward strand.
ACTGATAAACATCCGCCTGGAGGTAGAAATTGCGTTTAACAGCGAGACAACAGACAAAAAGCATTTTTTGATCGATTTCTCAGCCCCTGTTATAGTAATTATACATACTTTATTGTGGTGAAAAAAATATATGTCAATCTTGATCATATTTCTGAGGTAAACTATGTACTCAAAACGCATTCTTCAATCTTCTGCCATGTTATTACTGTTAATCGTACATCGCTAAAATAAATAACAATAACATATCATATTATAAGAAATATACGCATTATAGTTTTTTTATTCGGTTACTTAGAGAATTTGCAAGTAATTAATTATTTTATTATAAATGACTTCAAAAATCACGCTTGCCGGTCCCAATGTATGGAATTTATCAATATGCCGGACGGCTCGGTGCTCTGTACACGCGTCGCTCTGCCCGAGCGTGCTATTCAAAATTAAATTTTAAATAAATAAAGGAGTAATAATAACGACAATTTCGAGCCGATTAAGCTATACTTATTTGGCGTATACGGTAGAGGACTGGTCTAAATCATAGACTGTGTGGGTTCGAATCCTACTAGCTTCACTTGATCTATAGATTTTTTTATTTTTATATCAAAGTTGATAAAATGGTCTTTTTCTCTTCTTAAATAATTTTATAAAATGCAATAAAAATACTTTTCTATTAGGTTGGGGAAAAAGTTTCTTCGCATTTTATATAAAAATTCAAAAGGTTTTTTTATAAAGTTTATTTATATTTGACTAAAGTATGTAGGTGCCATTTTGTTGGATAAGTTTTTGCCATCTTGTACGTAGGGACGTGATCCCATTGCTATAAAAATTTTTGGGCTTCTGTTCAAAAAACTGCGACAAGTGGTTTTGGCAGTCCTCTCGTGATGTTAACCTGACACTGCCTAAGGAATTCTGCAGAGACCGAAACAGGTGAAAATCTGAAGGTGCAAGGTCAGGTTTATACGGCGGATGCATTAACACCTCCCAGCCAAACTCTCGTAATTTTTGGTGAGTGGCTAAAGATGTGTGAGGTCTAGCGTTGTCATGGTGAAAAACCACACCCCTTCTGTTGATTAATTCCGGCCGCTTTCTCTCAACTTTTTCCTTTAATCTCATCAGTTGTTCGCAGTACAGTTCAGAACCGATGGTCCTGCCTGGCGGTAACAGGTCATAATGAATAATGCCCTTCCAATCCCACCATACACACAGCATCATCTTGTTGCGAGTTAACCCGAGTTTCGCCACAGTCTGTGAAGCCTGACCGGCCTTTGACTAAGATCTTTTTCGCACGTTCTTGTCGTATCCACTTTTCATCACCAGTTATCAGCTTCTTCAAAATTGGTTCAGTTTCATTACGTCGTAATAAAGAATCACAAATGAATACACGGTTCATTTTCTTCTTTCAGTGAACTCATGAGGCACACAAATATCGAGCTTTTTTGTGTACCCAGCTTTTTTCAAATGCGCCAAAACCGTTTTGTGGTCAATTCCCAGTTCTCCAGCTACATCGTAACTACTAATATGCCGATCTTGCTCCACTTTTTCAAAAATGGCATCTATTTTGTCCGTAACAGGGCGACCAGAGCAACGTGCATCTTTGATATCAAAATTTCCGGATTGCAAACGCTTAAACCAAATTTGCGCTACTCTCACAGATACTGCATTAGGTCCATAAACATCACAATTTTTTTTTTGCGGCTTGTGTTGCATTTTTTGTAGTAAAATTTTAAAATGTATCGAATTTCTTCATTACATTCACTTGTTACATTCACAATAAGAAAAACAAATGAAAATCACATATTTTCCTGATTTGAATTTGGAATTGTCTTCTTTAAAATTAAAACTTTTTAATGATACCAAAACCAGCCAGATACAAATGGTATAGCCAAAGAGATCTTATTACAAGTTCATACATACTATATGTGAAAAGACTTTTTCTCCAACCTATTATGTAATTTTAATACCGAGGGTGGCCAAGAGATACTTTTCATCCCGAAAAATGAGATAGTTTCCGGGATGAAAATATATGTGGCCGAACGGGCCTAAATGATAAAATGAAATGACCGAACTGGCTGAAAATAAAACCTATTCTACTTTTTGAGATAACCTTTACATACATCTATCCCATTATCCGGGTTGAAAAGTATCCCTTGTTCACCGTCATTATTAAATTACATATATACCGAATTTCAGCCAAATCGATGTAATAGTTTTTTCCGTAAAAGCAGAACAAACAGAAAGAAAAATATATTTTTATCCCGGAAACTATCACATTTTCCGGGATAAAATAAATATATAATAAATAAAATGCATCCTATTCTTGGCATCGAATATATATATATATATATATATATATACTGAGTTTCATCCAAATCGGTCCAGTAGTTTTCCGTGAAAAGGGAACAGAGAGACAGACAGGTACTTTCGCATTTATATTAATATATACCTATATATGGATTCATTGTTGTTCCATAATACAATTGCATCATTTTAATAAAGTTTACTCGTCTAAAAAATTATTAAAAAATAAGAAGAAACATATAGCCTGAGGAGGATTCGAACCTTGTACCACCTTAGTTACTATTACGCTCGGTGAACCGTTGAGTTAAAGACGCTTAGGAACTTACTTCAAAATTTCAGTACCTATTAAGCTTATAAACGATCTGTTTCACTTTAGGATATTTTGTCTCGCTCTCGTGCTCGTCAGCCTTAGAATGAAATAAATTGAATCAAGTTGGTGTGGACACGGTGCGCGTAGGTATGTTCGGTTGCAATATTTCGCCACGCTCAAACTTTTATTACACGCTGTTTCATCGAAGTAAATATCGGCCGTGCGGGGTTGATTTTCTGAAACACCGATTTGAATCAGGTCTACATAGCCTCTTAATGGAAAATAATAAACCATAATTAATACCCTAGTTGAATCGTTAAAGACATGACGTCATATGTCACATGACATAACTTGCTATGCTCGTACAAAGTTTAAGAGACGTTTTATCCGTATAGACGTTATATTTATGCGTGCAGAAACGAAAAAGAATACAATTTCCTGCGTTGGGGTGGCCTGTCGTAAGAGGCGACAAAACAACCCATAGCCAGGTGGTAGCGCATTTGTCCGACTGGATGGCTACCACCCCTTGTCTAGGGTATACCACTATAACAACGTTGAGTTGTGTTTCGGCATTAGTGTCTAGGTTCCAGTTTCCCCTTCAAGGCCGGCAGCACATTGGCAGCACTGTGCTTAAGCAATAAAAAAAATTATATAAGTGTTTTAATTAATTTTACTGTCAACTATCCTATACAGAAGTAGGTTCACGGTTTTTTTGCCTCCAGGGTGGTGTGCTGGTGCCATTCCTGCAGGTGAGTGGAAGGGCGTTCGTGTTATTCGCCATGATCGACGCCGAGCCCAGAATGCAAACTAAGCCTGTCGTCTTCTATCTTTTCATTATATGGTGCTCAATCGAATTGGTCAGGTGAGATAAATTTCTCTTTATTTTAAGTTCGTATAGGTTTGCGTTTAACCACTCTCGCCTGATGTTGAATGAATGAACCATTATTTATAGTAATACAGGTTATAGTTGTAGATAAGATTGTAACAAAGCTTTTTTATTTTATTGCCTGAGGCAGGCAAACAGCCGGACGGCCCACTTGATGGAAGGTGGTTAACGTCGCCTATAAACGTTTGCAACACCAGGGGGGTTGCCAACGCTTTGCCGGCCTCTAAGAAATTTTATAACGCCCTTAAACGACCCCACGTCGTAGCGCAGAGGGAAAACCTCGCCGGGAAATTCTCTCTAGATCATTGTTGTACGCGGAATAAACGTTCTAGAGAACCGTTGCGTAGTTGAGCGTGGGAGCTCCAGGAAATGGGGGTATACATCCCGTCGATGGCGTGCGGTGCGGTTGTAAAATTGAGGCGTTGGCACCAGATCAAACAGTTCCTCGGAACACTCTCCTTTGTACAGGCAGTAGGATACGCAGAGGGACGTAAAGTCCCTCCGTACGCTAAGCGATTCTAAACCGCCTGTTAGTATGGGACCGTCGACTATACGAACAGTGCGATGCTGGATGGAGTCCAGTGGGTCAGTTTGGTAAGCGGTTGCTCCAGCCCATAAGTGTGAGCAGTATTTCATATGCGGCCTAACTTGTGCTTTGTGAAGCACAAGTCTTTGCCGCGGGGTGAAATACTGCTTAGACCGGTCTAGCACACCAAACTTTTTTGAGGCAAGTTAAGCCTTGCCTTCCAAATGACCTCGAAACTGCACGTCGTTCCTTATATCAACGCCTAGAATCCCGATACTGTTAGAGATGGTAAGGGGTCTTCCTTGGAACTGTGGCCCAGGGACAAATGGGGTCTTTTTTGAAGAGAATGCGCAGACCTGTGTCTTCGTGGGGTTAAATTGGGCAAGATTTTGTCGTCCCCATTCAGAGACACGCTCCAGGGAATTCTCCACTTCAGACACAAGTCTGACCCGACTTCTACTAGCGACCGAGGGACATTAGCTCGGCTGGAATATCTGGCATCACCTGTACTGTCATCTGCATAGCAATGAATGTTCTCTACAGACAGCAGATCATTGATATGCAGGATGAACAGTGTAGGTGACAGCACACGGTTAATTGGTCTCACTGTATTTGACGTCCATATGGTGACACAAATATTAGGGTACACATCAATCTAAGAAATTATAACAATTCTAAATTTATAAACACAATTTGATTAATTATATATTAAATACACATACAGAAATAAAAGAACGTCAAAATGAAATAAATCAGAAGTCAGAGGCAAAAGTATAAATATAATAATTTACTAAATAACCTCAACTCATAGGGTCAATTTCAGAGTGCCTACTAATTATCCCCGCTCATGCACCACTATCTTCAGTCGGCCTTTTGAGCGAAACAGTCTTAGGCAGCACTTCACCCATTCCACGAATTATTAGACTTTACAATAAATATAGCTCCACTTTAGATCTATTTGCCAATTCGCTACCTAAGTTTCGCCGAATATTGCATAATATGCTTCCATCTGATACTTCATATAGTAACTAAGTTTTTCGTTTGAATAATCCTCATTTAAGCTATAAATGTGTGCTTTTGTGGTTGTATATTTATATTGTTACGACCTACATGCCGACAAAAGTAGATTCACACCTTTCCGCATTTGGACTTCTTTTGTTTACTTAGTGTTTAAAATTTGTGATTAGAAAAACAGACCATTGTGTATTGTAATCTTTTATGGTAGTCATTAGACAAGTGTGATTCTCAGAAATTTGGTCCGCGCGGTCAGGTAGACATATTGAATTTGGGCAGAATAAAGCAATGCCCTAAAAGAGAGATCGGCAGTCTAGCGATAACTACGAGCGAAGCAAGACATGTGTACCCCATGCGGTAATCTATTTAGTGACGGGCTTTGCGCGTTTTATGGAATTACGATCTCGCACATTACGTTTGGACTGGTTGTGTTCAGTTATATTTGTACCTGTGTTATACGTGTTTGTATAGTTCTAATAAAATAAACTCTATAATAATTCCAACGGCATTTTAATTCGAGTCCTGCAACTCGTAACAATATAAATGGACTAGCTGACCCGGCAAACTTCGTACCGCCTCAGAATCATTATTTTTTCATATTTACTCACCTTTTAAACCTTCCCTGGACTTCCACAAATAATTCAAAACCAAAATTAGCCAAATCAGTCCAGCCGTTTTCGAGTTTTAGCGAGACTAACAAACAGCAATTGATTTTTATATATAAGATAGGTTTCTGGCTAAATTTGTTTGTCCGTATTTTTTTTTCAACCTAATCTGTGTTTTTTTTTAATAGGTTACATGCTAATCTTAGTATTGTACCTGTAATTTTTCTCCAAAAATGTTATGGTGTAGCAACTGTAAACGAATCAAACAAATAAACTCCTAAGGGCCGATTTTTCAATCATCGGATGAAAGTTATCCATCGAATAAATTATAACCTGACTGAATGTAAAAGTGAAACAGCTCAATTGTTTTATACGCGTAACTGTTTATTTTAATTTGTTCATCTTGTATTTTGTTCGATTAATAAGTTTTATCTGTCGATTGAAAACCGGCCGTTAATGTCACAAAAACACTTCCACTAGCCATATACAGGGTGGATTTTTTTAATGCCACCTGGAGGGAAAGTACTCTACATAATGGAGATAGCAAATTTTACTCCAAAGAAACATTTCTTTATTTTTGAAAAGAAATAAAACTGCATTCAAAGAATTTCGAAAATTCTCTTGCATTATCATTAAATTTACCAGGTATGTTAGAGATACCTGGCTAATGACTGCCATAAAGATTACAATACACAATGGGCTGTTTTCTAATTTTAAACACAAAGTAAACAAAAGAAGTCCAAATGCGGAAAGGTAACAAAGTGTGCTTTTATGGTATACAGGTGTGAATCTACTTTTGTCGGCGTAACATTATAATAGGGTAAACTGTTCCGTTGTTGGCACCTCACCTACCTATAGACACCGATAGACACCAAGTCAATTTATTCAAGATATTAAAAATCTTAATGATTTTTTTTATTTTATACCCGTATAATAATATTATTATCGTTGTACGGCTACAAAATAAAAATAAAATACTAAAATTTCTGAATGTATTGAATAAAATAATAGGGTGCCAATTATGGCACTGGATTGCCAACAATAGTATAGTTTCCCCTACTCCCACTATTTTCATCTATCCAAACTAATTTTTCCATTTCAGATATCCATTCTACATATCTCAGATATACAAAAAGGAGATTTACATCCTAACGTGGCTGAGATACACAATGTGGATACCGCTCTATCCGTTAGGCGTGATATGTGAGGCAGTTGTCATTTTGCGCAACATCTCATACTTTGAAGAGACCCTAAAATTCACGATATCTCTACCTAACGAATGGAACTTCGCTTTTCATATGCCAACGTTTTTGAGGGTGTATTTATTATTTTTAACCTTCCCCGGATTGTATTTTGTTATGAAACATATGCATAAGTTGAGAATGGTCAAACTCAAGCCAAAGATTGTGATTAAAAAATCTAAGTGAATGCTTACGATTTTATAGAATGTTTGTTCCAACCAGATTCCGGTTTGTCGTCAAACTATGTAGTACAATTTTTCCGTTCTAAAAATGTTACTGCACATGCGTCTGAATATTTTCGATTCAGGTAGGAACAAATCTATGGTTGTTAGTAATATTTATTTATTTGAAAAAGCCTTATTGATAATATTTTAGCAGCTTTTGAAAGTTCTAGTTTATGTTGAATATTTTCTAAAATTCTTTCGGAGATAATGAAAAAGTTAAAAATTAAAAAAGCCAGATTCTTTAATCGCGCCTAAAAATTTACAAAATTATTGTGCAAAGTCTTGGCCAAGCTTTTACAGCAAAAAAGGTTTAAAATTTATATTGCCTCCTCAAGCCACAAAAATATTTTTTAGCATTTATGCACATATAATCATTTTTTCCCTTTAGTTGTTTACCCACCTAATAATGCATCAACCGCTATACAGTAGAAATAATATTCCATCACCAAGGTATAGTTCGCGAAAGATCGACATGGCAATAGGAAGTATGAGGTGAATTGTGAAGGTGTACGGAACACACACAGCCCACTTTAGTGCTGCACGAGGCTGCATCGACCGTATATATCGATTTCGATCTCTCTCACGTTGTTGCTTGTATCATAGTGATGTAATATTTTTTTTATTGTGTAAAGTTAATTATTTATCTTTAATTCACTAAATATTACGATTTAGCCCATAGAGATTAATAAGTAACTTGACCTAATATTCCATAACAAAATTATATCTAAGAATGTATCTGTTAACAATTTACTCTAAGGCTGGTGTGCATAGACATTTAACCGATGCTTAAAATAAAGTGATCGCTGTTTAGCCATATAGTTTTGGCGATTAATTTATTTTAAACATTGGTTAAATGTCTATGCACACCAGTCTTAGTCATTGTTACATATAGCATCATGCATTGTCTATCAGAGCGCATTCACATATTCTCATGTACTCAACATCATTTCTGTACTGATTTTTATTCGCTATACACTACAGTACTATCTCAACTACTGAACCTAACTAGAATATTATTTAAAAAATTGTGACATTAAACGAATCAATAATTGTTTTCAATATACTATCAATCAGACATGGATAGTTCTGTGTTTGAAAATATTCCTTGGAATAAAAAGGTGGTAATAATTTGGCTCTCATTTCAATGCGTACCAATAAAATTATCGACATCGAGTATTATACCAGGACGTTACATCACTATAAATTGCCAAGTTGACCTTTCGGTGATGATGTTGATGTCATGTCACTACTTCTGGTATAAAAATGGTTATAGAGTGCGTCTTACGAAAAAATGGAACTGATTACTAATAATACTATATGTAAAAGTTACATTATGTTATTATTCTATTTAGGGCCGATTTTTCAATCATCAAATAAAAGTTATCAATCGAACAAATTATAACCAGAGTGAATTCAAAAGTGAAACTAACAAACAACTGTTTTCTTGATGCAATGACATTTTTAATTTTTCCATGTTAAATTTTCTCTGGTTATTGAAAAATCGGCCCTTAGTAATACTATTAAATCGGAATCTTCTAAAATTATTTTATCTTTTTGACATTCCGTTGCATGACCGTAGCGATTTCTGTCATGAGGACAGTCTAAGACTATTTTGACTATTATGGTTTGATTTAATACATATACACCTCGAAGTTGCTAGCACTGATAATATAATGGTTATAAATATAGTCAAAGTTCGTCAGTAGAGGAACTCCATACATCTCTCGTTATTTCCTTGTTATAATAACCACGAAGTCAAATCAGTTGATGAAGCTAAGACACCATTTAACTGTATGTTCGAATTGGAGTTGGCCTTAAATTCCGTTTAAAAAAGGTAAAAAACAAGAGGTGTATGAACTTCCCCACTCCCGGAATTCCACACCTTGACTATATTTATAAAATATATGGGGTAAGAGTGCCGAACTAGTTGAGGAATTTTTGCCCTGCTCTGAGGAAATTTCCAAAACTCAATCTGGAGGCCATAGACATGTATTTCATGGACGCATTAAGTTTTGCATTCATTATAATTATTTTATCATGGGTTGTAGTTGTTTAAATAAATTGTTTACATTTTTATACTCTAAATGGTGAAAGTAATAAATGTTTTGTTTATGAAGTTCGTTTCGTTTCATTTATTTTATAATATTATAAAATTCTAAACATGCCGTGTCTGTAAATTGAAGCTATTTAAAAAAATAGAACTGGAATACACAATATAAACGATGGAGAACATGATGCATTTTTTTTTACATTTCTTGTCTGTTTGTTCAGGATTCACGTCAAAACTACTGGGCCGATTTCGATGCGGTATTCGCTGACCGACAGATAATTCTTAGACTTAAACTCTGCGTTACTTCTTATACTGGGAATCCCGCGGGAATTTTTCTGGGAATGATTTAAATAGGCCAGATTTAAAAAAAATCCAATTCCAATGTGATTTTTTTACTGATCGATAGCAAATTTAATGTCATGAAACGTGTGGTATTTCTTATCCCGAGGATCCCGCGGTAATTTTCCAGGGAGCACTTCGTAGTTGTTCGGATGCGTAAAAATTTGCGTGTACCGACACATTTTCACTAAAACGATAGCTACGGTACTTTATGTTCTGGGAATTTCAAGTCGAGCGTGGACGAAGTCGCGGGCACATCCTAATATTTAAATAATATCGATAAAAAATTTAGTATTGCCATGGAAAAGTGTACTTTGTCCATGGTATTGCTATTGTTTTATTTAAAAGTCAGACAATAAATATGAATGCATAATTAGGTTAAGCGATTACATTATTTACTAAGTGGCAACCTGGCAACTCCTATATACTTAGCCATTATTCATTAATCTTTCATATTGAACCGTTGTCTGTATAGTTTACAAGTATTATTAAAATCTATGTTAACATCACATCAGGGCAACCGGTAGGCACGTACACAACATACATATAACATATATACAGGCGAATTTTTCAAGTGGCCTTCAGGCCTCAAATCCTAAATATACGAAATAACGAAAACACTCAAAGGAGTCACGAGGCCGATTTTGACGAAATCTAAAGTGGTATTATTATATTTTTGAAAAATCAATTAATTGATTTGGCCCTGAAGATCCACTTGAAAAATTCACCTATACAAGACAGTAACAATTTAAGTGATGAATATTTATAATATAATAAAATTACATGGACGATAGATCACCTGACTATTGTTTAATCACTGACCCCACTGCAGAAAGAATGACGTAATACTTTGCTCCGTGACTATTAAGAATTAAATTGTGATATTTTATATAGAATAACTTTATTTGTTTATATACACAAGAAAATTAATTCATGAGTTCAGCAGACAGGCAGGCGGTCCACCTGGTGGAAAGCGGTTACTATCGCCTATGGACAGTTATAGCACCAAAGGAACTACCAGTATGGTGTCGCTCTCTAAAGGGAGACTGGAACCTGGTCACTAATTCTCGAACACACAGGAGTGGTAGCCAGAGAGTTGTTTTGTGACCTCTTTCGAAATTAAAATTTTTCTACATTCCTTTTTAACAGCACAGCTAGTATAAGCTAGCCACTTGGCTAGTGGCCCGTTCCTATATCTTACCCAGCGTTCAATTGCCTTATTGTTAGTTAAAAATTGGCATAAGATCCATCAAAGTAATGTTAAAATTCAGACGATGGTAATTATACAATCTCTATAAAAATAAGGAAATGAATAGTAAACCTATTAGTAAATAGTAATAGGTAAATATTAAATATAAATATTTACCTATACTTATATTTACTTAAATAGTAGTATATAAGAACCGGCTATAAAACAGCTATGTCTCGATTCAGAGATATGTGTTCAGACTCTGGCTAGAAAGCATTTACCTACGCTTCACAATAACAAAAAAAAACTATCCTTGTAATTAAGACATAATTAAATAATATTTTATAAAGACCCAGGTGTCGATTAAGGGACCATAGACCGCAGACAACAGAGGTAAATTTGGTTTGTAGAAAGAAAAGTCAGCATGGTGGCCACAAATCACTGCCCAGCCTCAGAAGCCTGCATGTTTGAAATTAAATTATTTATTAAGACATGTAGGAAGATAAATAAACAGTCCAATATTCTATGAAAAGACATTTTACTGTTTGAGAAATCCAAGTGTTTGCGATGTCATAAAATGTTAATCCAACTAATATAAATAAATAGTCAAACAAATGTACGCTTTATATTCCTGAGCTCAGCAAATTATGTTTTTATTAAAGTCGCAGTCACTATGGCTATGTGCTTTAAGCGGCATTTTGTAAAAAAAAAAGCGGGGGGAAATCTCATTGAGGACTAACCGCCGCGGGAGAAACGCGGCGGGGTCGTGTGGAATTCGCCATGTTGGGGTGACACTAATACCCCCGAAGTAGTAATATTGTTACCCGTGTTAGGTATATCCGCTAAAAACCCTCATGTTCCCTCCTTCCCCTAATGCCAGGGCTACGGAATAACCTAAGCGCAACCAATTCCGCGTGCCTTGGCAGCCGGGCCCCAAGGGCCACATCTACTGCCAGGAAGAAACATGATCCCCGTGCAATATTAATCTCTCTCTCTGTTCAGTATGAGGCGGCTAAGTGTCTCGCCCCACGGGAGGGAAGATGAGCGCGCGCGGAACACGACGCGCCCTCCTCTTGACGGCATTTTACGGATGGGAACAGTTTCCCTACTTGTTGTAACAGACTTAATATGTTGGGCATTTTTCAACGTGATGTTATGGATTATAAAAAACCTGTTTTCCAAAATAAAATCTGCGGATGTTCTTCTTTTTATGCGTTTTTTGTCATTTGAAAGTTTCCTCCCGACCATTTCAAGTGTCGCTTAAAATAAATTAGCTCTATACCCTTTGCTATATTGAAAGACCGTTTATAAAATTTACCCTATCATGGTTCGAACCCGACACCTTTGTTCAAGTGAACTAAGCAAACCAACGCTTACACCACTAGATCATGAACCTTCCTTCACTGGACGAGGTGAAAGAAAACGTAGTGAGTAAACGTCCAAATGAATCAATGATAAATTTTTGAAAAAGAGGAATAAACCTAAGTGGTGGGGTGGAAGGTTCTAAAATTTTGGGTCCAGTGAAGTGCAGCTTGAAGGTCCTAACCAATAAATAATTAATTATAAACAACAGTAACGTAAAAAACAAATCTACCAACATAACGCCCCAATAAAATATTGATGTAAATTCAAGAGAATACAATTATTACTTGGCTTTCAGTTTTATTGATTTCATTCAAAGTTAGGTTTTATCGAGTGTCTTATCGGGACTATTATTTTGTGGCCACTAGGAGCGACTAGTTATTGGTCCTCAATATTACTGGAGAGATAGTAGAACAAAAACTGGCCTGGGCGAACTTCAAGCACGCAAATGGAAAGAAGCTGCGTAGGATAGACAAGAGTTGTGTACTCCATTTATATTTGTTATTGCATCAATTGGATTAAAAACAAAGGAAAACCACTATTTATAATTTAATTTATTAAGTTACTACACATCTTTACATGGATTTGTTACACTATAACATTATTCACACAGAACACCATGTTTACGACCTCAGCTTGATGTAGGCACGTTTAAACCACTCTTTTGGGTCTGAGTGTGCATAGTACTCATGGAATATTGGTTCAACAAGTGTATCTGAGGGAATGTTCTTATACACTTGCTCACCATAGTAAGTGCCCACCTGAAAACAATAATGAATGAAAATTAAAGCTTGTACATTAGAACTCAAGCCATTACCATTGACATATTGTAAGCACTATTTTTATTTAGTTGTTTTTACAAAAGAATGACTGAGTTAATTTTATTTATCTTCTTCTTGATATATAAAAATGAATGTTTGTCTGTATGTCCTTTATAGAATCGTAAACTATAAATTTGATCATGTGATGATCTTTAGCAAAGTTATTGTGTATAAGTCAAAGAAGGTTTCTGAGTTGGTTCACAATTGGACACGGTAGGTGGCACTGCTGTCAGCATATCGATTGAAGCTTTTCCGGGCAGGACGACATCTGCCGGGACAGCTAGTTGCATATATAAGTTACACATACACATATAATAAATAGGAGGTCTTATTGCTGCCGATGATAGGAGATATTTATGACAACATTTTGTTATTCCATTTTTGTGTTAGTAGACAAAACGAAACAACAATGGAGTGTTAACAAAATAATATATTTTAACATATCTTTTCCAATAAGTTGTCAGAGAATCGAACAATTATGCAGTTGCATAAGTCAGCAATAATTGTTTGATATAGGAGTAATTTAATTTATATGTAGTAAAATCTTTATACAGTGTAAAACAGTCTTTTTCTGTGTCTGTCTGTCTTCATAACTGCTAACTCCTCCTAAACCACACAGTGGATTTTTAGGCAGTTTTCATCATTAGTTAGATAACTTTTTTAGGGTTTATATACATACTAGCTTTTGCAAGCAGCTTCGCTATTAACAAACCTAATTAAGTTTTTATGTAAGTAAAATAGAGCTAGGGTTTGACCGTGGCATAGCCGCAGGAATAACTATAGTAATTGTATAAAGTCTGTACTCTAGCTTTCTAAATACTAGCCAGTATATAGGCATTGGCACACAGAAATACTGAGTGATTCCCAACAAGGTAAATTTTGTAAATGAGTTATCTATCATTTACTCTGGTCTGGGTTGGATTTCAAAGTTGTTTATTGTATGGTACTGATAATAATACTGATACCTGATAATATTAATAATGCATGCACCACTTAGTCAGTTTTCTGATCTAATTGTGCACATTGATATAACCAATGTGACGAACCTGCCAAGCCTTTGGACAAGCATGGCGGTTATACTGTCTATTCCCCCCTATAACGGGAGGCCCAAGCCCAGCAGTGGGACATTTATGGGCTGATAATATATTTATAATATACTGATAATAAAACTGCAACTACCTCAGGTTCAAAATATAAAAAGTGTTTGCCAGATTTATAAAATGAACATGTATCATTTAAATATCCAAAAGTTGTGACTCTTGTATGAATTTGAAAGGTGTGATGCTTTGCTATGAAATTTGAAGTCTGTAACAGTACATACACTTGGCAGAAGGTTACAATGAAAGGATTCATAGAAGTGACAAATGTCCTCTGTGTTTGCTGTTAGGCTACACAGCACATTCTATTAAAAATACCTGTGGCAGGTTAGAAGGAAAAAAATAAAATACTTAAGTAAAGCCACAATATGAACTTTTATTAGATAAGTATAACATGAGCTACAAGTACTTACAGATTTCAGTCAACAGCTTTGTTTCTGGTGTTGGATGCCAGAGGCCTACTACCTCGTTGCCTTGCCCCCTTTCCCACAACTAACCATTGTTGCACAGGACCTCCTAACACTATATACCCATATCTCAAAAACTACTCAACCAATATTGTTCAAACTAGTTTTCACAGAGAAAATTTTTAAGCTCGACCACATTGATGGTTTTCTGAGTCTTCAACTTTTCATGACTTTGAAAGCAAATATTTCATCAACATAGGCTTAAAAGGTTATGAGCCTAAACACTGCACAATGTTGGGGTTCCCCAGGGAGCATTTGAAAACTACCACTACCATCAGCTACATGTGTCTGGCATTTACTAAATTGCACCCATTTGGTACCATCAGGATACATACTATTTGTTATGTATTTATTGTGTAGTGTGTTATTTTATTTTGTCTAATGAATAATGTCTCACAATGTGTTCAAATGTTTTTTTTTTCTTTCTTTGTTCTTACCTCCCATCCAGGCACATCACGCATCAGCTCGGCCTCAGCATCACGATTCCTGCGCAGCTGTTTCAGAAACTCCCTATCTCTCTCAGCTAACAGCATTGGATAAATGGCCATCTTGGCCGATCTCATCTCAATTTCATGTTTTTGAATTTGTTTGTAGTTTAAATTATAAAGATATAGGCCTCCAACTGTCATGCCTATGTAACCAGCAAACATGGCATATCCTGAAAAATATTCAATGAGAGAAACACAATGGCTATTACCTTTCTAGAGGGCAGTGGACTTTAGATTGCTTGGTTATTTGTGTGATTTAAAAATGAAACAACATCCATGTATTGCAAAATTGCCAAGATACATACACCAAGAACAAAAAACAGAAAACAACACAAAATGTTATTAATACATGTAATTTGATGATGGTGTTTCCAACTTTCAATAATTGGCATTATGAATTATATAACAAGTAATTTTGTCAACAATGTTCAATTTTCAAATGTATCCTAGTTTTGGGTTGTCAGTGTATTTTTAAGCAGTCCTTGGTGTGAAACACTCTTTATTTTTATAGACTGTCTTAAGTCACAGTTAAAATGTGTCTTTATAAGCATATTTAAAGAAGTTAATGAAAATAATTTAAAAATTATGTAGTACTAGGTGTGCCCTGCGGTTTTACCCACTTGGTCATGAAAAATTGTTATATTTCAGATAATTCACACTATATCTTTATAAATTATAGTCTATGTGTTATTCTGATGTGTAAGCTATATTATTACAAAGTTTCATCTAAATGCATTCAGTAGTTTTTGCATGAAACAGTAACAAACATACATTCTTACAAACTTTCGTGTTTATAATATTAGTAGGATTTGAGTGGTCAGCCTATAAGAACATTAATAGAGTGGGTTTCTGTGCAATCCCGACTCTTATATGGAGCCTATAAATGCTAATAGCCTTAGTAAAATAATAAAAGTATACTTGTATACACATTTCAAAAAAGTTTGGAAAAACAATAATAATATCACTTTAAGATGTTTATATAAACTAACATAACAGCGATGATTATGAGTTTGGATGTTTGTTACTCTGCAACACTAGAAATGAGCCATTTTTAATAACATTGTATATAGATACATTCTAAATGAGAGAACATGGGATAGTTTTATTCCAGTAAAATGGAAGTTCCTGCAGGATATGAAGTTAAGGTTCACCCGAAAAAAATTATGCGAGAAGCTAAGTCTATACAAGAGCCTACGTTTTAACAAAATTTCAGTTTTAAAGTTTGTAAGAAAATGTCTAAGATGATTAATAGTCATTATATCTTCTTTAAAACTTACTACTAACTACCAAATGTTTAAAATCTGTGTAATTATTTCAAAATGTGTTAACAGAGATGTAAAACATCAAAACAGAGGACTCTAACCTCGAAACCAGTTACATAATCCATAAACAAGTTAAATAATTTTAATGTAGAATACATACCGCTGAAATATTGTTTAGCAGGGATTCTTTTATACGGGATGGGTCTGTAGCCCCCCGGAGGGGGCAAATCTTGTTTTTTTACTATCTGACAAGCCTCCGCCATTCTTCCTGAAGATTTTGACAATTTCAAATTTATTTTTCACGTTGTTGACATTTAAGCTTGTTAACACTTAACATTTTTTATTTTATGGCTTGGTAGCTAACCCTCAGATTAAGCGCTAAAAAGGTGAGTATTTCTATTGCCATGGCAACTGATATAGATTGGCAACCAATTTTATTACTTTTTGGGGTGTTAGATTTATACATATAAAGTTATTAGAGAAATGATGGAAACAGGAACTAATGCAGGAGTCCAAGCTGATATTACTGAGCCAGAAAATGAAGAAATAAAATTAAAAATTAGGCCACTAGAGCGTATTAAGCTTAACCCAAAGGTTCCCATTGAACCCTCTGCGTATGGGAGGGGAAAAAATTTCAGCCGTCCTTGGATTTTACAGGATGGGCGCCAAGTACCTGGCGTGGGAAGTGAAATGCGAGACAGCTTTAAAATACCAAAGAAAGCACCTCACCGAGAAGGTAAAATAATTATGTGTATTTGTAGAATTGAGTTTTTATGGACTAGCTACTTACTTCATAAGGTGGGGTATAGTTATAGGGCGCATTTATTTTTTATGAACAGACCCGAGCTTTTTAATATAGGGTAGAAGGTTAAGGCAGTAGCTCCGCTGCGCTTCGCTCCTGCTTTTACCTTCGCGGTTTCTTTATAACCACCTAAAATTCGCTTTAATCTCAAATAATAAATAAACGTGCCCTATAACTATACCGCACTCTTCCTATTTAATAAACTCTTGCTTAATTTTGTATAGGTACCAACTACTAACTTTTTACTTCTAGGAATCCGGAAGCGGATGTTGACAGATTTTTTCTGGGAACAAATGCTTGAAGAGGTGATTGAAGAATTAGCTACTTCGCAACCAGTACAAGAATATTGTTCCGAATATGATGCAAACTACATTAAGGAAAACTTTGAACCACGTAACCTGGAATTAACGGCTGATAAAGATGTTGGTATTTCATCATCTATCTTTTTGGGATGTTTTGTTGTGCTCATAATAAATTACAAAATTTTGAATTTGTTGGAATGAAACACATGCAAGTTATACGCAAGATCCAAGTTTCTGCATTTTAAATTATTGTGTAAGTATCTCGAGTAGATTGATAATTTGATATAAAAAATATTTGATTTTGTAGATTCATCTCAAGTATCCCCTGTACGGAACAGGTTCCAGCGCAGTAACATTTTACAGTGAGACTATAAAGAAAATTGGCCCCGTAAGTATTTACTTATAATATTTTGTATTGAAATGTATTATTCAAACTTTTCAACTTGCGAAGGAATCGCGAATTATGATACAATTAAATTCTATAACCTCCCAGAACCACCAGAATCTAACCAGAATATAATATCATTTCATCATAATGTTTGAGTTTCAAGTAAATCTAATTCAATTTTTAGGTGAGCCCAGGATCTCTGTAAGTCATCATTCACAGTATATAAATTAACATGTACTTATAAAATCTTAAACATGTTTTGTTTGTCCAATAAGGTATAAAAATAAAAATAGATAATGTTACGAGCTACAGGACTCGAATTAAAATGCCGTTGGAATTACTATAGAATTTATTAGAACTGTACAAACACGGATAAAACAAGTACAAATATAACTGGATACAACCAGTACAAACTGCACGATTAAATAACACGCGTAAAGTCCGTCACTATATCGCTTATCGAATGTACATTTGATCGATTTGCTTTGATTGTAATTGTCGCTTGACTGCCCCACCCCTCCGTTCGGGCATTGTTTTATACTGCACGGTGCAATATGTCTACCTCATCGCGTGCACCCGATTTCCCAGAATCATACCTGGCCTCTGCCTACCGGAACAGATTACAATATACAATACGCGGCTTTTATAATTACAAATATTAAATACAAAGAAAACAAAAGAAGTGCAAGTGCGGGCGGTAATACAACTTGGGGTTTATAGACGCAGGTGTTCATTCGCATTCGTTGTTGTGGTTCGTGGAATTTTGGCTAAGTCGTAACAATAACATTAAATATAAAAACATCTCTGTCTGCGACGTTTTCACGGAAAAACTGCTATACTGGTTTAGCTGAAATTTAGTATAATGTGACGTTAATACCGAGAATGGACATGGGAAAGTTTTTGTTCAGGAAAATAGGATAGTTAGACATAAAAAAATTAAGTAAATTTTTCGGGGGCGGATTTAGTCTAAACAAAACTTTAATGCAATGTGATCTGTAGGAATGCTTGCTCACAAAATAAACTAGGGTCTATATGGCCAATTCGGAGGAAAACCCCAACAACACCTGCATTAAAAGAATAATTTGACCATTAGCTTTTGTAAACCAAACGAAACCTTGCTTTTTTTTCAGGGGGAAATTTTGGAGAAATTCCGACGATGTCAATATTTTACGAAGCCCATGGAAGAAAGGCTTGATGTGGGATGGGTTTTGTAATTGTTTTGATTTATTAACGGTATTATAATAAAACGTCTAATATTTAGCAAATCTTTTTTTTATAATAAATTAAGTTTAAGGATCAACACTCCTGAGTAAAGAGGAAACTACATAGAACCTAAAATTAGAAGTTTTCAGTAAACTCTGAAATAGTCATATAGCGCCACAAATTATTATTTTCTCGCGTTTTATCATAGAAACCCACCACTACACTTTCGAACACCTTTTTATTACTTTAAAAAATATTTGGTAAATAAACGCGGAACCTGAAAATTACGCATTTTTTGTATTCAAAGCCTTTAAATATGGTTTACTGTGGTATAATAATGACACTAAAATCATCGGAAATCCATCATTTAAACAAAAAATTAATAAACAATACAATTAATTACGAAATACGTGCGTTATATCGATAGAAATAATGTTCAATTTTAGTGTCACGACTCGCCTAGTTGTGCTAAAAACACAATTAATTTCGGGATTAGTCTGCAAATATAACATATATGACATGACCAAAATAATTAATATATTCTTTTTTAACAATTCTACGGACTCGAGTTCCGTACCCTTTTTTATAACTTATTTTGAAGAAAGTTTTAAGTATTTATACACGCTTCTTGGTAATTTTTGTTTTTGTGTGTGACATTTATTCAATCATATGTGTGTTGTGGTGTACTTTACGAATAACTTATTGTATTAATTAATAATTATAAAATCAACTATTACGGCATTCCTAAAAAACCATCATATTTTGGAATTTGTAAGTAAAACCTCCGATTAATAATGAATAAATATGACCCACGTATTTAACGTAATTAATTGTATTTTTTATTAATTTTTTGTCTAAACGATAGATTTTCAATGATTTTAGTGTCGTTATTATATCATAACAAACCATATTTATAGTCTTGTATATAAAAAAACGCACAATTTTCGGGTTCCGCGTTTATGCATATTTACCAAATATTTTAAAGAAAAGAAATGAAAAAATCAATTTTGAAATTATTCAATTTATTACTGAATTAAACAGAACTTACAACTAAATCTCTTTCTACGATCCTAGAAACGTAAAATAAAAATAAAAACGCTACTGGCGACATTTATCCAACTAGGTGACACTCTATATATAGTGTATCATCTATGGTGACACTATACAAGCCATCATTTTAAAGTTCTGGGAATGTTATTCTTGATCCATGATACGATTTTTTTATTGCGTAAGTTAGACTAGGGGTGGTAGCCATCCAGAGGTAAATACCCTACCGCGTGGTAGTGGATATCAAACTAAAACAATAAATCATCGTCGTCCCAGTTATGAGGATAGCAAAAGGGCTTGTAATCACCCGCAGAATCGGTTGTCGAAGACAGAGGGTTATTGTAAGGGCAGATAATACTCGTCAGACATTCCGTAGATTTGGCTCGAATAGAAGGTAGCGTAGGCCTTTGATCTTCTGGAAGTTTAATAATGATATTAAAAATTGCGCAAATGCGTGACAGTCCACGAACTGTAATGATTTCTGTAAATGTGTCAAAGGTGCGCCGTTTTCATTTAGCTACGAAATTACAAAAAAGTGTTTAGTTGGAAATACCCTATATAATGGTTTATAACCTCCTAACGCCCAGATTTTGTAACGCTTTCAAAAACTAAACGCCCAAAGTACGTAAAAAAGGTTTCAATGGCGAAAACCCAAGACTTTGAACTTTAAAAATTGTACCTTACAGTAATCTCACAAGTATGAATTTTTTTTTCTTGTATCAGGTGAACTATGAGAAGGAAAAGAATGACAAAAATAGGTTACCTTTTGGTAGGCCTTTGGGTCAAAAGCACTAGACTTAAAACAACAAACATTTACAACACCAACTTTTTCCAAATACATTTAAAAAATCAATAATGAAATTAAGCTTAAAAACCAATTTAATAACCCTTATTATCAAAAAAACCCTTTAAAAATAATAGAGACATTTATTTTATTATTATTAATTTTAAAACATTCAAAACAATTATGATAGTTCTTATTAACCCAAAAGTCTATTAAAAGGTCCTAAATTTGGAATTAAGATAATTTTCGTATAACCTGCTAGCGCCCACGGTGGTTAAAAAAGTACTTTAATGAAATAGGGACTAAAGCCCAGCACCAAATCCAATTTCGTGAAATGAACGCCCAAGGTACTATTCTAAGTACCCCAACTTTAACCATTGCTACTAATTTCAAATTACCACTTTTATATAATGTGATGTCTCTGAACGTATGTTTAAGGTTTTTGTTTGTGTCTGCCCAAGCAACAGTACCAACAAAAATAAAAGAATTTTGTATTTTTTGACTTAACATCGAACAAGATCGTCTAGTGTGAAAATAAATCATAATGTATTCATAAAATCTTTACTGTTTATGTGGATATGCTTATTAAAAATAGGTGCTTATATACTATATTTACTATTTACATCAAACCTTTATATGGATCTGAGATCTAGTAAAAATTATCTTAATTCAAAATTTAATACCTTTTAATAGACCTCTGGGTTAATAAAGACTATCATGATTGTTTCGAATGTTTTAAATAAATAATAATAAAAAGTTTCTCTTAATTTTAAAGGATTTTTTTGTTATTAAATTGGTTTTTAAGTTTAATATCATTTTTTATATTTTTGAAGGTAGTTGAAAAAAATTTATGTTGTAAAAGTTTATTGTTTGAAGTCCAGTGCTTTTGACCCAAGGGCCTACCAAAAGGTAATCTATTTTTGTCCTTTTTTGCTTCTCCTCGTTCACCTGATACAAGAAAAAAATATCGTACTAGTGCGATTACTGTAAGGTAAAATTTTTAAAGTTCAAATTCTTGAGTTTTCGCTATTGAAACCTTTTTTAAGTACTTTGGGCGTTTACTTCAAGAAAGCGTTGAATAACTTGGGCGTCAGGAGGATATCTCAGATCCATATATAATTTTGATGTAAACAGCAAATATAGTATATAAACACCTATTTTTGTTAAGCATTATCAACACAAATCGTAAAGATTTCTTGAATAAATTAAGATATATTTTCACACTCGATGATCTTGTTCGATGTTAACTCAAGAAAGACAAATTTCTTGTTTTAGTTGGCACTATTGCTTGGTGATACACAAACAAAAACTTTGAACATACCTTTGGAGACATCTCTTTAAAAGGTGGTAATGTGAAATTAGTAGCAATGGTTAAAGTTGGGGTGCTTAGAATAGTATGGGCGTTCATTTGACGAAATTGGATTTGGTGATGGGCTTTGTTCACTATTTCAATAGATTTTTAAGGACCGTGGACGCTACGAGGTGGTGGGGGCTAGTCAAACTGTTGGCAACACTGGCAACTAGATGTCCGTGCTTGACACAGGAAACTCTTGTCTTTGGCGGTAAGGACCATCTGAGAATACCGTACAGTGTCGTGGACGGCGTCGACACTCTTGGCAGGCAATCCGGCCTGGCCTCTCCAGGCGGATGTACTTGCCAAAGTTCGGCGCTCCCGACAGGATGCCCTCGCCTGTGGCCTGGTTTATAGCCAGGCTGAGGTTCAGGTGATCAGGACGCGGGAAACCACGACCATGATCGAAACTTGGTCGAAAGAGTTGGAAACTCCTGTGGCAGGAATTGGGACGATGGAGGCGGTACGCCCGCACCTATTGCGATGGCTCTCGCGGAAACGCGGGACCCTGACCTTCAGGATGAGACGCAGATACTTACCGGGCATGGGTGCTTCGATAAGTATCTGAATCATATCGCGGGTTGCCTGCCTTCCCCTCAGTGTCACCAGTGTGGCGCATTAGATACTGCGTTTCATACGCTAGTCGAGAGCGCATCATGGGCACCGCTGAGATATGAACTCGAGACCCTCGTAGGTCCGATCGATTCGCTGGGCAGTTTGGTGCAAGCCATGCTGCATAGCGACGATCATTGGCTGGGCGCGGCCAATTTCTGCGAGGCTGTCATGCCTCAAAAGGAGTCCGCGGAACAAGAACGGGAGAGAGGTGCGCATGCGTCTCGCGGGTACCGACGTCAGTTGGGGTTCCGGAGGCGCAGATATGCGCAAAATCTCCCCCGTAAATACCGCTGCAGGCGCTCTCTAGCATCTAGGGAGCAGAGGGTTTTTCACCCCTGTTGACGAAGTGACTTTGCCTGTCCCTGGGCATTCTCAAGCACTGATGCGCTAGGATCAGCGTGGGCGTAACTACGTTCTAAGTCTCACACTCTTCCTATCACAGCGTGGGGCACATGGGAGGAGGGTGGTTTTAGTGGAGTATTGAGTTGTTGAGTCTCCACACAAGCCGGCGAATTGTCTCTGGTGCCCATTCGTGGTGTCACCTCTCGTCGCTTTGGTCTAATCCCTAGTAAAGGACCCGGTAGTGTGCGAAATGATTTCCACCGCCTCAAAAAAAAACACTTGTCTTGACAGTCAAGACTACTCAAGACAGTCATTACAGTACAGTACTAGTACAGTGTATTATATAACTATTATCTCTTGTTTTCTTATCTACCTGGTTATCGCCATAAACCTTGCCTTCTCCACACCTGACGTTGGCAGTAATGGTAGTTCGACCAAGAACAAGCCTCTTGCCAAAAAAACAAAAAGTGAAGTGAAGTGAACTATTATCTCTGTGGTCACTGCATTTTTGTTCGCTGGGTGTTTTTTCACATTTATAAAGATAAAGAAGTGTTTTTATTCCTCCTTATTGATTTATTTGTGAATTCTTACGTCGAGTTGGGTATATTGTTACTCCTCGTAAGCATTTATTTAAAATGCCGAAAGGAATGGTGTTAACAGGACAATCGAGAGAATTTGTGGTGCGGCTTCGTAATTATTTCGAAAAGGAATGTCTTAATGGTGGATCACTTATACCAGTCACTCAAGTTCGAGAGCGTGTTGCGGCAGCGTTAGGTATCAGTGCTCCAACAGTGACAAAAATAACCAAAGAAGCCTACGGCACCAGCGGCATGGAAAGGAAGAAGCTTTTTACGCCAAAGAAAAAGCGTCAGCCCCGTAAAGTGACAGCTGTAGAAAACTTTGACGTCGACGCTATTCGTCGTCACGTATATGATTACTATCAACGGAAAGAAGTTCCAACCTTACAAAAACTGACTTTATCTCTGCGAGATAGTGGCTTGTTTCGTGGTCAAAAATCTTCTTTGGCCAAAGTCTTAAAACAAATTGGTTTTTCATATAATAAATCGGACAAAAATGAAAAATATTGGAATGTCATGACATTGCCATCACTCGGTGCGACTTTCTAAAAGTGAAAAAGGTAGAAGACTGGTCAAATGTTGTTTTCACCTATGAAACTTAGCAAATCATGACTTTGTCACTGCTCAATGATTTTGAGCAGTGTCAAAGTCCTGGACTGACCACACTACAGCCTCCACTTCAGCCTATAGGAAAAGAGGAACACCTTATCATTTGTCATGCGAGAACAGCAAAAGGATTTATATGTGAAGGTCTTTTAGCTTTTAAATCCAAAAAACAGTGCACTACCATGAGATAAATGTGCAAGTTTACGAAAACTGATTTATAGATCTGCTTTTATTATTCAAAGAGCCATCTATTGTAATTATTGATAATGCACACACCACTTTCGCCTAATTAATAAATGTCAACGTAAGCAAATAAATAACACCAAATTATTAATTGGCTCTGTGACAGTGGAGACGATGTGGATGAGCCACGTTGAAAGTAGAATTAATAAGTATATTAAAGACAAAAAGATACCCAAAATAGCACATGAGTAACTAAATGGCAGTAGATCGTGGACATGCTGTCCTTAGAACTTCCCCATATCACTGTCAATACAATGCCATTGAGCTTACTTGGGTCACAAATCAAAGGACACACCACCAGAAACAACACTTCTCCTTTTACTGCAAAGAAAATGCTAAACTAGTGCGCATCTCTTAAAGAGCAGGCAGTACAGATTACATTCTATTAAATTTTTATGTATTTTCCCTTGGAAGATTCACTTAATTTTATAATGGACCCTGATGGAGCCCAAGTGGACCCTGAGTGACTCCTGAGTGGACACCAAGTGGATTCCGAGTGAACAGAGTTGACCAAGTGGGCAGAGTGGGTGAAATGGACAAAATCACAAAACCTGTCCTAGTTTCCGGGATAACCTTTACATAAATCTATCCGATTATCTGAGATGAAAAGTATCCCTCAGCCACCCTCGATATTAAAATTACATATGTCCGAGTTTCAGCTAAATTAGTCCAATAGTATTTCCATAAAAGGATAACAAACAGAGAGACAAATATATTTTTATCCCAGAAACTATCCCATTTTTCGGGATAAAAAGTATCCCATGTTCATTCTCAGCATTGAAAAAAAAATGTATGTATATATATATATATATATATATATATATATATATATATATATATACTGAGTTTCATCCAAATCAGTCCAGTAGTTTTACCGTGAAAACGGAACAGACAGACAGACAGAGGTACTTTCATATTTATAATATTAATAGGGATGTGTGTGCTGATGCAACACCTGAAACCTGGGCTAATGTAGTGGAGAGGACAAAAAATAATAATATCTCATTGGGACTGTGATGTTGTGTTAAATAATGTTTGTACACAACAATTAATAATTAATGTTACTGAAGAGGATTCAAGGAACAAATCAAGTTTGTATGAGGAGTCTTTAAAATTAATCTTAAAAAGTATGAAAAAAATGTATTTGATCATTTCTCAATTATTGTGGTTTGAAATTAACTTCAACATTTTGAGGTAACTTATTAGTCATTCAATACTATAAACATACTCATTTATTTCATTTATATACATAGATACACACAAAAAATTATTCATAACTACAGACACAAAGCTTTTCTTAACTGATTTATCTTATAAAAATAAGGCATTTTCTCTCTCTTTAAAAAATATAGACGGAGGTCAAAGGCAAACCTGCAAAAAATGGCTTAGCAGGGTTTGTGTATGTAGGTGGTGTCAAGTACAAGCTTAATATTTTAAAATAATCAATATCCTACAATACTGTTCATCTTTACCAAAGTTAACAAGTTACTCATATAAAATTAAAAATGAAATCAAATATTGATCTTCATGTTTACACCAAAATGTGCTACCACACATTTTAACTTTTATAAAATCTGCAACAGTTTCTGTTTGACTCAGTTGTCAAAAGTTAATAAACATAACATTATCATTATATTTAATTCGGCATAATAAAAGGCACTTATAATAATTGCAGTATTATTTTTTTAAAGTAGAACATTTTTAATTTTCAAATTGATTACTTTCGATTTATTTACATAGTTTTGATAGTTTAAATAGTCTCTGAGTGACACAACTCACAGCTCATCACTATTATGTCACCAACAAAAATAAAGAAAGACCATTATGTCATTTGTTTCATGTGGGCTTACTGTCAAGAAATATGTGACTTGATAGATATACAATCATCAGTAATTAAGTAAAATAAATGCTTGGAAAGTGTATTATTATCTATGGTACAGTATAGGCGCCAAGGAACATATTACTCTCTTACGAGAGAGATAGGGACGATATAAGATTTGATACAGACTCCATACATAAAGTATATTATATCTATTTACCAGTTAGTTGATCACCGCACTCAGTATATTGCAATTTAGCCATTGCTAAACTCTTTATCTTCTTAGCCTTCATCATTTTAAGTCGATGAAATTCTTCCCTTTCCTATTTTTAATAGAAATATATATACGAATTAAGTATATTCACAGATAGTTTGGATATTTTAATAAATGTAAACATCTTTATTAAGTACCCTTTCATCCATTTCTAATAGAATGTATGCCTCCGTGTTCAGCAGTTTTGGCATTATTACCTTTTGTAACCCGTTAACCTTTCTGAAATTAAGAATCTGTTTACTTTGGCGTCAAACTTTATGCCATTTAAGAAAGAAAGAAAAAACTTATTTGAAGAAATTCCATTTCCAGATTAGCTGAGCAATAACTGATTGTGAGTGAAAAAACTTATTATGCATATCTGTATTGCTATCTAAGGGCCTAAGATGCGTTATAAATATTGCCCCAGATAAAATCATATTGATACAACTATAGCAGCTGTGTCAATAATCTGTAATAATTGTTGCCAACTATAAAGGAAAAATATTGTATAATATACTCCATACTTATGAATAAGTTTGTTTATTTTTTCTTCATGGAGTTAGGAACGAAGTGAAGTTTACATGAAGTACTTCATCATAATTCAATAATTTCAATTATAAACGCTTCAAATTTTTGAAGTGCAGCTTCGTTGTGATTTTAAACTCGACGAAAAAGCGACTCTAAATAGATAGAATACATTATATTTAATAATTTAAACACTATTCTCATATGTATAGTTAGAGTAGGAAATGTTTTGAAGTTTTTCGTTAATACTTCAAATTTCGTGTTTTAAAGCTTAAATATATTATAACAATATAATATATGAAATATGGCGTCATGAAATTTATAATCTCTCCCATCCCTTGTCACATTTTGTTTCACTTCTACTGCATTTGAAGTGCACACACATTTTTTTTTAAAATATCAAATATTACCTTAAAGTAGTTCTAAGAGCTTCATTCAGTATGATACAAGTGTTTCTTAAAGACGCAAACTTTATAAGTATTCCAGTAGCCTCCCTAAAAGCTTTCTTTGCCTCTGCTGTCCGATGGCCACCGCCGCCAAGACCAGCATAACGGAATACATCACTGGCACCAGTGTCCTCGATAGGTTGTAAAGTGACTGTTGCGACACCTGCTACATTTTCCGGTACCCGCTGAACTCTGATTTGAGCCTATTTTAGGAAAACCATTAGTAGTTTAGTTTTATCTACATGCTGTACTGCTTGATTATTTCCATTGTTTTTTCAGGAACCTTAGTAAGTTTGGGAAAACACCTATGCAATTATGTCAGTCTTTTTTTACAACAAACAAGCAGACGGCTCCTCTAAAGGAAAATTGTTACTATCACCTTAATGATGTTAGCAATACTGAGAGCGACGCCAACGCGTTGGCAGCTATTAGGATGGGAAGCGAGCTACCGAAACTAACTTATCGTACGAAACACGATTAAATCAAGGCTGTTTCATGCCGATAGTCTGTGAGAGCGTGGTACCACACCGATCGAGCCGGCCTTGACATCTGTAATCATGTTTTTTTAGTTAATACAGGGAATGTCTTTTCTTGTGACACAGACCAAATCCAGCGCCTAATGCCGCCTGCACGTGTCCGTGTGGGACTCGTACGTAACGGCAACCGATTTCTCGTCCAATGAAGGTAGAGACCGACAAACTACTCATTAGACCTACCTGCGTCCCGAAGAGAGAATACACTTAGAATGACACAGGATGTACGACAGTCAGGGCATTGGGACGTTCTAGTGTGCCAGTTTGTTACTAAGCACTGACAAGCTGGGCCGTACCAATACGTGCAGTAGAGGTGGCTCCACTGATACCCCCGTAAACAGTGGCAGATGGTCACTTTTACGGAATTACGGTAGCAAATTTAGTGAATAGCGACGTCTCCGAGCCTTCGCCTGTCCGGTCGAAGGCTGCCTGCACTCTCTCTCTCTCTCTCTCTCTCTCTCTCTCGGCGGCCTCCTTTTGAGTCCTTACTAAAACTGTAATCATGTTGAGGGAATGCGTGTATGGTTGTCTGTTATCCGTTGAGCGGTGTACGGGGAATAAAAGATAACTTCGTGTCGTACACTTTTAATACACACACACACACACACTATATATTATTTACAATCAGAAGGATTTTTGTTTAGGCGACGGCAAGCAGCAAGCGCCAGAACTAAATTTGTACACGACCATGAATTTCGTGTGTCCACGTTAAAGGCATGTGTCGAGTCAAGTCGAGTGTCGAACTTTCGTTCGGGTTTTGACTTTTGATAGATGGTGCTTTCGCGCCAAAAGAATCGGCGGGAACGTTGTCAGCCCGCGCTGCCACATAACGGGGCGCTTTTTTTTAAATTTAGGTTTATGGCTTGGCAGCTAAGCCTTTAAGCCAGATCCTAGATTTATTGTAGTTTATTCATTTTCTTAAGCCTATGTGTAGCACACCTGAACTGTAGGTTATCAGCTGGTGCCATTCAACGGAGTTCTTGTGACAACTCAAAAGGCCACATTTGACTATACAGTTCACATTTCTCACAAAACACAAATTAGTTCTCAAAAACTATCAATATCCTACAACTATTGTTCATTTTATAGTAATTTTACACATTTTACAAAATAAAACTGCACAGCACAGCATCTCCTTTTAGTTCCCGCCAAAAACTCATAACGGTGCGCTGTTTTGCATGCTACAGAGATTAATATTAGTTTCGCGCTTGTTTATAATTTGTTGGAATTAATGTCGCCACAATGTTATTCCAGCTTGGCTCTACTACTACATAAAAGTAGTTAGTTGCTAATAAATCCTTGTGTTTGGACAGATTACTTCACTGGAAAATTGCAGTCCAAATGATCATAAAGATTTAACTATTTAACTCGTCTGCTTCGTAAGTTACTTAACTGACTACTCATGAACAGTACAGACCTTACCGACCGGTCCTTTGCTCTACTATCGGTTAAAATTTGACATAAGCTCCGAAGAACTGTCAAAATTTAACCGATGGCAAGGCAAGTGAATACAAATGTAAATCAGGCTTAAGTTGGTGGTGCGGTTATAAAAAGGGAAGCAAAGTCTACCCATAATACCTTCGGCTTGTCTAATATATCTATACCATTTCTCAAAGCACATCGAAATACAAACACCTACGTGTCCCACGTTCTCAAGTACCAAAGCATTTGATTCACCATTGGTAAATTTAATGCCCGCCAAGGATATGTAAGCCTCTTTTAAGGTGTGACCAAGAATAGCCTGTGTTGTTGCTAGTTCCGAAGCCGTCTGCCTTCCTTTTATACGTAGAGCTTCTGCTTTGCGTTTGAGTAGTTGAAAACCCCTGTTCACTTGTTCTTGGCGGTGTTTAATATCTTTCAACATAAACAAGGATGCAGTTACTGGGTAACGGTTTTCCGTATTCATTTCTAATCTTTATATGAAACAAATCTATTCGTTCTTGTATAATTCAAATAATAATATGCAATAAGGCGTAATTTGTAAACTTTTGAAGTTACATTGACATTGTTATCGGATAATGAACAAAAAGTTTCCGATCAGTACGTCCGCAATATTAGTCTATGTCTCCTTATTTATATGGTAACTGGTCCGTTCGTGTAACAATATGACGGGGTAAAATTAGTTACATTGTAAAAAGAGAAATCGACTCGTGCCTGGTTTCGGAGGTATTTTTATACTTTAGTTTATCTGTACGTTAGCGCTATCGGTTCAATAACGTATTTATTTCCGTTCGCAATCTATAAAAAGTTTTGAATCTCACTAGATTTTTTATAAACTAACAGTTTTTATATATTTACTGTGACATATCCTAAACACAGTAAAAGAATAATTGCAAATATTCTAAGTACAATGCTATCTATGTCAGACAAGATTCAGTAAGGGCGAGGTAATATAAATAATAAAAGTGATATATACACTCGTATATTTTTATCTCTGATAGTTTTTAACATTTTATAAATGTATTCTTAAACAGTTAAAGCAGTCTCTCTTATCACTAATCTAATTTTTTTGCTGGTCAATAATACTTTGGAGGTCTCAACTGTCTTGCCAGTAATTGTAGTTGCCAGTAGGCGGCGGGACCGACATCGGTCCATTCAGAGGAGGCCCTGCCCCGGAACTGTAGGGGGAGCTTTGGGGCGATCCATATCTTGGCCTAAACCAAGGCCTACTCGTGTACTGATACTGGTTACTTGCATAAGCTGCCAAATTTTGTCCCGTCGCGTTAGGATATGGGTTTTGATTCGGTGGAAACGCAACATTAGACATGTTGGGCATATTCGTCGATGGGTAAGTTTGATTTGGCGCCGGCGTCGATGATGGAGAATAATTTGTCTGAGGAGTACTTTGGGAACTTTGTGTCGATGCCGAATAACTCTGTGTCCCGCCTTGACTATTCGCCCCATTAGTTGGATAATTCGGTGGAGGTTGGGAAGTAGTTGCTTGACTGCTGTAATTTTGACTTCCGTTCGAAGTCCCGTAACTAGCTGCTGTCGGTTGATTTGTTTGTGCGAATCCTGTTTGCGTCGATGCTCCATCACTAGTAAAACTTTGTTGCGGAGACTGAACTGTGTTACCAGTTAAGGCATACCCGTTTTCCTGGGAAGATGAGGTTATATAATTCCCTTGATTACTACTTCCATTTGTCGAATCATTTTCGGGCACTGTTGTCTGTCCATTGCCGTTATTCGTTGCGGTGCTCGTTTGATTTGGTATCGTGTATTGCACGTTGGGAGTATTTGTTGGAACAGTGATTGCTCCCGAATTCGGCATCATGTACTGCTGGGGTAAAGACGCATATTGTGAAGTTGGTGTTATGTAGGAATTTGGAGGGACTATTTGGTGGATTGGAGGTGGTTGGGATGCAGGTAATTGCGGATTTGCGATTGGAGATGATGGTGGCGGAGCTTGGACGATGGGTATTGTTCCAGAAACAGCGAGATTTGGATTAGATAACTGGTGACCAGCGAGAGCAGCGTTCAACTGCTGGGCAGATAGCTGCGTGTTTAAATTGATGCCAGTTGGCATATATTGTGAGTTTGCTGGCATATTCATTGGCATTAATGGCACATTGTATTGCACTCCTCCAGCAACCCCTAATTGATTCGGTTGCATAACTGTTACATTTTGACCCGGTTGTAAGACTTGTTGACCAAGAATTCCAGGGGACAAAGTGTTTTGGACTAAGTTTGGATGGTTGGCTGGTATCATATAAACTTGACTGTTAGGCTGGCCTAAGACTGTGGGCATTTGGTTGATATTCAAAGGATTTTGAAGCACAGTCATGCCTTGTGGCACTGTTATCATTTGAACGTTTTGAGTAGCACTTTGTACTTTGCTCAAATCCTGTTTTTGTCCATCTTTACTTGACTGTATCTGTATGGCGTTTCTGTCAATTTGTCTTATGTACATACCAGTACCATCTTGTGTGACTCCTGACGCAGATACGCTGAAAAAGGAAAGATAAAACACTTTATAAACAAATTTTAAGTCTAATTTACTTAAAATTTCAAATATGTTGAGCTAAATTATAATTATGGAAGTTCAATTTGTTTGATGATCTATGAAACTGTAATAGTAACTTTTTACTAAAGATATTCAATACTATTGTAGCTAAAATGGTCATCGGCGTGAGCAATGAGGGAAACATCATATTCAATATAAACATTTCTTAAATAATGATCAGCATTTAAGATAAACCTGGGCTGTAGACAAGTAAGTTGATTGATATCTAAATTAAATATTTCTCGTTCTAATTCGCTAAGAAATATGCAATTTAAATATCTGTCAAAATGTTTCTTGTTATCAACAATGAAAAGCAAAGAAACCCTCTCTTTACCTACCCTTAATGTAAAACATAATTGCTGCAGACTCAATATATTAGTTTAGGCCTTTGACATAGGTATAAAAGGATTAATAACAGAAATACACAGGCGTTAGGTCATTGACTTGCCAAGTACCAATATAAGCAAGAATGAGGTAAACCTAAAATAAAATCAAACACATAATTACTTAGTCTGTTGGCCAGATGACACGTGTATGATGGTGCCGTGTGCCGGATTTATCTTCATGCCCATGCTCACGACTGTATTATCCCTAGCTGCAGAACAAAAGACAAATATAATACTTCTGGTGGTTACAAATATAATAACAATGCTTTACGCCAAATGCATACGCTTGATCAAACGCCATAAACAATATTTCACGAGCTAATAGAAGAACTTTTATTGCCTAGGTAAGATTTGCTAGCAGTAAAAGAGTATGTTAACAAAAGTATCGAATTGTACTATAACAAAAATATTTGGTGTCCTAATCGCAGCCAAGTGCGTTAGTATAAACTGAATTTTTACAACACATTGTAGAATAAGTAAAACGATGTGATGTGTACTTTATGAATGAATGCGACGTGGTAAAGACATTGAACGGAGCATCGAGCAACTTGAAGTTATACACTTCTCAGATAAAAATGTACACTCAAAAGTAATTTTTTACGCCAATTGCATGATATAGGAATTCTGTTTTGAATTTCTGGACGCATAAATGTATTTTTGGATGCATACGCAAAAGAACGTTGTAAAGAATATGAGAGCAAAAATTATAAGATGTTTTTCGGTAAAAACTATTTGGACATTTATAAGGATTTTGTTAGACGCTATGATATGTATGGATACCAAAATTTCGCAAATTTCCTATAGACAAAGTACAAAGAATTTACGCCAGTTGCTGTACACTAAAATATTTTAATTGAACTATGTCGTAGTTGTTAGAAATAGAATATCAAAAACTGTTGGGTGATAAACAAATGAAACACGAATCCTGGGTTCCGTGACGATCAAAAGTATATCAATCGTTCGGGTAAATATTCCTGCAAAAAAATAAGCAAATAATTTAGGTAATTCCTATTTGCACGTTATGCTGTGATAGTGCATAAGAAGGTGGGTTTGTGTTCCTTAGCTGCAGACGCCTCGTAGCTGTACAGATTATTAGATGTATTATAACGACAATTGTGAGCGAAGACCGCTTCCACGCTAACTCGGAAATAGTTCTTCTAAAATCCATTCTCTGAAAACATTTGCAGTTTTTGAACAAAGCTTCATAAAACTTACATCAAAACTGGTAAAATCCGTTACTAATAGAATCTTTATTGATAGGAGAGAAATCAAGGCCATTATCAACCTTTTAGATGGGCGGCAATTTGATTTTCTAGTATATGTAACAAACATTGCAAGTGATATTGTTGTAGCATTCAGATATCGTAAACATATCAAAAATTTTGATATCGCCCAATCATTACTTGCTTATTAGAAAAAATATATAAAATTTATAAGCCTCATAGATACAGCTGTTCATTATTTTATATACCACAGGACGCTTAGGCTAAGACGCAATACGAATTCTACGCTTTCCAAATAGTGTTACAGTGAATCTTTTACATCCACTTTTATTTTGTATAATGTCAAGACACAAAAACGATTCAAACTTGTGGAGATAATATTTCAGGAGAAAAAACTTTAGAAATTAAGATTTAAAATATTTAATATTTTTACGCATTTACCACCTACAAATTACGCTTTCCATGCGCTTACACACAACATTAGAGTATTTGCATAGAATTCTAACGCCATAGAGCTAAATATTTTATATGTATACGCATTAATCACCTACAAATTACGCTTTCTTTACGCTGATAACATTTTAAAATATTTCCATAGAATTCTAACGCGAAAGAGCTAAAAATCTTCTATGTGTTACGCCAATATACGAAAAATGTAAGGTCGTAACTTACGCGCTTAAGATGGCTTGAGTTTAAAACCATATTGAAGCATCAGTTACACTGTAACGCGTCGTGAATTTCAGAATAATTGAAGACATGAGTGGATGAAGGTGATAAGTCGCATAATTCCAATTCTGAGTAAATCGAGTTAAAAGTTTTACTTTTATTTTTTGAGATAAGTCGCTTCGAAACTGATTTTTGTACTAATGAATCGTGCAAAGTTGTGTAAATAACCTTAATTATTAATGGTATGATAGCAATTAAACACTTGTAATACATTTTATTATGTAATTTGAAAAAAAACTGAACATAACTCCTTCTTCCATGAACAAAAGTAAACTCTTCTGCACTTTAAGCTATATAAAATGAGGTGTTAAGTAGGAATGTAAGTAAACAATGTCTCATTTTTTTTTATAATTAAACAATATAAAAGAAAACGTAAACTTATAGCAGTGATCATTTGTGTGTAATGTCTTAACTATAGTAAAAATATTACTCTTGGTTTAAAATCGACTCATTGAAGTAGCGATATTCTGGCTTCACGTACTATAGCAGGTCTTTGTGAGATGTCTCTTTTTATTACCTTGGTTTACGACTCATTGAAGTACCATATTTTCCGCTTCATAGGTCTCCGAGATTTCTCTTTTTTCCACTGAGACAGCATATTTTCCGATCTTTTTTCTAAAACGTCCACCTTTCTTTTTTTTAAAACGTCCACCTTTCATGTCATTTCATCGTATGTTTTTGTATAGATAGGAACCATACTCATCCACGCGTATCCATTTAATACCATCTCTAAAACTTACTTTTCCATTGTTGACATCTTTTTTTCTGTTAATCAAATTAAGTTTCTCTTGTAGCTCACCAATTTTTCTAAAATGTTCGGTCATATCAATAACAGTATTATTACGAGAAGATTTGCATATGATGCTCCGGTATTCCATATATATCACCTTCTTCCACGATAGAAAAACAAACTTTTTACTTTATTTTTCTGGAAGGCGGTGATAAGAGTCCATACCTCTTTCATTCAGTGCCATTTTTAAACTGAACTGAACATAACACCTTTTTCAACTTTCTATTTTTTTTAATGTGCCTTATATCAATGTTTAAAGTCTGTAGTCATTTGGTATCGACTTATCACCTTCATCTACGCAAAAAAAAGCCAAAAACCGAATATGCGACATATCACCTTCATCCACTCACGTCTTCAATTTTCTGTAATCTATTTAGTATAGATGCGTATTTAGAGAAATCTTACGCAATAAGCTTATTAGTGCTTGCAATGAGTTTAGTTAACTAATTTTGTAACAACAAAAGGAAAGTATACTTTGTTTTTCATTAAAATTGACATTAAAATGTTAATGATAGACCCATAACAGACTTTTGAGATTGCGCTGATAAACCTATTGATTTACTGTAAATAAAAGACTCTCGTAGATGAAGCCTGTAAAATAAAACATCAAAAAGAGTGTAGCAAGTAATGCAAGTGAATATTATTCAATATACTCCACTGGCAATCTGAAATGGCACAAAGTATAATAATCAGAAATTTTTGACGCTTGCGACATTTATAAACTATTTTATTTGACTAATTAACAAACAAGACAAAGTTTACGCAAATGCCGTTATGATAATAAAAATTACTGACAAATAAATTTAACAACAACTAGGCTATGTTTATAAGTAATCATAGCATTTGTACAGCCGAGATAATATTAATAAATTTAATGTCACATAGACTACGCTGCTTAATCTGAGCCTATGATAAAGACACTCTAGAATGTTTTGCCAACAACCGGTAGGACTGAGTAAGAATTTAAAGCCGAGGACCTTAATATGTGGGGCAATCTTGAAGGGCCTGCATCGATAGTCAGTAGGAATATATTAGTTGAAGAAGATAATAAAATATAGTAAGGCTGTAACTTTAATAAGGAGTTGTAATGCTAGCAAAGAATTCTAGATTGAAGTTATTTATTTAAAAATATTACCATGAAACCGTATCCAGTTTTAGGGTAGAACATATTACGCTATTGCTGATAGATAATAACATTAATCGCTAAAATTTCTTTTTCGGCTAAAACCTACATTAAAAGTTACCTATTTCACCATTTTATTATGTTGATTATTGAATTATTCAGCAAATTTTTGAATACACGGCCATGCTTCTCTAGAAACTCATTTCAATATTCCAAAATTCGTCAAGTGATCCCTCTCAGTCGTGGCCAGGAAATTATATTCAGTGGTGGAATTAGTCGAGTAAGTTTATGAAATTACTGTACTAATTCCAACACATTCCTATAAAAATGTATACTTTAGATTTGTTACGCATTATGCACTGTATTAATTAATATACGCAATATTTACATAATAAATCACGAATCAAGGTGTCATAAAATCTCGGTTGCAAAAAATAATAAAAGGTGTTAAACTCCATTTATGTAGGTGGTATACCTGCAGCGGCCGTCCACGAGCGAGAGTCACGGGTTGAGCTTTTGTCCTGGCTCACATGTGACCTGAAGCATAACATTTCGAACTACTTCAGATAGAACATCGTCAGCAAAGTATTGGGAACGATTTTTTAATATCAAGCGCTATTTATAAAATAATTTGTTTTGGTTAGTAGGGCAATGTTATGTATTGTAAAGTGTTGAAACGCTTGCGTGCATAGAGCTAGATTAAGGGCGAGGCTTATGGGAGAGCAGCCATATTTGCCTCGGGTGATAAATTATTATCTTGCCCTCTCGCCTTTGCTAAAAGTTCCGGGATGTATGAGAACTTTTGTATGAATACGCATGTTCTTTATTTTTTTATTGCACGAATTCAGCCAGATGACCCACTTGATAGAAAGCGGTTACCTTCGCCTATAGACACTTGTAACACCAAGGTGTTACAAATGCGCTGTTGCTCTCTAAAGGGAGACTGGAACCTGGCTTCTAATGCCGGAACAGAACTCAAGGTTGTTATAGCGGCATACTCTAGACCAGGGGTGGTAGCCATCCAGACGGACAAATTCCCTACCGACTGGCTGTGGGTTGTTTTGTCACCTCTTACGACAGGTACATATATATGTATAAATATAATGTGTATATATGTGTGGGTTTGTGTTACTTCACCATTTACAACGCTAATGATGTTCTGTCTGAAAATGCTCGAATTTGTTCTACAACACACAACAACTGCTTATCAAAATATTGTACAATTCTTATTGGAATTATAGATTGGTAATCGATGAAATAACAATGAAATCTTCTGTTGATATCTTTTTGTATCAACCCCAAACATGAATTTAACTATAAAAGAATGAAGAGTGGCTATGTATGTAATGTAAAGAATGAATGACAAAGGTAGCCAATACCCCCAAAATAGTCTCCTAGAATAATCGACAACACTAAACTTGGACTGCCATAATACTATCTTTAGGACATAATATTTGCAAAGAAACAATGTAACGCCAATTGCTAAAATTGTTTTAATTTACACATAGCTTTTCTTGCAAACATTGTGAGAGACACTTTCAATCACCATGAGACTTTCCCGAATACTAAAATAGGCTGAAACAAAGTGGGATTAGTGCATAAATTAACTATCGTATATTCAGCAAACTAATCATACATTTACTACATTTTTAATTTTTTGTTAAATTTATTTTTGTTTCTATATCAAACTAAAATTTAAATTATTACATCACTAGTGCAGTAAATGTGATTAATTTATTGGTCTAATTTGACTGCTTTAGGGGAACTATAGACATGATTGACAACCAATTAAGACACTGTAAAAAGAAGTGTTTTCAATGGCATTATATATACTTACACAAAATTTTGAATATTCTGGATCATTTTTATTTTCTGCAGTCATACCATGACTTGGTTTAACAAAAACTAAGTCTTAACAGATTAGGAAACATTAAAAAAAAATGTTTTATTGGTTCGCATTTCACTGATGGCTGGCCTGATGATAAGTGAAGATTATTTATATTATAATTCAAAATATATTTTTTTAAAAGGCGTAGTTGAAATATAAGAATAATAATTAATATATTAAGCCTGAAATCTGTTAAAATATAGTTTTGATTGTAAGTAAACATAGAAAAAAGCTGGGAAAGTATTTTTGTGTGACTTTGTTCAGTGAGAGTTTTAATACTTACCCAGCTGGTGCTATGGGTCGTAGTTGCAACTGACTTGGCGTACCATCTGACAATCTTTTTTGTCCTCTTGCTTCTTGACTGCTTACATTCTTCGTTGGTGTCGAGGATGACTGCAATTTAGATTAGGAAATATTATATCATAGATATAAAATATTTTTTGGCCATTTAAATGTTAATTAAACATCATAAATGGGAGCTGTCACAACTATAAAGCAGTAATGGATTATTTATATCTAATCTAGTATTATAATAAATGAGAATCAATCATATTATATTAATAGATTTGTTGAAAAATGTTAAAAAGAATTGTGAAGTTAACAAACTTTTTCTGAATTTCAATTAGTAAAATAATTGTTTAAGTAATAATGTAAGTGAAACTGCAACACTCAGAAACCTTAAATGACAATTAACTAAATTAAATGTATAATTTGGAAATTATGATTTTCTCCACTACAATTACTGCACACCACATTCAGTAATTAATCTTCAATTTTCTACAAATTAACGCAAATTATATAATTTTAAATATAAGAATAGAGAAAAAATTCAGCTGCCAAGATTAATATACCATTCAGTTCTGAGTGCAACAGTGTGTTCTGTGAAGTGTTAAGCATCTATAGAAGGCTACTAATATTAATAAAAATAAAACATTAATAATCTTATGATAACCAGACATTGTTCTAGAATGATACAGCCAAAACCATAGTATAATGGAAAATAAGATTAGAAAAAGAACCAAAACCATGGCTTACAAAAGCATGATTCAATTTGGGAGATATAAAACCTGCTCACTGATATAATTTGAGGCGATGACGCCTGTCCTGTCGATATTATATTTATCAAAGAACCACTGCTCACTATTGGCTGTTGATCAAAATTATTAAAATATTAAACATTGTCGTAACTCAAGACCACATACACAATTGCACACACACATACACATAACTTCAAAAACACACAAACTCATCAACTGTCCTTCACACGTCAATAAGTGAGTATAAGGTGAGTGAATGCCTAGGTATTTATATCAACAATTCTTGAAATGCTTTCTTTCAAACAACATTTTGAAAATGTGTATGACAAAAAGTTTAAACTTAATTGATTTAAAAAGAGACTTAATTATTAAACTATTAACAATATATGAACAAGAATATCTACAGATTTTGATTAAAAACGAAATCTTATACTAATATATAAAGCTAAAGAGTTTGTATGTTTGAACACGCTAATCTCAGGAACTACTGGTTTGATTTGAAAAATTCTTTCAGTGTTAGATAGCCCATTTATCGAGGAAGGCTATAGGCTATATATCATCACGCTAAGACCAACAGGAGCGGAGCACCAATGAAGAATGTTTCAAAATCGGGGGATATTTGTAACTTACTTTTTTTTAAACTATTCCACGCGTACGAAGTACTGCTTCTGAACTATTGCTGGAAGAAGCTAGTTATTTATATTTTCTTAAGTTGAAAATTTTATGACGAAAAAATAACATCGTAACGTGCTTAATATAAAATGGCGCGGGAGGCGCCACTGTGCCGCTGTCTACCCCTTTCGCTCCTCATGCGATACGTGGATGCCGGCGTTTGGGCCGGCCGGCAGCCCTCTGGTATGTCTTAACATTATGTTTAGTATATTTTTCTAAATGTGGCTTGAAACAGCCTTGTACATCTTGATATGTTCTATTTTATCTCAAATAAGATAGAACATAGATGCATAGACTTATGCACACCTATTTAATAATATTCACACCTACCTGCAAATATTTTTTTATCGCAAATAGTAACTTGGCTTTATTGTGACTAACAATAATAATATGTAGTAAAAGCGTGATAAATTTTTGATGACTATTTTCACTTTATTCACACTATAACTTTGTAAAGACTGAAACTTGTAATCAAGATACTGGAATATGAGATAATTGTTGATAAAATCAAAAGAAAATAGCCACAATATAATAAAACAGCTTTTATTTTCATTGACTTCTTTTTATCAATTTTTTTTAAACATAGACAACAGTCATGTTGCCTCCTTGGCATAGGCCTCCACCAGAAGATGCTATTTAATGTGATCTCTCACCAATCTTTTCAGAATCACGATCAAATAAATCATATTAATACTTATATCACTTTTATAAGTTTTAGCAGGAACTTGAAGGTCAATGTTTTACTAGGTGGTTCTATTTAAAAAAAAAATATAAATTGGATTAAACAACAAATATTTATTGTGTTTCTGCAAGGATTGTGTGTTCAGGAGGAAAATTTAAGCTGTTTGGAGATTTTGATAAAACTGCCTTATTTAAAGACCTATATATGACTAATGTTTTAGAAAACTATGAATGAATTTAAATAAATGCCAAAGTCTTTGTTACTCATTCATCAAGTTCCTCATAAAAAAAGTTACCACATCATTTAAAAGGAATACCATCTCAACTGTCACCTTCTTTATGAGTGTAGGAGTAATATCCCATTTTAAAATCTTTCATATATCAATGTGATTGCTTGTGCAGACTTTAAGTGATAAGACCACCCTTTATTCAACCTAATAGTAGCCTAGTTTTTTATGGTTATCAATGAACTGTTTCATTCATCCATATAAAAAGTATTGTTTTAGAATATGGGCTTCATATATCTAAGTTTTAGATACTTCATTAGGTGTTGAAACAGTTTCCAAAAGGAAAAAATATCCTGTCCAACAAGTTAAATAATAGCTATAATGTAAATACCTTCTGGTTTAGCTGCATTATAGTACCAGATGCCTGTAGTTGTTGAAACTGAGCTGCTGAAAGTGGTAGGGATGTCTGGGGGAGACCTGCCGGTGCAATCTGGTGAATAAAGTTAATAATATCCAGACAAATATATCATATTTACTACTTTTAACATTTTTAATCACTTCGAGTAAATATTACCAAGTGTGACTTTCAAGATATACACCCTTTTTGTATTATTATATTAAATTACATCAATCTTTAATCATAAGCATAACATTACATGGTAGGATAAATAATATAGTTAAATATGACATATATTTGTATGCTCCTATGAGAGTAAAACATGTGTACACTAGAGCATATAAATACAAACTTTATAACCATGTTTTGAACAAATAAATTTGTTTTATTTGAATAAATGTGTCTAAAATATGTATATTATATTTTTATATTCATTTCATATAACAATGAAATATGAAACTGGATATTGATACTAAATTAGAATTTGACTGCTGTCAGATTTTAGTTTTATAATTAAAATTAAAAAGTTAAAAGTACAGCAAAATGGAAAAATACTTACTGATACAAATTGTTGTGACTGCAAATTAGTCAAGCCTTGTGGATTTGATGTGAAATCCTGTAGCTGTTGGTATGGTATCAACATGGTCTGTGACCCTGGCACAGTCCATTGTACTGTATCAGCCCCTTGTATATGATATTTCACATCTTTATCACCTTTATCTGTACTATACAGAATTTTCTGTGAGGAGTTAGTGCTCTGTGCTGCACAGACTACCGGTGTAGAGGTTGCAGAGCTTACTGTTGTGGTATCAGTTGTTGTTAGACTAGCTTGAGGAAATGAAAGTCCATTTGGTAGAATCATGGACATGGAAGACGGAACACCACTTAGACGAAACTGGGTTACATTCACTGGCTGCATACTTGATATATCTACTAATTGAGTCCCAAAATTAGATTGCTGCAAGCCAAGGG
The DNA here is from genome assembly GCA_039645545.1 of Dendrolimus houi. Lineage (NCBI taxonomy): Eukaryota > Metazoa > Arthropoda > Insecta > Lepidoptera > Lasiocampidae > Dendrolimus > Dendrolimus houi. Next base: position 5,783,588 of record CM077131.1, read on the forward strand.
ACTGGGCTATAGGTAACGAAGTAAAGTTTGTGTTGGACATCTGAACTCCTGGTTGGACTATTGGTATTAGCTGCCCATTCTCTTGATTAAGTACATATTGCTGCTGTGGAAGTAGTTGTAATACTGTGGGTTGTCGGACTGTCATCAGAGGTGCTGTTGCTGGAGCGACACTCACTATCGGTGGCATAACTGTGTGTGCAGTGGATGTGAGTGATTGAGGTGTGGACAAGGCAGCACTGACGGGCGGTGGGATTGGCGGCGGGGCACTGGTTGTCGTTAATGTCGGTGGAGGTACATTCAACGCAGGCGGCGGCCCACCCGCCTGCGCCGCACTCCATTGCGCCAACTCTGCTCTTATAGTCTCTATTAAATTTTGTGCCAATGATCGCGCTGCTGATAAAGCTTCAGAACGCGTGTGGTGCAACGCCAAATGCAAAGGTTCCAATTTATCACCCTTTAATACAGCTAATACACCTGTCTCAGACCTTATGTACTCCAAATTTGTAGCATTCTACAATACAAAAGTTAAATATGAATAATTTTTAAGCGAAACTTTCCTTTTACAACTAAATTATAGGTAAACTTACTGGTCCAAGTATGCGTCCTTTTATGTCAAATGCAGCCGGTGCATTATCTAAACCAATATAAACCTTATCAATAAGACCGCCTGACATTATTTACAAAGTAAAACCTAATTAATAATCTATTTTTAACCAATATATTCAAGAATGCATCTTTTACAATAAAATAAGATTATTTGTCTGGAAGTCTGGCTGCATTTATTTTTGACATTGACATTTTGGCTACTCGTTCTGAGATATTGAAACTTAATAAAAAAGATACAAATTCTTTTTTATTTAAAAAAAAAATAATATTTTATGGTCCACGTTAAACTTATCAGCAGAAGATTATGTAGGCTTTTTCCACTCAAAACCGGGTATTACGTACCACTTTGCATCTAATGTGGAGATACTATTTTGACAAACCGGCCACATTATTTTCGTTAACTTCCGAACGACACCTTAATATTGCACTGTGGCTGATTTATGGCCGATCCTATATCTTTTATAGGTATTCATTCACTTACCCTACCATCGGTTGATTTTGACATTACTAAGACTTGTATGGAGCTTATGTCAAATTTTAATCTATAGTAAGGCAAATAGACGGACGGTAAGATATAGGAACGCACCGTTAATGTAACCAATCCTAGAAAAATGAGTAGGTAATCCAAATTGACAAAAATGTGATAATTCCATTAAATTTAACGGAGACTGCTAGTAGGTATTTTCATAAACCTTGTGTTAATGGTTTAGTCGAGGGTTTTTTATAAGCGTTCATTGTTTTGTTGAGATGTTCGTTATTATATTATTGAGACATTAAGCTTCTAACATCTCCGTTTAGAGCTTACTTGTATTTATTATATAAAGGCGTAAAAAAAGTGGCACATAATTTGCATAATAATCATTTAATTTCTACAAAAAACATGATATGCTGGTTCTATATTTATTGTTATGACAAAATATTTCCCTCTGTTTTTAACATGAGTTTATTACAATATTTTAAGCACTAGTAGTGAAGGATAATTCACCGTCTAATATATTTACTTCAAAATTAATGGAAAGTTATTACAAGATTGAGTAATTTTTTAAACGCTATTTAAAATAACACTAGATAGTGAATTATCTACAACACTAATACAAAAATAATTATTCAATTAGTTTTGTCATGTTTATCATTTATCAAAATAATATTTTATTTCACAGATCTTTTAAGGCTATACAATTTTGACACCATAATAATTATGTAGAATACAAACCTAATGGCACGATAAAAAGTTTGAATTTTTATCATCCCTTTGATTTTAATCAAAGCTTTTTTATAAAAACTGTTTATATAAATTTATATAATGTAACCAGGAACAGTTATTTTATTTATTTTCAACAGTAAAATAGAAAGTTAAAACTTCATTTGCGTAGAAGAAAATTGCACAACAAGCAATGATTACTTACTTTCACACGCAAACAAATATATTGCTGTCGCGCGTTTACACAAAACTTATTGCACATGAAACCATTTTTCAGTTCAAATAATAATTATAGATGGCCGATTCCTATATCTTCCTAACAGTTCATTTGCCTTACTATAGGTTAAAATTTGACAAGTAATGTGAGAAAATTCAACCGATGGTAGGGCAAGTGCATGAATAGTAAGACAGAAACCGGCCATTAATATATATTATGTTAAATGTCACGATAACCATAGAATGTATTTCCCTGTAATTCCTGGAGACAGGCCCAACGATCATTGCACGGAATTCTTCCCGCTTTTTAACTGGATTATCACGACACATATTTCGAACGTAAGATCTGAACTCAAGACGGAACAAAATAGCTACATCTAGCCACGAGTTCTTGGAGTGAAGTCGTTTAACGGAAGCCGATCGCGCCGCAGTGCGTTACGAGAACTCACCTGTTCTGGAATAAATACTTATCTGTTTAAATATTATAATACTGGCCGTTCGGTTTTTATTATTATTATAATAAAAAATCGAGTTGGTTGTGATTCGAACGTAAGGAAAATATAGTGTTTTATTTTCTCTAGTCTCAATTTAATTTAAATATACTAGCTGTACCCGACAGATGTTGTACTGCCTTTAAAAATCTGTCTAGAACCCGATTACAGCGTCATCTACCGCGATAAAAATGTTAATCTAAACTCGAATCAACTTGAACAAACAGAGTAGAAAATTATTAAAGTACTTATATCGCTATTAAAAAATAGGGGTTGGTGATAGAAGGGTGAAAATTTAGGGTTGTATGTATTTTTTAATGCAACATTATAAAAAAATAAAAATAAAAAATGTTGTCCAAAAATTTTTTTTAAATCTTAGGAGTGGACAACCCTTATCACTTAGGGGTATGAAAAATAGATAGTAGCCGATTCTCAAAAATCGGTCAAGCCGTTTCGGAGGAGTATGGTAACTAACACTGTGACACGAGAATTTTATATATTAGATTAGATATAATTTTGCCTCGTTCGGGTCCATTACATCACCATTAATCGAATTAGTATGGATAAAGATGAAATAGTCTCTAGGATACATTACTATGAGGCACACAAATGTAAACCACGTATATACTGTTTTTCCTTAGATCATTTTCGTACATTACAAACACAATTTTTGCATTAAATTGTTTAAATGTCTCACGACAACTTAAGCCATATATAAAGTTAAATATTACAGTAGAAATGTTTCACATTAATCATCTAAAGACACAATTTAACTAACATTTTATCCAAAAATTTATCTCAAAAGAAAAAAGAAATGCTTCACCTATTTGACGCTTTAGTTCACATAAGCTCCGTCTATATTATTATTCGTCTGAGGGTTTGGATCAAAAATTATGTGTAAAGTCCATTCAAACTATCGTCAGACTTACGTAACAGTTGTCTATGCCAGCGGTTCTCAACCACAATGGCGCAAGCACCTGTTAAGAGTGTCGCGAGATTTACAAATTCGATATTTTTATATAAAATGACCCGGGGGATTGCATCTATGTGGTAATTAAGTTTGTTTGAGATTACTTAAAAACTAATCGAAAATATAAAACTGGCTGCCATTCTGTAATGAAAACTATAAAATCTAGATACCGTTCTCGACTACTTGAAGTGGGTAGCGAGTTGAGACTTTACCCGCCAACAATTCGTCCTCGCATAGATAAACTTTGTTAAAGTCACCAAAATCAAATTGCACACCAATTTTAAGTTCTTATGTTTTACTTTGTGTGTTTGAATGTTATGTACGCAATAAAAATACGTCCAGTAGATTCACGATGTTTAATTTAATAAATGTACATATAGCTCCTTCACTTCAACTATCAAAAGTTTTAAATATAAGAATGTAAGCGTGTCGCGAATTTATAAAGTATATGTTAGTGCGTCGATGAGTAAAAAGGTTAAGAACCGCTTGTCTGTAGAATAGACGGATCCTTACAGAGTCAGATACAATGCAATATTGTGCAGTAATTCTGGAGTGGTCAGTAAGTTTCTCGTAGACAATGCTGAAGGGGCTACGTAAATGGAGTTCGTTATCTTGCTAGCACACATTTTTGAAGACTAAATTGACAGAATTTACTTACGACAAATCTGTATTACACAAATCTTAAAAATAAAATTAAGAATGCTGCACGGAAATGCGATTTTGATTTCACATACATTTCTATGAACAAAAAATAATTTAGTGATTTTTTTATTTATGAAATCTTGTTCAGATCAGTTTTTTTTGTGAAACATTCGTTATGTCATGGTTGAGAATAGGGGTGCGGAGACATGTTACCATAAATTTTAAAATTGTTACATACAAAACAGGCGTTAAAATAACACCATACCGTTTCACTTTTAAAATATCATGGTAAAAATAATTTCAATTACATTTAAAACAATAATAAATGCCTTATTTGACTTATTTTACTTGCACCTACTTATGACGTCATAAATGTATACGCTAGTTTATAATCTATGATTCTGCGACGTTCTGTAATTTTTATTAAAAAGTATCTTAATTGATTTGTATTGTAATAGAGATTTATCGCAAGTAAATTTTGATATTTTTTATAGCTGGAGTACAGCAGACAGGCTGGCGGCCTACCTGATGGTAAGCGGTTAGGTTTGTGACACCAGAGATGTCACAACGCGCTGCCGACCTCGAAAAAATTTTATGACAACCTTTTTAAACCACTCCATATTCTAGCGCTGTGGGAAAAGATGAAAGCTCATTCCAAATCCCCACGTTCCGCAAGAGAAACGTTGCGAATGAACGGCCCAGTCAATGGTGAGCGGTGGTGCTAGAACAGCGATAACACGTTGCGAAGCGGTGTACATAGAATAGGAAGTAGATTTAAAATTTGTCTTATATGTATCTCTTTTCATTCACCATATCCCAATTAATTGGGGTCGGCACAATATATCTTTTCCTTCCACACTCCTCTATTCTGACATAAATCTTCCGTCACACCACAAATCATCATATCATCCTTCACACAATCCATCCATCTTTTTTTGGTCTACCTTTACATTTGTACCCATCCATCTTGTAGTTTAAGATTCTTTTTGTCACGTGACTTTTATTCCTCCTCATTATATGCCCATACCAACTTAATCTTCTTCCTCTCAATTTTCCAGTCACGGGTGCAAATTTTAAAGATCCCCTTATGTACTCATTTCTCATGGAATGGATAAGGTGAGAAATGAGTTCTCACCTTATTCATTCTTGTAACACCACACTTCCATCTCAACATTCTCATCTCAGCTGAGTGGACTAAATTTTGTCTTATATGTATGACCTTCAAAAAGTATTCTCTTGTGGAACTTTTTTAAATTAAAAACTTGAATTTTGGACGAAGACAAAGACACTAATTTGAACAGTTTCTCGGAATACTCCCCGTTACACAGTCAGTAGAATACGCGAGTGTCTTCGAAAGCCAAACGTATCTAGAACGTCTGTGAAAATGGAAACATTGACAATGCGGACGGTTCGACGTTGATGTCCAGGGGATTAAGCTGGTAGGCTGCTATTTATACCTTCAAAATTGTGGTAATGCGCGAGCGAGATAGCGAACTCCATGTATGGCCGGTTCTTATACCTCACTATCGGTTAAATTTAGATAAGCTCCATACACATATACAAGTAATGTCAAAATGCGACCGATATGGTACAGCAAGTGAATGAATAGTAAAATACAGGAACCGGCCATTGTGTAGCTTCTTAAACACTTTATGTCGTCTAATCTTGGACAAAATTAGCCCCACCTATGCTGATTATTGTATTAATGTTTATATATTTTCCTCAGACCATTGTTTCTCAAAGAATTTTCTGTGGTGACCCACGAAAAACCAAAAATTAAGTCATAATACTTTATTTATACGTTTGATACGTAGGACTTATTTTTTAACAGACTGCGACCCTTTAATATCAAACGCAACCCCCAGGTTACGTAACCGACGGTTAGTGAAGCATTTTCTTAGAAACCTGTGTATCGCGCCTGGATATTCGTAACGCACCGCATCGCGGTTGCTTTAACCGGCCTCACTTTTAGAGTCCGAGACTTCGTCTTTTCTATGGACTAAGGTGTTTTCTGATAGTAGTATACAAGATCTTATTAAAATGCATACGTCAATGTACACGTTAATAATAACTATAGGTTTAACACTTTGATTAGGGAAACAACAGTGAGGGCGGGAATTACAATTAGAACATGCTATACAACATTATTTTATATGAGGGGTATAAAAGCAAAAACACTTCAATCCAAAATATTGAATTTGAAACTGTACACTAAAACGAAGTATTTGAACATCACTACGTGTCAAATACAAAATATCAAAATGTGAATTATCTTAATGTTTATTAAAATCACGCCGCAAAAGCGTCCACATGCAAACGATATGTAGGGTTACGAACGCCCAAAAAATGACTTTATTTATATGGAGTAATAATCTAGCTTATATACAAAATATATTACAAAATGTAAAATGTCCTTGTTTAAGAGAAGTTTCCAAGTAATTGTAGGCATTTTAGGCGTTTTTCACTTTAGCTTTAAGAGTTAATATACTTGGGAGTTGGTAACCCTACGCGTCAAGTTATCGTAGAAGCACAGTAGTGATAAATCTAGTCCGGTCGCCATCAACCAATCAGAAGTCACCATTTCAAAATATTCAAGATAACAAATTTGATAATTTTCAGTCTATTTGCTACGAAAAGTTTTGTAGCAAGTAGACTTCATAGCTTTAAGAAGCACCAATTCAATTTAATGTATACATGCAAAGACACTTTATTCCTCAACTATCTTTGAATTATCAGAGATATAAAGTCAATTGGGTCGATTCTAAATACGTTATAAATATTCTAGTAAATGTACCATTAGAAAAAAACTTTCACAAATACCAATTCTCTACTTTTTAGTAGAAAATTGCAAATAACTCAGTTTTAATTTTTTGTGGCGTAGGTATATTTGCTTTTAGACCCCCATACAGCAAGTTAATTACTATTAACATATATCTCTAATATTTTAACTTGTATATAACCAACTCGATTCATAAACATTATATAATCTGTTGCATCAAAAATTATATGAAAATTAACGAGGTTCTTATTTAATAATTTCTCGATATTAAAGATAACGATTAATAGGATTTCAAAGTTAATACTTACAATATTAATATCTAGAATCACTCATACACTATCCTATACTAATAATACAGGACTAGAAAAATAAAATAAAAATAGTTTTGTTTTTAAATAAAATGTATTATGAACTAGCAAATTAAGGACGGAGTATCGACTCCAAAAGCTCGTGTTTCATAATCTGTTAATTTTTTTGAGAAGAATAACTAAAATTGTCAAGCATATATTGAATAAGCTCGCCGGTACCCCGAAACTGTATTGGTACCATAGTGTGATATATTATTGTATTTTTTGTGTCTTGTCATTATTACGGCGGTAACAATATCTTCTGTTTGTGACAACTCCATTAATCCTTTTGACCGTCTTGGTAAAAATTATAAGAAGTTAAAAATCGAAAAAGAGTTATGTAGGAGTTATCAAGACTATAGAATTGTTAATCCTAGTATTTTCGTCCGTGATAAGGGTAATAACTATTGATAAATATCTCACTGGGATAAAAGAGTACAATTGTATTAGTGTACTATATTATTGTTGGAGCTTAACCGGTTCTGCTTTGCTAGGAGGGGAGCTTCCAACGCTGCAATCACACAGACAGTCCGTTTGACATCGTCCGGCGGCGCTTACACATACAAAAAACCATACATCGTTTCCTTTGTCGGGTATAATATGTATTGTGTTGTTGAAATAAAGCTCATACAATTAGAACAGTCCACTAATTACTACAAGAACCCTATACACCAGCCAGGGGGAGCCTAGACATTATAAACTAAATTGTATTATATTGTTACATGCCCTCAAAGATAAGCGCACAGCTGCCTATTGTAAGCGCAATACATTGTCTTCCGGGATTAGGAATTCTTTTGTCTTTCGAATTTGTAGTTAAGAAAAACATGCTATTGTCTTTTTAATTGTTTTATAACCATCATTAGGGTCAAAATAATCCTTATTGTTATTGTTTTCGACTTTGTGGCCGTTCGCAGGTGTGCAAATTACTATTTCACAGAAACTCTGTGCGCGGCCAATTTATTTGTGTAGTTAGTATAAGACGATGCCCGAATAGAGGGGCGGGCAGTCAAGTGACGACTACGAGACGAGTAAGACGTTTTCGAGTACTCTCGATTAGCGATATAGACGACGGACTTTACGCGTGTCGAATTGTATTGAAATGTGCAGTGTGAACTGGCTGCATCCAGTTTTGTTTGTATTTGTTTTATACGTGTTTGTACAGTTCTAATAAATTCTATAGTAGTTCCAACGGCATTTTTAATTAGAGTCCTGTAGCTCGTAACAATATTACAAACCGAATTAAAAAAAATATATAAAAGAATTTTGAATAAATCACTCCAAACCATTTCAAGCAAAGTCGAATCTTAGATATTACAGCATTCAAATTTTAGACTTACTGAACATTTTAATTTCCTCTATTATTATTACTGTGGGCAACACTGGATTTATTGTAATTTTCAACAGATTCATATAAATACATAAAATAAACATTAATTCAAATACTTAATAAAAATAATTGTCACGTATACTAAACACGTATTATTTGTAACTTTATATGAAACTATAATACTTTTTAAAATAACAGACAAATCAAGTTGTCTGTTATTGTATATTGTATTGTTAGAATTTTATCAATACATGCTTGACAATATCTTGTATTAATGGCAAAATTTACCCTGAGACCAATCTTTTCAAATAATTCCATATTATAAAACTGCTGCGACATGAGGTAGTCAGATGATTAAAATGAAAAACAAAATAACAATATAAAAATATGGTTCCGTATATTTATGGATAACCTCTTAATCACAATTCCATAAGGCTATCAGTTACAAACGGTTGAAATCGCGTCGAAACCGATACTACAATACTTACATTTGAGATATTCGTCAGTGAAATTAAAATTTTAAAAGTAAGTAACACTATCAAACACTTGTTCCTAAAGTGTGATAATATTAAAAAATAAAATAAATCGGCAGACAAACACACACGCTGTAAATCCCCAAATTAAGCAAATTACGCTTGTGTTATGAGTAATATACAACGGACCATTCTGGGGCTGATCCCAGACACACAGACCATAGTAAATAACGGAGAAAATATGTTTCCGAAATTTACTATACTAGGAATCGAACCCGGAGCCTCTGCGTTGCAGTGAGGTAAGCCGGCAAAGGCATAGCCCGCTCAACCACAGAGGCCGTCAATATTGACCCCCCGTTAAAAATTTGAAGGCTCGAAATGAAAATAGATATCTATTTATTGAAAATCGATTTTGTAATTTACATGAATTGGGTAGATTTGTAGCTTATTTTAATTAAATGTCTGAGTTTGATTAAGAAACGCTAATGAAGGCGATATAAGTAGATACATTTTAGTTTAGTGTTTGAAACTTATTAGGAAAGTGTGTCAGAAAAATTCATATCAGATCAATAGGATAAAATGAGGTCGTTAGGACATAATTAAAGGATTCGGTTATGACGCGATTACCGCCTTGCACACAATAAGCTTTTATGCTGCATTTATTTTATACCCATAGGAGCTTTATCATACTTGTATTATATACATTACATTCGGATTTCTCCAATACTCGACATTATAAAAAGAGAAAGAAGAAAATATGTTCGTAAAGATTATCAATATTAATGTCAGTTAGATTGACTTCTAACTTCTTAATCAACATCACGGTTGATTGTTTCTTAATTCAATGACTGCAGGAAAGTTTTAAGGTACTTTAAGTACAAACTTAATTACAAGTAGTCATTCTTTATATGAAAACAATACTGTGATCGTAATTACAATATCTCATGTACATTTTATATGAAGTTTACTGTAAACATAAACTTTATTAAGTATTTTTTAATTATTTTAACATAACATGCAATTCAAATTTAGACAACACAAAAACAATCTCTTCATTCCTTTACAACCCTGTTCTATTCTCAAAAGAAGCTTTCAAACTTTATACGTTATAAAAGTTTGAGAATGCATTACATGACCCCTTTCGCTCCTGGCACTACAGTTTGAACACATTGGTTAAACTCGTTCAAAATTATTTTTCAAATACTTTTAATTATGTTAAAGAAGCCACTTTTGGCACTTTTAGAAAGCACTTTGTGTTGACAATTCTTATTCAAACTTTTCACGTAACCCCCCAAAATAGTCTGTGCTATACAATGATGCGTAAAACCGTGCAATGGGTAACATACTCAACCTAGGGTGAAACCTAATTGAGATAACTGTCTTTTCATTTGAATGTTTATGTTGCAATACAAAAGTTATTGAACATTCTCATTTTAAATAGCTGTTTCTATATGGCATAGGCCAAAAACTTTGCGGCATGTTTTCGACGTGAGACGTAAATTGAATGCTGTCATAATTCAACAAATATTCTACACGATATTTTATTGAACTACGATGACTGGCTTGGATTACCAAGACTTCAGTTATTAAACTGAGGTCGGTCAATGCTTTGACTATTCTTGAGGGTCACAGTAAAAACTTTGAAAACTACTATCTTAATTGCAAAATGTTATAAAACAAATTATTAATTTTCTGTGCTTGTTTTATGTGTTACATGGTGGGAAAAACGATTGCAATAAATTATATAACTAAATAACAATATATTATAGTCTAAGTAAAAAACAATGCTTTTCAAACTACAATTAGTTTCACAATTTTAGGTTATTTTTATAATAACTACATAAAATTTTAGTCAAGTGTGAATTGGGACATGTTTTCACAGAATAGTAACATTAAATCATGTGCATTTCATGGGTTCTTAACTTTTGCGGTTAGATATATTTTGTACAATTTCTAGGTTTTTCTATCTTGTCTATCGAAAACAATATATATTTATCGTTTTTAAACAATACTTGGAATTAAAAATATAAATTTATACAATAATAATACTCTTATTGTTTTTTATTGAACAAACTCGCATGTGAATTAATACATATATTATTTCAGTAAAACAATCCCAAACACACTTTCAAGAACATATATATTAATACTAAAACAGTATCACACGGTCTATAAATAAATTACATAAGCCGAAGACATTCAACCGGCGTTGATGTGACATTCAACGTTGGTAAAACAGTCGTTGCAGTCAACGTTGGTGTCGGTAAAACGGTCTTTTAGAGTCGATAAAACAGCCAAAATTAGCGACTTACAACTCGCCTGCTGCAGACTAACAACCACATCTCACCAGCCGTATCATTTTGATTTTAGGAAGCACTCACTGGAGTTTCGCACACCGCGAGCAGTAGTCGTTGTTCGCTGGGCTACCGTAGTACATGCAGAGGGGGGCGCGGCATGGTTTGGGGGAGGGGGGACGGTCGTCGTAGAAGGTAGACTTTGAGAGGTAAAGTGTCCGGTCAGTCGCCGGTCGGGCCGATCGTGAGGCGTGGTTACGAGCGAGCTCGTGCGCCGTTCGGTCGGCCTCTGCGTAGAACTGAGACCGGCCAGTACCGTATCGTGGTTGTGTTGGTTGCACACTGGGTGACACTTTACGATCTTTCTCTACTGTGTATCTGGAAATTTACATAGAACTAGTATCAGTATTTTATGCACTCTGTATATATTTTTATGGACACCAACATTTCGCATACCTAGTTTGAGATTGTTTAGGTATTCACCCCTAGTTTCAGTAAATTGAAATCTATGTAACAAAGTAAATTTACAAATTTTAATGTTAAAAATAAATATAAATAAACAACAATATAAGATTAAATAAACAATACTCTCTCTTACTCATCGCGAATGTAAATTAAAATTATTCAACTGGCTAATTAGAACTCCCTTATGACGACACCGCGAATTGACTAAACTGACTACACTAGTCTAATAAGTTTGTAACCACAAACCCACTCGTTCACTTGTACACACATCACACACATACACCCCACATACATTTCCATATATATTACAAATATTAACACGAGAATTTCCAAATGTATAAACTTTAAAATAATTTTCTTTTTTAAATTGTATAACAAATGAGTTGTCTGGAAGTGCGCGCTAACAACTGCAACACAGTATTATACTACAGCAGTTGTTTGAGATACCAAATTTTTCTGTACACTATGTTAATGGTTTCTAATCAATTATTTAATTCTTTAATAATAGTCATAGTAGGAATATATAAATTAAACAAAACCAAAGTAGCAGTTGCAGATTATAATTAATTTCTACTAAGACACTCTAACATACTCTTATAAATATCTACTAAGTTTTTGTTAATATATAAGTATATTTTATGTATAATGTAGGAACTATACATCTTCAACAAACAGATTAAAAAATATTCTTTGTTCACTGATGGCCGCTTCTATATTTATTCACTTGCTTTACCATCAGTTGAATTTTGAAGACATTAATTGTCCATACAAGTAGCTACATAGCTTATGTCAAATTTTAACTGATAGTAAGGCAAATGAATCGTTAGTAAGATATAGGAACCGGCCATGAATTAAACCACTTGGAATATATGTAGTATAAAATAAATGAATTATTACACTTATAGCATATTGAAACATACCCAGTCCAGGCTTCGTTTAGGTAATTCTTGACCATCTCCTCTTGGACCGGCGCCCGCGCAGCCAACACCCTGCAACACAACACTTCACAAGTCGACTGCCGCCTCATCAGACTTTCCTCCGGATTACTCTGACTCCCACTGCTCTTCCCGGTCAACTTGGCCATGGAGCCAAAATTCTTTTTCAATTTACTACTCATAGACCTTCCGATACTCCCAAACTGTTTTGCCACACTGTTCAATTGCTTAGAACTTTTCGTTGATAGGGCGTCTAGAGATCTTCTGAGTTCTTCGGATGGTTGGCTTTGGGATAGGCATTCGACTCTTTCCAGGTCTAAATAGGCTGCGAGCATAGACGAGCGTTGGTACTCGTCTGGTAGGAGATTGTTTATGGTCTTTTGGTCCGGTTCAATGTCCCAACGAAAGTCCTCACCAGGATCTACATTAAACCTAAATGAAGAACAAAGTGTCAGGTATAGAAAAAATATTAGGAATGTGGACTACCCAGAAAAAAGATAGCTCTAAAATACTTCAAAAATAGATGGCACAAAAAAAAAAAAAAACCAAATCAGTCAACAATTTAAGACAGTTTATTAATTTTTGTCTGATTTGCTTTAATACATATTTTCGAACAGTAAAAAATTTAATTCTTAACACGCGCTGATAAATGATAACGATTGATAATTACTTTGAAATACCTCTATTACTAGGAATTTTGAAACCTCAACTCAAGACTTGATTTCTTAGATTTTTTCGATATTTATCTCTATAACTAGGACTTTGTAGCTATAGTATAAGTGAGATAATTTATCAAGTTTTTACAAGTTGTGACTACACGTTTGTTTACAAACAGTCTAATTCCATTATATTTTTTTTATCTCTATTTTATTAGTAATTATTGTGACATTTTTTTTCGATTTTGTTCAATATTGACCTAATGTAAATTAAATAGACATTTTATGTAACTTTCGTATAATTGTATTTTTTTGTAATTAACTATTTGAGCCAATTTTTATTTTTTTATATAAATTATTTTTTAGTGTTAACTTGATTGATATATGTATTAATTTTGTGTTTTATATTTAAGAATATTAATTATTGTATGTTTCCCAAACAAATTATTTCGACCTCTCATAGTGGAACTCTCTACAAATAAGACAACTGATGTCAACCTGCCTATTTGGGAAACTGGGTAAATGCAAAGCCTCTATAAGTGATAACAAATAAAGGTCCCTTCAGATCCAGTTATACAGGTTTCACTGTAACACGTGTCTAAATTCACAGAAAGTGCATTGAAGTGTATTACTAACACAGGTATAAGTATACAGGTGTTGTGTCCTGTCCTATACTCACCTTATAGGCATTGGATTCCCAGTGTGGTCTTCGAGTGGTACTCTGGCCCCATCAGTGGGCAAAGGTTCACAAGGTACGAGCGCCGAGAAATGTCCCGCGTCGTAAGCTAGGAGTATGGCCGTCTTACTGCAAGACTCTGGTTCCAATTCGAGAGGTAAATAAACCCCACCGAAGGGTATGGGCGCTATTGGATCTCCACGAAAATCCTGTAAATGTAATTATCAATCGTTAGATATATATATATATGGGAGCAGACATTCAAACAGGGATAGCAGTCCGGTCTCATTTTTAATCCGGCCGAATTGATCTAGCCCGGATAACTTAACTTGCCTTTTTTGTTCCAACATAGAGTGTAAATGAAGTGTAAAATAAAACGATACGTATACGAAATCAACTTTATTATGATTAATTTTCAAAAGAGAAAAGAATTAAATTCTGTGTCAAAATAAATAAAATCACAAACTATTATAAAAGTCTAATTAAAATAAAATCTCAAAAACATCTTTAACGTAATTTAACTTGTGGGTCAGTCTCCTTAGATTTTAAAGATAAAGTAGAGGTTTAATCAAAATAATAATATTAAACATAACATAATAATAAATCAATAATAATTAGCTACCTATTTGAGAATGATATTCAGTTTTATTGTTATATATGACAAGAGACTACCGAGTCTATCTAATGAATAGCACAACAATCACAATAATTATTCTTTATAATATTTTTACTCTTTAGTTTTTAAACAAACAACCAATTTTTGGTTTGAAAAACCGAAACGAAACAATTTGTGTTGATTGTGTCATCTGCCAATAGACACGCTGCGGCGCTGGCGCGGAGAAGACTGACTCGCACGCACAAGCACCAAGCGTTTAAAGTACGTATTCAAGCAACTCGCGATTATTTTACCAAAAAAATAGGTTCGGGAAAAAGTCTTTTCGCATATAGTATGTATGAACTTGTAATAAGATCTCTTTGGCTATACCATTTGTATCTGGCTGGTTTTGGTATCATTAAAAAGTTTTAATTTTAAAGAAGACAATTCCAACTTCAAATTAGGAAAATGTGTGATTTTCATTTGTTTTTCTTATTGCTAAAATGAGTGAATCTAATGAAGAAATTCGATACATTTTAAAATTTTACTACAAAAAAGGTAATAATGCAACACAAGCCGCGAAAAAAATTTGTGATGTTTATGGACCTAATGCAGTATCTGTGAGAGTAGCGCAAATTTGGTTTAAGCTTTTTCAATCCGGAAATTTTGATATCAAAGATGCACGTCTCTCTGGTCGCCCTGTTACGGACAAAATTGATGCTATTTTTGAAAAAGTGGAGCAAGATCGGCATATTAGTAGTTACGATGTAGCTGGAGAACTGGGAATTGACCACAAAACGGTTTTGGCGCATTTGAAAAAAGCTGAGTACACAAAAAAGCTCGATATTTCGGTGCCTCATGAGCTCACTGAAAGAAACCTAATGAACCGTGTACTCATTTGTGATTCTTTATTACGACGTAATGAAACCGAACCATTTTTGAAGAAGCTGATAACTGGTGATGAAAAGTGGATCACGTACGACAAGGACGTGTGAAAAAGATCGTGGTCAAAGGCCGGTCAGGCTTCACAGACTGTGGCGAAACCCGGGTTAACTCGCAACAAGGTGATGCTGTGTGTATGGTGGGATTGGAAGGGCATTATTCATTATGAGCCGTTACCGCCAGGCAGGACCATCGAATCTGAACTGTACTGCGAACCACTGATGAGATTAAAGCAAAAAGTTGAGAGAAAACGGCCGGAATTAATAAACAGAAGGGGTGTGGTTTTTCACCATTATAACGCTAGACCTCACAGATCTTTAGCTACTCAGCAAAAATTACGAGAGTTTGGCTGGGAGGTGTTAATGCATCCGCCGTATAGTCCTGACCTTGCACCTTCAGATTTTCACCTGTTTCGGTCTCTGCACAATTTCTTAGGCAGTGTCAGGTTAACATCACGAGAGGACTGCCAAAACCACTTGTCGCAGTTTTATGATCAGAAGCCCCAAAATTTTTATAGCAATCGGATGACGTCCCTACGTACAAGATG
The DNA here is from genome assembly GCA_039645545.1 of Dendrolimus houi. NCBI lineage: Eukaryota > Metazoa > Arthropoda > Insecta > Lepidoptera > Lasiocampidae > Dendrolimus > Dendrolimus houi. The sequence continues at coordinate 5,799,750 of CM077131.1, forward strand.
GCAAAAAGTTATCCAAGAAAATGGCATCTACATACTTTAGTCAAATGTAAATAAACTTTATAAAAAAACCTTTTGAATTTTTATATAAAATGCGAAGAAACTTTTTCCCCAACCTAATATGTAATCACCGGACCCGGTCACCCGACCCCTTCTGTTTGTACCGAATCCGGTAAGTGTATACTGATGCCGGATCAGCCGGATTACCGGATCCGGTTTTCCGGATTGCAATCCCTACAGTCAAATCAACTAAGATGCTACTAATAATCCTGCAGAACATCGCAGCTTCTTAGATTTTGTACAAGCGTACCAATTTTATACGACTTATAATTCCGATTGGGAGTGTTCGTATTTTTTTTTATTGCATGAGTTCAGCAGACGGGCAGACGGCCCACCTAATGGAAAGCGGTAACCGTCGCCTATAGACATTTGTAACACCAAAGGCGCTACCAATGTGCTGTCGCTCTCTAAAACGAGACTGGAACCTGGCCACTAATGGTGGAACACAACTCAAGGTTCTTATAGCGGCATACACTAGACCAATGGTGGTAACCATGCAGACGGGGAAATACCCTACCACCTGGCTGCGAGTTGTTTTGTCGCCTCTTACGACAGGTCGCCCGGCCGCAGGAAATTATATTCTTTCTCCGTTCCTGCACGGATTCGTTTGCACAGAAAAGAAATTCTTGCAATAGCATTCGAATATTTCAGGACGGAAATACTAACCAAACTTTATAAAGATCGTTTTGAATCCAAAGGCATTACTTTTATGTAAATAGCTTAGGATTTAAAGCAGGGCATTGACACAATATAATTAGCCTAAAATTTCTTTGGAATTGTTAACAATCACGCAACTTGATATATTTGCTTAAAAATATCACAATTAAAATGTCATTGGAAAATCCTTTTGTTGCTTTATGTCCTGCTACACTTGGGTTAATGTTAGTATTAATGACTGAGTCACGCAGATGTACCCAAGGGTTCAATACGTTATTTGAGATGCGACATTGACAATTGATAGATTACTTATTTTTTACACTTTAGACAAAACACATTTGACCACAGTCGCTAACACTAATATTAACCCGGGTGTATGGGGGCCATTAGACTAATGGTACTGATACACATGCTTATAATAAATCATGATTAAAACTAGCATGTTCCGAGCAGTTCAGAATGGGGATGCATGTAATTTGAATACGAGTAATTTTTTATATGATGTCTTTATTGCTGTAGAATTACATGTTAGACGTTATTTTTTTATTTAATTGCTTTTTACAGGTTTTAATTAATAAAAGTGTTAAAAATACGCGGAATATTTAAAATTGCAAAAGGCCACGTTGTTAATCAAATGGAAACGTAACGTCATTTTTCATTTTGACATTTTCAGATTATCATCAACAAAGGCGAACTTACTGCGTAGTGCTTTTAATTTTGTGATTGTGTTTATCATAATTTTAATAAACTACGCTAATGCGTAGTTTCGAGAAATATTGTTGATGATATTTTATTTCTTTTCATAGCCTCACACCATTTTCGTCGTACGTTCGCATATTTTGGAACAGAAAAAAACACTTTATTGGGTGTACTTCTATGTAATGTTGTTTTCACATTTTGGCACAATACAATATCTATAAGATAGGTTTTTAGCTTTTACATGGTCTGTATCTATTAAAGCTAGTTTAAAATTAAAAACACTGAGAAAGATGAACATGTAAACTAAGAATGAACTATGACGTCATCAAAAGCTCGCGAAAATGGTGGCGTTTAACTTGCTCAAATTTATCGGAGATTTAAAATTTAAAAAAATTTGCACATTTCCAACATTATTTCTATTTTTTTACTAAGACAAAACGTTGTAAACAATGATTTAAAAATACAATCAAAAACATGCATACTACCCATTGTTAGCCATAAGTATGCTAGTTTTAAGCATATATACCTTAATAACAATCCTCATGCTGATAAAGGCTCATCCATAACTTACGTCACACGTTACGGGGGTCGACCAAAGTGTGAGAAGGAGTGGGAGGGATCCTAAATAACGTGACGTCACATTTCAAAATCTAATATATTTAAGCTTTAAAACACGAAATTTAAACTATTAACGTAAAACTTCAGAATATTTACAACTTTATCTGTATGATCATAGTGTTTAAATTATACATAAGTAAAAATAATTTAAATGGAAATAAAACTAATTACGGAATAGCTGTTTTAATTTAATAATTTGGAGGTTTCAGGAATGTGACAGGGACGGGGGAGGGGTCAAAAGATCATGAAAGTCGTGTGACGTAATTTGTGGATGGCCCCTAATGATAACCAAACCTGTTTAGACGCGCTGGAAGCACGCCCCCTTCCAGCCGCGTTGCTCGAAAATAAAGCGACTGGTGTTTTTTGAGCATGCTCGATATAAGTATGCTCATTACTAGCAATGCTTTGATACACATGCCATTAAGTAACAATTGCCCAATAATCGCATGATTTTGTACTAGTAATAGCATGTGTATCAGCACCTTTAAGAAACTAAGCTAGCACTGAATGTTACATATATACATTTTGCATTTTATACAGATATAAATCATTGTCTTTACTTTTCCTTTCTTGTTTTACATTCTCACATTTGCATAATATTTCGCAATCAAAATTGCACGTTTAAAAAGTTAAAATTGTTCACTTCCTGTCGTTATTTCTCATAACTTATTTTTTACATCTTCAATTCATAATGAAAGCTTATTTATTTTCATTTCGATTGCATAATTTTGCACGACACGTATTGAATATTTAATTTGTGAATTTCTGATGTGCATAATTTTTGAAGTGAAAACTTCTTTAGCCGCTTTGGGCACTTTTTGGTAGGGGAAAATCTTATGGGTTCGCGTCATCGACATGCTTATGATTGGCGCATGCGCAGCGGCCGTGTGCTGCGGGCGTTAGACGCTTTTTGGATGGGTGAAATCTCGTGCGTTCGCGTCACCGACATGCTTATAGCAGTGTATCTGTAGCTATACAGCTGACGTATTGTGCAACATTAGTGCTGTGTATGTCATATAAGTGAAATTGTTTTTTAAACTTAAATAGAGTAGAAAATAATAGTGGCGTCACTTTCGTAAATTTGTCTAAACTCTAGCAACCTCAATATTTTGATACTTACTAGTAATTTTATTGCGTAAAATATCGTGTAAGTATCAAGTTGCTTTATTTACGACATACGTATTTTTCCAAAATAACCTATGATGTTTACTTTCATAATAATGACTATAATTTTGTAAGCAAAAGCTTCAACACCTTGTGGTAATTAACAGAAACAATTATTTAAAAGACGCTAAACGAACCATTACAAACATGTAATGTCGGCGGTTCATTGGTAAATATCGTCAAATTATTTCGTAGTTTTTTGCTTTACTATAAAAAAGTGTCTCAGATGATTTGAATTGGCAACTACCCTATTCGCTTATTCAATTTGTAAAGGACATTGCCCTTATTTGGTCCACTCCGAAATCGCATGAACATTAACTAAATACCTATCTAAAATCTTATATATTTTTTATGTTACCATAGAAGTTATAGCATTTTTTGTAACCCAGACTAGAAAAAAGAATTACATAAACATGTTTTTGTTTTCCGGTATAAAAATCTATTGCTTGTATCTTGATTTTTATGTTTTTAATGATTGACATATTTGTTTTTCATTCCCAATATTCAATAACTGTAAATATTTTTGGTTGAAGTGTTGAACTCACTTATTTACCACTATAAATCAAACACTATTGATATACTGACACTTGTGTAACGCTACCACCGTGGCTACAAATAGCAAACCTTTCACAACTAAAATAGATTGAATCTAGGACAGTAAGTCATCAAACCATAGTTTGTGTTAATAACGAACAGCGCCATCTATATATTCTTTTTTCTTACAAGATGTTTTTTGTACATTACTCATATGATTTTTGAAATCAATTGCACTATTTAATGATGTATAAATATATTTTAGTCAAGTTAAAGAAATCTAAAGTTGAATATTAAAGCAAAAATTGTTTTAAATTAACCTTCTAAATACACAATTTAACTAAAACGTTATTCATAAATATATCTACTAAGAAATAAACAGACGGATTTGTGTCTCGGGACGCCCGACAAAAGTAATAACTTAAACTAATCTAAGTTGAACTATTTAATATTGAAATTGTTTAACTTGAGAAAAGCTTTCGTTATTACTTAAATTTTATGTATATTAATATGATAATGTAAGGAAAGGTTATTAATTAAGAAAATCTTTCATTGATTATAAAATATATTTTATTCTTAGTTACAATTCTTGAATATGTACATTCGAATTTTGTATATGTACATTATTAGTATCATTATTTAATCTAATTACCGAAATACGGCTAGCGCTGTCGGTTAGAGTGAGAGAGGAGGAGCCTGCCTACCGCTGCCGTATGCGTGAGTGAAAGGGAAGCCAGACAGACTGGCGCCGTAACGCGTTACATAACGAAGCGGTTTACCCTCCTATAAGAAATTATCACTTCAAAAACAAGGTATAGTTTCGAGCGTTGTAACTTTAAATTTATGATTTTCTAAGAAATATTGCACTAGAAAAATCAAGATTTCTCGTAAACCTGGAGCAAGGATTTGAATATTTTTACTGTGTACGATAATTAGATAAAATTTCTTCAAAATGGTGAAAAATTTATAATCGCTCATGCAATTTTATATGAAGCCCTAACTCTTCTAACAAAGTGAAAAATGTCGTTCGAAACTCACCCGTAAAGCGACATCTGCGAACACGATGACGGGCCTCCGCATGACGTGGGCCAGCGCGAACACGTGCAGCTGGTCGAGGCTGGCGTAGTGGGGGGCCGCGTGGGGGTTCGGGGGGTTGTGGGTCCTCGGCTCGGGGAAGCCGCGCGGACCGCATCCGACCACTCGCGCTCCCACTCCGCCTCGGAGGGACGCAAACCCGCCGACCGGAGGGACACGCTCTCCGACCAGCGCCATCGCCTTTTTATTGCATCTGAAAGTTGACAAAGGTAGTAAGTACAATTTTACATAAATCAAATTTCAATTCAAAGTTTTTATTCAAAATAAGTTGAGCTCAGAATTTTTGAAGGTCATACATATACTTCAAAATTTTAATCTACTTCCTATTCTGTGCACACCACTTCGCAACGTGTTATCGCTGTTTAAAGGGGAAGAGGCGGCAAGAAACTCCCTAGCAACACGTCTACCAAATTTTTTTTTCATCATAATCTTATACTATAAAGCTGAAGAGTTTGTTTGTTTGCTTGAACGCACTAATCTCAGGAACTACTGGTCTGATTTGAAAAATTCTTTCAGTGTTGGATAGCCCATTTATCGAGGAAGGCTATAGGCTATATATCACCGCGTTAAGACGAACAGGAGCGGAGCACCAATGAAGAATGTTTCAAAATCGGGGTTTTTTTAACTTACTTTTTTTTCAACTATTTCACGCGGTCGAAGTCGCGGGCAGAAGCTAGTTATTTATCTATCTGACTCTTTTTTAAAATTCAAAATATAGAAGTTTTTATACCATTACTTTTCAAAGAATTAATGGAGTTGTAACAAACAAAAAATATTGTTACCTTCGCAATAATGAGATACTAAAAATTCATACTGAGACAAATCTATAGATTCCTTACATGTTATGCAAAATATCAACATTATACAGAAGATAGTAAAACGCTGGAGCGAGCAGCTATGTAAATGCACTTTTATCATTTAAATAGGTAATTCAATAGTAACTAATAATTCTCATAGTATTTTCTTAGGTATTCGCATCTAGTACACATAATAAAACTACGTTTTGACAGTTTTAACCACGGTATTTTATTTGCTTTTTATTGTTCCGACGTTTCGGCCACTTTTCAGTAGCTGTGATCAAGGAAGACAAAGATGTCGAGTGTCAATGAGTGTTGTCAAAGTTTTTATTTAGCCTACCGCCAACTTGTTCATTTTAATTATTTACATTTATTTTTTATTTATTGTTATTATATTCTCTATGTGAGCCTAATCTAATTTACCACCGCTTCGCAACATAATATAGTGGCTTGATGAGAGGCCGAAACATCAGAATAATAAATATTGTTACGAGTTACAGGACTCGAATTAAAATGCCGTTGGAATTACTATAGAATTTATTAGAACTATACAAACACGTATAACACAGGTACAAATATAACTGGACACAACCAGTACAAACGTAATACATAATTCAATAACACGCGCTAAGTCCGTCACTATATAGCTTATCGAATGTACACACGTCTTGCATTGTTCGTGACTTGACAAGACTGCAGACCTCCCCATTGGGCCATTGCTGCACCGATACAATATGGCTGACCGCCCGCGTAGATCGAATTTCTTAGAATTCGTAATCTGCACACCTGCCTAATTATGCCTGCAAACGGCTATAAACGAGTACAATACACAATAGGCTGTTTTCTAAATACAAATTTTAAACATAAGGTAAACAAAGGAAATGGCTGACAAAAAGGTAATAAATTGCAGGTGTGCATTGGTCTTTATCGGTCGTAACAATATCAAATAAAATACCGCGCTTAAAACTATTAACACGTATTTTTATTATAACTAATAATTCCTTTTTAATTGTTGAAGCACAGCAGACAGGCTGACGGCCCAATTGTGACGGAAAGTGGTTACCGTCACCTATGGACACTAGCAACAAGGGGGAAGCTAGACCACTGACGCGGGAACACAACTCAAAGTTGTTATGGCGGCATACTCTAGACCAGAGGTGGTAGCCATCCAGTCGGGCAAATGCCCTATCACCTGGCGTATCTCCGCAGTGGATTAATTTTACTGTATCTCAAATACGACTGTATGGCTGACACATACCATAGAACGCAACTTGTAGCAAACTCTAATACTTGTGACTTATGAATTATATATTATGGATTATATAGAAATAAATTAATACTTCTTACTGTTTGAAAGTGATATTATAATTAAATTCATAGTGGATTTCTCTTTATTTACGTAAATTTCATGAAACACTTTATTATTTACCTTATTAGGTAATAAGGTAAATAATAAAATATTACACGATTTCTGTTTTGCCAGTCTCCTCAGAATGTTGTACATTCTTATGTCAATGATTTTATGTTAATCACATGACTACAATAATTCACGTTTATGTTTTCGAACACAGAGATTCTGGATTCCACTTGACAGTTTATCTACCGATTCTATCTACAGGCGAATTTTGAACCTCCTACTTTTTCAAAAACGACTAAAAACTAACAAAACCTTTCAATCAATTTAGCATTAAGAACACTAAAGGCACCAATCACCAAATACTATGAAAATCCGCAAATTGATGACGGCTACCCAATAAAACATTTCAAGGGAAATAATACTAAATCAATGACCTTCAACAACCGGCATGGGAAACGGAGAAAGGAAATGAAAGTTGAAACAAAAGGCCTAAAGGTTAAAATCAAAAATAGACAAGATAAAAGCCCTAATGGGCGGATGGGCTAACCCACTTGTCACATTGGCCTTGCAGAGAATAAAAAGAATTGATCAACCTTATACTATTGAAGCTAAAATAATATTTACAGGTCTGTATTCTTTTGACAAAAATGTAACCCTTATGAAATCGTTAAGTACGCCATAGCATGGAGCGAGTGACACATGGGTGACATTAGCCGAACCGTTCCTTTTTACTTTTGAAAGCTACTGAGATTTTCAAACATAATTAGCTGCACCCTAAATGTCACGGTCGTAAAATACGGAATCTTTAATTAAATGGAATTGAAAGAAAATTACAGGTAAATTAGCTTCGAGACGCTTTTGCTTTTGTAGTAGTATTTGTATATTTACAGGACTTGGTACCGCCATGTAAACCTCCTTTCGGCCTAACTTTCTTCTAACATATTTGAATTTCCACTTCAAATCTGACGGCCCGTTCGCTTTTCGCATGCACGTCAGTCATATTATCTAAAACATCTTAAAGTCGGTGCTTAGTAATTATCAAAATATAGTAATTTTTATGTTTTACTTCGCTGATGGTTGATGATTATTTACTATTATTGTTAATAGTAAGTAATCATCGGCAAACCTTCTGCGCGCGGCTTATATATAAATTTTATTCGACGTACATGACGAAATCAGAAGGCCTTCGCCAAAATCACACCGCAACTCATCATGTTATTGTATGATCCTTTATCTCAGTGATGGAACAACTTATACAGGTGCGGGTAAAAGAAACGTGGAACGTCCCAGTAAGAGTTCTTCTAAAATGCATCAACTTACTTGTAAGTACGTCACCCTCTTCACCAGACAGCAATGCCTGTACTTTGGTCCTTAATGCCAACAGTCTGTCGTGGAATCCGTACGCCGCCAAAGAAGCCGCGTGCGGCAAACAATTGCCGTCGCCAGATGTCGCCAGTGGCAACAGTCTCGGGGCGCCCGGCACGCGGCCATGCCGCCACCAGTTCAATATATTTGCTGATTCAAGTGTGACGAGCGTCGCTGTTTCTAGGAGATCCTTCTCTAAGAAGGTTCTGGAATAGAAATGTGTAACTTGAATATTCGATTTTAACGCCCTCTGTGATTGAACGGGATAAGGCTTTGCCGGCTACCTCACTGCAACTCAGAGGCTCCGGGTTCGATTTCTGGTATGGCAAATTTCGGAAAGTTTTCTCTGTTATTTACTATGGTCTGGGTGTCTGGGATCGGCCCTAGAGGATTCCGTTGTATATTACCCGTAACACAAGCGTAACTTGCTGAATTTGGGGATAGATACAATATGTGTGTTTGTCTGTCGATTATTATTATTAGAAACTTAATTTTAATTTCCAACAGAGGTTCGGTAATCCGAATATTGTGAAAATATCCCCGCATTTGGATACACGGGGCCAGAGAGCTTAGTGCGAATTTTGTATACTATTCGATCACGTTCAAATTAGTAATAATACTTCTCTGATACAATATCAAGGAGATTACATGTTCCGAAGGGTCTGAATTGATTTGACTCTCACCTGATGCGAAATTCTTTCTGTTATTATTAATCAAGCGGACTATATATGATAGAGCGTGTCATGTCATGTGCAGACTGATAAATTTTCTCATGCAGCATTAATGTAGTTAAAAGTTACGTATGTCCGCTCTCCCTCACACCCTGGGGAGATACTTCATTTAGTTAAAGTGAAACTAATGCTCAATGTCAACTTGTGTTAGACACGAAAAGGTTAAAGCACTGTAAACAATACCAGAAAGTTCAACGGCTGTCGCAAATGGTCGCGTGCGGATATATATGTATAATGAAAGACTGGCTGAACGCCAGTCATATGTGGAACCGCATGAAAATTTAAAACGATTACCTTGATTTGAATTAGTGGTAGGTTTTTAAAGTTCCGTAGTAATTTTCTCAACAATGGACTACGTAAAAAATCGTCAAGACGTATATAGTTTATTGTTGTATGGCTCAATCGTTGTTTTCAGAAACTATTAGGTCTACTAGGTGTATCAGGTACTAAGTATATCAGCTTTGCCATTTTAAAACCTAGTAACTGACCTTATAATAATATCAGCCCATAAATGTCCCACTGCTGGGCTCGGGCCTCCCATTATAGGGGGAACGGACAGTATACCCGCCACACTTGTCCAAGGCGGCTTGGCAGGTTTGACACATCGGTTATCTCGATGTGCAGGTTGCATCACGATGTTTTCCTCCACCGTTTTTAGCACGTGGTAATTGTAACAATATGCACATTAGATCAGAAAACTGACTAAGTGGTGCATGCGTTCCGGCCAGAATCGAACCCGCGTTCTTTGAGTGTGGGACGCGTGAGCTAGCCATTACGCTATCACGACTTATGCAACTAACATTGTTTTTTTTTAAAATAAACATTTAATTTTGTATTTATTGCCTTGCTGGTCTATATGAAAACTATATCAAAATATGGTATCACTCGGAATAAGTTTAATAAATAGTTTTTAAATGCCATGTTGTTAAAGTTTCTGACATATTTTTGTGATGCGTTGTAAATTTTTATGGACAGTACTTGCTAGAAAAAAGAAGGTCTCGAATAATTATGACGATGTTTCTTAATAACTTTTTTTATTTAAACCAATACGTGGTATTTTATTTTATTTGGGGGGCTAACAGCTATCATTAACAATAACTAGAAATAAACTAAATTAAGAAAAGCTAATAATAAGCCTCCACAGATAACAAATATGATAGTATGATACTAGCTTATAAAGTAGTAAATGTAAAATGCAAGGAGAGATTTGGGTAAGAAGATAATATTTTTAGTCGATTTATCAGATGATTCTTTTATAAGCCCACCAAAATTATCTAGATGATAATTTAGTGGGCTTATAAAATTAACTAACCGGTAGAAAATGGTAATTTAATTATAAATCGACTAAAAATATTATCTATGACGATTGTCTGTCTATGTCATATTAATATACAACACTATGGTTCTCATGACTACTGTGGTACATCTTGTAACATAAAGTATGAAGTGGAAAATTATCAAAAAATTTGAGCTTCAAAAGCTTCAATTCAAATACTTTAAATAAAAAATAATTTTAACAATATCCGTTAGATAGTTTTTGAGATTTTACATGATTCACTAGCATTTGTCTGAACTGGACTGGACATTTGTCACTTCAATGGAATCTATCGTAGTTTGTGAACTACCACGCACTTGCCAGCCTAATTTATATGGAACGAAGTGTTTCAAATATTTATAAAGAATTTTAATGAGGTAAAATTCTTTGTGTTCTTATTGGAGCCTTGTTATGAAATGCTTTCTATGACCCAATTACTTTCTGGTAATGGTAAAATAATTGCTGATAATGAATGGTTAATATATCAAATATTTTTATCTCTAAAATGCGAGTTCGCGCAGCATACAATTTTTAGTCGAAACAAATTAGAATTTAATTTGCCTGTTTTCAACTTTCGAATGATAAATCATATAATTGCTTACCTGAAATCTGGAGGATAGACAGAGATATCTGGAAGTAATAGGATGTGGTCAGAACTGAGATTGTTTAGATCGGGCTCTGTGTTGCTCCGTAACGCCCACACAAGACCCTCGTTGTCTGTTGCTCGTGATATGCCTCGGGATAGTTTGCGACCTGCAACCAGACCAGAAATCATATCAAACCACGATCTTTCCGTTGCTGGACCAAAGCCTACCTCTAACATTTTAACTTTCCTTGAATGTCTCCATATAGGATTTTAAAGGAGAGATTGTTACACTGCCTCCAAAGATGCATTATATGGGACATCGTAAACAGGTAAGAAGATAAAATGAAATGATATTTAGGAATAAGGAATAAGGGAAGGAGAATAAGGATATGGCAGGACAGCTTTAGGACCTCGAAGTCGCGTATTCGTGCCCTTGTATCGGAAAGATATTTGACAGCACCTTCTGTGATAAACTTCTAAAATTTTAACTACAAAATGAGAGATTCTAAAAACTTCAAGACGATGAAACTTAAACTTTTAACGAAAATTTGTGTCGGCATGTAGAGGTATTGAAATAATAATATTTTCGATTAGATGCTACGTTACGGTCTCCTTGGCAAATATGTAAAACGTTGGACATTCATAGCCAACCGTTAAAGAATAAAGCAACTGTTTATGGGTGCGGTATAGTTGTTTGAAATATAAAATTAACTTTGGGTGGTTATGAAAAAAATAACCACGAAGGCTAAGGCGGGTGCGAAGCGAAGAGCTCCGCTTCGCTTCGCACCCGCCTTAGCCTTCTAATCTATATTAAAAAAATTCGGATCTGTTCATAATAAATAAATATGCCCTATAACTATACCCCACCCCCGTTTATTTTTGTGGACCGTCACGCACTTGTTTCTCTGATGTAAGCATGGTAAACATTGTAACTAATCAGATGAGACTAAGTAGATTACACAACCCCGATATCAACTTAGATTAAAAACCCAATTCTCTTCAATCAAGTCAAAGCAGACCATACATTCTAATAACCCACTCCTAAATCTCAGGTAAAAGGCCAAGTGTAACTGGTTGGATTTGTAACCTTATTCTGTTACCATTAAGACTTACATTCGGGTGCTGGTGTAAGGACCAGGTTTGAAGGTGCGGGGTATGGCATGGTGAAGCCAAGCGTGCTGACCGATCGCTCTGGGGCTATGACGTCACCGCCGGCCCGAGGCCTCAACGTCGCGCTGTGCACTCGCTCTGGTAAATCGAATAATCATGTATGAAGATTTAAAACTGCCATGCTGTTTAACCGACTTCAAAAAGGGAGAGATGCTCAATTCGACTGTATGTTTGTTACACGACTTCTTCGTCAATTGTAAACCGATATTCATTTTTTTAAATCGAAATAGCACATTTATAGCACGAGGTAGTCCCATTGTCACCAAGTCAGAATCTGATGAGTGGACTTCAGGAAAATCGAAATCAACCCTCAAATACTATATTACTATATTCAAATGTTTGCGTAGCTAAAAAGTAGAAACTAAAAAAATTACAAAAAATAAAGCCAACTTTAAAAGTAACTAAAAAACAACAACTAATTTGGAAACTATAGTGATTTTTGTTTTATTTCGCACAGACTTCAATTTGTTGTAGAAAATATTTATTTTTGTTTTTTTAGTTACTTTTTAAGTCAGTTTGGTTTATGTTAATTTTTTTATAAGAACTCTGCCAATACAAATACCACCCGTATAAACCAGCTGGCAATTTACACCGATAGTCCTCAATGGCTTTCGCCTCGTTAAAAAATAAAGCCTTGGTACGAGTGACGTCTGATGTGCCCTAAGGAACATGACCCGCGGATAATTAGGTATTCACTTTCTTTACATTTTCTAGAACATGCAGAGGACGTCGAAAACGTGATTAAATGCCAACAACTGCATATGTATCGGGAATTAGATGTACAAATTATATAACATTGGAGGAACTTTATTATAATCTTGTTTAACATAATAATACATTATAAATTACACCGCAGTGCAGTCTCAGTGCGCGTAATTCCACTATTTTTAACAATATTCTGATTCATTTTAAACTAGTCCGAACGTTTTCTGAAATATTTTTAATGGCTATTTGATATTTTTAGAGAACATCTTGCTAAAAGATTATTTGGAACAGTTTGTATCAATAAAATAGGAATCCGCGCGGTTTACCTCCGTGTTAAAAAGTAAGTGATGTTGACCACCATAATGGAAAGTGTATTTATAAACCAAATTTTATGATAATAACAAAAAATGAAAAGTACAAAAATCGATGCATTTACATATTTATATTTTAGTGTAGATATGACTAGGTATATACCTAAATACATTACAAGATAATTTAGTGTTTCAGGTGTTGTAAAGCCCCATTCTAATGACATGGGTTTGAATCCTGGCGGATGAACAACTGAGAAAGCACCGCTAAGTAATTCTTCTATTTTACTATACATATTCCTACAATTACCAAGTGTTGTTGGTAAGGGAATTAGGTATAGGAATATTATGTACAAGAGATTCGCTATAAACTACAACTAAGTATACGTAAGGTCAAAGCAAAATTCTAGTGATCTAGGAAATCAATTCAATTCCGCCGAAACGTCATATTATGAAATAAATTTCCGCATCAAAACTTCCAACAATATTAAATTATCTGTTTAAACTCACTGCTGTTGTTAAGTATTTTACAGTATTTCCGTATTGTTACACGATTATTTGTAGTATATGCAATTTGAGAAACTACATTATATATCAGAATAGAAAACACTTTATTGTTCACCAAATAATCAATTACAGAAAGAAGAATTACAATAATTTAACGGCAAAACAAAAGAAGGCCTTATCGCTTAAACTGCTTAAAGCGATCTCTTCCAGACGACCTGACTGACAGGATACCTGACTGACAGGATACTTTTAACAACTTATGTCTAGGTATGTAATTAAATTAAAAATAAGTAAAATAAAAAAGGAAGAACAGTACAATGTGGACAGTAAAGAGCTAAGTTAAGAAGAATAGAAAAATATATATTTTATTATAAAGTAAGGTAATGTTTTTTGACAGATTTTTTAAATAAGGCAAGTGAGTTAGCTTTTCTGACATCTAAGGGTAAAGAGTTCCAAAGGCAAACAGCCTGCACAGCGAAGGATTTGGAGTAAAATGTTGAAGAATCTGCAGGTGCCTTTAACAGGAGGTTATTAGAGGAGCGCAAATCGAAGGTGTGTGATGTAAGAAGGATATTGAAACATTCCTTAAGGTAAGGAGGAGTGTAGGGTATAAATAGTGTACGATATAATTATATATATAATAAATGTAGAAGATGAGCATTCCGGCGAAGTGAGATTGGCAGCCACTTGAGTTTTTTGCGGTATTCAGAAATGTGGTCATATTTTATAATCCAAATATGAATCTAATACAAACATTTTGAAGACGAGCAGAATGAGCAGTACAATCTGCTGAACTGATATTTGCACTACAAATAACTTTGACGTGATCATAACACGGTGTGACCGTGTTAAAATATAGAAAATAGGTCTTTAAAGCAATTTATGACTATGGATAACTTACTCATATAATATGATCACTAATGAGTAGATATATCTTTAATGCAACCAATGAAAGTGGCATAGCTTGCAAAATTAGTAACTGAGGTAACTGTAGACTGGTTATATCTATCGCAAGATCGATGGTCAATAGAGCAGACGTGTTCTAGAATACGTGAATAACACGTGGCACACCATGTGGACTGTTGTACAAGATCACTAGTAGAGGCTGAACAAAGTAAGCGGAGTACAGAAATGTGCGGACTAAACATAGGGAGACTTACTTTTAGCACTATATATACCTATTAGCTAAAGACTTATATTGCCTCATATTTAACAGATCATATATAAATTCTGATACACCATTGCGTTAGTCAATCCACAATAAAATGTCTTATAAATATTAAATTGCCTTGAAACGTGAAAACGTTTACAAGCAATAGTTTTGGCAAACAAACTTAAAGAGCTTTCCAGAAATGGTACCAATATATGAAGTAATGTTACAAAGAAAGCTAACGTCCACGAGCGTCATCAAACCCACGCCAGACTTGTATAGCATGAATTTTCTCCTTTAAAATCTTTTTTTATACTAACGACTCACTGTAACAGTAGGAGAAAATCCGGCTTTATTTAGCCGCACAGGCGCAGCCATTGTTCGTGACACACTTCGCCTTACCAAGTGGATGTGGGTGGTTAAATTGCACAAATGATGCGATTTACGTGTTCTATCTTCAAATGATATCTAACCTTGCGTTTTGTACACAACCGTATGTAGGAAACCTTACATGGTTTGGGTTTAAGTGAATGAAATCTTACACTTGTTCATGTCATAGACGGAACTACTAATTTCTTTGAAATAATGTTAATTTTTTTAACACAATCATAGTATCGAAATTGGAAAGGTCAATTAAGCTAAAAGTATATTCTAATCTTTCTTCATACTTATTGTAATTCCTAGTTACATATATTTCACGTTTGATAGGTATTTAATTTTAATTATATACTTGCTATGAACGACATGCCTGAGCGTAGGAGACATGATTATTAATCCTAATTAGTATAAATTGGTAATATGAAAAATGTTTGTTGGTATTTTTCTTTGCTTGGGAATATAGCGATTGTCATAACATTTGAAGCATGGGAGAAAAACTAGGAAAAATAGTAATCACCCATAAAAATTGCTAAATCCTACAATAGTCATAAGTCATTATTTTTAACCGACTTCCAAGAGGTTCTCAATTATACTGTATGTTTTTTTTCAACTACATACTTCCCTTTCGTTTTTTTTTCGAAAACAGCCATAATTTAAGACTCCATTCAGACTTGATGTTTAGAGGATTTGAACTAAAAATATGTTTATAAATGATATAACGTCAAAAAGCGAGCTAACAATAATCTTTGTTACCACCTATCTCGTCGTATAAGTCCCTTTCAGAAGTTATTTATGGGCGTCTGCGTTTCTAGTACTTCTTCGATACATAATCTCGGAAAATAGAATAGTTTATGTATTCCCATATATTTATGTATTCCCATATAGTGCGATTTCTTAAAAAGTAATGAATTCGATTCAGTTGAATTTGATTGAACTATTATACCAACCAATATTTGAAATGACCATAAAAAAACTGCTTGAATAATTTTATTACCAGCAATAGTTGTTTACTTTGGCAGCCTAGTAGGTCAATCGACCGGAAATCAATTTGTTGGTTTAATCCAAATTGGCGATTCGTATTCAGAGTCGGCTATTGATTTGTCGTTCGTCGCGCTTCGTTGGAGCCATTGTTTTCATTTCTA
The DNA here is from genome assembly GCA_039645545.1 of Dendrolimus houi. Classification (NCBI taxonomy): domain Eukaryota; kingdom Metazoa; phylum Arthropoda; class Insecta; order Lepidoptera; family Lasiocampidae; genus Dendrolimus; species Dendrolimus houi. Next base: position 5,816,085 of record CM077131.1, read on the forward strand.
TTGAATACACTTCGGATCTCAGCATCAGCTGTGTCAAGTATATTATGTACTAATAGCTTTTCCCGTATTAATGTTATAACTCCTATGGCAACCGTACATTTTCCGGGATAAAAATCTATGTATTATTCCAAACTATAATCTATTTCTGTGCCAAATTTCATCCAGATCTGTTAAGCCGTTCTGGCGTGATTGAGTAACAAACATTCATCCAAACCTTCGTATTTATTAAGTACTTATAGATAATATCTACTCATTAACTTCCCGCTGCTGTACTCCAGCCTCCCCCATTTGTGGGGGACCAGACAATACCTGTTGCGCTAGTTCACTGAACATTGGCAGATTTGACACATCAGTTAAATCAATCTGCAGATTTCATTACAATGTTTTCCGTTAAGCCGATATTAGACGGTTCATTCTATTTTCAATTAAGATAAATCAAGCAAAGTAATCCATGTAAACATAAACTTAAAACATTCAGTACCATTGTATACCAGTATATCTTTTAATTCAGTCACTTTCAAACAAATTGATTCAATTTGGTTGATCCGTCTAACATTAGACATTATGTATAATCATTTTCGATTTCGGAAATACACATGAATTTTAACGTAAAACTTGCGCGAAGTAACTGAACTCTAGTCTTATTAACATAATGAATTCATTGGTTTGAATTTAAATTAAGGTTAACAAGTATAATTATTTCCAACTTGATCGATACTCAACATTAATTTACTTATACTTAACTAAACACATTTGGTAAATTTCAAAAGTTAGATTACAAATATCTGGTATAAATCATGAACGAAGATCAAAGGCAACGCTGCTAAAGCTCAGACGATTTGTCCCCGACGATTGCGTATAAAACAATGGTACAAGTTTGTTACTTGCAGCGAGAATATTTCTTAAGATCCTACCCTAACAGTTTAGATAGGATAGATAAGCCTTGAGGAGGTGTTGTTACTTAGGTTTATTCTTTATTGTACACAAAAAGTTTCAGACAAAATTATAAGATAGTGGTACAAAGGCGAGCTTAACCTTATAAGTTTTCTTGTAGCAAAACTACGAGTCTAGCGAGAAAGGGAGCAACGAAAGGCAGGGTTGTGTACACAAAATATTTTTATGACTTCACTGTACCATATATTATATAAACATATTTCTAAAATCGAACTACAGAAATAGAATATTGTTACATACCGTCAAAGATAAGCCGCACAGCCTATTGTAAGCGCAGCTTATTGTCCTTTTCTAGTAATCGACGAATCCTTTGTCTTTTGAATTTGTAGTTAAGAAAAACATGCTATTGTCAATTTACTTGTTTTATAACCACCATTAGCGTCGAACTATAATCCCTATTGTTATTGTATTCGACTTTGTGGACGTTCGCAGGTGTGCAAATTAGTATTTCTTAGAAGCTCAGTGTGCGCAGCCAACTTCTTTGTACTGTGTAGTAGTATAAGACGATGCCCGAATGGAGGGGCGGGCAGTTAAGCGAGGACTGCGAAGCGAGTAAGACGTTTTCTAGTACTCTCGATTAGCGATATAAACGAAGGACTTTGTGCGTTCGAATTGTACTGAATAGTGCAGTGTTATTTGTATTTGTTTTATACGTGTTTGTACAGTTATAATAAATTCTATAGTAGTTCCAACGGCATTTTTAATTCGAGTCCTGTAGCTCATAACAATATATATTACAGAAAATACACATATATATATATTTAGATAAAAGACACTCCAACTGATCTTTTCTGGTTGTCTTAAATTGCTCAATCGCAGAAACGCGATATTCTTGTATTGAAACTTTATTATTTCTAAATAACATCGTTTTTTATTGTATGTTCGCGTTTGGCCGTGATCCAGCTTGATGTTAAGCGGAGATATGGTCTAAGATTTTTTTTATTGTTGCATTGGATTATCGAAATAAAATGGTTGACAAGAATAAGACACTTAAAATGTTTAGCTTTTGCTGGGTCTTTTTAATGTAGTTTTGAAAACACTACTTAAATTTTCGCGACTTGTATACTTAGTCTGGCCATAAATACTGTTACAATTAAAAAGAAACAAAATATTACATTTGAATTTGGAATCTGCCATTTTATATGATTGTTCATTGTGTTTTCTTATTTTGGCGCCAATACATTGTACAACATTTTGCGATATTAAAATGGAGTGGGGCGATAAAGAGAACCGAATCGCTATGATTGCATTACACAAAGTAGGTATGGAGCCAAATGCAATTTTTAAAACTCTGCATACGCTTGGTATTAGTCAAATGTTTGTGTACCGGGCTATTAATAAGTACAATGAGACCTCCTCTGTTTGTGACAGAAAAAGATCTGGCCGTCCACGTAGTGTTCGTATGAAAAAGGTGGTCAAAGAGATGAAGATATCACCTAGAACCATGTCGCGTATTTTAAAAGATGACTTAGGACTTGCAAGTCCTATATAAGAGACGCACTGGTTATTTCTTAACTCATATTTTAAAAAAGAATAGGGTGGTAAAATCGAAACTACTGAAGCGGTACGCAAAGGGAGGTCACAAAATTTTTTTGTTTAAGGGTGAGAATTTTTTTACAATTGAGCAACATTTTAACAAATAAAATGACCGTATTTATGCTCAAAGCTCTAAGGAAGCTTCTCAATTAGTCGACAGGGTGCAACGTGGGCATTATCCGTCTTCAGTGTTGGTTTAGTGGGGTGTTAGCTATGAAGGAGTGACTGAGCCAGATTTTTGTGAAAAAGGTATCAAAACATCGGCACAAGTGTATCAAGATCTTCTTGAGAAGGTAGTTAAGCCCCTTAACAACACCATGTTCAATAACCAAGAATGGTCCTTCCAGCAAGAGTCGGCGCCGGGTCATAAAGCTCGGTCCACGCAGTCTTGGTTGGAAACGAACGTTTCGGACTTCATCAGAGCTGAAGACTGACCGTCGTCTAGTCCCGATCTTAATCCGCTGGATTATGATTTAGGGTCAGTTTTAGAGAGTACGGCTTGCTCTAAACGCCATGATAATTTGGAGTCCCTAAAACAATCCATACGATTGGCAGTGAAGAATTTTCCCATGGAAAGAGTGCGTGCTTCTATTGATAACTGGCCTCAACGTTTAAAGGACTGTATTGCAGCCAATGGAGACCACTTCGAATAAGCTTTTTATATTTTAAATTGTTTTATATTTATGTATTAAACTAACACACTGTAAAACTTATAAATATCATTTGCAATAGAAAAAAGAAATTCTTTGTTACAATATTTATGGCAAGACTAAGTACATAAGAAACGTCGGAATAACAAAAATCAAATAAATTACCACGCTTAAAACCGTTACAACGTAGTTTTAGTATTACACTATTCAAACTTAGCTTTAATAAAAAAATGCATTTGATATAAATTGCATCTAAGAGTTTCATCTAAGAGACTCAATTTTGTTTCGTAAAAGTTAGGTGTTTGTACTAAAAGATTCTAACTTGCGCCAAGCATTGAAGGCAAACAGACGCGTGCACAGTATTTATAGCATACAGTCAGGTTTTACATTTTAAAATTTGTGCCAACGAATTATCGCGGGCAGACTGGAATATGACTACACCCAAAAACTAGTAAATTCGATTTATTTTAAAACATATCAGCGTGTGCTAAGTTTATAACGCGAAGCAGTGGGACTATGGACTATTATTCATAGGGGGTACTATTACTGTTTTTGTTGATGTGATTAAAATTGCAATAATTTATAATGTGTATTGAACTGGCTTATAACAACGCAATCAGATCACGATTACTATTAACATAATGGAACAATGAAACACATTGTTGGAATAGAAGTAAAAGTGTGAAATATATAGTCGAAAATATATGATTTCATATTAAGAGTAAATTCTTAAGTTTACTCTTAATATGAAAGATTTTACTGTCAATTTAGTAAAAATTTAGAATTGGTGGCACTTCATTCCTTTTCCACGGCGAAGGAAACCTACATAATGATACGAGGACTCATGTGATATATGGTAAAACTACTAATCCATCTTAGACTAGTGGGTATATCGTAACGTACCCTGAAATGAGAGCGCTCGTACCGAGCACTATGACATTTTTACGTTAATATCTATAATATTATAAAATTCTGAATATGCCTTATCTGTATATTGAAGCTATTTGAAAGAAAGAAAAAAGAAAAAAATATTTGAAGAAATAATAGAATATTAAAAAAAAAGCAACTGGAACACACTATACCTATATAAACGATGGAGAATACAATGCAATTTTTTTTTGATTTCTTTTCAATTTGTTCAGGATTCAGGTAAAAACTTCTGGGCCGGTTTCGATGAGGTTTTCGCTGATCGACAGCAAATTTTTAGAGTTAAAATCTGTGCTACTTTTTATCCTGGGTATCCCGCGGGAATTTTTCTGGGAATGATTTAAAATAGCTAGAATTTTTCATCCCGGGAATTTCAAGTCAAGCGTGAACGAAGTCGCAGGCATGTCCTAGTTATTCATATAATTTATTGCTTAAATTATATTAAATATTTTTACCAATTAAAAATTATTTAATGATTGCTTCCATACGGCTATATTTGCTTAGACTTGCGATCCGTCATTGGTTACTTTCAAAATATCAGGGTCCAGTTTGCAACTATACATTCTCCACTTCGCATCTTTTAGTATCGGATTTAGACTGGGAATTTTAATCCCATTTTACACCCATTTTTTAGTTCAAGATGTGTTCAAATCATAAAATAAATTCAGTCCCAAGGACTTGAAAGGAACAAATATCTAAACTCAACTATGTTCAAACATGATAGAAATTATCTTAGGCGTAGACATATCAATCAATAAAGCATTGTTTAACAATCAATTACCTTGATGATGCCGTTACAATTTCCTACATTATACAGCTATGATTCATCACATTATAATGTACCGAAACAACTGTTCGATTGAATGATTTGATTCTATTAGCAATGGATAAAATTCGTTACAGATAAGAGGGTTGTGTAATTGGATTTTGATTGTGTAACGGGTAGTTAGCGAATGTTGTGATAATTACCGTCTGCGTGTTGGCCAGTTATTGGGTCTGCTTCCATCACCATCGCCGCTTACTTACCCTGGAACAAGAGAAAAATTTGATCGTTACATTGCTGTGTTAATATGCTTGCTAGACTTTATACGTAATAGTTATACTAGGTTTATAGGTTCGTTAAAAATAGTTACCATATAACATACTATTAAAACACTTTTCTATAGTTTCCTAACGAGCCTATAGACGTTGTATATTATGATTTTATAAATAAGGGTAATAGTCCTTTTATTACAATAGTAAATTAAGTCACCTTTCTTGAGATACGTTAAATTTTAAGTGAATTATTTATCAACAGACAAAGGTAAACGAATTTTTAGCGAAATCTTGTAGGGTAGTGTTTCGCTATGCACTTTTATTTTTTTTACGTACGTGGTTGTAGGATATTGCTTGTTCTTAAAGTTAGATATAGATAAGCGTAGCGGAAACACGAATACTACAAAATGAAAAAATATCTTCCTAACTCAGAATTGTATGTATAAAACATATATTTTTCTCAATGACACATTATTAATTCTGTATTGTTTTATGATTGAAAGAATCTCCTCTAGCTTCTAGTTAATCTTCCAGTATTAAGATTATGAGTCAAACGCTATATCTGTAAAGATAGGAATGATCGTGGCCCAGATATAAAAACATTATACTAACAAAGAATTTCGGTACAATGTTAACATTGGATAATGTTGATACGATTGCACATTTGCCAACTGCGTTGACGCCGAAAATGCAGTCACAAGTCACAATCTATTATTATAATAAACATGACGCTATATTTATTTGCATGATCTTAAGGACTTATTTAGATTATTAACTTGTTATTGAGGTCTTCTTATGTATTATGTATCGATCATTCGAGTAACAACGAATGACGCTTTATTTGTTTGCTTTTAAATAATATTGGTGATACATTTTCAAGACAAGTTTTATACTGAATATTTTACTAAAATTATTTCTGTTTCATACATTTTAAGGACGTTTCGACAAATGTCAGTTCTGTGAAAACAAAAACTTACATAGTTGCAAAATAAATTATTTTAAATTTTTAATAATGAATTACATTGGCGCCATAGATAAAAGCCCTGCTATAATCCAGCAAATTTAAGCATAAGTCTTTTCTTAGACATTCTAGTTTTGGCAACTCTATAAACTTGAATACTGTTTGTTGATCTTCTCTCAATCATTTATAATTGTGTAAGGTTGGTTACATACGAGTACATCATGAATGGTGAAGAGTTTAACTACACTAAAGAACACTAAACAAAGATAGATTTCACTGCATAAAACTTAGAAAAAATTATCGTTACCAACTGGAGCTTACATACAGTAAATGAAATAGCAGAGATAACAACTAGTTTTGTTTATTATTTTTTGATTCTTGCAAAGTGCAGAGATTTCAAAGGCTCGATATAATATAACTGTAATACCATTGAAACAGACTATATGTGTCAACAATAGCACTACGAAGTGGAGCTCACAATGATTAAAGTTGCGGATTTCTTATAATTTTTGATGCGGATGCGGTAATTACTTATACTTTTTTGATTCTTGAAAAATGCAGAGAGTTCAAGGGCTCGATGGTTTTGATCATTATAAATGACTAAATATGTCAACACCGTTAATGGACGAAAAAAGTCTGTTTACCGTTTTACTTGCCAACATTTAAAATGACGAATTCAGTCCAGAAATACGATTGTGAGCCACGTTGACACCAAGCTCTACCCACATTGAGTTTAAAATAGACTCATACGAGAACCGCTCCGTTTAAAATGTCTTGGCACATTTGATTTCCTTCTTTGATTGCTTTGTATCATAATTTAGGAGATTGAAGTTTTCAACGCTTAATCTAGATACATTGCCGCTTTTGAAATAAGTCACGTAGACGATGTACGAAAAATTATTTATGGCCGGTTCCTATATCTTACTATTCATTCACTTGCCTCATCATCGGTTGATTTTTGACATTTTATTATGTCCAATTTTAAACCATAACAAGGCAAATGAACGGTAGGTAAGACATAGGAAGCTGCCATTAATTTTTATTTCTAATCATTCGTTAAGAAAAAACTTAATGTGTGAAATCATCCACCAAAACATATTAGAAAGAGCGGGCGTTAGAATATACGGCTATCTATCATATTACATTCCAAATATTATTTAAAAAACAATTAACAAGCTATTTGACCCGTAAGAATTATGACGTCATAATCCATTAGGTATACTGATACAAAATAAAGTTTTTTTTAAATAGTTACACTAATATAAAAGTAAGCGGTCAAAAATATAAATTTAGAAAAGAACTAGTCCTAAAAGCTGCCTCAGTCTCAGCATAATGGTGTTCAGTCGACCAGTAGTCTTCTTCCAATAAAAACTATTTCAGTTGATTAAATTGCCAACTATCTATGCTACTTAAAATTAATGAAGCATTATCTATCTTTGAGTGCAGCAGTATTATCTTTTGGGGCAATAGAATCAGAAGTACCCGTTGATGAGGAAGGTCTTATTAATCTATGCAACACGAAAGTGACGTCATATATATATATTCCGCATTGACGCCTATGTTGGAACAATAAACCTAATTAGAATACATTAACCGCTGCGTAGAACGATATTAATCTCGGCACATATAAAGTTTGTTTGGACAATTTTATACTACTCAGTCATGGTTTTCGTACAAAAAGAACACGGACAGTCGTAATTTTTGCGTGAGAGTCAAAATATCCATTCTTTCGAACTTTCTCGTTTAATTATAACATAGAAAAATAATATAGATTCTAGTCGATCTTTCTTTAAGATGCAACGGGATAGATTGCATGAAAAAAATACCCGATCATTTATTTGTAATGACTGACACAAAGGAACGGCCTTTATCATCCGTATATTAAGACCTAACACACTTCAAATTTGCAGCAAGTTACAGATTTTAAAACTGGTGCAGATTAATTTCATGGAGCGCGTGCTTGCAAGGAGTTCTGTAGGCAACAACAGGCTGTACAGGAAAAAATCACACTTTCATAGTTATATCTGGTGCAGATTAATGGCCCTAATTCTATGGAGTTACATATGTTACAAATTTTGCTGAAGACATCGCAGTAAAATAACCGCACGGCTTAAAAGACGCGAAAATACAACACAAAGATGATCAAAACGACTAAATAGTACTGAATGCTAATAGTAATAGTTGTGAACGAAGTCTAATGTTTGAAAAAAAAACCGCAGCTGTGTCATTATTCCATGATCACGCTTGGTACCATTTTAGAAGCACGATTTCTATACTCAATATATTTGTGCAGTAACTGTAAAACGTTCTGAGTGTTTCGTCAACAGAAGTTTCTTTACAGTGCAACGTAATATAGATTTTGTTGTGTTAAACAACTAAATAACAATAAAGGATTGTACAGAAGATTCTGCAAAAGTAGCTGATGCAAGGACACATACATAATCTATTACATTGTTATAACCTGTTCAGTACAAAACTTAATTTTATAGAAAGAATAAGACAGAGGGCATTTTAGGACAAACTAAGGCAATAACAAAATGACGAAGTTAGAAAACACAATATAAAGAGAGTAAAATAAAGAACAAAACAACTAGGTAAGTATCCTAAATCCTAAAAATCGGTTGGAGCTAATCGTTAATTATTGGTCTATTGCACCAATGATGTTCTTCCGCTTGAACCTAGAACAGTCACGGCATAACATGTTATTTTGCAGGTATCCATACAAATATGAAAGTAAAACTTAATTTGTTCTCTTTTCAATACCTTGACCGATTATCTCGCCCAAGTGCTTCCAGTATAATATCATAGACTTATAGCTTATAGCCTTGAGCTAATTGTGATACGTACGATGACCGACATTTCTGATGGCCTATTCCTATTACATTTCTCTTGTTTGATTTCTTTATCACATTTCCTTTATCTTATTAAGGCTGGCTATGGCTTTGCTTGGCCCATGGTGTTGCAAACGTATGACGTAACCATTTTCTGTTCGATGGGCCATCTGCCCGTTTGCCAGTTGACAAGGGCACTGACAACGTGCTACTAGCGTCGAAGGAATTTGATAACACTTTTTTTTAAACCTTCATATCAAAGCGATGGTAATAAACGTCTCGGCTAATTGCAACCTCTAAGAACTCGTAGAGAAACTGACTATGTAGCAATCTTGTAGTAGTAAGCAATATTTTGTATGCAAGAATCGAACTGCTTTATTTGGTCAATACGTCTAAGTGTGAAAAGTTACACCTCCGCCACATTATAAGGCATATATAAATGGTTCGCGTATACATAAGAAATTTGCACATTGCAAATCTAGATTGACCGCTCGTAATATATATATATATAGAATAAAAATACAAAATACGAATTATTCTCAAGTCAGTTGATTTATTTTTAAGTCGAGTTAATTAAATTAACTATTTATATTAAAATCAATATTGTTATATTGAATTCAAAACTGAATGCCGTATAAAAATTTGGACTTCTATTTCGGTACTGTCAAGGACAGTAGTGTGATACGCGGGATTCCCCGCGTCTGTTAGGTAGCCGCTCAAACTATTTCACGGATTCCTTCTATCTCCTAAAGCCCTCGCTTTAGGGGATACTTAAATAGTGGATATGCTCACGTTTTATTACTAACTATTACTTATAAAGCTAAATCCAATTAATTAATCTATTATCTTTCAAAACGGAACCTACCTGAAATGCCTGTACATCTGTATGCCAATGTCATCTCACTAGGTTTTATATTTGTTTTATAGCAAGAACCAGATTCAGCGAATAAGTTGACATTTAAATTAACAAAAAAAAACTGTAATACATATTATTGCAGGTATATATTGTTATTTCTATTTATTAAATTGTCTTATAAATGTTACTATTTACTGATTTATAAACAAAATTATAGGACGTGTGCTGGTTTAGCAACTACCGACTTTTATTGTCTTTTTTATATTCTATCCAAAGGTTGACTGGAAGAAACCACCATGGAAGGCAAGACTGCCGATTTCACTTGAATAATAATGTTCTTGGTTTTGTTGTAGCATGTTTGTACAATAAAGTATATTCTATTATATTTTATTACATCACTGTATAGAGAGGCGAATGTCTGGACTGGACTGAAATTAAGCGACCCTTTTCAACTTTACTACGTTCCATAAACGGTGTGCTGCTAATATTGACTCGCATAACAATTATCAACAAACCTCAATGCCACATTCCTCAAGATAAAATGCACAACGCCAGACTCCGTCTATAATTCTATGAGTCATTATTATTGTATACAAAACAAATAGATGGTGCCTTTATATGAAAATTAATTGTTACTTTATAATTATATTAGTTATTTTTCTCTTATTTTTTTAGTATTGTGCGGCGCTCAAGCAAAGGACGAATCGATGAGGTTTTCAAATCGCGTAATTCCGAATTCGTGTAAGTCAGGGTAGTGTAAATCCGGAGAGGCTTGCCCGTAAGGGCGATTCCGAGCCACCAGGGGATCACAGCGCCGGCAGTTAGTCCTGTGGTCCCAACATGGCGAAAGGAGTTAGACTGAGGGGTATTAGTGGCACCATATAGAATAGATTCACATACCACCGTCACTGGTACTTCCCGTACAGCGCGGTGGCCGCAAAGGGATTTCCCTCGTAAAAAAAGGGTAGCGTAATCGAAGTATTATATTAAAAAAAACCCATATAGGCTGGTCTTTCTAATTTACGGGGACTACAATTTGTATTTCATTGTACGATAATTTCTTTTACTACATTCGTGAAACCTTGAAATTTGTGAAACACTAGATTTTCAGAATACTAGTTCAAGAAATAAATTGGCACCAATTTTTATTACGATTGGACTTATAAAGAGGGATGTTAAACTTTATAATGAAACTGACAGCGTAACGAGAATGCTTATTTAATAAATGTTCTTTAAAAGAAATCAAGTACTGTTCTGAGTAAAGTTTACTGAATTACAATTTCGAAGACAAAACATCAATTAAGACTCAGGTTATCAGTCTCGAAGTATCTCTGCAACTGCAACCATAAATTTTAATTAAGTAATCGCAAAAAGTTGTTCGTTATATCATGAACCATTCAAGGCCAGCTCCGAATTAGTCATTACAATTGTCTTCAGTGTTAAACAAGTTTCATTTCCCTTTTTTGTTCTTAAAAGCTCGAGTTCTTTAACCTTGTTGACGACACAGAATGTAAAGGATAATTTATGTTCAGAATATAAATGTTGATTGAAAGCGACAAAACAACCCACAGCCAGGTAGTAGGGCATTTGCCCGACTGGATGGCTACCACCCCTGGTCTAAAGTATGTCGCCATAACAACCGTGAGTTGTGTTCCGGCATCAGTAACCAGGTTCCAGTCTTCCTTAAGAGAGCAGCAGTGCATTTGTAGCACCTTTGGTGTTGCAAATGTCCATAGGCGATGGTAACCGCTGCTGAACTCCTGCAATAAAAAAAAATAAAAAAAATCACTTCTCACAACGTACATTTAGAGAATTTGTTAAAATTAAAAAATGCATTTGCAGAAACTCAGTAATTCAAAGTAGTAACTGAAAAACGAGTGTTGTAAACATTGTAATTTATACAGTATTTTACTTTGACACGTATATATATATATAGTTAAATTACAATACAATTTTTAACAAGGGGAAACCCGATTGATATCCATCAGCCGCGCGTAGAGAAAAAATCGCGGCCGGTGTGTGAAATGCGCCAGGTCGGGGTGGAACTAGCACCTCTAGGCAGAACTAAAGGTGCTATTGCTACACCACAGTTAGCGATACCCACTAAAACCCCTCGGTTTTCCGTCCTTCGCCCTTAATGTTAGAAGGTAATACAACCCTAAATTAACGAGACAAGACCACAAAAATAATTTTGAATTTTGGAGGAGAGGAAAGGTCTGGAATATATATTTTTAGCAGAGTATAATATTGATGAAATTCCAGGTTTGGGAGTGATGATAGAATGCTAATTAAATATTGAATTAATGTTTGCAGACTACTCGACGGTGTTCACGTCAGCGCAAACATTCGATGAATCATTTTGTCATTACCTTCAACAAAAATAAAAAAATAATGCATCGTAATTTGATAATTTGGTCTTCGTTCCAAAAATAAATATAAAATATCTAAATCATTGTCAGAAAATTTTTCATTAATTTATTACAAGTTTGCTCGTAATATTGCAAGGAATACGTAACAAGACACTTTTGGTTTTATTGTTTAAAAACTGGTATGACAACTTCCGTCAACCTGGCTTTTGTTACATAAGCAGTATCACATGCAAAGTCTAGACTGCACCAACAATATTGAATAGACGTTACACGAATACGTGTCGTAGTAGCCTGATTTAGGTGCAATTTGACATAAGACTCACATGCACTTGTTCAAACTGTGGCGCACATCTACTAGAATGTCCACAAAATTTTTAATTGGCAGATTAATGCCCTATACTACTTCCATTAGAATGCAGAGTTTAAAAAAGGTAATGTGATAACGCAAAGAACACACCTTAAAAAACATCAAATAAAGTAAGATAAAGATATTAATAGAATGATGATGATAAATCATTGCACAAAAATATAATTGAAATACTATTAAGGAAGATGTAAAAGCAGTTGTATTTGGAGCAGGAAAGCGTAGCAATGAAATAGTTGGAAACACACATATGAAGATAGATATGACGGAACAATTAATAATTAAAATTATAATTCATAATATACATATACACATTTAAGCTAAGTACCTATGTATATGTAATTTAGTAATAAAAGAAAATATCATCCACGTGACGTACTCGAATTTACCTAAGTGAAATCCTCACGTATATTGAAATGGACTAACCTATGACCATATTAACATCTCTATGACGTTAACACTACTCAACAACGTGACCAATGTAAACATAGCTCTGGTTGGCGTTCGCCTTGAATTTGATCCTAGTAATTGATTCATAACACTGCACAGTCGAGGCTCATTCGACCTTATATGGTGATTGAAGTTTTTATGTTGTTTATTGAGTTCAGCGCCGTAGTATTGTGACAGTAACCGGTGTTCTAATTAGCTGATTATGTGTAGAACATATATCTATAGCTATATATTTTCATCATCATCCTCATAGTTTTATTAGTAAATCAATAACTAACTCGACACATCTAGTAAATATCGTCTTAATTTAGACATCTAAATATGTACGAAACAACATTTGCCTAAGATCAAGGCGGAACGTAGCCAGGAACGACCCGTTATCTTATAATGAGCATGATAAACAATATGCAAAGCAACATAAATAAATACACGTGTGTTGTGACAGAATCATAAAACGTGATAAATTAATGGTCAAAGGTGGGAACTATAAGTTTTATCTATGCAAAAGCATCTTGGAAAGTTCCGATCTATTTAACTAACTTTAGTATATAGTTAGGTATCTCTCATTGCTAGAATACTATACATTTAAAAACGACGTAAAACGTGGCCGTTCCACGGCTTACTATGTGGGAAACAAATGTTTGGCCATACCACCTCCGCCAGGTCCCGGTCGAAGGGGAAGGCCCAAGAAATGCTGGCTTGACGCTGTAAAGGACGACATGCGTACCAATGGTCTCAAAACGGGGGATGTCGAAGACCGCGGGAAGTAGAGTAGAAAAAGTAGGAAAGCAGATCCTGGGCGTCGGAGTGAATGGGCGCACCGAACACAACTGGGATTTAACGCTCGGATGATGATGATGAATGAAAACAAAAGTCCTAAAATTGGATAAATGGTGCTGGCCAAATAATAAGACCTGTCGCTGTCATGTAGAATACTATAAAAGATCCATGTCAACAGAAAACTTCTTCAACATCACAGAATTCAAATTCGTACTAACAATTAACTAATTCAACTGTAAACATTTACATAGCCCTGAAAGTTTGTAACGTTGTAAATTTGACCTGAGTTTGAACTTTGTTACTAGACAGAATTCAATTTTTATATGTATAGCAATTTTTTTTAAATCTTTATATGGCAGAGATCACTATACACCTAAACATACATACATATATACACATAAACTTGAATCATTCAATGTCATTGCATACAGTCGAATCCTTTCAGTTTTGTGATCAAATTGAATCAATTTTGTTGATTGTTGATTGATTCCTAAAGTGGTCGATATCGACCACCTGGGGTCGAAATCGGTTTCCCAGGGGTTGACATAAGCGAACCTGATTTTAGGGGTCGACGAGGTCTAAAAATCGACCCCTATTAATTAACACAAGTTCTTATTTGTAAGTTTCAAGATACTGTATAAATTGTGTTAAGTGTACAAATGTGTTTTTTTTTTTCAAAAACTAATGACCTATTTATGTAATTATTTTTACGTAATTTGTATTAATAATTATTAATTACACTTGATGTTTACTGACTTTTACGTCTATTTATTTTGTTAAATTTTGATGAGAAAATAATGTCAAGTTTACTCACTTAACCGACAGCAAAGTTTTTAAATTGATAAGTATTGTGTATCAATTCGAAAAAAAAACTATAGAAAGGACTTGTAAAGTAATTTGACTATGGGGATCTGAGGTATCAGTTCATTTTGGAAAAGGGGTCTCTTGCCCGAAATAGTTTGGGAATCCCTGGTCTAATATCAACATTAGAAATATTAATTTGAAAGGACGTTTGCAGAAAGACATGGTCTATACTTTTATTTGAAAACTTTAATGCAAGAATTTTCCTATTATATTGCAATACTTATATATCTTTATTTCTGCAGCAACAACATTCAACTCGGACAATAACAACTTGAGAGAGTAGTTACGCCAAGAATTTGTCTTTGAACAGCAATATGGTGTTATTTAAGAAGTGTGACATGCAATATCTTCCAGGCTAAGCGCTGGCAAAGCACCGGGTATTGCTAACCGCGTACATTTATGAGCAAATTAATAAAAATCGCGGTTTCCCCAAAACGCTAGAATATGGGTCTCTTCAAAAAGGGCGTAAACAGATATATAGTCGTAATGAGATTTGCAATGCATCGGCTCCTTTAGTGTTGCCGAAATCCATGGGCGATAGTAATCCCTTACTTATAGTCGGGCGTGGGTGGTCACAAAATAGAGCGAAAGAAGTGTGCCAAGGACGTGGACAAACAAATGGAGATCTATTTTTGCTGTTTAAGCCCATGGCATATGTATGCATGTGCTATTAGTACTTTGATGTATGTATTTCAATTAACAAGACAAAGATCGATCTTAAGATTCTTGCTCTATTATCTATTTTTTAAAATATTATGATGAAAATAGTGCTAAATACTCTTTTAACAATATTTCATAATAAGTTATTTGACTCAGAATTATAAAGTTTTACTTTTTTATTGCGAAGTCGGCAAATAGGCAGAGGGCCCACCCAATGGAAAGCGGTTATTGCCGTCACGCAACGGTTGCAACTTAGAAGCTTAGGAGGATGTTGGCTCGAGTTTAAGGGGTGGGATAGGAGAACGGGATAGAGGGACCAGACAGGAGGAATTGATAGGGTAGATGAGATGGGGAACAGGGATGTGGGCCATCGGAAATCTCATTTATCGTACGAAATACGATTAGCCCAAGGTAAACCGATTCACGGCGATGTTCTATGAGAGCTGGGACCCAATTCTGCTATAGGTATCTCGTCAAAATAGCCGGACACTAGCGTCTCAATCGTAGGTTTGCCTGTTTTCTCTGTTCTGTTAATTCCAATGGCGTGTTCGAGGTAAGCTACTCTATCTTTATAAATAGTTATCAGCGAAATCCCATGAAATAAATGTTTCACATTTTATTAGCTTTTCAATATTCATTTCAGCTGCAAACATATCCAGAAGATATTATGGGTATTGTAGAGTACGAATTTTCGACAGTATCGCAATGGAATCGTATTTTGAATATCTTCACAACGCCAAGGCATTGAAATAACAGAATTGAGCCCCTGATATCACACCGATCGAGCGGCCCTAAGACTTAATCAAGATAATTATTCCATGCATGGCTCTACCATCCATCTATACATTGTTGACTGTTATTATAAAAAAGTATTCACTGTAATGGACAAATTAATGTTTTAGCTGAATATGCTAAATTAGTTCTTTTATTATTTAATAAACTAGAGGAGTCAGCTATGCCTTTTCAAAACGTAGCAACTGACTTTCTTGACAAGTGTTTGTGTATTGATTGTCTTGCTAGGCACTTGCCAATTTACCCACTGTGATTGTTAAAACATGTAAAAAATTAGTTATAGGTGGTATCACTGAGAATGAGTTAAATAATTTTGAATAGCATGTCGTTAAAATTCGTGACATATACCTTTGTTCTGGTGTAAAATAACTTGATAACCATTTTTAATTTTTACAACCTAGTATAAGTGAATTTATATCTTTTTCATTGACTTATTAGTAAGTCGATGATCTTTTTAAAAATATATTATAGACGGTGGCCGAGCTCGATCAGAAACTTTTAATACACGTACCGAGTAGGGAACATTCAAAGGGGTGTGTCAAGAGGACAAAGGTCATCGCCATAAATACCCTTACGACAAAGTGCTCCCAAGCATGAAATCTGACTATAAATGAATATAAACAACTGCCAATTAGGGTTAACGAAACTAATCACAATAAATGTACATACATATTATTACGCCTGTTTCCCATAGAGATAGGTATCTCCACTTATCATGATCTTGGCATACACCTTTTGCTTCTTCTACTTTCATTAATGTCTTCATACAACCCCACCTGTTAGGAGTGCATTTCGCATGATCTTTTTTCAAAAAATTGTGATTTCATGATACATAACAATGTGGTCTATCAACTTCGAATCCATCATTCGCGCTACAGCGTGGACATAGTAACTTATAAACATTTATATGACAGCATACATGTAACTGTTGTACACGCGTTTTGTCATTGACCTTGCACATAAAAATTTAATTTGTGAAAAGACTTCCGGGACAAGCCAATGAATAAACGTTACGTTTTACGCATTTTCTTCTTTCTTTTCGCCTTTGTACTAATTCAAATGTTAAACAATATATTTATAACTACACACTTTAGAGTTCCATAGCAAAATGTGAAAATGGTTGACTATTATCATTACTACAGAATCCTTCACTGTGATTAGTCCAACACATACTTGGCGGATTTTATGAATACTTATCAGCTATCACACTTTCATATCGATTTTAATGGCCAGCAAAATAATTGAATACTGTGTTAAGACTGACAGGCATGTCACTATTATTATGTATACCACCTTGCAAGAGAAAGTTGAATTGAATATTGTCATGCAACACTAGTTTTGCAGTAGAGTATTTATAAGTCACCAGTTTTGAAGTATTTGCAATGAATGAATGAATGAAGCAATATCAATATGCTGCAATAAAAAAATTATAGAGAAAATTTACTAAGTATTCTTAATTCCAATGTCTAAATGTGAATAAAAAACCACCAGGCCCCCTAGGCAAGTGTAATTAGCGCTAAAAAAAATAAAATGAAAATATACGGGAATGTGATAATACTTAGGGTACGATATGTCCTTCCCATACATTTACTATTCTATTTGTTAAGCGCTAATGCCACTTGTCTAGGGGGGATGGTCACACTGCTATACCATGTCTGCTACTATGTCATTAGCTGATTATCTCAATAGTTTCTGAAATTTACTATACCAGGAATTGAACCTGGAGCCTCTGCGTTGTAGTGAGGTAAGAAGGCAAAGGTTTAGCCTGCTCAACCATAGAGGCCGACTTCTTCAGAGTTAGTGATTAAATAACCTTCTTGTAATGAACAGCAATGTTTTGACTTATATCGAGCCTTTACCACCAATTTATTGTAAGCAACATTTCAACTTAATTATATTTTTTGTTGTAAAAGCTATTTTAACTATAATTTTGTTTTAAGACTTTTAATTTTAGTTAGATCAGAAATGAAAAACTGTCAGTTTTGGTACAAAATAACATTTTAAAATACCTTTTGCAACGAAAAATATACTTACGTGAAAATATTGCTTACATTAAAATGGTGGTAAAGGCTCGATATCAAAAAACACAAGACACGCACGCACACAAACACACTCACTCAAATACAATCAATTCTCGATAATTTGACATTAGTTAATTTGAATCTTTCCATAATTATTTATTTTATAAATTGAATAAAATGAATATTAATTGGACTTTCGGCAATTTGAAGTTTAAGGAATATTATCTTGCCCGCCAACATACAATAATTTGAAGTCCAGGCTTCCCTAATCTCTATAATTTGAAGCACTACCATGCTTCTACACACTCAGAACCGACACAAGAGACAATTTCTTCTCAGCTCTCACCACTATCAGAAATTGATTGGATAGTAATAGACTGCAGTCACTTATTCAACAGAAAATTACAGACTTCTTTTCAAAATTAACATTTGTGGATAATTGTAAAAATGTTTAAATTAATACAACATGAATTTTTGTCAAACTCTTGTTTACTGGAATTTTCCCCTCCCTACCTACCTCTTGTTTATAAACTGTTATTTTGAACTAATGGAAATTTGAAAATTTTCTCTGGTTCTTTTTATCAAATTATCAAGTCAACTGTGTACACACTCACACAAGCACGCGCACACACATATCTTAACATATATATCCTTCTTTTTGGAGCAAAAGTATTTGGTAGAAGAAATAAACAGAATGACACAGTACCTATGTATTTTGTTGGACATTTCACATAACACTACCATCTACACTATCTGTTATGTAACTGCTATATCTGGAATAATGTTAATGATAGTTTCATGCATATAGCAAAGACCATTAATAGATAACATAATTATGTATATTTCATCCATGCAGGAATGAAGAAAGAATATAATTTCCTGCGGCCGGGCGGCCTGTCATAAGAGACAACAAAACAACCCACAGCCAGGTGGTAGGGTATTTGCTTGACTGGATGGCGACCACCCCTGGTCTAGAGTATGCCACCATATCAACCTTGTGTTGTGTTCTGGCATTAGTGACCAGGTTCCAGTCTCCCTTAAGAGAGCAGCAGCGCATTTGTAGCACCTTTGGTGTTACAAATGTCTATAGGCGATGGTAACCACTTTTCATCAAGTGGGCCATCTGCCTGTCTGCTGAACTCCAGTAATAAAAAAAAAAAATACACAAATGCAGCTAATCATAAATGGCATTATTTTTAACACTATAAACAAGTCACATTTGGCTAAAGAGACTTACCTAAACACTAACATTATCCCTCATGAAGCAGGGACTAAGTCTGAAAACCCAGTATCTATAATGGATAAAATTGATGACTGATTTAAGAATAAGGCTTTATATACTAAGGATGTTACATATATGACTGACTAATAGTACTATTGCCTGATAACAGACTGCTTATCTACATTTTTATACAAATAACCTGTTTTAACTGCTGTTTTTATCAGCACCATAATAAAGTTGTGTTAGGGCTTTGTTATTGTTGGTTAAATGTATATTTGGTTATTTATTTATTTTACCTTTATTAATGAATTTTAATTTTAATCTACATTACAATTTTCTAAACTTATGATATAGTCATTGTGTCTTTT
The DNA here is from genome assembly GCA_039645545.1 of Dendrolimus houi. NCBI lineage: Eukaryota > Metazoa > Arthropoda > Insecta > Lepidoptera > Lasiocampidae > Dendrolimus > Dendrolimus houi. Next base: position 5,835,725 of record CM077131.1, read on the forward strand.
GACACATAGGCCTCCTCTAACATAATTCATCCCCTTCTTGTCTTTGCTACCCTACCCTACTTTGCCATATCAGATCCATAGATATCGGACTTAATATCAAAGTAGATTACATAATACAGAATATTAGAAAGCTAAAGTGGCAATGGATAGGACATAATTATGACAAGGGTGAGCAAAGAAAATTAACAAAAATACTGAAAGAATTTTGGCATCACAGAAGGTAGGAAGACAACAGAAGAGTATTAGAAGGGGTTATATGGAGTCTCTACCTTACTCTAGAAAGTTTGGTTATAATTATGATTAAAAAAAAGTCCATGTATCGGATTCCATATTCAGAATTCCATGTATCGGCAAACTGTTATTAATTCTTAAGTCAAGAACAAGCAATGCGAATTAGTGTAGTATTTCAGTATGTTGCTGGTGTGTTATTACACATAGGAGTGTTATTTCACAGATATTATAGTGCAACCTCAAGAAATCCAATGGATTTACTTATGTTGTAGCACCTAGCAATTTCATATTTTGTCAACTCCTTTACATGTAGCTCAGAGGTTTAGTCAAATGTCCCTTTTATAGCGATAAAGAGTTCATTCCTTGTATATGATTAGTAGCATATAATCGAGATGTAACAATTTTATGAACAAATGATTTCATTTCATAGTACATATGATAGATATTTGAGTCACATTTTTCCATACTCGGAAAGGATCGGCCTATCGGCAGTAGCAAAACCATAACTGCAATCCAGTTATTTGTTTCCTATATAAAGTATGCTGTATAAACAAAACGAATCGTCTGCATTTTAAACGAAGCTGAGGGCCCTAAGGCCAAATTAGACGATGACACTGTTATATGCCCTCAAGGTTATTGTCAAAACAACACAACAATCACTATTTACAACAGAAACCATTAGGATGAAGAATATTTTAAACATTACGAAATTAATAATACCAAGTAGCACCTGAACTGAAAACAGTCAACTGAATTTGCATAAAAATTACGTGCGTTACGCGAGTAGTTTTATAATCACATGTTGAAAACATAAATAAAATACCTTTTAGGGCTCGATAAATTGCTTGTAGTAAGTTTTATCCATATAACAAAGTCACAAAGTGGAAAAAACACAATTTAGCAGGTCAACGTGTAGAGCGGGCACTTTATTTACTAATTTTTAATATTTATTTACAAATAAACCACTTTCTACTGCGCGAAACACTTGCGAAGAACCAAAGACAAACTACTTTTTTGTGATTAAACGTCAGTTGAATTTGACAGTTGAATTCGTAGGGTTGTATGTTGTATCTTAAAATTATTAATCGATATAATGACAGCTTCTTGTGAATCCGGTAAAAGAATCGAATGTAATATTTATTACATTGCCTTTATGCCTAATTTCTAATTACAAAAACATTTTAAAAAGATTACATTACTAAAATCATAACGATACTTTTAAGCGATTGATTTATTAACATTAAAGTTTTAAATATTAAAAATTAAAATTATTTTAATACTAATTATAACCTACCCTAAAAAACAAATAATACTAGAAAAATAAATAAAAGTGGATAAATAAAATGGTCTTTAACTCTCTATAACTATTCTATAACTGTTACTTGGTTAGATACAAAATTTGATACTTAAATAATTAATCACCGAGACGTCGCCAAACACCTAGTAGGCTTTGACGCCAACAAAAAGCACTTATTCAAGACTAAACATAGAACTGAATATAATAAACATACTTTTCAATGTTCGGATTCAAAAGTTTCTAAATTATTTTACAGAAATTAAATCATTTTTATACTTAACGAAATACCTGTTAAATAAGTGAAAATTAATTAAATATTGTTTCAGTTTACTTTTCAAGTTTAGGCTTTAACTCTTCTGGAGAAGTATAATTATATTAGCTAACTAGAGTTTTCCATGTGGCTACCCTACGTAGCTTTTTTTTATTTTATTTTTATAGTTAGTAGCAGGCAAACAGGCAGACGGCCCACCTGATGGAAAGTGGTTACCGTCGCCTATGAACGTTTGCAACACCAGGGGTGTCACCAACGCGTTGCCGACCTCTAAGAAATTTTATAACGCCCTTCTTAAAGAACCCCATGGGAAAACCGCGGCGGGAAGTTCCCTCCAGATCATTGTTGTACCCGGAATAAATAAATGTAGCTCTGTTACTCACACCAAATTCAATTAGGTTTTATATACATATATATTAGACCTAAAACTTTACTGTTTCTTGTTTAATTCACTATAATAACAAAGAAATTAAGTCCATATAGTCTAAAGAGCTGCCCAGTAAAACATAGAGATGAGTCGAAGCCAATCTGATTTAAAGTAATACAATGAATTATTTGTTTCCCATGACAACGTATTTGTTAGTAAATTGATAAACGTGACTGCAGCGATTTATTTAGCTAATCTGTCTATTTTGGAAAGGACATCATTTATGGGGGTAAAATGTATACTAAGTGTTAACTCGAGTTATAAGCCAGTACTATGATAAGCCTCTTTCGTATACGTTCTGTAGTTACCAAAAAAGATACGATCGTAGCGCCATGTTTACACTGTTTTCATCTAACCCGTGGAAACCATATGATTTATTGGGATAAAGAGTATTCTAAGTTACGCCCCGAGATATAAGCTAGCTTGATGTCAAGTTTCATTGAAATCTGTTCAGTAGTTTCCACATGATGCTCTAACAGACAGACAGACGAAAATTCTACGAATAGCATATTCGGAATCTCTTGGTTCGAATTAGACCCCTGATATTTTCACAGATTTTAAACGTAATGTACAAACTCGAACCATTTACAGATTTATTATAGTATAAATTGAATTTTCAGTCAATGTGATAGAAAATCGCCGATACTGTAATCGAATTAAAACAATTATAACAACTTATATCCCACCACTTTGTCTATGAAAATAAGATTGCCAGTGTACATCAATTTCCAATAATTAATTAGAAGTAAGATGTAGTAGTTGGAAAAACGTAAGTAGAAAGAAGTAATAGGTACGGTCATAATAAAATACAATATATCCATGATGTATACTGTCGTAAATGTTTATATTAAAATTATAATTCTTTTAAAATTATAATTAAGAGTTTTTTTATTGGAAAAAATTGACAATCCAAAATATAAGAAGCGAATAATTTAATTTTTTCCACAAAGTTAAAAAGTAATTTAACTCTTTTTATGCTATACAACTGTACATTATGTACACATTTTGCATAGTAACTGAGAGCATATCTGTACTGTGAAAAGAACAAAACTACTGGCAACATTGTTTTGAATATCCGGAATCCCGTCGGGCGGGCCCATATGGCCCGAACGCCCAATCGTATCATTCGTGTAGAACGAACGTGGGTGAAACCTTTGTTTACTTGAATCAAAACAACATTTATTGTTACAGAAACCGCGTGTTATTAAAACCATATTTAATATAAATATTGAATGAAATAACACTAATAGACTAAACGTGAATTTTTGTGTATAATTTTTAATAAACTAATCCGGGTTCTTATTGACTAGTGCGAGAAATTTATATATTATTTTGTGTACAATGACCGCTTCAACTATGATTGAATTGGAGTCCTGGATAATTTACCAGTGTGTCCTCAACGAATGTCATGTCTCCAGTAGCTGTAAGTAATTTCATAAATCATAATTGAATTATTACTCCCCAATGTCATGGATATAATAAATATTCAAAATACCTTCAATTTTTATATCCAATTTTTTAAAATTAGCGGTAAACATAATTTTTATACTAATTATTACGCTATTCACAATTGTGCATTGATAGCAATGATCATGAGTAATTTTACAATAAAAAATAAGTTAAGATAACTATAATTATATTTAAACATAAATTATAAATAAAAAATTATCTGGGATGTATAAATATAATTCATAGCTTTACAAGGAATTTTCATAAAAATATGAATTACTTATATAAGTATTATAATATAAGTGTCCTTATCTACATAATACGGCGTACCTATTAATTATTTATTTTTCCTTGTGTAGTAAATAAGGACAAACATCGCAAAATGAATTTATTTAAATATTGACCTTTTCATTTGGATTATTTTTATATAGTAGTTCATAATTCCTGTGGGAAAAAGTCTGAACAAAATGTATTGACAAATATCAACAGATTTATATCTATTCGACTAAAATAATAGTTTAAACGAACATCTTATATATTTTAAACAAGTGATAATATGTAATTTGGTTTGGTTTTTGGGATGTCACGATTGCACAGTCATAGAGGTCGCTTCAAAAAATTGAATCTTCATTCATGGTATGCAGCGCAAGCGCATCGATGAGCTAGAGAAGCGCACTACATATTTATATTATTGAAAATAAGAGAAATTTTTAAATTTCTTCTATTCTGTGTTCTTGTTATACATATATAGTTTGTGAGGCAGTGGTGTTTATTTGCCTAAAAGTTTTCAAAAATAAATTAAAAAGAAAAATATTCAGTTGAAACTGTCATCAGTAACGGTTAAAACTTTTTCAAAGCTTCGTTGATCCGGTGATCGTTGCGAAATCACTTGTGGCGATATATTGTTCGTTCCTATATCTTACCAAACGTTCGTTTGCCTTACTATCGGTTTAAATTTAACATAATCTCCATACTAGTAATGTCAAAATTCAACCGATTGTAAGGCAAATGCAAAGGAATATTAGTTCGTTTCGTCCATTCTAAAATGATCCGATCGATACGCGATTCCGAACAAGATTACATACGTCGTCGTTGTATATAGTATAATAGTAGCTGCAATTAATTACATATAATAATTGTTTTGTTTATTGTATCAGTTTATATTTAAAAAAAGTTACAAACCATAAATTGTAGTTAGAGTCCGCGCCACAAAACAAGGCCCACGGAAAATAAAGAAATTAAAAGTGACGGCTCCTCTATTTCCTAAACTTTTGTTCGTAAATTAGCTAGGAAATAAATATACAGCTCCAATTATGGAATATTTTGTATTTATTATTCAGTAATTACCTACATTGATTTATGGATTAGCAAATAATTACTCTGGCAGGAGTAAGTATGGCGATTGCAGCGCTGCGCCTGTTGGACTTCTTTGGTGGAACAGATTCTAAATTAGAACATTATGAACAAAGTCACTTTCAGAATAGGGTAGTAGAGACATACTACAATAAATTCTAAAATTATTTACGTAGATTTATATAAAAGAACAGGCGTTAAAATGCCATATTACTTTTAAAATATTATTAAACTAGCATTTGCCCGCAACTTCGTCCACGATGGACAAGTAACAAAAATTAAAGTTATTTTATCAATATTTAAAAACAAAGCTAACACAGATTTTATGACAGAAAATTTGCTGTCGATCAGTGAAACTATCGCACCGGGATAAAATATTTTTTCGACCTGACCACTTTAAATCGCTTCTAAAAAAATTCCCGCGCGATTCCCGGGAAGTGAAATAACCGGAGATTGTACGTCCGGAAATTTATTATCGATTAGCTAAAACGCCGTCGAAATCGACCCAGTAGTTTTTACGTAAATCCCGAACAAGCAATCACAAAATATCTAAAAAAAAGACTACACTTTTACAATTTTGTAATATTATATAGAAGATATAGATAATAATTTTAAAGTGAAATAATTTTAATTACAGTTTAAATAATAACAAAATTATTGCGCTATTGGACTCCTTTTACTTGTACAAAGTTACGGATATGGACTAAAGTCTGTATCAAATAGGACAGACAGTATGGGAGAAATTACGTAAACAAAGAAATAAACATCTTGATTCTAAGTTTAAGATTATTATTAAATAGAATTAAATTTATTTCTATATGATTAAAATTAATATTTATTTTGAAAGAACGTTTACAATGGCGCTACAAATTACATTTCATAGATGTGGCAGCCATACCGTCCTATTTGACATAGACTTAACAAGTTTGTATGCCCGTTCAAAATCTATGAGGCTGTGACGTATTTATTGTAAGACGATAAAAGTGTCTTAGTTTTGACTATCCTCTACCTAGATTAATCAAACATGTGATTGTTAGTAAGTTGTAACTTCACTTGACAAGTCTTGTACCCCATACCATATCCATAAGAGACTCAGACACGGCCGTATGAACGCTCTAATTAACACTAATTGCCAGTGATCTTAATAAGTGAACAAATGTCTAAAGGCGAGTGTAGGATGTTTAATTGTTTATGTAAAATGCTAAATGTTGTATGGACTGTATAAATCGTATAGATGGATACATCATATAGGTATGTTTTATTGTAGCCTTCATTAAATGAGATGAATATATTACTTTGATTTGAATTATCAACTGAATTTCCTGTTGTTATAACTATGTATATTTAAAATAGGCGACAACTGTAACTGAATTAAAGAAACGCTGCAGCTTTACTTACTTAAATATTTTGTCAGTTTTTTATTTCAAAAATCTGCGCTATTTTCTAAAAGGGTAAACAAATTTGAATAAAAATTCAGATATTGAAATTAGCAAAATAGAAAAGTCGCGTGGCACTTGACACTATGTATGCACCTAAGTTCAAAGCCGTTAATTAAAAGACGGCGTCTCGGACTCTCAAAGTGAAGCCGGTTAAAGGATGCCGATTTCGCCGAGTACATTATACGGAAACTCAGTGTAAACTAATTAGTACTTAGGTGAATCAAAAAGTTCTTAGAACTGCATATACAAATAGATAGAAATGAAAGTGGAACAGTTTGTATTAACCACGCAGACGTAAATCACGTGTATACTACACTAGCTTCTGCCCGCAACTTCGTCTGCGTGGAATAGTTTAAAAAAAAGTAAGTTAAACAAACGCCCCGATTTTTAAACATTCTTCATTGGTGCTCCGCTCCTATTGGTCTTAGCGTGATGATATATACTAGTATAGCCTAAAGCCTTCCTCGATAAATGGGCTATCTAACACTGAAAGAATTTTTCAAATCAGACCAGTAGTTCCTGAGCATAGCGCGTTCAAGCAAACAAACAAACAAACAAACTCTTCAGCTTTATAGATAAGTTAGATATAGATAAGTTTACGTTTAAAAAAAATGCTTCACTTCATTTGACGTTTCTGTTCAAGTAGGCTCTGTCTAGTGTCTTTATTCGTTAGTTTGAGTTGTAAATTTAACATAATTATAAAGTAGAAGTTTATAAAAACTGTATATTTTTTGTGCACTAAATCTTCACTTTCGTAATGTAAACACGTTGTACACCTAGCGTTGAGTTCTGGTAATTTAAATATAGTATGTATGCCTATTAAGTACTGATGTATCACACTGTGCTACATCCATCTGTTTTTCAATGACTCGTGGAGATCTTGAAAGCGTACCGTACATCGAATACTGAGAATACTGCAATATACGCTTTTGTTATTGTTTTTGTCGTGTTTCTTTAGTATGAATAGAGCGACATGTGACTTTAGATCGTGTCTGTGTTTTAATTTCACTCATGTCATATATGTTGATAAAAGTAACCAAAAGAGTTAATACTAATTAATTATTCCAAAGTGACATAATTATGTTGTATACTTTTTGAAATAGTTTTATAAACATATACCTAACTTTTCAGTACTTTCTAGAGATGCCGAATAGACGTAGTAACAACTATAAGTATCTAATGTAAGTTAAGTCGATAATGTGGTAGTTACGCTGCTTATTGGTACCTACCGCGTGCGTTGTAACAACCACTGAAATTCATCTGTTGGTATTCATATGCTCAATAAAAGCATGCGCGATGCGAGGACTCGCACAGATCGCCAGTCTTTCGAAGCAATTTAATATATGCATAGCTCCCGCACGCGGGCCCAAGCTACTACTATTTCACTACCCGCATATGGGCTCTATGGCATGAATACACAAATCTGTTGCATTTGAAATGAATCTATGAAGATGAACCCTAATTAATCTTTACGCAATTCTTCTATAACGGCATATAAAATACCTTCATTGCAAATATTATCTGTATATCGCCATATTATCCGAGTGGAAACGGATGATGCACAATCAAACAAACAAAATCAAAAGGCGAACAGACAGACACGAAAATATCATATATGTTCCGTCTTTAACATTTATCTACCGAACCCTAAAAATATTGTACTGAGAATTCATTTCTCATCTCGCCGATCATTTCTGAGAGACCCCATTGTATTTTGCTCTCGACGTTTTCAAGTAGATTTGAATATTGTTCAATAAGGCCGTCTAGTACTAGCAGGTGTACCAAGTTGAAACGGGGATCGATTAGGGCGCCGCCGGGCCTTGGCAACCGGCAGCCATGAACAACAATGTTAAATTTTAAAAGGGCTAAAATATTAGCTTGATGCTGCTCTACTTGTGTTAGTGTTAATGACTGTGACGAAATGTCACTTACTTATAGCAACCAAGCTGTGCAATACATAGACAAACTGATGGACTCGATAATTTTATAAAGGTTTTTGCTAACATGGCTACGAAGTGCTAAAAAACAATTAATCTTCTTAAAAAATCACATTCTCAGAAATAACTTCGATTTTAAGGCGTTGTAATTACACCGGCCCACAAAAAATAAAACGTGGACTGTATACATACACCCTCAAAATTTTGAGGGTGTATGGACCAAAAAGTACAGACCACTTTTTATTTTTTGTGGGCCAATGCTATATGAAACCTGAAACATATACTTTTAATAGAATACTTTTACGCCAACTAGGCGTACTTTTTAAACTACATGATAAAGTATAGTCATTACAGCCAAAATACAAGCATACCTATTAGTTCGAGAAAGAGTATCTATACTCGAAGTATTCCGAATAGTGGCTATAACCCGCAGTAGTCCGATGGACTCTTTACCGAATAGGACAATTCAAAACACAAGCGACACAATTTACGACAAGCAGTTTGGTGGCTTGTAAAATTACAACACTACTTCATTAATTACACCGAGCCTCGCTAATCTCAGTTGTAGTTTCGATTTCTTTCTATTAATTATACAAAATTACATTACTTAAGTTGCCATAATAATACTCTTCTTTGTTAATAGTGTTTTGTTTGACTTTTGCACCGGATTTTGGGTACCTTAAATTAATAAGAAGGATAATTAAGATGATTTGGTAACTACAATATCATATACTAAAAACCAGTGCAATATTTGTCTGAAACTGTCGCAAAAATGCCTTTATTCATATTGTTACAACTTAAGTTCCAACAAAAACAAAATCCACCTGCATATCTGTAAAAACATATTTTATTACCTGTCGGCATTTGAACTAATTGTAATTCTTTTATGATTGTCTTCTTTTGTTTACTTATTTATTAGCATCGTTTCTAGAGAACAGCCCATTGTTTTATTTTACTCGTTTATGGCCACTTGCGACTGAGTCATTAGCCAGGTGTTTCGGATGACGTCGACTACAATACGGGCATATTTGCATTTGTGCAGTATAAAACGATGGCCAGATGGACAGAGACGGCAGTCAAGCGATAATAATGTTCTAAGCGTGACGTGTGTACAATCCGGAATCTAGTAGTCACAGACTTTGCGCGTTTTATTGAATTACGACCCTCTGCATTATGTTTGGATTTAGTAATAATAATAAATGGGCAGACAAACACACATTTGTTGTATTCGGTTATATTTGTACCTGTGTTATATGTGTTTGTATAGTTCTAATAAACTCAATAATAATTTCAACGGCATTTTAATTCGAGTCCCGTAACTCGTAACAATATAAAATGTGTTTGTTTTTTTATGGCTTTGGGAATAAAAATTGTAGTGAAAATTACAAAAATATATTTTAGATAATTTACGCAAGCATGTACAAATAAGACCTACTACGAATCAAAGCTGCCTAGTGTTACAGTTATTGAGTAGCATAGTTGTTCTTGTCGTGCTTCTTTTTAAAGATAATAATTGATTTTGTTATGTAACCTCTTATTTCTAAACGATACAATCGGCCATTTCCCTAATTGAATCATAATGTTATATATTTATTCGGTAATTAGCGCCTGTTTAGTATAGAGTAGTTGTCTATAATTTACAATAATATTGTTGCAATATTTATCCTTTGTATAATGTGATAATTGTGTACCTACAGATTATAATTGAAACCTCTCAATTGTATATAGACTATATACTGTAAAATGAGAAGGATGTCGAGGTGTTACAAAAATGCTTGTCGAGTGTTCAAAGTATATGTAATGTGTTAAAACCGTACGGGTCTCTATTATAAAGTATTGTGACCAGTAGCTGTTCTTACTACCATAAACCCTTCTGAGTTGTTGCAAGTATTACACTAGTGACGAAAGTATACAACTGAAAATCCCGTAAACCTTACATAACCTAAAATGATACTACATTCCATTTCTTCTCTCGTTTTGACTTATATTTTGAAATTTATTTATAAAAGAAAACTATCCAAAATACATCTTAATATTTTTCTTTTTAATTTTTGACTTGTTTGGTCTAAAAAATAAGTTTCAAATAAGAAATCGGCCAAAAGTGATAGAAGAATGGCATGCAATCCTTTAATTGTATATATATATATATATATATATAATAGTTGTACTATATATATTTTTTTTTGTATTCTTTTCTTCCATAATCAAAATTTTGTTAAAAAATTGAAATCGACGATGTACACTGGTGAATTTTTTTTCCGTTTCAGAAGTGTTTGTTTATTCTAAACTTTCAACGTCAAAACACATAGAATGACTAAAAAATAGCATATTTAAACAAATAAAGTATATTAATTTCGCTCACGAGGTTACTGCCATGTGGAACTTGGACTCTAAAATCATAGTACCGGTAGTGGTGTCAGTGAATGGACTAATAGCGAAGAGCCTTGACCGACCTTGAAAGGCTCTCGCTTGGTATCTGGGTGAAGGGTCGGATGCAGAAGGCAGCCCTGCTGGAAACGGCCCGTATCATGAGGAGATTCCTGTCTCTGGAGCCTTAACCACCGATAGCTTGGACCCTAGGCCCTGTTGCCGGCGGACATCGATATTTTACATTTTTTTATATATGTTATTTTTTGTATATAGTATGTATATAAAAAAAAATGTAAATTTATTTGTTTCAAATTTAGTAACAATCTTAATTCCCACATGAAAGAGATACAAATTTGCGGTATTAGAAACTAAATTATTGTTTGTGCTTCTACTAGCTCCATATTCAATCAAAACTACGTATTACCATGGAAAAAGGAATGTTCTTCTATGGTATTTATTACCCCTAAAATCACAAGACCGCAAGTACAAATGCAATCGGAAAGTAATATGATTTACAACAATTTAGTTCATGTCCGTGTGCAAACTCGAGGATTTTTCTCAGAGAACATCTTCCCAGTACTGCCGTAAACACGAGAAAGCTTTTAAAAGGAAAACCAATGTACATTTTGAACTTCAAATGCACGACACGCGTGTTGCAGACAGCTGGATATTGTATTTTCCATTTCTAGATCGATTGTTCGAGTAGATAAAACTGATGCTGTTAGCTTGAGACTGCTTGAGAGTTAGTACTTGTCTTATATTGACGCAACTTACATTTACAGTGTCGAAAAAAGGCACTTAATTAAATGGATTTGTATAAAAAATAGTATGTTGCATGTGGTAGAGTCATATTGGAATAATTATCCTGATCAAAGCCTTTAGGGCCCGCTCATTCGGTGTAATACCACACTCTCACAGAATACCGGCGTCATATAATTAGTTTTAAGCAGAGGCGTAGTTAAGGTGGGGCAAGTAGGGCACTAGCTTTATATTCACAATTACGTTCCACTAGAGAAAATTCTTTAAAGGTCATGCTTATAAGTCAAAATTTAAATCTAGTTCCTATTGTATGTATACCGCTTCGCAACGTAATATCGCTGTTTAAAGGAGAAGAAGCGGGAAGAAAGTCTCCAGCAACCCGTCTAGTAATTTTCAAAAAAATATAATAAACTATTTCATACTGTTATGTTTACTTCGTAATTTCATATCTAACAATCACGGTCGCTGTTCCCGAGCTTCGCGAATAAGCGAGAGGGATGTGGTGATAATTTACGAGGGGGCCCAACTATGATGCGTGCCCAAGGCGCGATTTTCTATTACTACACCCCTGGTTTTGAAGTAATCGTATTTCGTACGGTGAGAGTTACGGCGGCCTACTTTCCCTTTCTCCTGTTTTATCCCCCCTATCCCACCCCTCTATCTTATCCCTTCTATCCTATCCCATCTTGTCACCCTTTTTTCCCAGGTTTAATCGTTATCATGGGCACCTCGTCGCTCGGGGATAGCAGTAGGATAGTGTTGGACTCCCGATAACAAGGTCGGACCTACCAACTAACCACCCCTATGTTCCATCTCATCGCCCTATGTCAGAACCTCGGGAACCAGAGACGTATTTGATGGTCCTGACGGCGCTGGCTCAAAGACCTCCTCCTATCTATTCTCCGTGCAGGAACGGAAAAAGAATACTAATTCCTGCGGCCGGGCGGCCTGTCGTAAGAGGCGACAAAACAACCCACAGCCCGGTGGTAGTCAATTTGCCCGACTGGATAGCTACTACCCCTGGTCTAGGGTATGCCGTAACATAACATAACAACCTTTAGTTGTGTTCCGGCATCAGTGGCCAGATACCAGTTTCTCCTTCAAGGCCGGCAGCACATTGGCAGCACCTCTGGTATTGCTAATGTCCACAGGCGACGGTAACCACTTTCCATCACAGTTAGGCCGTCTGTCTGTCTGTGTTGCCATCAGCAATAAAAAAATATCTATAACATATCTCATCGTCCCTCTCCCATTCTAAACGCTGAATCTACGTTGGCATCAGTCCTAGTGTTGCAAAGTATATAGACGACGATAATCACTTTCCATAAGGTAGGCCATTTGTTTGCTTGCCGCCTTCAAATAATAAAAAAATGTTCCTATAATAGGCTAATTACTGATGTTACGTCACGTCCATGGATAATTCATTGCCACACAAGTAGCAAGATTAAAACTGAGTAGTCCACGTACGCGCCAAAAGCTGTCATTACAGAAAACAGACAAAACCTTTGACGATGCGTCTACGAACATGTTAGAGTTTTACATATTTCCACGTAGCAGTTAAGATTTCTGTATATATAGTCTTAAGTTTACTGTTAAATTAATTAAGCAATAAATATATCTAGAGTACAACACTCATCGTCTTATTTTGTACCTCTCTCACGAGCGTTTGTGCCTAGCTCCCACGGCGATTGAGCCATGGGCTATCGCCTAGTGGTGTATCACCACATCTAATGGGGTAACCATTATAGACGTACCACTCACTTAAGACAACCCCCACAACTGACTAAATATGTAATACCTTTGAAGTCTCTGTGAGCTAATAAATTTACTATGAAATTTTAACTTACTATGATAATTAGAAGACATCTGTTCGTACTATTGACCTTTATAACAGATATCTTAAAAAAACAGGTGTTTTTCTTTTCACATTTCATGTGTTCAAATCCTTTTTAAGCAGGTAATTTATGAACAAATACATAAGAATGCGATTCTATTTACTTATTTTTGAAAATAAAGCAATATTTCTATTCGGTAAAGTCTTCTATCATCAATATTTAGGATAATTTCCCTCCAACCACGGTCTTTTATAAATTAGGGTAAACTTTACCATTGTTGTTATGATGGGCACCCAGTCAAATTATTCCAGATATTATTATTAAAATCTTAATATTTTCTATTTTGTAGCTATACAATATTATTATTATCATCATTGTATGGCTACAAAAAAAAAAGTTTTCTTAATGTTTAAAAGAAATATGGTACCAATCATTGTACCGGGGTGTCAACAGTAGTTTACCCTATGTACATGTGCGTCTGTTCTTAGTCGAAAGCCGTCTCCTAAAGAATCAGAAACAAACGTACTTATTTGATTAGGACAGACCTTGCCTCTTTGTGTGCAGGCAGTGTAAGTAATCAAATCAATAAAATCCCTAGTAAGTTAGAAACTTGTAAAATATGATTTGCGATACGAATAATAATTGGGGAAAAACTGGAATAAAATTTATAGCATCGGAAACAAGGTTCGAAATCGTATAAAGATTTTTTTGCACCTACGATCCGGCTGATTTCATTTTACGGAACTTACTTTTAAGGCCCAATGAGTTACTGCTAAAATTGAGAAACCCTTTAAGATTTTTTTTGGTCTATTATTTTTTCTTTTTAAACGGTATTGCCCACTTTGTATGTGTATACAATCAGTATCAAGTATGTCGTGAACAATAAAATATTGTAATAATCATCATCATGCGATACTCAACAGGTGAAGGAAAGTTATCACAGCGCTAACTCAGCTATGGACAAACTATAGATTTGTCACTCACACGTAACAACAACGAAGTTCTTGTTTCCACAAAAACTTCGTTCTCACCTGTTTAGTGAACTTGTGACTTTTGAGAGGAAGCTCAAAAGTCACAATTTCACTGAACAGTTGAGGTTTTTCCGCCTAAAACAGTGCTTGATTAAAATTAGTTGTAGGGTATTACACGTACACAATAAATAATCTTTCAGTTAATTGATAGACATACAGTTATTCAGCTTCGTTGAATATGGATACAACATTTATGTAAAAAAACTTTCAGAAAAATATCACCCTTCATATGATGATGATGATGAAATTCCTCTAGTAGTTGGCAAAAGCAGAAGCTTCGTGATCCTAGGCATAATGTGGGCTAAAAGTTGAGGTAAAATGATTTTCACTTAATCACGGCGCATCGTTTATATGGCTTTGTTTATTAATAAATCGATATTAAATCTTTATTCATAGCATTGTCTTATTCAAATCCACAACCAGTTGATGTATCAAATGCCTTTTAATCGTGCCTCATAGACTCATAGAATGATTAATCAATATTGTCAACCAACCGAACTTCAATAATTGATTTCGGCTGTATCCTAAATGTAAATGTACTGGCGTATTGAATGTGTTTGCTGACATCCTTGGAGCCCTCAATTGGTTTCCCTTGAGATTAGAGATTTGATGGGGTCGGCCTGATAGTGGACCAAATTAAATATTTAGAACTAGAGCAGCACTGGTGATTAAATTGCTTTAGATTCCGTGTTCCATTCTTACCCACCTCCCATCGGGATAGAAAGGTATAAGTGAAAATGGTTCACATAATCTAATTTATTAATACCTATTTCATATCATAAGATTAGTTGATTCTCTCTAAAAAGTTTAGGATAAAGGTAAAAATTCAGTTAGGTTTTGAGGTGGCCACGATATATAATCAGTGTACATAGTCTTTGGAGAATTAGTAATTAGTTTTACCACAATATGTTCTGTAGTTTTTGGCTTTGCTCGCGTCTATTAATATAAACGCGAGCAAAGCCAAAAACTACAACTACTACTACGGTTCCCGTAAGATAATTCCCACGGGTACCGTACCGGTTTATCCGGGATAAAAAGTAGCCTATACTATGTGCTATTCCAGACTATACTATAATCTGTGCCAACTTTCATCCACATCCGTTCAACCGTTCTGGCGTGGTTGAGCAACAAGCATCCATCCAAACTTTCGCATTTATAAGTATAGATTTTGATCAAATATTGCAATTAGCTATAAAACATTAGAAATCTATTTATCTATCTATACATATATATGCTGTGTATATTCTTTTTTATTCGCCGGGCTTCTCTATCGTGGGTTAAGACAGAGGTTTAATGCTATGTATATTACACCTGACATGAAATAAGGTTATTACCATAAATGCCCTCAATGAGTTGTAATTGAATAAATGAACTCTACTCATGCAGCTGCTGCTTATTTCTGTGTTCCGGCGAATAAAACCTAAATTAGACAAACAGTATTATAAATTAACGGACAACTGCCCATATCACATGAAGAATGAATTCATGAGGTCAAGTTAAGGACTAACTTATTAGCTTCAGTTTTGTGTACATCTTTTTTGGCTCAAACAGATAATAGAGGTCCAAAGAGGTAAGCTGGGCATCGGTTGAAGACGGTGTGACATGTATCAAAATATAGTGGTACTTTATGCTATATCTTACATCCACCAGTACGTCTAAAACCTTATACGACGGTGGTCATGTATTTGAGAAACCTATTGTAATTTTTATATAAATTTGTACATCTATGTAATAGAAAATTATAGGTAAAAAATAGAGTTAACTCCAATTTGTCAAAGTGCTTAAAGGGTCGAAATTGTTCCTATAAAGGGCTACGGAATCGGGAAACAGTTCGGACTGATAGGTCCATTTGCACATCGTGTTAATAACGCTGTCCTTGAGTATCTCACATGTGGAGATGCTTTCTGTCCGCTCCTAAAGATTATAATATTACACGTACAAATAAATAATCTGCCAGTAAGTTGATAGAAATACAGTCTTTCAGCTTTGTTTAATTAATGGATACAAGAATTGAGTGAAATAAGGCTAAGGCTACCAATGAACATAGAACTACTTTGTTGTGGTAAAAATATGGATTTATTTATGGAATAATAACAGATAATAATAAGTAATAAGCTAACACTCAAGCTCCAGGAGTGGAAGTGATAAATGGCCTAACATCGGAAGTAGCTTCGGTGGACCTGCAGCCCACCTCTCGACACCCCTCAGCCATGCATACCCATGTGGCCCCTCGCCAATCTTGTACGGCATTTTAGGGGCATTTGCAGGGAGTGGCGGGTCATCGTCTGCCCATTTATTCATGTTCCCCGAACATTGCGAGGGACAGACGCCATTATCCCCATAGTCTCAGTTGCTTAGTTCCATTAGCAATTTATCCCAATAACCCGGTACCTATGGTTCTCATTTCCTAAAATAGTCCTACACTGACCGGGGCTTGTCCTTGGGTGCATTTTTATATGATGTAGATAAGTATGATCGCCGGTCAGTGTCACGCCACATTTACATAAAATTTGTCAAGGTGCTTCTACGACTACGTGTTGGCCTTCCCGTGGCCCCACGCAAGTCCTCCAAAAGACCGGGCCTTTTTTATGGCCCGTGCTCTTCCAGTACATACAATAATAAAACCTTAAAGTAGGTATCCTAACAATAAACTGTATATAATTTATTTATTTATAGAGTCTAGTTTATAATAAAGGTACTTGTTAGCTTACTACTAGATTTAGGCATCCTAGTGCACTTCATTAAGCACGATCTTCGAGCTCGTTGCATTTAATTTTAAATATTTGACTTTTCTAGGTCGTCGCTCGGCTTAGAGGTTTCTTTAAATACTTAACGAGTGTAAACCGTTCGATAAATAGGGCTACCGTATGAAGTTAATTAAACTACTTTCATCATTATCATCATCCTAGAGATAAATACCGGGTATGTTCGGAGCGCTTTCAATTTTTTCTTTTCTATATCGCGCGGTCTTCGACATCCCTTATTGGTGCCACCTACGCATCTACTATTCCGTATATTCTTTGTACGTGTCGGGAATCGTTTGCGACCTCAATTATTGCACAGCCATCTATGGCTTGTAAGTGTTTCAGTACATTCTGTTGATAAATTTATTTTTTAATTACCCACGTAGAATTTAATACAGTACAGTATAATTTATTCACATTTTCACACCTTTGATATTATTATTATATACAATACGTGTATTATACTTCATACTTGCATGACGTATCGTAAATATGACCATATTAAAACGTCCAATATAGCCAGTTTACAATCTCCTCGGGGATATACTCAGTGGTATAGTGGTATAGCTAGTAGGTATATACATTTTCGAGCTCGGTCTTGCATTCCACAACGTATGCTCGGGATTTTATTGACTCATTGGACCTTAAACTAAGGTCTGGTTTCATTATATTAAGAGTATATTGAGTAATTAAGTAAATAGCGAATGAACTTATTTATTCATAAGTAATCAAATAGCACGGGCATATCATCTTCATATAAAAATAGTTAATAAAACTTTTGTTATTTTTTTATTAGACTATTCTTGTAACAATTAGAATAAGTGCAGAGATATGCTGCGAGGAAACATAAACACCGCCATTACGATTACTATTAGTATTACCATTAGCAGAAACGGCATTAGCCGAAGTGATTGGCGTTATTATTGAAAAACTACCAAATATTATAAACATCTATTTGAGTTTTCGCTTATTTTTACTAAGATAAGAGTGGCGTGCCTCGGGCACGCTTTTTAAATTACCAGAATACCGAAATAAGGAAAACCTACGATTAAGACGATAGTGTCCGGTGATTTTGTCGAGATAGTAGGTAGTAGGAGAATTGGGCCCCATGTGTGTACCGATCGTTCTTCTTGTATATGGTGGCCATCTTATACTAGACCATCATTAGGGTGGGTAAGTTTTGTGTCTAAAGTTTTAAAAATCATGCGTGTCATAAAACGAATGATAAAGTGAATTTTATAATGTCAACCCAAATTTTATGATGTCTTTAAACCGATATAAGACGGATTATTTCAGTATTTCAATTTAGATGAATCAACCAAAATGATCCATATTAACACAAACTAGAATCATTCAATGTCGTTCAATACCGTCGTGGCCTTGCAGTTCTGTGCATTTCAATCAAATGGATTGAATTTGGTTGATCCGTCTAATATCAGTATTATATACTCCACAGTGACTGACATACTTGCACACGAGTTCCTTAGGTTCCCCTCGTTGAAACAGCTATTGAAAAATAATAATAAGGGTTCTTTGGCCCTGTGTTAAAGGGCAGGTGTGCCAACAGCTGTTCCTTATATTGTAACGGACAGGCATGTGTCTACCATGTCTTTGTTCTACAGCTGATCGAGAATTAAAATCACTTTTTATTTCTTAACTATACTAATATATGTCTAAGAGTATAGATATTAAAATAATATGTAAGGTAAACTAGACCTTAATATTTTGAAAACATTAAGAAGTTAATAATTATTTTTATTTTGTAGCCATTTGATGATAATTTAATTTGACGGCCTCTGTGGTTTAGCGGGCTAAGCTTTTGCCGGCTTACCTCACTGCAACACAGAGGCTCCGGGTTTGATTCCTGGTATAGTAAATTTCGGAAAGATATTTTCTCGGTTACTACGGTTTGGGTGTCTGGGATCGGCCGCAGAGTAGTCCGTTGTATATTACCCATAACACAAGCGTAACTTGCTTAATTTGAGGATATACAATATGTGTCTGTCTGCCAGAAAAACAAAATATTGTATGGTCTCAAAATATATTTTATTTTTTTAATATTAAATTGATTAGTTGCCAATCATTGGGTGGGACAGTAAAAAAAGTATAGTTTACCCTATAAGAAAACAATGAAAATTAAATAGCGCAATATTATATTAAAAGTAGAATAACCAAAACATGTAACTAGAATTAAAATTAAGCAAGACTGCAAGACATTAAAATATTGAAAATAAAAACACAAAGAAATAAAGAGTCAAATAAATATTAAAAAGAAAAAAGTAATAAATAAGGTTCCAAAGCATTCTCATAATACCGGAAAGTCGCAGGAAGAAACCAAAAAAACATAGTTGAGTCAAATAGAAATAAATTCGGCATAATTCTATTCTGTCCTGCTACTAAATGTAGAAAAAACAAACTTAGTAAAGACTCGTCGCAGTATACCATGGAAAAGGATAAGAGTTCTTCCATGGTCATACCTAATTTCATATCTCAGATATTCAAAACAAACATAGAAGTAATAAAAATACCTATCAGTACATTTCCCCCCATAATTATAACTGTTAATACCTATAAAGTCACTGAGAATGTTGGTACAAAGTATTAGACCAGTTTTACTAAGACGTTCTTAAAGCAATTTAAGTCGTATTAAGAGCTGTCGCGGATACATGTATAATACTTATTTAAAAATTGTTTCGTATCAATTAAAATATTTAAGTGCAGTAACTATTTTTCTAGCAATACAATATGATAATGTAATAAAATACTTTACTATGATTATTATGTTTTGTACTTAATGTAAATTAAGTACACCAACTTTCTTTCAATACAATTATACAATTCATAATAAAATATTTTATAATATCAATGTATCAATGTAGAGGACATACACGATAGCATGAAAATATTTTAGAAACTTTTAAATACAATGTAATATTTCAGGTATGGAAGAGCGGAATCTTCTGATACAAGTAAATTTTGCTTAAAAGAAGATTCCAGCAACGGTCTACAAATTGTGCATGTGTTTCTTAAGAAATAAATATTTTCATTTTCATTTTTCATTTTCAATATTAAAACAGTTTAATTTTATATATTATTTTCATAAAATTAGTATTGGATGAGACGATTTAAATTTATTAAAAATATATAAGAATGTGTATTTAAAGAATTTATTCGAAACCATTAACATAGTGTACAGAAACAATTTGGTGTCGCAAACAACCGCTGTAGTATAATACTGTGTTGCAGTTGTTAGCGCCCACTTCCAGACAACTCGTTTGTTATACATTATAAAAAGAAAATTATATTAAAGTTTATAAATTTGGAAATGTTTTTCGTGATAATATTTTAAATGTATAGATGTGTGAATGGCTGTGTATATGTATATATGTGTATATGTATGTGGTGTGTATGGTGTGATGTGTGTACAAGTGAACGAGTGAGTGTGTGTGTCTTAGTAGAGTAGTGTAGTCTACTAAGACACACACCACTCAGTTTAGTGTAGTGTAGACGAGTTAGTAAATTCTCGGTGTCGTCATAAGGGAGTTCTATTAGCCAGTTGAATAACTTTAATTTACATTCGCGATGAGTAAGAGAGTATATATTTAGTAACTTATTAACTCGAATATTAACTCAATAAAGACAATTTTAACATTTAGCTGAGTATTCTAAAAAAACAGTGTAATCGAAAATATTTCAACTCTCAAAAATAATCGACGTTATAATATTTTTATAAAACTTCCTGTGTACTCGATTAGAGGAGTGGAACACACTCTTTACAACTTTGGAAGTGAATATCTTACCACCTATTGGTTGAAATAAAAGTCACTCAGAAACATTGTTTTGATTTTAAGGGCTGCCTAACTACACATGCTTAGGTGCATTTAAGTCTTTTTTCATCTCCCGGTTACATATATAAAGTGCCACTTCTAATTTTCTTTCGCAAATTCGCTACTCTTTACGACAAAAAAGGTTTCATGCTACTTTAGTTTGAATTCGAATAATTGAAATATAGATATTATATGTCATAGGAAAAAATTCAGAAAACATTTATTTTAATTCATTATTTATTCCCTCTCCAAGACTACACCATCGTATAGTTATACATGTAAGACAGATTCCTTCCCAATTTCATGTACTAATATTATCTAAGTAAAATGTTTATATGACATAGACAGACAGACACAAAAAGTTTTTTTAAAGACCGGAAACGAAATGATTCCCTGAATTCAAATTAAACACATTTAAACGCATTGCAAATTTCTTGTAATAATATATTACAGACAAAATACATTGTAATTTGGATAAAAATTATTAACTAGCGGTCTCGGTATGGGTTGTCCTGCCCTGTAAAAATAAAAATCTAGGACCCGATTCTAGTGCCTCCTACCGGTTCCAATTGTGAATCTAAACCATCCACAATACTAATATCATCAAAATCTGTAAAGTCGTTCTCAAGTTATGCGCGTACATACATTTCTACGATTCATTTTTATATATAAGATAGTAGATCTATATTGATTAAGGTTCATATACTATTAATCAAAGGGTGGGACTTAAAGTACGGCGCCATCTATTTCATGCTTATGTAACTTAGTTGACAGCAGAAGTCATACTTACCGACATCTCGGTAAAAAAAGACACGATTTTTTTATTATAAATTAAAATGAAACCTGTAAACCAATACATCCTATGTCCTAAGTTGGAACAAATTCAGCAAAATGAAATAAAAATCATCATAATCGGTTAAGTAGTTTCGGAGTTCATCACGGTCAAACACTGTTATAGGAAATTTATATATATATATATGTATATAGCTATATTTTGCTTAAGCTTAATCCTTAAGCTTTCATGTAAGTAAAATAAAGCTACGCGAAGCCACGGGCAATAGCTAGTATATGTATAACCCTTTCTTGTAAAACTAACTAACTGATGGTGAAAACCGCTTAAAAATTCTTTACTTAATATAGGAGGAGTTATCGAATATACAGACAGACGCGGAAAACGACTTTATTTAATACTATGTAATGAAAAAGATGATTAATAATAAGACAAAATCATAATTATGCCAAATAAAGTGAAGTCGCTGCTATAATATTATATATTTGAACTGAAATGCCAATTGATGACTAAGCAGGTGTGAATTTTAATTAAGGTGATCGAGTTATACTTGTTTCTGTGGCTGGAAATAAAGAATTACTCAGAAGGTAAGATAAAGCATCGACTGGGCCTTCTCATATAGACTGGTTGGTTTAACACGATCAAGGCAAAGATTGCTACTTTAATTAAAGTATATTATTTTGTAAAGTTATTCGTTCGTTTTCGTTTAGGACACGAGCTATTTTGGCGAAATGGTACTTTTTTATTTTTGTGTTGCTCACCCGTTCATACGTCTGTCTTCATATTTTTTCTAGATACTACTAGATCAACATGGTACTAGTAAATGAAAAGCTAGTTCGCTTCTTTTTCTTCCATCGCTGTATTAAGTCAGGATTTCTGGACAATAACGCAGCCAACTTAGCTTTTTGGCCCTCTGAAAACCATTGATCAGATTTCAACAAATATTTCGATAGCAAAATAGTACCTGTTAAATTTTTAATACTTCATAATCTTATAAAGCTGAAGAGTTTGTTTGATTGAACGCGCTAATCTCAGGAACTACTAGTCCGATTTGAAAAATTCTTTCAGTGTTAGAAAGCCCATTTATCAAGGAAGGCTATAGGCTATATATCATCACACTAAGACCAATAGCAGCGGAGCACCAATGCAGAATGTTTCAAAATCCGGGGGTTTTGAAACAAATTCCACGCGGACGACGTCGCAGGCACGGCTAGTAATAATATATAAAGCTGAAGAGTTTGTTTGTTTGATTGATTGAACGCGCTAATCTCAGGAACTATTGGTCTGATTTGAAAAATTCTTTCAGTGTTAGATAGCCCATTTATCGAGGAAGACTATAGGCTATATATTGTTACGAGTGCGGGACTCGAATTAAAATGCCGTTGGAATTACTATAAAATTTATTAGAACTGTACAAGCACGTATAAAACAGGTACAAATATAACTGAATACAACCAGTACAAACTGCACGATTAAATAACATGCGAAGTCCGCCACTATATCGCTTATCGAATGTACGTCTTACTCGTATCGTAATTTTCGCTTGACAGCCCCAGTCTTCCGTTCGGGCATTGTTTTATACTGCACGGTGCAATATGTCTACCTCATCGCGTGCACCCGATTTCCCGGAATCACACCTGGCCGCTGCCTACCAGAACAGATTACAATACACAATAGGCAACATTTCTAATTACAAATATTAAATACAAAGAAAACAAAAGAAGTGCAAATGCGGGCGGTAATAAAACTCGGGGTTTATGACCACAGGTGTTCATTCGCATTCGTTGTTTTGCTTCGTGGAATTTTGGCTAAGTCGTAACAATATCATCACGCTTAAACCAATAGGAGCGGAGCACCAATGAAGAATGTTTCAAAATCGGGGGTTTTGAAAACAAATTCCACGCGGACGACGTCGCGGGGATACCTAATGTAATCTATATAATTAAAAATGAATAGTAGACATGTATGTACGCGCATAACTTGAGAACGATTTTACCGGTTCTGATGAATCTTTTTGTGTGTATTTGAGCGGGTACCCGGATGACTTAAATTCACAATTGGAACCGGTAGGTGTCCTAGATTATTATTTTTTCAGGTTAGGACAACGTCTGTCAACGCATGTCAAAATAAAAGTGTGGATAGCTTGAATATTATGTGTATTATAAATTCACAACAATATATTCTTTTTTTATTAACCCGTTACGAAATGACTGTCCAGAATTGAGAGAACAATCCAGATTAATAATCAACATGCCAGTAATCATTTTGAAAACACAAGTGGCAACTTATCAATATTAATAAAATGTAGTGCCTGTCTGTATTGGTATTCGTATAATTAATTCATTATCACGTGCCAACTGCCGCATATTTCGTAACGAATGATTAATAAATAACATAATGTAAGTATATTATATCTTACATTATGGCTTTATAAGTTACTAGAGCTTCACTCGCGATAAGTTTGAATATGTGTTCTGTAGAAATAATGCCGTCTGTTCATTTACTGCCAAAAGCAGGTAAATGAATAGACTGCCCAGCTGATGGAAAGTAATCACCGTCGCTTATGAATATTTGCAACGCCAGGACCGTGGCTAAAGCGTTGCCAGTCTCAGAAATTTTATTTCGCCTTTTTTCTAACCACACTTCGTAACGCAGAGGGAAAACCTTGGCGGGAAGTTTCTTCTAAGTCGTTATTATGTTTGTTTTTGTTATATTAAGTGGTAAACAAGTACACACGAAAAAAGTACATACAAACAGACATCTAAATTATTTTATTATTAAAACCCTAAGATTATTATCATAAAAAGTTTATGGAATTTTTGGCGGTAAGTTGAAGGATGATGTTCTGTTGTGCAATTTAAAAAAATATATAATTACTAGCTTATACCCGCCCGCTTCGCGTGCCGTAAAATCCGTTCTTAGCTAACCTCTACTTGGCGAAAGGAAGGTCTATGCTAAATTTCAAGTCTGTAGGTATTATAGTTCCTGAGATATCGTGATGAGTCACTATATACCTGGATTTCCATTATATAATATACTAGCTGACCCGGCGAACTTCGTAGCGCCATATTTTCTGAATTCCTAAAAGACTTTGATTCATGACACAAAAACAAATTCACCAAAATCGGTCCAAGTGATTAGGAGGATTCTAGAACCCGATCTCAGTGCCACCTACCGGTTCCAATTGTGAATCTAAACCATCCGGGAACCCACTCAAACACACAAAACAAATTTCATAAAAATCGGTTAAGTCGTTCTCAAGTTATGCGCGTACATACATATCTACGATTCATTTTTATATAATATAATAGATAAAAAAATTTTTTATAATAGATTGCCTTTAAGTGTGTAATGTAATAAATCTTTGTTTCTGTTGGAATATTGACTATTAATCAAATATGACTTCGATCTGCCACAGGAACCCAATCGGTGTCAATCAGATCTACAATTTGGTTGAGGCTAAAATGGATGAGGTTATTATGGTCCCGTTTTATCCTAGTGTCTATTTATTTACACGTTACTGGAAACGTATATACATCAAAACTTATCACGGAGTTTTTGGCGGGAACTGAAAGGAGAAGTTGTGCTGTGCAGTTTTATTTTCTAAAAATGTGTAAAATTACTCTAAAATGTACAATAGTTGTAGGATATTGATAGTTTTTGAGTAGTGATTATGTGTTTTGTGAGAAATGTGAACTGTATAGTCGAATGTGGCCTTTTGAGTTGTCACAAGAACTCCGTTGAATGGCACCAGCTGATAACCATTCAGCTGTGCTACACATAGGCTTAAGAAAATGAAGAAACTACATTATAATCTAAGTTTTGGCTTAAAGGCCTAGCTGCCAAGCCATAAACCTAAATAAAATTAAAAATTAAAAACTTATCACACGTGTATGACGTGAAAGGAAAATAGAACATTTCGTTCAAAAACAACCCTTTTCCTTGTTTTGCCGTTTGACAGTTCTTCGTAGAAACAGATCCTTACAAGCTACATTTTGATTTGGTATAATAATGCAGAATTCGTTTATTTTTTTTTAAATCAGCCGATTCGATTCCTGACAAGGTAATATATTTTAAAAAATCCAATGATACCCCTTTATTTATCGTCAAAATGGTCCTCGAGACTTCATTTTTTCGCTATTGGCCCTATTAAAGGCTAACTTGAAGAATTAATTCTGTATATATAGTAAAGAAGAAGAAAGGCACAAGCAAACATACAAATCTGAGGTATATTTTGTTAACCTTCCTGACGATTTGAAAGCTATTGAAATAGAAGATATTGTAAAGTTTTTGAAATAATTATTTTTTCATATGAAAGTAGGTTTGTTTTAAAGAATTATTTACCAGTAAGTCGGCAAGTTACTCCTAGATCTCGTACAAGTTATTTGCTTGCACGAGTTAAGAAATCGAAAGTTTAATTAGAAATTGATTACTTGTTTTATTTGTAAATTTGTGTGATGAAACCCTCGGGGTATAGAAATGATGAATTGACTAGAAATCTCATGAGAAATTATTTTGTGGCTTCTTGATTAGTTTGTTTGTTATTCTTTGTTGTCATTAGAAATTTTACCTTCATATTATAACTAGGATTCGCCTGCGACTTGGTCCACGTTGGACGGAATAAGCTAATTTATACGTGTCCTAACAACTTGAATCCACTCTCAGAAAAAACCCCGCAGTATTCCCGTGATATAAAGTATTACAGATTTCACGACAGAGAATTTGCTATCGATCAACGAAAATATTACATCGGAATTCGATTTTTTTCAACCACTTTAAACAGCTTCCAAGAAATTTCCCGTAGGATTCCCGGAATATAAAGTGCCGCAGATTTTAATTCCGGGATTTGTTATCGATCAGCGAAAACCGCATCGAAATCGCCCCAGTAGTTTTGAATCCTGAACTAACACACAAACATATAAAGTCTAAAAATACAAAAGACTATACTTTTACAATTTTATAAGATTCTGGATAAGATAATCATAATCATCATGGATTTATGGATAAGAATGGAAGACAAAAATTGTGTGTCAGCTCCGACGCAAGTCTGGAGTTTACTCCTTAAGTACGTTTGTCTTTGAATATGTAATACTGCGGTCGAACCGGCTACAAGACTTTCTAATTTCAAAACACCACATCTTACACTGATGGATATTATTTTAGATCTTATTTCATTGCATTAAATTTCGAAATTGTATAAAAACAACTAACGCTTGTATTATTTCACTCCTCATAATATTTCCATACCGGGGCCTTATATGTAAATGGATTCTTAAGGAGTATACTTCAAAAAATCTTAGGAATTACAAAACGGAACTGTGAAAATGAAATTTCTAAACCATATACATATGACAATATACATGACTTCACGAATCATTCAGTTTTTAATTCCTTTTTGTGTGTACAACGAAACATTTATTTTAGTCAAACGACTGAAAAAATATTAGTAGGCTGCTAACATTAATATGTCACCAGTCTCGCGAAGACTTATCTTGCTAAGAAACGGGCTCAGCTGGTATAAAATAAAGAACCGTTGACAATGTTTAATTTGAATCTTGATTAATATAACTTGCTTTGGCATCCAGACAGACGAGTCTCTGTTGTCACCATAAACTTGTTGCTTTTTTATACAAATACATATATGTAGATATTAGCACTTCTTTTTTTACATTTTTTTTACACCCGACAGATGTTTTTGTCTATACAAAGGTTTACTACTTTTGTCAAACCCAAGTTCGGCAAAATAAGGGTTATGCTATATTACAGTAAGAGATGATTGCATAAAGGTTGGCCCTTATTCAATCCTCATATCCGTCCGTCCATCCATCTGTCCGTCTGTCTAATGTATATCATGACTGCTTTTATCGAAAACGAATCGGTTTATATGGAGGGAATTTGGCAGAAATGTGTATTTATTTTATACGCCATTGTCCAATAGGGTAATTTAATGGATCTTGCTAGTCGTCCGTTAAAACTAAGTTTCTAATAATTGTCCATGATCTTGACTGATACGGTCAAGTGCGTGAGTATTACTAGACACTTTGTAGTTTAATTACGAAAAATCTAAAAATGAGGGGTGATCAAATGTTTTGAAAATGATAACGTTGTTTCTTCGTGTTTCGTCTCAGTGGTTGAGTGGGGGTAAGCCTTTCGTTAGCGGACATCATTGCTCCACTCCCGTCAAAGGAGAACGCGTCGGCGCCGGAGGGCCACTTTGGACCTTCGGCCGCCGTGAGCATCCTCTGGTGAAAGGGCTCCGTACCCGCAGTATGCCGTCGAGATGGGGGTGCGACGTATTCCGCGCGCTCTCACCTCCCGTGGGACGAGGTACAGACCGCTCGACGCAATGAGAGCATGATGTCGCCGGGGGACAAAAATAGTTCCCCGGCAGTGGATGAGGCCGATGGGCCACCGCCTTCTAGAGTCAGCGGAGAGGCTAGGCCATCTACCCGTGGAATTAAAGGCGAAGGATGGAATACGAAAAAACAGGGTAAGGCTTTATGGTCGAGTTCAATGCAATGCAGAGGCTTCGGGTTCGATTCATGGCATGGTAGATTTAGTAAACGAACTTCCCGTTATTCACTATGGTCTGGGTATCTGGGATCGACCCCATAGTATTCCGTTATATATTACCCATAAAACAAGCGTATTTAGCTTGTGTTTGTCTGCCGATTTATTTTATTAACTTTTTGATATAAGTACCAATATTTCCAATTCAGGTAGAATTGGAAATATTTTCTTTTTGGGCAACGAGTCAAAAACGGTTATTTATAACCAGGAATTATTTAACTAGCACAAATTTCACAAAAAAATTGCATTGAAAAGTCTTTATCGAAAAATCTTAAACACAGTTTAAACTGTTGTTATAACACACACATAGTCTTTGTTTCAAAACACAATACAATTTTAAAAGTTATTTAGGGATGTGCTCCATCAATAAATGTACATAATACATATTAATCTTTAGCACTTGGAGAACGGTATCTCTCCATTAGCGTTATTTCGGGCTCCATTGCTTTGCTGTTTTACTTCATTAAAGATGTACTTACGTAAACTGTATGATGGTGAATGAAAGTAGGGACCTATTTTGGCGAATGAATATTTAATTTCGAATCGATTTGGTACAAATGTGTCTTGAAATGAAATGGTTATAAATAAAATAATAGTATGATTGATGTGTTAGTAGCCTAATTTTCTAAATTAATAGATATTTGAATTTATTTAGTATTTTCTTAATTTTTTGCGACTAGTACACAAAATATAACTCCATTTCAATGGTTCTAAGCGCTGTATTTTATTATGTTTTTCTTCCGATGTTCAGCCAATTTTCAGTAACCGCGATCACGGAAGACACAGATATCAAGCATCTGTGTCTTCCGTGGTCACAGCTACTGAAAAGTAGTCAAAAAGTTGGAATAAAAATAAAATAAAATAATGTGATTAAATCCGTTAAAACGTAGTTTTATTATAGATTATTTTTATTATTGGATAGATCAAACCGTCTATACAATAAGAGATACTTTGTACATATATTTCAAAACATTTTATAATAGGATCTAACAAGCAATACAATAAAGAAAATTTAATCTTAAATAAACCTAGGGATTAAATTAAAACCTACCAAGTGAGTGGCAGTAAACGAACAATGAAGGGATCCATGCAGTCAACAAACACAGAGGTGGCCAAATCCAGTGGTATTTGGCTACAAATCCCAGAAAAAGAATTCAATAAAATATACCCTATATCTTAAAAACCTTCATTTTGATTCTTTAAACAATTTTCGCCTGATAGTTTATTAAAAGGGTCACACACAAATACACTATTTACGATTTTGAAAGCAAATATAGTCCCCCCCCCATATCTATATATTAATACGTGAAGCAAATACGAACCCCTTTTTACGAAAATTACGCGGACGGAGGAGTATGAAATTTCGTACATTTATAGTTTATATAGAGAAGAAGCAACGAATGCTAATATTTTTTAAATTATGCATAAAAAATAAATGAAATCAATAAAAAAAACATTACACACACTACCATATATTGGATACACATATATACTCTTTTGTTTATTGTTCAAGTCAAATTAAAAGTGTAGCCTTGGCGAAATCTGTGATTATAGAAGTATTGTCTTTAACATTTATTATTGTGGTCGAATTTCGAGCACGGGCGTCCACTATTTGATTTAAATATGTAAAAAGGAATATATTGCCAGAATAAAATTAATAATAGTAGTAGGAAACTAAAACTAACTTAAAAAATACAATTAAAAACTAAAAATAAACTAAGTTATAAATAGTAACAAATAATGTACAAATGTAAAAATAGTGTAACAAATCGCTGCTAGATGAGAGCGTGCCCAGCGGCTTGCTGCACTGCCGCCCTGTATGGCGATTCTTATTCCTTAGAGGAAATATTGAGCCAGCCTTCTGATCACGGGCAGCATCGAAGAATTTCTTTTACAACTTTTTTGAAGAAACTCTTTGCCGAGAGACTCCTTGAATTTAAATAAATCAGTAAGGAACATGTTTGTGATTTTTTTGAAATCTAGCCAATGCCTATTATCACTTAAAAAAGGGAAAGTTCTTTCATTCAGTTATATGTATGATGGCCATACACTATTTCATTACATGATTATGTTCCGGCATATAGTGTAGGTACAACTATCTATTAAATTTCATCTATAAAGACTCTGCAGTTTCTGACAAAAAATGCTGTGAAATAAAAAGACGGTCGTACATGACGATGTAATAAGATCTGTTTTTGCCAAAATGAAAACGAAACCCCAAAAAATTTAAATAGGCTTCAAATTTTCAAGTAAAAACGTTTGTGTGGCTATGTGTAACATTATTGTAAAAGAAATATGAGGCCTTGAAACTAATATAAAGATTTACTTTTCATATTGTACTACGGTTTAAGTGAATAATTTACAACAAAGTAAGAGCCTTAAAGTTTTCAACGTATTTGAGCATTGGACTGGCACATAAATCACTCTAGTTTCAAGAATCTACGAAAAGATCTAGCGCACGCCACCAACGATTGTTATTTAAAATAGGTTCAATTCCTTAAGTATTTTAATTGGTTTTAAAATTTACATGTTTCTTGTTTTAACAGTAATTCTACAGTAGAATATTTCATAAAAAATTATGACTAACACCAACAATAGGGCATTTGACAGCCTAAATCAACTGAGACACTTTTTATCACGATAAAAAATGTTAGAGCCTCCTTCATTTCATTCTACGTTGTGACATCACAATTCTAACGAGTCAAATAGCTTATTGAGTACTGTCTAAACGATAATTGAAATTATTCATTTCATGAAATTTTGATAGTCAGCAAGATATTGAAAAGACATGCTCTTTTACTAACATCGTTATAGAATTTATTGTATAATGTTGAAATAGCCAAAAACGTTGTGATACAATTTTTCCTGGTCTATTTATATAACGATGTAAAGAAAATTAAAAATATCTCTCGTATAAACATTTTTGTCAATTTCCTTATTAATTAATATTTGATCAGCCTATGACCCAATTATACTTATAACCTTTTCAAAAACCTTTACATATGTACATATGGGTTTTTTACACGTTTCTTTGTCGTCTGTAGTCGATCTATATAACAAATCTATTATTTCAGTTCAATTATTTGCTTTTTTATGGCTGAAGCATAGTCGTTGTGGAGTCAGTCGGGATCAACCAAAGTAAACTTTAATCATTCAATGTTATTGAATATCGTCGGGTCCTTTCAGTTCTGTGCCTTTCTACCAAACTGTTTCAATTTGGTTGATCCGTCTAATATAATCATACAATCGTCTGTAAATATTTTCAACACCGTTGCTACCGATATGCTACCGGCCTCAAAGGATATCTACCTTTTAGTCCATATCGTACCGTTGTGGTAAAACCTGTTTTATAAAATATTAACTTTTAAGGCCTCAACTTCCTGCTTCCGCCCAAGCTTTATTTCCTCGACCACCCTTGACGCTATAAAGTTCACACACGTCAGTAAATATAGCACCCGCATTTATTACATTTCTCGTCGTCTTTTATAGTTTTAATTGCCCTTCGCGGTTAGCTAAGCGGTTAATATCATGTTTGAAGTATCTTATAAGACATATTAAATCGTTTGATTACTACTTTCAAATAAAAAATGTACAAAATATTCAAAAAGGTTAAGCACCTTGCATGTGGTGTGGTGTTTGAGAATTTGATGATTTCTTAGGGAATCGTAGCCTTTATTGTCAAAAACTATTGCATCTCTGTGGATCATATTCGACAAGATTGTGTAATCTATATATATATATATATATATATATATATATAGCGTTATATAATGATGAAATAAGAATTAGGAGTGGGGAGAGCTATATATGTGTAACTGGCGGTTTGGCGGGAATTTTTTTCTGTGTACATAGGCTACATCAATTAGGGATTCACAACGACCACGCTCACGACCGCGATTTATCCCGTTCCACACGCTTGACGGCGTTACAATCGTAAACCCAAGTGGAACGAATATTCGACCCACCTATTGGGTCGTTGTGAGCGTTGTGTGATCGAAAATGATGACCGCGACCGCGGTCGCCTTGTAGAACGGCTAACTGAGCGTTTTGGGCGTTGTGAGCTACTAATGGAATGCACTGATAGTGTACACAAAAAAAATTATATATGTGTCGTTAGATCGATATTAGGCAGATCGTCTGACGAATTATGATATAAAAAAATAGTTCTTAAGCTTTAAAAATACATTTAATGAAAAGTAGTCATGTTGATAAAATAGTTGTATTGCCGTTGTTGTATTTGCGTCTACTGTTTTGGCCACTTCGTCTCTACAGAACATTTTGTAGTTCGTGGTTCGTTTTTTTCGTAAACCTAATTTTAATTATGTATACCAGTCGCGAAAAAGTAAGTAAGTATAAGATTTGTTTTAAGATTTCCATAGTTGAATCGCAATAACAGAACAAGACAAGTTAGTCTATAAAAATTCTGTCAGTCTTATACATAATACAGTCGACTCTCGATAATTTAAAACTCAAGGGACTAGAGATAAATTTCAAATTGTCAAGAGTTCAAAATAACAAGCATTTACTTAAGGAACTTATGGAAAGACATTTGTTCTTTCTTGGATTCATTTTAATAGCACAAATGAAACATTAACATGACTCATTAACGTTGGAAAGAAGACTGGAATGCGAACTTACTCATGTCTCATTTATGTAAACAATTGAAAGGTCTGGACATGTATGTAAACAAACGACAGGTATGTGCATGATAAACGCTTCAAATTATAGAGAGTAGGAAAGCCCGGACTTCAAATTATCGCATGTTTGCGAGCAAGATAATATTCCTTCAAATTCAAATTACCGAAGGGACCAATTAACATTGATTTTATTCAATTTATCAAGTATTTTTCAAGGGACCGGAATAAATTTTCAAATTATCGAGAGATTCAAATTAACTAGAGTCAAATTATCGAGAGTAGATTGTACATACTTTAGCCACAAATAAAGGGAATTCTTATATGTAGTACAAGAACAAAAAACATTACAATTAAAAGAGTATTCTTTCTCGTAACTTATGCGTTCCACGTCTATACTTCTCTTGAATTTGTTATATTTAAATTAATGATCATTAAGTTGTTAATGTAATTATTAGTACATGCAATAAAAAATAAAATGAATTCCAACTTTAATATAATTAACTAACCGCAACAAAGAGAACAAAGAACTATTTATTCAATTATTTTAGATGTGATAGTTTAGTCCCGCGTCTAATGCTCCGGCCACTACGTTTGTTTTAGCGATGTGCGAAGTGACTAGCGGAGAGCTCGCGTTGCAACTGAGTGCAGTAACTTATGGCATGATTAATAACATCTTAAGCTACACGTTTCAACCAAATCATTTTGTTTAAAAGATGCAGAACTGAAGAGAAATGTTGTCGTATACATTGGATGCCATTGAGACTTAATTTTTATAATTAGCGGCAACATTTTGTTTTTGTCCCTCGTAGCGTCACGTTTAACTGTCGCTCATAACGAAAAAGTCGTGACCGGGCCGTAACGCCCCAGACTTTCAAGCCTAGTTTGTACAAACTGGTTGTTTTCGATTAGTCTCTAAGCTCTCCTCTCACAGCCGGTTCCTGTATATTAATGCCAATTCCCTTGCTACTGGTTAAAGAAATTTATTTCTCATAAAATAATTTTTAAAATTCCCTTAAACTATGAGAAACATTAATAAGTAAAAAACATATTAACGAGATAGAAAGCACAAATACTAAAATTGCTGAGCCGTCTCTAAAATATATACTAAATTTCATGATAATCGCTTCATTTTAAGGCTATGTAGAGAAAAGAAACACAGCAGATTAAGGCACTGTTAGTTTGATATTATTATATTAACTCACACAGAAAACAATAAACATCTATACTACTCGCTGTAGGTGTTTGTTTCAAAAAGGAATTAAAAAACATATATGCACTATTTAGCATGCAACGTAGCCAGTCATCAGTCGTAAAGTAATATTCCTGCTTGTAACAGTTAAAATAACGGTTGTGATTTTTGGCGCTGGTCGGGCTGCGCTTGCGCATGGCGGCGTCCGATTTTATAATTGGTTATTCCGCTTCACAACGAGATTGTTCTGTTAAATCGACCGTTGAACGTCGCACGCTATTTTTAGGTGTACTTAAAAACATTTATAAATATATAATATTGTTACAACTTAGGCTTTGACAAAGACAAATTCCACGTACAATCTGTAAAAGCACATTTTATTACCTGTCGGCATTTGAACTAATTGTAATCCTTTTATGATCGTCTTTTTTTGTTTACTTATTTATTGGCATACGTTTCTAGTATTGGGGAGAACAGCCTATTGTTCTATTGTACTCATTTACAGCCGCTTGCAGGCATCATTAGCCAGGTGTTACGGATTAAGTACAAGCTGATTCTAGGAAATTATATCGGCGATACGATAAGGGCACATTTGCATTTGTGCAGTATAAAACGATGGCCCGATTGAGAGAGGGGATCAGTTGAGCGAGAACCACGATCAAGGCGTGACATCTGTACATTCGGGAATCTAATATTGTGCGCGTTTTATGGAATTACGACCTTCTGCATTACGTTTGGATTTGTTGTGTTTGGTTATATTTGTGCTTGTGTTATACGTGTTTGTATAGTTCTAATAAACCCTATAATGATTCCAACGGCATTTTAATTCGAGTCCCGCAACTCGTAACAATTTCTAGGATTTCCGTACGGCTTTGCTCACATTAAATTCGTATCCCCGTTTCAATGGAACTGTTAAATTTACAGGATAAGTATATGTTAATCCACATTTTCCAAGAATAGTTATAGACTTTTTATAATCCGTGCACGCCCAAGTGCTTAAAGAAAGAACAAACAAATATCTAATCAAATTGATATTAAGGATTTAATATTTATTTCACAAATTCATTTATTTACATTGAATTTATAAACTAGTTCAATAAAGAAAACTTAGTTATATTGTATTCTGCCTATAGTCCCTGTAAGTATCCTACCTATATACATAAATAAAATTGAAGGGTCTGTTTGTAATATGAAAATGGGAAAAAAATTAGGGGGGATAATTCGGACGAGGAGATTAAGAAAATGAAACTTAGAATTTTTGTCTGTTTGGATGTGCCGGCTAATCTTTGAAACGACTGAACCGATTTTGACAGGACTTTCATTGGCTGAGAGCTGATGTTATAAGGAGTATTTAGTCTACAGTTTTCAGAGTTCCGCGAAAAATAATGAAAACGATTTGTTCCGGCTAATCTCTGAAATGGTTGGACCGATCTTGACGGAACTTTCACTGGCAAATAGCTGATATTATAAAGATTAACTTAGGCTACATATTTTTAGGGTTCTTCGCAAAAAAAACTACGCGGACGAACGCGTGGGCGCAGCTACTATATAATAAGTAGAATACCGAGCTTAGATCGTCGAAGCCAATGAGATTCCCTGAAGGCTGACTACGTTACCTTACTGGATCACCGTACTGATCCGTCGTTCGAGGTAGGAAGCAGAAACTTAACCATTTATATAATATTTGATTTTATTTTTTTGCCTGTTCGTATCAACTGATTTATAGATTGGTCTTAATCTAGGCAAATATTTTTAAAATTATAAAAAATATCCGTAAATGATCCAACATAACTAATATAGCTTGTAAAATTAGCAACCTAAAGTGGCAGTGGACTGGCCACATTTGTCGCAGGACCGACGGCTGATTTACTAAGTCTAGACGTGTCTTGTAGAGAAAATACGACTCTGTAAGCGTAGTCTAAGACGTCCTCTGGTCCGGTGACCGACGACTTGCGCCAGGTCGCCAGATGGGGCGAGATAAAAAAATAGAGAACCGGAATAAGTTGTGCACATTCAAGAACACCTATGTATGTATGTGTATAGTGTTTGAATGACAACGATGACAAATATAGCTATCTTTCGGAACCGTCATCATATTCTAGTCGTTAATCATAAACACCAGCTGTTGTTAAACATTTATACCAGAAGATGTATGTAATGTTTAACAAATGAACTGAATTTGATTTCAAACACGTCATGATGAACAATCCGCATATCACAGAAGAATAAACAATTAAACACGCATTAACGTGTGTATCATCCGTACAGAATATCTCGATTTTATTTTCAACAAAAAATCTGGCAATTGCGTGACGTCTACGCAAAACAAAAGGTTCTGTAGAGGTTATTAACCTTTAATGTTTTCGTTGTTTGACTACGGAACCATAAAAGGAGATTTAAGATTCAAAAGTTAGAGTGAGGGAGCATTTTTTTCAATTTTGAAAGCAAACATCTGGCCATTTTTTGATTTAAATTAAAAAGTAATCAATGAATATCGTTATGATTTTTTAAGATCTGACAAATGATTCTCCATACGGCTATATAGCGTAAAGTATACTGTTAGGTTGCTGCTAAAGCCTCCTACCGCCATTGTTAACACGCTATCTAATATGTTTTTTATATTTGTATGTTTAGAAAATGATAAAAATATTTTGATGTCCTATCTTGAATACATTTACAGGTTTGAATAAATTTACAACCCATTGGGGGAAGAGAGGTTTATCCTAATATCCTTAGTTATATTTGACGGCAACCCGTGATTAGTTTTCGCGAACTTACTATATGTAGACAACATATTCGTACTAAGTTTCATCCATAGAGAACCAAAAAATTCGAAGAACAATGACTAACATTCAAAGATGGACATGACGATTTCCCAAAATGGCTATAGAACCCTAAAAAGCTTTACATACGAATAGCGCAGATGTTGTATCTCTAAGCATAAATTTTAATAGACTCATAGATAAAACACTACATGTATGGCAGGATAAGAAATATGATAGGACGATCGTCACCACAGATGACCTTTGGTATAGGAGATCGTGTTGCAGGCTATGTGATGTGGGTTCGTTCCGCACAAGCAGTTATCCGTGACACAGTACAAAACAATGGACTCGAGATTGTTATAAATCGTCTTCGGGCTGAAATTGCAAGTATCCTTTGTTATGTTGATGGAGATTGGGTGTATCACAGCAATAAATTGCCGAATATTTTCTAGGATTAAAGCTACTTTAGGTAAAACTGATTCCTTTATAAAATTTCCATTTCTTTGAAAAAATAAATGAATAAATAATATCGTAAATTAAAACTAGGATTTTAAAAGGTAGGTTACAATTAGACTGCACAAAAGGAGGCCTTGTCGATTAATAAGCTCTCTTTTAGACAATCCCCTTAATTTACCTATATAAATTAAATATGTTATAGAATCTACTGAGGACATATAATATAATTATATCCTAGCGGTAAATCTCGGTTGCGTTCGGAGCGTCTTCCTTGAATCCCGAGGTCCGCTTGAAATTACTGAAATTATATGGGTAAAATTCTCAGAAATATATATTCTACACGCTGTTATACAACGGCGTTCAAAAGTTGTTGGTATTTTCACACTTTCAGAACTGCAAATTTTAAATACCTATTGACAGAAAAAATAGTTACATCACCAGTAAAACCGTTCGTAAGGACTCTAAAGTGTTCGAGAAAAATGCCTCTGACATACATAGACAGAGACGGACGGACAGAAAAATAAGCTTTCCCTATATGTCAGTTAGTTATCGAACCCTAAAAAGAAATATTTATTATTTGATCTAGCTAAATCAATAGTTCTTAATATACAGTTCTTTCAAAGAGTAACATTAATATGACGTCCATTAATAATCGTTTCATAAAATTTTAATATACATTTATTGCCAAAAAGCAATGACCCAATCGAATTATTTTGCGTAAGAAATTCGATTTAGGTTCTACAAAATGATGTCAACAAACATTTTATGGGCTTTCGTTTCCAGTTTGTTAAGTTGACAGACCACACAGCGAAGTTACGTTGGCAATATAAAAGTCTTTATGTTTTCGTGGTTTAATTTGTACTAATGGGATAAACTCTTTTTTGCTTTTAATATCCTTATCCTTACAAATTGTTTCTTTTTCACTTCACAGCACTTGTATGGTATCTTTTGTAATATAAATTTTTTATTTCCCCATCTTCTATTTATTTGGGATCGGTGCAATTATGGATACAATATGTTTTCTCCATACTCCTCTATTTTGGCATACGTCCTCTACCACACCACAAAATCATTATGTCATCCTTCACGCAATTCATCCATCTCTTTCTTAGTCTTCTTTCTTTCATATCCATAAATTTTTCAGTTTAACATTCTTTTCTTCTATCCATTCATATAACATCACACATCTATCTCAACATTCTCGTTTCAGCTGAGTGGAGACGTTTTTGGTCTATCACTTTAGTGGCCTAACACTCAGACCCGTATAACATGACCGGCCGTATTACAGATTTATTGTATTATATCAGGCCTTTTACTTTGAGAATTTTGACGTCCTTCAAGACGGGTTTTGACTTAGATTATGGCCTTCCCTAGGATACTATCTATCTATCCTATCTGAAATTTTTTAAAGATCATAATTGGTAGCTTTTAGAATTTTGTCTCTCATTGTCAATATATTGAAAGTTTGTCTCGAATAAGCTTTATCAATTTTTATGTTTTTTGTCGATATCTTGCAAGATCTTGGGATTCAGAAGACACGATATAAAGTCCCGTACAACGTGGCGGGCACAGTTTGTATAATAATATGCATATTAATTCTTTCATAATATAAATAGCTCTCTATTTCATATTACATCATGATCAAATCAAACCTCTGTTTATTAATAGGCCGATATAAACAATGAATTTATGACAATGATGCGAAATATTGTGTTTTGTAATCGTTTTAAGTTTTGTTCACTATCTACCGGAACTGTCTGATTTAGTGTTCTTGCGATACAATGAATGTCATGTATGTTAGGCATGCAGATGTGCAAAGCTTATACATGTAGAGAAGGTATTGTGTGGGTAAGCGACATCCGGAGTATTATTAAAGACGTTAGCTGCAGGCGAACCGCATGTTTGTTGCAAACATATAATATAAGTAGGCAGAACTGTTTCGAGACAGCGCAAAAAATAAATATTCTTTGTCCAGAATTTAATAATCCTTTCTTATCGTATTGTTATTATTAACTTAAAAACATTTTAACTAGTTTGTATCTGTTTATTTTGGTTAGGGATGAAATCTATATATACATACTTATATTAATATAAGAGTGAGAGTGTTTGGATGTTTATGTAAATGTAGGTATGTTTCTTCGTTCTTCATCGCTTTGGGAATAAGCGATAAAGATGAATTTTTTAATCGCGGAAGTTCGCTTAGTTTCCGCGAGATACGAGAATTCCGCAAGAGAAATGAGATAGATTCCACTATACACGGACGTATAATTTAGATAAACGAAATTGTGTAGAGCTCTAGTGATCATTTGAATTTGCCACAATATTATAACCGTCCATTTCCTTTACAAGAACTAGTTATTTGTTGTAGTTTTTGATTACCGGCGCCAATTTCTAGTTATACGGTGACGTGATTCGCGCCGACAGTTTACTACACCTGTTAAAATTTCTTGGAATTATTCACCGTTGTACGTTGCCTGTTTGGAGAATTCGAGATACTCCTCCGAGAGATTTTTCTCCGTGCAGGAACGGAAAAAGAATACTAATTCCTGCGGCCGGGCAGCCTGTCGTGAGAGGCGACAAAATCACAGCCAGGTGGTAGGGCTTTTGCCCGACTGGATGGCTACCACCCCTGGTCTAGAGTATGCCACCATAACAACTTTGAGTTATATTCACTTCGGCATCAGTGGCCAGATTCCAGTTTTTCCTTCAAAGCCGTCAGCACATTCGCAGCACCTCTGGTGTTGCTAATGCATATAGGCGATGGTAACCACTTTCCATCACAGTTGGGCCGTCAGCCTGTCTGCTGTGCTTCAGAAACAAAAAATTAAAAAAAACTTCATAGTATTTTAGGTGCTAAAGGAAATCTTCTTATATGAGTACTACTATATTTATAGGCCATAAATATCCCGCTACTGGGCTCGAGTCTCTTGAATTTTAGGTGAACAGACGGTATAATTGCCACGTCTTTCCATTTTCTCATGTTAATAATCTATTTATATTAATAAAATTGAAGTATCTATTTGCGATTTTAAATAAAACATTGAAGTTAAAGTGTGAACTCCTATTTATATTGTTACAACTTAGCCAAAATTCCACGAAGCACGCCGGCAAAAGTGAATGCACACCTGCCGGCCATAAAGCACAGTTTATTACAGTTTTATTACCTGCCCGCATTTGGATTTATTTTGTTTACGATGAGCTATTTATTTGTAATGAGAAAAGTCGCCTATTGTGAATTGTAATCCTTTATGACGGTCGTTAGCCAGGTGTGGTTCTTTGAAAACTTAAGTCCACGCGGTCGATTGTTGTA
This sequence comes from Dendrolimus houi, assembly GCA_039645545.1. Taxonomy (NCBI): domain Eukaryota; kingdom Metazoa; phylum Arthropoda; class Insecta; order Lepidoptera; family Lasiocampidae; genus Dendrolimus; species Dendrolimus houi. The sequence goes on from CM077131.1 coordinate 5,876,412, forward strand.
TTGTACAGTTTAGTATAAAACAATGACCGAACGGGGGGGAGGCAGTAAAGCGATGACTACGATACGAGCAAGACGTGTGTACATTCGAGGAGTTATATAGTGACAGACTTTGCGCGTGTTATTAAATCGTGCAGTTTGTACTGGTTGTATCCAGTTATATTTGTACATGTTTTATACGTGTTTGTACAGTTCTAATAAATTCAATAGAAATTCCAACGGCATTTTGATTCGAGTCCTGTAGCTCGTAACAATATGATGTCTAATATATAATTACTTAATCAGTTATCGTTTTAGAATTTTTATCTGTCCATTTTTCTCGAATAAGCTTTGAAAAGTTTGAAACGAATTTCAAACGTGTATATTTCGTAGTTAAGTTGAATATCAAATAAAATACCGCGCTTAAAACCGTTGAAACGTAGTTTTGTTACGTGTATTCTAGTTTCAGTACTAGTTCATTTCGATATCTAGTTGGGTTCAGATAATATGAATTGGTGATACCGTTCGAAAGAAGTCGCGGGCTGAGGTGATCATGACATATCAACGCACAGCCCAAACTACTGGGGTTAGGACTGTGAAAAATTGTTTGTTCGTTGTTGTGCGGTGCGGAATAAGAAAAGAGTTTGAAAATTGGGTTGAATCTAAGGGGATGAAGGTTTGTGTAAAATTCCTTATTTTCAAAGTAAGAAGCACGAAATTTTATATACCTCCTTCTGGTTAGAAATAAATGTGTACGTATATCAGCGTTCTTGATAATTTAACCCCTAAGGGAGTGAAAACGAGGATGGAAGTTTGCTCAAACTATGACTATGTCTAATCTATGAGAGCGAAGACGCGAGCAACAGCTAGTCTATAATATTATAAAAGTGTATTCTTTTGTTTTTTTTAGATTTTTTGTGTTTGTCTGTTTGTCCGAGATTCACGTAAAAACTACTGGGCCTATTTCGATGCGGTGGCCGCTGATCGATACCAAATTCTTGTACTTAAAATCTTCGGTACTTTATATGCCGAGAATCCCAAGGGAATTTTCTTGCAAGCGATTTAAAGTGGCCCGGTTGAAAAATAGCTTATTCCGATGTAATATATTCACGGATCGATAGCAAATTCTCGATTATAAAATCTGTGATACTTTGTATATCGGGAATACCGCGGGATTTTTCCAGGGAGTGATTTCAAGTTGTTAGGACACATAAATTAGCTTATTCCGTTCAACGTGGACGAAGTGGCGGGCAAATACTAGTATTAAATAAAATAGATAAGAATTTTCCTCATCCCTGTTCATTGTAATTCCTTACCCTTTTACGTCAAATGTGGATCGTATTTGTTTTAAAGATAAATGTAGCGGAATTTGTGTGTCTTGAACAATTTAACTCACCCACGTACTTCATAGGAAGAAATCCTAATTTTCTTTAAAAAAATTTAGGGTTCCGTGGGCTGTTTTGGTAAAAACTGAACCCTTATGTAATCGTCATGTCCGTCTGTGTGTCAGAGTCATTTTCCTCGAAAATAGCTGGGTCTGCATGAATTCAATTTAACAAGAAAGTGTAGTCTATTTAGTGTTCAAAGATATGTAGTGAAATCGTTATAGGGTTAGCCGTCATACTTGTAACTAAGGCATGAATTTTTTCGGTTACATAGGCACAATCATGTTAGGTATCGTTATTCAAATTCAAAAGTTTTTCTTCAAAATAAGTTCCACTGGAGAACACTTTTTGAAGGTCCATACATGTATGTCAAAATATAAATCTACTTCCCATTCAATGTATACCGCTTCGCAATGTGTTATCGCTGTTCTATTAAGTTTCTTCGTATTTTATATAAAAATTCAAAAGGTTTTTTTATAAAGTTTATTTACATTTGACTAAAGTATGTAGGTGCCATTTTGTTGGATACATTTTTGCCATCTTGTAGGGACGTGTTCTCATTGCTATAAAATTTTTGGGGCTTCTGATCAAAAAACTGCGACAAGTGGTTTTGGCAGTCCTCTCGTGATGTTAACCTGCCACTGCCTAAGGAATTCTGCAGAGACCGAAATAGGTGAAAATCTGAAGGTGCAAGGTCAGAATTATACGGCGGATGCATTAACACCTCCCAGCCAAACTCTCGTAATTTTTGCTGAGTGGCTAAAGATGTGTGAGGTCTAGCGTTATCATGGTGAAAAACCACACCCTTCTGTTGACTAATTCCGGCCGCTTTCTTTCAACTTTTTGCTTTAATCTCATCAGTTGTTCGCAGTACAGTTCAGAATCGATGGTCCTGCCTGGCGGTAACAGCTCATAATGAATAATGCCCTTCCAATCCCACCATACACACAGCATCACCTTGTTGCGGGTTAACCCGGGTTTCGCCACAGTCTGTGAAGCCTGACCGGCCTTTGACCACGATCTTTTTCGCACGTTCTTGTCGTATGTGATCAACTTTTCATCACCAGTTATCAGCTTCTTCAAAAGTGGTTCGGTTTAATTACCTCATAACAAAGAATCACAAATGAGTACACGGTTCATTAGGTTTCTTTCAGTGAGCTCACGAGGCACTCAAATATCGACCTTTTTTGTGTACCCAGCTTTTTTCGAATGTGCCAAAACCGTTTTGTGGTCAATTCCCAGTTTTCCAGCTACATCGTAACTACTAATATGCCGATATTGCTCCATTTTTTCAAAAATGGCATCAATTTTGTCTGTAACAGGGCGACCAGAGCGACGTGCATCTTTGATATCAAAATTTCCGGATTGAAACGCTTAAACCAAATTTGCACTACTCTGACAGATACTGCATTACGTCCATAAACATCACAATTTTTTTCGCGGCTTGTGTTGCATTTTTACCTTTTTTGTAGTAAAATTTTAAAATATATCTAATTTCTTCATTAGATAAGAAAAACAAATGAAAATCACACATTTTCCTAATTTGAATTTGGAATTGTCTTCTTTAAAATTAAAACTTTTTAATGATACCAAAACCAGCCAGATACAAATGGTATATCCAAAGAGATCTTATTACAAGTTCATACATACTATATGCGAAAAGACTTTTTCCCTAACCTGTTATGTTAGTCTGCCGTCGAGACGCGACGTATTCCGCGCGCTCACCTCTTTTCCCGTGGGGTGAGTCACAAACCGACCTACGCACATAGGGCTAGAAGATTCCGGGGGATAAAAGTATGGAGGTGACCTTGCGAGGCCTACGCCTGCCGGGGCTATGGGAGACGCTAGGTCATGTACCCGTAGCCTTGGCATGAAGCGCAGGACGGAACACAAAGGGGTTTTAGTGGCTATCCCTAACTGGGGCGTGGCAATAGCATGGCACCAATTCCGACTGGGCATGCTAGTGCCACCCGAGATCTGGCGAATCTCAAACATGAGTCGCAGACTATCCTCCCAAGCTTCGGTGCTTGTCACTGCCTATGGTTCTCAATCGGATTTCACGTGGTTAAAAAAAAATTAACGTTAGTCAGAGCTTGAAAAAAATATGTTACTTAATACTTTTTAATGAAGTTTAATAGGTGGCGAGATATAAGCTCCCAAAGATGTGAAAACTGTCTCGTCCATCCAATTATAAAACTACGAAGTGAAAAAATTTTGAAAAATATCAAGGTGGTTTTGCTAAAGCTAGAGCTGTTTTGGGTTCCCTAGCCAAATAACAAAAACAGTCGATGTTTGTAATCCTTCGTTGCGCGCTGACTGCCAAGCACTTACCTAAATCTTATTCTATGAGTTTCTTCGAAAACATACTGTTATAATAAGTTTATATTTTACTAGAGTTTTCCCCGCGGTTATGCCACGTGAGAAACCCTAGGGAGTAAGTAGCTCTAAGTTACGTACATAAAAGTCTAATTAGGTGTTTTATATGTATATATTGTTACGGGTTAGCGCGACTCGAATTAAAATGCCGTTAGATTTGTTATAGAGCTTGTTAGAACTATACAAACACGTATAACGCAGGTACAAATGTAACCGAACACAACAAATCCAAAAATGCAGAAGGTCGTAATTCCATAAAACGCGCACAATATTAGATTCCCGAATATACAGACGTCACGCCTTGATTGTGGTTCTCGCTCACCTGATCCCCTCTCTCAATCGGGCCATCGTTTTATACTGCACAAATGCAAATGTGCCCTTATCGTATCGTCGACATAATTTCCTAGAATCAGCTTGTACATAATCCGTAACACCTGGCTAATGATGCCTGCAAGCGGCTGTAAATGAGTACAATAGAACAATAGGCTGTTCTCCACAATACTAGAAACGTATGCCAATAAATAAGTGAACAAAAGAAGACCATCATAAAAGGATTACAATCAGTTCAAATGCCGACAGGTAATAAAATGTGCTTTTACAGACTGTACGTGGATTTTGTCTTTGTCGAAGCCTAAGTTGTAACAATATAAACCTTCAACACTTTAGTTTCTTGTTCAATTCACTACAATTACAAAGAACTTAAGTCAATATAGTATATATAGTATATGTGTATATGTGACATATGTATATAGTCAAAGACATGAGGGCAACCTGACAACGTATTTGTTATTGAAATACAGCGATAGTTGTCTACATCGCAATTGCAGCGCCATCTATTTAGCTAATGTGTCTATTTTGTGGAAACGATATCATTTATCGGGATACGATGTTGTTATCTATCTTGCGGAAACGATGCCATTTATCGGGATAAAAAGTATCCTAATTCACGCCCCGGGATATGAGCTAGCTCTGTTTCGAGTTTCATTTAAACCCTTTCAGTAGTTTTCACGTGATGCTCTAACAGACAGACAAAATTTCTAAAAATTGCATTTTTGAAATCTCCTGGTATGAATTAGCCCTCGTGATTTTTTTCACATTTTTAAACGCTATGTACAAACTCGAACCATTTATAGATTTATTAGAGTATAGATATCAACTGAAATTCAACCGACCTGAATTCAACTAAAGAAAAATAATATTAGTAGTAATATTTAGGAAGGAATACGGGTATTATTGGGGTTGTGGAAATCGGGTTATAAATTTCAATGATCAAGAAAGGACCCCCCTCTACTTACCCCCCATAGTAGTACGAATTTAAATGTAGAACATGTGTGACGTACATCGCATAATATGACGTTTTTAGTGTGCCGTTCATTGTTGAGAGCGCATCTCACGATTTTACTCGTCGAAAGTTAGGGGAACTGCATTATATTTTTTTGTACATGTTGTCGAGATACTTTATTGCCGTGGAAGTTAATTGACCGTCTACGTGTTCGCTTTCAATATTGTTGGAACGCTAATAGAGTTTATGGTTCTGATGTGAGTGAGACGGAGGAAAATATTTTTTCCATTTCATCATTTCACTTTAAAACCAACATAGTATTAGTTGTGAAAAAACTTTCTCTCGATTTTATTTTATCCGTGTTTTATATAACGTCGTTATTACTACTATGTTTTCCGTTGGCTACAGGAAGCAATATTTAGAACTCCACTATTTAACCAATATTTATTGTATAAAATAAAATTATTAGGTATATGTCATTTATATTATCATAATCTATTTAATTATGTATATCTAACAAAAAATAATAATAACATACTAGGTTATTTTTTTAAATTATATATTATTATTCTAGTTTCTTCTTTAATTGTATTTTTAATTACGATTGAATTCGTTTTAACTAGTTAATCCACCAAATATTATTTAATTTTTCTTTTAAAGTCCTTGGACACCGGGTTGCCTGGAGGAGATCGCCATCAGCGATAAGACCGTCCATTGTTCTAATGGAAATATATTCATATTAAATTGTCTAGTTTTAAGTTGTGATGAACAAGAGAGTTTTCATTCATTTTCAAATTATAAAGCATAATAAGGTAAAAATTTTAATTGAGTAGAGCTTTTCTCATAATTTCGTCAGCTTTAAATCCAGGCATTATATTCTATCAGGAAAAATGTTATACTTTTCGGAGTAAAATGATTGCTAAAACAAATTGTTTATGTTCCTCACCTATATCATCGCCATCTTCGCTAAGATTATCCTCAAGTTAAGTTGCCTGGAAGAGATCGCTTTAAAATCAACAAGGTCTCCTATTTATTACCTAAAATATTGTAGGTGTTATAAGCAATAGAGTGTTCTTTATCTTTATCAAACATGTAACATTGCTAAATAAAATACATCCAATGCCACAAAGTGGCAACAAATTCATCGTTTTCATGTTTTATATTAATGTAGTGTTCCAGTAGCCTATTTTTGTTGAAGAGGGGATAATATTTTTTTCCACTTTATTTAATTAAAAATATACAGGTGAAATTATGTACAATTTCGTAATAAAAATATATAAAATATTAAAGTAATAAATAAAGGTTTCTGTAGTAGTTACAGTACAGTATGTATATATAGATAGATAGATAGATAGATAACACTTTATTATACACCAATAAAAAAATTAACTTAAAGACTAAAATTATATCTAATTGTGTACAAAGGGCAGTCTTATCGCTAAAAAGCGATCTCTTCCAGACAACCAATATATATATATATATATATATATATATATATATATATATATATATATATATAACATTTTAATTAAGTTATATAAATTTAATTTAGACTCTAAACAAATTAAAACTAAAACAAACAAATTAATCTAAGAAATGAATAAAAAATAAATTCTTGGAACATAGTATAACATATTTAAACCACCATAGTTTTCAATTGTATAGATAGAAACTATGAATTCAATAGTATATCTTTAAAGGTTACTTTGCATCTGAGCCGAGTATTTCTTGGAATGTGTAATATAAAACAATTACATTTTTAGCTTACCATAGTTAAGGAAATTAAAAGGAAATAGAACAGTCAACGAAGTTTTTAATTTATTAAATTTGAAGTGCCTCAATTGTTACGGCTTCCTTTACATTTTTTGTTGTTGTTTATTCAATTTTAGCAAAAGTTTTAAGGACGCTTTCAGCAAGATTAAATATTGAAAGGAAGGTTTTTAGAGAGCAAGGAAAAAAGCGACGAAAATTAATGTTTAGAAATAAGTTTCTCTCTCGTAATTAAATTAATTAATTAGGTAAATTACTCTTAGAATTGTGATGATTACCATAATTCTAAGAGTAATTTACCTTATTATTTATTTACAAAGGCAATCGTTAGGTTTACGTAAATGTTTTGACATATTGGCTAATATGTAAAAAACAACACACACCCACACACACATATACACACGCACACCCAAGCATGCACGCGCACACAACCCACACACTCACAGATACTTACTCATATACACATAAACGTTACTTGTTAAGTACTACTCTAATACTGGGGCTTTATCTGCGTTAGTGTCTTTAACACCAGACACGCTTTATTTAGGCCGTTTCACGCAGATACGGCGATGGGTTTAATGCGTTACTTGAGATGCAACATTGATAATGACATCAAATATTCACAGCGAACGTATTTATATACAATAATGTGGCTATGCGTAAACGACGTTGTTCTTTAACGCTTTAAATAAGATGCATTCAGTTACAGCTTAAATCTTTAAACATTAACGCAAATGAAGCCTCAACATAACAAAAAATTATCTGTTAATATTAATTGAATATTAACAGATAATTTTTTGAAAATAGCGGGTTCTTCTGCGCAAAGTAAGTAAGTACATATTTATACGAAATAGAAGGTCCTAGAACCCCATAACTTATGTATGAACTTATTGGAACAGAAATAAACAAAACCCTTATGAAATAGGTGTGCCCGTCTGTTTACAGCCTGATTTAAATTTGCATTTAAGAAAAGAGTTAATACACGAATCTGGCGACTAAAGTCCTTATCATCGTTTGGACTGCAATTTTCCAGTTAAGTTGTTACATAAGACAAGCTTAAGCTTAAGACATCTACTTAACCAACAACTTCTTAGTTGTTGGTTAAGTAAACGTCTCTTCAAGCCTTGATAAAGGCAAAACTCGCCAGTTTCGCAAGTTAACTCGCTTCTTAGCTAATAAAAATGTAAATCAGGCTTATCTCACAGTTATTTTCTTCCAAAGCCACTTGGCTTGGGAATTTATTTTTCAACTACCATATCTTGTGGAAGTGATGTTTGAGGAAACATTAATCCTACGTTACAAATTGGGTATTTGACACATATTACAATAAATTCTAAAATAGTAATCATATAAAAAAGGAGGCGTCATAATATCTTGTTATAGAAATAATTTTAATTATAGTTTAAACTATAATTAATAAGCTATTTGACTCGTTAAAATTGTGACGTCATAAGCCGGTCTCTTACAAAATCGAGAGGGCTGTGACGTTTTGTGCAATGGTAAAAAGTGGCTCAGTTGATATCACTGTCACATACCCAATTATGGCGAAGTTCTATATTGATTCTTTATTTTATTCAATAGCTAGGGAGATTTAGGCTACTTAAGTCGTAAAAAGTCGTCCCCTCCCTCCTAACTTCTAAGTTGTTATTGAAGATTATTGAATTTGAACGGTACACGTGGTAACCAGATTTATTCAAGTTGATTTAAAGTGACTAAGATGCGAAATATCTATTTTTCTTCGAAGAAAGCTATGCCTGTAAGCATAATAATAAAACATGCACACGCTACATTAGTATAGTTGTAACATAACTCGTGGTAGTGTAATGGCTAGTGCACGCGTCTCACACACAAAGGGCGCGGGTTCGAATTCCCAGCCGGAATGTATGTGGAACTTAGCAGTTTTCTGACATAATGTGCATATTTTTAATATTACCTCGTGCTAACAACGGTAAAGTAAAACGTCGTGATGTAACTTGCATATCGAGATAACCGATGTGTCAAACCTGCCAATTCTCCTTGTACAAGCGGGTATACTGTCCGTTCCCCTATAGTGGGCTACCCGAGTCCAGCAGTGAGATGTTTATGGACTGATATTATAATAATCACATAATACTTACATTTTCATTATAATAATTATTTCTTGTTCCTGTCTTAAATAAGCTTAACCGTAAGAGTACCTTGTTGTTGGTAACCATGGGGTAGTGCACTGGTGACCTGTCATACAATTTTTTTATAAATCTACATCAGGCATCAGTCTCACACACAATAGAGTTTTATTATTATATTATCCAGGAAGATGTCATCTTCGTAAGATGCAGAAAAGGTCAATGCTACAGTTTATTTAAATACACGGACAAGATTCAAAAACCGGTTTCGATTTATCCAAAAGTCGGTTGCTGAGGATACACATAATATTCTAATTAAATATGAAACCAAATTAAAACGGGATTTCTTGGGATATTAATGTTTGCGAGCTGAGAAACCGGAATGACTAAGCTGGGAGACATAACTACGCACACATAACCTCCAGTATTCATAGCCTACTGCGTTTACACCGAAGCAAACATATGTACCTGTATTTATAACCGGTAGTGATAACGGGACAAAATATAGTAGTGAGGATCATATTACTATTTCAGCAAGGAACTACTTCTATTCATTCGCCAAATGACGCATATGCCTCTTTTGTTTTTTATATGATTCTTGGCCATATGTTTTGTTTCACGCAAGATTTGCTTAGAACATTTAATTATTATTTTTTTTATTCATAAAATTCCAAATCGGTAGGTTAAGACTGTTCAAATTCCAGTGCGAACGGTTTTAAGGTAAATAGCATGGCGCTTTTTCTTATTTTGACGGCTTCTGTAAACTATTGGTCAAGTTTCTGCAAGCAAGAGGTTTAATGCCGATAAACGAACTTTCATTATTTACTATAATAGTCTTGGTGTTATGGTATTAACCCCAGGGCTGTTCTTTACATGTTAACCATGGCATAAGTTGAGTTTGCTCAGCAAATGGAAATATGCAATGTGTGTTTTTCTGAAAACTTCCCCCAGCTAAATCCAAATTTGGTTTACGATACTATCTCACACAGATAGTTAATAGTGGATATAAATAATATAAATTAGAGTATAAATGTCACAATCACGCATTCATTATAAGCAATACACATGACTAAAAAAATAATTTGGAAGTATTTTTACATTCGTGAGAATTATACCGGCATTGAATTATTATAACGGAAACTGTGGCACATAGTTTTGCAAGTGAGAATAAACTGCGATTATGTATGAAGTTTTTTTCTTGTTTTCAATGAAATTTGTGTAAAAATGTTATGCGTTGAAACTGGAGAAAGTTAAGAACTAAGAACTACTTAAGAATGTTATCTGTATATGAACTCGTTTTCTATAAAAATGTTAAACGTATTAAATTAAATGTGTTATATTATTTCTCTCTTCATGATTAAGTTCAAAATTGGATAGGTACCGATTTTCACGCAAAATGTAAAAACGTTCTCCGTGTACATCTTGAAGGCACACAAATGAATATTGGGAAAAAATACCGTTATTTGCGATGGTTTGAAATTGATATCAATTGGTGGCATATCTTTAAAATCGAAGAGATGAATGAATTGTGCTTAGGATGACATAATGATTTGTGGTGTGACAAAGGACGTATGCCAGAATAGAGTAATATGGAAGGAAAGGACTTTTGTATTGCTGACCCCAAATAATTGGGAAAAGTTAAAAGAAAAAGAATTGTAAAAATCACTTCAGCCATTAAATATTTGTATATATATAAATAACAGCCCATAATCATCCCACTGCTGGGCTCGGGCCTCCCACTATAGAGGAACGGACAGTATACCCACCACGCTTGTCCAAGGCGGCTTGGCTGGTTTGACATATCGGTTATCTCGATGTGCAGGTTTCATCACGATGTTTTCCTTCACCGTTATTAGCACCTGGTAATTATAACAATATGCATATTAGGTCAGAAAACTGTCCTTAGAGTTTGGGACGCGTGCGCTAGCCATTACACTACCACAACTTAATTATTTGTAATCGCACTAAAATAGTTAATTAATGTGAATAATAAAAATTTTGGTGGGCTTAGTATATCCTGAGAGTGCAGTATCGATTTTCGCAACGTATATTTATTGTATCAATTACCTAAGATCTCGATACAAACCAATGCTTCATTTCAATAGCTGTATTTTGATCTTAGAAGACCGTACCGTATAAAAATTTCTAGCGTACAATAGAATATTCTTTCTAGCATTAAATATATAATAAATAATATGTAATAAATAAAAATAATTTGGCAAGTACAATAATTACGAGTACAATGTGTGGTTTACTCGCTGAAAGCGACTTTGTCCAGATATTTTTTGGAATGACAAAAATATGATAGGGGGAATACAGGAGTAGGTACGAAAGAGACAAACCTATAATATTATAATATTCTAAACATGCCGTGTCTGTACATTGAAGCTATTTTATAAAAACAACTGCAATAGACTGTACTTACATATAAACGATGGAGAACACGATGCAATTTTTTTTAGATTTCTTGTCTGTTTGATGCGGTTTTCGCTGATCGATAGCAAATTCTAAGACTTAAAATCTGCGCTACCTTTTATGCTGGGTATACCGCGGGAATTTGCCTGGGAATGATTTAAAGTAGTCAGTTTAAAAAAAAATTGTATTCCAATATGATTTATTCACTGATCGATAGTAAATTTTATGTAATAAAATATGTGATTTTTTTATCCCGGGGATCCCGCGGGAATTTTCCCGGGAGCGATTTGAATTTGTTCGGGTGCATAAAAATTAGCTTATTCCGACCGTTTTCACTAAAACGATAGCTGCGGTACTTTATGTCCCGGGAATCCCGCGGCAATTTCAAGTCAAGCGTGGACGAAGTCGCGGGCGTATCCTAATACGAATATATAATATAAACTTTAAGACTAAATAAATTGACTAAGTCCAGTCTAATACATATTGTTAGAAGTTCTTACGAAAGAATTGAGAATATCAGCACTTGTGCGCATTCTTGTTAAACAGGCTTAAAAAGTATAGTGTAAGTATCTATTCTTTCAGAAATGTAAATGCCGTAAGAACAAGACGTTAATGAGCTGATAAACTTAATGCCGAGTGTTCGCAACGGTGTAAATGATACCGATGCGCACGAAGTGTCAAAGACGGTCGGTATATTATGATCAAAGGATCCGCATTATCTATGAAACGCGACTCAAGCCCCTCTGAAGCACTTTTCTGTGCTTGCCTGATAATAAAGTCTCGTACACTATATTATCAAGCTCCAAAAGTTACCAGTGTTATCAGTTATAACATAAAAATGATATTATTCTTACTTGGGGAACAATTTAGATAAGATATGATTTTTAAATATTGACTGACTGCTTTGATTTAAATTCAGATAGTTTATCATGGAAGAGAAAAACTATTATATATAACTAGCTGATGCCCGCGACTTCGTCCGCGTGGTGCGGTTTTTTAACTATCCCACGGGAACTCTTTAATTTTTCGGGATCAAAAGTATCCTATATGTTGACCAGGGATATAAGCTACCACCATACAAAATTTCATTTAAATCGGTCCAGTCGTTTCGGAGATTAGCCGGTACAAACAGACAGACAAATAGAGAAACAAAAAAATTGAAAAAAATCTAAATTAGTTCTATTTCACTTCTTACATCCCCCTGACTCGGTTTTTAGCATTTTTTTTCATTGTACAGAAATTCGACCTCTACAGTTTTATTATATATATATATATATATATATATATATATATATATATATATATATATATATATATATATATATATATATTATTATTAATACTATTTAAAATCACTCTAAATCCTGTACGACTAGAAAACAGGTGTTTCTGTAGTTCTATCTTATGCTACAGTGGATTACACTTATAACGACCTGGGTTGTAACATCTTTTTGGTTATTTAGAGACGTAACACTCAAGTCCCTTGAATTTAAAGTATGGGTAGTAGTGGAAAATAATTTGGCTATAGCGACTTCGGATGTAACACCGATATCGGATATAGCGACTAGTTTTAATTAACCATTTGAAACAAGGGCTTTAAAATCCCATACAAATATTGCGACCGAGTCTACACAAAAGGATCGAGTCAACAAACACACAAATGTTCATTCATAGAATCATAAACCTTTCTTCATCTTTTGTTTATATACTCAAAGAGACAGTCAACAGTTTTACGCTCTTTTTAGAAACGTTCACGTAGGTAAGGTCAATCTAAGATCCTGACTTTAGGCGATTCTTTGTATTGCGCGGCTGTATTGTCTGGTAAATAGTGATCCCTTCATCGTCGTCATAATCGAAATTCACTATATAATAGAAACCAGTTGTAGTTGATCATCATAATACTCCTAAAACAACCATAACATGAAGTTATGTCATAAAGTTATTTAAGTTACTGTTAATAAACGCATCGATAGTGGTTCTATAAACAAATACCTTCACCGTATGTGTAGATATTAAATACAATACAAATTTATATATTCAAGGATTAAACGTGGGTAAACAATCGCTGGGTCATACATTACTTAGTACCTACTGATCCGTGACTCAGTACGCACAATCATGCAACTGTTTGTTTGTATGACTCTTATCGCGTTTGCTTAGTATATTTAAAAAACATTTTAGTGGTTAGCTAAGTGTAGCTAAACTTTGGTTAGTTCTAGTTTGTTAATCAATAATACCGACGGATGTGTTATTTGTTTGATTTTATTTACTTGTGTTTTGGTGTGTGCTATTTTGTGTGATTTATGCAAGCTCTGTTGTTTTATATAGAAACATAGGGTAGGTTATAAAGTACATTAAGTTTTATTTATTATACAAAAAGTACTTAAATGGTCTTAGGGTCTTTAATTGTGAAATTGACTATATTTGGATATTTGTATGATTGATGTTGAGTTGTATGCGAGCTAAAATTATTTCGGTGCGGTTGTTTCCCGCAAAATCTGTAACTGTAAATTTTTCGATTTTCCAAAAAAATGCCTATTTACTACGTATATACATATCTACTACGTGTTATAAAATAGTGATAAACTTTTTTTTTTTTTAAGTACTAATTTATTTTATTCACAATAAAATAATAATGCATCTGAAAAATGACCGCGTCTATGGAATCCAGAGATGATCGCCTGAAAAATCAGTATCGAAAAATCATCAAGGACGTTGGCGTTGCTACGCCTTAAGTATTTTCAATAATGTATACGCGCGTGTGTAATGGATGACTTTATATGTGTATTGGAATTTTTTGCCAATTGAAGGGCATTTGGCCTTCTGGTTAGCCTACCAGTCCTGGCCTAGACTTACAGACCGCCATAACCTAATATTCTGTCTCTCTCTCACATGTACCTAGGAATTGTGATACAGTAGATGTAACCATATACTCAAACTACCTCATATTTATTATTTGTACTTAAAACGTATACTGTTCTTGGCATTTTAGTCAAACCCAAAGAAATAAATTAAATAAGAACAATCTTGATTGTCATATTTTCTTAAGTTTTCGCGACTAGTGTACATAATAAAACTGCGTTTAATGGTTTTAAGCGCGGTAATTTATTTGATTTTTATTATTACGACATTTCGGCCACTTCAGTAGAGATGATCACGGAAGGCAAATATGTCAAGTGTCAATGAGTATTGTTAAAGTTTTATTTAGCCTACCGCCAACTTGTTCATTTTAATTATTTAGTTTTAATTTTGTTTATGGTTATTACTTACTCTATGAGAGCCTAATCTAATCTACTATCGCTTCACAAGATGTTGTGCCTTGAAGAGAAGCAGCGGCGCAAGAAACTCTTCAGCAAACATGCCTAGCTCTAATAATTTGATATAATATTAAAATGGGTGGGAGGTAAAATAAAAAGAAGTTGTGAATCAAGTTGGTTTGTGTTCCGATGCACGCAGAAACGAGCTCACAGTGGCTTGAGGTCTGGCGGTTCATTTTTGCTGGGTTTGGGTTTAATAGTTTTGATAATCGGATCCAAAACACTTGGTACTTGCCAATTTAAATTGAAATTTGGGTGTTTTTGACTTCAATAGCATCATTCTAGGTATGAAACCTTATTTTGTTCCGGCCATACGTGGGCGGGTTCCGTCTCCCCTTCGAGGTCAGCAGCGCATTGGTACCAGCTTTTCTTTTGTAAATGTCCCTAGGTCAAGGTAAACACTTTCCATCAGGTGGGCCGACAGGTTGTCTGCTGTACAATAAAAAAAATTAAATGCGAATAAACCGATTAACACGAAATTTTTAATATATGCATTTGGGCAATTCCCCTTGTTGGTGGGCAATTGTCCAACGCGCATCATTGGTCGCAACCAGGTTTTTTAAACTAATACTGGTTCATTCATATTTAACTACAATTAACTGGATTATTTCTCATTATTGTTATCAACAAAGCAGTTGAAACTGAAAGATTCTTAAAAAGCTATTTTTAAAGAAAACCTGGTTGCGGCCAAAGACGCGCGGTTATCGCCGAGAATCACCCATTTCGCACTTACGATAAAAATGATAATCTTAATACGAATGAATGAAAACTCTTTATTGTTCACCATAAATTTAAACCCAGACAATTAATATGGATACATTTGCATTAGAACAAGGGACGGCCTTATCTCTCACAGCGATATCTTCCAGGCAGCTGTGTGTTCAAGGAGCTTTAAAAAACAATATTTGGTGGTGTATTAAACTATAAAAAGTAACGACATATTCAATTTATAATTATTCATAAAAATGAAGTGAGACTTAAAAAATTAACGCACATGCAGATTTAGTATTTTTATTTTATCTAACTAACAGTATTATCTAAAACAATGCATTATTAAAATTGCACAGCTGTAATCCGTTAGCTTAATTAAAAACAAACAATAGCCGATTAATTTAGATAATCTTTTCCACTTCGCTAACTTTAATCATAATACATAACATTACATAATATGAATAACTAGACATAATTTTTAATATAAAAAGCGAAAGTCAACGTTCACACGTTTACAAAAGCTTTTATGTTCAAAGCATGTCACATCATGGCATGAAGTTTTTTTTTCCAGTATATTTTTTAAGTTCGCGACATCCGGATAGGCGCGCCATACTGCGTCAACAGCGCTTTGATTATTTTATATATAGAACAAGGAAAATGAATGGTTGTGTGTGACTATTTTTTAATGTGGTTCTAATGTTGTAGTGTGTGATTTATTTGTGCAAGTTTGTTTAGAATAATTGTTACAGTAGTATTTTTTGTTGGTAAGTCGTAATTGCTCAGTGACTAAGGGAACCGCGTTTCTTTCAGATTGAAAAAAGTGGGTTCGAATGCTGGCAGATGTATGAATAGTGGCAGAAAGTATGCACGGCTTTTCTTGCCATTTAAATCGATACGTGGCGAACGCTCCTGCATGCCATATGTGTCCAAGTTAAGGAATGAATTCCCTCCCGCGGTTTTCCCAGAGCGCTACAATATGGGGCTCTTCAAAAAGGGTGTGAACAGATACCTAAAGTCTTAACGAGGTAGGCAACGCATCTGCTCCCTTAGTTTTGCAGATGTCCATGGGCGACGGTAGCCACCTATCACCAGTTGGTACGTTTGCCAGTTTGCCTACTAGCAAACATAAAAAAAAAATATTTTTTATATAAGAAAAATCTTTGCCGTAAATTAATGTATTTAGGAAAAATATAAGGAACTCAACGGTAAAAACCAAAAAGATCGTTTATGAAATTTGCTGAGAGTCGAAATCAGGATCATTGTATTTCACTAGTGTTGAACTAGGTTGTATCTTACTACATTACCTTTAAGAACTTTGATTTTTTTTATCTGTAATTAGACAATTGAATGGATAAATGGATAGATGTCGATTTAATTCTATAACTAAACTAGGATATGCCCGTGACTTCGTTCCCGCTGGACTTCAAATTCCCGCGGGATTCCCGTAACACAAAGTACCGCAGCATTTAAGAGACTGTAAGCCATCGTTTTAGTGAAAACTCTGTTGGAAAAAGCTAATTTTTATGCCCCCGAACAACTACAAACTGCTCCCGGGAAAATTCCCGCGGGATTCCCGGAAGTAAAATGTGACACATTTTATTACATAAAATTTGCTATCGATCAGTGAAAAAATCATACTGGGATTCGTTTCTTTTTATTTTAAAATTTTAATTTGAATTTTTTATTTAAATTATAATTTTTAAGATTATTCCCAGAAAAATTCCTGCTGAATTCCCAGGATAAAAAGTAGCGAAGGTATTCAGTCTAAGAATTTGCTGTCGATCAGCGAAAACTGCATCGAAATCAGCCCAGTAGTTTTTACGTGAATCCCGAACATACAGACAAACAGACAAGAAACTAAAAAAAAATACATCGTGTTTTATCTACATCGTCTATAATAGTCTATATAGTCTATTCCAGGTGTTTGTTTTTTAAATACCTTCTATGTACAGACACGGCATGCTTAGAATTTTATAATATTACAGATTTAAAATTTTATTTCTTTTTTGGCACCGGTTTTTATTTTCAGTTTTGTTTTATGGTATTTTTGTTTATTTTCTTTTCAGGAGCTGTCCAATCAGAAACTACTTTTCACGTCTGCAAGTTTTTTATAAGTTTTCTTCATGGTGTCCTGTAAGTTTTATTTTTTTTAATGTTTTGTTTTATTTTTAGTTTTATTGTTTTTTAAAATTTTTACATAATATTTTCTTTAAATTTATACGAATAAAGGCTTGTAAGATTTGAGTTGTTTAGCGCGCTAGACTACTAGGCCACAAACGTTTTCTATCCGATTTCTGGTAATACAGTTACGACACTTTGGTATTTACTGTGGGCTTAAACCATTACTAGAAAGACGGAGTCTCGGACTCACAATGTGAAGCCGACTAAAGGATTCTGATTTTGGAATAAGATGCCGAACCCGCCGCAGTGCCTTACGAGAACAATATTAAATAATTCATACGGATAAAGGTGGAATAGTTTCCAGTGTATACATTACTATTAACTACATAGACGTCAACCTCGTGTATGTTACATAAGTTTACGCACACAAGTTTTTAAAAATGCTTCACATTGTTTGGTGCTTTTGTTCTTGTAGGACCCATCTATTCTTTTATTTCGTCTGAGACTATGTGTGATACTGTTGTCTACAGTACGTTACTTATAACACAAACATAACTTACTTAGCTTAATAATGTACAACGTGTCTGTACTGTCCATATCACGATTTATAATTTTTTATATCATGTTATAAATATTAAGGCGTTTATAGAACTTCTATTAAAATTGTCCATACAGTATCGTCTTCTCAAACTACAAATTTTTATCCCATAGACATTATTTTCTAGGATAAAAGTATTCTATTTACGAAACATTGTTATTTTAACGGGATTCACTTCGAAGACCGAAGTCTGCATTTATTTATTTCTCTCGTTACTGCTCGGTCTTTGGCATCCCTTAACAAAGTCGCTTTTCCATTATATGTTAACAAGGAATAATTAAGCTTAATTTATTTTAACTGACGATATAGAATAGGTGTAACAAATTAATTTTCTATATCCCTCATTAAAACATTGGAACGAAACGTTCATGGAAATTCGACAAAATGCGTCGATGTGTTTTCCATTTGCGTCAGACAGATTCGTCCGGGACGAGAATTCAATTTGACGTTATTTTTCGCTTGTTTCCCTCCATACATAGCATCCCGAAGTCCCAAACCTTAAAGCCTGAACCGTAAAAATAATCCTCCGAAACTTTCTGTTTCGAAACCGGGGTAACCTTTATTATTTTTCTTTTACCTTTTTATAGTAAAAGTTGTTATTTTGTTTTATGCCAGTTTAAAAGGAGTTTGTATTTGATTTTAATATTTTTATTTTACCGTTTAGGTTGGAAACAGTGTTTTATTTTACTTACCCACTATTTAATTCACGAAGGACTTGGACAGTAATTATGTTCATGTCTTCTGACACCTACAAGATATCGTTATGAAACTTACAGATACATAAAATTAAAGGTGTTATGTGTGTTATATTTGTGTAGATGTAAATAGAACATTGGGTACAAAATCGGATTTCGTAATAACATAATTGGGATAAAACCCTTTGAAAAGTATCTAATTTGTTGCCTGGATTATATAGCCATCTATCCAATATCCTCTAGCTACTTCGGATTCTATTTTTGAAATTAATTAATTCATAAAATAAATATGGTCCACGAGAAAAATGTTCTGGAAATTGAATGTTTTTTTACATATATCGATTGTAATTATAAGCTACTAGAGTTCCCCAGCGGCCTCGCCGCGGGTCAAACTCTAGTGCATACCTCTTGTTTAAAGAGCAGGCGGTAATACAGGTTACATTGTATTAAATTTTTATGTTAATGCTATTTGCCCCCGGAAGATCCACTTCCATTTTACATCGCAAACTATCCCATCTCCCGGGATGAAAAGTATCTATGCCCATTTCCGGTATTGATATTCCACCGAAATGACCAAACCGACCAAAATGATGATCAAAATGTCTAAAATGGCAAATCACAAAAAAAACCAAAGCCTATCCTACTTTCTGGGATAACCTTTACGTAAATCTATCTTAAAATCTCTCCCATTATCTGGAATGAAAAGTATCCCATGTCCACCCTTGATATTAAAATTACATATATATCGAATTTCAGCCAACTCGGTGCAATAGTTTTTCCGTAAAAGCATAAGAAACAGAGAGACAAATATATTTTTATCCCAGAAACTATCCCATTTTTCGGGATAAAAAGTATCGTATGTATATCCTTGGCATCGAAAAACAAAATATATATACTGAGTTTCAGCCAAATCGGTCCCGTAGTTTTACCGTGAAAACAGACAGACAGAGTTACTTTCACATTTATATTATTAAGGCCATAATATCCCTATATTATATTATGGCTGAAGAATGCGTCGTCTAAAATTATTGAGCGTAATAGCTGACTGGATTATACATGGTGGAAATTTTCAGAGGGGCAGTAAGGGGAGTACTTTCTTAACCTTAACCTGCAACGGATATCTTCTATAACCGCTTATCAAATATTCTCTCTAACAACAAAGTTACTTACTGATTCCATTTTTAAAATTAATTAATTCGCAATTTCCGAGAACTTTGTTCTCGTAGACTTTTCACGAGAACGAGTTTTCGGAATTTATTGTTTTTTGTGTTAATTGTATTAGCAGGCTATATTAAAATTGTAAATTAATATCAGGTATCAAGTGTTGCTGGCTGGATTATAGACCCAGTTATCAATTATTCTCACAACCAAAAATAAATCTTGCGATTCTGTTTTTCAAACTAAATAGTAAATATTGTCCACGAGACGAAAGTTTTCGGAATTTATTGCGTTTCATATTGATTGTAATGCAAGTTGTAATGGTCGGAGAATGCGTCGTCAAGGAAGCCGGTTTCCGTGCGGAACTCCGAAGGTCGACCTTTGCAATTTCCACCGCATTTCTTGGTACATTGTGCCAGTAATTAATATACCAGAAGGTTGCAATAAATTGATGGAATTCTAGGAAAGCATTCCTATCTCGCTGTTGAATAACATTATGGTCGTCTGGATGAGTTTTAATTTATTACTTAATCATAAGAGCTATCGTGCTTCTGCTTTGATAAAGAGGTGTTGTTTCGGAGTATTATAATTTCACTGAATCGTGAACATAGTGTATAAAACTAGTTATGTTACGCGCCTTTGTCATCATTTATTTATTTCATGACGAAGTGAAAATGCAACAGAAACGCTGAAACCTGGTTGTTATTAAAAGCCTAAATATGAGGTTTCCTATGCATATCTGGAATAATTTATGATAATTATCTGACAAAAGAGTATAATATGTATTTGTATGTGTAACATTTTTGAAATGATAACTTTATATGGGTGGGTAAACCGCTTCGTTACGTAACGCATTACGGCGCCAGTCTGTCTGACTTCCCTTTCTCTCACGCATACGGCAGCGGTAAGCAGGCTCCTCCTCTCTCACTAACCCACGCGCTATATATGTATACATAAAATTTAAGTAATAACGTAAGATTTTCTCAAGTTAAACAATTTCAATATTAAATAGTTCAACTTAAATTAGTTTAAGTTATCACTTCTGTCGGGCGTCCCAAGAAGCACATTTTTTTTTTACACTTACAAACGTTATATTAATCTCATTTGAATTCAAATATTACTGATTTCTTAATATTATTCAATAAGTGGCCTGAAATTCCCGTTCCTGTAAGAACTTCGGAATCCAAAACACATAAAATCACTTTACCATTAAATATGCAATGTTATGTAAAAATTTAGGTCAACCCATAGATTACTCTCCCAGTTTTATGAGCACGAACATACGGAAGCTGAATTTTTATACACATATATATATATATATATATATATTTATATATAAAGGCAGGTAGAGAACTAAAGTTATACAAAGTTCTTTTCTTTTTCGACAAAAATAACTTTCCTAAAATGTCTTTCCTCTAACTAGATACATGTTTTTCTGGAAAACTTTTAATGCTCAAGGTACGATAGGTTCAATGATTTTCTTAGATGTACCTGCCTACATGAAACAAACTGGTCAAGTGCGTGTAATGGTGACGTCCTCTGTTTTGTCAAATTTACTCAGAAATATCCCATATATCAAAGACTCGGTTTTTCACCCGGCTTCGCTCGCGTTAATAAAGTATATGTCATGAAATGGGCATGTAATTCTTAGAAATGTTGAACTTAATTTTTAATTGGAAGCACCTTTTTTATTGCATAAGTTCAGCAGGCAGACGGCCCGCCTGATGGAAAGCGATTACCATCGCCTATGGACATTTATAAGATCAAAAGTGTCGCAAATGTTCTGCCGCTCTCTAAAGGAAGACTGGAACCTGGCGCCACTAATTTCGGAACACAACTCAAGGTTGTTATGGCGGCAGTCTCTAGACCAGGGGTGGTAGCCATCCAGACGGGCAAATACCCTACCACCTGGTTGTGGGTTGTTTTGTCGCCTTTAACGACAGGCCGCCCGGCAGCAGGAAATTGTATTCTCTCTCCGTTCCTGCACGGATAAGAAGTACCTAATGATATATACCCGTAACGCATCTAGCAAAGGCAGAACTAACTCTGATCGCAACATATTGAATTTGTCGTTGCCATGACGATGTATTTGTTAGTGAATTGCGACGGTGGCGCTAATAAAACGCGGTCGGAGCGCCATCTATTCGCTTTCCTTCGAAATAGTACTAATTCCTATTCTGTACCCCTGAGAATGTGTATACGAAATTTAGTGACGATCTTTTAAGGCGTGAAAACTTCACAAACAAGCTTACATTCGCGTTTATAATATTAGTTAGGATTACTCAACCTTTCGAATTTTTAATACTTACATAACATAATGCTTTGTTCAGAGAATGTTTGAAACACAGAGACTTATATAAGGGGAATCATGTTGAGAGTCGCCTGTTTGAACTAATTAGTTCACAGTAATTGGCAACCTTCCCTGCCAACGATACTTATACCTTAATTAACTGAAACCTGCCTTTACTTGACTATGAGAGTATCTTGTTATATTCGAGTGAAGTTGCTTAAGAAACGTTTTTTTCTTTTGTGTGCTAAAGGAACATTGTGAATTGAAAGAAGATGTAAAAACAAGAGTTGACAAAGGAATGTTAAGGCATTTTTGGACATGTAGAGAGAATGGATGAAAGGAGACTGACAAAATAAGTATGTGACAACAGTGTGGGTGATAGTAGTTTTGGGTATCACTTGATTACAAAATGAGTTTGTAAGAGTAGCATGACATTTTATACTGAGCCCATACAATGTACCACTTCAAATAAAGCGAGAAGATTTGTATGGTTTGTACTGCGGCAGTACATCTGAAGCGATGAAGCTGGTAAGGCGTTGGGCGTCATTCCCTCATTTGTCCCGTTCAAAATTTCTAGTTCGGAAATGTTCGTTAAGAATCGGATGTGATCGAGCTAGGGCTCGCCTCACTTTAATAACAGTTGTATTGTGACATGTCATGTTGTCCCTCTTAGTCATGTGAATATCCGTATAGGCGTTATTGTATTGTTGTAGAATAAGCCTCGTGCCGTCCTTCCATCACAGTCTTACATTTTGTCAAAAAAAAAGTCTTACGTTTTCGAATTTTTTGTACGACAAATTTACTGGCTCTTATGTACAACTCATGTCGATTTTCAAATCGTATCTTACAGGACAAATTATAATAAACGCTCATTTGTGTACTACTCATCATTAGGTGGTAGAGATCGATCTACCTAGATCAAATCGCAAATATCTTACAGAGTGGCCAGGTAAAAAGCACTTATAATAAACGTACGAAGAGTTTAATGAAATTAGATGAAGAGATGTGTGTCAAGATCCTAACAAGTGGAAAACCATCGTCTCCCTATCCCTATGGAAAACAGGCTTGATAATATGTATGTATGTATGTTCATAGCTTTGTTGGATCACAATCATTTTTATGTTTCTTTTGATATTTGTTATGAATATAGTGTTAAGCTATGAAATGGTTTAGTCAATATATGAAATAAAAACATGTTTATAATCTATATTCAATTTTGCAGAACAAAAAAGAATTAAACAGACACTTACAAAGACAGTTGCTTTGATCAACAAAGCGAGAGCAAACATAGATCTATGATGCTTCTAATCGTGTAGGATTTAGGCAATGCTACATATTTCACTGGGTGATTATTATTCTATTAGTATGAGGCTAGTATTAGTAGCGTAATGACTAGCCAGGTGGTAGGGTATTTTCCCGACTGGATGGCTGCCACCCCTGGTCTAGAGTATGCCGCCATAACAACCTTGAGTTGTGTTCCGGCATTAGTGACCAGGTTTCAGTCTCCCTTAAAAGAGCAGCAGCGCATTTGTAGCACCTTTGATGTTGCAAATGTCCATAGGCGATGGTAACCGCTTTCCATCAAGTGGGCCGTCTGCCTATCTGCTGAACTCATGCAATAAAAAAAAATGACTAGCGCACGCGTCTGAAACTCAAAAGGCGCAGGTTCGAATCGTGGCCGAAACGCATGCACCATTTAGGCACTTTTCTGATCTAATGTGTATATTGTTACAACCGCCACGTGCTAACAACGGTGAAAGAAAACATCGTGTGAAACGTGCACATCGAGATAACAGATATGTTAAACCTGCCAAGCCGCCTTGGGTAAGCGTGGCAGGTATACTTCTCGTTCTCCAATGGTGGGAAGCTCGAGCCCAGCAGTGGGACGTTTATGGGCTGTTATTATATAATATATATTAGATTAGCATTTTCTTATATGATCTTTGTTACTGCTGAAGTATAGCAGTCAGGCTGACGGCTACATTACTCATTGACACCTGACATATTTGTCTTTCGTGATCACGGCTACTGAAAAATGGCCGAAACGTCGAAATAAAAATCAAATAAAATACCGCACTTAAAACCGTTATAACGTAGTTTTAATTATGCACGTATTTGAAAAGTGTTTTGTGTTTTATTTAAAACTTTTATGTATACAAAAAGCTTTTCTTTAATTTTTGAACGCTACAATTTATTTTCATCGAAAATCCTTTTTTACGATTTTGTAGCCATTTGGACAAAAACGGAACCTTAAGTTTTCATCATGTCCCACATAACAGACTTCCTCCACATGACACTGTTACACCTACAAAGTTGAGGTCATTGACCCCGAACATATAGGAAATCGCTGAGTATGTGGCAACATAACAAGGCCTTAATCGCCTGTCAAACGATTGACTGACATGAAAAGATTTTTCTTTCGTGCATAAAATTATTTATGAGAATTTTTTCGCGGTAACGCTTCGCCGTGTGACTTTGATGATATCGTTTTATATGTGAGCTTAAAGCGATTGAAATATCCTACATTTATCGTGAAAACTAGTTCGTAGTTCTAAGTAGTAGTTGAGGATTTATTCAACAATATATAAATTAAAATAAGATTAGTCAGTAACAAAACAACTAAAGTTATGAATAATTTACATTCCAAATAGAATCTTTAATTATGTTTAATAATAATAAAATGTTAGTAAAACAGCAAAAATAGTTTTATGAGTGATTTACGTCTCGTACGTACGTACACGATATTTATAGACTTGATTTCAGCAGAATGTAGTATATAAGAATAGAACTATACGCCCACATTTCCTTAATCCACCACATGATCTGAATAAAATTAATATTTTGTACAACATACCTAAAGAATAGAATGAAATGAGCGATTCAAAGGCTCGGGTAGCAACCAGCGATGTTTGATTATGTTAAAACCTGCGTTTAAATTAATCAAAGCACTGGCATGTGTTTCAGAAAAGTATTTTTAAATATTCCATTGACTTTTATGATCTATTCTTTTTTTATTCCTTCTGTCATTCTGTTAACAAGTAAATGGATTGCATCTAGCTCAGCCTATTTAATTATTTTCTCTCCCAAATTAGTATCGCTTTCTAAACCATGAATCTGTGTTGGACACAGATCCCACAGATTAATAGAATAAAAAGTATCCCATATATAGATAATACGTATAAATATACTAAATTTGATGATAATCGTCCAGTTTTAAAACCACACTCAATTTCACTTTATTATATTATGTTGTTTATAGAAATGTGATAGAAATACGCTTAAAAATGTAACCTGACCAATTAAATTTTCTAAAAGCTTTTTGTTGTGCCTACATGTGCTTTCCTTGGCATATATAGCGAGGTAATGTGGGCATGTCGTGATATGTCGTGTCAAGGATGCGAGTATGCCCCACATATAGGAATGATTACTAGTTAAAATACTAAGAGCTTTGTTTAAATTGAATTATATGGATAATTGTTAAAATTCTGACTTTATCACTAATAATATTGTTACAACTTAGGCTTCGACAAAGACAAATTCCACGTACAGTCTGTAAAAGCACATCTTATTACCTGTCGGCATTTGAACTAATTGTAATCCTTTTATGATCGTCTTCTTTTGTTTACTTATTTATTGGCATACGTTTCTAGTATTGTGGAGACCAGCCTATTGTTCTATTGTGCTTGTTTACGGCCGCATTATTAGCCAGGTGTTACGGATTATAAAGTACAAACTGATTCTAGGAAATTGTGTCGACGTGCCGGGCGGGCACGTTTGCATTTGTGCATTATAAAACAATGGCCTGATTGAGAGAGGGGCAAGTCAGCGAGAAACACGATCAAGGCGTGAGGTGTGTACATTCGGGAATCTAATATTGACGGACTTTGCGCGTTTTATTGAATTACTACCTTCTGCATTACGTTTGGATTTGTTGTGTTCGGTTATATTTGTGCCTGTCTTATACGTGTTTGTATAGTTCTAATAAACTCTATAATAACTCTAACGGCATTTTAATTCGAGTCCCGCTAACTCGTAACAATCTTTACATAATTCTTTTAGATTTTTATAATACATGAATCCAAAATAACTATTATTTATGAATCTTCTATAACGATGTCTCATGTCTTGACACAGTTCAGCAATGCATAGAAATACCGTTTGTGCAATCCAAAGAAACCGTATTTGAGCGTTTCTCAAAATTTTTGACCAAAGTAATTTTGCGATGGCCCACATTTTTGCGAATGAATAAATAATAATCCATTAATTATATAGGGTCAATATTTGGTTTTAGTGACTTCACAACTTATCAAGCAACAAATTACAATAAAAATATAAAAACACATAAAGAGTAAGTCAATTTTATTAAGACACCATGAAAACAAATACACTAGAAATTGGGATGTATGGAAAATTGCTTCTCTCAAGATGTCACAGTACTTTTAACTCAATTGTTGTCATTATTTTCAAAGAACTTATTACGTTAGGAGTTTAAAAGCAACGTTTTACAATAAAATATATTTTTTAATCCATGATGTCGTTATATTTGTTTTTAAAGTGAAACTTCTTTAGAATAGCTGTGATTTGAAACTTGATGAAACGAAAAAGTGAAACTAAAAAGAGATAAAAACAAATCTATAGAACTATGCCGGCGAGAGAATGCGACTGAATACATTATATTTAATAATTTAAACACTACACTCACACAAGAGTTGAAAATGTCTTGAAGTTTTTCGTTAATACTTCAAATTTCGTGTTAAGCTTAAATATATTATAACGACATAATATATGAAATGTGATATCACAAAATTTAGAATCTCTCATAACCCTTGTCACATTTTGTTTCACTTCTACTGCGTGTGAAGTGCACACACACATGTTTTTTTACTATGGCATAGTATCTTATAAATATATAGCAGATACAATTAAGGCGAGTAGCAAAAAAATAATTTTTCAAATCAAGGTCAAGAAATTTGAGAATCGCCAGGTGAGGTTGAGAATTTGCCAGGTGGTAGGGTATTTGCTCGACTGGATGGCGACCACCCCTGCTCTAGAGTATGCCGCCATAACAACCTTGTGTTGTGTTCCGGCATCAGTGACCAGGTTCCAGTCTCCTTTAAGAGAGCAGCAGCGCATTTGTAGCACCTTTGGTGTTGCAAATGTTCATAGGCGACGGTAACCACTTTCCACCAAGTGGACCGTCTGTCTGTCGGCTGAACTCCTGCAATAAAAAAAAATAAAAAAAATCGCTCATTTATTGATTGAAATTTTCCAAGACATAGGTACTCCTGATTTTGTCGTAGTTTCACTTCACGGTTTCGTAGTGTTTTGTACTGTAATATATTGTAATACCTTTATTAATTTATAGTGATATATAGTCCGTAATACATAGTCAATAGTTTTTTAAATTAATGACTCTTATATCTATGACTAGCTGTGCCCGCGACATCGTCCGCGTAGAATTTGTTTTCAAAACCCCCCGATTTTTAAACATTCTTCATTGGTGCTCCGCTCCTATTGCTCTTAGCGTGATGATATATAGCCTATAGCCTTCCTCGATAAATGGGCTATCTAACACTGAAAGAATTTTTCAAACCAGACCAGTCGTTCCTGAGATTAACGCGTTCAAGCAAACAAACAAACTCTTCAGCTTTTTTCACTCTTTAGGGTCACACTAAAGAAATTCCTATGTGAACACCAAAACGCACAATGTAACTTAAGGCATGATTCAAGTGCTTTATGACCATGTTACTAACACCTATGATGACATTAACAATAATCTGTTTATTTTAATTGCTTGTTTTGTTGCTCACGTATCTCACTATGTTTATATATCTATGTAAAGATATGTTTATTAATATAGTGTATGTCTTTGAAGACCACGGGCCATAAAAATGGCCCGGACTTTTGGAGGGCTTGCGTGGGGCCATGGGAAGGCCAACACGTAGAGGCCCTTTGACAAATTTAATGTAAATGTGGCGTGACACTGATCGACGATTATCCCTGTGTACACCATATAGTAATGCACCCAAGGACAAGCTCCGGCCAGTGTAGGACTATTGTGGGAAATGAGGACAAAAAGTACCGGGCTATTGGGGTGAACGGCTAGTGGTACTAGGGATCTGGGAATATGGGGACTATGGCGTCTGCCCGTCACAATGTTCGGGGAACATGGAAAAATGGGCAGACGGTGACTCGCCACTCCCTGCATGGGCCCCAAAAAATGCCATAGAAGACAGGGGCAACATGGGTGTGAGTAGCTAAGGGGTGTAGAGAGGTGGGCTGCAGGTTCACCGAAGCTACTTCTGACGTGATGCCATTTATCACTTCCACCCCTGGAGCTTGAGTCTTAGCTATAGCGATCTCCACTCCGTGCCGGCTAGCTAAGGCAAGCACGGAGGTGGGGGCCTTGTCTTGGCCCCCGGAGTCAGGTACGAGGTGTCGCTACTCACCTAAGGCTTCGCCACAAAGCCCCCCTGCGGGTTTATTAATATTATTATTATTATATTATAAAATATATAATATTATAATTATTAAACTAAACCGAATTGATATATTATTTGTGTTGTATTGTCCTCCGTGCGTCCACCTGCTGGTCCCAGGCGGAAGAACAGCGCTGGCCTTAGCGGCTAGCATTACGCTGAGTATGGGGCCAATTTTAGCACTTATATTGATGCATTTATTTTACTCAGTATTGTTAAAGTGTTTATTTGTACCTAAATAAAATAATTCTTTCTTTCTTTCTTTATATATTAGTATAAGATATGTATAAACAGCCTGAAGGATAGTGATGACGAAAATACAAGCACTTCGATTTTGAAACTTGACATAAAGAACCCCTATAAAGCTGGGATATTGCTATTTTGAGTAAATTATTATACACTAGGCTTTTCCCGCGACTTCGTCCACAGTGGACAGGTAGCAATCATCACAGATTTTATGATAGAGAATTTGCTATTGATCAGTGTAAATATTGGATCGGAATAAGATTTTTGTTTCAATCTGGTCACTTTAAACCACACCCACAAAAATATTCCACGGGATTCCCGGGATATAAAGTACGGCAGATCAGCGAAAAACGCATCAAAATTGGCCCAGTAGTTTTTGCGTGAATCCCGAACAAACGGACACAAAAAAAACTAAAAAAGCAAAAGACTACACTTTTATAATATTATAGATGATTTCAGTTAATGATATTCACGGCTTTTTATTACGATTTATAACAAGAACTTATTACAAAACAATTTTAGAAACAAAAGATTCTTCAGCCGTGAAGTATTGTTTTATTATGCTACATTATTATAATTGTTACTTTAAATGAGAATGAATCAGTAACAGCCGAAGAGATTATGATGAATGAGACGTGCTCTTTTTCTTTTATGATAATTGTATTTTGCTTAAGCCGATATAAATCGGTCTCTTTCTGTCTTTCAATCTGGATGAATTAACCGTAGTGTTTCATGTAAAGATAAATTTGAATCATTCAATATCATTGAATACCGACATGCCCTTCAGTTACGGGCTTTCAACCAAATTGACTCCATTTGGTTGATCCATCTAATATCAGCCTGCTAATTTGTAGTGGTTAATTCCATATGTAGATAAAATTGAAGTAACTATCTGTGATTTCAAAATAAATGCCAAAATTTGAGGAAAACTGCTAGTTGTACAATGCACAAACATTCTTCGTTTGTTAAGACGTAAGATGATGGCAAAAATCATGAAGATAAATTATGTCGGCAGCGCATTCCTTATAAGTCTGTAAATATCAATAGGGTTATTACTTTCTGCAGGATTATTGAGGTGCTTCTGTAATGAGGGCTTTTCTGATGACATTGTTCGCATATTTATTAAAAAGTTATATAAAACTGTGGCTTCCTATCCGCCTTCGCCGGAATACGCATATCCTGTTTCTACTATACAATGTATTGTTTAGTCCCAAGTCTCCTCCTTATCTTAAGGAACGTTTCCAATTTTTCAATGTTAATCAGGAGAAATTCCTTAGGTCATCAGTGAATATGAGACTAGAAACACCGCTCAATACAACCAAGTTTTATAATCACTCATTCAGTGTTCAAGCTGTCCAATTATGGAACATGCTGCCACTGGAAGTGAGGCAAGCCCAATCAGTATCCTCCTTTAATAGACTTGTTAAGGATTACTACCTCAAAGTATAATTTGTGTTGTTATTATTGTATTGTACGTATCTTTATGCTATTTAGTAAATTGTTATATAATATGTATATATGTGTGTAGTATAATATTTTTGTGTATTTAATCATGTGTATATATGTCTATATGTATATTTATATAATAATATTAGTATATAAAACATTTAACATTTTTAAAATATTGTGCAACAAACCCTGCCCTAGCTTTTGTGCCATATTTCTCTCTCCATCCCAATGTTGTCTGGAAGAGATTGCTGTCAGCGATAAGACCGCCTTTGTACCTAATTCTAAGCTGTTTTTGTGTATTAGTAGTTCATTAATTTTATTGTACAATAAACTATATTCTATTCTAAAGTTTGATTCTTTGTTTCAATACGATTTTATTTGCTTTATACAGGGAAGAAAGTTTACATAATAAAGATACTAGCAAATATAAAGACAATTTCTTTAATTAAAGTAATAATAATAATAAAGCCTTTTATTTCCAGAATCATTTCATACACTGATTGATTGTTATTAGGTAATTACTTTTGTTAGAAGTTAATTTCATGTTAGTCGTGTTTAAAGGGTGTTAGTTCGTACTAGTAGTACTTATATCCGTACAAGAACGGAGAAAGAATACAATTTCCTGCGGTCGGGCGGCCTGTCGTAAGAGGCAACAAACCAATCCACATCCAGGTGGTAGGATATTTGCCCGTCTGGATGGCTACCATCCCAGGTCTAGAATATGCCGCCATAACAATTTTGAGTTGTGTACCGGCATTAGTGGCCAGAATCCAGTCGCCCTTTAGAGAGCGTCAGCACATTGGTAGTATCTTTGGTGTTACAAATGTCCATAGGTAATGGTATCCGCTTTCCATCAGGTGGATTGTCTGCCTGTCTTCTGAACTCATGCAATAAAAAAATAGTTGTTAATTTAGTGATATGTTAGTTCGATGTATCTTGATTTTGGAATCCCTCTTCGGGTGAAGGCCTCCTCCTTCTTCTTCCAGAATTTCTTATTTTACTTAGTATCATCCAATTCTTATCTACTATTTCTGATACAGTATCAGCCCACCCTTTTGCTTGTCTTTCCGTTCTACGTTTGCTCATTGATATTTCGCATCTTGTCGTTTGTATTCTCCATCTTTCTATCTTGTTTCTAGGCGTATGCGTTAATACGCCTACAAGACAAAGTAGGAATATTAATGTATATTGCTTAAGTATTATGATTTTGATTCAAAAATCACTATTGAATTCAGTCAACGATTAACATTACTAGAATGGTTGATAAAATTACAAGTTCGGATATAATTCCGGCACAATAATAAGCTGAATACAAAACTTTTTTCCTTAAAATATAGCGTACTAGTTCTCAAAATATGCTATCATTTTTAAATCACAATGACATGTAAGCCATATAGGTACGTCGCTTCTTCTTTTTCTTCAGATTTCTTCAGATAATAAAGTTATGATGTCGTAGAGCCACGCTACAATCATTCTCACGATTTCAACTCTTTAGGGCCGGCTGGATACCACTCGGGTGTGGTACCACGCTTTCACAGAATATCGACGTGAAACGGTTAAACTTGAGCTAATCATGTTTCCGTCTATCTATTCCTTGTCCCATCCTTTCTGTCTGATCGTCCCATTCCATACCATCCTTTTAACCCATCCGACCTATAACATCCCCTCTATTCCTTCCTAAAAGCTGACAACACGTTGGCTTTGGCGTAGCCACTTTCCAGCACGTCTGTTTGCCAACTTCGCAATAAAAAAACTTTTTCTTTCTCTCTGTTTGATTGAACAAATGTTTCGTCCAAACAAACTAGAAGGATGCGGGCTAATCATCTATAATTAAGAATAAACTGTTTAATAATTACTTTCTCAACTATGAAACATCCCCCTAGACGTCGTTTAATGAAGTTATAAATTTTAATCAGTTTGTACTTTAGTCTCCAGACAACATCGTTTATTAAAATTGTTTTTGGAAATAGGCAGTCTTATTCATTTTATGTATTTAAAATGTAAATCGAGTAATAACCTTTTTTCAATAGAAAATGTTCATGAAATAAGAATCGTACTTTAATCAACTAAAATCTCGACTCGATTTTTATCTGCTTTTCGAGCCAGTCGCAGTTAAATGTTTGTATTTGGTGGTCTCGGTAACGCTTCTTATTTTCTTCTTTCCGCCTTAAGATTTTGCGGAAGTACTATCTATTGAAATACATTCATCTTTCAGACTTCAAGAGTAACTCAAAAGCAACAAGGGAATATTTTCTACAACATCTTGAAGTCGGTGCAAAGTAAAGCATAAACATTATTATATTTGTCAATATTTTATTGTTGTAACAGAAGCAAAACCTCCTGTGTGTGCGGTATCCGCAGGTAAAAACAACCCCCGATATTCCGTACACATGAAGCCGATGAAGATAATAGTATAATTTTGTTGCCTTCAGTTGTTGTGTAAATGTTTGTCAAATAACAATATATAAATAGAATAATTAGATAGACTCACACAAACCCTCGTCGACTAAGAATGTCCACCTTGACTTCAGACGCAGACATCACACATACACGGAAATTGAATACCCCTTAACCAGTCTTTCAAACAATAGCAATCATTTTCAGGGCGGCCGCCATTTAGTTTGTTTCAACAACTCATTGCACTTGCCAAAAATCTTATAATTTCTCGCATGTCTGTCTTTTTAACACCGCGAAAAAATCCAACGACAAAAAAGGCGACGTCTTCCATGCTGTAAGAGGAAACTGGGGGGGACAGAGATAGATATACATACATACTATTATACAAAAAGAGAAGGAATATGTATGTATAAAGAATATGTATTGAGGTTTTGAACAAGAGATGGCGGTACCATTCCATTAAATCTTCTTTTTCTGGAATCGGTTAAAAAAGAAGAAATATATGCCCGACGAAGTGATGACACGTTGAATATTTCATACCTACATTATTCACTAAAAATATCTCAGAGAAAACTGCTATATTCTTAGTGATATTTTTCATGCTGGAATTTTATGTGACGGGTGTTTTGTAAATCATTGCTATAAACTTAGTACATTATTGTTGAATTATGTTATACACATCTCTTGTGTCGTCATCTGTTCTTTCAACATGCTAAATATCAGTTTTCTTTCCCGCGACTATAAATTATAAGAGTAACTTCTTTTAAATATGGTTCTGCACAATTTGTGTATACTAAAATTTGTTTTATAAATTTGTGTATATATCTATCAAGCCAATGTTGAGTATCCACGAAGACTTCATGTTTTAAAATAACACCAGGTGTGAAAGTATTTGCCGAATGGATGGCTACCACCTCTGATCGAGAGTATGCTGCTATAACAAACAACCTTGAGTTGTGTTCCAGCATCAGTGGACATGTATCAGTCCTCCCTAGGCGACCCATAGACGACGGTAAACACCCTCCATCATGTGGGCTGTTAGCCTGTCTGCTGTTCTCCAGCAATAATAAATATTTTTACGACAAATTCTGAACCGCCAGCTCATCAGACATAATCAAATTCGAACAGTACAGGGTCTGTCAGTTCTAGCTAAACTGAGTTCAGCTAGTATTTATTTAATAAACAAGATATTGGGAGAACCAATGCTAAATTGGCATTGCAGCCTTAAAAAAATTAAATAAACAATAGGATACATGTTGTTTTTACAATGGAAATGGATCATTGTCAGACTATCGATGCAGTGAAGTACCTATACGTGCGTTAAGTATCGTTATATATTGTAATCATCGCCGTGCTAACAAAAATGAGCGGTAAGAATCTCTCCAGTAAGACGCTCATAAATTATTTTGCACATATTTCTTTCACTATTCTGTTTTAATTATCTTGTCATCGTATAATTGTTAAATAAAACTAAGAAATAATAGCAAATATTTATTTATTAAAGCAATTAATTACCTGTAATTACTTTCCCTGTAGCTTTCATTACTAACGGTTAACTAAGTCTAATCAATTGAGATTTTTATGCCATACTCATAAGCTTATATTTTATCGGCTTCTGCCTAGATTTCAAACAGGTCTTGCAAGCTATGACTAATAAAGCACTAACTACGGTACGGTTTTTGTATTGGCTGTATAGGTACATTAAACATGACTGTGCAACAGTGATTCATTCTTTCACGGTGAGTGGGTCGATCACCGTATAACTTAAAAATTCATATTATTCGTATATCATATAAAATATTTTCAGTTTCATACAGTACATTGAGTTCGGCAGCACGTTGGTCATTCTGGTGTTGGAAACGTCTATAGGTTTCAAAATAATTTCAAATAGAACGTAAAGAGATTCTTGATTAATCTTTATATGAAACAAAAATATAAAACTACACAATGGAAAGGTGTCTCATAAACTATTTTATTTGTCTTCATTATTTAGGTCAATGAATCATTTCATTTGGTTACTGGTTCATTGCAATACGAATTATTTATAATTAACAATTTAAATAAGTATATATATTTAAACGAGAGCAACAAGTGGTACAAGTACGATATTTTGTATAAACAGGATAACTTGTATTGTAAACTCATTGTGTTATAAACTGGAATCTGATTTAAAGTTTATACTGTGTTGGTAAAACAGAAGTTTGTTTGCTGTAATTTGATTGAATTGTTGTTGTTAATACGAGTTAGAGAGTTACAAACCTTTACGCATCAATGTACACCTTGTAATTATTAGGCAGGGCATCCATTACTTACGAGGAGGTCGAGCCGAATCTCATCTAGTCTAACTTTGGGGGGTGAATATCAAGAGTGGTTGTAGATGGTTACTCTTCCGATCACATAGCAATCAGTGTTTGTGATCTGTTTTCTCCGCAACTCTCTTTGTGCTGCATATTAACGATCTACTTAAACCCGGAGTTTTTGACTACGCAGACGACAGCACGGTTGTGGCGAGATATGTGTCCAATGTGCGAGATAACAGAGCCCAGATCCACTTGCACAAAGAGACGATGGTCGAACAGCTGAACGTAACGTATCGTAACTTAGGCAGTCTCCGAATGGGGTGATGCAAACTTGGTTACGTTCAACGCCTCAAAAACACAAGCGTGTATATTCTCCGCAAAACGGAGTCTATTTGATCTGACTCCCACTTTCAGGGATGTGTCCATCACATTGACCGATAGACTCCAGCTTCTGGGTTATCTCTTTGACTCCAACACTCAATTTTGACACGTACATAGAGTCTATAGCGCAAGTGGCGGCCAAAAAGCTGGGTGTACTCGCATAGGTGAGACAGGTGAGTACTTCAAATCGGAACAACTGCTGAACTTATACCAAGCATAAGTTCGGCCCTGCATGGAGTACTGTTCTCATCTTTGGGACGGGTCAGTCAAATACCAGTTAGAGGCGTTGGAATCAATTCAGAAAAGAGTCAGGAAGCTGGTTGGCAATGATCGTCTTTTTTATGCTTGACTTCAGAGTCTAGAGCATAGACGCAAGGTCGCGGCGCTAACTGTCTTCTATCGGATACATTTCGGGGACTGTTCCTTAGAATTGCACGAGCTGATTCCTCCATCCCCATTTTACCATCGGACAACCAGACACACCGGTTTGCGCCACCGTTACATGGTGGAAACACCACCAGTCAGAACCAAGCGTTTCGCTTCATCTTTTCTGGTGCGCCCTGCCGAAGAGTGGAATAATTTGCTGGAGTCTGTTTTTCCTGACAAGTACAATCTTGAAGTCTTCAAGTCACGAGTGAATAGGTATCTTCTAGGTAAGCGTGCTCCATCCTAGACTGCGTCATCACTCAACATCAGGTGAGACAGTGGTCAAACGCAAACCTATACTTCCAAAAAAAAACACGTAAATTTTTCCGCAAGAAAATGTGTCGAGGAAATTGAGTTAAATAAAACATGTTTCATCAGTAAAATATGGCTAAGTGTTACGTAATAATGTTTATCGTAGTTTTGTGAACATCGCAAAGGGACACAGTAACCCTCCGACTGTTTAAAAAGCGCAACGTGACGAACGTGTCAGCGTACTCTTGGTTCCAATTTATTTTAATTAAACGTTTTTACAATAGAAACACATTTTGAAAAATCACACGTGAGATTGCGGGATGAGGGAGGGTTGAACCAAATCTCACAATATCTCACCAGGGGAAGGAGGAGGGGGTTTGGCGGAAAAACACCAAAGTCGCCTTCCGTAATTAATGGACGCACCCTTATTATCAGAAACACTTGGTTGAATAATAAACAGGTCACATACTGTACTGTATTTATGAATATATCAGGGATTTGCAATATCTGTAAGGTTCAGCTAGCAAAGTTTTTAATTAAAAAGGCATCCCTTTTGGTCACAGTCCGATATGTGTCTGTCTCTCACAGCTGATTATCTCACGAACTATTAAGGTTAAGATATTAAATTTGGCAAACGAAAAGAAGTCTCGTGTGTCTAGAAAAACATAGACTTTACGAAAATTTTCTTTTGAATTTTGAAAAGGGGGCAGGCGTTAGGCTACTTGTACACGCTAAGAAAAGTCGCTGGGTCTGCGCAAGATTTCGTGTCGCTTCTACACACGAACTGTGTACATAGCTCCCGGGCGCTAACAAAGAAAAAAATCTTATCTACGCTAGAAACGACGCGCTCTATCGCGGTGAAAAGAAGGGCGGAGTAGGTGAGGTGGATCAGGTAATTTGAGTACCTTTGATGCGTGGACCTGTTAACGTTGACTTAAAACTTGACTAATGCACATTACCATACCCTACGCACGACTGCTCGAAAAGCGAAAAGAATCTCATTGTTTACACGTTCCTATATAACTACTAGGACTAAACGACTAAATTCTAGTCGTGTACATGATGAATTGGTCTTATCTACTGGCAGATACGGTGAAATTTCTTTGCGTGTACAAGGGCCCTAAAGGTGAAAGGTGTAAAGTTTGTTGTTGCTGGTACCTACAACCCCGGTGTCTTAAAGTCCCCTGTGAATACCTTTTAGGTAAGCGTGCTCCATCTTAGACAATTATCTTTGCCAAATATCCAGCGAGATCATGGTCAAAGGAATCTAAAAAACAGTAAAATAAATATAGGTAAAAATGAGTAAAGACGATAAAATTCAAGAGTTTAATTCAAATTAAGTTGCACTGGAGAACATTTATTGAAGGTTATACATATAAGTCAAAAATGATATATACGATCTTCTATTATACTTTTACTTTTCCCATTTAGAAACGTTATAATAAACTGAAACCATTGCTTTTACCTAAACGGTCGTCATTGCCCGAGGAGGGTAATTTTCCAGGTGTTTTATTATCCACAAGTTGGCACACATGGAGCGGACATTTGGCGCGTTATGAATTTTATCTCCTTTTTAGGGGTCATAAAATATCTTTGCCAATTGTTGCCGAGGTGATTTACGGTTATGGTAATTTCAACCTTTTGATATATGGGCGTAAGGACTAAGAAGGTATTTGAAATTAGCGTCAGCAGGTGGATGGAAATTTTATCGCTGCTGTTGTAAAAACTGTGAATTTCAACTGATTTTTTTATAACAGCAGTCGACCTGAGGTGAACCCTTATTCGTCTTGATGAATGAAGGTGCCTTCAAGTCTCGCGTGAACAAGTATATTCTGGGTAAGCGTACTTCATCTTAGACAGCATTTCCATTTGATATGTGCAATTGGTCTTACGCGAACCTATATAATGTAAGAAAATTAGTTTAGGATGTTCGACTATATCGGTGCCTTGAAATTTGCCCAAGAAGTATCTTTCTGTGGCTTTCAAAAAGTGAAAAAATGTTTTAATTCATTTGGGTTAATAGTCTGAAATTTACGCTGGCGGAGCTGCGGGGACTAGGTATAATATAATATAATTATAATAACAGCCCATAACTGTCCCACTGCTGGGCTCGGGCCTCCCGCTGTAGGGGAACGGACAGTTTACCCGCCACGCTTGTCCAAGGCGGCTTGGCAGGATTGACTCATCGGTTATCTCGATGTGTAGGTTGCATCTCGATGTTTTCCTTCACCGTTGTTAGCACGTGGTAATTGTAACAATATGCACATTAGGTCAGAAAACTGCCTAAGTGGTGCCTGCGTTTCGACCAGAACCGAACCCGCGCCCTTTGAGTTTAGGACGCGTTGAGTAAGTATCTAAGCGTTTTAAAACTAAATGACGAAATTAATTTTGGAACACGTACTAAACGCGTCTTTCGCCATAACCATTACGGCACTATTTCGATTTAAAGCGACATTATACAACCCTATCACTCTATAGTGATGTATCCAAATGATGTCGATATTGCTCATAAAGCGATATCGATAACAGTATTGGTACGATACAAAAAGTCTCACGTGTTCTCATCTACTTAAACATAGACGTAGACATCTATCTATAAAAAATCTATTAAATCGATGTAAAAAGAAATGTATTGTGTTTGTTAAATTTCTCATCTCTCGTTACAGTATTGTATTTGGATTTAATCGATACTATACAACCCCACAACTACGTATCAATATATCTAAATAATGATGATATTGCTCGTAAAGGCATGTGTCGAGCCTCGTGACTATGGATAACAGTATTGTTACGACACTAAAAAGTCTCGCGTGTTGTAGACATCTACTTAATGCCGCCGACATCTGCAAAATTCGATCTAATCGTGGTAAAAAGAAATGTACTTGTCTTGTTCAATTTACTCTCATGATACATATTACTATATATACTTAGTATATGTGAAGACCGTTGAAGAGTAATAGTTATAACTGATAGGCAGTCAAACTAGTTACTTCAAATACTTTCTATTTTTACGTACTGAAACTTTTAGTTCTTAACTTTGCCAGGTGGTATTTGCTCGACTGGATGGCGACCACCCCTAGTCTAGAGTATGCCGCCATAACAACCTTTTGTTGTGTTCCGGCATCAGTGACCAGGTTCCAGACCCCTTTAAGACAGCAGCAGCGCATTTGTAGTACCTTCGGTGTTGCAAATGTCCATAGGCGACGGTACCCCCTTTCCATCAAGTGGGCCGTCTGCCTGTCTGCTGAACTCCTGCAATAAAAAAAACTTGTCAAAATTTGTATAAATGTATTTTAATTATCTATATGTAAAAGAAGGAGAGGAGAGATTCTTGTTTCATCATCTAATCTTTATAATATGAAAGAAAGAAAGAAAAACGACGACGGTCTCCGTGGTTGAGCGGGCTAAGCCTTTGACGGCTTATCTCACTGCAGCGCAGAGGCTCCGGGTTCGATTCCTGGTAATGTATACAAGACAAGCAACTTGCTTAATTTGAGAATATACAATGTGTGTTTGTCTGCCGATTATTATTAAAAAGGCTTTATTCCAAGAAAAAGCGATGCTATCTAGAAGCTTTTCAAATTTACATTTTCTACTAGACCATCACTTGTCATCCTAGAATTCTTCTTTTTATAATATAGATTATATAGATCAATTTCGGTGTAGTGGTCCGAAAATTAGGGTACTAAAGTGGTAAACCAAAAATGTCTCAAATCAACTGAGAAACTGAGTATAGTCAAGGTGGCGAAGTCCGTCAATAGAGTAAACTCATACACCGCTCGTTTTATAACTTTTTTAAACGGAATTTAACGTCAACTACAATTCAAAGACAGAATTCAATGGTGTCTTAGCTTCACTGACTGATGTGTTGTACTCGTAACTATTCAATCACGGAAATAATGAGAGGCGTATGGAGTTCCCCTACTGACGGACTTCGTTACCTTGGTTATACATAAAGAGGTCTTTCAAAGTTGCACCCGGGACTGAATAATTGAGACGAAGAAGACTAAGGTGATATGGACGTATATAATAATAATAATGAGGAGGGAAGGAAGCCATTTGACAAAACAATGTTACACTGAAAGATCAACGGATAAAAGTATAAAGGTAGACAAAAAAATATGTGGATGGAATGTGTGAAGTATAAAATGATGGTTTATGGTGGAACAACGAATGCATGCTAGAGTAGAGGAGTATGGTAAGAAAATACATATTGTGCCGACATTAACTGATTGAGATAAGGTAAAAGAAATAGAGAAAGAAATCAATAAATTGTAGTGTTTAATAGAGTTGGCTAAATTTTGACTATTGTAATATTAAATTGATTTTTTATTACTAATATAATTTGAACACTTTAAATAAGACGCAATATAAGTAGTTAGTGGAGTGGTGAAGGCACGCGTGGGTCGATATGGTCGCGTGTGTCACGCAACACCACTGTTCTGAGCGACACCGACCCATCAAGTATTTAGTTAATTTGCTCAGGGATTTGTTTTAGACATATCACTCTTGATATACTTATGGGGTTCAATATAACACACTGGTTTTTTATGAGAATACCGTAGCTAATTCGGCAAATCGGGACCCTTATTAAATCATCATTTTCCACCGTTCATTTATATTTTTATGACAAACTAGCTGTGTCCGCCATTTGCTTCGCATAGCACTCGAATACATGACTATATTAATTTATGTTACCCAAACTCTGCAAGATATCGAACTGGAACAAATACGAAATTCTAAGATTATGATATTTTTTTGTGTTAATACCTACTTAATACCTTTGCCACGCTTTAGGTGTGAACAAAAAATTTAAAAAAAAAGGAATAATAATATGTAATTAATTTACTGTAATACAAAAAAAAGAATTATGAAAGAAACTAATAATATATATATTTAAATATAAAAGTATAAAAGGTTCATCTAAGCTAGTCTCCGCAACCAGTCAATCCGATATACCGCACTCCCCTAGGCGATTTCCTCGGCAGAGAAGGCAACGTTCCGGTTTTGTTGGTAGTTCTCGCAGGAATCCTCTCTAGTCTTCTGACAAGGCTTATTAAAGTAATTCCAAGGGTAGTTCCTGAAACGCAACCATGCGAGGCGTATTAGAGCGCTGCATAAGCTAAGCACAAGGAAAAGGCTAAGTTCATGAGGCAAATCAGAAGTATACAAATTAGCATTTGCAAGGCAGGCAAGAAAGATCAAGGTGGCGAAAGAAAAGAGCAGAAACGGTTACAAATAAAAAGCTGCTAAGATAACAAATAACAGTACTAGTACGTATACCAAGTATTTGGTATCGATATATTATATTAGGTAATATCAGTATATTACCTAATACTGGATACTGATATAATTAAACGAAATTACACAAACTATTAACGAAGGATATTTTTAAATACTAACTAATCTTTAAGTTCATTTTTGTATTGGTGTATAATAAAGTGTTATCTATCTATCTATCTATCTAATTACAATTATGAAAATATTTCTTCCTGATTGAACTAATATTAACAAAATCAATCATTTTTAACAAAATATAGGTAGTTTGATACAACGGTTTAGCTAGTCATAAAAAGGAGAAGTACTTAAAATATAACATTAATTTGTGCACAACTTACCCGAATTGGGAAAACAAATTGCAACAGTTATTTCTACTTTGATATTTATAAATGCTAGAGTGTCAGATTAAACAATACGAGTTGGGTATGTATCAGAAAATGATAATACGGGCGCAATAAAAGTCACACAGCCGAATCAGTTGACGGCAAGATGGCCGTTGATCGCTTATTGGGTATCGGCGAATACGGCAGAAACAAAATGAATTGGATGCATTCACAATTGTTTAATTATTTTTATAAGTTCATATGTTTGAAAATAATAAATAGTAATAATTATTTATGAAATTTTAAATATTTGTAACGTTCCGTTACAATAGCTGGATAATATTAATATTAATGGCCGTTTCACGCAGATGTAGCGATGGGTTTAGCGGGGTATTTGTGATGCGAAATTGTTAATGACGTTGACAAACGTAAGTATATACACTAATGTAGCCAATCATCAAATTCTTTTTAACGCCATAAACAAGACGCATTTGGCCGCAGTCACTAACACTAACATTATACCAGATGTAGCAGTGAGATTAAATTGTTGCTGAAATTCTTTAAGCTGTTTCAGGACCATTCGAGATGAAATTTTAGACTGAAAAACAAAATATCTTAAATCTGTCACGTATGATTTGTCATCACATGCACAAACAGCAGATTTCTCTTCAATGTTTGCAATTATTTTGAAATCACAGACAAACAAACAAGACAAAGACAAATTCAAATTTGCTATAGATTACTAAAACTTTAAAAACTTTACGGTTTGTTCAAATAAAATAATGCGAAGAAATAAATTGTCCGGAGCATTCTAATCCACACTGACAATTTCTTCCCCTTATCGATTAAATTCTATACAGTTAGTTGTCCTTACATCATATTTGCTAGGTCACCCTGCAAGCGCGCTTTACTAATTTAATGAAAGGTAATTTGCTAAATAAACACTTCCCCGTTAAGAAATACGTTATCGAGCAAACATTAAGTAATTGGGCACTAAAGAAAATCGTTATAGAGCAAAATGTTCCGCAATTTTTATAAAAAGGTGATGTAATTTGTTAATGTAATTTACTGTAACATTACTTAGTAATATTTTTAGAGGTGGAAGCGCTTTATGTATACCCCACTTCTTGGGGACAAATGGAGTTGTGTGGAACTTGCGACGCCAGCCGGATGCTCCCTAAAACCACGCCGGCGTTCTTTCTATTAATCCTAAGCCATAATTGTAGGACTACTGCTGCTGAAACTAGCAGCTGTTGGTCCGCCCGCTGCAGAGACCAGAGGATTTAAATAGCTCTTTTCACAGTACGAATATGACAAATGTTAAAATAACACGCTTTAAGGCCCCATGTCCTTTCTATTTGGTGGGAGAATTCGCCCCCTACATAAGCTTCTTATATACATTGAGAAGGGTGTGCACAGAATACTTGCGTACTCCCGTCTTGACGGCCTTACTGCGAACGATGGTCTCTAGTCTAGTGCGTTCTAAGTAATGGTATGCCTATTTTAATAGACCGCAAAGGTTGATCGCCGTTATATGTTACTATTTATTCATTCACTTGCCTTACCGTCGGTTGAATTTTGACGTTACTTGTATGGTAACGTTGTATGTAAATTTTAACTCCCTAATGTGACTTTATCCGTGCAGGAACGGAGAAAGAATACAATTTCCTGCGGCCGGGCGGCCTGTCGTAAGAGGCGACGAAACAACCCACAGCCAGGTGGTAGGGTATTTGCCCGACTGGATGGGTACCACCACTGGTCTAGAGTATGCCGCCATAACAACCTTGAGTTATGTTCCAGTATTAGTGACCAGGTTCCAGTCTCCCTTAAGAGAGCAGCAGCGCAATTCTATCACCTTTAGTGTTAGAAATATCCATTGGCGATGGTAACCGCTTTCCATCATGGGCCGTCTGCCTGTCTGCTGAACTCCTGCAATAAAAACAAAAAGAAATGTGATATCACATAATTAGCAATTTTACATCAAGAAATTATTAAGTTAAAACAGCAGTTTCGTAATTAACTTAAAATACATTACATTTTGAAAAGTGACGTCACCAAATTTAGTACCCCACCCACCCCCTGTCATACAATGTCACACTTCGTCGTGTGACCGTTTCTCAGAATTTTGTCTGTATGTTTGAAAGCTTGTCTAGACTAGGCTTTTAAAATATTTCATGTGTAAAACACCAGTTTTTTCTATATGTTCTATGTCGATTTCTTGCAGAGTTTAATAAAATATTGCAAGTTACTGCTACGTAATAAAATATTTCAATATGCCTGGTTACATTGCAAAAATGTAGAAAAAAATTTATTCAAATAGAAATAAAGAATAGGCAAAATAAAATTCATACCTCTTACATCTGGAACAACGACGTTTATTTTTTGCG
Source organism: Dendrolimus houi (assembly GCA_039645545.1). Lineage (NCBI taxonomy): Eukaryota > Metazoa > Arthropoda > Insecta > Lepidoptera > Lasiocampidae > Dendrolimus > Dendrolimus houi. Next base: position 5,920,531 of record CM077131.1, read on the forward strand.
CCAATAATGTCAGTGAAAGTGAAACGATACCCGCTTGAATACAATTGTTTAACTTGCAAGACAGAAACAAAATTTTCGTAAAAATATCAAACTTCTAAAAATACCTAAGAACTTGAAGTAACCGCTTTAGCAAACCATCTTCATCAACCTGACTGAAAACGTCCAGAATACAGAAAAGAACACGCTGTGGCACTAAATACTTGTATTTAGCGCCTCTTATATAGATTTGTAAGGATCAGTTAAGTTAAAAGTTTCTTTTTGTGTTCGATTATTATTAGTGTGCAGTTTTTACCATGTTACTTTTATTAAGGTTAATTATTTATTTATTAAATTTAATTACGGGACTAGATCGTAATCTAAATTCAGTTCAGAGTTGTAATAAAAGTAAAATATTTTATACTCATCATATCAATAACATCGCGGTTCTGTTTATGTAATGTAGCCTTTAAGTTTTTAATTACAGTTTTTTCAAATATTATACTTATTCATTTAACTTGAAGCCTGCAATTAAGCTTTTAATAGATACCCCTGTGAATACATGTTAATATTAATTACATATAGTATTACATTTCTGTATCTATACTCTTTCAACACTAAAAGTGTAAGAACAAAATACACAGTCACTTTCTTCTATTAGTAGTGGTCAGAAGGTAAGCTATGTTACCTCGATGAATCATCATACTCATTCATACTATATTATAACTCGAAACCTTCGAGACCTCATCTGCAATTCTAAAGAGCTGGCACACTTCTTGAAGGTGCTGGTTGCAGTAGCCAGCTATCCACCCCTGCATGTATCTATCTAGTCATAAAGTTGGGGTGGTTATCGCCTTTGTAATTTTTTTATGGTTGACCTACAGCTCACAGACAGCCGGCCCACCCAATAGAAAATAGTTACCATCGCTTATGAACATTTGCAATATCAGAAGTGTTACCAATGAGTTGTAACACTTCTGGGCCTCGAAGGAATTTTATTAGATCTTTATATGCCTGGTTACATTGCAAAAATATACTATCTTAATAATATGAGTTCAACTAGGAGCGCATACCAAATCCCTAGAGTGAGGAAGAAAAATGTTCTTCAGAACAGTTATGATGATATGAGCTCAGCGATCACCGAAATTGATGATGGATCGCTTACACAATGGCGAGCGTTGTGGTGGTAGAAGGAAAACGAAGAAGACCATTCTGAACAGTTCTTCGAAACACTTCTATTATACAGACGGTAAAAGACGCGAAGACCTGCCAAAGGCCAACTGTATCAAGGTCGTCTGTAACTAATGATATAGAATCGAGTCCAGGAGTTTATGTTGGTAGGTAGAAGATGCTCAAGGTCACAGATGTGAACAGTATACTCCATATGTGTAGATAAAATTAAATAAACAATTGTTAATAAGACACTAATTATGATTTAAATTTATATTTATAGCGCCTTTATAAGTAGTAATAACATGCTTTCAAATTATTCTTTAATGCGAACACAGTCGTGTTCATGTAGCTTTTTGAATAAATAACTCGGTCATGTTAGTATACTATTCATATTCACTATTCATAACCTAGGCGTGGCATAACTAAATGGAACACAAAGCACTGACATTTTGTATACAATTTTTGTTTAATGATTACCAGACCGTGAGGTTAGGTAGACTATCATCTATGTTTAAATACTAGTTAATGCTGTTTTGTGTGACGTCTTCATATATGTACATGTATTAATAATTTTGTATATAGTTTTAGACAGAATCTCAATGTATAATTTTGTACTGCTCAATAGACTACATCTTCCTGTAGAATATCGTCCATGTAGACGTTTTTGACGGTAGGTGTGTGGTAGAGACGTGTTGGAATCACTTGATTTCAGCTCTTGGGCCGGCTTGATGAGTGTGATACCACACTCTCACAGAATAAAAGAACACACGTGAAACCTTGCCTTGAGTCAATCGAGTTTCGTGCGATAAGTGAGAATTCCGATAGTTAACTAGCTATTTATTCAATATCCTCTTTATCCCATTTCTTTATTCGATTTCCGTATCCCATTCTTCATACAAGTCCATTCCCCATAGCCTGCCTTTAAGAAACTAGCGACTAGAACCGCGCTGCATGAGGTGGGCAGTCTGCCTGTCTGCTGAACTCACGCAATAAAAAAAAATAGCAAGCAAAAGTTTGAAAGCGCCATGAATTTATTGGCGTTTACGTTTTTTATTCGTGCGTGTATTATTAATGTAGTATCTCCTACGTTCGGCAGCTTTCAAAGCCACTTTTATTTTAGTCACTGTTGTCAAATTCTGTGCTTTTTTGTGTCCTGATAGTGGGGCCTTAATTTCTACAACAGCGGGTTAGTCGGCGCTTGCAACATACGATATTTATAATATTACTATATTTGTTTTTCTAATATAATCACAGTATATATATTTGTATGTATGTATTTGTGTATATTCTGTATGTGTACACGAACTTAGATATATATAAATATATATACAATATGTATAGAGATGTTATTGGGTCAATTGTATGGAGGTTGGCACTGAAAATCAGCGCTATATCGGGATTTTTTAAATTTCGTTGCAGCACAATGCTGAGTTGCCAACCTCGTTGACTAAAAAACTCGACGTACAAGTCTTATTTATTTATTTATTATATATGTTTTTGGATAAAAAGTTTTGTGAATGTATTATGTGTTTTTTATGTATAGCGTCGTATTTTTTAAGTCAACAAATCTTTTTCTTTCTTGTTCTTCTTTCTTTCTATATGTTTTTTCAATTGGCTTACCCTAGGCGAATTTCCACCCCACGCTACTGCCCTCTACCCCCTCCCTAAAGACGTTGATAACACGTTGGCTTTGCACTTGGTGTTGCCAACGTCTATAGGCGACGATTACGTAAGCCGTCTGCCTGATTGCCATCTTCACAAAAAAAGTATAGACCGAGTAGTTTCGGAGGAAAATTACTGTGACATACACCGACAGAAGGACGGACGGAATGACGACTACATAAGGGTTCCATATATGCCAAAATGTCTGCGGAATCGTAAAACATTATTATAAAGCTCAGTAAGTACCGCGGTTAGCACAAAGTCAGTCTTTGACTTTTTGACAAAGTTTTTCTTTGCAGCGCAATGTAACGAAATAAATAAGTATCTAACAACACGAATACTTTTTTCATAACTTATTTTAATTAAAAGTTTTCTGTGATGTTCTGTGTCGACGAGAAAATTATACGGAATTAGATAACGCAATATTATTTTAGTATTTAGAATATAATTTCTTTGCACATTTAAATTTGGTACACAAAACGTAGGTAGGTAAGTATGAATACGCAGTTATTACTCGCTCGTTCGTTCACAATTTGACGCTTAGAAACTTGTTACATTATAAATAGACAGCTAGACGCGGTTATTTTACAGACTTATGCTACTGCTTAATTTGGGATAATGTTATAGTTATTGACTGTTTCACGCAGATGTAGCCATGGGTTGCGTTAATATAAATGCGTTATTTGTGATGCGATATTGTTATTAATTGTGAAAAACGTTAAATATTGATAGGTAACATATGTATATACGCTAATGTTGCTATTCGTAAACAGCCTTATTTTTAACGCTTTAAATATGGCGCCCTTGGCCACAGTCAATAACTATAACATTATCCCAGATGTAGCCCGAGCCTTACGAGAATTACAGGGTTAGATTGCAATTCCTGTGCCCGTTTTCAATCTGTCAAAATTTTATAATCCCACTAAATTTAGTATAATCTAACGGTCCTTACATTTATATGGTGATATTTATACGTATTGTATACGTCGTTTTTGTCTCAATCGATCTTAGTATTTCTTTTTCATTTTAAAAAGTTAAGTAATATTTTTTCGATATATTCTTAATTATCGGTTTGATTATCTAAATGCACGTTGATAACGTATAAGAACACGCATATAAAAGATTATTTTTTAGGTATAATTAAATACTTAACCAATACATATATATACATGTATGCGTATAACAAATTAGACCAAGTTACTTTGCAATTGTATAGATTTAAAAGCTAGTTTACTTTGTATAATAATACACCTAAATATATAAATGAACAAACATTTCATCATAATCACAATTTCCAGCTAAAGGATGAAACGAATTACTTACCAAAATGAAATGTCATGGCCATTTAAAATAAATAAGGCCATGTCAAGTATGAGAATCGTTGCTCATCCATCATCTCAGACCCGCACAATTTTCGATTCTACAATTAACAAAAGACAGTACTTAACAGACACCCGCGGTCGTCGACCTAGCGAAATGAGAACCGGAGATTCAACAGGGCTGTCCTTTAAAATCCCTTCATAATCACCGGTATTGCGAACCTACAAATTAGGTAAAAGGGAAAATGTATTACAAAACCTGCTTCAAATACTTGTTTCTATTATATTTAATACAGGCATAAAATCTAGCAAGAAATTGAAATTACGAAGTAAGAAGCTACGACTTTGCAATATTAAATATCAGGAAAAGTATCTAGTAAGAAACAAATAACTTTTTATAACAAAAACCCGTCTAGTCAACTCTGTTTCGTAAGACTCATCTGTCCAATTTCCTAATTGACTTGCCTTTTAAGAAACCATTTATGCCATCCCTATATTAAGAATAATTGCTGCAGTACCTCCTTTAATATATGGCGCATAACTTACTATGAGTTGTCTAACTGTTAAACGTACAACAGCACTTAAACACTAGTAAATGTTTTCTTCTTTGCGATGTAATAAATCCTCGATTGAGAGGTAAGCCAACAGGCTAAGGTACACCAACCGTTTCTTTGGTATTTCAAAGTCTTGAGCATGCTTACATAACTGATAGTTTGTTGATTTTAAATCGGACGCATTTTGGAGGGTTTACCATAGAACTGAAAGGCTTATTTCTGCAAATTCCATTCCATCGTCAGATAATCTGGCCTATGAGCTGCACTATAATGGTTAGGAAAAAAATTTTGCTTCCACCACCCATAACATACCGCCATCGCATCGTCGAGTGGAACAACGAGCCAGTGTTTGTTGCTCTATTCAAACGTTTCGGAGTTCTTCTAGCCAAGAAAGAAGCTTATCTCTTTCAGATCATTGTGTGTGTGTGGTCACTATCCTTGGTTGTATCATAACTTAACATCAGATGAGGTAGCGGTCAAACGATTATCTATAAAAAATACATTGTGTCAAACATCGAGGTTACCTGCTGTTAAGCAATTAAACAATAATAAATCAAAATATATGTAATGTTGATGGTTGATAGCCAAACAAAACTTAATTATATGTCGATTTGTTAATTCTTGAGGACTTTCGAAGTAAACAGAATTTCATAAAATGTTGTTTATTTGTATTAGAGACTGACGACGATAACATAGTTCACAGGGGAAAATACGAGAGTTCTTACTAAGTACAGAGTCAGGATCTACGCAAGCGAAGCCACGCGGTACATACTGGTACTTATAAATGGCTTAGTTATAATATTAAATGTTAGATAAATATTAAGATACATTAAGCAGGTCAGTGGTGAATCTCTGGTTGCTTCTTCTCGACATAAACAGCAATAACACGTTTCAAAGCAGTCTATGTATTTACTAGTAAATTTTATTTCAACATAATGATAATAAACATGATCAGTAGATGTTCTTCATCATCAGAACTTTTTTTTTTTTTGAGGCGGGGAAATGCATTTCGCACACTACACTACCAGATCCTTTACTAGGGGATTAGACCAAAGCGACAAGAGGTGACACTACGAATGGGCACCAGAGTCAAATCGCCGGCTTGTGTGAGACTCGACTACTCAATACTCCACTAAAACCACCCTCCTCCCATGTGCCCCACGCTTATGGCAGGAAGAGAGTGAGACTTAGAACGTAGTTACGCCCACGCTGATCCTAGCACATCAGTGCTTGAGAATGCCCCGAGAAAGGCAAACTCACTTCGTCAACAGGGGTGAAGACTCCTCTGCTCCCTAGATGCTAGAGGACCCCTGCAGCGGTATTACGGGAGGAGATCTTGCGCATATCTGCGCCTCCGGGATCCCGACTGGCGTCGGTACCCGCGAGACGCATACGCACCTCTCTCCCTTTCTCGTTCTGCGGCCTCCTTTTGAGACATTACTGCCTCGCAGAAATTGGCCCCACCCACCCAATGATCGTCGCTATGGAGCATGGCTTTCACCAAACTGTCCAGCGAATCGATCGGACCTACGATGGTCTCGAGTTCATGTCGCTGCGGTGCCCATGCTGCGCACTCGACCAGCGCATATAACGCAGTGTCTAATGCGCCATAATATGCGTAATATAAACTTACGTCTACTGTCGTGTAGTTGTCTAAGCGTTGATCTACCATAATTACCTGTAACACAGAGACCCTGGTTTCTATTTGCGGCAAGGCACATTTCATAAAAAAAATACCATTATTTACTTTGGTCAGTTATATATTATTCATAACATAAGGTCAATTTTCTTAACTTGTGTGTTCGTCAGCAAAATAAAATGAATTTAATAAATACTGGCTTCATATATGATGTTTGACCGTACTCAAATTTCGGCAGGTACATTATGTCAAATATATTGAAAGATATCAAGTTTTGCCCGTTTCACGTTATTATGCGAAGAGCCAAATTGATACAGAATACTTTATATTAAAACCCTTTGAAATAAACATAATTATGGTTGAATACCATTATTTATATTATTTTCACTTGTCGCATTTAGATATTATTATATTATTGCAACGAAGTTCCTTATCGCACGTTACTCGACGGATGGGAACTGAACCAAAAAAGTGTTAGCGAAAGAAAAAGCTGACCACCAGGTATATATTATTATACAATTTCAAACTTTAATGCAATGATATAAGATCTGAAACAATATTCATTAGTGTAATTTACGCTGTTTTGAAAATAGAAGGTCTTGTAATTGCCCTTTTTACTATACAATTTCTTCGATTATCTTCGATGGCCTTCGAAACTTCGTTCCAAAGACACCTCATTAGTATTTTATTATAATTTAGTATAGCGCGTGACAATGTGTCCTAGCGGAATGACTGTAATTCCCTGGCCATTTTGCAAGCCTCTGGTATGGGATGTGAGCAGCGTAGACACGTTGGCCGTATCCCATTTACGATATACAGCTAGATCAGCTGGTTCGGCGGCCGAAACAGCTAAAATACTCAATCCGCACGAATATGTTACTCTCAGTGAGAGTTGCTTAATCTACTAATACTTTTTTAGGGTTACGTAGCAACTTTGCAAAAACATTTCACTTTGTTCATCTTCATCTCTGCGGATCCCTTCATCGTGTTCAGATTGACACGCATTTAGCCGAATATTCCTATTTTTAAATTACGTACGTAACATACGTACGTTATGTACTACCAAAGTGGTGCCTAACGTGGGGCTGTAATGGGGGCTGTACATACAGCACCACTTTGGGCGCCACTTTAGTAGTTAAAATATAATAAGCAACTACAAAATAGCTACTAAAGTTTGAAGTCAGTTTTATGGTTCTCAAAGAAGCCTTCGAACTTACTCTTAACTCAAAATGAATAAGACCGTAATATTTTAGAGATAATTTTTAATAATAATAACGAATTGTCTTGCTTAATGTGAACACTTCATAATTTCGTAAGTATTAGTAGTGGTTGGTACTGAAGGATAAAATCTCCGTGTTATATTTTTACACAATTTACAAATATATTTTTCTTAAATTTTTTCCTAAGACAAATTCAAGTGAAATATTTTTATGTACTTACTTCACTACTACCGAAACGTCGCAATAACAAAAATCAAATAAATTACGGCGCTTAAAACCGTTAAAACGTAGTTTTATTATACTTACTTCAGTTACAAAATCTGGTTTCATGCCTATGAAATCGGTAGGCAAGCCTTTTTCTGCCTGAATAACCCAAACAGACATAAAACGAATTCGTACAGTCTATGGCGGTGGTCTAAATCACAACTACAAATTCAGCACCATTTTCTTATCATTTTTTATTTCTTGAAGGAAAAACTGTTCTAACATTCTCTACGGAGATTCTTTACATTTCCAGATTTACAGATATCACGTGGTTATTATATGCTTTCTGGATTCTGGACCTCAAGCCCATATACATCCAAATAACCATACAAAAAAACCACCCAAATTTCATTTACCATTGAATATATTCTAAGCTAAGGAAGTTACTTTGAAGGTTTTTCCATAAGTATGATGATTTTATTGTTCTTTGAGTCATATTAGGTCAGTGGTTAAGGCGCTCGTATCTTATTCCAGTGATGTGGCTTTGAATCCTAGGTAGAGAGCTTGCACCGTTTAATCGTTTTTTCTGACCCAATGTGCATTGTTATATTTATCAGGTGTTAACGGTGAAGCAAAGCATTGCGAGGCTTTCCTCACATCAGGCTTAAAGAAGAAAACCACAAAGTAAGATTTTCCTGAAATTCCCTTTTGTGCTTTTTTGTTTCTCGGTAATCCCAGAAAGTATATGCTATTGCTAATTTTAAAATTTATATATTTTATACTATATTTACTGCTAATACACATCGTTAATTTATTTGATTTTAAATTGTTCTTAACGGCCATGTTATATGTAGCACGGTAGAGCGTCTTTATTTTTTTTATATGAATTATTTGTGTCTAATAATAATTTAGTAACATGAGATTTATTATTAATTTACTACAAAATGTACCTGATTATAGATTATAATTCACCTCGCCGTATCATGTCAATAGGTAGGTTAAAATTGTATAAAATGCGAACAAAAGCTTATCCGCTATTTCGGTATGACAATTTGGTGCATAGTGTATTATTTATTACTGAGGACCTAGAGTCACATGATATTCTCCGGTTGCTTTGTAGAGAGGAGCCAAAGCGCCTCCTTATTATTACTTTGTTATAAAATTATGTAAATTGAAGATAACATTGCAAATAGCAAAGCAGAGCTAGAACGAGGCTTGGGTAAAAACCTATATTTATTTTAAAATGGAAAGCCCGAAAGCAACGTCGTGCATTTTTAAGATAATATCGGCTATATAGACGCATACATGTTTATTAGCGTTATTTTTAAAATAAAACATTATATTCACAAAATAATTTATTATCTTCTTCATTTTTCGAATTAAAAGTATTTTATGTCTATTTTCAAACCCCAAAGAACTTCTATTACCTATATCAACATCGTAAACAACAATCAAACAAACTCATTTTCACCTCTGTTTTGCTTGTGTATTTTATACAGAACATTGTGTGTTTGTTTTGTATGCGTTCGCGAATCAGTCATCCAATTGAACTGTAGTACATTGTTCTTGGTAATTGTTTAAAGATTCTAACACACATTGGTCATATTTGCGTGAAATTGATTATGGATAGGTAAGTGGTTTTGGACAATTATTAAAAGGTACTTTGCAACGGATTGCAGATATGAATTAGTTAGATATAAAAGAATTAAATGCTGTACAAATCAAGCAAATATGAAGGAGCAATGTTGGTGCAGATATTTTTATAAGTCAATTTTGAACCTACACGTATACAGAATATGAGTGACACGACTGTAAATAGCGACTCCCAACAAACACTTTTTGTAATTAAGGGGTTAACAATGCCCCGGGGGAGCAATTTCCCGGCTCGCGAAGGTCGGACAGCACGCGCTTAATGGCAACATTAATGTAACCACTACACAAATATTAACATTCAACGAATATTAAAATGGTTTTTTGCACACAAAAACTGTTCTACATTGAGCACCGGTTGGGACATTTTTAGAACAAATAAAAAGAATATCTTATATGTATTGTATAACTGACATTTCTATATAGAAACCGGTCATTATAAGCTACACTATGGGCTGGTGTAATAGATAGATAGAAAACTCTTTATTTTTCACCACATATACATAAAGTAAATGATTTACAATCATTTCGTATAAGGCAGGAACTAACGGCAGCCTTATCGCTTTAGAGTGATCTCTTCCAGACACAGACCGGGCTGTGGATTGTGTGAAATGAATGAAAGTGTACAACGGTGTAATTACATGACGGTAATAAATATATGTGTTTTTTCAATATCAACGACTACAATCTTTGTCAAGTCAAAGTCAAAGTAATTTATTTATTTAAAACATGGACATTTTTGCAGATGTTATGCTAAGTGGTAAAAGTTATATGTTTCACCTTTGACATACATACAATTTCTTTTGTAGTTTTGGTTAGAAGCCATTTGTAGTCCTTATGACTACATACATATATAAGTACATATTGTGATTATATTATTGGTTATGTTATTGATTATGGTGCTATTATAATTTCAATAAATATTTAATATTCAATTTATTATGTCTCTTTCAGTTATACATTATTCATAAAATACTTAAATTAAAATAACATCATTAACAATTATATGTAATTTAGTCAAATTATTATGATTTTACGTTCTTATTATCCGTCCGTATAAAATTAAAATATTCCTTAAGCCACTCTGCTACTTTATTTTAAATTTTTACAAGGGGAGTGATTTAAAATTCTTTAGTAAGTGGTGATAAATATTAACACACATGGACTAAGAGCTTCTTTGACATATTGCAGTTCTACTAGTGGGTAGCATAAGTAAATTGGGATTTCTTGAATTAAAAGTATTGATATCTTTAAATCTTACTGATAGTTTTGGATAATTTTTAACAAATATGCAAGTTTCGTAAATATATCGTATATATCTGATTAGTGACCCGTTCCTATATCTTACTATTCATTCACTTGCCCTACCATCGGTTGAATTTTGACATTAGTTGTATGGAGCTTATGTCAAATGAACGGTTCGTAAGATATAGGAACCAGCCGTAAGATAATTGATTTTTCAAAAATCGAAAGAGACCGCTATATTTATACTTTTAATAAAAATCGCCACCCAGAGTAAAATTCACCTGTATTTGTACGGGCTATTTCTAGTCTATTTCAAAATTTACTTGATGCCTATATGAAAATTGAAAATGATTTTTTTTTCGTTCAAAAAGTAACAGGATGCAGCTGCTGATTTTATTGAAATAGCAGCAGCAAATGTCTAGTGATGTCTTAAACATATCAACTAATAACTATGAGTTTTATGAGGCCGATAAACTCAAGCCATGTTCTTAATGATAGTTTAGATGCTTTCGAAATAGATATTATGGATAATAAACTTTAAAAGAAGCCAAGTATCGCAATCACCCCTTCTGAGAGTTCATGTGTGATTAGATATTCTAGCTTGATGTTATAAGGGATGACATTAGCGATACGCGATGACTAGAGGACCTAGAGACCGCTTTCGGAGAATCGCTTAATAAAATAGAGACATGTCAGTTATACTGGTACCTATATGTTATACATAAAGTTCCACTTTATTTTCATACTTGTCATATTCGAATGAATGAATGAATAATTTATTACTTAAAATGTATGTACACAAGATGTTACAATATGAGTTCTTTCAATACATTTGGCCTTATTAGGCGTGCAATGTCCGAATACATGTCAGAATATTAAAACTAAATTACATTAAAAAAATATATTTTATAAAATATTGCCATAAAATTATATGTCTAGTTATAAAATATTATTAGTCATATCTTTGCCATTCTCATATTCATTTACAATATAATAAATTTTGTTGAATAACATTTTCTTAACAGACTTTTTAAACAAATTTATAGGCTCAACTCGTAACATTTCCGGAAGTTTTTTAAATATGATAGGCGCCATACAGTAGATGCGTTCGAAGATTCGTAGTAAGACTACGAAAGCGGTCATTTAAGCCGTTGATGACGATCTCCTTACAGCTTATTACATTGTAATATTAAAAAATTATGAAATTTAGGTTCTTAGGCTGCAGTCAACAACAGCTAAAACAAGATCTCCAGCAAATCTATTAAAGGTTATTGCAGAAATCAAGAATTTTCTTTCTAGCCTAGTCTACCTTCACCTACAGTCTGTTTAGCCGTTTTCTCGATTATTCAATCCACAAATATATCTGCTGATATTAGTATAGATAGATAGATAACTCATTACTTTACATTTACACCATTTATGGAGGGTAGAAGTAAGTAAGACCATCTCAGTGTATCAAAAACTGTTCCTTCAAAAACAGCCAATTTAGGTGGTGCCATGGTAGTAAGTGGAATGATTTTGAAAGCGACGCCAAAAATATATTATTAGAGTACGATAGTTATAAATATAGGTAATTATAACAGTTACAAATTGTTAATTGAAAAAATAATAAAAATATGTAATACAATTCTCTCACATGACATCAAATATATTAAATTTTTCAACTCAGCACATTTAACTCTGTTTTTAATTACTAAATTGATATCATTTCCATTTGCTGCGCTAGCGTTATTTCGGTGTTCGGAAAATAACTTGCTGTTTACAGGTGGACACTTTTTCAACTTGTCCCTCCCCTTAAAAGACGATTCTCCTTACTTCTACTCTCCATGACACCATTACAGAGAAACTTAGAATCTAACCCTACTTGCCGTATTCTAATTGTGTTCAAAAGGCGGTCTTATCGACAAAAAGCGATCACATCCAGTTAACCCGTTTAGATTGGAAACAGCGATTGTAATATATAAATATGAAAATAATGCAACATGCCACTGTTCTTATCAAACTTCTTGTCCATCCAAAGGTTGTCAGGAAGAAATCGCTAATAGCGATAAGACCGCCTATTGTATTGTAATTTTTTATTTCTGTTAACTGTTATCATTTAACATACAATAAAGCATATTCATTCATTCATTCATTCATTCATTATAATGTGACAGCGGCGATCTATACAATAATAAATCTGTAAATGGTTCGAGTTTGTGCAATGCGTATAAAAATGAGAAAAAATTCAGGAGGGATAATTTGGACCAGGAGATTTCGAAAATGAAATATTTAGAATTTTCGTCTATGTGTCTTTCTGTCTGACTGTTGATGTGTCTGTTAGAGCATTACATGAAAACTACTGAATTTTGAAAATTTAAATGAAACGCGACATAGAGCTAGCTTATATACCGGAGCGTAACTTAGGACACTTTTTATCCAGATAAATGACATCATTTCCTTGGGATAGACGAAAATAGTGAAAAAGATGACGCTGTGATCGTATCTTTTTTGGAAACTACTAAACGTATACGAATGAAACTCGACATAGTGCGGGCTTATAATCCGAGTTGACATTTAGGATAAATTTTATTCCGATAAATGGCGTCGTTTCTTTAGAATAGACTGATTAGCAAAATAAATGGCGCTGCAATCTCGTTTTTTCAATTCATTAACAAATACCTACGATGTTATAAACAACATGTCATTCTTTGTAGATATTACTTCAAATCAGTTTGGCTTCTACTCACCTCTATGTTTTGCTGGGCAGTTGTCTAGACTATAAGGACTTAGTTTCTTTGTTATTATTATATGTAAAAAACCGATTTAAGTTTATGTGTAAGTAAAATAAAGCTACTGTCTAGGGTTCTACAGGCGGTGCAGCCGCGAGGCAAATTCTAGTAAATATAAATGTCAATGTGATTTTGTTCGTTCCTACTACATATATTTGGAAATAATCGATTATCATGTACTTTCAGTAACGAAGATTGATACAGGATACTTATTGCGGGGTCAGTTATCGAAGTTTACGCAAGAGATATCAGGCAGAAAGAAGTAGTAAGCTAAAAATGCCAAGTGAAAGTAAATATCAACACGGCAACCGGGGTCGTAATGCAGTTGTATTTTTGTTTGTTGCTAATGTGTGGATAGGCTAATGTTTGCGGCCTGCCGTACCTCGGGTTTGTTTATTTACCTTACTGACTTTTGATGTACCAATTATCCCGCTTTATTTTTTATGAAAAATTTGCAAGTTTTATTAAAAAAATGTGTTGTTATGAAGACTAACTGTTAACTATGCTAATGTTAATGCGACGTTACGAACTTCTATCCGTGCAGGAACGGAGAAAGAATACAATTTCCTGCGGCCTGTCGTAAGAGGCGACAAAACAACCCACAGCCAGGTGGTAAGGCACTTGCCCGACTGGATGGCTACCACCCTTGGTCTAGAGTATGCCGCCATAACAACCTTGAGTTGTGTTCCGGCATTAGTGGCCAGGTTCCAGTCTCCGTTTAGAGAGCAGCAGCGCATTTGTAGCACCTTTGGTGTTGCGAATGTCCATAGGCGATGGTAACCGCTTTCCACCAAAAAAAAACAAAAAACAGAGATGAATTTGCTCATGATCAAACTTACCGTCTCATGTAAATTATACCTGTTCTATACCTCCTTGTAACCTTAAGACGTCTGCAGTACCATGTGCCGATCTAAGCGTAGGACGTCGCACCATCATACCATGATTTACTACTGCACTGGGTGTGGTGTGTTGACTGATAACGCATCTACTTTCACATGTACTTTTTTGTAAATTACATTCGCAAATACCATCACATACACTATAATGCCAATCGATACACTTGAAAAGTTGATTAAATCCTAAATTTTCGAAACCATAATGAGCGTCCGGGTTTATATGAGATCTATCTATGTTTATCAGAGATAAAGTATTGGAAAAAGGACCGGTCTATAAATCCGTAATTAGACCTGTCCTTTTCTATCAGCATCATGTGAAAACTATTGAACGGATTTAAATGAAACTCGACACAGAGCTAGCTTATATACCGGATTAACATTTAAGATGCAATATATTGCAGTAAATTACCTTCTTACCATAGAATAGAATTTTTATTTATGCAAGAAAGGAAAAAGAATATAATTACCTGCAACCGGGCTGCCTGTCATTAGAGGCGACAAAACAACCCACAGTCACGTTGGTGGGTACGTGCCCGTCTGGATGGCTACCGCCCCTGGTCTAGAATGTGCCGCCATAATAAGTCTCCCTTTAGAGACCGGCAACACATTGGTTAGTGTTACAAATGTCCATAGGTGATGGTAACCGCATTGCATAAGGTGAGCCGTCTACCTCTCAAATTAACTCGCAAACAAAAAAAAATACAGCCCAAAAGATGGGTCTGGGGTAGCATTTTTTTGGCGCTGTTGTATCAATTCACTAACAAAGACGTTGTCGCCATGGTAACGCGAACAAAGTTTCGCTGGAACATACTAGTGCATAATGTGTATGTATACACACACACACACACATATATATATATATATATATATATATATATATACAAAAAAAACAATGTTGAAATTTCGTTTGAGATAAAGCAAACCAAAACTAATTACAGCAATAATTGTTTGGAGTCTGTAGCACGAGCAAATGTAACTTAAGTAAACAATTATTTCTGAAGACTATCAAATAAATAAATAAATTTAAAATTCAATACCCAAGTGGCAAACAAGTTTCGTTTAAGTCAAATTAATTGCTATCCTGAATTTGTACTACCTTACTGTCTTGATTGTAAAGAGAAAACTTAAGGGCAAGAAAGGAGAAGAAGAAGGGAGAAAACGTAAGAGAAAATCTAAATGAAATACACAGTTTCGCTCGCGCATTTTTGAACATATATTGGCAGAATTTACTACAGCAAATCTGTATTCCAGAAATCTCAATATAAATACGTAGTCAAGGTGGCGAAGTCAGTCAGTGACGGAAATCTATTCTCCTCTCATTATTCCCATGTTTGAGTTAGGACGACAACAAATTAGTCAGTGAAGCCAAAACACCATTGAATTTTATCATCGAATTGTAGTTGGCGTTAAATTCCGTTTAAAAAGATTAAAAAACGAGCGGTATATGAACTTACCCCATTGACGGACTTCGCCACCTTGACTATACGTATGTTTCACAGAAATTTGATTTTGATTTCACATACATTTGTATATAAAAAAAACAATTATTGTTAATAAAATAATATTATATGAAACCTTGTTTGAATGAAAATTATATTTTCATTTGCCGTAAGTAAATTGTGTCAATTTATAACTTCGAAAATGTGACAATATAGCAAAATCCATTAGGTAGCTCCTTTAAAGGAAATCCTCATACTACACTATCCGTGCAGGAACGGAGAAATAATACAATTTCCTGCGGTCGGGCGGCCTGTCGGAAGGAGCAACGAAACAACTCACAGCTGGGTGGTAGGGTATTTGCCTATCTGGATGGCTACCACCTCTGGTCTAGGGTATGCCGCCATAACAACCTTGAGTTGTGTTCTGGTATTAGTGGCCAGGTTCCAGTCTCATTTTAGACAGCAGCAGCACATTGGTGGCACCTTTAGTGTTACAAATATCCGTAGGCAATGTCAGCCGGTTTTTATGAGGTGCTTAAGTCATACAATAAATAAAAAAAACAAATATAGAGGCCCGGTAAAGAGGGTTGGGCGTAGCCTAACTAGAGATTTCGAGTCACTGTTTCTTAATGCACCACAATTTAAAGGAAGGGTCCTTATATCCGCGTACTGTAATAGCCGATTTATAACGGTACCGTGTACGAATCCGAGTGGCACACGAAAGGTTTGTCAATAAAATAAGGTACTTATACAATGCTAGTAGAAATTATTATTTAATTCACGACTTTAATCATAGTTTTTCTAAGGTAGACAAAGTCACGTACAAAAGCTTGTAATAGAATGAAGAATCTCGTACAGAATCATACATAATTATTGATTTCGTTGCAGCCAATCATTGTCCAAATGATTGTGCTGGACGTAGACCTAGCGACATAGTTTGCGCCTCTTACCCCGGTCCTCCGTTTCCTTCATCAAGCCTCCACCAACGACTTTCGCCCAAATCGTAGGTTCACTAGGTTAGAGAGCGTCCTATACTTAGTTTGCCGATTTGTGGTCTACTCTCCAGAACACGACTAGGACTCCGTCGGTCATGCGACAGATATGGCCAGCCCATTATCGTTTCAACTTCCTTTTTATGAGCTACTAGGATATGCCCGCGAGTTCGTCCGCGCTTGAAATTCCCGCGGGATTCGCGGGACTAAAGTACCGCAGCATTTAAAAGTATAATGTAAGCTATCGCTTTAGTGAAAACTGTGTCGGAATAAGCTAATTTTATGCACCCGTACAACTACAAACCGCCCGCCCCCAGGAAAATTCCCGCGGGATTCCAGGGATAAAAAAATATCAAACATTTTATTACATAAAATTTGCTATCTATCGATCAGTGAAAAAATCGCATTGGAATTCGATTTTTCTTAATCTGGCCATTTCAAATAATTCCCAGAAACAATCCCAGGAAAAAGTAGCGTAGATTTTAAGTTTAAGAATTTGCTGTCGATCAGCAAAAAGCGCATCGCAATTGGCCCAGTAGTGTTTACGTTAATCCCGAACAAACAGACAAGATATCTAGAAAAAATGCATCGTGTTCTCCATCATTCATATAGTCTATTAGAGGTGTTTTTTTTAATACCTTCAATATACAAACACAGCATGTTTAGAAATTTATAATATTGTTACGAGTGCGGGACTCGAATTAAAATGCCGTTTGGAATTACTACAGAATTTATTAGAACTATACAAACACGTATAACACAGGTACAAATATAACTAGACACAACCAGTACAAACGTAATACACGATTCAAGAACACGCGCAAAGTCTGTCACTATATAGGTTATCGAATGTACACACGTCTTGTCTTGCTTGTAACCATCGTTAGACTGCCGATCTCCCCATTGGGCCATTGCTGCATCGATACCATATGGCTGCCCGCCCGCGTAGATCAACTTTCTTAGAATTCGTAATCTGCCATTAAACGGCCATAAACGAGTACAATACACAATATTCTGTTTTCTAAATACAAATTTTAAACATAAGGTAAACAAAGGAAATGGCTTACAAAAAGGTAATAAACTGCAGGTGTGCATTGGTCTTTGTCGGTCGTAACAATATGATAGAGGTCAGTTTATTAGTATTGTAATTTTAGTGATTTCACAGGCTGTTTTTGTTAATGGTAACGGTTACAGTAATGGACATAACCGTTACCGTTACCGGCTGCTAGTAGATTATATATAAAATTAGGTTTTATTGTAGGGAAAAGTGTATCTTGATCGCAAACACATACTACGACCATGAAGAAAAATCCATTTTTTAGGTAGTCGACTTATAAGATTTCCTTAAGAATTCCACCGCCCAAGCAATATCCACTTATCTGCAAGGTATTACCGAGCGAAATGGTCCAGAAAAACCAATATTTCGTCACGTACTCGCCTGTGATCAAACCTCCTGAAGCTTGATACCAATTCGAGATAATGTTCTTAAGGTAGCGCACGTGATCTTACTTGGTTACTAATATCGTAAGATCGAATTGTAGATTAAAGTTAGATAAATGTGAACGAATTGTCAAAATTATAATAAAACAGATAGGTAGTTATGAAAGTGAAGGGTCTACTTTTGCTGTGCAATTTTATTTTTCAATAGTTTTTAATTTAAGTTATAAGTGAGCAATAATTGTAGTGTACTAATTGTTGTTAATTTAAAAATCCTAAAGCTCAATACATTCTCTACCATTTTCATGGTTTACAAAGACATTACTGGTTTTACTTATTATACACTTTACTGGCTTCATTTAGCAGTATTCTTGTTTTATTACTTATGATTGCCTGCCATAAGATAATATTATCTACCTACCTACCTTTATGTTTTTAATAAATTGTTTAACTCTTTATTTATTATTGAAGCTCATTATACGCATCATTATTTTTCACCTAACATGACGCTATCAAGATGCCCGGTGCGAGGGCCCGGATGGCCTTGCCGAAATCAGTGCGTTGACATTGGCAGCTAACTTGACATTGGGCGGTTGAGGTCGAGGGGAACCACCCCCAGTCTTCAAGGTTACACGAACACGCGATATGGTAATATAGCTATGTATATCAGTTTCGTAGGGTGTAATATATGGGCGGAAAAGTATTTTAAACGACCAAAATATATTTATTGGACGCTGAATCATCATATACTTCACCTGGTTAACCTTTTAGCTGCTTTTATGACTTTTACATAGGGCACTTATTTCGTATAGTGATAATTTTATAAATAAAGCTAACTTAAAAATATATATATAATAATTTATTTTATTTTATTTGGGGTTTAACAGCTTACAAACTAAAGTTTTACAAACTAACGTTTAGAGATAGCTAAAGAACAGCTATTCATAAACCTCCATAACAATAAAAAAAAACATTTTTTAAATGACTTTTTTAATATTATGCTAGGGAGTCAGATTAAGATTTTATACGTAAATGACATCATGTCACTCTGTGCTAATTTTTACCCATAAATATTTCACTGCTAGGCCTGGGTCTGCTTATTTTTTAGAAGAACAGACAGTATATCCGTCAAGCTGGTCAAAGTGAATTTGAAGGTTTCACCACGTCAGTTGTTAAAGGAAATTTAAAGAAATTGTATCTTGTTCTCTATCATTTATATAGCCTACTAGTATTTTCCCCGCGGCTACGCCGCGTTAAAAGCCTTATGTGGCAGCTCTATGTTACTTACGTAAAAACTTAATTAGGTTTTTTATATATATAAACCTTAATGAAAATTTATCTAAATGATGGTGAACATCGCTTAAAAATCATAGCTACATTATTGTATATACATACGTTATCTGTAAATATTTAACGTCATCACCAATTATTAACAATATCACATCACAAATAACGCATTAAACTCATCGCTACATCTGCGTGAAACAATCAATAACTACAACATTATCTTAGAAGAAAAAGTAGCCAAGTAGTAGAATTAGTAGTAGAGTTCGCCATAAAGGCAGGCAAAGGAATCTTACTCCATATAGTCAATTTTGATGTTTAAGTCTTCGTATAGTAGCGCAGTTGTAATGTAGGCTACAACCCACGCTATTGAACGGAGTTCTTGTGAAAAATCGAAAGGCCACATTCGACTATACAGTTCACATTTCTCACAAAACACATAATTACTACTCAAAAACTATCAATATCCTACAACTATTGTTCATTTTAGAGTAATTTTACACATTTTTAGAAAATAAAACTGCACAGCACTACATCTCCTTTCAGTTCCCGACAAAAACTCCAAAGTAGCTTAAGCTAATCGCTCGTAAACTAAACTGTCATTTTTATGTTTTAAAGAATGTATAATAACATTCAAAGGAACTAATACAACTATGGATGCTAAACTAAAAAACTTATGAAATATGAAAATTTAAAACCACAAATCATCATATCATCCTTCACACAATCCATCCAACTCCTTTTTGGTCTACATTTACATTTGTATCCATCAATATTGCAGTTTAACATTCTTTTTGTCACGTGACTTTCATCCCACCTCATTACATGCCCACACCACCTTTTTTCTTATTGCATGAGTTCAACAGACAGGCAGACGCCCCACCTGATAGTAAGTGGTTACTATCGCCTATGGACATTTGTAACACTAAAGGTGCCACCAATGTGCAGCTGCTCTCTAAAAGGAGACTGGAACCTGGCCACTAATGCCGGAACACAACTCAAGGTTGTAATGGCGGTATACTCTGACCGGCCTCTCTCTCTCTCTCGGCATGGTCTAGACCAAGGGTGGTAGCCATCCAGACGGGTTCTATACCTCTATAAATACTCTATCACCTGGCTGTGGGTTCTTTTATCGCCTCTTACGACAGGCCGCCGGGCCGCAGGAAATTGTAGTATTTCTCCGTTCCTGCACGGATAAAATGTTAGTGTTCTTCCTCTCAATTTTTTAAGTCACGGGTGCAACTTTCAAAGATCCCCTTATGTACTCATTTCTCACCTCATCCATCTTCTCTCTTTGTTAGGCCCAAAATCTCAAAATCAGCTATTAATAAAGTAATTAATATTCTATTTTATTGTCAGTAAAAAAAACTAATACCATCAAAGAAGTCTAACAACTCATACTTTACCGTCACCAATTAAATACAAAATTCTTTTATAATAAATTGACAGTAAAAAAGTTATGCGTTTAGACATTATAATAATTTTTTGAAAATTAAGAACTCTCTTTTGATGGTGCAGCTTCATATGGGATAAAGTTACAGATATAGGCCGTTTCACTCAGATATGGCGATTGGTTTAATGCGTTATTTAAGATGCGACATTGTTGACGACGTTAAATATTGACAAATAACGTATGTTTAAACACTAATGTGGCTATGTATTAACGGCGTAATTTTTTAACGCTTTTAATAAGATTCGGCCTTCGGCCACAAGCACTCGGCCATAGTCTTACGGCCTAATTCATAGAAAGTTAGAGTAAGTTTGAACGCTTCTTTAAGAACTATAAAGATGCGTTCAAACTTAATCTAACTCTATGAATACGACTGTAAATCTTTAACATTAACGCAGATTGCCGCATCATTAAAATTTCAATTTCCAAGAAAAAACCTTATTGAAACAAATAGGCGACATACATACATCGTCGTCAACCAATCGTAGTCCACTGCTGGACGTAAGCCTCCCCAAGTCGGCGCCACTCATCCCTGTCCTCCGACTTCCTCATCCTGCGCCTACCGGCGACCTTGTGAAGGTCGTCAGTCCATCGGGCTGGAGGGCCTACAACACCGCGTTTACTGAGACGCGGTCTCCACTCCAGGACTCGTCTGCTTCATCGGCCATCGGTGCTGCGGCAGACATAACCGGACCACTGTCACTTAAATTTGCTAATTTTGCGAGCTATCTGTTACCTTGGTTCTCTTACGGATGTCCTCATTTCTAAATCTATCCATAAGAGAAACACACAACATAGCTCACTCTATAGCCCGTTGAGCGACTTGCAAATTGTGGACCAATCCTGCCGTCAGTGTCCAAGTCTCGGACCCTTAGGACAGGACGACGAGGTGACATACGTACCTTATTTCAATCATCCAGTCAAAACATTTAAGACAATCATCATTATATGAACAATACTGAAAATTAATATTTTAAGACAATACAAAATTATTTTTCCCCTCTTGATACGTTGTTATGTATTCACAGGTATCCACTAGGTGTAAATGGCACGAGGTTTAATATCTTCGCGTTTGTAGGGATAGAAGGTTTCAATTTCACTTTAACAAACTTGTTAGATATTCTTTCAAGACACTCTGTAGTATGACCATTCTGTTTATCTTACAGTTTCCTTTTTAGTTCGTTAAAGGTGTTTTATCTTTTTAAATGTGTTTAGAACTAACAGCAGCTTTTTTTATAAGGGTTTGTGTCTCACGGACCCAAATTCTACTATTGTAAACATTTCTTATCTGTCTGTTTGTATAGCCCTTCTACAACTCAGGAATGGTTTCACCGATTTTGATGAAAATTAGTAGGTATCTAGATAAGATGTATTGTAATGATTTTTTTTCAGTGTATGTTAAAGTTCTGATTAACGATACCCCATCGTTAATCAGGACTTTATATTTTTTCCAAAAAATGAGGAAATATTCGCTTTCAAAATCGTACAGTGTCTCATTTTAACACTAACTTTTGAACTACGTGGTGAATAATTTTGAAAAATTCAAGGGTATATTTTTTTATTGCGATAATATAGCAGACAGGTTAACGGCCCATTTGATGGAAAGCGGTATCCGTCGCGTACTTACAAATTGTTACGGTTAAAATCTATTAAGAAGTTTTTGAGATGTGGCATATTTTCGATTAAACACTGTTCCGTAGTGAACATTCGTCACCTTTATGGAATTCTTCCTTATATTTTGTTGGTCACGGACTTGGCCTTTTATATAGGTTTTATTCGCCTCAATTTGAAATCGCTTCATTATATGCGAGATCTCGTTTCAAAGGATTCAATGAAGAGCTATAAAATCTATTTTTTTATTAATTTCTTTCCAATATGCTTACATTCATATACATAAAAACATATTCAACTGTGGCACAGGAACAGAAGGTTTATTTGTGCCGGAGACAGTTGTGTAGAATATACACATTAGGTCATGATGCATAGTGACATTTGAAAAATGAATTTACTCAATATTAATGTTATATAAAAATAGGAGCGTCTCATTGCGTTTAAGAAAGGATTATATAAAATTTGCTTACAAGAAAGGAATATAATCCAGAAATAGGAAACGTGGTTACCGTACAAGCCCGTGACGGATCAGAACCCATCAATAAAGTTGATCTCACCTGCGTAAACAACGCGTCTGAGTAATGTAAACGGGCTTTTTTGCCGTTAATAAAATTTACAATATCCAGGCGACGTCTCTCTTAGAAAAGACGTAATAAAATTCAGCTAAGAACTAGGAGGATTCAATGGTAAACACAGAGCTTTTTTCAAAATAACAGTAACAACAACAACATGCTTCTGCTTATACTATATTGATAATAAAAATTAGGTATACCTATAATTTATGGTAACTAATATCAACCTATAAACGTCCCACTGTTGGGCTCGGGCTTCCCTAGGGCAAAGGACAGTCAAAGTCAAAGTAATTTATTTGTTTGAAACATGGACATTTTTACAGATGTTATGCTAAATGTTAAGTTACATGTTTCTCCTTGACAGGCATACAATTTTTTGTAGTTTTGGTTACAAGCCGTTTGTAGTCCTTATGACTACATGTACATGTTATGATTATATAATTGATTATAATGCTCTTAGAATTACAACAAATATTTAATATACATTTTATTATGTCTCTTTCAGTTATGTATCGTTAACAAAACAATTAAATTTAACGGTATAACCGCCACGCTTGTTTTAATGTTCAGTCCTCATATTTAACCGATTGTTCATTTGCCTTAATCTCGGTTATTTGACATAAGGTCCATACAAGTACTTGTCAAAATTCAAGCGATGGTACGATGGTAAAGCAAGTAGATGAATAGTAAGATATATGAACCCATCATAACTCCTTATGGACGGTTCCTATATCTCCGATTGGCGGGATTGACATGGGTTGTCTCGATGTGCAGGTTCCATTACGATGTTTTCCTTCACAGATAGCACGTGACAATTGTAACAATATGAATATTAGAAAACTGCCTAAGTGCTGCATGCTTTCTGGCCAGGATTCGAATCCGCGCCCTTTGACTTTGGGGCGCGAGTGCGCTGTGAACACTAAGCCTCGGTTTATATAAGTATATCTAATTTTTATTATCAAAATTATTGGGTGCTTACAGTTGAAATATTATTTTTGGTCTTGATTGTTTGAACTTTATTTTCATCGTCATCAGCCAATCGCCTTCCTCATCGCCTAACAACGACCTTGCGCAGGTCGTCACAGGTGTCAGTCAAATAAACTAAATGCACTTTAAAAATTGTGACATTAAGTATGTATTTAATATATAGTAATAATAATAATTCTGATAATTGTGGTAATTAATAATTCTCATATAATGGTAAGAAATATTTCGAAATTTTCTAATAAAAGAAACCGACTTCAAGAGGAACTAAAAATTAAAAATAAAATCTTCTACATCGATGTCAAGCCAAACATAAAAATTACTATATACATTGTTACAACAACAAAATATAGTAATTTTTATGTTTCACTTGGCGCCGACTTCGAGATGTAGTAGAAAATTTTAGTTTTTGCTTTTTTGTTACTCTTGAAGACAAAAAGTCGTGAATACAAGAAAATTCACGTTTCATTTTCATTTATCGCGTTGTCCCAAGAATGTGGAGCGCTTGTTAGACTTGAAACTTTGATAATTAATTTATCAAAATATATATACATATTAATTAAATTAGTTTTAGTACATTCTCTTGTGACGTGTCAAGACTATTACGACATCTGTCGTAAAATATTGCGATGTACAGTTGTACACATATGTTAATTAACACATCAACTTTTATTATTCATAAACAAAACAATTCTCTTTTTACACTAATAAACTTTGTCCCAGTCTACGCAGTTTCAATTGAAAGTGCAGTTGTCTATCGTCTGAAACTAGATTAAGACGAGCGATTAGTTGCCGTTAGTAGTTGGCAGTTACATAAATGCCTGTTTAAATTAAACATATAATTTCTGTTGAATACTTACTTGTATTACAATAAAATTAGTACTGTTAAACTGTTATTTGCTTTATTTGACATAGTATCAGCATGCAAAAAGGAAACAAGGAATGATCTCAGTACTAGATTACAGAAAGCCGTCACGCGTTCGAGTGTTCAGTGTTCGCATTCTGCGTTCGTTGTATTGTATTACGTTACATAGACATACTCACCAGGGCTTGAAATACCGGTAAAATTATGGTATCGTCATAAAACTTACCGTTATTTCTAGCCATTTTACCGCTAAAAAAATATAACGTTAATACTATTTTTATCGGTATTTTTACCGTTATAACTATGTTTTGTTACTTTCGTCGCTCTCTTTCACTCATAAAGATCGTCAAACAGCACTGTGCTAAGAGCGCGCGTAATATTTAGAGTTGTGTTTGTCAATTTTTTCGGTAACATGCATTCGTAATAAAGCCAATTCTCAAAAATGGCAACGTCGCTTGAAATAACGTAAAAATTACCGATACGTATAACGTTATACATATGATTTTTAACATTATATTATAACGTTAAAATCATAAAAGTTACCAAGTAACGGTAAAAAAATATACCGGTATGGTAGTAGATTTTTCGAAAATATCGGTAATTACATATATTTTTAAAGGCAATTGATAACGTTTTCGCCCTGATACTCACACATCTCAAAGCAGGCATTATGACCGCAGTGGTTAACCAGACCGTACGTATTTGCGAGCTCACTACTGTTTTGGTATCCACATTGATTGGAAGGAAGATGGAGACCGAAAAATTAATAATGTTCGCACGTGAAAGGCATTTTTATGATGCTAAGGGTAACGATTATAAAAACAGAACAAAATTAACAGAAATAGGGTTGGAAATTGCTAGAGAAATGCCAGTCTATGAAATTCCCCATCTTTTTTTAATCTTTTTTTACTTTTCTCATTTTAGCTTTATTTAGTAAGCGCACCCGGTAGTTCCTTTTCCCTTTCAGTTTTGTAGCTGCTAATGACCACAAGTTTGTTTCCCGATAAAGAAATATCGTCAAGTAACACGGGGACAGTAGTGTGACCGTGTAGACCGTCCAACTGCGGTGTTGGTGAATATTTGCACGCTCGAACACAGAACGCGAACGTTCGAACGTGTGACCACTTTTTGTTTGATAGTACCTTTATTTATGTAATAACATCTGCAAGAGCTTATTCATTTAATTATATCTGATTTAGGGCCGACTTTTCAATCACGAGATAAAAATTATTCATAGAATAAAGTTAACGTAGAAAAATTAAACATGTCAGGTGCATGAATAGTTGAATGGTTTTACTTTTGAATTCACTCAGCTTATAATTTATTGGACTGATAACTTTTATCTGATGAGTGAAAAATCGAGCCTTAAAGATGAAAGTGAAAAGAAAGAAAAGTGCTTATTTAACGATATAGAATTTGTGTGTTTGTCTATCGACTATTTATTTATTTAACTGTTATAAAATATACATACCATATAAAAAAACACCATTAAAATTTTCAACCAACATTTTAGTTTAATAAAATGTAACAAAGGGTATATAGTAGGGTTTCTAAGTAAAAACTTAACTTTAACACCCCCGCGGCGTTTTCTACTTTCATTATGGGGATCGTTTTGTTATCAAATAAAAATAATTCACCCAAATTTTCAGCTTTTTATCTTAAGTATTTTTTGAGTTTTTTTATAGGTACATTCAAAAATGATTTTATATGTATGTTTGTTTATTCCTTCCTTATAGTCTTCGAAATGAAAAGATTGGACAAAATGATTAAAGGATTTCTTAAAATATACAAGCACAGACCACGAACAATCTTAAGTTTTATATTTTGTTAGGTATGTAGGTAGATACTGTTGTATTTTTCGGCAAATTTATCGTGTTTTTACAACATACAATCAGCACAGTAACCTAATAATTATAATAGTAATAATTTAACAAGAAACGTACAATACCGTTGAACAATTGACAAAAGTTACGTAAACATAGTTGCTTACAATTCCTAACTAATAAATACCACGAAAATCTACAAGAAAGAGGTATCATTTGTTAATTTCATCCTTTGTTACAGCAATGGAAGGTGGCGCATGGTGCGCTCGCGACATATCTTTACGAGCGCAGAAGAAATTTTTGTCGCGGGTAGGTGGCGCGGCCAGCGCCCGTTCACTTGTCCTCGACGAACATGCGGCGAAACTACTTGATCAGGTAAAGTTCTTCAGATTTATGTAGCATCTAACCTTTGTTACCCAATTATGAGTCTCTACAAAGAGCTCTCATAATGTCGCTTTACAAGATCAGGGGTCCTAAAACGGCCACTTTCTCAGATTCGTGTTACGAATATGATAAATATCAAAATAAAGTAGGCCTCTGTTGTCGAGTGAACTGAACCTAAACCTGACGGATTTTCTTACTGGAATGGAGAGCGTCCGGGTTCGGTTTCTGGCATGGGAAATTCCGTAAACAAACTTTCCGATGTTTACTATGATGTGGATTTTTGGGATCAGCCGTAGATATTACGTGATCCGTTGTATATTACCCATAACACAAGCTTAACTTGCTTTACTTGGGGATGCGTGCAATATACAATGCGTGTGTTTCTCTGCCGATTATTAAAAAACTGAAACTTTATTCTATGTCTTACATGACTAAGCGATTCTCCAAAATCACCCGCTTTAGGTCCCCAGGACTCCAGTGAGGTTACATAGCCAGCATTCTGGACACCTACCTTATAGAAGAAGGGGACTAAGCTCAGTATTCTACCGATAGTCTTCACGTATTTTAAGTAGTATAAAAATGACTAATATTAATTGGGGACTATATTTTTTGACACCAAAATTTATATTTGTCATCAAGTTGTATCACCTAATAAATAGATCTATCGCCAGGAAATATATTCGTTCTCAGATAAAAAAGTGTTCCCAGGTATGAATTATTAAATTAATTTTAATATATATGTAAAATAAGAGATGGCTTATGTTACAAGATGTCCATCACAGTAGTCATGAGAACCATAGTGTATATTAGTATGACATGGACAATCGTCATAGATAATACTTTTAGTCGATTTATCAGATGATTCGATTTATAATTAAATTAACATTTTTACCGGTTAGTTAACTAAATTAAATTACCATTTTCTACCGGTTAGTTAATTTTATACCCGGTCGATCTGTTTTTTTTTTCTGTGACAGTGCAGTGAAAAGTGCGTCATCAGGTGGTTTTTCCACCAAATCGTTCGTCCCCACAGGGAAATTATCATCTAGATAATTTAGTACATTGGCGTGTAACTAATTATTATAATATTTTTATGATCCTGGCAACACTATGATGTGACTTGGGGACCTCCTCAAGGCAACCGAATCACAAGACCTTGCTATTTTTAGCAATGATGCAATGTTATTGTTTTTAGGGTAGGATTTTTCGTATAAAAGGCGTAGTGGCGTTTAGACTGTGTTCATTCATTCCACCGCGATCTGGAGCTTCCCTCCATCAAAAACTACATTACGTCGCTCTCGCGTAAGTATTTCGATCTAGCGCCGCACCATCGAAATCCCCTCGTCGTGTCCGCGTCCGATTATAAGCCTCGACGAAAGGCTCTCGTGCGACGACCGCGTAACATCCTCACGGACAAGGTCGACGATATCACAAAACGGCTGGCTCGGATCAGCCCGCCCGCGGTTAGGACGGCAGGCTGGCAGGCACCGACAGACAGACACAGACGGCGGCGTCGACGCCGCCAATCACGATCTCTCCACGTCCCCGCGAGGGACGCCAGGAGACACAGCCCCCCCATAGGATAGACTAGGCGTGTTGCTGGGAAGTTTCTTTCGCCGTTTCTTCTCTCCCAACCATAACACGTTGCGAAACGGCAGTAAGATACTATAGGCCACCGCGAACCGCCGATCCCGGTCCGCCGGGATCCTTCCTCTCGGGCTTTATATTACCCGTCGCTCGCTCTCAATTAGTGCATTGTGTCGCCCTATGGCGGGCATCATTAGATTCATCCCCCTCTCATGGCAACAGTCCAGCCGAGGTGAAACTCCCTAGGGAGCCCCCTCGAGCAAGTTGCCTCCCGGGCTCGAGGGCCTTCGCTTCGCAAAGGCACTCGCCCCGAAAACCCCGGTAAAGTTGTGAGGTCTTCGGACCAACAACATAAAGTCAAGTCCAATAAAAAAAAAAAAAAACTGTGTTCATTTCACAACCGACAAATGGCTTGCGTCCGGCTACAGGCAGCTGTAACAGAGCTAGGCGAATGGTTTCGCAAATGGAGGATAGAGGTAAACCCGGAGAAAAGCGCAGCAATGTTCTTTTCCCCGGGCACGCTTCGCTCTCCCAAACGCGTTTGCCTTCGCTTAAAAGCCATCTCGTTCTACGACCAAGAGATCCCCTGGGCAAAGTACACCAAATACCTGGGTGTCACCCTAGATCAGAACTTGCGCTTCAACGAGCATATCACTATAGTCTGGAATAGAGCGCGATTTGTGATGGGTCGTCTAGCACCCATGATAGACAAACGAAGCAAAATGTCCTTCAGACACAAGCTTACTCTATATAAAACTTGCATTCGCCCGATCATGACATACGCGAGTGTGGTATTCGGCCATGCCAAGCCTGCCCTTTTAAAGAAACTGCAAATCGTTCAGAATAAATTCATGCGCAGAGCCGTCGGTGCTCCCCTCTATATGCGTAACGTCGACATCCACCGCGATCTGGAGCTTTCCTCCATCAAAAACTACATTACGTCGCTCTCGCGTAAGTATTTCGATCTAACGCCGCACCATCGAAATCCCCTCGTCGTGTCCGCGTCCGATTATAAGCCTCGACGAAAGGCTCTCGTGCGACGACCGCGTAACATCCTCACGGACAAGGTCGACGATATCACAAAACGGCTGGCCCGGATCAGCCCGCCCGCGGTTAGGACGGCAAGCTGGCAGGCACCGACAGACAGACACAGACGGCGGCGTCGACGCCGCCAATCACGATCTCTCCACGTCCCCGCGAGGGACGTCAGGAAACACCTTCGCTTCGCAAAGGCACTCGCCCCGAAAACCCCGGTAAAGTTGTGAGATCTTCGGACCAACAACATAAAGTCAAGTCCAATAAAAAAAAGAACTGTGTTCATTGCGTACTGTGCTGTGTGGATATTCACATCAAAGGCTGAACAATAAGGGGAAACCCTGCCCAAATAGTTAATATTTGGTATATTTGGTACTTTCTTACCCAAATCTCTCCTTGCATTTTACACTTACCAATAAAATTGTAGTGCATTAGATGAATATAAACTTCGTTCCTATAATAATAGTTTTATTACTTAATTAATAGCTTTGTGCTCAGAATGGTAGTTCTGTCACCAAATAAATCGATTATCGATCCCTGACTGCGGCTCCTTTTTATTTGTTATTTTGTCACCAATACAGTAGTTACATTTTATTTCGTTTAGTTATTAAAATAATAGTATTCGTTACCAATTTAATACATCAATTTATAATTTTAATGAAAATATGTTCAAAGAGGCGGAGACAAGTTGGCGCGCCTTCCGACCTCAACGATGGGTCGTTAATTGATATTGATTAATTAATAAATATTGATTATTTTGACTTTAGTTAAGTGTTTTATTTACTATTCTGCTAGAAATTTTATTTAAATATATTTATACTACCTGTGGAAATTAAGATCCTTGGGGAGGCATGTGTCCAGTTAAGTAGTAGACTCTTTTGGTTGAAACGATGATGACGACAATCCTAATTTTTTTTTGGAACTTTATCAAATTTTCTAGTGACATAATATATGATTTATTGGTGATCTCTTTAAATTAGTTTGCTTAAATACTTATTAGGGCAAACCTATTATAATACATACAAAAACATTTATTTGGTACTAGACCCTATATCTCCATGATTTTAGGTGATTTATTGTGGAATTGATTTAATATTATTTGGTGTCTACATTTTGTTGACAAATCTACTATTTTGCGGGCAAACCCTATTATTTAAGAAACACAAAACTAATTAAATTGGCGATAGCTTAAATGATACCCATATTATTAATTCATAAGGTTTAGCTGGGGTTACGTTTAAAAAACTTAATTTCTTCATCAACCTCAACTTCTTATGATTGTATTGTATTAATGTTATTGTATTGCGTTAGTATGATTGTATTGTATTTGTATGTTAGTATAAATGAATTTTTTGCTTGTAGTGAGCTTATTTGTTTCTTGTTTACGGCTTTTAGATATGAACTGCTTGAATATGTACCAATATTTTACTCCTATAATCCCATTCATTCTACTGTAGTAATTTACCTACAGATCAATATTTCACTATCTTTTTATTTACATATAAAACAACAAAATACAAAGTTGCTACGTTTCGTGCAACGATGTATTCGTAAATTTTAGGGATGTTATTGTTATAACTATTTGTCATGCAAGAGCAAGTTTTCTAAATTTACCTGCCATTACGTTATTGTATGATTTATATGCCTATTAAGTTGTATTTATCTCCAATATTAAAAGTCGTGGTAACATAGCGGGTAATGTTCTCTAGTCAGAAACTCGTGTCTCAAAAAACGTGGATTCGAAACCTGGCCAGAGAGCATGGACCACTAGGCAGTTCTCTGACCACATATACAGATTGTTATAATTACCAGGTGCGGTGTAGGAAAACATTGATGAAACTTGCGCATCCAGATACCCGATGTGGCAAATCCGTCAATCCGCTTTATACAAATTTAGATCAAAACAGTTAATAATAATTGAAAAGAAACTAATTAATACATTAAACATGTTATTGTTATCTTTGAAGACCAAAGGCCATAAAAATGGCCCGTACTTTCGGAGGGCTTGCGTGGGGCCATAGGAAGGCCAACACGTAGAGGACCCTTGACAAATTTAATATAAATGTGGCGTGACACTGACCGGCGATTATCCATGTCTACACCATATAATAATGCACCCAAGGACAAGCCCCGGCCAGTTTAGGGCTATTGTGGGAAATGATGACAAAAAGTACCGGGAGATTGGGGTGAACGGCTAGTGGTACTAGGGGTCTGGGAATATGGGGACTATCGCGTCTGCCCGTCGCAATATTCGGGGAACATGGAAAAATGGGCAGACGTTGCCACTCCCTGCATGGGCCCCAAAAAATGCCATTGTTTTGTTATTGTTATAATTATTGTTCTTAATTTATTCTAAAATAATTCGTCACCATTTTGTTGATGTGCCCACCAAAATGGCTAGTAACATTAGTAAATAAATAAAATTGAAGTGTCTGTTTGTAACGTCATACTAACACTGTTTTACGAAATGCACATGAAAATATATACGGTACTTATATAAAAAAAATGTTTGTCTGTCTGTTTGTTCCGGCTAATCTCTGAAACGACTGGACCTATTTCGACGGGACTTCCACTGGCAGGCAGCTGATGTAACAAGGAATAACTTGGGTTACTTTTAAAATTAGGATTCCGCATCAATCAAATCCACGCGGACGAAGTTGCGCTAGTAAGATTATATAACAACATAAGATACACTGCGATTTTAACATAACTATTTTGGTAGCGGAACAATAAAATTCTTCGTGTTATACTGCAGTTTAAATATAAATATTGAAGAGTTCAATATCCTGAAAGCAGTAACTTATAAATATATTTCTAGCATTTCAACAGTCTTTTCTACTTGGTATATTAATTTTGTTTTGAATTAAAAATATTTTACATTAATTTAAAATGATAATTTAAGTATGAAGTGTTGAGAGATTTTAAAATATGTTTCTATTTCGATTAAAGTTTTGTTTTTGTCTAATAATAATTGTATTTTCTTATGTTTGCCCACATTAATACACAAATACATATAAAAGCCAGTCCGTATAGGTTTGCTCTTCGCTGCCTTCGGAATGAACCAAGAAACATGAAAATGGTATATAATTATGGTCTTTTGACAACAAGGTTAAAAAATGGTATACTTTGTATCCTAAAAAATGGGTTATTTTCCAGTTTCCTATTCCAAATATTGGCGAAGGAAGCTAAGTAAACACAGCATAAAAGTCAGGTCATTGATAAAAATATTTTTATAACAACACAGATGCTCTATTCAATATTTATTTCAATGAAACTTTATAATTTACATAATCATCATTAAAATTAATCATCATTGCAGCGTATTGAGTTGAAACTTTTTACTGATGTACTTGGTGTTTGCGTATAGGTTTCTATCATATGTAGGCAGTAGCGTGAACGCCTAATAGTTATATTAGATTATATAGTGATATTAGATGTTGGATAAAATACAAAAAAGGAGAAAAGGCAGTGTAGTGTAGTGGAACACTTACAAGCCAATAGATGGCGCTCTACAATAATTGAGGTCGCAAACGTTTCCCGAAACGTACAAAGAATATATACAAATTTCCAACAGTAATAGATGGGCCTAGGCCTGCGTGCAACACTAGCCTCGCTGGAAGATCTTTTTATGACGGAGGAGCATTCCATCTCGCTCCTTCAGCCTATACGGGCACTCACGTCACGATGTATGTCGGACTTCATCGAGCTCAGTAAAGCAACACTAAGTTTGCGCTGTAATAATAATTATTATTACAGCATAAACAATAATACTTAATAATATAATAACCTATAAATAAAATTGAAACGTCCGTTTGTAATGTCAAAATAACAGCATTACTACATGCATATGAAAGTATATACAGCACTATCAAGAAATCAATTTTTAAAATTATTGTCTGTTTGGATATTCCGTCTAATCTCTGAAACGGCTAGACCGATTTCGATGGAACTTTCAGTGGCAGATAGCTGTTGTTATAAGGAGTAACTTTTTTAGGGTTCCGCGAAAAATAATTCCACGCGGGCACAGCTTAATAATATAATACTTAACAATATAATAACATAGACACTGTTGTTCAATTCCCGACACGGTGTTGTCAGAATTATACACAATTTATTTTACTAAAGAAGGTATTTTGTACATTACAGTTTCTGTGCGTCCTGCGAGAGCGCGTGGAGAAACGGGAAGCTGAGAAACTTGTGAAGCACGTGATCAAATCCGCCGTGAAGCTTGGAGTGCTGCGGCGGCATAATCAGCTCTCTCCAGCTGATGAAAGGGCACTCGCTGCTTTTAGGGCTAAATTCCATGTAAGTACTAAGCACTAGTAGTAGTAATTTAATAAGATAGTACAGTAAGTTGTTAGTAGTAGTATATTTATACTTCGTATATGAGCAAACAAAAGCATTGGTGATACGGCCTCCTCAGATGTATAGTAATTATCGGTATCACTTTAGCTAAATTATGGCTTTTTGATTGACGGCAAACAAGACAGTTCTTGTAGCTCGCAAGGGAAGATTCTCAACACAAATTCCGACTTAAAACCATAACAATATCCTACAACTATTAAATTTTTTTTGAAAATAATATTACACAAAATGTCACACAAAAATACCCTGTTCTTAGTTTCTAATTTATAGTACATCAGGGGCCTAAAGCTGCCACTTTAGGCCCATAGTTATTCTCTTATGACACATCCAGATTTCCATATCTTACTATCCAGTCTTTTATCATACTGTTAGAAAATTGACCTACTAACGAGCCTTATAAATGTGATAAATCTTTAAACAATGTACTAAGTACTTTCTCATTGTTTTAGAATCTAATAGAACATTTAATTTATTCCTTAAGTTTTATGTTACGGCTATTTAAAAAAAACATCCTAATATTTTATTTGATTTCTCTGTATTCCAGACGGTCCTGATGGCAGTGGTGTCATTTTGCGAAGTGGATTTCTCATACGATCGCGGTTTCCTGCAGGATGCACTCCGTGAATCACACCAATCACTTAAGTAAGATTTTACCAGTCTTGTAACTAAGATAAATTCTAAAGCGCTCTTGGTGTACATTGAGCAAGATGGAAAGAAAAACATAATAATCCTGTTTGTGAATCTGTTGGAATTAGTGGAAAATCTTTCAATACACTGTAGGTGTCAATCAATGGCGAGGCAATGTATCTCGGCATGAAGTCGTTAATTAGTATTAGTGCGGGATTTATATAATAAAACTCTAATTATCTTATTCATATTGAGTTACAGTACATTTCAAGGCTTCTTTGAAAACCATAAAGAAGCCTTCAAATTGACTTTAACTCAATATGAATATTATCGTAAGAACTTTGAGAACTAATGCCGATTTCTAAACAAATAATGCCGATCTAAATTACAATTAATTATACGATTCTCGCATAGTAATTAACCACCACAAAGAGTTACTAAACTGTGACATTTACATCCGACCAAACTCAAAATGAGAATGATTTTTCGTCGCTACGCCCGCTCTCTTTTATATCCGATTAGTAATCACAACTACCCGCAAATATTACAATAGTACAACAATAGGTGGCAATCTGGAAAAAATGTTTTGAGCATTAGATTTTAAGTCGTTTAATTTATAATATACATATGTAGTTTTGTTTGTACCTACTTAATTCTAATTGTTTTCAGTGTTTCAAGTCATTAAATATGTATCTAATAAATACTTGTGTTTATATTTTACAGGTCAGTTGTAGAGCGACATCTATCAGACAAATCAGTGTCGCGTCTCGCTGGTGTGTTCTCTCTCGCATCTCGCGGGGAGCTTCTGGACTCGCTATTCTCAGGTCAAGTCGACGAAGATGTCCTGAAACTGTCCCGAATGCTTCGCAAAGAACTAGATAGAGGTCTGCTATAATCCAACCAGGTAAAAAAGCCTGTGCCGTCCTAACACTACCAAAGGTTCGAATACCATCTAAACTTTGACGATTAGCATGATCGTAGTACGAGGTCTCTCTAGAAAACTCTGACTGTGGGATCATTTGAAACAATATCGTTATCTTCACAAATGGAGATTTTATTCATTTATGTATAAGAAATTGTAATAGGATTGTAAATAATTTCATACTATTTTGCACTATTCACCTTTATTGGATTAAGTATCAGATTTTTGCTGTTATGACAATATTTAAAGATCCGGGCCTGCGTTTTCTATATTATAAGAATGTGACCGTCTTTTCTATGTTATTTTGTACTAATCTATAATACTTTCTATAACTTCGATGATAAGACCGTATTCAATTACAATACTGCAACGAAACGTAGCCCCAAGACGCTTCGTCTGTTCAGAAGTAATTTTCACTTTTCACAAAACGTTTATGAATGAGTATTGTTCGAGAATAGGGAAGTAGGAATCTCCAAACTTCGTA
The DNA here is from genome assembly GCA_039645545.1 of Dendrolimus houi. Classification (NCBI taxonomy): domain Eukaryota; kingdom Metazoa; phylum Arthropoda; class Insecta; order Lepidoptera; family Lasiocampidae; genus Dendrolimus; species Dendrolimus houi. Next base: position 5,956,701 of record CM077131.1, read on the forward strand.
TTTTGTGAGATTGTCAAAATTTGTTGATTGTAATTTTACTGATTTATGTAGTTTACACACAAACATTTTCTCGGCAAAGAAACAAACGTGTATTTACCGCGAATAAATATCGGTAGTAAAAACCGGAAACAGTAAAAACCGAGTTTCTGGCAGGTACTTGAAGGTGATGTTTTGGTGTGCAGTTTTGTTTTAAAAATTTATACATTTTTATATGAAAAATGTAAACTGTTTGGCGTAATGAGCTTTTTGGGTATGCCTCAAGAACTCAGTTGTTTGCTGTTAGTCAATAAGACCTACAATTAGGCTGAGGCTAGGCTTTAATAAGTGAAGTGATGAAAGACACAAGTAAGATATGGCTCAAAGATCTTTGTTACCTGGCCATAATCTTTTTAAAACTTCAGGAGAAAGTTTCTGGGTATGCTTATTCTATTTTTAAAGGTCGAGTTCAGAAAACATCTTGTAACCGTTTTAAAACTTTTCTACCCTCAAATAACAATTGTGTACAAAATTAAATAATATACAAAATAGGTAATCTGGTATTTAGGTCAATACCTACAATTACACACATGGTCAGCTTTTATTTCACTCAATATCTACTTTTTTAGATTTTAGTATCTTTTCAAAGAAAGAGTGGACATGGCTCTCTTAAATGAACTCAAAATACAATTAAAAAAGACTATTTTAAATACTCAAAACGGATGTTAGACGATTAATTTTTAAATTGGGTGATATAACTAAAAGGTTAAATGAATAACATCTTGGTTTTTATTTCATTTCTACTGTATACGCAATAATTAATTTATTATTATTTCAAACATTAATAGTAGGCTTTTGGAATAAAATGCATGGAGGAAAACTTGTCTTTTTTTACCAAAATGGGAATTCGATTAATATCTGATATGATTAGGCCTTACGATCAATAAATCCATTTAATACGCGTTGTAACTTGTGCTTATTAAAATTAAGCGCAGGTGTAGAATGAAACACACCATATACCAAAGTTGTTGTAGGGTCTTTGCTTGAAATTATTTCTTGATAAAAGTATTCTACCACCTCCTGTTTTGTTTAACACGATAGTTCCAAAATTAGTAGGGGGATACTTTTTGCTCCTTTAGGAGTGAATATCTTGCCACCTATTTATTGGCATAAATTAAAAAGTTACTCAGAAACATCATTTTCATTTTTAAAATCTGTTTAACCACCTTATCTAATATTATTAAAGACACTAAAACCAGCGGCGTAGCGTGGGTGACAGCCGCCCGGGGCGGAAGACAATTTTGCCGCCCTTTTATTTAGGTATTTTAATTTAATGCATACTATATCTATACTTATATATTGTAAAGAAGTAAAGTTTGTGTGTTTGTGACGTTGTATGGGGTAATCTCTGGATCTACTGAACCGATTTCGAAAATTCTTTTTTGTTGGAAAGCCCATTTATTGAGGAATGTTATAGGCTATATAACATCACGCTAGGACCATTAGAAGTGGAGTGGTAATGAAAAATCTGCCCGTGTTGAGCCGGGCGAGTAACTAATGACATATTTGGTGCTCTTTTCAATCGGTCCGAATTTGTAGTTGCGAGAAAAATATGAAATGGTTCAAATATTTATATTATTTATTGTGAAATTTTGCCGCCCCTGCCGCCCCTGCCGCCCCACTACGCTACGCCACTGGACTAAAACATATATCTCAGTGACAAAAGTAAGGCAAGGACTGACCAATACTAATTTTGCAACATCACAAGGTATAATAGCAACATGAAGTTTCAAACTCGCTGCTAATTTTACTGTTAATTTTTATCTATATTGACTTAATTTTTGAGGCTGTGAATAGACAGACGGACGAGTAGTCATGACTATTTTATAAACGTTACATTCCGAAAAAATAATAATACGGAACCCTATAAAGATGGATTTGCTGACCGCAATGCCGTATTACACAGTTCACTATCTTATTGCCTATCGGGGTTGTCGAAATCGGATTACACCGCAACTAAAAGTATATTATAAAATAGTTTTATGCTTTTTGTCTGTTAAAAGATACAATTAATTAATAATACAGTAGACGGTCTTAACGTTATTAGCGAATTCTGCCAGACAACCTTAGAGAAAGCAACTGTGGTAATTTTGTTGGAAGCTGTTCGCTGAACTCTCCCAAAATGCACTTTCGCAAACGCTCTATTTAAACGATCTATGTCGATAATATATCTTGCCTGTTTGTATACAATAAGTCTTATTAATTACCAGTATACGCATTCAATTAGAAGCATTTATTTAATAGACTGTAAATATTATTTTAGGCTTTTTATTCGAATATATTAATTTGTAGCTAATATTTAGTTTTATAATGCATTATTTAAAATAACAGTTACCGTAAGTAAGGAATGATTTGGATAACACTCAGTAACAAATATATTTAAGAAATACACGAATGAAATTAGGTTATGAAATAATAGGTTGGGGAAAAAGTCTTTTCGCATATAGTATCTATGAACTTGTAATAAGATCTCTTTGGCTATACCATTTGTATCTGGCTGGTTTTGGTATCATTAAAACGTTTTAATTTTAAAGAAGACAATTCCAAATTCAAATTGGGAAAATGTGTGATTTTCATTTGTTTTTCTTATTGTTAAAATGAGTGAATCTAATGAAGAAATTCGATACATTTTAAAATTTTACTACAAAAAAGGAAATTTGCAACACAAGCCGCGAACAAAATTTGTGATGTTTATGGACCTAATGTAGTATCTGTGAGAGTAGCGCAAATTTGGTTTAAGCGTTTTCAATCCGGAAATTTTGATATTAAAGATGCACGTCGCTCTGGTCGCCCTGTTATGGACAAAATTGATGCCATTTTTGAAAAAGTGGAGCAAGATCGGCATATTAGTAGTTACGATGTAGCTGGAGAACTGGGAATTGATCACAAAACGGTTTTGGCGCATTTGAAAAAAGCTGGGTACACAAAAAAGCTCGATATTTGGGTGCCTTATGAGCTCACTGAAAGAAACCTAATGAACCGTGTACTCATTTGTGATTCTTCATTACGACGCAATGAAACCGAACCATTTTTGAAGAAGCTGATAACTGGTGATGAAAAGTAGATCACGTACGACAAGAACGTGCGAAAAAGATCGTGGTCAAAGGCCGGTCAAGCTTCACAGACTGTGGCGAAACCCGGGTTAACTCGCAACAAGGTGATGCTGTGTGTATGGTGGGATTGGAAGGGCATTATTCAATATGAGTTGGTACCGCCATGCAGGACCATCGATTCTGAACTGTACTGCGAACAACTGATGAGATTAAAGCAAAAAGTTGAGAGAAAGCGGCCGGAATTAATCAACAGAAGGGGTGTGGTTTTGCACCACGATAACGCTACACCTCCACATCTTTAGCCACTCAGCAAAAATTACGAGAGTTTGGCTGGGAGGTGTTAATGCATCCGCCGTATAGTCCTGACCTTGCACCTTCAGATTTTCATCTGTTTCGGTCTCTGCAGAATTACTTAGGCAGTGTCAGGTTAACATCACGAGAGGACTGCCAAAACCACTTGCCTCAGTTTTTTGATCAGAAGCCCCAAAATTTTTATAGCAATGGGACACGTCCCTGTCTACAAGATGGCAAAAAGTTATCCAACAAAATGGCACCTACATACTTTAGTCAAATGTAAATAAACTTTATAAAAAAACCTTTTGAATTTTTATATAACATGCGAAGAAACTTTTTCCCCAACCTAATATTTTAAAAACAAATTATACTCTCATTGAATCAATATCAAGTCATACTCCATAATATCGTGGTTATATATTAATATATTATTGTATATATCTAAATAAACAACGCCTTATGATATTTCAGTAGAATTTCATGACATAAAAAATCAAATTCTAACGAAAACGAGATTTTCAGTTAACAACGTATTCTTCCTCTTATTCAATTTTATTACCTTTGTTATTATTTTTTTTTAATTTGAATAAAAAAATTGTATATACATGATTTTATCCTAATCACTTATGATATTTTTAATATGTGTACGCTTCACAAGGTGCACTATATTTGCATAGATTAACTTATATTTATTATATTGATCTATGTTTACATTTAAGTTCTTTAATTAATGCGAAGCTTATTGTGTTAATTGAAAATCTTAAGAATGTTCACTATATACATTTTATATAGGTAATAATTGTACACAAGTTAAACAATTTGGACCAAAACTATTAATATCTTGTCGGTTCATACATATCTCAACTAAAAGATCATATCTTAGTTTTTGTATTAGCAATAAAGCTTATTGGTATAGTCGTAGTATTATATATTGTGTTTGCTTTAATGTGAATCTTCAGATGTAAATTGTCATCTAATGTTGGTTAATATTAGTATCTATTCTTTTACTTTAATACTTGTATAAAGTTGACATTATTCAAATTAATTAATTTACTTGATTGATATTAATTGTGTTGGCCACCGAGGACCTGGAGTCAGTATTCTATTTATAGTCTTAAGGGATTATAGGTAGAATACAACATAAGTAAATTAAGTACTCTTTATTGTTTCAATTTCAAAACATGCTACCTACATAATAATAATAATAGGAGAAGACATATTATGAGTCTGTTTCACATGATTTTGCCAGTTTAGCGTGCAAATTAAACTTAGCTGATTGAAATTTCTCAAAAGAAACATTAAAATTGGTTATATTTTTATCTATTTTGTTTGTATGTGGTTTATGTCAAATTTTCACCAAGTAATAAGGCAAACGAATATATATTAATATAAAAAATCCGGGATTAGTTGGAGAAAAGATTATTAGTGTTTAATAAAATTGAACAACACCATTTTTGTGTGTTGCATCGTCACTCTTGCCTAATTGTGTCTCTATTATATGTTCTTTGTAATGTTATAGTGTTTATCAATTATTGACAAACAATTTTATTTGTACGCTTAGTGCATAAATTAATATAAAAAGTCAACATTCTCAGTCCTGCGTAAAAGTTCCATTGAAATCTTTATAGGTTTTGTACTAATTGGAAAATATAAATTATGAAAAAGTATGCCATGTACCCTAGACCAGTGTTCCGCAAAGTATGTATCGCGGCACACTGGTGTACCGTGGTCATTAATTGGTGTGCCTCGGAAAAATAAGGTTATGTTATAAACTTATTTTTAGTAAATAATGTAAGGGTAAGAAAAATACTTAGTTACACATAAAATATGTAGGTAAATTACGCAAACGCACGAGCGAGGCGTTTTGTTTCGCTTGGCTTACTAAAAAAATGATTTTTATTTGTGGTATACCTCCAAAAATTATCGTATTCCTAGATGTACCTTGAACACAAAAAGTTTGCGGAACATTGCCCTAGACGACACTAGGATCTACTAAACCCATTTTTAAATACGTAACATTTGTGGAAACTCTTTGATTTAGTTCTGACACTTTGTTAAGTATAAAGTAAAAAAAAAATAGTTTATTGAGAGAGAGAGAGAGATATTGATTTACAATTTTTATACTTGAAAAAATATATTAAGCAATAAAAGTTAGAAAAGATAGTTAAAACTTAGTAGTGTTTTTATATTATTTATAGCGAGCGAAGAATTACTTATAGTTTCTCTGGCTACTTGTAAAACTGTTATTTAGAGTTTATTTCAGACTAAGCTAAAATTGTTCATATCACTGTGTGTGTCTTTTATTTAAGTCAAAGTAAATACTCCTGTTAAGCAGTAAAATGTTACGTACTTATACATTTAGCTACGCTTATGAACATTTGTTACTATTTCATTTGTACGGTACTATCTTGTATGTCTCTAAGACCACGGGCCATAAAAATGACTCGTGCTTTTGGAAGGCTTGCGTGGGTCATGGGAAGGCCAACACGTAGAGGCCCCTTGACAATTTTAATGTAAAGGTGGCGTTACACTGACCGGCGATTATCCCTGTCTACAGCAAGTTAAAATGCAGCCAAGGACAAGCCCCAGCCAGTGTTGGAGTATTATTATAGGAAATGAGAACAAAAGGTACCGGGCTGTTGGGATGAACTGCTGAAGGAACTATCTGGGACTCTGGGGACTATGGCGTCTGCCCATCGCAATGCTCGGGGAACACGGAAAAATAGACAGACAGTGCCTCGCCAGTCCCTGCATGGGCCCCTAAAGAATGCCGTACATAATTGGCGAGGGGCGACATGAGTTGGAGTGGCTAAGGGGTATGGAGAAGTGGCCTGCATGTTCTCGGAAGCTACTTCCGACGTTATGCCTTTTATCATTTCCATCCCTAGAGCTAGAGTCTCAGCTTATTATTATGTTGCTACTTTATAAATCTGAGTACAGAGTCGTAGCGAAACATCTGAATTAAAAATACTTTACAATAAATCAAATCTTTTGGTTTAAATTGTTGCCTCTAATTGATAAACACTTTTGATAGCTAGATGAAAATCAAAGAGACGTCCATGTAAGGATTGTATTAAAAAGACAATATGATTGTGTAATAGTTGTTTCTGTAAATGAATAATTAGGTACTTGTATGTGTTTTCTTACAACATAACTATATGGGTTTAATATATTATTATAACATTAGTTTGTAGACTATTTTAAAGCCTTTTATAGCTTCATTACAGTACTCGATATTCAGGATCTCTTTTACTAGGAAAATCTAATAAGGAACACAGTGTACCTTAAGATCCCTAACAAGGGAGCAGGGGCATGTTGTGCTCCCTAGTCGCCCTTATAATTGAGCAGTGAAAAAGGCAATGCACTTTACTCGAGGCAATTTTTACACTGTTGATGATTGCAACTTAGCAACCACTAGTAAGTCTAAATTTCTAAATATTACAAATGTGTGAGCTCTAAGGAGGCCGTCGTTAACAGGAAGTGTAATAATTGACATTTAAGACAGTTAGGTAAGTGGGATTGAGTTTGCCCCATTAATTATCTGGTTTCATATATCGTGTAGTGCATGACTTTGCCTTTTAAGTAACTGCAAAAGATGAGAAACAGAGACAGGGAAGACCCTTTCTCTATCCATCTCATTCTTTTGTGACACTACCAGAAGGCTTCCAAATCTCTCACGACATGTCGCTGTCAGCCATTCATTTAGGACCAGCATAGACTATGCGTGTCCTAATGCTGATATTAGACGGACCAACAACATTGAATTAATTTGCGATTTGGTTGAGAAGCACAGAACTGAAAATTGAGAATTGAATGATTTATGTTTATATGGATCGCTATATTCTTTGACTGAATCGTTCAAATTGAAAAACAGAAATGAATTATCTAATATCGGCTAAATAATGGCTGTACGTGTAATCTTAACACGCCTATAAAATTTGACAACGTGCGAGGGTAATATTTATATAATAAGTTCGTTATTTTGTCAAATGTTGTAATTTTACATTTTTTTTTGTAAAATTTCAATTGCAAAGCTCTGGCAATTTGTTACCGAAGGTATGAAAATGTAATTCTTGAATAATATAATAATTATGATAACACTTAAACTTTAAAACTATCGGATCAGTTTTAATTTAACTTATCACCTCTTCTTAACACTCGTGATGGCGCGAATTTAAATTGACTGGAAAGTATTGCCATTGAAGTTAATGTAAGATAATGTTTATTATGGAGCACTGAGAGCACACAGACATGACACTGCGTAGGTTATATTAGTATATATGCGAATTCTGATTTGTCTTAATATTAAACCTGCGGGATAATAATGAGCTGATAATACCTAATATAATGATTTTTGTTAAGCTGTGTTATACTGTAAGATTTGATATCAAATATACAATTGGTAAGGATTGGTTTTGTTTTAATTTAAGTCATTATCATATCAAATTAATCCTTTTGTATCCAGCGACGTAATCCTACCAGCCTTCTAGGTACACAGCCCTACGATAGCCGCCTGGCAGGGCTGGGCGGGTTTTTAGTTTGTCTCTATTCTGATATCTTCTGACACACTACAAATCATCATATCATCCTCAACACAATCCATGCATCTCTTTTTTGGTCTACCTTTACATTTGTACCCATTCTACTTGTAGTTTAACATTCTTTTTGTCACGTGACTTTCATCCCCCCTCAGTATATGCCCATACCACCTTAATCTTCTTCCTCTCAATTTATCAGTCACGGGCGCAACTTTCAAGTATAAACAGACTATAGTATAAAATAGATTGTTAAGGTTGTAAGTTAAAAATATAAAGGTTAAGTTTGAAGAAAAATAATATGACATGACAGAGACAAGAGTAACAGATCTGACAATTTGGGTCGCCAGAGTATAGTGATTATATGTTGGAGTATAGTGAATAATAAAAAAATGCAGGACAGTTAGATTTTTCTGTTAATTCATAGTGGCACCGTGGCTAATAGCACGTGTGTGCACAATGCACATACCAATGCTATAGGTTCTAATCTAATGTGCATATTTTTACAATTCCATGTGATGTGTGTGAACGGAATCATCGTGATGATACCCGCACTTCTACATAACCCATGTGTGAAACTCGCCAGTCGGCTTTCAACAAGTCTGGTAGGTATCCTGTCTATTGCCCTAACATGGGAAAACCTGAACCCAACAGTGGCACATTCGCCGACAAATTTGCCCTCAAGAATCGAAGTTAGGAGTTAGTTAGTTAGGACTTTTGCACTCCAACTAACGAGGCGTGTGTATTATGCATGTTTTATAAATGAAAATTCTATGTTTATGTATTAATTACGTATTAAATTAATAAAAGCTTACACAGCTTACATAATATACTAGGATTTGGCCGAGACCGTCCACCCTTGACTTGAAATTCCCGCGGGATTCTCGGAACACAAAGTACCACAGCATTTAAAAAAGAATGTAAGTTCGTTCGTATCCTTTTAGTGGAAACTGTGCCGGAATAAGCTAATTTTTATGCACCCGAACAACTACAAGCCGCTCCTGGGAAAATTCCCGGGATAAAAAATGTCACACATTTTATTACGTAAAATTTGCTATCGACCAGTGAAAAATCACATTGTATTTTTTTAAATTTGGACATTTGTAAATCATTCCCAGAAAAAATCCCGCGAGATTTCCAGTATAAAAAGTGACGTAGATTTTAAGTCTAGGAAATTACTGTCGATCAGCGAAAACCACATCGCAATAGGCCCAGTAGTTTTTACGTGAATCCCAAACAAACGGACAAGAAATCTAAAAAAAATATAACGTGTTCTCCAAAATTTATATAGTGTATTCCAGTTGTTTTTTTAAATAACTTCAATGCGCAGACACGGCATTTTTAGAATTTTATAATATTCTAGATAAATACCTCTATGTTTTCTAATATCATAGAGTAAACCCACTGTCTACTCTAGAGTTGCTCCAGTTGAGCTTATAGATCACGGCACCCTGACGTTCCGGCTGACACAGGTCCTTTCGGGGCATGGCTGTTTCGGGAGATACCTGTGTCGCCTAGGCCGTGAGCCAACGTCAGGGTGGCATCATTGTGACACCGGCGACGAGGATACGGCACTGCACACCCTCCAGGCCTGTCCTGTCTGGACAGAGCAGCGCCGAAACCTCGTTGCCGTTACCGGACTTGACCTTTCACTCCCGGCCATGGTTCACACCATGGTCGGGAGTCACACTGGATGGGACGCCGTCTCTTCCTTCTGCGAGCACGTTATGCTTGCAAAGGAGGAGGCGGAGCGGGAGCGTGAGCGCACCTCACAGCTTCGCTCCCGCCAAAAGGAGAACGCGTCGGCGCCGGAGAGCCAGTATGGGCCTTCGGCCGCCGTAAGCTTGCCCCTTGGGAAATAAGGGTTCTCACTCACCTGCACACGCCGTCGAGACGGGGGCGCGGCGTGTTCCGCGCGCGTTCACCTCTCCTCCTGTGGGGCGAGTTACAGACCGCCCCACACCTAGAGAGCTTGAAGATGCCGGGGGGCAGTGGAAGAGGCCTCCCGAGGCCCACGCCTGCCAGGGCTGCGGAGAGGCTAGGTCATATACCCGTAGCTCTGGCATAAGGCGAAGGAGGGAACTCCCAGGAGTTTTAATGGGTATCCCTAACTGGGGAGTTGCAATAGCATGCCACCAGTTCTGACTGGGCATGCTAGTGCCACCCCCGACCTGGCGAATCCCACACACGGGTCGCGAATTATCCCCCCAGGCTTCTGTGCCTGTCGCGGCTTAGTCTACAATCGGATTTCAACTGGTTAAAAAAAAGTTGATCTATAGATAAAATACAACCACAGACATCGTCAAAGATTAGGTAAGCAAGGATTTCGGGGTTTGTAAATGAAACTAACAATTATTGTGAAAGCACCAGTCAATAATTTATTTACTAAAAATTTCTTCAGTATACAAATCTCATTGCTGTTAAGTGATTTTATTTGGCTATTCTTGCTGAATGTGTAATAACTACTTCCTTTACAGTCCAGACACGACCCATGACTTCCAGTCTAATTTAATCAGTTTCATATGATAAAACAGCAATATGTATTTCGTTGAAATTCAAACATGGATAGTACTTATAGAAAATGATTATCATCGCCTGTACATAAAGCCGAATTTACACGTTACATTTGTATTTTTCAATTTCTATAGAAATGGGACAAAGAAAATCTAAAAAATTAAAGCAACTTAATCGTTACAGCTTTTTCATAAGTGACCTTTTCTCTGCTTAAAACTGCTTAAATATTCTAGGCAAATTAACGTCAGTAATGAAAAATATTGTAACGATTATGTTTGTTTTTTTTTGTATATTTGCCCCAAAACTATCGAAATTGAAAGACAGATGTGAACCCGTGTATTTTTGACTGAAGCACTTAATTAGTTCCTTCTCAATTGCGTGAAAGGAGACGGATTAGCTTTCATATATTTTTGGGCCCAGATTATAAAAAAAGGAGTGATTTTATGATTTCTTTTTAATATGTCGATATTTTTTAAATAATTGTAGTGGGCTTAGTTATGTTAAATGAATTAATAGTGTGATGTATTTTTATATTACTAATTGTTGAAATTCATTCAAAAAAATCTATTATGGTAAACGATTACCTATTTTGTATGACTTTATTTTTAAGATTTCTATTCCTATTAAACCATATCTAAACTCATTACATTTCTTTGTCCCCAAACGCCCCCGTTTCCTTTACGAGATTAAAAAGAAGCTAATAGACTTTCTATTTATGATCGATTTACATTTAACAATATGTTTTAAATAATAAGATTTAAAGTTTTAAATGAGATTTTTTAATAAAAAAAGTATTTATAAAAATATGTTTTTATAGAGATCGCTTATCAGCGATAAGACCGCCCTTTGTGCATAATGGGACATAGTTTTTGTCTGTAAGTTCTTTTTTGTATTGGTGCACGATAAAGAGTTATTGATTGATTATTTTTATAAATATATTTTTGATTTTTTTTAATATAAATGTGTTTTTACTAGGCGATTGTTATTCTTTAGTTTCTTCTTTCTTCTTCTGTGGTTCAAACATATTACATAAATTAATTCAAGACACGCATATTTGAGTATTTATTACTACTTTTCAGGGGTCAAACACTAGTGCATAACCCTTGTTTATTTAGAAAGCAAGCATTGACACAGGTTATATTGTATTAAATTTTTATGTAGGTGTTGTTCACCCCCGGAAGATTTACTTAATTGAATGTTGCAAACTATCACATTTTCAGGATGAATATTTTTCAGTATCCAATGTACATTTGTGATTTTGAAACTGCATATACCTATACCATATTTCATCAAAATGCTCTAGTAGTTCGTTAGTTCTCGTGAAAGTGTATCAGTGTTACTTTCGCATTTATAATACTAACAGTGTGAAAGTATGGAAGATATATTTATAAAATCAGTAAACCAATAAAACTAGTAGTCTTGAAACATCTTGAATTCTTAATAAATCCAAAAATCTTGAATAGTCTTTAAAGTCTGAAAAGTCTTGAACAGTTTTAAAAAGTGTAGAAGGTCCTTAACACTCGTAAAGTTTTAGAGTTTTGGAATGTTACTCACGGTCTTAGAATTTCACGGTCATACAGTCTCACGGGCTAACAGTCTCATGGTCTTCGAGTCTCACGGACTTAGAGTCTTAGAGACTCTCGGTCTTACCACCTACTTACCTAATATTGATAAGGATTATTTTCTTTTTATTTGCCCAATATACAGGTTTAAATTTAACTGGCCGTTGTTTGCCGTAAATACCTTATTATACTAATACGACCAATTAGACTAGAAATCATGTCTCTGTTACACAAATCAAATACCTGAAAACACTATCGGGTAAAGATTGGCCACCTGTATTGTACAATTAATTATGTTTTTAAATGTTCGGAGAGATATATATATATATATATATATATATATATATATATATATATATATATATATATGTGTAGGTATACCTATATATGTAATGTTTTAAGAAATATAAATATGAACTATTTGTTGTACGAATTTTTCCAAAGTCAGACAAGAAGTAATACTTTAATCAAAAATTGTAAAGAAAATTTACACGACAGTATTTTCAAATATTTACTTAATCTCTTGAGTTTTCAACTTTGTTTACCTCCAGTGCGATGTCGATTAAATAAAATACAAGTACGTACTATCTAAATTAATACACCGTAATTAAAATTAAAAACGAAATAAATTAAATCTAATGAAACAATATACAGAAAATATAATAACTACCTTACTCTTGACGTTTTATCAATATTTTTCGGTACTACCCAAAAAGTGTAGGTACCTACTATCTCAAATACGATGATTTGGCTGATACAGCCCATAGAACGTAACTTCTAGCAATATCTTATACTTGACCAACGAATTAGATACAAAATTTTAATTATGTAGATATAAATGAATACTTCTTACAGTTGAAAAGTGACATTATAATTATATTCACGATGTTTTTCTCAACGGCATTGAGAGCTTTGAAAAGTATGCCCTTATTGCGTAAGTTTAAATAGTCAAATAAATAATAAAATAATGTATAAAAATTACTTAAATAAAGAGAAAAAATCGTTAATTTAATTATAATCTTACTTTTAAACAGTAAGAAAGAAGTGTTAATTTATTTATATATAAAGAATTCATATGTCAAGCATAAGATATTGCTACAAGTTACGTTCTATGTGATGTGTCAGCTAGGCCGTCGTATTTGAGATAGACAGTAAAGTGCTTTTATGGAATGCTAGAAATGATTAGTTACTTTAAATCCTACATAACTAAATGTCAAAACTGAACATTATCCTCCGGCTAAATCATGTTGTCATTAATATACATAGGAAACTAAATAATTATGCATTTAAAAGAGTGGAACGCCTCGAAAATCAAACGCAATTATTATTGTATTCCGCTTGAGTGCCGATATCATGATCAAAATTATTTCGTTTTCTATAAGTAAATTGACCACTAAAGAGGTTAGTCGTTACAGTATACGTATGAATGGTTTTTGGATACAAGGTATTGTGCCCAAAATATCTTGTCTACCAAGTATCGTATACTCGAGTCACAAGAATAACAATTGTCTGGCTATTTATAATTCAAATATGATTCATACATTTTTCTAAAATTGTAACTCGATTTCGAATTTGTTTTATAAGATTTTTCTGTTGAAATATAATATAATCCGTTTAAATGATAAATGATAGTCAAGAGTAATTACATAAATACACATCTTTTTTACTTACATTTAGTCCCTAAGATTAACAATTAGAATGTGAAAGCATTTTGCTATGTATTACTTATATTTACAAATAACTCATCATGGAATGTTAAAAGTATGGAGTACAATAACAAGAGTATTCACACTTTAAAGAAAAATATGATCACTACAAATATTTATTTATATTACAAAAGTTGCACTCTAGTTACAATAGTTTACAGGTTTAACGAATTTTTTATGGAAATTAATAATTATAAATAGATACTACATAACACAATCAGAATATTTAGATAGGTACTTTTTCAGAACCATTAGAAAACAATTGTCTGTCTGGAAGTCATAAATAAAAATACTCACAATGCTTCATTCAAATATTTAACGTAACAGGGGATTTAAAAAATGCTTCAAATAGATGGCGTTGTACTGACTACAACATTTAATTTTTAAATAGCACTATAGACACTACCATATATATTAGTCTAAAAACACTATTTTCATCTTACACGTTTAGTATCGAAAATCAATGTAGATTCTGGCAAGAACATTGGTGTCCATCATGTAACTAGTATGTGTAAAAGTTACGTAAAACAATGCTCGTATATATATTTTAAACGATCTACAAATAAAAGAAAATTATGTTGTAATTTCATTCCAAATCAAACACGAGTTTCATTATTACAACGCCATTTATAAGCCAGAAAATTCATACGTGTGTACATAGGAGTGTTCCTATGTTCCACGACAGCGGGCCGAAAAAGTAGTATGACGGCGACAAGAATGCTAAATTTCTGCCACAGAACAATCAATGAATAAGATTACAACAACAATGTCTATATAACAAAAATATGTATCATACAATATAAAATGATCTTAAAAAAAGAATGAAAAGAAGTTAAATTTGAAAACGTGCGACGAAAGACGTTTGGCCGTTTATGGTTGAATCAATTCTACCTCGATAAACTGTCACTTCAAACGAACCTAAAATATTGAATAATTATATACAGTCCTTGTATAAACAATAATTTAAAGGTAAATGTACCTGTAAACTATTAATATAAACTATTATGCTTAAATCTTAAATAATACACCTAACGGACAGTTTCTATCAGCAAAATATACAAAAATACTCAGTGAGTTACTTAAATGAGATCAAATTGTAAAAGCGCCATGAAGTGAAGAGTGACGATATTAAGGTACATTTGTGACCGAAAGCTCAAAGCTTTGTCATGAATTTATTATATTATTACATATGTGGGATCCAAGCGACATCTGCATGAACTAGATGGCATTGCAGTCAAAAAAACAACATTAAATTATTTTAATTTAATTATAAAATAAAAGCATTCTGTATTTTTTACGACAAATTAAGTACATCTTCAAAATAATACGAACACTGTCTAGGTATAGATTTTTTTCACTGGGTTTAAAATTAAGACTTTTAAATTCTTGCAAAAACGTGTGATCAACACCTAATATGTTAAGCATGGCAACACTAAAAATAATAAATTCATGCGTAACAACATTATAATAATAAAATTCTCTTCAACTCAAAATGGCTTCCTTATTCTACGTCCCCTAAAATTCTTCACTTTGTTTAATTATCTAACAAAAGTAGTGGTCCTTGGAGCAAGTATTAAACTACTTTTGTTAGATAATTAAACAAAGTGAAGAATTTTAGGGGACGTAGAATAAGGAAGCCATTTTGAGCGGAAAAGAATTTTATTATTATAATGTTGTCACACATGAATTTATTATTTTTAGTGTTGCCGTGCTTAACATATTTTATGTCTTGAACAACGTGTGATTATGAAATCTACAAATTGTGTTTCTAAAGTTTCTAAAGAAATTGCAGCAAAAATGCATGAAGAAAATGCAATTTCTAAGACTTCGTATTATAAAATGAGTACTTACGTGGGGATAAATATTAGAAATGAAAGTCGGCCAGTAAAAATGTAACCCCCTAAAAGCTCCTTAATCCCTTAAAGCTAGATAACACAACAGGTCAACCATATTCTTTAAAATTTTATTATTTAAAAGACATATTTTTAGACCAAATCAGTCGAAAATCTTTATAAGTTTATTTTCATTTTAAATTTATTTCAGTTAAACAAATGTATTTTAATAAGAACAAGTTAAAGAAGAATAATCTGTGGCACCATCTAGTCATGTAGAGTTTAGGAATTATTCTGCGTTAAGTTTTTTTTGTAAGACAATTTCATTCTATTTTTTTTTATAAAACGATTAACATTCATAATATTTTCTAATCACAATGCCAGCTAATTGAAAAAGTTGTTATTTAGATCCCTTTTAAGGGTCAGGAACACTTACTGCACCATTACCCTCAAACCCGTAGAAGAAAACCAACAGATTCCCCACAAATTCTTCCATATCCGAACCATATCTTCCAATTATCTTTTTCTATTTCCAAAGTACAAAGTGCTCCTAACCTCACATTTTTAGTTACAGATATCATAGTATAAAATACATTTATTTTACTAACCTATAAACTATACATATTACGACCCTATTGTTTATATATTTAAATTTCAGTATTATAGTAATTCAATATTCACAAAATAATTAATTTTCGATCAAGAGAAAATAATTATTTTGTTTAATCTTGAATATATCTACGTTTTAAGGGTGAGTGTTTTTATATTAAAATGTTGTTTTCTAATGTTTAATTGTGTGTTATTTTCTCATTGATTTTACGCTAAACTGGAAAACATTTCAATTAAAATTACTTACTTGAGAAAGATTAAGTTTAAGCACGAAAGAAGAATACTAAACATTGCATACTTAAATGCTACATGACCTTTCTTCTCTCGCTTTTTCACGTTTTACCTCCTTATTCATAATAGTTATACGTGGTTTATCGACTCGGTATCATGAAGATAAATAAAACTTTTCATTTTCATGTATTGCCACCAGCAATAAACAAAGATGTAAAATTTCAAAGCTTTAGTCTAAAGGAAGTGGTAGTTTTTATTAAACTAGACCCTAGTGAAAAAATCTTAGTCTTGAAACAAAATAATAGTTTAAAACATACTTTACAACAAAAAACTATCTAGGTGCAAATGTTGTCTTACAATAAATCGACTACATATTTTTTTGCATAAATCTAGGTAAAGGTAAATTATATGTGCATATATGTTTGTCATTTTGTCTGTTTGTTCGGGATTCACGTAAAAACTACCGGACCGATTTCGATGCGGTTTTCGGTGATCGACAGCTAATTTTTAGACTTAAGCTTTGCATTACTTTTTATCCTGGCAATCCTGCGAGAATTTTTCTGGGAATGCTTAAAACGGCCAGATTAAAAAAAATCGAATTTCAATGTGGTTTTTTTACTGATCGGTGATAAAATGTGTGATATTTTTTATCCCGCGTATCACACGGGAATTTTCCCGGGAGCGCGTTAAAGTTGTTCGGATGCATAAAAATTTGATTATTCCGACACAGTTTCCACTAAAACGATAGCTCAGATTCTTTTTTTAAATGATGCGATCATTTGAGTCCCGGGAATCCCACGGCAATTTCATGTCGAGCGTGGACGAAGTCGCGGGTATATCCTAGTATTACATAAAATTCAAAAATTCTAACCGTCTTTCTTCGTTGCTTGAGAACGCAATAAATATGGAAAATTCTTAAATTTTGACAATTACGTTGCAAAAAATATGGCTTAATTACCACATCAAAAACGAGACGAGAATGAGTTGTGATGCCATCTAGGATTTAGAAGCTGATTTATATCGACATTTTTATTTTGCAAGTCTCAATAAAGTATACTTCTTCCATGCTCTGACTAGTTACAGTTTAATATTCTTATACAGACAATGTCTTAAACACGATGTGTATGAAGAATCAATATTCAATGCAGATATCTTGGAATTAACACCATAATTATACTTAAATTTGTTCATAAATTCTTTACGATTACTGGCTTACATTTAGATATGTAGAGTAACAATTAGAAGCGAAAACCCGATATTAATTTTCGTTACTTAACCTCTAAACGATTACGAATAACTACATTGTATGACATCAAATATTCTTAGATCTCATAATTTAAAAATTCAGGTTTGGGAATGTCACTACCAGCTAACACGAGGTTTAATGATTACTACACATACATAAATGCCCGATTACAATAAGGGATGGGGATTGGACACTGTATAGAGGGTGCATTTGTGCGCGTCAAAGCGTTCTGTAGACTTGTGATTCCTTTTAAGCTGCAATCGATGATTATATCGATACTTGTAGTTTGTAGTATCAATGGTGTAAAGGAAACACTACATCTTTTTACAATAAATAAATCATTCCAAATTAGGTTGCCTGGAAATATGCGTCCACGAACGAAGAATACAATTTTCTGTGACCGGGCGGTTTGTCGTAAGAGGCGATAAAACAACCTATAGCAAGGTGGTAGGGTATTTTCCCGTCTGGAAGGCTACCACCCTGGTCTAGAGTATAACAACACCCATAACAACCTCGAGTTGAGTTTCGGCATTAATGACCAGGTTCCAGTCTCCCTTTAGAGAGCGGCAACACATTGGTAACACCTTTCGTATTACAAATATCCATAGGCGACGGTGACCACTATCTATCAGGTGGGACGTCTGACTGTTTGCTGAACTCATGCAATAAAAAAAACGATAAGACCTCCTTTTGTTTTACCAAGTAATTATTCTCTTCTGATGTTTGCCAGCAATATAAATCCACAACGTTACCTATTGGATGCGAATCAATCTGAAGGGCATTCGCACTTTTCGTCGACATTTTGGTGTGATTCTCTTGAAAAAAAATTATAAATAATAAAATGTAAAAAAGTGCAAGAACGATTAAGAGCTTTCTAAATAACGGTATTTAAGAGGCTTGTATCGTTCTGAGTATCTGATCCATGATAATACCGATTCATAGAGATGGATAAATTCTTTATTGTAAACAATGAAGATGATTACTATAAACAATAAGGATGATTATTATAAACAATAAAGATTATTATTGTTAACCTATAAATAAAAAACGCATAGACAATGAGCGGCCTTATCGCTTAGAGCGATCTCTTCCAGATAACATGTTATAGAAAATTTACACAATAAACAAATTAATCGGAATATGAAATTGGAAATAAAAGATTGATTTAAACGCGAACCCCCATTATTCATAACGGTTTTATTCATAAAACTCCGTTTGATCATATATTTTGCAGCTTTATAGGAATTACAGTCTATCTATGTACCACAACGTAAATATAATATTTATATAATCATGAGATTGTTAATAAAACAATGACGTAATTTCTTCTATCTAATCTAAAATATCATTTTTTTTTTAAATTTAATTACAAATTAATTCTAAAAACCATCGTTTATTTTACCTGTCACCGGAGATTGGCTTGGCCAATCTGTTCGTATTTAACCACGACACTCCGTGCTATAATTAATTAGTGTTAAATAAGATCAGTTTAGTTATAGTAAAACTATTGAAATTGAAACGGACTATTAGGTTAGAAGAATACCTATACTGGTAAAAGATGCTTTCATTGCTCTTTTTCTCAAACAAATTTTCTTGTGCTGCTAGAACGACAATATTTTTTCAGATTGGTAATTTTACATATACACTCGTATGTATTTAAAAACTTATTAACTATCAATTTCCTATTATTTAGCCAAAACTAATGTGATAATATTTGTGTAAAACATTTTCAATTAAAATTTCTTTAAAAAATAAGAGCGAATAATAATCAATAGCGAAAGAGCCTTGACCGCCATCTTGAAAGGCTTTCGCTTGGTCTCTGTGTAAAGGGTCGGATGCAGAATGCAGCTCTGTTGGACTCAGCCCGTATTGTGAGGAGGTTCGTATCTCTTGAGGCTTAACCACCGGTTGCTTGGACCCTAGGCCTTGCTGCCGATGGAGATCGTTTATTTATACAATATTTATATATAAGAAAAATAATAATAATTTAGAAATGAATTTACATGTGATAATTTTGAAAATAAAACCGTAATAAGTATAAAAATTTCCCGTATCGCCATTCTAGCAGTACAAATTAGATGTTTATTTTTATGTTTTTTTTTGTATATAACTAGTTCTAAAATGATTCAGAGCAATACTTCCTTATCTCCGTAAACGTAGAAATGGGGATAGGCGTGGGAATAGGGATGCGGTGATGGCTCGGGGCACTCGGTTCACTCCTTGAGCTTGTGCCAGTCAGCGATCTGGCGACGCGGGGCCGCCTGCACCTCACGCCAGTGGTGTCGCGCGCTGCCGGCGCCGTTCGCACCCAGCTCCAGTCGACCGATCACCTGGAAAGTTTCCATTTTAAAATTTTATGGGGTGGATGAAAGATTAATCAATTGACGTCATGACCTCATGGCTTCAGTGCGAGTTTCCAGCATTATTACATCATAATTTTGTACAAGTAAGAGAAGTCACATCGCGCCATAGAAGAAGAATATTAAGAAATGGGAATGACCCAATAAAAACGTAATTATACAGTAGCAGATTTACCAATAGGCTGAGAAGGCTGTGGCTTAGTTAGGGTTGCAGTTTTTGAAAGAGCGGCAAATTTGGGGGCAATTTTTTTTTATTTCTTGCAGAAATTAAATACTTCATATTTATATACCTAAACATTCCTGATTAATTCTAAGTCACATTCCACATAAAAATTCTCCAGATATCCTATTTCTATTACTTAATTCAACCCAAAGTAATAATCTCAAATTCGCGTTTGGCTGCGGTAGGAATAATACAGATCGGTTCACAATCTACAAATACAAACGGAAAAAAGTATGTGTAATAAGACGATAGTGCACAAATCATAAAGTTACAATTTCATTGACAAAAAATGTATCTAATTAATATGATTGCGACTAAGGTATTGATTTATAGAGCTCGGTGGGAATGGATCACTGTAGTTATACACATACACATTATTCTTGCATCACTTATGTGGGGGCTTAAAGATACACAGACAAAACACTGCTCCTAATCTTGTGAATGAGTCAAACTAACGCAATTATTTATAATAATTATACTATTGTTTTTCCTAAATAACCAAAAATCACGGCCAACGGGTTGAACCTGGTGACCTGGGGCCCCGGATGGGACGCCGTCTCCTCCTTTTGCGAGCGCGTCATGCTTGCAAAGGAGGAGGCAGAACGGGAGCATGAGCCGACATTGTTACTCCGCTCCCATCAAAGGAGGACGCATCGGCAAGGGAGGACCAGCTTGGACCTTCGGCCACCGTGAGCGGGCGGCGCCGGAATCAATCGTAGTGAATCATGACTTGACTTGACTTTTTTTGATTTTGGCTCCAACGCCTTTCGCATTGATTTTGCCAATGTCGCTGTTAAAAAATCGATTGGCAATATATTTCGAAGCACTAATTACTTAATATTTAGATATCATTTTATCAAGAAAATACGTGATTCGTTTTTTACAATTCTATATTTTGAATCCAACTATAATTTACAATTGTCAATCTATAAAACACTATGATAGAAATATAGAGGTTCAACAGTCACCGTACATACGAAAAATTACAGGTGAACTAGCGTAGCAAATTAAACTTGTAAAAATAAATTTTGACCGGTACATTTCTCCTATCCCATGGCATGTACTGCTATCGCGCTGCTGCCACGCTCATTGCGCCCTAATGTGAAGGCGCTCTTAATGTGGTCTGTGGGTACATTGTACAGTAAGGTTTTCTGTGAATTGTTTTATTGAAGTGAAACTTCTATATAGACGGGGGTCTTAGGATTTTACTGTCACGAAAAAGCGTTACGGCCGCGTGGAGGAGCGGCATAATTTCGACTAGACGTGGTGAGAGGCGGCATAATTTTAGAGTAGACTATGGATGCCTTTTTTGGTTCGGGATCGAATTCAGTTTATTTGTTTGATATAATAAAATATGTTTAAATAAAAAATGCATTCTTTAAAATGTACCTAACCTAAGCAAATCATAATTTGCAGTAAACTTGCGAAAAATTTAATTGTGTGCTGGGACACATAGTAGAAGTGAAACTTCAACTATGTGGACAAGTGGAAAAATGAATGGCAACGGACAAGTAGCAAAACGAATCGCAACAAAATTTTAACTTGAAGTTTTACGGGCAGATTGTTGTACTTGTCCAATTTGAAAACCTGCCCGTAAAACTTCAAGTTAAAAGTTTTTTGCGATTCGTTTTGCCACTTGTCCGTTGAAGTTTCACTTCTACTATGTTCTACTATGCACACATTTCGTTTTTTTTATTATTGTATAAAAAAATTGAATTTAATCAAATCTGATAATTCATAACGTATTTTTAAGCTCATAACCTATCGAGCTTATAATTTTGCATTTCACACAATTTAAATTGTAATAAAATGAACACAATCAAAAGTTTCATGAGAACCCTGTCATCTCGGAATAAAACCTTTTACTGTTTCTGTATAAATATTTATTAAAATTTTAGTTCTATATTCATTGTTTAGTTATAACTATTTTCGTTATGTATATCTGTTGTGCTACCTCATTCTTGGTGACGCGATCCCAGTCAAGCACTAGGAGCTCCAGAGAAACGTGGTCAAGCGCTGCGTTTGGTGCAGCTGGCACTTCAAACACGAACGACTCGTTGAAGACCGGATTCAGTGTGCGCTTCTTGACGTGTGTCTTCTTCTTGGCAATGCGTTGACCGTTGTAGAGCAAATACATTTTCACATATCTGAAAGTTATAAACAAACTTCCTATAAAATTCTATTACGATTGTTTTCAAACAAGGGTCACACACACACACAGAGAGAGAGAGAGAGAGAGAGAGAGAGACCCTGGAGACGGTTCAAACACAGACGAGCTCTGTGATCGAGCGGGCTACGTCTTTGACGGCTTACCTCGCTGCAACACAGGCTCCGAGTTCGATTCCTGGTATGGTAAATTTCACAAACCGAACTTTCTCCGCTATTTACTATGGTCTGGGTGTCTATGACCGACCTCAGAGTAGCCCGTGTATATTATCAATAACACAAGCGTAACTTGCTCAATTTGGGGATATACATTATGTGTGTTTGCCTGCCGATTTATTTATAACAAAAAATATCTGATTGACTTATTTGTGAAGAATGCTGTAGATCAATCGATCGTTTCTCATCTTCAAGATTTGTTCTGTGACACAAAAGGCATGCCAAAATAAAGGAATAAAGAAGAAAATATATCTGTTGTGCTGGCCTCGAATGATTTATAAAATGTGAAAAGACAGAGTTCTTTTACGATTTTCGTTCCCCTATTTCTACCAAGTTTCTACTGAAATTGTATCTGCAATTATCCATGGTGTATTGATTTCTGGATACAAGCCTTTCTTAGGGTAAGCTACTGAATGCAAACTTTAAATTTTAATTCTATTGTGGCATTCAATGTCCAATTCATAATATTTCACAATTTTAAAACATGAATATTTAATTTAACCAATACTTCAGAACCGATAAAGCTCGTGGTGGTGCAAACGACCATAAAGTTTATCCACATTAAATCAGGTGGGATATCTGCCTGCTTCAGGTAATAAAGAAACTTACGGATCAGCAAGACCAGTGACATCCATCTTTGGCAGGTTCCTGGCTTTGAGCAACACCACGGTGAGACGAGCTGCGGCCGGCTGCCAGCAGAGCGACACAAGGACCTCGCCGCGGCCTACGCTACGCATCTGCTTAATAACACAATTGCTGTTACAACCTTGGCAGAAATATTCACTCAAAGGAAGTAGCCTTGGTGCAGATTAAGTACTTCATTAGTACTTATTCATCTAACCTAGATTCTGCGCTTCATCTATTTATTTTTCTAACAGGCGTTAACCGTTCACTCCAATGTAAATAGTTTCATAGAAAATATACATACTATTTGGATTGGACCTCGGCTCATTCACAGAACGGAGTAAAATGAGTGGCTTATATAAATACTTGTATAGATACTTTTGAAGTGAAACTTTTTTGGAATCGTTGTGATTTGAAAATCAATGAAACGAAAAAGTGACACTAAAAAGAGATAAACACCTTATTCCATTCGAAATAAAACACATTTCTTTTTACCCGTTAGTGTTAATTTTCAATTTAAATACTTAAAAGATTTCAAATGAATTTTAGCTCTATCTATATATAGTTAAGGTTGTATATTCTTTTATACGCAGACCAAAGGAAATTGTGGGTAAAATTTTGAACCTTATATTAGTAATTTAAAGTGTAATTTAGATTGAATTTTTCGAATTATAATACGTTGACGGATGTAGGCTAAAAGAATTGTATTTATATTAATAAAAGTTAGAGAAGAATTATCTGCGCCTATATTCTCTGAAGTTTCACTTCTACTGCGTGTAAACTGCACACACTCGCACAAATTTTTTTTATTGCCAAAAGCTGGGAAACATGCAGACGGCCTATTCTAACAAGTCGATAATAATTTGTGTGGCCAGAGGACCCAAAACGTCAAAAGGCGTTATGTATCCGTTGGCAGCGGATACATATTTGTGTCGAAACTCTGGCCATGGGCTCCAGAAGCTCACCGCCTTTATCGAGACCTATCTACGCGTTTGATAGAAGCCTCACGCGACCAACAGGCTGGCCTGTATTTTGAGCAACGCATATGCCATTCAACGTGGTAACGTGTGGGGAAACCCGTACAGGGTGGAGGAGCGGGACGGAATGCTCCTCCGTCTCAAAGGAAGATCTTCCTGCGAGGCTAGTGTTGTTCCTCGCAGGCCTAGGCCCATCTGTTATAGTTGAAAATTTGTATATATTCTTTGTATGTTTTGGGAAACGTTTGTGACCTCAATTATTGCACAGCGCCATCTATTGGCTTGTAAGTGTTCCACTAAAAACGTGGTTAGCGTTTTGGGGACATTTCCAACTGGCGATGATTTGGGTCCTATTTATTATTTGTAATTTTTTTTCTCTAATTAAGCTCTAGGGTATATTTATAATAAATAAAATATATTTGAATTTTAAGTTTCTGTATTTAATGTGAATGTAAATTTTAATTGTAAATAAATAACAAATATTTTATACCACTTTGTGTGGCCTAGTTATTAGTGTAGTCTGAAATGAAAAATTAAGATACACCAAATTCTCACCTTGAGACTGCGTGGCTGTATTTCACGACACAGTGCCATAGCCTCGCCGCTCTGGAGTTGCAGGCTTGACAGTGGTGATACCACTTCACCGATTATCTCATCACGGGAATATCTATAATAAAACAATAGATATATGCAATAACAACAAATACATAATGTACAATGTTCTTAAGAGTGCTACGATTTAGATTTCCTTCGGAGATATCGAATTTGCACCGATTAAAGACCATTTAACATATAATTCTAGGTGATGAATATCAACCATTAGGTTATATGTTAAGCTTTATAATCGTTACCTATCAAAGCTGAGTACGACGAAATGCAGAGTGATAGCAGAAAGCTGGTGGGGAGCGATTCCATAGAAGGTAAAGTCCTCATCATAGACTGGGCAGCGGGTCTTGCGGACAACTCTGAAAAATTTAAAAGCCATAATATAACGATAAGGCAAATAACATAGTCTTCTCTCTGTATTTTAAAATATGTACCTAATATTAAAACTATTAGTAAACATATTCCGCCTTATTCATAATAGTTACACGAGGTTTATAGGCTAGATAAAATTGTTAAAAATCCATCGCATTCAGAATGCGAATTCGTATAACCTGTTTTTTAAACTTATTTAAACAAGTTTAATAAACATCGTGCAACTATCAAGAATTAGGATTCCATCTGCCATCTGTAAGATGTAATTCTTAACTTTATTGCTAATTAGTTTAATATTATAGCCAGTTATTTCGTTTTATAAGTGAAGTAAGTATATTAGGCATCAATGAGGGGCCATCCACGTATTATGTTACATGAATTTCAAGATTTTTTTACGTTATTAGTCATTAGTGACGTTTTCGCCACGACCACAACGACCGCGGTAGCCTTGTGGAACGGGTAACTGAGCATTTTGGGCGTTGTGAGCTACCAATGGAACGCACTCAAAGCCACACGATGGCTACGTTCCATTAGGGACTCACAACGACCACGTTCACGACCGCGTTTTATCCCGCTCCACTTGCTTGCCGGCGTTACAATCGCAAACCCAAGTGGAATGGCTATTCGATCCACCTATTGACATGCGTCGTTGTAAGCATTGTGTGATAGAAAATGTAGATGTAAATGTAGACGTCATTAGTGATGTTTTCGCCACGACCACAACGACCGCGGTCGCCTTGTGGAACGGGTAACTGAGCATTTTGGGCGTTGTGAGCTACTAATGGAACGCCCTACTAGTGTAAAATCACATATTTTGCAATTTTACATCAAGAAATTATTCAATTAAAACAGCAATTTCTTAATTAGTTTTATCTTCATTCAAATTATTTTTTAATAATTTAAAAATTATGCTCATACATAGCTGGAAATACTTTGAGGTTTTTCGTTAATATTTCAAGTTTCGTGTTTTAAAATTTAAATATATTAGATTTTGAAATGTGATGTCACGAAATTTAAGACCCCTTCCCCGCCCTTATTGTGTGCCGTAATTCGTGGATGTCCCCTAATGACAAAATTAAAGTACCTGTTCTTGTTTTGACATAATGTATTCAGTACATACCTGGTCTTAACTTTGTGCTGTTTATCGGGTAGTAGCTGCAATTTGACATAAGGATCAGGTCCGGCTGGTTCGCGACCTGGCAAGTTCTGGCAGGAGACCACGGACACCACCAAAGCATTCTTCTCGGTCTCGTAACTATGCAAAAAAATAAATTTATTGATTTTTCGCTTAGGATCTGCATTATCAAGGCAGCTTTTTTTGTCACAGAAGAAGAATTTGTTGCAGTAAATAGAATTATATTGTTACAACTTAAGTTCCGACAAAAACAAAATCCACCTGCATATCTATAAAAACATATTCAATTACCTGTCGGCATTTGAACTAGTTGTAATTCTTTTATGATTGTCTTCTTTTGTCTACTTATTTATTGGTTATTGTGGAGAACAGCCTATTGTACTTTTTTATGACCGTTTGCAGGCATAATTAGCCAGGTGTACGGATTACGATTTCTACGAAATTGCGTCGACGCTTGCCGGGCAGACATATTTGCATTTGTGCAGTATAAAGCAATGGCCCGATTGAGGAAGGGTCAGTCGAGCGAGTACCACGAGCGAAGCAAGACGTGTGTAATAAGTGACGGACTTTGCGCGTTTTATGAGTTACGACCTTCGGCATTACGTTTGGACTTGTTGTGTTCGGTTATATTTGTACCTGTGTTATACGTGTTTGTATAGTTCTAATAAACTCTACAATAATTCCAACGGCATTTTAATTCGAGTCCCGTAGCTCGTAACAATATTATTGTCCGCGTGTAGGTATATGTAATTTATATTATTATAATCTACTTAATTATGTATATTTATAATACTTTATTATTTTTTCTTATTCTTTAACTCTATTTAATTACGATTGAATTAGTTTTAATTTAGTTAAACCACCAAATATTATTTATTTATTCTTTTAAAGTCTCATATTGTGAAATGTATTCGTATTAAATTGTCTAGGTTTAAGTTATAGTGAACAATAAAGAGTTTTTATTAATTCATTCAAGGACTCCGATGTATAAGTATGAATGACGAAACTGTAAGAACCTCCCAAATCTTACACGACTACGTGACGACACTTATTATGTGTCATCATCTAGTTTGTAAATTTAAAATTATATTATATCTATTCACCTATTCGACGTTTAATGCCTAAAACATATTTTATTAAACCAAACCAGGTAAAGATTAAAATTAAATTAAAAGAAATTATTTTTGTTGTCTTTAGGTTTAATATAAAAAACCGTTAGAAATCCTTAATCCCCTATTTAATAGGTTGGGGAAAAAGTCTTTTCGCATATAGTATGTATGAACTTGTAATAAGATCTCTTTGGCTGTACCATATGTATCTGGCTGGTTTTGGTATCATTAAAAAGTTTTAATTTTAAAGAATACAATTCCAAATTTAAATTAGGAAAATGTGTTATTTTCATTTGTTTTTCTTGTTGTTAATACGAGTGAATCTAATGAAGAAATTCAATACATTTTAAAATTTTACTACAAAAAAGGTAAATGCAACACAAGCCGCGAAAAAATTTGTGATGTTTATGGACCTAATGCAGTAACTGTGAGAGTAGCGCAAATTTAGTTTAAGCGTTTTCAATCCGGAAATTTTGATATCAAAGATGCACGTCGCCCTGGTCGCCCTGTTACGGACAAAATTGAAGCCATTTTTAAAAAAGTGGAGCAAGATCGGCATATTCGTAGTTATGATGTAGCTGGAGAACTGGGAATTGACCACAAAACGGTTTTGGCGCATTTGAAAAAAGCTGGGTACACAAAAAAGCTCGATATTTGGGTGCCTCGTGAGATCACTGAAAGATACCTAATGAACCGTGTACTAATTTGTGATTCTTTATTACGACGTAATGAAACCGAACAATTTTTGAAGAAGCTGATTAATGGTGATGAAAAGTGGATCACGTACGACAAGGACGTGCGAAAAAGATCGTGGTCAAAGGCCGGTCAGACTTCACAGACTGTGGCGAAACCCGGGCTAACTCGCAACAAGGTGATGCTGTGCGTATGGTGGGATTGGAAGGGCATTATTCATTATGAGCTGTTACCGCCAAGCAGGACCATCGATTCTGAACTGCACTGCGAACAACTGATGAGATTAAAGCAAAAAGTTGAGAGAAAGCGGCCGGAATTAATCAACAGAAGGGGTGTGGATTTTCATCATGATAACGCTAGACCTCACATATCTTTAGCCACTCAGCAAAAATTACGAGAGTTTGGCTGGAAGGTGTTAATGCATCCGCCGTATAGTCCTGACCTTGCACCTTCAGATTTTCACCTGTTTCAGTCTCTGCAGAATTCCTTAGGCAGTGTCAGGTTAACATCACGAGAGGACTGCCAAAACCACTTGTCGCAGTTTTTTGATCAGAAGCCCCAAAATTTTTATAGCAATGAGATCACGTCCCTACCTACAAGATGCCAAAAAGTTATCCACCAAAATGGCACCTACATACTTTAGTCAAATGTAAATAAACTTTATAAAAAAACCTTTTGAATTTTTATATAAAATGCGAAGAAACTTTTTCCCCAACCTAATATAATAATTGTGTAAGGTTTATACGCTCGTTTCAAAATTATTGAAATTGTTCATGAATTCATAATCGCATTGATTATAAATAAAACTTAATTTAAAGTGCCGTATTAATATTATGAATAATGCGTCAAATATATAAATAAAATCCTTTAATAGAAATCTGCTTAAAGAGACAACAATATCACTAGTCTTTATAAAATGCATCACAAATTATATGTCCCAAAAGCGCTGTTTACGTTACAAAGCTCCCATTTATTTAATTGAATTAGAGTTTTATAATAGATATTGATAAGTCGATCCGATATGCCAATAAACATGCCTCCTAATTAGGGTTGCTAGAACAAAATCTTTTAATAAAATTAAGGTCTTTAACTATTGTAATGAAACAATTTTCAAATACTAGTGACTATATAATTTCACAATTTTGCTACTTCATAGTTTAAAAGTATAACAGGGGTTTGCTACACAACTTTCACAGTTTTAGGATAATATTACGTCAGCCCTTATTTAAAAAAATTATCATTCTGTCTTTTCAAGATTTGCCTAACGATATATACATGTTACATGTATGGTCATCGTCATCTTCAATTACTACACTTAACTATTATAAACTTTATGGAACCTACATGTGGAAGTTTTTCATTTATTTTTGTTAGTAGTATTTTTACAATGTATATCACCTAATCTGGGAAAATCCGAGATATTTTTCTTAACATATATAACATTTTCTAGTATATACTGGGAAGCCACTGTTTAAACATTTATTTCTCTAAATATTTATTTCGCAAGGTAACCCCAATCATATAATTTTGTTAATCTTCCTATCAAATTCCATTTATGTAGACCCAGTACTTATCGAGAAAAATGAGTGTGACATACACAGATAGACGGACAGACGGGTATGGCGATTACACAAAGATTTGGTTTTTGCCAAAATACTTTCTCGTAGCTACGGAATCACGGAATCGGGTAAGCATCCATATGTCCCCATCGTAAGCTTCGAACGTATCGCATTCAACGGCTTTAAGTTTTACTTATGGCTTAGTTTTTCACAACGCGTCTACTGTAGCCGCAGCGATCGGATTTACCGATGCCTCTTTAATTCGAATTTTCGTAATAAGCGTAAGTGCGGCATGTGTTTGTGAAATGGAGGAAAGCGAAAAAGAGCAATTTGTCGTAATTGCTTGTTTGTTAGCCGAAGAGGAAGAAAACGCTAAAAATTCGTATAACGTCATCGGCACGCATTACAAAAGATGCTCCTCGCTGCATACGCGTGGGCATTGCTGATGAGCAGACTCGTGCGCTCCGTATGATGCGAATCAATGGCTTGTCTTACCTTTACTCGTTTACCTTTAATTAACAGTCAATTGAGTAAAAATATATTTTATAAAATTATTTTTTCTCCATACAGAATTTTTCACTTTAAGATATAATGCGGCAGCCCCAAGCCTTATCGCCCGTCGTGAATTACACCCATAAAGAGTTGTATCGATGCGTCTTCAGAGAGCCGATGAGAGCACATAAAATAGACGGAGGTCGCCCACCCACCGAGTTACGAAGGCTTTTATTCCAATATCACAAAATGCGATTATACGAACAGAATCGATTTTGGAAGTTATCAAGAATTATCTTTACATGTATATACAATGTACTCTGTGTACCTACCTAATATTACATAAGTTTTACAATATAGCTAATAAAAAAAACAATGTCACTATCTGCGGTTTAGAAAATGTGACAATCACATCTGACTGACAATCAAGTCGGTAAGATGCGGACACATGATACAATAATTTCTAATATTTTTACATCTAAAAGAACAAGCGTTAAACTAACAACTTGTCGCCTTATTTTTAAAATATCATAATATAAATAATTTTAATTACTTTTCAAACAATTATTAATGCGATGTTTGACTTCTTTAAATTATACCTACTTATGATGTCATAAATACGCTCAAGCTAAATCTATAAGGCTGTGACGCCTTGTAAAATGATAAAAACGTGTCCCAATTGATTTGAATGTCCGCTTCCCTATTGAGACAAGTTTTTATTTATAATCTTACAACACGCCGAAGGCCCCGAGATTTTGAACGAGAATAGAAGTAATGACGTCATGTTCTACGAGCCAAATAGCGTATTAATTGTTGGTTAAACAAATATTACCATTATTTTAAAAACGATATTTAAAAGTAAGATAACGGTATGGTCTTAGATCATATACACGTTTACCTTTATGCTCAAGGTATTTTTACACCCACTTTTTTATATGCAAATAATTTTAGAATTCATTGTAATATGAGTCGTGTACCCAATTAGAATGTAAATTTATATTCTTTTCTAATCATTACAGCTATTTTGAGTTTAGGTATGTGGTGTATACCAAAAATACCCTTGGTGCCCTACACCAAGTTGGAGATTTGCTTGGGTAAATAAAATATGTTTGTTCAGTTCAAAGGTGAATTGGACACTATTTATTGACCACCAAATGACATATAAT
Source organism: Dendrolimus houi (assembly GCA_039645545.1). Classification (NCBI taxonomy): domain Eukaryota; kingdom Metazoa; phylum Arthropoda; class Insecta; order Lepidoptera; family Lasiocampidae; genus Dendrolimus; species Dendrolimus houi. Next base: position 5,988,017 of record CM077131.1, read on the forward strand.
TTCTTCTAATGAGCAAAAATAGTTTTCATTTAAACATACCGCCCACCAAAAGAGCCTTAGACCTTTTATAAACACGTAAACCGAATATGGTAAAAAACAAAACAAAATTGATATCTACTTGTATTACATAAAACACTGTAAAGACGCGTTATCGTTCCATTTTACGTCTTTTAAACCACCGCGCACCTTGAGAATATTCTGGGCGTTGTAGGAATCGATTTATCATCTTATTACGACTAGATTTTGTAGTCTTATTTAACTTTAACACATTTTTTTGTTTTAAAAATTCTTCTTCATTTTTTCTATTCTTATTTCTCTTTCACTTCCCGTTGGCAATATGGGCTGTATGAAATGGTAGTTTCACATTATATTGTACTTTATTGTTGTGATCATAACTTCCCTCATAAAATTGTTTACAGACCTGTTTTTCATTAGTTCACTTTCTCTATAACATGCTTAAAACTTATAATAAGTAGTATTTATTATTGTCACATTTTAAAATTCAATTTAATATTATTTTAATATCGCCGTCGAACTTTTATACCGATTTTATAACTTACCTAAATCCGGTTTTTGTAAAACCAACGTAATTCTTTGATGTGTTGTAACGGCGTGATGTAATTTGTATAATTTCTCAAGGGCGTACTTTGGTAGCGAGATATAAATCTAGACGAGTTTCTTATGAGCGTCGTTATGCCCGCAAATAACTTGAACATAAATTTCCCCTTGTGTTTAGTCTGTATTCAAATATTATGATGTTTATGATTCACGGTCTATTTATGAGAAAGGATGAATGATTGAAAACTCTTTCTTATTCGCCATAAATTAAAATTAGGTTCTTCAAATTACAAAACCACTGTGGTGAATGATGGTGGAACCATCTAGTTAGTTTAAGAACTTTTAGAAAAAGCTAGAAAATTCTGGAAGGAAAAGACAAGGACAGATATATTTTAGAAAGGGATAGACGATGAACGAAAGTTCTAGAATAGAAAGTTCAGGAAGGAAAAGATAGAAATAGATAGATGTTAGAAAGGGATAGATGTATAAACGAAAGTTCTCGAATAGAGGGTTCGGGAAGGAAAAGACAGAGATAGATAGATGTTTAGAAAGGGACAGATAGTAAATAAAAGAATAACGAAATTATGGGTTCCAGAAAATTCTTCCGGGTATATGTTAAGCAGCGTAAGGCGCGCCTACCGGGCAGTTTAGAGTTGAGTTCAGTTCAAGACAGTGAAGCGACAAGTGCGATACGAAAGAGTTGGAAGAAGAGTTTAATAGAAGACAGTGACAAGTTTAGTGGTGAAATTAGGGAAAAGTGTAGTGGACAGTTTAGTGAAGAAAGAGTTTCACGTAGTTTAAAAGGAGGTCCAGAGGCGAGCTACGCGCGGTAAATTCTGTGGCGAACACTGCAGTGGCAGGAGGTGGTCTAAGCAATGTCGGCGACGGTATTGTGACTGAGACAACTTATCATCGAGACAGTGCGTCGTTAGTTGTGCGTGTAGGGGCAACCCTGTGGAGAGGCATCACGTACGGCTGTGTAAGTTAATAAAAGCGTTTAGTTAAAAACTGGTGTTTTCTTCCAACCCTAAGTGCGTACCCCGCTCGCAAGTAACACTACTAATCAAATGGGTCTACCTTAATTTGCTATCTTTGTACCTATTTATTTAATTCAAGGTGAGCATCTCACATTAGTTGTCAATTAATCATTATACACAAGCATTTTTATCATTCATTTAAATTTATATTGAATAAACATTTAAAGAAATCAAATATCTCTCATACAAAGATAAAAAAATCTTAACTCTCATAGATACAATAACAACAGCTTTGTGAAATTTATGATTTTAATAAACCACAAAATAAAACAAAGAAACATTAATTGAAGTTTTCCAGAAGAAAGAAACCGTTTTCCTAATTTAAATGGAAATTCAGTGAGAAATTTGGAAGTTAATAATGAAATGCAGGTCATTACACTGTGTGGGAATATACACGCACACATATATTGGTTTTTAGATACTAAGGATGAAATTAGGGTTATTTTTATGTCGAAAAAGCAGGCGTTTCCAAGGAATGAGAAATTTTTTTTCAATTCCCGTTGTCGTGGTGAAACAATACTGGGATCATTATCTTGATTACAGACCAATTCGATCAGTGTCACAAGACGCTTTCATAGAATATCGGGGTGAAATGGTTTACGCGCCTCCACGGATGTCGAGTCCACCTACTAAACCTGAAGTCTTTGATGACCTCGGGCACATGTCGAGTCGGTGTAGTGCACACGCACCGCACATCGTACGCGTATTCGGTGTGGCTTTGAGTTAATTATATTTCTTACAATCGGTGAGACTTCCGATAGTCCATTTGGCCCTCCCCCTATCATATTCCCGTCTATCACATTTCTCGTCTTTGATCCTTTTGTCCCATCGCCTATAACCCAGCCTTCCTAGTCCATCCCCACTGCCTTACCCTAAAGCCTGGCAATACGTTGGTTTCGCCTCTGGTGTTGCAAATGTACACAGGCGACAATAATTATTTGTCATTATTTGGGCCATCTGCCTGTTTGCCAACTTGTAATAAAAAAAGTTAAACAAGTCAGAACTTCACTTGAGATATCAATATGGTGAAATTATTAATACTGTTTCAATTTCAAACATATCTTCAATCTTCCTTTAGCTTAACATCTTAACAGCATCTTCGATTAACACATCTTACTATTTTTTTTAATATTGAGTAGGATAATATTTATATAACACTATACTATCGTTTTTATATTATACTCCAGCACCAACTCTCCCACGCTACCATTCGACTGTCACTTGTCCTTTTTTCCATCACCGTTTATTATATATTCTTTCATTCATCATCTATCTTTCTCGCTCACACATCGTACACGTCTTTCGGAAACACTCTTAACCACTCTATGGAAAGCCCATTGAGGTATAAACGTTTATATGATCTAAGCATGGAAGTAATAAGTACTACTGTACGTAGTACTTATTACTACCATGGATCTAAGGAAAAACCACTCATACGTTCAGAAATATTCACAATCCCACATTCGACCAATCCGATCATGTTTCTGACCTCAGAAATTAAAATTAATTTATTGAACATTAAAAATAAAGAATAACAAACATACAAAATCTCAAAACAACATAAAAAACAAACTGAAATATAACGCTAACTTTTCCTAACCCAATACCTTATTTAAATAATGTAAATAAAATTAGGTAACTCAAAAAACAAAGTGAAACAAAACATAAAATAACGAAAAACAAAACAATTAGGCATTATCACTAATTTCACCACCACAATCGATGATCATATTTTGTAATTATAATCAGCCATAATATTATAGGCATAAAGCCAGGGTAGTCTATGTGAAATTGCAGCACAACCCTCTACAGCTCTCAGCCATTTATGTCATTGTTTCCCCTCATTATTCATTTGCAGCATTTTAGGAGACTCAGCCAGTTACCGCCTGCTCATATTATCCCTGTTCTTCGAATATTGTGATGGACAGGCGTCATAATCTTTTCCATGGTCCCAGATCCTTAATTCCTTTAGCAATTCTTCTCTATAGTCCAGATATTTTTGTTCCCATTTCTTACATAGTCCTGTATTGACGGGGACTATTCCTTAAGTGCATTCCTATACTGTACACAGGAATAATCGTCTGGCAGTGTCACCCAGTATTTCAATAAAGTAACGGAAGGGCCTCAATATAAAATATAGCCTTTCAAACTCCGATCTAAAACGGCATAACCATATAAATTAATTAATCCTTTTAATACTTCAACCCCTATGAAAACAAATGTTATGGTGAATATTATATAGCCTTCCTTGCGTTAAGACAGACTAACAAATCGATTTATAGCCTATACGCAATAGGATAATAAAATCGTCGGGTACTTTGTTAGTTTATGTTGTGCCAGACAAGCTGACGCGCAGGACGTCTTACATTTTTAGTTGCATTGCATAATGAAACTGCTAAACAGATCACCAAAAACAAATCGTTGATTTAATATAACTATACTTTAGTCTCTATTCGTTTTTTTATAGCTGGAGTACAGCAGACAGGCTACGGCCCACCTGATGGAAAGCGGCTACCGTCGCCTATGGACGTTTGCAACAGCAGAAATGACACGAACGCACTGCCGGCCTTGAAAAAGTTTTATGACACCTTTTTTTAAAACTCCATATCGTACAGCTTTGGGAAAACCACAGCTGGGAGCTCATTCCAGATCACCACAGTACGCAAGAGAAACGTTCTTGAGAAACATTACACACATGACCGTAATGGCTTGAGGAAATTCAGATGTACGCCCAGGCTATGTGGCGAGCGGTGCGGTAGTAGAACGAAGACAAAGGCACCGTTCTGAACAGTTCCTTGGAACATTCCCCGTTACACAGTCTGTACAATACGTAGAGAGATGTGAAGTCTCTCCGAACGCCAAGCGTATGCAGCCCGGTCTGTGAGTATGGGATAATCTACAACGCGAACGGCCCGACGCTGAATATATTCCAGGAGATAAGCTGGTGCTCCAATCCATTAGTGTGAGCAGTACTCCTAGGTTTTATACGGCACAAGGCGTTGCCGCGGAGTGAAGTACTGCTTGGACCGGTTTCTAGGGATGTGGGCAAAATGTGTTACAATAAATTCTAACTTTATTTAAATATAAAAAAAAATGATTCGTTCTTAAAATGACATTTTATAAACTTAATTTTATATTAATATTATAAAAATATTTTTCATTACTGTTTAAATAATAATTCGTGAACTATTTGACTTTATTTACTTGTACAAAGCTATGAACGTCATAAGTTTGAACATTAAGAAATCTATGAAGCGTCGATGTCTAGTAAGATGTTAAAATGTACCTCAGTTGATTTGACTGACCGCTTTCCTCTATTTTGCCTGTCTTATGAATCAGACAACAAGTAAGGATTGATTAGACAGGTCCACAAAAAAGTTGTATGTGGGATTTTTCTCGATTATTTGCTCATTTATCCTCATATTTAAAAAATACACTAGAAAATCATAGTCTGATAAACAACACACACAATTCATTTTTTGTGGACCTGCGTTATCATTTAATTAATCAAAAATATGTAGAATATTGTAAACTAGTGCTTACATGTAAAAGATAAAAATAATAAATATCACAAAGCATAATATCACTTAATTGAGTCTCCTGATATTACAATATAAACATTATTATTATGGAATGTAATTAATTTCTTCATGAAGCTCAATATTCATGCAACCTTATACACTCGAACCATGTTGCTAACATATTTGAAAATACATGTAATCGAACCCGTTGGCTCCAAGCAGCTTATCGATCTTGTACCGGGTTTCCCAGTTCACCGTAACAATGGAGCTTATAGACTGGTTATTAAACTAGATATGTCCATGGATATACAATGTACCAGAGTATCGAGTTTCATTTTGCGAGTAGGTACAACCAGTGGCGTAGCGTAGGGGGGTAGGGGCGGCCCGCCCCGGGCGGCACTTTTTAGGGGGCGGCAAAATTTCACAATAAATAATATTAATATTTGAACCATTTCATATTTTTATCGCAATCACAAATTCGGACCGATTGAAAAGAGCACGGAATTTTTCATTGTTTAGTCGCCCGGCTCAACACGGGCAGATTTTACATTACCATTCCGCTCCTATTGGTCCTAGCGTGATGTTATATAGCCTATAACATTCCTCAATATGTGAGCTTTCCAACACATGAAGAATTTTCGAAATCGGTTCAATAGATCCAGAGATTACCCCCTACAACGTCACAAACACACCAACTTTATCTCTTTATAATATTAGTATAGATATAGTATGCATTAAATTGAAATACCTAAATAAAAGGGCGGCAAAATTGTCTTCCGCCCCGGGCGGCCGTCACCCACACTACGCCGCTTGGTACATACAATATTATTGTAGGCTGGCCTGTTTCTACATGTATTCCAGATGAACTGATTAAAGAATGAAGATTACGATAACAAACCTCAATTAGATAACTGGATATATTTATTTTTGTAGGTCACACCTATGGAAAAATCGGCCAAAGTGATCCATGCAAACGTAATCTTGAATCAATCAATTTCATTGAATACCACTGTGTCCTTTCATATACAAATTGAATCAATTTGATTGATCCGTCTAATATCAGCATTCACCTAGTAGACTAGACAATCACCTAGTAAAAAAGTAACTCTAAAAATCTTATATGCTTAGCAGCGCGTTCCATTAGTAGCTCACAACGCCTAAAATGCTCCGTTAGCCGTTCCACAAGGTGATCGCCGTCGTTGTGGTCGTGGCGAAAACGTCACTAATGATGACATCATTTTCGATCACAGAACGCTCAAAACGACCCATGTCAAGAGGTGGGCCGAATAACCGTTCCACTTGGGTTTACTATTGTAACGTCGGCAAGCAAGTGGAACGGGAAAAATCGCAGTCGTGAACGTGGTCGTTGTGAGTCTCTACCGGAACAAAGCCTAGATAGTCTTCTCTTATCTTTTAACATTTTACCTCCTTATTTATAATAGTAGTTATACGAGGTTTACAGGCTCGTCCAAAAAAAGTAAAAATAACGATAAAATGTATTCATATTCACATTCTTAATACGATTATAAATAATCCCTTTTTTATTTTTTGACTAACCTATAATCCTCGTATTACTATTATGAATATATCTATAAACAGAAGCCTCTGATAGTTGTTATGGCAGTTCGAAAAGGTGCATTTCACTGCACGAATGAGATAATCAATACACAAAACTCACTTAAAAGTTAATATCCTACAGGTATTGCGTATTCTTAAGGAAAGTTATATATACATTTCTTGAAACTTCAAGTCATGGCCAAAATCTCAAGATTAAATTCTTCTTTGTTTAGGATTATGGATTTCATCGTTGATTTTGTTAAGGATTGATTTAAGGAGGGATTAAAACTTACCGCAGCTTGAAGTGCAAGTCACCAAGTTTTCCATCATTGGTCTCAGGCTCGAGGGTCTTGACCTTCTCGGTGGCGTTGGCATCGGCCAGTTCCTTGCTCAGGGGAGTGGGCTCGGTTGGAGCTGTCGGAGTATTAGGGCTGTTGTTGTTTGACGATTGCTGCTGGGAGGAATATGGTTCATTTTATAAACGAAGTAAAATTTATACTGTCTTTTTTGGATCTCCTTTAGGTTTTTTAATGACAAATGAGTTCGCGTTTGACCACGATGACGCCTAATATTAGACGATGATGCGGTCGAAAATGGAACACGCTTATCTAAAAAATACCAATTCACACGCGACTTGGAGACACCCGGATTGTACTTTTAAGGAAACAAGGACTTTGGTAATGCATTCCACAGATCTGTACGCCAAAACGTGTCGTTGGCACTAGTAGTGTTTCCACTGTGAAACGATGGTGTAGACCAGAGCGCCTTGTCGTCCGAAGATGGGATGCTCTCTTATCAGGAGGGGCATTACAATTAATAATACAAAATAATAAATCGATAGAGACAAAACAAACTGAATAAATGTTTGATGTTGCTGGGGAGTTTTCTTGTAGTTTCTTCCCTTAAAAAAGTGTTGATTCCTCCCAAAGTGATGTTCTTTAAATAAAAAAAAATCTAGATTTAAACGAGTTATTTCGCAAGACAAGTATCACATTTACTTAGAACAAACACAATAAATTCAAAATGATAATAATTAAAGACATAACCACAGTTCGGTCAATTTCTAATCAATACCCTATATCTGTGTGTTCAGTCAATAGAAAATATTGTAAAAAACCTAATGTTCAGAAAAATAACAAAGTACTACTAACGTATGTACTAACCGGGTTCTGTGGTGGTGGTTGAGGTTGGGGCGGTGAATTAGCGGCCGGAGGAGCTGGTGCGGTCGGCGAAGGTGACTTCCTGAGGTAATGGGTCGCAGAGCCCGGAGAGCGAACGGCAGTCGCGCGACGAGGTGGTTGGAACACCAGTGCCTTGTCTGGACCACGTTTGCCACCTACGATTGGTTAATTGAATTAAACGCAGTGAATAATTGAACGAATTAATTCAGGTGTCACGCGAGCGTGTGATGATTTAGTTAAGATGCTTACAGTTATACTTGTTTTTTTAAATACTAGTCCTTTTTTATGACTTAGAAATTACTTACTGACACAAAATATATTAAAATAAAACAGACCAACAGAAATGAATGTTACAGAGTTGTCCTCAAACGATGCGAAGGACAACGTAAATAATTAGAAATATATAAAAGGAAAAACTGGTCCTAATTAGGCCTCTGCTCAGTGTTATGCTGCTTACAAAATCAGCGCGGACTTTCCGCAGGGAACCACAGAAAACAGTAAACAATTTGAAATAAAAGTAACAAGAAAGGCAACATAAGAAAATGAAGAAATTTGGTTAATCCGCGACTTGTTTCACGGAATTTTTTTTATTGTATAGGTTCGCGTTTGACCTAAATTCCACCTGATGTCAGATGGAAATGCAGTCTAAAATGATAAGATAGAGCACGCTTAAATTAAAAGTAAATGTTTGTAAAATAATATTTAGAGATAAAAAGGAAGTATGCAAATATTTATCCGACCTTTCCTTGATTGCTACAAAGTTTTCATATTTACATTACATGCCCACGTTGTTATGAATCAACATCCGAAAAAATTAGTTTAAATTAGGCGATTGAAAGAAGTCTCGCGTGACCAAAGGGCTGGCCTATATTTAGGGCAACGGATTAGCGTTGCCATACAACGTGGAAATGCGGTCAGCATTTTGGGAAGGGGAGCGTTCCCAAAATACTGGCACTAAGCGACAGCGATCTGGACTACATCTTTTACTTGTAAATATATTTGTAGTGTATAAGTATAAGTTTTTTTTTGTAGTGTAGTTTATTTTTAATTTAGTTTATTTTAAGTTTTAGTTTAATTTATAATTTCCTTTTATTTTCTCTCATTGTAATTAGTTATTGGAAATGTATTACAATTATTAAAAAAAATATTGCTTTCTGTAACATTTTAACAACAGTACAAGTGAATCTATAATATTATAAAAAAGTTTAACTTACCTAAGAATTTCAGTCAACTAACAAATATTAAACGTTTCAGGTAAATAGGTAAAGCGAGAAGTGTATACTAAGATCGTACCAAGAGGTGATCCATAATCTCTGCTTATGCCTATAACAGAAAAGGTGTAATAATATATGATATAAAATATGTATGGACATGAAAATGATCTTACCAAGCTTGTGAGCCAAGGAGTGGCGCCTACGGGCTATCCAGCAGGCGAGCACGGCTAATATGGCCAGCAGCAACGCAGCCGCCCCGCATGTTAACACCCAAAATGTTGTCCCATCTGCAGACAACAAAATAAGGTTTACGTAATAATTAATGATATTCTTTTCATTTAAGGAGAGCAGACAGTATATCCTCCACGCTTGTTCGAGGCCGATTAGCAGAAAATACACATTGATAATCTCGATGAGCGGGCTCTTTTGGTAATTTCCTTCATGGTCAGTGGTAATTGTAACAATGTGCATAGAAAATTAGAATAATTGGCTACCTATAATATTCATAACTAACATAACATCATATTTTCTTAAGTTTTCGCGACTGGTATACATAATAAAACTACGTTTTAACGGTTTTGAGCGCGGTAATTTATTTGATTTTTGTTATTCTGACGTTATTATAACATAAAATCATTGGAACTAGATGCGGATATCATAGCACATGAATTTTTGTTTTGTTTTAAATAATCGGAAGGTAAATACAGACATTGTAGGTATATCCCTAAGCTACGCAAGTTACGCCTGTGTTATATGTAATATACAAAGGAATACCCTTAGACCGTTCCTAGACAGCCAGACAAGGCATAATAAATAATAGAAAGTTTTTACGAAATTTACTATGCCGGGATTCGTACCCGGAACACCTGCGTTCCAGCGAGCTAGGTGGAGAAGGACAAACCATTCAACCGCAGAGGCCGCCAAAAGCTCTGCACATTCTTATAAGTTTAAAATTCAAAAGTTATTAATGTTATTATTTAAAAGTAATGAACCCAACAGTCGTTGTCATGCCCTGAAAAAACAAAAATCTAAAACTCGATTTCAGCGCCACCTACCGAACCCTTAAGTAAGTTGTGGTAGCGTAATGGCTAGCGCACGCGTCGCGAACTCAAAGGGCGCGGGTTCGATCTTAGCCGGAACGCATGCACTACTTAGGCAGTTTTCTGACCTAATGTGCATATTGTTACAATTACCACGTGCTAACAACGGTTAAGGAAAACATTGTGATGCAACCTGCACATCGAAATAACCGATGTGTCAAACCTGCCAAGCCATCTTGGACAAGCGTGGTGGGTATACTGTCCGTTTCCCCTATAATGGGAGGTCCGAGCCCAGCAGTGGGACATTTATGGGCTGTTGTTGTTATATTATTACCGAACCCAATTGTGAATCTAATTCTAAACCCCCCCGGGACCCACTTACAGACGCACAAAAAAATATTCAAATCGATCAAGCTGTTTTTGAGTTTTAGCGAGACTAATGAAAAGCAATTGATTTTTATACCTACATAATAAAAAAGAAAAGTTTCACTAGAAAACATTTTTTGACGGTTGCTGTTTAAATGTAAGACTTTATCTCAACGTTAAAATGCGTCTCACATTTTCTCTTTGTAGTATGTTTTTTGGACAAAGAAAGGTAAAATCTACTTGAGCGCTTTATCCTATGTAAAGAGATTTACGAGGTAAAACTACAATGGATAAATCTTTAACCTTACAAAAATAGGAGTGGAACGGAGAACCCGCTTAAAGAATACGCAAAATGTTTTTTTTAAGTCGCGGGATGAAAATGTTGGTCACCTTAAAGTCGACTTTTGCTTGTACGAGTACAAGAAAGAATACTACCAACATTTTAATAAATTCTACGTTTATAAAATATAGAAACATGAAAAATAAATTTGCAATGTTGACATGACAGACGCTGAGATTAACAATAAGAAACAAGGAGGATAAATCACTACGCTTAACATAAATATTAAAACCAATAAAAAGATTTTACGTGTCTAAATAATCTTCTTAGACAAGTTAGAAAATCAAACAACTTTGATCTAAGTAATTGTGAACTTTATTGTCACAGAGTTAAACATAATTTTCTGTGGAACAGTCTGTTCTGTGACTTAGTTTGAAAATATAAATGTGCTCGCAGAACGTTAAATGGATCAATTTGAAAACTAGCGAACATTTTCATACCACGACTGTACAAGTTACTTATTTTTTTAAGGATGTGTGACATCATCATCATATATGCTCTAATAATGAAATAGATATGTCTGTCTGTGATTTTTTTAATGCATGGGTACAGCACAGACAGACAGACGGCCCACCTGATAGTAAGCGGTTACCATCGCCTATGTGCATTTGCAACACTAAAGATGCTACCAATGTGCTGCCGGTCTCGAAAGGGGGACTGAAGCCTAGTCGCTAATGCCGGAACATAACTCAAGCAAGTTATAACGGCATACTCTAAATAGGGGTAGTAGCCATGCATACGGACAAATGCCCTACCACCTAGCTGTGGGTTGTTTTGTCTCCCCTTACGACAGACCGCCAGGCCGCAGCTAATTGTATTCTTCCTCTGGTTTTAAAAACGGACAAAAATAAATACCCAATTTTTAATATAACCAAAAAATGATATTATCATGTCTATATCCACAGTCTAAAATTAGTATAAACAATTCAATTAAACATGAATACCTAATTATACACCTATTATACATTAAGTAATTAAAATATATTAATGGTCTAATCAACAAATTACTAATAATAAGTATTTTTTTAATAGAAAGCTAAAAAGTTTACGTAATTACGCAATTTTACAGTAAACAGATAATTGTATCCCTTATGAATCAAATAATTGCTTGTTCAGGACACTTAAAAAAATTCATCAATAAAATGCCGAGAAAATATACATATTGAACTGTAATAGTCTGTTTGCTAAATCCATAATGTGACTTCTTTTGTATGGTAATTAGGCGTGGCCAGAGTTGAGCTGTGTGTCACGGATATGATTATGCTGCTGTGTATGTGTAAAATGACGATGAAAATAAAGATTTCATAAGGGTTTATTTTTGTCAAAATATATACGGAAATCGTAAAAAGAATAACCATAAATAAATATCACGTTAGACAATGAAGAAGAAAGAATGAAACTTACATACAAAAACTGTTGTTAATGAAGAAACGATATATACGAGTAAATAACCATTTACAAAGCCTTACCCTTATACAACTAGGTCAAACCTAGACATAATTAACGAAATTTATAGTAATTGGAAATGTTGTAAGGAAATATCGCCCTAATTGTTAACAGCTAAGATACGAATTCCATTAACCCTCTTTACGAGTACAATGTCGCGACCCTGTGAGGCGAGACGTGTTACACAGTTATACTTAACAAAATAATGAATTAGTACTTACTTGCTATATATATAGTTACAAATTCATGTTAGCAAAACACAAACATACCCGCCAGAATTTCTCGAGATTTCAGCCAAAAAAATATATAACTTCTTTATTATTAAACCTACGAATTTTGGTTTATGATTATATTTCTTCTTATAATTGGTGTAAAAACTCACAATCAAAGACGTTTAAATACTTATTTTTTTCGCTATTGACAGCCAAAGTGTTTGTGACGACAATGTGAAATTCCAACGCAGTACAATTTTTTTATTAATCGTAAATTATTAATACGTAATGAAAAATCTCTTTTAAAACGAATGAATAAATAGTATACCTTGTTATTGAATTCCTTCGCAAGAGAACTCGTAGATAGAGGAGGACGAGAATAGGTGGATGAAGAGGAGGAATAATAATAAAAAAGAGCCTGATAGTCAAAACTGCAGTAAAAGAATTTTTAGTTAGACGTGTTGTTGTGGGGATTATTTTGCTGCTTCACAGCGATGCGGTCGGTGTACATAGAGTAGGTAGTGATAGTGGAGTAGTGGACTTAATTTTTATCTATCTGTATTATATTTATGACCAATAATATTCTCCAACGGAGCTTGGTTTGAATAAAAACTTGAATTTTAATATGTATAAAATAGACCAAGGGCGTATCAGTCCAGACACAGTGAAAGGTTCCTAGTAATAGTCCTAAAAAAGATAGTGGAATATTGATGATCATGTCAAGTGGAGGAGAAACAGAAAGAAGGCGTCCTCTGTTTCCTAAGTGCAAACTTGGGTCGCAACCGAGATTTAAAACTATCGAAATACTTTGATCCGTTCTTTCAGAACGTAAAATAGTCGAAATTCAGCGAAGAAAAGTTTTCAGAACTCGTTTATCGTATAAAAAGGCAAATCTAAAAAGTTAGAAATTCTCTTTGGAATAATAATCATATTTTTGTCAGGTGTACTAACTTACTTTTCTGGGATTTCGTAGTTATTTGGCAAAAATGAAAATCTTATGTAATAGTAATCATGGAATAAAGTATAGTATTCTTTTTTATGGTTATATCCATCTGTCGTCATTTATCTAAGAAAGAACTGGGCCTACATAAATAATTTTCATAAAAGAAGTGTATTTTCGGTATGCCGCTACACAATGCTGAAGTCAAAATAGCGTTAAATAGTCGTGTGGGGGACCGTTATTTAAATCTTAAATAATTATAATTATAATGCTTAATGGTTTATATTCTACATGAATAAGTAGCGAGATATTTGCTCCCAAACTCGTGAAAATTTTGTATATATTCCTTTTAGCTTTTCAACTTTTTTATTTATTTATACATTTCAGTTTTTTTTATTCGCCTCCTCTGTCATTGTTTAAGGCAGAGGTTTGTTCTTTTTGTTTAGTCTTTTTTCATGTGTTGTTCTTTTTTAAGGGTAATGATTGTGGACATCTTTACTTATTATATTATAAAATATAAATAAATATTTTCTTTTTTCTTATTTGTACAAAAATCTTATAAACTGCACTATTTTGAACTTATTTAATAATTATAATACTTTGTTACAATTTTGATGACAAATGATTTTGAAAACAATGCCATACATATACAATTTTGAATACACTAATTATTTCTACAGTTATTACTTACTTGTTTTACTACATATCTATGATAATCGTAATTTTACTAGAATGTTTGTTATCTATTTCAATTTTACATAATACAGTAATAATAAGGCACCAGTTAAGCCTTTTTTTATAAAGGTGAAATTTATTTGGGGACAACCCACTGTTGGGCATAACAGTGGGGTGGGGTAGTGTGGAAACCACCGGCTAGTTGCCGAAATACCCGGTAAGACCTGGGTACCTATGGGCGTCGGGAGCCAGCCGGGGTGCATGGAAAAGTGCTCTTTCTTGGACATGGTCATAAGTTTTACGATATGGGCATTTACACAGTGCGCTTGCCCAAGGGACACTAGCCAGTCTTTTTGGGATGTTTATCTCCCAAAGCTTCTGGTAGCCTCCTCCCTTAAGGTGTATAGTTATACCGCCATGATTCGGTGAAGGGTAGCCAAAGCTATATTGCCAGCGGTCTGTCCGTTTTTGGACGATGCTAGGCTACACACGTTTAACTAAACGCTCTCCCAGCGCCAATGTACACTGACGGCTCGTTTGTACTTGAACCGCCGTGAGCTTCTACTTCTTGTAACCCCTCTAGTTCCCCTCTACCAGAAGAGGCGAGAGAAGGGCTCTCCGATGGGACAAGGATGAGATGACGTAGAGGAAAAGGAGGCATACATAGAAATAGAAAAATGGGGGACACCACTGCCACGGACGGATAAGACACTATGAAATGCAAAATTATGAAAAATATTGAGCTTTAGAAATACTTTTGATAAAAATTAGTTTAAACAATATCTTTGTACAGTCTTTGAAATACGAATATTTATGAGTAGCGGTCTCAGCAGACGTTGTCCTGCCCTGAAGAAATAATTTAGCGCGACCTACCGGGTCTAATTGTGAATCTAAACCACCCCGGGACCCACACAAACACATAAATTTTCATCAAAATCTTAGAACCCGATTCCAGCACTAAGTATTATGTTTAGATTGATGGATTACATCATTGAAGTTCTAGTGGGGATTCCTAATTTTTACATAGCCTATTTAATCAGGGATAATATAGCAATCGAATGGTGAAATAATTATTGAAATCGGTCTAGTAGTGTTTGAGTTTATTCGTCACAAAGATACAAAAATAAAAATCGTTCCTCTTTATAATATTAGTATAGATGAAACGCTTTTCTATGGTTCCGTAGACAAATAACATAAACACTAGATGTGTTGTCACCTCTACGGAATCTCTCTTTGTACGTGGGGTTGCTACGTACTTGCCAGAGCAAAAAGCTAGTTATGTTTTTTGCTTCCCAATAAAAATAATATATGTATATATATTCTCTTTCTTTACTACTTGTATATTCTAGTTTATTGCAAACATATAGGTTGGGAAAAAGTTTCTTCGCATTTTATATAAAAAATGAAAAGGTTTTTTTATAAAGTTTATTTACATTTTACTAAAGTATGTAGATGCCATTTTGTTGGATAACTTTTTGGCATCTTGTAGGTAGGGACGTGATCCCATTGCTATAAAAATTTTGGGACTTCTGATCAAAAAACTGCGACAAGTGGTTTTGGCAGTCCTCTCGTGATGTTAACCTGATACTGCTTAAAGAATTCTGCAGAGATCGAAACAGGTGAAAATCTGAAGGTGAAAGGTCAGTACTATACGGCGGATGCATTAACACCTCCCAGCCAAACTCTCGTAATTTTTGCTGAGTGGCTAAAGTTGTGTGAGGTCTAGCGTTATCATGGTGAAAAACCACACCCCTTCTGTTGATTAATTCCGGCCGCTTTCTCTCAACTTTATGCTTTAATCTCATCAGTTGTTCGCAGTACAGTTCAGAATCGATGCTCCTGCCTGGCGGTAACAGCTCATAATTAATAATGCCCTTCCAATCCCACCATGCACCCAGCATCACCTTGTTGCGAGTTAACCCGGGTTTCGCCACAGTCTGTGAAGCCGGCCGGCCTTTGACCACGATCTTTTTCGCACGTTCTTGTACGTGTACGTGATCCACTTTTCATCACCAGTTATCAGCTTCTTCAAAAATGGTTCGGTTTCATTACGTCGTAATAAAGAATTACAAATGAGTACACGGTTCATTAGGTTTCTTTCAGTGAGCTCATGAGGCACCCAAATATCAAGCTTTTTTGTGTACCCAGCTTTTTTCAAATGCGCCAAAACCGTTTTGTGATCAATTCCCAGTTCTCCAGCTACATCGTAACTACTAATATGCCGATCTTGCTCCACTTTTTCAAAAATGGCACCAATTTTGTCTGTAACAGGGCGACCAGAGCGACGTGCATCTTTGATATCAAAATTTCCGGATTGAAAACGCTTAAACCAAATTTGCGCTACTCTCACAGATACTGCATTAGGTCCATAAATATCACAATTTTTTTCGCGGCTTGTGTTGCATTTTTACCTTTTTTGTAATAAAATTTTAAAATGTATCGATTTTCTTCATTAGATTCACTCATTTTAACAATAAGAAAAACAAATGAAAATCACACATTTTCCTAATTTGAATTTGTAATTGTCTTCTTTAAAATTAAAACTTTTTAATGATACCAAAACCAGCCAGATGCAAATGGTATAGCCAAAGAGACCTTATTACAACTTCATACATACTATATGCGAAAAGACTTTTTCCCCAACCTATTATTTCATACACTTTTCTAATCCATTCTAATATAAGGTTGTCTGAAAGAAATTGATTTTAGTCACAAGACCCACGAGAGCTTTCTGTACTTAAACGTCTTCAACACTATCTTAATATTATGTAATAATAGTAGATTTTTACACGTGGGGTCAAAGTGACCTATTTACGCATGAGATGGTTTGGAGCACGAGCGTAGCTAGGGCGCTAATAGTTAGAGTGCCTAAATAGGCCTTTCGCCTGAGATTAATACTCCGCTTTTCATTTCGAGGATGAGAAAAGTAAATAAATGAACTGACTAATTACGCTAACAATTACTTTTATAGTGAAATCAGGCATTAAATCCATATCTAAATCTGATGAACTCATTTATTTAATATATCAATATGAAACTTCAAGTCAACTTTTTCTGTGGCATTCTACCAGCCAGAATTTTTTGTCACTGATGACAGTAAATATTTAGCTCAAAATTATGTAAATTAAATAATAATTTAGTGAAAAGTAATTTAGAAGTATAAAATGATGTTACAAAATTGTTGATATTTTTTACTACTATTTATGCCGCGATTTAACAGTGGCTGGAAAAAGTTGAGATATGAATCGCATGTATACACAGCGTCCCATTAGTAGCTCACAACACCCAAAATGCTCCGTTAGCCGTTCCACAAGGCGACCGCAGTCGTTGTGGTCGTGGCGAAAACGTCACTAATGACGTCATCATTTTCGATCACACAACGCTCACAACGACCCATGTCAAGAGGTGAGTCGAATAGCCGTTCCACTTGGGTTTACGATTGTAACGCTGGCAAGCAAGTGGAAGTAGAAAAATCGCGGTCATGAACGTGGTCGTTGTGAGTCCCTAATGGAACGTAGCCAGTGTATTTAAGTTTTTTGACAGATGTATAATGTATGGCTCGCAGTTTTTAATTTTTTGACAATAGGGAAAATCTTTTCTTAGGAACTAAAAGTACTGTTTTCATCCCTCTGATCAGATAACTTCAAGCGTACGTTTCAGAGTATGAGAAAAGAAAAGTATATTTATTGTATGCTATTCTAAATTCTCAAAAAACTTGCAGCATGAAAGGACAGTTTACTTTGTAACAATTGTAAAACGTCTACCGCTTAACACTGAATATCTCAGCATTTCATGGCAAAGTACATAAAAGTCTTGTATGAAACAGTATAAGATGTTTACGCAAAAGCTATTTCGAGAGAATGATGTTTGAGTAACGTCGTTTACACGTCACATGTAACCATTTGCTGAAGAGTGAAAGAGAGAGAACTTGGCAGTATAGTCGTTTCCTCGTTTCTTTAGATATATACATATTGTCTCACATGTTTCCGACAGAGACGATGGATTTCCACTTGCTACGAGCTTTTATCCCTTAATTAATCCCTTTATACATATGAACACTTCTCAAATATTTTCTGCTTTTTCTTTTCAGAATGATAGGGAAGATTATATTTTATTGATAATTTGTAAGAAAACGATCTACAATTATAAACTTGTTTTAATGCCGATTTTTCAATCGTCAGATAATAGTTTTCAATCGAATAAATTGCAACCCGAGGGAACTCAGAAAAATCTGAGTGCGTGCACCGGAACACAAACCAACTTGATTGACAATTTATTTCTGTTTTACCTTCCACCCATTTTAATATTATATAACATTATTAGAGCTAGGCATGTTTCTCAAGAGTTTCTTGCGCCGCTTCTTCTCTTCAAGCCACAACATGTTGCGAAGCGGTGGTAAATTAGTTTAGGCTCCCATACAGTAAATAATAACCATAAACAAAATTAAAACTAAATCCTTAAAATGAACACTTGACATCTATGTCTT
Organism: Dendrolimus houi; assembly: GCA_039645545.1. Classification (NCBI taxonomy): domain Eukaryota; kingdom Metazoa; phylum Arthropoda; class Insecta; order Lepidoptera; family Lasiocampidae; genus Dendrolimus; species Dendrolimus houi. The sequence goes on from CM077131.1 coordinate 6,006,590, forward strand.
CCGTGATCACACGACTACTGAAAAAAGTGGCCAAAACGTCGGAATAATAAAAATCAAATAAATTACCGCTCTCAAAAACTTTTAAAACGTAGTTTTATTCAATCCGAGTGAATTCAAAAGTAAACGCATACAACTGTTTTACACATGAAACTGAAATTTTTAATTTTTCCATGTTATACTTTATTCTAGGAACAACTTATCTGGTGTTTGAAAAATCGGCCCTTAAGGAAGTACTTCAACAAACAATAGTAATATTTATTTTGATGACCTTTTTGGTTCAATTCCCTTTCTTTGGGTTTCAATTCCCGGTAAAGCAAGTTTTATAAACGAACTTAACCTTAAAATTTTTGGAAAAAACAACCGACTACAGAGGAAGTAAAGGAAAAGGTATTTTGTATACAATATGTAATACTATGTAAAACAATGAAACTACCGATTGCTACAGCAAAAACTTTAGGAATTTTTATGTTTTAGTTGTTAAATTATTTATCAATGAATTTTAGCTCATCAATATTACCTCCCAATCCGCTAGCGAATACACGGCTTTTATTGTTTTATTGTTAGATCTAACTATCAGGCGATCCCATCAGGACCTGAAAGTGGCGTTTGTCACCAGCATTGTTAGAAAGTACGAGAAAGCCTAAGAGCGTCGGCTTCATCGTCATATTAACGTCGAGGCGATCCAGCTCCTCGATTATATGGCCATCTTAAGAAGACTCAAAAGGACAAATCCTTTTGAACTAGTGCTATAAATAAAACTAAAGTGTAGTTTAATGTGCTAGCTATAACTATATCTATATACTAGATTGATGGGTTACACTATTGAAGTTTCAGTAGGGATCCCTAATTTTTATGTAGCCTTTATTAATCAAGGATAATGTAGCATTCGAATGGTGAAAGAATTTTTAAAAACGGTCCAGTAGTTTTTGAGTTTATCGTTACAAACATACAAATCTTTTCTCTTTATAATATTAGTATAAATATAAAGAACACATGAACAAAGTGTCTTCGCCTTAATAGAGACAATACGAGAAGTGCTAATAGACACTTTCTTAGTACAAATACTTTTAGTTAATTTAGGTTATACTTAAATTACTTATGTATATTCTCTTTAGATTAAATGGTAATTAATATATTAATGAGGTATTTTTAAATGCGTCTTTGTAACAAAAAGACCTAACTATGAAATCTGAAAGTCAGTTGAATAAACGTTATGTAGTCTGCTACCGCGATATTCTCGCCAAACATCCGACACCTACGCTGATGAGAATTACGTGACGGTGTGGATTACTTCGTAGTCATTGCGTTTTTCCTTCTTTGGCAACATTAGTCTTGTTATTTAAGAATTATCTTTCAACTAATGATATCATCATCACCACCTTAATGTGAAGTCTCGATTGCGCTCAGACCATCCGTTTTCAACCCCGGGGTGTGATATTATTTAGAAGCATTTAGAAAATAGCTGTGACTTTATCAAGAAGCAATTGTTTAATAAATTGTCTATGTTAGTAATGCAAAAATCATCTTTAGATATGTTTTTCTAAAACTTGTATCCATCTTTAAAATAGATTTTTTTTTATAACGATTTAATAAGACTGTGATCTAGGCTCATTATTCTACTTATAGTCTTGAGGGACTATGGGTAGAATATAATATAAATAAGTTAGTTTTCTTTTATTGAATTCGATTATTTATAAGTTTCTTCAGAGAATAACGATTTGTTTATAAGAAGTGTAATTTAGTGTTATTTCTGGCAACAAAAAGTGAGAACTGCAAATTGCTATTCCCCGTTACCTGATGCGCAGGGCTACCAAATTCTTGAAATTAACATCACTTAATATCATGTTATAAAACAGGTTATAAGATTATTGCAAATCGTAAATTATTCTTAATTTTTGTTAGAATATTCTAGTAATTATAGTTATTTTAGGTTTTTTTAACTCTAGCCTTAGGTGTTAATATTTTCATTCTTGATAACCCTGCTCGTCAAATTATAATATACAATAAGTACTTCAATCACTAGGTATAATATAGACATAATATTACAAATGCTAAAGTAACTCTGGCTAAACGAAAAAACCACGGTACCGATTTTGCTTAAATTTGGTACATATTTAGTCTCAATACCGATTGAAGAAATTGTTACAGTTATTTTTAGTAGCATAGTTTTTCTTGTCACGTTTCTTTTTAAAGTCAATAATTAATTTTGTTATATACCCTCTTATTTCTAAACGATACAATCAGCCATTTCCTTATTTGAATAATAATGTTATATTTTTATTTATTCGGTGATTAGCGCCTGTTTTGTATAGAGTAAGTAGTTCTCTATGATTTAACATAATGTTATTTATCACTAATATGTGGTAATTGTGTACAGATTATAATTTAAAAGTCTCTCAATTGTATATAGACGGTATTCACAACATTTTATTTTCATATTGGCAGACGCGATAGATTTATACTGTGTTCGGTTTATTTTATTATATGTAAAACTTTAAGTACAATATCTTATATAAAATATCTAAAATTTTCAAACAATAATGTATTAAATTCTTGTCATTCATAACCCTTTAATTAAAATAGTTTATCAATGACTTCAATCCGCTATCGGTTGTGCCAATTTGCTAAGTTTATTATACTGTAAAATTGTTGGAGGGATGGCGAGGTGTTCTAAAAATGCTTGTCGAGTGTGAAGAGTCAGTGGATAAAATGTATGTAAGTTCTAAGGTTCTCTGATTCTATGTATTGTGACCAGTTGCTGTTCTTTTATTACCATAAACCAACAGTTGTTGCAAGTATTACAAAATAGCGACGTAATTACATTCCTTATATATGATTATACACAGAGCAGCATATTTTGAGAATATATACGCCGCATTTTCAGCAAACAAGTTTGCACTCAACATACGTGTATTGTGTTTTTATCTCGAAAAATTAGATATTTCGCGAGGCGGATCGGAGTTTTCCGGGGGCGAATAACGCCTAAATAAAAACTAATATATATAACCTGTGTGAATGCTTGCTTGCTCTCAAAATAAAGTAGGGTAAAATTCAATTACATAAAAGTGTCTCATGTCGTAACAAACCGCAGACTAGGCCCAGCAATAAATCTCAGGAACCTGTTTAAGTGCGCCCTTGCCCTTCTCTAGAGGACTCTGGGCTTAACCCGTCCAATTTACAGAAATCAAGGCTTCGACACGTCGGTGCAAACAGTGACGTAAGTCTCTGAGCTAATTTGACAAAGGTCTGGTGTAGTATTGAGCGTAGGTTGCTTAGCTAACTGGATTTATTCCTAGTATCAATAACATAGGGGGACAATTTGACTGAAAGATTTTTCGTTAATTGGTTTGTTATTTATTACAAATAGGTTGGCCTTTGACTACGATCACGCTTAAGATTAAACCATGATGCGGTTGAAGATGTAGCACGATCTAGATTATACCTGTTCACATGAGACTTGGGGTTTCGTACACACTAGTGGTATTTCACTTAGAAAAGATGACGTCGACTAGAATACGTGGTCGTCCGAAGATGAAATAGCGTAGGTAGAATCGATCTACCTCGATCTTATCGATTACATTTTGCTTACTTATCTCCTTATTTATCATACTTACACGAGATTTATAGACTCGTTATTTTTTTAGTTCAATTTATTTAATTGTCATAATCACATTCCGAATGAGTAGATATGTTTATTATGAATAATGGAATTAATGTTAATTTTTGTTGCACTCTTTATTACATTATACAAAAAAGTGTTTAATTCCGTTCCCATTGGCACATTCCTTATTCCATTTCACGGATAATTATAACATTCTTACAACCTATAATCAAAATCACACATCATCATCATCACACGTCACCTCAAAATGAATCATATACGTTTTAAAGCAAAATTCCTGTTTTAACAATTAATTTTTTTTAAATGATCATGTATGAGTAGAGATTGTATAACAAGCATATTTCACTTACATTTTAGCATTTATCCTGAATGAATTTACTTATAAATGGACACGTTAGTTTTATTTACCGGCAGCGTGGTTTAAAATTTTCTACCATATATTAAATTTTTAAGTAACAAATAAAACTCAAAAAGCTTAATATTTCGATGGAATATTCAAAAGAAAGGGTATACTGCTCCAATTTATTTCATAGCCACTATCTGTATTCTATTTTAACCTTTGAAACGCACAGAGGCCGTAGAGCGCGTGTAATAATTTATGCAGTACTTTCGTCGTATATATTTCAAATTTGTACTTGTGTTATAAATTTATAGGTTTACTTGACATGTATAAATTAGAGTAACTCCGCCATGTTAAGCTGCTTGACGCATCAACGTGAACTTGCTTGGCACTCCGTAGCCATTTTGGAAAAAACCAACCAGTAACAAATTTAATCATCATACGCCTTCCATTTTTTAAATCTATTGCATGAAATTTGACACAAAGATGTATCTTATAACCTAATTCGTTAGCAATCTTAGGAGTCGCGAGACTCGAATTAAAATGCCGTTAAAATTATTATAGAGTTTATTAGAACTATACAAACACGTATAACACAGGTACAAATATAACCGAACACAACAAGTCCAAACGTAGTGCAGAAGGTCGTAACTCAATAAAAGGCGCAAAGTCCGTCACTTATTAGATTCCCGATTGTAGTATACACGTCTCGCTTCGCTCGTGGTTCTCGCTCGACTGCCCCAATCAGGTCATCGTTTTATACTGCACAAATGCAATGTACCCGTATCTAAGTCGGCTTAATCCGCCACACCTGGCTAATGACTCGGCCGCAAACTGCCATAAAAGAGTACAATAAAACAATGGGCTGTTTTCTAATCACAAAGTAAACAAAAGAAGACGATCATGAAAGAGTTACAATAAGTTTAAATGCTGGCAGGTAATACATGTGCTTTGTTTCAGATATGCAGGTGGATTTTGTTTTTGTCAGGACCTGAGTCGTAACAGTAACATGGCAAAAAATTCAGTTAGTGACACTTTCATCCGTGCAGGAACAGAGAAAGAACACAATTGCCTGCGGCCGGGCGGCCTGTCGGAGGCAACAAAACAACCCACTGCCAGGTGGTAGGGTATTTGCCCCTCTGGATGGCTACTACCCCTGGTTTAGGGTATGCCGCCATAACAACCATAAGTTGTGTGCCAGCATTAGTGGCCAGGGTCAGATCTCCCTTTAGAGATCTGTTTTTGCAACAGCTAACACCAATAGTATTATAAATGTCCATAGGTGATGGTAACCGCTTTCCATCAGGTAGACCGCCTGCCTGTCTGGTGAACTCATGCAATAAGAAAAAAGAAATTTTGGTGACCACCACACACGCGTAACGGAGTAATGAGAAACTTTTGCCGATGTAACATGGATGTATGGATTATACTTAGAAAGATGTTGAAAAATCATGAAGAAATTTTAATGACTTTTTAGGTGTTAATAACAGATAGAGAGATATTCTCTTTAAAGAGATAAAAAGTTTGACCCTCATCTCTGAACTCTTGGAATAAATCTTATAAAGAAAATTAGGTGAAATAAGATTTGTCGAGTGCTTTTAGAGATATGAGAATGTTCGATATTTTTTTTTTTCATTGTTTTATAACTAAAGAACTTTATAGCGCTATTGCACTATAAATGCAACCAAAAAAATAACTTCCACCAAATTAGATACAGTCGTTCCTTGGAGACATGAATCGGACCATAATTCTTTATTTCAGAATTCTCTTTGTGCCCAGAAATATAAGATTTATTACAGCATTTATTTTGAAGACTCGAGAACACATTTATTATTGCGGAAGTATAGAAGACAGGCTAACGGTGTACCTGATGGAAAGCGGTTATTGTCGCCTATGGAATTCTTAAAAAGGCTAGGTTTTGCAAATGCGTTGTCGGCCTCGATGACACCTTTTTTGAAAAACCCCATAACGTGGCGCTGTAAGCAAACCTTACGTGAGAGGGGAGAGCTCATTCCAAAATTTTAATAAAATTATAGAACTAAATTTAAACATTACAAATAGAATTTGGTTGCACCGAGGAACATCTCCTTGTAAATTCTCCTCCTTGATATCGAGAAAAAGTAAATTTTAAACGAAGAATGCGCTAAACAAAATCAGTGATGTCTGTGTGTCGTCTCGTATTTTGTTGGAACACGAAATAAAGGAAATTCATAACAATTAAATAATTTAAATAACAATCCTGACAGTGAATCCTAGTGATGTGTGAAGCCCCCAAAGGAAAAGCGTAGTGCGGAATGGTGGCAAAGTTTTTTTTATTCCGAAGCTGGCAAAAAGGCAGACAGCCTAGCTCATGGAAACTGGTTAACGTCGCCTATAGACGTTTGCAACACCAACAGAGCCAACGCTACAAGGATGGGATAAAGAGAATGGGAAGGTAGATGAGATAGAGGGATCAGACAAGAGGAATGGAATAGAAGAGGAATGGAATAGAAGAGGAATGGAATAGAAGGGATATAGGCAGGAGGAAGTGGGCTATCAGAACTTTCACTCATCGCACGGAATACGATTAGCACAAAGCTAAGCGGTTCACGTCGATATTCTCTGAGAGACGAGATCGAGACGGGACTAACAGCTGTCATCAAGTTAATGTTTCCAGCATGACTTTACAAAGTAAAAAAAGTCGTTCCTCTACATCAATTTGCTTTCTCTCGGCCATTGCATTGCGCCCGCAAAATTGATAGATAACACTTTAATGTACAGTGTTACAGAAAACTTACGAAATATCTATTATATATAATAATATCGCATTATTCTAATTGTGTACTAAGGGGGGCCTTATCGCTAAAAAGCGATCTCTTCCAGACAGCCTGTGGCAAGAATATTGCTGATTAGGAGTGGCGATGGTGGTGTACATAATTATTGTACGATTACTACATATATATACAAATATACACATATATATTATAAGATAGAAACAAAATGCAACTATTTCAACATAATAAACATATAGCTATATGCAATATAATATTGATAAACTGACAGGCATTTCTCATCGCAATTCATTAAGTAAAAAGTCACGTTTCACTTTACATCAATCATTCACGTTTTAAGAAAAATGAAGTCGTATTTTTGCCGTCCCTTCAAAGTGAAGTAAAAATGATCGCCTCAATTACAAGGTTATATAAATGAAGCCATCCACGTCAAAAGAAAGTTGAAATTAATTTTTCCTGACAATCCCGCCTCGTTCCAACATTTTATTGTTAAAAGGGCAACCAGGCGACGATAATGGAAAGGGGCCATCCGTCTCTCACGTGTTTCTAAAAGGGTCTGACGCATGATTATCTTGATACGTGGCTTATAGATACTAGTGTTTTCTGTTGCAGAACTCGTGAGTATTAATAACTTGTTATCAAATTGAAAATATCCTACAGCTTACGAGTAATTTTAAAAAATACTCTTTTGAGATTCTTATAGAAACAATCACATTTCTTAAGCGCCTCATCCACGATAGATTAAAATAACGGAGAGCGACTCTCATAGGGCAATCTACGACGTGTACACATTAGCGAGACTACCCTAGCTAGAGTATCACTACAGTCTACGTAGACACGCTCGGCTACTCTCGACTCTCGTAAGGCGTCGTGGACGCAGGTACGAGAGCGAGACAAGCGATACGAATAGAGAGCTCTCGAATTATGTACATACCTTAATCAATCTAGCTAGGGCAAGGTCAGCGAAACACGTGTTTTGTATTTAATGTAGAATTCTGCATTGCTTTTAATTACCTTGAAGAATGTCGAAACGTGCTTGGTCAAAAGAAGAGACAATTACAATGATAAAATGAATTAAATTAAATTCCTGTATTAACTATTTTGTATTGTGTGTCGCTATTGGAAATAAATATTTTTCTTTATTTCTTTCTTTCTAAATTACTATATGCTCCTTGTTTTGATTGATCTAGTATCCATTGTTTAACCCAGCAGTTTCGTTTAACCTTTTCCTTATTCTTCTTTTTCAATAACAAATAAACCACAATCGCAGCAGCTAAACGTGACCGCGACATGCTTTCTACTGAGAACTATGACTGAGAGTGTATATCGTGACTGAATATCTAGTCTACGAGTAGTGTAGTGTACGCAGGCCAAAATTTCACTATGATAGAGCTACCCTACGATAGGGCAAAAAAACTGCAATAGGGCGCTCTAATTATCTCTACGTGTACGTAGAAATTAGAGTATAGATTAGATTAATCTCCAAGTTGTCTAGCTCTATTCTCTCTCCGTGGACGAGGCGCTTTACGATAATAAGACTTTTCCCTTATTCAAAATAAATTATACGAGGTTTACAGACACGTTAAAAGTGTTTTTCTTAATCTTATTTAGAATATATTAAACTCGGTATTAACAAGATTATTAACCTCGTATAATGGTTATGAATAAAGAGGTTTGTGTAGAGTTCATAATTAATTTGAATTTAGTGGAGGCTAAGTCTGTTTTTGGTTTCATTCGCTTTCATTTCTTCCTTAGGCGTCAAACAGCAAAAACATATGCAGTTAAACAGATAGATTATGTGTATATATTATATTCGTATTTTTATTTAAGAAATTGTTATGTAATTTTAAAATTTGGAATTATAAACTTGCTTGAAACAGTCTCTGACTATGTTATTTGCCACATTTCCTCGCTCCCCTTCGGTCACGTACGCAACGAGTATTATCAATAACGTTTCTCTTGCGCATTTCGAATGAGCTGCCAGATGACGTTTTACCACAGCGGTACGATATAAGATTTTTCAAAAAGGGTGTCATAAAATTCTTCGAGGCCAGTAGCGCATTGATGACTTCTCTGGTGTTACAAACGTGCACTTTCAATCAGGTAAATATTCTGCCTGTTTGCTGTAATCGAGCTGTAAAAAATTACAGAGCAAAGTCGGGCTTCCTAGGCCCGTTTAAAAAAAATAGCTAAAATATAAAAAATATATTTCCCTGAGTCCCTTAGGACAATAATTCCTTTAATAAAAATTGCTTATTCATTATTCTTGTTACAACCAGAATCTTCACAGCCTTATGATGTAATCTCCCAAAATAAGTATACATCGCGAGATAATAAAGTGCCCGCGCCGTCCGGCCTAATCTCTCGGGGTGAAACGGTCGTCTTGTTATAATATCATAGTACCTGAACCCTTACTCTTTAAGAAATAAGAAAAGGGTTACAACCTTTGAATTGAAATAATTCAACATTTTGCGTGAGAAAATAAATATATATTTTTTTACTTTATTTACGTAATACATATTAAGTCAGAAAAGTTCTCCGGCCTCGATTTGAAACATATTGTATGTACAGTTTGTACCTACACTTGCTCTTGCTCGTAGTGGTGGATGCTGGCAGTAGTTGGTGGAGTGCTGGTGCTTTCTTGTAGTAGGGTCAAGAAAATACACCTTGTTGCTTTCAGAGATTTATTCTCGTACTATTAGATCTTGGATGCTGATCCCTGGATTTTACTTAGTGGTAGTTGAAGTCGTATGTTACGACTAAAAGCAACTCATAGCGACTTGATAGCAACTCAATTACAAAGTATTGGTGAGCATTATTTATACTAATATTATAATATTAAAGTAGCCTTAAGTAGACAGCAACATCAGCAAAACTCCGTACGTTGAGCCGTACATTGTACGTTATAAGAAAAACACGCGATTATCTTTGCTGTTAAGCTACCACCATTTGAAATATTATTTGTATCAAATTAATTTAAAATAAAACTAAATCTACTTGAATTAATACAGTTACCTAGTTTAAGATAATCTATCTGTATTAAATTTTAAAAGATTATTTCTGTACCAAGACAAGGTTAGATTAATGAGTTGTGAGCACTGACACGCTACGGGCGTAGCTGCTACGGCGCTACGAAGAGCGACATTATTAAAAATGCTTTACATTAAATGTAATAAAAATAAATGAGGTGAATTTAAAGTATTATTTATTTCATCTTCAATGATCCCACACAGTTCTTTCTGGTCTTGGCGCGAGACTTATTTTAGAATAAACTGATTATCATGAAAAAAATCTGCATAAATTAAGCATAATAAAATAACTCGTAAAGCGACCCGAACTGACGGTGATTTGAAACACATGAATTATTTGTATTTTTTTAATTTGTAAATTAAGCTGTACATATTGTTCGTATAGGTATTTTTTAGATTTAATTTTTGTATGTGTAAATACTAATTTTAAATTAGAAGAAATACTTTCACTTTAAAGATGTTTTGCTATCATATTGTTACAACTTAAGTTGCGACAAAAACAAAATCCACCTGCATATCTATAAAAAAATATATTGTTTTCTTTTGTTTTCTTATTTATTGGTTATTGTGGAGAACAGCCGCCTATTGTACTCGTTTGTGGCCGTTTGCAGGCATAATTAGCCAAGTGTGCGGATTACGATTTCTAGGAAATTACGTCGACGCTTGCCGGGCAGACATATTTGCATTTGTGCAGTATAAAACGATGGCTTGATGGAGAGAGGAGGCAGTCGAGCGAGAACCACGAGCGAAGCGAGACGCGTATACTACAATCGGGAATCTGATAACTGACGGACTTAGCGCGTTTTATCGAATTACGACCTTCTGCATTAGGTTTGGACTTGTTGTATCCGGTTATATTTGTACCTGTGTTATACGTGTTTGTATAGTTCTAATAAGTTCGAGTCTCGCGACTCGTAACAATATATTCAATCCCAAATAACGCCGACATTGTCTAGCCGTCACGAACTAATGAGATTAGCTTCATCTGGCTGCCTATAGGAGAGGTCTTCTAATTAAATTATAGCGATACGTGAACCCCTAACACAAACTGCATTAAGCAATACAGCTAAACGTTACCCTTATCGCCATTTCGGTATTACGTTTAGGGTCTATCTTCGGTTATTTTGTTTACGGCTTTCCTTATTACCAAGTTGGAACTTGGAACTGTTTTGTTGTATAAAAGGGTTCCCTCCCTTTGATATTCTATATACTTAGTCCCAAAAAAGGGAAAAACGATAAAACATTAATTTCTCAATGTTAAACCCTTTGATACGTTTTCAAATATGTTGATTAATTAATGGACTCGATCTGCCAGATATATAATTAATTTATCTCAAGTACCTATCATTGCTTTTATCCGTTCGATAAATTGTAATTATTGAGATAATGTTGATAACAGCGATTTGGAATGTAGGTGTACACACGAATTACACCGCCCACAAAAAAAAGTGAATAAATGAATGAAAACTCTTTATTGTTCACCATAACTTAAACTTAGACAATTTAAAATGAAGACATTTCCATTAGAACAATGGGCGGCCTTATCGCTAATAGCGATCTCTTCCAGGCAACTTGGTGTCCAACCCCTTTGAGGCCGGCACAACATATTAATAATGATTGATACACAACCACACATATTGTATATCCCCAAATATACAATATGTGTGGTTAGGGGTAATATACAACGAACTACTCTGGGGCCGATCCCAGACACCCAGACCATAGTAAATAACGGAGAAAACTCGTTTCCAAAATTTACCTGAGCCGCTCAACCACAGAGGCCGTCAAATATTGGTAGCAGCTTCGGTGTTGCAAATGTCCATAGGTGACGATAACCACTTTAAATGAATTGTATTTTATTAATTTAATTGTGTCAGTAAATTAATATCATAAAGATTAATTTTGAAACATACCGCCGATTCTTAAAAAAAAAAAACGACGCTCATAACTTCGGATTAAACAATAAGAGACGCTTTAAAATCTTAAATACTAATTTATTAGTCTAGACTACAGACCCAGTCATTTCTACTGTAACATAAAATCTGGGTAGATGTTAGTGGTACTAATGAAATATAAGATTATTTACAAAGATAAAACTTAGTTAAGGGAGCAGAACTTGGAAACTACCCTCAAAGCCACACATTCTCCCCTTCTTAACTTGTTTACCAACTTATCGCGTTACGTGGGGATGTACTTTACAAGTTAAAAAGCTTGTTAGCTATACATATTCAGCGCGTGGCGTAGTTATCTCTCAACAACTCAACTTTCATGACTTTTAAATCTTTCTTTTTTCTTTCCTAATCTAGTGTTTGTGTGTATTGCGTGTTCTCTGGCGTTCTGCAGTGCTATATATATATATATATATATATATATATATATATATATACTGTGTGTATGTATACATATATATTTATTTATATATAAGGTTGGGGAAAAAGTTTCTTCGCATTTTATATAAAAATTCAAAAGGTTTTTTTAAAAAGTTTATTTACATTTGACTAAAGTATGTCGGTGCCATTTTGTTGGATAACTTTTTCCCATCTTGTAGGTAGGGACGTGATCCCATTGCTATAAAAATTTTGGGGCTTCTGATCAAAAAACTGCGACAGGTGGTTTTGGCAGTCCTCTCGTGATGTTAACCTGACACTGCCTAAGGGATTCTGCAGAGACCGAAACAGGTGAAACTCTGAAGGTGCAAGGTCAGGACTATACGGCGGATGCATTAACACCTCCCAGCCAAACTCTCGTAATTTTTGCTGAGTGGCTAAAGATGTGTGAAGTCTAGCGTTATCATGGTAAAAAACCACACCCCTTCTGTTGATTAATTCCGGCCGCTTTCTCTCAACTTTTTGCTTTAATCTCATCAGTTGTTCGCAGTACAGTTCAAAATCGATGGTCCTGCCTGGCGGTAACAGCTCATAATGAATAATGCCCTTCCAATCACAACATACTCACAGCATCACCTTGTTGCGAGTTAACCCGGGTTTCGCCACAGTCTGTGAAGCCTGACCGGCCTTTGACCACGATCTTTTTCACACGTTCTTGTCGTAGGTGATTCACTTTTCATCACCAGTTAGCAGCTTCTTCAAAAATGGTTCGGTTTCATTACGTCCTAATAAAGAATCACAAATGAGTACACGGTTCATTAGGTTTCTTTCAGTGATCTCATGAGGCACCCAAATTTCGAGCTTTTTTCAAATGCGCCAAAACCGTTTTGTGGTCAATTCCCAGTTCTCCAGCTACATCGTAACTACCAATATGCTGATCTTGCTCCACTTTTTCAAAAATGGCATCAATTTTGTCCGTAACAGGGCGACCAGAGCAACGTGCATGTGTGATGTCAAAATTTCCCGATGGAAAACGCTTAAACCATATTTGCTCTACTCTCACAGATACTGCATTAGGTCCATAAACATCACAATTTTTTTTCGCGGCTTGTGTTGCATTTTTACCTTTTTTGTAGTAAAATTTTAAAATGTATCAAATTTCTTCATTAGCTTCACTCATTTTAACAATAAGAAAAACAAATGAAAACACACATTTTCCTAATTTGAATTTGGAATTGTCTTCTTTAAAATTAAGACTTTTTAATGATACCAAAACCAGCCAGATACAAATGGCCAAAGAGATCTTATTACAAGTTCATACATACTATATGCGAAAAGACTTTTTCCCTAACCTATTATTTTTAATTTCATTCAATAACAGCCCCAATGTACCACTGTAGGCTCGGACCTTTTTTGTTTTTCTTTATTTCTTAGGGACAGTATAGCCACGAAGCTTATCCAAGGCCGCTTGACGGGTTCCACACATCGTTTATCTTTTTATGTAAGTTTCATCAGTGTGTTTTGTTGTTTTCCTTCAACATCAGCGAGTGGTTATTGTATAAATATGCACATTAGATCAGAAAACTGCTTAATTGATGCATTCTTTTCCGGCCAGGATTCGAACCCACGTCCTTTGAGTTTGGGACACGAGTGCATTAACGGCTTCTAAGCCGTACTAGTTTAGTGATTAATGCACTCATGTACATAGACATAAGTATATGTTGTATCAAAAATGAAGTTTAATTAGATACTTACGTGATTTTAAGTGCAACAGTTTTTTTCATGTGTACCTCTCACCATTCTCGAGTAAATATGGTATGTAGTCCTGCATGATTACTAAGGTTCTATAGTAATTTTGGCAAAAAATATTAAGCAATTGTTATAGTACTATCTATTTACATCTATCCTTCCTGTCCGTCTATATTTGTACATCACTGTAATTTTCTTCAAAAACTACTAACTAGGTCTAATTTGACAGAATGTGTAGTCTATACATAAACACACGCACGCACGCACGCACACACACACACACACACACACACACACACACACACACACACACACACACACACACACACACACACACACACACACACACACACACACACATATATATATATATTTTTTTTAAAAAGAAAGTCGGTTTAGTTACACTATAACTCAAGAACGGCTGGACCGATTTTTATAATGTTTGATTTGTTGAATTTGTCTCCACCCCAAATAGCAAAATAACTATGAACGTCCGCAAAAAAATCGTATAAAAAATATAAAATTATAATTTTTAAATAAATTCGGCTTGGATCTCCCCAACTTCTGCAATTGATAGCACTTTATGCCTTCTTAGGTATAGCTTTTTTGCAATAATTGATGTCCACTGCAAATCAGTGCCATACTAGAGTGGTTTAGACTCACAATTAGACCCGGTAAGTGGCGCTGTAATCGAATTGTAGATTTTTATTTTTTTGCGGCAGGTAAACGTCTGCTAGTTTATTATATTTTCCATAATATTATACTATTCTTAACATGCCGTGTCTGTACATTAAAGCTTTAAAAAACCCAAATGGAATAGACTATATAAACGATAGAGAATACAATGCAATTTTCAAAATGCAACGCGGGAATTTTCCCGCGAGCGGTTTCTAGTGTCCGGGTGCATAAAAATTAATTTATTCCGACACAGTTTTGACTACAGTTCGTTCGCGTTAAGAATGCAGTGAGTCATCATTGTTCGCCGCCCTAGCCCCGCCCCCTAATCAATCAAATCTTCTCAAATTACAATGTGAAGTTCACAGTGACCAGTTGAAGGCATAGCTTCGAACGCGATGGTTGTGTCCTGTAATTGTGTTAACTGATTTATATTTAAAAAAATTAATACCTCACCAATTCGTAAAAATAAAAGTGGTTCGGTAATTCATAGTGGAGAGAGAAAAGTAATTATTAAATTCTACGGTACTTTGTGTCTCGGGAATCCCGCGGAATTTTAAGTCAAGCGTGGACGAAGTCGCGGGCATATCCTAGTATTCCTATATCAATCTTTCGTACAGAAATTATGAAAGCAATTTTTTCTTTACTTCGTTTTGGTTGAATTTTACTTTACACATAGGTACTTTAAAGAGCAAGGAACTCCTAATGTCTAGACATCCAAATCCCACGCTCATATTCTAGATAGTTCTAGTTATCACTACGTACTGATCGACACTGATCATAATTAGCTTTTTTCCGTTTTATTATGACACTACAACTAACGTTTTAATATTTAAAACAAACCAAATCTTAATTTTTTAACAACTAACTTTTAAATTACATGAGTGCGTCTGATTTGGGGCCGATTTTTCAATCACCAGATAAAAAGTTATCTATAGAATAAAGTATAACGTGGAAAAACTAAAAATATCAATTGCATGACTAAAACAGTTGATTGGTTTCACTTTTGAATTCACTCGGGTTATATTTTTTTTATTCGACTGATAATTTTTACCTGATCATTGAAGAATCTTAGTCTAAAAACTATGTTTTTAACAATAAAAAAGTAAGAAGCGTTTATTACCTTTATAAATTATAAATAAATAAATCGGCAGACAAACACACACACTGTATATCCCCAAATTAAGCAAGTTACGCTTGTGTTATGGGTAATATACAACGGACCATTCTGGGGCCGATCCCAGACACCCAGACCATAGTAAATAACGGAGAAAATACATTTCCGAAATTTACTATACCAGGAATCGAACCCGGAGCCTCTGTGTTGCAGTGAGGTAAGCCGGCAAAGGCTTAGCCCGCCTTTAACCTTTAGAGACCACGAGCAAAACTTACAAGAGTAAGGCGAGGATTAGCTTTAGTATTGATCAAAAACGTAACGGAAGATATGTACATGTTCTAATAATAGACCATGAAAGAGATGATTAGTCCACATATAAAAGTACAAACCGATTTGCTTCAACCCTTGTGTGTCAATGACGTCACTAGGATAGACTTGGCTTATTGCTACTCTACAGAGTTAGAGAGAGTAAAGAGAAAACTATTAACTATTATTGCCTACTTTATTATTTATTCTACACAAAATAGTTACAAATAAAACTACAAAATAGTGGTGATGTAAGGCGAGCTTAACACTAAAAAGAGTTTTCTTCCAGTAAACCTATGTGGGTCTAGCGAGAGTAGGAAGATAAGAGGCAGGGTTGTGTACATTAAAGTACTTACATAAAAGGACTTATTGAAAATAAATATTACATTATAAACTACATAAACTTACATACACATATATCTATACATACCTAGTATATACATATCTATACTATATACTATATAATATTATAAAGAGGTAAAGTTTGTGATGTTGTAGGGGGTAATCTCCGAAATTACTGAAGCGATTGAAAAAATTCTTTACTGTTGGCAAGCTACACTATCCCCGGTTGACATGGGGTATATTATATTTTCAAAAAAAATTTGGGATCCTTCCTAAAACTCCAATAGTGTAATCCAAGGTGTAAAAAATTACCTAAAATCGCGTGCGCTGCGAAAACTATTGATGTTAGAATAAAATAATGTACTATGACTTTGCAGAACACATCATTATTAACAAAAAGTATTACGAGAGCATATGTCTAACTATTATAGTTATGCCACAATAAGTGTTCTTTTATTTAAAAAAATTAATTAAAACACCGCTGCTAGAAAAGGCTCTTTATTTGCATCTTGGTATTCATCCTTGTCAAAATAAATTACTTCATATTCAATACTGCTTCAATATCTTTATATAACTTTTTAAATTATTCAATTTGGACATTCCATTCGAAAGATATCACGAGTTTAAAAATTTAAGTATTAGAAAAAAGTTGCGTGGTCGCCACGCACCCTAATCGGCTAGATAGGCTTATGCGATGTAGGCGTCACTGGGGTACGGGCAGTATGGGAGGGGAAATATTTTGAATTCGCTTAGTAGATAATTAAACTCAACAAAAAATAAACAGATAAAGTTTGTGAGTTTTGAAAATTCTTTCACCAGTGGAAAGCTACATTATTCCTGAGTGAGATATTTGATTGTGATTAATAATTAGTATTTTTTATTTTTTTTCTGATGCCCAGCGAAGTGGGCACGTAGTCAGCTAGTATAAAATACATATACATATATATCAGTTAATTAGGAGAGATAGTGTTTAACTCTTCTTTTAAAAATGGTTTCCGACGGACTATCTCGGATCACATGAGGGAGTTCCATAGTTTGACTGCATGAACAGAAAACGAACCGTTATAACATGCCGATTAATGTATAGGGACTTTAAGAAGAAGAGATTTAGACGTTCTGCAAGACACATCTGGGGGAAATAGGAATTCAAATCGTTCGCGAAGGTAAGAGGGAAAATGAGATCCCGGGGATTTCCCAGATCCCACCTCCGTTGTGAAGAAGGTATCTTCCCCCGGGGGTCCAGTTCCTGTGGCACCCAGAAGCGCATAGGAGAGGGGCGCAGCTTAGGTTTAGTAGATAGCCTAACTGCCGACATCCCCGTGTCCTCCACTCGGAAGCCACGTTGGGAATAGAGCCGTTCGCAAGTCCCACACATCCTTCGGTGTAAAGCCTCCCCCCCCCCCCCCAGAATGAGGTTGGTTTCCCAAGAAAACACATTCATTCCGCGTCATAAAGTAGCCAGATATCACATATTCAAGGTTTTCTCATTTTAACTTCGTACTACTACAGGTTCTCCGTTCTTTCCCTAAATCTATGTTTTATACACATCACAGTGGTCAGAGATAAGCAGTGAGATAGTATAGAAGTCGCGGCAACTAAAAGATTCCGATATTCCATTATGGAAAACGTTGGAAAACGTTACCGTCGCCTATAAACGTTTGCAACACCAGGGGAGAAGCCAACGCGTTGCCAATCTTTAGAATGGGATAGAGGGACCAGACATGGACAGTAAATTCTTAGACTTAAAACCTGCGCTACTTTTTATCCTGGAAATCCCGCAGGATTTATTTTTTCTGGACATGATTTAAAATGGCCAGATTAAAAAAGTCTAGTTCCAATATATGTTTTTCACTGAACGATAGCAAATATTATCTAATAAAATTTGTGATTTTTTATCCCGGGAATCCCGCAGGAGTTTTGCCAGGAGCGGTTTGTGATTTTCCGGGTGCATAAAAATTTGCTTATTCCGACACAGTTTTCACTAAAACGATAGCTCCGTACTTTGTGCCATATGAGTAAAAGAATGACATAAATTTCTCTCCATGTTGTTTACATGTATATTTCTTCGATTATGAAATTTAACTTATGCAGGCCGATTATGGTGAACTGAATATATATTTTATAACATCTTTATAAATGTATCTACCCATTTTCGCTGCAAGAAATTTAATTTGAATTTGATTTTTATTATGTGTACTGGTCACGAAAACTTAAGAAAATACTATGAGGCGTCTAATATCCACTTTAGACTAATTCATCGATTGTTAGAATGTCTCCTTGTTTGGTATTGACTTAAAAAGCTATAAGGTTGATTTAAACGCGAGCTTGATTGATTACATCTCCGGTACGTTTATTACTAGAAATGCCACGGGTATTGTTGCAGAAGCTGTTCTAATCATTATGACGTAAAACAATGAACTGATATCGATAAGTCCGACGTTAGCCGCTAGCTTTTTATTTCAATACTTTCGTTATTCTTGTGTCAGGAAGATACCCGACTTTTTTCTTGGAATTGTTCACATGGATAAAAATAGTAAGAAAATTTGGTGCGTCACCCTTGTTATGGTATGCTTTTACGCTATACGCAAAGACGTCATTTTTCATATATGCATTCCCTGGGGCTATGGGAAATTTTCTGGGAGTTCTCTGTTTGCTACATTTAAGGTAAATTTAATATTTCTTTAGCTTTTTGTATTGAACACCATTTTTAATCTTCCATAAAAAAATCGTAGTAAAAATTTTACGAGATGATTATAGTGTTTTCGTTGTCTTTTACCATAAAGCATTAAAGATAATAAAACATTTTTGTGTGTAAAGAATTTGTAATAAATATATAAGACAATATAGTATAAAGAAAAAAAATTATTTATTCTTTTAACATAACGTGACTTTGACTTTCGGTTATTCGGTCTCACAATACAACAAAGAGCAACAAATAAAATAAAAAGCAAAATCTTCGCATTATAAGCATCTAATTTTAACTGCTCCCGGGGAAACGTGATCAATATAAAACAAAGAACCAAATTCTAGAGTTCCAATAATAATTCAAGGCTTACATTAACTTTGTATTTGATTTGAAACAACTAAAATGAAAAGGAAAAGGAATATTGAAGTGACGAAGTATATACCTAAATATTTCTTTAATATATTTAATTTTCTTTATCATGTTAATGATACTGCGCATTACTCGGTAACAAGAGATTTTAAATAGAATAATATTTTCACAACAAATTAATTGAGGCTTTTGTATTCAAGCCAATCTCTGATGAATATTTAATACTATTCAGACATCAGACAGAATAAAATTGTTGTTTTACGTACACGAGTCGACTGGTGTTATGTTGACACCGTCTGACGGAGCCAACATCTTCATCGTGATGACTCCAGGGAGTACGCTGCTTGATAACGACACAATGGCGGTTTCCTTCACACTTGGCACCCAAAAAGTCCTTTTGATTATCAGAAAATAAGAGATTAACCGAGAGCCCAACAGGCTGTTCCAAGATTGCACTATCGATTGAGGAATTTGAGGGTAGACGCGCGTGCGTACAATACACCGCATTTCGCATGCGTACAAAAGTTACATACGCCATCTTGCACCGGAAGGACGTCACTTGACAGATGACATATTTTATCTCGTTTCCTGTTTTAACAGTAATGCCGTCGTTATAATTTGACTAATTTATAATGTTCCTAGGTTCACAGAAATAATAATTGGAAACAAAATCGACCAAATTCATTACTTTTATGAGCTACTATCGCAAATTCCCCACTTACCCTATATTACGGAATCAGCGCCAGTAGCGTTTAAGACAAATCGCCAATAATAGAATAGTAATGTTATGTTATTCTAATGCTGCGGCTTCTTCTTCTGCGTTAGTGTTAAATATTAGCGGTCTTATTCATAGGAAGTTAGAGTAACTTTGAACGCTTCTTTATGGTTCTTAAAAAAGCAGTAAAGCAGTAATTCTTTATGAATAAGGCCGTTAGACTGTGGTCGAGTTCGTCTTGTTTAAAGCGTTAAAAAATAACGTCGTTAACGCATGGCCACATTGGTGTATATACATACATTATCTGTCATATTTAACGTCATTAACAATGTCACATCTCAAAACGCCTTAAACCGATCCCCATATCTGCGTGAAACGGCCTATATCTGTAACACTATCGCTGATGTAGCCGCATCATAAAGAAATGAGAATAATTTAAGTGCATTGTGCGGATTTACATAGCTTTGTTTTCATTTGAATCCGTGAATAATTTAAATTCGAATGAAATAGTTTTGTTATAAATTAACTTTATTGAAAATCGTAAATAAATTTACATAAAATATTAATAAATAATCATTACATCACGTGTACGAACGTATTTGTATTCTTGTAGAGTGTTGCTGTGTGGCAGCGCGGGTGTGTGTATACAGTGAATGTAAGTGTGAATGTGTGTTTGTTGGTGTTGTGTTGAGGAGTGCGGGTGCTTAATAGCCGGCCAACTCAGCGAAGGTGGAGTCCATCTCGTCAGCCAAGCTCTTGTATCTGTCCTTGTTGATGCCGAGCTCATCTGTTGACATATTACAATTATTGTTACAACAATGCCGATCAAAGTTCTCCGTGGAGTCTTCGAAATTCTTGTTCAAATTAATTTCGTTGTAAACTGTATTGATTACAATGAGTAGTTGTCTAACCTTTGTTCTTTTACTGACTGTCTTTAAATTATTTTTATTTATTGAAAACTCTGGATCACAAATGTTAATAATTTGACTTAAACTGTTCGTAAAGGTCAATAGGAATAATTAATTGTTAAAAGTTATTGGGCAAGTAATTTGAATTTACCATTCAGATTATTGCGTAAGCGGATAGCTTTAAAAATATTTTAAATCGAAATTATGTAATTAAAAGTAGGAAAGATAAGTTTTAATTATTATTGAGAGATTAAAAAGAACAAACCGGTACCTTTGAAGCATTGGTCCACGTCGGTAGCAGCAAAGCTTAAGACATGTTAATCACAACAAAAAAGCGGGGCTTAACACTACAGTTAAAGGATTGCCTATAAATTGTTGCTAGAGTGCCTAATAACTCTGTTCAGTGGCGACAATCCCCAAAACACCAATGATAAAGTTAGGGCGCATTCTGAAGATTCTTGGCGACGTTCAAATAATGGGATAATGTTTTTGAGATAAAAACTACGATTTAACTAATGAACTCGGGTTTGATATTGCGGCGATTGAAATGGGAAAAATTCAATTGGCCTTATAATTTGTCTGGTGTACATATAAAAAGGACTATATGCATTGTGCGATACGGACGGTATTGTCTTAGACTAAGTGCTGTGGGGTTCGGTTAGTATCCTGTGAGCTCGGCGAATGTGCCATCCAAGTCATCGCAAATCGCCTTGTATTTCTCCTTCTCGTTGAATAATGCGTCTGTAAAATGTTGTCATTTGATAATAACGACCAAATGGTATGATTCTTCTCGCTAGTCCTCTTCATTAATTCTTAGTTAACTTTATT
This sequence comes from Dendrolimus houi, assembly GCA_039645545.1. Lineage (NCBI taxonomy): Eukaryota > Metazoa > Arthropoda > Insecta > Lepidoptera > Lasiocampidae > Dendrolimus > Dendrolimus houi. Next base: position 6,028,374 of record CM077131.1, read on the forward strand.
AGATAATTTTGATTAAGAAGCTTTGCCAATTTTAAGAGAAGCCATAGTATTCTCAGTTTGTTAGAATCGTTATTATTCTGATAAAGTTCCAATTATTCCATTCCATATTAAAAAGTTTAGAATAAAGAATCGATTATTGTCAACTTTCTTAGTTCAGATCAGAATTGATAGTTTTTTAAGATTGAGAGCGGAAATTATTAGTGAAGGCGTACCTTCGAGCCTGTCGACTTCCTTCTGGAGTTTCTTGACTGTCTTCTCAGCGTACTCGGCGCGGGCTTCCGCTTCCTTGAGTTTGCTGGTGAGGGTCTTGAGCTGCTTCTTGAATTCTTCAACGCGTTGGTTCGCTTTCTCTTCGGATACTTCCAAAGATTTGAGGGAATTACCTACGACCTATCAGGCAAAAATTTACATTTTCTTCAAATTCTTAACGAAATTTCCTATGGACCAAATTTGTTAACCTGATAAAGAAATCTTAATTTAACGTAAAATACTTAATATATTTTTTCAAGTTCAGTAATCTAATTGTAATTCCTTAGTGCTACAAGTAAACTTAAAGTTATTTAGTTCTCACGGTGCCTTTCTAATTTAAGTCTCGTAATTATTTTAGAAAACTATTTAATATGAAATTAATTCGGTAATTTCAAGAAAATTTGAAAAACTGCCAATTATAAAATTATTATAGTCCTTTCTGTTCATGGTTACCTTTAATTCTTCCTCAAGTTCTGAGATCTTGGCGTCCCCAGACTTAACACGGTCCTCAGCGACTTCGAGTTCGTCTTCAACGAACGCCAGTTTGCGTGATACCTGAGCAACAAAAATGATTGGTCTACATCATAATATTAAATGAATAGTGAATTTAAGTGTTTTAAAAAACGTATAAAATTTTCTTCTACATATCTTTAATAAATTAAAAGAGTATCTTTAATTATGTAAGTTTATTAATATGCCTAAATAAATTACTTCGTCAGATTTGCCGTCAGCGTCTTCAGCGAGAAGACGTGCTTCCTTCAATTGGTTGGTAAGTTGGTCCATACGCTCCTCATCTTGCTGTGCCCTGTTTTCTAATACTTTGCACATACTGAAACAAACAAAATATAGTTATGTTGTGTTGTTTATTATGTACTCGTACAGAGATCGATTCCAGCAGCACATAAACTAGCAAATATCAAAACTGTCTTTTTCATAAATTCTAATATTTTAACAAGCTAAGTGTTCCCGACGATTACAATGTTAAGAAACAGAAACAAGAAATGCAACGCTCGACTCAATATAATGACAATTTCGACTATTGCCGGGGGTTTCTCTTCTTCAAAAATCTCAGTGTTCGACTGAAAACACGTAGGAAATTAGCTTTTCAGATTTTTAATTTCAAATATCTCCTGAACAGTATCTCAATCATACTCACTGCACCAACATGTTTTGATCACTAAATCACTGATATCGTAGATTTTATCAACATTGTTATTTTTAATAAGTACGAGTACTTGTGACTAGTATTGCGTCCATATTTTGTTGATAGGTCCATCACCTATCCACATTAAAACTTAACCCCAACGAACACAGATGACGTTAAGGCACAAGGCTCTTTTGACATATAAGCAACGGAAGTTATCTCTTTTTAATCGCTTACCGGTTGTTCTCATCAGCCGCCTGCTGGGCCTCGAGCAGCTTCTGCTGGGCTGTGCCGGACCTTTCTTCAGATTTTTCTAAGTCCTCTTCAATCTGCTGCACCTTCCTGTTAAGGGAGGCGACCTCAGCTTCGGTGGCGGTGAGCTGCTTCTCCTTCTCCTCGAGGTCTTTGTTGGCCTGTTCCAGCTTGTTCTTGTTCAGGACGAGGTCCTCCTCAACCTGGGCGAGTTTCTTCTGGAGTTCACGGACTTCCTCATTTACCTGAAACAAAATAAATAAAATGTTTGACGCTGATTTCTTTTCATCTACTTAATCATTTTTCTAGGGTTTAATAATATACATTCTGATTATATATTTATTTTAGATCATAGTAAAATGAATATCATTTTTGTAGTTATCGTTTACTTTTCTTAAATAATCAGCTAACAAGTCTTCATTTGTATGGACGTTGTTGTTATCAATCTATCTTATATATAAAAATCAATTTCTGTTCGTTGGTCTCGCTAAAACTCGAGAACGACTGGACTGATTTGGCTAATTTTGGATTTGAATTATTTGTGGAAATCCAGGGAAGTTTAAAAGGTGAGTAAATATGAAAACAATTAATTCTGAGGCAGTACGAAGTTTGCCGGATCAGCTAGTTGTAAATAATTAAATTAATGTAAGTGAACATATTTTACACATTATAAGAACATTGAATTTGTTTGGGACTCAATTTGAGTTTGTCACACGTAGTTTATTAGTATATAATCAGGTAAATATATCAGGGGCTTAGTTAATTTTGTAGAAAATAAAAAGGAACCGTGTTCGGTCTGCAGCCTTATCATCAGCCTTAAACAATTTACAATATGTGACATGCCTAAATACATAATTTCTTACTTCAGCAGATTTAAGTAAATAAAAGACGGAAACACTGATAAAGAGAATATGTACCTTTTCGGCGCGGAGGTTGGCGTCCCTAGCCTGCTGTTCGCAGGTGTCTGCCTTGTCCATGGCATTGTCCTTCTCCAGCTTCATCGCCTGCATCTTCTTCTTGATCGCGTCCATGGTGGCGGCTTTGTGTCTTTATGGTCCGGTCGAAAAAATACGCCAGTTAATGGCCTGGGAACAACGCCAATAAATATTTTATTCAATTAATTTTCTCCAACTTATATTATAAATAAAATTACGTTGTAAGCGATATAGGTGATTTTCAAATGCGATTTTTGGTGGTGAAACAACCGGGGATTAACGTAAAGATGATTTTAACTTTCAAGTGGCCTTGTTCACAGAGTGTAAATCTTGTACGACAACGTGTATTATTTTTGCAGGTTTTTTATGTTATGCACACCCCACTGCCCAAGGACAAACAGTGAGGTAGTGTGAGAGTCGTAATATCTGCCGGAAACAGAATATTACCCTCATGCTCTTCCAAAATAACCCAGGGGTTTCGGGATACTAGCTAAGACCACGCCGCGAAGTTGGTAAATATGCACCCTTTCTTTTACCGAAGAATCAGCGTTTCACGCGTGTTTGATCTTTTGTCAAAATCAGAGGAGCCCGAGGGAATTAGGTATCTCACGCATACGCCTCTGTCTTAGCGGCCTTGATACGAGGGACGGTTTAAGTCCAAAGATGTGCCTTTACCCCTCTGTGTTTTTATTATTCAACTACCCTCAACTTGTTGAAGTGAAACTTCTTTAGAATCGTTGTGATTTGAAACTCGATGAAACGAAAAAGAGAAATATAAAAGCGACTCTATATTCCTCTTAATAGAGACAATAAGAAAAGTGCTAATGGACACTTTCTTAGTACTATACTTTTAGTTAATTTAGGTTTTTGTTCAAAAACAACCTTTACCCTTGGTTTATCGTTTGTCATTCCTTCACCGAATCTTTAGAAGCTACACTTTAGTTTCAGCATTGCGTGTATTTTATTTTGTGTTCAAATACAAAATAAATAAAACAAGCAGAGCTAAAATAAAACCAAAATACTTACCATAAAAGCTTATTGGAACTTTTTCGTGAGCTTACGTCATCGAAAGCGTATTCTTTCATGTCATATAGCCTCGAGACTTACAGAACAGAGTTAATTAAAGTATCTCAAAAGTTCTATACAGATGTCGAACGTAATTTGTTCTTATTACTGTTTATTTGACGACCATCTTTTAGTTTGCGGAATGTGATGCTTTTTACAATTAAAATAAAGTATAGGTAATAATGAAAAATCGTTATTAAAGTCATTTATGTAAATGTGAGTTATCTTCTTTCTTATATATAAAATCAATTGCTGTTCGTTACTCTGGCTAAAACTCAAAAACGACTTTGATTACATTTTGTGTATGTGTGTATTTGAGTGGGTGGTCCCGAATGGTTTAAATTCATAACTGGATCCGGTAGATGGCGCTACAATCGCGTTCTAAATTTTTATTTTTTCAAGGCTGGACATCGTTTACCGGGCCTAGTTTAGAATAAAAAATAAGTGAACTTCCCTATAATAGAGTTTTAATTATAATTAAAATTTTCTCGCAGAAACTATTCTATACGCGGTAAATTTTTCAAGTCGGCCTTCAGGGTCAGACTTAAAGCTATGAGCGAAAAACACTCAAAGGAGTCTGGAGGCCAATTTTGACGATACTAAAGTATAATTAAATATCAATTAAAGTATCATTAGATTTTTGAAATATCAATTACCCTTGTCAGGAAATGAATGGGCTGATTTTGAAAAATTAACACACCTGTATTATTTATTATACCAAATCATAGTGTAGCTTGTAAGTATCAATTTCTGGAAAGAAATATCAAGCGGCAAAGCAAGGGAAAGGGTTGTTTTTGAACAATCTGTCTCTGTTTTCCATACGTATGTGTATGTTGTCTGTCAATTTAACGTTATTCCCAAATAATTACAATATCGCAGCACGCGATAAACCCGTCGCCTATAACCCATTAAACCCATCGCCACCTCTGCGTGAAACGGTCACTAACACCAACATTATCCCAAATAATATAGACAGACAAAGACAACACTTTATTGTTCATCAAAACAGAAGTTACAAAAATGCAGAACAAGACAATAGTTACTTGGTAAATCAAAAGGCGGATTTATATGATAAAAAATATGACATAATGTAATTCCTTCGAACGGTAGAAAAGAATCCTTCATTATGGTATAAACAATATCGAAGCTTTACTATTATTACTCAAAAAATATTTAGCATTTAAAGTTTCTACACAGTATTTACAAGTCTGTCAATCACAAGATTACAAAATACTAAGATCTAAAGAACAATATAGCCTTCAAGGTTATTTGAAAATAAACGATTAATTTTGGAGATTAAATTAACTTCAAAGACGGCCTGTAAACAGACTTATTTTGTTACACAATCTAAAACAGTAAAATTTTAAAGAAGTTTTCAAGTATTATTTGTCCAAATACGCCTACCTGAGTAATTTTAATAAGTTGTGTAAGGTAATTATTATTGTTTATTGAAGATAGTTAATAATAATAGACGTAGAAACGTCTACTATTGTATCCTCATACAAAAAACATTTATTTGAAAATAAAAAACGAGATAACAAGGTTTTGTTACCTCGTCTTTGATTTTTAAATAGATGATTTTAGAAGAAATCTCTGAAAATAAAAAGAAACTTTTAGACAATTTTAAATTAATTTTTGTTCTAAAAATATGTTTATATAATATAATAATATATAATAATAGCAGCCCATAAATGTCCCACTGCTGGGCTCGGGCCTCCCACTATAGGGGAACGGACAGTATAACCGCTACACTTGTCCAAGGCGGCTTGGCAGGTTTGACACATCGGTTATCTCGATGTGCAGGTTGCATCACGATGTTTTCCTTCACCGTTATTAGCACGTGGTAATTGTAACAATATGCACATTAGGTCAGAAAACTGCCTAAGTGGTACATGCGTTCCGGCCAGGATCGAACCCGCGCCGTTTGAGTTACGGACGCGTGCGCTAGCCATTACGCTACCACGACTTATTATAAATTTAAAAATATGTTTATATATAAGTAAATAATACATCGTGGAAAGAGAGAAAAGAATTGTCTCTGGTGCCATATATTCATGTAGAATTTAGGAGGTATTTACTACGTGATTTCCATCATATTAAGGTAATTCTGGGATTATTTTCGGTTCCTACACGGATAAAAGGTATGTCTATGATATTTAATAAGACGCCAAAATGTAAGTAAAACATAAAACCTACTATTTGTAAGATCATAAATTACCAACCATCTTAAGAATTTTGCCTTTTATAGTTTCTCACAAAGTTTAGTACAAATAGGCTCCGAAACGATTCAATGGATTCCAATAATAATTTTAGGGAATTAAAGCAGGAATTTTATCATAAATTTTCTTATTCTTTCATACTTATTAAATGTGAAAGTAACTCTGTTACGTTTTCACGAAAAACTATGGGTCTGTTTTTGCTGAAATGTGGTATATAATTTTATTATGAAGTCTGAATACTTAGAATGAACATAGGTTATCAATATTTGTTATCCCGGAAAATGGGACAATTTATGGGGATCGTCGGAATTTTCCGGAGGCGAATAGCATCAAGATAAAAAATTTAATGCAATGAAACCTGTGTGCATGTTTGCTTTCTAAATAAACTAGGGTTATTCACTAGAGCATCGTTTCTTAACCTAGGGGTCGCGGTCTGTTAAAAAAAAGACGTACATACACACATACTATTAATTAAAATATTAATATAGTTATATACTAAAGAGGTCGCGAGACTTTTTACTGAACATTTTGGTTTTTTCGTGGGTCGCGACATAAAAAAGGTTCTGAAACAATATACTGGGGTTTAATCTGCGGACCGGAGAAGAGGGACGCGCACCGATCCGGAGGTAGCCGGAGGACCTGAGGTAGCCGGAGAGGTCCAGATCTCCGGCTAGCAAATGGTACGGCCAGCCCGTAAAGGGCCGGCCGACATCCGTCTGGGCTGGAGGTCAATGCGTGAACGAGCCCACAGCCCGGACGGTCCTCTAATGTCCCTTATTAGAGGACCGGACCGGGGTTTTAGTAGGTATCTATTTAACTCCGGCGTGGCAATGGCACTTTATACGTGAGGTGCTATTGCCATCTCGACCTGGCGAATCCCACACACGGGCCGCAACCTTTCCCCCTCGCGCGTCTTATGCTCCTCAAACGGATTTCCCCTGTATAGAAAAGGGGTTTAATCTGCGGCAACGTTGTAAGGAAAATACTAGTATTAATATAAAATCAAAGTCCCACGAGAACGAAGTCACAGCCACAAGTAGTGAATAATAATCAACTCTTTATTTTATGTTAAGCCAGAAATGTTTGTGAAATTCGATTGGTATACGAATTTTTGAATATTAAGGGCACGATTGGCCTGTAAGTCCTCATATGTTGAATATTTGGTGAATTAACGATACTTACTTAAATTTACATACAGACAGTTTTTTGATTTCCTTTGATGAATGGTTATGTTTATAAAAATCATTCTTAATATATACTAATATCTAAATGTGAAGGTAAGTTTGGTTGCTTTTATTATTGTTTGTTCCGTATTCCCAGCGTTGGAATTGAACCTGTTATTTGGTGTTGCCAATGTCCGTAGGCGACGATAACCATTTTGCATCAGGTAACCATCAGCCTGTTTGTCAGCTTAAGGCATAAAAAATACAGATTATGTGCAAATAATAAATGCTCCTTTTTGGTGGTACTGTTGGTATACAGGTAAATTTTTCAAGTGGGCTTTCAGGGTCATATCCTAAACTATGCTAAGTAGCAAAAAACACTCAAAGGGGTCTCGAGGCCGATTTTGTGAAAAATTAAAGAGACATATTATATTTTTGAAAAATCAATTACCCTTTTCAGGAATTGAATAGTTTGATTTTGAAAAAATAAACACATATCTATTATTATACTAAATCATACTTTGTAAGGACAAATTTTTGTGAAGGAATATCAAATAGCAAACCAAGAGGAAAGGCTATTTTTGAGAAAAAAAATATTTTCTATATAGATATTACAATTTTGCTTAATCGCAACTGTTGTTTGATCGCCACCGTAAAATTTGTAACATATTCCAGCTATATTTTTTTTTATCGTCTAGGTGTTATAATACACAAATCGAGCATAGCCATTTCAAAAAAAGTAGAAGACAACAACTAGTTCATTACATACATAGCCATTAATTCATTCAAAATATATTCATAATATAATGTTTGAATAAGCTCTAGGTTATGTTTGCACACAGCTAATTCGAAAATAACGACCAGAGTCGACTGGTATTTCTGGCCTTCTGCCCGTTTCACGGATATAACCGACTTTATTGTTAGTCGAAATAAAACTAGTTTCACACATATCTAACAGCTGATGCAAGTAGAAACAGCTAAATATAAAACAGATAAACAGCGAACCTCAGACGACAAATAAAGTAGAGACGTAGCCAACGTGAACAAAATCGTCAAATGAAGTAAAGCATTTTTTTAACTTATGTAGTATAAAAGTGGTTTGAGTCTGTATGTTTAATAGTAATAATAATAAAGCCGCAGGAGGGCTTTGTGGTGAAGCCTTAGGTGAGTAGCGACACCTCGTACCCGACTTCGGGGGGCCAACACAAGGCCCCTGCATCCGTGCATGCCTTAGCCAGCCGACACGGAGTGGAGACCGCTAGAGTTAAGACTCAAGCTACAAGGGTGGAATTGATAAATGGCATAACGTCGGAAGTAGCTCCGGTGGACCTGAAGCCCACCTCTCCACACCCCTTAGCCACTCACACCCATGTTGTCCCTCGCCAATCTTCTATGGCATTTTTTTGCGCCCATGCAAGGAGTGGCGAGTCACTGTTAGCCCATTATTTCCATGTTCCCTGAACATTGCGACGGGCAGGTGCCATAGTCCCCATAGACCCAGATCCCTAGTTCTACTATCAGTTCATACCAATAGCCCAGTATCTTTTGTTCTCAATTCCTACAATACTCCTACACTGGCAGGGGCTTATCCTTGGGTGCATTACTATATGGCGTAGATAGGAATAATCGCCGGTCAGTGTCACGCTACATTTAGATGGCCCCACGCAAGCCCTCCGAAAGTTCGGACCATTTTTATGGCTCGTAGTCTTCCAGAGCATACATTAGATGATAATTCATTAATTTCAGAAAATGTATTCTTTCCTTTTTATACAATTTAGTTCAAGTAACACAGGCGGTACAACAATAAATTGATAAGACAAATATTAGGGCATTAGACCCGCGTCTCTACAATTATTATCAATATTCTACTCCACGGCGTCAAAGGGACATGTATACCAAAATCACTTCAAGTGCATACTTGAAGTGATTTTGTTATACGTATGGATTAGGCCGCCGGGTCGCGAGGCGGCAGAAAACAATGAAACTCATACATCTAACTGGGTGTGCAGTTGCACCCATTTATGTAGCAGCGGCATGTCCCATCGATCGAAATAAAGCATGAGCATGCTGTTGGTGCTGTCGCGGACGCGGGCCATTGGAGATGCGCATCTCTTTCTAATAATATAATCACTGGAAACTTTGCTATACTGATAGCCTTTATAAATAGTAGTAGTAGTAGTTCTGGTAACGCATTGCGGCACGAACGGCTTCCTATACAAAAATTAAAATTTTATATCCATGCAGGAACGGAGAAAGAATACAATTTCCTGTGGCCGGGCGGCCTGTCGTAAAAGGCGACAAAACAACCCAGAGCCAGGTAATAGCATATTGCCCGTCTGGATGGCTACCACCCCTAGTCTAGACTCTACAGTATACCGCTATAACAACCTTAAATTGTGTTCCGGCAGTAGTGGGCAGGTTCCAGTCTCCCTTAAGAGAGCAGTATCGCATTTGTGGCACCTTTGGTGTCACAAATGCAATAAAAAAATCGGCTTCGTATCCCAAAATATATACGTGATAGTACAATGCTGGAATCGTGCTGAATTGCTTGATTACAGCTTTAAGAGTCGGCTCGACGGCTGTGCTTCCCCTTTATCCACATATCCTATCTGAGCCCTCTATCCCTTCTCTCCTATTCCATTCTCCTAATCCCATCCTTCCTGTTCTATATGTCTTCACATGTTAAGGGCTGACAACGAGATGGCTTCGCCCTTGGTATTGCAGACGTTATAGGCGACCGGTTTTCATTAAATGGGCCGTCTGCCTGTTTGTGAGCTTTAGAAATAAAAAGTCATAAATTGAAAGTTGTAATAGGAAGAAAGAAGTTTTCAATTGTATGAAATTGAAAAGGGCTTAGTATTAGATTTTTGGTATTGTTTCTTCGTTCAATTCTTACTTTTTTTTACTGTTTTCACTATCATCTCTCGAGGCTTATTAATAACTTCTCTTGATCTAGTTTGTTTTGTAGTAAAGTATATAAATATAGTATAGACTTTCTAGATTAATTTTAGCTTTTATATGTTGAGCCATTACCTCCGGCTCATCGTTAGCGACATTTGTACATAAATAGTTTTTCTGTTGGATATATTATTTTGTTTTCAGATATTCAATTTTTATTACATTAGACCCTGCTGAACCAAAACTTGAAAGTCTTAGTTAAAAATAATAGTTTAAAATATCATTAACAGAAAAAAACTATTTAGGTTTAAATGTCGTTTAAGATAAACTTGCGTAAAGGCTCGGTATAGATTCGGCTCTGTGGGCTACCACAGAGCCGATTCTATAGAGCTTATTTTTACATAATCTATTTAATAAATTATTTATAATGTATTGTAATTTGTTTTTAGTATTTAATTGTATTTTATTAATAGTTTGAATACGATTATATATAGTTTACTTTTAGGATTTAATTGTGCGAGTTAATTTATATTATTTTTTTAAAGTACAGGAGTTATTAAAATTATATAATTCACCTTACAAAAAAAAGGTTTAGTTCACCACATAGTATGTTCTGCATTACTTACGTCTTATGTCGTACGTACGAATTAATTAGCCCTTAGTTCAATCATTATAATTCACAAACACGTTTATAAAAACTAATTTTATATATATATATACAGCTACCTTATTTCAGCGTAAACTATGATAACATTGAATCTGTTCGGCTAAACTATTTTTCCTTTCCATATAATGCTTTTAATCTCTCGGAGGATCTCGGAATGTCGTCATAGTTATGTGACGTCAACGAGTTAGATGAGTTCGAGAACCGAAATGCATCAATCAACCCCCAAGTCAAGGTTACAACTGACAGGGACGTGAACATCCATCGATAGGTTATTTTGATTCAGCTATTTTTTCAACTTCGTCAGTGCACTCCGATCTTCTTTGGGGCCTAGACTTCGTAAGCGTAGTCTTAATATTTTGTGCCATATTGATTTTATATTAATCGGTTGACTTTTAATTAGATACATTTATAATACGCTTTTTATTGCATTTTCTTTCTCTGTGTAACCTCTTATCCAATCTGGTTTGTTTTAAAGCTGGTTCACATCTATTATAAGTAAAGTTGAACAAAATTTTAAGTGACTTAATGCATGTAAACGATGATTTTAGTAAAAATACTACTTAAAATTTACTTATGTAGTTTTTATTTCTCAACTATCAATTTACTTAATGCATGTAAACCGAAGTTTACGCAACCTGTTTCATCTATTATTCTTATATTATAATTAATCTGTGTTCTAAAATTTTCCAAAAAAAGTATAGGTATTCTTATTGATTCAGGTATCTTATAAATTTCTAAAAAGCTGCACTAATAATCCTTACTTATATATAAATGCGAAAATAACTCTGTCTGCTGCCTTATCACTAAACTCCTTAACGCAATTCAATATTGAAATTTATTTGATTAATATGCGATAGTTTTGCTATAATAAATCATCACTCATATTTTCAATACTGGATATAAATTTAAAATAGAATGTAGGAGTAGGTCAGCTTTTAAAGAATGTATATGAATATGCTTAACCATTGAATTCCATTTTTCAATTTAATGACATTTTGCGAGTTTTTATTGGGTATGTGGTGTCATTGACTTTCACCTATGCACAGGAATTATATGATATTGTATATTGGAAGACTACTCTTGAAAAGGTGTGCAAAATTTTACAAGTTCAATATAATAAAGACACTAATCTGAAAATGATACTGAAAAATTTTTCGTCACCATTTTTGGTTTCAACTGTAACATGAATTGCTATCCGATATTTTCTACCAAATAATTTCATATTTGTAAAGTAATCAAGTGTAACAATTTGTAAACTAATAATATTGAACTCAGAAACCGAATATCTGAACTGTCAGAATGTTACTTTGAATCGTCCTAATTGTGAGTTATGTCGGCCACGTCTGTTTCTAAATAAAATATTCGAACGTGTTTCCTCATATCGCTAAATAAATACTGGTGTTCGAGCATGCCGCAAATAGGTTACAGGCTATGACGGCGCGGGCGCAGCGTGGGCGGCGGATGGCGAGCGGGACGCGGGGCGGGAGCACTATTTTCAGCGAGGACGCGAGAGCGCTGAAACCCGAGTAACAACCACCAAAATCGATCGGCGGTGAACATATTAAAACAATTCAAACATTTCTACACAAAAAAAAAACATTTCACTAAGTCATCACAGTTAACCAAGTATCAGTAGGACAAACCCACACTCAATTATTATCAATTCGCAATACCGTAACACTAAACCATCACCGAATATGTCTCTGGAGCGTTCCAGGAGTTTGGATACTCCACACGTCACATGCCACTGTTGCGTCACTAACACCCTTAACACTGAATGCAGGGTCCATTGGCGCGCGCCCTCGGGGGAGGTCCTGGCGCATGGCGGTGGAGTATCCAGACGACGGGTGCGCCCGCGCTGCACTCACCTCACGAGCTGTTCACACGGCGGAGCGACACGCACTGCGCCGCGCCCGCCCTAGGCAGCTCGTCGCGCGCCCGCCCGACTATTTTCGGTGCCAAAAATCCACGATTCCGATACACCATAGCATATGCGACGAAAGTCCCGACCATCAACTGTCACACTCGCACGCGAATCGGACACCGTGCTCAAAACTTCGCTATGCGATATCAGATTGGTGATGACTGATGAACGGATGCGAATATTTAGCGGGTCTTCTCCGATACCTCGCAGTCAATGCCAGCTAAATCAATCGATGACACTATCCCGCTTCGTCGGCCACGCAACTCGATTTTATCTACGTTGCATTTTTATCATACTTTCACTAATCTTGCCATTCTGCCTTGGCACCGGCACTATATTTAGCGTAATATGGACTTCATTGAGGTTGGCATGCAGCTTAAACGATCAGCACCTGACCTGGTTATATATTTGTCGCGCTGGTGTCCTTATTAAGTAAACTTTGTTTGTTATAAAACATACCATCGTTATGATAATTCAAATATGAAAGTTCAAGATAACTCGGTGGTATGTAGCAGCTATCTTCAGTTTCTCCGTACACACCACAATATGTTCCTTGCTCCTATATTTTGTAAGATCCAGTCCAGCATTATTGTGATAATCAAGTCAAGCTTTACAGATTAAAATTCAGTAACGTATTCTCAAACATAGACTTCACATTTACATTAATTAATTACAGCAATTCATATCACATTCTTTTGGTATAAATCATACTGAATGACATATTATGCACTTATTTATTAGAATTATTTCTTTTCCAATGCCACTATCTGTTACACTGCGACACACCAAATAAAGTTTATTTTCATTTTCTCGATCATTATGATTACGTAGAAGTAGATTTTATTTTGCCATGTTAATGTATCATTAACACATATTAGCTAAATTTTTAAATATTTCTGACAAAATGAATCGATTTTAGCAGAACAAACCCAAATCAAGTACTACCCACCCGTCTCTTGTTACGCTATCTATAGACATCGGAAAAAGGATATTTTTCAAAATTGTTCCAAACAAAAACAAATATTAAAAGTGAAATCGCACGTTGTTGAAGTAGGTATATAATAATAACAGCCCATAAACGTCCCACTGCTGGGCTCGTGGCTCCCACTATTGGGGAACGGACAGTATACCCGCCACACTTGCCCAAGGCGGCTTGGCAGGTTTGACACATCGGTTATCTCGATGTGCAGGTTTCATTACGATGTTTTCCTTCGCCGTTGTTAGCACGTAATCTTAACAATATTCACATTAAGTCGAAAAACGTAAGAGGTACATGCGTTCCGGCTAGAATTCGAACCCGCTCCCTTTGAGTTTGGGACGCGTGCGTTAGCCATTACGCTACCACGACATGTGAAGTAGGTATATATAGTCTTAACTAGGGGTAAGTTAAGGAAATTCTATGAAAACCTTTACTATAAGAAATAAAATACATATTATTATTTATTTCTTTTTTATAATATAATATTTTAAGCGATATTATAAGTAGGTACATTATGAGGAAGAAGCAAGCATAGAACCGAATACAATTATTGTTCTGAAATTAATTGTAATCCAATTTGTATCAGCTCTATAAAACTTGCTGGGATTATTCTGCTTGTTCTTGGGTCACAGCCACGTTGACTACAGTACGGTGACGGGATAGTAACTTTTTAGACTGTAGAACATACCTACCATAATAGTGATCCGAGTGCTGCTTTAGAAGTTTGTTCGAAAATCCGAAACACTTCCTGCTAATTTACCTGGTGTACAGCATAGTACAATACGAGTATATTATTTTTCTTGATAAATCTTTAATATGTTGTCATTGTTTAGGAGTAGTGACAATGTCCCGAACTTTAACAAGGCTGTAGATCCATGGAAAAGGCCAACACGTCTCTACGTCCTACCCTTTCGACAATTTAACGTAGGTAAATGTAACGTGAAACAAACTGGCGTTAGTTCCTATATAACCTACATAAATACACCTCAGGACAAATCCCTCCTTTTTGAAGTCGGTTAAAAAGAAAGATTGATGAAGGATGTATAAAGTAAAGGGACGCCAAAAGGCGCATCGAGGCGTGCAGGTCGGAGCTCCGCCAGGTCGCCGTGGGAGTCTGGGAAGATCGCCTCAGACGCCCCAGCGCGGGCCCCACCACCATCGAGGCGGTGAGGCCTGTCCTGCCGGAATGGATTGGACGAACACACGGCACCCTGACGTTCAAGCTGACGCAGGTCCTCTCGGGGCACGGCTGCTTCGGGAGGTACCTGTGTCGCCTCGGCCGCGAGTCAACGTCAGGGTGCCATCATTGCGACACAGGCGACGAGGATACGGCGCTGCATACCCTGCAGGAATGTCCTGCATGGACGGAGCAGTGCCGAGACCTCGTCACCCACACCGGACTGGACCTTTCGCTCCCGGCCGTGGTTCGCACCACGGTCGGGAGCCGCACTGGATGGGACGCTGTCTCCTCCTTTTGCGAGCACGTTATGTTTGCGAAGGAGGAGGCGGAACGGGAGCGTGAGCGTACGTCCTTGCTCCGCTCCCGCCAAAGGAGGACGCGCCGACGCCGGAGGTCGGAAGTCGACCTTCGGCCACCGTAAGCGGGCGGCGCGGGTGGGGCCCCTTGGGGTATAGGTGTTCTCACTCACCCGCACATGCCGTCGAGATGAGAGCGCGAGTGTTCTGCGCGCGCTCATTTCTCCTCCCGTGGGGCGCGTTACAGACCGCCCCACGCACGGACTAAAAACGGACGTCGCCAGGGGGGGTAGTCCCTCCGGCATTGAAGAGGCCAAGTGAGCATGGCCCACGCCTGCCAGGGCACAGCGAAGCTGGGAATCCCATTCCCATAGCCCTGGCATAAGACGCAGGACGGAACACCCAGGGGTTTTAGTGGGTATCCCTAACTGGGGAGTGGCAATAGCGTGGCACCGGTTCTGACCGGGCACGCTAGTGCCACCCCCGATCTGGCGAATCCCACACTCTCACATCGGGTCGCGAACATCCCCCCAGGCTTCTGTGCCTGTCGCGGCTTAGTACTCAAACGGATTTCGCCTGGCCAAAAAAAAAAGGCCAAAAGGCGCAGGGTTGTGTTGCAGGATGACAAGATTTGTACTTCGACAGAGTATGTATGCCAGAATCGAGGATTAAGAAAAAAAATAATGTGCCAATATCCCAATTGATTGAGAAAATATGAAAAGATTATTGTCATTTAATTAACCAGCTATTCTAACTTTTGGACTAATTTTCAATAGCACGTAAACGGTTGTCGATGTTTTCTTACAAATGCGACCACATTAGTTTCGGTAAAGTTGGGATGTGATCTTCCTTATCAAACAACATTTGGAATGTTTTGTATAAAATTTATATTTTTTATAGTGTAGTGCTACCATAATAACGTGCAAAATTTTGAAAACAAATAATTATTTAATAGAAAATTATAGACTCACAAATAAAAATAGGTAATATATTTACTTGTACCTTGTTTTTCCTTAGGAAATAATAATTGTACTTCATAATAACGCGGTTTCGGACTCAATCACACGATTCAATGATTTTTAAATGTCTTATTCAACATAAGATACTCCTATTAAAGAAGTCTTAAATTAACAACATATACACAATGTTTCATTAACATTTAATTCCAAAGTTGTTGTTAGTTTTTGTTACTAACTGAACTCCTAAACTGAAACTGAAAATTTCTAACTAATATTACGATAGGACTTTATAATAAAACATTATTATATTATGTAATGCAATGTAATCCAGTATAAAATGTATAGCTAAATACAAAAGTTGACAAAATGGCATGTTTTAGATCTTAATACAAAACATGGAATAACCAGTCCAGTAAAAAGGTCAGTTTGAAAAGCTTTATTAATCCTGCAAGAATAAATGGCAGTGGCGGCCTTAAGGGGTGGCAAACAGGGCAGGGGAGCCTCGATCTTGCAGGGGCCGCGCACCCTCGGGCAACAATCTTTTGTAAATTTTAAAAATCACGTACATAAAAATTTGCTTATTCCCACTAAAACGATAGGTTACGTTGTGTCCTGGGAATCCCGCGGAAATTTCAAGTCAAGCCTCACAAATATATACTTCCAATACACATAAATTCCACAAAGGATAAGAGCTTAACAAAAATCTACCGCCCGATACCTAGTATTGGCTAAAGCCGCCTCTGCTAGATGGCGTTAATTAGTCTTCTCTTTCTTTGCTTGCTTGTATAAAGGTGCTGCTCACCGCGAGTATTCGCCTGTAATGTAACGTTACAAATCCGAGCATTGCATCAGTGAAGGAGGGGAATCGAGCATTACAGTGCGCAACGTGCAATGATACAATCTGTATGTAATATTTTGATACAACTTGTAACAAACATTATAACCGCTTCGTCTGACTATGTGGTGGAATAAACTAAATGCTCTTATAAATCGAATCATAAATGTTTTGATACAGGCGAAGGTTCGCAGTGAGGGACCTTAAAGGAAGCCCACTTCTCTCGCGACTTTTCTGCTTGCTGACATGGACATGAGCATAATGTAAACGTTATATAGAAAAAGTAAAACAAACTGAACCTTTTGACTGGTTTGGTAAAAAAAGCTGTTTTCGTAATAAATTGTGAAAAACAAGATAAAAATTGCCCGCTGCGCCATCTAGTTAAATAAGATTTTAGATTCAGAAAGCTTTCAATGCGACTTTTTTACAACCTGAATATAATATATGTCCCTATAATATTCCTTTCTTCCATAATATAAATCTGAAAATAAATAATACAATCATCCGTAAGGTAAGTATTAGTACATAAATATGAAAATGATTTTATGTTGATGTTCGTTCGCTCTTTACATATATATATATATTGTGTGTGTGTGTGTGTGTGTGTGCTCAGGGCCTTAAAGATACCATATCATCAGCCGATAACGGTTTCTGTTTTAATAATATGTATATTATCATCATCAGACACACAAAGAGATAAGGGTTTACAATGCTATAGTGCCTAGACCCTCAAATAGTTTAAAGATTGTACTGATGTACATACAGTATCGATAACTGATATGAATAGGATACTGTTTATCCCGAGAATTGGGATACTATCCGAGGAATACGACCCGGAAATTCACACAGGCGTAATCGCGCAGAAAGCTATATAATTTAATATTGTAAATAACATCATTAATACATATAATCGATGCCATCATAAAAACCCTATTTAAGAATTTCCAAATTGTGTAAAATATTTTAAAAGATCATGACAGTCTGTTTACAAACATGTATTGGCAGTATTTTCATAGGCTTGCCGTTCTAAGAGAGCTTAAGGAAGATTAAAGTTTATTGTTGGATTTAAAAACTACGATTTCCAATTTCGTGGTAAATATAAACAGGCTTAATGAAAACTTGACTTGTACTTTAAAAGTATATTGTTAAGAACATAATATTTACTTTGTTACTGACGAAAAATATATTTAAGTAAACCTTAGTTTATTTTTAGTTTTTAATTATATTTTTAAGTTAGTTTTAGTTTCCTACTCATGCATAAAAAAATTAATGGGTCCATGAGAATTTCAATTTGTCACGATTTAATTTTATCAGTCCGTTATCTCTCTGAGTACGGTGGTTGGAGTTCTTTGCTAGGTAAAAACATTGTTTTTGTTGTTTAAAAACCATATTTGTATTTGTTTTTTTTTACTATACAAATACAGTTTTTAAGATTTGATATACCAAATCTATTATTGAATATTTTCCCTCACATGGTATGGAGGAAGAATTGTAAAGAACAATGGCTCATTATACCAAGAAATTTTTTAAAATAAACTGTTATAAAGTTCAATTTAGACTGGTATCGGCCGAAAAATATTTCAAATGATAAGACTAGCGACACACCTGCCAAAAGTAAGGGGCTATAAGTTCTGTTAAATACGCTCGCAGTGTTTTTAAGTAACCTATGGACACACAATTAATGCGAGTTTTTTTTACTACTCGATCACGGTCACGTTAACGCAATTTCGTAACATTCGGCGTAATGTCGAACTTTTCGGGCTGCGGCTGTTTCCGTGAAAACGCATTCGACGTATTTTGAATAGCAATCAAGACAAAATTCAAAAGTTCGCCAAACGTAGTTGAACAATTTTATGTACATACCCCGATACTTTTACGGATCTAAAAGTATATAATTTCACTTTTTCATATTGCTAATAATGACAAAATTAATACTACTAGGTAGATTAAAGGACTACTAGGTAGGTTTATATAATACAATGAGATTTTTACAGAAGTTTCCTACCACAATGTATTCCATCGCGTAACGCGCTGGACTACAACCCGTGTAATTCCGACTATTCGGCGCGTTTGGTGTGTCATGCCAAACGTCAACCGATCATTCGGTCACCGAAGTGTCGGCACCGCACCTTCGGCAGGTTTGTCGTTACACTAATACGTCAACAAGATAAAGAAGAATCGCTTGTGGTGTCATCTAGTCACGTCAGATATTAAAGCTTATCACAGTTATGTTTTTCATACTTAGTAATTCTTCTTCCATAGTTTAATACCAAAGAATTTAGAAGCCAATAATAAAATCTTTTGTTACTTAAGTTAACTAGTAAATATTGTAATTTTTTTATAGAATTTAATGTTTATTTTACAACAAATATTTCATTTTGGACCTTATTGTAGTTATACATATTTTCATTTATTGTATGACTTATAATTTACACAACAAAGTAACGCGTGTAAAAGCATACAACTTGTAAAAAGTCGAATATAACAGAAAGATTTTTGCTTACCACGAAAGCACCTACCTAACATTTACTGACTTTTATATTTCTTAATAAATATAAATTACCAATTTTATAACAAGAATTTATTTTATACCAGATATTTTGCAAATTTGTACTAGAATTAGGTAGATGACACGTTTTATCATAAATGGTAAATTTATTTACACAGGGGGCGCTGAAGTATTAAATATACTATCGTCTTACTATTACAATATCATGATAAAAAAATCTTGTTTTTTGAATACGCCTTTTAACTCGTTATAACCATCCATCACAAAATACGTCACATGAATTTCATGATTTTTGACCCCTCCCCCGTCCTTGTGAGTGTGACATCATCTAATTTGCAATTTTACTTCAAGAAATTATTAAATTAAAACAGCAGTTCGTAATTAGTTTTATTTCTATTAAAATTATTTTTTAATCATGTAAACGCTATGCTTATACAGAGTTGAAATATTTTGAAGTTTATCGGTAATAGTTCAAATTTTGGTTTTTGAGGCTTAAATATATTAGATTTTGACACGTGACGTCACAAAATTTAGGACCCATTTATTACACAATGTCACACTTCGTCAAGCCCCTCCTCTTAACTTGTGATGTAATTTATGGATGACCCCTAAGGAGCGTACAAAGTTGTGACGACAGCGTAGTATAGTCATAACTTTGTACGCTCATACAAAATCTTGTGTCTCATCTAATTTTACTGTCATCTACCCTTTATCTAGGGAATTTTTAAAATATCTTACACTCATATCAATTCAATTTTA
This sequence comes from Dendrolimus houi, assembly GCA_039645545.1. Taxonomy (NCBI): domain Eukaryota; kingdom Metazoa; phylum Arthropoda; class Insecta; order Lepidoptera; family Lasiocampidae; genus Dendrolimus; species Dendrolimus houi. The sequence goes on from CM077131.1 coordinate 6,048,407, forward strand.
AGATTGAGCCTAATATTTTAGCTTGAGTTACATACAACATGAAAGAAGAATATTAGGAGTAGGACTAATTTTTTAATCATCAGACAAAAGTAATCTGTCGAATAAATAATATAACCTGAGTAAATTCAAAAGTGTAACTATTCAACTTCTTTATTCATGTATCTGACATTTTTATTTATTCCATGCTTCTTCATTTATGGATAACTTTTATCCAGTGATTGAAAAATAGGCCCTTAGAATGATAATTCAGTACTTAAAATACACATACCTAGTACTTCTTAGATCGTGGTAACTAAAATCAGTTTAATCAGTAGGTATTCATTTTACATACGTAGCAATCTTTGTAAACTTACTGGAGGATTCGAGGGCTGAGTTACATCTTCAATTGAATGTTTGTCGCTCGAAGGGCCGACGTTTCAATCATCAGATAAAAGTTATCAGTCAGTGAGCTTACATATACAAGATCATTGTTATCAGTGAAATAAATTATAACCTGACTAGATTAAAAAATGTAACAATTCAACTGTTATTCATTTATCTGTCATTTTTAATTTTCCCATGTTGTATTTATTTTTATGAATAAATTTATCTGGTGGCTAAAAAATCGGCCATTTGTACAGTAGCATCCATTTCTTATGACTCCGCCTATGCTGATCAATCGCTTAATATGAAAGCTTAGTTAACTTCAATTGTTTTGATTCTAATCGAAACAACTCTTCTACAAAAATAAGTGCTAGATGCATGTAGTTAATGATGCCAGGAACAAAATGTATTAATTATATAATAATACATTTATAAGTATGTATACGCTTTGTATGACATCCGCTTAGTATGACGTGTTTGTCACTTCCCTTCATCGTCATTATAAACGGATTCTACTGTACGTTTCGAATATTCTTCTTCCACTGTTATTACCACACATAAATTACATTTTGTATTTCAATTTTTAAAGTCTTCATCCCAATCAGTTATACTTAGCAAAGAATTTGAAGCGCAAACACACATTTTTCCACTGCTTGCAAATTTACCGCCTTTTCGTGGAATATTGGACGTTGGTCCTTAGTAGCCGGACAAATCAGCAAAGGTTTGATCAACTTCTTCTGCAATCGCCTTATATTTACTGCGCTCTTCGATCACCTCATCTGTTTGTTAGTCACAAAATGTTAGCATGTTAATGAAAGTTAAGTTAGTACGTACTTCTTCAAGGTGCGCGCTGATGTGAAAATAAAATGAATAATGAATTTATTTATTTCAAAATGGAATCTTACAGATAACTTATTAAACATATTGAGTCTACCACCGCTTCCAAAGCAATTTTAATTTGCTCCATGCCGATGTCGGCCGATCCCATGCGGCCGTGTAAAAAAATCTTTCGTCGTATAATAAGCCTTCTCGTGTTCCGCGCGCGCTTACCTCTGCTCCCGTGGGGCGCGTTACAAACCGCCCCACGCCAAAGAGAGCATGAAGTTGCCGCGAGTTTGTTTTTCTCTAACAGTGGAAGAGGCCTTTGGGCCACTGCTTGCCAGGGCCTACGGGATGACAAGGCTAAATACCTGTTGCCCTGGCATAAAAGCGCAGAACGAAATACCAAGGTGTTTTACTGGGTATCCTCGACTCGGGTGGCAAGTACTGTACTCCATAGGGATGCTAGCCCTATGAAGTACACTTGCTACCCCTACGTGGGTAAAACCACGCGTACTCACGGCGTTTCCCCCGTGGTGACTTATCCTTAGTAGGATTTCCCCTCATTAAAAAGAGTAGTTACTTCTTCTGCCAGCGCACGTGGAGTTGGTTCTCATTTCCGTAGCCCTGGCTTAAGACGAAGGAACACCGAAAGAAGTGGGTGTCCCCGCTGCGGATGGCTAGAGCATTTGCTCAGAGGTGCTAACTGAACGTGCATGGTACTAATACCACACGCCCCCAACGCGCCCTCTCCGCGATAGATAGTATTCAATCAGATTTCCCTTCCTTAAAAAAGTAAATACTTCCTAAGTTTTTCTTGATTTTACACATAATTAAAATAACTTCTTAATGTGTTAATTTTACTCACTGAACTATTATTATTTGCACATTTACGTAACTGTAAAAAGGCTCAAAATATCAGCCTACAAACGTAGAAGTGCTAGGTTAGAGCCTCCCCACGTCCATCCACCACGCCTGACCATTTATTTCCATAATAGTACCTAGTAGCAATGTTCAGGTCCCCTCACGATGTTTTCCACCATTGTCATCAAACGGCAATATAACAATATGCATATTAGGGAAAAAAATCTAAGTAATCGGTGCACGCTTGCCGGCCAGGATTCAAAACGACATCATTGAAATGTCACGTAAGTAACATTAATCAATCACTTACCTAAAAAGTAATACTATTTTAATATTTTAAACTCTATATTATTTTTTTAAATTTAACCTCTCAAAACATAAAAAATACTTTTCATTAGTATATATAATTTATGCCATTTAAATGATAGTAAATAATTTAATTTAAAAAATAAAACATTTCTATCTAACTTAAATACGTTATGCAATACTTCATTAATGATTAGTGTTTTAATGTTAATTATATTTTGTATTACTTTACCTTACCTTTTGTTGTTTTTTACGTAGACAGTAAATTTAATAATTATGTTGTAATGTTCCCAAATGTATGCATGCAAGGCAACATAAAATAAAAGCAAGCAAAAAAATAACTACATATATTACAACATAGCTACTAATAAGAATAACATTTATTGTGCAATAAATTCATATTTTATATTTCTTTCAACTGTAATGTTTTAGTTCCGTTTTTTATTTTTTTATTTATAGTTTCATCCTCTCCGAGTATTTGTTATTTCGGACAATTAGGTATCTTTTCTAGTACATACAAATGTTATCTTTCTTAAGTATCGATTTCTTCTATAAGAAGAGTTATTCTATAGAATAAAACACATGGGAAAATTAAAAATAAGTTTAATTGTTTCAATTTTGAATTTAGTGAGGTTGTAACTTATTCGACTGATAACTGTTATCTAATGATTGAAAAATCGGCCCGTAGTGAAGTAATTTTAAGACAGGAATAGATCATCAATTTGTTAATATAGGTATTATTTTAAAGTGCCTTACTGATACTCTTACGTTGCCCAAGGTAGGCTGTAGCCTGAAATATACCTAGTGATTCAACGAGGTAACCTTCTCAGCTTTCAGAGTGCCTTACCTTACAGAAGTGATCTAAGCTCAATGAAATTAAATTTATAATCTCAAGGGTAGGTTACGTAACTAATTTTCGGGTTAATAGTGTGATATTTCAAAATTTGTTTACTTATTATAAAACAATTTTAAAAAATCCTAAACATAAGCTTTTCGAGGCAGCAAATATAAAAATCTGTTGTGATCTAACCACCAACCCCCTGGTTTTCTTCGTCTTTCACGTTATTTCTATAAGTCGTTCTTTTAGTTTCTTCTCCAGAATTTTAAATGAAGTTAATTTTATCTTAAAGACTTTCTTAAAATAGTTCTTAGGATAAACATTTGTATTAGCAACTAATTCCTCGAGTTAGTGATATGAAAATTATATTAATATTTGGTTTTAGGTGAGATATGAAGAAATGCCCATAATAATCATTTTTACGCATTTTTGATATGAATATAAAGTAATAATTGTTTAAGTTGATATTACACGGTTCACTTTTTTCTTACAATTTACAGGAAGCAAAGAAAGTGAATAATGTAAACTAGACATCGAATCATTCAATGTCATAGAAAGCTGTGGTGTCCTCTATTTTGTACGCCTTTCAACCAAATTGGTATAATTAACTTTAACCGTGTATTGCAGCTTTAAAGGAAATTTCAACATTTATTTATTTTTTCATATCTAAAGCGGGTAACGTTAACGTGTTTAAAATTATGTTGTGTTCTTTAGATACAATCCTTATCATAGTGAAAGAAATAAATGCGGACAGCAGCTCGCTACTTTAATGTTTCAATCAAATATAAAACCAGTTGGTCATTGTTTGTAACCAAATTCATAAGTTTATATTTAAACTAAGTTCTGCTGAAAGAAAAATTTTCTACTTTACGTATACCACCACTTCACAACGTACCTACAGTATATTATTGCAATTTTAAGGAGAAGCGCCAAGTTTTTTTAAATTATCGTCTTTTATATCTCACTTTGTACCTTATAGAAATCGTGTAAAAGTAATATGAAATAATACAATCAAACTAAGAAATTAATTAATTTATTTATATTAATCGAAAATAAATACCGCAATAAAGCCTTGGATTGTAATACTTTAAATTATAAGTATAAATTAAAATACATCTGTGCGGATTATATTTGGATCGCGTGCCGGTGGACGTGCCGCGTTGTGGTGACACCTTCGTCGACCAAGGAAATGCTTATTCTTTGAGGATGAGCTCCACGAACGCGGTGTCCAGGTCATCTCCGATGTCCTTGTACTTCTCCTTCTCAGCCACAAGCTCGTCTAAACACGTAAAGTTTATTATAACACATGTTTTTAATATAGATAACTACTAACGACCGGTTCCTGTATCTTACTAACTATTCATTTGCCTTACTAGTAGTTGAAATTAGAGATCACCAAAAGATATTATTAGCAGTATGCCGACAACAGATACTGAAGCACTTTGTACTCATAGGTCGAAAGAATCCGGACAGTATGGAGTGACTTTTAGTCACTGAGACACCTGAAGGCAAGAGACCTACAGGTCAATTGAAATTGGTTATTACAGTTGGTCAACCAGATCCGTCATAATGGTGCCACAATGGTTGCTTTTGTGTACAAAAGCAAACAGAGTCTACCGTTATGCTGCATTATGAGGCCAATGAACGACTATACCGACACGATTGTAGTAGCAGGCCTTGGTTGCTCAAAATGGATCTCGGTAGAAATCACAGTACTCAGCAGTGAGAAAAAGTTGAAATTTGAAAATAATTTTCAATCGTTTTCAAATGGCAAAGCAAGTGATTAAATAGTAAAATATAGGAATCGGCCAGAATTAGACGTATTCTATAAGTTCTAAAACTATATCCATTACACTTTCCAAGATACCAACGCTTGTTATGAGGTCTCGCCAAACTATAGTCTAAATTAGCTACAGACTATGTAATTATTTAAGTATTTATAAAAAAAACACTAATATACTCTGCAGCCATCAGTTATTTAGGGACCTAAGTTACACTAAATTCCAATTTTACCTTTTTTTTAAGGCATCAAGAAAGAAACTAGCATTGACAATAGCCGAATAAAAAATGTAATTGAAGAATTATTAAGACCTACATGACAAGATGGCGTGACACATGCCTCGTCTTGTTCTTTAACAGTTTATTATTCATAACATTTTGTCTAAATTAGGTAACTTATTCAAAAAAACCTTATTCAATTATGAATCCCTCTTTGAGGCTGGCAACACCTTTGGTGTTGTAAAGATGTTGCAAATGTCGCGAGTGACGGTAGCCTCTTTCCATCAAGCCGTCGCCTATTTGCTGTATGAACTCCAGCAATAAAAGAAAGACTATCAACATTTAAATAATAAATATCAAAAAACCAGTGAATAACGAACTTTGGCGTCATCTATGTAGGATTTAGGAACTCTTCAGGTTTATGTTTTTTACTTTACAATTGACATTGTAGTATTCTTTGATCTTTGGTTGGTGGTGTACATTTTAGTCACGATTTTTTTGTATGTTTATATGTTTTTAATCTCTTTTTTCTTATTCTCTTGTCATCTTTTAACTTTTGCACATTCTTATTGGTTAAAAACATTGAAATCGTCCCAATACTAACCTAATTTCTAAATGAAAAATTTATGTGCGGCGTTTACAATTTCTTTTTGTGTATGCCGACTTAAACCAACCCATTTTATGAGTGTACAAAGTTTGGCGAGCACTCGAACTCTTTTATTCTTAGAAAACTGCTATCGCCGTAGATCGACCAGATGACTAGCTAATATCGTAATAAGGAATGTGCATGTAATTTCAATATAGTCAAATATATTTATTTGAAATCTTTATTCCCAAAATAGGCTAATTGAACCGTGACGTCACGGCCACGTTCGGTTTATCAATAAAGTCGCATTTACTTGGTGTTTTTATAATTTATAAGATGTCAATTTAGAAATGTTTATTTTATTATCAAATTCAATATATTTATCAAAGTTTTATAACTATTTGCTCATTTAAATAATTGGTTTAAAATATAAATACAATACATGCATATGCCCTATTAAATATTAACTTCATTATGGTTTGATCAGTTGTAGCTAGCAAGTTAATTCATTTAGGTATAACAACGCATTGTCCTTAACTCCTTCAAGTCAAGTTTATACACAAATTAGAAGCATGAGTGTCAATAACAGACTGTTGCATCTAAGATACCGAACTATATTCTTGAATGAATTGCTTGATTTTCGCACGCAAATTTTTACTAGTGTGCCAAAGCTCTACTTGACTTTGTTCTTTTATTTCCTTTAAACTTTCTAGATTGGATTTACTTTTATTACTTATCAAACTTTAAGATTTGCATTTTAAAGCACCTATTAGGCAAATAATAACAGTCTGTAATCGTCAAAAGCAATAGCAAAAGTATATTTTAAAAAATATGAATGAATGCTTACATTGCGATCCTTGTTAATTTGAAGCCATGCGCAGTTTCGATGTTACCTTAAGCTCGTCTTTACTCGTATAGGGGTAGATGGGGCTATATATAAACCGCCTCTCAGTTTTAGCGCGGCATGCGTCACTCATCAGTTAGGAAGCTTTTGATTTATAGCGAAAATTAATATTCCTTTAATTCCTATAGTTTATTCGTAGTTATTGGAAGGGATGTATCCGTGATAGATTAAATGCATGAAAAGCTATGTGGTGAAGGTATTGGTCAGTGGCAGCATGTGCAGCGGTCGCAGACGCGACCCATCGGCGGCGGCGTGGACGGCTGCATGCCTAGATCAACGAACGCGCAGTCCAGCTCCCCACCAATCTCGTGGAACAGCTCCTTGCCCGCGATCAGCTCGTCTGTGCAGACGGTCCACGTCATCAAGACATCGCGAGTGATGACACAGCTTGCACAAGCATGCAACGAGGGATTGCGCGCATATAGATCGAAACACCGTTCCATCAGCTACGTTTACATTTATTTAGAAAATAAAAAAATATTATTTCAGTCGGCGTCGCACTAGCTATCTTCAATGGCGGCAGGGGTGGCGAGTAGATCGCGAACTATAATAATATTACGGCATAATTGTCACGGTCCTACACACTACGAGGGAGGGGCTGTCTCGGCTGGAGCAGCGGCTGGGGCCGGGGCATCGGCGGGTGGTGTGGCCTCTGGAGCGGGAGCAGGTGCTGCCGGGGTTGCCTCAGCCGCAGCCGGGGCCGGAGCCGCGGGAGCCGGTGCTGCCTCTGTGGGCGGTGGCGCTGGTGCAGGAGCACCCTCTGCGGGGGGCGCTGCTCCTTCAGCCGGTGCAGCTGCTGCTGGCGTAGCGTCGGGGACCGCTGCAGCTGGTGGTGCTCCGCCAGCTGGGGCAGGAGGTTGAGCACCTTCCGCAGGAGGAGCACCCCCAGCCGGGGGTGCAGGGGCACCCTCTGTGGGAGGAGCCGTACCATCGGCCGCGGGAGCGGCTGCGGTTCCATCAGCAGCTGGGGCGGTACCCTGAGCAGGTGGCGCTGCTCCTTCGGCTGTGGGTACACCCTCAGCAGGGGGTGCCCCTTCCGGTGGTGGCGCTCCATCGGTCGGTGGCGCTCCTTCGGCCGGTGGCGCTCCTTCGGCCGGTGGCGCACCTTCGGCCGGTGGCGCTCCTTCGGCCGATGGCGCTCCTTCAGCTGGTGGTGCCCCATTTGCAGAAGCGGCCGCCGCCGCCGCTGCAGCTTGCTCTTGTCTTTCCTTTTCGAGTCTCTCCTGCTCCTGCCTCTCTTTCTCTAGTCGTTCCTGCTCTAGCCTTTCCTGCTCTTGTCGCTCCTTCTCGAGCCTCTCCTGTTCCAGACGTTCTCTCTCCTTCCGCTCCTGCTCAAGTCTTTCCTGTTCAAGGCGCTCTTGCTCCCTCCTAATTGCTTCTTGACGCTCGCGCTCCTTGCGCGCGGCCTCCTGTGCGCGCATAATTTGCTTTTGTTGGGATCCACGCCCGGGATGAGCTCCACAAACGAGTCGTCGATGTCATCGCCGATGTCGTTGTACTTCTCAATCTCGCCGATCAGATCATCTGCGGCAGGTGCGAGCGGTGAGTGCGGGGCGCGTGCCGCGGCGCTGGCGGCGCGGACGCATGCGTTATCACGAGCACCCCATGCGGCCGGACGTGGTACACTACGGGAGATGATCGGGATACCTCTCATGCCCCGTGCTTCGGACGATGATTATGTACAGTGCACGGCTGACTTTCGACTATAATACTCGGGTCGCTACCTTGTTGCTATGCTCAATGAACAATTTTGACATCTCCCGAAATACTCCAATATAAAATGATTAATTACTAAATCAGCAGCGATTTTTGTATGAAATGGAATTAGCATCACATGATTTATGATATATTTATAGCTGATAGAATCGACGTACGATGCTAGGGCGATGACAGATGATAGAAAGGGTCACTTGTTAGCAAAAGAAAACACAATCTAAAAATAATAATATATATTTTATAAACACTTGTGTTAGAATACTCTTAAAAATCATTAATTTATTTCTCACGAACTTATCTATCAATTCATTAATCGATAACATTATAAAGACGGATATCCCTCGATGGTTCGAAATGTTCGTCTTAGGAGTTATTTCATATTTGTTAGGCACACCGCATGCTATTAGGGCGCGGACACAGCCACTATTACCTAACGCGTCGCCAGCCGATGCCTAACATGACATCCGAAAGTCTTACAGCCCTAAGCGGAACTTACATTTACAGCATATGCAATGTTCGTCATTTATTCATCGATTAATTTAAATAAATAACAACAAACTCAAATTATGACACGAGAAAAATCGTACTCGAAACAAAATAGAATATCAAAATACTTCATAGCATATCCTTATAAATATCAATATTGTATGTTACCATCACTCATTAAATAAAAAATATCTAATCTCTTGTTTAATATTAAGTAAATAAAAAGTTCATGACGATTGCGAAAATTGCAGCGCGAGCGCATGTCTCCGAGATATATCAATTTGTTTTTGCAGTTTTAAACAATGGAAATTGAAAATTTGCAACATAATATTATAATGTGAATCCTTTAAAATATTAGTGCAAAAGACACCTTTCAAGTCGAAAATAAAATGCGCACATTTTGGTCCCCATTATGGAATGTCGACATTTTTAAAACAATCTTAAACATACAAAGTGATTTTAAAGCAGTTGTTGGCTGCATACATACCTATGAGCATCGAAATAAACAGACACACTCGTAAAATAATGACTAAGAAAATGAGGATATACATTTTCCGACAGTTACACGGGAAACAATATTAGTAATTTGTGTATCAAAATACAAAAAAAAAGAAATTGCACATGGCAGTGGTATCATAGCGAACACTCGATTTTGACGTTACATAAAAAAAGCGGCTGGCAATTACTCTAACTAGTAACATCTAGGCGCCCGCTCGCCTCTCGTCATCACTACGTTCTAGTACTCGATACTAAAAAAATTGTATAAATATTAATTATGCACACCATTTATATTTAATACGTGTAACATGGCCTTTATTTTTATGAGGGAGCACTAGTGATGTGTATCGTTCAATCTCGCGAGTGATATATCGATAGCCGAGCGGGCGAATGGGGTTGGATGAGGCGGGGTGTTCACATATTCTGGATGTCGTGGAGCGTGGCCTCCATTTCTTCCTGAAGAAGTTTGCTCTTTTCGCGCTCGGACACCAGGTCGTCTGCAAGGCGGACGTGGCCACGGTCAGTCACACACAACAACAAAAACACATCTATTTGACACAAATACTATTACAACAGTTGAAAAAATTGCTCCAGATATTTATCTCCTTTGCATTTTCTGTAGACGGCAACACTCTTAATAGCTTCATTAAATTAACTACAGAAAAACCATCTACATAACACAGCAATAGTTATGATCGACTAAATTAGTTCAATTTACCGGCAGTTATTCATATATAGCAATTAATATAGTCAACGTTTTAATTTTCCAATTTATTAAGACCATAAAAATGTATAATAATCTCATAAAATACTTGTGTCAAATAGATCACGCAAAAAACAACAAAAATTAATTATGAAAATCCATGCTAATAACAGAAATAAAAACAACATTAAAAGTTCGAGCATATCTAGTGGGATACATTTAATTCAAAATTCATGCTAATAATATCTAATATTCTTTACAAAACTAGGATTTATTCTTGGTACCGATATTTAAATATTAATTAGTATAAAATATAAAAAAACGTAATATAACATGACCTTACATTTTACATTTAAATATTAGTACCAATATTGCAAATTCATAATAATATAAAACACTACTATGTGAATATTATCAGAAAATAAAACTGAAAAACTTGTTACTATAAAATTAAGCTAGAAATTATTTGATAGCGAAAACTGAAAGTAAAAGAAGCTCTCAAATCTATGGTACAGCATCAAATTAGCCAGCTTTGATGAAGGCTCATGAGTGCTATTTATTTCATTAGAAGCTTTTGTTATTTCTCAAACAATGTTATTTAACTTGACTTAAGAAATTTATCTTAAAGGACTTAACCATTCTGCTGTACGTTGAAAATCTCTGAGGAACCTTAAAAACTTGAATCCAATAACATAATCTATTTTAATTACGGCTTATTTTTTATCACAAAAATAATTAAATATTGATTTATAAAAACTTTTTACGATTTTGTGAATAAATTTAAAATGATTATTACCTTCAAGCCTGTCGACCTCCTTCTGAAGTTTCTGCACGGAGCGCTCGGCAAACTCAGCGCGAGCTTCAGCCTGTAATTATTACAACATATCTTTTAATGTCTATTCTTAGGGAGGCAACCTATTTTCTGTATCACTATTTCAATTACTTCTTTTAATTTTCATAATATATGATTATAGATGTATTAAATACACATTTCAATTAACTACTTATATACATGTTTACCAGAAAATAGACTGCCTTAATAAAGTATAGTCATGCAAATTTATTTGAACAATGTTTTAGTATTGCATTCTAAATATCAAAAAGTAGCATTATTTATGACAGAAAAATGAACACTGGACATTTGTAAAACAAACTAAAAACACTAATATTACACACTTAAAGCTTACACCGCATGCAAATTTACCTTCAATGAAAGCAGCTACTGCTGTTTTGAAACTACGAGACTAAACCATTTACCCAATTAATTAAGTAACCAATATAACAATAGTATATGATAGTGTGAAAATATAAATATTGCGAGTACAATAATAGATTTAGGTTTCTCTGGTCGCGTGTCCCTAAAAGACATTTCTTTTGTTTACATTACATGACAATGATGTCCTTTACAAAAAAACAATATAAAATTCTAATCATCTTTTAATTATACAAGTTATTTAACTCATAATTTAAAACCTATTTATACTGATGAGTATTTAACTATGTTGCGATTTCTTAAAAATATTTTCCTTGATTGGTACTTATTATTGATACTACCATAATTTATGACTACAGCAATTATGAAAAAATTAAATTTTAGAATCCGAATGGTAATGTTTTTTCCTTAAAATTTGTATCAACATGCCTAGGTAGTTAATTTTGTATTTGCTATATACGACCAGAGTCCCCTAAACTGATAACCCAACTTACTTGCGTCAATTTCTGTGAGAGGCTGTGTATCTTATCCTCGACGTGATCGCGCGACGCCATCGCCTAGCACCCGGCAACACACGAGCGATTACTCACGGCAAGCGACCACATGCCGACACTCACTATCACGACTGTACGCTTATTTAAAAAACAATACGAAATAATTCTATCGATAACAGATCTTGCAAGCCCTTCAATTTTAAAAGTCAAGGTAAAGAATTCAACAATAAAAAAATTAACAAGAATTTCAATTTTGTGCTATATTAAATAATATAGTATCATTCCATTACCGTTCCACAGCTGGGCATGATTCCCTGAGGCTTGTTACAAACTGCCTAATAAATAGATGCTCCCCAAACCAGGTTATCGGAATGTGCAGGAACGTCTTAATGTATGAAAAATAAACAATGTACTGAATTCTTACAGTTACTAAGAATTTATTGATAAGCAGCAGTCTCCGTAATTAGAGCATGATGCACATTAAAATAATTATGCTTTCCACGTATATATTGTTTTAAGGTAAAATTACTGCTTATTTTATTGTCATAATTAATTAATACCTAATACTAATAGTCTTTAATAATTTTTATTTATAACCCTCTTGTAAATAGAAATGAATTAAGAACTTTGAAACTAAGCCAATCAAAATCATAGGGACCACTTGACTGCAATGTTACGTTTCGAATAATAAAGTTAGAAACTAAATCAAAAACGCATCGAAAATACTCGAGTGAAGCGCGCGCAACGAAGCGTACAATCACGACACAAGCGTTGAGCAGATATACATGTACATGTAGATACAAAGATAAAATTAATACACAGGTATAGAGAAAAGATAGGCCTCGTATATAGATACATAGATGAAGCACCAACCGCCGTCAGCCACACAACTCTAAAGGGACCTACACCAATAGACAGAACCTATTCCCTGTGTGATAACACCCATACAAAATACCATCCATATGTCATTTTAAATAGGCATCACACACAGCACCGAGCACACTAACCCAGAACACAAAATGGCAATGAACATGATACCGAATCTTGAACAACCGTAACCAATCTATCTACGATATTCTCCGGTCTCGCAGGTCCATTTTACCTCTTTCAGTTGTGCGTCCAGTAGTTTAACTTGAGTCTCGTATGTCTCTTCCCTTTGCGTTGCCTGCGATTATTATTTGTTAACGAAAAACAATACAGAAAACAACGAAACACTGGAGTACATGCGGTATCGCGCAGCGTTGGGTACTGTACATGCAACCCTGTGCGATACTTGTTTATAACGTTTAATAAGAACTATTTTACATTTATTCTGTTATTGAAAGGAAACATATACACAACAATGAAAACAAAGGGCAAGTTATAATATAAAAAAAGTCAAAACGGCCAGTTATATACGCACTACAGCATAGTGCCCTATTCGCCATTTAGTTTATGATATTGGTTTTTTTAGCTGGCAAATAAGACACGGAAGCTACGGGTGGTGCGGGAGAATGCAATTAGGCAAGCGTACGAAACCACTCGCATAAACCCATCGTCTCGTTATCATTCACACCTCCTTTAGGCGGGTGGTGAGGGTTTTGATCTGATTTTTGTACTCCTCCTCACGTTGGTTGGCCTGCGTAGAACGGTACATACATTGTTACTAATCTATTGTAAGGTTGTGACTAATGTAACAATTAGCATAATTAATAACGCTTGGTCTTCTTTTGCCTTATAGAAATCTAAATTAGCACTTGTCTGGAAGCTTTCCAATTTGCAGTCTTACTCGTTATATAAGGTTGTGATCAATTTTATCGATAGGTACCTCGATTTCGGCAGTTGATTACTGTTAATTTATATTGGTTGGTGCATCATTCAACTTGGCTAGACTTTCACTTACTATTTTAGGTTTCGGAAATTATTATAGCTTATTTTTAGCTCCTTTTGAACCTAGCTTTGAATATTTCAATTTTAGGAAATCTGGGAATATATCGACAAAGACAAATATCTTACCTTCTCCTCGGAGACTTCCAGGGATTTCAGGTTGTTACCAACGACACGGAGCTCTTCTTCAAGCTCGACGATTTTGCTGGAAAATATTAAAAAGAGTACCAATCAATTTTAATGTAATCATTATTCAGCTTTTGAAAACCATTCATAGACTCGTTGATTATGTTTTGTTCATTAGAGAAAGTAATTTTGAAAAATTCGAACCGAGACAGTAACGCGTTTTAAAAATAATTTGAAACTATTAGAATCTAATCTAAGTAGATTTTAATAAACACATTCTATACTCAATTATTTAGGTGCTTCTTAATTCACATATTTAAAAACTAATTGGAAAGTAAATATTTCTTGTAAAAGATATTTCTTAAAAAGACTAGGTGTCACGTTATGCAAAAAAAATAAGTGGTAAATTTCCTTAAATACAAAGCAATACTAAATAATAGTTCGATTAAAACAAGGAAATAGAACAACAACAAACAGGAACGTGCAGTGCTCACGACAAAGATAAACAATATTTCTATGTATAGCGACAAATAATTAAGGACACTTGAAAATTGAATCGCTTTTATCTAACAACGTTATCTGTGTCGTATAGACAATTTATATTTATCAGCTCATCGTATGTATCAATGATGTAATGTACAGCAAAAATTGAAAATGAAATCATTTCTGTGCAATTATTCTCAACCAATGACTTTCTTATTTTCACTGACACATACTTACCGATAGCATGATCGTGATCACGTGCGTTAATGAAATCTTTTAATATCGACATGTTAATTGTTTAAGAAGCAAAATAATTCTGGTGTCTAATATTGTTTATGAGTGTACAATGAATGAAAACTGACTTATCTTGTTTAATTCTGAATACACGAATTTCTATAATTCAATATATTGGTACATATCTCAAACATTCGACTTAGCAATCATCACTACTACATATTAAAGTGATCCATTTATACTTTCATGGTATTTACCAATATCCATCTTATTTTCGTCTTTGATTTCATCTTTAAAGTATTCAAACGTGTTTATTTTTGTCAAGAGGAATTTAAGCATTCTGCAATCCTTTTTAAGAAGTTCACATTTGACGTGGAATCAACTTAAGAAGGAGTGGTACTTTAAAAAGCCTCAAAATAAACTACACGTTTTAATATGTTCATCAGTGTCCAGTCATTGTCGTTTGTAAGCGGTGTCAGTTTCAATACTCACCAGTCACTCTGTTCGGCTCGTTCCTCCGCCCTCTCTAGGTCCTGCTCCATCATCACAAGCTTGCGCGCCACCTACCGCCGGCCGAGCGTTAGTACACGCCCACACACACGCGCTCACACACACAAACACACAACACACACAAATCTACCGAGCCGGACCCCGCTCTCGACTGGTTCACTTCAATGGTGCAGTGCAGCCAATATCATTATGCGTGATTCTCGCCTCATGAGGTAACAATTCCATATGAATTACATTCGTAATGTTAAGATAAACTAAATATGAGCAGAATATGATTCTTTACTGTTTGGTATTAAAAGTATAAAAAATTACTAGGCCAAAGAGTACAAAAGGTGTAGGAAAATGTATAATATGATTAAGCAAAATAAAATAAAAATCTTTTGCAACGTTTACAAAGCTGTTTCAGAGCTTGTGGTGGGTAATATACGTGGTCAAACTACTGGATGTGCATTGCGTTTTCCTGCTAAAGAAAAATTGGACAAAGCAAGGACAAAATTTCACAGCAAAACTCAAGTGGTAAAATCTTTCAAAGGATGATACAAAGCAAGGTAGTCGAGAGCGGCGTCAGAACTCGTTATAATTAAAAATATAAACGAGGGTTGTCCCAAAACATTTAGCTCTAAAATTTACATTTGAAAAAAACATTAATAAAATCTAAGTGCTATCTAGTGCGTTATTATAATCGTTATGTGATGTGTGCGGTTGCATATGTGCGGCACGCATACGGCCAGTAATTCTGGTGTAATGCGGTGCATATCTGAAAACGAAAATTGCCCTATACCACACATATTTCCTGACAGCCTAACCCTACATAGCCACGTTGAAGTAATGTACACACACTGAAGACAGAAGTTTAGTTAACACATGGACATGATAGTTAACGTAAGAAATATCCATGAAATGGGGCAACCCTTGTTTTAGACCGGCAGCGACGGTGAGGCGGCGCTTACGGCCCGGTGCGGGCGCATTGCGAATGCGGCCGTAAGCGACGCCAAACACGCATCCTTATAATTAGGTCGCGTTGCCAACTCATGACATACGAGCATGAGCCGGCAACACGATATTAATATGACTGTAATGATAGATGGCAAAAACATAATTAAAATAAAATAAAAGTCGCCAGCTCCGCTCCGATCTCGTAGACAACCTAGATACGGACATGCAAAAAAATAACGGTGAGAGCGAATGTTAGAAATAGGTACCTATATAGGTAAAATCGGGTTACTGTGCAGCAATGTTAAGAATGCAAATGAACAACCATGCAGAACGGTGGCGAAAACTTGCAAAACTAGGCCTAGGGATCACTGCCCAACGATCACTATTGGGTGACACGCTCGAATAAGAATGCTCGAACGTGGCTTTAGCGAAACGGATAAGACCGCCTTCGATCTTATTCGAGTGAATCGAAAGGTTAATGTCGGCATAAGCAGTAATCCTTTGGCGATATTTAGTGGAAACCTACGATTCACCGGTTTCGGCACGCTCCTCCGCGCGCTCCAAATCAGCCTCAACCATGGCCAGCTTACGAGCAACCTGGCAACACCATACCACATTAGATAACCATAATGTGAACAATGATGACGTTATTAAAGTACCGAGTATTCGAATGGTCGCGTGATTAACTATTGAGCAAGTACACCCTTCGTATATGGTAGCATTGCTTATGTAATGACATATACGACGAAGGAGACTAGTAGCACCTTTTAAGGCTTACTGGCCAAGATCGGCCGATACAAGTCCGTGTAGGGCATGTGACTTTTACGACTGCCCTCACTGAGCAGGGTCATATGTCAGGGGAATTAGGACAATATTTCGGCGCTAACCGTATGGCATCAGATACGTATAATTTCACACCGTCTAGTAGGTTACAAGACTACAAGATATGCGTAATATCTTATCGTGACTCGATATCGGGCTGCCAACGTTGGTGAATTATCTAGATTTTTTTAACTTCATTCCTCGATGATATAAATTTAATTCACACGGTTTAACACAGGGGATATGTTATCTTTTATATTTAAACCCACAAAAGAGACGGCTTTAAATTATGAAAACAGCCATACCAGAATTTTAAGATGAAACATCTGAAGGTGTTACTGTTATTAGTGGGAGTTGAGTTGTTGAAGAATCTGTACAATTTGTTTGAACTTCTAAACGTCAAAATGGGGGCACTCTAGAAATGAAAGTACAACACACACACTTTCGAGACAAAATAGAAACGTAACTTAGGCACACTTAGCATGCCTATTCAATTACTATTAAGTGCTTGTCAACACTTGTTCAAAGCGTTTACGAACATTTAGGTCGATTAATTTATAAACTAGTCTGTTTTCTGGTAACATTAAAGACTTTTTTTAATTAATTGAGATGGCATAAACATACATAACCATATCTATTTTATATAAAAAGACATATCTCTTGAGACAAAACTAAAATGAGAGTTAATATAGATTCAAAAATTCAAACACTTATGTTAAATAGATAAACCAATGATTGTTATAGGTGTGTTGTACTTGAGTCAATGAAGCGATTCATGCCAAACCAAACGACATCGAAACTCCGATATAAAGACCTCATCGTATTTCTTGTCGGCTTCCTCAGCAAGGAATCTGGCTTCCTTCAGCTGATTCTCCAATGCGTCCATACGCTCCTCGTCCGCCAACGACCTGTTTTCCAGGACCTTGCGGGCACTACCCACAAAACACAAGTTCAGTATAACTTCTACAAATTGTATCAAGGGTAGCCCAAGTTAAAAGACATGCATGGAACAACTAGAAACACAAGGAACACTTAAAGCGACAAACAACCTGCTCGACTAGAAACCCGCTGTAAATATAAATTTATGTTCGAAGCCAGCGAATAAGTCTTGGAACAGTTTAAGTAATTTACCGCTAGCTTCGAACTTATTATAATATATATTAGCAACAATAACCTAACATTTACAATAAGAAGTTGCACATAATTATCAGTAATCATTCAATTTATTAATGAATCTAATGATGACCAAACAAAAAGTTACAAAAGTGATTGACTTTAATTTGTGCAACCTTATGAAATTTTCGACATTAAAAACTTCACCCAGCTTGTATTTTGGCAAGATGCATAATTTCTTTTCACAACAAGCAGTTGAAATCTAATTATAAAAACAGAACTGGATATTCAAGTTTTAAATGTCATCAATCTTTTAATTATCTAATAACGCGATTAGGCGTTATTACGTGAAAGTTGATTTTTATGACAAATTGATATATCGTAATATTTCAGTGATCTATAAACTTATTGTAAAATGAATTAAGGCTGCTTTGAACTTTAATCCTAAAATAATAAATTACCGTGCTTTTTCAGTTATTTTGACATAATAAAATACTCGGTATCCTTTATGGTAAATCGTTTCTGCATTATAAAACTCAGTCACTATGTTGCCTTCCAATTAACAACCAAAAATCGTCACAAGACGTGTGAAAATACAATTAGAATAACTTTGAAATGGAATTCGCAAATGTATTTGACATGTAGTTATTGAGATCTATTTACATTCACGTATAAAATTTTCTGCAATAAACTTATTGTGTTTTTCTTTTCTATCTTAAAATTACAATAAACAATTATTCTATAAAACGACGATACGAGAACTAAAAGAGTTAAACTATTGTAAAATGTGTCATCGGCGGGCGCCCGGGCGGTCTATTCACGTAATAACGCGCATTAATGCGTCTGAGTTACAGTACACAGTTGTACGGTATGTAACAAGCTTTCACCTCTTCATATTTCTTGTCCGATTCCTCCGCGATGAGTTTGGCCTGGGCGAGCTGTGCCTCCAATATGGCGACGCGGTCATCCTCCATGTTTGTTCGATTCTCCAACGCCTTGCGTATTCTGGTTAGTGCGGGGCCAAACACATGCGTGTTATAACATCGATAGAAAAAACAGGTGTTCTATTTTTTTGTAATGATTGACATTTGTTATTTAATGATATTGTGGCTATTGTAATATGATAATGTACTAGCGAATTTATTTTCTTTTGATGAAATAAATAGACGAATGCGTCACAAAAAATTCGCTAAACATTATCTAAAACTAAACTTAAAATCGACAAGGAGAACTGAAGTAATAATTAATAGTAACGTAACACTCAGATAGAAAATCAAACCGGAAAAACTAAAGTCAAGAATATGGTGGTTATGGGCAAAAATTAAAAAAAAACAACATTCATGCAATAAATAAAAATATACAAAAAAACCTTAAATCCGTACACAACTGATTTTTAATTTTCCACATTAATAGTATTTTGAAACTATGCTGTGACTTTAAACACAGATTTTTTAATAAAATACTATTAGTAAATTAAAAGTCGGCCGTGTGCGTAGATCCTAATCCAATTTGTCGAATTTGAAGAAGCCATACACTCATTCAATGTCAGTGTTTTTTAAACTGGTTTCTCAGCACGGATACGGTTTATTACAATTTCTATTCATATTTTAATAATATTAGGAGGCTTTAACACCCTAATACTTTAAAATTAGTTATAAGTTCTCCCATTCTCGATCGTTATAACATTTTTGTATAGTTTCTTCAAATTCTTACAACAACTTTGGTCAGGGCTACGTGTTTCAACTTCTTTGTTGAACTTAGAACATTCACCCTCAAAAGCTTTTAAGTTATCTAAGCTTTGAAGAAAAATACTCTGAAGGTAATAAATTGGGATTAAATCACTTTAATCTACCACAACGCTTTGCAACAACTTATCGCTGTTCTAAGGACTTAATACCCAACAAAACACTTAGATAACATCTATTGTGTTTTTGATTTTTTCACTGTTAATCTGTGTTAAAAACCAAATACACTTTTATCTTCTCGAAACTCGAAGTAATTGAAGTTATTGAAGCAAGAACTCTGACCAAAGCCTAAATAGAGCCAATATTGCGTTTCTCCAAATCGGGTGGAACTCACCGTTCGGACTCATCGGCGGCCTGGCTGGCTTCGGACAACTTAGCTGTGGCGGTGGCGAGACGCTCCTCGGACCTCTCGAGATCCTCTTCCAGCAGTTGGATGCGTCGGTTCAGGGCAGCCACTTCGGACTCGGCCTGCAAAAGACAACAACAACTTAAAACATCTGAATATTTCAATCATTACTTTACATTTAATGTAACATTGATTAAGAGAACTTAATAAGTTTTTGCCGTGTTGAAATTTTACAGTCCAGTAAGCAATGTTAGCAGCAAAAATTTGGGGACTTATAGAGGAAACTAATACAGAAGAACAATGACATAATACATGTATTGCTTAATGTTATTGTTGATAATAAAAGTTTAATGTTAATTAAAATATCTGCTTAGATATTGTTTATAAAGCCTTACGCAAGTCGAGTACAGTTAATTTTAGACACTAAAAACATGTTATTTATATTTTAAATCAAACTTACATCAACTACATGACATTTTAGCTCTATACACAATATACACAAAAGGCAATGTAAACTTATTATTTGTGATAAGTGTTAATATTTATTAAATTACCAACAAACTTATTCGATTTGCATTATTCAGAGCAATATAATATATTAAAAAAAACACCTATAAACAAATTTACAGATAAATAGGTTTTTAGTGATATTACACTATATGTAAATTTTATATTATGGACACATGACCTGTGTGGTACAAGGTAAATTCATAAGTAGTTATGTCCTTTTTACAATATTCCTTGACTAGTTTAATATCAATAAAGTTATTGCATTTAAGGCATCGTTATATATAGTTTCATTGTTTTATTATCACTGCAAAGCCTGTCAAAAACACTTAGATAACAAGTATTTCAGGTAATCCTAACAGAAAATAGCGACCCATTTTTGATATATTATTCCTTAATATTTTTTCTAAAGATACAGTGTTAGGTACATCAAATAATATAATAATATATTTAATTTGATAATTTTTAAGAAAGTAGTAGTTTTCATTTTACACGCAGGTAAAGTCAAAGCAGGTATAATTCTCAATTATTTAAACGCGTGAAGTTATATTCTACATTCTATCTAGCTTTAGCCCGGGCCCATAATAACTTTTAATTTTATTCGCTGGCGTTAATGTTATTCCACGGGAACCGTACATGTTTCCGAGATAAAAGTAGTCTATGGCCTATTGCACACTATAATCTAGCTGTGTGCCACATTTCATCCAGACCCCTTCAGCCATTCTGGCGTGATTGAGTAACAAACATCCATCCAAACTTTCGCATTTATAATATTAGTATAGATAATGTATGTACACATAATTTATGTATGTATCTAAATACTTATTTATACAGATTCTTAATTTGTAGTAAGTAATCTTTAACATATTTGAGATATGTTACATAATACGACTTACATAAGAGAAGAATCGATCGACGTGATGACAAAAAGCATGTTTTATAACAAACTATGCCTAGATTATATCGGAAATTAGAACATTCATCCGTATCTCATAAAAATAAATTGTAAGTTCATATCAGGGACGGGAGCATGCAGTCTGTTTAGACAATTTAACTGATCTAAGAACCAAGTTGCAACTACCACATACAGACAATAAAGGAAATATCGTGAAGAAGCTAGAATTTGAAACTATCAGTGTGTGATATCCGTCTATGCATTTTAAAAAAGCGTGATGTTATACCTAGAGTCTCTCTCAAATAAGGAGATCTAAGCCCACCCACCACAGGGGCGTTTATGACCTTCTATTATTTATATATATATTTTATTTATCATTAGAAATTAAGTTAGCTTTTATGATGGGGTCAGTACCGCTAGTATTTGTAAAACCAAAGATTTGTTGTAATTCTTTAAATTGAAACTTGTTATCACGAAATCCTAGGCCAAATAAAATGACCCGTTTTCTGATGACATCGCCGTATTGACTTTAGAATAAAACTTAATTTTAGTATTTGTTTAGTAAATAGCAAAATTATTATTACTAATTTACTTTAAAAACGTATCATGCGTGTTATATATAAATATACACATGACTTGCCAAATAAAGCTTCTAATGATTGTCGGGAAAAAAACCAAAGATTATTTTGAGGCAACGGGATCCAAAATATTAAACAACGGACAAGAACACGTGCGCATGAAACAGTCGATAATTAGTGATGTGCATTTCGAGACAGCACCGTTATTTTTGTTATATAGATAACGTAGTTTTTTCTTATTCACCGAAAACGTATTTCAATATGATTATAATTTAAGCACCGAAAGACAGACGACGTAGTCATGTGTTCGTTCGTATGAACGTTCAATACACAATCGACATTGTTAACCGTCGAAACATCATACGTGTTGAGAATTAACTCAAAGACGTTAGCAACGTTTTGCGCTCCATTATTATTTGTATTTGGAGTTGTGCATATGTTCATGACATCACGCGTCCTTGCTACCGAGGCAGCCTAGACAAGTCCCAGTTTATCCTTTTATCCTGTCGTCATTGCGTCGTTGCTAATATTAGCTATGACAGTGCATTTAAAATCACTGTAATGCGTTAATATATCTGTGGCAATCAAACTGTTTAGGTATGCGTGGCAATTCAAATTTACCAGTGTTAATTGAGACCGAGTGTACTATATGACGATTTTTTGTGGTCCATAATAAATGTTCAAATATGTCTGTCTCTAGACGTTAGCAAGGTGTAATCACCTTGAACTCGGTGAACATAATACAAATCGGTTTTCGGTAAGGCTATTTTAGAATGAACGCCTTAAGCTTCTTATAAGGAAAGGTTAAAAACCTTTGATTTATACTCGTGTTATTGGAATTTACCAACATCAGATAGCACTTCTGCATTGAATAATAAATATTCGAAATACACCTGATCTGTCATTTGCCTGCACGGATGTAAAATTGTATTGTTTAAGTTTTCGAGCTTGGGTAGGGCCCCATTATGCCCTATTCAATAAGGTAAACACAAAAGCAGTCCCTTTGCAAGTTCAATAAATTGTAACACAACACACTCATGCCAAGGGGCCGTAAATGCCGTTCGCATATAACTAAGATTTGACCCTTCAGTCATATAAATCCAAACTAATTTAAAAATATTAAAGCGACTTCTTTTCCAAATTTGACTTTTCTTCTCTTTTTCTTTACAGCTTTTGGAATTAGGTGATTATTATGGAATTGTGTATGAATATAATTTTGATCACGAAGATAAACATGAAATTAACAAACAGTCTATGAGTGGAATCGCGTATAATATTCTAGTTCTTTAATAATTTGAATCTAATGTTCGGTCGGTTGAATTTTAAGGTTTCTAATTTTGAATACAGCGAAACGTATCTACCGTTGGAATTAGATATTCATTTATTTTATCAATTGTTAATGGACGTCGTATACTTTATATTCTCTATCACGGCCTCAATTAATCACAGCTAGTGATAGTAATTTCTAATGTGTCCTGTACACCAACAATCGATAACATGTTAAAAATCCTGTCAAGTTTGCAATATACCAAATAATTAGAAATTCAGAAGTATCTTTTGCCATTCAATACGATTTCCACCACTAATAATTGATTATTAAACCTAATTATGTTAATATTACAATGACAAGTTTATTATTAAATTGTCACGCTATCTTCATATGAAATCTTATCGTCATTTTAATACACGTAAGACGATAAGACTTGCAATGTTTTACAAGTAACCACCACAAGCAGATTAAACTGTACAAAAATCATTAACAGGCGTAATTATGATTCAACTATTTCAATGACAGTCATAATATCTTTGGAGGAAGTTAATTATAAGGCTTTTAATTTATATTATATTAATTTAAAACATTATCTGCTGCACTTAGAGAGCTTAAAAGATGATTAGATTTAAGATCAAAAATGTTAATATTATTGTAAGTAATAATCACGACTCAATATTTGTTTCACTACTAATTGACGTGACGTATAGCCTAGTAAGAAAAAGTTTCCCTCGTCTCTATTAAGGTTGATGGACTATTATCCGACTATGAGTAGGACAGTATGTGTATGATCATGAGTGCCAGTGAGTTACGTCATTTGGACGATAACAGCGAGGCGCTCGGACACGCCTATATGGCGCCAGTGGTCCTTCGGGGACATCTAAACAACAGGAATGTTTCTAAAGGGTTGCTAAGCCTCACGACTCCAAGCGGCTCGCTCTACATGTGCCACAAAAGACCGGTACACGGCCTCCGACGCAAGCAAACCTGTTACGAGTAACAGAAACTAGCACAGAAATAATGTACGGGTAATGATTCAACAGCGATAACACGAAAACGTTTAATAATTCTACAGTAGATATCAAAAATCTAGACTTTTTCGGGTAAGAGTACAGTTGATAAAAAAAAGAAGAATTTGATGGAAAGAATCATTATCGCCCGTCTCTCTCTGAGTGATTATACCGAGATGAATCCGAAAGAGAGGTGAATATGCGTACGTTGCCTGCACACCTAAGTATGGCCGGACATTACTCACTATAGGTAGATAGTACCAAGACTACTGATAACTTATATTTTGACCCAGAATAAGTGAACACAGTGCACATTTTAAATCAAATTTCACTGAAACACCGCACAAATAAATAACACGTTTCCTTACTTCTTCTCTCCGCATTATTTCCACTTGTAATCGTTTGTGATACTCCTCACATTCGTCCTTATATTTTTCCATTTCCTCTTTTGTCTGACGCATTTTCTTCTTCAAAACGTCTAGAATCGTTCCTTGCTGCATATTTGTCGTCATTTTTATGCACTTTTATGATTAAAACGTACGCCTAAATGCTAAAAACTAGAAACACCTTCGCCCTACTCGCGAAAATGCCAACTGACTGCCTCGCTCGTTATTGCCCCGTATCGTTGTGAGATGGGCTCGGCACGAGTGAACACAGCCGGCGAATAAAATGGCCGCCACCGAACTAATGTGCGTCAGCTTTACTTAGAATGCACCAATTGTTGCGTTCATGAGTTGAAAACAGGTAAATATATTAATAAACGATTATATTAATTAAATGTTCTGTTAAATTGTAACTATTTCCCGCAATTACACATTTGTAAATGACTTTGACAGGGAGACACGAGCCCAAACGTCACACATGCAACACGATAAGCAAGCACGATCGACCGTTCTGTCGCATGCCAAGTAGCTCCACCTGTACGTTCACTATCAAACTACATCCTGTAGGGTCGGTCACACTCGAATGCAGTGTTTGGAAAGAAAACCAAAAATTTAGGATGGGATGGGTGCAACGGTACAATGAGTTCATACAATAAAATTGCGGAAGTTGAACTCAAAATCAGTGTAGGGCCGTTACAGTGCGTTGTATTTAAAATCATGGGAATCAAAGTACGGAGACCGTTACAAATTAGACAGTGGTTATATTTATTCTCTGCAAGTAATCATTCTATTTTCGAATAGACATTTTTGGAAATGATTTTTAAGACTTTTTATTTTATGTAGATGTATCGCCATCTAGTGACGAGTTACAAAAATCACAAGACGGTAGGATTAATGTCAGATCACAATAACGACAGAGAACGAATATGTTTACACAATATTCCAAGAAATACCCAAATCCACATGACGTCATTTGGAAAGTATGCGCCTCTAATATTCCGTTAAGTAACCACCCAAAAAGGCTACGTTTCCTCTGGTCGATAAAACAGAGTGAGTGACCACGTGATCACATTGTGTGATAATAGAACTAAAACCAACAACTATTCATCTCTGCGATCTCAATTTTAATCTAGAATACCTAAACATACTTTGATGTAAATGAGAGACATTATACTTCATTCATGAATGCACTCATCCAATATTTTAATTGTCGTTGCTACTGCTAGTTGATAGACAACGCTAGATTTTGCTCTAATTCCAATGATCTTACATAGCTGTTTTTTATTTATTTAATAAGCAAAATTAAGATATTTTACGCCAATACTTATTCGTAGCGATAAGCATCAATTTACAAAACATGAACTTTCAATGTGACACTCAAACAACTCTCGCAACCAATCTAATCCAATTTTCCTTACAATCTTTCAATAATTATACAGCTATCAATAATATGATGCATCTATTACATTACAGTAAATTGTGCCCTTTCGAACTGCCACAAGAACATCAACTACGTGGTCTATTACGTCTACTATTTTAAAATTTGAACACTTGTCACTGGCTAGCTACACAAATCGCGCATGAACAATATTAAAAAAAAAAGAACTACACAATAAAATCGCACCTTAAAAAAATACATTTCATGAAATTAACAAATACATACGTTTTCTTCTAAAATAAAATATATTTATTCAGAAGTTTTATTTTAATTACATCAAATTATTGTACTGTATTCCACTTAATATATATATATATATATATATATATATATATATATATATATATATATATATATATATATATATATATATATATATATATATTCAAAACTTATGGCAGTTAATAAACGCCTAACAAGATTGTTGTAAGTTATAATAATCATTATTAACATAATAATGACGTGCCGATGTATAATAGAGATATAATGAATGTGATTTTTATTTTTTAGCTTTACCTAATTAATTTTCAAAGAAAGCTTACGGAATATATAAGTCGATCTTCATGTAGTCCTATCGTTGTTATTAATAGTACTTATAGAATAGAATAATAATAATAATAATCGGCAGACAAACACACATATTGTATATCCCCAAATTAAGCAAGTTACGCTCGTGTTATGGGTAATATACAACATACCACTCTGGGGCCGATCCCAGACACCCAGACCATAGTAAATAACGGAGAAAATACGTTTCCGAAATTTACTATACCAGGAATCGAACCCGGAGCCTCTGCGTTGCAGTGAGGTAGGCCGGTAACGGCTTAGCCCGCTCAACCACAGAGGCCGTCATATATACTGCCACATATCCTAAAGTTAAATACTTATGTATTAAAAAACCATAATTAATAATAGAAAGGGCAATTTTATTGCTGAAGGGGTATTCTGGTTTAGAAGCCCGAATTTTAGGCGATTTTTCAGTCGCGATAAAAAAAAACAACAAATATTTCTACTATCCATTTTTTTATAAGTTTTGTTTTTTCCAACAAAACGTATTTATGAAACAGCCGCCATTTTGTTAAAAAAAAAATTTTTTTTAAACGTTTCAGTGCGATAACTAAATCCTTCTTCCTCTTTAAAGACTATTGTTTTCCATTTCAGGTCACTGGAACGATTGATATCCGGCACACCAGGATGTGCCATTTTTTTAATAACTTTGCCGGTCTGCAGTTTTTAGATTTTTTTATTTTATTAATGTTTTGTAATATTTAAATATCAATAAAAAACTTATAAAGAAAATGTATAGTAGAAATATTTGTTCTTTTTTTTATCGCAACCGAAAAAAACACCTAAAATTCGGGCTTCTAAACCAGAATACCCCCTGAAAGTGATTTCTTCCAAACATTTCCTAAGTTTATGACGTAATTGAGCTTTATGAACAAGTCGTGGTAGCGTAATGGCTAGCGCACGCGGCCCAAACACAAGGGGCGCATGCACCACTTAGGCAATTTTCTGACCTAATGCACATATTTTTACAATTACCACGTGCTAACAGCGGTGAAGGAAAACATCGTCATGCAATGTGTATATCGAGGCGTGGTGGGTATACTGTCCGTTTACCTATAATGGGAGGCCCGAGCCCAGCAGTGGGACATTTATGGGCTGTTATCATTATATTAATACGTTAAGCAAAAACTTTGTACCCCTTTTTACGAAAATTGTGCGGACGGAGGAGTATAAAATTTTACACACTTATAGTTTATATATATGGAGAAGGAGTGCAGAATGCTATTTTTTTTTAAATTATGCATAATAATACATGAAATCAATAAAAAAACATTACACACACTAGCATGTATTTGACACACATATGCTTTTGTTTATTGTTAAAATCAAATTAACAGGGTAGCCTTGGCGAAATCTGTGATTATAGAAGTATAGTCTTTGACAACAGAACCTTAATAATGTTCAAACTTATAATTTAAATTAATTATGGTCGAATTTCGACCACTAGGCGACTACTAGTTATTATTTATTATATTATGTTTATGTATACTTACACATCAGACATAATAACTATACATAGAAAATATATCTACAAATATTTTGTATCTTTTATGAAAAATAAAATGATAGGTGTCCAAGGCCCGCTCGCATAACGATCGCCTTTAAATAAAATTAGTTAATCATATTAAATTGCCTAAATACGTTTTACATAGAACGTATTGACAGTTCTTTAAACATATTTTGTGGCAAATTTTGCGTTGTGCAAGACGCTAATTGTATTTAAGGGTGTTAAATATATTTTGTGTTTATTAAATAAATTTAAGCAACCTTATGCAAGCCGCCCTTAGTATTTTGTGACAAGTGACCCAAGTAACAAAAGGTAGCCAAGATGTTTTAGTATTTTGTACTCAAGTAGCCTAAGTCTTATTTGATATTCACAGCTTCATTTGTTAAATCCAGCATCAGTAAGGTACCTAGATGACAGAGTCATGTTATAATGAATATTAAAGTTATTTTCGTGTAAGCGGCAGCTAAATACCGTACTTACTTTTCAAATGTCACGATAAAAATAATTTTAATAACTGTTTAAATCATAATTTTATTATTAAAAAACGCTATTTGACTCATTTAAGTTATACCGTCATAACTTACTATACTGGTACAAAATCTAGAAGACTTGATGTGGGAGATGGTAAAAAGTATCTCACTTGACTATCATTAGGGGAGCGGAGGACTGTCCAATCAATTGAGACACTTTTTATAAACTTACAGAACGTCAGAGCCTCATATGTAGTTTTTGAAGTGAAATTTCTATATAGACAGACGGAGGGTATTAGGATTTTTATGTCGCGAAAATTATTTCTATGATGATATTTTGAAAGTTATATGATAAGACGTTATTTTAATGCCTGTTCTTTTATATGTAAATAATTTAAGAATTTATTGCAACATATGTCTGCGTACCTATTACATCATTGTAGATCTTTAATTTACGCTGAACTATAAGGAACAAAGTTTAGGGAGGTCTATACATGATAGTAAGTCTTCGAGCAATGCGTCTTACCCATCATGATGATACGGTTCCTACGGTGCCGAGACATGAACACTGACGGTGGGACTGGTCCACAAATTCAAAGTCGGTCAACGGGCTATGGAGCGAGTTATGTTAGGTTTTTCTTTTATGGATGGAATATCACAAATGAAGAATTTATCCGTAAGAGAACCAAGGCAACAGACATAGCTCGCAAGATTAACAAGTTGAAGTGGCCGGTCACGTCTGTCGCAGGACCGACGGCCGATGGAGTAAACGAGTTGTGGAATTGAGACCGCGTCTCTGCAAAAATATCGTAGGACGCCCTCCAGTCCAGTAAACCGACGATCTGCGCAAGGTCGTCGGCAGGGGCTGGATGAGGAAGACGGGAGAGCGGGATATGTCGCGTAAACTTGGGGAGGCCTATGTCTTGCAGTGGACAGAGACTGGCTGAAGAAAATACATGACATAGTATTCGATAACTCTACAATATGTCTTTAGTCGTCGATTTATATCTATGCAAATGTTCACCTGATGACTAACAAAGTATAACAATTACCATGTACGGGTCTAATTGAATAGGTTATTAACTAATGTTTTTTGTAATGGCATCGCTCAAAGAATGTTCTCGCCCTTTAGGAGTCCTAATGGAGTTTGCGATTAGAATGCAGCATAGTATATAATAATATGATTTCTTTTTGGGTTACAACTTAGAGAGACCATTAATTTATAAATGGAGCCTATGTTAACGAAAACGTCAAATGCAGTGAAGCATTTTCTTACAAAGTTGTGTGCGTAAACTTCTATAGCGCGTCTGCGTACTCATAACGCACTGGATCTTCATCCCATTCCAAAATCGGATCCTTTAGCCAGGCTCACTTTCAAGCTCCGAGACTCCGTCTTTCAGAAGTTGATATTTTTAAACCGTAATTATTATCCGTGCATGAATGGTGATATGGGCATGTAAACAGTGACAAAGGGAATGTTAAACTACAAGATTGATGGGTACAAAAGTAAAGGTACACCAAAAAAGAGATGGATGGATTGTGTGAAGGATGATATGATGATTTCTGCTGTGACAGAGAACGGATGTTAGAATAGAGGAGTATGGAAGGAGAAGACATATTGTGCCGACCCCAAATAATTGAGAAAAGGTCAAAGAAAAGAGAGAGACTATCCGAGTAGGAATGGAAAAAGAATACGAATTCCTGTAGCCGGGTGGCGTGTCGTAATAGGCGCCAATACAACCCACAGACAGGTTATAGGGCATATGCCCGTCTGGACGGCTACCACCGTTGGTCTACAGCATGCTCCATAACAACCTAGAGGAGTGTTCCGCCATCAGTGACCAAGTTGGAGTCACTCCTTCAAGGCCGGCAGCAAATTGGTAGCACATTTGGTGTTGCAAATGTCCATAAGCGATGGTAACCGGTTCCTATCAGTTGGACTGTCAGTCGGTCTGAAGTGATCCAGCAATAAAAAAAGAATATGCTTTTTTATTGTGAATCTGGCAAACAGGTAGACGGCCCAGCCCAATGAAAGTGATTACTGTCACCTATAGACGTTTGCAATACCATGGCCGAAGCCAACGCGTTTCCAGCCTTTAGGGCGGGATGAAGGACATGAGGAATGTGATGGAGGGGATGGGACTCAAATAGAGGGAGGATGGAACCGGTCCTAAGAGCTGTAACCAAGATTATGATTCCAGCATGGTTCTACCACGTATAAATTACACTATATAAATATATACTATATAAATTACACTCATATTTATTTCCAAGGTTCCATAGCAATTTTCTCAAAAACGGAACCTTATGAAATCTTCATGTCATTGTGTGTCTGTCTTTGTATTTCACAATCATTCTTCTTGGCAACTAACTACTGGGTCTGTAGGGATGGAATTTCAAAGGAATACGTAAATTATATACCGCTACACAGTGATGCAGTAAAACCGCGAAAAAACTAAATATTAGGGGTCGTATTCATACATGTAATTGGGGCTTATAATAATATGGTGATCACGATGTTTTCCTTCACCATTCGCAAATGGTAATTGTAATAATAAGCACATTTGGTCAGAAGACTGATTAAGTTGTGATTAATTCGAACCCGCGTCCTTTGAGTTTTGGACGCGTGCGCTAACCACTAAGCTTCCACGACTGCACTGACTGTGACTTAAATAACTTTTATAGTGCACACAAACAGTAATTATAAATAAGTAATCTTGAAATATCTTAACAATGTTCCTTAATTACTTTTTATTTTTTTGTTTTTCGTTTTTTATTTTTATAATATTGTTGTGTATTGCGGAAGTCTCCAAGATCTGTTGGCCCAAAACGGAATTAGCTCATTTATTTGCTAACATTTAAATTCTATCTTTTTTAAGGTTTAGATTTCTTACACCTGTAATACAAGACAAAAATAGCTCAGTCTAAAATATGAAGTTTATGATTACCTAAAAGAAAAACTTGTTGTAGATTTACTACTGATAGTAATTATGATAATAAATCACCTTGGGTTTTATACCGTTTTTGAGTTTTAGCAAAAAATATCCTCCAAAATGTTGTGTTCTGTATTGTGCAAGAAAAATTAGCATTCAATAAAAGTAATTCGTTTTTGGCGGGCACTTAAACAAAAATATCTTATTTGTAGTAATGTGCAACAGTTACAGAGGCCTTACTTTCAAACGCCTTTTGTAGTTCGTTTTCGTCCAATCAGCCCGAAAGAGTCAATAAAATTTTAGATAAAAGAAAGAAAGAAATAAGGTTTCTTTAAAAATACAATAATATAGTCTATATAATACAAAAATAAATGGAACATATAATGGAAAATATATTTATATATAAAAAAAAACAAGCAAAAAGATTTGACGTTTGAGAGTAAGCTCTCAGTTACATAATAAGTAAGGGGTTGCTTTCGGCTAGCTAGCCGGACGCACTGCCCGCGAGCGCAGTGCGTTCCGCTCGCAGCAGGCTCACTGAGTCACGAGCTATGTACACAAGGATTTTGGTTACAGTAACTGCAATGCAACGCAACGGTTAAGGCTCGCAGGTACGTACGCGGCTTTAGCCTCATAAACAGCGATAACACATTGCGAAGCGGTGTACAATCGGCCAAAGCGGCGATGCACCACCCATAAGGCTACCAGCCCAATGACACGTAAACATCACAAGTAAACATCAGTTTTAAGAGGCGGGGTTTTATTGTTACCTGTTTTGGGTTTTACAAGGAGGCAATAAAATCGAAGTCCGTAAACAAGGCGAGAGCAGAATACAAAAGAAAAAGGGCGTCGTTAATCGGCAAAGTGCACATTGCATCTAAACACGAGTAATTGTTTCCTTTAGTTTAAACATTCCACAAACGTCCTGATTGATGTATATGAAATTTGAGAGTGTGTGTGTGGGTGGATGTCGAAACTTTATGAGCCGTTTGAAGCAAAATATTAGAGAACTGATCAAGAAGGAACTTGGTTGACCGTACATGGAATAGTAAGTAGACTTAAATTAATAAATATGACATATTTTACGACCTTCGAAAAATGTAATGACCTTCCATGGTTACAAAAATGACATTTTCTGTATGATATAATACATAACAATAAACTTAATTTCAGATTTTAATGGCAGTTAAACACATCCGCGATTGGAATCTTGAAATAATGACGAAACAAAGTGTTAAAATTACGTGTAGATTTATGTATAATATGTAATTTCTTAATAATTTGGTAGACATAATAAGTGAAAGGAATAAACTTACTACACAATCGTTTCCAAAAAGAAACATCACTCTTTTTAAATAAAATTTTCTTTCCTAAATATGTAGTAAATGTTTATTGGCACCTACTACTTATATTCTTCTATAAAACGGTTTACGTGATATATGATCATATATGTTAGTTTATGTACTAACGTGTGGACGTGTACACAACAAAAATATGATACGATTTAATTGTATAAGCACGCTATTATTAATCTTTAATGAATATTCAATTATTTCGTAAATATCGCTGAATTTGAAGAAAGGCAAGAATCTACTGTCGAAATTTTGACCAAATAATTGCGCAACATGGGTATATTAAATAATTTAGAAAGTTACAAATAGTGCTTAACTAGCACGTTAAATTAGGCAGCAAACTGTGCTCCGACTGCACATTTCAAACGTTGTATAACATTCTAACTAGTATTCAACACGCACATTATTAGAATATTGTTATATACTTATCTAATATCAGGGTATGGAGATGCCCCGCCGCTATCAATTATCTCGTTTAATATTTATACATATTTAAGATAAAAATTATCTCAAATTATCTTTTGTTTACTGTATAACAACTAATATTGAAAAGAATTGCATTCACTTATCATAATATATCTTATAAGAATTTATGTGAGAAAACATGGGGTAAGGCCATGCTATAGAATGACAGTAGATGTCCACGTGCGCCTACCGACAACAACGACATCTATTGGCCTGAGAATCAATTGTCCGAGTAAACATGTCAAACCAAGTGTCAGTGTCTCAGCTGATCGCCACGCGCGAGATGTGTCTGGATTTGTCCCGGTTCACGGAACAAAATCAACATTTTTCCCGACGGAACGTGATTAAAAATAGTACTGTGCGCATTTGGCCCACGCCTGACTCACACACACAATCGAACAGAAGCTTAAATAACATCGTACGTTACCCTTTTCAATGCAGTGTTCTTGATATTCTGCAACTCATTCTTGATGATCGAGAATTTCATCATCGTATCCGAAGAAAATATCGAACTGCCAAAGGCTAGACCTGGATAATCGGCACATCTTCGCCTCCGCCTGTTTTCTCTTTCGGCTAACACCTCAGTACATTCGCTAGGACACCTGAGTTTCGCCAGTTCCGCAGTCTCAGGGTCATCGTCAGATATGTCAGAAGGGACAGCCGTAAACTCGGCCCCGTCACCCGCCGACCGTACTTCTTTGAACGAAAATTCATCGTCAGAGCTTTGGGGCGAATCTTCACTTTTAATTCTATCGTCGAATTCAATTTCATCATTCGCATCGTCCTCAATTATGTTTCGATTCGAAAGTGCATCGTCACTATTCGTCCTTGTCACTTGTTGAGATTCACTGACACTATTGACACAAGGCACAACATCGTCTGTTTGGGTGTCTAAGGTCACTCTGGACGGATCGGTTTGCGGGGCGGCGGGGAGTGGAACGCGGTCGCCCCTAAGCCGCGGGTGGTGCTGGTGGCCCCTGCGCCGCACGGGGGTGCGCCCGTGGGCGTGGGCCGCCGACGCGGACATTACTACAAGAGCCGCCGTCCGTCCGCCCGCGCCAAGGCGGCGGCCATATTGACTACACTGCCTGTGTGCCTGTCACTTACACAAGTAACCTGGCGCTGTAATCGCATAACAGAAACGGCCATCTTTTGTTTTTCCGCGTGCTGTTTTACCAACTAAACGACAACCAATCACTGTTCAATTCATGAAAACGCGGTATATTTAAAATAATATTTTTGAAATAAATGTGTTTGTGCATTATGTCATTACTATAAATTCAGTATCTAATTATAAATGAAATACTTATATAATATATTTGTTATTAATATAGCCTTTAAATCAATTGGCGTTATTCGACAAACAATTTTTTATTTCCTATCCCAGGCCCAGCTCGTGCGTTTATGGAAAATACCAAGGTTGATTATGCTTACATCTGGTGATGAGGCAAGCTAGTCCCGAATCTATTTTAGTCGTTACACCGGGCATCGAGCCCATATTAGGTGTCGGCAGCCGAAAATAACTGGCGCGCAGCAGCAGGCCCCCAACAGCGGATTATTTACACGCATAACATCATCGTAATTAAGATTTAACTTTAACGTCACCGGGACACCATAGATTAACAATCAACTATACTTATTTCACTAAATACATAATTATTTTATCTATTGTAAATTACCAAAGATTCGTGAATTGAAAAGAAGATTACCGTAGTATAGGTACCTATGTAATGAAGAGATAGAAAAATCATATGAAAAATAGAGTGCTTAACTGGAAAATTGACAGTTCTAGAATAAGGGCTGATTTACATTAATCCAGCTAATGACTTGGGGAGCGGATTGACTTCAAAATATTCAATTGGGAACATTGAAGTCAGTCAGAGGTATTAGCGCTGTAACTAACGATTGACTTCAAATAAATTTACACTATACCAGTATGAAGTCAGCACTGCCTTCCTTCGAATTTGAAGTCAGTAGCGGGATCAATGTAAATCAACTTTTAAGATAAAGCAGACGGAAATCTCCATCTCTGCTTTATCTTATCAACATAACAAATATTCGTGTAATTTTTCTTAATAATCACTAAGAAAAATTACACGAATATTTGTTATGTTATATGCCAGAATAGAAGAATATGGAAAGATGTTATTGTTTTGTTACTCGTAAATTATTGAATTAAAAAAATTAAAGAAGAAAAGAATTTATTGAATATTTCAATACGTTTTTATAGTAGGAATTTAATATTATAGGTAACACTTCTTTGTTGTTTTTACTAAACTTTGGAAAGATTTTAAATCCGTATAACTAAATATAATTTTAACAAGGTCACATAATTGTGTGGTTTACAGAATGGAATTCTTTGGCAAATGTTTTCGCTTGTTACCACCAGCATACATTCTAATATCGATATAATTAAAACATTTATCCGATGAGTCATTATGTATTGAAACATTAATTATTGCTTCTATTTCAGTCTAAATTGAGCTACGTCTTGCAGGCATATTCTGGCTGCCAATAGGCCAAGGTTCCTGGCTCAATCACTTCACTCAATCAATTTGCCGATACAAATAAATATGTACTCAACACGTAAATAGTCAATAATTTCTCCGATAACACCAGCCCACAAAAAATAAAAAGTGGTCTGTGTGTTTTTCGATGCATTGAATCCGAGTCTCTGGTCAGTTTGGTCCATACACCCTCAAAATTTTGAACACAA
The DNA here is from genome assembly GCA_039645545.1 of Dendrolimus houi. Classification (NCBI taxonomy): domain Eukaryota; kingdom Metazoa; phylum Arthropoda; class Insecta; order Lepidoptera; family Lasiocampidae; genus Dendrolimus; species Dendrolimus houi. The sequence continues at coordinate 6,084,467 of CM077131.1, forward strand.
GACGTTACAGATTCTAGATATATATCATTGTAATTTGAATGGTTATGTTTATCACATGTCGTCACAAAGATGCCGTGGTAACTTAATACTCGTAGTTAACGCACTAGCGTATCAAATATGGCAGGTTCGATATCTGGCAGGAAAATATGCATCATTTATACAGTTTTCTGACTTAATGTGCATATTATTATAATTACATGCAGACTCTAAAGGAAAACATCTTCATGAAACTCGCACGTCGAGATAACCGATACGTCAAACCCGCCAAACCGCTCTGGATAAGCGTGTCCAGTATACCGTCCAATTTTCGGAAAATGGGGAGATCCAAGCCCAACCAACAGTGGGACGTTTATGCGCTGTTTTTATTATATTACTACGTTACACCGGTTACTTATCACCACTTTAGTTATTGCACTTACTTCTCTTCACAACCTCTTCTATAATTAAAATGACATTTTAACGGTTTTGAGCGCGGCATTTTATTTGGACATTTCGGTCACTTTTCAGTAGTCGTGATCATAGAAGACAACCGAAAGAAACTGCTAAAAGTTGGTTTTTAGTATGAAAACACTAACATTTTCTATTTTAGGAAATACAGCGATCCTTATATTAAAATATTCTTAGTTGCTCGGGGGCCTATAGTAGCCGCTTTCGCAGATCCGTAATCTACACACGAGTCAATAGTACAAGCGATTCTCCAAAAGTGGCCACTTTAGGCCCCCTAACAACCGAGGAATAAGTTAGCTTCTAATATTAATTAGAATAAACTAAACAATAACTCACGTTCTGAAGCGCCTTTTCCTTCTCTTCAAGCTTGGCGTTGACCTGCATAAGACCTTCTTGTGTCTGATCGAGGTCGTTCTCAATGGCCTGGATCTTCTTCTGGAGCTGTCTGGCTTCTTCTTCGGCCTGATAATAGAAACAATTAATCAATACAAGCAAAACAATGACAAATGAGTTTTTCTTTGATGTTTGCAATGCTTAGAAAAACCACTCCTAGTAGATAAAATAATAACGCTTAGTACTTTAGACTATATCCAGAAACCCAATTACCTACAGTTTATAATACTAAAAATTTTGTCGTCATATACATTCCGCTGAAGTACTCGTCCCTTTTATATCTACTATAATATTATAAAGAGGAAAGATTTGTATTTTTATACTTGTGTATGTTTGTAACGAATAAACTCAAAAACTACTGGACAGATTTCAAAAATTCTTTCACCATTCGAATGCTACATTATGCTTGATTAATATAGGCTATATAAAAATTAGTGATCCCTACTAGAACTTCAATAATGTAACCCATCAATCTAAACAAAATCGGATTCTACGATTTTGATGAAATTTTATGTGTGTTTGAGTGGGTCCCGGGGTGGTTTAGATTCACAATTAGACCCGATAGGTGGCGCTGGAATCGGGTTCTAGATTTTTATTTTTTCAGAGCAGGACAAGGTGTGCCGAGACCGCTAGTCTAAAATAAAGCAAGATTCACTAAGTTCATTTAAATGCGATCGCGTAAACTTCGAGTTCGTATTCCGTGTAATCTACCAATTTTAATTCTATATTCACCCAAATACTGAAAGGAATACTTTACGATAAGCTGTTCATTCTTAAGAATATAAAGAAAAATTTAATAAGCGTTCAAACGAAGTCCCTTTTAGTTTTATATGCTAATTCTTATAAATATATAACTTTCCTTAATTTTCAGCCCTATGTTTGCTCATCAGGATTTACTACAATTATTTATTCACAGATGAACACCAAAAAAGGTCAGTCATAGACAAATAAAACTTGTCAAAGGACATTTTACATAAATAAATTATGAAAATATAATTGTTATAAAAAACATATATTTTTATTAAACAGAAACAACCAGTGAGCAAAAGCACACAGTAGTCCTTACCCTTGACACGCAGTCAATCGTGGTCAAGGTTTCACGCGTTCAGACGTAAATCGAAAAAATGCATACATACATGTAACTATAATTATAATGTATGTTTATAAAAGAGATGGGCACTAAATTTTATTTTTAAGTTACTGTGGCAATAATATATACTATTTAATTTCATACTATAACATAAATTGAAAGGAGACGGATACGCTTTCACACATGGTTAGGCCCAGATTTTAAAAAGATGAGAGTGATTTTAAGATTTATTTTTATTATGTTGATATTTTTCATAATTGTGTTGGATTTATTTATTTTGAATTCATTAATTGTTGAAATTCATTCTCATAAATCCATTATTTATTTTATTCATGACCTTATTTTATTCGTGCAGGAACGGAGAAAGAATACAATTACCTGCGGCCGGACGGCCTATCGTAAAAGGCACAAAACGACCTACAGCCAGGTGGTAAGGTGTTTGCCCGTCTAGATGGCTACCACCCCTGATCTAGAGTATCCCGCCTTAACAACCTTGAGTTGTGTTTCGGAATTAGTACATACATATTGGTAGCACCTTTGGTGGTAACAATATCCATAGGCGAGGGTAACCACTTTCCGTCAGGTGCGCTGTCTGCCTGTTTGTTGAACTCACGCAATATAAAAAAATATCTGTTTTGAATTTCTCGGGTTCCACTTAGAATTTAGGGCTGATATTTCCCATTTTGTAATAGCAAATATGATGCTTTTTTAAAGCCATATCTTAACTCATTACATTTCTTTGGCCCAAAAGTCCCCATCTCCTTTAATTGACTACACTATCGAGGTATAAATTTAAACACATGGCTTCTGTTACAGTCAGAGTTCGTGTAGATTTCTTAAAGATTTTTAGTAAATATGATGTTACATAAAAATTTTGTTGTTATGCAAGTTAACATTTAATAACATTTAGGAACAGAGATAATAATAATATAAACTAATATTATTGCCAAAATATTATATATCACTATATATACACAATATATAATATATCACTTTAATTTAATGACTAAGAAGTAATTGAACAGAATGTGAACTAAGAATTTATAAATTATTACTTTACGTCTATTTATAAAAGTAATCCTTAGGTAAATAGCACTATCCCCTTCTATAAAATTAATGTACTTAGTTGTTTACATGTATTTTCTAATTGGTATGCAAAGCAGCTTCTACAACACTATTAAGTATTTATCAGTTTGTCCTTAGTTCACCTAATAAACAAGAAACCGGTACTACATTTTAATCTGCTACTTTATTTGCATGCTCAACTTATGGACTTAAAAGGAATTTTGTATTAATCAAGATTGTGCTGGAAATACAAATTAAGTGCTTGATTTTAATCTCCAACAGTCTTCTAACAATGACTTTACGTATAGGTATATGAAGTAATGACACAATGGTCTTTGACTAAGTTATACAGTCACGATATTATTCACACTTGCATTGACTATAGGACTTACAGCTAGGGATAGCGAGAAGAGTGTGCAATGCAGTATATGGCACAAAATAGTGCTATAATAATTATGGTAATAGGGCTCTTATTGCTAATTACGCGGCGCAACGAATATAAGTAGTCTGACATCCGAAAAACATTATTGTATTTAGGATTATGCGTTCTTTTTAGTACATTTTTCATTACATCATTTTGTTTATTTTACAAAATAAAATAGATCGAGATATACCTTAGACAGGGCAGTAACTTATCGAAAAGCAAATCGTCAAGTTTTTTATTATTTCTTGTCCTGCCTATAAAACTAAACCGAATTACAAATCCTTAACTGTTTAACAAATCTATCATCAGAAATATTCGTAATTTAAGTTTCATTGTTGACTGTGGTTATACTTCCCACTACGGTCAGTCAATCCAAACTGAAAAGGTTATACTTTCACCTATTAACCGACCTATATTAGGATATCCACGACATAAAATATAGGTTTGTAACTTATTATTTTCCTGTCTACTCAATGGATTGAGGATTGAGATTAGTCTATTTTTCTATTGCGAAGCAGGTAAACAGGCAGGCCCACCTGACGGAAAGTGGTTACCGTCTTCTATAGACATTTGGAATATAAGGGTGAAGCCAACGCGTAACCAGCTTTTCAGGTTGGATGGTAGGGATAGGATAGCAGAGATGGGATAGGATGGATGAGATAAAGGAAATGGAGTAGGGCAATGTTATAGTGAGATAGAAACTTTGTACACGTGTTAGTACTTACGTGAAGGTTTCTGAATAGGTGGCGCTCCACTTGTATTACTTATATAAAACGAATTACATGCTTATTATTCTAATATATAAAAATTATAAAATTAATCTGTTCCATCGTATTTAATGCGCTACAATGCCTCTAATTTGATTGCGATAAAACATTGTCAACATATTGCTTGCACTAGCTATATAAAAACTTATTTTACCTATCTTTTTGGCTGCAAATCTCGAAAAGTAGTCCACGGATTGACTTGGAAATTTTACGTAAAATTTGTTAGTTATCAATCAGAGCCACAGCTAAGCTCGGTCAGGTTAAGCTAGTCTAGAATAAAAAATAATACTACACACCTTCTCAGCGCGAAGGTTAGCGTCCTTGGCCTGCTGCTCGCACATGGCGGCGCGGTCAAGCGCGTTGTCCTTCTCCAGCTTCATCGCCTGCATCTTCTTTTTGATCGCGTCCATTTTGGCGGTGTCTTTGTGTCTACTTCCCTAGGTGAAAAAGCTACAACAAATAAACGGAAAATTAAATAGTCTTTGGCAGTAATCGGAGCGGCAGAAAACTGTAACAATGATGGCTAAAAGTGAACAATAATTTATTGTTTCTGTTCAATGTTTTTAATGCGGAAATGTTTTTGTAAAAAATCTCAATTATTTCATAAAAGGTGTTATTGAGCCCCCACAAGAATCCCCTCGTTTTGCACCAGTCAAATGCCTACAATTTAGCTGAGTCATATTTACAGACAACCAGAAACGACAATCAAATATGGTTTCGTTCAAGTCTTATACGGCTAAAAACTCTGGTCTATAATTAAGTTTTTTTTTGTGGTTATAGTAATAAACTATCGCCGCTAGTAAATTGTAATTTTTGTCCCAATTGGTACAAACTCAGAAACATTATGATACGTCAGGCGAGCATCCTCTCACAGACAAAATGAGAAGAATGCACGCGGTAAGTCACCCTTTTATAATATTGCTTTGTCATTTTCGCTGTTTAAGTTAATTCAAAGATTTATCCAAATTCAATTGATAAAATTCCCTTTGAACAGCTATAACTATTAACTAGGGTAGAAAAGCCAGGAAACGAATACACAAAAATAAAAATAAAACCTTGTACAGCACTCGTCAATAAGCTTGGTAACATTACCGGGCTGGCTATTTATGGAAGCGAAGGTGCATTGATCCTTATAACGAAGTTCACTCTTGATTTCTTATAAAACAACCGCCTCATGAAAGGACTAAGTTTGAATGTTTAAAAAGTTTTATATTTTTTAAACACAAAATCTATACAAACAAATAATATTGAAGTGTCTGTTTGTAATGCCAAAATAACAGTTTTTTACTAAATGCATATGAAAGTATATACGGTACTTATATAAAAAAACGACTTTTAAAACTTGGCTGTCTGTCTGTTTGTTGTCCGGCTAATCTCCGAAAGGCTGGACCGATTTTGATGGGACTTTCACTGGCAGATAGCTGATGTTATAAGGAGTAACTTAGGCTACTTTTGAAATTAGGATTCCTTTCCACTTTCTCACTTGATGTTGAGTGATGAAGCGGTCTATGATGGAGCACGCTTACCTAGAAAATACGTATTCACTCGTGACTTGAAGGCTCCTAGATTGTATATTTGTCCGGAGAAACAGACTCTGGCAAATTATTTTTCGCCTTTAGAAAGCGTATAAATCTAATCTATCGGTAAAGTGGCGAGGAAATAGGCATGGCGAGTATGTAAACGCAACTTATTTAAACTTGATACTCGCGCTGCTCCATTTCCTTACCAATGTTTTGCTTGCTGCCGTGAAAATCGGCATAAGTGAATGAAGGATAATATAATGAGACCGTGTAGAAAACCTGGACTCCAATTCTGCTATTTTAATATTTTGCCGTTCCAAAGATATTCAAAATAGGTACGATTCCATTGCGATAGTGTCAAAAATTCGTATTCCACTAAATCCACAATATCTTCTCGATATCGTCGGAGCAGAGTAATAGTAGAAAAATCGGTATTACCACTATCAGAAATGGTGTTAGCTGAAATTAATATTGAAAAGCTACCAAAAATTTAAACATTTATTTCGCGAGTTTTCGCCTATAAATATAAAGGTAGAGAGGCGTGCCACGGGCGCACCATTGGAATTAATCACGCAAACATACGATTGAGACGATAGTATCCGGCGAGTCTGACGAGATAGTAATAGTAGAATTAGGCCACTGGACTGTTCACTTCTTCAATATAATTAAATTTTTACAAGAACTCCGATGTTTCGCTTCAGTCAAAATAAAATATAGCTAAAATCCTCGCACTACACATTTTGTATTAAATTGGAAGAAATTTTCTGCTATATCTTAGGAGACCATTCTAAAGCTACGCAGAATCCAGTGCAAAAAGAATTGTCGAAATCAGTTCAGAAACAAAAAAGTTATGGCTGGACATATTTACATGACGAAATGAGAACCTCCTTTTTTTTTTAATCGGTTAAAAACCTCGTACAATTTGATTACCATGATGCCAAAAATTAAAACAGTTCACAAGGCTGTTTGGACATGACATATGGCCACCACAGTGGAGAAGTGAAAACAACAATTATATATCAAAACGACGTGTTATGAGTAACACATAACGGTCGACACTGGGGCCGATACCAGACACCCAGACCATAGTAAATGGCAGAAAGTTAGTTTCCGAAATTTACCATGCAAAAATTGAACCCAGAACTTTAACATTCTAGTGAATTAGGCCAGTAAAGGCTTGTTTTGTATAATAATTTTACAATTACATTAAGCATTGGCACTTTTCATATGTATTTCTTAGTGCCATAATAAGAAGTTCTATGTAATTCTATATTTATGCGTATTTATGAATTATGAATGAAACGACGATTACTCAAAATGGAAAAGTCAAGAAATACCTTTAAGCATTAGTTGTCGAGACGGACGGTGATTCAAAAATTCCTTTCTGTGACTCATATTTCGCGATAAATTGCAAAAGGGCCCCGTCTGAGTTTCACGGTCATCGGACTCTTAATAAGATTATTGAAGATCTTAAGGACGAATGAATACCTTTGATAAGAATATTAAAAGTAGTATTTTTGCCTGTACTGTTTGTAGATTGGGAGAACATGTAATTTTCCTAAAGTCTGATTTAACTTGCGCAATTGGTCAGTTCTTATTATCATTTGGTCAGAAATTCGCCAGTTAAGTAATAATTTGTCGATGGATGTCGAAACGACGCTTCGCAAGTTAACTAGTTTTTTTATCTAATGCAAATATAAATCAGGCTTTATTTTAAATTCAAATTGAGAATAAACTATGATACGTGGCCATCTTGATTTTGTTACCGAAATCCACATAAAAATACATTTAATATAATTATATTATATTGTTTTTGTTGGAAAATTTAATAAAGATTTTCTATGTATTTTTTTTTAAATGCACATCATAATATATTCATATTTTGACAAAGATCAACAAAAGTTATAGAACACTATTATATTGATTTTTTTAAAACAATAATTGTTATTTTGTGTCTCGACTTCAATAAAAACCTACAATTTGACCTTAGGAATCGTTGACGCCCAAAACTGTCTGTAACTTAAGAACCTGTCAGATGAGTCTGGTCCAAAGATTCTTTCCCTTTCTAGGACCGTACCTTTACAATAAAGTAAATAATATTTTACAAGTATACCCTCTACAGAAATACGCCTGCAAAGAAAAAATCACTAAATGGCTTAAAACCTTGAGCTATGATGAGACTGAAGATCAGCTCCACCCACTTATATAAAATACTAAAAGTATTTATGTGTATTAATTAGAAGTTTTTAAATTATTTTGCCTATACATTCACATCTACATACACCCGTACCCACACACACCCATACACATCCTAACCCACCCTCGCCCACCCACACCTACACGACAACAGACACGCACAAGCACACACGCGCGCACACACTCACATACACCCCTACACACGCACACACACACACACACACACTCTCTCACACACCCACAAACACACACACATACACTCATACATTCATCTTTAATTCTAACATTTTATTCCTGTGTCTTAACCGTGGAAGCCTAAATTTTAAGTTATCTTAAGAATCTTTTATAGTTTGTAGCCATGGAGTGGAGTACTGGTGACCTGTCATACAGATTTCTTATAAATCTACTTCAGGCACCAGTCTCACACACCAGGTTTCCTAGTGAATCTGTTGTGTTGAGAAATAAATAAAGTTTTATTATTATTATTATTAAAATAGGTAAAGTTTGAGAGTTTGTTTGTAAGAAGTAATCTCTTGAATTACTGAACCGATTTTATATGTGTGCATAGGCTATATTTGATTATGATTAATTTTTTAATGTCGCCCAGTGAAGTGGCCACGGGTCAGCTAGTTTATTATATATTTCTGGTGTGATGCGTTAATCTACTTGATTTCTGAAGATTAGTAAGAGTTTAACCTTTTGCTAGGCATTTTATTCTATGACCACAAAGTACAGGTAAGACCAATCAAATAATCGCATTCCAGGCATTCCTTTGTCTGCAGATAAACCGGCTGTCAGAGTCGATATGCATTTCTCGTATGTTCATTGTTATATTACAATATTTGTAGTTGGCCAGGTGCTTTACATAATCATATAATACGGAAAATCGATTTCAACTTACGGAATTAATTAATTCAACTAAATGGGAACATATTACATAGATGTTTGTTGTAGTATCTGTAATGCTCCTACTCCACCAGCTTTAATGTTAGTATTAGTGACTGTGTCCAAATGTGTCTTATAGCTTATAGCGTTAGAAATAATGCATTATCGATTACATCAGTAAATTTCAGCACCACCTCCACCTGAATTTTCGGTTTAGTGTATTGTTTAATGTCATTAAGAATGTCTCATCTCGAATGCATCCTTGGCTACATCTGCGTAATGTCTTTATTAGTGCGCTAACTAAAGAATTATGGCGCAGGTAGCAGTGACATAACTGACTTGATAGTTCTGGCTTTAGAATTTTTTCTTTAGATATTTATGGCTTGGCTCTGCTTGGCTTGGTAAGAGCTCTCAAATGTTTTTACTTCAATTTCGTTTAAAAATATTTTCTATTACTAATTCACAAATAATCTATTTCTAATACTTTATATATACACATTCCTTAATAATTTGTGTGTCATGGTTTTTTTAACGAAGGGCTTGATTACCATTCGTTTCCTCTTTCAATTATGAAATTTTTGCACATGAAGTTAGGAGGCAAATAAAATTAGTCATAGACTGTCCTAGCCCTTAGAAGTTATTAAATTAATGAACCAATTCGAATGTACGCAGTAGTAAGAACAAAGGCAAATACCACGGAGCGTAGTTCCGGTTTTACAACTGCATTATCAACATTTTAAAGTATACATAGATATAGATAGATTAGCTACAAACCCGATTTGCAAAAATTTGTTACAATATTTATGTATTATACAGGTGAATTTTTCAAGTGGACCTCTTTGACCAGATACGAAGCTATAAGATTTAGCGAGAAATACTCAAAAAGAGTCTCAGGGCTGATTTTTATGAAAATTAACGTTTAACATTCCTTCACAGAAATCGATCCTTTCAAGCTACAATATGATTTGAAGTAATAATACATCACTCGATTCTTTTTCAAAATTAGTTGATTCGATTCATGACCAGTTATGATGATATGTTTATATTGTTCCGAATTTAGCCGTAGAGGCCCACTTGAAAAAATCACCAGAATATAGGGCCATTAAAAAATGACAATATCGAATAAAATACAAATGAATAAAATCCGACGTACTAAATGTACTCGTTTTTTTTTTTTTTAAGTCGGGGGAAATGCATTTCGCACGCACATACCGGGTCCTTTGCTAGGGATTAGACCGTTGTTGATCATGGAGGCTTTCCACTGAGGCAATCCAAACAATAATCAATCGGCTTGTGTGGAGACTCGACTAATCAATACCCCACTAAAACCACCCTCCTCCCATGTGCCCCGCGCTTATGGTAGGAAAGGCGTGAGATACAGAACGTAGTTACGCCCACACCGATCCTAGCGCACAAGTGCTTGAGAATGCCCCGGGAGAGGCAAACTCACTTCGTCAACAGGGGTGAAAACTCCTATGCTCCCTAGATGCTAGAGGGCCTTTGCAGCGGTATTTCAGGAAGGGAGGTCATGCGCATACCTGCGCCTCCGGGCTCCCGACTGACGTCGGCGCCCGCGAGACGCATGCGCACTACCATCTCTCTCCCTGTCTCGTTCCGCGGCCTCCTTATGAGACACTACCGTCTCGCAGAAATTGGCCGCACCCACCCACCAATCGTCGCTGTGCAGCATGGCTTGCACCAGATCGCCCAGCGATTCGATCGGTCCTACAAGTGTCTCGAGTTCAAACCTCTGAGGAGCCCATGCTGCGCACTCGACTAGCGTGTGTAACGCCGTGTCCAGCGCGCCACACTGGCGGCATTGGGGTGAAGGCAAGCAGCCCGCAATCTGACACAGATACTTATCGAAGCAACCGTGCCCGGTAAGTATCTGTGTCATTTACTAAATGTCCTCGTTAGCCAACTGTCGTCAACTACTGGACGTGGGCCTCCTCTTTGTGCCGCATATCCCAGTCCTCTGCCTTTCTCAACCAACCACCACCGGTGACCTTAGGCCGGTGACACAATTCTAAGGTCCATCTCATACACCCCACAGTAGATAATTGACGGATTTTTTTATTACGACATTTGCCATGTCATTTCATGCATGCTAGAAATCAGGACTTCTGCGTGCTTCCGTCTTCCTTTTACCACCGCATCGCACGCCATTGGCTGGGCGTTCATCCTCATTTCCTAGAGCCGCTTCGCTCTTGTACGCAACGGTTCTCTAGAAAGTTTCTCTTACGCATCATGGGGATTTGGAATGAGCTCCCAGCCGTGGTTTTCCCACAGCGCTACAATATGAGATTCTTTAAAAAGGGTGTCAATAAAATTTCTTCGAGGCCGGCAGCGCGTTGGTGACATGTGACATGTCTGGTGTTACAAACGTTCATAGGCGACGGTAGCCGCTTTCCATATTGTGGGCCGTCCGCCTGTTTGCTGCACTCCAACTATTAAAAAAAACCTAGGCGAGCCAACGCTTTGACCAGTATACCACATAGGCCATGAAATTGGTCATTTTAAATCATTACTGTTAATAGGCATTTGTTTTTACCTATCACTTTACTATCATTGTTCAGTAGCAAAATCTCGCTATTATGAATTATTTGAATATTAAGTACCTATATACAACAACAACGTAACTATACCAGCCTGCCTCATCACATTGATACATGATCATGATAAGTGGCCAAATGATACAGATATGGACGTATCTTAACCTATGTTTACAAGACTTAAAAGCACTAACTGATATCACGGAAAATGAATACCTGTTAGAAATGACAACTATCCTAAAAAAATACAACTTTGGAAGTTCTTAAATTCACAGAGCAATGGAAGAATAAAAAAGTCGTGACTAGATCTAATTATATAGGATTTAGAAGTCTTTCCTATTTACTATTTTTGCCGGATTATTTAGATCCCTGGTATTTTTTCTTTAAATGCTTTAATTCTTACATAGAGTTACTATAACAATGGTATGTATCCCTTTGTATTTTTAAGGATATAAAAACATTTAATTTCACTGTTTGTCTATAGTAAAAAGCAAAAAAACATTTGACATAGATAGTAGCGCCATCGTTAGAACCACACGTTATCTATTACATTATTCTGTTACTGGCATTTATCCAAAGCTACATTTTTCTACAACTAACACCCACACCTATGTAGAAATTAACATAACTATTTTCCGGTGTATTTGGGCAGTAATTCGAGAATTCACTGGCTAACTTTTAAACAAAATGGTCGATACGTGATATACCAAACTTCTGAATTATTGAAATAAGTTAGTTAGTTAGTTTTAAATGTTTCTGTCGACTATATCAGCCCCCTCGGGATTTTCTTTACTCGTCCACACTCAGAGAGCATAATGACAAGTTCAACAACAACTTCACATTTTCAATTAGTGTTATTTGAGGCTCCTTAACAACACAGACTTGACTTTAGTTGACTGACTGAATAAAGTAAGGAGGGAAGTCGAATTAACTATGCACCACATTTTAAGGCTAGCAGACTATATTATTCAATAATAACTAATAATTAACTAACTGGAGGTGCGACTTTAACAGTAATAATTATTTAGGTTAAGACTCCAAGAAGGCTATCAAATAGCAAACATACTTAAGAAGAAGAAATATCTCAAAGGAATCTGAAATACGTTTTCATTTAAAATGAACTTCCAGTTGAGGCATTCGTATTGCGCTACGATATAGGTTTTTATGCGCGTTGGTAACACATCTGATGTTGCAAATGTTCACCAGTAGCCACTTTTCATCAGGTAGGCCTTTAACCTGTCTTCTGTACTGTATGTACTCCAGCAATAAAAATATCACAGTTCAGTTTAGAACACAAATCTGAAACTAGCCTAAGCAATTTATTACCAAGGAAGAATATACACTAATTCACAGTGTTAATTGAAAGATCGTAATTGTAGTTTAAATTGCTAATATTATCAAAGTCAATCATAACGTATGTCGTGAAAAGTAATTTATTTACCATAAGGCACAAACAGAAGTAATTACGATTCGTCATAACCTTGGTTTTCTTAACAATCGGCTCCGATTCAAGGCGGCTACCACTTCATAGATATTACAAGTGTTTTGCGCTTTATTAAGAAACTACGTTATGTATGTACATATGCGGTATTTTAATTTTATTATTTTCATTAAGTAAGTATTTTGTGTTTTTTTCACTTGAATTAAATTCCTAATAGCTTTCAATAAACGCTCATGTTTTTCATACTAATATTAGGGACATAAAAACTGGAAAATATTCATGTCAAATCCTCTTGTAAATAAAGTACAGTACAATCCAATAATAATTGAAATGAAAAGGAAAACTAGAAAGATCTATTATACATCCAAGCTACGCCTTTCATGAATTGGAACACCAGCTGGCCAAGAATTTATGTCTCGTCTAAAAATATAACATCGCTGAAAAAATAAAAATTTGACAGCCGCCATAGTATCTACGCATGCGCCGTACGCCTCCGCCGACCGCGCTTACACGCCATTGGTTGTCGCCTGGCAACCTGCCAAAAGCGCGGGAAGAACTACAGCACAGAGGCTCTTATTGGTTGACCCAATTTGAAACCTAGCACCGCGATATTCAAAAATAGACACGAGATGCGATACACTATTACAAATATCTGGCATCGCAAAACTATGCCATTTAAAACTTTTAAAAATGCATTTATATTTACTCTTCGATTAAATAATTGAACTGCACAAATATGCAAACGCATCATAATCGATACATCTAAAAAACTTTTTTGAAACGAAGAAAGAAAAATATATTCGCAAAGTTATTAAAAAACGAACTTATTTTGCTTCATTGCACGCAGACCGAGGCATTTCTATGTACACTGCACTGCAAATCTTACCCTACTTACCAATATGTCTGAGAAAAAGGATCAATGCACCTTAAAATTCGGTATATGAGTTAAAACACTGTCACTATAACACTACGAAGCACTGGGAGCATTACTTACATGTCGAGTCGACGCGTGCTGTGGTGCGACTGACTGGGTCGCCGCGAGATCGCCTGGTGTCGACTTACGGCCGGGTAAGGAGATGACCGCACTCACCCCGCTCCGAGAATACTCACGGGGAAAAGCCTTTGATAATCGAAATTTAATTAATTAAAGGATCATTGAACAATAGGGGACGAGGTGACAGGATGTGCGATACGGCGATAGGCAAATGAGGCTCGATTGTGTCGGTGAAGGGCAGTGTTTTTATTAGACGACTGAAAGGAACGGATGATAAAAGGATTTAAGGTCGTATTAGTACTGAAGGTGAAATAATATAAGATAGCAGAAAGTTAAAAAGTTAAAAGAAGTTGCCGCTCAAAGTAAAAGGTCTAAGGTCATGTGAGGATCTGAATGTTGAGCAAATAAAATGATACACCAGAAACGTCTCCACTCAGCTGAATGTGAATGTTGAAATGGATGTTTGGTGTTAGAAGAATGGATAACGTGAGAAATGAGCACATAAGGGAATCTTTGAAAGTTGCACCACTGGCTGAAAAATTGAGAGGAAAAAGACTAAGATGGTATGGGCGTATAATGAGGAGGGATGAAAGTCACGTGACAAAAACAATGTTAAACTGGAAGACTGATGAGTGCAATGCAAGTGCAATGTAAAAGTCGACCAAAAAAGAAATGGATGGTATGTGTGAAGGATTATATGACGATTTGTGGTGTGATAAAGGACGTATGCCAGAGAAGTATGGAAGGAAAAGACTTATTGTGCAAACCCCAAATAATTGGGAGAAGAAGAAAGAAGAGTGAGTATAAACTTAAAAACTAGATGTAAGTAGTATTCGTTCTATTTTTTTCATACCTATAGACTATGGCAAAGGCACACAAAGGACTTATCGCTTAGAGAGATCTTTTCCAGGCTTACCAGTAAAGATTAATAACAAGCCTTGTGTTATGTGGTTTGTGATTAATTTTTACCTATACTATCGAAGAAGACAACTTATGACAATCACCCAGCAAATAAACACAATTCTGAAAGCTCCTCTTAAATCCGACACGACTAGATGGCACCACGTGTCGTTCTTCTCTCACTTTTGAATGTTCTATTATTTAAAACGTACTTACATCAAACCAATAACAAGAAACAAAATTACCTATTCTGCCATCCGATGACATAGAATTTAGTTGCATGGGCCCTTAGGTATCAAAATTATTTGCGGGACGGAGGGGCTTTCAATCAACCCACTGGTGAAGTCAAAAAGGTGCATACTATGTTTTATACATAGCACAAAATAATGAAAAACACTACTATTAAAAAAATAATTACATACACTATTTATTATAAAAATATTACGAATATACTTATATTCATAGATACAGGATACGTATTGTAAAACGGAAATCTTATGCCCCTGGGATCGAAATCAGGAAAAAACACTTTTTAAATCTGAATAGAATGTCAGTTTCAAAATTTTCTACTTTATTTGTTTATTTATTAACTTACAAACATCGGTATCAATACAGTTGTCACCAATACGATAACGTGGTACACATAATACATTATACAATAGACTAGAGTTTGACCTGCGGCGCAGACGCGGGATAGACTCTAGTAGATATATAACGAATTTCAGCAAATCGGTCCAATAGTTTTTTCGTAAAAGCATAACAGACAGAGAGACAAATATATTTTTATCCCGGAAACTATCCCATTTTTCGGAATAAAAGTATCCTATGTTCAACCTCGGCACCGAAAAAAAAAAAAATATATATATATATATATATAATAGGTTGGGGAAGTCTTTTCGCATATAGTATGTATGAACTTGTAATAAGATCTCTTTGGCTATACCATTTGTATCTGGCTGGTTTTGGTATCATTAAAAAGTTTTAATTTTAAAGAAGACAATCCCAAATTCAAATTAGGAAAATGTGTGACTTTCATTTGTTTTTCTTGTTGTTAAAATGAGTGAAACTAATGAAGAAATTCGATACATTTTAAACTTTTACTACAAAAAAGGTAAAAATGCAACACAAGCCGCGAAAAAAATTGTGATGTTTATAGACCTAATGCAGTATCTGTGAGAGTAGCGCAAATTTGGTTTAAGCGTTTTCAATCCGGAAATTTTGATATCAAAGATGCACATCGCTCTGGTCGCCCTGTTACGGACAAAAATGATGCCATTTTTGAAAAAGTGAGACATGATCGGCATATTAGTAGTTACGATGTAGCTGGAGAGCTGAGAATTGAACACAAAACGGTTTTGGCGCATTTTAAAAAAGCTGGGTACATGAAAAAGCTCGATATTTGGGTGCCTGAAAGCTGAGCTCACTGAATGAAACCTAATGAACCGTGTACTCATTTGTGATTCTTTATTACGACCTAATGAAACCGAACCACTTTTGAAGAAGCTGATAACTGGTGATGAAAAGTGGATCACGTACGACAAGAACGTGGTGCGAAAAAGACTGTGGCGAAACCCGGGTTAACTCGCAACAAGGTGATACTGTGTGTATGGTAGGATTGGAAGGGCGTTATTCATTATGAGCTGTTACCGCCAGGCAGAACCATTGATTCTGAACTGTACTGCGAACAACTGATGAGATTAAAGCAAAAAGTTGAGAGAAAGCGGCCGGAATTAATCAACAGAAGGGGTGTGGTTTTTCATCATGATAACGCTAGACCTCACACATGTTTAGCTACTCAGCAAAAATTACGAGAGTTTGGCTGGGAGGTGTTAATGCATCCGTCATATAGTCCTGACCTTGCACCTTCAGATTTTCACCTGTTTCGGTCTCTGCAGAATTCCTTAAGCAGTGTCAGGTTAACATCACGAGAGGACTGCCAAAACCACTTGTCGCAGTTTTTTGATCAGAAGCCCCAAAATTTTTATAGCAATGGGATCACGTCCCTACCTACAAGATGGCAAAAAGTTATCCAACAAAATGGTACCCACATACTTTAGTCAAATGTAAATAAAAATTTTAAAAAAACCTTTTGAATTTTTATATAAAATGCGAATAAACTTTTTCCCCAACCTAATATATATATATATATATATATATATATATATATATATACATACTGAGTTTCAGTTAAATCGGCGTAGTACTTTTTCCGTGATAACGGAACAGACTGACAAAGTTACTTTCGTATTTATAATATTATATTAATAGGGATATATATAAGTAGTTCTATGGATGTCCATTATAGGCCTCTTAAAAACAAGAACTTAAAGTTGAGAATAACATATTATTGTTAGGACTAGTCAGGGCCCATGTTTTTAAAATACCAACTAGCTGTCCCGGCAGACGTAGTCCTGTCCTGAAAAAAAAAAAATCTAGGACCCGATTCTACCGGTTCCAATTGTAAATCTAAAGCTTCCGAGGACGCAATCAAATACACACAAAAAAATGATCAAAATCGGTAAAGTCGTTCTCAAGTAAGTTATGCACGTACATACATTTCTACAATTCATTTTTATTTATATAGAAGATAGATAAATTACCATTTTTTATTACAAGACTAGCTAATGCCCGCGACTTCACCCGCGTGGTGCTGTTTTTTTAACTATCCCACGGAAACTCTTTAATTTTTCGGGATCAAAAGTATCCTATATGTTGACCAGGGATATAAGCTACCACCATACAAAATTTCATTTAAATCGATCCAGTCGTTTCGGAGATTAGTCGGTACAAACAGACAGACAAACAGAGAAACAATTTTTTTTAAATCTAAATTAGTTCTTTTTCACTTCTTACATCTCCCTGACTCGGTTTTTAACATTTTTTTTCATTGTACAGAAATTTGACCTCTACAATTTTATTATATGTATAGATTACCCCTCTAGAAGCTTTTTACAATTATAAAATAGATAGAAATGATATTCGAGTATTCATCTTTCATTGTATCTACTTCTAATGTATGTAAATTCTAAAAAAGTATGAAGATCGAATACATCAGGGAAGTAGATGAAAAACTATACTTTACAGCAATTAAGAATCGTAGATTACCATATATAAAGAAGGAAGTATATAAAACTAAGATATACAATACTGAAATGAGGACGCCAATACAGTACGAGATGAATCATTGTTAGCATGTATGATACCTACCTAAATGAGAATGATGGTTTCTATAGAATGAAACGAATTTTGGTAACACTCATTCGACCTCAGGATATCCGCATTCTTTCTCCTTATTTTCATTCCATGCCAGTTTAAGTATCGCAAATGACGTGAGTTCAAATCCTGGCCGGGAAACTTCCCCACTTAGGTAGATTCTGACCTAATATGCCTATTGAAACAATTATCAGGTGCTGATAATGAAGGAAACGTCATCATGAAACCTGCACATCGATATAATCAATGTCTCAAATCCGAACAGTCGTGGAGGGTGTACTGTTTGTCCATCCAATCCCCTAAAAAGTGGGGAAACCTGTGTCTACCAATGGGATATTTATGGGCTGCTATTATTATATACTAGGTACTAATAAGGATTGTATCTATCTGTGAATGTTTAGTATCTCCGAATGTATTATACCTCACGAATTAATTTGTGAATGGGGAACTAACTAATTGTTAGTTCCACATTTGTTAATTACAAACTTTAGAAAGCGTCCTAGAATTTCACACACTGCATTTTGGTAAAAAAAATGTAATACTCAAAGGTTTTCTAGTTTAATTTGTTGTTAATAATGTACTTATTAACTTATTAATAAGTATAAGGTATGTGTAATATTATATTTGCTGCAGAATCCAATCTATACAAGTCCCATAGAAATTATCCATGGGCTTGTATAGATTGGATTCTTGGTATTAGCGGCTCGTCTCCTCCCCAACGCGCGAATTGCGGGTATGATAATTATTTACGCCACTAAGTAGAACCCTTATTGATTCTTGAAAACGCTCTTAGGATTTATTGACGCAAACTTATTAAATTTAAAATGAGTCGTAAATATTTCTGCGATCTTCTGATGAGTCATACGAGCGTGTCGCTTTTGTAAACAGTTGACCCAGATGTATTAAAGGTGAGTATTCGCCTTTAATTACGATTAAACAACGTCTCTATGGTCACGTCACGGTAATTGGTGACGCCGGCCCACAAAAAATAAAAAGTGGTCTGTGCTTTTGACCAGATCCATTTATTCTTATGTATTTCGATGCGCTGAATCCGAATCTGGGGTCAGTTTAGTCCATACACCCTTAAAATGTTGATCAGATTCGGATTCAGTTCATCGAAATACATAAGAATAGATTGATGGGTCTGGTCAAAAGTACAGACCACTTATTATTTTTTTAATTATGTCAAATTCAGGCAGGGCCTGCTTAACCGAGAAGCGCTTGACAACCGAGCGGCCGGGCGCAGCGACTTAGAGGGTGCAAGCCAACGACCTTATACTTACACGTACTTATTTTACGTAATCTGGTAGTTTTGAAAATTACTTAGCATCATTTGTTTGTTTTTTGTTACTCGCAGGCTATTCGTCGCACCCTGGCACCCAATATGGTTAAGACGGCCCTGCTCAGATTTTACCAGTGGTACGGCAAGTGGATAAATAAAAAGATATAGGAACCAACTATAAATTACCGCCTCCATTCGACACGCAAAAAGCAGCTCTTTGTTGAGCATTTCTGCATATCATTGTCCAGCAGTTCGAGCGTTATAACAGCAGCTATTTCGTATGTTAATTAGCTTCGAATTCGTAAACCTTGTAAAAATACATGAAGCAAAAAGTGACTTCTAAGAACGTGGAAAATGAAGAGCCGTCATCTCTTCTTCCACTTGGGAACTGACTTTTGGTTGATTACAAAATAATTAAGATTGTATACAACTAATTTCCTTTTGGATTTCGGGCCGTGCGTTACATTCAAACTGGTTTTAAATTATGAAATTGCATCAGTGCCGTTGAATTACAATTCAGAAAACAGTGGTATTTCATAGCATTTTCTTACGCAAAATGTTCAATTCGGTTTTAAAGGTGACAAAATTATCATTAACGTAAGAAATATAAGCATATATGAAGAATACCTACTGGAAATGACATTCGTCCAATAGGAAAGCAATCAAATAAACTGAGATTTTTTTGTCATTTGCAAAACGTTGTCGCTTCGTAGATTTTGTACTAGCCTATCAACTTATGACGTCATAAATAGGTACAAATAAAAGAAATCCTTGGTGTTGCAAATATCCGTAGGCGATGGTAATCACTTTCCTTCAGGTGGAGCATCAGCCAGTATACCGTACTCCAACAATAAAGAAATGAATTTTTATTTTACACATATTGCTACAATGAATTAGGCATATACATTAACTATAAACTAGTACAGTGAAGGAAACTAAACGTATATTGTATTCTACATATAATCCCTTAAGACTATAAGTAGAATACTGTGCCTAGGTCATCGAAGTCAAGGTTCCTAGAAGGCTGGCTACGTTATCTCGCTGGATCACTATACTGATCCACTGTCCGAGGTAGGAACCAACCCAACCCCCCCCCCCCCCTTTATTTTATTTTTTTGTTTCTCTGTTTGTCTGTCTGTTTGTACCGGCTAATCTCTGAAACGACTGATCGATTTAAATGAAATTTTGTATGGTGGTAGCTTATATCCCTGGTCAACATATAGGATACATTTGATCTCGAAAAATTAAAGAGTTCCCGTGGGATAGTTAAAAAACCGCACCACGCGGGCGAAGTCGCGGGCATCAGCTAGTTTTAAAATAAATATAATAATCTAAGTGACAACTGGGCGAATCTCCCGCGCGCAGCATTGGCCGCAACCAGGTGTTTTTTTTTATAAATCCTATAACTTCTCAGGGGCTTTGCTTTTCAAGTGCCTTGGTGTTAACAATAATGAGCATTGATAAGTGATATTGTAGTCAAAGATAAATGGCCTAGCATCAGTTTTAACAAAATGTGGTTGCGGACAACGATGTGCTCAGGAGTTTTGCCCAACTGCTATTAATTAATACAACGCCTAGTCATAAATGACTGTTTTTAAAACAAATTTGCCTAAAAACTTGTCTCAAATAGGTTCTGAATTGACTCAACAGATTGCAATTATAACTTGCAGGATTAAAAGGAATTTTATAGTAGGTATATTTTGTTAAGTTTTGCGCCACTAGTACACTTAATTAAAAATCTATTTTAGTCGTTTTATAAATAAAAATCTTAAAAGTGTTAAAACGTAGTTTTAGTTAAGATATTTTCTCTTAAATTTTCGTGTATGATTTCGATACCTTGCAGGGTTCAGAATTAACAAATATTTGTAACACCGCGAGAAAAGTCGTGGGCACAGCTATGTAGTTTCAGAATAAAAATGTTCAGCAATCTGTTAACGGTTTTAACTATGCGCTCGGTTCGTGACGAAACAAGAGTAACAGTTATTTAAAGCTCACAAGCCACGAGCCGATCGGCATAAAAATAACACAGTAAGTATACTTACATGTTACTACATGTGCATTGAAATATGAACAAATTTCTCCCTACAACCTTGATATTTTTAATTTAGTTTTATAAGAATTCAAATTCAAATGTCGTGAGTTTGCATCCTGGTCGGGAAGTATGAACTGGCAATCTTACTAACCTAATATTTGACGGCCTCTGTGGTTAAGCGGGTTAAGCCTTTGCCGGCCTACCTCACTGCAACTAGAGACTCCAGGTTCGATTCCTGGTATAGCAAATTTCAGAAACGAATTTTCTCCGTTATTTACTATGGCTGGGTGCCTGCGATCGGCCCCAGAGTAATCTGTTGTATATTACCATAACGCGAGCGTAACTTGCTTAATTTGGGGATATACAATATGCGTTGGCTGCCTGTTATTATTATTAAAAAATATGCATGTTGTTCAATCACCATGTGCTGATGGTGAAGGCCAATATCGTGGTGAAACCTGCATACCGCGTTTTCTAATGTATGAAACTCGCTAATTCGTCCGTTCCCCCTAAAATGGAGAGCGCACAGTCCAGCAGTCATTTCTCATATATGACCGTCAATAATAAGAACCGTTCTAGTAAAAAAAATTAAGCGGAATCATTTTTCATCATGCAAGTATCGTACTTTATGACCATGACTTAGGTATCTCACTTTTTAAACGAAATCATGGCCTATAGGGAAAAGAGAAAAGCCATGGTGTACTAATGCGTATACCAGCCTAGGGAGCCCCAATCTACCCCATTGCAAGGCTCCGAGAAGGGGTGTGTGCATAAACTGCATTTCACCTATATAAAAATGCACATTAGCTACTATTTAGTTTTGACAACTGGTCAGATTAAGTTATTTAGGAGATCATATTGGTTTACAAGTAGGAGCAATTCTTAGTTTTGCGATTGGGTATACGAATAAGTTCCTTATGATGTCAATAAAACCAAGCAATAAATGTGACCTTAGCAATATACGCCATCTGTCATTCCTCGGACAATAGTTCGCAGTGTGGCAACTTTTATGGGCGATCCATCAGCGGCGTCGCGGTGCCGGCCTTCCTGGCCTCAGCTCACCGCATAATTTCTACCATAAAAGGCACTAGCAGACCCTGATAACGTTTTTACTCACTACGTTACTTATTTCATGTCGTGATTGCGCCAATTGCGGCTTGCGTGATGTATTTAATATGAGGTGATTATACTCGACGCAAGTTCCAGAAAACAAAATAACCAATGGGCAGCATGATGAATGCGGAAAATACATTCAGAACCTGTAATTAACCTGCTATTCTATATAATCTATCGATTTAATTAATGAAATATCTACTTAATTACTTTTTATATTTGATGATATACCCATGATAATAATTAAATGTCATATCTTGTTTTTGCTTCTTATTTCAATCTACAGCGACACTTAAATAAAGAATTTTATACATTACCTTAGCGCAAGTCTTTGATTTTATATAAATATCTTCTGAACCCTACAAAATACCGAAATTAAACACCCGAAATTTTAAGATAATACGTTTTTCGATTCCTAAAATATTCATCTCAATTTTAAACAATCTGTTGAGTCGTTTCGGAGCGAAAAACTTTTAGCCAGACTGACAGATAAAAACTCTTATGATTTTAGGCATCTTATAATAACTACTATATCCGTACTATCCTCGAGTTTCAAACTCGCATTTTAATAAACGTGGATAAGAAACCTAAGTATTTTTAATAATGTTATATTTTTTTGTATTATTTTTGTAATGAATAACAGAAAAAAATAATAACATGATAATAATAATATTATATAATGGCCAGGCAACATTATAAACTGCCTGTATTGTACGTTCGAAAGGATAAACTGGCGTTCCTACAAAGAACACAACATCTTCTCTATCTTTAAATGATATGTATGTGACAGTTTATGCAATAAATGATATTCTATTCTATCCTCTTCTACCCGGGAATCATGAACCCGTTGCACTGCTTAGGCAATTTTATGACGTAGTGTGTTTATTTTTATATACAAAATAACACGTGTTGATAGTGAAGGAAATCATCGCGATGAAACCTGACGTGGCGGGTATACTGTCCGTTCTCACAAAAAATAGGGAGGCCGGAGCCCAACAGTGGGACTTTATTATGATATAAATAGTAGTTCTCACATTCTAGCATTTACTTTGATATCACAGACAATCATTTCAATTCGGTATACTTCTGCTTATTATAATAGGTTTCCTTTTAACAGGTGTGAATACAGATGTTTTGACATTAATCATTTTTTCGCGAAGTTAATGCAAGTGAGCACAATAATAAATTTGCTTTATAAAGCGTTGCAAGGTTTTATAGCATATGGCTTATGACTAGGCGAGCGGTCAGTGCAATAGGAGTATGCTTTGATATGATGCCTTATGAGATATTATTATATAGCTGCTTGGCAGTACAGCGAAAAGTTCAGGGCCCCAAGTCTGTTAGAATATTACTATCGTCTAAAAAAGATCGTTCACTGGTGTCATAATTGCACCATAATGTTAGTTATGTATACAAAACATTCACAATGCCATTATAATGCCAGTAACGATTATTCCAAAAGATGGTAATAGAAAACCTGGGGCCAATTCTGCTATTAGCATCTCGTCAACATTGTCGGACACTATCGTCATAATCGTAGGTTTGCCTGATGTCAGTATCCTGAGTACCCCAATGGCGTGCCCCCGGCACGCCACTTTATTTTTATAAATATTTATAAGCAAAAAGTCGCGAAATGTTTAAATTTTTAGTAGCTTTTCAATATTCATTTCAGCTAACGCCATTTTTGTTAATGATAATACCCATTTTTTCTGCTGATTCTGCCGCGACAATATCGAGATATTGTGGATTTAGTACAGTAGTTTAAGAATAACCTCTCAAGGCCAGACCCAGAAGAGGGGCTAATGTTGACTGTTTTCGTCATTTAGCTAAGAAACCATAAGAAGCATTTCATCAAATATACGCCATCCGTATCTTAAAATTTGGAAGTTGTTGTAGCGTAATGGCTAGTAAGTAGTCCAGTCATCTTAGGCCAAATTAGGTGAATATCTTGGAAAATCGAGTTACCCAGTATATTACCACGTAATAACTTGTGTTTTGGCATCCTAAAACTGTTCTCAAAATTCACATATAATTGGATGGTCGCAAGTTTTAAAGTCAGGGGTCAAAGGTCACATTTTTTTTACATTATTTGCAAATATCTCGTTTTCTATGGGTTTTACGCTGTTTGTATTTATTATTAATATTGTAGACAATTAAATTCTCTGCAACTTTTGTATTTAACATATTTTTATACCTTGAACTGTTTTCGAGGTAGAGGGCGGAGAGCGCGCGGTCAGAGAATCACGTGAGGTCTACTGGTAGTCCCAATCAAAAACTCGTAATATTAAGGTTATAAATTATTGCTAAATATATAATTATCTAATTATCATTTTTTATTAACTTTTACATTAAATTCAACTCTGTATCTAATTTATCTATTTCTGTAGTGTTGTAGTATAAACTGGCCCACCTAATTTACTAGATACTAAAAGGTAAATGACCAAGCGTAGACTTATTATTAACTAGGATTTGCCCGCGACTTCGTCCACGCTTGACTTGAAATTCCCGCAGGATTCCCGGAACACAAAATAGAGCAGCATTTAAAAAAGAATGTAAGCCATCGCTTTAGTGGAAGCTGTGTCGGATAAGGTAATTTGTATCCACCCGAACAACTTCATGTCGCTCCCGGGAAAATTCCCGGGGGATTCCCGGGATAAAAAGTATCACACATTTTATTACATAAAATTTGATATCGATCAGTGAAAAAATCACCTTGGAATTTGATTTTTTATTTCAATCTGGCCATTTAAAATTATTCCCAGAAAAACTCCCACGGGATTCCCAGAATAAAAAGTAGCGCAGATTTTAAGCCAAAGAATTAGCTGTCGATCAGCGAAAACCGCATCGAAATCGGCCCAGTAGTTTTTACGTGAATCCCGAACAAACCGACAGAGAAGAAATCTAACAAAAATTTCACCGTATTCTCCGTCGTTTATATTGTCTATTCCAGTTGTTTTTAATTAGCTGCAATATACAGACACATGTTTAGAATTTTATAATATTATAGATTGCGAAGCTGGTAAACAGACACACGGCCCCTCTAACGGCAAGTGGACGACGTCTGCAAACGGCAATATCACCTTTTTTTTTTTGGCCAGGGGAAATCCGTTTGAGGACTAAGCCGCGACAGGCACAGAAGCCTGGGGGGATGTTCGCGACCCGATGTGAGAGTGTGGGATTCCCAAGATCGGGGGTGGCACTAGCATGCCCGGTCAGAACCGGTGCCACGCTATTGCCACTCCCCAGTTAGGGATACCCACTAAAACCCCTGGGTGTTCCGTCCTGCGCCTTATGCCAGGGCTACGGGAATGCGGGATTCCCAACTCCGCATGCCCTGGCAGGCGTGGGCCTCGCTCACTAGGCCTCTTCCAATGCCAGGGGACTACGCCCCTGGCCACGACTAGGTCTTTTCCAAGCGTGGGGCGGTCTGTAACGCGCCCCACGGGAAGAGAGATGAGCGCGCGCGAAACCCTCTCATCTCGACGGCATGTGCGGGTGAGTGAGAACCCCTATACCCCAAGGGGCCCCACCCGCGCCGCCCGCTTACGGTGGCCGAAGGTCACCATCCGACCTCCGGCGTCGACGCGTCCTCCTTTGGCGGGAGCGGAGCAGGGAAGTACGCTCACGCTCCCGCTCCGCCTCCTCCTTCGCAAACATGACTTGCTCGCAGAAGGAGGAGACGGCGTCCCATCCGGTGGAGCTCCCGACCGTGGTGCGTACCACGGCCGGGAGCGAGGTGTCAAATCCGGTGTGGGCGACGAGCTCCCGGCGCTGCTCCGTCCAGGCTGGACACTCCTGGAGTGTGTGCAGCGCCGTGTCCTCGCCGCCCGTGTCACAGTGGTGGCACCCTGATGAGGCCTCGCGGCCGAGGCGACACAGGTACCTCCCGAAGCAACCATGCCCCGTGATGACCTGTGTCAGCCTGAACGTCAGGGTGCCATGACTTCGTCTGAGACGGCAACATCACCTATGCCAAGGCCGACGCCAATGCAGGCCTTTAGGGTGGGAAAGATAGTTAAAATGGTCCATCAGGACTACTCGAAGAATCATGTTAGAGCAAATTTCGTAAACGTTTCGGTTATTTACTCTGGTCTGGTTGTTTATTTGGTGGTTGTCCGCTGTACCATATATTCCTTGTTTTTTCTTACCAGAAAAAAATTGGATAAAATTTTAGTTCAATTGTGTCTTTAGATGATTAATATAAAGCATTTTCTACTGTAATATCTAACTTTAGACGTGGCTTAAGTTGCCAAACATTTAAACATCATTAAATAGTCTATTGCATTGCAAAAATCCTGTTTGTAATTTAGGAAAATGATAATAAAAATACGTTTTAACGGTTTTAAAACCGGTAATTTATTTGATTTTTGTTGATATATATTTTATTATTCCGCGCTTAAAACCGTTAAAACGTAGTTTTATTACGTATACAAGTCGCGAAAACTTAAGAAAATGATATTCTAAGGATAAACAATATATACACAACTCAAGCTTAGCTTACTTGGGTATAGATTATGTGCGTTTCTCTGTCGATTAGATTTGATAATTTTCACATATTTATTATATTAGCACGATATTTTCGTGGTAATACAATAAATGGTATATGGGTAATGTAATAAACAGTTAACATACGTTGTAAAACAATAAAAAGATTTAATCCTGCGCAGACGCTTGCAATTGAGTGACTCACCGCAAATCGGTCAAGTCAATACAGCTACCGGTTAACACTGACATTCATGGCCCGCAATTAAAGAGAAAAAAAATCAATTAATTTACTAAAGCAACACTTTACTGGAAATACACTAATTTTAGATACAAAGAAAAAAAACTTTTTCAATACATTTGGTCAAAAAATGCATTTACGAACCCTGTATACATTGTTCGAAAGTTAACAATTATACACGACACCATGGAACGTGCGGTAAAATGGGCACTCTCACCTATGTAATTATAAGGTTGGGGAAAAAGTTTCTTCGCATTTTATATAAAAATTCAAAAGGTTTTCTTATAAAGTTGATTTACATTTGACTAAAGTATGTAGGTGTCATTTTGTTGGATAACTTTTTGCCATCTTGTAGGTAGGGACGTGATCCCATTGCCATAAAAATGTTGGGACTTCTGATCAAAAAACTGCGACAAGTGGTTTTGGCAGTCCTCTCGTGATGTTAACCTGACACTGCCTAAGGAATTCTGCAGAGACCGAAACAGGTGAAACTCGAAGGTGCAAGGTCAGGACTATACGGCGGATGCATTAACACCTCCCAGCCAAACACTCGTAATTTTTGCTGAGTAGCTAAAGATGTGTGAGGTCTAGCGTTATCATGGTGAAAAACCACACCCCTTCTGTTGATTAATTCCAGCCGCTTTCTCTCAACTTTTTGCCTTAATCTCATCAGTTGTTCGCAGTACAGTACAGAATCGATGGTCCTGCCTGGCGGTAACAGCTCATAATGAATAATGCCCTTCCAATCCCACCATACACACAGCACCTTGTTGCGAGTTAACCCGGGTTTCGCCACAGTCTGTGAAGCCGGACCGGCCTTTGACCAGGATCTTTTTCGCACGTTCTTGTCGTATGTGATCCACTTTTCATCACCAGTTATCAGCTTCTTCAAAAATGGTTCGGTTTCATTACGTCGTAATAAAGAATCACAAATGAGTACACGGTTCATTAGGTTTCTTTCAGTGAGCTCATGAGGCACCCAAATATAGAGCTTCTTTGTGTACCCAGCTTTTTTCAAATACGCCAAAACCGTTTTGTAGTCAATTCTCAGTTCTCCAGCTACATCGTAACTACTAATATGCCGATCTTGCTCCACTTTTTCAAAAATGGCATCAATTTTGTCCGTAACAGGGCGACCGGAGCGATGTGCATCTTTGATATCAAAATTTCCGGATTGAAAACGCTTAAACCAAATTTACGCTACTCTCACAGATACTGCATTAGGTCCATAAACATCACAAATTTTTTTCGCAGCTTGTGTTGCATTTTTACCTTTTTTGTAGTAAAATTTTAAAATGTATCGAATTTCTTCATTAGATTCCCTCATTTTAACAATAAGAAAAAAAATGAAAATCACACATTTTCCTAATTTGAATTTGGAATTGTCTTCTTTAAAATTAATTTTTTTTAATGATACCAAAACCAGCCAGATACAAATGGTATAGCTAAAGAGATCTTATTACAAGTTCATACATACTATATGCGAAAAAACTTTTTCCCCAACCTATTATTTTACGCACGCCGTACGACAAAATAGGCACTTAAGTGAAAAAAATAGATAAGAATTCCACCAAGGAGTTTCCTGAACACTCGAACCTCTTTGGAAGCGCTTTTGATCAATACACTTGCCTCGCTTTATACTATAGAGAAAATTAGACGAAATGTAGTGCTAATTTTGATCACGTGCACGTAGCGCCATCTGCAAATGCGCGCCATTTCCATATTAGAAACGTCAAAGATTGTTGCAACTTTCGGACTGACATTTATGTTTGTTTACCTACCTACATTACCTATTGTACTGTTTTCTCGCAAATGTGTTGAAAAACCTTGTATAAAACCCGTGCGGTTCATGGTTTGTACAAACTCGTGACTATGGTAAAACTTATATTCGTCTACTCGTTTGTAAAAAGCAACTTAGCGCAGTAGTATCATAAATAACATCATTCTTTTTAAAGTCGGCAGCCAAATACCCAAATAATATATTCCCAAGTTAAACAAGTCTGGGGATCTCATACATTCAGACCAGAGTAAATAACGAAATTTGTTAATTTACCAAATTTACCCTGCCGGGAGTCAAAGACTATTACGTTCCGGTAAACTGGGTGTGCAAAAGCTACAACCACTCAACGACAGGAACTCACGATGTCAATATAAGTAAAACAAAATTTAAGTTTTCGAATTGTCTTTATTCCGTAGATAGAAAACAATATCGCCGATAAAATGCCAATAAGTCCCAACTATTAGTCTTTTCAAGCATTTATTTTCATTTTGGACAGCTCCATGACGGCTCAAATAGTAATGTCCTAATGCATTACCGACTCCATTTGTTATAAAAATCGATTTCATTTATATTGTGCGTTTCATAGAATAGTTCCTTTGCCGCCATGTTGGCAGTAACGGAAAAAAGTGTTGCCACATTACTTTTATAACAAAACCTTACATTAAGGGAAATATTTTTAAGTTCGATTGACACAATATAAACTTTTGATATTTCCCTGAAGAATGTATTCATCTATCTTACTTTGATTTCTTACTATTAACTACTACAAGTGCCAACGATGTCCTTCGGTTATACTTTGAATAAGGACTTTCACATGGTCATGTATTAAGTCTTCGTTTTTTTAGTCTTGTAATATTTTCACTAGTATTTAGAAAAATACTTAGCTAGTGGGAAGGACAGAATCATTGATTAAAAAAACAAAACACGACTTCGAAATATATTTTTATTATAGTCTTACACAATAATTGTGTTCATCAAAGTCTACATCTGACATTTCCTCTTACTCATAGTCACTATCATCAGAACTATCACTATCGTCTCCTACTTCGATTATGAATTTATCCATTTCATTGTCTATGGCTGGGCCAGCAGCGTAGTATTTTTCTTCAATTTTTATTACATGCTCGCATTGTTTCTTCCATTCCTCTTTAGTGATAGTAGCAAAAACTTCTTCCGTAATTTGTACTATTTTATTAGCTTCTTGACCTAAATTTGCATTTCTGACTTTGTGCTTGATATTGTAGGTGCCTTATCAATCAGCACGGTATGGTATGAGGCATTATCCATAACAACAATAGACTGTGGAGGCAGATTTGGTATTAGTTTTTCTTTAATCAACTTATTAAAATTCACTTTATTCATTTCATCATGATAATCCGCTGATTTCGATTGGGATCTAAAAATCAGTTGAGCATTGGGTATAAAGTCCATGGCGCCACCTGCGTGAACAATTATCCACCGTGGTCCCTTGGAATCTGAAGATAAAACACCTTCTTCAGTTTCGCTTTGCCAACATTTTCCAGCGCAATATGTGGCGTGTATATGTTTCGTCTAAATACACGACTGGCCGCTGGGCTTCAAGACGATTGTTTCTTAATTCTTCGAGGTATCGATGGCGCCAGGTGACAATGTCATATCTCTCCATCAAAATCTTTCTTTTGGATTTGCATTTTTTTAAATAAAATCCCATTCTTTTATAATCCTCCACAAAGTGGCGCGACTACCTTTATAGTCTATCTCATTTCGCATTTCATGTAACAATTTCGCCAATGTAGGCAATTCCTTTCTTACGGCATAAAATTCTTGTATTTTATGCCTTATGGCACTTCGTTCAAAATCATCCAGTTCGTGAGTTTTTCGTCGAGGACCAAATTTGCGCGGTGTTGTAACTTTTTTCGATGTTGAAGCTGCTTCCTTACCTTCTTTGGTAATTTTCGACACTGTTTTTTCAGATGTACCTAAAACAAAATTAAATTATTTATTATTATTAATTCATGATATCGGAGGTATATGAAGTTTTTCAAATTCGTACAATATCGTTTGAAATTATTATTATCCATTATACATTTACAATCAAAATACTCTTAATTTTAATAAGAATAGTACTAATTCACTGAAAAATTATAAATCTTTCTTGACAATAAAGAAAGCTATAATATAGCTTACATATTATATATTTGCATTTACAAAAAGTATCTAATTTTTGCCACTAGCGGCATAAACGGTGGAAAGATTAAACTGATGCTGGTAACCCTATTTCACTAACCTGTAATAGCGGCAACCCGAGCTTGTAAACATCGTAATGGAATAATTGGGGCCTAGTTACGTTTTTCACGTTCACAAAAGTCTTTCGCTTTTAACACCATGATTCTTTCACCACTTTTCAATGTTTTCGGCATGATTTTCTCAAGAAATCACAGTTAAACTAATTAAAACTCGCAGAACGTATCTACCGTGTTGACGTAATTGACAGACAGGGATGCCAATATGACGGCAAAGGAACTACTTGATGAAACGCACTATAAATAAGTTTTGACCAATTTATCTTATCTATATATTTCTGCTAAAAATACTATATCGTGTAATAAATTGTATTTATTACACGATTGTATTGTATTATTATTGTATTCATTATATTTAATTCGGCAAAATAAAACTTTAGCATTTATAATAATTGCGGTATTATTTTTCTTTAAAGTAGAACATTTTTATTTTCAAATCGATTACTTTCGATTTATTTAGGTGTAATGTCAATCGTTTAATAGTCTGTCAACATCACTATTACGTCACCCACAACAATAAAGTACGACAATTATGTCATTTGTTTCATGTGGGCTTCAATGTGAAGAAATATTAACTTGATAGACATGCAAACGTCAAAAGTAGAATAAACGCTTGGAAACGGTATAACATATGTTTAAAATGAGTTGATGACAAATTTCACAAAAAAAATCTGTAACGATGTTTATAAAAAGAGCGAGCGTTAAAATATCATGTTATCATCATCATATTTCTAAAATATGATAGAAATAATTTTAATTAACATTTAAACAATAATTACAGTGAACACAACTAATAATTCCTCCCGATATACCTGCGCAGTAGACTAATTTTTATAGAAAACAACATTTCAAGAATCGTGTCAGTGGGACAGAGTTAAGAATGCGTAGCGAAGCAACACGGCCTTTTGCTCTTGCGAATAAAGTTCAATATAGATTTTATTTACATGTCGAAAACCGACTTGCCTTATCTTTAATACGTTATTTGACTCGTTAAAAGTATGACGTCATTATTTTCTACGCTCGTACAAAATCTAGTTGCCTTCGCAGTTTCAAAAGATGATAAAAGTATCGCAGTTCATTTAACTGTCAACTACCCAACCTTCATAATAGTTTAAGAAAGTAACACTATTCATATTTATTTACACTTAAAAGTGAATTTCAGACTGTACTAGGATTTGATATAAAAATATGCGTTATTGAAAAATGTGCCCACATCCATTTACCGCGCGTTCTACCTGTTGCTCACAACGCTCAAAATACTCCTTCGGCCGTTACACATGGCGACTACAGTCGTTATGGTCACTGCGAAAACGTCACTAATGACGCCATATTTTCGCTTACAACGACCCATATCAAGAGGTGGGTCGAAGTGGGTGTTGACCACACAACATTAATTCTCTCTATCGAGACGTTGACAAAGGTGCGATTTTCGAATCAACCATAACATTTCTGTGTTAATGACATCTACGCTCCATAATCCATTCCACTTGAGTTTTTTATCCGTGCAGGAACGGATAAAGAATACAAATTCCTGCGGCCTGGCGGCCTGTCGTAAGAGGCGACACAACAACCCACAGCCAGGTGGTAGGTAGGGCATTTGCCCGTCTGGATGGCTACCACCCCTGGTATAGAGCATGCCGCCATAACAACCTTGAGTTGTATTACGGCATTAGTGGCCAGGTTCCAGCCCCATCTACGAGTCCGGCAGCACATTGGTAGCACTTTTAGTGTTACAAATGTTTGTAGACAGCGGTAATTTTTCCCGTTCCACTTGCTTGCGGGCGTTACAATCATGAACTCTAGTGGAACGGATTATGGAGCGTTGATGTCATTAACGACGAAATACACAAATGTAATTGGTTGATTTGAAAATCGCGCCTTTTTCAATGTCAATCGATAGAGAGAATTTATGCTCTGTGGTCAACGCCCACTTCGACCCACCTCTTGACGTAGGTCGTTGCGAGCGCTGTGTGATCGAAAATAATGACGTCATTAGTGACATTTTCGCTACGACCATAACCACCGTGGTCGCCATGTGAAACGGCGGACTGAGCATTTTGGACGTTGTGAGATACTAAAGGAACGCGTCTCTAGTCATAATATAAGGTTTATTTTCTTTTCAAAGTTACGTTTTCTACTGGGCAATGTCCTTCCTAATAACAATTGTATTCTTCTCCATAGTAACATCACAAAAATAAATCCCATAACACACACATATTTAAATAGCCTAATTATCGTAACATAATTTTTCAATAGTAAATTTTAACATAAATTCACCTATCCAAAAAGAATATCATCAAAATAATGATAGTCATTGAACTTACACATTATAGTAAGGTGGAAACTCAGTTATCCGGATTGGCAGTCATTTCATGATAAAGACTACAATATTTTAGTATTTTAAGAAAATATATAATACAATTAGTACGTACGTCTATGTCTCAAAACACTAAGTTTGATAAGTTTTTTTTTTGTTATTATGAATAAATATGTGCACGCGGATGAGGTAAGTTTTCTTTCTACAGTTAATAATATGTGCTTTCTTTCATATATTCAATTATCTGGATTTTTGAATATCGGAATGGCTTACGACAGCAATCAGTCCGGTGAATCGAGTCTTCACTGTTGTTAAAAACATGTTTTAATGAATTTTGCTTTATTACCAAACTATTAAATCCGTGAAAACCGATTAAAACTTAAGAAATATACTACACTTACTTACCTTAGCCTAATAGTTAAGTCAGTGATGAGTTTCATACTAATTGCCGTTAATTAAAATAGGTAAACATTTTTCTAAAAGCATGACTATACCCGCTTTACTCAACCTAAGCATTTGTGAGTAGCCTGTCTGATACATAAAATAGTTGTACAGTTTTACACAACTAATAATTCCTCCTGATGTACGCAGTATACCAATTTTAGTAGCGCGCGACAGGGTACGAATCGTGTAAGCGGAACAGAGCTAAGAATGTACAGCAAGCAACAATCTACCATTTCCGCTTGTGAATAAAATCCAATATAGATTATTTACATGTGGGAAACTGGTCTGCACTTTAGTGCGCAAATGAAAATGACCAATCAGAATTATAAGTTGTAAAAACTATGAATATGAAATGAAATTTTATTAATATACAAACAATACATGATACATATAATATTACTAAAATACAGAGAACAGTCTGTACAAGAGGCCAGTTCCTATATATTACTAAACATTCATTTGCCCTTCTTTCGGGTAAAATTTGACATAGCTCCCATACAAATACTGTCAAATTTCTACCGATGGTACGGCACTAGGGATGTTGATGTTACAATAAATTCCAAGATTTTTACATATAAAAGAACAGACATTTAAATGACATCTTACAATATAATCTAACTTTTTAATATATTAAAAAAATATACTTTTCAAACAATAATTTATGCGCTATTTGACCTTTTAACTTCTTATAACGTCATAAGTAGGTACTCCCGTACAAAATCTATAAGGCTGTGACATTCTGTTAGTTTAAAAGAAACTAGGATTTGCCAGCGACGTCGTACACATTTAAGGTTGTATTTTTTAATATTTTTATTCCTTTTAATAACGCAATTTTGTTTTTGGCCAATGTTACATGTAGGTACATTTAAAGTAATGTTCAAGCAAAGCGCCAAGTTACGCCTGGAACCATATAGCCTCCAGTCCAGTCTCAGTCAAAAATGAATTTATATTTAGCAAAAACTAAACGTTTTTTGGCATCAGTCAAAAATTCATTTTTGACTGATGCCAAAAAACTTTTAGTTTCTGCTAAATAACTTAAGACTTTAAAATTCATACTTCAGTAAACACATTCTGTATAATAATACGGTGACATGAAACTTTATTGTACTCAATATTTTCAACAGAAATTATATGTCTTTTTAATATTACTCTTTAATGAATGAATGAATGAATGAAAACACTTTATTGTTCACCAAAAATTAAGTTCCTGTCCAAAAGTTCCCTAATATATTTATTTACATTACTATTATTGCCATATACATACATCATGTTTTATATAGCTATAGTCTTAGATTAAAATAATAATATTAATATAAATTGATATATATATATATATATACTGCATACTTGATTACTATACTATGTATTTAGTTTCTCCTTCTTATTATCATTAGGTATAATGTTTTTATGTATTATTATATTTAAATTTTGCTATGACTAAATAATATTTTTATTATGGTCTCAAGTTAATATGTGTAGATTAAGAGGTGGGCACTGAAAATGAGTGCTGTGGCGGAATATCTTCGGAAACATTTAAAAAAATCACACAATTTACTTCATAAAATTATCTATTGATCAGTGAAAAAATCGCATTGGAATTCGATTTGTTCATTCAATTTGGCCACTTTAAATAATTCCCAGAAAAATTCCCGTAGGATTCCCAGGATAAAAAGTAGGGCAAATGTTTAGAAATCGGCCTAGTAGGTTTTACATGAATCCCGAACAGACAAGAAATCTAAAAAGATTTGCATTGTGTTCTCCGACGTTTATATAGTGTATTCGTTGTTTTTTTTAGACAGCTTAAATGTACAGAGACAACCTATTTAGAATTTTATAATATTATAAATATCTCCGTTGATTTCACTGTCTGCTCCCTTATTTGCCTTACTACTGGTCAAAATTTGACATCGCTCCGTAAATAGATGTTGTAGATACCTATACCTATCTTGGTCTTATTATTGATAATAACCTAAACTGTGCCAAGCATATTGAACACGTCTGCAATAAATTAAGGCAATTTCTGGCTAATATAATTATTTTAAAAAAACGCGTACCTCATAAAACCAAATTATACTATTTCCAATTCTTTATTTTCTCGATGATAGTTGTAATTTGATAGTTGTAGTGTTGTGACCAAATAAGTAATGATATCGATCGCATATATTTATTATGTTTTGAACAAAGACAAATATAACAAAAACATTCAAATATATTTTTTCAAGCTGGGAACACTCAATGGCCCACCGCCATTTTGTGCTTGTTTTAATCTGTCACTCGCAAGAAGACGGTCGTGCTATATAGTCACTAGATTTCTGTTCGCTGAGTTTTTTCACATTATCCATACGTTACGTCGTGTATTTTGTGTTCCTCCGTGTTGATTGCTGCCCAGCAGTCAAATATCAAAACGCCTAAAGGATCTGTTCTGAAAAGGCAGGCGAGAGAACTGGTGATCAAGGTTCGTAATTACTTTGAAGCAGAGTATCAAAATGGTGACCCGCTATTACCACTGTCGCAAGTGCGAGAGCGTGTTGCGGCCGCATTAGGAATTAGTGGACCTACTGTTTCAAAAATTACTACCGAAGCTTACGGTACAAGCGGCAAGCAGGAAAATAAGCTTCGTACGCCGAAGAAAAAACGCCAACCACGTCGTGTGACATCGGTTGACAACTTCGACGCTGACACTATTCGCCGTCATATATATGACTATTACTTGCGCAAATAAATTGCAACACTTAAAAAACTTGTTGTTTCTTTACGTGAATGTGGTTTGTTCCATGGCCAAAAATCGTCATTAAGCTTGGTTTTGAAAGAAATTGAATTTTCTTATAAAAAATCGGACAAACGTAAAATATTGATAGAGCGTCACGACATTGCTATGGCTCGCTGCGAATTTTTTAGCGAAGCCAAAAACATATCAGATTGGTCAAATGTTATTTTCACTGACAAGACTTGGTTAAATGCAAACCACACAGTATCTAAGAACTGGACTGACGACACCGCCGCTTCCACTAGGTTCAGTGCCAATGGGAAAAAGTGAACGCCTTATCATATGCCATGCAGGGTCTACGAAAGGATTCGTGTCAGATGCTTTACTGGCCTTTAAATCCAAGAAAACAGTGGACTACCACGAAGAAGTGAACGCGGAGATTTACGAAGGATGGTTTAAAGAAATGGTGCAATCTCTGGAAGAACCGTCGATAATTATTATAGACAACGCTACATATCACTCCAGAAAAATTGATAAAATGCCGACGCCGGCCAGTAAAAAACAAGAGATAATTTTACTGGCTCCAACGTCATGGCGAAAATGTGGATAATACCTTATTAAAAGTAAAATTAGTGAATATTTTAAAATCGAAAAAAAGCCTCCCTAAAAGATATATTACCGACGAAATAGTTGCCGAATGTGGTCATTGGGTTCTTCGACTTCCGCCGTATCATTGCCAGTACAATGCTATAGAACTAATATGGGCACAAATCAAAGACACGCCGCTCCAAACAATACCCATCCCCCTTTTACGGCAAACAAGATGTTAGCTTTATTAAAAAATGCATGTGCGGAAGTAACCGCCGAACACTGGGAAAAAATTGTGAGAAGAACCCAAAACATTATAGTGTCGGATTGGGAAATTCATGTGGCATTCGATAATATAGAAGTACAGGAACTTATAATAAATGTTGGGGAGAGCTCATCGAGTGACAGTGACGATTCATCAGATTTTGATTAAAATAAATAAATACAGAATCAACATAATATAATTACATCTTGTAATGAAATGTAATATTAGTTAATCAATTTGTACAAAATTATCCGGCAATAGTTTAGTTTCTTACACTTTGTAAAAAAAATATCGGGTCTGTTATCGTGTTACGTTTATCGATAGCTCCACCCCAGCAGTTTCTCCGACTCTGCTATGACCTTGTACGTGCGTAAGCGTCATATTTTTATTAAATAATGTATACATAATGTAAAAAAGACGCTCGTTCAAGTTTCCACGGGAGCTGTCATCAAGAAAATAAAGAAATAGAAATAGTATAATGCTCTATAATGCCTTATGCGAATTATTCATACAGTATGGCCTAACCAGCTACGGTCGTACGTATATCACTTCTATTAAACAAATTTATAAACTTCAAATAAAAAATACTTAAATAATTAGTTTCACCAACAATAAAAAATCAATATTATAACAATGAAAAAGGCCTCTTTAAACACTGTAAAGTTTTACCCGTAGAAAACCAGTTTAAGAAAGTGAAGCTAAAAAGAGTAATATTTAAAAA
This sequence comes from Dendrolimus houi, assembly GCA_039645545.1. Lineage (NCBI taxonomy): Eukaryota > Metazoa > Arthropoda > Insecta > Lepidoptera > Lasiocampidae > Dendrolimus > Dendrolimus houi. Next base: position 6,122,608 of record CM077131.1, read on the forward strand.
AAAGACCTACATACACTAGTAAAACACTCTGTATATACGCGAACCATCTCCCAAAACCGATTCGTCACGAGTCGGGCAAACAAAATATACGGCAAGCGCATAACTGCATATTTAGTTCCGCGTTTGCTAAATCACTTACCCGTTGATTTTAGGGAAAGCATTACATGAAAGAATATTAAAAATAAACTTCAATTACACTTTTTTAACCAAATGGAATGTTAAAATTGTTAAATGCTATGGACGTAGATATCCATAGCACTAATATAAATCCCAGAGGTTATCTATGCTATTTATAAGTTGTAATCATTTTGTTGTCTTGTTAAATAAAAATAAAATAAAAAATAGTAAACTTAAATTTCTACCGATGGTAAGGCAATTGGATGATTAGTAAGACATAGAAACATATTATATGTCACCTAGATCAGAATAATTAATCAATTGATAACATTCATCAAAATTTGATGAGTAGTTTATAGTTGAAACCATTTGTAAATACAAACAAAGATTGATAAAATTATAACCTTTCCTTATAACTGCTATAGTTGGGTAAAAAGATATATTATATTTTGAAAACACCTAGAAACTGATATTGTTTTTAAATGAATATTCATGCATTTATTGTCTTACTAGGCATTTGGTGATATATTGTCTTTGCCAAAATATGTAGACTGTACCAAAATATGATATCACTCTCAATAAGCTTACTAAATAGTTTCAAAATTGAATATTGTTGAAGTTCATGAGATTTTTTGTGCTGTATTGTAAAATTTCTTATAATGTACTTGCTAGGTTTTGAAATTGCACACCTGATATAATATGTACTAACTTTTAAAAGTAGTTTTATTGATAGATATTAATCTTTATTATTTATTATTACTTACTTAATCCGAGGTCATTAAGATGGAAATCAACACTGGCACTTCACATTAAAATTACATATTTAATACTACAACTATTGTACTTTCCTATGGTACTCAGGTGTAGCATTTCCATAATCTTGTAAATTTAACAAAGTCGATCTGTTTGTCACCATATATTTAAGAAAGTCCTGTATAGACGTTAAGACCTGTTGCAAGGACTTTTCATCCAAAGCCGTATATGCAAGCATAGGTCCCATTTTCGTAAACAACCTTAACAAATGTATCGAGCCGTATATTTGTGACATGGGTGTGTCCGGATACTCTTGAAGAATCTCACTGTATTGCGGCCTTTCAAATTTGTATAGAAGTTGAGAACCTAATGTTGCATTGAAATATTCTTTTATGCCGTCAGTAATGTCAACTAAAACAGACTCCTTTGCCTGATTATGAGCTTTGCTTGACTTTTTAAATGCCAAATAGTTGTCAACTATCTGCGACACTGTCAATTTTGCTGGCAATATCGCTAATTTCTGTTGCCTCGATATCACATCCCAGTCGTCTACGAGCCACACTTTGAGCTCTTCTGGTATTTTAATTTTCACCTCTACCTTTGCTAGGTATTGTTCCTCAGATTCTATTGATAGGTCTAATCTACCGCGCTTTTTTCTGAAATTAATAAAAAGCAAGATTTTAGAAAAAAGTCATAGAAACTCGATTCTTTATCTTACTCTATCATTGTACTTCCATCTATTATTATATTGGGAAAATTAAACATAATATGTCACTATGTTATTGAAAATCAGTAGGAACAAAACTTCACAAACTACACCATAAATATACATTGAGTATACTTAGTCTGGCCATAAATACTGTTACAATTAAAAAGAAACAAAATATTACATTTGAATTTGGAATCTGTCATTTTTATATGATTGTTCATTGTGTTTTCTCGTTTTGGCGCCAATACATTGTACATTTTGCGATATTAAAATGGAGTGGGGCGATAAAGAGATCCGAATCGCTGTGATTGCATTACACAAAGTAGGTATGGAGCCAAATGCAATTTTTAAAACTCCATACGCATCGTATTAGTCAAATGTTTGTGTACCGGGCTATTAATAGGTACAATGAGACCTCCTCTGTTTGTGACAGAAAAAGATCTGGCCGTCTACGTAGTGTTCGTACGAAAAAGGTGGTCAAAGCAGTAAGGGAAAAAATTGGAAGAAATCCTGTTCGAAAGCAAAAGATTTTATCTCGGGAGATGAAGATATCACCTAGAACCATGTCGCGTATTTTAAAAGATGACTTAGGACTTGCAGCCTATAAGAGACGCACTGGTAATTTCTTAACTCATAATTTAAAAAAGAATAGGGTGGTAAAATCGAAACAACTACTGAAGCGGTACGCAAAGGGAGATCACAGAAAAAAATTGTTTACGGATAAGAAAATTTTTACGATTGAGCAACATTTTGACAAACAAAATGACCGTATTTATGCTCAAAGCTCTAAGAAAGCTTCTCAATTAGTCGACAGAGTGCAACGTGGGCATTATCCGTCTTCAGTGATGGTTTGGTGGGGTGTTAGCTATGAAGGAGTGACTGAGCCATATTTTTGTGAAAAAGGTATCAAAACATCGGCACAAGTGTATCAAGATACCATTCTTGAGAAAGTTGTTAAACCCCTTAACAACACCATGTTCAATAACCAAGAATGGTCCTTCCAGCAAGACTCGGCGCCGGGTCATAAAGCTCGATCCACGCAGTCTTGGTTGGAAACGAACGTGTCGGACTTCATCAGAGCTGAAGACTGGCCGTCGTCTAGTCCCGATCTTAATCCGCTGGATTATGATTTATGGTCAGTTGTAGAGAGTACGGCTTGCTCTAAACGTCATGATAATTTGGAGTCCCTAAAACAATCCATACGATTGGCAGTGAAGAATTTTCCCATGGAAAGAGTGCTTCTATTGATAACTGGCCTCAACGTTTAAAGGACTGTATTGTAGCCAATGGAGACCACTTCGAATAAGCTTTTTATATTTTAAATTGTTTTATATTTATGTATTAAACTAACACAATGTAAAACTTATAAATGTTATTTGCAATAGAAAAAAAATCTTTGTTACAATATTTATGGCAAGACTAGGTATATTAAACTAGTGTAGAAGAAGATAGCAGTAAACAAAGCATAAATAGATGACAAATAGTAGTAAGGTATAGAGTAATAAAAAATGTTCAATATACGAAAAACATTAGCAGTAATAGCAAAGAATATAAAAATTAGCAGCAAAAACTTTGCCCAAAGAGACAAGATGAAAAAAAAACCTATAAAACAGACCACTGCTTCTCACGGTCCTAATATGTACTTACTTAGGTTGATCAGAGCCAGAGTCAGCTGGAGTGTCTTTGCTCTGCGTTTTTGAAGCTTTAGCTGGAGCTGGCGTTGTCTCAGCATCTTTGCCTATAATTAAAAAAAAACATTACTCCAGTTGTTGTCTATGACAATAAAATTTCTAGTTTAGAACACTTACATTAACCAATACAGGACACATGGAATTGTGTTGTAAACAAATATGTAATGGAAATTAAACTTGTAAGTACAGGGGTGGCAAAATAAAGTAGAAAATAATAGGGCCGCCACTTTCGCAAATGTGTCTAAACTCTATGAACTCCAATATTAGGTCAAGAGTAATTTCGATACTTACTAGTGACTTTTAGTACGACATCAAATATCATGCAAGTATCGAGTTGCTTTAGTTATGACGTACGCATTTTGTCAACATAGCTTATAATATTTACTTTAATAATAATGACTATAATTTTGTAAGTAAGGGCTTTAACACCTTGTGATAGTTAACAGAACAATTATTTGATTAAAAGAAGCTAAATTAACCATTACAAACCTTTCATGTCGGCTGTTCTTTAGTAAATCATCTTAAGTAATCATCGAATTATAACAAAAAGATTTTTGCTTCAAATTCCACTAGACATCCTTGGTAAACTTTAAAAATCACTGCTCACGTGAAACTTGGTATTGTTACGTGCGTTTTTAGTTATTTTTAGCGGATTTTAGACTCGAATCAACATTAAAATTAAAATAACATGGATAAATTCGCTTTGTTTATGAATCTCTGACCTTATAATAGAATTCATTTCACCACATTAATCTTATACTAATATATAAAGCTGAAGAGTTTGTTTGATTGAGCGAGTTAATCTCAGGAACTACTGGTCTGATTTGAAAGATTTTTTCAGTGTTAGATAGCCCATTTAAAGAGGAACACTATAGGCTATATATCACCACGCTAACACCAATAGGAGCAGAGCGCCAATGAAGAATGTTTCAAAATCGAGGGTTTTGAAAACAAATACCACGCGGACGACGTCGCGGGCACTGCTAGTGTATCATAAAATATATAAAGTGACACAAACATCAATCAATCAATCCTTATAACATAAATAAATGGTTAACACTACACAAAGAATATATATCTCTGTTTGAATGCAACAATTATGGCTACAAATGAAATATTGTTATACTCTTAAGAATATTGAGACTGCTTATTATATATTTTATACACTTTGTTATTGGTTTATTACATTTATGACATTTAGTTGTGTTTTTTATGTGTATTGTGGTATATATTTTATAGACTTAGACTATGTTTCACATGTTGGAAATTTATAATATTTGTTTATCTGTTGATTTTATAAAATAACAATAGTTGGCAGACAACACACACTTTGCATATCTCCAAACTAATTCAAGTTACATTCGTGTTATGGAGTTAAGGGTAATATGCACCCGACAACTCTAGGGCCGACCTCAGAAATTCAACCTATTATTATAAATAATAAATAATAAAACTACATTTTAACGGTTTTAAGCGCGGTAATTTATTTGATATTCATTATTCTGACGTTTCGGCCACTTTTCAGTAGACATGATCACCAAAGACAAAGATGTCAAGTGTCAATAAGTATTGTTAAAGTTTTATTAATTCTACCGCTAACTTATCCATTTTAATTATTTAGTTTATAATTGTTTATGGTTATTGTTGGGAACCTAATTTAATTGACCACCTCTTCGCAACATGTTGTGACTTGAAGAGACGCAGCACAAGAAACTCTTCAGGAACATGCCTAGACCTAATAATTTCATATAATACTATGATATGCCCGCGATTTCGTCAACGCTTGACATGAAATTCCCGCGGGATTCCCAGGACACAAAGTACCACAGTTATCGTTTTAGTGAAAACTGTGTCGAAATAAGTTAATTTTTACGCATCCGAAATACTACAAACTACTCCTGGGAAAATTCTCGCGATAAAAAAAACATATTTTATTACGTTATATTTGCTATCGACCAGTAAAAAAAAAATCACTTTGGAATTAGACTTTTTACATGGCCATTTTAAATAATTTCCAGAAAAATTCCCACGAGATTCCCAGGATAAAAATTAGCACAGAGTTTGAGTCTAAGAATTAACTGTCGATCAGCGAAAACCGTATTGACATCGGCCCGCTAGGTATTACGTGAATCCCAGACAAACAAACAAACAAACAGACAAGAAATCTAAAAAAATTGCATTCTTTTATTCATCGTTTATATAGTCTATATTCCAGTAGTTTTTTTAAACATCTTTAATGTACAGAAAGGGCATTCATAGAATTTTATAACATTATCGATTAAAATGGGTGAAAGTTATTATTATTACTTAGGTAAGGTAAGGCAACTCTTTATTGTACACCAAAGCATAGACAAACAGAAATAGAAAAATATAAAAGATAGTACAACAATTACTTACTATGTAACTGAAAAATCATTTACAAAATTCACCATGCTTGGAACTGAATTTGAGACTATTGTGTTCCAGTGAGCTAGGGGACCAACACTCAGACCATTCAATCACAGTGTTCATCAATACCCTTTTATTGCGAAGCTGGCAAAATGGCAGATGGCCCACCTAATGGAAGGCGATTACTCTTGCCTATAGAACTTTGGAACACCAAGGGTGGCCAATGTGTTGCCAGCTTTTTTTTTTATAGCAGGAGTTCAGCAGACAGGCAGATGGCCCACTTGATGGAAAGTGGTTACCATTGCCTATAGACATTTGCAACCAAGCAGCACATTTGTACCAAAGGTGCAACAAATGTGCTGCTGCTCTCTTAAGGGAGACTGGAACCTGGTCACTAATGCCGAAACACAACTCAAGGTTGTTATGGTGACATACTTTAGACCAGGGGTGGTAGCCATCCAGTCGGGTAATGCCCTATCACCTGGCTGTGGGTTGTTTTGTCGCCTCTTATGACAGGCTGCCCGGCCGCAGGAAAGTGTATTCTTTCTCCGTTCCTGCATGGATAGCCTTTAGGATGGACAAAGATCAATCAGGAGAAATGGGATAAAGAGGGTGGGATAGGGAGGTAAAATAAGGAGATAGGATAGGAAAAAATAAGGGGATTGGATAGAGGGAGGTGAAAGTGGGCCATCAGAAGTCTCACTTATCATAATATGAAACACAATTGACTCAAGCCTACAAATTTGGTGCATATATTGTATCAGAATATGGTATTACATGAACCAAACTAATATATCAATGCAATGTTTCTAGCTAGCTAGCCATTGCATTCATGGCTCTACCACATCAAATAATAACGTAAAATCTGGGGCCAGAAAATTTAAGTCTATATAATCAGGTACCTGCAGGAGTAGAAGCCCTGGACTCCTCCCTGGCTGGAGTAGCACTTGCTGCAGCTTCAGACTTGCGACCTTTGGCTGGAGCTGAAATTTTTATCATATTGTTATTATAATTATTTGGATGGCTTGTATGGTTATAGGGATAAGTGTGCAATGTTTTCTCAACATTTTAATTAACTTATATTCCAACTAACTTGGATACAAGTTAGAAGAAGACTGGAATTACTAAACAATCTTCCAGGCAATTTTTAGTTAGAAGCAATTTTGTATAGGCATGGTATATAACAAATATTTAAATCTCTATAGATATATATTGTTTGTATAAATTAAATGTAATATAACATGCAGCAAATATTGTAAGATTTCATATATTTATGTATGTTATACTTTTTCTAGCTCTTACCGAGCAAAAAGTTCTCTTATACTATTACAAATAGTACAAAATTCCTTCCCCAAATTGTATGGGGTTTTAAAAATGTCATAGTTCTTACAAGGCTAGCAGTAAGATAGTAACACCTGTTGTATTAGACATGTCAATAGGCAATTGTTACTACTTTCCATCACATATGCCATTGGCCACTAGTTGTTGAATTCCAGCTATTAAATATAATAAAGTAAGCAAAATTTAAACAGTAAAATAATAACTAACTTTTAGAGCAATAAGAGCAAAAAAAGCATCTGAAACTGCTCTTGAATTTGAAACTGCTATTGATTTTATACATAGATGTGATGATAAGTAAATATCTAACTTTTTTTAGTTTTTGCCGGCTGGGCGGAATGCGCTCTTTGCACTTCCTTCTGCCGTTGTACGTTGGCTTCATTGTACTTTAGGACCCTGCTTTCAGGCACCCATTCATCCCAGCTGAAAAATTACAAACAAGAGGTTATAAATTAAATGAAGGAAGTATAAATTGCTTTACGATGTTGATTGATTAACTTTTCCATGATACTTACTTCTTATTCCAGCCAGCGTAATGTATCAAATAGCGTACATGTTTGTCTTTAGTAACAGAACTTTTCAAACACTTTGCCTCGTAAATCAAAGGTCCATGAAAACACAACACTTTCTCGCCTGCAATCAAAAACATTTAAAAACAATAATGATGAAGAACATTTTAAGAATGTCATTTTAAAGCGACAACTAGAAAGGAATTAATATTAATTTGTTAATACCTTCAGCAAACTTTAATTTCGGTGCCATGTTTTTGTTTTTTAAATATTTTATTTACAAATGGCTTCATGCGACGATCTAGGAATGTTAAAAAATAATCGATTTTTATAGTAATATTAATCGATTTTTAGTAAATCGATTATATAAATTAAGTTTAAATCGATTTTCAGAAACAGCTCGCATCTATGCGACATTTGTGACAATAATTATTATTTTATCGTTCAAACTTGAAGATTAACGAAAGATATGTATTGTAGTTTAGTTTTTAAGACTATACAGTAGTCATTTAATTTTTTAAATTCTCATATTAAGTGTTTTATTTTAAAACTAGTCAAATGTAAAATAGGACTGGACATTTATGGCAATTTTTTTTAATTTGATTTATATTTTAGTTTTTGAGACAATAAGTTTGTTATTTTGTTGGGATGCTCATCATTTCATTTTTATTATAATAAATAAAATGTTTAATAGTACTAAAATTTGTATCAATAATGCTATTTGGTTTCCTAATTCCTTACCTTGAAATTTTGAAGCAACATTGCCTTTGATTTTTAGTTTTGAATTGGTTATTTTTTTCTTCATATAATTTTATTTGATTTTTAATCTGATAAATTCTTAAAATTAATCTCTTAGGTTTATTCTTGGAATACGAGAAGTATGTACTTTTAAATAATACAAAAAGATCGATGTTTTCACAGAAATCGATTATTTATTTTATTAAAATCGATTTTTGTTAAATCAGTTAAGTTTGAATAAAGAAAAATCGATTCTTTTCCATTAATCTCGCATCCCTACGACGATCCGAATGCAGCGTTTTACACAATACAGTTGCCGTTGCGACTATATATCGAAAATCAAGTATATCGATATTCTGTAAGTAACAATATCGATTTTAATAATTACGATAAGGTATTATACATTTTGCCGATAAAATTACCGACCAAGGTTATTTTATTCACTTGCTATAGTTCTGGCAATATTAATTAAAATTTCCGTAAACTGGCTGCGAGCTTCTTGTGTTCTGTGGCAATAACTTTTTACTGATTTCATAGAATCATATTAACCTTTGTTTTGTATAGAAGTTCATTTCTACTTTGAACTTAAGGTATTTTGTAATTACAGTTTGCACTATGATATGGGTTTAAAAATAATATATAGATAAATAAATTACATCCCTTGTTTCCTTTACGATAAGGTTATGAAAAATTGAAGCAATACTAGCACCAATATTACTCACTCATTAGCAAAAGAATTAAACAAAATTGATGATAATCACAAAAGAAAATTTAATTTTTAAAGAAAGCATTATACCCAAAAATAATTTTATAAGTATTCAGTTTTCCAGATTTTTATGGTTAAGATTTTTTTTATATAGTGTAACTTCGAAGTTCCTAAAATATCGATTTCTGACAGCTGTCGGTCGATATGTCTAAATTTTTATAATTTTTTGTAATCGTCCCTATATAAAAGTAGAATAACTGCTACGTTCCACCAGGGTCTGACAACGACCACGTTTACGACCGCGATTTTTCCCGTGCAACTTGCTTGCAGACGTGAATCGTAAGCCCAGGTGGAACGCTTATTCGACCCACCTCTTGACATGGGTCTTTGTGAGCGTTGTGATCAAAAATTATGACGTCATTAGTGACGTTTTCTCCACGACCACAACGACCCCGGTCGCCCTGTGGAACGGCTAACGCAGCATTAACGCAGTATATTCCATAACATTTTAATGGCAGTGAACCTTTCAATTCTTTGCAAGAATGAGATGAAAGGCGGCGCTATTCTAAATTAAGGCCATCGGACAAATAATATTTAATCAAAATAACATTATTTAATTAACATCCTTTCATTCTCTTGGTATTTGTTAAAAATTTACGGTCTTATTCATAGAGAATTAATTTAAGTTTGAACGTTTCTTAAATAAGTCTTCAAACTTACACTAATTCTCTATGAATGAGACCGTTAAAATGCAATTATTCCCGACTAATTCTCTTTTCTTAATATTAGAATTAAAGTTTTATGGAATTTTGTAGAATATTATTCCCCTCATATGTTTATAATAACACTTTATTTAAAAAAATATGTAGCTATATTTTATCCATCCACTACTCGCGAATCACGAAAATCTGCGCATCCATTCATAAAAATTGCATACCTATTACAAAAATATTTCTTATCAGGACGATTTACCTTGAAATCATATTGATTTAATACACAATCTACAAACAGTGACCTGTATGCGTATCGGACTGCCACACGGAGGGTTCCTCTACTATAAAAAATAATATTATGAACCAAATTTACATTTAAATTAAGTCTTTTTAAAATATGTAAATTATTGTAAGTATTGATAGTATAACGAATTGATAGCTCTTCTAAAGCACATCATCCGCTATTACTTTAGGAGCATTGGGCACGTCTGAATCTTTAAGACCTTTATTTTAAATTTCAGTTATCATTTTTGAGGTCCTTTTTAAAGTTAAAAAATATTTTTCTAAAGTGTTAAACTATAATTATTATCAGACAGGCACAAAATATTTCTGTATTATGTCTCACGTATGTGACATTAATTCAATAATAAGATTAATTACTCTTAGATCGTGAAGTAATTTAATCAGCTGATGGCAGGTTTTTTTTTTTAAAAGCCCTAAACATACTTCTTTTCTTTCTTTTAAAGTCAGACACCTTGGAGTGAGGTCATAAGGAATCCCAGATAACCCTAAAAAAACGCAATGCTTTTCAATTTAACATTACGGACAGATAAACAGACAATCAGCACAAGCAGGGTTAGCTTGGAACATTGCATATCTATCTATACTAATATATAAAGCTGAAGAGTTTGTTTGTTTGCTTGAACGCGCTAATTTCAGGAACTACTGGTCTGATTTGAAAAATTCTTTCAGTGTTAGATAGCCCATTTATCGAGGAAGGCTATAGGCTATATATCGTCACGCTAAAACCAGGAGCGGAGCACCAATTAATAATGTTTCAAAATCGGGGTTTTTTTCCTTTTGAGAGTTTCCGTTGCGTGCGCTGCGTAAACGGTTAAAGTTTCGCAAAAATCATGTGTGACAGAATTGTTCTCCTTTAAAAATTCTAGAAAAAAGTCCGGGACAGCATATGTCTATATTTTAAGGTTGGCTCACTATAACCTTTTTTACGCTAACCAAATTTGTTCCAAAATAATGCAGTATTTGCGAAGATGTTTTTATAAACATGATATTAATCCAAATATATATGTGACGGGTTCACGCCGTGCGAACGACACGACACCTAGTATAACACAATAATAATCTGAAATATATAATCAAAGTTTATTACACTAGAATTATTACAATTACAATATTAAATACAACACAATAATACACAAATATTAGGACAACTCCAAGAGTTGCATCCACGCTTGTCAGACGTCGAGCAACAATTTGCCCTCAAAGAATACTGCGATTATCAAGCAGTTAATGTGGTCAATTATCGACCACAAGACTACTTGGTTGTAGAATGGTCGGTTGAAGAATGTTGGTTGTAAACCGGTCGGTTGAAGCCTGTCCGCTCTCTGCCCGAACACCGCGTATTTAAGGTCCTCGTAGCGTGCCGTAGTGACAATATCCGGTAAAGCTATGGCGCTACTTCAGTTCCGCTTTCTTCATAGAACCAACTTCCGCCATCCATATTAACGTCCAACTTCCGGTTACTCCATTTCAGATATTCGTCGCTCGATAATAAATGCCTCTACGTTGACATCTGGTTATACGACGGTTATTGACTACTTCCGTCATATGGTTAATTTATAATAAGAAATATATATATATTTAAATAATATTTATCCAAATAAATACGTTATTCATCACAAGTATTTAATTTAAAACAAAATTGCCATTTACATCCTTCGATTTCAATGAATATCTTAGGAGATGTCGCAGTTTTAAAATAACATCGCAGCAAAATAATGATTAAGTACTGCGAGTGCATTTATGATGTGCAAGGCCGGCGGGAAGTCATCAGGGGGAAGGGTGGTGGGGCAACTTCTACGTAAACAAAGTCGCGGGTTAAAGTTCGCGTTAGCCCAAAGTAACTATTCCAAGCGGACGAAGTCGCGGGCAGAAGCTAGTAGAGTATAGATATAAACAAACCTGTATAATAATGAAATGATAAAACTGACGTAATATTCGAACGTACTGTATAGATTAGTTGGACTCGCGAGGCACGACCAGTGACTGTTCCAGTTTCGCGGCGCAAGCTGAGGAAGCGTGCCGCTATTTTGGTTTGATATTCACTTCGTGTTTGCCTTAGAAATGTCGCAGCAAGGGCCGGCTTTCGACGTTAATGCCATGACGTTGACGAGGTGGGTATTGGCCCAGCAAAGGACCGCGCCCACAGCAACTGGGGATCTCACACAACTGCTGAATTCCATCCAAACAGCAGTGAAAGCCATACAATCGGCCGTGAGGAAAGCCGGCATTGCCAAACTGTTAGTATCACTTCTAATTACCTTGTGACTTGTGTATTTATTTTATTTTTATAAAAAATAATGTTTTTTATAATATACTGTTAAATTGGGCTTAGTTTTACATTACATTACGATATAAATTATGTCATCCATTCTCAATAATTAAATTGTATAGTAGTTTAAATATTTTAACACACACAATTAACTGCAAACGATGTTAAAGATAAAATTGGATTTATTTAATATCTAGAAAACGTCTTATATTTATCGCAGACATAAGCGAAGTCTATCAGAAGACGTCACGTGAACATTATTTCTTCGTAAGCGTTGGTAGAGGTTGGTGCTGAAGAATGAAACCTCCGTGTTACAATCGTTTATAATTGAAAACAAATTATTTAATAATATTAAGAACAAAACTGTATGAATTTGGAATCGTATTTATTGTCTGACCCTCTTTCAAATGTGCGATGTCAATTTATATTTTTACGCCCCTAATCGCTAATACTTGTTAATGTTAGCATGCTAAATGACTGTGTAGCTACTTTAGTGGATATACATGAGTGATGTGCCAATGTTTAACGTCATTGTTGTGTGACACAGACACTAGCACTATCCCCACTATATACCTGTCTAGCAAGGGCATTAAAACATTTGTTTTTCGAAATTTTATAATTAAAAAAACTCCATTTAGTTCAAATAATGTAGAATATTTAAACGTTATGGCCATGATTTCTGTCTTACCGTGGTTTTACTAATACAATTTAGAGATAAATCAAATTCTACCCGCATTTTATTAATATCATTTAATAATACATATTGCGATCACTAGAGTTCTATATGTATACCTCTTCAGCTATCGCTGCTTCCGCTGCTAGAGCTAAGTATTAAAATTAAATACTGTAATTGAAAAGCAATATAGTCTGTTTATTTATTTTTTCTATTTAGCCATGGTATCTCAGGCGATACGAACGTGCAAGGTGAACAAGTTAAGAAATTGGATGTATTGTCCAACGACTTGTTCATCAACATGCTCAAATCTTCGTTTACCACCTGTCTTCTCGTTTCAGAAGAAAACTCTTCAGTCATACAGGTAAAAAGTAATCCACTGCTAGTACTACTAATTTGTTTTAAAAAGATCGAAAACAAATATAATATTGGCCTGAAAAATTTAAGTTTCTGTGGGATAATATTATTACGTCGATACCGGTCGAAATTAACGTAGGTAAAGTCACACCAGGTTTAAGACATCTTTTTTGAATCTGTAGTTTAAAAGACAAATTAGATGATAAAAAATGATTATGTAAATATCATTAACATTATCATAATTTGAAATGTACTTTACATAGAATATGTTTGCTGGTTTCAATATCGTTCCGTCTAGTTAACTGAAACGCAACTGTCCCGAGTTCGATCAAATGTGGCTTTTCCAGTTATCACGAGAACTCCGTTGATTGGTCCGTTGAAGATCTACAATTTGGCTGAGCCATATTGAAGACAACATATTCGCACTCGTAAAATTATAGAGACCTAAATCAAAATTTTGAGTCATCGGATTTAAATACTTATCTTATAAATCCTAAGGTACAAAATTGAATAACTTCATTTTTTGAATTAGGTCTCTATAATTGATATCAGACAAGCCTGTATGGACTACGTACCTTTGCTTGTTATTGTGGCGAATAAATCAAACAATAATTTTACATCTAGTCCTTGCCACAAAAGAAGTCCCACAGACGCGACGCCGCAATCGCCGAATTTAATCCTGCAAGAGTGATTATTTGCTAATTCGTAAATCGATGTAGATAATTACTGAATAATAAATTCAAAATATTCCGTAATTAAAGGTGTAATTTTAATTCCTACTTTATGAACAAAATTCTATGAAATAGCGGAGCTGGCACTTTTAGTTCCTTTATTTTCAGTGAGACTTCTTTCGTGGCGCGGACTCTAAATGTAAATCCGTACATACGCCAAATGACAACGTAGTAATTTCTTTGTACTGATCTTGTAATTGGTATGAAAATGAAAAGAAAAAATCTTAAATTAAACGTTGTTGTTTATTCCACATTATCAACTGGAAAGGTCAAGAGTGAGACAATAGCCCGCGATAACGAGATCAGTTTGTTAACTATACAAAGCTTGTGCAATCGAGATCTTTAATTTTAAATACAAGAACAGCTGATTTCATTCGTAAAGTTAGCATATTCATTGCACAAACGATCTACTCATTAACAGAGATAATATTATAATATCGAAACCGTGATAGATTAAAATAAATGATTAGCGCAAGCGTCCCAAACTCAAAGGGCACGGGTTCGAAGTTCGAATACTGACTGGAAAGCATGCACCACTGGGAAATTTTTTATGCACTTAATGTGCATATTGTGCTAACGGTAATGAAAAATATCTGATGAAACCTGCACATCATAAGCGTGGTGGATATTGGTACCATACGTTACCCTATAAAAATGGAAGGACCGAACCCACCAGCGGTACGTTTATGGGCTGTTATTATCACTGTATGATATCTTTTCAGTGTTCGTCTTTTATTACAGGTTGAAACAGAACGACGTGGAAAATACGTAGTGTGCTTCGATCCACTCGACGGTTCCTCAAACATCGACTGCTTGGTCTCAGTCGGATCGATATTCGCTATTTTCCGGTTTGTTACCTATTTTTATACATTGATGTAACTGATAATGAAATCGGATTTAAATACTCAGCCGTATTTTCTTAACAAATTATTGCAATTAATTATGAAATTTGCCTACTAGGTCACGACGGCCTTCGAATTGAATACATTACAGTATGTACTTTCTGAACTTGCATAAAATTGTCAGAAATTAATTCCACCCGGAACTCTTAACGGGTCTGGGAGGATGTTTGCCCCGTCAGATTTGTCTGGCTCATTGGAAAATATTTTCAGATGTTATACTGGATAATATATATAATATTCAGCCTTCCTAAAATGACGGAAGTTCCCACATTTTTTTAGTGTCTGTCAAAAGTTATGGCCCACAGAAAGTGTCTGGCAACTGTATATCTTTGTTTATAATAATATCATATATGACATATGTAAAAACTTGCCTTGCTACTTTGTCGTAAGTTAGCATGTTTTTTCCACCTTTGATACCCACTACCTGAAAAACGGTCCCACTTTCAGCTTAGCGAGTATCCATTCCTTTCTAAGTTTATGTTAAACTACCGATCCTAAAAATTTCTTCTTTCCTAAAATCACGTAAGTCTGGGATGACGTGGGATCTTGGACTATTAATTGTATATTCTAATATTATTATTTTTTAAATGTGAATGAATGTTCAATAAAGTTTCTATTTCTAAAATTTTTATTCAAAATAAGTTCCACGGGAAAACATTTTTTGAAGGTCATACATGTAAGTTAAAATTTGTTGATATATCAGCCCATAGAAATCCCACTATTGGGATTGGACCGTCCTAGTTAGAGGTACAGACAGGTATACCCGTAGTGGTACCTGGTAATATCCTTCGCCAAGCTTTGGACAAAATGGTTAGCACACGCGTCCCAAACTCAAAGGGCGTGGGTTCCCGGCGGGAAAGCATGCACTACATAGGCAGTTTCTGACCAGTCAGTTTTAAATTAACACGTACTAACGGCAAAGCAAAACGTCGTGGTGAAGCATGCGCATCGAGATAAGCGATGTGTCAAACCTGACAAGCCGCCTTGGACAAGCGTGGCGGGTATACTGTCCGTCCCCCAATAATGGGAGGCCTGAGTCCAACATTGGGACGTTTATAGTTTTATTATTACTAGTGGTCGCCCATTGGTCGAAATTGGACCATAATTAATTTAAAATTAATTTGACTTTAACAATAAACAAAAGAGTATATATGCGTGTGTGTCAAATACATGGTAGTGTGTGTAATTTTTTTCATTGATTTGATGTATTCTGTATGCATAATTTTAAAAAATATTAGCATTCTGCACTCCTTCTCTATATAAACTATAAGTGTGCGAAATTTCATACTCCTCCGTCCGCGCAATTTTCGTAAAAAGGGGTACAAGGTTTTTGCTTCACGTATTAATATATAGATATATCCTAAATTAATTAATTTACTATGTAATCGTTAAGTATTGTTACAACTTAGCCAAAATTCCACTAAGCACACCGACAAAGTAAATGCACATCTGCCTGCCATCAGCCCGAGTTATTACCTTCCCGCATTTGGACTTCTTTTGTTTACTTAGAAAAACAGTCTATTGTGTATTGTACTAATTTATGGCCGTTCGCAGGAATAATTAAGCAGGTGTGCAGATTATGTTTTCTGGGAATTGCGCCGACGCTTGCCAGGTAGACATATGGCATCGGTGCATTATAAAACAATGCCCGAACGGAGGGGTGAGGCAGTCAAGCGACGATTACGATACGGGCAAAACGTGTGTACATTCGACAAGCTATATAGTGACGGACTTTCCGCGTGTTATTTAATTGTGCATTACATTTGTACTTATTGCGACCGGTTATATTTGTACTCGTGTTAATACGTGTTTGTATAGTTGTAATAAATTCTATAGTAATTCCAACGGAATTTTAATTCGAATCCCGCACCTCGTAACAGTATTATAAACGTCAATTTTGTAACCTTACAGGAAAAAAACCGGTGGTGAACCGGTGGAGAAAGACGCGCTTCAACCAGGTCACGAACTGGTCGCTGCTGGTTACGCCCTGTATGGTTCGGCGACTATGATGGTCCTCTCAATCGGGAAGGGCAAAGGAGTCAATGGGTTCATGTACGACCCTTCCATCGGCGAATTCATTCTCACCGACCCCAATATGAAAATACCGGAGAAGGGAAACATTTATTCTATAAATGAGGGTAGGTTTAAGATTTATATATCACTTATTATGGCTTTCACAAAAGCTTTGTGTCTTTACTTATTCATTAAAAAAAACTAATCTTATAAAACAGTCGTTTGGTTCGAAAAAACGGGTTACCTGGAAACCTGGTGTTTTGAAAATAAGCAATCTTATAGATTTCGATTTCTCCAAAATCAACTTTGTCTTTGCCACCACGTACCTTTGCCGTATGGAGGGTAGAGGCTCCATACTTTGCTGCTCGCGCTGACATATTGTAAAAATGGCGTCTAATAACAGTTTTTGTCAGTGTCTCCTCTCCGACACATTTTAAGATACAAACATTAAGTACAAAACTAAACTAGTTTTTTTAATATTTTATGTATGTAATTATAGTTATCTATGTACCACCCCTGGTCTAGAGTATGCCACCATAAGAACCGTGAGTTGTGTTCCGTCCGGCATTAGTGACCAGGTTCCAATCACCCTATAGACAGCGATAGCACGTTGGTAGCACTTTTGGTGTTACAAATGTCTATAGGCGATGGTAACCGCTTTCCATCAGGTGGACCGTCTGCCTGTCTGCTGAACTCTTTACAAAATTAAAAAGTTTTTATATAATATTTTTTTTTTTCTAAAATCAATACTTTTGGCGGAGCGTCGTAAAGTGTACACTATACTTATACAAATAAGGGTAAATTATTTATTTGCACAGGCTATACAAATACTCATCAGGTACTAAAAAGAAAACAATCGATTTTTAAATGTGGACAAATTAATTTTCAAATTGTGGTCGAAAATGTGATGATGTGATTATTTGACTATTGACTATGCCACCATTAGATCTATTTGATAGGAAGTAAGTACTCAGTCGAATTACTTTAATTAATTTCAACTGGTAGATTTAACTGCCTTCATATTTATAGGATACGCAGCCGAATGGGAAGCAGGTCTAAAGAAATACATAGAAGATAGGAAACAACCAAAAACAGGCAAAGCATACGGAGCGAGATACGTGGGATCCATGGTGGCCGATGTGCACAGAACTATCAAATACGGCGGGATTTTCATGTATCCGGCTACCAAATCTGCACCAAGCGGAAAGGTAACCACTATTTTCCACATTTGGCACAAAAAACCTTAGGTATATCTCAAAATATACACCAGTTTTCGTCAAAAAAAGTATTTTTTGAGGTCTACCACCCAATTTTTTTACATTTTCTTAGTAATCATTCACATGCCTTACCATCGGTTGAATTTTGACATTACTTTAGTCGGTAAGATTTTTTTATATTGCACGAATTAAGTAGACAGTCGGTCCACCTGATGGAAAGCGGCTACCATCGCCTTTGGACATTTGTAACACCAAAGATGCTACCAATGTGCTGCCGCTCTCTTTAGGGACACTGGAACCTGGCAACTAATGCCAACTGGCCACTAATGCCGGAACACAACTCAAGGTTGTTACGGCGGCATACTCTAGACCAGGGGTGGTAACCATGTAGACGGGCAAATACCCTACCACCTGGCTGTGGGTTGTTTTATCGCCTCTTACGACAAGACCCCTGACCGCAAGAAATTGTATTCTTTCTCCGTTCCTGCACGGATTTTAGGAATTTAAGATATAGGAATCAGGCCTGAGTCGTTCCCTCACTGCTGAATATCGTGACATTGATGGAAGTGAACAATCGCTCTCTCCACCGAGATCGGTTCTGAGCACGGTGGAGTTTATTGAAATGGTCAGCAATCTGATCAACCTACCTATTTGGAAATCTAACGCGAGGTCTCTTGCCTTCACCTTTCCAGTGACCATAAGTCTCTCTCTCCATATTATTTGCGTTCTTTCGGGCTATGTGGTCAAAATACTCAAGTATATGCTTTCGGCATACTGCTGATACCCTCTGTATAATTCTAATATTTTAATTAATAAAACTTTCACGATGGAAGCAAATTTTAATAACTCGTCAGAGAATGCATTTGATACTGTAATAATTTTAAACTTTATAAAACTATTTTAATATACTACTAGTAAAACTTGTTTGTGGAGACCGGTGATGCGTCGACGTTTAAAATGAGAGTATATTTTAATTAATGTAATAATCCGGTTCGGACGTGCCCCCAAAAGATAAGAATAACTCAAATAGCGGTCAAGCAAGACAGTTAAAAGTAATTCGCTTTCATATTTACGAAATGCTTAGGCACTGTATAATTTATAAATGTATATTAGTCTAGGGTTATCTAGTCTGAGCAACATCATTGTCCGTAACCACGGTTATTGAAACTCATGATAGATCATTCATTTTGGGCTACAATATCACTGATTGATGCTCATTATTGTTATCAACCAGGCACTTCAAACGGAAATATCCTTACCTTCCTGCTTCATCTGGGATAATGTTATAGTTATTGACTGTTTTACGCAGACGTAGCAAAGGGTTTAATGCGTTATTGTTATATTGACATATAACGAACATTATATATAAAAAAATAAGCTATTCGTTAACGGCGTTATTTTTAACGCTATGAATGACATGCATTTGGCCACAGTTAATAATTTAAATATTATCCGAGAAAAGAAAAACAAAAGAAAAGGAAAAAACAACTAACATGGCACTAGTTAAGATATATATAGATATAGACATAAGGCACACACTGCACATGCACTTCCTCACAACACCAGCATCTAACAGATGCACTCTATATTAGTAAAAGTTTAGTATTAAAATTAGAAAAAAATAATATTATAAGTTATTCTTAAGGTACACTACAACATAAAAATCACTAAATTAATGTCACACACAATAACAAAAATAAACAATAAGCATGTATGAACTCTAAAAACTTTCATGGAAATTAAGTTGTAAAAAAGGGTACGGAACTCGAGTCCGTAATTGATAAAAAAAAAACATCCCAGATGAAGCTCGAGCATTGAGATATTATTATGGTTGCGACTAATGATGCAATCGGGAGAATCCGGCTTTAAATTTAGGATGTATGTTTGTTCTTTCTTCATAGCTTTCAGGAATAATTGATTATCATGAAACTTAGTACGTATTAATAGTTTTTGAGTAAATGGTATTTGAATGAAATTCTTTATAGGGTTTCATTGTTATTTTGACAAAAAACAAACGTTCGTCTTCTGTAGGGAAATCATCACTATACATGGACTAATAACGACTTGCCAGATTATATTAACTATTCTTTAACAGTATCGTCTTTCTGAGCTTTCGTATGAAAATTAGTTTCTAATAAGAAAACAAACAGACGGAGTAGTAACCTTTGCAATGTAAAAATAAATGAAGTGAGCATCTGCCCCTGTATCACGCAAAAACTATTCTACCGATTTTTATTAAACTCTACAGTAATATAACCTGTACATGAGAATAACAGATAGGCTACAATAAAATGGAAACAGGCTTTTTAGAGTCTTGATAGTAAGTAACAACTAACAACTTATCCACATATTACGAACAGATGTCACTGTTCCAATGCGTCGAATTCCTCAATCGCGCTAACTCGTTCTTAAGTCTCGGACTCGGCATGTACGAGTGGGATAGCGAAAGCATACTTACCTGGCGTAGGGGACACCGTGATCAAAACGGCGGTTCCCCCAGGGCGAGGCCCCTCCATTGCACTGCGGTGGGGTTGACCCCTGCGATTACCCCTAATGTGGGTAACTCGGACGCGTAATTTTTGGTAGTGGGGACTGCGTACGCGCTGTCCCCTTCATAAAATTAATAAATAAAATATAAAACACTAGTTATAATTATCGAATAAAATTATAAAAGGAAAAACTTAAAAGGAATAGTGTCAATCCCATCATTACATGAGATGATAATTAATTATAAATAAAATGTTTTTAATAATACCTAAACATAATGCGGATTATAAAAATAACAAGTTACTGGATGTTTAATTTTTAATTTAATTCCTACAGTTGCGGCTGCTGTATGAATGCAACCCGATGGCCTTTATAGTGACTGAAGCTGGTGGGCTTGCAATAAACGGAAAAATTCCCATTCTGGACATAGAACCAACTACCATACACCAGAGAGCGCCCTGCTACCTTGGCTCGAAGGGGGACGTAGAAGAACTGCTTTCGTACATAAAATGATCCTTGCTTTATTTATAGGATTTTTGCACTTTGTTATAATATAATTATATCTGCATTATTTGTTATTAAAGAACTGATATATTATTATTATTATTATATAATTTATTTTTACAATAACAGAACAATTACAGAAAATAACAACTAAATAAAATTAAAGGCTAATACATACAATTAATAATAAAGGCATGTAGGCATGGATATTCTTCTTGCATTATTAAAGGTTACCTCAGACCGCTAATAGGGAAAATCCCAAAAAACTGACCCCGCTACCTCCTTATCTGGCAATGCCAATCTATTGTCCAGGATTATTAATTGTATTATTGATTCTAAATCAGAGTTATATTTATTGATTTTTACATAAAGCAATGAAATTGCTAATCAAAGTAACAAAAAGTTATTTATCATAACTTTTTTTATTAAGAACTTCAGAAAACTCAACCAATATACTTGCAGGATAGATTATGACATCTGTTGATTTTGGTGGTGTGCAATATGTCATTAACACCATGGAAAATGTATTCTTCTTTGAAGTTTATACTTAAAAAATATTGAGTACCTAATCCTAATTATATAAAAATTAAGATTTAAATTGTATAAGAATATTGAACTTATCACCATAATTTCAAATGTTACACTATAAATTAACTTGCAATAGAAATTATATATGTAATTACATTTTTATTATAATATAATATATAAATTGTACATTTATATAATATCTTTATAAATAAAAATTAATGGTAGAAATATATACGCAGAACTTGAAAACGACTTTACTGATTTTGATGAAATTTTATGTGTATTCTAGTGCGTCCCCGGATGGTTTAGATTCACAATTGGAACCGGTAGGTGGCGCTGGGATCGGGTCCTAGATTTTTAATTTTTCACGGCAGGATAACGTTTGCTAGGACCTCTAGTTATACGAATATTTATTTATGTATATAAGAATATATAATATGTCATATCATAAAAAAAAATAGTCAAATATTATTACAGTGGATGTTATATTGTGGCAAAAATGTTTGAAATAACCTACTACAAAATCAATTTTTTTATCAATAGATTTATTTGCAGAAAGTTAGTTGGATTCTACCAATTTTCTTGTATAATTGGCGATAATAACAATTATTATTTATAGTTATTGTCGGTAATAACAACAGTGTCCGCTATTTAAATTCCAGTCTTGATAGTAAATTTGCTCACAACTTATCACATATTACGAACAGATGTCGCTGTTCAAATGCGTCGAATTCCTCAATCGCGTTGACTCGTTCTGAAGTCTGGGAATCGGCATGTACGAGTGAGTTTGAGAAAGCATACTTACCTGGCGTAGGGGACACCGTGATCAAAAAGGCGGTTCCCCCAGGCGAGGCCTCTCCATTGCACTGCGGTGGGGTTGACCCCTGCGATTACCCCTAATGTGGGTAACTCGGACGCGTAATTTTTGGTAGTGGGGACTGCGTACGCGCCGTCCCCTCCATAAAGACACTAATGAAAATATATTATTCATACTACTCCCAAGTCTATGATATTGTAGGGGTTAGGTAATAATGTCACATTTGCCACATATATCAAGTCAAAGCCATATTTTAATTTTCTGATATTGTACATGGACATAGACATCAAGATTTGATTCGATTTACTCTATGGGAGCCTAATGTAATTTAAATATTATTTATTAATTAAATATTTAAATAATAACCATAAAGAAAACTAGATAATTAAATGAACAAGTTAGCGGTAGGTTAAATAAAACTTTAACGATACTCATTGACACTTGACATCATTGTCTTTCGTGATCACGGCTACTGAAAAGTGGTTGAAACGTCGAATAATAAAAAAAAATATCGCACTTAAAACCGTCAAAACGTAGTTTTAATGTATACTAATCGCGAAATACAAGTTTAATTTTAAATATTACACTAATTCAATTTGGTTGACCCGTCTGATATTAGCTTTACGATTGTTTATTTTTGCATGGATTAGATTTCATTAGATAAAGCCAATATGTAAATATTAGCTGATACCAGCCCGCTTCGCGTGCCGTAAAATTCGTTCTTAGCTGACCTCTACTTGGCGAAAGGAAGGTCCATGCTAAATTTCATGTCTATAGGTATTACAGTTCCTGAGATACCGTGATGAGTCACTATATATGTGGATTTCAATTATATATACATATAGATTATGTAAATGTTAGTACGTTTGTCATAAAATATATTCAAATCAAATACTTTTATTTGTATAATCATTACTTTATTTACATAAAATATCATTGTTCTTAAATAGTACATCTTAAAAACCTTAATATCTAAGTGATCACTTTAAATAGTCGACCGAAACACTGCAAGTGTTCCCTCAATTGGGTATTTGACAGTCAAATCAACTGAGACGCCTTTTACCATCGCACATAAACGTCATAGCCACCTTGATTTTGTATGAGAATAAAAGCTTATGACGACACAATTTTAACGAGCCAAATAGCGTAATAACAATCGTTTAAACTATAATTAAAATTATTTCTATAATAATCTATTGAAAGTAAGACGATAACAGGATATTCTGACGCCTGCTCTTTTATATAAATACCATTTTAGAATTTATTGTAATATGTATCAAATACCCAATTTTTCACACGTAAACACTGCAGGCGAATATTTTGTATGTTATATTATTTCATTCAATGTTTATTTTCAAACCGACTTCAAGAAAGGAGGTCCTCAATTATTCATGTAACTGTTTTTAAAATTATTTAGCTAGTAAGTGCCGGCGAAACTTCGATCGCGTCGCCATGCCAACGTATTTGTTAGTGAAATGCAACGGCAGCATATTAACGCGCTGTTACGCCACTGTTTACCCATATTCGTCTATGCCACGGCAATGACGTCATTTATCGGGATAAAAAGTATCCTAAGTGTTGAGCCGGGATATAAGGGGCCATCCAAAAACTACGTCACACGAATTCCATGATTTTTGATCCCTCCCCCGTCCTTGTCACAGCTGGTCACATTCGTAAGACACCTCCCTCCCTAGTGTGAAATCACATATTTTGCAATATTACGTCAAGAAATGATTAAATTACAGCAGTTGGTCCATTGGGTTTATTTCTATTTAATTATTTTTTTAACTAGCTACGCCCCGCGATTTCACCTGCGTGGTGATGGAAAATCGTTATATTTTAGATAATTCACAATATATCTTTATAAATTATAGCCTATGTGTTATTCTGATGTGTAAGCTATAATTATTGTAAAGTTTCATCAAAATCCATTCAGTAGTTTTTACGTGAAAGAGTAACCAACATACATCCATACATTCTTAAAAACTTTCGCATTTATAATATTAGTAGGATAAATTAAACACTGCTCATACAGATGCAATTGGAAATATTTTGATGTTTTTCGTTAATAGTTCAAATTTCGTGTTTTAAAGCTGAAATATATTAGATTTTGAAATGTGACGTCACAAAATTTAGGAGCCTCCCACCTCTTGTCATACATTGTCACACTTCGTCGACCCCCTCCCTCTTCTGAACGTGTGACGTAATTTATGGAAGGCCTATAAGCTAGCTCTGTGTCGAGTTACATTTAAATCCGTTCCGTAGTTTTTACGTGATCCTCTAACAGACAGACAGACAAAAAATCTAAAAATTGCATTTTTGGAATATACTGATCCAATTGAGGCCCCTATTTATTTTCTCATTTTTAAATCCATTCTACAAATTGGAACTACAGGTTTATTGCTAACATGCTAACATAGGTTCTTTAAACTGGCCGTTATAAGGCACCAACAATGTCTCTAAACGTTAATAATAATGCTTTTTATTTCAGTTAACAGAAATCATAATAATAAATAATAACGGCCCATAAATGTCCCACTGCTGGGCTTGGGCTTCCCAATTATAGGGGAACGGACAATAAACCCGTTAGAATCGGGTAGCTATTGTACAATGGGCAAAAGCTCTGGTGAACCAATAAATCTAAAGTCGCCTAGCAAAAAGTTTCGTTAACAACGGAAGCACATGCACACAAGAAAAACATCAGTTTTAAGGGGCAGAGTTTTATTGTTACTTGTTTCGGGTTTTACAAGGAAGCAATAAAATCAAAGTTCGTAAACAAAGCAAAAGCAGAATACATAACATAAGAAAAAGGGCGTCATCAATGATTTCCTTAGTTAAACATTTCAGAAACGTCCCGATTGGTGGATATGAAATTTAAGAGTGTGTGCGTGGATGTCGAAACTTTATGAGCCGTTCAATGTAAAGCGTTACAGAACTGATCAAGGAGGAATTTGACTGACCGTACAAGCCAGCTAATTAGCTATCTGTTGGTTAATAGTTGTCGAATATAGCCGACAACTAATAAGTTTACGACTTATCCGTCGGCCGTCGCCATCCATTCGCCAGCGGGCTTTTACGAGTTGTCGTCATAGGCTGTAGGTTGGCGAGTCACCCATTAGCCAAAAAGCCATCAGCTGGTTTTTTAGCCGGCTAATGAACTGCTATTAGCCGGATGGTCAAGTTTTTGCAATTTCGGTTCGTTACTCACTGCTAATACACCCCATGCTTGTACAAGGCGGATTTGCGAATTGACAGACAGAAGTTATATTGAATTAAAGAATTAATTAGTTAAGTCAATATAACTTCTGTCTGTCTGAAATTCATATTACAGTTTTACACAACTAATAATTCCTCCCGACGTACCTGCGCGCAGTGGACCAATTTTGCGGAACAGAGCTAAGAATGCATAACAAGCAACACTATGCCATTTTCGCTTGCTAACAAAGTTCAATATACATTATTTGCATGTTGGAACCCGCTCTGCATTTTTCTGCGACCACTAAAATTGCTGATCGAAATTATAAACTGTGTAAAACTGTAATTCTGTGTCCATGTATCCGTCCGTCCTATAGTGCAGTTGAAAACCAGCGTCATGCACCTGTTGCCTGGCATATGCTTAACTGCACCTATTTGGTACCATCGCGAGCCTTTTTTTTTGGTATATACCGACATCGTTTAATACCTATTTCACTTTTTTGTTTTCAATGTGGCTCGCTATGTGAAGACCAAATAAGCGTTTTTTCTTTCTCTTTAACTAACTTTTAAGTTATATAGTATATGTGCGGTTAGCTTGGATGATATGATAAGGAAGAGTATGATAAAGGAACGTTGTAGATTGAAAGATGTGATAAAAAGAGTTGAAAAAAGAATTTTAAGGTGGTTTGGGCATGTAGAGAGAATGAATGAAAGCAGAATCACAAAACAAATGTATGACAGCATTGTGAATGGTAGAGTTGCTGCGGGTAGACCAAGAGAAACAAACTATGATCAAATAGCAGAAGTGTTAAAGAGGTCAGGTAAAAAGCATCTCAAATAAAAGTACATGTATGAAGAGGTTAATGAAATTAGACGAAGCGAAAGTCGTTTGTCAGCATCGTCGCAAGTGGAGATCCACCGCCATGGGAAAGGGCGTGATAATATATATATGCATGTAGTAAACAGTAGAACCACCATTAAAATGTTCTAAGCGGTTAACGCTATGAACTGGTGGAACACGTCCAGAATATGTGGATCCAAGTCCTGTGTGAAGAGGAGTGTCTCCAATGTGCTACTGTACTTCTGAACTTGTTCGTGATGCTGGAAAGAGAAAATATGAATTTTAGTTAGAGAAAACACAGAAATAAAGAGTTGACTACAATAACCACAAGAATTAATAGGTACTTGGATTTGGAAACTGTGTAAACTTGGTATATAATATATCCTAGGCTTAATTGTTTGCACTGTTTCAAAATATACATGTAAACTAACTAAATTTTAAGGTAATAATTTTATATATTTAGCGTAGCGGGCTTTTTGACTCTTCTCATTTTGTTAACCGAAGTACAAATATTTATATTTGGTAGACGCGTTTCAAGACAGCGTTCGCCAACGTCCATACTACGTTGAAAACACCGGTTCTCGTCCGATCACCGAAGTTAAGCAACGTCGGGCGCGGTCAGTACTTGGATGGGTGACCGCCTGGGAACACCGCGTGACGTTGGCTTTTTGACTCTTCTCATTTTATTAACTGAAGTACAAATATTTATATTTGGTAGACGCGTTTCAACACAGTGTTCGCCAACGTCCATACTACGTTGAAAACACCGGTTCTCGTCCGATCACCGAAGTTAAGCAACGTCGGGCGCGGTCAGTACTTGGATGGGTGACCGCCTGGGAACACCGCGTGACGTTGGCTTTTTGACTTCTCATTTTGTTAACTGAAGTACAAATATTTATATTTGGTAGACGCGTTTCAAGACAGCGTTCGTCAATGTCCATACTACGTTGAAAACATCGGTTCTCGTCCG
This sequence comes from Dendrolimus houi, assembly GCA_039645545.1. Lineage (NCBI taxonomy): Eukaryota > Metazoa > Arthropoda > Insecta > Lepidoptera > Lasiocampidae > Dendrolimus > Dendrolimus houi. The sequence continues at coordinate 6,150,077 of CM077131.1, forward strand.
ATCACCGAAGTTAATAAGCAACGTCGGGCGCGGTCAGTACTTGGATGGGTGACCGCCTGGGAACACCGCGTGACGTTGGCTTTTTGATTCCTTTTTTATTACTAGCTGATGCCCGCGACTTCGCCCGTGTGATGCGGTTTTTTAACTATCTTACGGGAACTCTTTAATTTTTCGGGATCAAAGTATCCTATATGTTGACCAGGGATATAAGCTACCACCATACAAAATTTCATTTAAATCGGTCCAGTCGTTTCGAAGATTAGCCGGTACAAACAGACAGACAAACAGAGAAACAAAAAAATGAAAAAATATCTATATTAGTTCTATTTCACTTCTTACATTCCCCTGATACAGTTTTTAGCATTTTTTTTCATTGAGCAGAAATTTGACCTCTACTATTTTATTATATGTATAGATTTGACTTTCACCATTGACTTTTGATTATAAATATATTTTCTTAGTCAAAATGCAACGAACCTCTTTATGCTGATTGTACAAGGAATTTTAAATTTCAAATTTAGAATTCCTTTAAATATACAAATACTTACTATAACTACAAACGCAAAAACTTCTCGAAGCTAACTTACCTATACCTACTCTGAACAATTGCAAGTTTCAAAAACAAATAGTAGCTATATTCAAGCAAAAGCTAAACAGTGCAATAGAAACACGGGTTAAATACTATATCGTCGGCGTCAGCGCAGGACTTTGTAACTACATTTTTTTAATATTATTTTTTCTTCAAAATTGTGCCGATTATATGCATGTAATATGTGACAATTTTGTCGAAAGACGTAATGTAAAAAAAAAATACTAACAAGGTCCTGCACTAACGCCGACGATATCTATACATATAATAAATTTGTAATATAATAGATTTGTAGAGGTCAAATTCCTGTACAATAAAAAAAATTGCTAAAAACCGAGTCAGGGGGATGTAGAAGTGAAATAGAACTAATTTAGATTTTTTCAAATTTTTTGTTTCTGTTTGTCTGTCTGTTTGTACCGGCTAATCGCCGAAACGACTGGTCCGATTTAAATGAAATTTTGTACGGTGGAAACTTATATCCCTGGTAAACGTATAGGATACTTTTGATCCCGAAAAATTAAGGGGTTCCCGTGGGATAGTCAAAAAAACTTTCCACGCGGACGAAGTCGCGGGCAGAAGCTAGTTGTCAATAAAATTGAGAACACATTGTTTGGTGCAACAGGGAAATATTATATATTAGTATAGACTAATATTACAAAGCGGTAAAGTTTGTTTGTAGGAAGTAATCTCTTGAACTACTAAACCGATTTCAAAAATTCTTTCACCAGTAGATAACTACATTATTCTCGAGTGACATAGGCTATAGTTAATTGTGATTAATATTTTTTTTATTTTTGACGGCCAGCGAAGTATAGATATAAAATATACTCACAACGAGGAAAACCTGTTGCAGCCTCCCGATGGTGCTCCGGTACCAGTGCGTGTTGTGGTCCCTGGCGTCCGTGTCGCAGCGGACCAGGTGCTCCGACAGTATCATTATGAAGCGCTGGAACACTATCAGGAACAAACGCTTCTGGTCCATGTGGGCGGCCTCCAAACGCTCCTCCATACGCTCCACCGCCTGGAGCAGAAATAAAAAAATATATAATTAACATTCTATTTTATAATGTCCCTGCTCCAGCTGGGATAATGTTAGTGCCTGTGTCACGCAAAGGTAGTTAAGGTTTTATTGCGTAACATCGTTAAATATTGACAGATAACGTATGTACATACATACATACATATTGACACGCCGGTTTTCCATTGAGATAGGGTTGGGCACGGACGATGAATTTTCACCTGCTGCGATCCTGACAAAAATTGTTCTCTTCAGCAACTTTCATTAATCTCTACATACGTATACATGCTTATTAAAGTGCTTTTCACGTGACTTTCTTTCTTCAAAATATCTTCAATTTGATCATGGGGAGTACGTCGCGGTCCACCGGCACTGACTCTACCACTCACATTGCTGTCATATACTTGTTTTGTGATTCTGCTTTCATTCATTCTCTCTACATGCCCAAACCACCTTAACGTTCCCTTTTCCACACGTGTCACTGCATCTTCTTTCAGTCCACAGTGTTCCCTTATCATACTGTTTCTTGTCATATCACTAATATTAACCTTATATATACTTCTCAAAGCTCTCATTTCAACTGCGTTTATCTTAGCTTCCATGCGTCTTTTGCAATACCCAACTTTCACTGTCATAAATTAGTGTTGGTACTAACACTCATTGATGGACAGATATCTTCCGGCTGTTCATAAACGAGTTAAGCGCTCCGTTCACCATATTGCCTGCACTTACTCTCCTTTCAATAGTATGTATAATTTTACATACACTAGAATATGGCTAATCATTAACGTCGTAATTTTTAACGCTATAAATAAGACGTATTCGGCCACAACCACTAACACTAACATTATCTCAGAGGGAAGAGGAACACCTAACAGCTTTTTTGGAATAAATACAGTATCATTCAAAATTTCAATTATATATGCAATGTGAAATCCACAATATTGTTACAACTCAGGTCCCGACAAAAACGAAATCCACCTGCATATCTGAAACAAAGCACATTTATTACCTGCCGGCGTTTAAACTAATTGTAACTTTTTTATGATCGTCTTCTTTTGTTTATTTTGTGTTTAAAATTTGTGATTAGAACAGCCCATTGTTTCATTGTAATCTTTTATGGCAGTTTGCGGCCGAGTCACTAACCAAGTGTGGCGGATTAAGCCGACTTAGATACGGGGACATTGCATTTGTGTAGTATAAAACGATGACCTGATGGAAGGGGAGACAGTCGAGCGAGAACCACGACCGAAGCGAGACGTATGTACTACAATCGGGAATCTAATAAGTGACGGACCTGGCGCGTTTTATTGAGTTACGAGCTTCTGCATTACGTTTGGACTTGTTGTGTTCGGTTATATATGTACCTGTGTTATACGTGTTTCTATAGTTCTAATAAACTCTATAGTAATTCTAACGGCATTTTAATTAGAGTCTCGAGACTCGTAACAATATAGTCATTTTAACTGATATTATAAATGCAAATGTGAACTTGTTTGTTATTTGCTTTCATGACTTAACAACGCAAGAGATCATCATAAAATATTACTCTGTGTTCCGTTCTTGCCTAGTATAAAGTAGGTAAAACATCGCTCCCTCAATTTTGCTGTCTACCCTCTTTCTATGTGAGGTGACGGCTGATGCAACAGGCAGACTTTATAGACACCATTCCGAGTCAACGTTTGACAAAGAACACACCGCACCGTACGCTCACCTTTTCCTATCAACTCTTCTTAACTTCAACTTATTGCGATTAAACTTAGATTTTGTAAAAAAAGTGTTAGCTCTAAGGTGGAATTTAGTACCATGTACTGTTCCCGTGTGCAACCTGAACCGGGCCAAGATAGGGATCCCAAGGTAGGTGGAAGTTCTACTTTTCTACTGCAAGGATATAGTTCAGGGACTTCCAAACTATTTTGGGCAACAGGTCCTTTTTTCAAAATGAACTGATACCTCAGACCCCTATAGTCAAAAAAATCCTTTAAAATCCCATCTCTAGTTTTTTTCGTATTGATATAAAATACATACCAATTTAAAAACTTTGCGGTTGGTTAAGTGAGTAAACTTTATATCATTTTCTCATAAAAATTTAAAAAAATAAATAGAAATAAAATTCAGTAAAATTTAGTGTAATTAATAATTACGTAAAAATACTTAAGTACGTAATTATTTTTTGAAATAAAAACGCATTTGTACACGTAACACAGCTTATACAGTATCTTGAAAGTTTCAAATAAGAACTTGTGTTAATTAATAGGGGTCGATGTTTAGATCTTGTCGACCTCAAAAATCAGTTTTCTTTTATGTCAACCCCTTGGAAATCGACAACGACCCCCTGGGGTCCACTTTGGGAATCCCTGATCTAGATCATATCTCTTTTATACAGTACATAATCAATATCTTATGTACTTTATGAAATTAATTGCTCTCGTGGTTAGTTCCATCTTCGTTAGATAGCGTTACGGGTATTTACGAATACATATTTAGAATTGAAAATTAATTTTGAAATTTCCAAGAATTATAAAATAACACTTCGTGCCATATATTTCCTTTTCTTTATAACACTGGGGAAATGTGTTTGCTTTATATAATTTCATTCTTTATGTCAAACTTTAATAAAGAAGACATTAAAAAGCATAATATAATAATACCTCCTCGGTGGGTTTGTCTTGGTCCTTCTTCTTCTTGTTCCCACTCTCGTCTTCTGAATCAGAACTACTCGAGTCAGCCCTCGCTAGAGCCTCCCGAGCTTCCTGTAACTCACCACCTGTAATTTATTAAATATTACTCTCACTATTGTCACAGATTATAATTTTTAATACTTATCTGTAAAATACCTTCTGAAAAATGATAGAACCCTGAGAGAAAATCATACACACTAGATTTTAGTATTGGCGAGAAACAGTCATCATTTTTTTTCATGTTCTCCTCCTCAGTACCCTTTTTTATCTTTTTACTAGGATATGCCTGCGACTTCGTTCACGTTTGACTGGAAATATCCGCGGGATTCTCGGCATACCAAGAACAGCAGCATTTAAATAAAGATTTTAGCTATCGGTTTAGGGCAAATTGTGTCAGAATAAGCTAATTTTTATGCACTCGAACAACTACAAACCGCTCCCGGGAAAATTCCAGCGGGATTCCCAATATAAAAATATCACACATTTTATTACATAATATTTGCTATCTTTCAGTGAAAAAATTACATTGGAAATCGATTATTTTTGTAATCTGGTAATTTTAAATAATTTACAGAAAATTCCCGCGTGATTTCCAGGATTAAAAGTAACGTACATTTTAATTCTAAGAATTTGCTACCAATCAGCGAAAACCGCATCGAAATCGGCCTAGTAGTTTTCACGTGAATCCCGAACAAACAGACAAAAATCTAAAAAATTGCATCGCGTTCTCATCGTTTATAGAGTTTATTCCAGTTGTTTTTTTTTAAATAGCTTCAATATACAGACACGGTATGTTTAGAATTTTATAATATTATAGATTTTATTTTACTCATTTACATTATGTATTTAATTTTTATTAATTATATCTAATTATGTTATAACTTATGTATTTCAGAATTTTTAATGCATGGTTGTAATGATTCTTGGGAAAATGTAGATAAGGCAATATGAACTGTCTCCTCACAGTAGTACAGTGTATATCCTTGAAAATGTTTTATATATCAAAGATACAGCTGGGCTTTCCTCAAGAAGATAAATTAAATATACTTATTTGTAGGCTCGATACGATGGCCTGAAATAGTTAGAAAAAGAAATCATTGTACCAGGGGCTTTTCGCTGCATCCCCTAAACGAGTGTGCACTCTTCACAATTCTCGGTGGCGCGGACGGGCAGAGATAATTGAAATCTGTACTTACTCAGCTTTGAGACGTGTTTGTTCATCTTGTCTATGGTGAGGTGCAGCATCTCCCATAGACAGGCGCTGGTGAAGTGCGGTGCCATCTCCTTCGAGAAGAGCCACGTGGCTACCGCGCTGCACTCCACTATCTGCGTCTTGAGCATCTTGTCCACTAGCACACAGACCATTTGCGGGTGCCGCTGCCACAGCTCCCACACGTTGCGCAACACGCATATTTGCGCCTCCTCGCATTCAGCCAAAATCTAAAAAGTATGTAATACAACTGCCTGTAACTTCCATAACTCTATGGAAGTTATAGGTCAAATCAACTGATATATGATGATACTTTTATTATCTCACAAAACGACGCTGCCTCGTTGATTTTGTGTAAACATACAAATTCATTATAGCATTATTTTGTATAATTATAAGTTTTCGCCGCGGTTACGCCGCGAATCAATTCCCGTTGAGTGGCTCTACTTTACTTACATAAAAGCTTAATTAGATTTTATATATCACGAGCGAGGTCGAGGAAATAGCTAGTACATATAAACCTTCCTTGAGAAATTGCATAACATATGGTGAAAACCGCTTAAAAATCTGTGGCGTGGTTTAGGAGGAATTAGTGTACAGACATACAGACAGAAAGACAGACAGACAAACAGACGCGGAAGGCGATTTTATGGTATACTATGTTAATATGGAAAAAGAAACAAATAGCGCATTAATTATTATTATTATTGAATTGATATTAAAATAAGATATATAAAATTAAGATAACAAGATGTTATTGTAACGCCCTGGTCTTTTTAGATGTAAATAATATTAGAATTTATTGTAATATACCTAATGTTGTTCTAATGGAAATGTATTTATATTAAATGTCTAAGTTTAAGTTATGGTGAACAATAAATAGTTTTCATTCATTCATTGAATGTTGTAAAGGTGCTTTTACACGAGCAACTAAAATTTCTTTCGTGCTCTCATAATTACGCCCTTCTACTAAACTTAAATTGAACACTCCATTTATATATTTTGTAGATTAGTATTTGTACCTATGGTATGTATATTAAGTTTATATATATATATATATATATATATATATAATTAAAACGTAAGTAGTTCGTAGGATATGTTACGTATACCACCATCGCCATTATCATCATAATTCGTTCCTGGGGTTGTCTGGAAGAGATCACTTTTTAGCGATAAGACCGCCCTTTGTACATAACTAGATATAATTTTAGTCTTTAAGTTCATTTTTGTATTGGTGTATAATAAAGTGTTATCTATCTAACTAAAATTTCTCAATCTCTGTCAATTCTCGTCAATTATGACGCCAAGACTACATGAACCAATTTAGGGCGATGGCGATATGTATGTATGTATGCAACAAGCTGTTGCTGAGATACGGCCACACAATACCATGCAATATGGAAGAACTTAAAAATTTGGCACCCCCGCCGCCGCCTATGAAAACGATACGATACATAAACACGAGATAGAAAGAAAATTGCCTAAAAATGCGACGTTGAGAAATGTGGAATATATGGAGCAATTAGAAGCAATATTCCCAAAACGATTACCGCATTATTGTACGATTACAATAATGAGCAATCTCCAGATTGATCCATTACTGTTGCCCAGTGTGGGGCAGTGATATGTGCCGCCAATGTGGGTTCCGTACCGTAGTGGAGATGAAGGGAAAAACAGGTGTAATCACATAATACAATGTCTATATCGGTACACCAATGGGCAATGTAGAGTGCCGGCGCAGACTGGCTCTGTATAATAAAAAATGGATGGCAAAATGGAAAGGATGCACACCACTCGATACAGTTACGTAAGTGTTGTACTTACATAACCATATGGGTGTGTGTCTCTATACCAAGTAATAATTGGTAAAAAAATTGCCCGTGTAAGAGTACCTTTTCTTAGCGCACGATTAAAAGAAGAATGGTCTTAACCGGCCGATTTTATACATGTTATGAATTATTTATGATCAAACAATCAATCTTTGTACGCGTAACAGAACTTATTATAAATCGTTAATTCACGAACTAAACGTATTGTATTTCTAGCAAAAGGTGCTTCATTGAAGACTTCTTACGCTTCAGGGATAAATCACCACTCTTCACAGAAGCATAAAAATAATTTTTCATAACTATTGTAACTAAATTCTAAAGATAACCACGGGAATGCTCTAGTGAGTGTAGTGTTTTATAAACATTGTAATGAAACTTATTTCCGCATTCGAAAGTCACAGTCACGGAACAATACGTGTAGTACTAATTTTATTACCTTCGTGCCGATCCATAATTAGCTAATTGATTATAAACATTTTTAACGATTTTACTTTATAATCATAGTATCCGTATTCTATTAAATTATTATGTTGTTTAAAACAATTTTCATTGAAAGTATTAAGGTAAGTAAGTTATAACTTGAAATATTTTCATAATTTTCGATTTCATACTTCAAAAGCAAATTCAATTTCTTCCTGTCAAAATTTATCCATATAAATTTAGTAGTTTTTGAGAAAAAATACAAAGACAGACGAACATGACGAAAATATAAGGATATTGTCTTTGCAAAACTAGCTACGGGAGCGTAAAAAATAAGATTAAGATACGACTACACACCATGAGAATGGTAGAATAACCAAGTTCTATACGCACTCACATATACCGACATCGGTAAGCTCTAATCGGTTTATTTGACTCTGTCCATACTGGCACCCTGTATCTTTCTTTGTCCGTACTGGGCACTTGTATCTTTTTTGTCTGTACCTGTATCTTTCTTTGTTCGTAATGGGAACCAGTATCTTTTTTTGTCCATAATAGGAAACTATATTTTTCTTTGTCCGTAATGGGAACTTGTGTCTTTTTTTGTTCATAATGGGAACCTGGATCTATCTTTGTCCGTACTGAGAACCTGTATTTTTCTTTTTTCATACTGGCAGCTTATATGTTTCTTTGTCCATACTGGGCATCTGTATTTTTTTCTCATAATAGGAACCAGTATCTTCCTATGTCTGTACTAGGAACCTGTATTTTCCTTTGTCCATGCTGGCAACTTATATCTTTCTTTGTCCATACTGGAAACCTGTATACGTTTTTGTTCGTATTGACCTGAATCTTTTCGCATGCACCCTAATTCATTATTACCGACTATATGTACTATATTCTAGCAAAGCGGAGATTTTGAAATTTGATGACTCACCTTAAAAACGTAATGGAACTTGGATATCGCAGCAAAACTATGCGATATGCTCTTGCTGCCCAAATTCAATAGTGTTTGGACGAACACGTCTATTTTGAGCGGGTTGTGAGGCGCGGCCTGGGCTGCCGCCGGCTGGTCACCCTCGCGGAGCGGGTTCGGCAGATCGCGGAGCACGTTCAACGCTTCCTCCGGTGTACATTTATTACGGACGCAGACAACCAACTGGTGGGCAGCTTCCGTGCCAGGAAGGGATGCTGTTGAAATTAAAATACATTGCGGTTTATTGTAATCGGAATGTGGACACTTGTTACAACAAATTAAAGTAGTTTTACATATAAAAACAGGCTTTATAATTATATCTTGTCATCGTACTGTTAAAATATCCTAATTTAAATAGTTTAAATTGCTGTTCAAACAATAACCAATGCGCTATTTGATTTCTTTTACTTGTACAAACTTATGATGTCAAAAGTTTGTACACACGTACGAAATCTACGATGCTGCGACGTTTTTTTTATATTGCAGGAGTTCAGCAGACAGGCAGAAGACTGATGGAAAACGGTTACCATCGCCTATGGACATTTGCAACACCAAAGGTGCTACAACTGCGCTGCTGCTCTCTTAAGGGAGACTGGAACCTGGTCACTGATGCCGGAACACAACTCAAGGTTGTTATGGAGACAAACTTTAGACCATTTCGAAAGATGATAAATAATATGTCAATTGATTTGACTGTCTACTCCCCTAGTATTATTAGGTAATGTCCGGTATGCATATACATATTTATTTATATGCATCAAATGAGTCACAATTCTGGTTTTGACATTAATAAAATTTCGTCATGTTTAGCCTCTATTGAATGACAATATTATTATTCTGACAAAAGTTACATAGAATAACACTTTCCAGTTTATAGCTATTAGTCAGTAAGTTAATTTGGTTGAATAGCTAGATGGTAATTTTATTTTTCTAAGGTTCCAACAAAATGGGAATCCTTAGAAAATCATGCCTATCTATCTGTCTATGTAAGTATGTCACAGAAAATTTTCTTAGGTATTATTGGATTCACACAGATGCCGGAATTGCCACAGAATCCTAATAATGCTTTTATTACCATCTTAATTTACAGCTTAAACACGACAATCCTTTGAGAACACTCAATACACAGAGATACGTGAGCATAAAGTATAAATATTAATACGAATTATTAGGAAAGCGGACAAATAACATTCCCTGGCTATTCACGCGAAACTCCTTAACATTCACGATAGTATCACCAGACATATTCACATAAACACGAACTAATAAAAATGTTACCGGATTTTGTTCGATTATACTGACATATTTTATTACCGGATAAGGAAGAAACTACAAGAACAACAATACTTAGTAGAATTGAAATTGGCCCTCATTTCCTTGAGCATGAACGTAGGGCAAAGAAATGACAAAACCCCAGTGGATATATTACGGCTACGTTCCATTAGAGACTCACAACGACCTCGTTCACGACCGCAATTTTTCCCGTTCCACTTGCTTGTCGGCGTTACAATCGTAATCCCAAGTGGAACGGTTATTCGACTTACCTGTTGACATGGGTCGTTGTGAGCGTTGTGTGATCAAAAATGATGACGTCATTAGTGACGTTTTTGCCATGACCACAACGACCGCGGTCGCCTTGTGGAATAGCTGACGAAGCATTTTGAGCGTTGTGAGCTACTAATGGAACGCGCTGTACGTAACTTTGAAAAACCTTAAACCTTACATATGCAGACAGCGCCACAAATCTGTACATTTTAACATATGACTAGATTTAAAACATATTTTTAGATCAACTCAGTCAAAAAATTAAATTCTTAATAAGTTTGTCTGCAATTTAATGTCTTAATTGTATTTTTTTCTAACTCGATTTTTTATAATAAAATGTCTGTTGAAAGTTTAGAAGGTAGTGTTTTTCTAAATTAAAATGTAAGAGATGAGAAAATAATACATGCACGCTTCATTGAATATGATTTTTTTAGACTTCGACATCTCAAATATGGAGCGGAGATTCAAATCACCTGAGACACTTTTTATCATCGTACAAAACGTCGCAACCTCATAGATATTGTACGAGCGTACGAACTTATGACGTCATACATTAGTATCAGTAAAGTGGGTCAGATAGCGCATTCATTATTTTTTAAACAGTAATTATAAATATATATCATATTTTTATAATAGCAACACATGTTTTTTATACGTCAATAACGTTAGAATTTACAGCAATATGTGTCCGCATTCCTTTAACGATATATTTTTTATTATTTACTAAATCGCCTGTCTCCTCCCGATGTTCTTATTAAATAATCAATTGTTTGCATTATCATATCATTATCGTTGTTCTTTATATACTTATTAAGTCTGCGTTATATTATAGGAAATATAATTTTAAATCAATACGAAAATAACTTGACCAGTATTGTCGCGAAACGGTATGAAAAACAGCGAAAAGTCCACGAGATGGAAAGGCGCGCCGGCAACGCGCAGGAATTTCTCGAGCGTCCAACGACTCGCGTGTTAACCCGCACTTTTCTAACAACATACGTAGAATAAAAATTCAAATATATAAAATTGGTTATATCTACACAACAATTTACATACATTTTCTCAATTTTTTTATTATTATTTGAGGCCATCCATAAATTATGCCATACTATAACACTTCAGGGGTAAGGGGGGTCGACGAATTATGACATTATGTGACAAGGGGTGGAGGGGTCCTAAATTTCGTGACGTCACCTTTCAAAGTGACGTATTAATATATTTAAGCTCTGTTTTTTTAATAATGTCTTGATGTAAAATTGCAAAATATGTGATGTCACACTAGAGAGGGAGGAGTCTCATAAATGTGACCCCAGCTGTGACAAGGACAGGGGAGGGGTCAAAAAATAATTAAACTCGTGTGACCTAATTTGTGGATGGCCCCGAAGCTGGCAAACAGACAGACGGCTCATCTAGTGAAAAGTGGTTACCATCATTTATGGACGTTAGCAACACCAGGGGCGAAGCCAACGCATTGCCAGCCTTTAGGGTGCGATGGAGGATAGAGGGATAGGATAGCAGGGATGGTATAGGAGGATAGAATGGTGGGATCAGACACAAGGAATGGGTCGTGGAAGATGAGATAAGGAGATGGGGGAATTGGGCCATTGGAACTCTTACTCATCATACGAAACACGTTTAGCTTAAAGCCAACTGTTTCACACTGATATTCTGTAAGAGCGTGGTATCACAGCATTAGTGTCCGCCTGAGGACCTGTAATCAAAAAAATGACTCCAGCATGGCTCGACAATGTCAAAAACTTTTATTCTATGAATATCTCTTCTAAAATTATTTTAAATTATTACCTAACATTACACATAACAGCAAAGACATAAAACAACGGTAAACTATTAAGTGATAAAAAATATGCAAATCAGGGCACTTTCCAAACCATGTTTTTTGTTAACGAACTGCCGGTAAATCAATATCGCGTTTTGACGATACGTGCAAAAAATGTGGCCTAAATGCTAATCGCAACATTCAACTGATAATATAGTAGATGAAGCAAAGGATTTATGTCAAGATCGTAGCGACTGAAGATCCATCGTTTCTGCCCACCCATATGGGATACAGGGGTGATAATATGTATGTACCTACGTAATATATGCTAAGGAGTCTTTAGCAAGTTAAAAGGTGAAGTGTGCAGTTTTATTTTCTAAAAATTGACGACAGGGAAAGGCCAATTTGCTTTGAAATTAGCGTGGGATTATAAGGGGTTGGATGTCGCCTATTTTCGCTTATATTATACTTTTCGCTTAAAAGTATTCCAAAACTTAAATATCTATGAATACATGACACTATATCCACAGACCATTCGGGTCGTTAAAAAAGAACAGTAGTTATAAGACAAAAAATGAGCAGGTTCCCTTACGTAAATCATATATTTCTTTGAGAAATTAAAAAAAAAGTGAAAGTATTGCAAAAAAGAAAAGAAATTTAAGTATTTATATACTAAAAAAAAAAAAAAAACTAGCAGTTTCCTATTGAAACATTAATATCAATACGAGTAAAATATTAGCATTTAACAATCGATTAGTTAATAATGGCATTTAATTTGTTAGTGAATTTAGTTCATCGATTATTCGGAAACAAAAACACGGGCAGCCAACCACGAACAATCGGTTCCTATATTTTACTATGCATTGCCTTACTACTGGTTAAAATTGAACACAATTCCGTATAGTAAGTAGTATACAAATGATATTTCCGATCGGTAATTTTCTTTTGCGCAGATACAGCAGATGGGTTTTCGACATGTAAATAATCTATATCGAACTTTATTCGCAAGAACAAAAGGCAGTGTTGCTTGGTATGCATTCTTAGCTCTGCCCCGGGTACAGGATTCCTCCAATGTGGTTGTCTATTAAAATTAGTCTCCTGCGCAGGTATATCGGGAGGAATTATTAGTTTTGTAGACCTATATAAGTAATGCCAATTTCCTGATAAAGGAATGGATATTAAGATATCTACAGGAACCCTGCTGTATAGTATAAGTCTTTCCAGTACAATTTCATAATAACTGCTCTTATTAAACAAATTATTCAACACAAAGTTAGTTTTACAAATAAAACTGATGATTTAAATATACAATCAGATTTACCTATATATTAATACATTCAAGTCAATTTGTTTGAATGTTTATTCATTCTTCGTTGTCGACGTTAGTCTATAATCGTAACATTTTATATAGGCCATCGTGTCAAGTGGTAGGGCATTTGCTCGTCTGGATGGCTACCACCTCTGGTCTAGACTTAGCCGCAATAACAACCCAGAGTTTTGTTCTGGCATTAGAGGCCAGGTTCCAGTCCCCTCTTCGAGTCCTGCGGTATATTGAACTACTTTGGCTGTTGCAAATGTCCAGAGACGATGGTAACAACTTTCCAACAGGTCGGCCGTCAGCCTGGTTACTGACCTTTTGCTGTAGAGTTTTATGGTACCGAAATCACGTGAAAATCCTATGTTACTATTACATATTAGGTTGGGGAAAAAGTTTCTTCGCATTTTATATAAAATTTCAAAATGTTTTTTTATAAAGTTTATTTACATTTGACTAAAGTATGTAGGTGCGATTTTGTTGGATAACTTTTTGCCATCTTGTAGGTAGGGACGTGATCCCATTGCTATAAAAATTTTGGGGCTTCTGATCAAAAAACTGCGACAAGTGGTTTTGGCAATCTTCTCGTGATGTTAACCTGACATTGCCTAGAAATTCTGCAGAGACCGAAACAGGTAAAAATCTGAAGGTGCAAGGTCAGGACTATCCGGGGGAGGCATTAACACCTCCCAGCCAAACTCTCGTAATTTTTGCTGAGTGGCTAAAGATGTATGAGGTCTAGCGTTATCATGGTGAAAAACCACACCCGTCTGTTGATTAATTCCGGCCGCTTTCTCTCAACTTCTTGCTTTAATCTCATTAGTTGTTCGCAGTATAGTTCAGAATCGATGGTCCTGCCTGGCGGTAACAGCTCATAATGAATAATGCCCTTCCAATCCCACCATACACACAGCACCACCTTGTTGCGAGTTAACCCGGATTTCGCCACAGTCTGTGAAGCTTGATCGGCCTTTGACCACGATCTTTTTCGCACGTTCATGTCGTACGTGATCCAATTTACATCTCCAGTTATCAGCTTCTTCAAAAATGGTTCGGTTTCATACGTCGTAATAAAGAATCACAAATGAATATACGGTTCATTAGATTTCTTTCAGTGAGAGCTCATGAGGCACCCAAATATCGAGCTTTTTTGTGTACCCAGCTTTTTTCAAATGCGCCAAAACCGTTTTGTGGTCAATTCCCAGTTCTCCAGCTACATCGTAACTACTAATATGCTTATCTTGCTCTACTTTTTCAAAAATAGTATCAATTTTGTCCGTAACAGGGCGACCAGAGCGACGTGCATCTTTGATATTAAAATTTCCGGATAGAAAACGCTTAAACCAAATTTGCGCTACTCTCACAGATACTGCATTAGGTCCATAAACATCACAATTTTTTTCGCGGCTTGTGTTGCATTTTTACCTTTTTTGTAGTAAAATTTTAAAATGTATCGAATTTCTTCATTAGATTCACTCATTTTAACAATAAGAAAAACAAATGAAAATCTCACATTTTCGTAATTTGAATTTGGAATTGTCCTCCTTAAAATTAAAACTTTTTAATGATACCAAAACCAGTCAGACACAAATGGTATAGCCAAAGAGATCTTACTACAAGTTCATACATACTATATGCGAAAAGACTTTTTCCCCAACCTATTAGTTTAATAGTTAGTAAACTAGTGAACTAATATGAGAGAATTTGATTCAAACTCCATACAAGCAATGTCAATTTTCTATTAATGATGGTAAGGTAAAAGAATGTATAATAAGTTACAGAAACTCGGCTCAAATGGAGCGTTAGAGGGGTTGGTGGCTCGAGCGCAAGGCGCGCAGTCCGCGCAGCCCGGTGCTCCCGCGCCGCACGCCTCCACAAACATTCAAGTTTCGATCATTTTGTATTACAGTGAAAATTAATCGTGCAGTGGCGTGAATCAGTGAATAGAGATGCGATCCGCATTATTGTGCGTTTTCTTCGCACTTATTATTGTGAGTTTTATCATTTATGCATTTCTTTTAGATTGACGTTGAAAATTTTAAGTTATTCCACTGAAAAATATGTATTTTGAAATTATCAAATATTAACGATAACTACGACGAATGGAACTTGAATACAACATACAGGCACAATACATAAAAGTTTAAAAGTAATTTTGATAAATAAAGAAATTGAAAATTAATCTATCGTAATCTTAGAAATGTATGTATATGTATAAGTCGAGAACGACTTTACCGATTTTGATGAAATTTTGTGTTTGAGTGGGTCCCCTGATTATTTAGATTTACAATTGGAACCGGTAGGTGGCGCTGGGATCGGGTTCTAGGATACTCCTAATCTCCTGAACCGATTTTGATGAGTTTTTGGGTTTGAGTGGGTTTCCCTTAGATGGTTTAGATTCACAATTGGAACCAATAGGAGGCACTAGAATCGGGTCCTAGATTTTAATTTTTTCAGGACATGACAACGTCTGCCGGGACCGCTAGTATTAAATAAAATACAATGGCATATTGATTACTACATATAAAGTCGCGGTAGCTTAGCTTCTAAAGTTGCATTTCATTCCAGGCATGTAACACATGAAATATTTCTGACCAAATTCAATTTTTTACAATTACCACATGTTGACGATGAAGACAAATATTTTGCCGAAACATACGTAAGACATTACCCATGTATGAAATTCGCCAATTCGCCTTAGACAAACATCAGCCTCTCTACGAAATGGGGACGCTCGAGCCCAGCAATGGGACATTTATGAACTGATGTTATATAATTTTATGCTATTCAATTAAAACAAATGTTGCTTTAATTCTCTTATATCCATAACTTACTATTGTGTTAACCTGCGTTCCATCAACTATTTCGTAAATATGACCGATGTATTTTAAAGATAACTGTCGGAGACAATGACCTCCATTTTAGCCATTGTTGGAGATGAGATATTCCCATACTAAGTGGAGCGATCGACCGACAATTGAGATTTGTTGTACGCGTTTGATTGAACGTAATAAATTAGAATTTCTTGTATTTACACTATTACCTTTCATATATACAAATCCATTACAGACAATTAATGTTGACATAAATTTCTGTAATGGGATTATATTATAGTTCTAGGAAAAGGTTAAAAGGTAATAAAAAGTGGTCAAAATACTAATTGTATCTTTACATTATAAATAATATATAAATCGGCAGACAAACACACACACTGTATATTCCCAAATTAAGCAAGTTACGCTTGTGTTATGGGTAATATACAACGGACCACTCTGGGGCCGATTCAGACACCCAGACCATAGTAAATAACGAAGAAAATACGTTTCCGAAATTTACTACACCAGGAATCGAACCCGGAGCCTCTGCATTGCAGTGAGGTAAGCCGGCAAAGGCTTAGCCCGCTCAACCACAGAGGCCGTCATTACATTATTACATTAAAAAGTAACCTTTGATAAAGTAAAATATAGAGCGAAATTTATTTCCAAACTGCATAGCTTAAATTATAAATTTAAGCGCTAAAGCGAGTATAAAGACTTATATGAGTAAAAATATAATTTTGAAATTTGCTAATAGAGCCTTTTCAATTGATATCTCACTCGATAATATTGCCTGTCTTTTAAATTTCAAAAATCTTTTTTTAGGTTAATACTTTTTCAATACTGCGAAGATTGGGATTACCTTTCAGTATTAAAAAAAATTAACTATTTAACAACTTGAAACTACTATTTTTATTGACACCCCAGGTTTCTACGTGTGTGCCAAATGTCATATCTCTAACCGAGATATTTCCACACCACTAGGGTGAAACCATATGAATTCCTTTTGTACCTATAGGTAACGAAACCCTAAAATTCAAAGCTTTGATGGTTACTCGCGTCATCAAATTTTACTCATCTTATAGATATTAAAAAACTGTGTGCAAAAATTGTTTTAATACATAATTCAAGAGAAAATTATTTCACTAATTTAGTAATTAAAATCAGATACTGTTTTTAATGTAACGCTCCAATGACTATAACTGGAAGTCGTTAGACTACTTAATTAAATTATAATAATATGCACATTATCACTTTCTCGTGTCAACAACAGTAAAGACTTATAAAAAAAGTACCTATCGATTAGAACGCTCTTGCGAATGGAAAATGTGAGATGACAGTGACATGATTAAGGTTCGTGTTAAATAAGAAGCTATAAAAATTATTTATCAAAAATTTTACAGAATAAATCGGCGCTAAAATTGTTGACAGAACAAAGCGTTCAAGGACAATTTAGGCCCATATATAGAAATAGTGAAAATGAAGCGATACAACTATTAAGAAATTATCTTTGTTTTACATGGTCTACGGATATCTGGGTCTAGATCAGACAAGCAATAGATGGTAATAAATAATTGTTATTATGGCATCGCATTGTGAGGATGCGAGATATTGCTACACACGAGATACTCACAATTCACATTACGAAATACAAGTTTTATCAGTTAGATGATATCAAGATCTTGTTAACACGAATCAGCAACACTTGCAACGAATTCAGAATTATTTAATATGCTTATCAAAAGAGATAATCTTTCAAAGCTTAATTCTCTACGTGGAATTTAAATTTTGGATCAAGTGGACAAGTAAAAAAAACCACCAAACATGTTTAATGTATTTAAATTAAATTTAAACCCGTCAGAAAGCAATCTAAGCTTTGAAACGGTTTAGTCAGCTCTGTAGGATACTTAATCGAGCTAAACAATACATCGACGAATGGTGAGAACTGAAAACAAAGTAGGCCATTAAGTCTTATAAGCTACGATAAAATCTTTACTACAATTTGCAACATAGCTCTTGGGAAAAAATCGTGTAAGCAGTTTGCGTTATACTGATGAGTGCTAGAATTTGAACATTCAATTATGTAGCAATTTTAGTTTCACGTAAATAATTAAAGCTCATAGCACATAACATGTAGTTGATATAGGAAAGGAAAAAGCGATAAATTATGCCAATTTTTATGAAAATAAGCGGATTGGAAACTCTTCGAGGGAGTTTGCTTGCCAAACACGCAAGCCGATGCACGACACGCCACAATCTCCGGCGCACTTTCCCGCCCATTGCCATTTTACTTTCAAACGCATATTTTTATGCACTTATCACCAATGATAGGATTGTGATGAATCACTTATATTTTTATTTACATAATATACATTTTCAGACTCAACGATGTCGAGCTGTCGAGGAAGATGACTTCAGACCCACGCCGATACCGCTAAACGATTGGCGCCATGACAAGCGAGGCAAAGCGGGAACATTACACGATATCATCAAGACCGACGCATCACCGACTGTAGTTGCATTCCCCGCGCATTACTGGGAGGACGCACTCAGGCACAGTGTGTACCTGACACTTGTCAGGGACAAAATCGACCAACTGATTTCAAAAGGTCTTATTGTATCCCCTAATTCGAGTCCTGAACAGCACTTCTCGACGGAGGTCGATGATCACGATCTTTGGGAAAAGATCAAAAGTGCACCGTTTGACAGGCAAGGGGAACAAGATCCGTCTTCCACTGGTGACGTCGAAATTATAGCGAAAGGTCGACTGTTGGAAGAAAAGGGGGGCTTTCGGTTCTCCGAAGACGACACATCATCGAAGAAATGTCAGGATGATAGCTGCGCAGAAGGCGTCAAAGCGTTTTGGTCAGTGAAACGAGTGAGGCAAAGAGACGATGAAACTTCACCTGGGAAATATCATTACGAATTAACTTTTTCAGTCACTTCACAGGTGCCGAAAGTAAAGAGAAAACCATACGAAAATCCGATCCGAACGTTTACAGTGAAAGAAACGGAACCACCGAGAGATCATTGGGTAAAAGAACCAGTTAGTCATTCATCGCGACCTCAGAGGGCAATTTGGTTTCACAAGAACATAAATGTACCACAACAACAATACCCTAGACATCCTCATAATCAAAATTTGGACAGAATATTTTCATCGCTTTTTACGGACGATGATGTGTTTGCTGATCCTCCTCCAAGGTATAAAGTTAAGCCCTACCCAACTCATATTTTTCAATCTCATCCCAAAGTAGGATTCGTGAGTCCACAAAGTGAGTTTATCCATCAAAAGAAGTTACTACCTTATCCTTACAAGCCGCACACGTATAAATCGTCTCGACCACTACCCCCTCCACCCTTACAGCATGTACAACATCCGCAAAATCACTTTTTAGAAATAGAGTTGCCATTCAACCGTCATCCACCAACCGCCCACACATTCTCTCACAATGATCAAGGTTTTATGTCCTCGAATACTGTCAAAACAACAAGACCCGCCTTTTTACCAACACCAGTAACAATTCCATTTACAAAGAATGAAAGCATCGATGCAGAAGATAAATATTTAAATGTGACTGAAACAACATTAAGAGATGCAGATCCGGAGAAAGAACCACATGCAAATTTTCAAGTACATCATAAAACTAGGCCCACCGCAGTCAAACTTAACTATTTTGCAGAACATGTAAGGCCACCTGTTTTTAATACTCCGCCAGGAGTATTTGTAACAATGGATAAAAAGCCTTTTAAACCAATGCCACCATTAAAAATTTTACATTCACCTAAAGTAGGTAAATCAAAGCCAATAGATTTTCGTCCAAGCCCGCAAGTGTTAGAAGCCCATTTTTCTGACCACATATCTCCGCCTGACACAGAATTTAGACCTATAGCCATAGGTTATGTTGAAAATGGAACAAAATCCAAGGATAAAAATATCAGTGATAAAACCGTTAATAAATTACAACCAGTAACAAATAATGACAAAAAACCAAATAAAGTGAACTCACCGACGACTACTACATACGAACCTGATATAATTACTGCTAGCGATGAATCAAGTGATAATACTGAAATTATAGAATACACAAATATTATAGGTGCTATAACCAGAACAACGCCCATGGCCTCACAGAAAAAGAAAACTAATGATACCGAAAATACAACTTCTACGTCTACTACGCTCATGCCTTCGACATCAACAACACTAATTAGTAGTACAACAACAGAAGCTACGAGTACAACAACAAAACAAGTTCCAATACCTTCTACAACACCAAAACCTAAGAAGCGAACTCGTCCTCCGCCTAAATTTAAAGGACCAGAGAAATTTAAAAAACACAAACGCGTTACTTCTACAACACCGAAAACGACCATCACGAATGAAGCGTCATTAGTTACAAAGTTACATTCGGACTTATCTCCTCGAGCAAGCTCAGCGCCTTTAAGCGGTAGTAAAAGCTTTAAAACTTATAAACAAAATGTAACTTCAACTACGCCAATAAATAAAGAGCCAGTGAGTACAACCACTATTTTTAAACCAACAACGACTACTACAACAGAAACAACAACACCATCAACAGTTCACACAACTACAACAGAAAAAGAACCTGCTGTAGCAACAACACAACCAAAAAGCAAAAATCGTTTTAGGCAGTCTACATTAATGTACAAAGGTACTTCAGTTAAACATGACAGATGGAGCTCAACACCTTCGGAAAAGAATCGAACAGTTTCCTTAAGCAAACAGTTTCCACCACGAAGGAAGGGCTCTAATTTCCAAGGATATCTATCTACAACACCAAAGAAAGAGGATAAACTGAGAAATGAAGAGGATCATTTAGACCATGCACTATCTATGACCACTGTTGTCGGTAGTATCACCGAACTTTTAACCGAAAAGAATGTAGCAAGCGCGTCTTCAGCAACTCGGCCGACATATGATGAAACAATGGATCAGTATGATTTTAGCAGTGAAGCAACATCTGATTTCATACATACAAACGAAAACGATAAAGACGTATCTGAAAATAGTAACGAGCAAGAAACCAAAGACCAAACCGAATATATTTTTACTACAAATACTTCACCCAGCGAAAGAACTATTGATACAGATGAAGAAATAACTACCTCAACTACAGAAAAACTAGTGTCATCACCTTCACCTGTTAAAAAGAAGCTAAAATGTAAAAAGAAAAAGATTCAAAACAAGAATAGTACTGAGGAAGCTAATACGCAATCAAGTGGATTGTCTGATGTTAGCATATTAACAGTATCTCCAACTACAACAACAACTGAAAAAGCAGTAACACCAAATATAATTGACGAATTGTTGGGCGCTTTCACTTTCGATGAACCATCAGACACAGCAAAAGACGTACACACAACTATTAAACCTGAATTAGATGCAGCGGCAAGTGAAAATGTAGAAAGTTTTTTGCACGCCGATGAAAATTTTGAAGACCTTCTGGGTTCTTTTCACAATAAAGAAAATGATAATGATGTAGATGAATCTGAAGAGTATGAAGACGATGTTAGAGACCATCCGGACGAGGAGGAAAGCTCGTTCTTTCGGGAGGACGATACGCGGAATGCGAGGGACAGTAGCGACTATACAGACTATCAAGAACGACCTTACAGCCTCTTAGAATTAATGGCCATGGAATAGACTGATACTATTAATTATGAAAGTGAAAGTTCTGTCACAAATGTATTCAATTTATTGTCAGCACGTTCATGTACAGCAGGTTCATGCATTGCACATAGACCAACATCAGTTCTACAATATACATTATTATATTGATTGCTATGCCAGTCTAATGTAAATTTTAGTTTCTGCGTTTAAGGGGATCACAATAACTGGCATTATGAGCAATAAACTGACATGTAAGATTTTTTTTACAACAAGTGAAGTCAAACAAATATATTTAGCGTACATTTTGCGACTTAACAGCAATAACATAAATATTAATCATTGAATAAGTTGGCTCCCCTTAATCATATTGTATTTATGTCAGGCAATTTGCAATGGACTTGTGGACAATGTCTACTTTTTGGAATATTTTATTAATACTCATGTTCATCATATTTAGTCATAGTCTTCCCTTCGATGATCTCACTTATATTTTCATGGTGAATTACAATACAAAGAATTGTAAGCATTTATTTGCATTCATATTATAACTGCTTAATATTCATACCATCATAAAATCTATTTTGCACACAACAGTGTTAACAAGTTGTAAATATTTCTAAACTTAGTTAAGCTTTTAAAGTAAGAATTATTGAAATATGTTTTTGTAATTAGAAATAAATTAATTGATATAACTACATTTATGTTCCTACCTGCTCCTTCCATAGAGTATTTGTATATAGGTTCCGGCTTGAGCGGCACATACGCTGCAAACGTCTCTGGCACTATATCCTTGATTCTTTGGTGGTATGACAACCTTAAAATAAAAAATATATATTCAATATTATAGTCATATCTCTAATGACAGAAAAATACTAAAAATGACAATCACTAATAATTTTGTATATAATAATTAATAACTCTGAAACAGCCCGTAAATCCTAAATTTTTAAGTCTTTCCTCTCTTGAAAAATTATAATTATGCTGGTTGTAAGTATCATTTAAACCAAAATGTATTTTTTTTTTTTTTGCAATTTCACTACGTTGTAAAGTAGGTATAAGTCGTGGAAGCGCAATGGCTAGCGCACGCGTCCCCAACTCAAAGGCGCGAGTTCGAATCCTGGCCTGCACCCATGTACCACTTAGGCAGTTTTCTGTGTATATTGTTACAATTATCACATGCTAACAAAACTGAAGGAAAACATCATGATTAAACCTGATAATCGAAGCCGTCAGTGGGATGTTTATGGGCTGTTATTTATCTATCTATAGTGTAGAAACATATAGAACGTTTCTGTAGACCTTCTTAGTAATTTTCAATTGTATAGACATGCAGTTTTTGAGAAAAATATCTAAGTCTAGACAGCCATAGATATGACAACTTCTTAAGCTTACCATTTTTCCTAAAATTACATTGAAATTTTTAATCTTTTTAAAAAATTCCCTATGTACAAATATGGAGCAGTTACGATTTTCATCTACACCTGAGTGCTTAGCGTGTGTTTTTTACTACTTGATCACGTTCAAGTTAACACAATTTTGTATGGCACGATTTATATTTCCCTTCACGCTCACAAGATGGCTCTAAGTCATTCCCATACAATACTATGTTAACTTGAATATGATTGAGTAGTAAAAAACGCACACTAAGCAGCACACTGTACTCTATATTCAGACACATTATTATAGTGTAGTCTATTTCAAATATGACAGTATGAGAGACATTATATAAATAGAGAGTTCTAAGTATAAGATTATTATTAAATAGTAACAGAATCAAATATATTTCTATATAATAAAAAATTAATATTTATTTCATAGGAAAGTCTATGACTGCACTACAGATAACGTTATATGGATGTGTCAGCCATACTGTCCTATTTGAAATACACTTTAATGACAATATATTAAAATTCGTCAAGTGAAATACAAACCTAAGACTTTTGCTGAGCACCTCCTTAATGAATCGGGGCTTAGGGTGATCCGCCTCCAGTTGTGTAGCGCCCTCCCAGTCCTCCCAAGCCCACCGGTACTGGAAGTTACTCAAGTGGTATGAGAACCAATTCACAAATCTGAAATTATTTTATGCACAAATTATTATAGTTCATTATAAAACTATGTCTCGACAGTTTTAAGTGCAATAATTTATTTGATTTTTATTATTCTGATGTTTCGGCCACTTTTCAGTAGCCATGATTACGGAATACAAAGATGTCAAGTGACAATGAGTATTGTTAAAGTTTTATTTAGCCTACTGCAAACATGGTCGTGGTAAAAAAGTCTACATATGAAAAATTTAATTACCTACCAAAATTATACCATGACATTATTTAAAGACGTTTTGTGTATGGGTCTGACACCTAGGACTGTGTAGTGCATTAGAATCCGTAAGGCCCATCATTCCAAACAGGATAAGGGCCTATTGGATAAGTATCTGATTTTTGTTTTAGTGTGGGTGTTACTGGAACAACCTAAGAATTAATCTTTAATATAAGTGTAAATTGGTTAGTTTAGAAATATAATTATATATTGGTGAGTCTTCACCATTAAAATTATTTGGAAAGATGTTATTCAAAAATCAATTTGGATAAATAATATAATAACTTTACTACTACTATACTAACTTACTACATACCTGTCAAAACAAGCAACATTCATTGTGTCAATTCGCATAAATAAAATCTCTGTTGCCTGTGCCAACACCTGAGGCATGGTTGATGGTTGAAGTTTACACAACTCTATAAGTATAGACCCATAACAGATCTCCAAATATCTTGGTCTTGGCAGATTGAATAATTCTGCGAAAATCACCTCTACAATGCAATATTCCAGTGGAATTTTTGCTTTATATGGAAAACAGAGTAACTGAGCAGCACATTCCTTCCGTTCTAAATGATATGCTTCTAGTATGTTATGCAAGTGTTCTTCTATCAGGAATCTTTCAATGGAGTGAGCACCAGGTAACACTGGACCATCTGGGCAATCAGTATAGTCAAACATGCGGAATATGACACGGGGCATGAGGTATGTGTCATTGTCATTATGTGGTGGAGGCTAGAATAAAATGTTTATTATAAATAGAATTCCTCTATAGTATATCTTTGTCTATGACCTAAGAAAAAAAGCTTCTTGCACATTTCCCCAGCTCAGCTCCAAGAAGCACAACCTTTTATTTAAATTTTTACTAATAAAGCAGGAGTTTGTGTTTAAATTTAAAATACACAAGATTGGCTCAATCAAACTGCAGGAATTGCTGATCAAAAACTAATAGACATTGCACTGCTGAGCTGAAGGCTCCTTATTTTTTGGATGGAACACCTGCCATGTTCGTCCAACACAAATTATAAAATCAGGTTTCCTCACAATGTTACTCTTCACTGTTTGCATATGATAATAGTTTTAAAATAGTTTAAATTCAATTAATTCATAAAAAAATATGTAAATAAAGACACAAACAGAAAATAAATATAACATACATACATAGATAACAAATTTTGGGTCAGGTATAGATGTGTCCATTTTAATATATCAAAAAACTACCAGAACAGATCAGATTTTTTAAATACAGGTTCAAAGGCTAAGGTGAGATCAAAATGTTGCAGAATTGCCACCTTAGCCTTTGTGGTTATTTTTTTATAACCACGCAAAATTCATTTCATAGTAAAATAGACACATGTCTATACTGTATCCCAGACTTTTACATTTTTCACAGCCTTTTAAGATAATTGGTTTATTCCAATAAACCAACTATTTTAAAATTTGGTGTATTCACATTTCACATTTCATGGAAGAGAAAAGTACCCAAAATATAACAACATCCAAGAAATGGCAAAAAGATATAGGTAAGTCTATAGATGTTTTATACATGAATTTTTATTAGTGGGGTGGTGGAGTGGGGAGTGGAGAAGGTATACTTACCCCTACTATAACCCCTATAGTGAAATTTTGAAATATTATTACTTTAATAAACATAACCCCAATTATTTTATCACCAATATTACACTTATATCATAGGCCCCAAGTTGAAGAATCCTTTCAAAATCCAAAAGAAAGCCAGTAGTAATCAACAATAAAAAGAGCCAAAAACAGCTTAAGTCACCAAAAAAATGAAGAAAAAACAACAAAGCACATTCACATACCCTACAAGAGTAACTATGAAAATATTCAAAATGGCAGCCAATAAAGACAAAATTACAAATAGTGTATATAAAATAAATAGTAAATGGTTACCAGTTGGTTCTGGCCCTTTGGTCTGAATCTAATCTAACCTAACCTAAATCACTGTACTAGTCACTGGACACAACCTTTCATCAACCATCACAATAATATTAGTGAAAAAATAAGTAAGTTACATTTACCAAAAAATAATATTTCAAGAACTTCAGACCATAGGGGTTCCAGAAAGGATAAGTACACCTTCCCCCTACCCACAACTTAAAATTTATGTACTGGATATCTGAGTAGCAGCCAAGATATATTTCAAACTATGTATGAGATGTGAAAGACACATAATAGAACTTTTATATTATACCTATAAATTAATCATGGATATACTTCCTTACTTGTATTGCAGGCAATGTATGTTGCAGTGCTTCACAAAGAATAGAATCAAAAGCAAGATAAGGCCTAGGAATATGCTTCTCAGACCAATTATCCTGCTTAAGCTTCTTGATCTGTGACCAGAGACAGTCCAGGTACTCCTCTTGGAGGTGTGGTGAATCTGCAGACCACACTTTTAATGCTGGCCAATGTTTCTTACTTCTTTTATTCAGAAATACTTCAATGGTCACTAGTAAATGGTCTAGTTGAGATTCTTTTTTCTCATAAAGCTCACGACCAACCCATGGCAACGCTGATAACACAGCAAACACAAACCAATCCCTTCGAACTTGTGGTACTCCATCCTCATTTGCACAATCAACTAAGGTCTCCAATAAAGTCAATAAAGATGATGCAGCCAAAACATGGCAGTTAACTAAATCTGATATAAATCTCAGACAATATCTAGCAGCGTTCCATTTGCCAGTTTTTAAATTTTCTTTGAATGTTTTCACTATATAGTCGACAAACTCCCCACCAAAATTGTAGTTCTTAGCATTGAGCAAACCAACCAATGTAGCATAAATAGTACATTTCTCAGGCATACGAATCGCACATTCGGTTAAAATACGCAGAATTTTAACGCGAAATGTACTTAAATCTGCCTCTAATACGCTTGCTAAGCCTTCTAAATTGCTTTCTAAGCTAGAACTGCTTTTTTCACCAACTCTTAGAATAAGAGATTCCAGTCTATCTTCTATCTCTTGGTTTTCGGAAACACGACGCCTCTTCCGATGAAGACGTTCTACAAGCAAGAAAATCAAACGATTTGAATATTTTATTTAAAATAAACAATGAACGTAAGGTTTCTAACCTAAAACGCAGAAACATACCATAACCATCATCATCATCATGAGCCCTTCGGCGATTCATAGCCAGATCTAAATTTACCTCTTTTTTAACTCACAACACTAATAAGTACTGAAATTATTTGATAAAAGAAATCAAAAAACTCCAACCACGAACCAATAAATTACAAACATTTGACAAGCTGAAAAAAATTGACAACTGACAACTGATATTATTTGAGAACTTGTTAGTTGACACAAGCAGCACCTTCCACGTGTAGCTCACAACGCCCAAAATGCTCCCTTAGCCATTCCACATCACACTGCGGTCGTTATGGTCGTGGCGAAAAGGACACTAATGACGTCATCATTTTTGACCACACAACGCTCACAACGACCTATGTCAAGAGGTGGGTTGAATAACCGTTCCACCTGGGTTTACGATTGTAACATCGGTAAGCAGGTGGAACAGAAAAAATCGCGTTTGTGAACATGGTCGTTTTGAGTCTCTGGTGGAACGTAGCTGTAGTAGTCTATGGCATCTATGGTCTATGGTTATGAAATATGGTTTAAATGTCTTACGCATTTTCACAAAGTTTATTTCTTACTAAGACTTAAATTGATAAGGTAAAATAAATTATGTCGTGTAATTATGCGGAAGGACTATCTCCGTATGAACATAAAGGCATTTTGGGTGTTCCTGAGGTAAGATATTGACATCCAATTCATCAAACCTTACACAAACTGGTTTCTGTTATTGATTTTTAGGCTGCTACTCAGACTTACGGTACACGAATTATAAGTAGTGGGTGAGCGAAGTGGGTGTGGGGAAAGAATATTTACCCTTTTTGCAATTCCTATGGTCCAGAGTTCTAGAAATATTAATTTTTGGTAAACATAACCTCGCCCAATTTTTCACTAATATTATTGTGACGAGTGGTAAAAGGTCACGACCAGTGACTAGAACAGTGATTTAGGTTAGGAGTTTGACTGATGCGGACGAGCCGAGTGAGCGTGCCCGGGCAGCGGCCGGCGAGTGTCAGAACTCACTGTAACCATTTACTATTTATATATTCAAATAGTTGTAAAACATTTGTTTTATTCATGTGTTTAGCAGACAACTATCAAGATACTTTTTTTAATATGTCAGTGAATCAATATATTAATGATAACATTTTTAAATACATTGCAAAACAAATACATTTTTTTAGTATGATTTAAAAATAAATGTGATTATGTTTTTAAAAAAAACAATTTATTATTTCATATCTATTGACCGCCATTTTGAAGATTTTCATTGTTACTCTTGTAGTGTGTCAATGTGCTCTGTTGTGTTTTTTCTTAAAGTTTTGATGACTTACAGTTTTATGGTTATTTTGATTCTTTTTCTGTTGATTAATGGCTTTCTTTTGGACTTTAGTTGGATTGTTCAACTTTGAGCCTATGATATAATAATAATAAGTGCAATATAATGAAAAAATAAGTGAGATTATGTTTAGCAAAAATTGATATTTAAAGAACTCTGGACCATAGGGGTTCCAGAAAGGGTAAATATAAATCCCCTCCCCACTCCACCCTGCACTACTTCAAATTCTTGTATAGAATATCTATACATTTACTGATTTTTAGTATCACAGTTTGCCATATCATGTTTCATTTTCTTTCAGAAATTTGATCCCATTGATAAATTTAATGAAAAATGTGAGCTGTTGGCCCAAATGATAAATGAGAGTAATCATGTTGTTGTTCACACTGGGGCTGGTATTAGTACCTCAGCAGGCATACCGGACTTCAGGTTTGTGATATGCATATTTCAGTCATGTGATGAATGAGGAAGGAGGGTTGTTGAGGGGGAACGGAGGGTGTACGGAAGTAACCCCACCATTTCCGGCTGTCAGAGATGCATATATATTTTTTTAATTTCAAAAAAGCAAAGGAGCCCTGATGAGATTTGGTTAAGATTTCACAGTAGCTTACCTTGTTCAGGTAGAATTAAGGGTTGGAACATAATCATCTTTAGCAGCCGGAAGTGGCGGGTACTCCCCACCCCTTAATTCTTCTTTATTAAGGAGACTTATGAAATTTTCTTACAAATCCCCCTAGGGCACCTCTGTTTAAAAATGACTATGCACCTCTGGCAGCCTGAAATGTTGGGAGTGACTCCCGTACACCCTGTTTCCCCCTAAACACCCCCCTCCCCTCGATTCAGGGTGCGAAATTCTAAAGTTTACCCACTATTAGTTATAAATGATCATTTTTAAATTTTCTACATGGGTATCGGTCTAAAAGATTTTTCCATATAGGCTTCAAAGTGGCTAAATTAATATCATTAAAATTTTTATGAATTAAAACAAAAATTTAAACTTACATTTTTATATACATTTCTTTCTGATGTCTTAAAGGATTTTAAAGATGTAAATATAAATCCCGAATCCCATACTAATAATGTGGCCATCAAAGCTAGTACTAAATAATAACATTCAATAAATCTTACACTATTAAGTTTTGGAGAGCTTGATATATCTAATTGCATATCCACAATAAATTCACAGTGTTCACACTTTGGTAATGTTAAAAATAATTAATTTTATTTCACTTTTTGTAGAGGCCCAAATGGTGTATGGACCCTTGAAAAAGAAGGTAAAAAACCCACCATCAATGTGTCATTTTCTGATGCCAAACCAACAAAGACTCATATGATATTGAAGAAGTTGGTGGAAAGCAACAAAGTTCATTACATTGTCAGTCAGAATATAGATGGACTGCATCTGAAGTCAGGACTGCAAAGGAAGTATTTAGCTGAACTACATGGAAACATGTTTATAGATGAATGTAATGTGTGCAAAAGGTAAATTTATATAGTAACAATGAAAGAAACAAAATAACAATAAATTAAAGAATATAGTAACACTAGAGTTTGCCCTCCAGCTGCACCACATGTCCCTAGGCAGTAGCTATTCAAGCTACTTACACAAAAACTTAATTAGGTTTTTTACATACAATAATAACAAAGAAACTAAGTTCATATAGTCTAGACAATTGCCTAGTAAAACATAGAGGCGAGTCTAAGTCAACCTGATTTGAAGTAATACAACAAATGACATGTTGTTAGTGACAATGTAGGTATTTGTTAGTAAATTGAAGAAACGTGATTCCAGCGCCATCTATTTAGTTAATCCATCTTTTCTAAGAAAACAAAATCATTTATCTGGAGAAATAATATCCTAATTATTGATTCAGGATATAAGCCATCTCTCTGTCGAGTTTCATTCAGATATGTTGTGTAGTTTTTAAAAAGGATGCGATTGCAGCACCATCTTTTTGAATATTATCATCTATCCTACGGAAACGACATAATTTATCGGGAGAGCCTACTCTGTGTCGAATTTTATTTAAATCCGTTCAGTACTTTTCACGTGATGCTCTAACAGACAGACAGATAAAAATTCTAAAAATTGCTTTTTCGGAATCTCCTAGTCCGAATTGTCACCCCTGATTTTTTTCACGTTTTTAAACACATTGCACAAACTCAAACCATGTACAGATATATTATAGTATAGATTACTCATACAAAATGCAAAACATATATATGTTTTGTTATGTATGAAGAGCAGCTTACATTTTACTTCTTTGAATGAAGTTTAATGTAAGCTACTCTTCGTCTTGTCTTTAAAATTTATATATATAATCAGTTCCAGCACAATCAATGTAATAAGCAGGAGCTTATTACATTGATTGTGCTGAAACTGATTATAACTTTCCAGGCAATTCATAAGATCATGCCCTGTTGAAACAGTGGGTAAAAAGTGCAGTGGAGTGCCTTGTGCTGCTGACCATCTAAGTGGGGGCAGACCGTGCAGGGGCAGGCTGTATGATGGGGTACTTGACTGGGAACACAATTTACCTGATAATGATTTATTCATGGCCGAAATGCATTCTGGGTAATTGTCATTGTAATATCTATTAATACTACTTCATTGTCACAATTTTTTAAATGTTATAATTGTATGATAGATTCATGTTTGACAACTGTCTGCCCTGATGTGGAGTGATGATCGCGGTCTAGATGGAGCACACTTACCTAGAACATATGTATTCACTCGTGACTTGAAGACTCCTAGATTGTATTTGTCAGAAAAAACAGACTCCAATAAATTATTTCATTTGATTCATCAATCATTATATAATTTGGTCTTTATATTCATATTTCTAAACTAGGCCAAATATTGAAATGAAACATATTCAAAATGTCTTAACTAAAATTTTTGTTTATGGTCAAGTTGCTGTTATAATCCCTACAATTTTCATTAAAATCCATTGAGCTTTTGAGATATTACTTGTGCTTACGCTTTTGTATCCTCTGTGAGGGTAAAACCTGGTTTATTGATAGTCTAACACACAGACAAAACTCTAAGTTTCATTTTCAGATTATGCTGGTCTGATTAGCCCAATTTTTTTTCTCTTTTTTAAGTTCATTATATAAACTCGACCACTCTATAGATTTATTATATTAAGAAATAAGTTTACTGATTAATTATGACAATTGCATTTTTTCAGAATTGCAGACTTAAGTATATGTTTAGGTACCACACTTCAAATCATTCCAAGCGGTAATCTACCTTTAGAGACTTTAAAGTATGGCGGGAAAATGGTTATATGCAATTTACAGCCAACTAAACATGTAAGCAGCTCTAATTATTCAATATAATATAATGTTTTCTAGTATGTCAATAATAATATGTCTTCTAATGTATCAATATGTCTGTGTGGATGTGGATTGTACCAAATGAATCGTGTCAATATGAGATAATTTTATCCCATCAAATTTTGATTCCTTTGCGTCAATATGCAAAGGCCCCCTGTGGTTAAGTGGGGTAAGCCTTTGGCGACTTACCTTACTGCAACGCAGGGACTCCAGGTTTTCGATTCCTGGTATGGTAAATTTTGGAAACGATTTTTATTCGTTATTTACTACGGTCTGGGATCGGCCCCAAAGCAGTCCATTGTATATTACCCATAACATAAGCGTAACTTGCTTAATTTGGGGATATGCAATATGTGTTTGTCTGCCAATTATTTATATTAAAATCGTTTATTTGCGTGTAGGGAAGTTAGGCTGTTATCCATACTCCATTCCATTACTGAAACTTCCTAATTTTATGGTATTAAAATTTGAAATGTATGTATTACAATCTCTTTCGCTTAATGTATATTGTTAAAACAAATTTTAGTCTTGGCCAGTTCCAGTGTTAATTACCCTATTTATAAGAGTTTTTTGTCATTTTACTATGGAATTTTAATAGTTTATAGATCAGTATTGCATACTGTAAAATCTCAACCAAAAATAATAACTTTTATTTGGTCTCTCTTTAATCAAATATATTTCATTTAACAGGACAACAAAGCCGACCTAATAATAAACTATTATGTAGACGATATATTAGAAAAAGTGATGAATATACTTGGCATAGAAATACCAGTATATCAAGAGACTGATAACCCCACCAAACTTGCAGAAACAATAATTTTAGATTGGATGATAAATCGTAAAGATGTTATAGCACTGGAGAAAATATACAAAGTGAAATGTAAAGGAGTTAAAAAGAAACGGATATTGATCAAGAATAAACGTAATAGCACTGAAATAAGTTCAATAAATCAGGATGATAAATCTAAAATAATCAAACATGAAGATTGTAGTGAAAATGAAGGTATTATTAAGACTGAGCCGTTAGAAGAACAACCTGCAACGATTGATCACAATATAACTAGTAATAACATAGTGGAGACTGTGGCGTAAATGTTGTTTTGTCAAAAATGCTATGTGATATTTTGTGTGAATATTCATTTAGTGAATGCTTTTCTGAAGTCATCTTTTCTAATTGTTAAAACATGAGTTTAAGATGAAGTAGATACTTAGGATGAAGGTAAGACGGTGGGCGCACTTCTACTTTGGGAAACTTTGTACTTGATACTTTAAGCTGACAAAATCATAATCTGAATGAAACAAAAGTAAATTAACAATAAACCATTTATTTTATAAAATTTCTTTTAATTTACAATCTTTGGTAAAAGTATAAAAATATAAAAACCTACAACATGATTATTTCTCCGCAAATAATCCACGAACCAGGAAGTCGACATAATTCTTTATAAAACCTTCACCGCAGGAAACAAGTAGCTTGGAATGAAAGTAAAGTAACTAGTGGCAATATTAAGTTATCAACTTGGCCAGTCTGCGCTTCTACCAGTCCAGAAACAAGCGCGGCCACGCTCGCCCGCACCAGACCGTGTCTCACACTTAACAAATCTGAAAGATGTTAAAACAATTATATTTACTATCTATCTGTACAGCTAAAAAATAGGATTGAAAATGACGTCAGCTCTTTTCACTCGCTCACAATAATCCGCTGGTAAGGTCCACAAAAAAATACTATGGAATATTTGCACTCGATTCTTCATACCAGTTTCGCTAATATAATATGAGCGACATAAGCTTTCTGTACAATTTGATTTTGGTTCGTTCTTAATATTTATTCTTGTGTTATACCTATTTCTAGTGTGACGTCCGCTGACGCATGGTTATTGCGAGATAGTAATACAGATAATTAATGCCCAGTAGATTCGTCAGTGCTGGAGTGCTCAATTTACATTCTAACTTCGAATCGGTCGGTAGCTAATAGTTTTAGACATACTATTTTAACTACAACCTTTTAATAAAAAATTAATTATAAATCTTTATTATAGTGCCTGCATAAGTAATTATTGTTATTTAATAATAAAAAAAAACAACATAAAATGTTGTTACATATTGCGTACTTATTTGTTGACTATTAACGTTTTCTTCTATTGTTACATAATATATATATACCATTGACAATGAAGCACAAACACAAGAAAATACTAAACTCAGTGTCTTTATTAAACATTATTTTTTGTTACTGGTACCGCGCATGCTGACAGTACAGGTATGACGAACCGCCATTGTTGAGTTCATCCTTTATCCGTATATATTATTTACATAGTTGAAAAATAATATTCTATCATTCTAAACATCTTACCGAACATCTGTAACACATACACGGTGATGACTTGTGAAAGAATATTGAATGTTGTTCCCTCCATTGTTCTACTGCTATCTGCAAAATACATACGGAGACTAGCTAGTTGCCAGGATGTGGTGGCTAGTAGCAGATTTATCAGCTGTGGCAAATTTGGACCATTTTATTTTGTTTTACAGAAATTAACACAACACAAACAATTTAACGTATAATATGTTCCATCAATTAGATGATTTTTACTAGAATTTCCGGAGTCGCAACAAGCACACTAAATACGGGAAAAGGTTGTCTGTTTAGGAAGATAGTTCAATTAACAAGTGATAAAATCACAATTTTATTGTGAAAAATTGTTATTAACATGATTTTGTAGGTCGGTATGGGCGGCAAAGGTATAAATCTGTGACTGATGGTGGCATTTTAAAACATGAAATCTTAATTTTATACATCTTAAGTCGTGGTAGCATAATGGCTAGCGCACGCGTCCACAACTCAAAGGGCGCGGGTTCGTATCCTGATCAAAACTGGCATGCGCGCATTGGCAGTTTTCTGAACTAACGTGCATATTGTTACAATTACCACGTGCTAACAACGATGAAGGAAAATATCGTGATGAAACCTGCACATCGAGATAAACGATGTGTTAAACCTGCCAAACCGCCTTGGACAAGCGTGGCGGGTATACTGCCTACCCCCCTATAGGGGAAATCTGCGCCCAACAGTTAGGCGTTCATGGGCTGTTATTATTATTATTATTTATTTATCTCTGTATACACTTTTTAAATTTGAAACAATGTTATTTATGAATACCTGCTTAGCTTTATCTATACAAATAAATAAAATTGAAGTGTTTGTTTGTAATGTCAAAATAACAGCTTTTTACTAAATGCATATGAAAGTATATACAGTACAGATAAATTAGCTTCGAGATGTTTTTGCATTTGTAGTAGTGTACTGTCAGCACATAAATAAATAAACTAATACTTTTTATATATTTCATAGGCAGGTACTTAATATGAAACTATTAATATTAAACGATATCAAAATAAGAAATTGTTGTATAACCTTCATAAGTGCTAATGGCATAGACAAAACATGATTATTGTATAGAATACATTTTCAAATTTACTTCAATAAAAAATGTCGAACCGTTAACACAATCTTTTACTTAAAAGATTTTCCAACATTCGCTATCAGCACGAAATGAGCTAATAGTTCCATTTTTTATTTTAAAGTCGTTGTGGCATTGTGTTTATTGTAAAGTAACTTTTTTCAATTGTAGTAATTCACAAAATACGTCTGACAAAAACAAAAGTTTCAATATGTCAGGGGATCACAAGAAAACAGGGTCAAGCCTGCATTCATCGGCAGGAATATATTTAAAAGGAAGAGACGACTATGTTTCATGGAAATTTAAAATGCGCATGTATCTTCTACATGAAAATTTGTGGATACCCTGATACTGTTGCCACTTCTATTGACGTCAAGGTAAGAAATGACGAAATTACCTTAGCGAAAATTTGCTTAACATTAGATGGTCCAGCAATTACGCACGTCAGAAGCAGTAAGACTGCGAAGGAAGCGTGGAACGCTTTAGCAGCTTCCTACGAAGACAAGTCCATGGGTCGTAGATTGGCTTTGGAGAGAAAGCTATATAGATACCATTTAAGTGACTTTCAAAACATGGAGCTGTATATAGATGCTGTAATGTCAACAGTGCAGGATCTGGCAGACATAGGAAAAGTTATTGAAGATAGTTCAGTAGCTGCAATTCTATTAGGAGGATTGACATCCCGTTTTGATCCGTTGATCATGGCATTAGAAAGCTCTACAGGAGGGATTTCAACTGAATTCTTAAAGAGTAAACTATTAACAGAGTTTGCGAGGTCAGCTGAATCTGAATCATCTACGTCTGATGCAGCGTTAAAAGCAAAGCACAAACCAATTAAAAAACCAAAGGTTCGAAAAATAATTTGCTACACCTGTAAAAGGCCCGGTCACAAAGTACCAGACTGTCCCTTAAATAAAAAGAACAAGGAAAGATGTGAGCAAGGTAACATTTCAAACTTATTCGGTGCTTTGAATACTGCTGGAGAGATAAAATCTGACAAATGGTACGTAGATTCTGGAGCTAGTGCACATATGTCTGGTAGATCTGATTGGATGGAAAATATTAGAGATTTTCCAGTTACCAAAGTGACAATTGCAAATGGTGATACCTTATTTAGTGCTGAAATAGGCAATGTTTCTATTATAAATAATTTTGAAACTATAAGTGGTAAAAATTTAAAGAATATATCAGATGTTGTGTTTGTGCCAGGTTTAAATACAAATTTAATTTCTGTAAAGAAAGCCACACAAAATGGTATTTCTGTTCTTTTTGATACCAAAGTTTGTACATTTTTTGACGCTTCTACTTTTTCTTATACAGGTGATGCTGTTTTGCACGGGTCTTGTTGTGGTGGATTGTACACTTTAGATTGTACTGTAAATTCTTCCAAATCCTTATCAGCGTTTGAAGTACAAAGTTACGTTTCAAGTTATCGCTTATGGCACAAACGACTTGGTCACTTATGTCGTATAGGTTTAGACGCACTTAACAGGGCTAATCCAGACATTTCGTACAAAGATATAGATAAGGAGCCCTGTATAGCATGTATAGAAGGTAAGCAAGCTAAGAAACCTTTTAAGAAAGTTCGTTACCACAAATCGTCTTCTAAATTAGAACTGATTCATTCGGATCTTTGTGGACCGATGTCTGATTGCTCTTTTCAAGGCAATAAATATTTTCTAATTTTTGTAGACGATTATACTCGTATGATTTATATATACTTTATTAGTTCTAAAGAACAAGTCAAGAGTAAGTTTAGTAATTTTAAAGCCATGGTAGAAAGGGAGACCGGTTCAAAAATTAAAACCCTGCGGTCAGATAATGGTACTGAATATGTAAACAACGAGTTTTCTGACTACTTAAAAGGAGAAGGCATAAAGCATGAAACAACTGTTCCATATAGTTCTCAACAAAACGGCCTATCTGAAAAAACGAATAGGTCGATTGTAGAAAAGTCACGTTGTATGCTTTCCGATAGTTCTCTCCCTAAAGGATATTGGCAGGATGCAGTCGAGACTGCTGTCTATTTAAAAAAATAGATGTCCTCACAGGAGCCTCGATGGTCAAACACCTTTTGAAAAATGGCATGGTGAGAAACCAAACTTGTCTCATTTAAAAATTTTTGGTTGTCGTGCAATGGTCAAAATTCCAGATGCTCGAAAAAATAAGTTAGATCCCAAAGCTAGAAAGTATATTTTCGTTGGATACTCAGAAGATCCTCGAAGTTACTATTTTCGGGAACCAAATTGTCCAAGAAAATTGACCAAAGCGAGAGATGTAGTTTTCTTCGAAGGAGTATTCTCCGATTTGAAAGCTCAAGATAAAGAAAATGGTAATTCTTCAAATACTTTTGACGTAACTCATTTACACCGAGATCATAATCGACGATAACAATACAGAGAATCAGACTGTTGTTTTATTTGAGGAACGATATCCACTCAGAAATAGGCTACGTCAACGTTTTGATGCAAACCTTATTAGCCAAGCTGACTACACAGATGATCCCCAAAGCTATAAAGAAGGTGTGGAAGGAGGCCATTGTTATCAGTGGACATTGGCAATGCAAGATGAATATAATTCACTAATAAAGAAACATACTTGGGACCTAGTGAATAGACCAAATAAAAGGGTGATACCATGTAAGTGGGTCTTCAAGTGTAAAAGAGATGCAGAAGGTTCAATTGTCAAATATAAGGCAAGGCTGGTGGCGAAAGGTTTTAATCAGGTTTGTGGTGTTGATTACAGTGAAACCTTTTAACCAGTAGTGCGAAATTCATCTTTGCGAACTCTGTTTGCCTTGGCTGCAGAGATGGGACTTAATATGCACCATTTAGACGTGGATACTGCATTTTTGAATGGAGATCTAGAAGAAGAAGTATATTTGCAACAACCGGAAGGTTTTTTCAAGCAAGGCACAGAGAACAAAGTTTGCTTATTAAGAAAATCGTTATATGGCCTAAAACAGGCTGCACGAGCATGGAATATAAAATTAAACGAAACTTTATAAATTATAGGTTTTAAGCAAACCTTTTCTGAACCGTGTATATACTTAAAAAGTGTTAATGGTGAAACTGTCATACTTACCGTATATGTCGATGGTATTATTTTATTTTACAAGGAAAAAATGTCATTGGACATTGTCAAAAGTGTTTTGGAAAAATATTTTTCGTTAAAGGATATGGGTCCATTAAAATATTGTTTGGGCTTAAATATTATGAATGACGAAAATAAGAACATATCAGTCAGCCAAAAAACATATATAAAAGTTGTTTTGGAACGTTTTGGTATGAAAGATTGTAAGAAGTCTACACCGTTACAAAATAATAAGCTCAAAAAAGGTGAACAGAGCTGTGAGTATCCTTACCAAAACTTAATGGGATGCTTAATGTATATAGCTGTAAATACTAGACCTGATATAGCTTACGCTGTAAGTTATTTGAGCCAATTCAATAACTGTTATGACAAGAGTCATTGGTTGGCAGCCAAGCGAGTTTTACAGTATTTAAAAGGAACTGTGAACTACTGTATTACTTACAGGAAGACGGGTAAAGTATTATGTGGGTATACAGATGCGGATTGGGCAAATTGTGAGATTGACAGACGCTCCTACACCGGTTATTGCTTCAAGCTAGCAGATGGCTCTATCAGTTGGGAATGTAAGAAGCAACCGACGGTAGCTTTATCTTCAACGGAGGCCGAGTAGATGGCGTTAATTAGTGCCGCTAAGGAGGCAATTTTTCTTAGGAGGTTAGTATTTGACATTACTGGTAACAATGATAAGGTAACGTTATTTAGTGATAGTCAAAGTGCGGAAAAAATTGCTTTAAATCCAATCCACCACAATAGGACAAAACACATTGATACAAAGTATCACTTTATAAGAGAGAAAATTGCTGAAAGCATAATAAATATACAATTCTTGCAAACTAATAAAATGCCAGCAGATATTCTAACTAAGCCTCTAAATTGTATAGCACACCTTAGGTGTACCTCGGTATTAGATTTAGTTTAAATCTGTAAACATGTTTTCGTTTTTAAGGTTATTAGTTTGTAGTATATTGTATTATTTTTATTTTATTACTTTGTTTTTGCCTTGTTTTTATATTGTGTCTTATTTTGTCTATTTCCATTAAGGGGGCATGATGTATAACCTTCATAAGTGCTAATGGCATAGACAAAACATGATTATTGTATAGAATACATTTTCAAATTTACTTCAATAAAAAATTTCGAACCGTTAACACAATCTTTTACTTAAAAGATTTTCCAACAGAAATATTAAACAAAAAATTTAATACTATATTTCAAGGAAATTTAAGTTTAGAAGTCCTGTAAATATACAAATCCTACTACAAACACAAAACGTTTCGAAGCTAATTTAACTGTACTTATATAAAAAGTCAATTTTAAAACTTTTGTCTGCCTTTTTGTTCCGGTTAATCTCTGAAACGGCTGGATCATTTTTGACCGGACTATCACTGGCTGACAGCTGATGTCAGGAGTAACTTAGGCTACTTTTGAAATTAGGGTCCCGCCAAAAGGAAATCCACGCGGACGAAACCGCGCGCACAGCTAGCATTGAATAGTTCATGTTATATTTAGTTGTATGTTTGCCATCAATATATTGTTACGAGTTACGAATTAAAATGACGTTTGGAATTACTATAGAATTTATTAGAACTATAGAAACACGTATAACATAGGTACAAATATAACTGGACACAACCAGTACAAACTGCACGATTAAATAACGCACGCAAAGTCCGTCACTATATAGCTCATCGAATATACAGACGTCTTGCTCGTATCGTAATCGTCGCTTGACTGCCTCGCCCCTCCGTTCGGGCATTGTTTTATATTCACTATACAGTACAACAATCGACCGCGTGGGTTGGATCTTCCAAGAACTACACCTGGCTAACGATCATAAATAATTACAATACACAATAGGCGGCTTTTCTAATTACAAATTTTAAACACAAAGTAAACAAAAGAACTCCAAATGCGGGCAGATAATAAACTGTGCTTTATGGCCGGCAGGTGTGCATTCACTTTTATCGGCGTGCTTCGTGGAATTTTGGCTAAGTTGTAACAATATATTTTATATTTTATATGTGAATGAGAGTTCCGGGAGTCCACTACTCCCTTCCGCTATCTCATACCCCCATATCCCACACCATCTACACTGTCCTAGAAGCTGGCAACCACTGTTGTAAATTTCCATAGGAATATGCCGCGCGCAGGTTTATCTATGACTACTTACTATTATTGTATTTACTTATGTAAAGTATATACAATAATAAATTAAAATAATACATTTATTGCAACAATTATTTATTTAACCATTTTTGTCAACCCTACTGACCATCGACGCCTGACATCATGAGGCTATCGGCAAACCTTCTGCGCGCGGGTACTAATGGTTACCACTTTCCACCAAGTATGCAGTGTCTGGTTGAATGTTTCAGGCAGTATATAAATTGATAATTACCTGGCCACGTGTTAAAGCCATATCGTGATCCAAACCAACTGGCGGCGGTGTCTCCCACACCGATGGACAGCACGCCGCTGAGCAACTCTAGTTCCGAGCCCTTGTACACGGGCACGAGGACCAATGGACACGCAAGACCCGCGTATAGATACATAGGAGTCATAGCGAAGCTACCCACATCCTGAAAATTCATATAAAATTAATATCAACCTGGAAATCGTTGATTGAAGTTTTTGGCAGAAACTTGAAGGGTGATCTCAGTATATTTAAAAAAAAACATATTGACTGAAAACGAACGATAATGATTTTAATGACAAATAAAAGTGCAGTTTTGTTGAAAATGTTATTTTTAACAATTCTACGGACTCGAGTTCCGTACCCTTTTTCATAATTTAATTTTGAAGAAAGTTTTAAGTATTCATACGCGCTTCTTGTTAATTTTTGTTTTTGTGTGTGACATTTACTCAATCATATGTGTATTGCGGTGTAGCTTACGAATAACTTATTATATTAATTTATTCTA
Organism: Dendrolimus houi; assembly: GCA_039645545.1. NCBI lineage: Eukaryota > Metazoa > Arthropoda > Insecta > Lepidoptera > Lasiocampidae > Dendrolimus > Dendrolimus houi. The sequence continues at coordinate 6,191,458 of CM077131.1, forward strand.
ATTTTAATACTAAACTTATATTAATGTAGAGTGTATCTGTTACATGCTGGTGTTGTGAGGAAGTGCATGTGCAGTGTGTGCCTTTTGTCTATATCTATATTGTTGAAAATGTTCAATTGTTCCAAATCAGAGTTTGTTTCTAATTGCATAAAATCAGCGGACGACCCACCTGATGGAAAGCAGTTACCATCGCCTATGGACATTTACAGCCCCAAAGGTGCTACCATTGTGCTGCCGCTCTCTAAAGGGAGACTGGAACCTGGCCACTAAAGCATACTGTAGACCAGAGGTGGTATCCATGTAGATGGGCAAATACCCTACCACCTGGCTGTGGGTTGTTTTGTGTTGCCTCTTACGACAGGCCGCCCGGCCGCAGGAAATTGTATTTTTCTCCGTTCTTGCACTGATGAAAAAACATATTTCCAGGAAACGTGGAGATGTGAGTTGTTAAAATTCAAATTCACGTGGTACATGTATCGTCTGATGAACATTCAATAAAAATTACCTTCTCATCACTATAAACATTGAATGCTGATTGAAGAGCTGATGATATTGGCTCTATTCGAGATTTCCTCAAAGCCTGAAATATATTAAAAAAGACAAAGTTTAGTATTAGTTTAAACACCTCATATAATTTACTTTAAATCCACGATTTTCGTCTTTAGTTCAATCATAATAGAAATATTGTACCGAGGACGGCAATGAAACGTATTTTATTCGGAACAGAGCTTATTACTTTAATGTTCAGATTAACAACTTCAACACACACTTTATAATATACTAGCGGCCCGTCCCGGCTTTATGTGTAATTTTTTTACATCTTCGGTTACATTATTGAGGTTTTAGTGTTACCCAGGAATAATGTAGCATTATGATAGTGAAAGAAGTTTTGAATCGGTCCAGTAATTTTTGAGTTTATTCATTACAAACATTTAAGGTTACCCTTGGGGTCTTTAGGGTGGGTACTTGGGGTCTTAGGACATATGAGATTTTGGAGGTGGGCACTGAAAACCAGCGCTATGTCGGAACATGTTTCGGCACAGAAAAGACTGAGTGGCAACCTCTTTTCTTAAATTGCGGCATGCATTTTTTGTATGTTTATTTTCTTATCAGTTTGTATTATGTGTGACGCAATTGGAAATAAATATTTTCTTTCTTTTTTCTTCTATAGAAATTTTTCCTCTTTATAATATTAGTATAGAATAGTATAGATAATATATCAGATACACGCTTTCACAAGTTTTAACAATGAAACGAATATGCGCAAGTACTTTACAGAGAAGGCGTATTATTTATTTAGGATTATGACTTGGCAGTTAGGCCTTGAAGCCAGATCTTAGATTACAATGTAGTTTCTTCATTTTCTTAAGCCTATGTGTAGCACAGCTAAACTGTAGGTTATCAGCTGGTGCCATTCAACGGAGTTCTTGTGACAACTCAAAAGGCCACATTTGACTATACAGTTCACATTTCTCACAAAACACATAATTACTACTGAAAAACTATCATTATCCTACAACTATTGTTCATTTTAGAGTAATTTTACACATTTTTAGAAAATAAAACTGTACAGCACTACATCTCCTTTCAGTTCCCGCCAAAAACTCCAGAGGAGCATTCATGTCGCGATGTCATAGCTAACTAAATGGCCGGGAGCAAGGAACATATTACTCGCTCACGAGAGGCCGGGAGGCCGCGCGAGCGAGCCGAACAGCGGGCTCTGGAGGACGCTGCAGTCGCGATACGGAGGTTTTCCCTCCTTGTAGAACCGCACGCGGGTTGCGGAGTAAAGAGGGACGTGTGGTCTCATGTACGAATGTTTTGCTATGCTATAACATGTAATGAAATGCATTACTTGTAGGTGCAATTCTTTTTAAATACAATATGATGGCAGAAGTTTAATTTTCAGAACCTATACCAGATGGCAACATAATGTTGTTATACATTTACTCAAAAACAAGACCGATGGCTGGTTCTTATTCTCTTCATCTTACTATTTATTCACTTACCCTACCAACGGTTGAATTTTATCAATACTTACGTATATGGAGTTTAAGGCAAATTAACGGTACAGGCAAAATAGACTAGGTACTCTTGTTTTCATGGCTTCAATTTTTGTCTAAAAAAACTGTTTGTAAAGAATGAATTGTTCATTATCATCGGCCTTTCATGGGAAAATCATGGTACGGTTCTGCTGAAATTTGGTATATTATGTAGTCTCCATACTGAGAATAGACATTTGCTGTTTTTTATTCCAGAGAATGATGATTGATGATATTTACCAGAATAAAATTATCTATATATTACCGGGGCGAATAGCGCCTAGATAAAATTTTAATGCAATGTAACCTATGTGAATGCTTGCTCTTAAAATAAACTAGGCCTAAAACTAGTAAAATTATTATAAAAAATGTAGTAAAAAAGATTTCAGAATACATATTGCAAAAGGAACTCACCTCAACCAGAACAAGCAAACCCAACCCGCCGCCCGCGGCTAACGTCATAAATTCCACATCATACAAGATCCCAGACAAGAAAACACATGATGCGAGAATGTGGAATGACTTTCTTGTGACCGTATTCGCTTTTACGGCTAAACTAGTCCGTAAAACCACAACCAATACTGCTATTAATACAAGAAAAAGCCAGAAAGAGAGCAGATTTATCTGAAAATAATATTGTTTTAATTACATTATTATTAATGCAATATTTGCCGGCGATTGGGGCTCCATCCACAATAGGGATGTGGAGACATCTTATATATATAAAAATCTTGCGTCACAATGTATGTTTGGAATAAACTTCAAAACTACTAAACCGGTCTTGATGAATTTTGTAACTATGTGTAATTTAGTCCAACTTAAAAGATAGGATAGTTTTTATATATTATATGGCTGCTTACGTGTTAGAAAATCATCAAATCTATTTGTAATAAAACTACGCTTTAACGGTTCCAAGCGCGGTAATTTATTTGAGTTTTATTATTCCAACGTTTCGGCCACTTTTCAGTAGCCGTGATCACACGAAAGACAAAGATGCCAAGTGTTTACCGCGCTTGGAACCATTAAAGCGTAATTTTATTTTGTATACTAGTCGCGAAAACTTAAGAAATCTATTTGTGCAAAAGATGAAAAGTCAGATTAACCAAATTTTTTCTTGTGTGTTTCTGTGGGTCCTAGGATGGTTTAGAACTATAGATTCACAATTTGACCTGGTAGGTAGCGCTGACATTGGGTTCTAAATTTTGTTTTTTTAAGGCAAGACAACCTCTATTGCAGGGCTTCCCAAACTTATTTTAATTGAGACGCCCTTGGGAAGTTGTCATATTTTTGCGACGACCTGGCCTTCTTGCTATATACATTTACCTACTAGTTGTAGTTCTAGCCCAATAACAATTTGTCAGAAAAACTCCAAATAGCATTTAAATTTTTTATTAGAAAATAAAGAACAAAACAAAAACAGTTCGTGTTTCTATTTTTTTGAATAGAATTATCCGCCATAGTGAATATTAAAAAGAAAATTACAAGCGTGCGTAATTTATCAAAACAAAAGCTTCACTAAACGATGCCAACGTATGCATTCCCGCGTGCGGGGGCGGTCAATGGCAGCGGACGGCCCACACCCGCGCCTCGCACTGGCGTAGTGTTGGTCAGTACATGATTTTAAAATGAGATTGTAAGATTAACATGACATTTTGTACTGAACCAGTACAATGTACCACTTCAAACGGGGCGAGGCATTTTGTACTATTTGTACCGTGGCAGTACATTTGTACCATGCCAGTACATTTGTAGCGTAGCAATACATTTGTACCGTGCCAGTACATTTGTAGCGTAGCAGTAATTTGTAGTGCGGTAGTACATTTGAAGCGATGGTCGTCATTCCCTCGTTTGTACCGTTTCTCACAAATTGTACCTATGTATTATAGAGTCATGTTGTCCCTCTTTATCATGTGAATATCCGTAGAGGCGTTATTGTACTATTGTAACTTATGCCTCGTTCCGTTCTTCCTCTTACATTCAGTACACTGAGTAGTAGCGCGACAAAATATTTGAAGCATTACTTTTTTAGATTTTGTGCGGGACAAATGTACCGGCTCGTACGTATCCGCCGCAACACTACCTGGCCGCCCCGCATAGATGATACAACTATCTAGATAGACAATGCGTATGGCGCTCACTCGACTCGGTCGCATCGACACAGACAGCCAACCTATTTACATCGCCTCACGACGCCCCAGGGCGTCGCGACGCACAGTTAAGGAAGCCCTGCTCTATTGGATCCGCTAGTGTCACAATAAATTCTAATGTTATCTACACATAACTACAAAAAACATTATAGGAAGATAACTAGGGCGAAATTTTAATTTTCTTACTCACCCTATTATGATCTATGAAAACATAACTCAATATCCTAAGCATACAACTTGCACCAAGAAGGAAATATAATACTAGGAATGTGAACACAATTGCAAAACCAACTATGTATGCTAAAGTATTTAAGTTTCTTTGTTTCTCTTTCAACATGTACAATGCTATGACTATCAAAGCGACTGTTGTCAAAATCGTCTGAAATAAATGTTTTTAATTTTAAATATTTTTAGATACATTTAATTTAACAAAATCTAGATTTGGCTGATGACAATTTTTTTTTAAAGAACAGACAGTGAAAGACTAAGTAATATTATTGAAAAGAACATTTAATAATACGGCAATGCTGGGATTTTATCAGCGTTAGTGTTAAAGATTTAGACTGACACTGAATGTGTCTTATTTACAGTGTTAAAAAATAACTTCGTTAGCGCATAGCCACATTGGTGTATACACATATGTTGTTTACCAATATTTAACTTCATTAACAATGTCGCATCTCAACTTGTGCATTACACCCATCGCCACATCTATGTGAAACCGCCTATAACTTTAACTTTATCCCAGATGAAGCCGCAGCAGTACAAACATTACTTTTTATTTGACTATGGAACCCAAACATTTTATTTTTATTTCATAACTTCTTAGAAATTTAGGTTGTCTTCTAGTCCTTAGTCTTCATTTCTTCACAAAGCAATTTATCTTCAAAATTTTTGATTACCTTCAATACTCACGATCTCGACCATCTTCAATCTATTATTGTCATTGTGGACTTTCTCACAAACCATATGATAATATATCAAAAAATCAAATGTAAGTCAGAACAAACTGCAATCTTATATCACATTTTCCATCTACCAGTATATTTATAAAAAAAAATAATTTCACAATGAGTCTTCAAAGTGGCTGTTACAAGGTCCCCATTTTTGCCAAAATGATTATGAAACCTTAAAAATATTATCTAATGATAAACTTTAATATAATACTCACAAAAACAATAGCATTTACAAAGTTAATTTCATCTTTTGGATCATGGGTTATCACTTGAACAATAGTTGCTAACCCAAACAGCACTATACTCTGGGTGACTATCATTGCCTCACCAATTGTGAATGTTTTTGGAAACTTTGTCAATGAACATCTTAGGAGTAAACTAAACAAACATATTGAAGGCACTGTGGATATTAGGGACAATGTCAAATCTGTAAACAAGAGATATATCAAAATTATTATTTTTTTATCACAATTTATAGTTTAATGGCTCTGTGGACTAATCCTTTGCCAGTCTAGTCTACTGGAACACAAAGGTTCTAAGTTCGATTCCTGGTATGGTAAATTTCATATGCAAACTTTCTACTATTTACTATGGTATGGGTGTCAATGCTTGGCTGTCAATGTGTATTTCTCTCCTGATCTACTTTTTTATTATATTAAAAGTATATAAATAAATCAACTTTTTACAACAATTCTTTTATTGTTAAGGCTATACAGCTTTGGAATAAGCTTCCTGTTACTATCAGACAAGCAAAATCGCTAGCAATATTTAAAACCATGATCAAAAAATACTACCTGTCGTTGGAATATGATACTTAAATTCATTTATAAATATTTATATATTCTGTAGATATGTATTTGTATGGTATGTATATTAAGTATATATCTATGTAATATATAAAATATCTACATATATATAATATATGTATTTATTATTAAAATGTAAGTAGTTCATACTATATGTTACATATACCACTAACACCATTATCATCTCAATTCATTGCTGTGGTTGTCTGGAAGAGATCGCTTTTTAGCTATAAGACTGCCCTTTGTACACAACTAGATATAATTTTAGTCTTTAAGTTCATTTTTGTATTGGTGTATAATAAAGTGTTATCTATCTATCTAAAAGTATTTATAACTTCCTCATTACTTGTTTTATTAATTAAAATTTTATTATAACTATAACCAGACTGACAAAGTAAACTTTTTAAATTATGGTATATGTGCTCCATCAGAATCATTGCAGTGTTAAATTTCTTTAATTCAGAGCTTAATTTCCTACTTAATTTTTCCCATTTTGTATGGTCTATGGCATCTTTTGTTGTAAAAACTTTAAACACACATAACATCACCCTACACAACTGTAAAATTGACTTTTTGTATCAACTCTTTTTACAAAAGCCATATTACTACTAGTATATGTGGTTAATATAATTATGGTGGCACCAATTTATAGTAAACTATATTATTTGTATGAAAATTACCTTGACTAATAAATAAATATACCAGCAATGCTGAGCACAGGCTGGATGCTATGCAACCTCCATATATTTGCTCTTGAAGAACCAAACACGATACAGAAATAAAGAGTATAAACAACAGGCAATAGGAGAATTGACCCACAGACACATAGATGATAAGTTTGTGCACTGGACTAACATTGTATTGGAATATGTTCATAAGAAGAATAGCTGGAAGAAGTGCACAGCACCACAAGCCATTGGTCTTGGCAGGTCTGAAACATGTAAAAGAAATCAATTTCATTTGCTAGTTAGCAGTTTTATGTTAAGCATTTTTCAGTATCATTAGTAAAAGTATTAGCATGTTACCACATACATTTAGGTCAGATCACATCAAGTGGACCCCCCTTTACCACTTGATAATAGAAAACTTATTAAAATATAATTATCGGAAGTAGTCATACCTAAAAATCATCCCACAAAACAGTTTTTAAAATTTTGAATTTAACAACATTTTTTACATTAAAAATTTGTGGTACTTTAAATTAAAAAAATAATTTTAAAAAAGCTATTGAAGGTAACCTAAGGAAATTTTCAGTGATTATATAGTAAAATATCTATAATTTCACATAAAATTCTTTTGCAAAATTCATTTGTTTATTATGATATTTTTTATTAACTTTTAAATAAACAAAATTGAAATTTTAATGACTTAGTATATTAGTTCTTTATTTCTAAAGAAAATTTCACTGCCCGTTATTAGTTTAAATAATATGATTTTTTATATGACGCAGCCACGAGCGGTACAAGTGCTGTGCGCTGCTGAAGCTTAGATGTTAAGGCTATAGTCCCACACAACTCATCACAAATTTGATTACAAAACCATACTCTATCCCATTACTACCAGTATGTGGCATCTTCACTAACCTAATCTATTATAAGTTCTAACACAATTACAAACTGGTGGCTGACTGGTACTGACACATATACAATGAGTTTGGTATGACAGTTGGAGTTGAAGGATTCACAGTCATGAATCCCTCTATGTCTACATATATTTGTGGAATCATAGAACAAATACGCTTAGAACCTGAGTGCTTACCAGTAAAGCAAAGCACTTTTAAGCAGGACCTAAAAGTCTCAGTTCGCTTGTCAATGCGTTGGTCCAGTCAGTCTGCAAGACGAAGCCTCAGTGTGACAACCTCCAATAATTACAATTCACTACTTTTTAGAAAGACTCTAGGCTGCTACTCAGCTATCCAGTGCACAAATTTTAAGTAGTGATTGGACATAGTGGGTAAGGGGGAAGGTATACTTACTCTTTCTGCAACTCCTAGGGTCTGGAGTTTTTGAAATATTTAATTTTGGTAAACATAACCTCACCTATTTTTTCACTAACATTATTGTGATGGGTGGTGAAAGGTCGCGACCAGTGACTAGAACAATGGTTTAGGTTAGCTTCAGCCAAGCAAGCAAAACAAGCTTGCCGCGGCAGCGGTCTGTGAGTGCTAGAACCGACTGGTAACCATTTACTATTTATTTTATTCATACGAACAGTTGGTTAGGTTAGGTTAAGTTTAGACCAAGGCGCACGAGCCGAGCGAGTATGCTGCTATAGCGGCCGGCGAGTGCCAGAACCGACTGTCACCATTAACTATTTATTTTATACACATGATTTATAATTTCATCTTTACTGGCCACTATCTTGAATATTTTCATGGTTACTCTTATAGTGTATGTGTATGTGCTCTGTTGTTTTTTCTTTATTTTCTGATGATATACATACAGTTTTTTGGTTCTTTTCTGTTGATTACTACCTTTCTTTTTGACTTCAAAAGGATTTTTCAACTTTGTAAGTGCAATATTAGTGGAAAACTAAGTGAGGTTAAGTTTATTAAAAAAACTGAATATCTCCAGACCATAGGGGTTGTAGTAGGGGTAAGTATGCCTCCCCCCTTCCCTATTCCACAATCCCGCTACTTAAAATTCGTGCACCGGATAGCTACAGATTTACCAGACTATCTATTTGCAACATTGTGTGCCTTTATATGTGCGTCAGCTAAAATAATTACATGGCGCCCATGCACACATCAACTGGTTTTGTGATTCAACTCTGAATTAAATTTAGTAGGAAACTGTCTCTCTAGGTATTATTACTCTAAGGGTGGAATGGGTGCGGTATAGGAATATCTAAAAAGAGCACCATTTGAAGGAATAAGACATAAATATTATGACATATAACTATATTAAAAGCTTTTATATTGATTTGAATACAGTATTTATGAAGTCGTTTATTAATTACAACATCCATCAAAGTAATATTCAAATTCAAATTTAATTTTTTTATTCCAAACAAGTTCCAATGGAGAACACTATTTGAAGGTCATACATATAAGTTAAAATTTAATTTTTCTTCCTATTCTATGTACACCGCTTCACAGCGTATTATTGCTTTTAAGGAGAAGAAGCTAACTATTAACTATCTTACCTCGTTTCTATACCAGCTTCATTTAAATTATTTGTTACTTGAAAGTCCAATATTTTTATTAATCTGTGAATTTTCCTATATATTATATCATGCAAATAATTGAATACTTTATTATTATCTCCCATTGCCCCATTTAGTTCAAAGTCCTTTTGATGTATTGTTGGACTATTGAGTAGAGAATAGAGATTCATAAAATTAAACCATTTCTGATAATTCCACGTATTTACAAATTCACCATATTATTATTTAGGTTTATGGTTTGGCAGCTAGGCCTTTAAGCCAGATCTTAGATTACAATGTAGTTTCTTCATTTTCTTAGCCTATGTGTAGAACAGCTGAACTGTAGGTCATCAGCTGGTGCCAGTCAACGGAGTTCTTGTGACAACTCAAAAGGCCACATTTGACTATACAGTTCACATTTCTCACAAAACACATAATTACTACTCAAAAACTATCAATATCCTACAACTATTATTCATTTTAGAGTAACTTTACACTATTTTAGAAAACAACACTGCACAGCACCACATCTCCTTTCTGTTTTCGCCAAAAACTACCCGTATCCCGTATATATAAAGTACTCTGTGCCAAAAACTCAAATACACCATTTTTTAAGTTTATGGCTTGGCAACTAGGCTTTTAAGCCAGTCAAATTCACCATAAAATACACTGACTCATAGATAATACGCTATATATCACAGATTCACAGACCAGAGACGATACATTTTTATTAAATGTTTATGGCTTGGCAACTAGGCCTTTAAGCCAATAGATGATACACTATGCCAGAGACCACAGACTACTCTGGATACAATCTTTAGATATACAATGTACTCTATACAGGGCGATCCACTAGTAGCTCACAACGCCAAAAATGCTCAGTTAGCCGTTCCACAGGACGACCGCGGTCGCTGTGGTCGTGGCGAAAACGTCTCTAATGACGTCATCATTTTCAATCACACGACGTTCACAACGACCCATGTCAATAGGTGGGTCGAATAGCCGTTCCACTTGGGTTTACGATTGTAACGCCGGCAAGCAAGTGGAACAGGATTAATCGCGGTCATGAACGTGTTTGTTGTGAGTCACTGGTGGAACGTAGCCTTGATGGATACGAAATTACTACCACAAACTACTATGGATCTATGTACGTAATTACTACGTACATAGATCCATAGTAGTTTTTATTTCGTTTTATTAAAACGAAATAGGCATAGCCTACTACTATCAGCGCATTCCACCTGTAACTCACAACGACCATGTTCACAACCGCGATTTTTCCTATTCCACTTACTTGCGTCGTCACAGTCATAAACTCAGGTGGAACGGATTATTCGATCCAGCCCATGACGTGGGTCATCGTGACCGTTACCTGAGCGAAAATCATGACGTCATTAGTGATGTATTCGCTTCGACCGTAACGACCACGGTCACATTATGGAACGGCAAACGGAGTATTTTGAGTGTTTTGAGCTACGAACGGAACAAGTCTTATTTAAAAGTGATGCAGTGATAGGTAGATACGGATACTAATGCTCAGCTTGAATTAATATGATGTGAGCTCTATCTCAGTAGGTACTGTTCGATGTTATATTTAGTCGATTATACATCATTGGGCAACTCAACCACTAAGTGACGTCCTAATAGGTGCACTACACTCGCATAGAGTTCTCGCGAGAACTTCTCGTTATGCGTGACGTGCTCGCGAGAATATGGAACACTATCGAAGTTCTCAGTATAGTTCTTGCGCTCAACGATTCCATGATGGACTATCTAATAGGAGTTGCTGCTTGCGATATCTTTATTGTTAGTGTATTATAATTGAAGACTGACTTCTATAAATCGCAAAACTAACTAAGAAATAAATGTTTGCTATAACAATTTAGTATTATATTTCTTGTTCCTTTCAATATAATTAAGTATTATTATTAGTAGTCTCATACAATTTTGTTGTTTATATTTTACAATTTTAGTTCTGTTTGGGACCAACATCAAAATTATGTTTAAAGCAATAAATAACAGTTACAGAATAAACAAAATATCGTAGTTACATTAAACAGAACAACAAATGAATATTAAATAGTTGTAGAAAACGGTTATACCTATTTTCTTTCTTTAGTTACATTAGTGTTTTTGTAATACCTTGTTTAACCTTATCGTATGAGGTTAATTAATGGGTAGACCTACTAAGGAAGCTAAGGCAATTACAAAAAGATGGCTATTTAGAACTGAACGCAAAATATGCACAATAGATAAATCAAGAATTATATATAAAATACTCATTCCTATAATAGAGTGTACATATTTAAGGAATGGGTATAACGAATACTTTTGATAATTGAATCTATAAATTATTATTTATTTGTACTGTTTGTCATTATACCATTTCAAGCTTTATCTTCGATGACCTACTTGCAGACCTATGGCACCTTTGGACAATTTTTTTATAATGAACTTTGATATTCACTGACATAAGAATATGTTAAAATATATAAATATATAATAATAATATATGAAAGAATTTTAAAACATGTGAAAAAGAAATAAGATATTGAAAGGGTATAGCAGGGTTTCAAAGTAAAAACAGCACCCCAGTGTTTTCTGTTTTTACTATGGGAATTTTATTGTTATCTAATAAAAATAAATTACCCAATTTTCAGCCTTATATTTTAAGTATTTTTCGAGTTTGTTTTAAAAAACTATTTTTCCGCTTTTATTATTTTTTCAATAGTAAAATTACAAATTGACCTATGGCGAATTTTTTTACCAATATTTGGGAACAAAACGTGGTACCGCCATATAAACCTCCTTTCGACCTATACGATCTTTTCTTCTAACATATTTAATTTCTTCCATTAAATCTGACGGCACGTTCTCCTTTCGCACGTCACGTCAATCAATCATTGTCATATCATAAAATAAATTTAAATATATAACATATAAATAACCGGCTCCGCAACACAAATGTAAAATAAAACATTATAAATATAAAATAAATGAAGTGAAGTGGACTAAGGAGCAGAGGAGCAGCTGCATTTCATTCCCATTAATCAGGTAACTGCGTGCTCGTTCTCAAACTCCCGTACAAATTGTCCCACACTTCTTCTACTGTAAAATTGACACAGTTCGCCTATCATAAATCCAGCGCCACCGCACCAATAGGCATGAAACAATATTTTTGTTGTAATTCCCGGATGAAAATCAGATTTTTTAAAATAAATTAAAACTGAAATATTTTTTATCTCGAGTTTTTGAAATTTATCTATCACCATTTTTTTTTCAGAACATGTGTTTTACAATTCTTTCTACTAAAATCATAAAATTTTGCTGAGTCTGGGTACCCCAAGCTCTTAGCTCGCGTTTTCAGCTCCATTGTCTCACGGACAACATCGCGAGAACATGAGAAAGGCCTCCACGTTCTCAATTTCTCACATTCTCGTGTAATGCTCGCAAGAATGTGGATATGCCTTTATTTAATTTTTTCTTCGTTTTTGTTTTTGAAAAATTTAGATAATTGATAGTGCTGCATAGTAGGGATGTTTAGATAAAAAAATATCGATATTTTTTTCGATATAATATATCTTAGTGTTATATCGATACTTAGCGATATATCGTAGAAATATACCGATATCTTCCATATATTGTAAAAAAAAAATATTATCGTATTTAGTTAGTCTATAATATTAAGTATTTGATTGAGGGATCAAGTTGATACAAGTAAAAACAGCTAGGGTTTCTTTGCCCTAGCTGTTTTTAAATAAGTTTTTTTATAAACAAATTATCAAATCAAGCTTATTTATTTATAATTCCCAATATTTTGTCTCTAGACTTTGCATAAAGAAAATTTTATTTAAACTGTAATACACAAAACAAACAATATTTTTTTGCCACAGCTTGCTTCTTTTATACAATTGAATTGTAGCCGTTTTTATATGTCGTATTTTTTTTGTTAGCTAGTTTCTATATAACTGTTTTTACATTCTGTAAACTGTATCAAGCAAAATACTCAAAACAGACAACTTTTATTTGTAGGTTATTTTGTACTGAGACCGAAACGAGTAACCACAGATACTGATTATACCATTTTTAATATTAGTGTTGCCCTTACGAAGAGTTGGAGTAGCATGTTGTTTAGCGGGGGGCGATTATGACTAATGTCATAATCGCAATATTTTCGAATACTAATATTGAAAATCGATTATGAAAATAGTAGCCTAATTATATTCATAATCGAATGATTTTATTAGTATATCTCATAATAAGACACCGCTGAGAAACTACTAAAAAATAAAATCAAGAGTTTGTTCGAGAGACTCGGGAGTCACTCTTTAGCTGTTGAGACGAATATACATTATAGGTTAGCTATGTAGTGGAGTTTGATTTGAAGTAATTTAGAGTATTTTGTTAACAACGAAACATTTGTTACTGCGAAGGCTAGTTATTCAATAATTCAGTGTTTTAACGTTTTATTTTTACTCAAGTTGCCAACCATAATTCAGTATAAAAAAGTAAAAGCATGTTCTTTAATTTCTAACGATATTTGGTATATCAATTAAAATGTATCGATTGTATAAGATAGTTCGATAATATCGGGTGGAAGCGATATATTGTGTGCTGATAGCGATATTTTATGAAATATCGATATCATTGTGCACTCCTACATAGTCTGTGGCTGCATTCTCGTTGCCGTAGTTGGTCGTGTTTTGTTTCGTTAAATTAAATAAGTTAGCGGCAATCTTAAAGTGATCTAGCATTCGATTTCTTATAGAGTGATCATAAGCAAAATGTTGCGAAATTTAAGTAAAGTCTTGCAGGCGCAAAAAGCTAAATTTGCGACAGCGGCGGCTGCAGCACCGGCTCCTCAAACAAATCCAGAAATTTTGTACACTGGGGTATGTAATTATGATCAACTTAAAATTATGTCTTAGGAATATAACTAATATGAATGTTAAAAAGCGAATATTTATTTTATTATAAAAGTAATATTAATTATAATAACAGTAAGTGTGGTTTACAAATTTATAGCATAATAGGTGTTGGATAAAAATAGATCAGGCAGGTGTTCTCTTTTTATAAGAAATATTACCATAAATTACTTTCAATAGCTCCACTTCAAACTTAGTTTAAATAAAAATAATTTCAAACGATGATAATTTTGATAATTAAAATGTTCATTTAAGGCCTGTGTAAGGTAATAGAGTAAGTTTAAATGCTTTTTAATTAGTTTAGCTGTAACAAATTTTGATTGTCATGATTAATTTTTAAAAATGATCTTAATTGATTATACTTTGAAATCAAATAAGTATGTATAGAATATACCAATGAAAGCAAGTAACAATGCAAAAATCTCTATATAAATTCAAACTTTTTAAATGTGTTTAGCTGTTCATCAACAATGAATGGGTGAAATCATCAGATGGCAAGACATTCAAGACTGAGAACCCAGCTAATGGACAGACCATTGCTGATATCCAGCAGGCTAATAAGGTAGATGTGGATAAGGCTGTAAAAGCTGCTAAAGATGCCTTCAAGTTAGTATAATTCATCAGTATAATTATCTCTATGATAACAATAAATATAAGGATTTTTTTCTCTAACTTTCCAAACACTTTACATTTATCTGAAAATAACCATTAATACAAGAGTACAAATACATTTTAGTAAGAAGTAAAACAATTTGTTCATGTTTTTATTCCTTACTAGCTGTGTCTGCGACTATGCCTGCGTGGAATATTTTTTCATGGAACCCTAAAAAAGTAGCCTAAGTTAGTCATTATAACATCGGGTATCTGCCAGTGAAAGTTCTGTTAAAATTGGTCCAGCTGTTTCAGCAATTAGCTGGAACACCCAAACAGACAAAATTTTTAATAATGGATTTTTTTATATAAGTAATGTATATATTTTCATATGCATTTAGTAAAAGCTGTTATTTTGACATTACAAACAGACACTTTAATTTTTTTGTCTGTATAGATAACATTTATGGATATCAAAGAAACTAAAGATCAATTTAATAAAAGTATGGTTTCAGAGATCTCGTGATCAGTCTGTCAAACATTCAGTGAGTAATATTCCACTTATATATGTGTGGTGACATAAACCACTTTGTCGACACTTTTTGTGTTCAAACAAATATGACGCACATACTACAGTCTTACCCAAATATTGCAACATATCAGTTCTGTCTTGCTTAACACATCTGCCCATATGTGTGACTTAACATGTGTAATATATATATACATTTAGTGTGTAAAAAATATAACAGTGAATAGTTAAAAATCAAAACCTGGTTTAATTTTTCTCACACCTCAAGAATATCTTCTGACAAGCAACGTTCTGATTTTATATATCTCCCAAATATCTTACCCCCACATATGTATAGATTATACTTGGCTTCCAGATGTTTTTATTGTTACTAGATTGGGCTCACCCTGGAGGTCAATGGATGCCTCAGAGAGGGGAATTTTAATCAACAAGTTAGCAGACCTCATAGAGAGGGATAGAACTTATTTGGCAGTAAGTATTTATTTTGTGTAATGTGTTCTGTGGTTTGCATTGCCATGGCGGCACCAAAAGACGCGACCGCAGCGCCATCTTTTTGGTTATATTCGTCTATCCCACGGAAATGGCATCACTAATCCAGATAAATTATGTCTAGTCTATATCCCAGGTTAATACTTAACACACACCGGTTAACATTAGTTTACTTTTTATCCCAATATATAGATAATTCTTTATTGTACACCAAAGCATAAACAAACAGAAATTGTTTGCAAACTAATTTATTGTTTTTTTCACACCTGACACTGGCCGTAATGGTGGTTCGATAAAGAACGAGCCAATTGCCATTCAATTAAAAAAGTTAATTCAAATTATCGAGTCTCATTGAAAAATGGATCTGCGCCAAAAACATTTTCGCACTATGATTTTTTATGATTTCAAGCCATCAGTCTCAAAGTTTATTTAAATATTTATACATTAAAATTAACCTAATGTTACAATATTGACAATTATACATAATAATAGCCACTTTGCTCATTCCCTCTGGTATTTAAAAGCCCTTACCAGTAACGGATTTTAGGCTAAAACTCAATTCTTGATAAAATGTTATTTAGGCCACTCTGATTCTCATGGTCTGAAATTCTTTCTCATTTTTCTATAATTTAGAATCGACACATATTGTGATTTTAAAAGATATACCTACATAACTATGCCCCAAAATTCTTGTTAATGTTAATGTTTCAAACCAATGATCTTAATATGTAAGCTCACTGTTTCAAACAATAAATCTAAGTAGTACCAGGTCGCTCAAATAGTATTGTGAAAAAAAGTTTTTATGTATGGCTCTATTTTGAATATATGATTATTTATAACTAAAAATAGGTATGTTCCAATTTCAAAATTTTCCTCCTCCCCCTGTTTGCGAGCATTACATTATCGTGTCTCATTGAAAGATGGATCTGCGCCGGGAACATTTTCTCGCTATGATTTTTTACCATTTCAAGTGTCACCTGAAACGGGACGAATCGTACGATAGACTTCAAATGGCATTCATGGATGAAGGCCCTTCCAAGTTAACCGTGTATCGTTGGCACAACGAATTCAAGCGCGGTCGACTAACTTTGGGGGATGAAGAAAGAAGTGGTGGCCCTTTGACGGCTGTTACGGAAAATTTGCTAGTAGTGAAAAATTTAATCCAAGACAATAAGCGAGTTCCGTATCAAGAGATTCATCACGTACTGCAGATTGGATCGGGAAGCCTTCACGAGATTCTACACGTGCATCTTCGCATGAGGAGGATAGTTTCACGCTGGGTGCCGCACAACCTCACCGATACTCAGAAGCAGGCTCGGGTAGAATGGTGCCGTGATATGATAAACAAATTTGAAGCAGGCTCGTCTTGGCGTGTTTACGACATCATTACAGGTGAAGAGTCCTGGGTTTATTAATAAGATCCAGAAACGAAGCGTCAGTCGACGGTTAGGGTGTTTCAAAACGAATCAACGCGTACCAAAGTGAAGCGAACTAGAAGCGGGGGAAGATTTTGATAGCGAGTTTTTTCAATTTGACTGGCTACTTCGTGTCAATTCTTTAACGGAACCAAAGAAGCATCAACGCCCAATGGTATACTACCAAATGCTTGGCATAAGTTTTCTCTGTTGTGAGCAACAAGCAACCAAATACAGGGTTCCGCGGGCTACTGCTCCACCATGACACCGCGCCCACCCATGCCGCGCTCAAAACGAAAGACTTCCTGGACAGCACTCCTGTCAAAGCCCAGGGTCACCCAGGGTCCTTACAGCTCTTACCTAGCACCGTGTGACTTCTTTTTATTCCCGAAAATAAAAGATCAGCACAAACGGATTCAATTTTTGTCGCCGGAAGATGCGCTGTCAGCGTTCGAGCAAACTATAAACGAGGTGTTTGCGGTGGATTGGAAAATGTTTCGAAAACTGGTTCAGACGCATGAAACTTTGTATAGAGGCTGGTGGAGAGTACTTTGAAAAAATTTAATAAAAAATGGTTACCTATAGAACATTTTTTTTTATTTTCGCAAAACTTTCCGAGTGTCCCACGTATATATATATTACATAATATGACAACACAAACATACATATACTTATATAATAACATTAGGAATATACATACATTATACATAAAAGAGAAGTAATACTTCTGAACCTGATTTTTAAAGCACGGTAAGGATTTGGCTTGTCTTATAGCAATAGGTAACTCATTCCAGGGACGCACATCCTGGACGGTGAAAGAGTTATTATAAAAACAGGACGTGTGTGCTGGTGTATTTATTCTGTATTTAGTGGAGGGGCGCAAATTATGGGAGCTAGATACATAGAGAAATTCGAAATGTTCCTTGAGGTAACGAGGAGTAGTGGGTAGAAACTATAATAAGTATCCAAGTATAGTATAACTATCCTAAATGTTGAACTGGGATGTAAACATAGAGCGATCTATGTCATGTTTCATTCAAATCGGTTCAGTCGTATTTACATGTTTTAATTATTTTACAAATCTGAATTTGTCTGAATTAGACCCCTAATTTTTTTCATTGCTTAATTCATAATATTGACTCGACACCCCCAAGATATCTATCATATCTTATACAAAGAAGCAGACTTAATCTGTATTGAATTGAATTGCAACCCCATAGGATTGCAAATTGATTCTTTCGGGAGCTTCCCGTTCGGAAACGGAAACTTTCCTGACGTTTGTGAATAACCCTACAGGAATCTTATAACTGAATTCTTTACTTAGTTAAATCAATATACGGATTTATTGCTATTGACAGTTACCTACCTTCAAAACAAATGAACATGAACTTGTTGTAGTTTCAGACATCTTAAGAACAAAGTCTGATTTGTTGTGATTTAGGTATATTACATACATACAAAACAAATATGTTTCCTTTATATGTGGCTGTTTGATAACAACAGATAATCACTTTGCTTTTGCTTGTTGATAATGATATTTGATAACAAGAAGTAGGTGTACGAGAAACGTCGATTATATGATTTGTATAAAAGTATTATTTGTAGCACTACTCAGATAATGCCGGCTTTGTTTATGAATCGAATCGAGAATAATACATTTTGTAGACAGTTATACTAATTTCAATCAAATTAACTTCTTCGGTAGTCGACCCAGTATACCACGGTCTTTCCTGCCACCGTAATGCCGGCAGATGGTCACGCCACGCCGCATTGAATGACGTCTTACGGAGGGCGCTTGCTACCGCTAACATCGCTCTTTTAGAGCCGAACGGTATTGCACGTGACGATGGTAGGCGTCCTGACGGAATGACCCCAAACTCTTCAAGATCGGACGGTTCGGCGGCGGAAGTCAATTGTCGGTGAGAGTTATATATTTGTGCCGTTTGCTGTTGAATCTCTTGGACCATGGGGACCTGAGGCTATGAGCCTCTACGAAGATATTTCAAAAGACTTATTGACTCTTCGGGAGTTCAGAGGGCTGGTTCTTACCTCGGATAACTGATCAGTATGGCTATCCAGCGAGGTAACGTAGTCAGCCTTCTAGGAACCTTACCAATAATTGACTTCGATGACCTAGGCTCAGTATTCTACTTATAGTCTTAAGGGATTATAAGTAGAATATAATACAAGCTAAGTTTCCTTAACTGTACTAGTTGATAGTTGAAAAGTAATGTATTCTGAAAAAAAACTTCTAATTTACACATTTTTGCAATTTCGTATTTGCATCCGGTAAATGTATTGCCGGATGCATGTCAGACTAAGAAACAACCGCTAATACATTTTGTAAGTATTGTTAAATTGTTATTTCATGCCTTATTCGTGAAAATTGACGCATTGACATAATAATTTGTATAGTAGTTTAATATTTTAAGCTACCACAATTAACTGCAAACGATGTTAAAGACAAAATTGGATTTGTTTAGTATATAGAAAACGTCTTACATTTATCGCAGACATAAGCGAAGTCTGTCAGAAGATATGACGTGAACATTATATCACTTCACGTTCATGGAGGTTGCTGCTAAAGCGTAAAACCTCCGTGTTACATTTGTAGTTATAGTTGAAATATTTTGGATGGCGACAACGCTTTAGCGACCACTGACGCCTTGGCCCTATAGACTTAGCGCTAGCCGCTAAATTAATGGAATAGAAAATGTATGAGAATGATATATCGTTGTGCTAAGTATTATGTCATTCCCGTATGTTTTCAGTCCATTCGTTTAGCACTAATGCCACTTATTTACAGGGCCTAGTGTTGCAGACGTTCCTAGTATGCAAGGATAACGACTTCGCACCAAGTGAAACGTCTGCATGTTTGTTTATTTAGGCAATAAAAAAAGGTATCAATACTAATAGCTAACTAGCCCTGTAGACAACTAGTCTAGTGGATGCCAGATAGTGAAGTCCGCTAAGCAGGCGGCGGAAAAGGAGAAGGAAGAAAGCTGCTACCCGTGGTCTTATCATCGGGATACGCCCTAAGCCGTCACTCGCTCTAAGGTTTTCGAAACACAGGTGCGATACTACTGGGCCCCCAAATATGTAACTTTCACAAAAAAAAAACGTGCCAGTGCAAGTCAAGATCCATTCGACTAACATTAAATTTACCAAGTGTGTTAGAGAGATTTCATCCTTGTGATTGACCCTAACGATCGATGCAATAAAATTACAGGGTGTAATTTTTACAGATTTTAGTCGGTTCGATTCCTGGGTGAAGCAAGAGAATTTTCGAAAATCTTTGAATGCAGTTTTATTTCTTTTCAAAAATAAAGAAATGTTTCTTTGGAGTAAAATTTGCTATCTCTATTATTTAGAGTACTTTCCCTCCAGGTGGCATTAAAAATTCCACCTTGTATACAGTTCGGTCCAGCCCGACCAAACCGCTATCGTAGGGCAAAGTACCTAGAAGGCAGGCAGCATTACTCGCTGAATCAGACATTAATTCTCCGGACGACGTAAGCTCCATCGGTCGCCTGTGGCGTCGACTAGCCATTTTTGAATATTTCTAAAAAGTCCGTAGGCATTTGGCCCCCACGGACCTAACGTCTCCACCCCAAACGGCTCAAATATGTACCCTGTTTCAAAGGTCACATATCATTTTGTTAATTAAATATAGCATTTATAATTTGTTTGTCCATTTAATGTAGGTAAGTTATATAATAGCTATCAAGACAAGTTTATACATAATTATGTTAGACAGATAATTCAAGTAATGCTGATTCATTCATCGTATCAATAATATAAATAAATATAGATAGTAGCTAGGCAGATACACAATGTTGTCAACAGATAAGTATATCAATATACATATATGTTTAAACGAATTAAAATTTTCATTGAAAATGTAATAACGAAATTCATAAGATCCGTATGGAATTGTAGAATACAATTATTTACACTCCGTCGGTCTGATAATGCTATGTAAATTTTTTTCAACCAATAGAAGAAACACGTGGTCGCGGCGTGAACTAAATAAATTATCAGTTTTCTTACGAGAAACAGAAGTTCTGTATCGTATTTCATACTAGGTGCTACTACTTCGTTTAAGCCAAACTTTTATTTTGTAGGCAAGCTTTCTGAATCATGTATAAAAATTGAACACACGAAAATGTATAATATAGTAATCTGTACGTGGGTCGTGTCTGTAAAGTGCATTTAATAATTAAAAAACCCGTGGGGCTAATTTGGATCAGCAGATTCCAAAATGTAACTTTCAGAATTTTTGCTTATTTGTTTATCTGTTGCTAGTGCATGCACAGAGCTAACTTTATCCTAATAAATGATGTTTTTATGGGTAGACGAGTATAGCTAAAAATAGCGCTACTGTTGCGTTTTCTTTGTTGCCGCCGTTGCAATTTACTAACAAATAGGTCGTCGTAGTAGCAAAGCGAAAGAAGTTCCGTTACTTTGCTAGTTGAAAATAAAATTCTAGTTTTAGTCCCGATTTTTATTTAAATTATCGCGAGGAAACCAGCACGTTGAGATTACTGACATGACATCCGCAAACGTTCGGGACGACACAAATTTATGACCAATCCCTCTTTTTTTGTGAGATTTTATAACCAGACGTTATATTGAAACGAGGATTTTCGTTTGAACGATGGATTTTTTAAAATCTGAATAGATGACCGTTTTAGGATTGCGATCGAATATTGAAAGCCGCCGTAATAACACAGCTTAGGGAGGTCGGAGTCTGGTCTAACTTTTATGAGATGACATGAAATGAAGATCTTCGAAGCGTAGATCATCCAATAATCATAATAACTTTATTTCAGAAACATATGTCATTTTCGTATATATACATTTAGAACATTTACATTAAAAATGGGAGAGTGATAAAGTTTGGCGCAACTAATCTTTTTTCTTTAAATTTACCTAATAACAATTCTTTAATTTTTCTCCAAGTTAACAAAATTATAACTAAACTAAACTATCTTGAAAATTAAACTCCACTACAAAAAAAATACTATAAACATATTTACAAGTAAAAAATGTAGTTCATATCGCTGTCGGTCACCAAAATGCTGGCCGCCTTCCCACGTTGTTATGGCAACGCTAATCCGTTGCATTAAATATAGGCCAGCCCTTTGGTCACGCGAGACTTCTTTCAACCAATTAAAAATTAAGTTTTTAAAGACTAATTGCGAGGGTATTTCGCTAGCATCATTATTTAAAGTTACTATCCCGAATCAATGGAACATGTATGTAAGAATAAAAATTTCAGTTTATTGTTTGTTAATCTATAGAGCTTAGAAACCCTCGACAACGGTAAACCATTCTTGGCGGCGTATTATGGTGATTTGGTGGCGGTGGTCAAGAACCTGCGTTACTATGCCGGTTGGGCGGACAAGAACAGCGGGAAGGTGTTGCCCACCGATGGGAAATACTTTGCGTATACACGCCACGAGCCCGTGGGTGAGGAAATTTTCTTATTTGCAACATCTAAAGGTCAAAAGGAATCACTTCGTTGTGTATGTGTCAGACTAAGGCTAGGGACATGAAATTTAGCACGTATCTAGAATTACTGGTAATTACTGGTAAAATACTGGCATAGGGTCTTACTTTTCTTTTTTAATTTTGTTATCCTTTTATTTATATCTTTTCTGGGTAATTCTTTTATAACTTACATTTACTACAATATTTGTATTTATAAGTCGTGCGCAGGTTTGCCGATGGTCGCCCCTCCCGCTTTCTACGACTGGAACCGGGGCTTGTCTAAGTACTACCAAGAACCAGACGACCGCGGGTCGCGGTAGTGGGAGGCGGGAGGGGTTGTCATCGGCAAACATTCTGCGCACGATTTATACTATATATTTACAAACTTGTGATTAAGACTAACCTATGACTACATTATAAACTACTAATAGGTTTACGCTTGCGGGAGGAATTTGTATTTATAAATATTATGAAGAACTTTCGAAAATGTTTAGTTTCAATATTTTATATAAGGTTTTGTGGTTTTCTATAAAAAAATATAAACAAATTAAGTGCCGATTTTATACAAGTACCTCCTTTTTCAGGTTGTAACATAGCGCTACCTTAGAATGTAATTAAAAATAAATAATTATTAACTACTACATACAAGTATAATTCCTATGACATAAATATTAGTATGGCTTATTTATTTTAAGTATGTGTTTACTTAATTAATTATTGGTAGCATAAGAGTAAACTTGTTATGCCATATAATCCAATGGAGTTTCTTTATCTTGTTCTACATTTAGTTTTCCTTATTCTCTACTATTTTATCTATTTCTATTATTTACATATATTTTTTATTGTTTTATATTAATATATTTACTTTATTTTTAAAAACTAAAAAAAACTAAATTTTGAATAATAATATGTGATTAAAATCTATATAAAAAATCGATTTAATTTTCTATTTAAACAAATTGTTGTAATTTATTTTTACATATTTATCTAAAGTGTTTAATTATTTATTAATATTATAGGGGTATGTGGCCAAATAATCCCATGGAATTTCCCGCTATTGATGGCGGCATGGAAACTGGGCCCCGCTCTGGCGACCGGCTGCACGCTCGTCATGAAACCGGCGGAACAGACGCCGCTCACGGCGCTGTACATCGCACAACTAGTCAAGGTCGGCTGCATTTTTTGTTACACTCCACATACTAACAACTTGTTCCCACTTGTCGGGTGTCGGCGCCTCTATTCGCACTTGTCGGTTGTCGGACCCGATCGAAGTTGGAGCCGCGATACGTGTGTGCGCGATCTGCGGCAGAGAGCAGCTAGCGACGGGCGGAGGGACGGGAGTGGGGAGAGTTGCCGGGCCCAAAACGACAAGTGTGAACAGCGTCATACTTATTCATAGGCGAGTGAGATCCGACACGATTTTTTTACGGACGTACTGGCCTAGCATAAAATCCAATATATCTCGTCGGCAAAAAAAAAATGGTGTCGGGTAAGTGTGAAAAGCTTCATAAAAAAATAAAATAATAATAATAAAATGTTCTGTCACTAGAGCAACCGATTTTTTTGTCGGGCCCAGCAACCGACGAGTGTGAACGGGCGGTTATGTATATGTACACTAATTGGATCCGGTTATGCCAAAATGGACCAATACATAAATTATTTATATAAATGTTATTGGTCCAAAACTGTTTATAATAATTATATTATATAACTTCTTTGTAAAAATAATCACAAAATCTTTTCACATCTGACTTACAAGTAATAATAATCGGCAAACAATAACACACACTGTATTTCACTGAGTTAGCAAGTTACACTTGTGTTACGGATAATATATAACAGATCAGTCAGATCACTCTGGGGCCAATCTCAGATACCCAGACCATAGTAAATAACGGAAAACTCGTTTATGAATTTTACCATGCTAGTAATCATACAGAGGCCGTCAAAAGTAAGACTGAATTATACACATTTAGAATGTCTAATATAAGTTTTAGTTATTTTTTATATTTCGCCAAAATATAATTATT
Source organism: Dendrolimus houi (assembly GCA_039645545.1). Lineage (NCBI taxonomy): Eukaryota > Metazoa > Arthropoda > Insecta > Lepidoptera > Lasiocampidae > Dendrolimus > Dendrolimus houi. The sequence continues at coordinate 6,216,025 of CM077131.1, forward strand.
CTATGAATTTACTTTCAATAAGGGAGTGGACAGTCAAATCAAATGAGACAAAAATATCATCTTACAAAACATCGCAGCCATATAGATTTTATATGATCATATAAACTTATGACGACAATGTTTGTATTAGTAAAAGCATAAGGAGGCAAATAACCGTTAAATGTTGTTGAAACACTAATAATATATTTGTTTTATTTTAATTTGTATGTATTAGTTCTATTTTAGATAGGTTCTGTGTATAAATTATACCGAAAATTATTTCTATCATGATAATTTTCAAGTAGCATAAAATGTTACTTTAAAGCATGTTCTTTTATATGTAAATAATATTAGAATTTATTGTATTATGACTGCTACTACATCCCTAGTACGATTAGATGTTTACAGAATTGTGAATAAATATATAAACATCTTTAACATGTCTTGAAATAAAAACTAGAAACTAGCATTAACATAAATTTTATTTAGCTAAACATTATCTACTTGAGTGGTTGATATTACTCGAGTGTTACAGCTGAAATGACGTATTTTTCTCCATGTCAATTTTATGTACATTTTGGCATAACTAGGTCCAAATAATATCGCGATGACGAGTATAGCAATACGACGAGTAAAAATATAACAAAGCGGCGCGTCATATTATTATTCCATACAAATAAGCAAGCATTACAAATTTTTACTGAAAAGTGGACGCCTTGAACATGAGTTTCTTAAAAATAAATATTTTAATTTTGTTCTTGTAAACAGTAATAAAATAATATATAATAATAACGGTTCATAAACTACCTACTGCGGGACTCGGGCCTCCCATTTATAGGGGAACGGACAGCATACCCTCCACGCGTGTCCAAGGCGGATTGGCGGGTTTGACATCGGTTACCTCGACGTGCAGGTTTCATCGCGATGTTTCCTTCATCGTTAGCACGTGGCAATTATGACAATAAGCATATTAGTTTAGGAATTTACCCAAGTGGTGCTTGCTTTCAGGCCAGCATCGAATCCGAGCTCTTTGACTTTGAAATGCGAGTCCGCTAACCACTAAGCTACAATGACTATTATTTCTTCTTGTAGGTGTGATGAAAATACAAGACACATTCAAAAAATGTTTTATTGGCCAATTTACTATGTTAGTTTTATGCTAGGTTTCCATATACTACTACCAATCTTTTTATCTTACCATTAATTAAAGGATAAAAAAAATAAACGGGATTTTTGTTATTAAATAAATGTTTTTGGGGCATCTTGAGCTTTTGGAAGAGTTAATTTAGGTACTTAAAACATATAATCCCAAAAAACCAGATCAATTCGGTCTAATTTTCACCTGCCAGAAGATGATCGAGAATGTAATCCATAAGTGCGTGTGAACAGCACTATGCTTAGCTTGAGGTGTGAGAGAGAGCGTATATCGACTGTACAATAGTTAGCAAAAGTGTAATTCATACATTATGTATATTAATTATATTACATATATATTGTGCAAACTTTAAATTCATCATGTCTATATAGGAGGCTGGTTTCCCTCCCGGCGTGGTGAACATGCTGCCGGGCTACGGCGACGCCGGCGCGGCCTTGGTCGACCACCCCGACGTCGACAAGATCGCTTTCACTGGTAACATTCATTGTCAATCGTACACCATTTTATATCTATGCAGATTAAAATTCAAATGTCTGTTTGTAATGTCAAAATAACGCTTTTTACTAAATGCATACAAAAGTATATACGGTACATATAACAAAAAAACTCTTTTAAAAAGTTTTGTCTGTTGGTGTGGATGTTCCCGCTAATCTCTAAAACGGTTGGACCGATTTTGACGGGACTTTCACTGGTAGATAGCTTATGTTATAAGGAGTAACTTAGGCTAGCTTTTTTTACTTTTTAAGGGGGTTCCGCGAAGAAAAATCCACGCGGACGAAGTTGCGGGCACAGCTAGTTTTAAATAAGGGTTTGCTGGATTCGTGTATAAAGTCCATGAAATATTCAGGAATATTCAAGCTTTGAAATAAATTTCAGGTCTGAGATAAATTGTAGACCTTTGTTTGACGTAAAACGAAGGAGTGTTTGAATCAACTTGAAATTTTTTATAAAAACAATAAAAAATTTGAATAGAAATATACAATTTTGCTTTAAAAATAATCACTATCCGAGAATAATTAATGCTTATTTTAAGAGACCCGCGGGGGGCTGATTGAGAAAACCGAGAACCAAGATTTGTGGTGCAGATATGAGGCAGTGGACTGCGATTGGCTGATAAGTGTGAAGATTTTTTTGTCTCTTAAAAGAGGATGATTGTGACAAAAGGAATGTTAAACTGGAAATTTGATGGATACAAGTGTATAAGTAGACCAATAAATGAATGATTGGATTGAGCGAAAGATGACCTAATGCTTTGTGGTGTGACAGAGGATGTATGCCAGAATAGAGTGAATATTTTTTATGTGGTAAACCAATGCTGGGTTTCCGCTCGTAAAAAAAGGCCTTCTGCCTGTTTGCCAGCTTCGCAATAAAAAAAACAGAGTAACATAAAAGGAAATCTTTAGAAGAAGGTGAAAGAAAGGATATGTAAAATAATAAGTTTCGCATGGTATTGTTACAACTTAGGCTCCGACAAAGACAAATTCCACGTATATATTTGTAATAGCACATTTAATTACCTGTCGGTATTTGAACTGATTGTAATCCTTTTACGATCGTCTTCTTTTGTTCACTTTATTTATTGGCATACGTTTCTACTTATTGTGGAGTACAGCCTTTTGTCCTATTGCACTCGTTTACGGCCACTCAGGAGCATCATTCGCCACGTGTTGCGGATTATAAATACAAGCTAATACTAGGAAATTATGTCGACGATGCCGGGCGGGCACATTTGCATTTGTGAAGTATAAAACGATAGCCTGATTGAGAGAGGGGGTTAGTTGAGCTACAACTACGATCAAGGAGTGACGTGTGTACATTCGGGAATCTAATATTGACGGACTTTGCGCGTTTTATTGAATTACGACCTTCTGCATTATGTTTGGATTTGTTGTGTTCGGTTATATTTGTACCTGTGTTATACGTGTTTGTATGGTTCTAATAAACTCTATAATAATTCTAACGGCATTTTAATTCGAGTCCCGCAAACTTGTAACAATATGAATCCTTTCGACGTTTTTCGTTCTGCGTTGTCAGGTTCAACGGAAGTGGGTAAACTGATCCAGCGAGGTGCTGCCGGCACCCTGAAGCGGATCACCCTGGAGCTGGGCGGGAAGTCGCCGAACATCATTCTGAGCGACGTGGACCTGGAGAAGGCGGTGGAGGCGGCCCACCAAGCGCTCTTCTACAACATGGGACAGTGCTGCACCGCTGGTAAATCTCCTGTTGATATTGCATCATGTTATCTCCTATTTCATGACACAATTTTTATTTTATTTTATTACTGAAGCACAGCAGACAGGCTGACGGCCCAACTGTGAGGGAAAGTGGTTACCGTCGCCTATGGACATTAGCAACACCAAAGGTGCTACAAATGCGCTGCTGCTCTCTCAAGGGAGGGTGGAACCTGATCACTAATGCCGGACCACAACTCAAGGTTCTTATAGCCATCCAGACGGGTAAGTACTGTAACGACTAACCTTTTTAGTAGTCATATATATTAAGAAATATAATTATTTAAATTAAAATCTTGAAACGCGTCGCAAAACAAGCGAGAACAGAATTGTATCGGGCCGCGAGCTGAACACATGATTTTAAAAGTCTCTTCGTTGATAATATAAACTATATATTCTCTGAACCAGTCTCTTTATTCAAGACTAGCTGATGCCCGCGACTTCGTCCGCGTGGTGCGGTTTTTTAACTATTCCACGGGAACTTTTCAATTTTTCGGGATCAAAAGTATCCTATATGTTGACCAGGAATATAAGCTACCACCATACAGAATGACAGACAAATACAGAAACAAAAAATTTGGAACAAAATCTAAATTAGTTCTATTTCACTTCTTACATCCCCCTGACTCGGTTTTTAGCATTTTTTTTCATTGTACAGAAATTTGACCTTTACAATTTTATTATATGTAATAGATGTAGATACCGGTCAGCTCAGAAACCGCTGGCCGTTATAGTAACCTACCACCTGACTGTGGGTTGTTTTGTCACTTGACGGGGATTTTTTTCGATTTCAGGATCTCGCACATTCGTCGAGGACAAGATCTACGATAAGTTCGTGGAGTTGTCCGCTGAGCGCGCGAAGAAACGCGTCGTCGGCGACCCCTTCAGGCCGGACACGGAGCAGGGCCCGCAGGTTGGTGCGGTTTACTACTTACCTAATAACACCGGCACACAAAATAGAAAAGTGATCTCTACATTTGACCAGACCCATCTGCCTACACATACATCCTTAAATTTTAAAAGTAAGATGCGAAAAACCGCAAAAAAATTGTTAAAATTATGAATATGGATCTAGTAAGTGTTTCGTGTAGTTCGATACACTGAATCCAAAACCGCTTCTCATTTGGCCCTTTGGCCTTTTTTTTGCAATTACTCGAAATTCAGAAGGTGTACGAGCCAAACGGATGTCAGATTCGGATTCAGCACGTCGAAATATATGTAGATAGGTGGGTCTGGTCAAATGTACAGACCACTCTTTTTTTATGATCAGCATAAAAAATGAAGTGGTCTGTACATTCTTAAACCATTTTCAATTTCTTTCAAACCATCCAAGCAACTGTCCATAAAAAGGTTGCACAGCCACGGCGATGCTACGCAACCCTGTCTGACACCTTTTTCGATACTATACCATTCGGAGTAGCCGTCGTTGATCCTAATACAAGCACTGGAATCGTATGCTGTGTATGTACTGCACAAATTCTACAGCCAAGTGGCCTGTTACAAAAGATGACAAAACAACCTACAGTCAGATGATAAGACATTTGCCAGTCTGGATGACTACCAACTCTGGCATAGATAGGGTATACTGCCATAACTCTTCATTTGTGTTCTGTCACCAGTGACCAGGTTCCAGTTCTGTTTTTGAGGCCAGTAGCCTTTTGTGTTGTAAATGTTAATAAGAGACAGTGTTCATTGTTTAATGTTGAACTATGGTTTTCAAGTCATGATACCGCCATCTCTTGTTCAAACCACAATTACACAACAACAACAACACATTCTTGTTGTCACACATAAGTACACATTCTTGATACATACATATTCTTTTTCGTTTTGTATAATAGTATATATGTATATCTATCTCTGTCTCTCCAATTTTGTCTTGGTATGCAGAAGACGTCGCCATTTTCTCCTTTAAAAGTTCTAAAAAGTAGTTCGCTGAGCACAACCGTTCCGTAAGGAGCCGACCACGCGTCTGTGTCGCGCGGCATAGTATCTCGCATAGCTAACTGGGGCTACCGCTCGTTCCCCTCATGATTGCCCGCCGGCCTTGCACATCATAAATGCGCGAGCAGTACTTAATCATTATTTTGCTGCGATGTTATTTTAAAACTGCGATATCTCCTAAGATATTCATTGAAATCGAATGATGTAAATGGCAATTTGGTTTTAAATTAAATACTTGTGTTGAATAACGTATTTATTTGGATAAGGATCAATCTTATGTTTATAAAAACACCTTCGTAAATAATACATTATTTTAGAACAAATTTGGTTGGCATAAAAAAGGTTATAGTGAGCTAACCTTAAAAGATAGACATATGCTGTCGCGGACTTTGTTTTTAGAACTTTTAAAGGGAAACAATTCTGTCACACACGATTTTTGCGAAACTTTAACCGTTCAAGCAGCGCACGCAGCGAAAGCTCTCGAAAGGAAAAAATCCTCCCGCTTTTGAAACAGTCTTCATTGGTGCTCCGCTCCTATTGGTCTTAGCGTGATGATATATATATATATAGCCTATAGCCTTCCTCGATAAATGGGCTATCTAACACTGAAAGAATTTTTCAAATCAGACCAGTAGTTCCTGAGATTAGCGCGTTCAAGCAAACAAACAAACAAACTCTTCAGCTTTATATGTTAGTATAGATTATTCCACAAATATTTACAAAACAACTGAAGGCAACAAAATTATATTATTATTTTCAGCGGCTTCGTGTGTATGGAATATCCGGGATTTTTCACCTGCAGATTCCGCACGCACAGACAGTAACCACTTTCTGTCTGTCTGCTGTTCGCTAAGAATAAAAAATAAGTGAATGTATTGCAGATCGACAGCGAGCAGCACTCGAAGATCCTGGGCCTGATCGAGAGCGGCAAGAAGCAGGGCGCGCGCTGCGTGGCGGGCGGCGCGCGCGCCGGCGACGTCGGCTACTTCGTGCAGCCCACCGTCTTCAGCGACGTCACGGACGACATGCACATCGCCCGCACCGAGGTGAGGGCTGCCTCGTTACATATTTAGTAGGGTGGCGCAAAAAACCGACTTGATTTGGGTCTCGAGTAAAAAAAGTTAGTTTTTGATGTTTTAAGAAATACATCCAGAAAAGCTCAAAAATTTTTTTTTGAACGTCGCTTCTAAATGCTCTCTAATTTTTTAACATTTACTAGTGCATTACTCACTCGAATGAATCTAAAGTAATAACACTAGTAAATTTAAAAAATTATGAGCGACGTTTTAAAATTCAAATTTTGAAGTGAAACTTACAGAAACGTTTTTTTTTTTTGGTCTTTGAAATTATACCGTAACGAGAACAAAATTTGAATAAACAAATTTTCAGTTTTTGGCTATTTTTGAAATCTTAAAAATTTTTTTGAGCTGTTCTTTGGAGGGAGTTCTTAAAACTTGAAAAACTAACATTTTTCACTCGAGACAAAAAGAAAGTTGGTTTTCTTTTTCCGCCATCCTAATATTTAGACTTGACGGGTTCCGGGTTCGATTTCCGACACGATTAATTTCGGAAACCAACTTTCTACTATTTATTATGCTCTGCGTGTCTGGGATCGGTTCCAGAGTGGTCCGTTTTATATCACTAATAACACAAGCATAACTAGCTTGACTTGGGGATATACATGTGTGTGTTGACTGCCGATTAATTATGATTGTAGTCTCAAGGTTATGGGCCATAAAAATGGCCCGGCCTTTTGGAAGGCTTGCGTGAGGCCATGAGAAGGCCAACCCCTTAGACTAATTTAATCTAAATGTGGCGTGACTCTGATCGGCGATTATCCCCGTCTACACCGTGCACCCAAGGACAAGTCCCTGTCATCTGTAGAACTATTGTAGGGAATGAGAACAAAAGGTACTGGGCTATTGGGATGAACTGCTAGTAGAACTAGGCGGCCGCCCGCCGCAATGTTCGGTGAACATGGAAAAATGGGTAGACGGTGACTCAACACTCCATTATTATTATTATTTGTGCCGTTTGAAGTTTAAACTTTAGGTCCGTGAAAGTTCATTCGCGAAGGGTTTCTTCGAGGAAATTTTTATTGCCACCCGTGATCAAAAGGCTGGTTCGTATTTCGCGCGGCGAAAGTCAGCGATACAGTCAGCGACGGCTGGGCACGCTTCCATCTGGCGGCGATTTGTTAAATAGTTCATATTTATTTATTTATAACTTACCATATTTCTAATAGTAAATTGAATTTTTTTTAGTTAGCTTAGTTCACTGAGATACTGCATTATAATGTTGCCGGCTATCATTTATCAAATTGCGGTACACATCATACTTAACCCAGATACTTACGCTAAGCGCGGTAGCACACATTCTTACTGCACTCCGAGCAGGGGGAGGGAAACTTTCAACCATATCATATCATGCTTACTGACTAAGATGAGTAAAACAGTTTATGTAATGGGCCCTATAGACGCCAAACTAAATAAGAGTCTGTAAGTCTCAGTTTTTTCAAGAACAGATTAAAGAGTTATCTTATCGAACAGACGCTCTATTCAATGAAGGATTTTTTAATTTAAAAGAACGCATTAATATTTATTTACGGTACTAGTGATGATATGAAGTCGAGAGCATAGTCACGAGTTTGTAAAAACCAACAACCGCACGTCTTCTTTCAATTTGCGAGAAAACAGTACAATCTATTATAATATCAGAATCGCATCTTTAATGTGCGAATATGGCGCGCAGTTGCAAATGGCGCCACGTGCTCGTGGTCAAACTTGGAACTATATCGTTCGTTTCTGTTTGTCTAAAATATTAAAGTGAAACAAATGTATTAATCAAACGCTCTTCCAAGCAGGTTAGATTGTTCAGCTTATTTATTTTCGTAATGTGAAACTCTTTAGTGGAATACTTATATATTTTTATTCACCTAAGTACCTATTTTACCGCACGTTCCATTGTGGCTACGTTCCACAAGAGGCTGACAATGACCACGTTTACAACCACGATTTCTCCCGCACCACATGCTGGCGGACTTTACAATCATAAACTCTAGTGGAACGGATTATGAGGCGTTGATGTCATAAACGACGAAATACACAAATGTCATTGGTTGATTTGAAAATTGCGCCTTTTTCAATGTCAATTGATAGAGAGAATTAATGCTCAGTGGTCAACACCCACTTCGACCCACCTCTTGACATCGGTCGATGTGAGCGCTGTGTCATCGAAAATGATGACGTCATTAGTGACGTTTTCGCCACGACCATATCGTCCGTGGTCGCTATGTGGTACGGCTGATGGAGCATTTTGGGCGTTGTGAGTTCCTAACGGAACTCGTCCTGTGTGGTGTGTAATTTTTAACTTTCGAACAATGTATACAGGCTTCGTAAATGCATTTTTTTGTGCCAATGTGTTGAAAAATAACCTTATTATTTAAAATTTAAAATTATTTCTATCTTCATATTTTAATGCTTCACTTGATGACTGAATAATTGTGGTTTATTGTTAGATATTCGGTCCAGTGCAGCAGGTAATAAAGTTCTCGCAATTGGACGAGGTGGTGGAGCGTGCCAACAACACTGAATACGGTCTTGCATCTGCCATCTTCACCAAGGACTTGGACAAAGCCAACTACCTTATCCAGGTACGTAAAAAGCACCTCCAAACCTATTCTTATGTAATATTTTACAACTCGAAATTTAATGTTATATAAAGATAATTTATTACCTGATAGCAACGAAAGCGTATTTAGGGGTGTCGTCCCGACTAGATGGAGGGGCGAGATGGAATGTCCCTCCGTCTCAAAAGAAGATCTTCCAGCGAGGATAGTGTTATGCCCCACAGGCATAGGCCCCATTTATTTGCGTTGGAAATTTCTATATATGCGACATCTATTGGCTTGCAAGTGTTCCACTACAAGTATGACCCAAGTTATCTGCTAAATAATAAAAAAAAATTGATTTACGTTCAGCCGTGAGTTTTAGTGTCATCCTATTCTAACAATGTTTTATTATTCGGAAAACGAGATTGAATCTTATATAAGAAGAGGGGGGGTTGGTTAGAGAAATCTTATGTACCCTTACATGGGGGTAGCGGGGGTCCAAAATCGTCAAAATCATCCTTACGTAATTAATGAATGGCCCGCCTTTTTAGCCGCGTCTCGCAGCTGGCATTTAAAAGCTCAACAATGGTCTCAAAACAGGGGATGCTGAAGTTTGCGCGAAGTGGTGTAGGAAAATTAGAAAGCGGACCCAAAACTTCGAATACAACTGGGATTATACACTCGGACGATAATGACAGAGATAGATAGATCTACCTAGAATATTTTAAATCTCCATACAGATGGTTTTACTGTGTTTTAATTCCAGAAAATCCGTGCCGGCACAGTGTGGGTGAATGACTACAACGTGTTCGGCAACCAAGTACCGTTCGGTGGGTTCAAGCAGTCTGGCATCGGCAGGGAGAACGGCCCCTACGGCATCAACAACTACACAGAGGTCAAGGCAGTGGTAGTCAAATTGACAGACAAAAACTCATAAATAACGAATTTATCGCCACACTCCTTTAAACAGTCAAAAACAAACTAAAATTGTCAACTAACAACAACTTGAAAAAACGTGTAATCTCACGGCTGGTTCCTATATCTTAGTATGCGTTCACTTGCCTTACCATCGATTGAATTTTGAGATAACTTGTTAGAGCTTATGTCAAATTTTAACCGATACTATGGCAAATGAACGGTCGGTAAGATATAGGAACCGGCCATTAAAGATATAACTACTTCTATTAGATTTGTTATGTGATTCCAAATATGAGGCTTATTCGCGAAATATTTAGCATCTATTAATGAGAAAATAAGTTATTGGCAAAATAGCAACTATTAATTAGTTGTGAAATTATTGGTGTTTCCAGTTACACATTATCAATAGCTAGTGTTTAACTTATACTGTCTTCCAGTACATTTAAGAGTCTATAATTGCTTTGATGTAAGTCGTTTGTTATCACTTTTTGTTATATTTGCTTCTTCGCTTGTGCCATTTCAATTAACTTCTAATGAAAAAAGAAAATGATGTAAAGCTATAGTTACTTTTTTATACTAAAAAAGAACTAAATTGTGGAATTTAACCAAATTCACCAAACTTTATGAACCCTTCAGGTTAGCTTCAGAAAACAATTCCTGATTTAGCAGAAAAGCCTTAATATTAGCCATTTTAAGGGTCATATAGTTTAGACGCAAACTAAAATGTGGTCGAATTTTTGTACTTTCATTAGAAGAAACACTGTCGTTATATGATGTAAAAAAATCTATTTTTGCGCAAAATAAAAACATATTTTTAAATACAAAGTTTTATTTAATAACCTTTTCATCTAAAAATCAATCGTACTGAGTAACAACAGCTCTTATAAAATGTGAAAGATATAATCTAATAGAAACCAAAAAAATGTGACTTAACAAAATCCTAAACTTTATTATGAAAAAAATACAACCTTTAAAATAGACCAACCGGCACCTAATCAACCTTTGGTTAAAATACGCAAAGTAATTTAAATGATAAAAACTAAGTAAATTGTGATTATTGGCATGCAAGAAGAATACTAAGAATGAGCCCAGTCAAAAATCCAATAAAATGCCTAGATGGTGTTATAATTCTTCACATGCGTTTATAATATATATATTTCGAACGAACCAGTCAGAACATTTGATTGGACAGAAACTTATTAAGACTCATTTGACTGATATTTAAAATTATGCTTTGAATAGTAAAAATATTGATTCTGGTCTAGTGGTGCCTTTATATCAAAACAGAAAAGAAGACTCATGGGCACCCTCTAGGAATATCGGGTCTAGAGGCTTTTTATTAAGTGAAGTCGTTCATGGTATTCTTCTTCCATGTTGCTTACTGGTAAGAAAAACCCTTAACGAGGTGTAAGGCCTATTCTATAAAATCACAACTGTGGAATGTACCTGTGCCACTTATTCTATTAATCACGTAGCCTTTGATTATAAAATTAAAAACTTAATTTAATAAAAAAATAAACGAAAACTTATCTAAAATACTGTGCAAAAACTTAAGTCTTTGGGTTTTCTTAATACGATCGCGATTGGACGGCATTCATTCAACAATATTGCACGATGCAAGAAGTAATTTGGCAAAGTGAAAAAAAAAATACAATGCCTAACACACTTGCCGTTGTTTTAATCTTAGAAATAAAACAAAAATCTTAAAATACTCTCAAGCCGGTGAAGATTTTAAAAAGTTAGAAATTACGATGACTCAAGATTGAATAATTTTTAAAAGTTTAACCATGAGAGAAAAATCTTAGGAGTGATCCATCCAGAAAAATCTTCCAGTGAAAAAACGTAACTGGGACAATTTCTAAAACTTACATGACTAGGGCGTAAGTCTTTCTTCATATTAATTAGCTTTTATATCAATCATTCAAAAATGTAGCCTTAATAATTTTCTTTTCCATGTTTGACTGCTTTGATCTAAAATACGTTTTAAACAATGAAAATCAAGAGGGAACAATAGAATAATCGACAACGAACTCTTATTCATGTAGATTGTAGAGAGTTTAATTAAGCTATTCAAAGTTACTTTTTCTCTTGGTCGATTATCGTACCTAGTTAGTATTAATTTGTAGTTTAAAAAATATATTGATTTGAGCTAATCAATAGCTTCAAAATCGACTTTTGAAATAGTATTATAAATTGTGAAAATACAGTTTTATTTTCTTTTAACATTAAAAATACTAATAAATTATTACAAAACCAACAATGTTCAATGCTTAGTTGTATTAGAACTTTGGCCAAAAACCACACACTTATGTTACAGTAGTTTCAATAGTTTTATTAGGGAATATGCATGTACTTCTAATATAAGTCAAGTAATTTTATTTAAAATCTTTACTACAGTGTAATGACACCTATAGGCTGTTATTACGTTTTAATATGTGTTAAAATATCCGGTATATTTAAAATGTCCAAACGTGCAGTGCTAATTATATTTCAATGACGTCACAATCCCTGTTTAGATTTTTAACAATCAGCGCATTCCTTTAGTAGCTCACAACGCCCAAAATGCTCCGTTAGCCGTTCCACCTGGCGACCGCGGTCGTTATGGTCATGGCGAAAACGTTATAATTTTTAATCACGCAACGCTCACAACGACCCATGTGAAGAGGTGGGTCGCATAACCCTTCCACTAGAGTTACTGATTGTAACACCCTCAAGCAAGTGGAACGTGAAAAATCGCGGTGAACGTGGTCGTTATGATCCACTAGTGTAACGTAGCCATTGTAACATAAATATGCTGGACGTTTTTATTTACCATACTTCAATGTTGTGTGACGTCAGCGTCCACGTTCCGCAAGCGCGCCAAAAGGCGGCATTTAAGTTGCTCGTATCCGATTGCAAGTTTTAAAAGATTTAATTTGATGTAAAATGTCAATACTTTTCTTGTGAATGGTTTAAAACATATAATACTTAATAATAATACACGCGTATTCCCTACTATGACATTAATATATTATCGATCTTGATAAACACCTAACTTATATATAGTAGTATCAAAGGCGAATACTAAATAAATTTTAGTGATAGAAGATAAAAGTAATGAAATGTTATGAAAGTGTTTGATAGGTAAGGTGTTTCCAAGATATGTATGAAAATAGCCTTAATTTCATACTTTAAATCGCACTTTTGTACTATTTTGCTCATAAAATTATATATAATTAAAAATTAAAAAAAAAAACAAAATTAATCCTTATCTGTACCATCTTCAGTTAAGGACGAGAGATTCTCTTCCGATATCTTCTCCAAGCAGCCACAATTCATGGACAGATTATTAGCCATATCTTCTTCTATCTTCCTCTCTAATAATTCGAAATCATCATTCTCCTGTGATTTAAGGCATTCGTCCGATGAAGAATCTTGATAGCACATAACATTCTCGATATTAACTTCGACTTCTTTATCATCTTGGGTGTTTAAAGACGGACTACTGTTACTCATGACGCGAGACTCTCTTCTTATTGGAACAAAAATTTCCGATTTTGGTCGAATCTTTAAAGGTTTTCGGGAAACCTTTTTCTCCTTCGGGATGACTCGTTGGATCCTTTCTTCGATTAGGGAAATACTCCGTTTGAAGACAACAGTGTCTTGTGAGAGATTTTCGTGGGTTCCGTCGATAGCGTCGCGCGAATCTGCATCAGAGTTGTCACATCTGAAATATATGGTGTCGCATCCGTTCTCTTGCTTGACCTTGATCAGGCAGCAGTCGTCCTCTTTCTCGCAGAGTATCTCGTGAAGTGAACCGTGTAGGGGTATGAGTTTAACTTTACCCCCGAAATTCTCTTGCATATGGGTGGATAGGTCGTCGTCGATATACAGGTCCTCGGTGCTTTTGGCTTCCTGTCGAATACAGTAAAGTAATAACAAATTCAGTACAAAAACTACACAATTTATATAGTACTATAGTTTTACCCGCGGCAACGCAGCGTGAAAAACTCTAGTAGCTCTATGTGACATATATACAAATTTAATTAGGTGTTTTATCTAAAACTTTACTGTTTCTTGTTACTAAGTTCACTACAATAACAAAGAAACTAAGTCCATATAGTCTACAGAACTGCGCAGGGAAACAGAGGCGCAGTCAACCTGATTTGAAGTAATATAATGAATGACATGTTGTTTATATTTGTTAGCGAACTGAAGAAGCACGATTGCAGCGCCATCTATTTTGCTAATCTGTTTATTCCATGTAATTTATCGGGATAAAATGTATCCTAAGTGTTAAGTCGGGTTATAAGCCAGCTCTATGTCAAGTTTCAATCATATATGTCCAGTAGTTTCCAAAACAGATGCGATCGCAGCGACATCTTTTTCGCAATTTTCGTCTATCCTACGGAAACGACGTCATTTATCGGGATAAGAAGTATCTTAAGTTACGCCCCGGCATATAAGTTAGCTCTATGTCGAATTTAATTTAAATCGGTTTAATAGTTTTTACCTGATGCTCTAACAGACAGACAAAAATTCTAAAAAATGCATTTTTGGAATCTCCTGGTCCGAACTTGCCCCCTGATATTTTTCACATTTTTAAACGTATTGTACAAACTCGAACCATTTACAGATTTATTATAGTATAGATATGTCAACTTTTTGCTTCAATAATGTGTTATATTAAAAATTCAAACTTTAGAATAGTCTATTTAGCCTCCAAAAAATAATTGTATCGAAATGAATAACTTAGAGCGCGTTCCTTTAGTACCTCACAACGCCCAAAATGCTCCGTCTGCCGTTCCACATGGCGACCACGGTCGTTACGGTCGTGGCGAAAACGTCACTAATGACATCATTATTTTCGATCACACAGCGCTCACAACGACGCATGTCAATAGCTGGGTCCAAGTGGGCGTTGACCACAGAGCCTTAATTCTCTTTATCGGTTGACATTGAAAAAACCAATGACATTTGTGTATTTCGTCGTTAATGATATCAACGCTCCATAATTCTTTCCATTAGAGTATATGATTGTAATGCCCGCAAGCAAGTGGAACGGGAAAATCGCAGTCGCGAACGTGGTCGTTGTGAGTCTCTTGTGGAACGTAGCATTAGTACCTTTTAAAATACATTGTAGATTGACAGAAAAGTTTTTTGATACAATTATTTTTTTTAAGTCAAGATAATTGTTTTCTAAAAGTTCAATTTTCATGATAACACATTATTAAAGCAAAGAGGCGATGTGTGCCTGAATTACACAATTTAGGATTGCTATAGATTTGAAAGAGTAATATAATAACAATAATAATCGGCAGACAAACACACATATACATATCCCCAAATTAAGCAAGTTACGCTTGTGTTATGGGTAATATACGACGTACCACTCTGGGGCCGATCCCAGACCCCCAGACCATAGTAAATAACGGTGAAAATACGTTTTCCGAAATTTACTATACCAGGAATCGAACCCGGAGCCTCTGCGTCGCAGTGAGGTAGGCCGGCAACGGCTTAGCCCGCTCAACCACAGAGGCCGTCAAATATTATGGCCGCTTTTGGATTTGTCGATGCAATAGCAGTCTACTGGAAGCTTAGCGCGCGCCTATATTTCTAGTAGCGTTGCGATTAGCTGGGTATTGCATGTTTATTTGAAAGAAGATATATATAAAAAGTCCATTATAATAAAGTGACAAAAATCGTGGTAGCATAATGGCCAGCGCACGCGTCCCGAACTCAAAGGGCGCGAGTTCGAATCCTGGCCGGATTGAATGCACCACTTAACCAGTTTTCTGACCTAATGTGCATATTGTTACAATTACCACGTCCTAACAATGGTGAAGGAAAACATCGTGACGAAAATTGCACATCGAGGTAGTCGATGTGTCAAACGTGTCAAGTCGCCTATAGTTCACCTATAGTGGGAGGCTTGAACCCAGCAGTGGCACGTATATGGGCTGTTACTTATATAATTTATACAGTAAAATGTTAGGGAACATAAGAAATATTACCTGAATCGCACTGAAAGCCTGGCACCTCTTCAGCGAGTTGACAAAACCGTCATCGCCAGTCACGGTGTCCTCCAAAGACACATTCAGCTTATCCCTACCACCATTACTGTCACATATGGTCACATTCACACAATTCTTGTCCAAAACATGCAAACTGTTCTCCCCCGAACGGCTGAATGTTATTTGCAACAACGGCTTGTTGTTACCATTTATTTTCAATCTTGAAAACGATTTTGTCTGTTCCTTTTTTATATTTTTTTCGGCCTCTTCGTTGCTATTTAAACTTTCCATGATGTTTGAGACGCCTTTGTTAAGGATATCCTCGTTTTTGTGATTCATCGATGAGATCGTAGAAGCGTCGTCGGACACTTCGTGCACTAGGTTCTGGAATTCCTTACGAATCAAATCACGAATGAAATCTTCGATGCCTGTGGTGTCGGTCGCTTGATCTGTCTTTGGTTCGATTTTGGTTTCATCCATTGATGTGCTGTAAAAATATTAGCATTAAAAAAATGTGTACATAAAAAAGCCAACGTGTCACGCGGTGTTCCCAGGCGGTCACCCATCCAAGTACTGACCGCGCCCGACGTTGCTTAACTTCGGTGATCGGACGAGAACCGGTGTTTTCAACGTAGTATGGACGTTGGCGAAGGCTGTCTTGAAACGCGTCTACCAAATGTAAATATTTGTAATTCAGTTAACAAAATGAGAAGAGTCAAAAAGCCAACGTCACGCGGTGTTCCCAGGCGGTCACCCATCCAAGTACTGACCGCGCCCGACGTTGCTTAACTTCGGTGATCGGACGAGAACCGGTGTTTTCAACGTAGTATGGACGTTGGCGAAGGCTGTCTTGAAACGCGTCTACCAAATGTAAATATTTGTAATTCAGTTAACAAAATGAGAAGAGTCAAAACCGCGCCAACGTCACGCGGTGTTCCCAGGCGGTCACCCATCCAAGTACTGACCGCGCCCGACGTTACTTAACTTCGGTGATCGGACGAGAACCGGTGTTTTCAACGTAGTATGGACGTTGGCGAAGGCTGTCTTGAAACGCGTCTACCAAATGTAAATATTTGTAATTCAGTTAACAAAATGAGAAGAGTCAAAAAGCCAACGTCACGCGGTGTTCCCAGGCGGTCACCCATCCAAGTACTGACCGCGCCCGACGTTGCTTAACTTCGGTGATCGGACGAGAACCGGTGTTTTCAACGTAGTATGGACGTTGGCGAACGCTGTCTTGAAACGCGTCTACCAAATGTAAATATTTGTAATTCAGTTAACAAAATGAGAAGAGTCAAAGCCAATCCAAGTACTGACTGCCACGTTGCTTAACGTCACGCGGTGTTCCCAGGCGGTCACCCATCCAAGTACTGACCGCGCCCGACGTTGCTTAACTTCGGTGATCGGACGAGAACCGGTGTTTTCAACGTAGTATGGACGTTGGCGAACGCTGTCTTGAAACGCGTCTACCAAATGTAAATATTTGTAATTCAGTTAACAAAATGAGAAGAGTCAAAAAGCCAACGTCACGCGGTGTTCCCAGGCGGTCACCCATCCAAGTACTGACCGCGCCCGACGTTGCTTAACTTCGGTGATCGGACGAGAACCGGTGTTTTCAACGTAGTATGGACGTTGGCGAACGCTGTCTTGAAACGCGTCTACCAAATGTAAATATCTGTAATTCAGTTATAAAATGAGAAGAGTCAAAAAGCCGGGTTGAAACTGTAAATCAAAATGTCTGACACAAAATATACTAATATTTGTTTACCTTTTGTCGATATCAGTCTTCTTAATGGGGCTACATTCAGCATTTCGTACGGTGAAATTCACATTTTTGGCAACAGTCTCGCGTGCTTGACAAAATTGATCCCATTTTAAACCTAAAATAAAATTAAATAAAAAATTTGTTTAAAACCGAATTTGTAGAGAATTTGTGCTCTAAAATTTTTAAAGTACATGCGGATATCCTTTTACGCATAAGAAGCGAGATATTTACTAAAAAAAACTATTTTTAAGACATTAGACTTAAATATCTTAAGACGCAAGAAGAAGATTTTTAAACACCAAAATAAAGGTTTTTACAAGTTTATAATCTTTGACTTTCGTTCCGAGATGAAATCCGAATTGACAAGACTATTAGTTAAAATTTCGTTAAGTACAAAAAAAACTAATAAAGCAGTTTTTTGGCTGACTATAAGTACATTCCAACTTTCAAAATTTTTGAAAAAACAAAGTTGTTTCTTGTGACTTGGATATTTTTGAATAAATTTTTTCTTGAGGTTCTCTAGCCTAATATTAAAAATTGATTACTTAACGTCTATAATCTTTCATAGTGACACGTTGTGACTGATTTTTTAAATAATTATAATTTCTTGAAGTTGTCAAAACCAAGAACATTTTCAATCCATTTGACATATTAAATATACATCGAATACCTAATTAGGACTTTTAAAATCTGTTATTTAAATCAAATATTTTGTTGTTGAATAATAAACAATAAAATATTTGATTAGATGCCGATAAGTAGGAATGATAATCGCCTATTACAAAATGTAGATCGAAAAAGCCCATAAACTCCTATATATGTCCAGAGAGTACCACTCTAGAATAACTTTTGCGGTACATTGTTTGTTACATATTTAATGTACGTAACTTTTTTTCTCATATTATATAATCATATTTCTCGCAATATGTGGTTGCCAAATAAATTTTTTTTTTTTTTCTTATTTGTAGCACCCTATAAATGAGTTGAATTTTCCGGCTTTTTCCGAGTTATATTTATATTGTGCTTTTGTATTATATATTCTTTCATGATTATATATAGTTTTGTTCAGTTTTAATAAATTAAGGAGAATTCAATTAGAAGCTACTGAAAATATAAAATAACATTTTTGAGTGAAATAAAACATAATATCTATTTTATTTCTATTTTTAAATTTCGATACATTTTTGTAAAATAAAGACCAACCTGATTTTTTTAACCTTTAGAAATGAATCTATAGTTTATACAACCGAATCCATCATGCACTGGGAAAAGTAACTCGTAACTTCGATTGCCATTCTCAGTTCAATTTGCATACCTTACATACAAGTCTTAGTATTACATACATTTGCGTAACTGAAATTATGAGGCTATAGTGTCTTTTTATTTTTTATAATCCTAATCATGGAAGAAGTATCTTCCAAGGTCCCGATACAAAAAAAGATTTACCACCACTATCTACAAAATTAAACAGAGATGACATAAAATTGTTTAATTTAATCAACTAAACAATATTAAAACTTAGTATATTAACAAGAAAATAATTAAAATTAATTTGTCTATGTACTATATTTTAGTATAGAAGGTAATCATAGCTTTAAAATTTAGCTTAAAATAAAATCTTGGATTGATGTCAACACTGACCAGCTCTCACGCTGTTGGGTGACGGTGGGTGCGTCCGATATATCTTTGCTGTCGCTCTTTTGACATTCAATTGCGGCAAAGAATTCTGTAGAGTGTCGACACAATGCGAGGCAGGCTTTACAGCGGCTGTTATACGAGCTCTGAAAGAAAGTATTAATAATAAATTTAATCATAAAAAATAATCAAATAAGGAATATTTTGGGCTGAATTGTGATTTTTTTTATAAAAAGCCAACGACACGTGGTGTTCCCAGGCGGTCACCCATCCAAGTACTGACCACGCCCGATGTTGCTTAACTTCGGTGATCGGACGAGAACCGGTGTTTTCAACGTGGTATGGACGTTGGCAATTCCATCACCTAAATTAAACAACGATATCGCATTCAAGTACGTCACAGTATATATTCACCGATTATCTTCGGGCAGGGACATTGATCTGCCAGGCTTTCTGTTCGCTTCATAAATCCATCTCTCGTGTATGGCTACTAGCGGTTTTACGTTCATGTTCGCTAGAGCTGCTTCGTCTATATACTTCGACGTCGTGCGGTCGGTTGTGTTGGAGTGGAACGACCAAGAGTTGGTGCGTTCGCGACCGCTGTCCCCTGTCTCCGTTGATATAAAGTCGTGGGGTGGATCGACTCTGTAATTGTTATGCCAAATGAAATCAAATATATATAGACATAAACGCCTGTTTTCTACAAGGACAGGCAGAGACTGAGGATCTCGCTTTGCTAAAGTCTAGACTAGAATAATATAGACAGCCTTTAAATTATAACAATAAAAATATTCTCATATAGGGCTTGAGCCTTCCCATTATTTTACAGGGAAACAAACAACGAGTTCCCGTCACGCCGTCAAATTCAAGGCAAACTGGCGCGTTCCACACACATCGATTATCTAAATGTGCCGGTTTCACCACGATTTTTCTCTTCATTATTCAAATAATGTGATGTACAACTGAACTTGTGGAATATAGTATACAGTCCATTTTTGCATAATACTTGTATAGTACAAAATACAAGAGGCCGACATTTAAACGATACAAGACCGGTGATGAAACAATTGAAGAATTGATCTTCAATCTACATCTGTCTTGCAAGACCGAATATAGTTCAACTGCCCACCACGTTCAGTGAAGCAAAAAAATATGTTTTAGCTTACTGGAGTATTTGCTCACATCATTTATATACTACTACTTTCGATAGGTACTAAATTTCTAATACAATAAAATTATAAGTAAATAAGTAAATGATTGTTTGACGTTGGTATACAATTTTAATTATTTTAGGAACTGCGTATTCAGGTACCTAAAGATTACTGTTTACTATTTAAGGAGGGGACGGCGCGTACGCAGTCCCCACTACCAAAAATTACGCGTCCGAGTTACCCACATTAGGGGTAATCGCAGGGGTCAACCCCACCGCAGTGCAATGGAGGGGCCTCGCCCTGGGGGAACCGCCTTCTTGATCACGGTGTCCCCTACGCCAGGTAAGTATGCTTTCTCAAATCCACTCATACAGTACCACTCCCAGACTTGAGAACGAGTCAGCGCGATTGGGGATTTCGACGCAATCGAACAGCGACATCTACTAACAATCACGTGTACTTACTCAAACCTGTTTAGCGTAATGACTACTGCCGATATGACTCATATAATTATATACATGTTAAATATAGTTTTCATATTATGTACTACGATTGGTCGAAGAGTTTCATTCACAAAATATAAAAGTAAATTACTTTGTAGTTGTACATTTCTTTTTTGCTTTTAAATAAGTTGTATTGTAGAGGTGTTATTATCGAGAACGAGGGCGCTAGTAGTCATAGTATCCCAAATTCTTCAACAACTAAGATATTACATACAAAGTAAATTATGTAAACTATTGTAAGGGAGCATTCCCATACAGTATGTATAGTTGTGAAAGATGTAGTAAATGTATGTAGGGTGAATAAAAATTCATCCTTTACTTTGAAATATAATATACTTAAGAGTCCAAACAAAGAAAGGAATGGATTTAAAATCTAGTTATACTATTTGTATTTACCCATTTATTATTCACTATTTGTATACATTATAATATACCAATAATTAAGATGATCATCGCCACATAATGTAAACTCGACGTGTTCCAAGTTTCGCTGGTACACCTGGTATATTTAACACAATTAATACTAATGCTTATAACAGTAACGTGCAGAAGCTGAGGGTCGATTTGGATAAAACTTAAACATAATAAATTTTAAAGAAAATCAAAATAGGCAACGGTAATTTCCGCCAGTTTGCTATCTTTATTTGATATTTAATTCACACAGCATTTTTACTTTGTTATTTCCTCACTGTTCTTATACTTCTTATCGTAGACGTCTCGAAATCGTTGCTAAACAATTCTACAGTAAAAAGAAACATTCATCAAAATGGTACAATTTCTTTAACAATTTTTATTCCTTACCTGAAATCTTTCAGACCCCTATAATGGGACAATATAGGAGGAGCTTGACGGGTATATATTTTATTTTTTTATTATATTATTACATAGTAATTAAATTTATTATAAGTACGTTAAAATTAATAATTAGTTATTGCGCATGTAGACCTTTATTATAAACTTAGCCGTGCCCACGACTCCATGGGACTTGTTCTGTATCTTCATATCTTCTTAACCATGCCAGGTATCGAAAATATACGAAAATTCAAGACAAAATTCCTGTTTTAATCCCTAATCTTTTTATTTGTAACACTAACATATTAGCCATGTAAGCCTATTCTAGAGAAACTTTTAGATAAGCTGAAAAACAAAAAATCTAAAAATGCAAATTTTTTAGACATCGTAAATTAGTAGTTTTCACTTAAAAATGCTTGTATTTAAGTCGTAGACAAAAACTGGAATTATATTAGTAGATATGAGAAAAAATTCTAACCTCTTGAGTCCAGTATAACTGTCTCTACCGGTGTCGACGCTCTTGGGAGACTCTTCGCCAGCACAATTTTGGATGGGTGAGGTGTTCTTAGAGATTATAGTCCTTTCTAAGGAAGAATCCATCGAGGCAACTGGTGTTTCTGAGGTAGATTGAACTTTCAAATCCTCTGGAGAGACATATACAAAAATAAACTAAAATAAACGTTGATAAATTTGTAATGACGGCTTGAATTTAATATACATAAATAATATAGAGGTGAAAGTAAGTTTTTAATCTTTATATGAATTACTTTCACGGCCTTTAATATGCAACGATTTGAATTTGATATATAGGTAACTTTAGACGCCAGATATTAATATTCGATAGGTAATAGCTTATTCCTTTCTAAATTAAATTATCATAATAAAATATAGTTAGAATATTTTCGAATAAAACAATAGGCGTCATTATCGCTTAAAGCGAATTCTTCCCGAACACCTAATTAATGAATATTTTTAGCTCGTTTGGCGATATCAATATTTATACTTTGGTAAATCAGTACGTCTCATGGCCTAACGCATGGTTCGCTGGACATACGCTTGCAGGTGTGAAACTACGAGCGCGGCAATGACGATTCACTTTTTTAGACCTTATCACGCCCAGGGTATTTGATCATTTTATTCGGAAACACAATTTTTTTAAATAACTCTACGGACTCAAGTTCCGTACCCTTTTACAACTTAATTTTGAAGAAAGTTTTAAGTATTTATACACACTTCTTGGTACTTTTTGTTATTGTGTGTGACATTTATTCAATGATATTTGTGTTGTGGTGTACCTTACGAATAACTTATTATATTAATTTATTCTAATTTTAATACTAAACTTTACTAATGGAGAGTGTATCTGTTACATGCTGGTGCACATAGTTTTATAACTATTAGCAACAATGTCTCTGTATGTTACAGCAATGGTCTCGAAACTAATTATCTATATACTCGTATTTATAAAAATGGAGGGGAACCAAGTGTCTTCTTCTATAAGCCACTATACAAAAGGTCAGAGAAATAACAAAACAAATGTTAGGGGTTGCCGCCATAATGTAATTAAGATACGAAATAAAAATCAACGCATTTAGCGTGTTGGTTGTCGTTAGACAAGTGTTAAAAACTTAACGATGTTTAGGAATGGCTTTTTATTAAAGTGAATAGATATAAAATATAATATAAAAAAATGGTATGCCCTTAATTTTAGAACTAAAAGATAGAAAATTCTGAAAAGTTCGAGGTAGACCATGAATTTTTATTACAGAAAATCGATTTGTACACAAACGTCAGTAGATTTTGTGGTAAGCGGTATTTGTTGTTGCACTATTATAGGGTCGCGTGGCGAAATGATGAAAACAGTGGAAGTTTCTTTCCACTGCCAAGGAAACATTCACAGCATGTGATCCGTGTGTGTTCGTGTTATTTTAGAGAACAACATTAGAAGGACTAATAATGCAAAATGTTCCTAAATTGTTATCCATTTAAGTAATAAAGCAACCAACATTATTAAAATTTGAATACAAAAATGGCGAGCGAAGTTTTTCAACATGTTGTGTGTGTTTTCAACATAGGGCAGGACCACGTTTTATATATATATATATATATATATATATATATATATTATATTGAATTGACAGTGTCATTCTTATCTATGCGAAATAATGTTTCTATATTATTAAAACAACAAAACCAGAAATTAAATATTTACTAAAAAAATAAAAAGCTATAAATAGTCTTCTTCACTGCATCCAGCCGCCACACTTGTTAAATATAACTATGTAAGAAGCCCGAATTTCTTAAAAATAAAATAACACCAATACAAAAGCAGAAATCTTACCTGTACTCTTTCCAGGTGATTTCCGTATGCACTCTTTGATCTTTTCAGTACATCGTTCAGGAAAACTCAAATCTCCAGACAACCAGGCATTCTTCCTTAATTTATTACTCCTCGCTATAGGCGTAGTTGGTAAACTATAGTTTTTTATATCAAAATTGTATGAAGGCTTTTCATTACTATTCCTGTCCTTCAAAAGTGGTTTAATCCCGTCTAAATTGCATTCAGGCACTTTTATATGAAGTGGTTTGTAAGATTTCGGTGTAAAACTACGGCTCAATTTAGCTGTGGGACGTTCAGAACTACTGTCTTTATGACTAACATCATTGAGTCCTAAGTTAGTACGATTTGGACTTAATATACTGCAATACTCAGTCGAATCGCTTCTATGGAAAGTTCCTGGCGTTTCCATATCTTTGATCCTAGCCTTGATTTTACCTATTGGCGTTGAACAGGCACTAGAATAGTCATTATCAGGCAATAAGTCGTATTTCAATACTGGTCTATCATCCACCGTATCTTCATCAGAAATAAAACATTTCTCAGCATAAACGGTATTGCTTTTGGATTGTAAGATACTCTCGTATATAGGACTCGTGCTGCTTTTACTGCAGTCTTTTTCGCTTTCCGTAGAACTGTCTTTAGGTTTGTGAACAATCACTTCATGTACATTTTGCGGACTAAGACAGTCCGAGTCGGTAGGTGAAGTCGTAGTGGTGGTCCAATTTGTTGCACTAAATGTTGTTTTTTTACTCGGAAGCCTTGCTGGGATTATTACGTAGCCAATGTCGTCTAAGTCACTCTAGAGATAAATAAAACAAAGATAGGTCATAAAAATATTGATTATTAAAAATAATAAAAGCCAACGTCACGCGGTGTTCCCAGGCGGTCACCCATCCAAGTACTGACCGCGCCCGACGTTGCTTAACTTCGGTGATCGGACGAGAACCGGTGTTTTCAACGTAGTATGGACATTGACGAACGCTGTCTTGAAACGCGTCTACCAAATATAAATATTTGTACTTCAGTTAACAAAATGAGAAGTCAAAAAGCCAACGTCACGCGGTGTTCCCAGGCGGTCACCCATCCAAGTACTGACCGCGCCCGACGTTGCTTAACTTCGGTGATCGGACGAGAACCGGTGTTTTCAACGTAGTATGGACGTTGGCGAACGCTGTCTTGAAACGCGTCTACCAAATATAAATATTTGTACTTCAGTTAACAAAATGAGAAGTCAAAAAGCCAACGTCACGCGGTGTTCCCAGGCGGTCACCCATCCAAGTACTGACCGCGCCCGACGTTGCTTAACTTCGGTGATCGGACGAGAACCGGTGTTTTCAACGTAGTATGGACGTTGGCGAACGCTGTCTTGAAACGCGTCTACCAAATGTAAATATTTGTAATTCAGTTAACAAAATGAGAAGAGTCAAAAAGCCAACGTCACGCGGTGTTCCCAGGCGGTCACCCATCCAAGTACTGACCGCGCCCGACGTTGCTTAACTTCGGTGATCGGACGAGAACCGGTGTTTTCAACGTAGTATGGACGTTGGCGAACGCTGTCTTGAAACGCGTCTACCAAATATAAATATTTGTACTTCAGTTAACAAAATGAGAAGTCAAAAAGCCAACGTCACGCGGTGTTCCCAGGCGGTCACCCATCCAAGTACTGACCGCGCCCGACGTTGCTTAACTTCGGTGATCGGACGAGAACCGGTGTTTTCAACGTAGTATGGACGTTGGCGAACGCTGTCTTGAAACGCGTCTACCAAATATAAATATTTGTACTTCAGTTAACAAAATGAGAAGTCAAAAAGCCAACGTCACGCGGTGTTCCCAGGCGGTCACCCATCCAAGTACTGACCGCGCCCGACGTTGCTTAACTTCGGTGATCGGACGAGAACCGGTGTTTTCAACGTAGTATGGACGTTGGCGAACGCTGTCTTGAAACGCGTCTACCAAATGTAAATATTTGTAATTCAGTTAACAAAATGAGAAGAGTCAAAAAGCCAACGTCACGCGGTGTTCCCAGGCGGTCACCCATCCAAGTACTGACCGCGCCCGACGTTGCTTAACTTCGGTGATCGGACGAGAACCGGTGTTTTCAACGTAGTATGGACGTTGGCGAACGCTGTCTTGAAACGCGTCTACCAAATGTAAATATTTGTAATTCAGTTAACAAAATGAGAAGAGTCAAAGCCAACGTCACGCGGTGTTCCCAGGCGGTCACCCATCCAAGTACTGACCGCGCCCGACGTTGCTTAACTTCGGTGATCGGACGAGAACCGGTGTTTTCAACGTAGTATGGACGTTGGCGAACGCTGTCTTGAAACGCGTCTACCAAATGTAAATATTTGTAATTCAGTTAACAAAATGAGAAGAGTCAAAGCCAACGTCACGCGGTGTTCCCAGGCGGTCACCCATCCAAGTACTGACCGCGCCCGACGTTGCTTAACTTCGGTGATCGGACGAGAACCGGTGTTTTCAACGTAGTATGGACGTTGGCGAACGCTCTCTTGAAACGCGTCTACCAAATATAAATATTTGTACTTCAGTTAACAAAATGAGAAGAGTCAAAAGCCAACGTCACGCGGTGTTCCCAGGCGGTCACCCATCCAAGTACTGACCGCGCCCGACGTTGCTTAACTTCGGTGATCGGACGAGAACCGGTGTTTTCAACGTAGTATGGACGTTGGCGAACGCTGTCTTGAAACGCGTCTACCAAATGTAAATATTTGTAATTCAGTTAACAAAATGAGAAGAGTCAAAAAGCCAACGTCACGCGGTGTTCCCAGGCGGTCACCCATCCAAGTACTGACCGCGCCCGACGTTGCTTAACTTCGGTGATCGGACGAGAACCGGTGTTTTCAACGTAGTATGGACGTTGGCGAACGCTGTCTTGAAACGCGTCTACCAAATGTAAATATTTGTAATTCAGTTAACAAAACCAGAACAGGGGTCAATTAAAATTTGCACCAAACCTTATAGCCGTTTTTAATTAACAACAGTTAGCTGTGTAATAGGTGGTTTTTCATTGAAAAAAATGACTAAATTCGAAATCCTCTACAACTCATAAAATATGCTACCTATGTTTCAATTCTACAAATTCGTAAGTGCTTTCAGGCGGGTTCGCTTGCATAAATTCAGGTTCTGTACATCAAGACATCTGTCTGTCTGTGTATGATGTCTGGTTTATTAGAGTATGTAAATGTCAATTTGTCAAAAATCTGTTTATATCTAAGGAGGTGAAGAAAGATCACACAAAGACCATTTTTTTTATCAAACCATTAATGTTTACAAATTAGTAGGAATGTAATAAATAACAGTACCTTGACATTTTGCAAAATTCCTTGAAGCTTATCGAGACCAATTCGCTCGCTTCTCTGAAGCTTTAACCCATGTTGTAGTAAGGACAGCAAGCAACCGGGATATGTTCCATCTTGTGGCAGAGATATGCCAGTTTTCCACAGTGTATAATGTTCTTTTAATTTATCGTAATTTAGACTCTTGAATGGTATCTTGGCTGTAATAAATAAGTCTGTGGTTTGTTGATAATCAAAAATGATTGGCAGATAGACGAATATAATCGCTCTATTCCATACATAATAGAATGGTCCGCATTGAAAAGCGAAAATGAGACTAAAACCACTTTCCATTTCTATATACAACAATTTCTGTAGTGTGTGACATTAACAATGTGTGTGTGTAAACAATCATTATTAAGACGATGATGAAAATCCTATAAGCTAGGACTTTAGTCCAATAATAGACATGTTCAGCGGAAACTATCGCATTTTTCAATACAGAGTTGTTTTATTTAATGTATTTGTACTTATATAAAAATTGTGGCTTTCTGAGTTCCTTCTCCATATGAAATTTAACTATAACACATCTAAAACTCCTCAATGCGAGCAGTACTGCCTATGCATAAGTTTTCGAGGGAGTACAACGGGTTTTCTTTACGTACTAATATAATTTATAAACTAAACTTCAATTATAGATACTACTTGCGCGACATCTGTTATTATATCGGTGTAATTAAACCACACAGTTCCAATCAATAGTTTCAAGGTTATGGTTTTAACTCGATAATACGAATCGCGCGCCATCTATTGTAAATTGACGATATTAGATCAGAAATTTAGATGCGAGTGCGACTAACTGAGTATATTCATTTTCTCCCCTTGACAAACAAGAGATGTTAGGATTTATTTTCTTTTTTATATATTTGTTTCTTTTTTCTTGTTAACAACCTTGAATCTAGTACAGAGTATCGACTATTCATCTACTCTTAAGTATTCTATATACCTATATGTTGTTGTACTATTTAATCTATTATAATTTTCCTTAAATAAATAACAAACTTGCTTTCTGTGTCTGTCTGTCTGTATATCATATAACTCTTCCCCAATTACGCAACGGATTTCAACGGATTTTTAAGAGGTTTTATTTTTACAGCGGTTATTTTTAGTTAGATAATTTTTTACCCCAGGTTTATATATATATATATATATATATATATATATATATATATATATATATATAAAAACTAGTAAGATTTTATGTAAGTAAATTGTAGCTACTTCCGAGGATTTGACCAACTCTGGTATTTTACTAAATCTACCTTTTACTACATGTATCTTAAATAATACTATTTAATTGGATTTAGTTTCAAATTAATACGATGAATGTAAAATATAAAATCGCATACAAAACAAATAGAAATATTTATTATTTTATATACATGAAGATATACGACAGTAAACATAAAAATAATACATACCATTACAACACTCCCACAGAACTAGACACAACGAGTAAACATCGCTCTTAGAACAAGGGTACACCAGCCCATTTTCGTCGGGAACAAATAATTCAGGCGCTTGCCAAGCGTACAGGTCTGAGTGTTCGTACATTTTGTACGGTTTCGCAACGGCGTTTGAGTTTATGTAGACCTCTGATGGATGTTCCGATATCAGGGGCTCGTAGTCGGCTGTCGTCGTCTGACGGGAATCTAAACAGTGACAAAATACATTCTATAGACATTCAAAAATTAGTTTCATTCTAAAGCGGGTGAAAAAAGTGCAAGCAATATGCGTAATTATGAATCGACGAATTATTTCGCTTCTAAAACTTCGCGAATTTACTGTGAGCAACGGGCGACAAAGGTCGGCGAGCAGTAAAGCCGATTCTAGACGGACCATTTCTGTCTTTTAATTTAGATGAATCAAGTGATCTATATAAACATATACGTGAATTGTTCAATACCATTGAATAACGTCGTGTCGTTTCAGCTCTGTCTTTCTACGAAATTATATTAATTTGGTTGACTCATCTAATACCAGCACAAGTATGCGTATTGCTTGCTAGCAATACGCGTCTATCGCCCTCATAAGGAAACCTTATAAATGTATGTTTCAACGCATTGATCGCCAACGTCCATACTAAGTTGAAAACACCGGTTCTCGTCCGATCACCGAAGTTAAGCAACGTCGGGCGCGGTCAGTACTTGGATGGGTGACCGCCTGGGAACACCGCGTGACGTTGGCTTTTTGACTTCTCATTTTGTTAACTGAAGTACAAATATTTATATTTGGTAGACGCGTTTCAAGACAGCGTTCGCCAACGTCCATACTACGTTGAAAACACCGGTTCTCGTCCGATCACCGAAGTTAAGCAACGTCGGGCGCGGTCAGTACTTGGATGGGTGACCGCCTGGGAACACCGCGTGACGTTGGCTTTTTGACTCTTCTCATTTTGTTAACTGAAGTACAAATATTTATATTTGGTAGACGCGTTTCAAGAGAGCGTTCGCCAACGTCCATACTACGTTGAAAACACCGGTTCTCGTCCGATCACCGAAGTTAAGCAACGTCGGGCGCGGTCAGTACTTGGATGGGTGACCGCCTGGGAACACCGCGTGACGTTGGCTTTTTGACTCTTCTCATTTTGTTAACTGAAGTACAAATATTTATATTTGGTAGACGCGTTTCAAGAGAGCGTTCGCCAACGTCCATACTAAGTTGAAAACACCGGTTCTCGTCCGATCACCGAAGTTAAGCAACGTCGGGCGCGGTCAGTACTTGGATGGGTGACCGCCTGGGAACACCGCGTGACGTTGGCTTTTTGACTCTTCTCATTTTGTTAACTGAAGTACAAATATTTATATTTGGTAGACGCGTTTCAAGAGAGCGTTCGCCAACGTCCATACTACGTTGAAAACACCGGTTCTCGTCCGATCACCGAAGTTAAGCAACGTCGGGCGCGGTCAGTACTTGGATGGGTGACCGCCTGGGAACACCGCGTGACGTTGGCTTTTTGACTTCTCATTTTGTTAACTGAAGTACAAATATTTATATTTGGTAGACGCGTTTCAAGACAGCGTTCGTCAATGTCCATACTACGTTGAAAACACCGGTTCTCGTCCGATCACCGAAGTTAATAAGCAACGTCGGGCGCGGTCAGTACTTGGATGGGTGACCGCCTGGGAATACCGTGTGACGTTGGCTTTTTGACTTCTCATTTTGTTAACTGAAGTACAAATATTTATATTTGGTAGACGCGTTTCAAGACAGCGTTCGTCAATGTCCATACTACGTTGAAAACACCGGTTCTCGTCCGATCACCGAAGTTAAGCAACGTCGGGCGCGGTCAGTACTTGGATGGGTGACCGCCTGGGAACACCGCGTGACGTTGGCTTTTTGACTTCTCATTTTGTTAACTGAAGTACAAATATTTATATTTGGTAGACGCGTTTCAAGACAGCGTTCGTCAATGTCCATACTACGTTGAAAACACCGGTTCTCGTCCGATCACCGAAGTTAATAAGCAACGTCGGGCGCGGTCAGTACTTGGATGGGTGACCGCCTGGGAACACCGTGTGACGTTGGCTTTTTGGGGAATTTTAAAAAATATTTCATTTATGAACAAATATTTCTCTAAAATTCTTAGCTACATTTAGTTTTATTATTCTTTGTTTTGAAAAGCCTTTAGTAACCAAAAAGTAATTAATTAAATAGGGCAATATATTATGATAAGGATTTGGTATGATGCGGGTTGTACAACTGTTATAAAATATACGTACAAGAAATAACTATCTTTAAAATTGAGCACTGATAGCACTTTCAGAAAATATATAATATTTTTTTACACAATCTTTTGCTTTTGTGCACAATTATTTTTTAGGTTTAATTTAATTAATGCTAAACTGCTATATACATATGCACACAGCTAAAAATTTTAAACAAACTTGTGCATAAATGAAATCTTTTTTAATTCTCCAAAAAGCCAACGTCACGCGGTGTTCCCAGGCGGTCACCCATCCAAGTACTGATCGCGCCCGACGTTGCTTAACTTCGGTGATCGGACGAGAACCGGTGTTTTCAACGTAGTATGGACGTTGGCGATAGCTAGATTAAAAGATAACTATAGTTTTTACTACACAAATGATAGTTGATATTGCACAAAAATAAATTTAATAAACTATTACTCGGCCGTTAATCGAATAGAGACCACCGGGGTAGAGCCTGCTTAACAGATTACGCTAAAATTGACGATGTATTTTATGCTAGGTTCTATGTATCTCTTTTAATTGTTATAATACGTACCTGTATTATAAAATTTCTTAATATATTTAGAAAATTGGCAGGGTGCTAATGAGGGGGCGGGATGGTGACAAAACGAAAGTTAAGCTGGAAGGTTGATGGATATGCAAAGGCAGACCAAAATAAGAGACGGATGGGTTGTATAAAGGATGACACGATGATTTGTTGTATGACTAAGGACGTATGCCGGAATAGAGGATTATGGAAGGAAGAGACATATTGCTCTGACCCCAAATGATTAGGAGACAGTGAAAGAAAAGAGAGAGACAGAGGTGATAATCACTGGTATAGTATACCCTACCTAACAATCTTCAAACATACACATACCTTCAATATTAACATAGCGCGGTTCGGGCGTGTACACATAGTACCCCATCTCCTTTTTCTGTCTCGCCTTGCTAAGCTTCACACAGGGTCCGAAGTCAACTAATTTGGCCGCGTCATGGCTGGTCACCATGATGGACACGCTAGTCAAGCCCGTGTGGACGTAACCTTGCATCCTGAGGAAGGCCAACGCGTTTGCCACGTCGAGGGTGTAGTTCACCGCCGATTGGGCGCTAAGGATACGGCCCTGGAAACGTCCATTAGGGGTCATCCATAAATTACGTCACACATTTTAGGGCGGGGGAGTAAAACTACTTACGGAACTACTGTTTTAATTTAATATTTTTTGATGTGAAATTGAAAAATATTTATATGATGTCACACTAGGGAGGAGTGTCACGAATATGACCAGCAGTGACAAGGACGGGGGAGGGGTCAAAAATCATTAAATTCGTGTGCGTAATTTGTGGATGACCCCTTATAATCAGTAATGTACGAATCTAAACCATACTTATAAGGCTTTGTAAAATTGTAAATTTTATTCATTCTATTGAGAAGTTGGCAAACAGGCAGACGGCCCGTCTAATGTAAACTGTGTTACCGTTTGCAATACCAGCGGCGAAATCGATTAAATCAACGCGTTACCAGCCTTTAGGATGGAATAGGTGTAATATATCCTGGTAAATTCTCCTCCCCACTCTCGCCATCAAGAACAATCTTTAAATGAAGAATGCGCAAACAAGAAAAATAATCGCAACGTGTCCATGCTGTCACCGCAAAAAATATACTTGGAACACGACGTAAGGTAAGGTAAAACCAATTTTAATTTAATTAAATAACTTAAATTCGACTTAATTCAATACTAGTGAAGTGTGTGAACCCCCGGGGGACAGTACAGTATGGCGGTGGACTGGCGAGATAAGTTTTTTATTTTTTTATTGCATGATTTTAGCAGATAGGTAGACGGCCCACCTAATGGTAAGCGACTACCATCGCCTATGGACATTTGCAGCACCAAAGGTGTTACAAATGCGCTGCTGCTCTCTTGAGGGAGCCACTAATGCCGGAACACAACTCAGTATGTTATGGCGGCATACTCTAAACCAGGGTGGTAGCCATCCAGACGGGCAGATACCCTAACACCTGGCTGTGGGTTGTTTTGTCGCCTCTTACGGAACAAAAAGTTTCCTCCTTCTTCTTCCACGTCCCTTTGCCTTCTCCTGGCCCGCAGAGGGAGTGGGGGTAAGCAAATGGAATAGAGGAATGGGAGAGGGAAGACGAGATAGGGGTGGAAGTGGGCCATCGGAACTCTCACTCAACGCACGAAGTACGATTAGTTCAGACCTAACCGTTTTACGCCGATGTTCTGTGAGAGCGTGGTTGATAGAGCCGGCCCTAATATTAGGGGAGCCCAAGAGGCTAAACGTGGACTTACTCAAGCGTCGCGGGGACCTTTTGGATTGTGAAGATTAGATGCTAAAATTTATTTTTAAAAGGTTATATGATGTATGCCCTTTCACTGTTGGGGTGAGCGTGTACAGCTTTCCCGCTTTATGTTATTCTGCCATCCTTGAGTAAATCCCAAAATCCCGATTGGGCTCCCCTACTATAAGAGCTGCAATCAAGATGACGATTGCATGACTCTATCACGTAAAAGCTGCTGTGTATTGAAGGCGAAGGAGAAACATAAGGAAACATGAACCTCGAGATAAGCAGTGTTCGAGTCCCGAAAAGCATGGCGGGTGTATATCTGTCGTATCCTAATATAAACAAACCCGAGCTTAGTAGTGAAGTAGGCTTACGCCGTTACAAGGGATGGGCTCAAAAATGCTGGTGTGATGCCGTAAACTATAATATGCCTGCCAATGGTCTCACAATGAGGGATGCCGAGAATCGCGCGAAGTGAATTTAACGCTAGGATGATGATTCAAAGACAGACTATAAAAGGCTTCCGTTTTTGCCAAAATGGCAATGAAAACAAAAATAAACAAGCAAAATGATAGTAAATAAATTTACCGTATTTGCCGTACTAATACACAAACGTGAAAGTGACTCAGTTTAGAATTGGTCCAAATCGTGCACTAACAACCAGTGCAAGAAACCAAAAGCGTATACATAAAATACATTTATTTCTAAACTTTATAATGGCTGCTAGTAACCAACTGTGTCCTTTTCATAAATAAAAAAAACTTCGTTTAAAAAAAGCGACTTCAAAAACTAACAAGTATAAAATAGCTTATTTCTATAACTATTTTTAATTATAATATCTTATTTTTAATATATATTATCTAAAACATCTCAAAGTCGGTGCTTAGTAATTTTTTCAAAATATAGTAATTTTATGTTTTACTTCGCACCGACTTCAAGATGTTTTAGATAATATATATAAGATATTATAATTAAAAATAGCTTTAGAAATAAGTTATTTTATACTTTTTACTTTTTGAAGTCGGTTTTTTAAACGAAGTTTTTTTATTTGTTACTTTTTAGTGTCTAGCTATGGGTAGGCATATGAAAGGTGCCGCACGCCGTAAAAAAATATAGGTCCCAAGAAACGGGAACGGATTTTTTTCATAAAAACATGTTCATAAAATGAAAACTACTGGGACAAACTTTGTTAAATTTTTAGGGGACCAAATGGCAGCTATTCCGCATCAAACTAAAAAAGAATCGCGTAAATCGGATCATAAATCTCAACGTAATCGGTGTACATAAATAAAAATAAAAAAACACATACCAATTAAATTGATAACCTCCTCCTTTTTGAGGTTCTTAGTTCCATGTATATTGCTCCGTTATATATTAAAAACTAAGCCCGATTGTTATTAATGTTGAGAAAGCTGCACATCCTGTCATTAAGATTAGACCTATTGACCCAGGAGGAGTCAGATTTTTGTAATGCATTATTAAGTTAATGGTTACTCACGATTTTCTAAAGTTCTTACGTAATGGTCTGCTCCTCAGATTAAATGCAAGGTAAAAAAGAAAACATTGTGTCATAAAATTACTTACTTTTATTGTTAAATCCTAATTTAAGCAATCTTAGGTCAGAGGCTAAGATACTCACGTCTCGCTTTCTTTGACGTGCATTTGAATCCTGTACGGGAAATGCTTCCCGTACACAGCTTAAGTAGCTTTACTGATCTAATGTACATGGTACTATTATTACTGACAGTGGAGGAAACCTCATGAAAAATTGCATATCGAGATAATCTGTGTGTAAAACTCGCCAATCCGGCTTGGATAACAATGGCGGGTACGTCGTCCGCTCCTCTAACATAGCGAGGCCGGAGTCTAAGAATAAGACTTAAGAGATTATAATTACTATATTATATCAAATCTTCATTGTCAAACTTTGACATAGATACAAACGTACCCTCTTACTAATTATATTTACCTATACCTATATAGGTTTAATATGGTCTTTAAAGTGTTATTGATATATAATAAAAAATGTCTAAAATCTTTTCAACGAGCCTATAAACCTGGTATAACTAATATGAATAAGGGGGTAAAAGTTTAATTATAAAAGAGATTGAAAATATATTTTTTTCCACATATTAGAAGACCATTTGATTTTGATGTAGTTTCGACCAAAAAAAGCTTAATTCTGGATATGCTAAGTTAATATCAAAACTCCAAATTAAAATACCTTACGACTTTACTTAATACTTTAGTACAATATAGAACTCTATAGTTTTAGTAGACGTACATAGGTTAATATAAATCTTTATACATATTTTTAAAAAATACCATAAACAAAACCGACTTCACACTAAAACCAAAAAATAAATATTTAACCGACTTCTTTCTACAACATCTAGAAGTCGGTGCTAAGTAAAACATAAAAGAACAACAACAAATTTACAAAATATAGTAATTTTTATGTTTTTCTTGACACCGTATTTATTTTTATGGTTTTTAGTGTGAAGTCGGTTTTGATTTTGTAAAAAAAAATATTTTATTTGCGCAAATACTTTAATAGCTTTAGAAATAATATATTAAACACATGTAGTAATTGTACAACTGACACACGTATACAAATTTGGCATCTCACTCTTCGGTGTAGGTAGACCAAAAAAAAGATGGATGGATTGTGTGAAGGATGATATGATGATATGTGGTGTGACAGAAGATGTATGTCAGAGTAGAGGAGTGTGGGAGGAAAAGACATATTGTGCCGACCCCAAATAATTGGGATATGGTGAAAGAAAAGAGAGAGAGACTCTTCGGTGTATATGCTCTATTTACAAATCAGATCCTGACTTGGTGACTATGGGACCATCTATGGAATAAATTTTTTTTTGAAAATCCGCCTACAATTGACGGAGAAATCGCGGAACATGCCTACAAAAAAATTAAGCGCCTGTAGAAAGTGTAATACTGGCACGCACATACAAGCTTTTTTTGTAAAAATGTAGGCTCTCGGAGTTTTTTAATAAGGGTTACTCTCGATTTCTCTGGGGACCCAATCATCAGATCCTGACTTGGTGACCATGGAACCGCCTCGGGACTATACATACAAATAATGAAAAAAAAACCAAAATCGATCCACAATTGATGGAGAAATCACGTAGCATGCATATAAAAAATTAAGCGTCTGTAAAAAATGTAATAGGCACACGCGTATACAATTTTTTTTCTTTAAATTTAGGCACGGCATTCTTTAAAAAGGGTTATGCTCGATAGCCCTGGGATCCGATCCACTCATCAAATCCTGGTTTGGTGATCATGGGACTACTTCGGGAGTACACACTTACGAGTAAAGGAAACAATTTGAAAATTGGTTTACAATTGCCGGAGATATCGTGTCACGAAGAAGTTAGCTAACAATTTTCATGAGTCTCTCTAATTCCTTGGAATCTCATGAGATCCTGACATGATGACAATGTGACCAATTCGGGAATATAACCTTTCGATTAGAAGAACATTTTTGAAAATCGGTCCACAATTGACGGAGAAATCGACTAACGAACATCAGACGATCTGAGAACTTCCTCCTTTTTAAATTCGGTTAAAAACTTTCAAATCTTGGATAGTTCAACATAATTGCTGGAATAGATTTTATATCAATAACTAAAAAAGAAATATTGTTGTATTACCTGCTCGTGAATGATTCCAAACAGCGAATCGACGCATCTCTCGCAAATGATGTTTATATTGTCGTGAACGTCCAGAAACAGCCCCATCAGGAGTATTATGTTCGGATGGCGATATTTCCTGAAAGACAATTAGAGTACTTAGGCTTGTCGAAAACCATCACCGGCAAGCACGCTTTTTCATACATTTTGTAGACTCGTCGCCACCGGTGGCTTGTCTGCGCCCAGGATTAGGGTTACAGAAAGATTTCATCGATGAAGGCCTGGGAACGAGAATTATATCAAGTTCTTAAAGCAAGGAGAGATTATAGGATTTAAACTTGGACGGACAGAGTGAGACTGTACTTACTAAAAGTTTCTCAGTGTGTATTTTTTTGTGGTTGCTTGTAAGCAAACTGGCAAATGGGTCATTTGATGGTAGATGTTTACCATCCGCCTAGATGACTCGCAACACTGAGGGAATCAGTGCTTTGACAACCTCGTTGAGAATTTCAATATCTGCTTAAGCCTCTTTACCAGACTGTTGAAGAGCTTCATTTTGTATGTTAGGAGAGTTAGATAATCATGAGGTTTTCGTAATGCCCCTGCTCCACATGCGTTAGCGTTAGTACCTGTGTCCAACCGCGTCTTATTTATAGCGTTAACGATTAGCTCGATTAATGTAAATAATTTTATCTGAGATGGTATAAAAAATATGTTTGAAATAATAAAATTTTGGACAAGTCTATTGTAGTCTATAGTAATGAATGATATAGGGACTTTTTCAGACTTACATCTCTATTGAATGACTGGAATTACTAGTATTTCCCTTCTATCGACCATACATTTAAATATGTATATTCTTCTTCTAAGCAGGTAGATGTTACACCTAATCGAAATTGGTTACCATCGCCTATAATCGCTTACAACACCTGGGACGAAACCAATGCGTTGCCAGCGTTTAAGATGAGATAGAGGGGATGGAATAGGAGGGATGGTATAGAGGGTTCAAACAGGAGAAATAGAATAGGTGTATGGAATAGGGAAAGGGGGAGAGGGCCATCGGAGCTCTCACTCATCGCACGAATTCAGCAGACAGGCAGACGGTCCACTTGATGGAAACACCAAAGATGCTACAAATGCGCTGCTGCTCTCTTAAGGGAGACTGGAACCTGGTCACTAATGCCGGAACACAAATCAAGGTTGTTATGGCGGCATACTCTAGACCAAGGGTGGTAGCCATCCAGTCGGGCAAATATCCTATCACCTGGCTGTGGGTTGTTTTGTCGCCTCTTACGACTGACCGCCCGGCCGCAGGAAATTGAATTCTTTCTCTGTTCCTGCACGGATAGCGATAGCACGGATAGATAGATAAGATGCTTTTCTGTTATGTACACGGTTATTACGTTTCCTTTTAAGGGTCAAGATACTTAACAATGAAGCTCAAGATTAACTCAAGGCTAACCGATTCACGTCAATATCCTGAGAAAGCTTGGTATCACACAGATTGAGCAGCCCCTAGAAGCTGTAATCGTGATAAAGATTCCAATATGGGCTCAATTATGAAACGACCCTACATATTCTAGGGTCTTACATTATTTCTAACGTGAGGCATCAAGGTGACTTCTATTGCGTGCCGTGTATTCAAGGTAAATGTTTTTTTTATTGTATATACATTCAAATATTATATCACGGCCATTACCATATTGCAATGGAATGCAGATTTTGATATTGAATCGAAAACCTTGATGAGCTCCGCACATATTTTCAGAGAAATGTTTGAAATAACAACCTTATGCAATTAAATTTAATACGTTATTCCGTTTAATTGTAATGGATTTTAACAATTACATGACGCATGTTATGGTCACAATACTGGAGTTTATGATAGTTTTTTGTCGAGAGTCTGGAAATTATCAAATCACTTGTGTTTTCAATGAATTTTTAAATTTTAATCGATATTGACACTGAACCACAGTGTGTCAATAAATTGATGTTTTTGAAATGCTCAATGAGTCAATTTAAAATAATGCATGCTATATATGTTATTGTTGATGACCACGCTATAACATTGGCAATCTGAGAGCGTGTGTGTAGACGACACCGCCACGCCGTCACGCCACCACCACGCGGTCGTGGCGTCGCTACCTGAGAGCTGCTTTTCTGTGAATTTCTATGCATATGTGAACGGTGTCACTCTCTTCTACATAGCCGCCTCATCGTTGACGCTCGCTCGACAGCGAAAGTGCAGCAGCGGCGCGGGCGCACCTAGTCTACAGTTTGGCAGCGCGATGGCGGTGTCGTATAAACGCACTCAAAGGATAGCGTTTGTTGTGATAATAAATAAATATAAATAAAACCTCATGCACAATAATTTTCAAAATCTTACAAACTTTAGTGTAGAAAGCAATTTGCCTGCAATAAGAGTAAATATTAAATTGACTCACCTTAATATATTAATCTCTGCATTACGTTTCTTTCTCACGTGGTCGGCGGTAACTCCGGCTAACTTCTTCACCTGGACCGGTACGACGCCCCACTTGCCTTGGTTCCAAGTTCGATTCCCGTCCAAAGTCAAATCGATGTCACTCGGGCTCGCAACCGGAAGTCCGTAAGCACTCGTGTCACTCTAAAATGATTGAGCAATTTGACATTTGCATACGAAGTTTAAATACTATATACGTATGTATATCTATACTAAAAGCTTAGACTATCAATAGAAAAACGGAGTCTCGGACTCTCGAACTGAAGCTTGGTATTAGTCAAATGTTCGTGTACTGGGCTATTAATAGGTACAACGAGAGCTCCTCTGTTTGTGACAGAAAAAGATCTGGCCGTCCACGTAGTGTTCGTACGAAAAAGGTGGCCAAAGCAGTAAGGGAAAGAATTCGAAGAAATTCTGTCCGAATGCGAAAGATTTTATCTCGGGAGATGAAGATATCATCTAGAACCATGTCGCGTATTTTAAAAGATGACTTAGGACTTGCAGCCTATAAGAGACGCACTGGTCATTTCTTAACTCACCATTTAAAAAAGAATAGGGCGGTAAAATCTAAACAACTACTGAAGCGGTACGCAAAGGCAGGTCACAGAAAAATTTTGTTTACGGATGAGAACTTTTTTACAATTTGGCAACATTTTGAACAATCAAAATGACCCTATTTATGCTCAAAGCTCTTAGGAAGCTTCTCAATTAGTCGACAGAGTGCAACGTGGGCATTATCCGTCTTCAGTGATGGTTTGGTAGAGTGTTAGCTATGAAGGAGTGACTGAGCCATATTTTTGTGAAAAAGGTATCAAAACATCGGCACAAGTGTATCAAGATACCATTCTAGAGAAGGTAGCTAAGCCCCTTAACAACACCATGTTCAATAACCAAGATTGGTCCTTTCAGCAAGACTCGGCGCCGGGTCATAAAGCTCGGTCCACGTAGACTTGGTTGGAAACGAACGTTTCGGACTTCATCAGAGCTGAAGACTGGCCGTCGTCGAGTCCCGATCTTAATCCGCTGAATTATGATTTAGTCAGTTTTAGAGAATACGGCTGGCTCTAAACGCACTGATAATTTGGAGTCCCTAAAATAATCCATACGATTGGCAGTGAAGAATTTTCCTATGGAAAGAGTGCTTCTATTGATAACTGGCCTCAACGTTTAAAGGACTGTATTTGCAGCCAATGGAGACCACTTCGAATAAGCTTCTTATATTTTAAATTGTTTTATATTTATGTATTAAACTAACACACTGTAAAACTTATAAATGTTATTTGCAATAGAAAAAAAAATCTTTGTTAGAATATTTATGGCAAGACTAAGTAGACGTAGCTTACATGAATAATGCCCGGTTTCTGAGGTTACCAGTTATGAGTTCAATAACAATTGATTTCATAAAGTTATGTTATAGATAAACTTAGGTTAACTGTTAACCTATAACTAGTACCAAAACTCGCCACTAGATGATGGATCTATTTAAGAAGGAATATCTAATATTTATTTACATCCAACAAAAACGTCAAACAAAAGATATGGAATAGATAAACGCCTAATATTGGTCAATTAAGTTGAACCTAGTTTAACTATCGTATGATGGTATGTTTAGAAACGCAATTCTATAAGTTATTGAACCGATAGCGCTAACGAACAGATAAACTAGTATTAAAAGTACCTCAGAAACCGGGCATGAAAGCATCAAATGAAGTGAAGTATGTTTTTAAGACTTTTGTGAGTTAACTTCTGTAGTATACACGTGTCTGTGTGGTTAATGAGTAGTTATGTATCCACTAAAAAATATTTCACCTTTATCCATACTAATTTGATTGTATGATATTGATTGAGATCTCGTTACGCACTACCAGGGCTTAGATAATTGTATTATATACTAGCTGACACGGCCAACTTCGTACCGCCATATTTTCTGAATTCCTAAGACTGTTTCATGACACAAAAACAAAATCACCAAAATAGGTCCAGGTGATTAGGAAGATTCTAGAACCCGATCTTAGCGCCACCCACCGGTTCCAATTGCGAATCTAAACCATCCAGGAGCCCACTCAAACACACAAAAACAAAATCACCAAAAACGGTCCAGGTGATTCGGAGGATTCTAGAACCCGATCTCAGCGCCACCTACCGGTTCCAATTGTAAATCTAAACCATCCGGGGACCCATTCGAACAAACAAAACCAATTTCATCAAAACATCTTATCATCTAACTTTTATAATATCATTATAGAAATAATCGTAATTACTTTTCTAACAATAAATAATGAGATAATTGCATCTTTTTACTTATACGTACTTGTAACTTCATAATTCGGTATACTTGTACGTTGGGTGCCAGATGTGTTCGAAAAAAAACGAACAAGTTTTTTTTTTTTATTAACATATAAACTTACTGAAAACTAACTTTTTTATATATTTAACACTTGATACCACTGCTTTTAACAAACTTCAATCGCCTGAAATGGCAATCTTTGAATTCAGTGGAACTAGCAGTTATATTAAAAAAACGCACAATTCACTTTTTACAGTATTTACGACGAGAGTCAAAAGTTCGTCAGACAATGAACGAATTTGCTTTAAAACCGGACAATCTTTTTTCCGTTTTACCAAGATTTTCTTGGACTAGACAAGCATAAAGAAAACCGGACATCTGGCATCTCTACTTGTACAAATTTTCATCAGTCTATCTCGAATAGGTTCCGGAATGGCTTAACTGGTTTCAACAAAAAAATCACGGTATCATTCATATTGATTTAGAGTAAGTTTGTAGGCTTTTTTAAGGTTCTTAAAAATCCTACAAACTTACTCTTACTCAATATGAATAAGAGCGGTAGTGTTTAAAACAGCAACTTTATTTTAATTTTTTGTGTGTTTAATTTCGTTTTTTTTTTTGCAGGAGTTCAGTACACAGGCAGACTGCCCACTTGATGGAAAGCGGTTACCATCGCCTATGGACATTTGCAACACCAGAGGTGCTACAAATGCGCTGCTGTTGTTTTAAGGGAGACTGGAACCTCGTCATTAATGCCGGAACACAACTCAAGGTTGTTATGGCGACATACTTTAGACCAGGGGTGGTAGCCATCCAGTCAGGCAAATGCCCTACCAC
Organism: Dendrolimus houi; assembly: GCA_039645545.1. Taxonomy (NCBI): domain Eukaryota; kingdom Metazoa; phylum Arthropoda; class Insecta; order Lepidoptera; family Lasiocampidae; genus Dendrolimus; species Dendrolimus houi. The sequence continues at coordinate 6,258,652 of CM077131.1, forward strand.
CTGGCTGTGGGTTTTTTTGTAGCCACTTACGACAGGTCGCAAGGCCGCAGAAAATTGTATTCTTTCTCTGTTTCTGCACGGATATAATTATTTTGCAAAATTCAGGAGATATGAATATAAAGTCCAAATCACACGCGAACCATATAGCGGGTACAAACAGTCTTTAATATTGCATGATAGTCTGTTCGTTCCATTCCCTGTTTAATAATTAGTAATTCTGATATTAGACGAATCAAATAAATTGGATCAAATTGGTTTAAAGGTACAGAACTGAAAGAAGACGATGATATTGAATGACATTGAATGATTAAGGTTATGTTTATATGTGACATTGGTTGACTGTTCCAAATTAAAAGACAGATATGAACCGTCTAATATAGGTTCAAAATACAATACAGATGTAGATTGACATGCAGCAATCACATCAAACACGAAAACAGCTGCAGCCGGTACATTAAACAATTCCTAAATTAAACCCTATTACAAATAAGCCTGTTTTACCATTTAGAAGGTCTATTGTTTGATAAAATCTAACTAAACAAGAAACCGAGACCTATAAGTTAACAACTGTTGCAAACAAAGTGCCAAATAATGAATTTTAGAATGATAATAATCTTATCATCAAAATAAAATCTTATAGGCGCTTATTACGCGAGCTTACCACACCATCAATTTTGGGACTAAACTAAACATATGTACATCTGTGTAGGTTAGTATTTCTTCAAAAATTACTATTATATACAAACACACTATCAAACTTGTAGTGAACCTGGGGCCCAATCGTTGAAATCTCCGGACTATCTTCTCAATCGTAGGTTTGCCTGATTTCAGTATTCTGTTAATCCCAATGGGCGCGCTACTCTACCTTTATAAACGGAAACTCGCGAAATAAATGTTTAAAATTGTTGGTAACTTCAATATTCAATTATTCATTTCGGCTAACGCAATTTCTGCTAATGGCAATACTATTTTTTTTCTACTATTACTCCGCCGCGACGATATCGAGAAGATATTGTAGATTTAGTAATTTACGAATTTTCGGAATGGAATCGTACTTTGAATATCTTCGCAACGCCATGATATTCAAAGTACGAGCAGAATTCGGCTCCACGTACTAATTCTTACAAAACGATACAACTTACTTTACTGTCATCAGACTTGCTGACATTCTGCGACCGGCCCTCAAGTTGTTCATCCGCCCACTGATCGAAGTGATTCAATTCGCTCATAACCTCCCACAGTTTATCATCACCACTGTCCTCCTTCCGTGGAGTACTAGACGATCTACTAGACTCCTTAACATCCCCGTCACCATTCGATCCGTCAACCGCATCCTCCTCGCCTTGAGAATCACGAAAGTTCTTAACGGCAAAAGGCAAAGAGCTGTTCTTGTAAAAATTCGGCGGTGATATGACACCGTTGTCATCTTTAAAGTCTATATGCCTCTGTACTGGCAAGTCCATTTCTGGAGATCTCTCTTTACGTCTCGATTGTCGTCGTCTCGGTTCGGAATAAGACGATGCTGCGAAAACATTACCAGGCATAAACACCTGATTTTGGAATAGGAACTGTATATTTGGCACACGCTCGCGGCCTTGCTCCGGTGTAGTGCTACGACCTCGTCTTTTGGACTGTTTATATTTTATGGCAGATTTCTTTTCGTAACTGAACGTATTATCGTGGTCAGTAGCACAGTCAGTACATGAGACTGGTAAGCTGTGCCTGCCGCATTTTTTCTTAACTGGTGTTTCTTGTAGATCTTTAGGTCCGGAAGAACGTCTGGCTTGGAACTCGGCAAGGTCACGTTTGTACTCTTCAGTTCGTATGGTTCCAATCTGGGTGACGTCAGCGTATTGCCCATCGGGTATAGCGGGAGCGGAGTCAGCGTTGTGACGTGTGGTCACTGTCAATCGCTCCCTGTAACAAGCATTTTATTTGTAAACGTTTCTTCTCTTGTAATTATTCGGAAATGAAATGAAATAAGTAAAAAGCGAAAGATACATGGACAATCAAATCAAAGAGCCGCCCTTTGACTTAATTATGTGAGCAACCAGAAAAATATGTGCATTCCTTTACATTCTATATATATATATATTTGCCGAAATCACGCATAGACTATTATATTTACATGTCAGCTCAATTTCACATACCTACACAATACAATGTTATACTAAATAAAACAGTAACATGAAATCCAAACTAATATATAAATATTAAAGTCTCTATCTATGGATGTTTATTTCTATTCACAGCTTTGGAAATAACCGATTTTATATTAATTCTGGCATATTTCTATACACTTTCGATAACAAGGATGGAGATGGGATACTTTTTATAATATGAAGAGGTAAACTACTCGCGGCATACGGATTTTGAGTTCAAACATGCGAAGCCTTGAAGAAAACTCGAACTTTAAACCGTATCAAATGTTATATATAAAATAGTTGCCAAACAATTGTAAAACCAGTTGTACATCCGTTTTACATGCAAAAATCGGATTGCAAGCATTATTATAAAATTTACAAATAAACATTATGACTATTCGCGACTGTGTACCAGTTTGCGCTTGTTGCACCAAAAATCCTTGGATATTGTTACTGTTCATAGCGCGTGTTGTTATAACTTTAACGTTATCTCCCATCAGAGATTGTGTTAAGTACAGCACACGTGTGTGTGCTTTAAATAAATTCAACATTAATGCTAACAATGGGGTCCGGAAAAAACTTGAACAATTTAAATTGCGTCGCAACAAACGACTCGTAATGGTTGAGTTCGGAGCGCGTCAAAAGCGTGGGATTGTCGCGGATCAACGGCGATGAGACCGACTTGTGCGATTTTACGCTGGATACCGGCGCTAACATTGCTTTTACCTCAAATGCTTCTGACAAAAAGATTAGTAAACGAATGGACATTTTTACTACAATCACAAATACCTACTCTATTAGTGAGGTAACAAATGATGCTCTTCCTTCAATCATACTAAGAGTAATATGATTAGGTAAGGAAGGGAGGAGGAAAATAGTTCTGACACATTTTAATACCGCAGGACGGCATAACGATTTTTTTTTGCGAGAGCTCTAACCAGTAAAGTAGTCGAAACGAAATAACATGCGTTGGGAGCAAGTGCACCAAATTTAGTTCACTTTTTTATGGCTGTTTTTGTGCAATTCGTGCGTTATCTAAAGGTTTATATGATCTAAGGAAAGAGGCCTAACCTTAAGAACTTTCCGCACTACTTTTACTTGTTACTCTTGAACAATTCTTCACTGTCAGCGAATAAGTGACAAGTAGCGTCTATTGTGCATTTTTGGCAGTGCTTTTAGAAACCATTTGTTGGTAATTAAGAATACCTATAAATTTACCTTATACGTCGAGAACTTTCAAAGTCGTAATTATTTGGTGGCTATAGTGAAATATTTTAATGAAAATAAATATAATACACAACTAGACGATGAGACAATGAGACTAAATAACAGACAGGTGGAGATAACATCTTGGAATAACTACAAGATCGACGTCCGACGTTCCGATACACTTTTACCAATGAACAACACGATTAGGCTTGCGGAACTAACATAAATAAATGTTCCCACACAACGACTCCTAACTGACGCTTTTTCAGAATCAGACAATGAACAAAAAATACCACTATTATCTCGTAACGCTATACTAACGGACTCATTAATAACAGTGTGTTTTAGCGTGAAGAAAAAAAGATTCACTCATTACAAATGAGAATAGCAAGAAATTAGCGACGGCCAATCTATAATTCCCGATGAGGCGGAAGTAATAACCAATGTATAAACAATAAATTATATAACAAAGCAATTAAACTAGAAAGCATTCCGAGCACCTATTTCCATTGAAATGGAGATAAATGCTTACATAAATAACAAGCTGTCCATCAATTTTGGCTGTTCGCGATCTAGGTACCCGGTAATGCAATAAGAAAATGATCGAATGTCCAGCGATCAACAAATAAGTTTGGTGAAAGTGAGGTTTCAATAATACTGTTTTAGTGAATGCATTGAAAGGTTTCAGATTGGAACGAAGCTGTAATTAATGGAGGCATCGGTCATGATCACGTTTAGAATATTCTTTTGTTGGATTTTATTGTTGCGAAATCAGCAGATCGTGCTAGAGTGAGGCGCACCGATCCCCGGACAACGCGACGAGACGGTTATTTCGCGATTTCGCGTACCTGCCATTTTAAACGTTAAACACTTTATTTGTTTTTTTATTGCTGCAGTCAATGAAAAGTACAATAGAAATGCAGGAAAAAGTTGTTCACTAGATTTGTTAAGTCTCTTAGCTATTTAATGGTAATAGCTTTTACCGTTGACTCATAAAATCTGTGACGAAACAACTGTATATCATACTAATAATAGTAATTCTGATTTTTAAGGACTTACTTTAAATTAAAAAATTATTTACTCATTTCTTGTAATTTTGCATGTGTATTTTACTGTGAAAATTATCTCAATTTTGGGGGCACCTATAACATGTTCATGTCCTATTATTGAAAGTATAATACCATCAAATTTCATGAGAAATATAGTCATTCACCTTCACTCACTTACCATAGACTCTACCCATTTTTCTGGATAAAAGTATCCTATTTCCCATCACCAAAAATACATAGGGTATGTACACCATGTATACCATTTTTGACAACCCCAGTGATTGGCAATTTGTTCAAAATATCTTAATATTTTTTATTTTGTAGACAATAATGTTATTATTATCATTGTATGGCTACAAAATAAATAATATTAAGATTTCTCAATGTTTTGAATAATTAGTATGGGCCAATCATTGAGGGGGGGTGCTAACAATCGAACAGTTTACCCTATATAATGAATTTCATGTAAAGCAGATTATCCATCTTATAGAAGTAACAAAAAAATGGGTACATATGTAAAGGTAAACCAAAAAAGAGATGGATATATTGTGTGAAGGATGATAGGATGATTTGTAGTGTGATATATGGCAGAATAGAGGAGTATGGAAGAAAAAGACATTATGCTGAACCAAAATAATTGAGAGAAAGAAGTAACAAACAAACATTCAAATAAAGTCACTTTCACATTTGTATATTAGTACAGATACCAACAAAAATTCTAATTAGATACTAACTAGAAATAAAATGACCTTCATATATTAATTTAATAACTTCATTAATAAAACAGGTACAATATTAATTGTTGGAGGTAATTAGTAATTGTTACAAACTATTCTTAATTCTAAATAGAAAAATTCACAATGACAAGGGTGTAGATAAAAAAAATAACTACATTACTCTAAATAAAAATACATAGATATAGAAATAATTATCAAATGTATGGTTTCAATTATCAAATGTTTAAAAATATTAACATACCTCCAGATTTATTTACCTGATGTGCCCAATGCCTTGATTATTAGGAAATGAAGGCAGATTGATCAGATTTGGTATATATTGCAATAATTAAACTGCACCCAAAACAACAATGCTTTGGCTCACCCACTGTGAGCTGGCCCCATTCATACCAATGAAAAGAACTCAACAATTTGATGATACATCATTATATATATATTGAGACCCAATCATTCAACATTCAGAAGGCAGAAAGCTAACCCAGATTATTTAGAATCAAAAGAACTATAATCTAATTGAATACCCTGGACTATACATACTAAACATTTTTTGTTAGTGTTTAGAAATATAATTAAGAGACAAAGAACAATAAAGATATAACATTAATTAGAAACTGAACCTAAGCTCAGACATAAAATGTTGAAGGTAAGAAATTGAAAATAAGAATGATTGATATATAATACAATCAAAGTATATGTTTACAAATGTTTAATTGATTACTTGTTAAAAAATAAAACTACAGAAGGAACTCACCGCCGCAACCATTTGAAAACTCCCATTCCTAAAGAAGAATCCACTTTACGAAGCAACAATAACACTGACAACAGCCGGCGATATGCTAAGTTCGTTTCGAATACAAACTTTTTTTACAAGTACAACGGAAAGTACAGCAAAACGATGGGCACGCGGAACATTACCGGCGCATTGGAAGTCCGATAATCACAAAAAACGGGTAGTAACAATGACCGCCGATATATTGTGCGGTCAGACAAAACATCACGACGCGCCGCACTGTTCGCAATGAGCCTGAATTTAGTTTTTTACACAAATTACTTTTCGTTGCGCTTCGATGATCCACTTCATCAGCAGTGCCGGTTGTCGCGGTTGTGCTGGGACTCACTTGCCCGCCGATGCTAGTGGTAAGCAAGGAGCTCAAATATTGTAAGGTACAAGCTGATGTTGTACTGAAAAAATATTTTAATTTGGAAGCAATATAAGTGTCTGTGGGTACTTACTTTTCCGTTGCATTTGTGTCCGAAAAACATTGCAGCGCTTTATACTCCCTGATAAACTTTTTCATAGTATAAAATAATTATAAACAAATGCAAGGTGATTAAATTTATATTCTCTTTAAACTTCAAATAATACCCAAAAACACCTCACAAATAACCAATGATTGTTTTCATTCTTTTATGTCATTCTTTTCATTTTTGACTTTCTATCGAATTAAATGCTTTATTTAGTAATTAATTTAAAATTAATATGTCTTTTAAAGAACTCGTGGAAAAACTAAAATGATGTTATATATACTAAAATCTGTTTTAATTAAAGTTCTATTTGAAGAAATCTAAATAATATTAAATACAAACTTTTAAAATTCCCGCATCCGTTAACCTAGTTTCCGGCTGTTCTACATCATTTTATTTAAACAATGCTTCGCAAAATGATGTAATTTACCATGTATATCAACTCGTTTTGTATCTCGCAGAAACCGTTCGAGTTTTTAGAATAATAGTTTCTCATATTCATCCCTGGCATCGAAAATACACATATACAAAATTTTATAACAGTCGGTTCGTTCATTTTCCCTCGCAAACTCTTGCATTTTTGGTAGCGTACACACTTGTAGCCCGGAGTCCCATTTTCTTAAAAGTCCAACTACGACCCACCATAACAAGCACATCCGAGACCTCAATTATAGTGTGCCCTGCAGACATCATAGGAAGAACTTGCCAAAGCTGTAGCCCGCGACAAATCTATGTTGGGGTTTTATGTTATACCGATACAATTACTCTGCAGGTGTGTAATAAGAGTGTAGCGGTTTTATCTTATAAAAAATGTAAGAAAACCCTCTTTAAAATTATCACAGTGACCTCACTCTCAAACTTTAAACAAACTATACATTATATTTTTGAAGATTGTCACGAATATTTGCATGCGTACTATGGAGGGTAGAGGTAAGGAGAATCATCTCATTCGGGAGAAAAGTTGAAAAAGTGTCCAGCTGTATGCTATAAATAACAGTTCAAAAACCGTCCACAATGGCGCTGACGTAGACAGTATGGTATGAATGTAGCTGTTGTAGACGAATTGAAGTATGCCGAGTTAAAAAAATCACCCTGATGCCAAAGTGGCGCCACTCTAATATAATGCATTTCGATGGACACTTCTTCATATACAGAGATGGTTCTCCTTACCCCTACCCTCCATAATTCGTAATAAATAAAGCACAGACTAATATAGGATACTACGTATGATGCAAAGTCCTCAGTAGTTTCCGAGTACAGAGTACAATAATATAATAACTGCCAATAGAGCAGTCTGGGTTTTAAAAAAAGTGCAGCACTATAAACCATAATTATTCATATACATATTTGTAGAATCACTAGATACGGATAAAAACTGCAGTAAATTTTTTGAGCGAGTGATAAAAAAAGATTTTTTGACATATTTGTAGTTTAAAAAATTATACAGTGGGACAACGAGTACTACGTTTATGACATTAAAAATTATGAGGAAGCTTTCAAGTCTTGAGATCCAGATTGTTCTCTCTGCTCCTTCAAGATGTAATATTGATTAAGAATACCTTGACGAACCTGTATATAGCTACAATGATGACTGTCCATACCCAAAACCGGAAAACGAAAACCATTCATTTGTTCATTGAAAACCATTTAAATCACAACGATTCTAATCATTGTGATTTGAAACTTGATGACACGAAAAAGCGACCCTGAAAAGAAATAAACACATAAATCTATAGGACTAAGCCTGCGAGAGAATGAGATAGAACACATTATATTTAATAATTTAAACACTATGCTTATACAAATTGAGTTGGACATGTTTTGAGGTTTTTCGTTAAAATTTCAAATTTCGTGTTTTAGTTTAAATATATTACATAGATATTGAAATGTGACGTCACGAAATTTAGAATCCCTCCGCCCCTTGTCACACTTGGTTTCACTTCTACTGCGTGTGAACTGCATACAGACACACATTTTTTTAATCAAAATAATGGCTCTGAACTGGAAAAAATAGGCCATCAACAACAAACAAGAAATAACAACTAACTATATAGGAGGATTCATTAGGCTCTACAGACCAAAATTTAGAAAGGCTTCTTTCTAAATGTAATGTTTTAAGTTCTGACAAAATACTCATTTTATGCGAAACTACATTTAAAATTTAAAAAAAATAGGCTGTGCTGATAAGAATCAATGTCAAAAATCCCATTTCCCGTTCCTAGCCAGCCATTTTCGATATTTGAAAAATAAATATTTACAGTCGACTTGAATTATTTTTTTGATATTTTTTAGAAAAATACAGTAAACTGATATGGATGAGTTGCGTGGACCAAATATACAAATCGTTTTACATGTTAAAGAAGGTATAATCGTTGATCTTTTATAGTTAAATGTTAAGTAGATTAAATCAAAACTAATTCTAAGAATATCCAACTTTTTAGGCCTTGGTTTTGGCTTTCTGCGAACATCTTTTGTTGTTAGTGGTTCTTTAAATGGTTACATGCTAGAAACTGATCCTGTGATACCTTCTCATGCTCCTGTTTTCGATGCCGAACTGGTTTGGGAGGCAGATAAAAGAAGATTTCGTAGGTAATTATTTTCTTCTGATTTAAATCTATATTTTTATGGTTTGGGGATAGTTATTTATGCTGAATTAAACTACATTACATAAATATGAACTTGGTCTTTATTTTTACCTCTCAAGAGTATACAGCCAATAAAACTAATGTTCACTGGAGGCTGCATTGATTTATACATTGAATAAAATTCTTAAGTTTTTATTTGAAGTAACTTTTGATGTAGAACATTTTTGAAGGTCATACATATGTTTCAATTAAATTAACTAACTAACCTTGGTACACAGTTTGCTGGGAGTCACATTCATTATATAATAATAAAAGAGTAATAGCATATTTACATATTATTTCAGTTTTATGCAGTTTCAATTTTCACTAATTTGTCTTTCAGTTTGAGAGTCCAGAATGTTCCCGTGAAGATAGAAGTATATATATTAGGTACTCAGGGACACAAGGATAAAGTTGGATATCTCTTATTAAGTCTGCTTGGAGCTCAGCCGTGTCCTTCAAATAAATTTGTTGATGTAACTATGATTCTTACATTTTGATTTTAATTTAATCATATCTTTTATATGAACAATATTAATATCTATTTAAAGTTTCAATAATTTGTTAATTCTGATTTGTAAATTTGCATGTCACTTATTCCTGTTCTTGGCCTAAAATTACTGGAAGGAATTAGTTATGTTATTGTATAACTAAACTTCCCTATGGCATTGCTGATCTAAAATTCAATTATGTATCTAATTGAAACACATTTTATAAGGTTAAAGTGTTATAGATTCATCTTTAGTGTGTACAGTACTTGCATACTAAACATTATGTAAATTATATAACAACTAAAGTTTACTCTAGTGTGTACCTCTTGTTTAAAGAGCAGGCATTAATACTGGTTACATTGTGTTGAATTTTTATGTTGGTGCTATTTGCCCTGGAAGATTCACTTCATTTTATATTGCAAACTCATCCCCCAAATCTCTTCTCTTGGGATAAAAGTATCTATGTCCATTTTCAGTATTCAGATAGACAGATCGAGTTACTACAGCATTTGTTTTATATAGATTAAGAATATTTATATCTATAAACTTGAGAAATGATTGGTCTCCCATACAAACTTTAATAAAACATAAAATCTATCCCCTGTCTATCTATCTGTAAACTACATAAACGACCAAACCTACCACAACTATCAAAACTACCAAAATGACGAAAATGGCAAATCACAAAAAAAAAAAAAAACAAGTCTTGGTAATTTATTACACAAGGACAAAGTCACAGGCAGGGGCTATAGGATGCAATATTGATAGAAATAGAACATTAGGCTCTGATATAATGGGTTTTATAAACCATAAATGCTTGTAGTGCAGTCTATATTTTTTATCTGTATAAGGAATAAGGAATTAGATTTATACAGATAATATTTTATTTCAGATAAAACACACATGGCACCGACTTTTGGGTGTGAAATCTGAAGGCAAATGCTGTCATCCACAATTGTTAATGAGTTTGTCCATTGAGGATAGGACCAACACACCAACTCCTGTAATTACATTAACGTACAGGTCTACACAACAAATAATTCCTTCTGATGTTCCTGTGCAGTAGACCATTTTAATAGACAACCACATTGTAGGAATTATGTAAGAGGGACAGAGCTAAGAATACATAGCAAGCAATATTCTGCCTTTTACGTTTATGAATAAAATTCAATATAGATTGTTGTACATGTTGAAAACTGATCTGACTTATTTGCACAAATGAAAACTACAGACTGGAATTATAATTTGTGTACTACTGTACTTGAAATATCAACTCATTGATATTAACACCAGACATATGGTTTTTAATGTTTATTACTTATAATATTTATAGATAAAAGCTTGTCAATATAGTCTGGAAAGCCGTCCGACTTTGCTCTTTCTGTCTGTAAGACAAGTTAACTCACAGAAGTCACTCTTCCTGTGACAAAGCTTTTCATAACATGCAATCAATATAAGTCTTAAAAACTGACTGTAATCAGACATATAAAATTTAATTTAAATAAATGAAAACCTGTTCATTCATAGAACTATAATTTTATTCATATAATAATTTTAATAGTAGTACAAAACTACTAAATATAAATATGAATTTAGTTGCAGTGGCCAAAATAGAGAAATCTGTGTCATTATCCTGCATAAGGCATACTTCTGCATGCTTAATCATAATGTTTTAGATTAAAATATATTAGAATTGAAACTATAATCATGACACTCAGGGCCGGCGCACTTATGGCGGAGTGGCAGTGTAGGCACAGCATGTGCTTGCGAAGTTTTGTAAACGCGTGACACGTCTACCGGAGAATGCGCGAGTACCCGTGAGACAGCGCGCGGATACTCGATATGCCTTCGTCATTCGTTTTGCACGTTTTCGAAAGTCCAAACATGTACTTTAGTGAATAAAATGATGTATTGGGTCGTGCTGTTAATTACATTACTTGCAGAAGAGGAATTAAAAAAGAAAAGAAAAAAAATTGCGTCTTCATTTTGTTGACAACAAAATGGCGGCTCCCGACCGTGCCGCGCGAGCGTCGCTTTGGCGAGCCTGGCGACCCAAAGCGGTTGCCCGCGGAGTGGTGCGCATGTTCGCGCAGTCGGGTTCCTGCGCGCTACCTTTCGCATGTAGTCGCTTCGATGCTCTTCAGGATCTCTTGTCTGGAAGAGATCGCTTAATAGCGATAAGACCGCCCATTGTACACATTTAGAACATTTTTAGGTTATAAGGTTTTCTGTAATGGTGTACAATAAAGTGTTATCTATCTATCTATCTATCTAATTGTTGTGTTAAGTGATTTTGGATATTATTTAAATAAGGACCATGTTGATAATAGTTTGAGAGTGAATAATGCTCTGCGCTGCGCTCTGCCACATGTGCGCCGGCCTTAAGGCACATAATTGAAATATGTATGTTTTTCCTAATGTCGGATTATATGCCTCCTTGCAGTCTTCTATATATTCAGCTGAAATATGAAATAGCCCATTAAAAGGCCTGAAATGAATTTTGACAATATAAGCTTTGCATATATTTTCAGAGAAATGAGCTAAGGATGTTTCATAGTAATGAAATTGCATACCCATCAACAAGCAATAATGGAAATTCACCTATGACAAAATCATTGTTGATGACATTAAGTAAGTTCTTACAATAATATAAAGCAACATAGATTTTTTTCTTATTCAAAAAATATTATCACACCTAGATTTGTTAGGACCTTCCATTCAGCTTTATTAACATAAATTTCAGTTCTATATCCCGTGGATATTAAATTAATTATCCTATGTTATAATCCCTGTGCCATAGTGCTAGGCAAGTTGGCAATGCACCTGTAGCTCATGCCAATCACAAAGGTTTGAATCTTGGTCCGGTAGTGTGCACTACTAAAGTAGTTTAATTTCAATTACCACATGCTGACGGTCCACGGCGTTTCATAAGGTGTTGGTATCCAAGCTTCTTAGCTGTAATACCAAGATACGTATATATAAAGCTGTTATACGCCCAATATGATGTACGGATGTGAGGCTTGGACCCTAACTCTTAAGGAGGAGAAGAAGCTTTTGGTGACTGAAAGAAAGGTTAAGAAAGATCCCGGGTCCGATACGAGGAAGCGATGGAAACTGGTGGATCCGAAAAAATGCCGAAATCGAAGAACAGGTGGATGAGCCCAATATAATAGGCGAGAGCAAGGCACATCGCCTGTGCTGGCTTGGCTACCTACATAGAATGAGGAGGATTGCGTAGTGAAAAGAGCCTATCTGGGCAGACCAGTTGGTCGGCCCAGATATCGCTGGAGTGACGTAGTGGAGGCTGATCTGCACGAGCTCCAAGCCTATGACTGGCAGGAGACAGCGCTGAACAGAAAGGAGTGGAGTATTCTCATTTCGGAGGCCAGGACTCATTTTGGGTCGTTGAGTCACAGCAGTTAGTTCAGTTATATGCTAATGGTGAAGAAAAACTTTATGACGAAACCTCCTCATCAGAATTAGCGACTTATGGAGCCGGCGATTCTGCCTTTGCAATATGGTAATCCCTTGAGACCTTTATCATCTTATAAAAGGTCGCAGCCTCATAGATTAGTTCAAATAAACAGTAAAATAGCCTATTAATTATTTTTTTAACAGGATTTAAAATACATATTTCTATCATGATATTGTTACGAGCTACAGGACGCGAATTAAAAATGCCGTTGGAACTACTATAGAATTTATTAGAACTGTATAAACACGTATAAAACAAATACAAATACAAATAAAACTGGATGCAACCAGTTCACACTGCACGATTCAATGCAATTCAACACGCGCAAAGTCCGTCGTCTATATCGCTAATCGAGAGTACTACAAACGTCTTACTCGTCTCGTGGTCGTCGCTTGACTGCCCCACCCCTCCATTCGGGCATTATCTTATACTAACTATACAGTACAAAAAATCGGCCGTGCGCACTGAGTTTCCGAGAAATAGTAATTTGCACACCTATTCCTGCGAACGGCCAAAGTCAAAAATAATAACAATAGGCTATTGCCTAATTGCAAATTTAAATACGAAGTAATAAAAAAGAACTCACAATGCAGGAGGGGCAATAAACGAGATGCGCAGCATTTCTTTGTCGTTATGGGACAATAGGAATGCAGGTGGCCCAACTTGTAACAATATTTTACTAGTAAGACTAATTTTAAAGTCTGTTTTTATATGTGAATGTTGTTAGAGTTGTAAGATGTGTCATCAGCCCAATTGTGGAGGTTTATAGTACATTCGCCTAAAACAGAGAGGCCCAGGGTTAGATGTAAATTTACTGATATTCTTATGATATTATATTTAAGTAATATGATAAATATGTCATCAATGGTTTAATGGTTAACCTTATATTTCAGGTGAATATTTAGCAGAGAGCAAGAAGACTGTATCATCGTCCGATTTGCAACCAGAATTGCTATGCGATGAGGGTCTCATTAAAATTGGTAATGGAAAAGAAATGTTTGTTCTCAATTTTGTCATTGGAGCAGTGGAAAATGTTGATTTGGTAAAGTGTCAATTTGTAGCTTTTATTATTAAAGTGAGGAATCTACATTTAATTATTTTAATGGAATAGTAGATAATTTATAACTTTCACTAGATGCTTCACTACATACTGTTACGTGTTTAAAGGGACTCGAATTAAAATGCCGTTAGAATTACTATAGAGTTTATTAGAACTATACAAACACGTATAACACAGGTACAAATATAACCGAACACAACAAGTCCAAACGTAATGCAGAAGGCCGTAATTCAATAAAACGCGCAAAGTCCGTCACTATTAGATTCCCGATTGTAGTAAACACGTCTCGCTTCGATCGTGGTTCTCGCTCGACTTCCCCCCTCCCTCAATCAGGCCATCCTTATCCTGCACAAGTGCAATATGCCCGCCCGGCCACTTGGACCGAATATCCTAGAATCAGCTTGTACTTTAAAATCCGTAACACCTGGCTAATGATTACAATACAACAATAGGCTGTCCTCTAAAAATGTATGCCAATAAATAAGTAAACAAAAGGAGACGATCATAAAAGAATTACAATCGTTTCAATGTTATTAGTTCAAATGACGACGGATAATAAATGTGCTTTTACAAATCTGTACGTGGAATTTGTCTTTGTCGGCGTCTAGGTTGTAACAATACATTAAAAAATTAAGGCTTGATTTGCACATAACTTGTATTTAAGTTAGTTTAATTTTCTTTACAGTTGTTACCTGCTATGCATACTATGAATGCTAAGGAATCTGCCGATTGCTATGTTACTTATTCAGTATTTACACACAATATAATGACTGACAGGTAATTTAAAAAATTTCTATGTTTAATTTCAAATATAATTTATTACACCCATTTAAAAGTTATAACCGGACCTTAAATGAGATGAGAATGCCGAGATGGATGAGTGGTTTTATGAAAATTTATTGGACATAGTTATGAAAATGAGTGAAGTGAGGTTTACTTATTGTGCATAAGGGGTTTGAATTTTGTTACTAGTACAATGGAAAATTGAGAGCAAATCGTAGGAGGTTACAGTAGCATGAACAATAAGCATGTCATGAAAGTGAATTAAAATCATCTGTTTAAAGTTTAAAGAAATGTTGAAATGGAGAATTGATGAATATGACGTTGGTGACAAGTAAAATATAAAAAACAACAACAAAATTGCAACATGCACTGCCTTCAAGATTAGAAAATATGTTTTTTTTAACTTTTAGTTTTGTCAGTTTAGTTATTGTTAAAACAAATATTTCTTTATAGAGTGGGTTTAAGTGAAGTGGGGGGTGGTATAGGTGCACGTGCGCAATTCAACCAGCGCACGTCGCTGCGTCTGAGTTCGAATCTCCACACTCTAAGTAGATACTTCACGGAGTGCCCACATCTCATCATTAGAGTTTGTGCCAGCGATAGAGACATTGGTGAGTTTGCATTTTCAAGCAAAATCCTTTATCAATATCCATAACTATATTCAATATCTATAAGAAAAAATAAATTTTTGATTTTGCCTCATTGAACACAAATTAATATTTAGTCCAATCTTGAGTATAGATTCGGAGCCCATCTGAGATAATCTTTCTGACTCACATACAGACGCATGTGAGCTTTATTCTTTGAGCCCAATATATTAAAACAATGTTCGACTAGAAACACTTACATTATAAAACTGTATGAAACAGTAACGGGAATTCCCCGAACGCCATCTACACGTCATTACACAGAAATTCCTTACTATGTTCATAGACAACGAACAAAAGCTAATAAATGGAACATTCTCCTAAGTGTGCAAGTGCGCTTTTCTGTGCAACTTTATTCTTCACTTTCATTGAATATTTAATACTTTTTAGGAATCTGCAGTATGGACCTTCGTAAACTAATTCCTACAGATGATTCGAAACAATTTATAAATAAATTCTGTAACACCGATAAAGCATTGATTATAAATGAACGTTGTTTTATATTGAGATGTGAAGAGACTCACCGTCCAGTAGATAGAAATCGAAAGCCGTTTGTTGATATTGAAATGTCTTTGAAGTACTGTGGGATGAAGCCTGATAATGTACAGGTAGGACAAGTTCAGAATTATTGTATAGTCAATGACAAAAGGCCTCAACAAATATGTAATCCTAACATAATAGGTCAGTTATTTTTTTTATAGCTTGAGTTCAGCAGACAGGCAGACGGTTCACCTGATGCAAAGCGGCTACCATCGCCTATGGACATTTGCAACACCAAAGGTCCTACTAATGCGCTGCTGCTCTCTAAAGGGAGACTGGCCACTAATGCCAGAACACAACTTAAGGTTGTTATGGTGGCATACTCTAGACCAGGGGTGGTAGCCATCCAGTCGGGCAAATGCCCTACCACCTGGCTGTGGGTTGTTTTGTCGCCTCTTACGACATGCTGCCCGGCCGTAGGAAATTGCATTTTTTCTCCATTCCTGCACGGGTCTGCTATTGTAAAATTACACAATTTTGGACTATGTTGTTAAGTGATGAAATTAGTAGATATTTGTCACCTCTATGGAACCAATAAATGCGCGTATTCACACGCACTCGGCCGATTTTTAAAATTATACCTTATTGTCTACGCACCTGATGGAAAGTGGTTACCGTCGCCTACGGACGTTTGCAACACCAGTGGTGTTGCCGGGAAATTTTGTGACTCCTTTAAACTATCCCATTTCATAGCGCCGAGAAAAATCCTCGCTGGGAAATTCCTTCCATTTAATTGTTGTGTCTTCTAGAAATCGAAGATACTAACAGCTCGCAGTGCGACTCAGCTGGAAAGTGGTAGAAGGAATAATATTGAGAAAGAACCGACTTTAGATTATAAGAGTGGAAGCTGCACCAACTTGGACCGAGAAGTAGGTGGTGTGGCTTACACTAACATGGACGTTAGGAATACTGCCAGGTAAGTTGGACTCATTTGTTTTTTCCCTATAATATGGGACCATAAATATCTTGGTGTCTCCATTATTAGGGTTCTGTAGCCATTTTGCCTAAAACGATACACTAATAATATCGTCGTGAAAATGTTGTAAAGGCTGATGTAATATATAAACAGTGTTTGACCCGGGAATGTCGTGTTCAACTGGGACATCAGAGCTGCTATAAAAAAAAAATTGTATAGCACTTTCATCTGGCTTTGTATGTTAGTCATTTTTCTCGGAAACTAGAAGAGTTTATTAGTCTTGTGTAGTTTAATGATGTACTGTTAGGAAACAATTCTCTAAACTCTAGGTACTATAAGAAATGTTTCACATTACAATACCCAACTAATAATTCCACCTGATGTACCTTGGCAATAAACCAATTGTAATACACGCAATAGTGTACGAATCGTGTAAACGGGACAGAGCCAATAAGGCATAGCAAGCAACGTTCTCTTATTCTTGTGAATAAAGTGCAATATAGATTATTTATATGTCGGAAACCGATCCGCCTTATCTGCGCAAACGAAAACTGCCGATCGGAATTATAATTTGTATAATACTGTACTAATCGTTAATCGGTCTGTTATTTCATTTGGTCGTCTACACTCTTGCGTTGTTTGATAATGGTGAACTATTAGGGAGTGTGATTCCATGCTAGCAAATGGAGATCGAAAGTTCAAATGACCAAATTTAAAATTTAATACAATTTTTTTTTACAACCTGCCATCAAATGTAACGTTTATTATACCTATATATCAAAACCAAGAGAATTATATTGTCTCTTTAATTCTAATACAAATTCTATGTAGTTAGAGGGAAAAAGCTCAGTTTCAATGTTCGTTTCAATTAGGTGTATTTGACCACAAATTTGTGGGACTTCTCAATGAGCCATGTGATAGTTCAGCAACAAATTTGTGGTGGTTCAGTCTTAAAGGTTAAGGTGAAATAGTTTAGTCACCGTTTTCTACTAGACAGAAGCGCTCACTTGGATGACTGAATGTTTATATACATACACAAAAGTTCACAAGACTAAGGGTTATATGAAATAAGCAATAAATCATCTATGTATACCATGTTTTTGAGAAAATAAATGATTGGTTGAATTTTTGTTTAATCTTAAGTTTTTTTCCAAGTTAATTATTATTCCTTATATTTCTTCTTCAATGGTTGTGACTAACGTAAATTAATGTTATATAATTATATAATAACAGCCCATAAACATCCCACTGTTTGACTCGAGCCTCCCACAGACAGCATACCCGCCACGCTTGTCCAAGGCGGATTTGAGGGTTTGGCACATCAATTATCTTTAGGTGCAGGTTGCATCACGGTGTTTTCTTTCACCGTTAGTATGTGGTAGTTGTAACAATATGCTCATAAGGTAAGAAAACTGCCAAGTGGTGCTTGCTTTCCGGCTAGAATTCGATGTTTTGTCAACTTTTATCTTTCAGATATAAAAATGCTTCAGGTGAAGCGATACTTCAGACAAACGAGATAGCTGAACTCATAAAGAAGATGTGCGATTCGTTCACTCTCAACCAGGAGAAATTGTTGGCGGCGAGAATAAGGCCCGTCACATGCGACATGCAAGTGCAGTGTGAACCTGTTGAAGAGCAAAATAGTGTTTCTAAAGAGGATGAGGGCATGAATGATGACTCCAGTAAGAAGGTTGAAAGGTACAGCACACGCAAAAATTCTCTGAGTTGAGCAGGTTGACCTACTAGGTCAGAAGCTACCTAAATGGAGTTTTTAATTTTTTATTGCACGAGTTCAGCAGACATACAGACGGCTCACCTGATGGCAAGCGGTTAACATCGCCTATAGAGATTTTGAACACCAAAGGTGCTACCAATATGCTGCCGCTCTCTATAGAGAGACTGGGACCTGACCACTGATGCTGGAACACGACTCAAGGTTGTTATGGCGGCATGCTCTAGACCAGGGGTGGTAGCAGTCCAGATGGGCAAATACCCTACCAATAAATAGACATAAGGCACACACTGCACATGCACTTCCCCACAACACCAGTATGTAACAGATTAGATACACACACAGACACTCTACATTAGTATAAGTTCAGTATTAAAAATAAAAAAAATAATATTATAAGTTATTCTTAAGGTACACTACAACATAAAAATCACTACATTAATGTCACACACAATAACAAAATAAACGATAAGCGTGTATAAACCTAAAAACTTTAATAGAAATTAAGTAGTAAAAAAGGGTACGGAACTCGAGTCCGTAGAGCAGTTAAAAAAAAAAAATACCCTACCACCTGGTTGGGGATTGTTTTGTCGCTTCTTATGACAGGTCGCTCGGGCGCAGGAAATGATATGCTTTCTTTGTTCCTGCACAGACCAGAAGTTCTCAACATCGCTCACACATTACCATATTTTTCAAGATATTTCAAACTCTTTATAAATATAGATGTTTCAGATTATAAATTTACAGAATTTACTTACGATAAATCCGTATAACAACACATCATACTAGCGTTAAATCCCGGTTGTGTTCGGAGCCTTCGCTGCATCCGCTTCCGTACTCTTTCTTCTTCGCGCGGTTGTATTGAGCCATTGGTATGCATGTTATCCTTCACAACATCAAGATGAAGGAGGGATGGCTAGACGTTTTGCGTCCTTGTTTCAATTATGTGTTATCTTGTAAATTGAAATTTTAAAGACAGTTTTTTAACTTTCAAAAAATAATTATGTCGGATGTAATAACTTTTTTACTATCAGTCTACAATTTATTATAAAAGAACACTTTTTTTGGAAATATAAAATCGGAAACGGTGGTTTTAATTATCAAATAACAATATCAGCTATTGGTCTTAACACGTTATTGAAGCAAAGATGCGATTTATTCACCACGTAACTAGCCGGCTTCTGTAAAATGTGGCTGTGTCTGCTATTAGCTTTCATCTTACCTACCATTCATTTGCGTTACTATCGATTAAAATTTGATATCAGCTCCATACATCTAATGTCAAAATTTAACCTATGGTAGGGGTAAGGCAATAGAATAATAATAATATAATAATCGGCAGACAAATACACACATTTTATATTTGTAAGCTAAGCAAGTTACGCTTATGCTATGGGTAATATACAATGGACTATTCTGGGGCCGATCCGAGACACCCAGACCAGGACAAATAAGAGAAAGTTCCTTTCCGAAATTTACCATGCCAAGAATCGAACCCGGAACCTCTGCGTTTCAGTTTCAGGCCGTGAAATAATAGGAACCGGCCATATGTCACGGGCATCAACCTCGGCATATCTGCGATTGGAAACTAAGCAGACCTAACCTAACCTACTAACAACTTAACCTAAGCAGATAAAGGGAAAACGATTGTAGTTTTTTCAATAAGTATAACAGAAAAAATTTGAAACTAGAGCTTTCTATATGGCTTTGTCCGTGTTAGCTCTGGATTTGTATGAACGGGAACTTATTTATTTTCCGGAATCAAACATACTTAAATTGTTTTTAAATTTCAGTGAACCAATCAAATTGGGAAATGTCAAAAGTGACACTTGCATACATCAAAATGATAAAGGTAAATATTAATGTATAGTAACAGGATTTTTAATACAACTCTATTGCATCTTCCGTCTTGACACTTTGGAGGTCTTCAGATGGAAATGAAATACTCTTGTGTGTTTGAATTGCAGTTCAGGAATGCATATTTATTTGGTAAAAATACAGATTAATATTTTATATTACATCACACATTTAGCTGCTAAACAAAATATAACATTTAATAATAATAAGCGCATTCGAGCGATTACACGTGCCGCGGTGAGGTGAGGCGGGGTATACGCGGAGGGAAACACGCGGGGCCCCGACTAGGAGCGGCGCGCTTGCAGAGCCGATCATTTGCAAACGGCCGCCGTGGTGATCGGACGTCTGCGTCTACAACACCTTTGTTTGCTTAGAAATTGTTAAAAGTGTATTTCTTTTTGGATCACCTGTTCTTTTGCAGACCTTGTGAAACTTGCATTGTCTTCAGTAGATCGAGACGCCATTATGCAAAAGTTTGTCGATGAATTAGAAGACTGGAAAGAAAAACAACAGGAGCTGTATAGGACGCAGGTATTTAATTTTAGGTCTGATTGTTCAGTTATCAAATAAAAGTTCTTTGTTCAGGTTTTGTGACTTCTCTTATCCACAAAACCGATAAGATTTATAATTTAATATTATAAACGCGAAAGTTTGTAAGAATGTATGGATGTTACTCTTTCACGCAAAAACTACTGAATGGATTTTAATGAAACTTTACAATAATATAGCTTACACGTCAGAATAACACAGGTAATATAATATAATTTATAAAGATTAGTGTGAATTATCCAAAATAAACGACTTTTCATCACGCGGGTGAAACCGCGGGGCGCAGCTAGTATCTCCATATGTATAATGATAACAAAGCATACAGATGAAATTACTCACTAAGTAATTTATTCAAATAGTTTAATATACGGTATAGGTAAATTAGCTTCGAGAAGTCTGCGTTTGTAGTATTATTTGTATATTTATAGGAATTCTAAACTTGAAATTCCTTGTACTATGAGCAAAAAGAGGTTTGTTACATTTTGGAGAAGAAAATATATTTACAATCAAAAGTCAATGGTGAAAGTAAAATAAATAATAATTATTTACATTGCTAATTGCTGTGAGATCTGATTATTTGGTTAAATTTGGTAATGAATGAATGAATTGATTTTATTTGTTGTTCATTCTTGTTATCTATGGTTCAGTGTTATTATTTGTTGTTATTTGATATTAAGTTTGTCAATTAAAAATGGTGCCGATATTGAAACATGGTCGAGGTAAGCTTCCCAAACTAAAGAAGTTATTTGTACAGATATTTCGAAAACGAGTTCAGTACAAAAAAGTGCAATATCATTGATTTCCACCGCAAAGGTGTTATCAGAAAGCAAATGTCATTCTTCAGTACAGGGACCAACAATTCAGTATTAAAAATTATGTTTAATATTATTATTTATTATTTTAATATCGTTTAATATTATTACTTTCATATTAGGTACCCGACGGTAAAAATAATGAAAATATTTAAAAAGTATTATTACTTTATTTATGTAATATGGGACATGTATTCCTGAAATAAATAATATATGAATAAGAATAATCTCCGCAGCTGTGAAATGGGCTCATGAAGAATTATTACCTCACAGACTAAAGCAGACTAATTAATCTATATCTCTAATATCTATGTAAATCTATACAATTTTGCTATGATATTTTTTTGTTTTTTTTAACTTCCCATTTAAAATATATATATATATATATATATATATATATATATATATATATATATATATATATATATATACACACACACACACATATATATATATATATATATATATATATATATATATATATATATATATATATATATATATAATTAATTATTAAAAGTTAATTCTGTTTTACTTCTATATCGTAGTTATATTGCAAAACCCAGTTTCACAAACTTTCCTAATCCATCCTAAGGCTGTCTGGAAGAAATTGCTTACAGCGATAAGAACGCTTATTGTTTTCTGTACTTGAGTTTCTTGGACTGTATCTTAATGTTATGCAATAAAGTGTATTTTATTCTATTATAATTTCTGTAGTTGAAACGTAAAGAGGAGTACCATTTGGAATTACTAGCAAAGGAGTGGGCGAAGAAACGGGTCGAATTGGAATGTAAACTGTCCAAAGGCATTGAACAGTGTCGCAATCTGGCAGCCGACCTTAGCAGAGCCACTGAAGACTTCAGGCTGAGGGGTTACAGGAACACCGAGAGGGAGAGAAAGGTATTTTCATTTCTCATATTCTAAAAGTAAACTTGGAGTTGCCTAATCACAGGAATGAAAGAGCACTTTTCGTCCCTGGGAAATGATTCTCCCTGCTGTCAAAAAATTTAGGAAACTATATGAACCATAGATAATACATGCGACTCATATCCCAATTTTTTTACAGCCACTGTTAAATCGCGGCGTATGTTGTAATAAAAACATCATTTTATACTTATAAATTACTTTTCACTAAATTATTATTTAATTTACATAAATTCAAGCTAAATATTTACTATAATCAGTGACAAAAAAATGCTGGCTGGTAGAATGTCACAAAAAAAATTGACATTTCATATGTGACATATTAAATGAGTTCATCAGATTTAGATATGGATTTAAGGTCTGATTTCGTTAGAGGAGTAGTTGTTTGTTTAACTAATCAGTTTTATTTACTTTCCTCATATTCTAAATGAAAAGCAGACTGGTTAAAAGCCTATTTAGGCACTCGAACTAATAGCGCCCTTGCTACGCTCATGCATCAAACTATCGCATGCCTAAATAGGTCACTTTCACTTCTCGTGTAACAATCTACTATTGTTTTATTCATATTAATTGTATAGGTTTTTAATGGTCTAAATAAAAGATTAAAATTAATTAATAATTAACAAGAAGCAATTAGAAGAAAGAAAGAATAATTAATTCTAAAACATATATACCTATTCAAAATATTTCAAACTTTCAGCTTTTGGAGGCAAAGAAAGCATTAGAAGCTCATTACACATCGAAATTCCAAGAGTTGAGGGAAGCCTCTCAGAAGATGGAGGATGATATGAACCATCAGCTGAAGCTCAAGGACATGACGATTGAAGAGTTGGAGCTAAAGGTGCAGCAATTAGAGAAGAAAATCGATGTTTTGAAGGTACCAGAAATTATGGAATAATTTATAATCTATGTATAATAAATACAATAAATCTGTAAATAATTAGAGTTTGAACAATGTGTTTAAAACTGAAAGGAAATCAGGGCTAATTCGGACCATTGGATTCCGAAAATGCAACTTTGCAATTTTTGACTGTCTGTCCGTCTGTTAGTTAGAGCATCACGTGAAAACTATTGAACGTATTGAAATGAAACTCGATAGTACTAAGTCTACACTTAGGATATTTTTATCCCGATAAATGGCGGTGTTTCCGTGGGATAGATGTTGTGGTCGCATTTTTTGTTACCATCGTTGCAATTCACTTATAAATACGTCGTCGACATGGCAACGCAAACGAAGTTACGTTACGTTGCTAGTATTATTATAATTTTATTATGACCATGGAAGAAGAATGCCAGTTATATGTCCATCCGTCTATTTAATATTATGTCTTCTATTATCTTCATTCTTTCAGAATAATATTAAAAATGTAGAAAAAGAAGCGCAAAGCAAGTACTCTGGATTGACAAAAGATCAAACTGCAAGTTTAATACAGGAATTGGTAAGTATAAGGAAACTGATGTTTGTTTAAATTATCAATCAATAACTCTTTATTGTACATCAAGACAAAAATGAACTTATAGACTAAAACTACGTCTAATTATATACAAATTATATTCATGATTTGTACATGACATTGAGAGTTGATTGTTTCCCCTCTCCAATAGTCGATGTTAATAATGTTTCACCAGCAAACTGCTGTGGAGGAACGTTACTAAGGAAATGACAATCAATCGCCCAGTAAAATGACTGATTTAAGTTTAAAAAATATGTTTTATATAACTTGTTTCTTTTTTGTAACAATTCTACGGACTCGAGTTCCATACCCTTTTTTATAACTTAATTTCGAAGAAAGTTTTAAGTATTTATACACACTTCTTGGTACTTTTTGTTTTTGTGTGTGACATTTATTCAATGATATTTGTGTTGTGGTGTACCTTACGAATAACTTATTATATTAATTTATTCTAATTTTAATACTAAACTTTACTAATGGAGAGTGTATCTGTTACATGCTGGTGTTTTGAGGAAGTGCATGTGCAGTGTGTGCCTTATGTCTATACCTATATATATTATCTTAACTAGTCCCATGTGTGTTGTTTTTTTCCTTTCTGTCTGGGTTTTAATTTTTAGGCTCTTTGTGTGTCTTGGTTTGTTTGTGAAGTGTGCGTGTAATGCAATGCGGTGGTAGTGCGCGTTGGTGTGAGTATGTGTATAAGTTTTGTTGTTAGTTGTGTGTTTCTGACTTTGTGTGGTGTTATAATTTATTGTGACAAAGTGTTGACTGGGAATTGTTGTTGAAAAATTTTCAGTTGGTGTTAGTGATGATAATGATGATGGTTTAGGAAGGAGATTATTGGCCCTCCATTAGACGTTGGACCTCCGTCTTGTCTCCCATGCGTATCGCCACTTTTTTTGTATAATAAGGCCTTGATTAATTGTTTTTGTTTTTATTGGCCAATCGTCAATATTTAGTGTTCTTCAGGGATATTGTGCTCATTAACAACGAATCTCCACGTAAAAATAAAACAACCTCCACACTTGGTAAGATATTGAAACCCGGTACTAGGTGTGAAGGATTTAGGAATGTCAAACTTATTGGGACTTCCAATATGTTTCTTCCATAGCTATTTTACATATTGTAATGGGGATGCAGACACACGTTGCAATAAACTCTATTATTTTTATATATAAAAGAACAGGCGTTACAAAACGTCTTACTTTTAAAATATCATCATAGAAATTCTAACTATAGAGAAAATGAAATTAATTATTCATCTATAATATCGCAAGATTCTAAACATGCCGTATATGTACATTGAAGCCATTATAAAAAAAAAAACAACTGGAATACATTATATAAACGATGGAGAACACGATGCAATTTTTTTAAGATTTCTTGTGTGTCGGCTTGTCTGTTTGTTCGGGATTCACGTAAAAACTACTGGGCCGATTTCGATGCGATTTTCGCTCATCGACAGCAAATTCTTAGGCTTAAATTCTGTGCTGCTTTTTATCCTGGTAAGCCCGCGGGATTTTTCTGGGAATTATTTATGACGACCAAATTAAAAAAATATATAATTCCAATGCGATTTTTTCACTGATCGATAGCAAATTTTATGTAATAAAATCTGTGATATTTTTTCTCCCGGGAAACCCGCGGGAAATTTTCTAGCAGCGGTTTGAAGTTTTTCGGATGCATAAAAATTAACTTATTCCGACACAGTTTCCACAGGTATCCTTTTACTTTGTGTCCCGGGAATCCCGCAGAAATTTCAAGTCCAGCGTGGACGAAGTCGCGGGCATATCCTAGTTTTGTAATAAAGTTATATTGTTGACAGATGGCAGAAAAATTGTGAACATTTGAATATAGAAATGGATATGTATCAAAAAGAAAATAATAACAGTGGTGGTTATCAAAAAAAGCCCGTATACCTTGATAGTATACTCATATTCTGTAGTATAGTCTGTTTGAAGAGTCTAGCGCTATTTGAATCCTTTTGCTTGTACCTACATATGACGTCATAAGTAGCTATGCTCATGCAAAATCTATGAGGCTTCCGTTCTATAAATTTATACAAAGTATCACAGTTTATTGATTGCCCACTCCCCTTATTGTAGCGTTGCCTTGAAGAGAAATTGGATAGTGCGGTGCAATCGAAGGCGTTCTTCAAGGAGCAGTGGGGGAGGGCGGTTAGAGAGTTGCACCTCGTCAAGCTCAACACCAGGAAGCAGATGCTCACACAATTGCACCAGGACAGGAAGCAATTGGGTGAAATGGGGTATGAACTATTGTTCACTATAAACTTAAATCTAGACCATCGCTTCTCAACCTGGGGGGCCACGTTTGTTTTTCAAGTGGGTCACAGTCTGTTAAAAAATACAAAATATTCAATTCAATCAAACATATATATAAATTATTAATTGAAATATTATTATAATGTTGTAGTGACGTGGTCGCAAGACTACTTAATTTTTGGTTTTTTCGTGGGTCGCGACATGAAAATCGTTGAGAAACATCGGTCTAGACCAGAGGTCGGCAAGTAGTTGCTAAAGAGGGATCCGGATACAGTTAAATTTATCGGAATCGAGAAAAAAAATGTAGTCAATTCATATCAGTCATGGACACTTGTAAATAGGTAGGTAACTAGAATATTACTAAGTTATATTCTACGTGGCTTTCAAATGTATGAAAATAGGGCTACTTATATGAAAATCTTATTTAAATTAATCTGTAAGTGTATTTAACAGTATTTGGCAATACGAGGTTCGACCTTCCGCGGTCAGGATTAGGACCGTGGTCCACCTGTTGCTGATCGTGGATCTAGACAATTAAAATGTCCAAAGAGACTTTAAAGGAAAATTGAAAACTATATTTGGTTGGATAATTAATACAGAACGAATACAATCGTAATCAAATATAATAAAAAAAACTACTACAGATATACATCATTATGGCCGCTTCCTATCCTGCTATTAATTCACTTGCCCTCCATTAGTTGAATTGTGACGTTCGATGTATGGAGCTTAAATCAAATTTTAACCTATATTAAGGCAAATGAACGGTCGGTAAGATATAGAAACCCGCCATTAATAGATTATCGGAATATGGGATATGTTCAGTTATTTTGTAAATTCGCCTCCCCTTATAAGAAAGAAAGAAAAACTTTATTTGTAGAAATAGCGACATAACTACATCATTATTACATTATTATATACAGAGCATATTTTGAGAATTTGTACGCCGCATTTTCAGCAAACAAGGTTTGCACTCAGCATATTGCTGTGCCGGAATTATATCCGACACAATGCTGATTTTCAGTGCAAACCTTCCTTTTGGCGTAAGACCAAAAAAAACTATCCAATTTTGTTTATCAATGAACAAATAATTTAGTATATGTATATGCATATTAGTAAATCAAGTTTTATTAACACATTTCAGATTGGAAACAATCGATGATCAAGGCGAGAATAACATAAATATCCCAGTGGACATAAAGAAGCTGAAAGATGATTTCTATGTAGATATTTTGGCAAATACACCTGTCATTAATTCACATTCAATAATAAGTAAGTGCCATATGTTTTATTTTTTTACTCACAAAAAAATGTTTATGCAGTTCACATTCACTAGAAGTGAAACTTCAGAGATTACTCACAGATAATTGTTCTCTAAGTTTTATTAATATAAATATAATTCCTTTAGCCTACATCCGTCAAGATATGCTAATTCAAAATAAACTTATTAAGTACCTACCATTTAAAAATTTTCTCTGTTTTAGTCTAAAAAATATTATCAGTTTTATTTCGGTCCAAATTGGACCTGTGTTTAATCATCGTTCTTATTGACTCTCTAATCTGTAGTTTTAAATCACAACGATTCTAAAGAAGTTTCACTTCAAAAA
This sequence comes from Dendrolimus houi, assembly GCA_039645545.1. Taxonomy (NCBI): domain Eukaryota; kingdom Metazoa; phylum Arthropoda; class Insecta; order Lepidoptera; family Lasiocampidae; genus Dendrolimus; species Dendrolimus houi. Next base: position 6,286,789 of record CM077131.1, read on the forward strand.
TCCCTAGTTCTTTAGACCACAAATCATGTAATATATCATACTTTCCCAATTAATAGCACTATTTATGTTATTGGTAACATTTGCCTTTTATAGGTACATCTGGTCCAGATGGCTTGGAGATGTTTGACATGAAGTAAGTATGCAAACAGTGTCTTTTTAAATTATTACAATATCACTCAAATAATTTAAAATTAAATGTTTTTCTGTCTATTCTTGAGGTGTGTATGTATAATGTCTTTTTTGTAGTTTTACTCTATAATTGTATTGTCTGTATCTAGATTTGTACTATTTAAAATTGTAAGTAAACCAATGGAATTTGGAATTTGCTTAATTAATAGATTAAAATATTTATTATAATATATTATTCACTGGTTAACATTCATTTCAGAACAGTAAAGCTATAGAAATTGTATTATTACAATAGCTACAAAAGAAATAATTATTTATTTTATATTAAACTTGCGGCGTTATATTTGTTAATATTAAATAATTTAAAAATAAAGTATTAATAAAAAAATTAAAAAGAAAATATTAGAATTCTAGTCTAACAAAAATTTAAAAATATGAAAACAAAATAGTATTTAAAATATTATTTGCAATAATAAAAAAAAAATTAGGTACAAATATCGCTTATAATAAAGCAGTGGTAAAGTCTTGATATTTTCGATTACTTTAAATACTGAAACTTGAACTGTTTTTTTTTCTTTCTATCACAGAATCGCACCAAGAAATCTAATGAACGAGCGTATCAACGAATTAATATTACAACGTGACAAGTTAATTCAAGACGAGGAACCGGACGAGGTTTTATTAAAGCAATTGAACCACGAAATTAGGACTTTACTACTCAATTTTGGTACTTGATACATTAATAGGAATTGCAGGAGTGTAGATAAAGAATTGTGTTGCCACTTAAATATTAATCTCTGATTGCAGGAAGCAATCAGTATAGAAAAATCATGGAGTAGAATACCAGCCATTGATAATAATCGCCCAACAAAATGTAATACTCAAAAATCTCCTAAACCCTATGATAATATGGCGCTACAGCTCTGCTTCTTAGTATTTTATTAAGAACTAATATATTATGGTACAAATCGTCTTAACACAATTACACATCGGCGGAGAAGGCAAGGAGCGATCATAGCGCCACGGGATTTTTTTTTCCATGAAAACAAGCAAGGGATATTCATAATACAAAAACCATAAAAAAAAATTAAATCTCTCAAAAGTTAAAAATAGTTTGGAAACTTATTGATTTAATTCTGATACTTTGTGTAAATATAAAATTGGTAAAGAACTTAAACAGTATGTTAATTTTTGACTGATGTGGAAAGTAACTATAAAACATATTTTCAATAATAAAATAGCTAAAAGCAAAACATGAATGACTTGGCGCCATCTAATCATGTTATATTTATGGCTTAATTATTTTTTCCTTTTTCTATGGGTGATTGTCATTCGTAGTATTCTTCCATGGTTTTTAATTATTGATACAAAATATTTGTTACTGTTTATTATTCTAGTTGTTATAATTATTTCTACAAGTTATTGTTATGGTTGAAGGCATGGCGTTTTTGGCGAATATAATTTTTTATTGTTGAATAAAATATTATGAAATATATTTTTCTTTTTTTTTGCCAATGGGTTTTACTTACAAAGGGGAGGTTTGAGCACAGCTGTAATGTACATGGTCTGATATTATTTATAAACTATATGTAAATAAAACTAATAAAGTAACTGTAAAAAACTGATTTTATATGACATGACAAACATTTGTTATATAAAATCAGTTGGTGAAGAACTTAACACAGACTGCTGAGACGTCTGTGCAACCATCTATTGTTGAAAGCAATCGGATTTTTTGGCGGAAACTGAAAGATGTTGTGCTGTGCAGTTTTATTTTCTAAAAATGTGTAAAATTATTCTAAAACGAACAATAGTTGTAGGATATTTATAGTTTTTGAGTAGTAATTATGTGTTTTGTGAGAAATGTAAACTGTATAGTCATATGTGGCCTTTTGAGTTGTCACAAGAACTCCATTGAATGGCACCAGCTGATAACCTACAGTTCAGCTGTGCTACACATAGGCTTAAGAAAATGAAGAAACTACATTGTAATCTAAGATCTGGCTTAAAGGCCTAGCTGCCAAGCCATAAACCTAAATAAAAAAATTGAAAGCAACCATAATTAGGGAGTAATGTGTATCAATTCGGATAAATCAGACAGACGAAACTGAGAAATAATAAAAGTTTATGATTTTTGTCCTCGCTACATGTCCACATTAGATCAAAATTAGAGTTAAAGTGGTAGTGGGGTTATCACGTCGAGCGTTAAAGCAGATGATTCCGAGCTCTCATAAGAGAGTAATATGTTCCTTGATTCCAAGTGAGGGAATTTTTAGCTAATGAACAGTGTAGAGAATACTTTTCAGTGCGATTGACCGATGGCCTGGGTAAAGGACCCATTCACTGTATTGTATGGCAGTCCGCCACGTAATGTAGGACTGTGACTATTGCAACCTGCATTGCGTCTTGCAACACCGAGCAGGAATGCCTCTTGAGTTCTGCAAGCTCCGCCCACTGCCGGAATAAAAAATACCAGTAGCATAATGCAATAGTTTGATAGATAACGATAATGAAGTCTTGCAGTAAAGACTAAGAAGATGAACAAACGAAGTTTTAAAATAATAGTATATTCCGAAATAGTTAAAAATCTTTAAAACCAATTATCGATATTAATCGTCTAAAGATAAATACGTTTAGTCATCACTTTTACATGACGTATTCTTTTGCGAATAATTTTGACATATGTCGCAGTTGCAATATTATTTGCAAATAGTTTCTGTTTCGTTTTAATGGCAATTTATCTCAATTATTGTGTTTGAAAAAGTTTATAATACTAGATAAGACAATAATATAAGTTATACATACAAAAACAACTTGATGGTACCCCCTACTGGTTGAGTCATGCCGAAAGCTAAAGTGACTGGTGCAACGAGCAGACTAAAGCAAGATTATTTGCGGCTTAAAAACGATCCCGTACCATATGTGACTGCGGAACCAGTTCCTTCCAACATCCTCGAATGGCATTATGTCGTGAAGGGGCCAGAAAAGAGTCCCTACGAAGGCGGGTATTACCATGGAAAAATCATATTTCCAAGGGAATTTCCTTTCAAACCTCCTTCAATTTACATGATTACACCGAACGGCAGGTTTAAAACGAATACTAGATTGTGCCTTAGTATTACTGACTTCCACCCTGACACATGGAACCCGGCGTGGTCCATATCAACTATTTTGACAGGCTTACTAAGTTTTATGTTGGAGAAGACACCCACTTTGGGGTCTATCGAGACGTCGGACTACCAAAAACGATGTCTAGCGGCCGAATCTTTGGAAATAAATATCAAGAACAAAATGTTTTGTGAGTTATTTCCTGAGTATGTTGAAGAGATAGAATTGCAGCTGAAAAAGAGGCAGGAAGCAATGTTGAATGCTGAGAACATCAACACATGTGAGAATGAAGTGACCACTGAACAGCAGTCCAGTATGTACTTCATTTTGACAAACTTATTTGTGCTGGTGGGTTTTGTTTTCCTTGCATATATGGTAAAGTTTGTTCTAGTTTCTATATCTAATGACTAGGAATTCAATTATCAATTTTAATGTAAATATTGTATTTATTTTGTAAATACATTTGTATTCAATTACAAGAAAATTATGAGATAAAATTGATTCAAAACACAGTTGCTTAGATACTTATGAGCATGTTTTGAAATTATTCATAGGCTGAGTTAACTTATAGCTGCTTTTAGGATGTGTTCAAAAGTTTTGTACAATATTTGCAATATGGAATATGCTTGTTATTCTATTATAGGTCAAATGTTTGAAATGACAAATAAAATGAAACTTTTATTACTGAAATACACCTATATTATACTGTTTTATTTGTTTTTTTAGATACAGATTTTAATTAATAATAGGCCCAAAAATACATGAAGAAAATAAAATTACAAAAAGCTTAAATTGAATAATGATGTCAACACACATTCAAACTGTAAACAAAGGCACATTTTTATAGTTTACAAGGATGTTGTATGATATCATTTAAAATCAGTATAGCAGTGATTAAATTGTTGACATATGTTTGCAGTTTTAAAATCTTTTTTAGCGGTAAATTTTATCAAAATTGTAATTTTTATGGCTATTTATAAATGTAAATAATTTAATAGAAATATGAAAATAATACATGCATGTTCCCTATTGTTGGTAATAATTAAAATGTAGACTGTATAGTGAAATTCCAATATTTAAACTTTCATTCCTCTTCACTATCCTAATTTTAGTACCTATTTCATATCTTTGTAAACTATCACTATGATCTGTTGAAAACAACTATTTAATGTAAAATACTTAATGCATTTTTGATATTTCTTGCAAATTTCTCTTTTATTCAAAAAGATAAAATTAATACCATTATGAGAATTATGACTGGCTTCTATACTGTGTATGAATAATTTGAATGAATAGTTGGAGTCAATGTCTATGACTGCTCTTATTTCATATCAGATGACTGCATAATCAATCATTGTGAATACAAAACTGATTGCTATAAAGTATGAAGTTAGAAGAAATTATATATGATTTTATTTAAAGACTCCTTGGGAATAACAATGAATATCATGACATGTTTAGACACAAACTTATTATAATTTAAAAGTACCTGTAACCTTCACTTTATGCGCTTTTGATAATTATTACTATTCTTCAACTTCATTCAAAAAAATGCTTTGATTTAATGATAATTTACCAAAAAATCAACAGCATTAAAGAGTCAGTTTCACAAAAAAGGGACATAAATGGTTTTTTCTGTGGAGTCTTCATTTGTTCTCAATTTTAAAAACAGACTGTTAGCTGATGTTAATTAGATGGTTTATTTGTCTTTCAATTTGGACGAATGACCAAAGATGTCCATATAGACATAAATTTGACTCATTCAATATTGTTATGTCCTTTCAACCAAATTGATCCACCTAATATTAGCATCAGTCTCTTAATTTCGCAATATAGTAAGCTGAGATTGTGCAAGTGTGATGGCTACTTTATTGACATGTGAATATATTTAATTATTAATTTCTTATGCATAAAAAACTATAATTAGAAAGATTACTTTCACTAAGATGAAATTACAGCCATGATGTCATTGATACTTATAAAAACTAGACATACTATTCTTTGTTGTATTTTAGTTACATTTGACACTGGTCTGATTGTGAAGTTTTATCTTACTCAAAATTAATATAATATACCTTTCTACAATGTAGATATAAATTGTACTTTCTTAATCATAATAGTCTGTGATAGATTTAACTAGAAGCTACTGTATGAGATTCCATTAGCTATTTTTTTTGGTGAAATTTGTCATTTAAAATCTTTAGTTTGGTTAAGATATTAAACTTAACTGTTATAGATTGGTCAACTTGCTTTTATAGATGAATATTTATATTCATTTGTAAAGGTCTAATTTTTGTCAAATGTTATCAATGGTTTATTTAAGCATGTGTAGTCATGTGGCAAAACACCAGCAGGAATTCCCATATCCAGCAGCATCCACGTCCATTGCAAATCGCAAGAGAAACACCTACTCTGAAAAGGTATTTAATAAAATTGCCTAGGGAAGGTACCTCCTATGTGACCCATTTTTTACCCTCCCCTTGGTGACCACGCGTGGTATTTCGAAGACCTCCCCCCACCTCCACTTGAACAGGTCACGTAGTATGGGTATGTTCCCCTAGTTATGTGGAGAACAAACATTAGCATTACCATTACAATCAGGTCTCGGTAACAGAGGTAGGCCTAAGGAATGTTGGTTAACATTCTGAATATGTTTCCAATGGTAAAACAATAGTGGATGCTGAAGACCATGCAAAGTGGAGAAAATACAAATAGGAGACTTACAAGCTTTTATGCAGATATTCAGGAAGGAACCGGGATTAACACTATGATGACAGTAAACAGCTTACATGAAAACAGACAACTATAACACAGTGCACATGTATCCATGCCACATTGAAATAAGGGGCCACCAACAAATTACTTCACACGAATTTCATGATTTTTGATTCCTCCCCCGTCCTTGTCATAGCTGGTCACATTCGTGAAACTCCTCCCTGGAAATGTGTTGTCACGAAATTTAGGACCCCTCCCACCCCTTGACACACTATGTTGACCTCCCCCTCCCCCCACCTTATGTTCGTAATTTATGGATGGCCCCTAAGTATAAGTCTATAGAGTATTATAATATGTACCTCATTTTTACATGGCACATTTTAATTGTTATATTAGAAAAATGCAAATGGTTTTAAGCTAGCAAAAATGTTTCAAACCAGTAAAATATTATTTTTCTATTCATGTTGTTTTATTACAATTTTAATTTCGTTTTCAGTTTAGAATTGTGTGTAATTAGAATTTTAGAATTAAAATTCTAAATTAAAACTAAATTCTCCCATTATAATTTCCTAGTTCATAGACCAAACTTCATGAAAATCGGTCTTATCCTGATAAATGTCTACATGGGATGGACGAATATAGCCAAAAAGATAACGCGCTCGTTTTTTAGCCGCTGTTGCAATTCACAAGTAAATACATCGCCATGGCTATGCAATTGAAGTGTCTCTATGTCCCTGCTAAATCTGGGATAATGTTAACAACTGTCATGCAGGTGTAGCTATTGCCGGGGCTTCATCAGCGTTAGTGTTAAAGATGTAGGCCTTTCACGCCGATATGGGGATGGGTTTAATGCGTTATTTAAGGTGTTAATGACGTTAAATATTGACTGATTACATATGTACATACACTAATGTGGCCATGTGTTAACAAATTTATTTTTTAACGTATTTGTCACAGCCTAAATTTTTAACAATTACATCGATGAAGCCCCAGCATTAGGGACGTTATTTGTGATGCGCCATTATTAATGACGTTAAATATTGGCAGATAAAATGTATGTATAATGTATATACACTAATGTAGGTAATCATTAATGCCATTATTATTAAATGCTATAAACAAGAGGCATTTGGCCACAGTCACTAATCTTATCCCAGATAGAGCATAAAGTTATAAATAAAACAAGGAAAGTTCCCAATAGGCCATTTTATTTACATACCTTTGATCTACAAAGAGACCGATTGACTATACAATTACATTGATACACTTACTGTATATGGAAGTGGTGTTTATATTGGTACACTCTATAACTTATTCAAATAACAAAACAAAGACGTTTGATTCAGTGCAATGGGTCTAAATAATTTTTGATTTTAAATATGTATGAAAATTATATTAAGTTGTTTATGAATCAGATTGATCTTATAGCACACAATACGAACTATATAATTAGTTTAAAAAAAAGCAAAATATATCTGCTTTAACTGAAGGGCTATTTAAGACTAATTCTTGATCTATACATGTAATAAAACTGTAGAGGTCGAATTTCTGTACAATGAAAAAAAATGCTAAAACCCGAGTCAGGGGGATGTAAGAAGTGAAATAGAACTAATTTAGATTTTTTAAAATTTTGTTTCACTGTTTGTACCGGCTAATCTCCGAAACGACTGGACCGATTTAAATGAAATTTTGTATGGTGGCAGCTTATATCCCTGGGCAACATATAGGATATTTTTGATCCCGAAAATCAAAGAGTTCCCCTGGGATAGTTAAAAAAACGCACCACGCGGACGAAGTCGCGGGCATCAACTAGTTTTAAATAAAGGCATACATAGTACAGTAAAATAAAAATAATGTTAAAATGTCTATGACTTTAATTCACAAAAATGAATTTTTTGTATAAATAAAAAAAACATTGTGAACAAAATCTTAATCATCAACTCTCATTTTAACTAAACAGTTATTTAAGAAAAATCCTTCATTTTAAATAGAAGTTTATATAATAAGTAAAATAGATATTAAGATCTTTAAGAATTCAGTTAATGTTAGCATATTAAAAAATCTTAAAATATGTATGATTTAAAATAGGTATATTCAACTCTGATTTTAAAGTTAACGATTATTTGAGACAAACATTTAAATGCTTATAAAACAGATAAAATGGATATATTACCTACTTACATAATTTAAAAAAGATAATATTTTATTGATATTTAAAATACATCAATTTAATCCTAACATAATTAGCAATCGATTTGCACTCTTAAAAAATAAAATAATGTATTTATTTGAATATTTTTTCAGTCTCAACTTCACTTGCTCTCAGTTGTGAGACTACCTGAATACATCATACAATTACATGAATCAAGTGAAATATGTGTTTAAAAACATCATACAATTTGTGTGCATCAACTAATAAAAATTACATGTAGAAACTTTCAGTGTGGTAGTAAAGTGTCTTAACCATTATATTATGTATGAAAATTTTATGCAAAATAATTTTTTGATGTTAATCGATCTTGTTTCTAATACTGAACAAAAATTAATGGGGATCAAAATTTCACGAAAATTTATGAATAGTCTTTTAAGACCATTTTAGTGTAGTTGCAACAGTTAAGGTACTCTCCCTTAGTGTCCCGTTGAAAGTTTTCACCTGTATACTAACACCTGGTGAAACAACAACCTTCTTATCCATTTTAAAATGGTCTGGAAGTGATTGTTAACAGTGATAAAGCTGTGTACTTCTTAAATTTCTGTTATCTATATCTTATAAAAGTAAAACTTACAAAGCTAACTAACATATAATTGTTCATCCTTTAATGTTTTAATTCAATTTACAAATCAACAAGTGCCATACATGTATATATATGGCACTCCACAATTCCTATGGCACATTAGGATAAAGAGTTATTAGTACAACTAAGCATCTTAACACAAAATTGAAAATAACCAGCCAATATTAAGCCATACATCTCACTCTTTATCATGATGTGGCATAATTATGAAGTATGGGTGCAGTACATAATGTAGAAGTACAAGTCTGAACTTAAGAGTACAACACAATGTTTGCTAAATATATAAGAAGCATTGAAGACATCTGATTTTGACAATGTTCATCATACTTTCACACAACACAGTTGCATATGAGCTCATTAAAAATGTCTTTCATGCCTCGTGATCTTATTCATCATCATCATCCCAGTCACTGACCAAACTTTTAATAGTGACATCTGGTACTTTTGCTTCTTGTTCGTCCTTCTCTACATTTTTTGTGGAGTCTGCCTGAATACACTTTTCTGGGTTATTAGCTTTCTGTTTGTTAGTAGCTGCACTGTGACAATTTTTATTGACTTCAACTGTTGAAGTATTTTCTTCTTGAGAGTCATTATCTTCCCATTCATTTAAGAGTGATGATATTTTATTTTGAGATTTATCCTGGTTGATATCCAGTGTATTGCTGTCAACAGACACAATATTTTCAACTACTGAAATTATATTTTCATCCTGTTTATTTGTATCCTCTTCAATCTCTTCAAGTGTACTTGAAGCTGCTGTGCTGTTAACCTCTTGCTGTATATTTTCAATTGATTCTTCAAGCTCAACAGGCATTTCAACAATTCCCACATTATTTTCTGTAGGGTCCTTTAGTTTTGTTCCATCCACTTCTTTTTCAGTCACTATGTCATATTCATCTTCGGACCACTCTGATGTTAAATTTTCGACATTTTTATTTGTTGTTTCATCAATGGTTACATTTACAACAGGAGGGGTAATTTCTTCAATTATTTCTTGTGCACCTGGAGAATTGGAATTGGTAATTATTTTTTCATCAACATTGGTTCTTTCTTCTTGTGTGTATGTAGGGCTTGGGACATATGTTACACTTTGGGTAGGTCCTTCTTCTGGAACCGGTTGTTCATTTTCAACCAGTACATCACTTTGTTCAGTTATTAATTCATTTACATGTTCTTCATGTTCAGCTACTGATAACATATTCTCAACGCCATGTTCTATTTGTTCTGTATTTGAAGCATTTTCAATGTTGGTTTCATGTAGTGTTATAATGTCATGAGTTTGATTATCATGTTCATTTTGTGTTACTTGCTCCGTTTGAATAACATTTAAATGTTCAGTTTCTATGTTTTTTTCACTTTCTACTGTGTGATCAGGTTCTTGCAATTCTGTTAAATTAGAATCATTTATTAAATCTTGTTCTGTAGTTTCAATAACTTCTGCACTATTAGAATTAAGTGTATGGTTAGAATTAGCTAATATTTCCTCATCTACATTACACGGAGTAGCCATATCCTGGGCTGTTTGTTGTGAGAACTCGACTTTGGGTAGTTCTACTAGATGAATTTCAGTATCATCATTGATGGGCTTTATTTTAACATCCATTGAATCTTCAACGGTTTGCACATCAATAACTGGCCCATGTTCTTGCTCTATTATATTTTCACATACACTGTTCTGCCAACTTGCGGATGTATCTAAAACCTGCGTGCTCATAGCAGCAGTAATGTTAGAAACTGTTTGATAATTTTGTGTAATTATAGCTGGTGATTGTACAAATTGACTTCCTAGCCCATGTCCAGATGTGACCAGTTGATACTGCTTGTTTTGATTATCAACTGGGTGACTATAAACAACCACAATATTGGAATTATTTGCAGCCATTGAGCCAGAAACATTCAAAGGATAATTTTCTGAGATGATCATCATATCATTAGATGGTGTATTATTGATATTGATGGCTGTATTGCTTAATGCTGCATTATTTGGAGTGGTCAATACTGTTAATGTTTTGTTTGGATCACTGTTTTCAAAAATAATTGGATGATTTGCAGACACAAGGTCCTTGTACTCTTCCTCATTAGAGACCACTATTTGTATTGGATGATTTATTGTAGTTTGTTTATTTAGTGTAACCTTTTGTAACTGTGAATTGTCTTCAATATTTGCACTATTTTGTATATTGGCAAATTTAACAGAGGATGTAGGAATAATTGAATCTAGAGTTTGATTAGAATGGCTTGTCAACATATCTGATATTATATAATCTCCTTTGGTAACATGTTTTTGTTTCCTGGGAATGAGTTGGTCATTCTTTACAATATATTCAACATTATCAATCATTACTATTTCTTCAGATTCATCTTCATCATTGTCAACATTACATGACTGCTGGTGGTTGACTGTTATTGGTGTAGATTTTTGGTTTGTAAATCCAGGATTTAATATTTTTTGTTTAAGGGCAGGAGGTTGCTTTCTAGAAACAAGCTCTATGTTTCCACTACGATTTTCTTGAATTTCATATTGCACTTCTACGTCTTCATATTGAGCCTGTATATTTACAGGCTCTTCATATTTTATTTTCTGTGTTTTATCCTTTGATTTGATTTCTTCATCCGAGTCTTCGATGATTTCATCGTCTATTGCTTCTTGTTTGTGGTGTGATTTTAAATGAGTATAAAGATTATAATCACGTAAGAATACCTTTAAGCAATAAACACACTGCAGATTTGCTTTTTTTCCAGGAGTGTATTTGTGGCCCGTAGTTTGTATATGTGTCAAAAGTTCTTGAGTTGTATTATATGTTTTGACACAAACATTGCAGCGGAATCTTCTAGGTGTACTGTGACTCATCTTATGCTTCACAAGGAAACCTTCAGTCAAAGCTATATAATTACATTGATTACATTTTGGGAAATTATATTGAGGTGGTGGCTGTACACCATGCTGTGAATATAAGTGATGCATCATATAATTTCTTTTCAGGGATTTTAGGCCGCAGTATTCACAAATGGTTGATACTGGTTTTTCCTTATGCACATTGACAAGGTGGCATCGGAATTTGTAATATGTTGTGAAATGGAGAGCTCTACCAGGAGTACCACAAATTAAACAAATCCAAGGCCCTTTGACATTCTCGGCACCTAGTGATATTAAATTGGCCGCTTGCTTAGAATCAATTACATCACTCTCATAAGTATAGTCTTCATCACCTTTTTCAGTTTTAAATTTTATTATTTTTGGAGTATCTTCAAATTGTGGCTCTTTTTTGACTTTAGTGGGAGTATTTAGAATTTTTAATTTTATGTTTTTGTTACTTTTCATCAAATGGGGATATCTTTTTAGAACTTCACTTATTATTTTTGCATGATCTAGATTTGACGATATCTTTGAATTCTTTGTTTCAATAGTAACTTTTGGCCCTTCATTTTGTTCTACAAATTGGTCAAAAAGCTGGCTTGGATCTTTAGATTTTTCCTTTGCACCCATATATGATGATGGAAAGATGTCAGCCTCATTATTTGTGTCAGACATATTGTCTTCAAAAATACTATCGTTAGGTAACTTCTTGCATTCAACAATGTCAAGTGTCGAAGTATCCCTCCTTAATCTTTGAGATGTTGTTGGCTCATTTGACTTGTTTTGTTTCGAATGGTGCTTCACTGTTTCTGGATGCACCATTAAAGGTTGTGAAGCATATGAAATATTAGAGAATGAGTTATCAAATTCACTGTCTGTATCCAGCTCCTCAGGTAATTCATATCTTGTTGGACGTGGATCATATTTAGCAGCTTTTTTAGTAGTAGAAATATGTGGACTAATAGACGAAGATGTACTGAAGTATATGTCATTGCTAACTAGGTCACTTCTATTAGGTTTATAAACAATTTTGTCTTCGATAGATACACTCTTACTAAAAGCTTTTGTATATGATCTTTTATTATTTAGAGGTACCATTGGTGTATTCACTTGCTTTTTCATTTTAGACTTTTCAGAACATTTACTGTACTTTTTGGGCACATAATCATATGATCGTTGAGGTGTCTTAGTTTGTAGAGAAGATCTATGAGAGTTGAGTAATTTTGTCAAAATTGGCATGTTCATTATTTGAGAAGTCTGATACAATCTGTCTAATAAGTCCATAGAAAATTCAAGCTGACCTGTGTACATGAAGTTTATGATGGGCACTACGACGTCCGCTTGCAGGTCGTCGGGCATCACTAAACAATCCTCGTACATTTCGCATGTTCGCTCTAAAACTTCGAAATACTCCGTGCACGCACTAAGTACCAATCTGTGAACCTTCAGTTGAGCTTTATCTTGGAACTGTAGCGTCAGGTCGCAATAGTCCGTACGGTTGAAAAAGTTCTTTAACCTCTGGAGGAAATAAATTCCCCAGTTGTCAACTTTCACTAGCTTTGACTGAGACATTTCGGTCAAGAGTATTTCCGCATTTCACAAGCTGAAACCATAAGATTTTATGCACTGAATGTTGTTGATGGTAATATCCTTAAACAGTTTGTGTTAAGTATGTATAATAAAAACGATCGATAGCCGCGAATAAGTTCGACATTTCTATTGCAATGAGACGATGCCATTAGAATGACATACGTTATTTAGAATAAAACGGGTTTATATTTAGCTTAAATTTTCCGCCAAAACATTTTATTTTGATACTCACCGATAATAATCCAAACAGTATAGTTAAATTTCTAAAACTCTTGCATGTAACAATCACCAGAAAATTACTTCACCAAATTCAACACAAGTTGACATAGAGAACGTAAGATGGCGGTGTAGCCGCTTCAAAAAATGGAACAACGGGCCACGGATAGATAGGATGATGGCGGAGGCGGCGCGCTGTGTAATGTCAATGGAGGTATTATTTTTATTATTTAAAATTCATTTTATAGTAAAAATTTTGTAAAATAGTAGTAATGAAGTCAAAATTAGTGAGTTTTTGTAAAAAAGCTAACGTTTATATAGTATAAAATTAAAAATAGAAAAGAATCATGTAATTGACTGCGCGTTGCTCAGTAGTGCCGCCATCTGCTCGGTTAAATTATTGATTAGTGCGTCGCGTATGTTCTAATTTTGTATCGGGTGGCTAAATGACGCGTTGGCAATGTGCATGTTATAGAAATACATCGAAGCTCTATTATTAAATAGGTAGTTGTTTAGGGTTATAATAGATGGCTCTGCAAATGTAATTTTTTTGTTAAAAATATTCAAATACTGAGTTTATTTAAATTATCTTATAATATTTTTCTAATGAAATGTGCGTTACTTTTAAACATTCATATGCTGATAACTTTCCTTCATCGTGATCTTACGTAAAATTAGTAAAATAATAATTATCTTGTGTTTTTATACAAAATTAGCGTAATACTGGTTTATGTAATTTTGTATTATTTTAACTATCATGGCATAGTTGTAAAAACTGTTAAAATGAATCTATTGAGATTGTAAGCTGTCAATAGATCGTTAACGGATATAAAGAAGGTTTGAAGCAGTAAATAAATGGTTCTAGTACACGCCAGCCGCTAGCACAGCTCAGTTTACGCGTTTTGGTTTAATCAAACCAAACTTAGTATTAGATGCGACCTTCGGTTTCCGATTCTTCCTTTTATGTAATTTTCTTTACATAGTATAAAACTTTACATATTATAAAAACTAACGATTAGTCTCTTTTCACCATCAGTTACATAATTTTTCACTAAAGATTTATAGGTAACATATTTACTTATTATAAATCTTAATTAAGTTTTTATGTAAGTAAAATAGAGCAGGTTCACAATTAAGCTTAATAAACTTAAAAAATATCCTAATTAACTTACAAATAAACGACGAGTATCTACTTAGTCTACATTCCACATGAGACTCAACGACCACGCTCACGACCGCGACTTTCCCGTTCCACTTGCTTGCGGGCGTTACAATCGTAAACTCAAGTGGCACAGATTATTCGATCGAGCCCATAATATGGGTCGTCGTGACTAGTCGTGAGCGAAAATTATGACGTTGTTACTGACGTTTTCGCGGCGACCATAACGACTGCGGTCGCTATGTGGAACGGCTGAAGGAGCATTTTGATCGTTATGAGCTAGGTATTGAGGAACGCGCCCTTTATAATATGTGAATGTCGACTTTTTGGTCTGTTCACAATTCATCTATGGTTTTACAACCTGACTATAAAGGGCCCCAGTCACTATCCTGATTATAAAGTAGATTATAAGTTATATTACAAGTTTTCTTACTTTCTAATACAAACTTTTGTTTCTATTAACGCCCCACTGTTGGGCTCGGGTCTAGTTTTTAAGGGAATGGACTTTATACCCGCCACGATTGTCTAAGGTGGCTTAGCTGATTTGACACATCGGTTATTCTCGGTTTCCACCATCAGCAGGTGGCAATCATAATATTACTAGATATTAACCCCACGGCTCTGCCGCGAGTCAACTTCTAGTGCCTGCCTCTTGTTTAAAGAGGTTACAACACAGGTTACATTGTATTAATTTTTTACGTTACTCCTATTTGCTTCGGTAGATATACTCATTTTATATTGCAAACTATCAGATCTCCCGGATGAAAAGTATCTATGCCAATTTTCGGTATTAAAACTACATATGTACACCAAAATGACCAAATCGACTAAATCGACCACATCGATCACACCGACCACATCGACCAAATCGGCCAAATCGACCAAATTGACCAAATCGACCACATCGATCACATCGACCACGTCGACTATTTCGATCACATCGACCACATCGACCACATCGACTACATCGACCACATGGACAATATCGACCATATCGACCAAAATGACCAAATTAACCAAAATGACGAAACTGACAAATCACAAAATAAAAACCTAACCTACTGGGATAATCTTTACATAAATCTATCCCCAAACTTATCTCATTATCCGGGATGAAAAGTATCCCTTGTCCACCCGGTATTAAAATGATATATATACCGAATTTCAGCCAAATCGGTCCAGTAGTTTTTCCATAAAAGCATAACAAACAGAGAAACAAATATATTTTTATCCCGGAAACTGTCCCATTTTTCGGGATAAAAAGTATCCTATGTTCATCTTCGTCATCGAAAAAAAATATATACTGAGTTATAGCCAAATCGGTCCAGTAGTTTTTCCGTGAAAACGGAACAGACAGACAGACAGAGTTACTTTCGTATTTAAAATATTAACCAGAGTTTAACCCGCGGCGCAGCCGCGGTTCAACCTCTAGTGCCTGCCTCTTGTTTAAAGAGCAGGTGTTAATACAGGTTACAGTGTACTAAATGTTTATGTGAGTGCTATTTGCACCCAGAAGATTAATTACATTTTATATCGCAAACTATCCCATCTCCCGGCAAGGCCAAAAATGATAAAAAGGTCAAAGAGGACAAAAAGTACAAAAAGGACAAAAAGGTCAAAAAGGACTAAAAGGTCAAAAAGGTCAAAAAGGACAAAAAGGTCAAAAAGGTCAAAAAGGATAACGATGACCCAAATGACCAAAATGGCAAATCACAAAAAACCTATCTTACTTTTTGGGATAACCTTTACATAAATCTATCCCATTATCCGGGATAAAAAGTATTCCTTGTCCACCCTCGGTATTAACATTACATATATACCGATTTTCAGCCAAATCGGTCCAGTACTTTTACCGTAAAAGCATAACAAACAAACAGACAAATATGTTTTTATCCCGAAAACTATCCCATTTTTCGGGATAAAAAGTATCCTATGTTCATTCTCGGCATCGAATATATATATATATATATATATATATATATATATATACTGAGTTTCAACCAAATCGGTCCAGTAGTTTTTCCGTGAAAACGGAACAGACAGACAGACAGAGCTACTTTCGCATTTATAATATTAATAGAGATAGGGATTTACACACATTTGTTCAGAAATGCTGTTAGGTATTGGATTAGAACTCGCGTTATTTGAATTCAGGACGCTAGTGTGTTAACCACTAAACTAGATTTTAAAGATTAATAAATTTTAATCAGTCTTTTATTAATAAAATAGGACATGCCCGGGAATTCGTCCACACTTTACTTGAAATTCCCGCGGGATTCTCGGGACACTAAATATCGCAGCATTTGAAAAAGAATGTAAGCTATCATTTTAGTGAAAATTGTGTTGGAATAAGCAAATTTTTACCCACTCGAACAACTATAAACCGATCCCGGGAAAATTTCTGCGGTATTTCCGGGATAAAAAATCACACATTTTATTACACAAAATTTGATATCGAACAGTGAAAACATCATATTGGAATTTTTTATTTTTTCCATTTTAAATAATTCCCAGAAAAATTCCCGCAGGATTACCAAGATAAAAAGTAGCGCAGATTTTAAGTCTAAGAATTTGCTGTCGATCAGCAACTACTGCATCCAAATCGGCCCAGTAGTTTTTACATGAATTCGGAACAAATATATAGAAGAAAAATGCATCGTGTTTACCTTCGTTGGTATAGTCTATTCCAGTTGTTTTTTTAATAAAATGTACGGACACAGCATGTTTAGAATTTTATAATATTATAGAAGACGAAGAATTGAAAATATGTATGTGCGAATAATACTCGGGCTTCACCTAATATAATGTTATAGTTATTGACTGTGGTCAAATGCGTCTTATTTATAGCGTTTAAAATAACGCCGTTAACGAATAGCTACATTACTGTATATACAATATACATACGTTATTTGTCAATATTTGTAACGTCATTATCAATTAATAACAGTATCGCATCACAAATAGGGCATTAAACCCATCGCAACATCTGCGTGAAACGGTCAATAACTGCAATATAATATGATTCCAGATGAAGCAGTAGTATAACTAGTATTATCTTTGCCCACTTATCCGATCTGACCATTCTTCTCGTCTGGGTATTAAGAAAAGAAGTGTTAAAGTGGTGCTGATTTGCCGGCATCTTGTCCCGCCCTACTCTAGCTCCGCCCACCACTGGGCGGCTGTTATCAAAACTCTACATTTTCAACCAGTGTACTTCTAACTACGGGAGTGATAGTACTGTCGGATGATCACTTACATGGTTTCCATTTACGAGTACTGATTTGAATTTATTCGAAATTAGAACACGCTTGCTTCGGACGAAAGGTGCGTATTTTTTCATATTTCGCTTGTAAAACTTTTTATTTTATTTAAAACTTATTAGCAATTATTGGTTATTTGTTTAAGTAGTGTGATATTTTATTTTAATATTGGTTTAAATTTATATTTAAATTTCATAATATTCAAAAAGTATTTTTGGCGGGAATCTGAAGGGTGATAGTTAGCTGTGTTGTTTTATTTAAAAAAAAATAATGTTGCTTAAATTAAGTAATTAGTAGTTGAAGGATATTGATTGTTTTAAAAAAAGAATTGTGTGTTTTTGTTGCATTTACCAATGACTTATTAGGGTTGCGTAGCCATTCGAACTATGAAGTGGAAGATTCTGAAAAAAACAAGCTGGAACTTAAAAAATACCAAATGAAATTTATTTTAGATAAGAAAGGTTAAATAGCTTTTGAGATATTGTGTATTTTTTGCCCATTCGGACGGCCACCACCCATGGTCTACAGTATATCATCATAACAACCTCGAGTTGTGCTCCGGAATCCTTGGTCAAGTATCAGTCCTCCTTCGAGGCCGGCAGCACATTGGTAGCCTCTTTTTTGTTGCAAATGTTCAAATGTGGGAGTACAACAATAGACAGGTTAACGGCCCACTCGATGATGAGTGGTTACCATCGCCTATGGACATTTGCAACACTAGAGATGCTGCCAATGTGATGTCTGCCTTGAAAGGGGGACTGAAACCTGGGGGTAGTGGTCATATACCGAGGCGGGTGAATGCCCTACCACCTGACTGTAAGTTTTTTTCGCCTCTTACGACAGGTAGTCTTGCTTGCAGAAGGCAGAAAAGGGGGAGAATGCTTACGACCAAGCATTCTCCCCCTTTTCTGCATGGATGTACGGTAGCGACCCTATTTCTTTTTTTTCGCAATTTCTTCACTTTATTAGCATACACAAAATTAGTAAATTGAAGCGAAAATGGGTCGGGCACATCTGTCTCAGGACCTACGGCCGATGGAGATTGGAGAGTTGGACACTCTTGATCTGTGTAGTAAATAATGCCTATGTGCGACGGTAACCGCTTACCATCAGAGGGACCGAATCCCAGTTTGTCCATAAGCAAACCTAAAAGTACTCTGTTAACCAACGATCTATGCAAGTTTGCTAGGAGAGAAACCCTGACATCGGAATATATGGCGCAAATTTAGGGACTCCTACGTCCAGAAGTGGTCACATCGATTGGCTGAAGATTAAATTTGCGTAGCGAATATTGGTCAATACACCTCTGCTAAATCTCACAATATGACAATAGGCGTGTAAGCACCTAGTACTTTTTAAGAAAATGCATACATACATAGACAGACGGAAATACGGACATGATGATGTTGTAGGATCCTTTTTACCAAAATGTTTACGGAATCATATCATTCATTTATTCTATATTTGAACTTCTATCAAACTGTCTAAGCGATGCATGTGTTTCGGTATTTTCGAAAAACTGATATCCACGTCATTAGAATGAGAAGCGGGTGTTTTAGCCACTAAGCTACCACGACGTAATGAAGTATAATAGAAAAAAATAACAATTTGAATTCTTTCTCCAAACTTTTACCGTTCATTATTTATGGAAGGGGACTTTTTGAAAGCTTAATTGTAAAATGAGAGCTGACGCGACAGGCAGGAGGCAAAAAATGAAAGGACGTTGAAAGTAAAAAGTATTGAAAGAATAGCAAAAAATACTTTCTTTCGACGACGGAATTTTCAATATCTCTAAAATAATAGGAAAATATATTGAAGTTTCAATGCATTTTTACAGAGTTCGTAAGTACCTACTTAGTATTGCTATTGCAATGATTATAAATTGGATAAGTAATTAGCTGTTCGCTATTATACAATAAAAAAGGAATTAAAGAACATAGCTATGTTTTTTCACATTCTGATTAACTATACCCCAAACGACTACGCACGGTGAAAATTTATTTTGTATTATTACATGCATGGCGACCATCCCCAATCTTGAATTTGTTTGTTAATTCACACTATAACTATACAGTGTACATTTGTAATGGTTAAATTGACATCAAAATATACATAAATTATAAATTAAGAAATCCTAACTGATATTGGATTCTACGTATAATTATTAAGGACTATAAGTAGAATAAACTTAATTGAAGTTATAGGTTTAGTGCTGGAAATTTTTAAAAGTTACTTGAACTCTAGGTAGGACATACTGAGATGTCAAAATTGGTGATTATGTTAGCCAAGATTTATAAATTAATTTTGACGTACCTCAAGGCAGTGTCCTCGGACCCACAATATTTTTAATATATGTAAACAACCTCTGACAATTAATTATACCTAACTGCAAAATTTTAAGTTATGCGGATGACACGGCTTTATTAAATAGTGGTAGCTCGTGGGATGAAGTTGCTAAGAACGCCGAGACTGCTATGTATTCTGTCATGCTGTCGCTTTCAAATAACCTAGTCACATTAAATATCAATAAAACTAAATTTCTACTTTTTTCCCCTAACCTCTCTCTACTGCCTTCTGTGTCCTTGAGAATTTTTGTTCATAATTATAATCTTGATCTGTCTGCTATTTGTACATGTGACCCATAAAGCTGTGGAGATTATAAAGGTACCTAGGTGTTTTAATTGATAACACATTGAGTTGGCAACCTCAAATACAAAAGTTAATTTCTCGTGTGCGTAAATTAATTTATGTTTTCAAATCACAGGAATGTTGTTAGTGTTCAAAATTTTAAAAACAGTCTATTATACTCTGGGACAATCTATTTTATGCAATTGCATTAGGTACAGCCTAGGTTGGAGCGGCTAAATCAACTCTTTTAAGGCTTGAAAGAGCTCAACGAGTAATTCTTAAAGTGATTTTCTTTAAGTCAAGACGGTTTCCAACTTCCAATCTATACATTCTGTGTAAGGTTCTTTCTGTTAGGAAACTATTTATTATGTAATTAGTTCTTCATAAACACCGTATATTGCCGTTTGATCCTAGTATATATAATAATAAAATAAGTACAAGTACAAGTGGTACAAGTGTACAAACTAAATCGTATCTTAGTTTGTACACTTGTACCACGCCGCCTTCGATTAGCTGACCGACATGCTTACTTTCTTAGTCCTAAAATTTACAATCGAGTTAATAAGTTGCTAAATTTATACTCTCTTCTTAATCGCGCATGTAAATTAAAATTATTCAACTGGCTATAAGAAATCCCTTATGATGAAACCGAGGATTTACTAAATTGACTACACTGGTATAAGTCTCTAACCTCACACTCACTCGTTCACTTGTAGACACATCACATTCATACAAATCACATACATTTCCACATATATTACAAATATTAACACGAAGTAATTTCCAAATGTACAAACTTTAAGATAATTTTGTTTTATAGACTGTATAACAATCGAGTTGTCTGGAAGTGGGCTAACAGCTGCAACACAGTATTATACTACAGCAGTTGTTTGCGATACCATATTGTTTTCTGTACACTTATGTAAATGGTTTTGAATAAATTCTTTAAAGTTCTTGAATACATAAATAAGTCTTGGGCAAGGCTCCCAGAAGTCTGGCTATGTTGTCTCCTCGTTGGATCGCCATATTGATTTGATGTCTGAGGTAGAACCCAGCCAGAGGCGGCGTAAAGCGTGGGCGACGTGGGCCACCCCCTACGGCCTCGCACTCCAAGGACCTCGCAGTCGCACTTCGAAGACAGTACAAGTGAATTTTTTTCTTGCGTTTAAAATTACGAAAAATTGTATTCGTTGTAAAACAATAATCCTTACTCATACTAAAATCTTTTTTTATTTCGGTTAACGACATTCGCGTTAACTATTACACCATCGGTCAGTGGCAGTAGACAGTTTCAATTGTTTTTCAAATCCATTTTTTTGTCTTACGAAAGGGCCTCACAAAGTCACAAAATGTATGTTGCCCACCGAAATTTAGGACACGATCTTGCTCCGCCACTGGAACCAGCCCCCTGATCACCTGAATATTCGATTAAGCGTTTTGAGAGTTCATTTCTAAAAAAAATCATCCACGGAGATCCAGGAATTTCTAAGAAAAATGTCTGCGAACTATAACAGACGGTCGGACATGATAATTTCATAAGGGTTACGTTTTGGAAAAATGGCTAAGAAACTCTAACAATTCAAATCCTATTAAATTCAGTGATACTAATATCACTTCGTGGCATCAAGTAAGGCCAGAATTGTAAGTTTAAGAAACAACACGTATCAACGTATATGCTTAGTATGTAATTGCAAATAGAATCATCACACTATTAAATCGGCCTGACGCCCATGACGGCCTCTGAGGTTGAGTGTCACTGCAACGCAGAGGCTCTCGATTCGATTACTGGCATCGTAAATTTCAGAAAAGAACTTTCCGTTATTTACTATGGTCTGGATGTCTGGGATTGGCCCCAAGAATATTCCGTTGTACATTACCCATAATACAAGTGTAACTTGTTGAACTTGGGGATATATAATGTGTGTGTTTGTCTGCCGGTTATTTATGTATTAGGTAAATCTGTATAATATTATTTACCACGCCAAGTAGACAAACATACATACTTCGCTTAGTTCTAGTGTGATCAAGAAGAGAGCTTTAACATCCCCATAAATTATTAAAATACAATTTTGAAATCGGAACGTACTATAAATTAATGTTGACCAATTCTAAACTTCCAACCACTCGAGAAAATAAGAAAAATTAAAAAGTAATTTAAAAACAAATGAGGAGCTTTCGATCATCCCTCTGACAACACTCACAGCACAGGGGGTGTGAGGGGGGTGTGACGTCACATGAGATTAAAAAGTTTGACGGGCACTCCCACGGAAATTAGCATTTCACTCGACGGATCTCGTTTGCATATTGTTCGCGATCTAATTTTTATCTTTTGTTATTGTTCATACCCGACAGAATGTATAGGGTAGGTTGTATGTTTGTATTTTTGGGGTTTCTAATGCCTAAAAATTATAAAGGAACTCTTGTATTTCTGTCTGTATGCCATTATCTCAAGATATTATATTCCATAGCTAGAAATATGAAGTTGTAAAGTCTTATGCTTCTTTTATTGTAAGTATATAAAACACAACTTATTTGAATATTTGACACTCGGCCTATCCACTTCCCTCGAAACTGCGGTTTACTGCCGTGGAAGTGAGCATAACCTCAACGCGGCGAAGTCGATTCTACGAAATTGTAGTGTCCAATTTACGTTTTTTTTTCTAATACTGAAGGCCCAAGTCAAGGCTCAAAGGTTTATATTTAAAAATTATACAATATACAAACTATTTACCTACATATAAGCGAAGAATTGTGATCGTGTTGAAAATATCACTGTTTAGTGAAATGTCCTTTTTCGAGCAGTCAAAAGAAATTTTTCGTTTGACATTTGGGGTCAGTCTTCTTCTTCAGGCAATCAAGGTTCCCTGTTGGAGGTAAGCACCCCAAGTCTGTGCCACAAACCCTGGTCCTGCCTTCCACATCCAGCTAGGTGACCTTACACAGGTCGTCGGTTAACGAGATGCGGTCTCCACTTCTGGACAGGTGAAGGTTATTCTAAAACTTGATTCTTCGATACTTGACACTGGCTAGTTACGCAAATCGTGTGGAGCTATATGTATAAAGAAGATACTCTAGCATTGAACCCTTGCCAATATGGATCCCTCTTACTTCTGAACTGTCAATCATCCAGCCCTGACAGCAATAGTTACATTAAACTTATGATAAAGCAATTGAAACCTAATTGCTTCATTCCTAAGAATGTTATACAAGTGCAATAATATGTTGGTAAAACATGACCGCAATGTAACTTTATATCGAATGCAGATGTTTGGTACATTTTGTTTCGTGTTGCATTTTAGGGTTCCGCAGTCATTTTCATAAAAACGGAAACTTTATACACTCATCATGTTTGTAGGTATATTTTTGACGCATTGGGTATTTCCGATTAAATACCTCTATATGGGGTCGATCTATATTTGTCGCGGATTTATTCTCTGTGAATTTTTTTGTATCTTTTAATTTTTTTCATATTATTTTTTGTCTGTTTACACCTCTTAATTTATTACAAAGTATCTTACTGGTTATCGTACTTGTAATTCAACAAAAACAAGGAAATAAAGAAAAAACCAACGAAGAAAAGTTAACTTTAAATAATCCTACTAATTTAATATTAGTGATATTGTATTCTATGG
Organism: Dendrolimus houi; assembly: GCA_039645545.1. Taxonomy (NCBI): domain Eukaryota; kingdom Metazoa; phylum Arthropoda; class Insecta; order Lepidoptera; family Lasiocampidae; genus Dendrolimus; species Dendrolimus houi. The sequence continues at coordinate 6,310,878 of CM077131.1, forward strand.
TTACGATCGACAAAGACAAATTCACACCTGCATTTTATTAACTTTCAGCATTTGGAATTCTTTTGTTTACTTTGTGATTAGAAAAACAGCCCCTTGTATATTGTAATCTTTTATGGTAGTCATTAGCCAGGTATGATTCTAAGAAATTCGGTCCGCACGGTCAGGTAGACATATTGTATTTGTGCAGCATAAAGCAATGCCCCAATGGAGAGATCGTCAGTCTAGCGATAACCACGAGCGAAGCAAGACGTGTGTACCACATTCGGTAATCTATTTAGTGGCAGACTTTGCGCGTTTTATGGAATTACGATCTCGCGCATTACGTTTGGACTGGTTGTGTTCAGTTATATTTGTAACTGTGTTATACGTGTTTGTATAGTTCTAATAAACTCTATAAAAATTCCAACGGCATTTTAATTCGAGTTCTGCAACTCGTAACACTATATATAATCCCCTAAGAATATAAATACCTATATTAAATCTAAGTAATGGTTAAGGTGCCTAGAGGGCTGGTTGCCTTCACCCGCTAGATTGTCATATTGATCCGTTGCCCGAGGAAGGCACCGACCAGCCTTCTGGTCACCTGAAGAGTCAATTAGGCGTTTTGAGAGCTCTTTATAGAGGCTCATGGTCTCAAGATTCTACGGTCCTAGCATCTTAATAGTAAGCAGCAGAAATAAGCAACTCTCATTCATCTCACTGGTTGCATATTTGCGCCGCTGATTAAAATTATTGACGAGTCATTTATCCTTTTCCGTCGTATTGGTAGCTGGGATGCAGCCAACGTGGCTATGCAGTCTACATCTTATATATGCCAGATGCTTACCACATCGCTAGGGAAGTAAAGCTATGATAGTCTATATTGTAAAAAACTTGTTAGACTTACAATTTTTGATTGATGTGCTTTAATTAAAACAAAGTGTTTTTAATAATAAAACGTCAAGAGTGACGAGAACGACCTGTTGCGCCTCTAGTAATGTAAGATATAGGAGCTTTTTCGATAAAAGCAGTACTTTACGGTCATTCTTAATATTTATCCTTAGGGTAACGACGCACCTGCTGAACGTACAGCGCTGAAAGTTCGGTGACTAAAGGATCGGCCTACGCCGAACGCTGCGCAATTTCCACTGATGTTTCATAGGTTACTTAAAAAATACTGCGAGCGTATTTAGCCAAACTTTTAGCACCGTGCGTTCGGCAGGTGTGTCGTTACACTTGGAATCCTTTATTGTATGTACGTATCAAGTGCGAGTCAGTCACTTGGTAAGTTTTTAACTATAGCGGTTATTTGCAAATCTAGATTATTTTATAGACGGTTTCTGTGGTTGAGCGGGCTAAGCCTTAGCCGGCGGAACTCACTAAACGAACTTTTCGTTATTTACTGTGGTCTGGGTGTCTGATGTCGGCCCCAGAGTTCTCCGTTGTATATTTATTATCCATAACACAAGCGTAACTTGCTTAGCTTGGGCATACACAATGTGTGTGTTTGTCTGCCAATTATTATTCATATTTTGTATGTTCTTGGAGACCACGGGCCATAAAAATTGCCCGGACTTTTGGAGGGCTTGTGTGAGGCCATGGGAAGGCCAACACGTAGAGGCCCCTCGACAAATTTGATGTGAATATGGCGTGACCCTGACCGGCGATTATCCCTGTCTACAACATATAAAAATGCACCCAAGGACAAGCCTCGGCCAGTGTAAGAGTATTGCAGGAAATGAGAACAAAAGGTACCGGGCTATTGGGATGAGCTGTTAGTGGAACTAGGGATCTGGGGACTATTGGCGCCTGCCTGTTGCAATGTTCGAGGAACATGGAAAAATGGGCAGACGGTGACTCGCCACTCCTTGCATGGGTCCCTAAAAATGCCATAGAAGACAGGGGGAAACATGGTTGTGAGTGGCTAAGGGGTATAGAGAGGTGGGCTGCAGGTCCACCGAAGCTACTTCTGACGTTATGCCATTTATCACTTCCACCCCTGGAGCTTGAGTCTTAGCTCTAGCGCTCTCCACTCCTTTAATATTATTATTATTATTTTTCGATTCTTATATTATTGTTTTAATAAATTCTTTATTCCCTTTATTTCACACAAGTAATATTGAATCATTCACCCCGAGTGAAACAAACTGCGTCATTTTTGTCGCCTGCCAATAAAACCATAACGAATTGCGGTTGTTTTGGTTGTAACGAGACTGACATTTAACCGTCCTTATAGAAAATTGTCCCCTTCGATATTTTCTTGCTTATATTACATTGAATATAGGTACTTATTAACCTATTGTTTATAAAAGCGAACATTACGATTTTGTAACTTATTTTGCTGCACCAATTTCTTAAGACATGGTAGTTTAGTGGTTAGCGCACTCGCGTCTCAATTTTGGAGCGGCACGGGTTAGAATACTGGCCGCAAAGCCTGCACTACTTAGGCAGTTTCCTGACCTAATGTGCCTATTGTTACAATTACCACTTGTTAACGGTGAAGGAAAACATCGTAATGAATGAAACCAGCACATCGATATAACCGATTTCTCAAACCCGCCAATCCGCATTGGATAAGCATGGTGGGCAAAAAAGCTCGGCGGGCTGTAGTTAGAGAATTAGACAGTTTATTTGAGTTGATTCAAAATGGCTTATGTTTAACTGATTACGAGATATACAGCGCGTTCCATTAGTAGCTCACAACGCCCAAAATGCTCTTTTAGCCGTTCCACATGGCGACCGCAGTGGTTGTGGTCGTGGCGAAAACGTCACTAATGACGTTATCATTTTCGATCACACAACGCTCACAACGACCCATGTCAAGAGGTGGGTCGAATAACCGTTCCACTTGGGTTTACGATTGTAACACCGGGAAGCAAGTGGAACGAGAAAAATTGCGGTCGTGAACGTGGTCGTTGTGAATCTCTAATGGAACGTAGCCATAGTACAATTTAACGTTAAAAAAAACTTTATACTGTCAAAATAGTAAATAATCATTAAAATTACATTTCCATTTAAAGTGATTTAATTATATTAGGTAGTAATAGCGCATTAATTTGCAGGATAAGACATCATTTACTATTTTTGGTGTTTGAATACGATTTTGAAGTGCAGTCAAGACTAAAACAAGGATAATTAATTTCATTTTTTACTTTCTCTTTTTGGTGCATGTTTCGTTTTCTTAGTTTAGTACATTTTTGGTAAGAGAACTTAGGGCGTCAGAGTATTTTTTGGTGTTCAAAGTATTTATTGCCATTCAAAATTATCGTAGGCAAAGCCACGTGGTAAGTTATAGTTACCAATAATATCGAATATTGTCGACTAAACACTGCGAGTGGCAAAGGGCGGGCACCCCACACTCGGTTAACATGAGGTTACGTACTAATATAATTATTAAAACGAGGGTGCAATTGTCCACCCTCGCTTTTTGCCGGTTTGGTTCCATAACCGATAATTTCGTTAGTGACGTCACATGTCAAATTGAAAACCAAAAACCTCGACGTACGTAACACACTGTTATTAAGTGTGAATAGGTGTCGGGTTCTTTTTGTTATTTATGTTAGAGTTCTCCTGCAGCATTGATCGCAAATTATGAATAAAATAATTGATCTTGCAACATAAAGTTTCAAGATCATGATCATCATTTTAAGGTTAAATCATTTTTTTATTCGAAAAGCTTGCTTTGGGGTCCAGGGTCTGTATATCTACTTTTGCTCCTCCACTTTGCGCAGTCTTAGACATGTCTTACTATTACACCTTTATTGACACATAAATCACTCCACATGACGTCAAGCCAACATTTTTGAGGATACCCCTTTTATAACGAACGATAAAAGGAGTATCTTGCCTGTAGTATACTATTATTAGTATTGTCGCTTGGCATACCTAGGCTACGTTCCATTAGAGACTCACAACGATCACGTCCACGACCACGATTTTTTCCGTTCCACTTGCTTGCCGGCGTTACAATCGTAAACTCAAGTGGAACGGTTATTTGACCCACTTCTTGACATGGGTCGTTATGAACGTTGTGTGATCGAAAATTATGGCGTAATTAGTGACGTCTTCGCCACACGACCACACCGACCGCGGTCGCCTTGTGGAACGGCTAACGGAGCATTTTGGGCGTTGTGAGCTACTAGTGGAACTCGCTGCTAGTTAAGTGGTTGTACCCTGTGGGGGGTTTATTTTTATGTGTCCGCTTGGGGTACAAGATAAGTACCTTGTATACTTACGTACGTAGGTACTTGTGTAGGTACGATGTCTTGTACTGTCTATGTAATTATTGCTTAATCAATTTTGCATTACACTTAGACTATATACACAAGTCTTAACTGCTACGTGAAAATATGTAAAACCTAAATTTCCGTAGATGCATTTCCCCGAAGGTTTTCTGCTTTCTGTACCGACAAATTTTGACACGTACATGGACTTCTCAGTTATAACCTTGCTAATTATTTAGCAATTATTCCACGCACGAGACGTAACATACCCTACATAACAAGCCGGTTTCTCTAAGTCATAACTGTACCAGAATACGCGGATCTTTTGCCAAATTATATTTGTTACGTAACGGATGTGAAGTATAGAAAGCGTGCGCCTCTGTCGAATGTATTGTTGCCACAGTGGGAATTTTTATTGATCTTTAAAATGGTCATACTATGAGTTACTTAAGACTATAATTACTGCCGGCTTTACCTATAGTGCAGAGTATGCAGCACACATGGTGCCGGGTCATAGGGAGCGCTGAACGCCGCTCCTGACACCTTCGAAATGCGTGCGTCGTGCACGGGGCTGGCTCTTTCAAGGACCCTGCGCCCGTGTTATGTCGAAGTCTGTGCGCCGTCGCAAAGCAAGACGCCTCACGAGCGGCTCCTATAATCTATACAATACATACTGTTTTAATGTGAAATCAGTCCTAAAACAGATAATTATTAAAGATTATATTGGCGTAGTGTCGCAGATTTCTTGTAACTCCTTTCTTCGTAAAAACTACTTTTTGCTGGTGTATCCTCATAGATACAAATAAGGAAAAAAAGAATGCTTCGTTAACATGTCTTTATCTTACTTATCAGTATAGGCCAACTTAAGGGAAAATGAAACAACAATATCTTTGCAGTTACTACTTTAGCACGGTTTATATGAGAGTGTTTGTTCTGAATGTGCACCTATTGCTTCCTGAGACATCATTTAAAATTGCACCCGAATTTCTGTTCACTGGGGAAAATATAACTACTTATTTTATTTTGACCGCGCTCCTGCTAGAGGGCGCCAGAGTATAGAGTGCACACGGGCGCTATATGGGTTTAGAGTCACCTCTGCTTTTAATTATATGTATTTACGTATTCTATTTTTGTTAATCTTCATAATAGTACATAACTACATTGTTATTAATATAACAATGTAGTTATGTACTATTATGATGTAGGATTAAGCATAGAATTTAAAAATCATACGACTTGGTTTTTTCAAAGTCATGTGTACATATGTCAGAAATTCAAAGATGATATTATACCCAATTAGGAGCAGCTTGTTTTAAAACAATTGCGCAATATAAAACCAATTCCTGTCACAAAGTTTGACAGACATTAATTAGAATCGAAGCCGCAAAGTCTTGGATGGGGAAAGGTAGGTACCCCAAAATATTGCCTCCCTACTGCAATTAAAGTCTTTTCAACAAATAAAACTTTGAACCGATATCTTGTTAACATCTTGGTTAAGTTATGAAAATATATTATTATTACGTGATTCTGTCATATTTATGTAGAGGATAATCGATTATTTTTAAATCGGAGACGAACGCGTACATTGTAAATCCCCAAGTTACGCAAGTTTATGTTTGTCTTATGGGTAGTTTTGGGGCCGACCCCGGACATCCAGACTATACAAAATAACGGAAAGTTCTTTTGCAAAATTTATAATGCCAGGAATCGAACCTGAAACCTCCGCGTTAAATCTTACCAACAACAGACGCCGGCAAATAAATGGATATATGTAGTTACTGTAAATCGGTCTCTAATGCGATTGATTTATACGTTCAGGTTGCCATCCGGTGGTTGTAATTTAAATAAATGTTGCCATTTAAACAATTATACGAATATTTTAGTAAATTTTAGAGACAAAATGTTATGAATTATATCTACTTATGCCACGATGTGGGAATATGTATGTAGTCAATACGTGTTCAAGCTGTGGAATGAGCTTCAACCTTTATGGTGCTGCCTATCGTCCAATCAACATGATGCTGCCGATAGGATCAAATAAAACTGTCCGTGCGTGGGCGTGGATTGGCCTGACAGTTATACTTGACAGCACAATTGAAATTCAATTCTTTTTGCTTGATTATGCCGATTGGACCGTGTATGGTCGTCGCGATTGTCAGTTAAGTTGAGTGAAAGATTTTTCTTCTTGTTTTTTTTTGTTCTTTACCACGAGTATAATGCCCAAGACGGCTAAAACATCGTTATGTGTACCTGGTGACGCCATGGCTTTAACTGCCTATTGGACAGCTTAAATATTGTGTGTGTGTGTGTGTGTGTGTGTGTGTGTGTGTGTTGAATCAAGCCTGCAGTGTTATGCCGATTGAACGATAGGCAGCATGGCATATGGCCACTTTTAGTTATATGAATGGCGACCGATTTTTTTTTTGCTATATCACTAAAGTTAGCAGCAGCATATGGAATACATATTATTACTGAATTCCAACTACGTAGATTTATTACTTTCATGAAAAGTGACCGTCACTTGTAACCTGAACCTTAAAAATAATAATTATTATAGAGCGGGTGATAGATGAACGAGCAAGTACGCGTACTATAGGTCGATCTATTCCGCTCGTGTGTCCGATCCGACTGAGGACCATCAGCCGCGCGGGGGGAAAGGTCGCGGCCGGTGTGTGAGATTCGGATGATATCGAGAGATTCCGAGAGATGTATTGGCATATATAACGGACTACTCAGGGCGTTTTCCAGACACCCAGACCATAGTAAATAACGGAGAAAATACGTTTCCGAAATTTACTATACCAGGATTCGAACCCGGAGCCTCTGCGTTGCAGTGAAGTAGGCCAGCAAAGGCTTAGCCCGCTCAACCACGAGAGGCCGTTGCATAAATAAGACGCATTCGGCCACAGCCATAATTTTTAACACTATATGTATATGTATTCTAATTGTCAGTATAAATAAATTAGTAAAGAGTTGGTAGGTATTTGATTTCTTTCGGCATGCCTCATAGTCAATATAAAGAACGTAATACTACAATTGTTAAAGGGACAAAAGGGACCATTACCGAATAAACTTGGCGGGTGGTCCCTTGTTATGGAAAAATCTCCATGGAAATCACGGGAAGACGACTTTTGATTAATTAGCGCTATTCTTTTGCTCTGCGAAACGGGGATCCGAGTAATCGCCATTAATCCGAGAGAAACAGTATGGCCGACAGCGTCTTTATTGGGACATATCCGGTTATAAGAGATAGGGGTTCTTAAAATGTTGTATTTATAAAGGCTTTATTATATAACAATAAGGATTTCGTAAGAATGGTACATGATGTATATTTAAATCTTTATTAGTTTATTAAAAAGATCATGTTGAAGAATTTAATAATATGACAATTGAAATAATTGAATTTTACTTCTAATCTTCTTAAAAGTAAAAAAAAAAAAAAATTATCCTTAATCGTATAGAAAATTATATAATTTTTAGCACAATAGTGTAGAAAGTTATTACTGTAACATTTTTTTGATGAGGTACCTGTATGTGTGTGTTTTGAGTTAAAAATTCAAAGAATGGCAGTGCGTTTAAACTTAGCGTTATAAAAAAAAGAGTTTAATTTTTTCATACTGTTGCACTACTTCAAAATAATGGAAAAAATTATGATTAGTAATGTTACGAGTTGCAGGAGGCGAATTAAAATGCCGTTGGAATTATTATAGAGTTTATTAGAACCATACAAACACGTATAGCACAGGTACAAATATAACCGAACGCAATAAGTCCAAATGTAATGCAGGAGATCGTAATTCAAATACACGCGCAAAGTCCGCCACTAAATAGATTACCGAATGTACACAAGTTTTGCTTCGCTTGTGGTTATCGCTCGACTGCCTCATACCTCCATTGGGGCCTTGCTTTATACTGTACAGATGCAATATGTCTGCCCAGCCGTGTGGACCGAATTTCTGAGAATCAGTTTGTACTTTTAAGACCGAGACACCTGGCAGTGATCACAATACAACAATAGGCCGTAAAAGATTACAATACACAATGGGCTGTTTTTTTAATCACAAATTTTAAACACAAAGTAAACAAAATAAGTCCACACGAAGAAAAGGTAATAAAATGTGTTTCTACAGGTAGGCAGGTGTTAATTTGTCTTTGTCGGCACCTAGGTCGTAACAGTAATTTACCATTGAAAAGTAAAATCGGATAATAAATAGGTTTAAAAATAACTCGAAAAATACTTAAGATAAAAAGCCAAACATTTGGTTGAATTATTTTTATTTATTAGCAAAACGATCCCCATGGTAAAAGTAGAACACACCTCCGGGGCAGATTTCTCTCATAAACCCGGCTATACCCTTTCATCCATATACACTCAGTAGCTTCTGAGAAAAATGACTGTGACAGACAAACCTGCGGAATAAATTGACGGAATTGGCTACGAAACCATAAAAGCAAAATGACTTACAAGAATTTTGTTACCGTCTTTTGCTTACTCGCTTACTTTAATCTCAAATGAAACTTTGATGTAAACGTATAAAATAAACTTGTCAAGCAACTTATGATAATCCATAATTCTTTGATTTAAACCTCTAGAAACTGTCTGTTCAAGAATATGCCATCTCCTCCGGTGTACCATCTCACAGCCTTTATTAATATTACCAGAGATTTATGCGTCCAACTTTTTAATATTTATGGCTGAGCAATAAATTGTTTGCGACGAGTTGAAGAGGGATAGGGTTGATTATTTTCCCCATTCGGTTGGAGGGATCGTTTTAAGAATCAACAAGTACTTAAAGATTTATACTGCGTAATCCTTTATTGATATTTTGGTTCATACTTTTTTGGTCAGTTTTGTAATTTTTGAAGTGAAAACTTCTTTAGGCACGTTGGGCACCTTTGGGATGGGTAAAATGCACTGAACTCGCGTGACCGTCGCGCTCAGATAGATATATACATATGTGTGTATATATAGTTTTATAGCTGTTTTGGGATGGCGAAAAAGCACTGAACTCGCGTGACTGTCGCGCTCTAATAGATATATACATTTGTGTGTGTATATATAGGTATATAACTCTTTTGGGATGGCGAAAAAGTACTGAATTCGTGTGACCGTCACGCTCAGATCAAAGTTTTCACTTCTGACGTGCAGTCCTACGATAGACAGTTTTTTTTTTTGTTGTCATGGTTATTGTAGAGTTTGTAAATGAGCTTTCATTTATTGTATAAGTAATTATTTATTTACTAAAGGAACACCAACAGTTTTTTACATTTGATCAAGTAGAAATGGACTTATGCTAAGGTCTACAATGCGATGTAAAAACTATTTACAGGTGAACATAGCTTGCAATTTAATTTCTTCACTATTGTTATTTAATTGAACACTAATAAAGAAAATAACAATAAAACTGTCTGTATCTAAGATATTGAAATTTGTCTGTTCGTTAGTATATGTCAATTTAATATATTTTTGGGCTAAATGAATCTTTTTGTTAAATGAATTTTTCAAGTCAAAGTCAACATCCATAACATGATTGCTGCTATTGAGAATTCTACATAATACGTAATATGAGACGATAGCCTTTATATCGAAATAGTCACTAAAACCCTTTTAACGCGAAACTAATTTAAGAAACTTTCCTCTTCTTTCTTTTCTCTAAACAAGAGTTGTGTACTGTGCCATTCTTTAAGACATCTATGATTTGATCGTGGTAAGTACGTCGCGGTCTACCAGCATCATATTATGACTGAAACCATTCAAAATCAAATATCAGGTCAAAATCTCCATTATACAAATGAAAGTACAATTTATATAAACTATTCATATGGACAACATAAATCATACGTCGTGTGTCAATTGTCTTGGAGAAGCCGCAGGCTCTTGTAAATTGTTTCAAGGACCTAATCAGGAACGTATTCAGAATCGTCTGAGTTATTTGAAACATGATTTATAATAATACATATGTAGTATAGATGGTAGACTTATAAGTTTGTTTTTAAAATAGTAGTTTGTATATTTTTTTATTATTTTAACAGTAAGTATAAAGTTATGGTTCCATATAACTTATAACTATACTGCAGTTGTCCGAAGAATTGTATAATGTATAATATTATAAAACTCAAAACATGCCGTGTCTGTACATTAAAGCTATTAAAAAAACAACTAGAATAGACTATATAACGATGGAGAACACGATGCAATTTGTTTTTAGATTTCTTGTCTATTTGTCTGTTTGTTCAGGATTCACGTAAAAACTACTAAACTAATTTCGATGCGGTTTTCGCTGATCGACAGCTAATTCTTAGACTTTAAACTCTGCGCTAGTTTTTATCCCGGGAATTGTTTAAAATGGCCAGATTAAAAAATCGAATTCCAATGTGATTTTTTTACTGATCGATAAATTTGATGTAATAAAATGTGACTTTTTTGTCCCGGGAATCTCGCAGGAATTTCAAGTCAAGCATGGACGAAGTCGCGGACATAACCTAGTACTTAATATGATCTGTATATTAATTCTTATATTTTACTAGTTGTGCCCGCGACTCCGTCCGCATGGATTTTTTTTCGCGGAACCCTAAGAAAATTTAGCGTAAGTTACTCCTTATAACAAAATTAAAAATCGGTCTAGCCGTTTCAGGCATTAGCTGGAACATCCACACAGACAAACAAAAATGTTAAAAATTGATGTTTTGATATAAGTACCGTATATTATACTTTCATATGCATTAGTAAAAAGATGTTATTTTGACATTACAAAGAGATATTTCAATTTTATTTATCTGTATAGATTAATTTAATTTGTGAAGGGTTATAACAACAATTAAAATACATATACCCAAAATCTTACAATTTCTGGTCTGTTCTGCAAAATATGCAACATGATTTGTCTATACATAACAATGAATTATGTAGGATATAGGAAAATAATTCTATAAGCATAACGATGTTGTATAATAAGAAATAAGATAGAATTTAATATATGCATAAAAGAAATATTATCTCATTATTTGCCAAATAGAAAATTACATAGTATACAAATTATAATTTGACTAGAGTTGTCCACACGTCTACGCAATTTAAACCTAGGTAAGTAGGCTCTATTTTATTTACATAAATACTTAATTAAGATTTTTATATATCCGAGCAAAGCCGCGGGCAATAGCTTCGCGGCTATTTATATATAAACCTTCCTTGAAAAATTATCTAACTTATGGTGAAAACTGTTTAAAAATCCGTTGCGTGGTTTAGGAGTTAGCAGATACAAAGACAGAAGCGGATAGCGACTTTTTTGTAGTATATAAAGATAATAAGTAATATGTATTATGTATGTACAAACTGTTAGAAAAATCATGTTATGTGATTGCGTGTACTCGCCCAAATTCAGCCCTGTGCAAGCCCCGTTACCTACATTAATATAAGAGACGTCTGTCGGTGACTTACAATCACATTATTAGCTGTAGACAAAAGGGGGTGGTGGGTCCTTTAAAAGGGGAGGGAGTGTAGATTAAGATTTACTTGAGATATTTGAAGATGAGATTCGGAGGTATTCCGCATTGTCGTCGCTACCCATTGTTTGGGTATGTCAAGCTAATTTTGTTAAAAGCTAGTTTCGTTTTAAAAGTAAATAATATTTCTCCGGCATCTATACAATATTCAGATATCACTTATATAAAATTTAAATTCTACATAGTAGCAAGGGACATTAGCTTCACTTTTTATACATTAACCTCCGGTTTCTATATTTTACCGACCGTTGTCTGTAATAGTAACTGATTGATTTTGAAGCTACCAATAACCGATGGTTGAGAGGGATAACCTATCTAGCTATAGAAGACACTTACACACTCATAGGGTGTACTGTAAAGAGAATGACGGCAATTAAATCTGATGTCTCGCATTAAACACTTGCAAAAACTTCCCCTTATGTTCTTGGCTTTATGTTGGCTTTAATGTCTTTTAGAGTAACATCAATTTCAGTCATAAATTGTTGCTTCAATATTCGTAATTTGCGGGAAACAGTTAAATCAAGTAATAATGTCTGTGGTACCCCATGTACCGTTTGGATACTACTCGTATAGCAATCGACGAGAGAAATAGGTCTTTACCCAAGCAAGGCGTGATACGAAGTGTGTTTATTATTCGAATATGTATTTTTTTTTTTTTACAATTATAAAATTACATATAATAAAAGAAAACTTATTTGTATTGTATTCTACCCATAGTTCCTCAAGACTATAAGTAGAATACTGAGCCTAGATCGCCGTCTTCTATGGGTAAGGCGTCCAGAAGGCTGGCTACGTTTCCTCGCTGGATCGCCATACTGATCCGTTGACCGAGGTAAGCACCAGCCCTCTGATCACCTGAAGAGTCAATGAGTCGTTTTGATAAATTTCGACACAGGCTCATGGCCTCAGGACCCCACGGTCCAAGCTTCAGGACAGCAAACGGCACAAACATATAACTCTCACTGAGGGTTGCATATTTGCGCCGCTTGAGTGATTCAGCTGTTTCTGCCGCCGAATCGGCTGATCTAGACGTGTTTGGTAAATGGGATGCGGCCAACGTGTCTACTCAAGTCGCATCCCACACCAAAAGCTTGCCACGCCGCCACGGAACTAGAGTCATACCGCCAGGACGCCTACCGTCGTCACGTGCAATACCGTTTGACTCCAATAAAGCCGGCACGTTAGCGGTGGCAAGCGGTTGTATGACATATTAATTTGTAAATTCCTAGTTACAATAACATGCTTTCATAGTTTACATATGGCTGTGTGGTTAAATAACCGGCACAAGTTCTTGTTTAACATCTCTCTGTATCTTCTGTACGTATAATGGAAAGTGTTCCCATGATCTGTAAAGAATCACAACTTCGTCTTCTTTCTACTAACGTATCGCCCGACATCAGCTTGGCTTTTATACTCATTTGTTGGAGTCGCCTGTCTCATGTAGGCAACGGTTCTCGAAAACGTTACTGTTATGCATTCTGGGCATTTGAAATGAGTTGTCCATAATATTACGAACAGAGGAGTTTTAGAAAAGTTGTCATACTTCTTCAAAGCCGACAGCACGTTGGTAAGTTGGTAACTAGTTTTTTAAATGTCCATAGACGACTGTAACCACTTTCAATTACGTGTGCTCGTCAGCCTATCTGTTGTACTTAGGATTTAAAAAAAGTGTGCGCATATTATTGTTAACACGTTATAGGAGAACTTCATCGCAATGAAATACTTGATTCAAAAACAAAGGCAATAATAACACCGCTATGTACATGGTGTGACTTGAATCTCAGAGATTGTTAAACACTTCTTTAAATTATAATTTTTTGTGGACTGTAATAAAATTTAATTATATAAGAAAACTGCACGTGCGGAATAATGACGATTTTAATAGCTATGGAGGGAAAAAACATAAAAAACAAAAGGATATCTATGTTCTAAATTTAAACATTTTGTATGTTTGGTGGCCAGTACCATGCCACACCAAATTATTAAAAACTTTTTGTTGGAGATTCCAACATGCTAGGGCCTTGGCAAATACAAAATTGGGCCTAGCAACACTTATTTAACAATATTACAAGATATATTTTAACTTTCTACAAAGATTACAAATTTGAAATATTGCCTTATACTATTTAACTACAAAGATCGAAATTGTGCAATACCTTAACTTAAAAATAAAATAAGCAGAAACAAACTAAAACAAGACACTATTCATAAATAGGCAAGATACAAATGTTCATTATTGAATAATTTTCCATTAGGCGTTTTGACTTGTAGAGCTCTAACTTTTCCATCCTTTCCATGGTATACCTTGGTAATCCGAGCCATCGGCCAGTACATAGAAGGAGTGTTAGGCTCTTTAAGTAATACAAGCAAACCTACAATAACATTAGGTTTGTCCTTGCGCCATTTAGGACGACATTGCAAAGAGTTTAAATATGATTTATGCCAAACTTTCCAAAAAGACTGTTTAATTTTATCAATCATAGACCAATATTTGAGTCTGTTCATTGGTACAAGCGTAAGATCATGTTCTGGATAAGTCGTTAACGGTTGGCCAATAAGAAAATGACCTGGCGTGAGAAAAGAAAAGTCATTAATATCAGATGACACAACAGGCATTAATGGTCTTGAGTTTAATATAGCCTCAATATGAATTAAAGCACTATTTAACTGTTCATAAGTAAGAGATGCACAATTAAGTTTCAAATGAAATTTCATACTTTTTCCCGCTCCTTCAGCCAGACCAGCAAATACAGGAGAATAGCTGGGAATAAAATGAAATTTAATTTGTTGTTCAGCAAAAACATTGTATAGTTTCGTTTGATGATCTCTTCAAGAAAGCAGCTTATAAAGATCAACTAAATGGTTCCTAGCACCTCGAAAATTAGTTCCATTATCGCAATGAATTTCAGTGGGCAGCCCGCTTCGAGAAATAAATCGATTTAAACAGGCAAGGAAACACTCAGTAGTTAAATCCGAGGCTAACTCAAAATGACCTGCTTTTGTTGCAAAACAAATAAATAACCTTTTGTAATAATAGCACGCCTAACTCGCGAATTCGTTGTTGAGGCTTCAACAATAACTTTAACAATATGTGTATATAACGCACCTCGGTTGCACTACATAAACAAGAAAGGCACCTATATGATGTGGGTTTCAAATCTGAATAGTTTTGGCACAAGGAAACTTATAAATTTAGGAGGAGAATAACTAAGAACATAAAACATACATAAAAATTAGGTGCGGTCAAATGATCAGCGTAATTTTCTACTTTTATTTTTGTGAAAATCGGTCCGTAGACTCCTTTGAGTTTTTTCCGTATGTCGTATGGTTTAGGATTTAGCCTTGAAAACCCACTTGAATAATTAACCTGTAATTTCTTCTTATTTTTTGAAAGTTTATAAGATATACTAGGGAGAGCTACCGATTATTAAATAGAGGTTATTGTTTAAAATGTGTTTTATGTTAAATGGCATCATAAAGCTCCGAAAGCCGTCGCACCTTTCTATTCTACTTTAAATACTCAGCCTATTTTCCATACACGCAGTATTTGCAAAGAAAATCAGACAAGCTATTTGAATAAACCAATGAGTGGGTTTACGTGTAACGTGTGACGGGAATGAAGGGGTTGTCGCCGCCGAGTGCCGGCATTCGATACCCCCCGAGAGAGCGATATTTTTTCATGATTTTATGAATCATGGGAGTTCTGTGTTGTTTAGATAAAAATATTATTTGGCTAATGACAATCTCGTTATGTAATTTTTAACATGCATATGGCAGATTCAAGGCAGAATGTATCTATGAATTCCATCAATTCCTGAAAGCCAATTTAAAAGGCATGCATGCAAAATATTTTGTATTTATTTATTAACTTACAAACATTGCTATCATTACAGTTGTCACCAATATCATACCGTGGTACACATAATAAATTATATATACATATTCAATCGTCATAACACATAATATAGTATGCAGTTCTTGTGAATTCAGTCACAGTACAGATAAAAATGTCAATTTGTTGACATATCTTGTTCGATGTTCGCAAGGCCTGTGTCATCGGCGCCTTCTAAACACCATCAATGTCTAGTATCCTTCTTGATTTGCTGACACTCACCTAGCGAAACTGCAACGCAGTTAGTCGGCAACGTTATCGTAGGTTATAATATACCTTATAATTACAATTATTCATAATTTTCTGTACTCAATATTAACTTAAATTATTTACTTGTCCATTTTGAATTATGTTGTACAGTATTTATTTATTGTGCTTTTTCGGGAGCTTTGCACTGAGACTAAAGTATATTCAGATGTTTGTTCTCCTGAAACTTGTTAATAAAAAAACAGTACCGCATTTCTCGGCATATTTTGCATTCAAAGTTGCTATACAGTTTCAACAATGTCTACCGCACGCTATTCTACTGTGTAGCGATGTATTCATCTCTGTAGCGACGTAGCACGTACCTTTATTGCCTACAAGGCTACGACACAAAGAAACCGCGCTACGCGATGACAGAATGAGGATGCCAGGGTGCCATGGAATACGAAGTTTCTGATTGATATGACACTAATCCTTTTATAGAAGACAAAAGCATAATTTCAAAGCATATAACATTTCTTAGGCTGTTCTACATTAACAATTAAATAATCAAAATTAATATAACTTATTTACTTTGACCATAGCTATTCAACGGGTTAACGCTCCAGCCTTTTGACAGCGTTCCCACCAGGAGACAGTGGTTTGGGAGTAATTTTTATCGGTAGTTTTATTGTTAATATTGTTACGACCGACAATGACCAATGCACACCTGCAGTTTATTACCTTTCGGCATTTGGACTTCTTTCGTTTACCTTATGTTTAAAACTTGTAATTAGAAAACAGCCTATACAAACCTAGCCTATATAAACGAGTACAATACACTGTACCATTTATGGCCGTTTGCAGGCATAATTAGGCCGGTGTGCAAATTATGAATTCTAAGAAATCCGATCTACGTGGGCGGGCAGCCATATTGTATCGGTGCAATATATAGCAATGGCCCAATTGGGAGATCGGTAGTCTAGCGATGGTCACCAGCGAGACAAGACGTGCATACATTCGATAAGCTATATAGTGACGGACTTTGCGCGTGTTATTGAATCGTGTATTACGTTTGTATTGGTTGTGTCCAGTTATATTTGTACCTGTGTTATACGTGTTTGTATAGATCTAATAAATTCTATAGTAATTCCAACGGCATTTTAATTCGAGTCCCGCACTCATAATAATATTATTTATTCTTTAAGATACTTTATATCAGTATTAATCCATTGTATTTAGTACTTCATATGCTTATATTATATGTTATTATGCAGTGGTAATATAATGAATAATTTTTTATTACCAGGTCTAAAATATAGTTTTACTCGGCCAAACTTTGAATCCATATCACTTGACAATGACCAATCAAAATTAATTTATGAGCATATCTCCGTTATCTAAAGTATATTTACTCCAAAATTTATGATAATCTCCTTATTTCCAAGACCGTTTAACTAGAAACAAACATCGCAATAATAGCATTTCTGCATAGAGTGGATGGGTCAGATATATTATTCAATGATTAGTATCATTACACTCAATATATCAGAGCTCAAAACTAGGCAAATTGCATAATATGTCTAGTGTCACACTTAAGCTATATTTGTTCGAAAAGGACGTGTTTTCAATATAATTATGCATTTTATTTAAATATTGTGATATATTTGTAACTCCATGTCAAGTCCTTTGACGGAATGTAAACGGATGGCTGGCATTGTGTTGCGATAGATAACGTTTTTATTATTATTAGCTCACAGGGGAGCGAACATAATAAAAAGGCTCCAGAAATAACATAATAGAAGGAGTACGAACGATAATGAAATACAGCACACAGATTGTATATTTTCTCTAAAAAAGTGCTCATGAAAAAAGTTTCAATTTTTAAGTACGCCGTGGAGAAGAATATTATTATTTATAGTGGCGCGGGTGTAATGCTCTAATATGTCTTATTAATTATTGTGTTGTACTTATAATTTCAATTTAAATTGTATATGGAATACTCAATTTTCTGAAATAAATAAATAATTATTATCATTAGTATTCTTCTATCAAAAATGGCTTCGTGTCTGCAATATTAGACTATTGTTTCGACATTCATAAGACAATGTGTTGTAATAATTGAATTACAACAAATGTACTATTAAAGTCCTTTTTAACTATCGGATACATTTCGGGGAGTATTCCTTAGAACTGCACGAGCTGGTTCCTCTATCCCCATTGTACCAACGGACAACCAGACGTATCGGTTTGCGCCACAGTTACATAGTGGAAACACGAAACACCAGTCAGGACAAAGCGCTTCGCTACATCTGTTAGCCGGAGTCTGTTTTACTGACTAATACAATATGAAGTCTTCAAGTTACGAGCGAATATGTACCTTCTAGATAAGCGTGCTCCAACCTAGACCTCGTCATCGCTTAATAAATTTTTAAAAATCATAAAAATCCATAATAAAATTACGTTTTAACTAATGGTTTTAAGCGCGGTAATTTAATAATTTAATTTAACTACCGCGCTTAAAACCGTTAAAACGTAGTTTTATTATGTATACAAGTCGCGAAAACTTAAGAAAATATTATAAAAATCCATGTTGTACAGACAACCCTAAGAAAATAGATATATGATTGTTGTGTACAATCACTACAGAAAATGCATTTAGTATAGGCTAAAAAGATTGAAATCGAAATTTGACTCTATTGTTTGAAAAAATCACACCTTCAAGGTATTCGATTCAATGTTATTATTATATTATTTGTCAATGTAATTACTTTCCTCATTAATCTATCTTGCCTTTGATAAAGTCATAATTAATTAAGATGCCAAAATCTCTTCAATATTCCATTGAGTACACATACAAGTAATTAAGGTTTACAAGGCGCGGTGGTGTGTTGGTAAACATACACTAAAGATTTAAGCACCGCGCAAATAACTCAGTACATTTGATTTCAAACAAGCTGTGTTCGCCACTTCGTTTGCGCGAGACGTGTATTTTATATTCATATCTGTCCAACTCTGCAAGATATCAAAATAAAATAGACGTAAAGTTAAGATAAAACTCCTGTTAACATCAGACAGACAAACAAAAAAAGTTTGTATTTTGGATGTGGACTCTTCAAAAAATCAAATCACATTATGAGTTGCAATCATTCATTCAAGCCTCATTACATTCATTCGTTCTTGCGTTAATGCTAGCGTGTATTATTAGTTATCTGTGGCGATGAATCTTTTTAGGAAATTGGCTCCGTTCAAATTTCTGCTCGACTGGGCTGCTTGATTAGTGAGCGGGGTTCCGATCTGCACCGATCTTCATTCGTATTTCCGTTATTTTTTAATTTACTTCATATCTTTGTCCACTGTACTTGTTCTAATAATTCTAGAAAACTTCGTAAATACCTACTTTAAAGATCTTTAATAGTCTTATTTTAGTAGCTGGTTAACAAATAAAAAAAATATGTGTGCGTGTACTAGCGTACACTCGTAAGAAGTGAAACTTCTTTATGACGTTATTTTTCAAAAAATAATTTACTATATGCAACTTTACAGAAATTGGTTAAATAAAGTTAAATTAGATAAAGTTTAATAAAAGGCTTTTATTATCATAGACATAAATACAAATTCTACAATTGTTTCATTTTAGCTTATTACTACAAAGATTATTATTGAATTTCATTAATTGTAATAGAATTATTACTATCATTGATGTCGTTATTATATATTTGTGTTATTAATGGCTTATGGTAACTGAAATACGAAATATATTGTTTACATTCCACAAAATTAAACTATGTGGAAGTTTTTTTTCTCCTGGGGCTAATCTTAAATATTTTTCTTCATTCCACATCAATGTTTGCTGCTGAGATACCAAACTTTCTTCGATTGGTATGTGTTCACTTATTTCATCTTGAGGCACAGCATCGATGTCGTTGTTTTCAAAAAAGGATTCGTCAACCTTAATATCATACATAGTATATAATGGCGAGTTTAATAAAAATTGGAGCCAAATTTTTATTGTACCTTTGTTTATTATACCATGCAAATAACTGGATTTATGGATTTTCTTGCGTTTAATGTGCACATTGATGCAGTGATCATCAGATAAACTTCTAGGGAGAGTACGAACCATTGAATCTATAGACACAGGAACATTAATTATTTGTCCATAAATACCGTACTGACCGTTAACGTGTCTTAATCTCCTAATCTGCATGAATGGGATACGTGGAGAAATCAATCGTTCAGATATTAAGTCTAATGGCGGTAAATAATCGGGTTTCTTCGGAAATTTAAATCCATTATAAGATGCCATCACAGGAATACTATTATTATTTAAAGATGTCACACAGGTATTACATACAGCAACGTCCTTTATGTTAAGATGAGGAACTATTGTTTTCAAGATTGAACAATGTTGAAGGGATGAAGATCGTAAGTCATCTTTAAACCATAGTCTTTCACAAACTGAGCACATATGACCAAATGAATTTTGAACAAATTTCTTTTGAAATTCATCATGAGCCAGTTTATGCCGATGAAAATCCGTGTATGCTACATAATTAGTTTCATGCTCTAATTGTTGAATTAACGTTGACTCACGTGTTAGTGTATTGAAAAATACAATCAAAAACTGAGGTTAATTTTAAATAACGTGGAAAAATAAATACCATAATTACACCTAAGTATTAGAAAAAGAGATGTAATTACTTACTTTTTTTAGAAATTCACTGGAATTAGAATTAAAATAAACCCTTTGATTTTGCTGATCACTTCAATATAACATATATATATATTTATCACGTCACTATAGAGCGTTGGGAATAAATAAGCGTGCAATAGAAAAACGGTCAAGTATAGTGGTAGGAGAAAGTCCGTTAAAACGATATGCTATTGGTAAATGGCAATTGCACGACACCACCTAGTGGTCAAAGTCATCACTACTCAAAGCGGGTCATGGGCTCTTATGGAAGTCGATGCAATCGCCACCTGGATTTCAAAAATGTAACTACTCAAAACGGGCCGCAAAATACATTGGAGAAATTTACCAAACCCTACTCCGCTGGAGAAAGTATACTTCGAATCACGCGTGGTAGGGATAAGAAAAAGATGGCGCGTAACGGAAAAATGTGACGCGTAACGAAAAAATGTTACACTAAATTTTTTTCCAACCCCGATAAAGAAGTTTCACTTCAAAAAAATTTTAGGTAAATTTGCCAGGTGGTAGGGTATTTGCCCGACTGGATGGCTACCATCCCTGGTCTATAGTATGCACCATAACAACCTTGAGTTGTGTTCCGGCATCAGTGACCAGGTTCCAGTCTCCCTTAAGAGAGCAGCAGCGCATTTGTAGCACCTTTGGTGTTGCAAATGTCCATAGCCGATGGTAACCGCTTTCTATCAAGTGGGTCTGCTTGTCTGCTGAACTGCTGCAATAAAAAAAATATATATCACATTTAAATATTACATAAATCTCCGAGCAAATAAAAAAAAATTCTAAAACTGGAAAATATGTTACCGTACCAAAATTTTGTTGCTAAAAATTATTATGCATAACGGTTTCCAGTTTAGATATTTTTAAAAATAATACTTACTTCAAGATTCGTATTTTGTTTTGTTTCTTAAATTGGATAAGTATATGTAGATACAGCCTACTGGTTCGTTCACCCTGTTATAATGCGCATAAATAATTCAAAAATAAAAGTTAATAACGGCATTCCATAGGTAATAAAGCCTAAAACTCTATCCAAATACACAGTATATCTGACTACAATTTGCACGACTGAAAAAGTTTTTATCACGGCTCTGCATTTCTAGCTAAAAGCCCACGTCAGTCATTAAAAAAGAAGCATTCGCTTGGTTTTATTTTCATTTTCAATGGAAAAAACTGTAAAAGTTTCAGACGAATTTTATACTGTGTTGTTCGTACGTTTGTCACAAAATAAATAATATGAGAGTTCACAAATCCCACGGTCATTTAACAAAACCAGCATAGTCACTTTTCTTTCTAAATTATGCTTTATAATTCTTATATTAAAATTAATGAACATTTCATAAGAAACAGGATCAACTCAAAATGGCAAAAACGGAATCTATGTCTCGTCATATTTGTTTATACATTTTGGATGAAAGATATCATCTACATAATGATATTTTCTAGAAAATGATGTAATTATTATAATATGAATTGCGTTTGGACAAATAATCCATAGTGTGTTAGTAAGATAGTTAGGTCCAAGTCATTTGGAAAACTAAAGTTAGTACCTACTTTAATGAAATAACGACTAATTTTATACATACTTTATTGTGGATTTAAGCAGAAAATTTAAGTCTCATGTTTATGGTTAACGACCATCGATCTGACTGAAAATAAGGGTTCGTTTTCTAAGAATTCTATATTCGACAGACCCTAGGTCCTTACCTTTATAAACTAGTAATTTAATTTATTTTATAAACTCACACCTTTTTTCTAGGTACTATTATAGTATGTGGAACTATCATTTTTTTACTAAGGTTAGTAACAGTTGTAATTAATATTCAAAATTTTAAATATTAACGTTCACCCAAAGCAAAAGGTTTAATGGAAGCTATTCGAGGACAAATTCACAGTAAGCAGTAGACCATAATAAATCATATCGTCTCTTGAAACCGAAGCACACTCGGCAGGATAATCGGGTGCGTTTTAAAGCCGTCATCGGCTTAGCACCTCCCCGCCTACCCCCTGTCTCCCTAGCCCCCCTCCGAGGCACTTCACGTGCGTTTTGACGCGATTATCATACTCTGCCGGTATCTGAGCGCAATATTGTTTGCGCTCGTTGATAGAAATTGATAACTAACTATTGGATGTGGTATATTTAATCGACTTCAAATAGGAGGAGGTACTCAATTCGTCTGAATGTTTTTTTTTTGTATGTTCGTTACTCCATTTCTGCGTCAATTGTGAACCAATTTTCAAAATTTTTCCTTTAATCGAATGATTATACGTACTCCCGAATTGGTCCCATTGTCGCTATGTCAGGGTCTGATGAGTGGATTCCAAGGAATTACAGAAACCTACGAAAATTGATAATAGACTTCTTCATAACACGATATCTTCGTCAATTCTAAGCCAATTTTCAATTTTTATTCTCTACTTGTATGCACTCCCGAGGTGGTGCCATAATCACCAAGTCAGGATCTGGTGAGTGAGAGTTCACCGTCAATTAGGGATCAATTTTGATTTATTTTCCTTTATTCGTAAGTATGAGGGTGAATCAAAAAGTTCTTCGAATCAATATTAACAAATGCAAAAATTTTAACAAATATATTTTATTTTTCTACATAATCTCTCCTATAAGGCAATGCATTTAGAACAACGCCTCTAATTTCCTTATTCCATGCGAAAACATTGTTTTTATTGAGTCCCGAAAAACTCTACGGCAGCCATAAACGCGTCATTATCGTGAAATTTAGTTCCACGAATTTCCTCTTTTAATTTTGGGAATAACTGAAAATCATTTGGGACAAAGTATGGACAATATGGTGGGTGGAGGTGGAGGAGGTTGAAACCAGTACAGCAGATTGCGTTGAGCGCAACTTCCGGTCGATGAGCGTTATCGTGAAGAAACAACACGCCTAACGACAGTTTTCCACGACGTTTTTCTTTAATCGCTTCGCGCACTTTCGGAATTAAATTTGCATAATAGGGCCAAGTAATTGTCTGGCCTTTTGGCATGTAATCAATAAAAAGGATTCCTTCACTATCCCAAAACACTAAGGCCATAGCTTTGCCAGCGGTAGGAGCAACTCGAAATTTCCTAATGGACGAAGAGGATGGTCGTTTCCAAGACATGCTTTATCTCTTAGTTACAGGATCGAAACGGTGGACCCATTTTTCATTCATGTTGACAAGGCAACGGCAAAAATTATCCGAAACATGCTAGAACATTTCAAGATTACGCTTAGAAATTTCTAAACGTCATTTTTTGCTTTCGTCGGTTAACTTTCGTGGCACCCATCTTGCCGACACTTTTGAACTCCAGTGAATCAATTAAAATGGATTGGACACTACCAAAAGACATCTTTAGGATCATATATGTTTTATAGTTATTTTTCTGCCTTCTAAAACGAGATTCTCAACCTTTTTGACATTTTCTTCAGTAACGGAGATTGAAGGCCGCCTAAAACGCGGATTATAATCCGAATAGACCATTCACATTTTATTATATCCGAATAAACCGAATATAATAGAATGATTCTATTCTTTTTGTAACTCATTCTATTCCTCATGTAAACTTAAAAACATTTATTTATACATATCAAGCATTACTTAAACCATGTGTATATTAAAACATCTAATGCAATTTATCTAACTCAGTGTCGATTTTTTAAGGGTCAGATAAAATTTATTCATCGAATAAAATACAAAATGAATAAATTGGAAATTACCGTTGCGTAAATAAAACAATTGAGCTGTTTCACTTTTACTTTCAATCAGGTTAAATTTATTCGATAGATAATATTTATCTGATGATTGAAATTCGGCCCCAAATCAAATGAAAAGTGAGTAGAAACTTGATTAATTATTATGAAATCTTTAAAACAATTGTGAAATTAAATATCCGAAGTTAATTTTAAAGTACAAAATGCCATATTCAAATTTTCTTACATCCAAAAGGTACCGGGCGCGGTGCGGTTTTTGAAATCTGCTTCCTTTGTGACGGTTTTAATATGGAAATTAACGTTCGCTGCCGTGTGACGTGGAACACCTACACAAAAATACATCTAAAACTTTAAGACATTCAATTGAACCTTATCTGGTTGGTATAAGATAGAAATTTGTGTGATTTTTCGTTTGCCAACACAATAGAACGTCGAAGGGAATTTGTCGCTAAAATCCACGCAGCCATCGTCGCTTTTGAGCTGTCTAATTGAATTTTTTATGTACTTTAACAGGTTTATCTGTTTCCACAATGGTTAAACGATGTTTCTTGGATAAAATGAAGCTAGAATTATTATTTTTTCATATTTATATATGTATTGAAGCGTATTGCCTATCGGTTATCTTGAATGAATGAATGAATGAAAACACTTTATTGTTCACCAAAAATTAAAACTACGTTCTTAAAACTAGGTAGGTAGGTACAGTAAATGTTGAACAAATGGCGGTCTTATTGTTTAAAGCGATCTCTTCCAGGCAACCCCCTAAACTAAGGAAAATATTAAGACAACAGTGGCGGTGAAGACAATAAATAATATGAAACATTCCAAGAAGTGAAAAATAAATAATAATATACTTTATATACTATACAAAAATAGGATATATTATCATACTATATATAGAATCGGCAGCATGTTTTAGACTCGCGAGGACCAAAGATATTTAGTAACCATTAGTTTAAAAGACGATATGGATTTAGCTTGTCTGATGTTGAGTGGCAGTAAGTTCCATAAACGGACAGCCTGTACTGTGAAAGAGTTATCAACGAAGGAAGAAGTATGTACAGGTGTCATTATGATGTGCAAACAATATGTATGTCCTGTATATTGATGATAAACATCGACCTTTTTGTTTCCTAATGTGGTTTCGGCGAATTCTGGCTTTAACAGCATGCTGCCGCCTCGATCTTTGATGGTCTTCGACAGAGGAAGTATTCGTATATCTGTCGATAGTATGATACACGAACATACGGCTGACACCAAAGCAAGCTTTTGACAGGTCTTGAATATGACCGACGGTTCTTTACGTATTCTGTGCAAGGCAATTATTGCATTCCTATTTTCCTTAACACCCAACACCATATTATAATCTATAATATTATAAAATTTTAAACATGCCGCGTTTGTACATTAAAGCTATTAAAAAAAAACTGGAATACGCTATATAAACGCTGGAGAACACTATGCATTTTTTTAGATTTTTTGTCTGTTTGAGTGTTTGTTTGGGATTTACGTAAAAACTACTGAGCCGATTTCAATGCGGTTCTCGTTGATCGCCAGCTAATGCTTAGACTTAAAACCCGCGCTGCTTTTTATCCCGGGAATCCTGCGGGAATTATACTGTGAATGATTTGAAATGGCCAGATTGTAAAAAAAATTAGCATTCCAATGCAATTTTTTCACTGATCGACAGCAAATTTTATGTAATAAAATGTGTGTTATGTTTTATCCAGGAAATACCGCGGGGCTTTTCCCGGGAGCGGTTTGTAGTAGTTTGGGTGCATCAAGATTAGCTTATTCCGACACAGTTTTCACTAAAACAATAGCTTATATTCTTTTTTAAATGCTGTGTCCCGGGAATTTCTAGTCAAGCTTGGATGAAGTCGCGGGCATATCCTAGTTTAAAATAAGACAAAAAATATGGCAAGTGTCGGAAAATAGTTTTTATTTAAACAAAGTAAACGCGTTCCAAATTCAAAATAGTGAAAGAATTGAGAAAAGAAATATTTTATGTAACAATATATGGCCAGCCTGGTTACACTCTCTGCTTCCCTAAATATTGGGAGGTCCATGTCCACCAGTGGGATGTTTATGGGCTGATATGCTGCACGAAATCGATGAAAAACATTTCGTCCATTTCCGTATCGATTACACTCAATTCCCATTCACCCGTGAGCTATTTCCATTAATTAAAAGATTCGCTCCTCTCGTCGACAGTTTCCGCTTGCATTTTTTATTATTTATATGTACCATTGCCGCAGCCGTCTTTTTACAGAAATGGACCAAAGCTTTTGCATACACACAAAAATAGCTATAGCCTAGCGGCAAAAAGTAGTATTACTTGTTACAACTATTGCAATTTTAACTAATAATTAAGTATTTATTAGTCGAGGTTGCAAAAGTAGTAGTACTGTTTCGTGTAAGAGATTTGCAGACTTACTATTGACTACTGCTACGTAATTCTAATGATGTAAATATGTGTAACAGATATTATCTATAAATAATAATTTATATTTTGAAACTTATTTTAGTATTTATTTACAAGAAATTATACGTTTTTTATATATTAATACAATATAAAACAACGACGCAGGAACCGCACGATGATCATAATGGATTGAGGCGGAACTTATATACCTTCACCTACTGTAAACCTTTTTTACTTATAAACTGTGTAATTGCCAAAAAACCTATCACATAAAACAATATAAACAAATGTGTGTGCAGTTTACATGCAGTAGAAGTGAAACGTGAGAGAATATACTCACAGATAATTTTCCTCTAAATTTTATTAATATAAATATTAGCCTACATCCGTCGACATATAATAAACTTCTTAAGTATCACTTTAAATTTTTCACTGTTTTAGTCTAAAAAATATTATTATCGGTTTTATTTCGGTTCAAATTGGACCTATGTTTAAACATCGGTCTTATCAACTCTCTAATCTGTGCGGCACAATGTAAAACGCGTATCTCATTCTCTCGCATGCTTATTCCTATAGATTTATGTGTTTATCTCTTTTTAGTCTCTCTTCGTTTTATCGAGTATCAAATCACAACGATTCTAAAGAAGTTTCACTTCATAAATTAACCTACACAGACATAATTGATTTATATTCTAATTGTAAGATTATAAATAGAATACTGAGCTTAGTTGAAGAGTCGATTACATGTTTTCAGATTGTTATGTAAACAAATTGCCATTTGTCTCGGACTTCAGGGGGTCTAAACAGTCTCATGCGGCCACCTTCGCAGAATCGCTTAATGATATTGACACATGTCTAGATAAACTAGTAGGTATAAGACATACACACATAAACTTCTACTTTATTTACAGATCTTGACATATTCGTAGCAGATCTAAAATCGTTAAATATTACGTTACGTATTGTCTACGCGCACGCTACGAAATGCAGCTTAGGTAAGCTAAAAATTTAAATAAAATATGATGTCTGCCGTATATTGGTACTTTTTAGGTGCACAGTGTAATTTTTCCTAAATTTGTTCATGTACTTCACTATTCTTAAAATATATCGATTATTATGGAAATTGATATAATATGCCGTAGAAAACGGGAAGGTATAGACAACTTTTATCTCGGAAAATGCGAGATTTTCATATACGGAACACAAATTAATTATTATGAAATAGCTTACCTCTTTAAAACCTTTTCATCTTTAAATTGTCATGAAACGAAATAAGTTTTTAGTTATGAAAAATTCTCGTGTATTATTTAATAGCGTTGATGAAATATATTAGGACTATTAAAATTTTCTCTTCTAGGTTTATATCAGGTGCAATGTTGGTGAAACGCGAACCTATACAATATAAAAATATGTATATACAAAATTGTGATGTGATGCGATGTATTTTGTATTAAATTAATACTGTTGACCAAAATAATTAATAAGTATAAATGCAAGTTCAAAAGTTTCTTTATTTTCAAAACAAGGTTCGTCAGAGAACATATTTTGAAGCCCATACTTAATAAAACTTAAAAATTAAGTCTAAGTCCTAAGTAAGTCTATGTACACAGTTTCGAAATGCGTTTTAAAGAGAAAAAGCTCTTTAAGATAATTTTAACAAATCAATAACAAATAATGTATTTCATACAAATGACATAATAAAACACCCATCAAAAATGTAGCGCGACATAATCAAACACAGACTTGTGGTGGTGAGATGGGGTTTGCCTCCCAACCCATGTTTGCCCACCGTCGCGTACGTAAGATTTCATCCCGCTTCACGCGCCGTATCAACTGTTTGAATAGAGATACGCCACTCTGAATTTATTGTGAACAACCCCCTATTCCCATTTGGGTTGTACGGCTGGAATATCCTTTAAAATTTACCGATTTTATATAATTTGGAAAAAAACAATTTTAAAAAGGGGTATAATTGAGAAGTAGCCGATTGAAGTACAGAGTGGTCGAGTCGAGGTCGAACCTCGTAGTAGGTGTTTCTTAGAGCGCGCTGCATCAGGGTTGCACGCCTCCCATGGAATCCGGAAGACCACATAGCCCGGTATCGTTGAGCTGCTATTCAGCTGGAACCTCACAAAAAAAAGGTCTTTGATAGATGGCTGACAAGGACTGGATATGATCAGCCGAGGGTGGGACTAAGAATAAAAATTGATTTGTCTATTTGCAGCCAGCCTTCTAGGCACGCTTCCTTCTGTCAACGATTTGTTACACGCTTTGTACTAATTTATTTATAATTTAGTTTATTTTTAATACAATTAGTTGTACTTGTATATATCTGTTATTTTAAATTAAGGGCAACTATACCATTGTTGACACCGTCTTAGTGATTTGCACCCTGTCAATATATTCCAGATATTAAAAAATCTTAATGTTGTTTAGCTATGCAATAATATTATTATTTTTATTTATTATTATGTGGCTACAAAATAAAAAATATATTAAGATTTCTTACTGTTTTAAATAAAATATTAGTGGGTGTCAATCATTGAGGGAAGGGGTCAAGAATAGCCAGTTAGTAATAGTTTGTCCTAAATGTCAAATTTTAAGTTAAAATTGATATTATAGTATCTAAGGACGGCACGCGTAATCGTAAATGGCCGTTTTTAGAATTTTTGTGTTTGAAACTTGGTTCCGAAACCGCTCAAATGATTTCTATGAAAAATTCAAGGATTAAAACAAAAATTTGCTCTAAATCTATGTTTATTTTGTTATCTATTTTGTGGAGTTTGTGTTTCATAAGTTATAAATATACCTAAGTCCAAATCCTGCGCGAACATAATTGCAGGCGCAAATGGGTGAACATCCTGAGCCTATCATTGGCCCCAACCACGTTGATTTTAAAGATCCATAATAATTGTCTTAAGAATTTCTTCGACTCAAGCGCCTTGGTAAAGATGATGTATTGTAACCAGAAATAATTTATCTAGCACGAGTTTATAAAAACGTGGTTGCGGGTAATTATGTATATTGTATAATATTACTATCCAATGTAATTATATAAGTATTTAAAATAGGTATAGCTTCCAGCAACCTGGCAACCCATATTCCATTCGTCAGTAGTCCCCCCACACTTTATTGTCGCGTTCAAATCTGTGTATCGCTTTCACTTGAAACCGCTCGGCGGTATGGTAATGTGACATTTAATTCCGATCACGATACCCTTATTAGATGACGAGCGCACATCACCGAGGATGCTTTGTTGTTTATTGAATGAAGCCGCGGATTTAGTTTTCAATTAAATTTAGATTTAGCCATCATAAGAGACATCTAGTGTGTATTCGAATGATATTCTTTTTTTAAGTATGGCATTGCACGATTTGCTTATCTAGCCAGTGACAAGTATTATATACATGATTGGTCAATTATTAGAATAATCTTCAAGCAAAAACCTCAGCTTAATTGTCGATCTTTGACTGACGCCAAATGAGGGAGTTCTTGTGGTAGCAAGAGAAGGCGTATTTTATTATACAGTTGAGATTTTTCAATGTACCCAAAACACACAAATCTTCATATGAATAATTAATATGCTATAACTATTATTCACTTTTAACTAATATTACATATTTTATTAAAGTAAAACTTCCCAGCAATACTTGTCTTTCGAGATCCTAACAAAAACTCTAAATGAGCTCGCGTTTCAAAAGACTAGGGTTCGAATGCTAGGCGGGATTTGGAATCGGATCCCGAAGTACGTACTACTAACCTAATGTGAGACAAGGTAAAGAAATCCGCAGATGGGTATAACAGATGTGTGAAACCACCAATCCGCTTTGGACAGGCGTAGCAGATCGTCGACTGTCCGTTCTCAAAAGTTCCTAAACATGGAGAGGGCCGACCTCAACAATAGAATATTTTTACTGAGTGATATTATAACCGCAAAATGTTAGTACAAGTATGGTAGAAACTGCAGTATTCTTTTTCCATGGTACAAGTAATCTCATACTAACATTTTGATTTTTTTAATTCGACTACCTATAAACCGATATAAGAAGTAAATTACGTCTATAGAAACGTGGATGTGCTGTGATACGATGTACCATCATTCGAAAATTGGCAATAAAACTGCGATGAGCTGAAAAATCGATCTCGACAGACGAGCTGAGCTCCAACGTGCATATGTATCACATCACATCGTTTTATGTTACTCACGTAGACCTAGTTTTTCGATATAGGGCGAGGGTGGACTATTTATTCAAGCGTTTTTAGGGTCCTGTCTCTATTTAGCAAAAACTGTGGACATTCGTTGCTACGAGTAGTACGGAAAATTATACTGTGCCTGGGCAAAAACACTTGAGTGCTTTTTAGGGTCCGTAGCCTATTTTGCAAAAACGGAATCCTTATGTTCACATAATTTCCTTTCCTCTGTCAAAACTTGAGTCTTTATGAATGAAATTTGACACGAACGTTTAGTTATAACGTATGGCTAGAGCCATATAATATGAATAAAGTTGTATAGGGAACTCATGAAAAAAGGTTAAAAAAAAAAATTATGCTCATAGGGGTGACGAAAACGTGACGATATTTCTATAGACTTTTTAATAAATTTGTTAGGTGGAGAGATATTAGCTTCTAAAGTGGTGTTATTAAAATTGTGTCCCCCCTCTAGCTTTCAAACTATAAGATAGAAAATTCTAAAAAATTTAAGGTGGTTTCAAAAATACTTTTGTTGAAAATTATTTTGAACAATATTCGTAGTTTCTAATAAAGGTATGTATATATAGGATATTATAGAATAAATACTTTCATGGTTCTGTAACTAAATAATGAAAACATTGGACATCTTTCACTTCGACGGAACTCTTCTTTGTGCGCGAGTTGCTAAGCACTTACCCAATTTATTTACCTTTAGGAAACGGAAACCTAACAATTAATTAATAAGATTTAACTATATTTTTTAACTTTTATTAAACATAGGTACGTTCACGATGCACTATCTCCATCTGAAGTTACACTTAGAAATCTCATCTCGTGCATTGCAGCACTCTAGTATAATGGCGGACCCATTGTCCAGGATGGAGCGACCGCGATAATCACCCGACGAGTGTCTCTCAGATCGCGAGTTTACATCGCTTTGTGCTAAGTAGACAGGGCGTTTTACACTATACGATCATGTGTTATTCTTTGAAATCATATTTCTATTTTTTATAGTAGTATAGGATCGGTATTGAGCTATCTCTCTCCTGATGTTAAGTGCCGATGCGATCTAGAATGGACACGTTTAGTTATACTTAGTACAATATTTACGCGTGAATTCCTTTAATTTGTATGGACCTCAAACTTCCGTAGTTATTGCACTTGATGGCAGCGCGGAAGACATTGGTAGAAGCAAAACATCTCCTCATAACCAATGGCATGTCTACCATATAACTGTGGCGAAAATCGGTGGATCTGGTTGACCAATGATAAAACTCCTTTTTATGGCATAACTAAGCTGTGCAATTCCATAGCATATTTTCCGAAATGTATTCGACAGAAAGCGCAGACAAAATTGTGAACGTAATGCTGCATTACACAAGAAAAAAATAAGTTACAAAAATTATTCATTCAGCTGCTCTCATCTTTGGGATGGCTCAGCTAAATACCAGCTGAAGACACTCAAGTCAATTGAGAAGAGCTAGGAAACTGATAGGCAATAACCGACTATTCGATGAGAGGCTTCAGAGCCTAAATCATCGACGTAAAGTCACTAGTTTGTCGGTATTCTGTAGAATACACTTCGGGGAATGTGCCACAGAATTATATGAATTGGCTCCTCCCTCACCACTTTACCACTGGACAAGCAGACGTACGCGCTCACACCACGGATATATGGTGGAAATACCAACAAAGCGGACGAAACGCTATGCTTCCACTTTTATTATACGCACCGCTGAAGAGTGAAACTCTTTACCGTCGTCTGTTTTCCTCAAGAATATAATCTAGGTGTTTTCAAGTCTCGCGTGAACAGGTATCTTCTAGGTAAGCGTGCTCCACCTGACATCAGGCGTAATGTCAGTCAAACGCGAACCTATTCATTATAAAAAAAATATATGAACAACATGTGCTGAGTATTTACTTTTTAAGATATTATTATTTTCAATTAAATACTTTTTATGGTTCCACATCCAAATGTCTAAAATGGCTGATCGTTCCTCTGCGGATCCCTTTACCATTTTTGGTTCTTTTTGTACCAGGGTATGACTATGTGAGATATTATTTGTAGTATATTGAGAAGATTTTACTTGTGTATAATCGCAATTCTTATAAACAAAAGCGGATTAAGTGTCTATATAAAAACTTACGTGTCTTTCAGCTTACAGATGTATGTAAATCACTCCATTATACGTAAACAATATAATCTATATAACCTGTTATTAGCTAGATAACTAAAATTAAAACTGTATAACTATCATAATGAAAATACAATCGTGTTGTATAAAAGGAACTACCTACCACACCCCAATTCAAAATTCACTCTCCGCCGCGCCTCATTCATATTGAATTCCTAGTACCCCGCCGGGCTTCACTCGTTCATTTGCAGATTGATTCACATATTTAATTTCTTTGTTTCAGATCATGAGCTCCGTACAAGAAGAGAAGGCACCGACGGAAAATCCTACAAAACCACATGTGCGAGAATTACGAAACACAGAACTTGTTTCAAGGCTGCTGGCGGCAACTCCACCTTACCTTTACAGCGCTCTACCGCTGCAACCCCACGCTTTCTTCTTTAGTGAAATGCTTAGGTCATTTGTAAATGCCCGTCATGGATGCCGACCGCCACATTACCATCGTCGCTTCAAGCGCCGCGCTCACAAATACTTTGCCGAGAACGATAACGATTGGCGAAGGGATTGGCCGAAAACTGAGGAAGAAAAAAAGGACCCAGAAGTACGTCCAGAAGTCCCTCTGGAATTAACTGTGGAGAAACATGCTAGGATTCGTGAACCATCTCCAAGGAGGTTGTCTCCGAAGGGTGAACAAGGTAATTCAAGTGGCAGTCCTGGGCCACCTGGAAGACCTTCATCTTTCGTAGATGTTGGAACAGAGGAGTTGCCTAAACCATCTCCGTGCGTCGTTCGAAATTCTCCTGAAACCTCTTTACCTCAGTCTAACTTAATACTTCCACCTCCACCACCGATGTGGTACCCACCTTTATACAATCCTCAATTCGGCGTTGATCCTCTTAACTTCTTTATTGATCTACGTGTTTCTGGGCATATTTACGACAGAAAACGTGGTCTTGCTGAAGGCGTAGACGCTAATTTGACTCAAGAAGTACGACAGGAAGATTCTAACACTGAGAAACGAATGGGAAGGGATTTTGGACAGAAACCCAGGCATTTATCTGCTTTCTCAGTACCAGTACGGTCGTCTAATATGGAGGCACCTGAAAAGTATTTCGACCAGAACACTCAAAATAGGTGTTTAGGTAAAGTTAATGGAACTTCGCATATTATGAGGAATTTGAAGAGGATGTATGAGAACATGCATACCTCGACAGATATTAAGGATGCGAAAATGAGTAACGAGCATGCCAAAGCTGAATCTTCGGATATAGATGATGATATCATTGACTAATCTTCTTCACTTGAATCTAAGTAGTCATTTTCGCATAATATAACTCGCTGTTATATTATAATATAACGAAAACACATGAACACCTCAATGACAAATCTGTTGTTTTAAATATTTTAAAACTTGAACAAACATTTTAGTAACTCATCAAAATGTGTATAATATGTTAATTAGTTTGTATCCAGATATTCCGTTTTACCAGAACACATAAAATTATTAATCATCATCGTAAGCTATAATTTTATAAGTATGCTTATGCCCCTGCTCCACCTGCGTCAGTGTTAGTGACTGTGTCAAAGTGCATATTATTTATAGCGCTAAAACCCATGTAATTTGAATGTTCGCTTTTATAATGATAATTATTAGGAAATAAATATTATAAATAAATAAAAACTAAACTAATATTAAAACTATAAAAATAATAAAACCCGCAGGAGGGCTTTGTGGCAAAGCCTTAGGTCAGTAGCGACACCTCGGACCTGACTCCGGGGGCCAAGGTAAAGCCCTCCCCTTCGTGCTTGCTTTAGTCAGCCGGCACGGAGTGGAGATCCCTAGAGCTAAGATTCAAGCTCCAGGGGTGGAAGTGATAAATGGCATAACGTCGGAAGTAGCTTCGGTGAACATGCAGCTTACCTCTTAGCCGCTCACACCCATGTTGCCCCTCGCCAATATTGGCATTTTTAGGGGCCCATGCAGTGAGTGGCAAGTCACTGTCTGCCCATTTTTTCCATGTTTCTTGAACATGGAAATCCTCATCCGTGCAGGAACGGAGAAAGAATACAATTTCCTGCGACCGGGCGGCCTGTCGTAAGAGGCGACTAAAAAACCCACAACCAGGTGGTAGGGTATTTGCCCGACTGGATGGCGACCACCCCTGGTCTAGAGTATGCCGCCATAACAACCTTGTGTTGTGTTCGCGGCATCAGTGACCAGGTTCCAGTCTCCTTTAAGAGAGCAGCAGCGCATTTGTAGCACCTTTGGTGTTGCAAATGTCCATAGGCGACGGTAACCACTTTCCATCAAGTGGGCCGTCTGCCTGTCTGCTGAACTCCTGCAATAAAAAATAAAAAAAAGAACATTGCGATGCGCAGACGCCATAGTCCCCTTAGTCTCTGATCTGTAACTCCACTAGTAGTTCATCCCAATAGCCCGGTACTTTTTGTTCTCATTCCCTATAAAAGTCCTACACTTACCGGGGTTTGTCCTTGGGTGCATTTTTATTTGGTGTAGACAGGGACAATCGCCGGTCAGTGTTACGCCACATTTAGATTAAATTTGTGAAGGGGCCTCTACGCGTTGGCCTTCCCATGGCCTCACGCAAGCCATCCAAAAGTCCGGGCCATTTTTATGGCTCGTGGTCTGCAGAAACTATAACATAAATAAATGTATAATATAAATAAACCTCTAACAAATATATACACTAAAAGGAAAAGAAAACACTATAAACCACAATCGGTCCAGCCCCACCAGACCGCTATCACTGGTCTGTATGTCTAGAAGGCTGGCAGCATTATCTCGCTGGATTCATACACTATCTAATCCTTTGAGCAAGGTAAGCTCCAGCCTTCCGGTGGCCTCGACCAGTTTTTTAATATATTAATAAAAGTCTGTGGGCACATGGCCCCCACGGATCCAACATCTCCACCCCAAACGGCTTAAATATGTACCCTGTTCCAAAGTTCACATATAAATTTGTGCGGTTTGGGGTGTTCGGCAGAAGTGGTGGCGTGACTGGCCCCAACGTCGGACTTCTGGAGATGGGAAGTTGCTAGGGTGTCAACACAAGTAACATCCCACACCAGCGGCTTTCTCAGACTCCAGAGAATCTAAGTCATGCCGTCAGGTCTCTTGCCATCGTTATAGCGTTAAAACATTATACGATAACAGTTTGCTACATTAGTGTACATTCTCCTATTATATTAATGTAATCTGTAGTGTACTTACACAAGTTATCTGATAATGATTAACAATATTAACAATTTCGCATTACAAATAGCATTAAACCTTTGGCGACATCTGCGTGACACATTCACTAACGCTAACATTATCCCAGCTGTAGCAAAAGCATTACACGATAACTCTAAGAAATTATTTGTTATTTTTTTATACTTAATTATACGTAAGCTATAATAACAATAAGTTACATATATTTGAAATAAACCTCACAAAGAGTGATCCTAATATCCAGGGAATATGTAGAGATAATCGTATTTATATTATTATGTATATTACAGAATGTTGTGTCGAATTATTCTAGTCAAGGAAATAAAGATTATTCGCAATATGCTTGATGTTTTTGTTAACTAACAATTAATTCTCCCAAGTTTGTTAATATATCAGAGTAACTGCAGTGCTAAATGAGAAGCAAATGATTTTAAACTTTGAAGTCATTGTATATGAAAATATAAAAGAGATTTTGAATGTTTGTTTGTTGTTCTTTCTTCGTGGCCATGAAAATCTTACTACAATCCCTATTATATTATAAATGCGAAAGTAACTCGGTCTGTCTGTTACGCTTGGACGGAAAAACTACTGGACCGATTTGGCTGAAACTTAGTATATATATATATATATATATATATATGTTCAATATTTATAATGGACATAGGATACTTTTCATCTCGGAAAAGCGATAGATTTTGGAATAAATTTATGTAAAGGCCAGAAAGTCGTCATTTTGATCGTTTTGGGCATTTTGGTCATTTTCGTAGTTTACAGATGATAAACGAGACTTGACACACAGGCTACTACTCCTCGGATTGTTTATTTGTTAAGCTTTCACGGATAACTACTGGAGTACTCAATCGGTTTGGCTGTAATTTTGTACATGATATATATATATACATGTAGTTTTAATATCGAAAATGGGCATAGACACTTTTCGGTCCTGGAGATGGGATAGTTT
Source organism: Dendrolimus houi (assembly GCA_039645545.1). Taxonomy (NCBI): domain Eukaryota; kingdom Metazoa; phylum Arthropoda; class Insecta; order Lepidoptera; family Lasiocampidae; genus Dendrolimus; species Dendrolimus houi. The sequence continues at coordinate 6,348,017 of CM077131.1, forward strand.
TCGATATGAAACATATTTTTTTTATACAATGTAACCTGTATTGTGTATATGTGTAATGCTTGCTTTTAAACAAGGAGTACGTACTCTCTTAACTCTAGCAGGGTGTTCCATTAGTAGTAGTGCTAAGTTAGCCGTTCCACAAGGCGACCGCGGTCGTTGTAGTCGTGGCGAAAACGTCACTAATTACGTCATCATTTTCGATCACACAAAGCCCACAACGACCCATGTCAATAGGTGGGTCGAATAGCCCTTCCACTTGGGTTTACGATTGTAACACCGGTAAGCAAGTGGAACGGAATAAATCGCGGTTGTTGACGTGGTCGTTGTGAGTCCCTAATAGAATGTAGCCTATATATATTATTAATGCGAAAGTTTGGATGGATGTTTGTTGCTCAATCACGCCAGAATAGCTAGCTGAACGTATCGAATGAAACTTTGCACAGAGATAGAATAGCACATAGGCCACTTTTTATCCCTATTTTTTTAAGGCGAGCGAAACAGTGGGCAAAGGTTAATTTTAGTATATAAAAATCACTTATTTATCATATAACGGGATTGGACATAGAGTATTTTTACCTGGAAAATGGTATAGTTTTCGCGTCTACAGAATCTGCAATATACGTGGGTGAAACCTAGTGAAAAGTATTAATTTAAGTACCTAATTACATTGGTCAACATTTTAGAATAATTATGTTACAATATTCAATTCTTTTAAAAGCTAAACAAGAAAAATATATTTTTTTAAATTTCCCGGCAAATTCTATGCATGATCTCAAGTCTATAGTTATTATCTCACTATCTGCATCAAAGTCTAGAGGAGTAATATATAATTATTATCTATGGTAATATGTTCCTTAGTATTACATTGGCCATAAACTAAAAAATAAAATAATCATAAAAAAAAGGTATTATATTGATCCAGGGAGATTTTAGCGGGAACTGAAAGGAAATGTTGTGCTGTGCAGTTTTATTTTCTAGGAATGTGTAAAATTGCTCTAAAAGAAACAATAGTTGTAAGATATTGATAGTTTTTGAGTAGTAATTATTTGTTTTGTGAGAAATGTGAACTGTTTAGTCGAATGTGGCTTTTTGAGTTGTTACAAGAACTCCGTTGAATGTCACCAGCTGATAACCTCCAGTTCAGCTGTGCTACACATAGGCTTAAGAAAATGAAGAAACTACATTATAATCTAAGATCTGGCTTAAAGGCCTAGCTTCCAAGCCATTAAGCTAAATAAATAAAAAGTACAAGTAGGGTTGCCATCCGTGAGGGTTCACCATTTTGTCTTAGTTTAGAGGCATCCGGGGAGCGTCCGGGCGGGATTTTATTTGTAGTCCGGGTTTAAAAATTTCAAGTCGTGTGCCGCCCTCGGGCAACACGAGGCCAGCGTGACATGCGCACCGCGCCGCGATCAACCGATGAACCAACTCAGGTGATTTACCGTAACTCGTGGTTGCCATGGTGCGCATTTCGACTTTGCCCCAGTGACACCGGCTGTGAGTCGCAAAATAAAGAGTTTGGTTTATGACATTTTCAACTGTTTTATATTAAACTAAGTTTTAAAAAAACCTATTCACATGTCCGGGTTCTGGGCCCTAATCCGAGATTTTCACGTTTTGTTCTAGTTGCCAAATTATAGAAATGGCAACCCTATATACAAGGCCCACCTTGTACCTAGGAATTTAGGGAAAATGAATAAGTTGTATGGTATAATAATGTTGTATTCGTTCATAAAAACAATAATAAAATGTTCAGCCTGCGACGGTTATTATAGTTAACAAACTGTCATTTTATATTTAAGAGTTTTTTTTAGACTGGCAAGTTTATTCACCACGCGATTTTGATGAACTTGTCTTGTTGAAAAAATAGTTGAGTTTTCGTTTTCTTTTTCTCGAAGAATTTGTGTGAATATCGTATAAAATTACCTCTAAATAATTAACAAAATGTTCGGTCAACAACCCATTCTAGTGCTTAGTAAGTGACTACCTTTATCTTCAGTCCTTTCTTATTGTTATAAGGTTAATTAACAATGATCTCAATTTGCAGGCCAAAACACAAAACGTGAATCCGGCCGGAAAGTTCAGCTCGAAAATATAAATGCTGGCAAGGTGAATATGAATTAAACTATTTGTATCTTAAATTTTTTAATATGTTTTGTAATCTCCAATGTTAAAATGGTTCGTCTTGTGTTTATTTTAGACGGTAGCGGATGTAATTCGAACATGCCTCGGGCCGCAGGCGATGTTGAAAATGTTGATGGATCCAATGGGAGGTATCGTAATGACTAACGACGGTAATGCAATTCTTCGGGAAATCACCGTACAGCATCCAGCGGCTAAAACAATGATCGAAATCGCTAGAACACAAGATGAAGAGGTTAGGTTTAGTTACTCATACTCATAGTGCCATTATAATTTGTTGTTTTCATTACAATAATTCAAACTGGCAATGAAATGAAAAGTAATAAATTATTCTTGTTAAAAGATTAGCTCCAGGGTAAATTCATGACCATTGTAGTCTTTAATTTTTTCTTGATTTGATTACCATTCAAGCATTTTACTGTATGTGTTTGTAGTGGATACCCAACCCTACATTAGTTATATTTATTAAAGAGCCTTACATCACATACAATATCATAGCACTCTCTTCATGTTTACTAATGAGATGGAGAATGTCTTCAAAACTGAAATAATCAAGGTTTTTTTATAAACAGTAATATCTAAAACACTTGCAATATACTAATAATATCATTCACTAGAATAGCTGTTCTTATTAATGAATACATTGAGACAGGCATATAAAAGCTGGAACATTCTTAATACTGTGCATGACTCTTTGAAAAAATCTAGGTATAACACACAGACCAACATAGATGTTCCTACAAACCAATTTTCACATATAACATAAATTAAAGTCCTGGCTATTGAATAAGTTTACCTCTAATTCAGACAATAACTACTCTCTTATGACTTTACAGGTTGGAGATGGTACAACATCTGTAATAGTATTAGCTGGTGAGATGTTGGCAGTTGCAGAACCTTTTCTTGCACAAAACATCCATCCTACAGTGATCATAAGGGAGTACAGGCAGGCCCTTGAGGATGCAGTAAAACTATTACAAGAAAAGATTTCAATACCTATTGATCTTAATGATAGAGATAAAGTAAAAGAAGTTGTAAGTATTTAATAATGTTTTATTTATGTGAATTTAGTAGGAACATGAGAAAGAAGCTTTGCAAAAAATACCAAGATGCGCCTTTGGTATTTATAGATATTTAAAGTTAAAACTATATGGTTTTGTATTATACATTTGTGTACTTTGAACTAGTTTCGTGTTATTGAGCTTTAATATAAATACATCTTCATATACCATATTGTTATGAGCTACAGGACTCGAATTAAAATAAATGCCATTGGAATTACTATAGAGTTTATTAGAACTGTACAAACACGTATAAAACAAATACAAGTAAAACTGGATGCAACCAGTTCACACTGCACAATTTAATACAATTCGAAACTCGCAAAGTCTGTATTGCTAATTGAGAGTACTACAAAATATCTTACTTGTTTCGTAGTCATCACTCGACTGCCGCTCTCTGCATTGGGCTAGTGTTTTATAACGCACCAATGCCATATGTCTACCTGGCGACCGTTGGCGCAATCCCCAGAAAACATAATCTGCACACCTGCATAATTATGCCTGCGAATGGCCATAAACAAGTACAATAACAATAGGCTATTGTATAATTGCAAATTTCAAACACAAAGAAAACAAAAAGAAGATAGTCATAAAACAGTTTCAACATTATTAGCTCAAAAGCTGCGGCAGGTAATAAATACAGGTGTTGTATTTGGCTCAACTTGTAACAATATTATTAAACTTTCAGATCCGCTCATGTGTTGGCACAAAATACATTGGTCGTTGGGCTGACCTAGCAGTGGATATTGCCTTGGATGCTGTGAACACTGTCACAATCAATGAAAATGGCAGAGTTGAAGTTGATATTAAGAAGTAAGTTGGTATATTTTTATCAGTATGGCATGTATTTGATTGCTTGTCTCATTGTTATAATTGCAATACATATGTCATCAGAGTTTGTAGATAGTATGCCTTCCTACTTGTTTAGTTGACATTGTTTAATTTTCTGTCATTAATTGTTAGTCCATTAACTCCTAATCTTACTTGGAAACAAGCCACACAAACCATTGTGATACCATATTTAATTAAATTATCCAAGTACATACCAGGGGCCCAATTCTGATAAAATACTATTTATTTTGATAAATCACAACACTATCATCTCAATTGTAGGTTTGCCCGATTTTGTTATTCTGTTAATTACAATGGTGTGTCCGTTGCACATCATTCATCTTTTTAAGTATTTATAAGTGAACACACACAAAATATTTTTTTTAAATTTTAGTAGCTTTTCAATACTCATTTTGGGTAGCATCATTTCTGCTAATGGTAATACCAATTTTTTTCTACTATTATTCTGGCGCAATGATATTGAGGAGATATTGTGGATTTAGTAGAATACAAATTTTTGAGATTATCACAATGGAATCATACTTTGATATCTTCGCAATATCAAAATATTGATATAGCAAAATTACACTAGAAATCAAGCACATAATAAGTTCTTTAGAGGTAATTAGAAAAACAATAGATATTGCCACAGTGTCATTTGGTTAAGAAACTTGAATCATATCTCTAAAACTATTCAACAAATGGTCTTGTTTAAAATAATTTTTGCTTGAATATTCTGAAAATTTACTTACTACCTTGTTTTTATTATCTCAAAATATAGCAGATATTAAAATTTTTGGTACAATTTTGTCAAGAAGTAATAAACTGATCAACTATCATTTATATCTATAGTTTTCATTATATAGCAGCATATATATAGATTACTGATGATTTCTGGTGTGAAAGAGCATGTATGTCAGAATAGAAGTATGTAAAGAAAAGACATATTGTGTTAACCACAAATAAATGGGAGAATGTGAAAGCATAGATGTGTTAGATAATAATACTACTTTTTAACGGCTTTAAGGGCGGTAATTTATTTGATTTTTGTTATTCCGACGTTTCGTTTAACAATACTTGTTGACACTTGACATCTTTGTCTTCCGTGATCACGGCCACTGAAAAGTGGCTGAAACATCGGAATAACAAAAATCAAATAAATTACCGCGCTTAAAACCGTTAAAAGGTAGTTTTATTATGTATAAAAGTCGCGAGAACTTAAGAAAATATTGTAGATGCGGTAGATTTAAATGCACTAATAGTATAGCATAGTAAAAAGCCTGAAGTTGTCACGCTGCAGGCGCCGCGCCGCCGCCGCCGCTTTACGACGGGGTGTACATGCTTAGTACATATAAGGTTGGGGAAAAAGTTTCTTCGCATTTTATATAAAAATTCAATAGGTTTTTTTATAAAGTTTATTTACATTTGACTAAAGTATCTAGGTGCCATTTTGTTGGATAACTTTTTGCCATCTTGTAGGTAGGGACGTGATCCCATTGCTATAAAAATTTTGGGGCTTCTGATCAAAAAACTGCGACAAGTGGTTTTGGCAGTGCTCTCATGATGTTAACCTGACACTGTCTAAGAAATTCTGCAGAGACCGAAACAGGTGAAAATCTGAAGGTGCAAGGTCAGGACTATACGGCGGATGCATTAACACCTCCCAGCCAAACTCTCGTAATTTTTGCTGAGTGGCTAAAGATGTGTGAGGTCTAGCGTTATAATGGTGAAAAACCACACCCCTTCTGTTGATTAATTCCGGCCGCTTTCTCTCAACTTTTTGCTTTAATCTCATCAGTTGTTCGCAGTACAGTTCAGAATCGATGGTCCTGCCTGGCGGTAACAGCTCATAATGAATAATGCCCTTCCAATCCCACCATATACACAGCATCACCTTGTTGCGAGTTAACCCAGGTTTCGCCACAGTCTCTGAAGCCTGACCGGCCTTTGACCATGATCTTTTTCACACATTCTTGTCGTATGTGAATCCACTTTTCATCACCAGTTATCAGATTCTTCAAAAATGGTTCGTTTTCATTACGTCGTAATAAAGAATCACAAATGAGTACACGGTTCATTAGGTTTCTTTCAATGAGTTCATGAGGCACCCAAATATTGAGCTTTTTCGTGTACCCAGCTTTTTTGAAATGCGCCAAAACCGTTTTGTGGTCAATTCCCAGTTCTCCAGCCACATCGTAACTACTAATATGCTTGCTCTACCTTGCTCCACTTTTTCAAAAATGGCATCAATTTTGTCCGTAACAGGGCGACCAGAGCGGATTGCATCTTTGATATCAAAATGTCCGGATTCAAAACGCTTAAACCAAATTTGCGCTACTCTCACAGATACTGCATTAGGTCCATAAACATCACAAATTTTTTCGCGGCTTGTTGCATTTTTACCTTTTTTGTAGTAAAATTTTAAAATGTATCAAATTTCTTCATTAGATTCACTCATTTTAACAATAAGAAAAACAAATGGAAATAACACATTTTCCTAATTTGAATTTGGAATTGTCTTTTTTTAAAATTAAAACTATAATGATACCAAAACTAGCCAGATACAAATGGTATAGCCAAAGAGATCTTATTACAAGTTCATACATACTATATGCGAAAAGACTTTTTCCCTAACCTATTATTATAAAATAAGCTATTCATAATTTTCCAGCTATGCAAAAATAGAGAAGATCCCGGGTGGCAGTATCGAGGAGTCCCGTGTACTAAACGGCGTTATGTTTAATAAGGACGTGACACATCCAAAGATGCGACGGTACATAGAAAACCCCAAGATTATGTTGTTGGATTGCCCCTTGGAATATAAGAAGGGCGAGAGCCAAACTAACATCGAGATTATGGGCGAGCAGGTAACTAAAAATGAAAATATAAACATTTAAAGAGTTGTTTGAACTGGTATGTCATTATTTTACTAAGGGCCATTTTCTATATGTTACCAAGCATCATTTGTCTTACTAGTGCTTATAATTTGACATTACTAATCTCAAAATTTGACATTACTAATCTCAAAATTTGACATTACTAATCTCAAAATTTGACACCACTAATCTCAAAATTTGACATTACTAATCTCAAAATTTGACATTACTAATCTCAAAATTTGACATTACTAATATCAAAATTTGACATTACTAATCTCAAAATTTAACATTACTAATCTCAAAATTTAACTGCCATACGGCATCTCTTGCTGATGACTGGGAGTTCACTCACATTTTCCCGACACTTGACAGTTGTGGTACATGACCATGCTACATGTGGTGCTTGATCCTTTATGCCAATATGATATTTGCGATATGCGCCCCCCCCTCAGACATACAGTTTTCTCAGAGTACTATAAAATGGGGCTTTTCCAAAAAGACATAAACAAGTTATTAAAATCTTGGTAAAGTAGGCAATGCTCCTCCCTAATGGCTTCCTAGTATTTGTCCGTGGGTGGCTGTAACCACTTACCGTCCATCAGGTAGACCAGGGATGGTGAACCAATGGCATGCCTGCCATTGAGGGTATTTAACAAAATATCTTGGTCACACCACCAATCACAACGCTCATTATGAAGTTAATACTTCATTCAGAGTTTGTTCATAATATAATTATTATGAACGAACACTGAAGAAACCATTTAATAATTGTAGTTCAGCATACATTCTACTAAAAGTAACATCCTAACGTAAGTTATTTATCATCTGATTTGTGTTACTTTAATTTGAATTACACGTACAACTGAAACATTAATTAATATATATTGCAGTGTTCTATTTTTGGTACTAAATAAAGAGTTTTAATTTGATAGTAGTTAGTATTAATACATACATACACACATAAAAGTTAGCCACCTCTGACCTGGACCCTCTGTCAGTTTGCTTAATTGCCAGCCTGAACAAGTTCGAACTCATATTTTGTGCAAATAATCCTATTTTTCGAATTAAATAGTGGTTTGTGGTCAACTTTTTATTGAAAATTTATATGTATTAGTGTCACATGAAAACTATTGCATGGATTATTCTGAAACTTAACATAGAGTTAGCTTATATCCTGAGTCAACTTTTAGGATACTTTTTATCCATATAATTGACTTAGTTTTGATGAGATAGGTGAATATTGTCAAAAATGTGGCCCTGCGGTCTCTTTTGTTGGTACCACTGTTGCAATTCGCTAAGTAATATGAAACAAAGTTTTACTTGCACATGCTAATATTATAATAAGGTTTTTGTTTTATAGGACTTTACAAAATTACTTCAACTAGAAGAGGAGCATGTGCAACGTCAGTGTGAAGATATCATAGCTCTTAAACCAGACATTGTGTTCACTGAGAAGGGAGTCTCTGATTTGGCGCAACATTACTTGGTCAAAGCTGGAATTACTGCTATTAGGAGGTCTGATTTTTAATTTAAATTGTTTCATTTATAATATATATATATATATATATATATATATATATGTGTATATATTTTCCCTGCATCTGTAATTAGTTGAAAAGCCATAAATCAATTTGATCAATGCAACTCTTGGTTGGTCTGTATTCCAGTGTGTATTTAATAAAACAGACAAATTATATCACCTTTGATCCATATTTAATGTATGCCACCTCTTTAGCCAATGGATTTCATTTTTTCTACAAAGTAGTGTATGACCAAGCTATTGATTTGATAATAAAATTTTACTTACATGAAATTAACTTAAACAAAATTCTTCAGTGGAATTTAGTTGGAATTTAAAAAAATATTGTAATAATCAGAAATCAACAGTATGTAAAAACTTTTTGAAATTACATTTTAATGAGATGTTGTTCATCCAATGAACAAGATATGAATGACATAATATCTAGCAATAACTTGTATTTACTATCTTATGATATTAAGATTATATTTTATTTTTATTTATTATGTTGGTATATAATAGTGTTGTATTGTATTTCAGGTTGCGTAAGACAGATAACAACCGGCTGGCGCGTGCGTGCGGCGCAACCATCGTGAACCGCACGGAGGAGTTGAAGGAGTCTGATATAGGAACTTTGGCTGGAAAGTTCGAGATCAAGAAGATTGGGGATGAATACTTCACTTTTGTCACTGAGTGCAAGAGTCCTAAGGTTAGACTGATAATTCATGGGTATTAAATTATTTATGAAATGTAGCTTCCATTTCATTGTCTTCCTATCATTGTCTACTGTTGGACATAGGCCTACTTTGCACCACTTTTTTAGCCCCAACCAGAGATCTTATGCAATGCCAATGCAGTTGAAAAGTCCCATTGACTATCCAGCAATATTTAAAGACGAAGTTTTCGAGTAGTTTGTCCTAACTTTTTTTTATTGCATAAGTTCAACAGACAAGCAGACTGCCCACCTGATTGAAAGTAGTTACTATCACCTATGGACATTTGTAACAACCAGTGCTGCCAATGTGCTGCCATTCTTTAAAGGGAGAGTGAAACCTGGCTACTAATGCCAGAACACAAAGCAAGGTTGTTATGAAGGCATATGCTAGACCAGGGGTGGTAACCATCTAGACGTGCAAATACCCTACCATCTGGTTATGGGTTGTTTTGTCGTTTCCTACAGGTCACCTGGCCCCATGAATTATTAAGTTTATTATTTATTGATTGATAATTCAAGGGTTTTAATCATTTCTAAAATGTAGCTCTAATTTAATAAAATCTAGTGGAGCATAGAAGGCAAACGCCAGGTGAAACGCCTGGGTTATATGGAGTTGGATTCTTATTAAAAAAAATGCCTTGCCAAGTTTATTGAAGAATTTATCGGAATATCTGAGAGAATTGCTGTCCTGAATATAACATTACCAAATTGCCAAAGTAGCAAAGAAAAATGGACTATAATACAGGCATATGCACCAACTGAATCTAATAAAACCGAAAATATAGACAAATTAGATAGATTCTGTGATGAACTTCACAACACAATCCAAAAGGGTTACAAAAATCTGATAGTTATGGGAGACTTCAATGCGAAGATTGGAAAAATGGAAGCTGATAGAGGCACAATTCATTGGAGAATATTCCTATGATACCCGCAATGAACATGGCAACAGACTGATGCACCTGGCTACCCAAAATAGACTATGCATTCTAAACAGCCTATATAAGAAAGAGGTATCTTATATATAGACCTGGATTTCACCAGATGTCAAACATAGAAACGAAATAGACAAAAGACATTTCACAGAATTAGATATTATAAGCCAAAACATGCTCAACTTTAATCCAGAACATAGAATGGTGTGCACCAAAATGAGAACATGATTTTACAGTCGTATTTGGTCGCATGTCCAATATTGTTTTGGTTTTTGGTTTTCTGTTAATTTTAATTGTTGATTCAAATTTAGACAGGTATATATAAAATTTTATGTTATGCCTTACACTGGAGCAAGTTGTGCGGTTATAATCATACAGAAAATATTTTTTTTTGTATGTGGATATGGTACATTATTGATTTGATTACAGGCATGTACGATTCTCTTACGCGGCGCTTCGAAGGATATCCTAAATGAGATCGAGAGGAATCTGCAGGATGCCCTACACGTCGCCAAGAACTTGGTAAGACTAATAATGCCATAGTTTAATTGTATTTTTACATAAAATACCTGTATACCATTTTCCAAAGAGGATTTTTGCTTAAAGAACATTTAGGGACTAACTACACTTATTTGGCTTAATTCTGCTTTTGTCCATAGAAAACACTAGTTTTGTATGAAGATACATATCCATTTAGATTTTAGCATCTGTTCAACTTCGCGGCAAACAGACATAAAATGAAGACAGGTGTGTTTTCATCCTGAGCATGCTCATGAGAGCGTTTAGTGTTGCATGCGGACTGCCTATCCACACTATGTCCAGTGGTTTCAATGTTCATATCAAAGAGTAATGTATGCTTCTAAGTCGTTCAGCGCTGTACGTGGCTGATAGAATCAAAGCTGAATGAGTGTAACCAAAATCGTCCAGCGAAACGCGAATGGAGCTGAATAAATGCGGTTAGTCCCTTAGAATAGTTTAAAAAATTTGAAAATGACATAATATCTAAAGGACGAAATGAAAATCGGCCAAGTGTGCGGCAGTCCTAAGTATAGTGATTGTGAGTGAAGCGATTCATAAGGTTGACAAATATTATTGGAACAGAAAAGCTTTGAATTGTAAATTAATTATTGTTGAAAATATTTCTTAATTGAGTAAATGAAAATTGGACACATTGTAAATTATTTGACTATGTGTGGTTCACACTAGAGATGCCAAGAATATTTGGCTGCTATTCTACCACTTTTTAAAGCTATTATATCGGCTGAATACTGTTAAACTATTTGGCCAAATAATGAATACCAAATTGTGAAAAAAAAAACCTGAACATACTGCTCAAAATTAATGTATATTTCCATTATAAAATTATAGTCAAACCACGTTTTAATAGTGACAAAAGCTATTTTAATTAATTTTTATCAAAATATTACGTTACGGCCAGTTTTTTAATTATCAAACTCAAATGAAAAATCATTTAAAATGGCGCTTGAAACCGTTAAAACATGTTTTAGTTATATGTAACTATGATTCGCGAGAACGTAAGAAATACTTCACAAATTATTGCTTCAATATTAACCTGCTAGGCGCGAATTGCACATGCCGAACACGCCGAACATTCGGTGGCCAAGTTTTCGGTATTCGGCAAAACCACTATTCGTAGCATCTCTGGTTCACACAAATTGTGATGTTTTATTGACATTCATATTATATTTTAATTGTTTTAATATTTAATTGTACTTTCATGTGGGCTTTATATTATTGCCTTACATAAAGATTTATTATAAGCCTTAGCCTAAATTTTTTTTGTAATAACGCAAAATTCTTCATGGTAATAAAGCAAAATAGTCTGGAGGAGAGACTGGAGATAATTCGTTGTACAACCACATAGTTGTATGCAATAATGTTATTTTCATGAATTCCTTCAATGTTCAAGGTGCTGAATCCTCGGCTGGTGTGCGGCGGCGGCGCGGTCGAGATGGCCGTCTCTCAAGCCTTGTCCGCCAATGCTGCACACAATACACCGTACCGTGCAGTCGCACAGGCTTTGGGTATATTATTTTAGCATCTTCATGATAATGTTTATTTTTAAATTACCACATATTCAATAGCGAAAACAACACTGTGAATAGGTTGCGATTTATTTGTGCACAATTTATGTTTGGCTTCTATAACAAGTAGTAGTACTTTATGTGGAGATTCCTCTATAAAACATAAGTTTTTATGCACAGGATACCGTAAAGGTGACCAGTTTTCAGAGTTTTTCTTATTTGACCACATTAAACCATTGAAATTCTAATTTACATATATAGCGGCCACTACTAATCTTTATTTTTTTTTGCAATTTAACTAGAGCATTTTCATTGAAGTAGGCCCCATAATTTCTGAAAATAATTGTAATGTCTTGTACCCTTTTTAACAGTGATTTTATATTAATAACTTAATTTGAATGACAGACGAATATGCCAATTGTATAAGGGTCTATATTTTAAAAATAGTTATTAACTATATTTTAAAATGGTTATAGAACTGCATATTTGTTATGAATTAGCAACTTGAAACTGTAAATCATCATTCAAAATACAGTCGATACAAAGGATGCCCAAGTGTAGGTATTAATACAAAATATATTTAATATCAAGTACCAATTTTATTTTATTATCAAGGGCGCGTTCCTCTAGTAGCTTACAACGCCCAAAATGCTCCGTCTGCCGTTCCACAAGGCGACCGCGGTCGTTATGGTCGTGGCGAAGGCGAAAACGTCACTAATGACGTCATCATTTTCGATCACACCACGCTCACAACGACCCATGTCAAGAGGTGGGTCGAATAACCGTTCCACTTGGGTTTACGATTGTGACGCCGGCAAGCAAGTAGAACGGTAACAATCGCGGTCGTTGTGAGTCTCTAATGGAACATAGCCCAATTGTATTACCCATGTTGCAATGGAGAAAGAATATAATTTCCTGTGTTAGGGTGTCTTGTCACAAGAGGCGACAAAACAACCCACAGCCAGGTGATAGGGCATTCGCCTGTCGTGAGCGGCAGCAAATTGGTAGCATCTTTGGTGTTGCAAACGTCTATTAACCGCTTTCCATTCTGTCTGTTTGTTTGCTGAACTCGTGCAATTAACAAAAATTCAAAAATGAAAGTATGAACGATTTCAATATAATTTTATTTATCTGTATAATTTTTTAGAAATAATTCCGCGCACCCTGGCGCAGAACTGCGGCGCGAACACGATCCGCACGCTGACGGCGCTGCGCGCGCGGCACGCGGCGGGCGCCGGCGCCGCCGCCGGCATCGACGGCGAGACCGGCGAGATCGTCGACATGGCCGTCAAGGGCATATGGGAACCGCTCGCGGTCAAACTACAGGTCATTACCAATAAATAATAATAATAATCGCCAGACAAACACACATATTGTATATCCTTAAATTAAGCAAGTCACGCTTGTGTTATGGGTAATATACTATGGACTACTCTGGGGCCGATCCCAGACACCCAGATCATCCCTATTAATATTATAAATGCGATATTGCTATTGCATTGATTGAATTGATGCTATTAATATTATATAATATTATTAATGGGATAGATTTATCTAAAAGTTATCCCAAAAAGTGGGATAGGTTTTTTTGTGATTTGCCATTTTCGTCATTTTGGTAATTTTAGTCATCTTAGTCCTTTTAATCCTCTTAGTCGTCTTACTCGTCTTACTCCTCTTAGTCCTTTTTGTCATTTTTGTCATTTATGTAGTTTTCATAGATAAATAATACTAGGACGGTTTGAAATAGAGGATGAAAGTTTGGATGAAACCAATCATTTTTCAAGTTTATAGATATAAAAATTCATCACCTATAAAAATGCGATAGGAACTCGTTATGTCTTTCTGTTAAGTTTTCACGGAAAATTACTAGGAATACTGGATCGGTTTTGCTGTAATTTTGTCTAATTGTAGTTGTAATATCGAAAATTTATATAAATACTTTTCATGCCGGAAGATGGGATAGTTTGCGATAGAAAATGAAATTAATCTTCCAGGTGCAAACAGCACTAACATAAAAATTTAGTACAATGTAACCTGTATTAACACCTGCTTTTTAAACAAGAAGCGCGCACTAGAGGTTGACCCGCGGCGCAGCCGCGTGGTAAACTCTAGTAGTATAACGAAGAAAATTCGTTTCCGAAATTTACCATACTAGGAATCGAACCTGGAGCGCGCCTGCGTTGCAGAGAGGTCGGCCGGCTAATTTTTTTTATTCTTTTTTAATTTTTTATTGCGAAACTGGCAAACGGGCCACCTAATGCAAAATGGCTACCAGTGTTGGTCATCATCATCATCTAAGTGTTAAATTCCGGTTGCATTCGAAGTATTCGCTTTCTTACATTTTCAAAGGAAAGTTCGGCTCTAAGAGTTGTAATCAAGACAATGTTTTTTTTAAAGCATGAGTTCAGCAGGCAGACAGACGGCCCACCTGATGGAAAGCGGTTACCATCGCCTATGGAAATGTGCAACACCAAAGGTGCTACAAATGCGCTGCTGTTTTCTAAAGGGAAACTGGACCCTGGCCACTAATCCTGGAAAACAACTCAAGGTTATCATGGCGGCATACTCTAGACATTGTATTCTTTCTCTGGTCCTGCACCGATTAAATGATTATAACAAAGCTCGAACACGTCAGAAACTACAAGAGTACTTAATAAGATAATAATAAAAGCGTAATTTGATTAACTTGGATATTTGTAATATATGATTTTGTCTCCCATTCATATTGTACCATTCTTCACTGTGCATGGTTCGACACGCACTTGACGACTTTTTAACACAATCTAAGTATCAAATATTTTTTCCATAATTTCCAGGTTTACAAAACTGCCGTGGAGACTGCGATCCTTCTGCTGAGAATCGACGACATTGTCTCTGGTTCCAAGAAGAAGGGCGGCAACGAGCCGAGCGGCCCCGCGGACATGGCCGCCATGGAGAACTAACATCGCAATGGTTCAATTAGATATTTAGTTAACGCATTTGCTCGTGAACATAATCAACATGGCAGTCGGAAAAAATGGTATTTATGGTATGGTAATCCCAGTCTAAGTCTCCCAGTGTTGGGGTCGACCCCTCTCTTCCGATAGCACTTGTTGTAGAAGAAAGATTTAATTCTGAATAAAATAAATTGATTATGTTTATAAGTAACTTTTAACCGTTGAGTATGAGTTTATGATTGAAGTCTTGACTGTTTATTTATAATGGCTTAGTTTTATTTTTCAAATTGTTTCAATAAATCACGGTAATCTTATTGACTACTTTTCGACATTCGCAGCCACAAACACACGGAATATATTTTTATATATAAAGATTCCGAACTGCTCTGCTGCCAAATAAACCCTAAAATACAATTAATATATTATTGTAGTAATATTTTCTTCTAAAAGACATTTGGCTTTAGAATACACTATATTTAAATAGTCAATATTTTGTTGTCATAATCTTAGCTAGCTTCTGGCATAATTTAGTGCTAATAATGATGCCTTATTTAATATAACATGATTACAGTAAAACTAAACTTTTAACAAATTATATTCGGTACGAATTTTCATTTATAGAGAAAAATAAAGTATTTTACAAATTCAATTTGCTTTAGTTTCCTTCTTATTTTATTATCGATAATTAGGGCTTCTAAATGCTAGTTTGTTGAAAGAGAAACAATATATTGTCGTAGGCAGGGGTTAAGCTAATGTTACATGGTTCAACCTATAATCAATTTGGCTGCAAGCTGAAGAACTGAAAGGTATATAAAGATATTCATTGACATTAAATAATTCAATAATATGTTTACATTGATTACTTTGATCCATTCATTCAAATTGAAACACACATTGAATCGTGTAATATCAGCAGTAGGCTAGTGTGTTCCCTTGAAGTTTTGTCCCCCCCCCCCCGAATTATGTTCTTGAATTTTTGTGCCCCTGGCGGTTGTACCCGTGGTTAGCCTCTATTACTACGCTGACAACATTTATGGATGTTCACATTTATTGTATTCAAAAATTCATAGAAAATTTAGCGGGCCCGACAGACGTTGTGCTGCCCTTGAAAAAATATAGAACCCGGTTGTAGCGCCATCTATCGGGTCCAGTTGTGAGTCTAAACCATTCTCAAATTCACTTAAACACACAAAAAATTTCATCGATATTGGTCCAGGGGCTTAAGAAGAGGTCAGTGACATACTAACATCAGAATTTTATATATAAAGATAAAAGTAATTAATAATTACTAATTAATATCTAAAGATATTAATTAGTAATATTTTCATATTAGAATTTTCAATCTTAAATGCAGGGTTCTTATTCTCTAAAGTTGTGAACACGACAAAATTTACCTTTCGAAACGTGTTCTTTACGTCATTGATTCGCGTTTTCGAGTGGAATTGGTATAGAGAATAATAGCAGTGCATGGAATTTTGTTTTTTGAAAACGTACCGAATATAACAGTTCAGATGAATTCCAATATATTTTGTGTAATGCTATTAACTTAATACAATTTGTATTGTTATTTATGATTTTAAGTGTCGCCTTATTATATCACACGAGAGTGCATTTAAGTTCTTCAAATGTATTTTTAAAAGGAACAAACAATAGAAATAAACTTTATAATAACTACTATAATTTTATTTTATTTTTATTAACGATTCCTTGTATTGACTAGAAGTGTATGAGAATGTTTGTGAAGCAGATTGGAGTGAAGTTTCTTTTAAAAAAGACTTGAATTAACATTATTCTCATTGAAGATGAATAATTCTCACTTTATTAAAGCGACATTTTTTCTTATAAGGTTTTGATGAAAATTCAAAAGTTAAGATGTTTAACAGTTTTATATGTACAAACATAGAGGTAATATTACATAGAGATGCCATAAGTAGGAGAAATATTATCGCGAATAAGATGGATTTATGTGGGTTGTCATTACGATGGATGCATGGGATAATGGTTCGCGGTCTTTGTACTTTAGGACAATATACCCGACTTGCTTGATTGAAGCGGATTGGTGAGTTTCACACATCTGTAATCTCAATATGTAAGCAGACTAGAGATGCTTTCAAAATATTTCGGCTATGGGTTAATTTACACATTAAGTACGTAAGTAAATTTTAGCTAAATTTTAAGAAGAAACTAATTTATTATTGTAACTGCAAGTCACTTTTAATTTAGTTAAAGTTTACTTATATTTAGTAGTGTAAACTAGCCTTATGAGAAAGTTTACTTATGGCCGGTTCCTTTATCTTACCGGCCGTTCAGTTGTCTTACTACATACATACATACATAATATCACGCCTGTTTCCCATGGGGGTAGGCAGAGACTATGGATCTTCACTTGCGACGATCCTGACAAACAATTTCGCTTCATCTACTTTCATTAACCTCTTCATACATGCACGTTTATTTGAAATGCTTTTTACCTAACCTCTCTTTAACACTTCTGATATTTGGTCATGGTGTGTTCGTCTCGGTCTACCGGCAACAACCCTACCATTCACAATACTGTCATACACCTGTTTTGTGATTCTACTTTTATCTATTCTCTCTACATGTCCAAACCACCTTAACATTCCTTTTTCAACTCTTGTTATTACATCTTCCTTCAATCCACAACGTTCCCTTATCACACTGTTCCTTATCATATCATTCAAACTAACCGCACATATACTTCTCAAAGCTCTCATTTCAACTGCGGTTATCCTACTTTCATGCTTCTTCTGCCATACCCAACTTTCACTGCCATACAAGGGGTTGGCACCAAGACCCCTTTATGGACAGCCAAGCGTGCCTTTACAGATACTTTCTGGCTGTTCATAAAAGAGTTTAGCGCTCCATTCGTCTTATTACCTGCCATAATCCTCCTTTCAATATCCCTATCATGTTTTCCGTCTCTGGTAAACATGCAGCCTAAGTAAACAAATTCTCTGACTTGCTCTAACTTGCAGTCTTACTATCAGTTCAAATTTGACATAAGCTCATACAAGTAATATCAAAATTCAAATTCAAAAGTAAGATAGGAACCGGCCATTATTGGTCCCTATTTCACGGTACACGGCCTTGTATAGGAACAGACAGGTTCTCACGAAATTTGTCAATGATAATAATTACATAAAACATGAAACGAACAAGGCTATCTGTATAATCAATTACAGCCGAATAAATGTACTTATTATAACTTTTTGATAAATTAACATATCAATGTCAAACAGCATTACTTTGAGGGAGCATGGGCCGAGACAGGCGACACGCACCGCGTGCGCATTGTTAACCCAATGGTAGCATTTATAATCGTTACAGTTATTTGGGTGACCGATGTACACCCGCTGAAAAGGTTTCCATTGTACATCCGATTTGATAAACCTTGGAAATTGGTGTCTTTGGAACACCTGGTTGGAACGAAGTTCTCGACGACCAACGGACAGTAAAAAGAAACTGTATGTATAGAAATACATAAACAAACAAATTGTACCAGAAAAATAGTAAATATTGGAAAAACACGAAATTAAAAACATACAGTCGAATCGAGAAACTGCTGCTTTTGGAAGTCTGTTAAAAATAATAAATTATATAAAGAACATGCGCACGTGAACAGTGACAGCGCCCAAATGCGGGCGAATAACAACGGCGGTTACAAGACCTATTTTGTAAACAGCGTAATATACACTAATGGACGTTAATTAGATCTTCATTGCATTACATTTTCAAATTGTATAAAAATATACAGCGGTTAGCATTTTTATATTAGTTGAACACTTTTTTCGGTTAGTTGCCATCCACCAAGTAACGTGCGATATGGAATTTCGTTCCAATATATATAAATTCCTCATAGGATTTGGAGAACTTTTTGGCGGGTGGGTGATGTTGTATTGTGCAGTTTTATTTTCTAAAAACGTGTAATCTGTAAAATTCACAAAATGCCCTGTCTGTACATTGAGCTATTAAAAAAAAAAAACTGGTATGCACTATATAAATGGTGGAGAACACGATGCCATTTTTTTAGATTTCTTGTCTGTTTATCATTCACATAAAAACTACTGGGCCGAATTCGATGCGATTTTCGCTAATCGACAGCAAATTTTTAGACTTAAAATCTGCGCTACTTTTTATTCTGAGAATTCTGCGAGAATTTTCTGGGAATATTTTAAATGGGCCAGTTTAAAAAAATCGAATTCTAATGTGTTTAATCGAATTTTCCCGGAAGTGGTTTGTAGTTGTTTGGATGCATAAAAATTAGCTTATTCCGAAGAGTTTTCACTAAAACAATAATTTACATACTTTTTTAAATGCTGCGATATTTTGTGTCCTGGGAATTTCAAGTCGAGCGTAGACGAAGTTGTGGGCATATCCTAGTATTATTTATAATGTGATGAGTTAAAGTGCAGTCTACGAATATTTGAAAATATAAACCGCTTTATTCAAAAATTAACCCTTTCTCTTGGCTTGCCGTTTGACATTCCTTCGTAGAAATTGATCCATACAAGCTACTCTATCTACTGGTGTAATGATACAGACTGTAATTATTTCAATCAGCTGATACGATTCCTGATAAGAGTAAATGATTTTTGAAAAAAAAAATTCAGTTATAGAGACTGCCGATAGAAGTGAAAACTTAAAACTTTCAGTATTAAAATTTGAAATTTCATAATGTTTGAATTAAAACACTATTTCAACAATGCACAGTATATACACATTGAACTTTTCACTAAATCCATTCAATTGCACTTATAAGATATACACAGCACTAAAGTTGCACAATACGTCAACTGTATAGCTACAGATATACTGCTATAGCTATAAGCATATCGGTGACGCGACGCACGAGATTTCACCCATCCAAAAAGAGTGTAACGCGCACAGCACACAGCCGCTGCGCATGCGCCAATCATGAGCATGTCGGTGACGTGGACCCATAAGATATTCCCCTACCAAAAAATGCCCAACGCAGCTAAAGAAGTTTTCACTTCAAAAATCTAATCATTCCTCTTCAGTTTTCCTCAAAATCGGCGTGGAGACTCCTTTATGTGTTTTTCGCTATTACGTATAGTTTGGTCCTGGAGGCACACTTAAAAAAATCACTTTGTGTAAAGAAATAAACGTCGAGAACGATTTAAATATCGTATCAAGCCTCTGAAAATCACGGTTCGACTTTCCTTGTGTATAATGGAAATATGTACCGATTGTGTCCACAAACAATAAGCTCGCGGTGCGTGACGACTGATCTGTCGGACCAACGCTTTATATCATTGTGGTTCCGAATTCAGGCGTGGAAGGTGTCCACTGACTGCGTAACTGGAAGGGTTATGATTAGGTAAGAATTGTTTTAATTATTATGAAATTTTGTTGAATGGTCACTTTTTTTACATGTCTCTTCGCATGGTTTATGTATTTAACCCGTGCCAAGCATTTATAAGTACCTACTCAAGTTTAGATATAATGTCTCAACTTATACATCAGACAAATTCTTTTCGAGTCAAGCTAAACACCGAAGCTGTGGCAACAGGAATATTCATGTCACAAAGCATTTAGGATTTTGTACACAATAACATAATTATTAGATTATTAGCCACGATTAGGACCCACGTTATTGGAGCGAGGTGTGGATAAATCCCTTAGTCATTTTATCCATGCGGGAACGGAAAAAGAATACAATTTCTTGCGGCCCGGCGGCCTGTCGTAAGAGGCGACAAAACAACCTACAGCCAGGTTCTAGAGAATTCGCCCGCCTGGATGGCTGCCACCCCTGGTCTAGAGTATGCCGCCATAACAACCTTCAGTTGTGTTCTGGCATTAGTGGCTAGGATCGTCTCCCTTTAGGGTGCAGCAGCGCATTTGTAGCACTTTTGGCGTTACAAATGCTCATAGGCGATGGTAACCGCTTCCCATCAGGGGGACCGTCTGCCTGTCTGCTGAACTCGTGCAATAAAAAAAAGTCACTGCTGCCACAATCTACATCCCCCAGAATAAAATTATCACCAACTTTCTATTTCAAGTAATATTTTCAGTCGTCGGTACTAATTTTATTGCATAAGTACAGCAGATAGGTAGACGACCCTCATGATTGAAACCGGTTACCGTCGCCTAGGGACGTTTGCAACATAAAAGGTGCTACCAGTGTGCTACTGCCCTGGAGAGGTGGGCTGGAACCTGGCCACTAATGCCACAATATAACTGAGGGGTGTTATGGCGGCATGCTCTAGATCAGGGCTGTAAACGGGCAAATGCTCTACCACCTAGCTGTGGGTGTTTTGTTGCCCCTTACAACAAGCCGTCTGGCTGTAGTACTGTTTTCTATTGCGAAGCTGGCAAACAGGCAGACGGCCCAGCTCATGGAAAGTGGTTACCGTTGCCTATAGGCGTTCGTAACACCAATGGCGAAGCCAACGCGTTGCCAGCCTTTAGGATGAGATAAAGTTGACCGGATATAGGGATGAGAAAGAAGGATCAGATAGGAGGGATGAGATAGAAGGAATGGGATATGGATTTGGGATAAGGAAGGTTAGATGGGAGGGAGGGGGGTAAGAGTGCGCCGGAAATCGGAACTCTTAATCATCGGACGAAATACGATTAGCTCCAGGCTAACCATTTGATGCTGATATTCTGTAAGCGCGTATTATCACACCAATTGTGCCGGCCCTAAGAACTGTAATCCAGATAGTGATTCCAGCATGGCTCTACGACTTCCAATTCACATTCTTTCTTCGTTCTTGTCCCTTGTCGTCAACTAACTGTTATCCACATTTGCTACGCACTGCAAGTTTGCGCCAAATATCCCGGTTTTCCGCTGCTCTCACCGGTCACTTTATACAGATCGTTCGTCCATTGGGCTGGAAGGCGTCCTACATTAAGTTTGCCAAGACGCGGTCTCAACTCCAGGACTCATTTGCTCCATCAGTCCTTTGTCCCACTGTCACTTCAGCTTGCTAATTCTGCGGGCGTGGTTTTCTTACGGATATCTTTGTGTCTGATTTTATCCATAAGAGACAAGTTTCAGCCCATACAAAATGTATGTGTTATTAGTTCAACAAGTCTGAGTTTTTAAATTAAGATGAGTTAACATTTCAATGTAAATGTATTGCTGAATCAGGTCTAAGTTACACTTCTAAAAGCAGGTCAGTAAACCCTTTGATATACAGTACGATTCAAAGATAACGGTGATCAGTACTTGACAATAGTTGATAGTTCAGCACGATATATGGAGCGGAACAGTTTGACACGTCTGTCCAATTTAGTGGGTACGTGGGAAATTCAGCAAATGTATTGTAAATGTTGGTGAATTGATTTGTGAAGTTTTCCTTTCGGTGTCTAGCCATGCATAATAAACATGCATACCTATAAGTATATAAACTTTATAGCTTTACGAGGGTATTCTCTGTGCTTCTATCTTCGTTAACATACAGTTATACTTATATTTCAAACATGGAAGAATATTAAGGCTCGATTCATATTGTGATGCCATTCACGATTCAGTCTCGCTCCGGTCTCGGTCCGTGCTGGCCCGGTCTAATATTCTTATACAAGATAAAATCAAAGAACTCTCACTATCGTATCGTTCTAGTTACGATCCGATATCGCGCCAGTACTAGTTTGTCGAAAAAAAAAAATATTTGACTGCAGTAAGATCTGGCATTAATTGTTTCAACTCACTTAGCGTACACACAGCGAGATTTGATCGGACCGAGACCGGGTCGAGATTGAACCGTGAACGGCATCGTAGTGTGAATCGAGCCAAAAAAGCCGATTCAAAAATCTTTTAAACTTTAGCTTGGCTTTACTATCAGTAACATTTGCTTGCATAAGCATCTAAGGCTAAGTTCGCATTACCATTGTAAATATCGAACTCATTCGATGTCACCGGACAAACTAGTGTACACGCTTGTGTAGACGGCAGCTCTGACAAGCCAACATCAAATGGCCATCGCGCTGCTGCCGCATCGCCATTGCGCTACTATTCTGTGAATTTCTGTGTATATACGTACGGTGTCCACCTTTCTACATCACCGCTGCACCGCTGACGCCCTCTTGCCTGCAAAAGTGCGGTGGCGGCGTGGCGGTAATGTAGGCTTACGCAAGCAAACAAGCCGGCTACCAACCTGACAGAAAATGGTTACTAGGCCTATAGCTGTTTGCAACAACAGGGGTGTTTTTATAACGCAAGAGGTTTTATATCGCCCTTGAACAACCTCTTAAATCTATAAATATTATAAAATTCTAAACACGCCGTTTCTGTACAATGAAGCTATTTAAAAAAAACAACTGGACTAGACTATATAATAAGGTGACCAACTATTTTTTGTTCAGAAAGAGTACACTTTGCAAGTATTTCATAGGAGGAAAAAAAAAGAGGAAAAAACGATAAAAACTTTATTTTCTTTTAAAAACATACTTTTCTTTGGAGTAGATTTTTTTTGCTAAATGAGGATGTTCGTCTAATAGTGTAGCCATATCCGAACAACTTTCATCTTGCATATTAAATTTGACTGTTAAGACGGCAGATAATGTTTTTACAGAAAGTTGCGACTTCTCACTGCTCCAATAAACATTCCCTAGTGAAAATACCCTTTCAACAGCAGCATTAGTGCCTGGACAGGCACAGGAGACATCTCTCCGGGCACATAATACGGCCTCTCAATTGTGCCGGAAACGGCAGTCATATGTGCGCGCGAAATTCAAATCACTGTCAAACTC
Source organism: Dendrolimus houi (assembly GCA_039645545.1). Taxonomy (NCBI): domain Eukaryota; kingdom Metazoa; phylum Arthropoda; class Insecta; order Lepidoptera; family Lasiocampidae; genus Dendrolimus; species Dendrolimus houi. The sequence continues at coordinate 6,371,816 of CM077131.1, forward strand.
GCGTGTGGTGTTTGTCATGTCCTCTGACGTGCCGGAAACGGCAAGCAATATGCGCGCGTGAAATCCAAATTACTGTCAAAATAATTTTAAATATTTAATTAATATACAAATGAGTACTTCCAGAGAACAGGATTTGAAGAGTACGGTTCGCGAAAAAAGAGTACAAAACTCAGTAAATGAGTATAGTTGGTCACCTTATATATAAACGATGGAGAACATGATGCAATTTTTTGTCTGTTTGTTCGGGATTCACGTAAAACTAGCCCGATTTTGATGCGCTTTTCGTTGATCGACAGCTAATTATTAGACTTAAAATCTGCGCTACTATTTATCCTGGGATTTTTAGGAATTTTCTGGGATAGGTTTAAAATGGCCAGATAAAAAAAAATCGAATTCCAATGTGATTTTTTTAGTGATCGATAGTAAATTTAATGTAATAAAATGTGTGATATTTTTTATCCCGGGAATCCCGCGGAAATTTCAAGTCAAACGTGGATGAAGTCACCGGCATATCCTATTAATAAAGTATAATGAGAAATGTGCAGATCATACCTAGGAAAACAATGAAAGGTCATGTTTCATATAAGTAATATTTCTCACAAACAAATGGATGTAATATCTGAGGTGAAAAATAATATAATTATTATATGGGAGTATAGCTTGGCTTATAATAAGAATACTGTCTGGTCAAATTTTCTGATATACCTACCGCTTACCGCGTTGATGGAGATCTTTGCAAAGCGACACAGTTCCAAATTCTTGAATGAAATAGTTCGTGTGCAAGGAAATTGTTAAATAATAGCTTTACATATTTCAAAAATCATTGAACATTTTTCAGACAATATGGAAAATTGATATTACCTTGATTGAAATGTTAGGTAAACTCCGCATGGTGAACCGCGGTAGGTTTTTTTAAATGTAGATAATATTTACGCTCCGGTGCACAGCGGTTGGCATCCGTTTGATTTCATCACATATCCGCTTTGTTTGGGTCGCTGTACCAGGGAAAACGGCGATAATATTTTAAGAGCATTTACCTAACTAAAAACTTAGGTACATTTAACTAGTTAAAATAAAATTAACTTGTTGTTATCATTACTACACATATTATAGGCATATATAAAGAATATATATTTTAACATGTCTTAAAATTATAAATACAATAAAAACTAAAAATAAACTAAGTTATAAATAGTACAAGCTATTATAGACTGTGTAACAAATCGCTGCCAGATGGGAGCGTGCCCAGAAGGCTGGCTGCATTGCAGCGCTGTATAGCGATGCTTATTTATTGGGTGAAATATGAGCCAGCCTTCTGATCACAGGTGGCATCGAAGAGTTTCTGCAAAGTTCTCCTTGCCGATGGACTCCACGGACCTAATGTTTCAACTCAAAACGACACAAATGTGTAACCCTTTCCTTAAGGTTCCATATTTGCGCCGTTTGAGAGTTTCAGCTTTTGAAGCAGCGTTGCCAGCCTCTAACTCAGTCATTGGAAGATGTAACGGCGCTAGAGTGTCTACACATGTCGCGTCCCAAACAAACTTGTTGTTGTTCTAGTAAATTAATAACCCAGACACAGAAAGGAAAAAACAACACACATGGCACTAGTTAGCATAATATATATAAGTATAGATATAAGGCACACACTGCACATGTACTGCCTCGTAACACCAGCATGTAACAGATACAGTCTACATTAGTATAAGTTTAGTATTAAAATTAGAATAAATTAATATAATCAGTTATTCGTAAGGTACACCACAACACAAATATCATTGAATAAATGTCACACACAAAAACAAAAATTACCAAGAAGCGTGTATAAATACTTAAAACTTTCTTCGAAATTAAGTTGTAAAAAAGGGTACGGAACTCGAGTCCGTAGAGTTCTTAAAAAATATATTCATATTTCCCGAATCCTGCAACATATCGAAACATCAAAAAATTATAATAGAATGCAGTTTTAATCTCTGGAATTCATTTAATTGCATTAATATCCGTTGGGTCGTTTTGTAGCCTATTCGAGATAAACTTCCGGACATACAGAAAACATCCGAAAACGACTTCCTACTTATTTACACAATTAGAAATCACAGACACCCACTTCAATATCATTATTAAGTATAGGCCAACAATCCACGGAAACTGTCCCTTTTCCGACAAAAAAGTATTTATTTTAGTTCATCTCCGGGTATAGAAAGTGAAATTTTATGTAGTTTTTAAATTTTTACAGGAATATTTTTTTTATTTCAAAATGAAGTATTCAAGAACGATATCACTATGGTGCCTTTTGCTTGTCCATATCGCCAATCCGCTGGAGCTGCCTAATGATTTTCAACAGAATTCTGAGGTGAGATTCGATTGTTAACCACTCTTTAAATAAGTTATTCATATATAAATAAGTTCATTTATAGAATGAGCTATGCTCGGACTTATTTCTGGATAAAATCCGAAATGAGGGTATAGTACGAGAATGAATATACTTAAAAGTAAATCTAAACAGAAGGGTTTTGACTTGTTTTAGAAATGAAAATAAAATATATTGTGATACTTGCAAAGATAGGTTATTGTATTTATATTATCGCCATAATTAAAGAAAAGAAGAATAAACAGAAGGTATTTTTAATTAAAAGTAAATACGCCTCATGTCATGACTTGGAATTAAGGTAACCGTAATAGCTTACAAAATTAGACGGGACCACTAGATGATTTTGGGGTTGGGATGTTGCGGACAATTTTATATTATAGATATTTGATAGCGAAAACATAATAAATAAAATTCGCTTCTGAAAAACATTATATTGGACTTGCTCTTACAGAAATTTTTCACAAGTGACATAAAGAAACACAGAAATGATATAGCATTACATCAAATATAAATTTTGAAAAAACACATTCAAAAATGTTCCAACACACTCCGGGCCCGGCGATGCGTATGCGCAGCATCATTTGCACTGTTCAACCCGAGCGCGTCCACTGACTTAAGACCACCATTTATATGAATCCTCTCGAACTCCAGGCTTTGGGGTTGGGGTATTATTCGCGCTTTCAAATATATTAATCTTTTAAAGAAATAATAAGCACGTCTCCATTTAGCAGACATTTATTTGGATCTAAATTGACAACTATCTTATTTCTCATAAAACGTCCACTTACAATAAAAGAGTCCGTAACATTCCTCCCAGGGGCAGATTATAGAGCACAAGTAATCACATAATAACACTCTCAAAATATTACATTGAACAATGAAAACAATTCAAACTCAAATCTATGCACTTAGCAAAACAAACTTACTGCAACAGAGTAGAAAAATCCTAGAGTGGAGATTACGTATCTGGAAACTCTGGAAACGTATTAAAAGGCGGCCTCCAGCCCGGCGGACCGATGATCTGCACAAGGTTTTCGGTATGGTAGGGGCTGGATGAGGAGAGCGGAAGCAAACTTATAGATGCCTATGTCAAGCAGGAGAATTTCAATCGGATGACGATGATATTTTAAATTAAGTACTAGATTTCAAATTTTCGTATAAATTCTTTAAAACTATTGAATCTTCTTTAGTCTTTGTTATTAATACTCTGTGCTCCAAGAGCTAAAAGGGCGATTAAGTTGCAAATCAGTAGTCATAATTTTACTGTCTGAAAAAAATGAGAAAAATAGGATAGTGTGTTTCATTTTCTGAAGAGGGCGCTTCGTAATATGTGGCCGGAATCAATAGCAACACTAGAATCATAATAAAGAACAATGAAAATGTATTTATTATGTAAATGTAGTTATTTTAGTAATGTGTAGAAGTTATTTTTCATTTTTCCACTAATCAAAGCGACCTAAAAGACTTACAAGTTAAATAATAAACTCTAACGGCAACTTCAGCGACAGTAATTTTCCCTAAAAATTAGATACAGAACCGATTAAGCAGAAATTGTTAAACGAAGTTATCTCAAAGTGTCTATGTTTAATATAACCAATTACCTTAACGTGCTTCTAAGCGTAAATGCCAAACTTTATCCACTTTGTGGAAGAAAATTAAATATAAAAGATTTTTTCCTCCTCTCCCAATAATTATTTTCACAACACTAAACACTGACATTAGTTACTAACTCGGAAAATTTACAATTTGCTTTCCCATTCTTGAGGTTTGTAAGCAAACTTTACTTTTAACACCATTTAATAGACTGATTAAACTTTCTAGACTAAAACAAATAGTAAAACAGTTTGTTTGGACAAATGTTTTGAATTTGCGAATCTCATAAAGCGAATTCTTTAGAAACTGACGAAAAGCTTTATGGTTTAAAGTTTAGTTTTAAAATAAGTGCGGCCATGTATCGGATGCTCTTGTTCATATCACTCGACGAACGCTGCTCTGTTTGTTTAATTTCCACAATAAACCTTGTAGAGCGACGGTTCGTAAGCATTCTTTATTTCCAAGTTTCCCGCCACCTGTGATCTCCTGGACGTTGTTTACGATAAATCTTAGACAGGTCACAGAAGCGATCTTTACTGAAATTACTCTTATAAATTGTATTTGCCCATCTGGTTTATGAATCATTTATTTTCGATAGAAAACGCTTTTCAAAGTACCGTTGTTGAAAATCGGTTTTCCTTATCGATTTATAAACAGGTAGACAGTTAAAAGAAATGCTGAGTGGTAGGAATGTTTTCGAAAATTGTTTACTAGGAATACCAATATGAAATCTTCTAATATTAAGGCGCTTTCCGATGCCTTAAAATATTTATGGTCTTATTCATACTGAGTAAGTCCGTAGGCTTCTTTAAGAATAAGACCGTAAGTCCCTATACACTTCATTAAAAAATATTTTAACATGTTTCAGGTAAACCGAGAAACGGATGCATCTAGAGGTCGTCGCGGTGTCATTGAAGAAGAGAAATTCTACAGTATTCACTCTGAAGATCATCAACATCATTCTAACCAACAAGTTCCTTGGGTTCCCGGACCATTACCAGAAGACGACCCTACAACTAAAATATCTATTACTAACGACGTAAAAGAATTGCATCCAATATATCAAACAACAGAAAAAGTTACAGACAAACCTACAGGTAGAGGCGCTAGAGCTTCCAATGAGAATTGGGTAAAGTTGCCTTACCCTAACCACGATCAAGATCAAAGAGATGACATTCTTACCCCACCTCAACCTTCTGGAGAGCTAATCAACTCTCGGATGCCTAGAGTTAATTTCGTAACCCAAAATAAAGCATTAGAAGCTTCTGAATCTAGAAACGATAAAGAATTAATTCAAAGAGCAACAAGGACGGATGAAATAAGAACCGAGTTTGTAAGACCAGATGAACAGGACAGAGCTAAGTACAAGCCAGTATATCCCCGCCAGGCCTTGTACTATCCGGAGGAATCTCGACGCCCTTACTACGATGATAGATATAACATGCCCGATGATTTATACAGGCGTGATCCGTACTACGATTTATACGACCGACGGCGGTATTATCCAAGCTACGACCCGAGAATCGACAGATACGATGAATCCTACGATAATTATGTACCTAGGAAGCCGAAAAGGATAATTTATTACGCGCATTTGCCTGAAGTGGTGCGGACTCCGCCAAGCGCCGATCTTAGGTATCGATACACGGTCGATCCATATAGGCGAGTCGATGACGATTATTTAGCGAGGACTGGTAGATACGATTATCGATTCAGGAATAGGTACCCCTATGCTCCGTTGAGGAAAGAAGATAGGAATTATAGAGATTTAGCCGGGGCTGCGACTGTTAATGAAGAGAAGAAAGCAGTTGAAAAGGTGACACCCACTCCTGTTTTACCACAGAAAGAGGACAAATTTAAAAACAATCTAAATCAGAGTAATAATAAAAACACAAACAGAAATTTAATTAACAGTCATCAGTATCATGAAAGCGTTGATTCGTATTCTCAGCCGTCGACTCACAAAGCTTTCCAAGATAGTCTGAGATCTGATGATGGATATCTTAGGTACGACGAACCACTGTTCCAGGGGCCGGTAGGTGATCCCTATCAAAGGAAATATTGACTTAAGCTCGTAAGAATGTAACGTTTCTGGTTGTTTTTCAGTTTATATTGAAAACTAGCCACAAATGCATTTACTAATTGATGATTTAGTATTTATTTGTAGTAATTTAAACACGCACAAATTTTGAAAACAATTTGTGTAGGTTGGTAATAAAGGTAATAACAGATCGTGTCGTTTTAATTATTTAAGGGGTGAGTACGCGACAAATTGTACAAGCAATAAATCGAGCGTTTAATTTAAAACACGCTGAGGGTGAAGATGAATTTCATTAAGAATTAATTAATGTCATTCTTAAACGGTTTTTGTTTTTCCACGCGAATAAAAAACATCTGCTAGAGACTGTCGGAGATGGGAGACGCGCACTCTTGAGGTAATTAAGCAATAAATTTTGTGGCTGGCAACATTTCTACGTGGGGGCCAATTACGGCCTTTAAGAAAATGAATGTTCGCGGAGAGTGCGCGCTCCAAAACCAACGTGACTAATTAGAATTGAGGGCTTAGAAAAAATCCAACGACGTGACAGCTTGTAATCAAGGGGATAGATTTGCTTTTTTAAATAGGGGCCAGACGCGGCCGCGGATTAATACAGCGGCGATAAATTACACAATAATTAAATGTCTCGTCTAGGGCTTACAAAACAACATCATAAGCGTAACGCTTACAAAAGTTTGATAATAATAATCGGCAGATAGACCAACATTGTGTATTCTTAAGTTAAACAAATTATGCTTATTTTATGGGTACTACAGAAAAACTCTGAAGTTGATTCCAGACCATAGTACCTACCTAGACAACGGAAAGGTAATTTACGAAATTTACCATCCCAGGGATAGTACCCGGGAATTTTGCGTTTCAGTGAGCTAGACAGGCAAAAGGCAAAGGTTAATGATTTGTGATTTATTTTCTTTTTGACAGGTCGTTCGGCCCTAAAAAAAGCATTATCAATTGGATTTTATATAAAAAATCGAGTATATTTTGTCAATACATTTTAATCAATTTGGTGCACCCATATCTATTATTATTTATTAAGGTTTATGGCTTGGCAGCTAGGCCTTTAAGCCAGATCTTAGATTATAATGTAGTTTTACTTTTCTTAATTTTCTTAAGCTTATGTGTAGCACAGCTGAACTGTAGGTTATCAGCTGGTGCCATTCAACGGAGTTCTTGTGACAACTCAAAAGGCCACATTCGACTATACAGTTCACATTTCTCACAAAACACATAATTACTACTCAAAAACTATCAATATCCTACAACTATTGTTCATTTTAGAGTAATTTTACACATTTTTAGAAAATAAAACTGCACAGCACAACATCTTCTTTCTGTTCCCGCCAAAAACTCTGTGCACCCATATCATTTGCTAAAAATACTGTGTTACTTTATATATATGCTATATAATACATATGTTTTTATTTAAAAGTGAAATAAAATCAAGAGTCTGACTATTTTAATTTAAATAAATGCTACGGTTTTTTGATTTTTATTTAAAAAAAAATCATTTCAAAGCGATTAATTTTTAACGAAATTAATGCATTTTGGTGGATACTTTTTCATATACAGTATGGAGGGTAGAGGTCAATAGAACCAACTCTGTATATGAAGAAATGTCCGTCGAAATGCATTAAATTAGGGTGGTGCCTCATTAGCATCAGGGTAAATTTAAAAAATCGCCATAAGTTATTAGAGTAGTGTTATAGAGTATTTTAATTATATGAAATTAAATATTAAAAAATCACTAAGCGTACCTATTATTCAAAATTCATGAAATTAAATCACTCTTCACGTTTTTACATAACAATTATTTGGGGTTATATTTACTAAATTATTTTGTACTACGTAAATAGTTGACATTTATAATAGTGTACTATCTATGGTGTCCTGTCACCAACTACTCTAGTCCTTAAAGATATTAAATTTTCTAACTCATAAATGTGCAACTGGATGGGCGTGCAAACGTCAAAAAGAAAATAAATCAATTTTCATGAAAAGAAAACATACATGTTTTTATACCAGATTATTATCGACATTATAGGTCGCATTCTGAGTGAGATTATGAATAACACATTTTTTACTTATTTTTAAGTCTATAAACCTATAACATAACTATTACAATAAAGGGGGTCAATGTATGTTTCTATATTTATTTACAAATAAACAACCAAAATAAAGTGACCAAGATATTCGTTTGACTAATATGTTTGTGTAAACACACGCCTTTAGCACAAGCGGGCTTGATGAGCTGAATTATTTATCTAGTCGCCTCGGTGGCGGGGACCACACGTCTGCTTGATTGGGGACATGTTAACTTATTTATAATACGGCTATTAGTATATAAAGCATTGGGACAGACAGGTGAAAGTTAAGGTGAGAGCGATAATTAGTTTATCCACTAATATACTTATATATATGTATATATAATATATAAGTAAATATATATAAATAATAAAGGATACTAATTCCTGCGGCCAGGTAGCATGTCGTAAGAGGCGACAAAACAATCCATAGCCAGATGCTAAGGCATGTAACCGCCTGGATGTCTACCGCCTCTGGTCCAGAGTATGCCGCCATAACAACCTTGAGTTGTGTTCCGGCGTTAGTGGACAGGTTTCAGGCCCATTTACGAGTCCGGAAGCACATTGGTAGCACTTTAGTATTGCAAATGTCCATAGGCGGCGGTAACAGCTTCCCATCAGGTGTCTGCTAAACACATGCAATAAAAAACTTCCAGGCCTCCTGACCTTCAGGATTCCAACTCGCGTCATTGTTAAAGATTAAGAGCTGTAATCATCAGCCAGCCATCTGGGCACGCTCCCCGCATGCGGTGACCTGCTATATAATCTATTCTAGTTTTAACTATTTAGTTGTTTGTGAAATAAATTATTATTGGTATAGATACCTATGCTATGCAATAGTTGGAGTTTGCTATAAACTTTTAAATATTCCAAAATAAATTATTTAGATACAAATTTAAAACTAAAAATAAACTATATACAAATTAAATAAAAAAGTACTAAAACTACGTTTTAACGATTTTAAGCGCGGTAATTTATTTGATTTTTATTATTCCGACGTTTCGGCCACTTTTCAGTAGCCGTGATCACGGAAGACAAAGATGTCAAGTGTCAATAAGTATTGTTAAAGTTTTATTTACCTACCGCCAACTTGTTCATTTTAATTAATTAGTTATAATTTTGTATATGGTTATTATTTACTCTATGGGAGCCTAATCTAATTTACCACCGCTTCGCAACATGAAGAAGTGGCGCAAAAATCTCTTCAGTAATCTCTAATCATTTTATATAATATTAAACTGTGTGGGAGGTAAAATTTATTATGTATACTAGTCGCGAATACTTAAGAAAATATTAAATAAAAAACCTAAATAATAAAAAGTATTATAAACATATTTACAGGTAAAAATGTAGTCCAGATCGCTGTTGGTGGGAAGCGTTCCCAAAATGCTGGCCGCATTTCTCCGTTGTATGGCAACGCTGATCCGTTATATACGCCAGCCTTTTGGTTACGCAAAACTTCTTTCAAACGCTTAAAAGGTCTCGATGAAGTTGATAAGCTTCATGTCCCCATGGCCCGAGAATTTCAACCCCGAAAACTGTGATATAAATTTTGTATATAGCAAATTAGTTTGACAAAGCGTTGTATTACATATTACGCCTTAGTCTAACCACTAAACTGAAATTATAAGTTTATCTTAGCATCATATTCACCGCAAGGCAAAGGGTTGCGACGAGCGACAGATGCCTCGGCCCGAACATTGTATAACAGACATGCCCACGCCTGGGGCCAAACTCATTACCACAAGGGCGCATTACCTCGGCAGACATAATCCAAGACACAAGCTGCTTAACTAATTGGGATCTTGTTTGAGGTAAACGAATAAAGGGTTCTTGTTTGCTATCTGAAGATATTTGGGCAATTATAGTTTCGAGTTTGTAGTATAGTAAGTAGTAATAGGTCTAATTGTATTGTATTTTCACAATTTATGTCATCTTACATTATACTTATTCCAGTACTAAATTATTATTAAGAGAATGAACTATAAACATAATATAGTATATGTTGCACTTGCACCTTTTTTTTTTTGGCCAGGGGAAATCCGTTTGAGGACTAAGCCGCGATAGGCACAGAAGCCTGGGGAGATGTTCACGACCCGATGTGAGAGTGTGGGATTCGTCAGATCGGGAGTGGCACTAGCGTGCCCGGTCAGAACCGGTGCCACGCTATTGCCACTCCCCAGTTAGGGATACCAACTAAAACCCCTGGGTGTTCCGTCCTGCGCCTTATGCCAGGGCTACGGGAAAGCGGAATTCCCAACTCCGCATGCCCTGGCAGGCATGGGCCTCGCTCACTAGGCCTCTTCCAATGCCAGGGGACTACGCCCCTGGCCCCGACTAGGTCTTTTCCAAGCGTGGGGCGGTCTGTAACACGCCCCACGGGAAGAGAGTTGAGCGCGCGCGGAACACTCGCGCTCTCATCTCGACGGCATGTGCGGGTGAGTGAGAACCCCTATACCCCAAGGGGCCCCACCCGCGCCGCCCGCTTACGGTGGCCGAAGGTCACCATTCGACCTCCGGCGTCGACGCGTCCTCCTTTGGTGGGAGCGGAGCAGGGAAGTACGCTCACGCTCCCGCTCCGCCTCCTCCTTCGCAAACATGACTTGCTCGCAGAAGGAGGAGACGGCGTCCCATCCGGTGGAGCTCCCGACCATGGTGCGTACCACAGCCGGGAGCGAAGTGTCAAATCCGGTGTGGGCGACGAGCTCCCGGCGCTGCTCCGTCCAGGCTGGACACTCCTGGAGTGTGTGCAGTGCCGTGTCCTCGCCGCCCATGTCACAGTGGTGGCACCCTGACGAGGCCTCGCGGCCGAGGCGACACAGGTACCTCCCGAAGCAACCATGCCCCGTGAGGACCTGTGTCAGCCTGAACGTCAGGGTGCCGTGACTTCGTCTGAGCCATTTGTGCAGGACGGGCCTCACCGTCTCAATGGTGGCGGGGCCCGCACTGGGGCGTCTGAGGCGATCTTCCCATACCTCCACGGCTACCTGGCGGAGCTCCGACCGGCACGCCTATGCCTTTGCCTTTGCCTTTCTTTGCGCCACGTGTACAGTGACGCTAGGATCGTGGCTTCTAGGTCCCATGGGGGGGATCCGGCGAGTAGCGAGGCCACTTTGAAGGACACCGTACGGTATCCTCTTATTGCCCTGACAGCCAGTATGTGTTGCGCTTGACGCAACAGCGCTGTATTTTTGGCCGTCAGGCGGTCCGACCAGACTGGGGCCCCGTAAAGGGCCATCGAACGTACGATGCCTTCGAAGAGTTTCCGGCACGTGGCGTTGGGCCCCCCGACGTTGGGAAGCAGGCGCGACAGCGCACCGGCTGCCCCCTTGAGTCTGGGGAGCAGCTGCCGAAAATGTGCCGAAAAATCCCATTGGCTATCGAGGACCAATCCCAGGTATTTCATGGTTCCACCGATGCTGATGCGGATGCCTCCTACTGTGATACTACTGTCCGGAGGTGGACGTTTACGAGGACCGTGAAACATTACGGCCTCGGTCTTCTGTAACGCCACCTCCAGACCAAGACGCCGGATCCTGCCTACGATTATTGACACCCCAGCCGTGCCTAAAAGGCACGCCTGCCGATGGGTCCTCCCGCGCGCGGTGACTAGCGTGTCATCAGCATAACATACAACGCTGACGCCCGGGAGGACCCGACACCTCAGGGTCCAATCGTATGCGATGTTCCACAGGAGGGGACCTAGAAGCGACCCCTGTGGAACAACGCACACCATGGCTCGCCGATCCCAACCCTCGTGGACCGGGTAGATGACGGCTCTACTACTTAAATATGCCCCGACTATACGGCGGAGGTAGGTCGGCACCCCGAAGTAACGGAGAGCCTCCATGATGCATGCCCAGGGCAGGGAGTTGAAGGCGTTGGCGATGTCTAAGGACGCCGCCAACAGAACTTCGCCCCGGGAGACTGAGTCCTCCGCCAGGCTTCTCAAGCGCATGATGGCGTCAATCGTGGAGCGCCCTGTGCGGAAACCAAACTGGTTGTCCGCCAGATCCGACCCGGTCGTCGAAAGGTGCTGGACGAGGCGGTCGACGATGATACGCTCAAAGAGCTTTCCGACTTCGTCCAGTAACACAATGGGCCGGTAGGCGGACGGGGAGTCCGCAGGGCGCCCCTCCTTCCGCAGCAGGACCAACTTTCCAGTCTTCCACCGTTGTGGAAACTGGCCCTGCTCTAGGCATACGCCGAAAAGCCTCATCAGTCGGGGCTCCAGGGCGTCGTAGGACAAAACCCACGCACGCCCTGGTATGCCGTCAAGGATGTTGCACTTGCACCTAGGACAACGCATAAGCGTTGCCATCCAACGTGGAAACGCGGCCAGCATTTTGGGCACGCTCCCCTCCGACAGCGACCTGCAGTCTATTTTTTACTTATAGTTTGTTATTTTGAAGATATAGTTAAATTTTACTTAACATTTTTGCAATATTTTATGACTGGAAATTACTGTAGTCTTAAGAAAATATATTATGCATACATCGGAAAAAAATATAGTATATATATGTGCAAATGTGGTACTATTATTACATATACCTTCGCGTAATTAAATTCAGTAATTATTTATGATAAAATAATGGCTTCGAAAGAACTTTACGACAAATTTATTGTAAAAACCGATATCATTGTGCTTAAGTAAAACTTCGTTTCAAATAAAGTGCGAAGTAAAATTGATCTTGAAAACCTTTGCGTATCGAGAGCAGTCTGTGAGTACGGGATCGTTGATAATGACAGCGCGACGTTTCATCGAGCTCATCTGATTAGTCTGGTAAGCAGCAACACTAGTCCACACATATGGGTAGTACCTACTCTATATGTGACTTTGCCTGCGCTTTCCTGTACCTAATTGTTTAGCTTTTCTAGCTGTTTGAAGGCAAGTTTGGCCTAGTTTACAAATCGACCCCAAAATTACAAATCATGTCGTCATCGCTATGTCAATGTCGAATATAATAGGTACGTAGATAATAATTTACTATGAATAGTTATCTATTTTAACGTCTAACCCTAGAAGCTAGTACTTTAACGCCTGGAGAGCTGGTGCCTGCCTCGGACAACTAATTACTATGTCGATCTAGTGCGGTACCCTAGTTACCCTTTTGGGCACCTTAACAATAAAAGACGGTGACTCAGACTCAGACAGAAGGAATTATAGGTAGAAACTGTATAACTTTGGTATTAGTTAAGGTTATATAATAACAGCCCATAAACGTTCCACAGCTGGGTTGGGGCCTCCCATTTATAGGGGAACGGTTAACATACCTGCCATGCTTGTTCAAGGCAGATTGATGTTATTGACTACACTGGTTATCTAGAGATTTCACCACGATGTTTTTCCTTCATCGCTAGCACGTGGCAATTGTAACAATATGCATATTAGGTCAGAAAACTGCCTACGTGATCTATGCTTTCCCGCTAGGATTCGAAGCCACGTCCTTTGAGTTTGGTTAAGGTTAAGAATTCTTTATTGTATGAGTTTATCACACAAAATTAGCAAACCATGAAACGTAACAACTTTAAGAATATGATTACACTGTTACAGCTAAACTGACAATTAAGAATCGACCCAACATTCATAAGGTCGTAAAATAAACTGCAAAGTTTCCTCGTGTACAGCAGTGTCGTGGGTGTCCCGAGTGTCATGAGATCACGACATCAGTCCTATTAACATGTCAATAACAATTTGCTGAATTGCTTCTATGTTGTACTCGATATGAGACATGTCGGGAAAAGGGTGCGGATAGGGTTGTTACCTTCAATCTGTTAAAATAATACAATTATTCCCAAATGAATTTATTTTTAAATACATTAAAAATTCATTTGAAAAAATCACTCCAGTGCGTAATATTCCATGTTCCCAGAAGCAATGAATACTCACTGTTTTTGTTATGTATCTACAGAGCCTCAAAAACTATTTAATTGTAAATATCTTATATCTCTAAAACTACTGAACAGATTGTATTCAAGCTGATTTTCGTTGAAAATATTACGTAAGCCCTTACTTTTAATGTATTACATAACTTTCCGCCATATATTCCAAAAGTTAAAGGTGATCATGGATACACATTTTCTAGGAAACGATGTACGAGAATAGGAAGTGACTAACGGTCGTATTCATATTGAATTGGAGTAAGTTTGAAAGCTTCTTTGTGGTTCTTAAACTTACTCTAATTCAATATGTGTTTGGAATATAGAGTAATAAATTAGAATTTGAAGATACCCCTGCATCCATTGTTACGCGACTCGTATGAATACATCTTTTTTATCGCGTTGAAATGAAGGTATGTCGCAGAATTTCGTTGTTTCGTCGAAATATTTCGATATTTATTGAGAAGATTACGCATTTACCAGTGGTAGAATATTATAGTAGTGAATATAGAAATATATACACAGTGTAGATCACATGTGGTTATATCGAATACATGGGCGAGGGAAAGAATAGAAGAAGAATAAAATTCTTAAATATTAATGTCGAAAATAGTATTCTTATTATTAAGAATAAACTTTACAGACAATTTTGATACTGATTGTACTTTATTAAAAAGATTTCTATTAATAATTTTAAAACAATGCATTATATATTTAGATTTAATCTATTTTGTTTGAATTTTTTTCTAAGGGGGTCGTAAGAGGTTTGGAAGAGATTTATAGTGCGTTTGTAAAAGATTTTTAAGCAATTTGTAAGGCTGGTACGACTTTGGTAAATGGTTTATAATAGGTGTGTAAGAGGATTGTAAGAAGTTTTAAAAGGTTTTTAGTTGATTTCTAAAAGGCTTGTAAGAGGTTTGTAAAATGTTTGTAGAAGGTTTGTAATGGGTTCGTTAGCGGTTATTAAGAGGTACGGAGCTTTGTAAAATGTTTGTAAGTCGTTTGTAAGAGGTTTGTAAAGGTTTGTAAGTGATTTGGAAGAGGCTTGTAAGTGGTTTGTAGAAGGTTTTTAAGGGGTTTGTAAGAGGTTGGTGCCCAGTAGGGCAGGATTTTTTTTGAGATTTTTAGGTTTATTACCAGAAAGTATTCTGGTATAACTTTTACATAAATCTATCCCAAAATCTGTCCCTTTTCTGGGATAACAAGTATCCTATATCCATCCATACTGAACTTACGTATATATCGAATATCAGCCAAATCGGTTCAATAGTTTTCCAAGAAAGCACGCACAACTCTGTAGTGTTTGCCTTGCAGTAGATAAGTAGGATATTTTATATATTTACATAATATATATACACAAGGGGCGCCCCTCCCTAAGATACTGACGGAATAGTGCTCCTTGTATCCCTTTCCCACCGCCGGCTGAAGTATCAGGTAAGTACCAAAAATTAACTTATGGGTTCGTGTCGTCGTCGGGTTACTGATCCCACCGTTTACGGTATAATATGAATAAGACTTAATTTTTATCTTAGGTATTATTATAACCTTCAAAATATATTCTCCAGAGCAACTTAATTTGAATAAAACTTTTGAAATGGAATTTGAAAGCAAATAAATCGTTGAATGTATGATTTAATAAGAAATTTTTCCAAAAGATCCACGGAACCTTAAAATGAACTTAATTTTACTAAGCGCTTATACGTCAATATTTTTTTTATATCATTTTATTTTTTAAATATATAACAAGGTCAACCCTAGCAGGCTTCGGGTCTAAAGTCAAGAGTCTCAGAGGCATAACAGGGAAATTGATAATTTTCCCTTTGCTCTAACAACATAACCGTTGCATTAGTTATTCATTAAACTGGTAGACATGATCCCGGACTAACTTATTAATATTTACACTCACTGTCCCGCTGTCCCACGGTTTAAATTAATTTCGGGATTGTTTGGATTGTCCGTTGCGTGTAGGGTTGAGACAGACTTTAAATAATCATTTTCGAATCTCATTTGGATTATGAACATTTTTTTTGCTTGAGTTCAGCAGACAAGCAGATGGCCCAAGTGATGGAAAGTGGTTACCATCGCCTATGGATATTTGTAACACCACAGGTGCTGCTACAAATACGGTGCTGCTCTCTAAGGGAGACTGGAACCTGGTCATTTATGTTGGTATACAACTCTAGGTTGTTATGGCATCATACTCCTAGTCCAGGGGTAGCCAACCAGATGGAAAAATACCCTACTACTTGGCTGTGGGGTGTTTTTGTCGTCGCCTCTTACGACAGGCCGCCCGGCTGCAGGCAATTGTATTCTTTCTCCGTTCCTGCACGGATAGGTAGTAATCGTTTGGGACCTACTATTGAAATAAATCCATACTTGGTATTTCGATCAGTATGTTTTATTATAATAATACTCATATATTTTTATTTATTGCAGGAGTTCAGTAAACAGGCAGACGGCCTACTAGATGGAAAGCGGTTACCATAGCCTATGGACATTTGCAACACCAAAGGTGCTACAAATGCGCTGCTGCTCTCTTTGTATGTTTCAATATATTTAAAACAAAGTTTGTGTTCTCCAGATTAATCGTAGATGATTGAACTATGCCTGATCTATAAGTAAAAGCATTCGTTATTCAGTCGCTTATTGCTAGCTTGAAACTAGTAGGTTTTGTCCATTTAAGAGTTTTTTTAAGAGGCGACATAATAAAATACAGTAAGGTGGTAGGGCATTTGACCATTAGGATGGTTATCATCCCTAGTCTAGAGCATGCCGTCATAACAATCTTGAGTTGTGTTCCAACAGTAGTGTAGGTACAGATTCCAGTTCTACTGTCGAGGTTGGCAACACGTTGGCATCATCTCGGATGTTGCAAATGTCCATAAGTGACAGTAATAGCTTTCCATCGGGTTGGATATTAGCCTGTGACTAATAAAAACGCACGGGGGAATAGTTTGCATACTATTAAAATAGGAAAAGAAATGATTATTAAAATAGAATAAATAAATATTGCTTTATTGTTTTTGAGTTACATCAGTGTATCAGTGAAATATATAACTACAATTTAGTATAGGTAACTTAAACCTCAGATAAGTATAGTAAAGCCTATGTGTACAAAAGCGTCAAATGAACTGAAGCATTTTTTTTAAACTGTTTAATATACACGTGGTTTGCGTCTATGTAGTTAGTAGTAATATAATGCATCCACTTGAAATTATTCTATTTTTGTCCGTACTAATTCGAATATTTAATATATATGAGATATAACGTACTGCGGCGCGATCGGCTTTCTATGGCCGGCATCACTGAGAGCATTAGATTCAAAAGAAAAATTAAGTCCACATGTTATTTCGATCGATGAATATATTAAAATACAAAATAAGTCATGTTTCACTAAATACTTCTTAAAATATACTATAAGTCATCACGTAACAAAGTATGCGAATATTTTTTTTCATATTTTATAAACAAGAATCGATGAACAACCAGAATACTTCTGAGAAATCCATAATTCCTTTGTTGAGGAACGAAATGCCTCCTTTAGCTTATAATAAAGTGTCACATAAAGTAAAATGAGTTAGCTTAGCCAGGGCCTGACTCGAGCGATTCTCAGTGGGACAAAATACCAGTTGATTAGACAAAAAATCTACCACAAAATTAAGTCGTAGCGGCACAAAGGCGGTTCATGACACATTCCAGTGATGTTGATTCAAATCTTGGTAAAGAGCAAGCATAATAATAGACAATCAGTTTCAAATGAAAATACACAGTCACTACCGTATATACCTACTGTATTTTATGATCGCTACGAGTTACTACTCCTAACGATCATGAATGAGAGACAAAGAATTTTACATATCGAGATTACACTCTGTCTTGGACAAGCATTGCAGGTTTACTCATCTTTCCCACCAAAAGAAAGTTCTGAGAAATGCTGTTCTATTTCTGTAATTTATGTTACGGAATCTTTTCATTTTTCACCATATAATTACAGGTTTCTGATATATGAAAAAATCACACAACAATAACGCAATATTGTATAGATGAAAAATGAAAATTAATTAAAACATTATTTGAATAGGTTTTTTTGTGTTGGGGTCAAGAGTGTGTTTTATTCCAATTCTAATTCGTCTCTGTCCTTTTCGATGTATAAGACAAGCGCCGTGTCTACCGTTCTAAGAAATTCATATGAAAAGTATCGGATACTTTGTCGCTAATGTCACAAGATGGCAACGCGTATTTTATGGTGTGACAGACTCGATTACGGTGCGAATTCCTTTATTTTGACTGTCGAAGATTGGCAAACAAGTTGGGTCGTATTTGCGATTTTATGGGTGGTTTTATGTTGAACAGATTTCTTTTGTAAGCCTATTGTTACACTCGAAAGTTTAAAGTGTAATTAATGTTTATTAGTTGCATTTATTTATTTTAATTGTATCTACTTATTAAGGCAAATGGAATTTGCAAAATCGATTATAAGTAATATCCCCCAACTTGTTTAACTGACTAACAAATAAACAGATGCGACAGTATTAATATTAAAATATTTTTTACTGTCGCTTCTTTAAGTTAATTGACTATTCACGGATTTTAAATTCTGCAGCTAACTTGAAGTAGATGAATTATGCTGGTTAAGCCAAATGTTTTTTTTATTCAAAATGCAGCAGAAATATGCGCTTTCTAGAAATGTACTTTTTCAAGTAAGGGGCCATCCAAAAATTACGTCACACGAATTTCACGATTTTTGACCCCTCCCCCGTCCTTGTCACAGCTGGTCACGTTCGTGAGACTACTCCCTTCCTAGTATGACATCACATATTTAGCAATTTTACATCAAAAAATTATGAAATTAAAACAGTTCTGGCATTATTGACCAGGCTTAGATGTCGGCAACGCGTCAGCAACGCCCCTAGTGCTGCAAGCATCCTAGACAATGGTAACTACTGTTCATCAGGTAGGCCGTTTGGCTGCTTCAGGCAGTGAAAAATAGCAAAGGTATGGCATATATCCCAAGATCGCGTCATCTAATGAAATATAATAGCAACAGACCAGATAGTGCTCTACGGTGCCTCTACAAGATGGTTTCCGTGCTAGCGTTATTATGTGTATTTTGTGGTGTAAGATGTCGCTGCAGCCGGCAGCAGTGCGCCTGCAAAGGCACCGACGCCATTAAGCGATATCACAGCACTATAAAGTAACCCCACCGTGGGACACAACTTTAGTATGATAAGACGGATGCTCTACTTACTATACTCTTCAAGGGAAATGGAAGAGTGATATTTCGCTGTGCACTAGGATGTAGTTGGAATCTAGCCTCAGATACTTTTTCTGTCATTTGTTGAACTGCACCCATTTGGAACCATCGCGAGACATATTGTTTGTTACGTATTTGGTGTGTTACAATTTTTCTGAATATTTACATAATAATTAAAAAATACAATTAAAAACTAAAAATAAACTAAGTTATAAATACTACTGATTATAGACTGTAACAAATCGCTGCCAAATGGGAGCGTGCCCAGAAATCTGGCTGCATTGCCGCGCTGTATAGCGATGCTTATTTGTTGGGCGAAATATGAGCCAGCCTTCTGATCACGGGTGGGGTGGTATCGAAGAGTTTCTTGCAAATTTCTTTGAAGATTTTTTTTTCTAACGTATAATGTCGTGATTATTTTGTGTCCAAATAATTAATGTTCTTTATTTATTTATTTCTCTGCTGTTTTATGTGCAAATAAAATCAAGCAAGTGTGTAGCAGTTCATGAACTATCAAATTACCTCTTTAAATCACCTAAAACTGGGCAAAATCAGATATGTTATAAAATAAAATCGGACAAGTACGTTAAAAATATACGAACTATGTAATGTTCCATAGAGGTTATAAAAGTGTAGTTGTTTGATGTGGCGTCACTTACGCCCAGAGATTGTAAACATAATAGACACCACGAACATGATTAGTGTAGTTAGATGTATGTAATCATTATTAAATTATCACACCAGTAAACCTGTATTATTTGCCACGCTAAGTAAACGGGGAATATTTCGTCTACACAGCTTTAAAAGCATTTAATGGTAATTAGTCTGTTGTTGACTAGTCTGTTGAATGTATTCTGTCGGCCAACCTGACGCATATGAACATTTACAAAACACGGGGCGTTGCCAAAGCGTTGCCCTATGCGTCTATGACAACTAAAAGCTGGTCACTTTCAATCCTCATTTACAAGTATGCCGTCACAATGTTCACTTTTTTACAGTCTCACTACAGTTCCGTTTCTACCAAAAAGGGCTACGGAACTCTAAAGACGCAAGTAGAGCGTCTTTCCATGCAAAACAGTAACATTACAATATTTTTCACGGTACATACATTACGTGCGATCATTTTGCATTATATTACGTTGGATGGACGCGTTTTTGCACGACCCGGGTATCGAACCCAGTGCCACTAACCATAAATATACTGCAGACATGGTCCAGTCACAAGGTATCAATTGTCTTTATGGCCATATTTTTATTATTTATCACGTGATATGGTGTGTCAAGCGTTTTTATCTGAATATCGAGATCTTTGTATGTACGCTCAGACGAACGAATAAAAGTAAAGACGCTGCCTATGTGAACAAAAGCGTCAAATGAAGTGAAGGATTTTTTAATAACTTCTTTGCGTAAACTTGTGTAATATTTTGCGCAGAAGTACAAGTGGTTTGGATCTGTGTTCTAATAATAATTTATCCACTGGAAATTATTCCGCCGCCTTTATCCGTACTAATTCGATTATTTAATACTAAGTTCTCGTAGCTCACTACGGCGCGATCTGCTTCCTTTAGGTGGGTTCACTTTAAGTATTCGGAGCTTGGTCTACTACTACTACTACTATTTTGTTCGTCTGAGTTTGAATGGTTATAAGCGTCCCAGAGTTTCAGAAACAAAAAATAGAAGAAGAATAAAATAAATATTAATATCGAAAATAGTATTCAATTTTGATACTGATTAAATTGTACTTTATTAAAATAAAGACCTCTTTATTAATAATTTTAAAACTATACATTTTACATGTATAGATTTAATCTATTATGTTTGTAAAGTTTGTTAAGAGGTTTGAAAAAGGTTTATAGGAGGTATGTACAAGGTTTGTAAGATGTTTGTAACAGGTTTGTAAGAAGTTTGTAAGAGCTTTGTAAAATGTTTGTAAACAATTTGTAAGTGATTTATAAGAGGTTATTAAAAGATTTCTAAGAGGTTTGTAATATATTTGTAAAAGGTTTCTAATCGATTTATTCAAGGTTTGTAAGGGATTTGTAAGAGGTTTGTAAAAGGTTTGTAAGAGGTTTGTAAAAGTTTAGTTAGATGTTTGTAAATGGTATGTAATCGATCTGTAGAAGGCTTGTAAGTGGTTTGTAGCAGGTTTTTGGAATGTTCGTAGGAGATTAGTAAGAGGTTTTTAACAAATTTGTAAGAGGTTTGTATAAGCTTTGTAAGAGGTTTGTAAAAGCTTTGTAAGAGGTTTATAAATGGTTTGTAAAAGATCTGTAAAAGGTTTTAAGTCAAGATCATCACGAGCCATCGACGATGATAGTGCAAAGCAATAATATGTTTATGTAATTGTAATAGAAATTAGCACAGAAATGCGGAGTTAAAAATATTCTATAACTAGCTGATGCCCGCGACTTCGCCCGCGTGGTGCGGTTTTTTAACTATTCCACGGGAACTCTTTAAATTTTCGGGATCAAAAGTATCCTATATGCTAACCAGGGATATAAGCTACCACCATACAAAATTTCATTTAAATCGGTCCAATCGTTTCGGAGATTAGTCGGTACAAACAGATAAACAGACAAACGGACAAATAGAGAAACAAAAAACGAAATTAGTTCTATTTCACTTCTTACATCCCCCTGACTCGGTTTTTAGCATTTTTTTATTGTACAGAAATTCGACCTCTGTAGAGGTCGAATTTCTGTACAATAAAAAAATATAAAATATATATATATATATAACTGTAGTTTTATATAATAAAATATGTATAGATTTGACTGTAATAACATAAAACATATACAAGATTTCAGAAAGATATTTGGTTAAAGATCATTCAATTTCAGGATGGACACAAAATGGTCTTATCCTTTGAAAGTGACTTTGTTTGGATGTTTGTTCGTTCTTTCTTTACATTTGGTGTCCTATATATGGTTGTACTTTGTATAACGGGGATAAAATATTTTTTGTTGTTGTAAATCTCACTGTCTTAAAAGCTGTAGTTAAATAATAATGTAGTCTAAAAGTCTAAAACTCAAAGTAATTTTATGACTTTGCTATAAGTATTTTTATACGCCGTTAAAAAAAAATGAATATAAAATGCTAAATATCGTGTAAATATGAAAATAGCAAACAAGTGCGAGCAATGGCGCATCCCGGCGGAATGTTAAACGGCCGTGTATGACGCATGGTGCTTAGGGGAGGAGACGTAATTCACAACTTTCACCTGGAAAACGAATAGGGATGGCATAACGCGGATAAATATCCGCTATTTTATAGCCTAATTCTTACGACGCTCGTGTCATGTATTTTCGGAACAGTACTCAAATTCACAAAGCAACGCTTAATTAAGATGATAAATCATCCGTGTTTAAAATTAAAAAAATATATAAACAAATGCATGGGGCGTCATAGTTATAGTACTGCTATGTTTACATTTTATCGATTATTATCATCTAAAATATGGTTTAGTGTCGTTTTGTCCTAACATAAAAGCTATTAATTAAATTGCAAGATTTGAAACCTGGCGGGGCACATTTCTCGTTTAGGCAATTGTTTTGATCTAATATATTATCATTATAATTACCACTTGCTGTCGGTGAAGGAAAACATAAAACCTAGCCGAAGCGCGTTAATCGAATGTTTATTACCTTACCGCTATATCGGGGATAATGTCATAGATATAGGCCATATCACATTATAAGAATGGGTAAGACAAACATTACATCCGAACATACAGTTTTACTTGCGTATAAAATATCGCATATAATGCGAACAAACGAATTAACAACGAAAGATGTATTTAACGTAATATTTAATATAATCCCGCGGGATTTTCCCCAGAAGTGGTTAGCAGTTGTTGAGGTGCATAAAAATTTGCTTATTCCGGCACACTTGTCACTAAAACGATAACTTACATTCTTTTTTAAAAGCTGTGGTAGTTGTGTTCTGGGAATCCCGCGGGAATTTCAAGTCAAACGTGGACGAAGTCGCGGGCATATCCTAGTTCTTTATATAATTTGTACACGTTGTAACACTTGTCCACTACATTTGCACTATATGGTGAGTATATAATATATGCGAAAGCGGATATTTATCCGTATATATCGTATCAACGAACATCTCTAGCCTGGAGTTTTTCCAGCAATGGCAAGTTGTCTGTTATGCAAGTATAAGTACGAACTTCCACACTTTGAAGGCAGCTCACAGCCTTGTGGTCGCGTAACTTCAGCCACTCGGAACTTCCTACTTTTCTTTGATTTATATTTCTTAAGGATTTTAATGTTATAAAGTTATCTAACTTCACCTACAGTTGTAAGGGTAATTTGTAAGTACTTCTACTAATGTACAGTCGACAAAAATACTACTCATAGAAGAAAGTTTGTAACGAGAGGAAGTTAAAACTGATGATGGGTGCTGTATTTATATATTTGAAACTAGAGATGCCGCGAATAGTTGTTTGGTCAAATACCGAATTACGTTCCGGCCTAAGCGCCGAATATTCGGCTACCGAATGTTAGTCGTAAGATATGTGAAATTCGCGCGTAGTAGGTTAGTATTGAATCAATAATTTATGAAGTATTTTCTTAACTTCTCGCGAATGACAGGTACACATAATAAAAACCATGTTACAACTAACGGTTTTAAGTGCGGCTTAAAATGATTTCTTATATGATTCTGACATTTTAAGAACTAGCCGAAACGTAATATTAAAATAAAAAATAGTTAAAATCGCATTTACCACTGTTAAAACATAGTTTAACTATAAATTTTTGATGAAAACGTATACAATTTTGAGCAATATGCGAGTTTTTTTCGTATTCGATATTCAGCCGAATAGTATACAGTATTCGGCCGAATAGTTAAAAAAGTGGCCGAATGGGCCAAATACCAAATAGCAGCCGAATATTCTTGGCTTCTCTATTTGAAACCATTAAACCAGGCTAGTGCGTGTCGGACTAAGTACACTGAAGGATCCCGAAGAGATAACGATCGTCCACTGTTTTTTTTATTTTTCTATCTTAAAAGCAATTAATTGAAAATATTCCAAATCTCATAATACATAAATACTCAACAGATTATTTTTTGTTGAAAGTACATGCATTTTTACTCCAGTGCTCGTCTGTCTCTGTGTACCACTGCTGATTATTTCAAAAATTACTAAGGCTAGTGATATTTGGCACACACATAGAAGTCTTGTTAATCTACCCAAATTTTGTGTAACATATGCGAGTATTTTTCTGAATTTTGAAAAGAGGCCAAAAAGAGACAAATTTAATAGTTGAGCAAATATCATCGAGTGAGGTGTCAAATTAAACTTCTCACTTATTTTGATTCTTCGAAAAATTATCTAAAATATTCGTATATTATATTGTTAAGAGCTGTTATTAAGAATGGTGTTAGCTATTACTTATCATAGCTAGTAGTCTATTTTAATGTGTGCTACAAGTCCTTGTTGCTGACCTTTAATACCAGATTTCCTCTTTTGAAGTTTGTTTATCATCTCTCACAATTAAAGGCTAGTATTTCTGCACGTAATCAAACGTGAGAATAACGATTTATCAAAAGCCAACTACACTATCGCTTACGCGTTTGGCCAAGTAAAAAGTCATTTGTCAATAGTTTTGCACTGACAGGAAAGGGTATAGAAATCCAATACCGTTTACAAGTTATTATAAAAATGCCAAGCTATTTTAGTTCATAATGTTACTGCAATAAAATAGTTCGAACTGCAAATAGTAGATTGGCTTATTCACAAACTTAATTTGTGAATGAGATGAAGGAAAACAGACTGTATGGCTTAGCTTTAAGGGTTGAGGGCAGTGAAAGGCAAGTTAGTATAAAGTAGGATGGCAATAAATTACCTCTCGGAATCTAGGAGTATTCGTATCGTTCGCGACTGATAAAAGTCCTCCTTTGCACGACCGACTTGTGATCTCTTAATAGTGATGAGCTTCAAAAAAGTTATTAATCTATCGATGAGCGTTTTGGAAATATTAATTTTATCCTCATCCATGTTATCTAATTACAAAAATGTTTTTTTAAATAAGACATTTCTGCGATAATTTTTCTGTCTATATTCTTAACCGTTTTCCGCGGCAAACCTGGATTTTAATTATGTAAGTTATAAATTATTAACGGTGCTGCTTCTGCTGTAGTTGACAGCTTAAAGCCTGTTCTAAGTTATTAAAAGTAGTTTGTTGTAGAATTTAATTCCAAAAGAAGCTTATTAAGATTTTTAATTGTCTAAGCTAATTTGGTCCAAAACACGTGTTTTAGCTTCAAAGGTGTTCCAGTGGAAGTGCAACAAGTGGAAGCATAGACAACACGTGGAAATAAGTGGATGTAACGCCTATAAAGTCGCTAGTTATTTGAGAATTCTTATCTATTAGTAGATTACATACTTGACTAACGTCGTTTCCTTGAATCCGTTAAAGTTATTTTTTCAATTATTTTAATGTTTTATTGACATTTTTGAAAGTAGTTACTTGACGTTTTATACAGAATAATAATATGACACGTTTTTGACGTCACTGTAAAGTCACATTCGTGACAACATGTTTTAATAATAAAACATTGAAAACAACAAAAGAATGACTACTGCCACCTAGTCATGTAAAATGTAGATGGTTTTGAGAGGCATATTTTTACTGGCCGATTATTGTTCGTAATATTCTTCTTCCATGTTATAATTAACAAAATTGAGTGTTATTTCGATACCAATGCATCGATAAAATGCTAGTGAAGAACAGCCCTAAATCTTAGCGTTCGGAGCACGTTTCGGTCAGTCGGGGCTTTTGTCTGTTTTCTTTTTAATTACGGCCAATAAATAGCCGGTCGGCACTCGCCACTATTTGAGATAGGGGGCAACTGCGGCGTGTCTCCTGGCCTTTTACGTCGATTTACTCCCAGATATCGACATTGGGAACACGGTTTTTAGTTACGATAGTTGTCATGACCTATGTCTGGTATAGGTACATCTCTAATTCAGTCGCTTGTGAATAAAGGATTTTGAAATCGTATAAAGTAGATTAGAAATTTTGTATATACCTTAATATACTATAACTTTTATAACAAAATTATGTAAAAATTAAACAAATGTTGAGTAAATTCGCTCATTTTCATCACATTTTACTATAAAATACTAGAAATGACAGTTCCAGTATTTTAAGGTTACATCTGCAGCTTGTTCGTAACTTGTCTATGGTATAGATTCGATCTGTGGAAATTTATTCATTTTGTCCAAAGACCTTGCTTGAATATAAAATTGAAAAGAAAGTTGTTACCCATTTTCAGCTTATGATTTAGCCTAATAATATATTTTACGCAATCAAATGTTGCTTGAAAGTGTGGACATGTTTTATTATATTAACTCAGGAGAGAAAAGGCCTTGCTCACAGTTGCATTTTTGACTTTCATTACACGTTCTCTTTTTACATGACATTTCAGACATTCCAGACCATAAATTATCGAAGAGTATGAATTTTTGAAAGAAACAGAGTAATTTTCTTCCACTTTCGCTATTACACCGTCAATAAAGCGACACGAGTAAATGTAAATCCCATAACGCGGTATCATTATCCCTATTTCTCGGTTAGGAAAGCCATTACAAAAAAATAAAGTGTCCCATCAAAAGGCCATGGCGATGTTTGGTAGCTGTTTGTAATTCTGGTGCGATCTGAACGAGTCCCCGGGGCTGGTGCGGGGGGGACGAGACGTTTGTGTTTTATTGATATTTTAGCGCTGGAATGATTTTCGTAGCGACTGTACGGCTCTCCTGGGGAGCGACCGTTAGTATTGATGGCCAGCTCAGGTGACGTACTTTGGGTTGAAGCGGTAAAAATATTATTTGAAATTCGAATGATTTGTTCGATTTGATTTAAACGGAACATTCTATTTTTAAGCAATCTGAAATAAAAGTTCTCTCGACTTTTTGTCGGTTTTTATAAATAACCCGTCCCGTTGCCCACGTGAAAAGAGATATTTGTTCCTAATATTGATTTTGAATGGTATGCGTGTGTGTGTGTGTGTGTGTGTCTTCTTCGTCTTCCTCTAACTGTCTATATTTGTGTGGTTAGTGTGTGTATGTCACGTCAGTCTAGTGTGTGTTCTGATTGTTATGTTGTTGTTCTATGTGGGCGAATTCAGTGTGTCTGTCTTGTTAACCAATACCGTATATCCTACTACCCTAATTTTAAATTATTATTTATTTATTATTATATTCCATGTATAATATAATATTATTATAGTAATGTATATATATACACATAAGCATGTGATTATAAGTTCCGTAGGTATTTTGACAGAAACGGAAACTTAAAATCTGTCTGTCTGGAAAATAATGAAATTAGATATATGGATGAAATTTAATAGGAATGTCAAAGTAGAATACTTCTTCTACGTTACAAATTTGTGACTAATATGCCACTTCGTATTGCTGTAATGAAATTAGAAAAAAATAATAATAAAGGCAATGGTCATAATATGTTCTAACAATTATTTGGCTATTTTTTTTTTTAAATTACATAATCGTACCTATGGGTCAATCGTTTGTCTAATCTTGAAAAGTCATATTGGTGTCCTTTAATAAGTTTTTCAATTAGTGGCGATATTCGTTCAGAAATTTTGAAAATTGTGTCCCTCCTCCCATAACTTTAGAATTATGAACCGGAAAATTTTGAAAAAATTGCTTGTTTTGAATAAGATCTATTGCGGTTTTTAAAAAGTGTTTTTTTTTTAAATATTAAACGCATTTTCACGTTTCGGAGCCTTACACCGTGCGTGGACTGATGCACGCAAAACTATGTATTTTATTTATTTATATCCACCACGAATATAGCAACAAATGCGTAGCAGGATAATTAATGCACACTTATATAAAAATAAATCTCTGTATTCTTTCACCTTCTCCCAATTATTTGGGGTCGGCACAATATGTTTTCCTTCCATACTCCTCTATTCTGACAGACGTCCTCTGTCATACCTCATATCATCATATCATCCTTCACACAATCCATCCATCTCCTTTTTGGTCTACCTTTACATTTATATCCGTCACTCTTTCCGTTAAATATTCTTTTCTTCACGTGATATTCATCCCTCCCCATTACATGCCCATACCACCTTAGTCTTCTTCCTCTTAAATTTTGAGTTACGTGTGCAACTTTCAATGATCTTCTTATGTACTCATTTCTCATCTTATCCATTCTTGTAAAATAATTTTATTTTTATTGAATGAGTTCAGCAGATAGGCAGACGGCTCACTGGTGGAAAGCGGTTACCATCGCCTATGGACATTCGCAACACTAAAGGTGCTACAAATGCGCTGCTGCTCTCTAAAGGGAGACTGGAACCTGGCCACTAATGCTGGAACACAACTCAAGGTTTTTATAATAGTTATTATTAATTGTGATTAATTTATCTGAAATCCGTCCCTGTACGAAACTCACGACATTTCAATGATACAGTCGTGTCATATTAGACTCATGTATTATTACATCGTGAGACGTGCCCTTTAAAAGATTCACCAAAAGTGCGTATTTGGTCTCGAAACAAACGGTTATGCCCGACACCACTCCACTGAAATGCTGTTATCGGTTTTCCCGATAAAATAGAGTAGCAGTCCGGAATTACGACGATAAAAACAGAAATCTTTTAAGCAGTATAAAAATATATAAGATATTACTTATTTGCGACATGTCTAGTAATATATAATTGTGAAAGTCAAACACATTTTAGTGAAAGTATAACATGTATAGATAAATCCTTATGTTTCTCGTGGAAAAATTAATTTTATCTATACCAATATTATAAAGAGGAAAGATTTGTATTTTTGTGTTTGTAACGAACAAACTCAAAAACTACTGGACCGATTTCAAAAATTCTTTCAACATTCTTTGATCAATATAAGCTCCATCCATCAATCTAAACAAAATATTTGACGCTGGAGTCGGCTTCTACGGTTTTGATGAAATTTTATGTGTTTGAGTGGGTCTCTAAGGTGGTTTAGATTCACAATTAGACCCGGTAGGTGGGGCTGGAATCGGGTTCTTTTTTTATTTCTTCAGGGCAGGACAACGTCTGCTGAGACGTTGTTTTAGAAATAAAAGAAAATCATAATGACGTGAAACAATAGGCAGGGGCCTAAAGCGATCTTTTTCAAACAATCTTACGTTCCGGACAAAATTTATATTATTGTACAGTTTGTACACTTGCTCTTGCTTGTAGTGGTGGATTATGGCAGCACTTGGTGGAGTGCTGGTGCTTTTTTGAAGGGTGAAGAAAATCCAACTTGTTGCTGACAGGGATTCTAGGACTAGTAGATCTTGGATGCTGATCCCTGGGTTCAATTCAGTGGTAGTTGAAGTCATATGTTACGACAATAGCAACTCGTAGCGACTCAATCACAAAGTATTTGTGAGCATTATTTATACTAACATTAAAGTAGACTAAAGTACGTACGGTTCAACAGTACGTTGAACCGTACAATTATATTTACCTATGAACAATACCTAGATAGTCTGAAATAGAAAAAATCTAAGCTAACAACTAAATTAATGAAACATAGTTTTCAGTCCAGTGACCATTTGATTCAATATGTTTTGTGATTTTTGACTTAGCTTCTTTGAAAGCCTGAAAAAGTTTAGATGCTCGTTTTCCACGGCTCTGACAATATTTAAAAATAAGTTAAAAAAAGATTGGTTTGAATGTGATCCGTTAAGTAGTTCTTGTCATATGCGATGTTTTTAATTAAATACCTACTATTTTTGAATTTCGTAGTCAATTGACAGTAGACCTTGGTCGTATCTACGGACCCCGTTAGTGTGCATAGACTTACATATAAAACCCCATTTTATTTAGTGCCTTCGTTGGCAAAGATATCTTCCCAGCTGTAACAAAATACATCTCTTTGCAAATGCAAACAAAACGCATCGATTCTCAATAATTTTAACTTTTTACTACAAAAAGAAAGGATTATGTTTATGGCAACACGGGGCCTTACGGCGACACAATATTTCGCACATACAATGTCACAGCAAAAAGTAAAAATGCGTTTCGCGACACGAGCTTTAGCAGATAAAACCGATGCAGTAAATCGTTATTCGATAACGCTGGCTTGTAACATGGGACATTGGTATTATTGTCACTTTATACACGTTTTGGTTTGGTTTGGTAAGTACACTGCTGGATTTGTATCACTAGGTTGCAGTTTAGAAACGTACTGAGCAAGAGTTGGAAATTGTGCAAATTCATTATCCTCGTAAGCTTACTGCTTACTACATTGCTGTTTATGTTAACTAGATTTCAGCATTTCATACGAAAACAAATAGTATATTTTTGAACTTTTCTGTAAGTTGTAATGATTAGCAAATTTGGGATCATTCACCCAAAGATGGCGAGGTGATATGATACAGGAAGGCTAAAAAAGACAAAATGTAAGTGATATTAAATCACTCGAGTCACGGAAAAATTATTCATTTCTTTACCTGATGTTTATATGTTACTTGAAGATTGGAAAATAATAATTATACAGCAACAGACTTGGAGATAATACAACTTGGAGTAATTCTTGAATATGGGGGTTCTGACATTGGACTAGAAGAAAAGTAGTTACGGTCGCTTACAAATATGTATTTGTGTCGGCACTATATTCACAATACAGTTGCGTGTCACATCACTAACCACGAGGATAAAAAATTCTCTCGAGATTTGACATTCTAAGACCGAATTTATTTTTCTTCCCTGCAAAAAGATTGTAATATAGTAGATTGTTACACGAGAGGTTAAAGTGACCGACTTAGGTATGAAATTGTTTGGCGTATGAGCGTGGCGAGGGCGCTAATAGTTTGAGTGCCTAAATAGGCCTTTCACCCGAGGTTAACACTGTGCTTTTAATTTCAAATATGAGGAAAGTAAATAAAAAATAATTAGTTAAAAAACAACTACTTAATCAGGCTTTAACATATCTAAATTTGATGAACTCATTTAATACGTTATATATGAAACATTAAGTAATTTTTTTTGTTTGTAACACTACCGGGCAGTATTTTTTTGTCACTGATGATAGTAAATATTTAGCTCAAATTTATGTACATTTATTATTAATTATGTGAAAAGTAATTTATAAGTATAAAATAATGTTATGAAATTATTGATATTTCTTTATGACAATTTATGCCGCGATTTAACAGTAGATGTAAAAAAGTTAAGACATAAGTCTCATGTATTATCTATGGTTCGGATAGTTTTTAAATTTTTTGATAGCAGGAAAAATCGTTTCGCAGGGACGAAAAGTGCTATTATCGTTCCTGTGATCAGGCAACTCCAAGCGTACTTTCAGAATATGAGAAATGAAATAGTAGTTTGTTTTTCTGGTCTGAGAATAAATAAGCTTTACCTTACTTGGATCTTTCTTTATCTTCGACTGACGACCCGGAGGTATCTGCAACCTCCACATATTCTTATTTCAAATCCCCAACATATTCAAGAAGCACACTTATAAAAATGATACCTTCAGTAGGAAACGAATAAACGTATAGTTTATACATAAACAAAGTCGTATCCCGGTCCATCTATCACGCTAATCTTCCCGTGGTGCATAAATCGGTGGTGGGGTACGCGTAAAGCACTCGCGAGGTGTACTACAAGGATGCCCACTCGGCGGCAGATAGCGCGACAACGGGCTTTATCTCGCGTTGACAATACCAAGATGCTGCGAGATCGCCACGGTGTTATTCACTAGAGAAATAATATACACTTCTATTTTATCAAGATGATACCTATTATCCTATCCTATAATATCCAATTAATAATTTAAACCAGGAAGTTTGTGAGGATGTACGTTAGTCACTCCATTAGGCAAAAACTACTGAACGGATTTCGACCAAACTTTATAGTAATATACATAAGAATATATATAACTGACGTGGTGGAGCTACGTTGGAATCACGATCTTGATTACAGATTTTCGGGGTGGCTCGACCGGTGTGATACCACGCTCTTACAGCATATCGGCCGATGTTCCCCTTCCCCTATCCAACATTATCTATTCTCATACTAAAGGCTGGCAACGCATTGGCTTCGCGATTGGTGTTGCATACGCCTATAGGGTACGGTAACCACTTTTTTTTTTTTTTTTAGGCGGTGGAAATGCATTTCTCACATACCGGGTCCTTTGCTAGGGATTAGACCGTTGTTGATCATGGAGGCTTTCCACTGAGGCAATCCAAACAATAATCAACCGGCTTGTGTGGAGACTCGACTAATCAATACCCCACTAAAACCACCCTCCTCCCATGTGCCCCGTGCTTATGGCAGGAAAGGCGTGAGATACAGAACGTAGTTACGCCCACACCGATCCTAGCGCACAAGTGCTTGAGAATGCCCCAGGAGAGGCAAACTCACTTCGTCAACAGGGGTGAAGACTCCTCTGCTCCCTAGATGCTAGAGGGCCCCTGCAGCGGTATTTCAGGGAGGGTGGTCATGCGCATACCTGCGCCTCCGGCCTCCCGACTGACGTCGGCGCCCGCGAGACGCATGCGCACTACCATCTCTCTCCCTATCTCTTTCCGCGGCCTCCTTATGAGACACTACCGCCTCGCAGAAATTGGCCGCACCCACCCACCAATCGTCGCTGTGCAGCATGGCTTGCACCAGATCGCCCAGCGATTCGATCGGTCCTACAAGTGTCAGGGTACGGTAACCACTTACCATGAGCTGGGCCGTCTGCCAACTTCGCAATAAAAAAAATAGAATAACATACGCGAGGTTGATACTTATTATTAGGTTTTGGCCAAATTAAATATAATCTTTATAAATTAAAGGCTATGTGTTGTTCTAATGTAGGTATTTACAAGCAGTATACAAAGTTTCATCAAAATCCAACCGGTAGTTTTAAACAAGAAAACGTAGCAAACACCCATGCTTCCAAACTTTCTTGTTTATAATATTATAATTGACCTATCTTATTTACAGTTTAAACGTAATGTGTAACATATTATTATTTACACTAAATTCAAAAGTTTATATTCGTAACCAGCTGATGCCCGCGACTTCGTCCGCGTGGTGCGGTTTTTTAACTATTCTACGGTAACTCTTTCATTTTTCGGGATCAAAAGTATCCTATATGTTGACCAGGGATATAAGCTACCACTATACAACATTTCATTTAAATCGGTCCAGTCGTTTCGGAGATTAGCCGGTATAAACAGACAGACAAGCAGAGAAACAAAAAATTTGAAAAAGTCTAATATAGTTCTATTTCACTTCTTACATGCCCCTGACTCGGGTTTTAGCATTTTTTTTCATTGTACAGAAATTTGACTTCTTCAATTTTATTATATGTAATAATAGATAAGTTCCACTGGAGAACACTTTTTGAAGGTCATAAGTTGAAATTTAATTTTACTTTCTAGTCTATGTATACCGCTTCGCAACGTCTTATTGCTGTTAAGGAGAAGAAGCGGTAGAGTTCGTTTAAATAAAAAATATTTGTTCGTATGTATACAGATGATGGAATGCTCCTCGTCTTAATGGGAGATTTTCCAGCGAGGTTAGTGTTGTACCTCGCAGGCCTAGGCCCGTCTATTACTGTTGGAAATTTGTATACATTCTTTGTACGTTTCGGGAAACATTTGCGACCTCAATTATTGTACAGCGCCATCTATTGGCTTGTAAGTGTTCCACTACACAGATATTAAAGTGTCAGGAAATTAATGGGTTTGAACAAATTTTTTCTAATAATCGATTTATTTTGTAACGCTACAGTCATTCTGAAAGTTGGAAACCTCATTTTCCAGCTACAACTGAGGTGCTGTTGGTAACAAACTGCTGTAATTAGTCAATAGGGGAGTTGGTAACAAGTTGTTCGCCGATGCCATTTCGTAGCTGTGTTTATTATCCTCACTGTCCCCAACTAATTTATTGGGCCCTTAACGCCCTTTGCCCTTAGATTGATCACCTAATTTAACATTATGGCCAGTTCAAAATGTTTTACGTGCAGCATAACTTTTGTTACCTTAAGTACGCCGTAGTGACATTATGCTCTGTCTCTCGAAAAACTATGGTTTTGTTAGTTAAATTTTTGAATAATATATTTATATAAGTTCTTCACAAATTGAACTAAGTAAAACATAATAATTACTATATTTTGAAAATTACTAAGCACCGACCTTAAGATGTTTTAGATAATAGCTATATATATTAAAAATAAGATATTATAATTAAAAATAGCTTTAGAAATAAGTTATTTTATACTGTTTAGTTTTTGAAGTCGGTTTTTTCTGTTGTTATCTGTGAAAGTTCCTCTCTGTGGTTTGTTCTCAACAAGTTTTAAAAGAGGTGTGGATTTCAATGCCGAATTTAATATGAATAGAAAAATATTGAAATTACAAAACAAAAGAAGATCGATAAATTTGTTCATTAAAAATATATACATTGTAGCCAGTCTTAAGCCTTATTAAGCATAATAAAAAGTCTTTGTTGGAAATTCAACAATTAAAACAGGAATTATATCTTAAATTTTTATATATGTTCCATTTAAATTGCTTGCACGGTTCTGAAAATGATAATTATCTCCTTTTAAAGTATTGCATGAAGTGGTGGGTATATTTTTATTTGTTGGTATAGTAGGCTGCCTAATGGCCGGTTCCTATACCTTACTATTTATTCATTCACTTGCTCTTGCTGACAAAGAACCCACAGCCAGGTGGTAGGGTATTTGCCCGACTGGATGGCTACCACCCCTGGTCTAGACTATGCCGCCATAACAGCCTTGAGTTGTGTCCCGTCATTAGTGACCAGTTTCGAGTTTCCCTTAAGTGTGAGCAGTAGCGCATTTGTAGCACCTTTGGTGTTGCAATTGTCCATAGGCGATGGTAACCGCTTTCCATCAAGTGGGCCTTCTGCCTGTCTGCTGAACTCCTGCAATAAAAATAAAAAATCTATCATCGGTTGAATGTTGACATTACTTGTACAGAGCTTATGTTAAATTTTAACCGATAGTGGGGCAAATGAATGGTGGCTAAGGTATAGGAACCGAGCTTAAATGTATTTCAGTTACAGCGGACGCTAGGTAGATATAATTTGCGAAAACAGCCTATTTTGGCTAAGGACAGAAACATATGACACCATCATACCCAAAAACATATTAGGTGGGCGGACCTTTCAATTTATTGTATTTAGCGGAACATTCAAGTAATCGTGTCATCTTTGCCAAAAGTGCGTGTTATTTATCAGTCACGTGAGACAAAGGTCTGTGTAATTACTTGGAAGGACACAGTGGTTCCCTGGGGAGGGTACGCCGAACGATGATGTCATGACACGCACGGCGTTAGGCACTGTGTACAAGAAAGAAAAAAATCATTATTTGAACATATTGTGAGACATTACAGAGAAAAAAATGTACCACACTAAATATATAACAAACAATAGTTCTTGCCATGATACCAAATGGCTTTAGTTCAGAAAATGTCAGATACAAATGTCTGAGGCTGGTTTTCAACTGCACCCTGGAACGGACGGATATCGCATTTTTTTATTACTAGAGTTTTCCCCGCGCTACGTTGCGTGAAAAGCCCCAGGTAGTTGCTCTATGTTACATACATAAGAATACAATTAGGTGTTTTATATATATATATATATATATATATATATAACCTTCAATACTTTAGTTTCTTGTCCAATTCACTACCATTACAAAGAAACTAATTCAATATAGTGTAGACAACTGCACAACAAAACATAAAGAAAAGTCACAGCCAACCTGATTTAAACTACCTAATACGTAATGAATGACATGTGGCCAACCTGACAACGTATTTGTTATTGAATAACAGCGATAGTTGTCTACATCGTATTTGCAGCGCCATCTATTTTGCTAATCCGTCTATTCTAAGAAAACGACGTCTTTTATCGAGATAAAACGGATCTTAAGTGTTACTTAGGGTTATAAGCCAGCCTTATGTCGAGTTTCATTCATATACGTTCAGTAGTTTCCAAAAACAGATGCGATCGCAGCGCCATCTTTTTCGCTATTTTCGTCTATCCTACGGAAACGACGTCATTTATCGGGATAAATAGTATCCTAAGTTACCCCCGTGATATAAGTTAGCTCCATTTCGAATTTCATTTAAATCCTTCTTTTTGCCTGACGCTCTAACAGACAGACAAACCGACGGACGGATACAAATATACTAAAAAATGCATTTTTGGAATCTCCTGCTCCAAATTACCCCCGGTGATTTTTTGTACATTTTTAAACGCAATGTACTAACTCAAACCAAACAGATTTATTATAGTAAGATATATATAGCTTTACTCGCTGCTTTGCTCTCTAAACTTTGCCGCTTAAATATAATTAAGCTTACGGAATATTTAGTCTTTATTAAATAACTAGGAATTTCCCCGCATCTTTGTTGCGCGTAAAATCCTAGTGAATAACCCTTGTTTATTTAGAGGGTAAGCATTAACAAACGTTACATTGTATCAAATTTTTGACTAGGCGCAATTTGCACCTGGTATAGTCCGATTATCTCTAAAATAAACCCTTTTACCTGGAAAAAAAGTTATATTATATCCATTCTTGATGTTGAAACTACATTTATATGCCTATAATATATATTAGATTCACAAAATATTCAGGTCCTTTTAGTGTCACGCCAAAGGGAAGGTTTGCACTGAAAATCAGCGTTCTGTCGGATATTATACCGGCACAGCAATAAGTTTAGTGCAAACCTTGTTTGCTGAAAACGCGGAGTACAAAATTCTCAAAAATTGTTTTTATTTTTTAAGATACACAAACAAATAAAAATCGGCATATTGTCTCTTATTAGTCTCTTAAACTACGTCACGGCGTTGGTTATTTTTGACAGTTACTTAAGAGTTACTTTACGACCTTATCCTTAAGAGGAGTTTATGGGTAAAATTTTCACTAATCAGTTGCTGAGCAATTTCTTAAAATTTAAAAGACGATTATAAGTTAGGCCATATAAGTACGTCGCTATTTCTTCAAATATTTTTGTTCTTTCTTTCTATACCAAACAGCAAAAACGTTCCAATAGTTATTCCGCGAAAGCGTAACAGATAGAGTTAGTATTTCGTAGTACTAGTATGGATAGACCTAAGTATATAGCTACAATCAGCAAGTACAAAATAGCATTGATGAAAAATCGTGAAGAAACTTGCACATTGGTAGATATTATCGATGTATGAAACTTAATTTGTATAAACGTGGCAGGTAAATTCACAATTAGTATATCTATGGGCTTGTTAAATACATTATAGGTAATTAAAATATTTAATTAGTTTTTCTTAATTGAGTATTTTAACTTTTTGTGTAGAGTAAAGACGTTTGTGAAGTCTTTTTACGAGATATTCACAAGGCACTTGTGTTTCAAAATAGTCTCGCATTTAATTTGGGAGGTTGGTCAAAGAGGGAGATATTATCCCCAAGAGGAAGGGGGAGGGATGGAGATGGCCACAAGACACGTAACGACGTCTTCACATTAATTATCTGTACGCGCTACCCGCACAGATTGTATTTTGCCAATATTTTGCTGTGTTCTGTTTGTTCTTTGTGGAATATAGGTCTGTTCACTGTTATTCTTAATAACATATTATGTTGTACGTGCATATTAAGAACAATATTTTCGTAATGAGAGTTTATTGGTTTTGCTTTAAGATTTCAGTTTCAATCATTTTACCAAGGTCAAATAAAAGAAATATAGAATACATAAATACTTTAAAAAATTTGTCTCGAATCGGAGCGGTGGTTTATACTTACAAGAAAAAGAAACATATTCACCTCCATGTCATGAAAGTAAAACTGCTTTGCAAAATGTCACCTTTCAAACCTGCCAAATTTTCTGTTGGATTTTTTAAATGTTGCTAGCCTTCCTAGGCTTACCCTTACTTACTTAAATGTGATAGAGGTTTACGATCTTATTCATATTGAGTAAGAGTAAGTTTGTAGGCTTCTTTAAAGTTCTTAAAGAAACCTACACACTTACTCTAGTTCAATATGAATAAGACCGCTAGTATTTAACTGGTACTTTTAAGTGACTACGTATAGAGTCTCGGTTCTAAAAATTAGCTAGAATAATATGTTTATTTTATGTAAGACTAATAATAGTGATTAAAAAAAAGAAAGAAGGAAAGTTTCTCATTGCTAAGATACTTTCCAAATAAAATTTAACAATTGAACCTAAGTAACATGCGTATGTAGGGAGGGACATGTATCTAAATTTATGCCAACCAAAACTTTATGTTCAACATAAAGGCTTAAACGGCACAAATTATACGTATTATCAAATTATGGGGGTAAAATTATCCCAATGACGGTAATTTTGGGCACAACATAAGACCATTAGGAGACTCG
Organism: Dendrolimus houi; assembly: GCA_039645545.1. NCBI lineage: Eukaryota > Metazoa > Arthropoda > Insecta > Lepidoptera > Lasiocampidae > Dendrolimus > Dendrolimus houi. The sequence goes on from CM077131.1 coordinate 6,410,423, forward strand.
TTTTGTTTTACTGCCGATGTGCTTGTGACGAGGTCCCCATCAATAATGATCGCTGCCCATGGTTCTGGGACATTGCAGCAATTATTCATGCTGAAATAGGGTTGCCACTTTTGATTGTAATAAATTTACGACATGTAAATATACAATACAATGAATAGTGGACGAAACGTCGAAATAAAAATTAAATAAAATACCGCACTTAAAACTGTTAAAACGTAGTTTTACTTAATTATGAATATACTTTAGACTAACTAATCCCGGAGTGAAAGCGATGCATTTTTTAGGTTTTATGTCAGAAATCTTGACATATGTAAGTGCTAGTAACAACTGTACAATGTTTTAACTCGAGATTTAGATTTATTCTTAGATGGTGTATATTTTAACTATTCTATCAACATACGAACATTAAAAAATATGTATAAAATAAGATTAAATTAAAATGTACAACGTGCAGACATGATCGAAACCCTCTAAAGTTGTTGGTGGTGGTAAGCTGATGTTACGCCAAGCAGTTTTGTTTTTAATAAAATATGTATTCATTACATTGAACGTCATCTTGATATGTTGTACATATATAAAAATCTGTATATCTTATATAATTATATTACAAGTAAAAAATTATAAAAAGATACAATTTTACAATAGACAAGCAAGCTGTAGAATCAGGTGGTTGACAAAACACTATACTAGGATCAAAACTGTGTTACAGTTAGCATTAGCAATCATCCAACTGTAATAAATTAATTCTATTTAAAGGCTAGTTTGTTTCATAAAAATAACTTTATTGATTTCTAAACAAGTTACATTTAATATATAGCATATGAGAGTAAATAAATCTTATGTATTTCGGAAATTCAATCAAATGGCAACCCTAAGCTTATCCAATGTCAAGTGAGTGACCGTTCGTAAATTATTTGTTCAAATTTAGAACGGGATCGGTTAAACGTTTCAGGGCACCAATAAGTAATGTAACCGCCTAAATATTCTTGACCCCTTACCACCTTAAGTTACATCCATTTTGGAAATATTCGTTGCAAAACTGAGGTCAACTGATTCTGGTTGTTTTGTGTTGCCGTATCGCAATTACTTGGACGGTCCAGTGACAAATGTTTACGAGTTTGTCACTTGTTTCGTGGGGGTTAATAATGCAGTGCGGAGCGCTCGGAGCATTCTGCGAATTGGTAATTTAAGCTTAATGAACTTTGTAATCGATTGCTTTTGTTTGCAGTTCATTTTTCTGATTATAGCCGATCTATTTATTGGAAAGAGTGTTATTAATTTCAATGAGAAGTAATTATAAATACGGATTATATTGTGTGTGGGATCATAAGTATTTAGGTACGTAGGTGGATATAAATTTGAAATTCACTTTGTCAGAAGGATGTTTGTTTCTTATTCTCGGCGTTGAAAATGAACTGATTTTTCTGAAATTTTGTTTATTAAACCTTACTTACTTATCCAAATATAATATTTTTTATCCTGTAGGTAAGATCTTATACTTTGCTTCGTGTGGGGTATGATTGTAAGTATATACAAGTGAAACCGTGTGGCAGGTTTTAAGATATGGATACTAATTAGTAATAGAATCTACATCTAATTTTAAGCGGTTTTGCAATATAAAGTATGAGACATGTAAAAATAATATGTAAAATAACATTTGTTTTCGCGTAATTGTACTTAAGTTTTGCAGATATTATGAACACTTGCGTCATTTGAATAAGGAACTCTTGAAAAGGGATAAAATAATCTGTAATTTACAAAAATCACTCAACGGATTTCGTTCAAAGTTATTTTTATTGAAAGTACATATTTAGTTCTACATCCGTAACATTTTTCAAAATTTCTGTCTTCTAGTTAAAAAGTTGGTAAAAGAGGAGACACCCTTTTAAGACTTTGCAGGCGAATATCTTGCTCGTTATTAACTTAATTAAAAATTAGTAAAAGACATCGTTTTAATTTTTAAGGTCTGTCTAACCATACTTCCATATGCTTTTTTTCATCCTTCGTCGATTACATGTACTTAATGCTGATGTACAGTCGTGGTATGAAAATGTTCGCCAGTTTTCAAACTGATTCATTTAACGTTCCGCGAGCACATGTTACCGTTTCAAACTAAGTCACAGAACAGACTGTTCCACAGAAAGTTATGTTTAACTATTATGACAATAAAGTGTAAACTATTTTGATTAAAGTTGTTCGATTTTCTATCTTGTCTAAGAAGACTTTTTTATCTTTTTTTATTGCTGAAGCACAGCAGATAGGCTGATGGCTCAACTGTGATGAAAAGTGGTTACCGTCGCCTATAGGTATTAACAATACCAGAAGTGCTGCCAATGTGCTATCGGTCTTGAAGGAGAAACTGGAACCTGGCCATTAATGCCGGAACACAACTCAAAGTTGTTATAGCGGCATACTGTAGACCAGGGGTGGTAGCTATCCAGTCGGGAAAATGCCCTACAACCTGGCAGTGGATTGTTTTGTCACCTTTTACGACAGGCCGCCTGGCCGCAGGAATTAGTATTCTTTCCTCGTTCCTGCACTGATAATTTTTAAAATTGTTTAGACATCTAAAAACCTTTTTATTGGTGTTAATATGTTCAGCGTAGTGATTATATCGTCTTTGTTCCTTACTGTTAATCGTAGCGTCTGTCATTGTCAACATTGCAATTTTATTTTTTCATGTTTTTATATTTTATGAACATAACATTTATTAAAACGTTGGCAGTATGATTTCTTGTACTCGTGCAAGCAAAAGTCGACTTTAAGGTGACGAACACTTTCATTCCGCGACTGTACTTCATATATCTAAGCACAATGTTTTTGTTCATAAATTAGTTAAATGTATTAGACCCATCCTTAATTATAATTTTTATCGATATTATTACACAGTGATAATACACAATGCAATTTAAGACGCTACACAAAGCTTTGTATTGCGATATATACGGTGCACTTAATCCATATAGATCTAGTCCTTTTGTAGAAAAATGACAGTGATATTACATTCTATAATCTGATAGACGTACGGATATGGCGAATTTATAAGGAATATTTTTGCTTTTTGAAAACCTAAGCTTAGAAAATACTAAGCGTAAGCATGTATCGACTCAATATACTATATTTTCCGCGAGAATGTTATTTTCTCAGAGAAAACGAAATATATCAGGTGTATAGATGTTAAGACAGTTTGGGAACACCGAAATGCGTCCATAAACTAGTTGTTGTGCCGAATGACATTACTGAGTACGTGCTTTACTTGAATGGGGCCATACATTTGGCGGTACGACGAGTAATTTAACGGAATATTTACTATAGTCCGTACTGAACGCTGTGACATTTCTAATACAGTATCAGTTATTTTGTATGCAAATGTATCTATTGCATACTCTAACAGCAATCATAACGTTCGGCCATCACTTTCTGAAAAATCAATATATTTAAAATTTTTATTTATACTATGTGTAAATTTAAAAATACATTTTTAACTTTACTGTAACTGAATTTACAAGAACTAAATAATATATTGTATGTTATGATGATTGAATATGTATATATAATGTATTATGTGTACATACCACCTATCGTATTGGTGACAACTGTAATGAGAGCGATGTTTGTAAAAAATGTGTATGTACATAAAAAAAATGAAAATACATATTTATGAAAGATTTCATTGATTAGGCATGCATAAATAAGCCGCAAAAGCCAAGGAAAGAAAACCGTTGCGAAAAACAACTGTTACTAACAAGTTTGAAATCAGAATTAGAAAAAAATTGTTTAAAATATTAAACAACAATCGATTTTTCGTTTAAATCATAAATATCGTTTTAATATTTTAATATAATAATTTCACAAACAGTGTTTCTACAAGCATCAACTAAAGACGTCTATTCAGCAATAATGTCATTTAAAACTGGCTCAGCTGCTGGAATAGACGGCCTTTCACCACAACATTTGAAAGACCTTATTAGCACAGGCAACATTGGCCAAACTCTTCTAAAACACATTACTCAAATTATAAACTTGATGCTTGCAGGAAAGGTTCCCGATGGTATAAGAGAGGTTCTATACGGCGCAAATTTAATAGCTTTAAAAAAGAAAGATGGCGGTATCAGACCGATCGCCATAGGCAATTCGTTACGACGAATCGCCTCGAAGGCCTGTTGCCACCATATATCCACAAAATTGAAAAACAAATTCCAACCCTTACAATTAGGTTTCGGTTCTAAAGGAGGCTGTGAAGCAGCCGTACATTCTTTGCGATCATTCATAAACAATAAATGCGGAGAAGTTATTTTAAAAGTAGATGTAAAGAATGCCTTTAACTCTGTCGACAGGTCCGTCATGTTAAACGAAGTAATATCTAATATTCCAGAAATATCAAATTATCTTTGTGAAAGCTATTCAAAACCCACAAATCTTATGTATAAAAGCAACCTTATTCTATCATCTGTGGGCTGTCAACAGGGTGACCCGCTAGGACCGGCCATCTTCAGCTTGGCGATCCATCCGGTCATCGAATCCCTCAAGTCGAAATTCAATGTGTGGTACCTAGACGATGGAACTTTAGGCGGCGATGCAGAAACTGTACTCCAAGACTTACTTAGTCTGATTTCAAAATTTAATTCAATAGGATTAGAGTAAAATTTCTCAAAATGCGAAATTTTCTTGTCCGATTATCTGTCTAAAAACGAAAGCGACAATATTAGCAATATGTTCAATGTCGTCGCACCCGGTATTAAGGTCTTGGAGAAGGATTCTCTTCGCCTGCTTGGAGCCCCTATTCTAGATGAGGCCATTCCAAATTATGTGTCTGAGCAATCGGCCAAATTTGATGTATCATGCTCTAAACTTTTCGATATTCACTCTCAAATTGCATATCACATTATACGACATTGTCTGTTTGTACCAAAATTAACATATGTCTTACGATGCGCCCCGGTTTGGAAATTTTCTAATCTTATAAAATCACTAGATGACCGCATTAAAGACGTACTTACAAAAATTTTAAATTCTGAACTTTCAGACAGCTGCTGGATCCAAGCTTCCCTACCCATTAGGTATGGAGGTTTAGGCATCCGAAAAATCTCTAGCGTTGCTCTACCGGCTTTTCTTTCATCCGCATATAGCACTAGCCTATTATTTAAAAAAATTATGCAACACTGGAATAATGCCAATACATCATTCTTAAATGAAGCTCTAAACGCCTGGAAAATGGTCTGCCCTGGTGAAGACATTCCCACGATCTCGAATTCGCAACGATGCTGGGATGAACCTATTTCTAGAGGATTAAATACAAAACTTTTAAATTCCACTAACTCTACAGGACGTGCTCGCATCCTTGCCGTTTCCCGCAAAGAGTCTGGTTTCTGGCTCCAAGCTATTCCGTCCCCAAACATAGGTACATTAATGGATAATACTTCATTTTCTTTGGCTATAAATCTGCGCTTGGGTTCACGCATATGTGCACCACACACGTGCGTCTGTGGAACAGAGATAATCGGCCCGGGATACCATGGTCTTTCTTGCCGCCGCAGTGCCGGCAGATGGTCACACCACGCTACCTTGAATGATGTCTTACGGAGGGCGCTTGCCACCGCTAACGTGCCGGCTTTATTAGAGCCGAACGGTATTGCACGTGACGATGGTAGGCGTCCCGACGGAATGACTCTAATTCGCTGGCAGCGTGGCAAGCCTTTGGTGTGGGATGCGACTTGCGTAGACACGTTGGCCACATTCCATTTACCAAACACGTCTAGATCAGCCGGTACAGCGGCGGAAACAGCCGAATCACTCAAGCGGCGCAAGTATGCAACCCTCAGTGAGAGTTATATATTTGTGCTGTTCGCTGTCGAGACGCTTGGACCGTGGGGTCCTGAGGCCATGAGCCTCTACCAAAATTTATCGAAACGACTCATTGACTCTTCATATGATCAGAGGGCTGGTGCTTACCTCGGCCAACGCATCAGTATGGCGATCCAGCGAGGAAACGTAGCCAGCCTTCTGGGCACCTTGCCCATAGAAGACGGTGATCTGGGCTCAGTATTCTACTTATAGTATTGAGGGACTATGAGTAGAATATAATACGAATAAGTTAAGTTTTCTTGCATTGTATTGTCCATTGATATACCTGTCAATTCTAAAATAAATAATGGTAAATATCGATCGTCAGTGTAAAACCATATATTTATGATCATTGGGCACTAGGAATCTCTACTCGGGTATCCTTAGGAGTATGGCCCTGTACGGTGCACCTGTATGGTCCGTTGCACTTCACCGCCACAATAGGACTTTGTTGTGCCGCGCACAATGGGTTCTGGCGGTGAGGACCATCCGAGGATACCGTACAGTGTCGTGGACGGCGTCGACACTCTTGGCAGGCGATCCGCCCTGGCCTCTCCAGGCGGACGTACTTGGCAAGATTCGACGCTCCCGATAGGATGCCCTCGCTCATGGCCTGGTTTATTGCCAGGCCGAGCTTCGGGCGATCAGGAAAGGGGAAACTATGAATATGATCCAAACTTGATCGAGAGAGTTGGAAACTCCTGTGGCAGGCATTGAGACGGTGGAGGCGGTGCGCCCGCACCTGTTGCGATGCCTCTCGCGGAAACGTCCTGTCTGTCCTTCAAGATGACGCTGATACTTACCGGTCATGGGTGCTTCGATAAGTATCTGAATTATATCGCGGGCTGCCTGCCTCCCCCCCAGTGTCGCCAATGTGGCGCATTAGACACTGCGTTTCATACGCTGGTCGAGTGCGCAGCATGGGCACCGTGGAGGTATGACCTTGAGACCCTCGTAGATCCGATCGATTCGCTGGGCAGTTTGGTGCAAGCCATGCTGCATAGCGACGATCATTGGGTGGGTGCAGCCAATTTCTGCGAGACAGTAATGTCTCATAAGGAGGCCGCGGAACGAGAAAGGGAGAGAGGTGCGCTTGCGTCTCGCGGGTACCGACGTCAGTCCGGGTCCTGGAGACGCAGATATGCGCAAGATCTCCTCCCGCTACAGGGGCCCTCCAGCATCTAGGGCGTGGAGGAGTCATCTCCCTGTTGACGAAGTGAGCCTGTCCTGCTTCTCGAGGCACTCTCAAGCACTGATGCGCTAGGATCAGCATGGGCGTAACTACGTTCTAAGTCTCACGCTCTTCCGTAAGCGCCGCTTCTGCCATAAGCGGGGGGCACATGGGAGGAGGGTGGTTTTAGTGGAGTATTGCCTATGGGTGACCTCTCCACACATGCCGGTGATTGATTCTGATGGCTGCGCTATCTTCAGTGGCTTCACCTCTCATCGCTTTGGTCTAATCCCTAGCAAAGGACCCGGTAGTATGCGAAATGAATTTCTCCCGCCTCAACAAAAAGTCTAGGCACACTGTACTCGCTTGTATATGAACTAGCACAGGTTTGTGCAACATTAATTTTAATGGTAATTAAAAATTGTTGTTATCCAGCTGAGGGGTTAAAATGATCAAATCTCTTGTAATTTTATTAATAGAATAAAAGAAAGAAAAATACTTTATTTGACGAAATAGCGACGTAATTACATTACTTACATATTATGATTATATATAACATATTTCGATAATTTCTATGCCGCATTTTCACATACAGGGTTTGTACTCAGCATATTGCTCTGCCGGAATTATATCCGATACAAGGCTGATTTTCAGTGCAAACCTTCCTTTTGGCTTGAGATCAAAACTATTCAGTACGAATCATTTTTGGAGCGTGCAAAAGTCTTTCATTCGCTTTTTTCGTGACGTTAAATGGAAGCAAAGCGTGGTGTTACAGCGTCGTTACCGCACAGCAATCATTCTCTCGTGAGGAGCTCCCAACTATCGCACGTAATTAACCAACGTCCGATGGTCCAGACGCCACGGTAATATAGAGTCTAGATGCGGCATAGACAAGCGTCAGTGATGACTGAGTTTAAGGTCAAAGTATTGAAACATCAATAAAAAAATAATCTGTTAGTAAAAAAGAAAATATAATAATAGAAATACTTATGCAAATAATTTAAATAGAATAATATTCGCGACGATCACAACGTTTCAAATATACTGCAAGAAACGGAACGTGCGATTTAAATAAAAGAGCTTCGGCCGTTACATTACGTTCCCTCGTCATAAAAAGTCGGTGTTCGAAGTAATATACGATATTAAATTCATCAAATTTTTTAATTTAAATACTACGTACAAGAGTATCTCTCATTAAAACATTAAATTGTTTTTGCCTATTCTAATAATATCCCGCGAGATATCTAATAAGTTATAGAACAAAACATAATTCACGTTTAAATGCAACATACATCAAATATTGGGAATATCAGAAAACAAGAAAAGAGTTAGATAGTTTCGTATTTATAAACGAAACAAAAATTACTACTAACTACCCTAAAACCGTCAAGTCCGTTTGTCTGACTATATATGTATGTTACAGCAATATTTCTCAAAAGCTGCTGCCTTTCTATGCCTCTTTGGCAAGTTCGAAGTGTCTTCTAAGGTAAGAAGTTGACAAGCATATACATCAAAACAAACTTATTTCAGGTTTTGCCTATGCTTAGTCTATATCTCTTCCTGGATATTCCAGTAAGATTCGTTCAAACATTTCATTCATGGAAAGGTAGCAAACAGAGTCATGTACGCTTTTAAAAAACATCAATACAAAGAGAAAGTTATAGACTAAAACTGTGTCTAATTATGCACAAAGGGCGGTCTTATCGCTTAAAGGCGATCTCTTCCAGACGACTCTAGGAATAAATTAAGATGATAATGTCGATGGTGGTATACTGACGTATCATATAGTACGTACGAACGTATTTATAAAAAAGTAGCCTGAGATAATATATAAATAATTATGATGAAAAAATCTTTGTTAGCTAGACATGTTATTGGGAAATTTTTGTCGCTTTTTATTCTTTGACCAGCGATAACACACTGTGAAGCGGTGTAAATAGAAAATAGGAAGTAGATTTAAATTTTGATTTACATGTATGACCTTCAAAAAGTGTTCTCCAGTGGAACTTATTTTGAATAAAAACTTTTGAATTTGAATTTGAACTACTTATATTTATAAACATAGTATGGAATGGATATTTTTTGAGCGTAAGTCTCCTTGTATATGTAGGTTATATGCAGAGAAATATGGTAAAATTTCCATTTAGGGAAATATATCGAGAACCGAAATAATTGTTTCATATAACATAATTTTTCTAGAAAAAAGATTTTTCTTCTTTTTTATATAGGATAAAAAAGAAGTATCCATATATTAAATAATACGGGCTTGGAATGTATGTTTGCTGCATCCATTGTCTCAATATCCCTGTGCGAAAGTTGGTCGCACCCTGCCAATATGTGGGCTTCATTAGCCGACCTCCCAAACGACTCCCGGTCCAGGGGACACGTTGCTCACTCATTGTGTATTTTTGCACGGAACCTCCCGCCGGGTGATGGAATGGCCCCTAATTTTGTGCAACACGAAAATGAGGAAATGAGTGTCTCGGTATAAATGCGAAGTGCGATTGTACGTATAATCTACTACATAGATATTTCAGAGACTGATAAATCATCAGTTTTCTTGTTGTATTAGTTAGAATTAGAGGTAGTTGTTTTTTTTTTACAAGTTTTTATAACAAGTCTTATCGTCCAGGCCAATGCCCTACCACTAAACATCAAGCAGACACGATCATTAGCAGATTAGTTAAAGATTACTACCTCAAGCTATATAGTGTCTTTGTTTACTTTTGTATGTACCTATATAATATAATATGTGTATTTATATATGTATATATATAATGTGTATTGTAGTAGGTACATAATTATATATTATTGTTTATAATAATTAAATTATCTTATATATTACTATTTAGTTATTAATAAACTAAATTATTGTACTAATGCTGGTTTAGCAACTACCGACTTTTGTTGTCCTTCTTACACTCCATCCAAAGGTTATCTGGATGAAATCATAATGGGCGATAAGACCGCCGATTGTACTTGTATATTGATGTTCTTGACTTTATGTAGCATTTTCGTACAATAAAGTATATTCTATTCTAGGTGTTTTTTTTTAAATCAAGATAATGATTCCAGCATGACAATTGTAAAAGCCAGCTAATTAGCGGCTGTTTACAAAATAGCCACGACTAAGTTGTCAACCACTTCGCCAAGTTTCTAATGGTTGCCCAATGAAACCGACAACCGATCACTGACAAGTTTACGCCTAGTCGTTAGCCGGTGGCTATCGGTTGGCGAGTCATTCAATTATCCAAATAGTCATCAGCTAGTTTATAGCCGGCTACTGAACTATAATTAGCCGGATGACAACTTTTTGGAATTTTGGTTGGTTACTCACTGCTTGTTTGCATAATTGTATATTAAGCTGAGAAAATATCGTGGTAATTTAGTGGTAGACTCACCAGCGGCACATTCCAAGGATGTGGGTTCGAATCCTAGCCGAGCATACACCGCTTAAACAATTTTCTTACGATTAGGTAAGAAAATTGTCTACAGTACAGACATTAGTCTGTACTGTTTTAAGTAGCTCGTGCTGACGGATAAAGAAAACATCTTGGTAAAACAGTACGTCGAGATAAATGATGTGTGAACTTCGCCTTGGACAAGCGTGGCGGCTTTACTGTCTAACCTCTAAAGATAGAAAGGCCCGAACCCAGCAGTAGGAAGTCTATGGGCTAGAATCTAGTATTTGTTTTTAAAGAAATAAAAGAAGTACTTATATACATATTTTTAGCATGGAAAAATAATACTAGAAATGAAAACCACTGAATAAAATCGTAGGAAAAAGCTCCTATATCCTACAGAACTAGATGGTTTCAGAGGTTTTCACTCGGTTTTTGACTTTATTTTAATTATTTAAAATATATCTTTTAGACCAAACCAACCAAAAATAAAAATATTTTTTTAAAGAAGAATCTATTCTGAACGCCTACTTTTTGGTTACAAGCGACATTACACGAATTTTAAATTTTAAAAAAATACTCAATCTACACTTCCATAGTTTTATTTCTATTCATAGTTTTATTTGTTTACGTAGTGACGGGTCTATGTATATATATGGTAGAATAAATTCGATGAAAGTTGTCTATTATTCGTAATAATGTTATACAAAACTATTCGAATTCCGAAGGGCGGCCAGATCCAAATCAAAGAAAACAGCTACCACTAAATTAAATAAGAAAACAATAAAAGCAAAACAGTTCGGCGCGGACACGTCAACGGCTAAACAACAGACAAATAAATAGTGTGGGGAATTAACCGCTCGATTTATCCGACGTAGGGTTGTCATCTCTGTGTGTCATTGCATTGTTCTAATTTAAAATTATAACGTGTCTTCGGACTTCTGAAAGAAAAGAAAAGAAAAGAAAAAAAAAGATTTCATTTGAAGAAATAGTGACGTACTTAAACTAATTACAAATCATAGTAAAAAGAAAGAAACAAGTTTTGCAACAACATATATGCCACATTTGCAGCAAACGAGGTTTGCATTCAACTTATTGCTGTGGCGGAGTTTTATCTTATACAACACTGATTTTCAGTGCAAACCTTTCCCACTTCCTAGTTAAGTAAAATTTTACTAGAACTACAACATATTATATAATATTTTCTTAAGTTTTCGCGACTTGTATACATAATAAAACTACGTTTTAACGGTTTTAAGCGCGGTAATTTATTTGATTTTTGTTACTCCGACGTTTTGTTCTTCCGTGATCACCGTGATTCGATCGTTCCGTGATTCGAACCTGCACCCTTAGAGTTAGAGACGCGAGTGCGCTAACCACTAAGCTACCAAAACTTAAGTGACAAAACATACCATTATATTTATTTTTTGGCAATAACTTTACTTCGGTTTTCCTTAATGTGGCAGCCCTAATCGAACGCAATGTGTGAAGCTCACTCGGTTTGTTTACATCGGATACGCCGGAAGCGGATATGACGCGGCTGGCATGCGCCGGATGTCGCGATCGAGGCGTCGCGACGCCCTGTGTTCACGATTCGATGCACTAGTAATTGTTTTCGAATAGTGCGATTCGGTAGTGTCGCACTTTTATCATAGACAATACGGAAAGGTTTTTATTGCCTTTAAAACACCATACTTAAAGTGAAGAATATAATGATATTCGCTAAAAGGTACCAGAAGAAGATTTAATATCCTAAACAGGCTACAATGTAGTATGGTGTCTACTATATGCTACATTTTATACATTTACAGATAAGCCGAAACCTGAATGAATTCCTATTTCTACTGTCCAACTAAAGCTTTATTAGCTTTAGAGTTTAGAATATCAGCCCATATATTGTTGTTAGCCTTGCCCACTGCCCTCCAATTTCAGGGCTATGGATGGTATATATATGTACTCAACACGTTTGCCTAAGGCGGATTTCCGGGTATCACATTTAATTATAGCAATATTAGACTAGGAAATACGATATTTAATTCTTATCTATGATTTGAACCCTCGTCATTGGAATAAGATTTAAGTCCATTACGTACTGAACCATCCACCGTGACGAGAGAGACCCATCAACTGGAAATTAGCGCTGCGTCGGACTATTTTTCGCTCACTAAAATACAGAGTTCTAAGTTGTTATCCTCATTTTGCTAATTTCGGCATATCTACAATTTTTTATACATTATAAGATATTTTTTAAAATTATCTGAAAAAGTACAATTAAAAACTAAAAATAAACTAAGTTATAAATAGTACAAGCGATTATAGACTGTATAACAAATCGCTGCCAGATGGGTGCGTGCCCAGAGGGCTGGCTGCATTGCGATGCTTATTCGTTGGGCGAAATATGAGCCAGCCTTCTGATTACGGGTGGCATAGATGAGTTTTTGCAAATCTCTTTGAAGAAACTCTTTGCCGATGGATCCCACGGACCTAATGTTTGAACTCCAAACGGTACAAATATGTAACCCCTTCCTAAGGTTCCATATTTGCGCCGTTTGAGAGCTTCAGGTTTTGAAGCAGCGTAGCCAGGCTCTAACTCAATTATAGGAAGATTTGACGGCGCTAGAGTGTTTACACATGTCGCATCCCAAACAAGCGGCCGTCCCATCTTCCAAGGAATAAGTGACATACCATCCGGCCTCTTGCTATCCTCTCGTACCAAGCCGTTCGGTTCTAATACGGCCGGTGTTAAAATTTATTTTACATATTTATAATTAAAACCTTAAAATAAATTTAATACTAAAAATAAACTATATATACAAATTAAAACTATTTTAGAAAATCCAGTGCCACACTGCTGTCAGATGGGTACGTTGCCAAAAGACTGGCCACATGCTTTTGATCACATGAGACATTCACTAGACGTTTGACTATGTTCCATAATGCTCGAGCACCTCAGGCCCCTATGGTCCCAGGATCTCGACCCCAAAAGCTGCTAATGTATAACCATTTCCGATAGCTGAATTTTTCTAAATATGTTTTTCGCTGATTTGTGTGTGTCGCATTTTATTTTTTATTATACTTCTAGCTATATAATACTAATGTGCACTAAGTAACCCTATAAAGTGTAAACTTATTCCCATGCCTAAAAGTGGTACCTACAATAAATCAAAAACATAAACCCTAAAAACACGACCTCATTTCACGGGACGCAGTGTGACGCCAAACATTAATTTAATCCGAAGATTTACATGATCAAAAGGCATAAAACAAAAGTCATCCGTTGCAAAGTTGACAAACATTCCTTTGTCAAAGAAAAAAATTTAAAAAATATCCCGACATGAACGGAGATGTAAATTTTAAAATTAATTTATGCCTACAAAGCGTCGAAAGAATTTTGGCAAAACAACAATGCGGGTCCTGGCTGAGCTGCGGCGTAACTGCTTGCGATAATCGATTATACAAATATGTGACGACTGACTGTAATTTTTGAATTTAGAACTACATTATATTCGATTGTTTTTTATACGACAAATTTTTTACGAGTTTTTGCGAGAACTGAAAGGAGATATTGTGCTGTGCAGTTTTATTTTCTAAAAATATGTAAAATTACTCTAAAATGAACAATCGTTGTAGAATATTGATAGTTCTTCAGTAGTAATTTTGTGTTTTTGTGAGACATCTGAACTGTATAGTCAAATGTGGCCTTTTCAGTTGTCATAAGAACTCCGTTGAATGGCTTCAGTTGATAACCTACAGCTTGAGAAAATTAAGAAACTATATTATAATCTAAGATCTGGCTTAAAGGCCTAGCTGCCAAGCCATAAACCTAAATAAATAACAATTTTTTTACCTTAATATTGAAATCGTCTAATTCGCACGTGTAGTTTAAATTGTTAAAATATTTACAGTCCGCTAATATTATAATATTTAAAGAAATGTTTTACATATTCTTCATTTAAAGTATAACACGCTACAGTCGTGCAGTGAGACAGACTCCACCCGAACAGATATTAGAAGTCAGGAGTGAAATATTAGCCGCGTAAAGTTTTCCGTGCAAAATTTTCGCCGTTTCTACCCAAAGCCTACGACATTTGCGGGATGCCAGACAAACGTTTGACAGGGAAGAAGTCCTTTAATGTTCACATCAGAAAGTATTCCTGAGACGGTGAGCGAATTTGATATTATGCATTAGAAAACATTGTCCTTCTTTATTTTTTTATCGGACATATATATTTGTAGATATATTAAATATTATAGACCAAGAATTTTTGCTCATGTTTTATCATATCTAAACTGTTTAGCGGACAGCGGTTTTTCGAGCTTTCATAAAAAGTTTAGCGTCAGCCAAATACCAAGATAATGTAAACAAAATAGTAATAAAGAAACGAATTCTAAGAGCCCCATTCAATATAACAATTTTGAATGCATTACTATTTCTATTATTTAAATATTAAATAGAATATTATCCACAATACCATTTCTCTTATATCATCGATTTTCTCTTTGACTCGAGACTAAGGCCGTTCTTTGCGTAGTGATATTAGATTGTAAAAGCGGTTTGTAAAATATATGATAGGCATGAATACATAACGGGAAGAAGGCAAGGGATGGTAAATATTGGATATTAGGTGTATATTCCTATGGGAAGCCCGGAACGAGACCTCCTGTCGCGATGATGAATCCAGAGACGTTGTGTGATACAAAACTGGGTAGCTTACCCTACTTGCACAAAGTTAATCTTTCACTTTTTTATTAAATGTCTTATTAAAATTTGAACTTTATTATAAAGGAGTAAAGGTGTTTGGGAATTTTTATAAATGATACCATAATGTGGTGTGAGAATTTCAGTATTTTAATATAGGCTGTGTGGTAGTTGAATTTATAGCAATTTTTGACGGGTGTGCGTTTATTTTTGAATTAATAAATTTATGATCAATTTCCGCCTTCAGTCAATGTTGTCTATTATTTAATAGTAATTTATTTGTCTTAGTACTAGGTCATGTCACATAGTATATACTAACTGACTGAGTGACTGACTGAGATACCTATCAACGTACAGCCCAAACTACTGTGGCTAGGGCCGTGAAAATTTCTATGCGAGTTCTTTCTATACCTACTGTAGTAGCGGATTAAAAAAGGATTTTTGAAAAATTTATCCCTAAGGGGTTAAGACAGGGGATGAAAGTTTCCTGCGACTATGTCTATTTTTAATCTATGCCAGCGAAGCCGCAAGTAATAACTAGTTCATTATAATTTATTGTGATCAATGATACTCCTCCATTACATAGGAGTATGTACAGCGAAGAACATTTTTTCAACACTCATTTGTATGTATGGCCACTTCTTATCTTCATTTTTTTCGTGATTTCACAACAGCATTGTATAATGGAATGTAAATTACATATTTTTACTAAATTTTATGCATATGGAATAAGTAGCTTAGAAAAGACGACGACGACGATATATAACGACGATAATCAGACAGACAAATGGATGTGGAGTGGAGGGCCGAATTGCATGTTGAAGCAACCTGGTCAATCCTTCTATTTGTAGATCTACCACGAGGTCTCTTGCCATAAACCTTCTCAGTGACGGCAAGTGTCTCCATATTAAATACTTTACTCCAATTCTGATTTATCTGTTTAAGTATCGTAGACCTCTGTAGTTTTCTTTTTCCTTGATTACCAGTTACTTTTTTTAAACTGTTTTTTCTTTGTTATCTGTGGAGGCTTATCAATAGCCTCTCCTTATACTAAATAAGTTACTACTATTTTAGCAGTTAGCCCCCAAACAAAATAAAATATTGTCTGAGTTCGGCCTATGTGTGCTAAAGCTTGGTGTGCTAAACCGATCCAAGTAGTACTCTACGTCGCGGCAACGCCTTGCGCTGTACTAAGCGCAAATCAGACTGCACATGGAGTACTGCTCATATCTATGGGCCGGAGCATCCGCTTACCTGACTGACCCCCTCGACTCCATCCAGCATCGCGCCGTTCGTATCGTCGACGATCCCATACTTTAGGGTTACAAACAATAGGCGGTTTAGAATCGCTTGGCCTTCGAAGAGACTGCGTAACTCTGCGTATTTCGCCGCGTGTATAACGGGGAGTTTTCCGAGGAACTGTTTGATCTGGTGCCAACGCCTCAATTTTACAACCGCACCACCCGCCATTCACCCCCATCTCCTTGAGCTGATACAACAATGATCTGGAGGGAACTTCCCGCCGCGGTTTTTTTTCCTTTACGCTATGACATGGAGTTCTTTAAGAAGGGTGTTATAAATTTTCTTAGAGGTCGGCAATGCATTGGTGACACCACTGGTGTTGCAAACATCCATAGGCGACGGTAATCACTTTCTACCAGGTGGGCCGTCTGTCTGTTTGCCTGCTCCAGGCAATAAAAAAAATTGTGGTCAAAGTACTTCACTATCTGTCAAATTTGCCTACGGAACTATAAAAAAGAAAAATCTGAACGTCTTAAAGCACTTTTAGGCCATTTCTAAAACCCTCCAACTTTCAATAGCGTATCAGGTTACCCACACGATTTACGATCTTGTAATGTGAAATGTCTTGACCGAGTGGGGTTCGGGGGTAATGTACCGTGTTTGACGTGTCCCGCCTGCCATGAAATCCAATTGAAAATGTCCGGAGCCTTCCCGGGCGTATGTTTTTTGGAAATCGTTTACGTTAGATTAGGCAGAAATAAAATTTGCTCGGTGTCCGTAAAGATGGGGGACAATTTTTATAAAATAATTTCACTACTTCAAAACTTTGAGGCAGTACTAACATTACTTTAGGAGCGAATGTCAATCTATCAATAGAAAATTCACGTTGAAAAATCTTTATAGGTAGATACATGGAAGATCCTTGTTCCATGGTAGATAAATATATATGTTGCGCCTACCCTGATTTTTTAAAGCGCTCAGTTACGTGTATGTTCAAAATATTTGTAAGATAATAAGTTTCTAAGCAAGATCTCTGTGTTTGTGAAGAAAATGTGAATTATTTAATGAGTCTTTTCGAGCAAAAATGACTGTTGGTTAATGTTTCCGTGGGATAGACGGGTCTCAGTAAAAAGTATTCGTATTTTTTTCACTGCCATTGCAACTCACAAACCAATATGATAAACGTCATTATATAATCGGAGATTGTATAGAAGGGCGTTATAAAATTTCTCAGAGGCCGGCAACATGTTGGCAACGCCCCTGGTGTTGCAAACGTCCATAGGCGCTGGTAACCACCTTCCATTAAGCGGGCCGTCCGCCTGTTCGCCTGCTTCAGGCAATAAAAAATATCATGTCGATATCCACAGGGATAGGTTTAATATTGTTGTTTGTTTATTAGTAGAAACACTTTTGTATTATTCTTATTACGTTTATTTTAATATTATTTGTACAGTAACTCTTAATTATTATTTTTACATATATCTTAGATTAGCAACGCTTGTGTCCGTGTTCAGTTCAGTTCGTGGAAGGGGGCGAGGAGCTAGATGATATGTCATCTGTCATTATTGTCAATCAATAATGACAGTGACGTTTTATTTTACAGATTAAATATTGTTAGTACAGGTTTAATATTAAAAAAAATCTGTTTAAGTTCACTACATTGCATTAACAATAACATCAACGATCATGACATTCATAATTTATCCTCACATAATTTAAATCCCATGCGTACAAAGTTGATATCACAGCTCAGCTGAACAATTTCAAAATCTATCAATTGGTTTTTTTTAAATTAATGTTTCTGTAAATTTACTTATTATTTACTAGGTATTTGCTAATGTATTATGCTCGCCAAAACATGTAAAAACTGAACTTAAATATGATATCGTTCTCAATAGGCTTAATAAATAGTATTGAATTGGTATATCGTTGAAGTTTTTGCCTATTTTGTATTGTGATGTAAAATTTCTTAGAATGTATTTCCTAGATTTTGAAATTGCACAGCTGTTAGTCTTATAATATAATATGAAATTCTAAACTTGCTGTGTCTGTACAGTGAGCTATTAAAAAAAAACCAACTGGAATAGACTATATAAACAATAAAGGACACGATGCAATATTCTTTTAGATTTCTTGTCTGTTTCTTCGGGATTCATGGTAAAACTACTGGGCCGATATTGACGCGGTTTTCACTGATCGAGAGTTAATTTTTAGAGTTAAAATCTGCGCTATACTTTATCTCGGGAATCTCGCAGAAATTTTCCAGTTGTTCGGGTGCATACAAAATTTACTTATCCCGACACAGTTTTCACTAAAACGATAGCTTACATTCTTTTCTAATGCTGTGATACTTTGTGTCCCGGGAATCCCGCGAGAATTTAAAGTCAAACATGGCCGAAGTTGTGGGCATATCCTAGTTTTAAATAAAAGTCTAAAAAAAGCTCTAAAAGATCCATCCCTTGCTTAAAAAGCAATCCCCTCAAATGCACCCTAAGCCAATTTCAATGAATAAAACTATTAGAATGTATGTCACGAGAAGCTCTTTTTCACGATCGAATTGGGGATAGCGGAAAACCGAGTTATTGACACGATTTCAACGTAATTTAACTCATGTCGGTGTTTCTTGGGGGTTTCTTGGATATCTCATCCTTGCATCCTATAACTATTGTTCACTTTAAACAATATTTTTTTAAATATTGTCAACAAACGATTTTGATTGTTACTAACGATGAATTGTGTGTTTATTTGTTTTGAAATTGTCAATTATTTAGCAAGATTTTCCCTTTGCGAGCTTCCATAAGAACTATCTTGTTTAGTCAATCAATCAAATGTTACAAATACTTCATTGATAGCTGTGTATTGATATCAAGCACTTTACGCGTTTTTTAAAATAATGTTATCTCTATATCCTATT
Organism: Dendrolimus houi; assembly: GCA_039645545.1. Taxonomy (NCBI): domain Eukaryota; kingdom Metazoa; phylum Arthropoda; class Insecta; order Lepidoptera; family Lasiocampidae; genus Dendrolimus; species Dendrolimus houi. The sequence goes on from CM077131.1 coordinate 6,429,694, forward strand.
TCTTAAAATTGTTTTCTACCTTTTAGTTCGGTTAGTCATCAAAGCGTGTTTTCTTAAATCATATTAGAGATACTTCAATTTTATTTTTTAATTTTATTCAATTGTATCGTCGTAATGCTGATATTACAAGAATCAATCAAATACAATCAATTTGGTTGAAAGAAACAGAACTGAAAGAACATGACGGTATTCAATGACATTGAATGAATCAAGTTTATGTTAATATGAATCACTTTGATCATCTAAATTGAAAGACAGAAAAGAACTATGTATTGTCTTAATAATAATAATAATAATTCTTTATTGAAGTTTCTGCCTTAACTTTAATAGTCTTACACTTAAAGCCACATCGTGTTTAGTTCATATTTAACCTTCACTATCAATTCTATTAATTCACTTGTCTTACTTACCCTTAGTAATTTGACAATACTTGTACATGAACTTGAGTTTGTGTCAAATTTGAACCTATGGTAAGGCAAATGAACGGTGGGTAAGGCGCCATCTATACTAGCGATAAGGCCGCCCTTTGTTCAACATTTATTGTATCTAGTTTTTAAGAACGTAGTATTCATTTTGGTGAATAATAAAGTGTTTTCATTTATTCATTCATATATACGTCATACGTTAAGGGGGAGGGGAAAGGCTGTCGACGAAGTGTGATATTGTGTGACAAGGGGTGGGAGGGGTTCTAAATTTCATGACGTCACATATCAAAATCTAACATATTGTTACGAGATGCAGGACTCGAATTAAAATAACGTTAGAATTATTATAGAGTTTATAAAGACTATACAAACAGTATAACATAGGTAAACGTAATGTAAAAGGTCGTGATTCAATAAAACGCGCAAAGTCCGTTACTTATTAGATTCCCGATTGTAGTACACACGTCTTGCTTCACTCGTGGTTATCGCTCGACTGCCTGCTCGAGTCATTGCTTTATACTGCACAAATGCAATATGTCCGCCCGGCAGCGTGGACCGAATTTCCTAGAATCGTACTCCGCACACCTGGCTAATTATGCCTGCAAGCGGCCATAAACTACTACAATAGGCTGTTCTCCACAATAACCAATAAATAAGTGAACAAAAGAAGACAATCATAAAAGGATTACAATTAGTTCAAATGCTGACGGGTAATAAAATGTGTATTTATAGATGTGCAGGTGGATTTTGTTTTCGTCGGAACTTAAGTTGTAACAATATTTAAGCTCTGAAACACGAAATATAATTTAAATGGAAATAAAACTAATACGGAACTGCTGTTCTAATTTAACAATATCTTCTTAAAATCATGAAACTTGTGTGATGTAGTTTGTGGATGGCCCCTAAGATTAAGAAACGGGCCACTGTTTGCACTTGTTGCAAATATCCAATAGAAACCTAAAAATGACGATGTTCACATGCAAATATAGTGTTATTGGTATGGAGAGGTGATGAAAATGTATTCTCATTTATAAAAGTGGGATCCTTTTGAAAAACTAATATAACACGGCCCGTCAGAGACATTGAGACAGGGCACAGTGCACGGGCAATTTTGATTTAGCAAAAAGGCAAAAACACTGGTCACTCCAATTTCACAGAGAGCCCCTTCAAAAGATCACTCACGTTAACTATGAATGGACGAAAACGCGCCGCTGCAACCGGAATGGAAAATTAAAAAGAAAACACGTATGGTCCGGCGGAAACAGGAATTGAATTTAAGTACACTTATAAACTAGCTCATGCCCGTCCGTTTGTCTGTTTGAAATTTATGCAATTGACTAAAAAAATAAGTGCTCATTATTTTCTTTCAGCTAATTCGAAAAGTTCTATTTTATCATCAAAAAATTTCGTACCAAGCATAGAATATATTCAATTGAAGTCTTGGTGGAAACTGAAAGGACAAGGAGCATAAGTTTTATTGAGACATAGCCAAACGTCTGGTAGACAGATGTCTTATGCGACCAAGAGGCTGGTCTATACTTCGGACATCGCATTAGCGTTGCCATCCAACGAGGCAATGGGGTCAATCATTTAGGAAAGTTCTCTTGTAACAACGGTCTGGTACAAGATTTTCTAGATTAATTTTAATTTGTATGGACAGTTTATTTTTAGGGTTTAATTTATTTTAAAGGTTCTCTTCTTTTTATTTTGATTCGCTATAGGAAAATGTTAAGAACTTTGGCTAACTTTTACAAGTTATGATATTTTGCTGGGCAATTTTATGTTTCTTTCTTAGTTTGTCTCAAATAACCTCCGAAAAACGGATCAACAGATTTTAATAAAAACCCTGACGATGAAAACAAGAATTTTAGCTTAAATGTTTGTGTATGTATCATTTCGATTTCTTGCGGGGTTTAAATAGGTGTATAAAATCAAAACTTCACGTGATCAAATTGGCGGGCATAACTAGTGGTAAATATTTTCGATGTTTAGCTTCGTTTATTTGCCTGTATATGTACCAATATTTTGTGCGTACGGGTCCCCCTTTAGCTTACTTTCACTGTTTGAAATTATAGAAACGTGCCCCCGAAATGCAGCTGTTTTTGATCTTGTTTTCGTTTCGATCACTTAATGGAAATTTGCGTCACGCGACTAAATAGATTATTGTCTTCGTGTGTTCTTTTTAAATAACAATTTGGATTCTACCGGATTGGCTAGGGATGTCACTTGTCTAATTTTTTGACAGCGTCAAAAACTGTTCGTTTTGTTTAATGCAAAGTAATGCAGTGATAACAACAAACATCTTACACGGGTAAATAGATACTTACGTCATCATCCACGTTGTATGATTAGAAGACGCCGTATCTCGAGCGCTCAAAAGATCTGAAAGTCTAAAGCGGTCATTTTTTCAAATTAGGATGACGAACAAGTAACAATATGGGGCTCTTCAAAAAGGGCGTAAACAGATATTTAAAGTCTCAACGAGGTAGGCAACTCATCGGCTCCCTTAGTGTTGCAGATGTCCATGGGCGACGGTAGCCACTTGCCATCAAGTGGACCCGTCTGCAAGTTTGCCTATAAGCAAACATAAAAAAAGAACAAGTATATCAATAAATTACCAGTATAACCAGACATGTGTCAAGTTCTATAAGAAATTTTCCAAAAGCGGTCACTTTAGGCTCTCTATTTTGAAATATATTCTTTTAGATATTATTCATTTATATTTCAACATACATAAACGCATAGACACAAAACGAAGTGTCAACTGCTGATTTGCATCTTTGGTGTGTTCTTTATCTTCTTTACATAATGTATAACAAAGTTGCTTTCCGCTTCTGTCTGTCTGTATATTCGCTTACTTATCACTCATTGTCACCTCTCACCTCTCACACAACGGATTTTTAAGCGGTTTGCACCATCATATAATTTTCATTTCATTTCATATTGTTACGACCGACAAAGACCAATGCACACCTGCAGTTTATTACCTTTTCGGCATTTGGACTTCTTTTGTTTACCTTTTGTTTAAAATTTGTACTTAGAAAACAGCCTATTGTGTATTGTACTCGTTTATGGCCGTTTGCAGACATAATTAGGCAGGTGTGCAGATTACGAATTCTAAGAAATCCGATCTACGCGAGCGGGCAGCCATATTGTATCGGTGCAGTATATAGCAATGGCCCAATTGGGAGATCGGCAGTCTAGCGATGGTCACCAGCGAGACAAGACGTGTGTACATTCGATAAGCTATATAGTGACTTTGCGCGTGTTATTGAATCGTGTATTACGTTTGTACTGGTTGTGTCCAGTTATATTTGTACCTGTGTTATACGTGTTTGTACAGTTCTAATAAATTCTATAGTAATTTCAACGGCATTTTAATTCGAGTCCCGTAACTCGTAACAATATATATAACTCAATTACGTTTTTATGTATGTAAAATAGAGGTACTTCCTACTACTACTACTACTACTTTTTATATAATCTATTTTAACCACAAAACCGTAATTGGATTGGTAGATCGTTAGATTAACTAAGACAAACAAATACGTAGTTACACAGAAATAATAAAGTAATATTAGTTTATCGAGAGTGAATTGTAATTATTATGAAATAATACGTCAATTAAATTTTAGATATGGTAACCCTAATCACCTGCTATACTTTCTTTTATATCAAGCTAACACGCAAGACCTTCCCTGTTGCCTTCGATTCTTGTAGAATGGATGACAAAGGGGAACGTTGTAACAATCTGAGAGGTTTTATTAAAGTGGTAGGTTTATAAAAAGACGAAACAAAACGTTGACAAGGACGGGGTGTGATTGGATTAGGGTGGGTAGACTTTATAGTCGTCGGTGCAATTTAGAAATTGACTTTTGGATTCTGTTTGCGAGTTTTATCAGGGTTGTCAAAAAAGTTCCTGGAAGCATATATCATTAGCTTTAAATGCCAATAAAATGTTAGAGTAATATTTAATTTTACGTTATTATGCTATTTGTTTTTAGATGACTTTTGAAATTTTAAGGTAGTTGCTTTAATAGTTGTAATATTTTTTTCATTTTCATTTATTTATGATTTGGAAGTGCTTTTACAAGTTTGTAATTCTCTAAGTATGAATTTAAATATTTTGTTATATTATAACTTACTTAAACTGTACGAAGCATTCATAGACGTTCGAAGTATTCTTATTTACCTTGACGTCATTAATAATTACTAACACTTGTGTATGATTTATCATTTAAAGTATATTTTTTTTATCGAGGGTAAATCCGATTGAGGACCATCAGCTGCGGAAGGAATCGCGGCCAATGTGTGGGATTCGCCAATTTGGAGTGGTACTAGCACCCCAAGCGGAAGTGCTATTGCCACATCACCGTCAGGGATACCCACTAAAACCCTTCGATGTTCCATCCTTCGGCCTTATGCTAGGTCCACAGGTACATGGCTTAGCCTCCGCGGACCCTGGTAGATCATCTAAAGTCTGACTCTACCCTTTCCATTCTATCAGGGACGTCAAGACTCAATACGATCTGTGAATACATCTTTGCTCTCGCCACGCTGTGAAATTACCGCTAATGCGAACAAATGTTTAGCCTCCACGTTGTTTTAGCAATCTATTGAGGCTTTACCAGTCTGTGTTTTCTGATAAATACTTATTATTGAATGTCTTCAAGTCATCTGTGAATACGTAGGTATTTTGTCATTAAAGTAGTATTTTCTAAAGCCTATTCCATCCTCGATTTATTTTTTATTTTATTATCTTAAAGAACCTATATTGAGTTAAAAAAATCTTCAATTTAAATATACTATAGGTTTAGACGAATAAAATAGATAGACAGAGTTCCGAGCTCTCTGTGTGAAGCCGGCTAATGGATGCCGATTTTGGAATAGGTAGCTGCAAGGCATTACGAGTATTTAGGAATAAAATAACCGAATTAGTACGGAAAAAGATGGAATTGTTTCCACTTGATACATTACTATTAACCACACAGACGCAAATCATCATTTTACATAAGTTTACGCAACCAGTTAAAAAAGCTTCACTGTTTTTGGAGCTTTTGTTCATGTTGGCTTTTTTTATACATTCCGGCGAGTGTGCCACGGAATTGCATAAATTAATTCGTTTCTCACCATTTTATCACCGGACAAGCAGACGTAGGAGCTCACGCCACCGATATATGGCGAAAATACCAACAAAGCGGACGAAACGCTATGATTCCACTTTTATCATACGTACCGCTGAAGTGTGGAACTCTTTACTGTCGTCTGTTTTTCCTGAAAAATACAATTTAAATGTCTTCAAGTCTAGCGTAAACAGGTATTTTCTAGGTAAGCGTGCTCCAACTTACACTGCATTTTTACCTGACATCAGGTGCAATGTCAGTCAAACGCGAATCTATTCAATATTAAAAAAAACCTACTTTTATTCGTCCCTCTGAGACTATAGGTAAGAAATGAGTACCTAAATTATGCAAAAGACGAACATTGGCATAAGCAGTAATAGTTCGATAAAATAATCAGGAATAATAAGATACTAAATTTGCCAACCCTAAGTTTTGCGGTTGAACTTTTGTTTGCGGCACTCAGTGTCAATTCTTATATTGAAACGAATTAGAATGAAGTAATATCGATGATAAGGTACATTTTGATGCAATTGATGAATTGTAATAGGGTAATTTGTTATGGTAGCGCTTTTTATATGTACGTCTCTGGTTTTCAATTCACTATTGTATACAGTTTGGTATTTTTGGTTACTTTTTACGTGAAATGTTTTAAGAGTATTCTGAAGCTCATAGTTATTTGATTAATGTTATTTCTCTTTCAACTATTTTTAAATATTATTACGAGTTGCAGGACTCGAATTAAAATGCCGTTGGAATTATTATAGAGTTTATTAGAACTATACAAACACGTATAACACAGGTACAAATATAACCGAACACAACAAATCCAAACATAATGCAGAAGGTCGTAATTCAATAAAACGCGCAAAGTCCGTCACTATTACAATCCCGAATGTACAGTCGTCACGCCTTGATCGTGGTTCTCGCTCAACTGCCCCCTCTTTCTACCAGGCCATCGTTTTATCCTGCACAAATCTAATTATGCCCGTCCGACAAGATCGACACAGTTTCCTCGAATTATCTTGTAATCGTAATCCATTACACTTGACTAATGATGCTAATGAGCTAGTACAATAGAACAATAGACTGTTTTCCACAATAACTTAGAAAAGTATGCCAATAAATAAGTAAATAAAAGAAGACGATCATAAAAGTATTACAATTAGTTCAAATGCCGACAGGTAATAAAATGTGCTTTTGCAGACTTTACGTGGAATTTGTTTTTGTCCGAGCCTAAGTTGTAACAATATGTTAACGGATTCGGCAAGGCAAAAAATGATTATTGATATTTCGTTTAATGCCTGTGCTACATCTGGGCTAATGTTACTATGTGATCATATTAGTGATTATGTAACGAAGATGTAGCTAAGGGTTCAATGCGTTATTTTTGATGCACTAATGTCATTAATTAAGACGGCCTCTGTGGTTGAGCGGGCTAAGCCTTTGCCGGCTTACCTCACTGCAACGCAGAAGCTCCGGGTTCGATTCCTGGTATAGTAAATTTCGGAAACGTATTTTCTCCGTTATTTACTATAGTCTGGGTATCTGGGATCGGCCCCAGAATGGTCCGTTGTATATTACCCATAACACAAGCGTAACTTGCTTAATTTGGGGATATACAGTGTGTGTATTTGTCTGCCGATTTATTTATTATTTATTTTTTAATTGTTCATGTTCATAAAATGCATAGCTCGGGCTGTCTGGAAGAGATCTCTCTAAAGCGATAAGGCCGTCAATTGTATTTTGCCTTTACCTGCTTAATATCGCTACTATAAATTGTTTATTTCGTGTGTATGTGGTAAACAATAGTTATTTTTTGTTTTTTTGTAATGATGCTCAGCAGACAGGCAATACGGTTACCATCGCCTATGGATATTTGTAACACCAAAGGTGCTACCAATGTGCTGCTGCTCTCTACAAGGAGACTGGAAGCTGACCACTAATTGGCCGGAACACAACTAAAGGTTGTTATGGCGGCATACACTAGACCAGGGGTGGTAGCCATCCAAACAGGAAAATACTCTACCACCTGGCTGTAGGTTATTTTGTCTCCTCTTACGACTGGCCGCCTGGCCGTAGGAAATTGTATTCTTGCTCCGTTTTTGCACGGATAAATTTACTATACTATTCTATTCGTAATGAAAAAAATGTTTTTAATAGTTTAAAAACATATTTAAATCCTTATTAATATTGCGTATAATGTACGGGGTTGCCGTGGTAATAGGTATAGATTCCGGCTCTCTGGTTCTTATTCATCACCTTGATTATGGTAAGAGTCTCTGTAAAACGTATTGTGTAATAACCTTATTAAAGAATAATTGGTACAGAGATTTCATCCATAATTACGCATACATTTTTCTAATTCAACAAGACTGAAAACATTTCCTAAGAAATAAGTTTATTCCCAAGAGGTTTTTACGATGACGTTGTACATTAAAAAGTTTTGTGTACCTAACAACATCGAGAAGATTCTAGTGGGCAACATTAGCACAACAAAGCGATACGCCGATCCGTCATACTACTCATATATTTAACGGAGATATTGTAGTTTTGTTCAGGGTATTCGTGTAAATGTCACTTTATTAGAGGCGTCTGATTTATTTATTTTAGATAGGAAAATAATTTACTAAGCCAAACATACAAATAAACAAAAAATAGCTTCTGGCTGAGTTTTTTATATTTGCAGGTAAGCTAATGGGCAAACGGTCCACCTGATAGTGAGTACTTAGATACTACCTCATTGGGACATTAAGAATTTGATTACACCCGTTTTGGAGAGCCACACATTAAATTGTGTAGATTGGTCATATAGCATGAAGCATGGAATTAAAATTGCAGAAATTATTGGCATTTGAATATTTTTGCTACCCTTTTTGTCTATGAATGATATTGTTATAGTTATTAATCGTAATATCAAAGGATAATATAACAATATTTATTAAGCAATTGAAGTTCGTGTTTCCCTCTTATTTAAATTACTGATTTCTATAATGTGACAGCAAAATAATATGTTGTTAAGATGAGTAATAATAATTTTAAGATACGAAAATATTCATTTCTTTGTAATAAAAATTAATATATATTTATGTTCTTTTTAACAATATTTAAGCTCAACTACACAGTTAATCCTGAACTAAGTAATATTCATTTTTTTATTATAAAGCAAGAGACAAAAAACAAACAACGATGACTAAAAGCAACGATGCAAACATAACTTTACTTTTCTTTATAGTCACTCTAGCTTCTAAACTATCGACTATAGCGGGAGTGTACGCTCAGCAACGGCCTCTATCAATCACTTACGGAAACCTATCAGGGCACATCCATTATGCAAGAGATAAGTTCGTACAATAACTTGTGAAAAATTCAGACCCAAGGGGACAGAGTGTACGACTGTGTGGTCAGAAATAAATGAACGACGTCTAATGAACTGTGGAATTGTAATACTCAATCCTACAAAAGATTTCTTAAGTTCACATACTAGAACATTACGCAAAACGATGTTTGACATGTTAAGCGGTAAAGTTTAAAAAGTGTCTCAGAATCGCTTAGGATTCTGAGACACTTGATTTTGACGGATTATCGTCTGGAGCCTTGATTTACTCAGAACTGGGGATTAAGCAGACATTAAACGACTTATTTCTGTCTTTTAATTTTGATGAGTCAACCAAAGTGAACTTATAAACATAAACTTGAATGATTCAATGTTAGTAATGTTGTGTCCTTTCAATTCTATGGTTTTCAATCAAAATTTTATTTGTTTGAACCGTCTAATATCACATTATTGTAATACATACTGGTAAGAATCAACTACTGTAATATTGTTAAGAGTGCGAGGCTCGAATTAAAATGCCATTTAGAATACTATAGAATTTATTAGAACTATTAGGTTGGGGAAAAAGTTTCTTCGCATTTAATATAATATTCAAAAGGTTTTTTTTATAAAGTTTATTTACATTTGACTAAAGTATGTAGGTGCCATTTTGTTGGATAACTTTTTGGCATCTTGTAGGTAGGGACGTGATCCCATTGCTATAAAAATTTTGGGGCTTCTGGTCAAAAAACTGCGACAAGTGGTTTTGGTAGTCCTCTCGTGATGTTAACCTGACACTGCCTAAGGAATTCTGCAGAAACCGAAACAGTTGAAAATCTGAAGGTGCAAGGTCAGGACTATACGGTGGACGCATTAACACCTCCCAGCCAAACTCTCGTAATTTTTGCTGAGGGGCTAAAGATGTGTGAAGTCTAGCGTTATTATGGTGAAAAACCACACCCCTTCTGTTGATTAATTCCGGCCGCTTTCTCTCAACTGTTTGATTTAATCTCATCAGTTGTTCGCAGTACAGTTCAGAATCGATGGTCCTGCCGTGGCGGTAACAGCTCATAATGAATAATGCCCTTCCAATCCCACCATACACACAGCATCACCTTGTTGCGAGTTAACCCGGGTTTCACCACAGTCTGCGAAGCGTGACCGGCCTTTGACCACAATCTTTTTCGCACGATCCTGTCGTACGTGATCCACTTTTCATCACCAGTTATCAGTTTCTTCAAAAATGGTTCGGTTTCATTACGTCGTAATAAAGAATCACAAAAGAGTATACGGTTTATTAGGTTACTTTTAGTGAGATCACGAGACACCCAAATTTTTTTTATCGCTGGAGTACAGCAGACAGGCAGACGGCCCACCTGATGGAAAACGGGTACCGTCGCCTATGGACGTTTGCAACACCAGAGGTATCACTAACGCGCTGCCGGCCTCGAAGAAATTTTAAGACACCCTTTTTAAAAAACCTCATATTGTAGCCCTGTGGGAAAACCCAAATATCGAGCTTTTTTGTGTACCCAGCTTTTTTCAAATGCACCAAAACCCTTTTGTGGTCAATTCCCAGTTCTCCAGCTACATCGTAACTACTAATATGCCGATCTTGCTCCACTTTTTCAAAAATGGCATCAATTTTGTCCGTACCAGGGCGACCAGGGCGACGTGCATATTTGATATCAAAATTTCCGGATTGAAAACGCTTAAACAAAATTTGCGCTACTCTCACAGATACTGCATTAGGTCCATAAACATCACAAATTTTTTTCGCGGCTTGTGTTTCATTTTTACCTTTTTTGTAGTAAAATTTTAAAATGTATCAAATTTCATTAGATTCACTCATTTTAACAATAATAAAAACAAATAAAAGTCACACATTTTCCTAATTTGAATTTGGAATTGTCTTCTTTAAAATTAAAACTTTTTAATGATACCAAATCCAGCCAGATACAAATGTTATAGCCAAAGAGATCTTATTACAAGTTCATACATACTATATGCGAAAAGACTTTTTCCCCAACCTATTATACAAACACGTATAACACAGGTACAAATATAACTGGACGCAACCAGTACAAATTGCACAATTCAATAACACGCGTTAAGTCCATCACTATACAGCTCATCGAATGTACACACGTCTTGCTCGTATCGTAATCGTCGCTTGACTGCCTCACCGTCCCTTGGGGCATCCCTTTTATTTTGTATAAATACAATATGCGTCGACGTTAAACAATAACAACAAGAATTAGTTCGACACACCTGCCTAATGACGGCCATAAAACAAGTATAATAAAAATATAATGTTTTTCTTAATTACTAATTCTAAACACAAAGTAAACAAAAGAAGTGCAAATGCGGGCAGGTAATAAACCGGGTTTATGGCAGGCAGATGTGCATTTACTTTTTGTCGCCATGTAACAATATATTCGTTTGCTTTACAAAAACTATACGAGTATCTTTGTATTATTCAAAACGTAATAAAAAACAATTTTGAGTATTTTTTCTGTTTATCTTTATAAACCCTAACCCTTCCTTAAAAATGTATTTTAACTTTACTGAAATACAAAACACATTCGAAAGCCCCGAGTCACAAACCATGAAATAGTTTCCCATTTCCATTCACGACGCGGACCGTGTAACGTAATCTTAAAGTCGTGCTAAGTGCAAAAGCGTCGTAACACGATAACATCTGTCCTACGACGTTCCCCTAACCCCATCCTATGGGCATTACCATAACCTTTATGGGAAGGAAAAAATAATGGGCACTTGGCAAAATGCCACAGTCAGGGGTCAATATGGATTCTGCGGCCCCCACGCGCTGGCGTGATGAAATGCGACAATCCAAATGACGTGTGACACTTACGTGACCTCTTGGTAAGCTATGTAGGTTATATACGGATGTGGAGTATGGCAAGCTTTTCGTCGAACACACAAAACAAGTGAGGTTATTTGTATTTAAAACACTGTTATGCTTTTGAGGGAATCTGATTTATAGCTTGTTTAAAAATCTGAAATTAACGTAGGATATTTTACGAAGCCAAATTTTCCACAAAATTATAATGGGTACTAACTGATATTTGAAGAATGCAATTACAATTGCAATGGCTCTTTGTTTGTTATTTATTAGAAGCAAGGATACATTTTATACGATACCTACTACTCGCATAGCACCTTATATATTGATAGTACCATGTCTGAAAGTTTCATACAAGTGCGTGCTCACTGACGATGAACGAACAATACTTTTCATTTATAACATTGGATTTAATAATTGCTACATTTTTAAATCAATAAACATGTTGAGAAGTTTGATTGAAATAAATCATAACAATTTGTAGCTGTGCTAGGCTCAGATATTTTAAAATACAAAGTAAAACTTTAAAGTAAAAAATATTATACAAGAAAAGGCGCATTTTTTGTGAGTTATGTGATCATTTGACGTGCCACTTATATTAAAACAGTAATTTATCAAATTAATCGATATATGGTTTCTATCTTACCGACAGTTCATTTGACTTACTATCAGTTAAAATTTGACATAAACTAAATACAAGTAATGTCAAGATTCATCCGATGGTAAGGCAAGTGAATCAATAGCAAAATAAGGAATCGGCGATTAATCTTACCCCAGAAAATCCTAATCTTATTATTGTATTACCTTTAACTATATGTACGGATTTCTTATGTGTGTTGTATTAGTGCTGCATGAATTTAAGAACAGTGTGTCTCATTATAAGAAAGGGTCTTACGAGACCCTAAGTCAAGGGATCCCGGACACGTTTGGGGGTTTGGGAATTCCTCGAATGCTCCAGGTTAGCTAGTTTAGTTTTAGAGAAGATTGGAATTGTGGTAAAATCAAACATTGATTTTACTAAGACAAGTTTTACTATTCAAGTTCAGAAAATAGCTAAAGTGAAGATAAACTGTGAAAATTATAACAAATCATTTGATTAACATTTATTAATTATTAATTATAATAATGTAAATTGTAATATAATACAATAATGAAAACTTACCTAACAAAATCTAATACTTACTTTATTGAGTCTAGGGTCAAACTCGCACGAATGTATATCGTAATAATTACAAAGTAATGATATGTTGCTAGGAAGTTTGTTGCGTCGCGACTTCTCTTTTAAAATTAGCAATAATTACTTTAGAAGTGGTGGCTCATGACTTTCAATAGTTAGTAATCAACTCTGAGTCCAGCATATTTTGTTTTCCTTATGTCCGGAATTAACCATGGAACAATGATGTCATGTATCAAACAACATCATCTGCATCCCCATTATAAAGGCAATGCGTGATCGAGCCTGCTTTTGTTTTATGAAATGGACGAAACAGTATGGTTATAGGTTTCTGGAAACTGCGTAACGCACGGTTGCAGAGGTATAAACACCTGGATATTAGCATACGAGATGAGAGTTTATGGAGCTCAATCAGAAAAGATATCGCAAATTCGATTGATTAGTGAATCTACAGAATGGCAACGTGATATGTTGCAAATACTGTAGATTAAAATTACTTTTCTTAAATTGGTATTCTTAAATTTTTTAATGTAAATAAGACAAAGGTTTCGGTTATTCTACATTTTCTCAAACACAGATAATAGAAAATAACATATTGGATTGTAGCAGTAGAAAGGAGTTTTTACCATCTTGCAACATTTGCATTTTTAAAGACAACAATACTAACATCTAATTTTTTTTAACAAGCATTACTGTGACATCAGTCTGATAATTTAGCAAGTTACAATACAAATCTTACACTTTTTGAAATTCCGTCCAAAAACCAAATATGGTTATGATTTCCCGTTATTAAATAAAAAGCTACAACTGGACTTAATTTCTAATTAGATGTACATTTTTTAAATGAAATTTAATGAAACACTAAACATCTTATATCAAATTACCGTCAAAAACTCTGGATGACGTCACGGTCTCACGTCAAGAAATGAGAACGTGTACAAAATTGTGACCTGTTTATACCTAAAAACGCGTTCGTATAAACTATAGTACTATTTATGATAAAACACCACAATATGTTTTTAATTTTCCTCTCTGTTTTAAACTTACTCTGTGATTACGGGTAAGAAAATCCACCATAAATCGTGTAATTATTCTAATGTTCGGCTACGACTTACTATAAGCATGAAATTTAGTCCACGTTTCTTGAAGAGTAGCATTAGGCTCATCTGGAGTTCGGGCTTCAGCCACCGGATGTCCTATTAAAGTAATCGCCAAATTTCAATAAACGGCATTCATATTGGTATCTGTCAGTGTTAGGGCAATTTGTGTTTTTGATACTTTTATCAAAATTCTTAAAGGAAATATTTTTAAAGCTGAGAGGAAAAAGATTAAGGTGGTATGGGCATGTAATGAGGAGAGATGAAAGTCATGTGACAAAATGAATGTAAAACTACAAGATGGATGGCTACAAATGTAAAGGTAGACAAAAAAGAGATGGATGGATTATGTGAAGAATGATATGGTGATTTGTGGTGTGACAGAAGATGTATGTCAGAATAGAGAAGTGGAAGGAAAAAAACATATTATGCCAAACGCAAATAATTGGAATAAGGTGAAAGAAGCACGTAAGCAAGAAGGTGAAAGCACATAATTATTGTCAGTTAATAATTGTTTTATAGAATTAAAACAAAGTGTTTTTTAGCCATTTACAAATAAAAATAGAGTTAGAGGAAAGATAATGTATTTAAAAATAAATATTTTTAGAAATTATAATAACGTGATTTCGAATCCTGGCTTGAAAACATTCACCGCTTAGATAATCTTTTGGCCAAATGTAAAAACTCTTGCTATTATCAAAGGCTGATGGTAAAGATTATGGTACAACCAGTGCATACAATATTAACAATGCGTAAAATCGGCCAATCAATCCTTGGATATATGAGGCGGGAATACTGTACTGCCCTTAAAATTAGGCGACCCTAACCGAACAGTGCCCACTGTTGTGGCCTGATATTATAATTTCACAGCTTAGTGTAAACACTTTTACATTTGGCTACAAGTATCCAAACCATTTGTATATGTATGTTACGATGATGCACAAATTAAATGATTACAGAGGGCTACCTGTTTTACGCCTTCGGGATATGTTTTATTTTGTCTGTATCTGACCGATACGCATGCAAAGTTTTACCAAGGAAAAATAATATTATGCATATTTTTAACCTGTCCGAGATTTTTTGATGATTTTGTAATGAGATGCTGTTTAATAATTAAATTCTAGTTATGTACGTATATGTATTAAATTTATAAGTTAGCTTAAGTATGTATATCCTCTATCTCTTTTTCCTGCACGATCTGCATCACCAGATTAGCTATAAGAATTTACTTTTATTTAGGTTGAGTGGAAGTAAGGCCACCTATTGTATTGTCTGTAAAGTATTGTTAATAAGATTTTTTTGTAATTGTTTATTTCGGTGTGCAATGAAGTGTTATCTATCTATCTACACATATGCTTTGGTTTCGTCCATACTTGCCCAAAATTGATTTTGTTTACATGGTCTCGCTGAACTATTTAGAATTTATGGACCAATCTTGCTGTCAGTATCTCCATCTCTGCTCCGTAAGTAATTACCGCTTACACAAATTGCTCAAATATTTTCGTCTTTAAATATAATAATAGGTCGTGCGTAGAAGGTTTGCCGATGACAACCCCTCCCGCCTCCCGCAACCGCGACCCACGGTCGTCTAGTTCTTAATACTACTTAGATAAGACCCGGTCCCAGTCGTAAGAAGCAGGAGGGGCGACCATCGGCAAACCTTCTGCGCACGACTTGTAGTTCACCATTCTGTCAATGAAATATTGATTACACTACACTAACACCAACATTTCAAAGTCGTTAAACCAACCTTGTCGTAAATAAAATTAAAGTACAGGATCGTTTTGAAAACATCCCAATCTACTTAATTGAAAAAATACAAAATCGTTTTCCGTTGAGCATGCACTTTATCCAGCGATCACCCCTTTCGGAGCCAGGCCTCCCCCGGGAGGGGTCCGATTGGTATTCTTTATTACGGGTCCCGGTACCGGGAATCGGTAAACAAGGATCCTCTAATAGGCGATATATTGCCCAGCGATGGAACTCTTTTGAAGTCATTGCAAATGTTTGTTATTTTCTAATTAAAAATATCTATGAACAATCTTAGAATAATCGATGGTGTTAAAATAGGTTTTTATTTTTGTTACATATCGATTAATATGATTACCTACATTATTAAAATTAAGAACAAATTTTCCGTCACACTCAGAAAACTTAAAGGAAGCGATGCTTCAGGAAGAAATGTTTGTACTTAATAATCATAACTCTGCTACTGATAAAAAAATAAAATTACAAACTATTATCTGTATAATAATATTGTTAATTAACTGCTATAAGATTTTGAGTGCGGCAGTTTATAATAATGGAAAGATGATATTTTAATTTTACCACCGACATGGAAATACCAACAAAGCGGATAAAACGCTATGCTTCCACTTTTATCATACGTACCGCTGAAGAGTGGAACTCTTTACCGTCATCCGTTTTTCCTGAAGAATACAATCTAGGTGTCTTCAAGTCTCGCGTGAACAGGTATCTTCTAGGTAAGCGTGCTCCACCTTAAACTGCGTTTCCACCTGACACCAGGCGCAATGGCAGTCGGGCGTGAACCTATATATAAATAAATATTGATAATTGATTTAGAGACCGATTATCTTATTTATGAAACTCACATAGCTACAATTGAATTTCTTGTTTGAATTTATTCATTATATTTAGATATTAAACATGACGACAGTGAAGTAGATACAAGAGAAAAATGAGTTTAAGCCGCCGTTATGCCAAGGGACAATAATATAAACCTTCAGTGCAAAATTACCTAACTGATGGTGAAAAGCGTTTAAAAATCCGTTACGTGGTTTAGGAGGAGTTAGCAGATATACAGATAGACATACAAATAGACGTGGAAAGCGACTTTGTTTTGTACTATGTAAAGATGTGGGTTTTAACCCTATTAGAGCCTAACGTGCGCACAGCTACAGGTACTGGCGGTATAAGAAAATATTAAAAAAAGCCCGTCACATATAGCTTAGCGACGTATGAAATCCACCAAGCTGCATTGGACGAGCATCGCGGGCACTATCTGTGATGCCAGGATAACCGTTTATTCGTTTGTATGACGTTTGTGGGCTAGCAGTATGGATGATTGTATAACTTACAAGAAATCTAAAGAAATTGCATCTTGTTCTTCGTCGTTTATATAGTCTATTCCAGTTGTTTTTTTTAAATAATTATAATGTACAGACACGGCATGTTTAGAACTTTATAATATTATAGATTACACTAACTTAGGTACCAGGGGCAGGACGTGGCCTAATCTGATCCTCTCTGATCACACTCCAGAAAGGGTCCCCAAATGAGTGTAGTGTAACAACCGCTTTACTTAAGTCCTTTGAATGTAAAGACGAAAGAAAATACATTGGTTCACTTCTGTGAACCCTTGAAAAAAATAAAAATAATAGATAAACGAACTTATCGTGACAATAGTTTTCATAAGTGACGTTTTTAATTGCTTATTTATAGAGTTGAAATAGCTGTTATTATATTTTTAAGCAATTAGACATGTTACAGAAAAATGTTTAAATTCCTTTATTTCTTGTTACTATTTTGTCCTATTTCTATGCAAATTGAAAGACAGAAATGAAACGTCTATTTTCAGCTTAGCTTTGAGTTCATTTTTAAACAAAGTACAATATAGATAAGACAAACGTAGAATGTACAAATGTAACGGAGAATAATAAAAAAACGCGACACCTCGCCCCATGGCAATCGTCTCCCGGTAGAGCAGTCTCGAGCTGGCTTTTCAAATATTAAAATTTAATCGGCCGGTTGTCGCGAGTCAAATTAGGCTCTCTTGAGAGATGTGCAAAGATTAAGTCCCACTCGAGCTCAGAGGGTATATTGCTTATGTTACTTTAACAATTTACAATTTAAAAGGTGATCCTACTTTTGAAACGGGACTTTTTGTCTGTAAATTTCATTGGTATGCCTGTTCACGCATGTTAGTCCGAACGAGCATCTACCCAGGTTGATGGGATTGCCATCTTCGCCACTGGGTGCGCAGGCCAGTTTAAATAGAATATTTAAAAAAATAAAGATCTTACAAAAACCAAATGAATATTGAGTACAATTAAAATTTTCAACACACAAACTAATTTAACAACTAAGTACAAAACTGTAAACCGAAATCTTATGTTGCCAAAGCCGTGTAACAATGTCACTATTTGTATTAAAAAATAACTTTCATATAAATAACTTTTGAATGAATGCATAAATAGTTTACTTTGAACATACTGGACTGGAAATAACATACAGGACTGGAACTAAGCCTTTGTCTATCGAAATTAATAAGTTGTTCTTCCATTCGAAATGGGTAAGTATTTATTGTTAAAAAAATAAAAATAAATACAGTTTATAGTTAAGGTTTGCAAAACTTGAAAGAATTAAAGTTTTATCTTCCATCTTAATATTTATATGCCAAATTTTATGGAAATCAACATAAACAGACAAACCACCGTATAAACAAATTCATTTATTTTTCTTTGTTTATTTGTTAGGCAGTATCGATAGTTTCTTTTCCTTGATAAATTTTTGCAAGTGCATTTAAGAAAAGTCCTAAAGAGTTTCAGGATAGAAATACGCTTTCTGTGTAATATTTGATAACTTAATCTGTGTTTTAATCGCGCCAACAGTGATACAGACAACAATGTAATTGGCGTAGAGACGAAGAAAACTGATATTAATTCTATTTTCAAACAACCTCGCGAGTAGGTACTAAATGATTAACAACTCGTCGTTTCGCTGTCTCGTCGGGCATTAAATGCAATTTACACTCTATTACCTTTGTCAATTCTATGGGGAGACGTTTAAGCTATTATTTTACAAAGACTGCACTGCTGCTTTATTTGTAACTGCCGTTTAAAGTAGACTTGAATGTTTCCTGGGTTTTAATTACGACTGTTACAATCTTCTATTATTGAAAATTTGAATAGATGTCCCATGTAAACTGTAATTTTCTTGGATCAAATGTATTTCATGGTCATTCCATTACAATGTAAAATATATATCTGAAAAATCTCATGTTATTATTTCATTTCTAAGGTCGTTAAGTAGAAAAATAATACTAATATGCAAACATAGTTAAAACATCCGACATTTTTTATGACACCAAAGGTGCTACTAATGTGCTGCCGAAAATAATCTTTGATCCGTTATTTAACCACGCTTTGATATATGTATTACTTATGTGGAGGAAAACAAAGTAATGGCTTTAAATTTATACTTCCATACTATTATTAAATTAAAAGTGAGTTTGTTTATTCCCGTTTCACCGCCATGAACACGCCCAATTTTCAGTTTCTTAAATGGTAGGTGCTAATCTATAGAATGGTGGTAATTCTGGGCTCGAAAAAGTGTGATGACAACTCATGAAGTAACGGGTGAGGCCTGTTTTAATATATGGAACTTACAGTGCGTACATAGGAAAAGGCTTTAGATCTAATTTTAAACTTATGTATGACCTACAAAAATGTTCTTTAGTGGAACTTAGTTTGAATAAAAAAAAATGAATTTGATTTTTTTTTAATTTGTTTAATAACAAGACAATAGTTACTTACATAATACAATCGAATACAATGCAAAAAACTTAACTTATTTGTATTGTATTCTACCCTTAGTCCCTCAAGACTATAAGTAGAATACTGAGCCTAGATTACCGTCTTCTATGGGTAAGGTGCCCAGAAGGCTGGCTACGTTTCCTCGCTGGATCGCCATACTGATTCGTTGGCCGAGGTAAGCACCAGCCCTCTGATCACCTGAACAGTCAATGAGTCGTTTCGATAAATTTTGGTAGAGGGTCATGGCCTCAGGACCCCACGGCCCAAGCGTCTCGACAACAAACGGCACGAACATATCTCTCACTGAGGGTTGCATATTTGCGTCGCTTGAATTTCATCAATTTGAATTGATAAAACATTGTGACGTGAGCATAACCAACCATAAAAATGTTTATATTTTTTTTTGAAATTTGAAAAGGTGTCTCCACTAAGCTCTATTGCTGTTGATAGTTAGCAAAAGATAATTGTGCAAACGACCTTTTTACGTACAAAATCAGTCACTCGACAAGCTTCTGTAGCTTATTTGGAGAGGTAATTGTTGTCTGTTACAAAATGTACGGTAAGGACATGACAGCAGAAATCGATTAAGTCTAGAGATATGTATGACCTTTTGCATATCATGAGTTGATATTCTATAGACGATTATTTCTGAATACTAATCATAATCGATTACATAAAATGTTTATAATTTTGGAACTGTATAATATTAAAAATTAAACAAAAAATAGTCGAACTGAACCAGTCCAAGTAGGCGCTTGTTTCTAGTTCCTTTTTTTGCCATTTCACAGATAAATTCGTACACCAGTATTCATTTGAATCGATTAATTCGATTTTACAGATTTTTTAAATATGCATGCATACTATTTATTAGTCTTATGCCCTTAGTTTGTAACTTAAAAACGTCAGGTAAATAATAAAATTTTACATGAAAATTACGTAAATAAATACCAAAAAAACATAATTTTAATTATAATGTTACTTTTAAACCGTAGGGATTATTCATTTATTTCTATATAATTAACATTTGTATGTAATTCATAGGTCAAGTATAAGATAGGCTACAAGTTACGTTCTATGGGATGTGTCAGCCATACCGTCATACTTGCTATAGACGGTAGGTTCTACTGCATCATTGCAATAGCGGTAAATTATGGTTGTATCTTTAGATTCTGTTTCGGAGCCCGGCGTCCATATTCTCCTCTCATTACCTTACTATTTAGTTTAGCGTAGTCTAATGGCTGAATATTCAAAACGCTACCAGCTCCGCTCTCGTTGCCAATGTGAGCTTACCCTAGCGATGTGACCCGGCCATGTCGTCGGTCGCTGGATCGATACAGCCTCCTGCACTTGAGCTTTTTGCCCGAACCCCCCTCCCCTAAACACCCAACCGCCGTAGTCTTGGGCGGCGACGCTACGTACATTTTTATGATTATTTCAGGTTTTATTTCTCTGCACTGTTTATTAGAGAATTATTAAACAATAATTTATAATTGGAATGATGTTGTTGTTTTTATATAAAAATCCTTTCCGATTTCCATTCAAAGGAAGATTTTGGTATGTAATAATAATGCTAGTTTTAGCAGATGATTATAGTCAGCTGTATGCACTTAACTATCGCTCTTTTTCGAAAGTAAAATAGTAACAGGATACCTATAACTATGGGTTGTGAATATTTTTGTAAATTAAAAAGTATTAATTGTATTTATTTCATCAATCGATTTTAATTTTGGACGTTAAATAAATGGAAAACTATTAACTGCTCTACATTTGACTCTAGTACTTAGGTATAATAATAACTTCACTTATGATACCATTTTTATCTTATTTAAACAGTTAAGATTATTTTCTAAGTGGTTTACATCACCTCTAATTAGGTGATATATACTTAGATATATATCTAAGTCTCTTGCAAACTATTGTTGGTGATCCTACCTAAAACAATAAAATTTTGTGAAATTACCGTGTCTGTACATTGAAGTTATTAAAAATACAACTGGGATAGATTATAATATGTGCGATGGAGAACTTGAAACAATTTTTTAGATTTCTCCTCAATAAATATAAGTAGTTTTCTTTCTTATCCACTAGGTAAACCTAATTATTATATATTATGACAATAAGTTTATGATTTTCTGCAAGGAATCCAAAGTCCTAAGTAAATGTAAAAGTAAAGTATAATGTTAAAGTTATCCTTTTTAGGAGATCAGGTGATATACCCGCTGCGCTTATCTATGGCGGATTAGCGGCTTTTATATATCAGTTATCTCGATGTCTAGACATTAAGCTCAGCCTCAGGGCGTTTTTCTTTACCGTCAGCTCGTGGTAGTTGTAACAATATCACATTAGTTCTTAGTCAGAATTCGAATACACGTCATTATTTATAGGTATATATTGTTACGACCTAGACGCCGACAAAACAAATTCACACCTGCATATCTGTAAAAACACATTTTATTACGTTTCGGCATTTGGACTTCTTTTGTTTACTTTATGTTTAAAATTTGTGATTAGAAAACTGCCCATTGTGTATTGTAATCTTTTATGGCAGTCAATAATAGCCAGGTGTGTCGGATTTAAAGTACAACTGATTCTAGGAAATTTGGTCCACGCGGCCGGACAGACATATTGCTTCTGTGCAGTATAAAGCAATGCTCCGATTGAGGGACGTGGCAGTCGAGCGATAACCACGAGCGAAGCAAGACTTGTGTACATTCGGTAATCTATTTAGTGACGGACTTTGCGCGTGTTATTGAAATACGACCTTCTGCATTACGTTTGGACTTGTTGTGTTCGGTTATATGTGTACTTGTGTTATACGTGTTTGTATAGTTCTAATAAACTCTATAATAATTCCTGTTAACTATTTATTAACTCTTGCAACACTGGCGCGATACAACTGCAGCGCCCCCTGTCGACTTCCATTTGCCCCCTTTCCACATGGACAAATATTGTACAGTGCTCTCACGCAAATAAATCATATATAATATCAAAAACCTAGTGTGTGTTATTGGAAGCTCTCACAACAATTCCCTACAATTCCAACGGCATTTTAATTCGAGTCCTGCAACTCGTAACAATATTATAGACAATTTAGGCTTAATTATACAAGGAAAGGTAGAGCTTCCTGAATAGATTTTTAAACGTCAATAATGTTCTGGCTTCTCTGTCTTTAAGAGGCAGCGCATTCCAGATTGAGATAGCCTGCATTGTAAATGAGTTATCATAGAAGGATGACGTGTAGGCAGGTGTCACAAGTTTACGATATGTATCAGTATGCAAATTGCGGTTAATGAAGAGGCGATGGAGCCCAAACCGTTCCTTAAGGTGATGTGGGCTACTTGGGCTAATTATGTAAAAGTAGTAAGTAGATTCTAGGTAGTAAAGTTAAATATACACAAGCTTCAGTACACATAGTTACACAGTAGCCTATGATTACATATCAAAGTGTGAGACAACCATACAAAGACCCTCTCGCTCGAACCGTCTCGAGCCTTTTTAAAGCCTTCGCAATGACAAACCCGATGTCGCCGCGCCACGCCTTCAGCGACAAAGCCTCAGGCCACGCCCATCGGCGACATTTTCCACCAATCGCGGAAAAGCTAGAAGATTTTTATATTCAAGAAAAGCGACAGTTTCCACCAATCGGTATGTTTGGGTTTTTTATCCTATCGTCGTATGTGATTGTTGGAAAACGGGGTAAATTTTATATCCAAAAAAAATCCACTGTAAGATATGATATTGAATTTCCTATTTGTTTGTTTTTTTTTGTAAAGAACTCTAATACCAACGGTAGCGCTCGTTGTAACCTGAAATTGATATATGGCCGGTTCCTATATCTTACTCACTTATTATTAACTTATTCACTTGCCCTTCCATCGGTTGAATTTTGACATTACTTGTATGGAGCTTATGTTAAATTTTAACTGATATTAAGGTAAATGAACACCGGTAAACGATATTACTATAATGAGTAGTTGATACATATTATTAAGAATAAATTCTGAAAAAATGTTCATATAAAAGAGAAGACTCAAATACCACGTCATCTTCATAACTTTAAAAGTAATATTTTAATATTGTGGTAGAAATAATAATAATTTATAATATTATAAAATTCTAAACATGCCGTGTCTGTACATTGAAGCTATGTAAAAAAAATTGTAATAGACTCTATAAATGACGAAGAACAAGATTATTTTTTTTAGATTTCTTATCTGTTTGTTCGCGATTCACGTAAAAACTACTAGGCTGATTTCGATGCGGTTTTCGCTGATCGACAGTTAATTCTTAGACTTAAAGTCTGCGCTACTTTTTATACTGGGAATCCAGCGGGAATTTTTCTGGGAATGATTTAAAATAGCCACATTAGAAAAAAAATCGAAGTCCAATGTAATTATTTACTGTATTTCAATATTAAATATAATGTAATAAAATGGGTGATATTTTTTATCCCGGGAATCCTGCAGAAATCTCAAGTCAAGCGTAGACGAAGTCGCAGGTATATTCTAAAATTATTTCTACCCGATATTTTAAAATCATGGTAGAAATATTTTTTATTTCTGTTTAAACTATAATTAGCTATAATAGTCTGTAGTGGAACACTTACAAACCAATAGATGGCGCTGTGCAATAATTGAGGTAACACGTTTCCCGAACCATACAAAGAATATATACAAATTTTCAACTATAACAGATGGGCCTAGGCCCGCGAGGAACTACACTAGCCTCGCTGGAAGATCTTCCTTTCAGACGGAGGAGCATTCCATTCCATCTCGCTCCTCCACCTAGACGGGGCACCCCCTTCAAGTGTATAATGTTATTTTGGTTAATAACATAATTACAATTATCGACATAAGAAAACTATAAAAAAACAATTCTGACAGTTATAAATTAACTGTAAACATTATTTTTAATTCAATTATAAATACTAAAAATTACAATTGACGTACTGTTTCTAAGATTATTGACTCATGATCGATTCGATACTAGAATCTGAAGTGTGGTCTTCAGCGCTGGTTTATTGGTCAGTCTCCTAGGTTTCGTGTAGACTGTAGAGTCAGCAGTAACTTAGATTTGGTAGTATGGCGCGCTTGTTGTCTGCGTCAGCGGACGTCATGCTAGCAATAGGCAGGTACACTACAACATAAAAATCACTAAATTAATGTCACACACAATAACAAAATAAACAATAAGCGTGTATAAACCTAAAAACTGTAATAGAAATTAAGTTGTAAAAAAGGGTACGGAAATCGAGTCCGTAGAGTAATTAATAAAAAAAAAACTACCAATAGGCATAACAACGTCGCTATGCCGCATCTCAAATAACGCAAAAAAACCTTGGTTACATCTCTGTTATATCATTATTAGTTAGTTAAAGCATTACGGACTTACTTCTCACTTGGCGATACAGCGAAGTAATGTGGCCAGTCTTTTGGGCACGTTTCCAACTGACAGCGGTCTGGCACTAGATTTTATAATTTAATTTTAATTTGTATATAAAGTTTGTTATTAGATTTATGTAAGAAATTAAAACTGCCATCTTCTCTATTGTGTATAATTAATTCCTGACACTGTTATATATATGTGTGTATGTTTGTATTGTCATATGTATATATATTTATATTCTTTTTTTACTTATATTTATGTGTATACTTATCATTATTTATAAACTGCACCACCAGTGTTGCTTGGAAGAAATCGCTTTTTAGCGATAAGGCCGCCCGTTGTACTATCTCTTGTATTTTTCTATTTCTATTTACCTATGTTTTGACGTACATATCTATGTTTTGAGAGTTTTGACGTACAATAAAGTGTTGTCTATCTATCTATCTATTTACGGAGCACGTCTAGTAGTCTCTGTTTAGTAACCTTAGGTACTAAAACGTTCAAACTGTACATTAGCAATAAAGTTTACATATAAAGCGACATGTAAGAACCAAATTTTATGTACAGACATACTCGTATAAGATTACTATTATGGAACTGTTCACTGGACCGTTTAACTCCCCCTTTACCCGCCAGGAGCTGTAGGGGGATGATGGCACTTTTATCCCCACAGCCTTTGTTCGCTAACTCTATTTCAAGCGGTCTCAGCGTTTTTTACCTAGTTTTACAATGAAGATGGCGTGAGGCGGATCTTTAGCAGGGTGTCGTGTTTCTTTTGTTTTATAAACAGTTGAAGTCTCTCGTTGTAGCAAATACATCGGCTATTGCTGTTTAGTTTTAGGAAGGAAGAACCATTCTAAAATAATAATATCTCACTAAAAAGTGTAAATTAAAAGAACTACAAACCATTACATCTCTATATGGCGCTTCATATACGTATAATATTAAAATCTCTCATACGATCGACTATATTATTACGACCGACAAGACCAATGCACACCTGCAGTTTATTACCTTTTCGGCATCTGGCCTTCTTTTATTTACCTTATGTTTAAAACTTGTAATTAAAAAACAGCCTGTTGTGTATTGTACTCGTTTATGGCCGTTTGCAGGCATAATTACGCAGGTGTGCGGATTACGTTTTCTGGGAAATTGCGTCGACGCGCTTGCCAGGTAGACATATTGTATTGGTGCATTATAAAGCAATGGCCCAATGGAGAGATCGGCAGTCTAGCGATGGTCACAAGCGAGACAAGACGTGTGTACATTCGATACGTTATATAGTGACGGACTTTGCGACTTTATTGAATCGTGTATTACGTTTGTACTGGTTGTGTCCAGTTATATTTGTACCTGTGTCATACGTGTTTGTATAGTTCTAATAAATTCTATAGTAATTCCAAACAACATTTTAATTCGTGTCCTATAACTCGCAACAATATTATACGAGTCTTAATGTTGGACATTAGAGTGATAGACCACAAATGTCTCCACTGAGCTAAGATGAGAATGTTGAGATGGATGTGTGGTGTTATAAGAATAGATAAGGTGAAGATTGAGTAAGAGAATCTTTGAAAGTTGCACCCGTGACTGGAAAATTGAGAGGAAGAAGACTAAGGTGGTATGGGCATGTTATGAGGAGGGATGTCAGTCACGTGACAAAGAGAATGTTAAAAAAATATTGACGAGTACAAATGTAAAGGGTGCATGATTTGTAGTGTGACAGAGAAGGTATATCAGAATAGGGGAGAATGGAAGGAACAAACATATTGTACCGATCCCAAATAATTGGGAGAAGGTGAAAGAAAAAAAAGAGATAGTGTTTCACAATGATGTATAATAGTAAAACGATTTTATTACTATATCTTGTATATGTTAGGTTGGGGAAAAAGTTTCTTCGCATTTTATATAAAAATTCAAAAGGTTTTTTTATAAAGTTTATTTACATTTGACTAAAGTATGTAGGTGCCATTTTGTTAGATAACTTTTTGCCATCTTGTAGGTAGGGACGTGATCCCATTGCTATAAAAATTTTGGGGCTTCTGATCAAAAAACTGCGACAATTGGTTTTGGCAGTCCTCTCGTGATGTTAACCTGACACTGCCTAAGGAATTCTGCAGAGACCGAAACAGGTGAAAATCTGAAGGTGCAAGGTCAGGACTATACGGCGGATGCATTAACACCTCCCAGCCAAACTCTCGTAATTTTTGCTGAGTGGCTAAAGATGTGTGAGATCTAGCGTTATCATGGTGAAAAACCACACCCCTTCTGTTGATTAATTCCGGCCGCTTTCTCTCAACTTTTTGCTTTAATCTCATCAGTTGTTCGCAGTACAGTCCAGAATCGATGGTCCTGCCTGGCGGTAACAGCTCATAATTAATAATGCCCTTCCAATCCCTCCATACACACAGCATCACCTTGTTGCGAGTTAACCCGGGTTTCGCCACAGTCTGTGAAGCTTGACCGGCCTATGATCACGATCTTTTTTGCACGTTTTTGTTGTACGTGATCCACTTTTCATCATCAGTTATCAGCTTCTTCAAAAATGGTTCGGTTTCATTACGTCGTAATAAAGAATCACAAATGAGTACACGGTTCATTAGATTTCTTTCAGTGAGCTCATGAGGCACCCACATATCGAGCTTTTTTGTGTGACCAACTTTTTTAAATGCGCCAAAACCGTTTTGTAGTAAATTCCCAGTTCTCCAGCTACATCGTAACTACTAATATGCCGATCTTGCTCCACTTTTTCAAAAATGGCATCAATTTTGTCCGTAACAGGGCGACCAGAGCGACGTACATCTTTGATATCAAAATTTCCGGATTGAAAACGCTTAAACCAAATTTGCGCTACTCTTACAGATATTGCATTAGGTCCATAAACATCACAAATTTTTTTCGCGGCTTGTGTTGCATTTTTGCTTTTTTTATAGTAAAATTTTAAAATTTATCGAATTTCTTCATTAGATTCACTCATTTTAAGAATAAGAAAAACAAATGAAAATCACACATTTTCCTAATCTGAATTTGGAATTGTCTCCTTTAAAATTAAAACTTTTTAATGATACCAAAACCAGCCAGATACAAATGGTATAGCCAAAGAGATCTTATTACAAGTTCATACATACTATATGCGAAAAGACTTTTTCTCCAACTTATTATGTATATATATATATATATATATATATATATATATATATATATATATATACATACATGTATATATAGTATGGTTATATATTTATCATTAAAATGTAAGTAATCGTACAATAATTATGTATACCACCATCGCCACTCTTAATCAGCAATATTCTTGCCAGGGATTGATTGGAAGAGATCGCTTTTTGGCGATAAGACCGCCATTTGTACACAATTAGAATAATAGTAGTTCGTAAGTTTTCTGTAATGGTGTACATACATTAAAGTGTTATCTATCTATCTAATAATATAGCAAGATAAAGTAGCAATAGTTCCCATATACCATACAATTAAGATATCATTAGTGACATCTTGAAAAATCTTGAAGCTGTTCTTTAATGATTTTTTCATTTAACTAAATAGATAATAGAAATCTTTCTTAAGGATACAATACCTATATTTATTTGAAATAACTTTCAAATAAATATAGGTATTGTATCCTTTCTTCTTTAGCGTTTGAACATGATGTGGAAAATTCTGAAATTAATATCGAGTATTAGACCTTAAAAATACGTTTAAGGAAAATTAGTCTGAAGAAGATGCATGAAGTAGTTTTTTAGTTATGGTGTATTTTTGATTAAATTCTACTCTAAAACATTAAGTAAGGCGGAAAAGAAATAATAATATTAATAATTAGATATTATATTTTATATTCTTCTTTATAAATATAGCTCTGAACAATTTGTAAATTTGAATCTAGCCAGTGTCAAGTAATTACGAGACATTAAGTTTTAGTATAAACTAAGGAGTTTTTGTGGCATATTTAAAGAGAACATTTCACTAAACGATTTAGATTTTCAATATACATAAATGACAAGGAGAGATGGCTAGAAACATGGCCATTTATCGCCTGGACGGAATCATTTAAATGTGCTTCTTACGTATTTGATTGATTCTTTTAATAATATGAAACGCTTACAAAAATAACCTCATTACTGGGCACTCTTATTTATTTAGCAACATCTCTATTCAATACACGCTGATATTGTATTTAACCCTTAAAGTGCCGGCGTTGCGGCGCGGCCCATTCATTCCTTCCCGCTCGGGGCCCATTCAACCACCTACACTTAATTTGTATATTTTTACATTATGTAAGCAGCCAGGGCTCCTTTTTGATAAAAGCACCCATTCAATGGCGATACATTTATTAAAATGTATACGTTTTTGGGTCTTGAATAAGTCTGAGTGGGTCGTTGGGTACAGGGTTTCCAGGCGCATGTTTATTAAGATTGGGAAAAACAAAACTTGAACGTTAAGCCATATTATTATAGCATATTCAAAACAAGTTACTCTATATTCTAGATTGCGAATGTTTAAGTAATTGAAGTAATAGTAGTTGTCGTAATCGAATTTTTGACGGGAGCTTGAAAAGGTGATCAAAGGGTCAAAGAAAACTGTCAACTGTTTAGTGAAATGTGAGTTTTCAACAACCATTGTTTCGCGTCAGTCAAAAACCTGCAATGTGCCCGAAGCTTTGTTTTGACAAATAAAGCTATGAATATGAAATAAACTTAGGTTGAAAGGTGTTTCTTACCAGGTTAGAAAATAGATAAGTATCGTCATTTAATAAAAAAAATTATGAGTCTCTTGGGTACTTGGTATACTTCGGAATAAAGGTATTAATAAAAATTTCGAGCAAGCCAAGGGAGATTCACGCAACATTTTATAATTCACTGCTCATTTTGAAATATTGCATTTTTAGTGTGTAGAAATTACTATGTTACTTCCTTTTACTATGTAAGCATAACTTTAAAGACTAAGATTTGCAGATTCTAAATAAATGGTAACTAATTTTTTTTAAACATGATAATATAAATATTTTCATTCCTGGTATCTTTATCTAGTACTACATATAGTAGACAGGTCTCAATTAGAGTGCTGCGTTCTGAGCCGAAAGAGCTCTTTCAGGTATAAACCTTTGTATAAAGATAGTGAATAAGATTTAAGTAAATATGGGATTAATCCAGATTTTGTACGAAACTTTCCTATTTGCTTAGCAAATATTAATCCGTTTTGTTGCAAGAATCTGCTCTCCTACTCAACCTACTTCACTATACCCGATCTCTTTTGTCACTGATTATCAGTTAGTTGATTGCGAAACCCAGCAATATATTTTGAACAAACTTGGTGGGTGTAACGTCTGTATGCCTAAAATGGAGAAGTCCGAGCCCAGCAGCGGCTCCTATCCTATTAACTTGATTCGTATTTTATAACATATACGAAAAAATTGTTTCAGCACCAATAAAGAGTCTTGTATGACCGACTTCTTTATAACAATTACGTGCTCTTTGAGTTCACATAACTATATACTTAACATAATTCTGCGTGACAAATTGGAAAGCACGGGTAGTTAGCATAACATGTTATTTAATATCATATATTGCAACGACGATTACTGGCTTTGAAATTCTCTTCAATTTCAAGGTTTAATGGAGACTAGGGATTTTTCACTAGGTTAGTCGCTGTGCTGAGCAGTCGGGTTAGACCCAATTTACACATACGCGAAGTATAAATTTAAAATTCAAAATGACTAACGAATCTGTAAAGTTAGTTATGATTTAGTTCTCAGTATTAATTAAACCATCGAAGAAGTAGGAAATGCTAATAAAAGACGGCTGATCAACATGGATTTTTTATAATAAACTACAATTGATTTTTATTGAAAAAGTTGAACAAAAATTTGAAATCTGTTGAACGATTGCTTTCCTTTAATATATTGCTTACTCTTTCGGATTCCATTTTTAATATTCAAAAGATATTTTTGAAAATTTGACATCATTAGGTAGATAAGATAAGACTTCTCATATGACAAATGTTATGCCTGTAGTTCTAGTAGTTCCTGAGATCAGCTGTGACACATAGGTAGATAGATGACACCAAGATGTGATTATTCAATTTTTACTTTTAACTATGTAAAGTCTAATAAGAGAAAAAAAATTCAACCTTAGGTTTAATATTATTTGTTTGGATGATATTGAAATATAATTAAAAACATTAGCTTTACTAAATTAATTAAATATTTAAATAAGGGAATATAATTATACCACCTGTAATAACCGTTACTAGTCTAATAGCCTCTAGCGGGTCACTGGGCAATTGAGACTTGGCTGAAACCAACATTAAGATGCAAATCAATAGCAGAACATCCTCTTTACATCGCTCGCTAATTGCCTAAGAAAAATTAATTCTCGAAAAGGGTTCTCTATTTGAAATGATGCCCAAAGGACCTACAAGGTACGGGCAGGGTTAGATAAGTGTTATTTTACACGAAGTTACTAAACGTGAGCGACTTTTTGTTTTCCACTGCAATGAATATTTATAGTATGATGGTGTTCATGGTCAAGTATACTGAAAGTAGAGGTCCTAGTTTCAATTCTCGATAGAGTAAAATTTACAAACACACTTTCTCTTATTTGAGCTAGGTATTTGGGATTGGCTTCAAAGTTTCCACATAACAACTCGTTTAACTTGGTATAACGTTTGCGTTTCTCTGCCAATAACGATAGCCTAAAAATCAACTAGAAATAATATAATAATTTAAATTCCATTTCAATAAAATATTCATTGCTTTCTTTTTAAAAGCTGTGTCTGAGATTTTCACAATTATTTTAGAATTTTTATTTATTAACTTAGAAACGCCTAAATCCAGTAATGCTGTCCCACTTTGAATTTAATTGGTCTGTCTCTTTATCAAGTAACAATTTGAAGTAAATATATCACAATTACAAAATAACTGTACTCAGAGTCAAGCAATAGTCTATTACCCCTAAGTAACAGACATTGAAGTTTCCACTTTATTGTCGTTTTTAATTGGCAAAGTAAAGATTATGAGGTCAACATTTCAATTCTTTGGTAGTAAATATAATAATATATTTTTAATTTGAATAAATCTATTTGGAAACTCTTCCAGTACATTTGTTAGTGATATTAAGCTCATCTGTGAATGAATTTGATAAAAAAAAATCGCTGGTGAGTTAATTGTTTTCGACTAGAATCTCAGTGTGTACAAGGTCTATTGCGCATTCAAATAATTGAACATTGTACACAAAAATATGCAAATGAGTTTTCGCTCTCGAAAATTAACTTTTTCATTATGAATTATGTCCTTGATGTTGTCTTCGAGATGTCTTCGGGGAGTTTTTCGAGATTTTACAGCTTTCTCTTAAAAGGGGTGAATGGTAATTTTATACGGAGGGTTCGAAAAAACCCAGCAGTTAGGCGAAGGGTTAACCGTTTCAAGTTTCCAACATTGAGTGAATTTAGTGAATGAAGTTTCGGTGAACGGGTTAAATGTTTGTTTTGGTGTTTATACGTTCCTTAAATTGCTATTATAATTTAAAGAAAAGATTAATTCTACGGTAATATTATGCAAACACTTGTATTATAAGTATAAAAATGTTAATATTTCTATGCACCTGTAAGTTTACAAAAAACAAAAATATTTAAGTAATATATAATTGTTTGATTTTATTTAATTACCCTAATCATTCAAATTCTAAAAGTCATTCCAAGTAATTTTATCAGGGTGTACCAAGTACCCTACACTAGTACTAGATCAGAAGGACAGTTTCGAACACAATCATGAAAATGACGCATTCAAGCACCAATAATTACTATTACCTTACTGTTTATTAGCTATCAGTTTTAATCATCTATCAATTCTAGCCTAGGGTTGTCTGGACGAGATCGCTTTTCAACAATAAGACTGCCCTTTGTACCTAGGGGTTATTTCTTTTCTTGTTTTTTTTTATGCTTAATCTTTGGTTTACAATAAATATTTTTTTATTTTTATATTCCTAGAGATACCTTTACTTAATATTATACTTTGATGACTCATCACCGTTCTTGTTTAGATGCAGTAATCTTACTTCAATACGGGCTTGGTTACTCTGATATTTAGATACTCTGGCATAACTGAGCCATTGTGCATATCAAATTATGTGGGTGTTGTGGGAAAATACCAATATTAATACAATGTACGCAAAATTACTAGTGTTTATGTAAGTAACTTTGGTTATTTGTCTCACGATAGAGAAACAGATATATTAATAATGATAATAAGCGTGAAATTCACTTATATAGTGCGTAGAAATTTGTGGGTTAAAATTATACCTCTATTAATTAAGTCATGTATTTGTCTAAACATAAATGGTAGTATGAATGATGAATGCCAACATTTAAATAAAAGTTGCTATACATACGAGACCGTCATAAATTATCGTTTATGGAGATTTTGTCTGTCTGTTTGCATATTTGCCTCGAATAGGTTCCAAAATAACGGATTATAATGAAAATTTTAGGAAAACATTAATTTATCTTATATTTTCCTGTTTATCGTTTCGATATCTTGCAGGATTCAGAAGATACGAAGTTCGAGACCTATCTTCTCGTTTGATAGAAGTCTCGCATTACCAAAAGGCTGGCGGCCCGTACTTGGGACAACGAATTGACGTTGTGATCCAGTATGGGAATACGGCCAGCGTTTTGGACACGTTCCCAACCGACAGTGACTTAGGACCTATATTATTGGTAATTTTTAATTTTTTAACTTACCCGTAGAAGACGGTGACCTAGGCTCAGTATTCTACTTATAGTCTTAAGGGACAGTAAACCTACTAATTGAAAAATTAACCTATTAATTGAAAGGTTTACATATTGGCTAATTTCAAGATACGAATATAAAGTGATAAAATTGCGCAAACGAAGTCGTGGGCACAGTATAGTTTAATACAGCGGTTATTATAGCTAATGTAGAATTTGCATCAACACCAATGTAATTGTGGCGAGCGACAACGAGCGATCGCGAGATATTCAATAACAAACGAGAATCGACTCATTCAACGAGTATTTACGATATGGGAGCGATGAATGAATGAATGGCTGCACTGAATGGAACGATTGAGATGTTAGCACTTAGTGGTTGGAAAGGATGATTTGCAGCGCTATTGATTGCAGGATGATTGATATTGTGGAGGAGGCTAAAAGGCCATACGAGTATTTTGCTACACGGAGAAAAAAGCTTATTCTAGATTTTTGTTTAGGCGCTTTGTTTTTAGTATAATTCTTCTTTTTTACCAAGCACTTATAGATATACAGTAACCTAGGATGCAGAAGACGATAATTGGTAACTTAACTAGCCCTAAAATATTTGATGCTTTGTAAGGTTCTGTAGGCATATGGTAGAATTGAAACTCATAGATTCGTCATGTCCCATTGTATATGTATGTCAAATCAAATAAATTTATTGCATCAAAATCTGGTAGTTGTTCCAAATATATGGTAGTTGTAACCATTTTTACAGAGATAATGTGTTTTGCCTACAATAAATATTCCGTCCCTAAAATTATTATTAAATAAATAAATGGCGGTTGCAAATTTCCCAAAAAATCTAGATCCGTATGGGTGAAATTTGGCAGGTAAGTGTTAATATAATATCTATTTATATATGTGAGGGATGAAAACATTGTTTATATAGGCGTGTATTGCTGGATAAATCTTAAAAAGCACAATTAATTCTTTAGTGGTTTTAATATTCAAACTAACAACTAAACTAACTTTAACTTTGAATTATGTATTGGTGATAAATTCCTAAAAGTTTAAGGTTAGAGATAGTTTCTAATAAAAATTTTAGTGAACAGGAATTTTATTAAGATTTTAGTGTATTTGCAAGGTTTAGAATACCCGTCGGAGACACAGTTACTTAATAGTAGAATTGTAATAATTTTCTTTGCGACTGTATTATTTTGTGAAGAGAACGATATTTGAATCCAACAGTACAACAGAACACAGTTGCAACTCTGAATAAAACATGTGATTCATTCCCACGGGACGCGGACAAGGAGTTTTCTTATTAGTAGTAAATAGACGCCATTCTTATTTCAGTGGACCCTCATTAAGTACCTTGTTTAATGGGAATGATGGGACTTGGCAAATAACTGTATTTCCTAGGCGCTTAATTTTAATGTTTACAACCTTTATAAAGCGGTGTTATCTTTTGACGGACGAGGCTTTTCAAATCATTTTTAACACATTGGTTCAAAAAATGCATTAATGAAGCCTGTATACATTGTAAAAATTACGCACGACACAATGGAAGGTGCGTAAAGTAGGTAATTAGGTAAAAAAGTTAGTTGGTGGAAACCAAGGAGTGTCACATTACGAAAATAAATAAGCTGAATATTCGAACCTCCTTGGAAGTCAGTTTGATCAAAGCGTTTGTCTCGTTTTAATACTATAGACAAAATGAAACGAAAGATGTAGTTCTAGTTTTCACCACGCGCATGTTGCGCTTTTTCATAATAGAAATGTCAAATATTGTTGCGACTTTCCTAATGATATTTATGTTTGTTTTGCTACCTATTGTGCTGTTTTCTCACAAATATGTTGAAAAACGTTGTATACTACAACTCGTGACTATGGTAAGTTCTCGACTTCGTCTCGGGCTTACATTCATCTACTCGTTTGTAAACACCAACTTACCACACTAATATCACAAGTAGCTATTAGCACGCTTTAATTAGTTTGACTACATTAAATATTAGCAGCAATATAATAGAATCTTTAAAAATTAATTTTCATCACTTTTTAAATGACTGATCATTGGACTTGCATACTATGAAGAACCGATGATAACAATTTCATACCGTTTTCCTTTGCACTTGTACACGTAGTACAAAGCTGTTAGGAAGATAATACGTAAACGTTCACTAGTAAGACATTTTATCGTACTGACTGTCCCCGGTACATAGACCGACTATATTATTTTATACATACATACATATTATCACGCTTGTTTCGCATAGGGGGAGGCAGAGGCGATGGATTTCATACATACACGTTTATTATAGGTGCTTTTTACCTATTGTATAATTGTACAATATAATTATTGTACAATAAGCTATGTGAAACCCGCCAATTTGTCTTAGGAAAGTTACTTATATTGGGTTATACCGTTTTTTCCTGTCTAAAAATGGGAAGACTTAAGCCCAGAACGGTTATGATTAGAACATTGGCATTCATTTTAATATCAGAGACAGGCAAAACAATTTCAAACTGTAAAACGACTTTCTTCAAAAAAAGTATTTTTTCCATGGGTATATTAATTTTTAATAAATTGTGAAATGATTTAAGAACGACTGAATATATTAGTACGTTTAAAAATAAACTGAGATGTCTTCTGATCCAAAAAGCGTATTATTCAGTAGACGAATACATGCATGATAAATTATAATTATTATGACATTGTAACTATTATTATAATGACATTATCTCTGAAATATAGAGTTTTTTCTTTTTGGTATGAGATTTACGGATTTTCGGATAGTCCGAGAGCGATTTTTGATGTAGCATGACAAACTTCAATAATACGATTTCTGCCGTAAGACAAATTAATATAGTCATATAAAAATATAAAAATAAATGTTGTACTAGACTCTGTTGATTTTTAAGGTGTGTTTTAATTACCATTTGCATGCCGGAAAGGACAAAAACATGTGAAATATAAAGTAACATATTGTCATCTAATGTTTTTAAATACCATATTTTTGAGCAAATAAATAATGATTTGATTTGATTTAAATTTTGTTGGTATAAATAGAATAGTTAATAAGTTTTTACCAAGTTTTCACTTGAGTTAAATTTTGTAATGAGACTACGGTTTGGTATAATTGAGTAGATGTGCTTACTCATTGGAAATGATTGCAAACATCCCTCCACATGGGGGCGGGTGTTAGACGTGTTTCAACAATTTTACCGTTTTGTTTAAGGTAGTGTTAAATATAATGTATTAATTGGGTTTAGTGAAAAAAATTCTTTTAAACGCAATCCGTTTTCGTAAATATTGGTCGCTGATGGACTACATACATTTTTTTAGATTCTGCCATGTTTTAGCATTTTTCTAATATGTCAGCCCGTAAATGGCGTATTACTGGGCATAGGCCTCCTTGTGTCAGGGAATGAATAGCTTAATATATTCGCCATGCTTGTCTAATCGTCAGTCCTATTCATTATTTCCTAAACATTGGTCGAATTATATAAATAGTTTAGACATTTACTATCGATTCATAAAAGATATAAAAAGCAAGGAAAATTTAAGAAATAGACGACTTGATACTATAATTAAATAGTATAAAATTGTAGAATCTTTGGGAACACAACAAAATTGTAAAACGTTAAAATAATAGATAGGTATAGCAAATGTAGGTAAGAGTATAAAGTAAGAAGTATAATAATATTTTTTTTTATTCAAATACAAATAGCTTAGAGTCTGGAATAGCTTGTTCACCAGAGAACAAACGACGAATACAAAAAAATAGTATAACTTGGACATAAATTGCATGGAGCATAATATGACAAATTTTAAATAGTAGTAAACCAAGTAAATGTTTAAAAATTTAAAAAAAAGTTAAAAAAAGAATTGGCCAAAAGGCGAATTAGTAATTTTTACACATCAGTAACTTTCTTGCCCATGTATTTTCACGATTATTTCCAACACTGTCCACACTTGGTAAACATTAAAATTCAAATTAGTTTAGAAAAACTACTAAGCGGTGCATACTAAATTCATTCTCAGTTTTTTTTATTTTTATTGCAGGAGCTCAGCAGACAGGCAGACGGTCCACCTGATGGAAAGCGGTTACCATCGCCTATGGACATTTGCAACACCAAAGGTCCTATAAATGCGACTAATGCATACACTAGATCAGGGATGATAGCCATCCAGTCGAGCAAATGCCCTACCACATGGCTGTAGGTTGTTTTGTCGCCTTTTACGACAGGCTGCTCGGCCGCAGGAAATTGTATTCTTTCTCCGTTCCTGCACAGCTGGAAAGGGTATTAATAACATGGACAATTTCGCGTTATTCTAAGCTTCTTTTAAATAATTACAAAAGGAGACGAATTCGCTTTTATTCATTTTTGAACCCAGATTGTAAAAATAAAAAGTGATTTTAAGATTTTTTTTAAATGTTGATATTTTTTATAATTGTTTAGTTATTTTGAATGAATTAATCGTGTGTTGTGTTATCATATTGTGTCATCGTTGTTTAAATTCATTCACATAAATCGATTATAGTAATCGATAATTCATTTAATTTGTGACCTTATTTTTAAAATTTCTCGTCTCTTGGAAAGAATTTAGAGCTAATTGTTTTCCATTTTATAATAGTTTTTTTAGCTAAACCAAAACCAACTTCAAACCATAAAGCAAAAAAAAAATATATTTATCCGACTTCTTTCTACAACATCTTGAAGTTGGTGCCAAGTAAAATAAAAAAATCAACAATAAATTCGCAAAACATAGTAATTTTAATTCTTAGTTGCGCCAATACTTTAATAGCTTTAGAAATAATATATTAAGCGCCTGTGGACCACTTCCAAGCTTTGCAACATCGAACGCAAAAACATAATCAAAATCAGTTCAGAAACAACAAAGTTATGGCTGAACATACATTAAAAATAAATAAACATATTTTTACAAGACGAAATTCAGAACTTCCTCCTTTTTTGAAGTCGGTTAAAAATTGACAATCAGTCTACAATTGGCGGAACAATTGTGTAAGAAGTATACAAAAAAACCAGAAACGAATTGAGAACTTCTCTTTTAGGAAGTCTGTTAAAAATACAATGGCTTTTCTATCACACTCCTTATCACAACTCATTACATTTCTTTGGCCCAAAAGTCCCGGTTTCCTTTGAATTGATATGAGAATTATAGGGTATTACAAATATTGGCTTCTATTAATGAATTGCGTTCAAACGTAATGAATGTTAAAGTTATGGGATGGACAGTATTTGTTTGGCTTGATGACCGTTGAGCCCGCTGGCGGTTTGTCCGGTTTCAATTAGAGATGTTATCGATCGATTCGGTCTGCCAAAGGCTTACGGCGATCGTGTACTAGCGCTGGTGGTGCAGATTGTCAGGTCCGTCTTAATAGTAAATTATGTTAAGAGTCGCTCAGTGTGTTCAATCTTTGAATGGGGTAGGAATTTTTGGTCTATAGTCATTAATATTTTACACTAAAGAAAATAGTAAGAAATTAAACGAAGTGATTTTCGCTCGTTATGTTTAGTTAAGTATCTAGAATTATTAGAATTTATTTACGTTTATAAGTCCATTTCTTTTTTGTAACCTATTTAAAAAACCAGGTGGTTCTCAATTCAATTTTAGGTTTTTGTATGTTAGTTATGCGATTTCTCCATTAATTGTGGACCGATTTTTATTTTTTTTATTCAAATGAGTATACTCTTGAGGTGGCCCGGTCCCATCGTCACCAAGTCAGGGTCCGATGATTGGATACCAGGAAAATCGAGAGCAAACCTCGAATATTATAGGCATGTGTTTTACACGTATTTAATTTTTTTTTCTAAAGCTATTCAAATATTGACGTAACTAAAATAAAGAAAAAAAATAGCGGATTTAAAAAAATTCTAGAAAATATTTTGCCAAGAAAAAAACAAAACCGACTTCAAAAGTTTGTTTACTTTGGTTTTGTTTTTTGTTATTTTTTTATCATAAGCTATATAATTCCACCTCATGTTTTGTTTATTATTATATCGAACTTTTCAGAATACCTTTTTTTCTATATTATTTAGTTCCAAATAGTTAATTAAATTTTCATAAAGTTGTAATTTTTTTGACAGAAAACTTAGAATAAGCAATTAATCTAATTACTAGTTTAGTAACTAATAATATTTGTTCTTATATATTTTCTAACACCCGCGAAAACAATTATTTTTGTCACTACTGACTTAAAACCCAGTAGTCCACTTAAAAAATATCGAAAGCTTTCCTAATTCAGATAGATGTAGCATAAGTTAGTACCCCCTCGAGTCACATAAGGCTCGCATGCATAATTTTCCACAAACCTAACCACCCGGCAGCATGAGGCGTGAATATATTTTCAGTGTCTTATATTTACTCTTTAAAATACACAAATGGGAGAGACTAATCGTAGATACAAGGCTTGTGAAAAACTAAGCTCATATAGAAAAAATTTTTTTTCACAATTATTTTTCTTATTTTCACATATATATTAAAAGTCCAGTCCATAGACTGCTGGATTATTGAAGAAGGGTTCCGTAGAAGTCACGAGCGTCCTCTCTGCTTTCGTTACTTAGCTATGGAAACAAAACAGCATTCACCGAAAATATCCTATGTCTTAAAAACTAGTCAATGGACAGTGTTAAAAAATATTTTTTATTGTCGCGGAGTACAGCAGACAGGCTGACGGTCCAATTGTGATGGAAAGTGGTTACTACCGTCGCCTATGAACATTTGCAACACTAAAGGTGCTACTAATGTGCTGCCGAACTCGTAGATGAGACTAGAACCTGGCCAGTAATGCCAGAACACAGCTTAAGGTTGTTGTGGCGGCTTACTTTAGACCAGGGTTGGTAGCCATCCAGACAGGAAAATACCCTACCACCTGGCTGTGGGTTGTATTGTTGCCTCTTACGATAGGCCGCCAGGCCGCAGGAAATTGTATTCTTTCTCCGTTATTCCACGGAACATTCTAGTTGAAACTATTCTTTAACATTTAGAATCTTGATTTTTCAGAATTTTTCAGTTCATAGTTTGAAAGTTCGAGGAGGCGGGGGTATGGGTATAATTTTCACAACTTTGAGAACTTATATCTCGCTATTTGTTACAATAAAAAGGAGTTAACAAACATCATTATGTTTTTTCAAGATCGAATCGACCGACTGATTTTTGTTTTTTTATTTCTTTGTTGGTTTAGCAATACCAGAAGCCGTAGCTTAATGGGTAATGTTTTTCGAGTCTCAAACCAGCGTTTCGTGCCTTGGCTTCGAATCCTAGTCAGAAAACATGCATAATTTGGCAATTTTCTGCATATTAATCCAATTACCACTTGTTGACGGTGAAGGAAAACATCATTATGAAACCTGCACATCGACATAATATATGGATTAAACCCGTTAATCTACCTTGGGCGTGTAGGTTATGCCCATTCCTACCTAAAGTGGGGAGGCCCAAGTTATTATAGTAGATTTA
Organism: Dendrolimus houi; assembly: GCA_039645545.1. NCBI lineage: Eukaryota > Metazoa > Arthropoda > Insecta > Lepidoptera > Lasiocampidae > Dendrolimus > Dendrolimus houi. Next base: position 6,470,842 of record CM077131.1, read on the forward strand.
CTTTCTCTAAGGAAGTTCTGAACAATCGACCACCCAATTGCTCTATGCCCGAACCAAATCGTTCGTGAATTCATAGGATTGTTTCCACTCGCCGCCGACATATAAATTATATGACCTGGCTCGATGTGCCATGAATATATGCATGAGAAGCAAATTGATATTATCCGACCTCTTACGTTAGTGTTCGGTTCTTTACGTCGTTTTTTCATCCGCCGAAATTGGTTTTTTATTCTATTCTTTGGATAAAATGTGACCAAAATGTGTAAATTAGCGTGATAATGAAACGTTTGAACCTCACAACGAAATTGATCGCCATGTTTCGAGTTATAAAGATGTGGTTTTGGGTGGAAATTCTTATGGTGTTTGAATGGATTTATGGATATACTTACGTCTCGTAATCAAAGATATTGTATTACAAATTAACTATGAAGGTAGTGTAATATAAAATGAATTATAGTTCCTGTGCAAGGCTCAATCAAGTAACCTACGGTCACTGTACAATGATGTTATCAGTTCTATTGTATTATGGGTTATTATTACTAAATTTTATATATATTTCTTTAAATAATTTAAAGAAATAGATGGATACATTATAACTACAAACTAGTACAGTGAAAGAAATTTAACTTATATTGTGTTTTACCTATAATCCCTTCAGACTACAACTAGCATACTGAGCCTAGGTCATCGAAGTCAATGGGTAAATTTCCCAGAAGGCTGGGTACATTATCCCGATGGATCGCCGTACTGATCCGTTGTCCGAGGTAGGAACCCTCGTATTTTCCGAAGAGTTAATAAGTCGTTTTGAAATATCTTTGTAGAGCTCAGGCTTATGGCTCCAGGAACTCACGGTCCAAATCCTTCAACAGCAAACGGTACAAACATATAACTCTCATCGAGGGTTGCATATTTGCTCCGCTCGAGTGATTCAGCTGTTCCCGCTGCCAAACCGACCGATCTAGATGCGTTTGATAAATGGGATGCGTGGTTTGCCACGTCGCCAGGAAACTAGGGTCATTCAGTTAGGATGCCTACCGTCGTCACGTGCAATACCGTTTGGTTCTCGCCCTCCGTAAGACGTCATTCAAGGCGGCGTGGCGTGACTATCTGCCGGAAATACGGCGGCAGAAAAGGATGTGGTATTCTGAAATGACTATCTCTGTCCCACAGACGCATCTATGTGGTTCACTTATGAGAGATCCCAGGCGCAGGTTTACGGCTAAAGAAAAGGATGTATTATCCATTAGTGTCCCGGTTTTGGGGATGGGGTAGGTTTGAACCAAAATCCAAACTCCTTACGAGCGACGGCAAAGGTTGCGGGAGTGCCCTGCAGAGTTAGTTGAATATAAAAGATCTGTATTTAGTAGTCTGTAAATGGATTCATCCCAGCATAGTTGCGAATTTAGGGCCCCGGGAATGTCTTCACTATGGCAAGCCATTTTCCAGTCGTCATTCAAAAATGCCGTACTGACATTATCCCAGGGTCGCATAATCTTATGAAATAATACGGTAGCGCTATAAGCCGAAGAAATTACTAAATTAGAGTGACTTCCTCCGCTTTTAGAATGTACGGCATGGAAATTTTTAGGGTGAAAGTTATTGTTCTCTTGTTTTGGTCACACACATAACTCAAGCCTAAGGCTTTGACTTCACAGATTTATTTTTAATTGCGAAGCTGGCAACAGGCAGACGTCCTAGCTCATGGAATGTAGTCACTGTCTCCTATAAATATTAGTACCACCAGGGGCGAAACCAACTCGTTGTTAGCCGTTCGTTATCCGTGCAGGAACGGAGAAAGAATACAATTTCCTGCGGTCGGGCGACCTGTCGTAAGCCAGGTGGTAGGGCATTTGCCCGACTGGATGGCTACCACCCCTGGTCTAAACTATGTCACCATAACAACCTTGAGCTGTGTTCCGGCATTAGTGACCAGGTTCCAGTGTCCCTTAAGAGAGCAGCAGCGTATTTGTAGCACCTTTGGTGTTGCAAATGTCCATAGGCGATGGTAACCGCTTTCCATTAAGTGGGCCGCCTGCCTGTCTGCTGAACTCCTGCAATAAAAAAAGCCTTTTGGGTGGTATAGAGGCGATGGGATAGGAGAAGATGAGATAGGGAGGAGAAGCGGGAAGTGAGCGATTGGAAAGTTACCGTAGAAACACGATTAGCTCAAAGCGAACCATTTCACGCCGATATTCTGTGAGAGCGTGGTATCACACCGACTAAGTCGGCCCTAAGAGCTGTAATTAAAATAATGATTCCAGTTTGGCTTATTCAAGGTAGTCATAAAACCTGTTCTAAAAATCAGTTCATTTGAATATCTCCATCAATTACATTAAAATTTGGTACTCAGATACTTTAAAAAACAGAAAAGATTGTAGAAACAAAGTTACACAAATAAAATTCTAAAATTCCACAACTAATAATTTATGTTATTTTTAAACGCGTTTCAATTGCATTATTACCTAACTAAAAATCAACCCTCCTACAAATAAACGCAAAAACATATCCCGTCGATTCCCGTGAGGTTGGCTACTAATTCGGTGAGAGTTGGCCCGAGTCTGGCATAAACAAAGACCGAATCGCCACAGTGACCACAAAACCGATAGTTTAAGAATATTCACGCGAATAAATTAAACAGCATTCGCTGCCGCGCAGATTTCCCTAATGGTCTGCTTTAGATGGTACTCGAATCGAGAAGTCTTAGTGCTTTTACATTATTTCTTAAGGTATTTAGAGTAGATTTTTTTCATGACGAGAATATTAATTAAAATCCCATTTTAAATGACAAAATTCAGAAATGTAATGTGGTCTTAATTTTATCACACTAGGCTAGCTGTTTTAAAGTTATATGATGCAAATATTTTAAGTTATCTCTTAATGCAAATGATAAAGCAGTTAAAAGTTGGTACTAATGTATTAATAACTCTTCCAAAAAACAAATATTTGCTGCTTAAATTTTAAAACAAAGGAATCGTGTTTAATCTTCAGTACTAAACAATAAAAGGTATTCTAAAAATGTATACGCTATTTACAATATTAAATTAATAAAATAATATTTTCAATATATGGTGTAATCATCTTTAATTTTGTTTTCTTGAATAATTTAAGTCATATAGGAGCACAGGCTGATTGAAGCTTTGTTGTTCATACTAATATATTAATTTGTATTCTTGTGATGCGTAATAAATGACCAATCAAACTGAAAAAAAAGATCCTTAGCGGTATGGCAATCATTTATGTAGAGTAAAATTGTTGTCCAACTTTGTAATTTTATTATTATGGTGTACAGCAAATAGCTATCAACTGTTTTAATTGCCTGAAGCAGGTAAATAGCCATATGACCCACCTCATGGGACTCGTGACAGTCGCCTATGAACATTATGCATGGTTTTAATACCTGGATATTGCCGGCCTCAAACAGACTTTATTAGGGTCATCTTAAGTATATTGGGCGCCGGGGTGCAAAAATCAGTTTGCGCCCCCGTTACCAACAATAAAAAATAGCATTTATTTTTATGTTACATTTTTAGGGTAAAGACTAAAGACCTACTTTGGCCAAAAACAAAACTCTTGTGTATTCGTCCAGTCTTCTATCCGTCTGTTTTATATGTCATAATCATTTTTCTCATAAACTACTGAATTTATATAGGTAAATTTGACAGGAAGATTTATAGTCTACATGGCACTACATATTGGTTTAGTACATTTAACTGAGAGCTATTTTTTTATGTATATAGTCGTAGTTGTACGTGTATAGTCGTGTGTCGTGTCGTTAGTCAGATCTAGAAAAACCATGATGATGTTCTTTGATATTGAAGTTAATCGGTTTGCGCCCCTAGGTCCTTGCGCCCGGATGTCACTTACCACTTGAACCCTCGGGTAAAGACGGTTCTGGACTTTGTTATGCCTTTCTTAATTAACACCGAATTGTAGCGCAGAGGGAAATCTCTAACTGGTTTAATCGTAAATGTTGTAACAATAAACTATTATTGTATAGTATCAAGACTATTGTGTCGTCATATAAGCCGCAATACGTCCGGGGCGCGGTCCGGCCGTGTAAAGACAAGACGTATGGCTGGCGTTAGACAGCGGCCTCTATGTGGACTCGAGGGATATATCGTAGCACTACAGTTAGCCTATTGTGCACTATTGAAGCTTTGGATTTTATGGAGATATATTTTGGAATTTTGTTTGTAAAAAATCTCAATTGTTTAGCGAACTGTGCCTTATCGCGAAACCACAATAACTCCATCGCTTGTCGCAAGTCAATGATTTACAATAAGGCAGAGAATTTTACTTGAAGATTACTATAAAGAATATTAATACTTGTTATTGATTAAATACACTAATCGTGCAGAGCCATATTTACAAAGAAGAAAAATCTATTTTAATGTTTACTTAAGGCAATCTTAGAATAATTAACAATAATACTAAAAATGACAATAATAGCTCTGAAAAGTTTCCAAATCCTACAGATGGCGCTACATATCATTCGTCTCTAACATTTTGACTTTTATTATTTAAAAAATGCATTTTGTTTATTATTTTATTCCTTGGTTTTTGTGTTGTTTGGTTGGCTAAGGCCTACCAAAATAAAAAATAAGTAACTAAAGACAGTTCAAGAGGCTAGAACAATTAAAAAAATCAAATAAATTAGTACTGATTTTTATTATTTAATAAAACGTTAAAAATCTAGAAAATAGTAAGTAAGCTTTTATTTCGGAAACTTAATCTATACATTGTTTTTTCTTAGAAGATCTTTCCCGTACAACACAGACTATTATTCATTACACTATTCAAAACAGCTTAAATGTTATAGTCAATTTAATATCTAAAATTAAGTTTTAAAATAGAAAATATTTTAGATTAACCATCTAAAGTCTATTCTTTGTTCCATGTTGTTCTAATTATAAATAATATTAAAATATTAAATGTTCATTAGCAATTTTTTCTTCTGTGAAGGTGACATTACTGCTTGGCACTAACGGAAGACCAGCGTTGGATGTTATCATTATTTGCTGAGTTAGGGTCTATTTAGAGTTAGTTAAGCTTTGGCTTTTATTAAACTGCTTCTGTATACTTTTATAATTTTAAATAACTCTAAATAAGCATTATATTATTTCTTTCTTCTTTCTAAAAACTAATGAATAGAAAAGAGTGTTCTGCGATAATTAGTCGGTTCCTATATCTCACTATTCATTGACTTGCCTTAGCATCGGTTGAATTTTGACATTAATTGTATGGAGCTTATGTCAAATTTTAACCGATAATAAGGCAAACGAATGGTTGGTAAGATATACGAACCGGCCGTTAGTAGTTTTCCGAGCTTTATTTTTACTGTCTCATTATCATTCGTAATTTTCTTTCGAGCCTAAACACTAAAGCAATATAAATCATACATCAAACGAAAAGCGAATAAATGTCCCACACCCTAATTAATAAACGCGTTTAATAACAGAGAAAAGTATTATTAAAAACAATATCAACCCTCTAATAGCCATAACGGACTTACCACATCTTTCCATTTACAAAATTGAGTGAAATATCGGTCCCTAAACACCGGGAGAGACATTAAAAAACGCCTTCCGAACTTTTAATATTCTAATAAGACTTTGATTTAATTTCCCTTTATCATTATTTATGTAAGAAACACGGTAAAAGGCGATAAGTCCGCTTTGTTATTATGCTTTTTTTTCTGACAGGGATATTTTACGTCCCTTCTGAAAAACGATGGCACGCGGAGGGTTGCGTGTGGGTACAGTGGAATTTACTAAAAAAAAAACAGTTTTAGTGGATATTTGTAAAGTGATGGCTGTGCAGTTTTATTAAAAAACTAACTGTGCCCGCGACTTCGTCCACGTGGAATTTTTTCTCGGCGTATCCTAATTTCAAAAGGAGCCTAAGCTACTCCTTATAACATCAGCTATCTGCCAGTGAAAGTCCAGTTAAAATCGGTCCAGCCGTTTCAGATATTAGCCGGAATATCCAGACAGACAAACATATAGACATACAGACAACAATTCAAAACATTGAATTTTCGGAATCTGGTCCGAATTATCCCCCTGATTTTTTTTACATTTTTATTTTGAGATTACAAACAGAGACTTCATTTTTATTCATCTCTCTCCTTATAAACTTATAACAACAGCTATTTAGCTGATGTTATAAGGAGTAACTTAGGCTACAATTTTTTAGGGTTCCGCGTAAAAAAATTAAAACTGTTTGTTCCAGCTAAACTCTGAAACGGCTGGACCGATTTTGACGATACTTTCACTGGCAGATAGCTGATGTTATAAGAAGTAACATAAGCGACTTTTAAAATTAGGGTTCCGTAAAAAATACACGCGTACGAAGCTGCGGGCACAGCTAGTAATATATAAAAAAATAGTACAAGACTAAAACTTCGGTTGTAACTTGATTGACTTTTTTAACAAATGCATTGTGCAAGTTGTTTTCGATCATTTTACCCTGTAACGTCTGTCACCAATACCATGATATAATCGAACACCAATTTCAATTTTAACTATGATATCATAGAGTTCACTTTCATTTAGTTACGTGTACAGGGATGTGACAAGTGAAATGGGGTGGAAACTTGTTGAGCCGTTTTGTTAACACGACATTCAGCGTGTCCGGTGTTTTTTGTGAGCATGTCAAACGACAATAGCCTTTTATAATGGAGTGACGGCCGTCATAAAATTGTTATGGGAAATGTAGGGAAATTATTTTTATGTAACAAGTTAGTTAATGCAGTTAGTAGGGGAAAAGGTGAGGTATTGATTCTAAGAAAATTATAGAAGGCTATAGGTAGTGCATTTGTAAGTTACTTTTATAAGTATTGTGGAAAGCTATTTTCTCTTGAGGCTGTTAAAAGAGATAAAAAGGGTCTCCAGAAGCCAGAATCGAGATGGTGGAGACGGTCCGCCCCCACCTGGCTCGTTGAGTCTCGCGGAAAAGCGGGACCCTGACGTTCAGGATGTTGCAGATACTTACAGGGCACGGCTGCTTTGGTAAGTATCTGCATCAAATCGCGGTGCGGGAACCTTCCCCGTCTTGCCACGAGTGTCGCGCACTCCAACACGGCGTTTCACACGCTCGTGGATTGCGACAATGTCAATATTCCTGGCTTGCAAGTTTCCTCCTTCTGCAAATCCGACATGTCGCAGAAGGAGGCCGCTGAAAGAGCGAGGGAGGAGGACGCGTACGTGGACCCCGTCCTCAGAGGCAGACCGGCGGTCGTAGGCGCTGCTATGCGCATCTCCTCCTCACCGTCACAGGGGGCCGCTGCTGTACGAAGTGGGTCACTTGGCTCCCCGGGGTGGCTCAGTTACAGAGCATAGGGGTGTCATGGTGCAATAACTCTGTACAATAACCCGTGACGCCCAGTAAAAGTGTCATAAATGGTGCGCAAGTTTAGGTTTAGTGGGTAGTTCGGTGGCCGCTTCGTTTTAGAAGCAAGCGTATAGAACCGGTCGCTGAGAGTTCCACACACCCTCGATCCAGGCCTTATAACTGCATTATGACCTTTCCTCCGAAAGGCCCGAGGATGGAGTCCAAAGGCATTCTCCCTGCGTTATCAAAATAAAGGTAACTTTAAAACATTGCTAGCTTGATGTTGGGAGGGTCGGTATGCATTACCGTATGCCGTAGGTCAAGCGAAATGTAGGAAGCTGCCTTCGTTCCACGTGATAGCCGTATGCGATCTGTCAGTGCCATGGCCACAAACACAGACTTTCCGACATTATTTGCTTATTGCTATCAATTGTTATGAATGTTGAATAACTAAAGCAGCGCAAATATATAATCCTCAGTGAGTTTTCCTTTTGTGCCGTTTGCTATCGAGATGCTTAAATACTGGCGTCCTGAGGTTATAAACCTCTGCCTCGACTCTGTGGGTGATCAGAGGGCTGGCGCTTACCTCGGGCAACGGATCAGTATGGCGATCTAGCGAGGAAACGTAGCCAGCCTTCTGGGCAGCATACCCATAGAAGACGATGATCTAGGCTCAGTATTCTACTTATAGTCTTAAGGGCACTACGGTTAGAATACAATACAAATGAGTTAAGTTTTCTTTTATTTTATTGGATTATTTATAAATTTCTTCATTGTACTAGCTTATCTTATACTAATATATAAAGCTGAAGAGTTTGTTTGATTGAACGCGCTAATCTCAGGAACTACTGGTCTAGTTTGAAAAATTCTTCAAGTGTTAGATAGCCCATTTATCGAGGAAGGCTATGAGCTATATATCATCACGCTAAGACTAATAGCAGCGGAGCACCAATGAAGAATGTTTCAAAATCGGAGGGTTTTGAAAAAATTTTCCATGCGGACAACGTCGCGGGTACACCTAGCTATTTATATAAAAACATTGTAATTAAGTTTTCTTTATAGTAATTAATAATATTTTAGTGTTAAAAAAACTGTTATATAACTTAAATCTGGTGTCATGAGACTACTGTCCCTTGAAGTATAAAACGCCTCTTTACTTAGTTGATATATCTATTTGCTAAAAGAAAATGTCGTTTGTTTTAAGCAAGTGGCGGAACCAACGACGCGCTATAAATGTTTTAATGACTAGCATTACGCAAACACATTAAGGGGATCACCCTCGTTTGCTATTGGACTTTCGGTGTGGTGCAAGTTATTAACTGCTTTCCAAATTTTACGCGCCCAGGTTCTAGAATCTAGATTATGAATAATGAAGGTTTACTTTTATTTCGAGCTAGGATTTGCAGTTTTTTGCGTCATGGCGAAATATTGTACTTTAGGTCCGATGGCGCCTCATTATGATACTAATGTACTATGTTTAAACAGTTGCATTGTATTTGGTATATACATGTTTGGTTCAATGAGTATTGTTAATAACATTTGTTCCAAGTAGTGCCACCTATTATTGTACTATTGTAATATTTGCGGGTAGTTATATAGATATAGTATTTACTAATTGGATTTAAAAGTGAACGGGCGTAGTGATGAAAGATCATTCTCATTTCGATATTCGTCGGATGCACATATCATAGTAGCTCTCTAGCGTGGCTAATTATTATGCAAGAATCATAACTTATAATTAATTGTACTTTAGATCGACATTCTTCGTTCTGCATTCTAATAAAACATTTCTCAAAGTTCTACGAGTTTTCTTGTATAGGAATGATTTCCATCAACCGTCCCGCATCGCATCACATCGGATCGAAACGGATTTTACGAGTATAATCTTTAAACGATATTAAATCGTGTACACAATATTTAAAATCTATATTACCGAGTTTAATTACATATATCGAAATTTCCTTTTTAAATCTCTTTAGAAGAGATCGCTGTAAGCGATAAGGGCGCCCATTGTTCTAATGCAAATGTATCCATATTAATTGTCTAGATTTAAGTTTATGGTGAACAATAAAGAGTTTTCATTAATTCATTCATTCATTCATACCAAGCCGCGCATAGCAGTTTGATCGCGGACGTTTTCAGTGATACGCGATCATTGCCGAAAGTATACCGTGACGCGCGATCGGCTCCATTCGCTTGTCGTGGTATCCAATCGGATAGTAGAATTAATTCGGACATGAAGAATTAGAACACGTGAACACGGTAGGAATGAAACTATTTGACTAGGCGCAGAAACGGATACGTTCGTAAGTAACGGTATGGAGCCGATCGTATGCGTCGACATCCTGCCGGACCCTAACGGCTGTCGCCGCATCCGTTTGTATCCTTTTCGATCTGACGCGATGCGAGCCGTTTGATGGAAATATCCCTATATTCCCCTCTATACACCATCGTCTTTGCGAATATTTCTGCCATTATTGTCTACAAGTGATCGCTTTTTAGCAATAAAACCGCCCTTTATACACTATTCGAATAGTACCTATTAGTTTTTGATTTCTCTCATTTCTTATTATTTATCTATCTCTTGGTAATGCTCTATTTTAAGTGATTAGGCTTGGTAGATTCTTTGCCCAGGAGACCCATATGCCTATCGAGGTCTTTCTCAGTTTGAGGTGTGGTAACTAACGGTATGAGTGTGATGATGATGTGATGAGTTTAAAAAAAGGACTACGAAGCGTTCTGAGGTTTGCTTGAGAAGGCCATTGAAGTCGCTATCCGTGAATGGGTTTACTGAACCTAATGCTGGTTAATGTAACCAGTATTGTACTAGGCTAGTGGGAATTTAGGACCATAATACACGTATAATATTGTTACGAGTTATGGGACTCGAATTAAAATGCCGCTTGGAATTACTATAGGATTTATTAGAACTATACAAATACGTATAACATAGGTACAAATATAACTGGACACAACCAGTACAAATTGCACGATTTAATAACGCGTGCAAAGTTCGTCACTATATCGCTCATCGAATGAACACACGTCTTGCTCGTATCGTAATCGTCGCTTGACTGCCTCACCCCTCCCTTCGGGCCTCCCTTTTATTTTGTACAAATATTATATGCCTCGACGCAAAACAATAACAACAAGAATTAGTTCGACACACCTGCCTAATGACGGCCACAAAACAAGTACAATAACAATGTAATGTTTTTCTTAATTACTAATTCTAAACACAAAGTAAACAAAAGAAGTGCAAATGCAGGCAGGTAATAAACCGGGTTTATGGGAGGCAGATGTGCATTTACTTTTTGTCGCCATGTTACACTATATAAAAAGTATGTTTACAATAAATATTTTTAGTAGCAATATTTAAATGTGACAGACAGATTACTCAACTTTTTTTTATATCGTTTAAAAACTCTGGGTGCAAATGATTTTGTTGGTGAGACTAAATCTTTAAAAACTGAACATGAACATTAGGCAGTTCTTATCCAAAAAATAGTAGAAGGGAAAATCCTTGTATTATTACGAAAAGGTCAGAACATTATTTGAAAGTTTGTATTAAAGTAAAATTGTTTTCCTATTTTAAATGATTATCTGTTTAATACGATTTTGTTACTTCCATTAATATCAAAAACAGTCATAGATAAGAAGAATGGCAAAAGTATTATATTGTTACGAGCTACAGGACTCGAATTAAAAATGCCGTTGGAACTACTATAGAATTTATTAGAACTGTACAAACACGTATGAAGACAAATACAAATAAAACTGGATGCAACCAGTTCACACTGCACGATTCCATATAATTCGACCGCGCAAAGTCTATCGTTTATATCGCTAATCGAGAGTACTAGAAAACGTCTTACTCGCTTCGTAGTCGTCGCTTGACTGTTCCCACCCCTCCATTCGGGCATCGTCTTATACTAACTACACAGTACAAAGGAATTGGAAGCGCACACTGAGTTTCTAAGAAATATCAATTTGCACACATGCGATAGTCCACAAAGTCGAAAACAATAACAATAGGGATTAGTTCGACGCTAATGATGGTTATAAAACAAGTAGAAAAACAATAGCATGTTACAAATTCAAAACACAAAGGATTTTCAATCTGGGAGGACAATAAGCTACGCTTACAAAAGGCTGTGCGGCTTATCTTTGACGGCATGTAACAATATTATATGTATAAAGGAAAGTGTAGAATAATAAATCCTTATACCTATTTTTATCAACTATACCTAACAGTTCTCTATTTAGGGATTCCTTCCCGTAAGGATGCCTTAAGTCATAATTTACCTAACTTTATTATTACGGCTAAGTGACATGTGTCCTCTAGAAGTTGGTAAAAATAAAATGACTGCTATATATCACCTACAACTGCTTAGGTAGTCATTATCAGTTAGGGATGGTTCCTGAAAATCGACGTTATTCGGAATTATCTCGTTTACTAATCGATTCGTATTGTGAATTGGTAAACGCTGGTCTTTTATAACTTGTTGAATTAATTTCATATTTTTTGCAAGCCATCGTGCTGTTAGAGATTTGTGTTTTGATGCAACGTCTTCGAAAAGGTTGTTATGGCGTGACTAATTTGGATTAAGGGGATTTTCAAGACATTTTAATATCTTTATTTTTGCGTCAGTTGATGGTGAGAGCTTAAAATATTTTGCATTTTGTTAGTTTATTTTGATCAGGAACATCTGATCACACCTCGGATAGGTTCAAACGTAGTATAATAAATAGGTTATGCAATAGATAGGCAATAGTAGATTGTTACACGAGAGATGAAAGTGAAGTATTTAGGCACGAGATGGTTTGGCGCGCGAGTGTAGCGAGGGCGCTAATAATTCGAGTGACTAAATAGGTCTTCACCCGAGGTTAACACTCTGTTTTTCATTTCGATAACGAGGAAAGTAAATAAAAACTGATTAGTTAAAAAAACAACTACATCTCTAATAAAATCAGGCGTTAAATCCATATCTAAATCTGATGGAACGTCATCACGTACGTCACATATAAAACGTCAAGTAATGTTTTTTCTGTGGCTTTTTACCAGCCAGTATTTTTTGTCACTGATGATACTAAACATAAAGCTAAAATTTATGTAAAATTTATATACATATAATAAAACTGTAGAGGTTATTACTACTACTATTCCTACAAAGTATGTATATTATTAGTTGCAAAAACAAATTATAAGCTAGGGTTCCAAATAAAAACTAATAATTATATACAATACTAAGTTAGAAATAATATAACTCAGTTTCACTGGTGACGTGGAAGTGAAAAATGTTCAGCAAATGTCGCAAGTCAACTCCACAAAATTAATGATTGCAGTGACTCGACTTTTCGTTAATTGACAACGTTTTAGTACAATACTGGGGTTATGGGAGTAAATGGAAAGCGTCACATAGTCTTCCACTTCTGAATATTGCTTTTGTATCTTCTTTGATGCTTCTTATTACAATCTATCTAATTTGGATGAAAAATTGTCCTGAATCAAATATATAGAAAGAAAATGTATCTTTCGTCTTTACATTAGGGAATTTAAGTTTTAATTATTTCTTTTAAACTCTAGTTTGTGTATTAATCAATTTTTATCAATGACGGCCGGAAACGTGGATGGGAGCAACTGTTTGTTCCTTGAATCATGATGGTTCCTACTTTAAAGACAAGTTATGTTACAAGGTAGTAATAGAAGAGAATATCTCAGATTGCTGTAAATAGCTGTTTCGGCGAGATACCTGTGGTTCGGCCTCGCGGCACCACACCGCACGCGGAGGGACACTGGTATGTCTAGTGGGTAGTCTGGCAGTCTGCATTTTATAACTCTTGCCGCAGGGAAAGTGCGTGCAGAGCCGGTCCCCAGGAGCTCCACATAGCGCTCGCTGACTCTCGGGAATGCGAGGGTACTTTCTTACAGCGATAGACAAAAAGGTTCTTTTAAATTATAATAGAGAGTGATACCATAACAGCCGAAGATGGTAATTTATTTCAAAAATGAACCTGTCATAAGGGATTGCAATGATACACATAATGCCTAGTTATAACCAGGAGGTTGTCTGCCTGTTTGAAAAAATAACAAAAGCTATCAATTATATACACGTATCAGTGGCGCAGGCGTCAGTCGTGGACATAACCTCGCGTGCAGCTGGGTTGCGCAAGCGGCTTGCTGCTCCGCTGCACAACCGGGCCGCCTGAATCACTTCCTCTGTGTACACACGTCCTCGCCTTGCGATCATAGATTTGCCACTTATGTCCCCATATTTCTACTCTTTCTGTTTAATAATATCAGCCTAGAAATGTCCCAGTGCTGATTTTTTTTCATCTTCCTGGAGTACAGTAGGTGGACTGAAGGCCCACCTGTTGGACGGTAGTACCGTCGCCTATAGATATCTTTTAATATCAAACATACTATCAATGTGGGCCTCGAATTAGAGACTGGAAACTAATCATTAATGCTGGAATTCAACTTCAGGCTGTTATGACATCATACACTAGATCCGGGGTGATAACCATCCAGACGGAAAAATGCCCTACCACCTAACTGTAGGTAGATTTGTCGCCTGTTACAACAGGCATCACGGCCGCAGAAGTATTACTATTCTTTCTCCGTTCCTGCAAGGATATAACTAGTGTTTTTAGAATTAAACAAATCCGGGGATTTAGTGTTATTTTAATCAAAAGTAAGTTTTTTTTGCAGGATTATGAACTAAGCATATAAACAAACAAGTTCACTTTTACATCTGTAAACTTTTTTTAAAAATAACAATATACTTAACTGCAATATATTTGAATATTTATAATATGGAAAATACGCTAATTGAACTTAAAAATGATGCAGTTCTCCTCCTTGCCATTTTGAAAGGGCTTAACGAGATTTTAAATTATATGGCGCGCGTTCTATAACAATTTCTACTAAGCTGTTAAACTGATGCTTGTAAAGTCTGCCGCAATAGAAAATTGATCACCAATAATATTTTTGACGTTGTATCTCCTGTCTTGATGGAATATGCGATTCATTGTCTGCTCTGCAGTTGGGTCATCCAGTTGAACAATTAATTATTTGTCTATTTATTATTCATAAAAATTATATATACTATTATTAAAAATAAAAGTACAAAACGGAACCAAATACATTGCGACGATGTCCGCGATGTATCATTGCTTTTGCTTGTTGCATCCGCAGCGGCATTTTTCGTTTCGAATCCCGCACCGTCACGATGCGAATTACCTAATAAATTATGGTTCACTTTTTCATCGTTGCAATACGATAAATTACAACTTTATTTGTTAGTTATCTAAGTTGAAAATCTTATGTGCGTTCGGACTAGTTAATCGAAGGCAGTGCATGTCCTGTCATTAAATTTGGAGGTCCAATAACAAAGGATGCGATTTCATTTGGCACCGTTTTAAATGCACACGATTGTTTCGTAATTATACAATTTGAACAGACAGATGTTGGGTGCGTGATATAGTATTTCCTTTTAGACGCACTTGTAGATTGTAACGAAGGTGCTTAAATTACGTTTGCTTCCTTTTAGCGTGATTTAAATCTCATTTATTTTCGTCTTGCAAACGCTTATATCAAATTAAGTAGTTAGACTTGTCAAATTTTCTTTATTATAGTTTATTGTTTCAAAGCTATCCGAAAATGAACATGACCTGTTTTATTAAGTTGACAGCATGTACATATTTAAAGTTTTGGTGTTGAAGGAAGGTGGACTACGAACTTATTTTAAAGTAAGTTTTTGTATTGCTTGAAGCAAACTAAAGTTTTTAGCCTGTTTAAGCAGTCCATCTGATGGAAAATAGTTACCATCGCGTATAGAAGTTTGCATCACCATCGCTAAAGTGATGCCGATCTCAAAGAAATTTAATGATGCCCTTCTTAAATAGCCCCTTGTCTCTGCTCAGAGAGAAAACATCAGCGGCAAGTTGCTTCTAGATTGTTCTTGATAACTGAAAAAGCTTTCTGGAATACCGTTGCATACTTGAGCATAATCAATCAAGGAAATGGGGGTTCACATCCCGTTGATGGCGAGCGATATGGTTTTGACAATGAGGCATTGATACCAGATCGAAGAATTCCTGAGAAGATTCTACGTTGTACAGCCGATAGATTTAGCAGAGACACCAGACGAAGAGAATAAAGTTAAAAGTCATATAAAATTAGACATGATTTGCGTGCAAATGATCTCAAAATCTCATCAAGAATCTTAGATGTGATTATTAGAGCTCGGAATGCGGAAGATGTGTGAAGTAGATATGCTAAATATTTTTCTTCTATGGCAGAAGTTACTTTTTGATTTCGAGTTGATGCCTTTCAAGGAATAATGTTTTAATTTGAAATAATATATTTTCATATTACAGTCATACAGGCGCACGATTACTCTCATTTCAAGACCTTCAATCCAATTCCTTTACATGATCAAATAAATCAAAACAGCGCCACGTGAATCTGCATTTAATTATGATTTAATTCACTTAATCTTTGTTCAAAATCAGTCAAGGATCGTTTGTAAAATCCTTGCTGCCACCACACGATAATCACGGTCTAATTGCTATGTAGGTTATTATAATTACAGCTCTTTGAGATATCTTTAATGTATAAGTTAACTCAAGAGTATTGCTTGCGATGGGGTTAAATCTGTTAAGTAAATTAACACCAGTCCTTTCGCATGGTTTCGCTCACAAATATGGCGTTTTCTTAGTGTTTGATCTGGTGCTAATGATTCATTTTTAAAACCGCACCACTCGCCGTTAATGAGACATGCAACTTCTATTTGCTTGAGTTTTTTTCTTTTAATTTATACTCCTCCACTGGACGAAGAAGTTTTGTTTGGTCTTGTTGCTACATGGGTTCTGAATCCTAATACATTCTTTACATAAAAATGTAAGGAAGTCTTTCCTCTTTACTCTACATATTTTCTTATTACTATTGTTATTCATATCTGGTACACTTGTTATTTCTATTATTATTTTTACATTCAGTCTTATTTACTATTTTATTTTTCCTCAATGTACATATATACATTGACGTATCTTGTGTGTAAAACTTATGTAGTTGTCCTTATTCCTCTATATTATTTTTTAATCCATTTTTATACACTACTCTATGAATTTTTCTTTTTCCTTAAGTTACCACACTTAATTGCGCAGGGGTTCTCTAGATCCTCTTTTCCGTGTACTACAATGATCTGAAGGGAACATCCAAGATTTTCTTTCTGTGCTATAACAAAATGATTTTTAAGAAGGACCTTATAAAGTGTCTTAGGGGCCAGCAACGCGTTAGCAAACGCTCCTGGCATTACAAACGTTCATTCACAACTGTAACCACTTTCTACCAGGTGGATTGTCTGCCTATTTGGCAGCTTGTGGTAAAAAATTATATCGTCCGTTAACCAAGACAATAGGTCCAGAGTCCAATAGTGGGACTTTTAAGGCCTGATATTATGTTTAATAGAAGACATTAACATGAAGAGTTTTGAATACAGTATACAAACAGACCCTGGTATAATACAATTTCAATATATGTATGTACATTCAGATTCAGTGTTTTTATAAATAGTAACATACGTAAGTTGTTGGGGTTACGTAATGTTTTGCATTTTTCTATTACAAAAGTCGGTAAACTGAATATTTATGGTTAATAATAGTGTTTATTCATTTAATTAGTTGTAGTACTTATTATTAATGAATTATACCTTATATATACGTATAGCCTTAACACGCGAAGTCATCATAGCCTTCATGAAAGAAGTATATATCTTTCCTGTTTTGACAGACAGTGAATAACGCAAACAAAGAATGATATGTAGCGGATTTCCGGTTTTCCGTTTCATGCAAACTGATAGAGTGCGAAGGAAAGTGTTACGTATTTTATGTTACATACTCGATAATTAGTGGCATATCGAATATGTATTATTAGGTATTGATTTTACTTTACGATTGATAGTTATGCTTATGTTTAGTTAATGTATTGTAACGATACAAGTAGTATACCCCTGCTCCACCTGCCTTAGATTTAGTGACTGGCCAAATGCGACTACTTATAAAGTAAAATAAAGCCGTTAATGATTAGCTAACATTACTGTATGCACATGAGTTACTTATCAATGCTTAACGTTAATAACAATGTCGCATCTCAAATAACGCTCAAACCCTTGGCTAGAACTGCGTGACACAGTCACTAACACATACATTATCTCAGGCGTATCAGGAGCATTACAACTTCAATAAGTGTTCTCCGGTGGAACTTATTTTGAATAAAAACTTTTGAATTTGAATTTGAATACAGATACGAATAACGTAATGGTTTTACTCTTAAATAGATTAAGAAATAGTAAATCTAAGGAATTTTAAAGAATAGTTAACGTAAAGAGCCGTGTACATTTAGATTTATTCAATCCGAAAAAGAGTGTGTGTGACGTGACCATCAAATTTTAACTAGTTGTACGATTACAGATTGGCCGTCCTTACATTAAGGTGAGTAAGGTATTTAATACCTGCACACGCTTCTTCCTTCGTAGGAAATTCTTTTGCCGTACAGGCTGTTCGACTGTGGAACTCCCTCCCCTTGCCAATCAGACAAGCTAAATCAATGACTACATTTAAACGTATGGTCACTGACCATTACAAAACATTACAGGTCTATTAAATAAAAATTGTTGCATTAAATGAATGTATCTATTATTCGAATGTACATACATATAATTTATAATATCATCGTATATCTAATTATATATGTATATCTGTATATATACAGATATAATTAAACATACGATATAGTAGTTTATTTATATTTTATTTTATTTTTAATAGTACACCGCCAAAAATCGTATATTGAAATTTCCTTTAAAATCTCCTTAGACACTGGGTTTCCTGGAATAGATCGATATAAGCGATAAGGCCGCCCATTATTCTAATGCAAATGCATCCATAACAATTGTCTAGATTTATGTTATGGTGAATAATAAAGAGTTTTCATTCATTCATTTAAATCCAGATACAAATTAGGTATTTAATTAATATTTATTAATTAAATATTACACAAGTAGAATTAGCTTAACGAAATTGGTAGTTTTGGTCTTACTCCAAAGGGAAGGTTTGCACCGAAAATCAGGGTAGTGTCGGATATAGTTCCGGCACAGCAATATGCTGAGTGCAAACCTTGTTTGTTGAAAATGTGGCTATAATAATGTATAAAGAAGGTAACTATTACGTCGCTATTTCTTCAAATAAAGTCTTTCATTCTTTCTTTGTTTTTTCTATTCCGTCCTTATAGACGGAATATTTTTTTTGTAGCCGGTCGCGGTGCAAATAACGTGGCGGAGATCTGATTACTGCGAAATTAACAGTGGCGGATTTATGATGGTTGTCGCCCTAGGCGCCGTTTGAAATGCCCTTTTTAAGGTTTCGTCGACTTTTACCAGAAAAGGAACCCTTACGTAATTTCCATGACCGTCCGCCTTTTTTATACATTCATAATCAAACCAATTCAAATCAATTCTTAATTTTTTGTTCTTAACATATTGGCATCCCGAAAAATTTGTCGCCCTTAAAATGATTCCCAGCCTCACGGGATTAAGCGCCACCACGTAAATCCAACACTGGACATCGATGACGACGGCTTTTGTACTTAAGCGGGCTAAGTCTTAACTGGCCGTACTCGCTGGAACGCAGAGGCTCCGGGCTCCGGGTTTGATTGCCGGGATGGTAAATTTCGGAAACGAAATATTCGTCAATTACTACCGTCTGGATGTCTGGGATGGGCTCCAGAGTGGTCCGCTCTGAGGGTATACAATTTGTGTGTTGGTTTACCGATTATTTTTAAAAAAAGTGGAATTTTAGGCCAATACCTGCCGCTGACTATCACAATAATTTTCCAAGGTCTAAATCGGCCACAAATCTTCTAAAAGTAACAAATATGCTGTAATTTATTCTTATATTCGATCCGAAAATAATAGGCCGATGTTATGGTACAAATAAACATTGGAGTGCGTGCGGCCCGCGGGCAATATCGGCGACGCCGACCTGCGTCACAGAATTCCTATCTCCAGCGCACGTGCCTATAATTTCGTTTGCCACTTTTGAACGGAATCGGCAATACAAGACTAGGGCTGTTCTTCAAGGACACCCCAGTGTTTAGAAAGGAAGAAAGAAAATATATATTTCTAAAAATGCGACGGTTAACAATAATTTATAATAATAACAATAACAACGGAAATGTTTGCCGCAATTTGCGAAATGAGGTTGGCACTCAGTATTTTACTGTGCCGAAACATAGTCAGACACAGCATTGATTCTCAGTGCCCATCTCCTTAATCATGCGATCCACGGTGAAAACAAACAAATTAAATTAAATTATAGTCAACGTATACGTGTAAGGAATAAAGAACAAAACAATAACAGAAAACAGTGATTGCGTAATTTAAAAAAAAAAAACTAATGATAAGTACCTAAAAAATAAATAAACCTAAATAAAGCACTTATATTTATTAGTTTCTATTACAGTAAAGAACTTGCCAATACTTGTTTTTCATTGCATGAGTTCAGCAGAGAGGCAGACGACCCACCCGATGGAAACAGATTACCTTCTCCTATGGACGTTTGCGATACCAGAGATGCCACTGCTGCTGGCCTCGAAAGATGATTCTTAATGATTCGCAATTTTATGATACCTTTTTTAGAAAATCCCATACCGTCGCGGTGCCGCGAAATCTTAACTAGGAGCTCATTTAAAATACCCAGCGTAGTTAATAATCAGTTTAAAAGTTTCCACTATGTTTTACGCTTCACAAAAGTAAAATGAAAGAAGAGTTAAAATCAGTCAAAAAGTAGTATTGTTACGGTATACGGGATTCGAATTAAAATGCCATTGGAATTACTATAGAATTTATTAGAACTATATAAACACGTATAACACAGGTACAAATATAACTAGATACAACCAGTACAAACGTAATACACGATTCAATAACACGCGCAAAGTCCGTCACTATATAGCTTGTCGAATGTACACACGTCTTGTCTCGCTTGTGACCATCGCTAGACTGCCGGTGCCGATCTTCCCATTGGGTCATTGCTATATACTGCACCGATACAATATGGCTGCCCGCCCGTGTAGATCGAATGTCTTAAAATTTGTAATCTGCACACCTGCCTAATTATGCCGGCAAACGGCCATAAACAAGTACAATACACAATACGCTGTTTTCTAATTTCAAATTTTGAACATAAGATAAAGAAAAGAAGTCCAAATGCCGAAAAGGTAATAAACTGCAGGTGTGCACTGGTCTTTGTCGGTCGTAACAGTATCAATTGTATGTAATGTAAACAATATTTTTCCAAGTAGTGCCATCTATTATTGAAGTGAAACTTCTTTAGAATCATTGTGATTTGAAACTCGATGAAACGAAATAGCGACACTAAATAGAGATAAACACATAAATCTATAGGACTAAGCCTAGGAGAGGAATGAAATAGAATACATTATCTTTAATAATTTGAACACTATGCTCATACAGATAGAGTTGGAAATGTTTTGAATTTTTGGTTAATACTTCAAATTTCGTGTTTTAAATCTTAAATATATTAATTATAACGATATGAAATGTGACGTCACGAAATTTAGAATCCCTCCCACCCCTTGTCACACTTTGTTTCACTTCTACTGCGTGTGAACTGCACACACACACAATGTTTTGTATTATTGTAATATTTGTGGGTAGTTGTCATTACTAATTGCATGTAAAGGCGAGCTGCCGTAGCGACGAAACATTCTCACTTCGAGTTTGGTCGGATGCATATGTCATATTAACTCTCTAGGGTTGCTAATTATTGGGCTAGAATCGTAACTTAAAATTAATTGTGCTTTAGGTCGGCATTCGTCCTTCTGAATTCAAATAAAACAGTCCTCAAAGTTTTACGTGTTTCGTTGTATAAATTGTAGATTAACAGTAATTAAAGTGGGTAACATACGTGATTGCAGGCGTGGGGTCATGAATATAATAAGGTTGGCAGCCCTATCAACCCGATACTTCGTGTTTCGAGTGTCGTGTGCAAGTGTAGCCAGAAATATTTTTAATCCAAACAAAATGCGGGCTCTTCAAAATAAATATGTCGGTCGGTGGGAATTAAGGAGTGTGTACATTAATGGCCGAAAGTGTAATTGCTCACCGGATACAAATCGCCGGACCGATCGATTTATTTCGTACACTTTATAAAACTAATTTCGGTTCGGCTTTATTACTTTTCGAAATGTGTGGAAGTGAAACTACTTTTCTTTTCCAATGTACACTGAAAGAGTTAGGGTTGATCGTAAGGAAAAAAGTAAGTAGATAAAAAATAGAAAAGTGTTTTTTAATATTTTAATAGAGACTTTTCATTTGTTCTCTCACTCTTCGATATTTCTCAATTTTTATATTGCATATTTTTCCTTTTGGCTACCCTTACCCCTACGGTCATATAAAGATTTTTGCAAATTCATCACTACGTATTTGTTGTTTTATTTTATTTATTTGTAGCACAACAAAGGCACACATATTATTATATCACATTACAAATCATCTATCTATCTATAATATTATAAAAGTGTAGTGTTTTGTTTTTTATATTTTTTGTGTTTGTTCGGGATTCACGCAAAAGCTACTGGGCCGATTACGATTCAATTTTCGTTGTCCAACAGAAAATTCTCAGACTTATAATCTGCTGTATCTTTGATCCCGGCAATCCCGCGGGAATTTTCTTGGGAGCGGTTTAAAGTGGCCAGGTCGAAAAATTCTGATTCCTGAATTTGAATCAGTGAAAATATTTGCAATATTTTCACTGATTCTACTAGTTTACTATAAAAGTCCTGATGCGTGGACCCATTAAAGGAGTGCACATTTACAATTCAAATGTCGTCAATAAAGAAAAAATTTAATATCAATATTATACAAGTCGCATTTAGAATACTATGTACAAACATAGTTAAAAATGAACAAAAACAATATCATCAAAATTATTAAAAAAATGCAAGAATTGTTGACACACGACCCCTTTAGATGTGCCAAATTTCATATCTCTAATCTTAGTAGTTCACATATAGACAGATAAACTGAAATCCCGTTTTAAGCTTTTATTTAACTTGTTATCTTTTAACTTTAGGTCTCGGAACCCTAAAAATGTAACCATTATTTTCCACATATTACAATGCGTTAAGCCTTGCTCATTCCGTGAAGGCTATCACATTATTGTCAAAATTTTAGAACGTGAAATCATTAATTTATTTGAAAGTTAAAAATTTGAATATTTATTATACTTCCTTAAAATTCTTAACTCTAACCTTCTTTTTTATAAGCATCGTTATATAAAATTCTATATTTAGAATTTTTAAACAATTTAATTCAATTAATATTTTTTGCTAATTGCGTTTGGCAGTTCTACTTGCTTCGAATTAATGCCTTTGCCTGGTGGCAAAAGAAACAATCGCCTATGTCCTGCTAGAATGCGGAGCGGTGGCTAAGTATCTGGTCGCTCTAGATAGTATTCGGCAACTTTTAAAAGATGATGGACTTCCTGGAGGAGCTGGATTAGATGGAGTAGTCCCTCATCCACCCTCGCACGCAAAACAGGCACAATGTCGTCGAGTTGCGGAAATAGCCCGCTTGCAGAAGAAGAAGAATGCCTGGCTTTTTCCGGTTCTAGCGATATCATAGATAAATAGATAGATGACACGTTATTGTACATCAATACAAGAATGAACTTATAGACTAAAACTATACCTAATTACGCACAAACATTATTTTTTATGATTTTTTCCAGGTGTAATTTATCATGGACACGGTATCGCTCGGGGATAGAAGTAGGGTGCTGTTGAACTCCCGATGGCATGCCAAGACCTACTAACTAAACTGCCCCTGTGTTCTATCTCATCGCCGTGTGCCAGGACCTCGGGAAACAGAGACGTATCTGACGGTCCTGGCGGCGCTGGCTCTTTATCAAACATTCTTTCATAGGGTTGCCTGGGATTATACTATAACCATATAAGAACAATAGGTACTAGAAATTACGGTTGCTTGAATCTAACAAATAATAGAACGTCAAAAATATATGTAGCTTTTAGGTGCCTTCCATAGATAGATAACATACACCAAAATAATTTTCAATGTTTTTAGGCAATACAATAAGCGGCCTTATCGCTTAAAGCGATCTCTTCCAGGAAATCTAAATGAAAATAAATTCTTAGCTAATCTGCCGAGATATATATATATATATATATATATATATATATATATATATATATAAACAGAAACAGAAAAACGGCAGTAGATACATACATACAAACTTATTTACGTATAATACAGGAAATTGTCATTCTTAAAATTCTTTTTCCAACATATTTTATAGTTCTTATTTATATTTTTTTTTGTGATATAGTGCAAAATAGAATTATGTGTCTATCTATAATTGGTAATTTTTAATAAACTCTCAACCCTAATCAAGCTAGATTCTTCTCGTATGAAATGTATTCTGGAATAATTCTATAAGTCAGTGTACAGTCGATACAAAGTGTTATAAAAACCAACGTTGACCAGAGCCGGATCACTCAGGACAAAAAGAGAGCGTGTTTATGTTACGTGCCGCGAAACTGAGAGTATAATATGGGTGACTTCGGA
Organism: Dendrolimus houi; assembly: GCA_039645545.1. Lineage (NCBI taxonomy): Eukaryota > Metazoa > Arthropoda > Insecta > Lepidoptera > Lasiocampidae > Dendrolimus > Dendrolimus houi. Next base: position 6,494,844 of record CM077131.1, read on the forward strand.
ACGGCCCAAGGTAGCAGCATAAAGCGATAAAATATAGAAAATCAAAAATCTATACTAATAAAAAAATTGAAGCGTACCTGTCTCTGATTACAAAATAAAAGCTAAAGTATTGTTAATAACATTTGTTTAAGTAATGCCACCTGTTATTGTACTATTGTAATATTAGTGGGTAGTTGTGACTATTACTCGGTTCGTTTCGTTATTGCTTGGACATAAAAGCTAGCGTGCGTAGCGTCGAATCATCATTCTTATTTACACTTTGGTCGGATACACATCTTATAGTAGCATTTTAGGGTAGCTAAATATTGTGCGAGAATTATAACTTATAATTAATTGTACTTTAGATCAGCATTCTTTGTACGGAAGTCGAAGTAAATAATTTGTCAAGTTCTAAGTTTTGTTGTATTAATCTCTCAGTAATAGTATGTAACTATATACGTGAATACTGCTATTTATACGTCTAATCACATAAATGATGGCTTTTAGAATTTATCTGTGTCATTCTGCAAGTTTATCTGGAATAGGCTTCGGAACGGATCAAGGGTTTCAATGAGAGTTTAATAATATTTTCTATTTATCTTAACTTTTCCTGTGCTTGTGTTTCAGTTCAATATTTTGCAAATGGCATTATTTTAAATAAAAAGAAAATGTTTTAAAAATCGTAACAATATGCCATTTAAATACTACAATATGTGCCAAAGGACTTTCTGAAAAAATAAATTACACTATACAGAATAAGCGCAAGCGTTGTTTATGCTGCTCCCCGGCAACGATAGTAGTTTCCGAGATCTCGACAATCATCTGTAACGTTCATTGCCTGAGACGAGATATCGAACAGATGCAATGACGTGGCACACGTTGGTTTCATATGAATCTAGGATTGACTCAAATTTGCTTATCTTTTTCATACTTGTACATAACAGGACTTCAGAACAGATTTGAGCGAAGTTTAAGTGGAGCCATATTCAGACCAACATCTCAAAAATTTTTCGTCAACTTAATCTATATAGAGCAAAATATTGTCCACCGATTATTCTTACGTGTACTAAGGAATGCCTCAAGGACAAGTCCCGGGTAGTGTGAGGGCTGGGCTATTCAGATGAACTGCTCGAAGAACGCGGATAAAATGGGCAAACAGCGTTTCGCCATTCACTGCATGGGCCCTCTAAAATGCCGCAAAAGAATAGCGTGGGGCAACATGGATGTCTATTTTTGCGAAAACCTATAATATAGATGTTTTTCAGTCTGAGTATCTTCTAGGTAGGTGAACGTGCTTTGTCTTAGACTGCATTTCTACTTGACGTCTAGTGAGATGTAGGTCAAACGCGATCCAATACTTTTATATAAAACTAGGATATGCCTGCGACTTCCTCTGCACTTGACTTTGAAGTACCGGCGGGATTTCTGGGATAAAAAGTACCGCAGCATTTAAATAAAGAATGTTAGGTATAGTTTTAGTGTTAAAATAGTATTAAAATTATGTCGGAATAAGCTAGTTTTAATGCACTCGAACAACTACAAACCGCTCCCAGGAAAATTCCCGCGGTATTCCCAGGATAATAAGTAGCGTAGATTTAAGTACAAAAATTTACTGTCGATCAGTGAAAACTGCATCGAAATCGGCCCAGTAGCTTTTACGTGAATCCCGAACAAACAGACAAGAGACCTAAAAAAATTGCATCGTGTTCTCCGTTGTTTATATAGCGCATTCTAGTTGTTTTTTTTTTAAATATTTTCAACGTACAGACACGGCGTTTTTAGAATTTTATAATATTATAGATGAAAAATGGATATCAATAGTTGTAGGGTGTGGAGAATGTGTGTATGTTACAGTTTCACTAAGGCTGTATTCGGCTTCGAGCTTTTAACACATCCACCCTTCGGAAGGCTTAACTCTTCCGATTTCCACTCCACCCCGGCTGGTCAAGGCAGACGCTTTTCTATGGGCTCACGAAATCGAGTACCGAGATGTCATTTAGGTTTTGCCACAAAGTTTTCGCGCATCATCCAGACATATTGTTAAGTAGGTAAATGTAGAACAATGTTCAGAAGTACATAGGCTAATAGGTTAGTGAATAGTCAAATCATTAGAGACATTTTTAGCGTCTTAGAAAACGTTACAATCACCTTGATTGTGTGTTAATTGTAGTAACTCATGACGTCATAATTCTAACGAGTCAAATAACTTCCTAATTATTGTATAAAGAGTAATTAAATTATTTTTATCGTGATATTAAAAAGGAAGGTATTTTAACATCCGCTCGTTTATATGTAAATTATAATAAAATGTGTCATATATCTAATTTCATAATTTTAAATTCCTAGCTGTTTAGTCAACAATAGAATCCTTATGAATTTGTCATGTTCGTCCGTCCGTCCGTATGGCCCATTGTGACAGTAATTTTTCTCGAAAAGTACTGATTCGGCAGATCTATATATAACATATTGTATGGTGCTACATAATGCTGCAATGAAATCGCGAATTTAATAAAGGTGCCAACCTTAGCCTAACTACCGCTTTTATACTAGGTGAAATCCGCTTGAGGATAAACCACCGCGGGGAAAACGCGGCAGGGCTTTGCGATTCGCCTCGCCGGGGTGATACTAACACCCCCGTAGGACTGCTATTGCCACGCCACGGTTGGCGACATCCACTAAAACCGCTGGCCGATCCTCGTGCGTCCCTTTAATGTTTAGTTACTACGTCAAATTTTAATATAAAAGGATTACGAATTTTAAGTCCCAATTCAAAAATAGGTGTAACATATTTACAATTATCGATACAATATAGAGTCTAAATTCAAAATTTAAATAATTTGATGTAATTATCGGAAGTCAAAATATTCATTTAACGAATAAAAATTTTTATTGCATAGCCAGTTATACACATTTTTCTGTTAAACTCTAAATTTGCCGTTTCTCTATATTTTGTTGGTAAATTATTATATATCTTTACAGCCATGCAGTAGTAGTTCATATTGCGTATTTTAAGTCGAACTTGTGCGGGCTTTGTGCTTTCTTGCCCATTCACCTCCAGCTCGGACGGAAACATAACTACCACCGCCCCTAGGTGGTTGCCATACAGTTATGTAGCTGAGATTGAGTATTTTTTAATAACATGTTTAAAGTAATCTGTTGAGCTGTTTCGGAGATTATTCGATACAAATTTTTATATCGATAAAACATCTAAATATGACTCTTAGAATATTAACTATAGTCATTTTGTTGATGTACCACATTTTTGCAGAATAATAAATAATAGCCCATTAATCATACAGGTCGACATTTGGTTTTGGTGACTTCACAAATTATCAATTAAAAATATAAAAGTCAATTTTATTAAGAAACTATAAAAATAAATACACTGGAAATTGGAATGTACGGAAAATTGCTTATCCCAATGATATCACAATATTTTTAATTCGATTGTTGTCAACATTTTTCACGAACTTATCAAGCTATCTATTACAATGACTTTATAAACTAATACAATAAAAGAAAACTTAACTGAGTTATATTGTATTCTACCCATAGTTCCTCAGGACTGTATAAGTAGAATACTGAGTCAAGGTCACCGTCTAGTAGTCAAAGAACTTATTATGTTAAGAGCTTAAAGGCCCCTTTTACAATAGAATACATTTTGTGAAAGTTTGGTGCCACGAGTTCGTTACTTCTATTTTTCTTATTATTGCGTGGTATCGTATAATCGGAAAGGCGAAGAAATAAATAATGTTCAAGGAAGTTGAAAATTGCTCATATAGCTCATCTATGTAGGACAAAGAATTTTCATTGTGTATAGTCACACGCACTTGACCGATTTTTATGAGTTTCTTTGATGGTTAATACTGGTCACTATTTACGTACAGTTTAGTCGAAAGAATACGAAATAAAAGAAAAACTAATCAGCATTTAAAGCGCGCGGTTTCACTTTGTTGCGGTTTAGCCATTTTACATTACAAATGTTTTTTAATAGTTTTACAATTGTTTCAAGTTTTATGTGTGTTTGATAGCGCGGTTTGTTATTTGACTGGTTTGGAAAAGTTTCGTTTTATATCGTTTGAAGCTAGCTAGTATTAAAAGCACTCTATCTTACGCCTGAACCGTGGGATACTGATGCCATGAGAGAGAGATGCCTTATAGAGGATAAGGAGCTCTCAAAACGCCTAATCGACTCTTTAGGTAACCAGAGGGCTGATTCCTACTTCGGCAACAAATCAGTATGGCAATCCTGCAAGATAATGTAGGTAGCCTTCTGGGAACCTACCAATTGGCTTCAATGACCTAGGCTAAGTATTCTATTCACAGTCTTGTGGGATTGTATGTAGAATACAATGTACTGTAAGTTTTCTTCATTGTACTATTTTATAATTTAATGTACTATTATGTTTATAATACATACTTACATACACATTATCACGCCTGTTTCCCATGGGGTTAGGCAGAGACTATAAATCTCCACATGCGACGATCCTGACAAACAATTTTTGTTTATCTACTTTCATTAACCTCTTCATACTTGCACGTTTATTTGAGATGATTTTTATCTGAGCTCTTTTTAACACTTCTGCCATTTGAACATGACGTGTACGTCGCGGTTTACTGGTACCAACTCTACCATTCACAATGCTGTCATACACTTGTTTTGCTATTCTACTTTCATTCATTCTCTCCACAGGCTCAAACCACCTTAACATCCCTTTTTCAACTCTTGTTATTATATGTTCTTTCAATCCACAACGTTTCCTTATCACACTGTTCCTTATCATATCATTTAAGCTAACCTCACACATACTTCTAAAAGCTTTCATTTCGACTGTGTTTATCCTACTTTCATGCTTCTTCTACCATACCCAATTCTCACTGCCCTATATTAGAGTTGGCACCAACACCCGTTTATGGACAGCCAAGCGTGCCTTTACAGACACTTCCTCGCTTTTCATAAAAGATTTTAGCGCTCCATTTACTTTCTTTACCTGCTTTGTAAAATCTTTATAATTCATTTATTTATAAGAATAGATCTTTAAAAAATTGTTTTTATTATTGTTATTAAAAATTGACTACACCCATGAAAAACCACAGTTCATTTCACAGATTTTATAATCTTTCTTCTGATATTTTGGAAATGTACAACTGATATTCTCTATATTTTGGCCACAATAGATAACACATATACATAATAGAGGTGATCCCCTCTTTCTCATTTCATCTATCCCATTCCTCCTGTCTGGCTCCTCTGTTCCATTTATATTCCATCCCTTCTACCCCAACCTAAAGGCTGGTAACGCGTTGGATTCCCTACTGCTGTTGCAAACTTCTATAAGTGACAGTAACCACTTTCCATTAGATGGGCCGTATGCTAGTTTGCCAGCTTCGTAATAAAATCTCATCTGATCAATGTGGTTTCAATGAAATTAGTGTTGTTTCAATGTAAGTCAATAAACACTAGGTACTTATGTAGTAAACAGCGCTGTTTAAATGTTTATCCGTGTAGAATTCAATTTCCTGCGACCGGGCTATCACAGCTAGTTGATAGGATGGATATTTGCCCGGCGGGATGGCTACCATCCCTGGTCTACGGTATGCCGCCATAATAACCTTGGGCTGTGTTCCGGCCGGCATGAGTGGCTAGGACCCAGTCTCCCTTTAAAGAGCGGTAGAACATTCGTAGCACCTTTGGTGTTACGAAGTCCATAGGCGATGGTAACCGCTTTCCATCAGGTGGGCCACCTGCCTGTCTGCTAAACTCATGCAATAAAAAAAAATGAAAAACAATAAAAAAAAACCTATAATTATGAAAGAATTGTAACGATTTAGGCGCATGAATGAATTTTACGCGGGTGAAGTCACGAGCAAAGCTTTAGTTATGATATAAAAATATGTTTAAGTATACACTAGTACTCGTTATTAATTAAATATGTAGGTAAACAAACGTAAAAATTGATGTTTTCAAGAATTATAATTCAACAATTTGATACTAGATGGCGTTAGGTGTTAAATTTTAAGCATGGGTATCGTATTATTATTGGTTTCTTCAAATGAACTTTATCTTTCTTTCTTCTTTCTTTTCTTCTTCTTCTTTTCTTCTCCATTTTGAGAAACATGCTTAGTATTGGTGTCTTGCTTTACAGTTTAACATTCGAATAATATTGATTAATAAATAACAGTTGTAGGATAGTTATTGTAAACATCATAAATTCATAATATAGGGAATAAAATTAAATCTTAAAAGTAAATATTGGTAAACATGATCCTAAGACCCCGTCTTATAAAAACGTTTTCAGTACTTTCACAATGATCACATGGCTATAGAAAAGTGGCCGCAACGTCGGAATAATAAAAATCAAAAAATTAATGCGCTTCAAACCGTTAAAACGTACTTTTATTATGGGGTCTACTATTGTTTTTAACCGACTTCAAAAAGGAGGAGGTTCTCAATTTAATTGGTATTTTGTTTATGTATGTACACAGATTACGCTGAGATTTATGATCCGATTTACGTGATTCTTTTTTAGTTGGATGCAGAATAGTTGCCATTTGATCCCCTAAAAATTTAACATAGTTTGGCCCCGTAGTTTTCATTTTATGAAAATTTTCCGTTCCCGTTTCTTGGGACCTGTATTTTTTAAGGCGCGCGGCACCTTTCGTAGTCCTACCCATAGCGAGACACTAAAAAGTATCAAAAAAAAAAATAGACTTCAAAAACTAACCACCCTGGGTCTAGAGTATGCCGCCATAACAACTTTGAGTTGTGTTCCGGCATTAGTGGCCGGGTTCTAGCCTGCCTTTAGAGAGCGGCAGCACATTGGTAGCACCTTTGATGTTACAAATGTCTCTAGCCGATGGTAACCACTTTCCACCAGATGGACCGTCTGCTTGTCTGCTGAACTCACACAATAAAAAAAACTTTCGCAGATTTTTATTTAATATCAAGGTAAATAAAGTAAAATTTTATGTTGTGTTTTTTTGTAATGATTTAATATAGGTATTCGATGGTCTTTGTGGTTGAGTGTACTAACCCTTTGTCACTATGCCACGCTGTAGCAAAGGATCCCGGTTCGATTCCTGGCATGGTAAATTTTATAAATCAACTTTCTCGTATTTACTATGGTCTGGGAGTCTGAGATCGGTTCCAGAGTGGTCCACTATATATTATTCATAACACAAGCGTTACACAATATGTGTGTTTGCTTTACTATTATTAAAAACAATTAAAAACTTTAAATATATTTAAACGACATAATTACTTTTTATATACGTTTTTGTTGCAAATTAAATTGCGTCGTTATCTTGACTAACTATATTTATTTTAATGTAGCATTATGTTGATGTGATTTAAAGTTAATTATAATCCAAAATTACTTTTTTGACAGTCGGTATTCGTGGTGAATGAAATAATGTGAAATTGCATTACAAGATAAATATTCGAACATGAATGAATTAAACAGTCATTCACGGTGTGTAATTCGGAATTATAACAATTCTTTTATTTCACAATAGTATTTTTTTAGGTAGCTAACAAAAGATACTAATACCGGTTTCTGTATTATACTATGCATTCGTTTGCCTTATTACTGGTTAAAATTTAAATTATCTTCATTACAGCTCTCAGGGCCGGCTAAATCGGTGTGATACCAAGCTTTCACAGAATATCGCCGTGAAATAATTAGCCTTGAGCAAATTCTGTGTCGTGCGATGAGTGTGAGTTCCGATGGCCCACTTCCCCTATCCAATCTTCCGTATCTCGTCCCTCTATTTCTATCTCATGTCTCATCCCTTCTATCCCATCCTAAAGGCTGGCAATGCGTTGGATTCGCCATCAGTGTTGCAAACCTTTATAGTCGACGGAAACCAGTTTTCAACAGTTGGGCCGCCTAGGCGGCTTAAAGTGTGGGCGACGTGGGCCAAATCTGTGTTTATTAATAGTTACTCTCTTTTCTTTCACCATATCCCAATTATTTGGCATCGGTACGATATGTCTTTTCCTTCCATACTCCTCTATTCTGACATACATCTTCTGTCACACCATAAATTATCGTATCATCCTTCACACAATCCATCCATCTCTTTTTTGATCTACCTTAAGATTTGTACCCATCGATTTTGTAATTTAACATTCTTTATGTAACGTGACTTTCGGCCCTCCTCATTATATGCCCATAACACCTTAATCTTCTTCCTCCAATTTGTCAGTCACTGGTGCAATTTTCAAAGATTCCCTTATGTACTCATTTCTCACCTTATCCGTTCTTGTAACACCACACATCCCTCTCAACATTCTCATCTCAGCTGAGTGGAGACGTTTGTGGTTTATCAGTTTAGTGGCCCAACTTTCGGACCCGTATAGTATGACTAGTCGTATGACATATTTATTCTATATTTGACCATTTGGTTTCAGTGGCATTAGTTTGTCGCACGTCACACCGGTTACCTGTCTCCACTTTAGCCATGCAACATTTATTTTTCTCCTTACATCCTTCTCTATATCACAATCTACTGTTTGTTAATAGTTACTAACAATAACAGTAACTAGTGTTTAATACTACTAATATTAGGATATTGTTTAATGTATGTGTTTCTTTATTTGGCTGTATGTATCGGACAGTGTTGCCTGTAAATAAATAAATAATTATTATTTTATCTCTATGGCAAAGTAACAAAATGGATAGCAATATACCCGACATGAGACAGTTTCATTACGTTTCTTCTCTTTAAAATAACGATAAAACATTGCGGAGCGATACCAGCCCCCCTAGACAAGTGGCATTAGCGCTAAACGAATAGAAAGGGGCAAAATTAGGAAATATAGTTCGGCCGTTCTATAAAGCCACATTTGGCACCTATCAAACTGATTTTAGTAGTGAGGTGAATTATCGAGATGACGATACAATTAAGTATTGGATTCGATATAGGAAGTCACACATTGCCGAATCGATTATAATAAATTTATTTTCTAGTTTTAAAATACTTATATTCATAACATAATTAAATAAATTGAACATAACACAATAAATCATCACAAGTGACATAAAAAAAATAATTTAGTTAATAAAATGATCTGTAATATAATATTAATTTTACTATCTTTGAATTTGTATGCCTAATAGGTAAATAAGACGTGAAACTGTATATGTCCTAACATCTATAATATGTACCATGTTGTTAAGCAAATAAATAATTTGATTGATTGATTTCTGCTTTAAGTGCCTTAATCCTACGATTTATGTTCAAACTTTTCGATTACACATGAATCACCAGGTCACGTCACTAATATTTAAGAAAAAAAGTGTTGCCAAACATAACATTGTCATGTGTTACTACGTTTCTGAAGAAATAAGCTAATTATGGCTGGCCTGTATTTTGGTCAACGCATTAGCATTACCATACAGCGTGGAAATGCAGCCAGCATCTTGGGAACACTCCCCGCCTCCAGTGACCTGGAATCAATTTTCTATCTGTAAGTATGTATATAAGAGTAGTTTTGTTTTTAGATGTGTTATATATTACTAAGATATTAGTATCTACGTATTGTAAATATAAATGTTCAATAAATTTTCTATTTTATCTAATTATGATGTTTTAATTGCATATAAATTATTTTGATACTGCTTCAAAGTTAGCTCGTCAGTATTTATATGAAACTACAAATTGGGGCTTCTTGGAACGGCTCAACTAACATCGGATCGTCATTGAAAAAAAGATGAAGAATTAGAATTCAATAAATGTTCGTTATAATTAGGTTTGCTTCAATAAGTGACCGTTATCAACTATCCAGAACAATTAGTACCTACTTAAAACTGGCGATGTCTGTGCCAAATAAATGCCATATTCGCGAAACCGTCTTACACGAGTGGCCCCAATCATACGCTCAGCGCAGTTTGTTTACAACTAGTAAATAAAAAGTGCGGATTGTTTAACATTAGCCAGCGAACGCTTGACCGCACCTTCTCTGAGCGAATTTCGTATAGCCACGAATGTGGATAAGTTTACGTAAACGGAGCTCAGAAACATCCTACGCTTTGTAAATAAGAACACCTAGGTATGTTATAACGTTTAGTGTATATTAATTTTATCAATGATACGCTCATATTGATGGAATCATAAAAATAATGCTTGGAAATTACTTCATAGCAAGAATTTCACATTGTTTTTGCTCCGTTGACTTTGGGATCGCTTGTGTGTTTTCCTAAGAATACGCAATTTGCAAATATTAGTGCTGCATACTTGAGCAACGAACGGTCACGTATCCAGTCATGTGCACCCGCAGAGTGCCGTATGTGCTCGTACTCGTGCCCGGTTACGTAACGGCGTGCGATGCTTTAGTTCTCCAGTGTTTACAGTGGTCGGGTCGGTGCGAGCGCGAGTGTCGCCTGTCCCCACCGAGCATCGATCCGCTCCGCCCAGCGCTCGCTCCTCCCACTGCCCCCTCCCCCTCGCCACGCGCCCCCCGCGCCCCGAGCCGCGGCCTTTGTCGCGCGCCGCCCGCGCGCGGTCACCTGTGTCGCACGTCCTCAGTCGCAAAGCGACCGCGTCGCGTGCTACCCGCCTCGCACCGTTCGCGTTATATTATGACAGTGACGTGATGGAGGGTAAAGAGTTCGGTGCGGTCCCCGGCCTCCCGGCCGGCCTGGACTATTTTATGATGCCGCGAGTGTCACAACCTGCGCCGCACTTCGACTTTCGCAAACTCGGCGCCAGCTTCAGTGGGCGCGACGACGACAGGATAGAGGAGCGCCACTCGCCCGAGTACGGGCACAACGCGGACAGGCGCGACCCGCCGCCGGCGCCCTGGCCACTCGGCCTCGGTGTCCAGTTCGTCAACCCCGCCACCGGCAAAAAGAGAGTGCAGTGTAATGTTTGTCTTAAGACTTTTTGCGATAAGGGGGCTCTAAAAATACATTTTTCGGCCGTGCATTTAAGAGAGATGCACAAGTGTACAGTGGAAGGATGTACGATGATGTTCAGTTCTCGTCGATCAAGAAATAGACACAGTGCTAACCCGAATCCTAAGCTGCATTCGCCGCATGTCAGACGCAAGATTTCAGCTCACGACGGTAGATCCGCCCAGCCTTTCCCGTTGCTTCCTGCGTTGGCGCGACTGCCTTTGCCACCCCCTGCACTGCTGCCACCAGAGCTTGCGGCACGCCTGCCCCCACCATTGACAGGACCACCTGGTCCTACGCCGTTACCGCAGAGGGTGCCTCTTGAGGATTTGCGAAATTTCAGTGAAATTGAAAAAATGTATAGAAAACTTCCTCATCCCGAGGAACCAATACGAAGTGCATTAGATCTCGCAAGACCAGCAATAACCATAGAAGATGAGTCTAACAATTATAGTGAAAATATCGATTATAATGAAATCTCTGACGATGAACAAAAAGCAAAATGTGATGAGCGTACCGAATCCCTTGTAGTTGACAGGTTAAATTATGAAGATGAGCCTGAAGATTTAAGTGTAAATAAACAAAAAGAAGAAACAAAGCCTGCTGTTGTGGAATCAGAGTTTAATGGGCGTTCTGACACCACTGCCTCTGATGACAAGTCTTCTTTTGTTCCTAATAAACGTAAGAGAAAGAGTGGAAATCCTACACGGTGTTCTCAAAGCAACGAATACAATGTCTCTGATGAGGAATATCAAGGTGATTTATTTAGGAATCTATCGACACCTAGTTCAAGCCGTGCCGAAGATGAGCCTTTGTCCCTTAAAAAACAAAAACCTGAAAAGTGGGAGCCATTTCAGAACGGTGAAGAAGCTACTGTGGACACGGAATCGGTTACAAGAGTAAAGGCTGAAAGTGAATCGGACGATGAATCTAGTGCACCTAGTGTCGTACGTGAAGGTTTAAGGTTACGTTCTGATCTTTACACACCTAGCGACAGTGGTAGTGACTTGCACGCTTTGGAGGAACGCCTCGCTCGAGCACGATCACCTTCAGCTAGCAGCGACAAAACCGAGGATAGAGAACTCAACGACCTCGAAATCCCAATAGACGATGAGAACCCAGACAGGTGTACTGCATGTGGAAAGGTATTTCAGAATCATTTTACATTACGTATACACTACAGAAATGACCACTTGAAGCTACTTCATCCATGTGATGTGAACGGTTGTGACGCCGCCTTTCCTTCACGGAGGAGTCGAGATCGTCACAGCTCAAATGTCGACTTACACCGGCGGCTTCTCTCCACAGGCTCACCTGACGGTCGAGATCAAAGGCCTGCTTTTGAAGTCAACGCAGAACTTCTAAACAAACTGTACGCTGACATAAAAGGCTTGGCATCAACTCTAGAAAGTTTACGGTACGGCGGAAACGAAGACACGTCACAGCTTCCCAACTATGTAACTGAAACAATGAAGTTTTATAGTAGGAATTTAAGCGCATTGCAAGCAGGATTATTTCCTCAATTTGGTGAACGAGGTTTTTTTCCACCTCCCTTTTTGATGGGTAACGGGGCTCTTCAGCCTGGTGGAGGGCCATATGGAGCACCTGCCGGAGCTCAGTCAGTCAGGGAGTCGCTGTCGCCCCTATCAGCTTCGTCTCCCCCGGTGATATCGCCCGGGAGGCTAGACGCTGCACACGCTCGGTCGAGAGATGACGCGAAGCTGCTTTTTCGCGAGACCTCTGAGTCTTTTAAGAAGATGACTTCGCTGTGCGAACGCCAGGAGCAATTGTACCAGCACCATGTCCCAGTGTCATGACGGGGCCGCCACCCTCCCCGCTCGCCTTGGTGATACCTCACTTCATGTAGCCAATAGGGCGTGGACAGACTGTATATTTAATTGTTAATAATATTAATTGTGTTAATAATATTTCGTATTTCGTTTTGTATTTTTCTTGTGATATTTAGACAAATATTATCATAATCGATCCCACGAACTGTAAGTTATAAGGGATAGGAAGTAAAGCTTGGGTGTAGAGTTGGTATGTGACGCGAAGTGCAATACGGACTTGAATATTATAAATATTAATGGACTCGCAGTACGATATGATATCGTGTAGATACTCGTAATCGATGTTGAAAGTAAACGTTATAATGATCAGCTTCATTTATTGTTCTGGCGCAATAAACTCATTGAAGAAAAATACATTTGTTTTTATTTCCGACCGTGCAGAAGTGCGCCGGCTCTTATTCACAGATCATCCGCGTCTTGTAAATACCTACTATAACACGACTTTTTTCAGCCGGAAACAATGGCAGCTGTTTATTAACTTATCATATTTTGATAAAATTTATAACGGACTAAGCATTTTCATGACAGCACTCGTCTAAAATAGTTAATACCCCGAAGTACCTCAGTTTTTCATAATAATCGTATATTAAACACGAAATTTGTTATATTGCTATCTAAAGTAACAATGTAACTTTCATTGAAGAACAAACAAAAACCTATACAAAATCTTTCACATGAATAACATTGATTCATGCGGATTATGAAAAAGCTATTTCATATTTAATTCTTAGTGGAATTTATTGATTAACTACCATCAGAATTCTCATCGGCTTAAAACATAAACATATGGTCACAACTCTTTTCATTTTCATATTATAAATTCAATGATAACGACATAATTAAGTTTTAACATTTTTTAATGATGCTTAAGTAACATAAGGTAGAATTTATCAGAATAGATAAACGCAAAGATTGATAATGCTGATCTTAGGTAGATACATCAGATTGAATCAATTTGATTGAAAGACGCAAAATTGGACAGAAAAGTTAGCATTCAATGAAAAGTAATGACTCAATTTTATATTTACATAGATCACTTTGGTTGCTTCAACCAAATTGAAAGGTAGAAATCAACCGTCTAATACTGACTTAACACTGTGAACCAAACTAAAAAGTATCCAAAAATATATATTTAAAATACTTTATTGGAAAACAAAGATTGCGGAAAGCGATATTTTTCAATTATTCTAACGGATATACTTAATTAATCTGGCAATTTTAGATTTCAAAGTGTACACTGCTTTAAAATTTTAATGATATTTTATAATTAATGTCTAATCCAATTTAATGAATGCATAATAATAGTATATTACTAGCTTCTGCCTGCAACTTCGCCCGCGTGGAATAGTTAAAAAAAGTAAGTAAAAAAAAAAACCCCCGATTTTGAAACATTCTTCATTGGTGCTCCGCTCCTATTGGTCTTAGCGTGATGATATATAGCCTATAGCCTTTCTCGATAAATGGGCTATCTAATACTGAAAGAATTTTTCATATCAGACCAGCAGTTCCTGAGATTAGCGCGTTCAATCAAACAAACAAACAAACTCTTCAGCTTTATATATTAGTATAAGATTTATATAAGTTTGTTATGATAACAAAATGTTTGTTTGTTGTTCTTTCAAAATCTTGCTGTTGGGGCAATTTATATTTAAACTTTAATAGTAGAGAGGTAATAAATATAATTTTTAATCACACCAAACACAAAATCACAGTGAAGCGAAAGTAAACGCAGCAAATATTTGGTATAGGTATAATAAAAGCTTTACACATCATCTGTGCTATCAGCTTTCTGGTTGATGTTCTTATTATATATATTATAATTGGTTAGTAATCAGGCTTGTCTAAGGTGGGTCGGGGGGTTTCAAATGATTCAAAAATCATTCATCACGATGTGCAGGTGTCATCTCAATATTTTCCTTCATCGCCGTCCCTATAACAGCATGAACATTTGGTCAGAAAATATAAACAATAAATAATAATAATAACAGACAAACATACACATTGTATATCCCCATAATAAGCAAGTTACGCTTGTGTTATTGGTAATATACAAGGAACCACTCTGGGGCCTATCCCAGACACCCAAACCATAGGAAATAGCGAAATGTTTATTTTCGAAATTTACCATGCCAGGAATCGTACCCGGAGGCTCTGGGCTGCAGTGAGCTAGTCCACTGAAGGTTTAGCCCGCTCAACCACAGAGGCCGTTGGCTTTGGTTACAGATAAATATGGCTATGGGTTACAAGCAGCACATTAGGTTTTCTTGTACGTGTTGCAAGAGATGCCTTTCGATCGCTGCTCGTGTTGGCTGCTATCTTCGACCAGGGGCCTTAACGGCCTTCTGATGGCTATCTCGGATTTTAAGTGGCCATCAGGAGACTCGCGACTTTTCAGCATCACTCCACTTCAGATGAGGTCACGGGAGGTCGTGGAGAAGTCCCACCTAGGTGAGCTGCAACATGGGATTGTTTAAGAAGGGCGTCATATAATTTCTTCGAGGCCGGAAGCACGTTGGCAACGCTCCTTGGGTTGCAAACGACCATATGCGATGGTAACCACTTTCCATTAGCTGGGTCGGCCTGTTTATATGTTTCAGGCTATAAAAAAACTGGTCGGATTCTTCATACATAGTTTTATTAAAACTACATTAATTTTGAGTCCCTTTCTGTTAATTTCAAAAAGATTCGTTGAGCCCAAAAAGATTAATTCGACATAGACTGACGGACAGACAGATTTCAGTATCTTAGTTATTTTTTTATTTGTGTTTAATTTAATAAAAGCAGTGAAGATATTACAGTGCAAGCGGTGTTCACCTTTGAGTAGTTTTTACATTGCAATGTCTAAACCTTAGTTATAAGCCCATTATTGTACTTGATAAAATGTAAAAACTATTTATTGGTGATCCTTAAATAAATAAATCATGGATAAACCATAGTGTAATAATAAAGGCATTTCGATTTTACATCTAGAGCAAACGCACCCGGGACCCTAAATTAGTAGTGTAAAATTTAAGGTATTTGATGCTTTGAAACTTGTTCGGATCCCCGTTACGTCCTACACAATAACAATATGTTAATTTTAGCATTCGACTCAAATCTATGAATAAATTAATAACTAGTTTTTTGTACATACTATATCTAAATTTACAGTAGCCATTTGAATAAATTAGTTGAATACATTAATTTGTATGTTAATAATATCTATAGTTTGAGTGAAAGCAGCTATTTATTGAGTTATATTCGTGTATAACATGGGATACTAACTGCAATTTTGCGAGTTAAATAAAAATGTTATTGTTAATGCTTCTTCATAAAAACCAGGGATGGGCCTAATGTAGTTTGAACCGAATACGAACTTTGGCCGAATAATCGGTTAAACCAAAAAATTGGCTGAAATTTGGTTTCATTTCGCCACGCTTTCTCGAAAGCGACACGTCGTTACTTGTTGATGTCGTGACTTGATAACGCCGAGTTTTTGGCGTTTTTACACCATAACCTGCCTCTCGTAAATTTTAAGGACGTGTAGTGGATAAAAGAATAGATTCTTTGATTGAAAAAAACATCATTTTATAATACATTAATGTTTATTTAGTTCGTAAAAAAGTGATTTCAATCAAAATTAAAGTTGTAATTGCTGATGTGTTTTAGAAGTGTTTTTTAAGTTTTATTTTATTCAAGTTACGCATTATAATTAAGCAGTTACACTAATTACTTATGGTTATTAGAGGAATAATAAGTTTATTTCATTTTAATTTTAATTTTATGTCTATTTAATTAGGCAAAGACTCTTCAGTTAAGAAGAACTAATTTTATTTAATTATTTTCACATTACAAGCTAAGGTTTACATGTTCCTAACTAAAATAAACGACCATGAGTATATAAAGGCTTAATTATATTTTATGGTTATGATTTCTATTCATTTCAGTCAAAAGAGTGCAAGTAGGTATTTTACTTTTTTCTTGGAACGAATGTTTGGAATTTAAACCGAATTTCGGCCGAATGCCGATGTTCGGCTCAAGCTGCCGAAATTCGGTCAAACCGAATGTAAAATGAATTTTGGCCCATCCCTGATGAAAACCTGTAAACGTCCCACAGTTGGGCTCAAAATTCACCCCTTCACCCCTGAAACCACCGGAACAGACCGGAAGGAATATCAGTTACACTTATCTAAGGAGGATTGGCGAGTTTCATATATCGGAATTTATTATATTGTTACGTGCGAGCAGGGTACGCACTTAGGATTGGAAGCAAAACACCAATTTTTATTAATAAACGCTTTTATTGACTTACACAGCCGCACGTAATACCTCTCCGCAGGGTCGCCCCTATACGCACGACTAACGGAGCACTGTTCCGACGATAAGGTGTCCCACTCACAATACCGTCGCTAATATTGCGTAGACCACCTCTTGCTACTGCCGTGCTCACCACCGATATTACCGCGTGTAGCTCGCTTCTGGGTCGTCTCGAACTACGCTCTACTACTTCTTCACTAAACTGTCCACTACACTTTTCACTAAATTCACCACTAAACTCGTCCCTGTCTTCTATGAAACTTCTCTTCCAACTCTTTCGTATCGCACTTGTCGCTTCACTGTATTGAACTGAACTCAACTCTAAACTGCCCGGTAGGCGCGCGTTACGCTGCTTATATACCCGGAAGAATCTTCTGAAACCCATAATTTCGTTATTCTTTTATTTACTATCTGTCCCTGTCTAACATCTATTTATCTCTGTCTTTTCCTTCCAGAACCTTCCATTCGAGAACTTTCGTTTATCGTCTATCCCTTTCCAACATATATCTGTTCTTGTCTTTTCTTTCCAGAATCTTCTACCTTTTTCTAAGTCTTGAGACCGACTTACGCTGGCGGGAAGTTCTACCCTCGGTCGCCACAATATGCAGGTGTATGATATTTTCCTTGCGCAACAATCAACACACATTATTTATTTCAGATCATTGTTTAAGTGGTTGCATTTTGGGTAGGATTCAAACGCATGTTATTAGAGTGACATGTGTATGTCCTAATTACTAAGCTACCTCGACATAAGTAAATATTTTAGGAGAAAGGTGGCGGATACGCTTTTATATATACTGGAGCCCAGATTGTAAAAAGATAAAAGTGATTTTAAAATCTTTTTTTATTATGTTGATGTTTTTTATAATTCATATTATTGATTGTTGAAATTCATTCACATAAATCGGTTATGGTAATCGATTAAACATTTTATTCGTGACCTTATTTTTAAGATTTCTCGTCTTCTAGATAGAATTTAAGGCTGATGTTTTCAATTTTGTAATAGTAAAATATAACGCCTTTTAAGCGTTTCTTGCTCCCAAAAGTCCCAGTCTCCTCTTTTTTAATGCTGAAGCACAGCAGATAGGCTGATAGTACAACTGTGATGGAAAGCGGTTACCGCCGCCTATGGACATCAGCAACACCGAAGGTGCTGCCAATGTGCTGCCGGCCTTGAAGGGGAAACTGAAACCTGGCCACTGATGCCCCGGAACACAACTAAAAGTTGTTATGGCGGCATATTTTAATTGGTAGTTGTTGCCTTTTACGACAGGCCGCCCGGCTAGCCATTGAGATGAGAGTGCGAGTATTCCGCGCGCGCTCATATCTCCTCCCGTGGAGCGCATTACAGACTGCGCCACGTCCGGACTAGACTCGGCAATGGAAGAGGCTTCGTGAAGGATGGGAGGCCCACGCCTGTCAGGGCACGCGGAGCCGGGAATCCCAATTACCCGTAGCCCTGGCATAAGGCGCAGGACGAAACATCCAGGGGTTTTAGTGGGTATCCCTAACTGGAGAGTGGCAATAGCGTGGCACCAGTTTTGACTGGGCGTGCTAGTGCCACCCCCGATCTGGCGAATCCCACACACGGGTCGCGAACTATCCCCCCAGGCTTCTGTACCTGTCGCGGATTAGTCCTCAAACAGATTTCCCCTGGCCAAAAAAAAATGCCGCATGAATTGGTATTCCTGTTCCGTACCTGCACAAAGATATTCTTTAAAAACTTTTATGTATAAAACTAGCTGTGCCCGCGACTTCGTCGGCGTGGCATTTTTTTCCATGGAACCCTAAAAATAGTAGCCTAATTAACTCCATATAACACCAGCTATCTGCCAATGAAAGTCCCGTTAAAATCAGTCTAGCCGTTTCAGAGATTAACCAAAACCCAGACAGAAAAACAAAAATTTTAAAAATTGCAGTTTCGAAATCTCCTCCTGGTGCGAATTATTCCTCCTCCTGATTTTTTTCACATTTTTATTTTGACATTACAAACAAACACTTCAATTTTATTTATCTTTATCGAATAGATTATCATAACTTTAAGTAAGAATATCTAAGTTAAAAATAAATTGTAGAACAATGCTTCACAGCGCAAAGCATTTCACGCGGCTGATGAAATGATAACTTAAGTAGGTACTAGATAAAATCATGGAAAGACAGAAACAATTATGTATTAAATATATATCTTTTGACAATAACGAGACATGAGAATATGAATATAATAAACATAAAACAAATTAAACTTTCTGTAGAACCGACCATTATGAGTCATTTTAAAGATTACAATATCCACTTGTTTAACTTAAATTTTTTTAAACATTTTTCTATTTTTAAATACTTTCTATGAGAATTAGAACGAAATTAAAGCATCATTTTGTTGTTATAATAAGTATTATGGGTAAAGTATTCTTTGGTTCAAAAAAGTCGCAGTAGCTTTGGGGTTAATGTTAACCTGGGCTCGAGGCATGTGTGGTTGGTGCATTAGGCAGTTTTAAACTTTATCTTTAAGCTTACCTAAAAGCCTTTATTAAACCTAGATAGATAACACTTTATTGTTTACCAAAATAACAGGCACAAAAAATCATTTACAATATTTTTAGGCAAAACAAGAGGCGGCCTCATAGCTGTTTTTAAAATATATACCTAATACATTTTTAAGATAAATAAATATATAGATACACATGAAATATGTTTTTATTCGATAAGCAGTAATTATATAATATATTATTATAAATAATTGTATATATTTAATTAAGGAGAGGTAGTGCTACCTGAGTAGGCTCTTAAACGTCAGTAACGTTCTAACCACTCTGACGTTAAGAGGCAGCGCATTCCATAAACCACAAACTTAATAAAATAATTTTTTTTTCAAAGCTGGAATACAGGTAGACGCCTCACGTAATAGGAAGTGGTTACAGTCATCTAAAGACGTTTGCAACAAGAAGGGCTGAGCCAACGTGTTACCAACCTTTAGGATGGGATAGAAGAGATTAAATAGGAGGAGGGTAAAGTTAGCCATCGGAACTCTTACTCATCTTACGAAATACGATTAGCTCAATGCTAACCGTTTCGCGCCGATGTTATGCGAGAGCGTGGTAACACACCGATCCAGCCGGCCCTAACAGTTGTAATCAAGATAATGACTAATGCCTCTGCCACGTATAAAAGTTATATTGTATTCAAAGGTAGTTCGAAACAAATATCTATCTTTATGATATTTTTAACTTACGAGACGTCAACTTACTCTGACGTAACACAGTTTAAAACTAGTACGGGGAGTAATGATTGTCGTATAATGTTAAATTAAGCACTAATGTATATTGTATTGTTTAGCTTATAACCGGAGATCAATAAATTCTTTATATAACAACAATAGAACCTTGAATTGTGTTCCGCGGCATCAGTGGCCACGTTCCAGCGACCGTTTAGAGAGCGGAAGTACATTGGTAGCACATTTGGTGTGACAAATGTCTATAGGCGATTATCCTTTTCACCTGTGGGCCTTCTGCCTATCTGCTGAACTCATGCAATAAAAAATCTCTTAAGGCTATAAGTAGAATACTGACCGTAGGTCACCATCTTTTATACATAGGGTGCTCAGAAGGCTGTCTATATTACTTCCATACTTATCCGTTGTCCGAGGTAGGCACCAGCCGTTTGATCAACTGCAAAGTCGGTTAGGTGTTTGGACAGCGTTTTTACAGACTCATATTAAAGGCACATTCAAGTAACTGTCACTGAGGGTGCATGTATTAGAATTTTTCTGTGATTGAGTGGAGTGAGTCTTAGCCGGCATAGCTCACTAGAACTATGAGGCGCTAGGTTCGCTGCCTGGTATGGTAAATTGTGTAAATGAACTTTACGATATTATTTACTATGGTCTGGGTCTCTCGGATCGGCTCTCGAAAAAGTCCGTTGTGTTACCTATACTTATAACACAAGTGTTACTTGCTTACGGATATACGTGTGAGTTCGTCTGCGGATTATTGGACAGATAGATAGATAACACGTTATTGCTCATCAAAATAACAAACACAATACATTAATTACAATATTTTTCGGTAGAACAATCGGCGGCCTAATCGCTTCGAGCGATCTCTTCCAGGCAACCTAACTTATATGATAGTCTAAGCTAATCTGGCGATATAGGTGGTGTAAAATACAGATGTTTCTAGATTTTTAAATACTTAATAATTTTAGATAAATATTCTTAAATACATGCATACTTACAGATGATATTCATGAGATATATTTTACTGATAAATAGTAATCATATATTTATTTATTGCAGGAGTTCAGCAAACAGGCATACGGCCCAATTGATGGTAAGCGGTTACCATCGCCTATGGATATTTGCAACACCAAAGGTGATATATATCAGTTGTTTTACTACATATACACACACCAGCAAAATTAGCGGAACGCTAGAAAAGCCCGAGAAATTAAAAAATAATGCAATATTTTTTTAAATAGTCGCTGGTTGTATTTTTTATTATTTAGCTCAGATTTGAAAAAAGAAATGCTTAAAGGCATTTTTTTCATTGATTTGTTCTTTTTCAACATCATCCACAGCATGCCCAGACGGATGGAAGCTGTAGTCAGAGCACTGGGAGGATACACGCGGTACTAAAGTCCCATTTATTTTCAGTTTCGTAAAGTTTTTATCGTTAAAATTCTTCAATTTTCAAGTTTTCTAAGTTAATCTGAAAAAAGTGCTCTTTGCTCTATTTCTTGTTTTTCATTGAAAGTTACTTTAGACTCTACAAATACCACATTAAGAGATGTTAATTTAGTTCTTACTTAGTTCTCAATTATTATTATATTAAATACAATCTATATAACTTAGTAATATGTATCGCTTTCTTATTTTTTTCTGTTCTGCTAATTGTGCCAATAATTTAGCATACTTGTTTAAGGCAAAGTAGTGCTTCTTGAGTACATTCTTAAACGTCAGTAACGTTCTGGCCTCGTGACTTGAAGAGGCAGCGCTTTACAAAGTGCGATAATTATATTATGCATTTACACCATTGCTTCTTAACTTGATCTTCATTTATCCTCTTTGAGCGTCGTTTCCTCAAGTTCACACTTCAAAAATAAGAAGCCTTTGACCTCAGCCAAAACACCTTCAGTGCGCAGGCTGTAATTACATCTGGCATGTCCATTGCCGTGAGAATACCGCACTAATTGCCGCCATGTTATGATTTAATAATAGGGCAATACGAAATGCTAATTCAGAACATTTTTCCCATCGCTGGCCGTTGAAAAATGACCGCCATTATGGTCCCATCAAGGTTTCGTATGCCATTTTTTGGTCCCATTTTTTGGGCGGTTAATTACACACTATGTTTGACATAACGTTTTGAGGGGATTTAAGGAGTCATTTGTTTTTGGTATGGTTGTGAAATAGACTTTTTTCAAAGATTTTTTTTGAGATGCCAGTATTATTTTTGAATACTTTGTAAATTTCCCTGCTTCGGCTGGGATAATGTTATTGAATTGTGTTCCGGCATTAGTGGCCAGGTTCCTGTCTCCATTTAGAGGGCGGCAGTACATTGGTAGCACCTTTGGTATTATAAATGACCATAGGCGATGATAACCGCTTTCCATCTTGTGAGCCGTCTGCCTGCCTGCTGAACTCATGTAATAAAAAAAAATTGTGACTATGATCAAATGCGCCTTGTTTAAAGCGTTAAAAATAATGCCGACAATGAATTAGCTACATTATTGTAAATTCATACGTTATATGTCAATGTTTAACTTCATTATCAAATAATAAGAATGTCGCATCACAAATAATGCACTAAACCTTTATAGCTACATCTGCGTGATACAGTCTCACAGCTGGGATAGTGTCATTGACAGTGACTACTGACACTAGCATTATCACAGATGTAGCAGGGACATATAATTTAGACGCCAAACGAAATCAAATCTGGCGATTCAGCGACAGGATGTAACCTGGTTTCTGGGCACCTTACCCATGGTAAATTGTGACTTCGGCTTAGTATTGTAATTATAATCCTATGGGACTATAGGTAAAATACACAATAACACTAGAAATATAACGTTCATTATAATTTCAGTTTATAATAGGTGTGTGGATAGGCAAATCAATTGAGATACTTTTTATATACTTACTAATCGTCGCAGGGTCATAGATTTTGTACGAGCGTCCCTATTTATGACGTCATAGTAGGTACAAGTAAATTATCCCATTCATTATTATTTGAAAAGTAATTAAAATGATTTCTGCCATGAAATTTTAAAAGTTATATGATAAGATCTTAACGCCTGTTACTTGTAAAAATATTAGTTTTATTATAACATAACATGTATTGTGTTCGCATCCCTATTATGGCTAATGACTACTTGAAATAAATCAATGTTTTTTACGGGTAGAACATTTGTGATTTAATAAAATAATATCAAGTTCAAGAAGGTTTTAAATCGTTTACAGCTTTGTTCTAAAAATTGGATTTTAAGTTTTTTTTTGTTGTAAGAATAATATATAACTTTTTTACTGGGTAATTATTAATCTTCCTACTTCCAGGACCGTCTTTACCCAGGGGCGTTAGGGGTACGTGGCCCCCGGGCGCATAGAGCCAGGGGGCGCAAACCGATTGACTTTATTAGAAAAGTCATAAAGGACATCGTGATTTTTCAAGATCTGTCTAAGTACAGTTATCCAATATGTAGCGCCATATATATATATAGGCTATATGTTCGTGTCAGACTTTGTGCCTATAAACCCAGTAGTCCGAGAATGTCCGTCCGGGCTGGAGGTGAATAGGTGAGCGAGCCTACAGCCCAGACAAGGAATTTCGAGGATCGGGTCAGGGGTTTTAGTGGGTATCCCAGACCGTGGCGTGGCAATAGCTTTCCTGCGGGGATGCTAGTGCCAAGCTGACGAGGCGATTCCCACCGGCCGTGACTTTGCCCCCTCGTGTGGCTGATAGTCCTCGATCGGATTTCACCTGGTAAAAAAAGTAGTCCGGGAATAATGATTGTGACATACAAAGACGGATGAACGGACATGACGAATGCATATGGGTGCCGTTTTTGCCAAATAGGGATCCATATATGCTTAAGACTTATATATCCCAATATGCTTAAGACGGCCCTGCCTTCTTCAATATTAACTTCATAATATCAGACGAGTAAACATAGTCTCAAACGCAGTTTGCCTGTGTAATTAATAAACTAACTCTAACAGCTCTACGCGACCCTTGGGTGTCGTCTTTGTATTAACATTGTTTATATAAATGCTTTTGGCATCATAATTTGAACTAAAACTCAATTTAAACCACAGGCATTTAATAGTTGAACTATTAGATTACTAATATTTGAACTAATTCTATTAATAAAAAGTAGAATTTCCAAAATTTAGTATACCAGGAATCGAACCCGGAGCCTCTGCGTTTCAGTGAGGTAGGCCGGGCCGGCAAACACTTAGCCCATTTAACCACAGCGGCCGTCAAGACTTAATTATAACCAATCAATCAATAAATAATTCTTTATTGTACACCAATACAAAAAAAGAACATACATACTAAAACCATGTCTCAAAGGGCGGTCTTATCGCTAAAAAGCCATCTCTTACAGGCAACCCCAGGAATGAACTGAGATTATAATGACGATGGTGGTATACATAATACATAGTACAATTTTTTAGATTGTAGTAATAAATATATAAATGCAGTATGTACAGATGTTCTATATATTAAATAGATATATACATAACGTATAAATACATATCTACATAAATATATAAATGTTTATCGATAAATATATATGTTCTTGCGCCGCTTCTTCTCTTCTAGCCATAATATGTTGCGAAGCGGTGATAAATAGATTAGGCTCCCATAGAGTAAATAATAACCATTAAAAAAATTTAAACTACATAATTAAAATGAACAAGTTGGCGGTAGGCTAAATAAAACTTTAACAATACTCGTTGACACTTGACATCTTTGTCTTCCGTGATCACGGCCACTGAAAAGTTGCCGAAACGTCGGAATAACAAAAATCAAATAAATTACCGCGCGTAAAACCGTTAAAACGTAGTTTTATTATGTATACAAGTCGCGAAAACTTAAGAAAATGTTATATATGTACACAGTTAAATATCATCATATTCCGAGGACAGGTAATATATTCTGATCATCATCAAAGATGTTTTTTAATATTATATAATAAATATTTATAAAATATTTTTAGGCCAAATTATACAGAAACTGAATAAATTATTCAAGAACTGAAACTTCCAATGTCTCGTTTTCAGTTTCCTCCAGTACTTCTACATTACAAGCGGAATACTAGACCAAGGTATTTTTTTTCTATGGGTACGCTGTACCTGTACCATATACATAAATCCTCTGTGATTAGTCTAAGAGTTGATCAATATCTGTTTTTAGAGGTTCAAGGTCCAAGAATCGCACGGTCTAAGCGTGTCAACAACGGGAGCCTTAAAACAGGCACTCTCAGAGAATCCTGTTTTAAAATAGATATATTTAAATATAATATGACTAAATATATAGGGTACCATGTTATTTACAGTTCTCATATTCGTATTACAAATCTGTGAAAGTGGCTATTTTAACTCTCCAAATCTTAATTATACTAAACAAATTTCAATAACAATAAGCAGAAACATTGTCATAATTGCTTGACAAAATGTACAAAGACGTTCGCATCGCCTTCGGCCCCAAGAGCAGGGCTGTATTTACCATCTGATTTAAGACTGTGTTTCTGTGACAGGATTAGGAAATGGTATTATAATAATTATTTATATCTATCATATTATAAAATTCTAAACATGCCGTATCTGTACATTAAAGCTATTAAAAAAAAACAACTGGAATATAAACGATGGAGAATACGATGCAATTTTTTTTAGAATTCTTGTCTGTTTGTTCGGGATTCACGTAAAAACTACTGGGCCGATTTCGATGTGGTTTTTGCTGATCGACAGCAAATTCTTAATATCTGCGGTACTTTTTATTCTGGGAATCCCATGGGAGTTTTCTCGGGAACGGTTTGAATTTGTTCGGGTGCATAAAAATGAGCTTATTCCGACATAATTTCTAATAAAAGCATAAATGTGGTACTTTGGGTACAGGAAAATTCCGCGGGAATTTCAAGTTAAGTGTGGACGAAGTCGCGGGTATATCCTAGTAATTTATAATTATATATCCTATTTGCCGTCTTAAGGATACACCCTTCTAGTATATTGCAACTTACCATGAAGTTCCACTTGCGGTACTTTCGAAACCATATTCAATTAAATTTATCACATTTTCTGGATAAGAATGTATCCTATTTTCATTTCAGTAAACGACTGCATTTTTACATGCTTTTATTTAACTTGCAATGGATGTACCTATGTATGTAAGTTCGAGTGGAATCTTGAATGTTAAATTTAACCAACTTCCCGGTTTCTGATTGAGCTCAAATAGTGTACGCATATGTATATCGCGTGACAATGCAATAATATGGTTCCATGGAGCTGATCTGATGATGGAGTTGGAAGATGGCCATAGGAACTCCTCTATTAAACAAGATAGACCCGTCGTGTTTGGACTCGTTTTACTAGTCTTGGCTAGCACTCTGCTGCTACATGATATCCAGGATCTCAAAAGCATGTATTTAAAAGCCTTTTTATTCTCAATCTAAGACTTGCAAAAGATCTGTAGAGAACGGTGTATATTTTTTTCAATTTCTACCTTCGTCTTTGACAATCTAGATGGTCAGAGCCAGTTTTTACTTTTTTCCTTTTAGATAAATAGATAGACAACACTTTATTGTATATCAAAGCATAGATAAACAGAAGTAGAAAAATACAAGAGAGTACAACCGGCGGCCTAACGCTAAAAAGTGATCTCTTCCAGGCCACCCTTGGCAGGCATTGATAGATTTTTAATACTACTCCTTTTTATTACTTTGTTCCATATTATTCGGTTTTTAGGGTTATATATACTAATTGCAGTGTTTCTTATATTTTAGCACTGTTTCTACTTTTACCCACTGCTATTTTATATCTAATTTCTGTTTGTTTATCTATATCCACAAGTGAATATTCTTTCTCTTCCTTTATATTCTATCCTAATGTCAAACATTTAATCATCGTATTCATAACACCTGTACAACGTTTATAAACTCATTAAAAAGAGTTAAAGTAAAGTGTTATTAATAATTGTATTCTGATTACGGTTATAAACGTCATTTTTTTATACATATAAACGCGAATAAGGCTTATTATACTATTTGAGAACATTTATTTATTACTTATTTTTACTTATCACTATTGCTATGTTAACACAACTACCATGTATTAATGTGTACTTAATTAATTAATTACCCGTGTAATGCTAGGAAAACGGTTATTATAGTCAACAAGCGCCCCTTAGCCGGGGGGCTCACTTTAATCTCCCTTGTCTCCTACAAACTGAGACTTAAGTGAGAATACCTAATGATTCTTTTAATCTCTTCAAGAATTCTTAAAGGAGTTCAAAGGTTAAGGAAAATTATTAGCAACGCGCTGCGGGCGTGCAATCATTCTTTTATACTGAATTTTTAATTAGTGTTTTATATTACATCTATTTGGAAATTAACTTTATTTCTTTTATCGTTATGATAGTATTTTTTTAGTATAAATTAAGGAAAGATAAGGAAAGTACTTTATGTACCTAGAGGGTAGAAGGTCTACCATTCATCTTCCAATCGTCTTCCAAATCGTCAGCCCAACGATAGGATTGTCCATTTATGAATTGGGCTAAAACGCTAGGAAGGCGGATCCTGCCTACATATAGTAAGATTATATATTTCTCAGTCATGGTAGCGTAATGACTAGCACACGCGGTCCAAAAATCCAAAGGGCGCGGTTTCGAATCTTGGCCGGAACGCATGTACCACTTGTGCAGTTTCCGATCTAATGTGCATATTGTTACAATTACCACGTGCTAACAACGTTGAAGGAAAACATCGTGATGAAACCTGCACATCGAGATAACCGATGTGTCCTTGGACAAGCGTGGCGGGTATACTGTCCGTTCCCCTATAGTGGGAGTCTCAAGCCCAGCAGTGGGACATTTATGGCCTGTTATTATTATTACTTTGTATGTCTCTACAGACCACGGGCCCTAAAAGTGACCCGGACTTTTGGAGGGTTTGCGTAGGGGCATTGGAAAGCTACCACGTAGAGGCCCCTTGACAAATTTAATGTACATGTGACGTGACAGTGACCGGCGATTATCCCTACAACATATATAAATGCACCCAACGACAAGCCCCGGTTAGTGCAGGACTATTGTAGGAAATGAGAATAAAGGGCACCGGGCTATTGGGATGAACTGCTAGTGGCAGTAGCGATCGGGGAATATTGGGACTAAGGCGTCTGCACGTCGCAATGTTCGGGGAACATCAATAAAATGGGCAGACGATGACTCTTCACTCACAAGGTTGGCGAGGGGCAACATGAGTGAAGTGGAGTGGCTAAGGGGTGTGGAGAGCTGGGCTGTAAGTTCACTGAAGCTACTTCCGACGTTATGCCACTTTTCGCTTTACCCTTAGAGCTTGATTCTTAGCTCTAGCGATCCACTCCGTGCCGGCTGGTTAAGACAAGCACAAAGGCTACAGGTCTAAAGGTCTACCCAGTGGCGGATTTGCAGTCTTGGCCGCCATAGGCCCCAGGCCATGTAGTAAGTACCAGCCACCCCTTTCTCAGCACCCATCACATTGAGTAAATAATGAATTTAGTTTTTTGCCAACTTTTATCGACATCGATTCAGAAATTTAGTTAACGATAATATCTGCTAGTTTGTATAAAAAAATCCGAGGTTTCAGGGATAATTGCACATTTAAATAAAACATTTATAATGGTTTTATTTATTTAATTACATGTTTGTTCTCATACAAGATAAGATTTAATAAGTGTTTTACAACGTGTTACAAAACTCGTCGGCACTTAAGTGCAGCAAAATCATTAATTAAATCTTCGCAATCCAAGTTCCTTAAAAAATCAGCTTCTATGTTAAGCAAAGCAAGATCGTTTAACCTTTGCTCCGTCATTGTTGTGTGTAAATAATATTTTACTCGTCGCAAACAAGAAAAAAATCGTTCTCCAGAACAGTTACTGGCGGGAGGAGTACACACAAACATACGAAGAGCAATATCCACGTTTGGGTAAATGGTTTGAAGACCTTCAGTTTATAACCATTTCAACGTGATTAACATGAGTTATTTCTTGTTATCATCAGTGAATTTTTTGTCACGATTGACCGCCCCTAATATCTGGCCGCCCTAGGCCCGGGCCTCCTGGGCCTTAGGGCAAATCCGCCACTGGGTCTACCTTTACATTTGTACCCCTCCATTTTGTAGTTTAACATTCTTTTTATCACGTGACTTTCATCCCTCCTCATTATATGCCCCTGTGTGTTATTATTATTATTATTATAAAATTTTGAATAGAATATACCTACTATATTGAACAAAAATATTACATAAAGTAAACATTTTCTTTCTGTGTTTCTTATGTATATTGATATTCAAGTACCATCAGCTATCTTACCGTCATTAGCGATTTCTTCCAGACAACCCCGGGATGGAGTTTAAAAAGGACAAATAAAGTCAGTTGTTAGTAAAAATATTATAATTTTAAAACTGATTAAACATTGAGCGTATTAAAGATAGCAAACAATTATTTTTAAAAACTCGTTTACCTACTATCACACTAGATGGCACTAGCTAGTATGAAAACACATCAAAACAACTAGTTTATATTTTAATTATAATTCAACATTAAAACTCATTAACTTAATAAAATATTGTCACGATATTGTGATTGATTGAATGATATATTATTGACAATATTTTAATAGAGGCGATTATGAATGATTTGCACATTCGAATTTTATGAAGGTACTAATAATTTGAATAATCAACTAAGAGAAGTGAAATTAATATTTTTCCATAATCATTATGACATTATTAACTAGTAAGTATTAATTGAGATGTCTCCATAATCAAATGGATTTATTACTATTTGTCGTGATCGCTTACAACTAACAATAAACTTTTTTCGTAGTAGGTGTACGAGGTGCTGTGTTATGTAGAAATTTTTAATGCTTATTTATATCGTTAAACTATAGTTTACTCCGCGGCTGCGCCGCATGTCAAGTTCTGGTGCGTGCCTCTAATTTCAATAGGACGCATAAATACAAGTTGTATTGTATTAAAATTTTATGTTAGTGCTATTTGCCCCCGAAAGATTCACCTCATTTTATATCGCAAACTATCCCATCTCCCGGGACGAAAAGTATTTATGTATATTAATTACATTTTCGGTATTAAAACTTCGTTTAACAAAATTAAACAAAAACTGATCCACTACTCCTTGTAGTTTTTCCGTGAAAGCTTAACAGACAGATAGATCAACTTACTATCGCATTTTTTTATAGATGATAATTTTTTATATCTATAAACTTGAGAAATGATTGGTCTCCAATAAAAACTTTCATCCTCTTTTCAACCCGTTCTTATTTTATTTATCTATCCCCCTTCTATCTATCTGTGAACTAGATAATAGACAAAAATAACAAATATGACCGAATTGACCAAAATAACCAAATTGATCAAAATGACTAAAATGACCAAAATGACTAAAATCACCAAAATGACCAATTTGACCAAAATGACCAATTTGACCAAAATAACCAAAATGACCAAAATACCCAAAATGATCAAATTGACTAAAATGACCAAATTGACTAAATCGAAAAATGACCAAATTAACCAAATTAATTAAAATGGCAACTCACAAATAAAAAAAACCTTATAATATTTTCTGGGATAACCTTTACATAAATCTATCCCAAAGTCTTTCTTATAATCCAGGTTGAAAAGTATCCTTTGTCCACCCTCGGTATAAAATTTACACATATACCGAATTTCAGCCAAAATGGTCTATTAGTTTTTCCATAAAAGCATAACAAACCCAAAGACAAATATATTGTTATCCCGGAAACTACTCTATTTTTTGGGATATAAAGTATCCTATGTTCATCCTCGGCATCATTTGGCTAAAACTCAGTATATATATACTGAGTTTTAGCCAAATCGGTCCAGTAGATTTTCCGTGAAAATGGAACAGACAGACGGACAGAGTCACTTTTACTTATTTAATTTGTTTGGGAAATATGTTTCCCTAACAAATTAAATAATAATTAATATTCTTAAATATAAAACACAAAATTAATACATATATCAATCAAGTTTTCACTAAAAATAATTTATATAAAAAAAAATGGCTCAATTAATTAAGTAATTAATAGGGATTGATAAAATCAATCAATAATAATTGAAGAGAGACTTATTAAGGTTTTTGATTGAGATTTGGCGTAAAGTTTTTTTTAAATAAGAACATGTCAAAAAGCGAGAGGAGATTAACTTGCTGTACTATCTACCCATGTAGGAGTTATGAGCATTTCAGTTATGTTTTTATTATGCAATTTTCATTTCTGAGGACTTAGCGGCCGCTCTTGGAGAATCGCTTCGTGAAATTGACTCGTGTCTACATATATTGGAAGCCGTAAGACATAGTATTAAGTTCCACTTTACTTTGCTACTTGTAAAATTGGTAATACCATGGAAAAAGAATACCATACTTCTATAGTAGTAATAATAATCTTCGAAAGCAACCGCTTTAGGCCATTTGGAATTAATTTTACATGCTGGTAAATATAATATTCGTAATTTTTAAAATTATTTTTCTTGCTATTTTTAGTTACTTAGTTACATTTTCATTCATTATTTGTTTTTGTTTAATTAATTAGTTTTATAATTAAATTAATAAGTTCACAAGTTTCTGATAATAAAAAAACATTATCAAAAGATAATTTAATCGGCGTGCTTACATGCTAATAGGTTGGGGAAAGTCTTTTCGCATATAGTATGTATGAACTAGTAATAAGATCTCTTTGACTATACCATTTGTATGTGGCTGGTTTTGGTATCATTAAAAAGTTTTAATTTTAAAGAAGACAATTCCAAATTCAAATTAGGAAAATGTGTGATTTTCATTTGTTTTCCTTATTGTTTAAATGAGTGAATCTAATGAAGAAATTCGATACATTTTAAAATTTCACTACAAAAAAGGTAAAAATGCAACACAAGCCGCGAAAAAATTTGTGATGTTTATGGACCTAACGCAGTATCTGTGGGAGTAGCGCAAATTTGGTTTAAGCGTTTTCAATCCGGAAATATTGATATCAAAGATGCACATCGCTCTGGTCGCCCTGTTACGGACAAAATGGATGCCATTTTTGAAAAAGTGGACCAAGATCGGCATATTAGTAGTTACAATGTAGCTGGAGAACTGGGAATTAACCACAAAACGGTTTTGGCGCATTTGAAAAAAGCTGGGTACACAAAAAAGCTCGATATTTGGGGTGCCTCATGAGCTCACTGAAAGAAACCTAATGAACCGTGTACTCATTTGTGATTCTTTATTACTACGTAATGAAACCGAACCATTTTTGAAGAATCTGATAACTGGTGATGAAAAGTGGATTCACATACGACAAGAATGTGCGAAAAAGATCATGGTCAAAGGCCGGTCATGCTTCAGAGACTGTGGCGAGACCCGGGTTAACTCGCAACAAGGTGATGCTGTGTGTATGGTGGGATTGGAAGGGCATTTTTCATTATGAGCTGTTACCGCCGGGCAGGACTATCGATTCTGAACTGTACTACGAACAACTGATAAGATTAAAGCAAAAAGTTGAGAGAAAGCGGCCGGAATTAATCAACAGAAGGGGTGTGGTTTTTCACCATGATAACGCTAGACGTCACACATCTTTAGCCACTCAGCAAAAATTAGGAGAGTTTGGCTGCGAGGTGTTAATGCATCCGCCGTATAGTCCTGATCTTGCACCTTCAGATTTTCACCTGTTTCGGTCTCTGCAGAATTCCTTAGGCAGTGTCAGGTTAACATCACGAGAGGACTGCCAAAACCACTTGTCCGCAATTTTTTGGTCAGAAGCCCCAAAATTCTTATAGCAATGGAATCACGTCCCCACCTACAAGATGACAAAAAGTTATCCAACAAAATGGCACCTACATACTTTAGTCAAATGTAAATAAACTTTATAAAAAAACCGTTTGAATTTTTATATAAAATGCGAAGAAACTTTTTCCCCAACCTAATATGATGACTCTGGTGGAATAAAAAAGTGATTAAGCCGACTTTATTTACTTGCTAATGTAGTTTTTTTGTACTTTGTCAATCACAATCTTTATTGCCTGTAATTTTATAATAGTTTCGTTTTGTATAGAAATTTAAATAATTAAAATAAAATTACATTTTATAGTATACTATATCTTTGATAAAAAAAACTTAGAACGCTTTAGAAATCGGATTAATATGTTAATTGTAATTTTAATTTATAAAAATGCAAAATAATGTTATAAAATCACTCTTTTGTGTATTTCACAAACACGCAAAACTGTAAAAGCCATAATGGATTCCTGCTTGATTTTATAGTAAAAATAACAATATCTGTTATTTTTATATCATTTAATAGCGATTTTTCAAACAGTTAAAAATCTCACGCATTTTTTTATATACATTTCACAATAGAGGACTGTTGTTAAACAACAGACGACTTTGGTTAATTATAAGTCGTGCGCAGGTTTCCCGATGGTCGCTCCTCCCGCTTCCTACGACTGGGACCGTGCTTTGTCAATTATATAAAATGGCCAGATTAAAAAAAACGAATTCCAATGTTAGTTTTTCATTGATCCATAGATTTTTTTTTGTAATAAAATATGTAATATTTTTTATCCCGGTAATTTTCCCGGGAGCAGTTTATAGTTCTTCGGGTTCATAAAAATTTGCTTATTCCGACACAGTTTCCCCTAAAACGATAGCTTACATTCTTTATTAAATGTGGCGGTACTTTGTATCCCGGGAATCCGCAGGAATTTTAAGTCAAGCGTGGACGAAGTCGCGGGCATATCCTAGTTCAAAATAAAATGAAATGGGTATAGTACGGCCGATCATACGTGGCCCGTCTGAAGCTAGCGCCAACTGGTTGCGCAGAATACACCAAAAACCAAATCGTGTTAGCTAGAGATGTACCTAATGTAAACAAAAACAACCGCTTATTTGATTAAATTTTATAATCGATAATTTTAAATAGAGTTAATTAAATTAATTAATTATTGTTCGTATAAAAATTTATTTACAAATAAATTGATAATAATTATGATGAAAACAAATGAAACATTTTTCGTTGTTCATTGAGTTTTTATCCGCATTTAAAATATAAAGACACATAAACTACTACTACTACTTTACCTTAAAAATATAATTTATATTAATTTTACTACTCTATTTACTTAGAGAAAATTAAAACTTTCTTAGAACATAGAAAATAAATGTATTTGTATTTCTTAATTAAACTCGATTTGAATAATAATCGATCAAACAACACGACATTGCACATCTCTTTTTGTTGCTTCATACTTATTCGGCAATACTCGGAAAAAACCATGAGGTATTTATTCTGTTTTACTCACACGTCAGCATTGGTCGTGTCGCTATCACTCTCGAGTACAATCGCGAGTGTACAATGTACATGCGCGAAAGCTCGCAAAGCTTATGTTCAGAGGGGCCATGACTCATCGGTTGTATTATACTTTGTATCTTAATATAAAACGCTTAAACATTGATCTTGTATGGGTGTACTGTGTATGACGTCATAATTAAAACAACTTTTTAAACACTATTTAAAATTACAAATTCCCGAAGCAAAATTTTGAGAGTAAAGCATCTAAATGCCATGCTCTTTTTTAAGTACATTATTTTAGAATTTATTGCAAAATGTATCAAATACCAGTTACAATAGTATTTAATCCTTTATCCGTACAGGAATGGAGAAAGAATGAGTACAATTTCCTGCGGCTGTGCAGCCTGTCGTAAAAGGCGCCGAAACAACCCACAGACAGGTGGATCTGGATGGCTACCACCCCTGGTTTAGAGTATGCCGCCATAACAATCTTGAGTTGTGTTCCGGCATTAGTGGCTAAGTTTCAGTTTCCCTTTAGAGAGCAGCAATAAAAGCATATTGGTAGCACCTTTGGTGTTTGTTACAAATGTCAATAGGCGATGGTAACCGCCCTACATTAGGCAGGCCATCTGCCTGTCTGTTAAACTCATGCAATATAAAAAACTAAATAGCTTGTAAATGTTCTGTAATAATGGAACTAACAAAGAATGAACTAACTTTAGTAAATATCTTGACGAGTCTTCTAAACTTGCAGCAGTATATAATTCGTTTTACACCCAATAAACCTGTGTGCTCTGGGGAGGTGTCAGGGAGTGCCTGTTGAATAATTCACGTATTTTGTGATCAAAGACAATTGAGACGTCAAGCGAGCAGTATTGCTGTAAACGCCATGGTTTTTACGACCGACGCGGGGGGATTTACTTGTTTCGTTTGACGGCTTTGTTCTACGAAGTTTAAAGGATTTATTGAAAGTTTATTTTCGTATACTATTGCATTAAATACATGGTAATATTATGAAATATAATAAGTTAAGCTTGTAAAAAATATTCACCTCTTCTTCTTCACCTTCTCCCAATTATTTGGGTTCGGCAAATATGTCGTTTCCTTCCATACTCCTCTGTCGTGGCATAGACACCATAAATTATCATGTCGTCCTTCATACAAACCATCTACCTCTTTTTTGGTATACGTTAGTAAAATTGACTAAATCAAATATAAATAAATAAATTGGCAGTTAAACATACAGATTTTATAGTCCCAAGATAAGCTAGTAATGCGTAATATACAACTGATACTTCTGGAGCCAATTCTAAACATCCAGACAAGAGTACATTACAGAAAGTTTATGTATGAAATTTATTCTGCCGGGAAGCGAACCCTGGACGTCTGAGTGAGTCTGAGTGACAGCCTAACGCTTAAACGACGAGATCGTAGATGCAGTTATTTAATTTTAATTGTAGTAAGTAATAATAGAATAATACATTCTTTATCAATCTATCGATAAATCATTGGTCTAATAATTTGCATACGCATCCTAATATTGTAAATATGAAAGCAAATTTTATGTTTGTTACCGCTTCATGATCAAACGTCTGAACGGATTTTAATGAAAATTTGGCTAAGAGACTAATAGACAACGTTTTATTTAAAAAAAATTTGAATAGGGGATTAAAAGGTTTCAAAATTTGCTGCTCATCGTTTCTACTTCATTCAGAAGCAACAAAAATAAATGCAAACAATAATTCTACTAATTACTTATAATAATGTATAAACTATATATATCTCTCTCTTTTTTTCTTCGCGTTTAAACAAAGTTGTTTGTGGTAACAACTTTATTCAGCAAAACAACGACGTCATTTTGCCAAGCGATACAAATATCAGACGCCAAGCACCGTACAGTTGTCAGTTGTCACATTACACCCTTACGACCGTAAAGCATTCACATGCAAAATTCACCCAACATTAGACACAGTTCTGACACGCGGAAGTGATATTTTTGACGTGTGTGCCGCGTCTATTGCCTTTGCTGCATAATGCGCGAATAATACACAAGTGTTTTATGCCTACGAAGTTACGTCAAAACGTCGAGTGTACGATAGAATTGAGAATCGATAAAAATGAATTTTTCAATGTGGATTCAATTTGGAAAAAGAATTTTCAAGCGTTCCTTACCGTAGACAGATTTGAATAACTTGCCAACGAAGAGTATGTTATGGACCTATTTGAAAGAGTTGTGTTCCTAATATTTAAGTTAGACAACTATAGGTTAAAATTTGTCACGTATCTTTGGCATGGTTTTCTTGGCGGGAACAGAGGGGTGATTGATAGTGATTTGTGTAGTTTTATCTTCTAAAAATGTGTAATATTACTTTAAAATGAACAATAGTTTTGAGTAATAACTATGCGGTTTTGTAAGAAATGTAAACTGGGGTTTTTCGAGTTGTGACAAGAACTCCGCTGATTGACATCAGTCAAAGACCTACAATTTGGCCGAGCTATACTAAAGGCATATATACATCAGAGAAGGCTGAACCAACCCAGTTCCTTTGCCTGCCATTGTGGCGAATAATATAACAACAATCAATACCATAGGCAGAATGGAGTAATATGAAATCAGATATCTACAGACATCTACAGTTTCTTTTTCTTTGTGTAGGTTCTACACATAATTTTAACAAAAAAACGTAGTTACAAGGTCCTGAATTGACTTCGACGACATTAAACTCTGTCATGTATCTTTGACACATATTATATTTCTTTAATCCGTATTGTTATGTTTATAAAAATACGGAAGGATATTTTTATAAGATAAAAGTATAACTGAATTTATTTGACTTTATCGTTGTAGGTTATTGTTTTGTTTACCCAACAGGTAAACCAATGTTCCTGTAATTTAATTAATAAGAGTAAATAAACATATCTCCAGGAAAATGAACTTTTTATCTCGAAAATTATAACGTAAAACAAAGTGACCAAAATAAGAAAAAGAATTAACAATGTCTTTTGATTCGATGTACTACATATTTTTTATTACGTTCAAAGTAAAGACACGGCTCTTTTACAACTTTGTAATACAATATGGCTAGATGAGCGAGAAGTTGGTCCTTTGTCAAACACTCACTCGATAATCGTCGTCGCGATCTGTCACGGTTCCAGCTCACGATTCTACCAACAAGAAATACAGATAACATCTCTCTTCACCAATGCCTCGTGACTAGGTGGCTATGTCGTTTTGTATTCCATTTAAATATTTGTAATTGGTATTAGTTGAGAATAGACAAATTCTTAGTTGCCAACCCAATGAATATGTGACGTTCTAAATTTTATTTTAAATTTTTTATTATATTCCTGGGGCTTCATCTGCGTTAGTGTTAAAATTTTAGATAGTTTCACGCAGATCTGGCGATGGGCTTAATGCGTTATTTGAGATGCGATATTGTTAATGACGTTAAGTATTGACAGATAACGTATTGTTACGTGCTGTGGGTACCGGGATTGGAAGGAAACACCGATCTAAGAGAATATGTTTTTATTTAAGCCAATGCAAGTATAACTCACGCTGAACAGTCAGTCCGATACGTTGTCCAAGTCCGGGAAATACTACGTTCGACGATAGTCACGATAACATAAACCAGCTCATAGGCTTTTTTTATTCTTATCTGGTGTACGTTGCTTACCTCTAATGCATGACTCCTACAACGCTTACACAACGACGAGTCTGCTTCCTTGGCACGCGTGACTCTACCATCACGCATTATCATTCCAAGGTTCCTTCACCGATGCGACACTCGGAACAGGCCCGATACTCTCCAACGATTTACCCTGCCGCACCACCTTCTGCGCCGCTCCCGATGATCCCATGCGTAGCCTCGCCGCACCCATGGTGCTGTGCTCCAAGGCTCGTTCCAGGGTCCGCCAGTCCTTTCTTCCGCGTGTCTCTACCCACACGTGTGACACTTCCGGCGTTTGCTAATACGACGCTCGCAGACTGCCCAGAACGCCCGCCCGTCTGCAACCTCACGCCGTAATCCGCAGAGTATGTGTAATATACACTAATGTGTCTATGCGTTAACGGAGTTATTTTTTAACGCTTTAAATACGACATATTTGGCCACAGTCTAAATATTTAACACTAAAACAGACGAAGTCCCAGGATAATTAGTATTAGTTGAGCATAGACAAATTCTTAGTTGGCATCCTAACGATAATAATTATTGGTCCTATATCTTACTATTCATTCACTTGCCCTACCATCGGTTTAATTTTGAAATTCCTTGTATCGAGCTTATATCAAATTTTAACCGATAATAAGGCAAATAAATGGTCGGTAGGATAAAGTAACCGGGCCTGTGTGACGTTTTAAATTTGATTTTTATTATGTCGAATGTTTTTAACGGGTACTTGAAGGCTGATTAATGCTTTGTTGTGTAGTTTTATTTTCAAATGTTTAATGGTTCAAAGTAAACAATAGTTGTAGAATATAGACTTTTTTAACGAATATCCTATGAAATCATAAAAATTGTACCGCGCCTATTTTTTTTACGATGAAGTGAAAATTTTGAAAAAAATCTAGCTAGTACGGTACTTTAAAAAATCCGTGGCAGCTGAGTGATTAGCACTCGCGTCTCAAACTCAGTCGACGCGGGTTCGAATTCTGGCCAGAAAAAGCATGTATACCTCTTAGGCAGGTTTGTCACCTAATATGCATATTATTACAATTTCCACGTGTTGACGCTGATGAAAAATATCGTAATGAAACCTGCATACTGAGATAACTTATGTGTCAAACCCGCTAAGCTGCTTTGGAGAAGCGTGGTGGGT
Organism: Dendrolimus houi; assembly: GCA_039645545.1. Classification (NCBI taxonomy): domain Eukaryota; kingdom Metazoa; phylum Arthropoda; class Insecta; order Lepidoptera; family Lasiocampidae; genus Dendrolimus; species Dendrolimus houi. The sequence continues at coordinate 6,534,255 of CM077131.1, forward strand.
GTGTTGTCCGTTCTCCTAAAAAAATAGGAGGTTCGAGCCTAACAGTGATACGTATAGGTATGGGGTGTTATTATTGAACTCTACCATACTATTTTTTTTTTCTATAATTTTTATTTTTAATTTTTAATTTCGAACAAGATTTAGAGATATATGGTGTATTATCTATTGAACTCTCTGTTTATGGTTCCTGAATCAAATGACGCAAACCGTAAATGTTTGTGACCTCTTCGGAACTCTGCACTGTGCATGGACAGACGCACTTGGCCGATTTCTTACGTATTATTTTAAACTTCTTTACATAGTATAAAACAAAGTTGTTTTTCACGAGTGTCTGTCTGTCTGTATATCTGCTAACTCTTCCTTCTACGCAACTGATTTTTAAGTGGTTTTCACTATCAGATACTTTTCTATGAAAGAATTTTTAAACGGAAAACCGAGGAAATGTTGGGAAAAAATTATATTTCTATCTTTCGTCATCATCACCATCGGGGAAAACTCTAGAGTGTAATAAAACAAATTGAATTGAAACTAGTTGTAGTAGTCAACATATAAATACCGCATTGTATAATCATCGCTACTTCCCGTATGGGATTTTGCGGGATTTACAACTAGTGCCTGCCGAGGGCACCCCCAACCGTGTTTTATGGTTATCTGCATTTTATTGGAGATCACGACCACATTTGCTTGCTCATTTCACAATTTACACATTGCTGTGTCATTTTTATTGCGGCACATGTTTTGCGAACGGCATCTACTTTACAATATTGGCTATACGCGTGGTGGTTACAAAGTGTAGGTAGGTTAAATGAAATGAAATTGAAATGAAATGGAATTTATTTGCATATGACATGGTACATACAAATACAGGTCCTAAGTTGTACATATATGAATCCACATGTCATTACCCACAGGTGTGCAAATATTACATCGTCTTATGAAAGATATAATTGAAATATTAGTTACGTTAACCACGGAAAATTAAATTAAAGTATTGCTGTATGCCCAAAGATAATAATATTAAATAATTAAATCATATAAATGTCATATAGCCTCATCTATGTCTTGTTCCAATTAAAATAATCATGCACCGAGTAAAAACATTTCTTTAATAACCAATTGTGAAGGCTGACTTTAAATAAATTTAAATGAGCACTTTTTACATCAACAGGCAAATTATTAAATATTTTAATTCCCATAAAATTAGAATTTATTGTAAGGACAGGTGCACGATGGATATAAAAGTCGATTTTTTATGGAGGGCCTCAGTAGTCTCTGACTTGATTCTCCGCACCTAGGGAAGAAATATGGATTCTGTTTTACGAAAACTGCTAATTCCTTAATGTAGACAGAGGGTACCATAAGAATTTTGTGTTCTTTGAAGAGAGGTTTACATGGGTCCAGAAAATGTAAACCATATATAGCACGTAGACACTTCTTTGAACCTTGAAAGCTTTATCTACAAAAAAAAATATTAAAGTGTATATATATATCCTTGTAAAGCTATACAATTAGGTGACCAATGCTTACAATAGGTAAATAACTCTTTATGGTACACAAAGTATAGATAAACAGAAGTAGGAAAATACAAGAGATACTGCGGTCTTATCCCTAAGAAGCGATCTCTTCCAGGCAACTCTTAGCAGGGATTGATTTTTAATATTGACGGTAGTGCAGTCTAAATCTAAATATTGTATAACACCTGTATAAACTACATTCTTGCAAATAAAGATATTGATTGATTAAATAATGATAAATGATAAGTATATATAGTACATGTAAGTACAATATATATATACACATAAATATTTATATACACATACGGTAGTATAGTATACCAGTAAAATCAATATTAAAAAACACCAAAGCTACCTAGATTTTATCCAGCCTTGGGTTATGTTGTCAATTATTTAGCCAGTCAAACAGTTTATTAATTAATGTGCCATGTTATAGGACATTCTACTAGAAACTATTTACATATAGAAGAGCCGGCGGTTTGTATATTATACTCTACACTACTATACACAATTTAAAACATCATCATAAAAATAAATTTAATCACTCATTAAACAATAATAAATATTATATTTGACTCAATAAAGATATGATGTCATAACTTGCTACGCTCGTAAAATATCTAGAAGGATGCGATATTTTTTAACAGGACAAAATGTATCTTAGTTGGTGTGATTCTCAATTACCATATTTGTTGCGGACAGAGAACACCCCCATGACCCGCCCGCCGGAGCACACCTTTTCACTGCGCCTTGCATACCGCCGACACCCATAGCTCGCACAATTAGCAGCTAGGCCGGAAAGACTCACTTGCTCGTTCGCTTCATATTGCTCACATATTAAATAGCACCAATACGCACTCTCTGTATGTCTTCTATGTATAATTTAATTGTAAATAACGCCATTAATAAGTCGTATAGTCCACATAGAGTTTTATTTGAAGGAAGCAAGTGCCACCAATAATATTGTTTAATCGTTAGTTGAAATGTTCAGGAAAATGATCACCGACTCAGTTGTATATCTTCAAGGCAATACTTTAAACAACGCAAACAAGGTTATTATTATAACAGAGTAACTTATTGCCACTTGAATGAACCGGTCGTATATCCATGATGGCTTAACCCAAAACCGAAATAGCTCAGATTTTTGAGCTGCAATCACCCGCTTTGTTTAAACAACGTTGGTACGTCTCCAGCACAAGTAAAATGCGATCGACAGTATCATTAAGCCACGAATTGTTACTGTACTCAGAAGGTGAAAAAGATTAAATTTTGACACAAAGGTCTATAGATATCAACCCATAAAATTAAATATAAAAAAGATTAAATTCAGAAACAATTACGGCCTTATTCGTATTGAGTTAGAGTAAGTTTGAAGACTTCTTTATGGTTCTTAAAGCACCTTCAAACTTATTTTAACTCAATATGAATAAGGCCGTTAAAGTTTAATTAGTTATAGCCAAGTATCTAACAGCATAAAAGTCTGCTATGGCTACCATACATAACTTTTAAACCAAAATACTCATATGTTCAATACCTACATATCTAAATATATAATGTAAGCTGTACGACTTGTTAATATTTGTACTTAAGGTTACCGTTTCCAAAATAAATTATTTCACTTCAGTTCATATCAGCACTCGACAGTGAATAATAATCTCTGCCATCTGAAGTATCATCTAACCTGTACCTCTCGCTGCTACAATTACAATTCATTCCTGGTTGTCTGGAAATAAGCAAGTCTTTTACATAACAAAAATATAAAACACATCTCAATCGGCAATGCGACCTAGCGCCCAAGCTACTGGTGGCTAAGAACAAGAATCTCCTTACAATATGGGCCGTATCCAAAAAAACTGCCTCCTGCATCTGACCTTTCCCCCAGAGACCAAGCGAGAGCCTTTCAAGGTGGCGGCCAAGACTCATATTATTACTTATTAATTTTCTTGACGTAAAATATTAGCGCATAAACTTTACACAACGAAAGGTAAGGTAGAAGAAGAAAGCACCTGAATTAAACGTACGTATGAAGAGATTAATGAAAGTAGATGCAGTGAAAGTTGTTTTTAAGAATGATTACAAGTGGAGATCCATCGCGCCTCTCGACCTCCATGGGAAACAGGCGTAATAATATGTATGTATGTAAACGTCGCATTGCTGAGCTCAAGTTCCATGAATTTAAAGTATGTTCAAAGCGAGCCAACACAGAATCTCTAATTATGAAATAGAAAAATAAAACGTACTAAAAAATTGGTAACTAGTATGACGGGTACAGGAAAGGAAAACAAAAAATGAGATTGATTAATTGTGTGAAGGATGTCATGATGATTTGTGGTGTGACAGAGGCGTATATTAGTATAGAGAAAGAAGTATGGAAGGAAAAAATATATTGTGCCGACCCCAAATAATTGTGAGAAGATGAAAGAGAAGAGAAATAAGTAAAATAGGTAAAGTGGGAAAATAAAAGCGTATCGGGGCGAAGGGGGCGCTCACACGAAGGGGGAAATATTGGATACAGCGCGGTCGCAACCAAAATAGCGTTGGATGCCTGTACCGGTGGCGCCTGTTCACTGTCAACTGCACAGTCTAGTTATCTGCAAAAAAAAAAAAAATATTGTTTCTTTAATCGAGGAAAATATAATACAAAATTATATACACTTTCCTAATAAAAAATGACAAAGTCCCAAATCGCTGTTAGTTGAGAACGTGCCCAAAACGCTGGCCGTATTCCCGCAGTGGATGGCCACGTCGCACCACTATATTTTCTAATAAAAACAAATGTACGCAAGTGAAGTCGCGAGCTAGGCTCGTGACTTCACTTACGTACATTTGGTTTTATTTCCTAAAGATTTTTTTATATGAAATAGAAAATATGCACAGGTCGAAATTACACATACACCAAGTTTCACGTCAGTCGCTTCATTGGGCTTTTTCGGAATAGATTTTAAATTCATATCCCGCGGAATCTGTTGCATTTTCCAGGATTAACAATATCCTACATTCATCCGTTCCGTAATTTCATGGTGATCTGTTCAATGATTCCAAGGATGTGAATAAAGGGACATTTTTGCATATAAATTGTATATTGGCATGGATTGGTGTGGTTTAATGATTTTTCTAAATAATGTGGGTGGTGTTTACGTTTCCCCAGACTCATTTCACACTTTTGTTGAACTAGTTGTACAACCATTACTTTCTTTACCTTCTGTTCTACTGCAAAACAACAATGAAAATTATATTAAATTATGTAAAGTAATAAAATATCTTATACCTATTGTTATTTTTAATGCAGTCTCTGGCAACATAAGCTATACTGTTAAAGTAAGGAGGGCGCGTTAAAATTGAAAATAAATTCAATATCAATTTGAGCTGGAGCCAAGTGCTGTATCGCGTCCGTATCGATACGTGACGTTTATGCGCCACTCGATGTATCGAAAGTCGCCATCCCTAACGTCACGCCACAGTCATGTATCCGTTTTAAGCCTACTATTTTTTGCCATGGATTTACTTGTAGGTGTTTTATACACAATTGCTTTAGATTTTTTAATAGGTTTAAATTCGACCACGATCACACTAAATGTTAAGTGATGATTCGTTCGTGTATGGGATTACATTTATCTTGAAAATATTTATCACACAAGATTTGAGACACTCATAAATCTTCTCATCTTCAGATTTTCAAATTGTTCCGTCTATAAATATATAAGTTAAAATTTAATTTTTCTTTCATTCTATGTAACTGCCACAACGTAATTTTGACCAAAAACTACCTCTAGCTAAATAATGTTTTTCTTTAAGTTTCTTATTCTATTTATATCTCAAGTTTTTTTTTTTAATAAGTTTTATACAGAAGTATGTTACAGAATTACTTTTTGAAGAATTAATGGAGTTGTAGCAAACAGTGTATACTCAATAGATTTAGTATATCTAGATTTAGTTGTCGTCTTAAGCCGTCTCATTAAAACTGCCACGATAATTTTGACCAAATACCTTTCAGTCTACTTAAATAATAACTGTATAAAAATTGATTACTGTATTGTGCCTATGCAACAACAAAGGTTATCAACGTGTTGCCGGATTCGAAGCAATATTATGACACCATTTTTAAACAACACCTACACCGTAACGCTCTGCAAAACTTTCGCTGGGACCTTATCTTCAATTCTTAAAGCGCAAGAGAAACGTTCTTGAGAACCTTTGCATACAGGAGCGTAGCGGTTTAAGAAAGTGGGCTGAACAGTGAGAACACCCAGCCGATGATGGTATTATATGTAATTTATATGTTGCAAGCAAGCGCAACAAAATGATTGCAATTTGTTATTTTAGAATTAATTCGATAAACAAACGTACAGATTTAACTAAAATCTATGTACAGACATATATATGTACATAGGTGTTTTACCTTCGCATTTCTCAATCGTCCATTTTTGAAACGGAATTTCGAGTGATCAGAATTTATTGGATTTCATTAGTGCGTGACCACCAACTGTCAAAATTGTTGAACGAAAGTTGGCAACGCGATATACGACGTCGTATGTTATGTCTTTGAGTATTTACATTAGTTTAAAACGCTTCGAAATGTTACTTATGTTCAGGGTTGGCACATGTCCGCAATTTTTTTATGATCATTATCGTGACTGAAGTAAATACTGGAAACCAAACGATCTCAGTGGAAGCTTGGAAGAGAGGGTTTCCTTAGTCAGACCTATAAATTCTATTGTAATATAAATGTTGTTTCTTATTAGAATTTTGTATATCACATAACACGAATAATTCAATAGAATCATAACATATAATTATGTATTATTTTTTATGACTTCATGCCAGTATTTCTAGGGCCCGTGTATATCAGGGCCTGGTTGGGTGGCAATGGTTAGTCGTTTGTGCCGTATATAACTACCGTTTTCTTAATATGGTCGTCTTAGCGAAGGCAACTCCACGACAAAATTGCAATAAATCGACTATATCACAGATTTGAAAAAATATCTGTGAAAAAGTTTGTCAGATTATCGCGAGTCTGTAATATGACGCATTTTTACTGTGTACTAGTATGAGATAGGTAGGCAACGCATCGGCTCTCTTAGTATTGCAGATGTCCATGGGCGACGGTAACCACTTGCCATTTATGGCCGGTTCCATATCCATTCTATACCTTACTAAACATTCACTTGCCTTAGCATCGGTTGAATTTTGATATTACTTCTATGCAGCTTATGTCAAATTTTAACCGACAGTAAGGCAAATAAACGGTCGGTAAGATAGGAACCGGCACCTAGTGGACCCGTTTACCAGTTTGCCTACAAGTAAATATTAAAAAAATATTTGTTACAATAAATATTTGTTTCCAATAGAAATATTCCAACTTTCCGTTGGAATGTTTTTTTTTACTCCTTCTTAGAAGGAGTAAAAAAATCATCCGATTCTTGTTCGATTCACCACAACAACAAAAAAACTAAGTCCATATAGTATAGACAACTGCACAGCAAAATATAAAGAAAAGTCGCAACCAACCTGATTTGAAGTACCTAATACGTACTGAAAGACATGTGGGCAACCTGACAACGTATTTGCTATTGAATTACAGCGACGGTGGTATACATCGCAATAGGTACTAGTGTTATCTTTTTTACTAATCTGTCTATTCCACGGAAACAATGTGATTTACCGGGATAAAAGTATACTAAGTGTTGATTCGGGCTGTAAGTCACCTCTGTGTCGAGAGTCATTCATATAATATATATTCAGTAGTTTCCAAAGAAGACGCGATAGGAGCGTCATCTTTTTAGCTATTTTCGTCTATCCCAAAGAAACGACGCCATTTATTGAAATAAAAAGTAAGTTACCGTGGTAACTAGTAAGTTAGGAGTTTGATTTAAATCCGTTCAGTAGTTTTCACGTGATGCTCTGATAGACAGACAGACAAAAATTCAAAAAATTGTATTTTTGGAATCTCCTGATCCAAATTATCCTCCCTTATTTTTTTCACATTTTTAAACGCATTGTACAAACTCGAACCATTTACAGATTTATTATAGTATAAATTATGTTGTGGAATAATTACTAAACAACATTTAATACATTAAAATTATGAACTAGTCTATCTTAAAGATTAAACTACACTATAAATTTAAATAATAAAAAGTACATATTATAAACATATTTACAGATAAAAAAATATAGTCCAGATCACTGCCGTTGGGAAGCGTAAAGGATATCCATACATTCAACATTACCAAACCTGGTAAAATATTACTAAAGACATTTTTCGTCTTCAATTCTGTACTAAACTTGTTATTTACTGACACAAATTATATTAGGTGCTAAAATTTAAATTTTCAGGTTATACAAATGAATCACTAATTGTTTATACAAATTTATTATAGTACGTCCTACGCGTGTACGTAGGAGAAATTTAAAAATATTGAACGATAATATATTAAAACGAATTATGGGCTATTTTCAATATATTATATACAGAGGTTTAAATAGAATTTTTGTGATGACGTATAATACAAAAACAATTAATGGTTGTTGGTCTACCTTGTTGTTGTGTTGGTCTTACTCTGTCCAATTATTTATCTTACTTTTGAAGTGAGAACCATCTCATGTAGGAGAATAGTTGAAGAAGTGAACAGTTGTGAGCATATATAGCGTATTATCTATGTTGTAAACTGTAAACGACAGTACAAAAACCGTCCAGAATGGCGCTGATGTGACAAAGAGTATGGTATGGATGTAGCTGTTGTAGACGTATTGAAGTATGCTGAGTTAAAAAATTAATATCTTTAGTGACTAGAGTAGTTGGTGACAGTACACTATTATATATTCTAGCAAATAATGTGGAGGGAAGTTTTGAAATTGGAACGTACCTGTTTTTAGTTATAAATAATCATATTTTCAAAATAGATTATAACTGGCCAGTCTCTCATACATAAAAACTTTTTTCGCAATACTTTCTGAGTGGCCTGGTAAAACATCAACAATTTACATGGTACAAATTAATTTATTAAATATAACCTCAAAGAATTGTTATGTGAAAACGTGAAGAGTGATTTAATTTCGTGAACTTTGAATAATATGCTTAGTGATTTTTTAATATTTGATTTTATAAAATTAAAATACGCTATAATATACGACTCTATTAACTTTTGGCTCTTTTTCTCTCTCTTGTGTGCCACAAATGTCATAATTGTTTTTTTTATTAATTATGGCTCCAACATTGTCATACTTCTTTGTTTCGAACGACATAATAGTGACGTTCTGTGAGTTATCTAATGCACAGACTATATACTATTATGATATCAATCGTAGTTTGATGATACGATGACGTAGATTTGATATCAAAATAATGTATATTAAAAGAAGAAGGAAAAATAAGTAATATTATGGTATACCACGTCTGACCTCTTTCTTCCAACTTAAAATATAATAGCCGACACTAATGTGTCGCTTCACCACCAAAAAATGTGTAATTATTCTGTAATATCTCCTTAGACACCGGGTTGCCTGAAAGAGATCGATATAAGCGATAAGGCCACCCATTGTTTTGTCTAATTGTCTAGGTTTAAGTTTATGGTGAACAATAAACAGTTTTCATTCAATATATATATATTAAACTAACGGTTTCGGCAGACGCTGTCCTGCTCTGAAAAAATAAAAATCTATTATCCGATTTCAGCGCCACCTACCGGGTCTATTTGTGAATCTCAACCATCCCCGGACCCACTCAAATACTAATTTTTTTACAACTTGGGTTACATTATTGAAGTTTTAGTAGAGATCCCTAATTTTTTCTAGTAACAAATATAGCCTATATTAATCTGAGATAATGTAGCATTCTAATGGTGAAATAATTTCTAAAATCAGTCCAGTAGTTTTTGAGTTTATTCGTTACAAACATACAAAAATACAAATCTTTCCTCTTTACAATATTAGTGTAGATAGATGAGATAGGGTGTAAAACCGAGAGAGCAGTCAGGAGGAATGGTATAGAGGGGATGGGTTATGAGATTGGAATAAGGGGATGTGATAGGGGAACATAGGATGGGGGAAGAGAAAGTGGGCCAACAGCACTCTCACTCATCGCATGAAAAACGATTAGCACGAGGCTGTTTCACGCCGATGTTCTGTGAGATCATGGTATTACACTGGTCGATCAAAAGTATGGCTCTATCTCGTATGAAATTTTTTCAGTCTTAAAAAGTTTAGTCCTATTTCTATTGAGATGTTGGCCATAGTTTCTGCATCCCTATTCTGGCGAGATTTTACAATATTATTTCAAAGCGACCGATATATCGATCGTTTATACTTTAAAGCCAAAACAAACATACTTCGGTATACATCGACACATCTAGAGACGCGATCGTCGTATGTCTAGATATGTTGGCAACACGTTGGCAACGTCCCATTTGCATGAAGTCGGTATTTATGACGGGATTTAGTTAGCTATAAATGATGGTGGTTTTGGTCTAAATGTAGGTATAAATTTAGCATGTTTCAAAGTAGAATGACCACCTGAAGATTAGAAGTTTTAAGTTTTAATAATATGAAAATTTATTATCTTTTGTAAAATTCCGAATTTCTATTTTTAGGGTACCTAAAAGTAAAAAGGAATTTTTATGGTCTTATTTCAGTGTCTCCTCTGTACAGTTGATTGTCTTAGAGATTGCTAAAGTTAGATTAGTCCAAGTTAAAACCAAAATAATTTTTTTTAAATAAAATTTTAATTTACAACGATTACAGATCAGCTTTAATACCAGCTTTCAGGCCACTTTCATTGGTTTCAGGAGATCAGAGTTGCCTGTCATTTTAACAGATAGTAAGGCAAATGAACGGTCTGTAAGATATAGAACTGGCCCTTAGAGTAGTTTAAACTCTATACGTAAAGGATTTTCTCCAAAATTGTCGCTGGATATTTTGGAAATCGTTATAATTTTATTTGAAATATAGCTTAGAAGAGTATTTGGAAATACTTCAGTTGGAAAACTGCGGAGCCTTGCGAGCGGTCAATTTTTGCATATCCTTCCAATGTTGCAATTTATAGGCTTTCTTTCTATTAAAAATCTTAGATTTGGCAATTAAAAAAGAAAAGCAATCTGCAAGTATTGAATAAAAGCAGCGTGTAAGTGGGCCTGGCGAGATACATTAATAAAACTATAAACACGATTTATTTCGTATGAAAAATAGGTAAACAAAGATATTAGTAATTTTATTAGGCTTTTAAAGCGACTGACCATTTTGTTGTCCATGGTTATTCCATTAAAAAGTAGCCACCAGGCATCCAGACCTGACATTACGTTACCGCAACCACTAAATTTAAATGGGCTAGTGGGATATTTTTGATTATGACTCTTAAAATATATACATTTATCAATGAACGTCGAGTGCTTATAACACAGTGTGTCTATTATTTTAATGTATATTTTATGGATTGATCAGTACGGTAGTTAGTATAGTTGTTGTATTTTGTTGTAATAGTTTATGTTAGCTTTACATTTACATTTTTTTTTTTTTTTATAAGTTTGCATGAAGGCAAACGGGCAGACGATTTACTGCAAGCGGTTAGTCTCGTCCATAGACAACTACAACACTAACAGCTTGGCCACGACCTTTTGTTAGCGGCGTGGGTCGTGCGACGCAACGGTGGTTGGCGCCAAACGCGATGACTCGTGGCATGCTATAGATGTTCATACTTTTGTTTTTGTCTCCGGTCGCGTCACATTAATCTTATACTAATATATAAAGCTGAAGAGTTTGTTTGTTTGATTGAACGCGCTAATCTCAGGAACAACTGGTCTGATTTGAAAAATTCTTTCAGTGTTAGATAGTCCATTTATCTAGGAGGGCTATAGGTTATATATTATCACACTAAGACCTATAGAAGCGAAGCAGCAATGAAGAATGTTTCAAAATCAGGGGGTTTTGAAAACAGATTCCACGCGGACGACGTCGCGGGCACAGCTAGTTTTATTATAAGTTTACTTGTAGCAAAACGGGCAGACGGTCCATCTAGTAGTTCATACCGTCCGTGTACAAATGCAACATAAACAGCTTGTGTTTAGGTATGGGCGTTGCGACGAGCCATGCGACGGTGGTAAGCACCGTGTGCGACGACTTTCAGCATGCTTGCATACTTGTTCATGCTTTTCTTTTTGTCGCCGGTCGCTTCGCATTTAGTTGTCGTTTATAGCGACAAAGTCGTGGCCAGGTCGCGAGGAAACTGATACCTTGTCTATACTGAAAAAAGTTCTATTACATGCTTTTTGAGCCAAGTAATGTCATCTGTCTATAATACCCTTTATGATTTTTACTGATCCTACTAGTTTTAGCCCCGTTTTCCTTCGTATTTCTTAATATCACCAAAAGAAGCCCGAAAGGGCACAAGATAACCCCCATATATTTCAAAGACAACTACTTTATTCACCTGCTTCTAAGGGTTCGACGTTGACTTATTTATTGCCATCACCCCTTTGCATGGTATTTGCAGTTTATTTGGCAACAGGACATTTTTTGGAGGGTTTATTTAATACACTTAGTACTTTGAGTTGCACTTTAAGGCTGATTTGCATATGCATTAGTTAAGTAGTTAGTGAAGCAACTGGAATATTAGATCCTTATCATCGTTTGGACAGACGTCTTTCAGTTCAGTAATAAGTTGTCGATTAAATAAATGTGTACAAATGATGATAAGGACTTATTCGCCTAAAATGTGTCGGAAGAAAATTTTAAATTTTGAAATGACCATGGACCGCATACCTACTTGATAAACTACTTGAAAAAGCAGAATATCCCAAAGATTTGAATAGGAAATCCAGTTCTTTATGTTTTCCTAAATTTGAGATATTAATATAAAAAATCTCAATAGGTTATGTGCCTCAACATGTGTGTTGCCTGGAAGAGATCGCTTTTTAGCGATAAGGCTGCCCGTTATACTATGTCTTGTATTTTTCTATTTCTGTTTATCTATGCTTTTGGTGTACAATAGTGTTGTCTACCTATTTATCATGTTAAGACTGTCACACAATATTGCTAAAAACAAATATCATTTCACAATTTTTTCATGTTAGACTGCTGATAAAGAAATCTAAGAGCTGCATGCTCTATCAGGATTAGAACTCACGCCATTCGAATGAAATGCATATTGTGTATACCGCATATAACGCATAAACGCAAATGTGAAAAAAAAACAGCAGTGCTAATTCGGACCAGCAGTTTACCAAAATACAATTTTTTGAATTTTGTCTGTCTATCTGTTAGAGGCATCACATGAAAACTACTGAACGGAATTAAATGAAACTCGGCATAGAACTAGCTTATATCCCAAGGTGTAACTTAGCATACTTTTTATTCCTTAGTACAAAATATTTATGTTACATTAGCGGCACGTTTCTGTAATTTTAGACGTTACACGTCAAAAGTAAATATATTTAAATCATACTCCACGTATCAAACGACCAACCTACGTATCGAAGTTTTATAAATAGCTATTCCTAGTAACAAAAATATAATATTTAAATCGTATCCATCAAAACGTGAACGTAACCGTGGTCGTACAGAAATAGACACGCTTTTATTGATACGGAACACTTAGTAATTTATTCCACCGCCAGATGACGTCTTCACCAGATCGATTCTCGATTGAAGTCGTAAACTTATAAAAACCACAAACGGCCGTCAAGACGCCATCCCGCCGAGTTATTTGTGTTAAAATTTACAAAATATCTAAAAACTAATCCAAGGATTACAATTAACAAGGTATTGAATTTATTTTTTTCATTAATAAGGTGACTGATACTCAAATCAACCATGTCACTTTTTGTCATCTCACAAAACGCCTTCTAAATTTTGTACGACCATTGCAAGATATGACGTCATGTTTGACTAGTTAAACAGCACATTTATTATTATTTATTGTTCAAAGAGCCATCTAAATGGAGTTTGCTGTCTCGCTAGCACATTACCACAGTTTTGAAGACGAATGAATGAATGAAAACACTATATTATTCACCAAATATTAAAACTACGTTCTTAAAAACTAGGTACAATAAATGTTGAACAAAGGGCGGTCTTATCTCTTCTAGACAACCCCTAAACTGAGGAAAATATTAAAACACTAGGATATATCCGCGACTTTGTCCACACTTGACTTGCAACTCTTGAGGGATTCCCGGGACACAAAGTATCACAGCATTAAAAAAAGAATGTAAGCTATCGTTTTAGTGGAAATTGTGGCGGAATAAGCAAATTTTTATGCATCCAAACCACTTCAAACCTTTCCTGAGAAATTTCCCGCGGGATTCCCGGCGTTAAAAATATCACATATTTTATAACATTAAATATGGTATTGGTAAAAAACATCACATTGGAATCCGATTTTTTTTCATTAAAACGTGGCGATGAAGACAATAAATAATATGAAATATTCCAAGAATAAGTAAATAAATATTATACTTTATATATACTATACAAACACAAAACATATCATACTTAATGAAGATATAAATTGGTGAAACTTAATCAAGACAAATATGAATTACACAACTCTTAATAATAAAATTACGAATGTATACAAAAAAAATAATTTTGATTCAGATAAGGTTTCATGCATAGCATTTTTCATGAAAATTATTTTTAAATATGGAAATGTATCTCTCTTTTCTTTTACCATCTCCCAATTATTTGCGGTCGGCACAATATGTCTTTTCCTTCCACACTCCTTTATTCGGACATACATTCTCTGTCACACCACAAATCATCATGTTATCCTTCACACAATGCATCCACCCCTTTTTTGGTCTACTTTTACATTTGTGCCCCTCAATATAGATAGATAGATAACACTTTATTGTACACCATTACAGAAAACGCAGAAAAACTTATAGCTTAAAAATATTCTACATGTGCACAATGGGCGTCTTATCGCTAAGAAGCGATCTCTTCCAGATAAACCGTGGCAGGAATAAAACAGATTATATTTGTCAAAGGTGGTATACATAAATATTAGAGGATATGCAGTTACTTACATATATTTTATTCATTAACAAACATATAAGTATGTAAAATATTATATAAGTAAGAATTATACTTAATAGACATATATACACCTATTGATATTACATACATAAATATATGTAAAATTATCAAACATTACTATGTTGCAGGCAATATAGTAGTTTAACAATATTTTTGTCGCGTAACTTTCATCCCTCCTCATTACGTGCCCATACCACCTTAATCTTCTTCCTCTCAATTTTTCAGTCACGGGTGCTTTTTGCTTACTCGTTTCTCACCTTATTCATTCTTGTAACACCACATATCTATTTATTACAACATTATTAACTCAGCTGAGTGGAGACGTTTTTGGTCTATCACTAGTGGCCCAACATTCGCCCAACACCCATATGACATGACTGTTCGTAGAAGAGATTTATATATCCATATACATTTTAATCCGTTTTTACCCGTGCAGGAACGGAGAAAGAATACAATTTCCTGCGGCCAGGCAGGCGGCCTGTCGTAAGAGGCGACTAAACAACCCACAGTCAGGTGATAGGGTATTTGCTCGACTGGATTGCGACCACCCCTGGTCCAGAGTATGCCGACATAACAAACTTATTCATGTTCCAGCATCAGTGACCAGGTTCCAGTCTCCTTTAAGAGAGCAGCAGCGCATTTGTAGCACCTTCGGTGTTGCAAATGTCTATAGTCGACGGTAACCACTTTCCATCAAGTGGGCCGTCTGCCTGTCCGCTGAGCTCCTGCAATAAAAAAATAAAAAAGATAATGTACATGATGCAAAAATCAAAATTGTGTAAAATATACGCAATTTTATTGTTAAGATTTGACGTAGGTAAACTCTGACAATAGTTTTTAAATAAAGCTTTAGTGACACACACACAGACGGACACGACAAAACTAAGCATATTTTTTTTAATAATAATTAAATTTATTGTAAAAAGCCAGATACTGTGACATAAACACTTTAATATTAAATGTACACATATGTATATAAATTGACAATGTCACTACCTGAATCCTCAAACTAAGTTTGCACCTGTGTCTTGGGGGCTAGTTATGGGTTCTCATGGGTGTTCAGTGCAAAATGTTGTTCGTTTACACTTATGAGTAGATAAATCACACGCTTAATAAATGAAAGAAATGTCTCAAAATTTGCCTTTTATTGGGAATAAGCGTTTAAAGTTTTGGCCTACTTATTAGGAGTTGTTTTTTATTTGATAATAAACTATAAATCAAAATTGTTTCAAGTTGTTGAATGGTCTTTAACTTTGGCTGAATGTGTAAGGATTTATATTTAAGTAAAATAAATGAAATTTATTTGGCGATAATGACTAAAAAAGTACTTAATTAGAAAAAAAGTGTCGCACTTATTCCTACTTATTTCACTTTATGGTTATAAAAGTAAACAAATTCTTAAGACAATTAAAAGTAAACTGCAATAAGTTGAAATACATCAGTGAGTTAAGGATTAATTTTTTTTGCAAAAAAAGCGAAATAAGTATCGAATAAATTTACTTTCCAAATAAAACAATATGAGAAATAAATTTAACCTGTTATTAATAAAGCGATTTATTCAAGTTTGTTTTCCTCTTTAAAACATGGGGGAGTGCTCTGATGAGTTATTTGATTTGGCGCTTACGTCACCATTCTATCATCGCACCACTCGCTGAGGATTGGGAGTTCATCCACACTTCCTAGACACTTGGAATTCCTCCACAGCACGTGGCGGATGCTCCTTCATGCCATATGTGTCCAAGCTATGGAATGAACTCCCCTTCCCTCCCGCGGTTTTCCCAGAGCGCTACAATATGGAGCTCTTCAAAAAGGGCGTGAACAGATACATAAAGTCTCAACAAGGTAGGCAACGCATCGGCTCCCTTAGTGTTGCAGATGTCCATGGGCGACGGTAGCCACTTGCCATCAAGTGGACCCAGTTTGTCTAAAAGCAAACATAAAAAAACAATTTGTTTGCTTCACTAATCGCTGTAGTCAGAAGAAAAAAGAGGGACAATCCTGTATTTCGCCTACCAACGGTCTAATTGTGAAATCGGAGCGAATTTTGTCTTTATGACAAGTTCTTACATTTTATAATATAATCTCCAAAGTCATGAGTTTTGAGTTATTTCTTTGTCTTATTAAGCGTCCGAAATATTCGATTAGGAACCAATTTTACTTAGCAGTTATTCAGAGTCATTATAAGTTGATGTTTGTGGTCAACATTTGCCTAAAGAATAATAAAATTGCTTCCTCTGGCTATACATAATCATAAAACTATCTAAATCCATGATCTTTACGGTTCGTGAACGCAGCGTACCTAGTACAATTAAATATGTTGTCAGGACAAATGATTGCGTGTAATCCAAAGAAACATGACTTGGACCTAATCGTCAATTCTCGTGATAATCGTCACGTTTCCATTAAATTCTGTTTGATTCATTTACAATTAAGTTTATTAAATTATACTTTGAATTATTGCTTCCTTATTAATACGCTTTAATTTGTCATGAGAATAAAGGTACGATAGTAAGAAATAATAGAGATATTTTTCCTATGTCATGAGAGAAGAAGCTAAGCTAATGATAACAACCGCTAACAATCGCTATTTCTTCAAATGAATAATTTTTCTTCTTTCTTTTTTCTTTCAATCCACAAAAAATGTACTGACAAGATGTCGATAAAAATAATTTCTAACTAAAAATTATACTTTTTTGTCTTATTCATAACTGAGATAGGTACTATTAATCATCTTAGAAAAAGTCGCAGCCTCATAGAATTTTTACGAGCGTATAAATTTATGACGTCATAGGTTTGTACATGCGAGACCAGTTAAGTAGCACATTAATTCTTGTTTAAACAGTAATTAAAATTATTTCTAAAATCGTACATATTTTAAAAGTAAGATCAAAGATGTTATTTTAACGCGTGTTATTTTATATGTAAATAACTTGAGAATGTATTGTAACATCGTGTCCGCATCACTATTATTATATAAATTAAATCGTAGCGTCATCTAAGAACTAAAACTGTTATATCGATATTTTTCATTTTTTGAAGTCTGTGGCCAAATGGCATAAATTATAGACTTTCCTCACCTCTACGGGACTCTTTATGGTCCAACATGTATTTTGCCTTTTTTTTCATTGGACCATTTTCATTGCTATTGTTCTTAATATATGGGCCTGAATAAATGAGTATGTAAAGTGTATAAAATACAGGTACGTATTATATCTGGGTATGTACTCGTTCATCTTCGCCGGACTGGCATTGCTGGAACAACACCACCGTCTCGGCGGCGGCAGTCCGGGGAATGAGCATACTAGTGCATAGAAACATAGAATAAATAATTTATAAAATATATAGTACAATATATAATTATACGTAGTGTATTAATAAGTATCTAGACAAGTATGTATATTGGATAGTATATATAGTATTTCCATTTCCAAAAGGCTAGAAATTACGTAAGACCTAGTATAATAAGAACATTTATTAGCATATAAGTATATTTTTCTTCTTTTAACTGGTATGTATAGACTTACTTATAAGTGACCTATGTATATACGCCCGGGCATATCTTGTTCGCCTGTGAATACGAGTGCCGAATAATAAAAAATATATGGGCCTAAATCAAATGCTTTAAAAAAAACCCACTTGAGCCACAAACATTAGGAGCATATAACGTAACAATAAGCGTTATTATATGGTCAAGGTTTCAAAGGTCAATTCCGGTAACTATTCGCATTATTAGTACAATAAATCTACTAATAATCATGACTAAAGATCTATAGACAAATTGCATAATCTTTCGATGCCGTTAGTTCAATGACGTCAGATTTGAACTTTTATTTCATAGTAATTATATATACATAAAGTCGTGGTAGCGTAATGGCTAGTGCGCGCGTCCGAAACTCAAAGGGCGTGGGTTCGATCCTGGCTGGAACGCATGCACCATTAGTCAGTTTTCTGACCTAATGTGCATATTGTTACAATTACCACGTGCTAACAACGGTGAAGTAAAACATCGTGATGCAACCTGCACATCAATATAACTGATGTGTCAAACCTGCCAAGCCGCCTTGGGCAAGCGTGGCAGGTATACTGTCCGTTCCCCCTACAGTGGGAGGCCCGAGCCCATCAGTGGGACATTTATGGGCTGATATTATGTATATATATATATATATATATATATATATATATATATATATATATATATATATATATATACATATACAGCGTACGATTATTTTCTCTTTATCAGAGCTTTGATCTTTCGGTGGAGTAGAATAATATTTAAATATCCAAAAGAAAATATTATGTGAATTAGTATTATTTGTATTGTCTTATATGATACTAGCTGATGCCCGCGACTTCGACCGCGTGGTGCGGTTTTTTAACTATCCCACGGGAACTCTTTAATTTTTTTGGGGATCAAAAGTATCCTATATGTTGACCAGGGATATAAGCTACCGCCATACAAAATTTCATTTAAATCGGTCTAGTCGTTTCGGACATTAGCCGGTACAAACAGACAGACAAACAGAGCAACATAAAATTTAAAAATATCTAAATTAGTTCTATTGCACTTCTTTTTCATTGTATTTTTTTTCATTGTACAGAAATTCGACCTCTACAGTTTTAATATATGTACACATGTATAGATAGGCGAAGAGCATGCATTGAATTTAAAAAAAATACCACGCCACAAAAATCTCGTCGTACTCTCAACGAATCAGGTGGTGCACCCGTCACGCTTGTCCAAGGCAGATTGGCGGGTTTCATACATCAGTTACCTTAATTTGCAGGTTTCATTAAGATGTTTTGTTCATTATCAGTACGCCGTACGAGGTGATTGTAACAGTATGCGCTTTAGATCAGGAAAACTACATAATCAATGTTTACCTGCCAGACTTCAAACCCACTTTATCCGAACGAGCACGCGGATGCTTAAAGTACTGAGTTATTACGAACTGATAGTGTTATGATAAACCTGTATGTATGGATATCGATTTGTGTGCGAAATTGTAAGAACTATGCCCGGTAGTGGGAAATGTGTAGCTAATATATTACTCATACACTCTTGTTTACTTCGACTTCATTTATACAAAACTTCGTTGTTAGGCTTAGGATGTATATATAATGTCAAAACATGTACATTTTAAAACCATACTAAGACTAAACATAGGATACGTAGTAAATCCAACCTAGGATATCGTTTAATACTAAACGAGTTTTATATTAAAATGTCAAAAGTTATAAATGTTTGTTCATAAAAAAGGTTTTTACTATTAAGTATGTAAGCGAAGTATGTATGTATGTAAGCGAAGTTACAAAATACATGTAATACATCTCCAATACCTAATAAATACCTATACTTTTTTGAGTAAGCATATTTTTAATTCGGAAAATTAAAATACTGTAGATAAACAATTGTCTATCTGCCAGGTTGCCAGGTGGTAGGGTGTTCGCCCGATCGTATGGCTACCACCCCTGGTCTAAAGTATGCCACTATAACAACCTTGAGTTGTGTTCCGGTATTAGTGGCCAGGTTCCAGTGTCCCTTAAGAGAGCAGCAGCGCATTTGTAGTACCTTTGGTATTGCAAATGTCCATAGGCGATGGTAACCGCTTTCCATCAAGTGGGCCGTCTGCCTGTCTGCTGAACTCATGCAATAAAAAAAAATCTACACTATTTACCAATTTTAATTTGCTATAGTACACTAAAGGTAGTAGTAACCTTGATGATTTGCATACATTATATGTTGGAATTTTGTATAGATTTTAAATCTTATACTAATATATAAAGCTGTTGAGATTGTTTGTTTGATTGAATCGGACCAGTAGTTCCTGAGATTACTCCGAAACTACTGGTTCGATTTCAAAAACTCTTTCAGTGTTAGATAGACCATTTATCGAGGAAGGCTATAAACTATATATCATCAGGCTAAGACCAATAGGAGCGGAGCACCAATGAAGAATGTTTCAAAATCGGAGGGTTTTGAAAACAAATTCCACGCGGACGACGTCGCGGGCACATCTAGTGTATAATATTTTTCTTGTTATTCTCTCTTCTCTTTCAGTTTTTCCCAATTATTTGGGGTTGGCACAATATGCCTTTTCCTTCCATACTCCTTTATTCTGACATGTCTTCTATCACATCACAAATCATCATGTCATCCTTTACACAATCCATTTATCTCTTTTTGGTCTACCTTGTTATATATTTGATTATGATTATTTGTCTTGTTATTCTGGTTATAATAGTGAGAAGAATAAATTAAATTTTAATTTAATTAAGTATGGAAAACAAAGGTGATAGATATTTAATCATTCATTATAATTAATTAATCATTCATAAAGAAGTTGCGACACGGTTATTCTGATAATAATTCTTTATTATCATGCTTTTATTGGGCACATGAGGTACATGTACCTACATATCGTCATAAGCTATCTACGACAAAAACGCTTAAAAAATGAGGTCATCAAAACGTAACACTGTCGCAGGGCAATTCCAGTAATTTTACATGGGAATATTAAGTCGGTGTTTCAATCACAGATGTTAGTCATTAATATCGTGATACAAGAATGACGTAAAACGGGTCCCGATCATCGGATAATTGTACAGAATCGTGTATTAACAGATAGCGTTATTTTTGCGTAAACGTTTGATTGTGTATGTGACTAATCGCCCTGTACGTTTCCATTTTAATACGTCTATTTCAACATTACCTATGTTGAGAATTTTTCTAATTTCCGAAAATTTCTTTTTAAAAGAACACAGGATAAAATATTCATAAAAGTAAAATCTAAAAATTATTACAAAAAACAAAATAACATTAACACAATTTTTTTAACAAAAAAACAAAAACAATAGCAACAAAATATGTGCAAAATATAGTAATTATTATGTTTTACTTCGCACCCACTTCAAGATGTTGTAGAAAGAAGTCGGTTTTGTTATTTGTAAAAAAAATATTATTTACTTTTTCGTTGCGCAAATACTTGAATAGCTTTAGAAATAATATATTAAGTGCCTGTAGAAACTATGCTACTGACACGCGATTACAAGGTTGCTATCTCACTCTTCGCTGTAGACTACTGTAGATGCTCGTCAACAAGGGTTGCTCTCGATTTCTCTGCGATCCACTCATCGGATCTTGTCTAGGTGACTATTGGATCACTTCGGGAGTAAATTCTTTCGAATAAAAAACAAAACAAAAATAATAAAAAGAAAACGAAAATATGGTATAATCTAAAAATAAATTAATACTGTTCTATCATATGTATCGTATGATATTCATTTTAGAAATGGTCATTGTCGTTCGTTGTCATTCTGTGTATTTACTTGTAAGTTTTTGACAGTTATGTATTTAAATAGTATCTGCTAGTTTGTAAGTTTTCTTTAGTTGTGTGCAATAAAGAATTACCTATCCATCTAAATAAGGCTTATTTGCGTTTGAGACGGAAAATGTCCTAAATCCATACACACGTACCCATTTCTTTAAATAGAAATGGTTCAACTGCATTAATTTTTGAAATTATTATTAATAAATGATTGTATCTTAACTTAATCGTAGAAAACTGAGGTTTCAATGCCTTTAGGTGATTTATGTTCTTATCGTGATAAGAAGAGTTTTATATCGTATGAAAATGGAAACAAAGTTTCATCCAAGTTTCTCGGTCTCTCACATTCTGAACGAGGACATTCGTACGTCACCTGCGCGCACGAATATTTACGGTACAAGGATTAACATATCTAATATATTATTACTTGTCATGTTTTACATGATGGGATATCCACGGGATGCTGTCATGGAAACCTGTTACTTCATTAACAAACTATCATTTTGTATTGATATCACTGAAACCTAATTGGAGGTTTCTTAGTCAATATAAGACACACAAATAATATGGCACAACTACTGGAAAGCTTTTTCTACTATTGGTAAACAGAAGAATCCTCTTCTGTTTATCTATACTATACTATCTTGATCAATCAAGGGGTATCACAATATCCCTGATACAATCAGAGATACTGTGATACTCCTTGTTAATATGTCTAGAGAGCAAAGGCTATATAGCCTAGAATATCACATTAGATATTTCACAGTAAATATATATTTCAAGAGGCATTTGGAAAATATGTCGAGACAAAAGTTTAATTGACTCAAAAAACCTGGTCATTGTAAGCTGTGTGTTATATTTGAGAAAGAAGAATATGTATAGATTTTAATTGGAAATTAGCCAAATTACTATTAGTCATTCAGCCCTCAACTTCATAATCGAGGGGTGGAAGGGTAATTGTTTTAAGAGACATTTTGTGATAAACTTAACATGATGGTCTGTTTGCATCCTAATATCTCAAACTTAAGGATATATAAAGAACTTGGTTTCAAATTATAAACAATAGATATTCTTCTTTTTCAAATATATAGTTTATTGCTGCCGCGGTTTTTTGGGTCAGTTAAACTTTTATTCTGACAGATTTTCCTAATGTCTCTTAAAACAAATAGCTTTGATCTCTTGATATATTAGAATATTATTTTTGGGGTAAACTATTTTTAATACTTCAATTGACTCAAGTGAGTGAACATTTCGGAATGCTGTCTCCTGTATCATATTTTCTCTTGTTACGGATGGCTCTTGCAACTAGAGGACGTAATGCACCTTCTTTTGCGCGCAAGGGTAGATAGAATACCTGCTATCCCAGCCAGTCCAGCTTCTTCAAGAAGTTATGTAGGTTCATGATATTACTGAACATCACTCCAACCTACTGTATCTAAATACTTCGCTTGATAGCTTGTCACTTTACTTGATTCCAGCAAGATATGGCAGGTGTTTCTTTTACCCCCAGGCAAGCTCATATATATTAAGGCTGTCTGTTACATCTTACGGTCTTCATACAAGTGACGAGATTCCTCGTAACACCGAACAGTCTAGTCTAGCACGAACTCCTAAAACAAAAATTAAAAATATATGCATAAAAAAGACACATTAAAAATATGTAAATGTAATGTCTATTTGAACAATGATAAGTAACAGTAATTGTTTTGTATTTTAAAAATTGTTAGATAATTCTCCGGGCCTGAGAACTATGACAAATAAACCTGTATAATGTAGTACGAATTTGACAAATAATAGCTGCAACAAATGACAAAAATTGTTACCGAGCTATTAAGCTATCTTCGATATGTTGCGCATGAGCAAGTTTCTTAATTTGAATATTGTTTTTCTCATACCCACAAATCAGGTTTTTCTAGATTCTGTTTTTTGTCGTTTAGGTATTTACGGCACCGTGTCTTTTTAAGTTGTTTTTAATACTGTCAACACTGTTCTTTTTATCCATATATTTAAACTTCCGTACTTATATACAAACGTGAAAGCACCATTGTATGTTTATTATAGTACGTTTGTTCTTTTTTCAAGGTTTTAGCAATGAATCGAGTTACATGTATTTGTGAAAACAAGGATGAACATAACATCTCTTTATGCCAGGAAACGGGATAATTTTTACATGATTAGAATTCAAAGTTCGAGTAAACGGATTTGAATGACAAAATTCTACAATGAATTAATTTCGTTACAGGGAATGATGTTGGGATAATTTATGGGTTAAAAATCCAAACTTTGGGTTGGACAAAACCCAAAGTTGGGTTTGTCTACTTGAGGATTTAATATTAATGCTATCGAAGGCACAAGGAAAGCCTTATTTAACGATAAGACCAACTAATAAAAGTTTTTTCGAGTAGTCAGTTTTCAAAGAACTAATTCCTTGTTTTTATTAAGGCCATGACGATGTCGCCTTCAATACGTCGATTCAATCATCAGAGATAAAAATCCAATTACGTACTAGAAGACAATTCTCACTTAAAAGGTCCCATGGCAAAGAAAAAAGAATCAACCGTCCAAAGCGGGACGATAAAGTAACTTTCATATCATCTATCAATCTAACATGGCGTTGCCAGCGGGAGGCTTGTATTAAATCCATTTCGTACCCAACACCTTGCACTGCAGACACAGTGTCTATAACTAACACACTACATTATAAAAATGCTCGAACAATCAACACAGTGTTACTAGCTGGAACGGTAACGTTCGTCAAATAAAAAAGAGACGCCCACGACATCCTAAATACAAAAAACAATTGCATTCATGACATCTCACAGTGGTTTTTGTAGGTACAATCTCGATACGGTGTTTCGACATTGAATGACAGTATTAATTTCATTTTGTATTTACCGCATGCAGTGCCTTGCATCCCGGTCTGTGATTATTTGTTCTAAGGCCTGACGGAAAGTATAGAGTATTTTCTAATTGACATGCTGGTTTTTAGGGTTACGTAGCTATTTTGGCAACAATGGAATCTTTGTGATTTCATAATAAACATCTATACATTTCTGATTGTCTTTACATGTTAGAGTAATTTTTCTCCAAACTTACTAGATCTGCATGGAGGAAATTTACCATTGAATTTGAAAATGAAAGCAATATCTTAAATTACCTATTGGGATTGTCGTTCTTAGTATGGTCCTTCGAAAGATAATCTAGTCAATTAAAATTAATCTCCAGATATTATAAATGCCCAAGTTAAACCAGGTATACTTGTAGTATAGGTAATATACAATGTGCCGATGAAAAATAGACATATCACAAATATCGAGACAGTAGTTTTAGACCATTAAAATATGTAGATAGACCGAGTCCTGAACTTTTAGAGTGAAGATGGCTAAAGGAAGCTGATATTGGAATAAGAACTTAATATGAAATAATCGAATTAGTATGGATAAAAGTCGAATAGTTTCCACATTACTATTAACCGCATAGACGCAAACCACGTGATACCACATACATAAGTTTACGCACACAAGTTTAAAATTCCCTTAAGAGGGCAGCAGCGCATTTGTAACATCTTTAGTGTTGCAAATGTTCATAGGCGATGGTAACCGCTTTCCATCAAGTGGACCGTCTGCCTGTCTGCTGAACTCAAGCAATAAAAAAAAAATTCATTTGACATTTTCATTCACGCAGGCTTCGTTTACATTTTTATTCGTCTGAGACCATAGTAAGTAAAAGAAATTTATCATGTTCGGAATAGAACTCGGGAATTTTGCCTACCCATGTACCTACCAAACCAGGCAAAGTTATAGAAACGTAGTATACATAAGTACTATGTGAAAACTTAAAGGGGAAACAAATCAAATTTGACTAGTTGTTCGTTGCGGCACTGGAACCCAATTATCATCTTAATTAAAGATTAAATCTGCAGCTACGCGGACGTGGTCGTCGACATCAACCATGAGAAAATTCATCAATGCTTCAATCAATAGTATCCGTCTGCTGACCGTCAAAATGGTAGTGTCATTAAATAATTTCGAGTCAAGATCGAGTCACGTATCAAATTCAAATCGTTGCTTCTTTCTAATGAACAATTTAATGTCAAACGTCCTTTGTATATGCAAGTTATACGCTAAAGCGATAAAATATTTTTAGACACAATTATTTGGATATAAAACTAAATTTCGAATATACCGACTCTTTCTTTTTCTTTTCTTTCACCTTTTCCCAATTATTTGGGGTCGGCACAATATGTCTTTTTCTTCCATCATACTTTATTCTGACATACGTGCTATGTCACACCACAAATCATCATATTTTATCCTTTACACAATCCATCCATCTCTTTTTTGGTCTACATTTACATTTGCACGCACCAATCTTGCAGTTTAACATTCATTTTGTTACGTGACTTTCTTCCCTCCTCATTACATGCCCATACCACCTCAATCTTCTTCCTCTCAATTTTCACCTTATCCATTCTTGTAACACCACACATCTATCGCAACATTATGAACTCAGCTACTCAGCTGTGCAAACAGTAAGAGTGGCAACGTTTGTTATGTTTGTGTGGCCCAATATTTGGACTCGTATCAAGTGACCGGTTGTATGATATATTTCGAATATACCTACTATGTATTTCTAAAATGTTTAAAAAAAAACTGAACTGTAATTTTTTTTAAAGGGTTCAGAGTTTTTGAAAGAGGTCGCTATAGGCGTTAAAGTCATGTATTATTCGAATAGTATCTGTATTAATTATCCAGGTTTAAGTTGAACAAATAAATGAATATTAATTCTTTCAGATTATTTTCAGTGGTAAGTGTTAGATTTTTACGTTTCATACGTTGAATTATTATATATTAGTTGGTAATTTTTAGTTTGATGAAGCAATGTGACTCATAATTTAATTTATTTTAAAGACGAATACTCTTATATCAAATTTAGGTGTAGAAACTCAGGGTCTATACACTAACTAAATGAATATATATTCATTTTTAAGTCACACAATTAGATAATAAATCCCGTGCTTTACTTTTTAATTACATATTTTAAATGTATATTCTTTCTTACGCTCTAAGACGTAACCACCACAAATTTGTTGCCGAACTGTCACACACGGTTAATTGGGAAGCACCACAAATTTGTGGTCAAATACAGATAATTGAAACGAACGTTGAACTGATGTTTTCTCCCTCTAACTACATAGAATTTGTATTAGAATAAAAGAGACGATATAATTCTCTTGGTTATGGCTCGGCAATTTTGATGGCAGCTGGCAGCTTGTGGACAAAATAATATTAACTTTGGCCCCTCGAAGGGGTTAATATATTTGAACATTTCATCAGACTGGAATGTTTTGACATAGTAAACACACCATAAGGGGCTAGATGGCAGTTAAATTAACTAAGATACTTTTTATCTACTTACAAAACGTCTGTCTCCTAGATTTCGTAAGAATGTACAGAGTTATTATATCATAACTCTAATGAGTCAAATAGCTTACTTGTTTTATCATGATACATTATAAGTAGAAGTTTAGTATTTTAGCAATCACTTCTTTTACTATGTAATACGTGTCATCTATTCAATTCGATTTCTTAACCGAATGTGTGTATTTCAGACAAATCGCTGTCAGGTTATGAATTGCGCTAAACAAGGTTGAGAAGACCGGCGCCTGCGTCGGCGTGTCACAACAGAATAAAGAGACGACCCAGTTCTCACAGAAGCCGGTACTGCCGGTACTATAATATAGTAATTTTTTATGAGATGTGAGGCTCCTTTGCCGGCAAACGGAATAATTGAGTTGACGTTGTTTATTACTGGTTAATGATTTCATATAGATAAATCAATATAAACTTGTAATCCTATTGATTTGTCTTACACTGACCGCCTACTCGGAATCGGTTAATCTTTATTATTATTAGTGCATTTTACGTTTATTGTCACTCAAGACCATGGACCATAAAAGTTATTAATATTAGCATATAAAACATTAGTAATCGGTACATTAAATTGATAAGCAGCCATTATTTGAATATGTAGGTATATTAAAATTAAACCATTCTCTTTAATTATATAAGGTGTCATATTAACTGGTAATAGATAAGTAAAAAGCTTCACTTTTAATTTAAGGTAATTTTTATATTTTATTTGTTTTATGGATTATAGAATTAAAATGAAAAATGCTTAGAGTAACAAGAAAGCCTAAAACGGCTGCTTTAGGAGAATCGCTCGGTGAAATTGACACATATCATGTTCGTCGTACGAATTTCTTTCGCAGAAAGCGCGCCCTCATTATGCCCTAAGCACTTTAATGTATTGCGTTCATGGTTAGTTACCATGTTCGCACGATGTTTTTGTGTGTGTTCAGATGGATTCGAGAATGGTTTAGATTCACAATTGGACCCGGTAGGTGGCGCTGCTATAGTTCTAAATTTAATTTCTTCAGGGCAGGACAACGTCTACCAGGACAGCTAGTAATATTATAAAATTCTGAAGATACCGTGTCTGTCTGTACATTGAAGTTATTTAAACAAATGGAATAGACTATATACACCATGCAATTTTTTTAGATTTCTCGTCTGTTTGTTCGGATTTTACGTAAAAACTACTGAGCTGATTTCGATGACTTCACTGACCGACATTTAATTTTTAGACTTAAACTCTATATTTTATCATGAGAATCCCGTGGAAATTTTTTTGGGAATGACTTAAAATGGCCAGATAAAAAAATGAATTCAAATGTGATTTTTTACTGATCGATAGCAAATTTAATGTAATAAAATGTGTGACATTTTTTATCCCGGGAATCCCGCGGGAATTGTCCCGCGAGCGGATTGAACTTGTTCGGATGCATATAAATTAGCTTATTCCGACACAGTTTCCACTAAAACGATAGCTTACATTCTTTTTAAAATCCTGCGCTACTTTGTGTCACGGGAATCTCGCGTGAATTTCAAGTCAAGCGTGGACGAAGTCGCGACCATATCCTAGTCAGATATATAATGTACGTAACACATAGAGTTCGCTGCAAAGGTCACTAAAGATATCATTAAAGTTTTTTTGTAGACGTGTCCATCGCTACCCCGTACGCCTGTATATATTGAATTTATTTTCCATATCAGTAGCAAATTGAGTAGAGCAATATGGAATACAACTTCCAGCCTAATTGTGCATAATAGCTCTAATATAATGGACAAACAAACGTTACATATAAAAATGTAGACAGGACGGTGATCGAATATTATGAATGATGAAAATCGAATCTAAAAGAAACTCAAAAAACAAATAAAACAATCAAATGTTATTTTTCACAATATTTATATGATAATTTTACTCATGTTTATAACAAATATTAATAAAAACGAGAACAGTTAAGAAAATTTAACCTAATTAAGGAATGCTTATTTCCTTAAATAGAGTACTGAACCTAGGTTATCAAGATGCCAAGAAGGCTTACCTGGCTGGGTTGCCATACTGACCCGTTGTCAGAGGTAGAAACCAGCCCTCTTATTATAATTATAATATGACAAGATCACATCAGTGCTCCAAACAAATCCGATATACATAACTATTGAAAGTAATTGTGCGTAGAAAATCTTAATACATTCTACGAAATTCTTAACCGGAATGAAATCGGATCTTATTTTCAACTACATGTGTATATTTTTAGAAAAATCACACGGTAAAGTAGCTAATTTATTATTCTAGGCACCATTTCAGTGGAAGTTGTAATTTAAGAACAATATCTAATTCTAAATCTAACGTAAATGTCGTCTCAATTAAGCTATAAGTGTTAATATATTCATTATTCATTTCGAATATAAAATGAAACATTTTTTTCAAAATTCACATGTGGATATTTCTATGCAACTATACACCGCTTCCTGTATTATCTTAACTGTTTTTTATTTCAGGTACAAATAACCGAAATTACTTGCATTAACAGATATGCTCAGTTAGGAGGATCGAATCCGGAGATATCGGCATGAGGCGACTTCCGCAACCATTACACAAAACCTGCCGTATATTTTAAGGGTCTGTTTGCAATGGAGAAAATGTGAATAGTGGTAAAGTTTATTAATATTAGCCCATAAACTTCCCATTGTTGGATTTGGGTTTCCTCATTTTAGGAGTAAGAATGCTATACTCACCACAAGTATGAGAACCACTAAAGTAACAGACTAGAAATGTCTGCATTGAGCCGAAATGAGAATGAGATAGATGTTACGAGAATGGGTAAAGTTAGCAAAGTAGACAAAATAATCTTTGAAAGTTACACCCGTGACTGAAAATTGAAAGAAAGAAGAATACTGATATGGGCAAGTGGAAAGTTAATAGATATAATAGCAAAGGGAAGCCAAAAAGACTGACAGTCGTGTAAAATTGTTGTATCACAGAAAACGCATGCCAAAAAAGAAGAGTATGGAGAGAAAAGTCTTTGCTGACCCCAAAGATTGAATAAAGGTGAAAATGAAGTTAGGGATGGTATACGCGGCGCACTTTGTTCAAGGAAGATTGACGGGTCTAAAACATTGATAATTACGAAGTGCAGGTTTCCTCACGATATTGTCCTTCCTGGTCAGTACGAAGTAATTCTATCAATATGCACATTAGGTAAGAAAACCTAAGTAAGCATGTCTCCTAGCCAGTATTCGAATACTGATACAGGTACAGCGTCAGCAGTTTGCACTAAACTGACGTTACTGGGCAATGTTGTGTGTACAGCACGTTCAATCTAAACCGATTTGGTTGTAAATTAAATTGTCCATATTATGTCCTTCTGTACCGTACACGGCCGGATCGGCAACCCGACGGCCCAAACCCACAAGGTAATTTTTGGTACTTAGCTACTTGGTACTTACCTGGTACTCCAGCCGGCGGTAGTAGAATAAGAACAAGGGGAACACTAATCCGTCACTATCGTAAGGGAGGGGCGGCCCTTGAGAGGAAATATATAAAATATCCTACTAAACTACTGCTACAAGGGAAACACTGCGCCTCTTCCTTTTCACTTGCTCACTGAGCATATTAACTTAAAACGTCACTATTATAGTGCTCCACTCACTGGTAAATATCAAATTCTCAATAAAAAGTCAAATATTAAATTATATTACGCGAGAGTAATAAGTCCGTGCATCTTCAAGCAAATTCGCGGCATACCCGCTTTTCGACGCGATAAAAAAGTGCCCTTGTATAAATCACGTAACAATCGAAAACCGGTGTTCGATCTGTATTCCGAACACCCTCTTTAACCAGAAGATCGCTTTTGGAGGATATGCCTTAAGATTTGGCCCTCAATTGTTTGGCATCATAGGGCCATAACAGGCTCCTTTCTCTGAGTTATAATGATACCTCAGTTCTAAGTAACTTGAAGGCAGACTAACCTTGCTGAATAGAGATGTGTCGAAGATGTTCTGTATTTGCTAGTGGAATGTCTTTTGAGGGAGAGCCGGTAGGAAGGTGCTGATAGATGCTCTGTGAATTAATTTGATCGATGTGGAAGTTTTAAACATTTATATAAATTGCATGATTAAGGAGATAGAAAATAATATAGAGACTATTTCTTTGATTGAGGTAAGTTAGTCTCTGATGAACGCATAAATATAAATGCGTTCTTTTTTAATGGTCTGGGAACCTAAAGCTTGAAGTAAAAGTTGATTTCCTAACTTTGATGTTAATTATTACCAATATTAATCAAGATTGATTGTGGCATTAAATTAATTGGAGTTATTTGTTACACACTTATATATTAATGAAAGGATCCGTAGTGCAAAGGAAGACATAAATCACGACATAATTTGTTTGTTAATAAAACGGTATGAAATTACAAATATCTGATTTGTTAATTGGGTGATAAAATTAGATTATAATGGTTTATAATCTGTTTTACCGGTAGCGAGGTCATTGGCTCTTTAGAGCGATATTGGGATAGGCCGTCTGCATTAATCCTTCTTGATTAAAAAACATAAGCGCGACCGAGAAGCATTCACGCTTAGTCATTTTTCCTTATCTATTATTCATAATGTTACTATTATCGGGTTCTAAGGTGAAGGAAAAATCATGATGCCATGCAGGTATGCCTATTAAGAACCTGTGTAACCTATGTATGAAACTCGCTAATTCCTCTTGGACAAGTGTGAGAGTTGTTCCGCCAGTTTCTCTAAAAACTAATATTATATGTATACGTGTATCTGTTGTTGTAGTGACCAGATAAATTGGTTTGCTTATAAATGTGTTTCTCACTTATCACACTTTTTTGAATTATCTGGCAATTTGTATGCGTTTAAATACACTTCATACTTTTGACAGCGCACTTTACTAATAATTCCAAGTTAGGTTATTATCCATCAAATCGAAAGTAGTTAGATAAAAGAAAAGTTATGTATGATTAATATCGGTTTAATTATTTAACTGGTATATATATCTGTTAACGTTTGGGAAAACTGTAATAAGTAACCTAATATTTTTTTGTTCACTAAATTATAAAGTTGACCAGAGGAGATACAATATAGCTTGTATCTCGTAAGTCGACGGTGTTGCAATGGTGATGATGATGTATACAGTAAGCTTAATTGGTTAGATGACACATGTAACAATAAATTTTAACATTATATATCTATAACATTATAAAATTATTTAAATGCCGTGTCTGTACATTGAAGCTATTAAAAAACTACTATAATAGACTATATAAACGATGGAGAACACGATGCAATTTTTTTTTAGATTACTTGTCTATTTGTAGTTTTGTCTGTTTGTTCGGGATTCACGTAAAAACTACTGTGCCGACTTCGATGTGGTTTTCACTGATCGACAGCTAATTCTTAGCTTTAAGCTCTGCGCTACCATTTATTCTGGGAATCCCGCGCGTTTTCATCTGGGAGTGATTTAAAATGGCCAGATTAAAAATATTATTCGAATTCCAATGTGATTTTTTTATTGATCGATAGCAAATGTAATGTAATGAAATGTGTGAGATATTTTATCCCGGGAATGCCGCGGAAATTTTTCCGGAGCGGTTTTAAGTTGTTCGGATGTATAAAAATTAGCTTATTCCGACACAGTTTCCATTAAAACAATAGTCTACATTCTTTTTTAAAAGCTGCGATACCTTGTGTACATAAGTACATAAAAAAGGCCTTAAATACCATCTTATCATAATAATATGACTTGTACAATATTATGACCTCAAAAATTTATACATTCGTAGAAAATCTGTGAGTCCCCGATATTCTGTAAGATGATAAAAAGTGTTTAATTGATTTGACTTTCATCTGTCCTATTACATTAGCGTCAAGTATCAACTGGTGTTCATGTGTGGCCATAGTAAAGATTCGCGCTGCCTAACACATATCTCCATACATTAGATCCTCTCTGTCACTCTTTGGTGGACACTACAGTTAAAAATTGCTGTACTTATCGCACCAAAAATTCGCAAATACATCCTTCAAACGTCAATCAAGTATGATTTTTTTTCATACATGAAAATGTCATGGTGTATCTAAAAGCGCGACGTTTGAGAAACGGGTTGTCAGCGGATCGAATGTTTAATTGAATTAATTAAACACTTGCGACGTCTATGTGAATGGGTTTTGTTGTATGAATGTATTTATTGTATGAATGCCATCACGCTTGTTAAGTTTTGTAGGGTGGGGAAAAGTTTTGAGGTCGACAAAATTAATGTCATTGATTATTTAAGACTTTTCTTTTAAACGTTTTTAAGAGTCGTTGAATACTATTGAAATTTGTATGAGATATTTTCCTAATGAACATAAGATCTATCTTCTGTGAAGAATTTATAATATAATAATAAACTTTTATTAAGATGGAAACAACTGATAACTTTCCTTCATTATTAAATTAGATTCTAATTAGACAACTATAATATTATAAAATTCTAATCATACTGTATCCTGTAGCTATTAAAAAAACTGGAATAGATTATATAAAGGATGAAGAACACGGTGCATTTTTTTTAGATTTCTGTTATGTTTGTCTGTTTGTTCGGGATTCACGTAAAAACTACTAGGCCGATTTCGATGCGGTTTTCGCTGATCGATAGCGAATTCTTAGACTTAAAATCTGCGCTATTTTTTATTCTGGAAATCCCGCGGGAATGTTTCTGGGAATGGTTTCTAAATAGCCAGATTTAAAAAAATCCAATGTGATTTTTTTACTGACCTGAATAAAATGTGTGATATTTTTTATCTCGGGAATCCCGGGACCGGCTTGAAGTTGTTCGGATGCATAAAAATTAGGTTATTCCGACAGAGTTTCCACTAAAACGATAGCTTACTTTTT
The DNA here is from genome assembly GCA_039645545.1 of Dendrolimus houi. Lineage (NCBI taxonomy): Eukaryota > Metazoa > Arthropoda > Insecta > Lepidoptera > Lasiocampidae > Dendrolimus > Dendrolimus houi. The sequence continues at coordinate 6,568,420 of CM077131.1, forward strand.
TAATGTTGCGATACTTTGTGTCCGGGGAATCCTGCGGGAATTTCCAGTCAAGCGTGGATGAAGACGCAGGCATATCCTATTTGTCTATAATTCATGCACTTTTACAGCGACTGACAAAAGAGTAGAGTAGGATTAGTAGTCCCAACATCAGAACAAAATGTGTGTGTGTGCAGTTCACACGCAGTAGAAGTGGAACAAAGTGTGACAAGGGGTGGGAGGGAATCTAAATTTCGTGACGTCACATTTCATATATTATCATATATATCGTTATAATATATTTAAGCTTTAAAACACGAAATTTGAAGTAAAATTTTTCGTTAAAATTTTAAAACATTTCCAACTCTAATCTGTATGAGTATAGTGTTTAAAATATTAAATATAATATATTATATCTCATTCTCTCGCAGGCGTAGTCCTATAGATTCATTTGTTCATCTCTTTTTAGTGTCGCTTTTTCGTTACATCGAGTTTTAAATCACAACGATTCTGAAGAAGTTTCACTTCAAAAATTAAGTGTCTAATATCATTTACCCTACCATTAACGTACAACTGAATTTTTAGACATTATAATGTTTAGAAGAAATTACTACCAGTGATACGGCTGTCATTAGGACAGAGCATTCTGTAATATTGTTATTTAGAAAATTATGAACTATATACTAGGAACAAAAATAAATTAGGAAACTTCATGTGAAAGCTCCATATAGTTTACAATACGGGGTAAAGTATGATGCTCTTCAAGAAAATCCAAGAGAACGTTCAAGAGCTGTCAGTTCCTAAACAGGTTTAAAAAAATAGTAAAGCAACATTTGTGCGAGATTATCTTATACTAATATATTAAGCTGAAGAGTTTGTTTGTTTGCTTGAAAGCGCTAATCTCAGGAACTACTGGTCTGATTGAAAATTTCTTTTAGTGTTAGATAGCCCATTTATTGAGGAAGGCTATAGGCTATATCTTATCTTATACTAATATAAGTTTAAGATAAGATATAGCCAATAAGTGCCTTTTAAGTTCATTTTTGTATTGGTGTATAATAAAGTGTTATCTATCTATCTATCTATCCAATATATAAAGCTGAAGAGTTTGTTTTCTTGAACGCGCTAATCTCAAGAACTACTGATCATATTTCAAAAATTCTTTCAGTGTTAAATAGCCCATTTATTGAGGAAGGCTATAGGCTACATATCATTACGCTAAGACCAATAGGAAGGGAGCACCAACGAAGATAGTTTCAAAATCGGGGGTTTTTTTAACTATTCCACGCGGTCGAAGTCGCGGGTAGAGGCTAGTTTATTATACGAAAGATTTTTTAGACGACCACACCAAATAAAATAATATGATCCCTCTTCATTAATTTTCATATAAATTACTTTGTTACACCTAGTAATACTATAAAATAAATTTTAAAAAATCACGAATGTATATACATATGTACACTAGCGGTGCCGGCAGACATTGTCCGGCCCTGAAAAAATAAAAATCAAGGACCCGATCTTAGTGCCTCCTACCGGTTCCAATTGTTTATCTAAACTATCCGGGTACCCACTCAAACACATAAAAATGTCATCAAAATCGGTCAAGTCGTTCTAAATTTATGCGTGTACATACATTTCTACGATTTATTTTATATATATTAGATTTATATTGATTGAGGTTCACATACTATTAATCAAAGAAAAGGTGGGAATTAAAGTATGGCGCCATATATTTCATGATTATGTAACTTAGTTCACAGCAGAACTCATACTTACCCAACTCTAAGTTTAAAATATGATACGAAACCTATCCTATGTCCTAAGTTGGAACAAATCCAGCAATACGAAATAAAATCATCATAATCAGTTGAACAGTTTCGGAGTTCATTCCGGTCAAACACTGTGATAGGGAATTTATATATATATATAATGTTGTGTTGCCGGAGAGTTTGTAGCGTAATTTGTAAGATTCGATTTTGAAATAAATACTGTTACGAGTCGCGAGACTTGAATTAAAATGCCGTTAGAATTATTATATAGTTTATTAGAACCATACAAACACGTATAACACAGGTACAAATATAACCGAACACAACAAGTCCAAACGTAATGCAGAAGGTCGTAACTCAATAAAACGCGCAAAGTCCGTCACTTATTAGATTCCCGATTGTAGTACACACGTCTCGCTTCGCTCGTGGTTCTCGCTCGACTGTCTCCCTCTCCATCAGGTCATCGTTTTATACTGCACAAATGCAATGTTACCGTATCTAAGTCGGCTTAATCCGCCACGCCTGGCTAATGACTCGGTCGCAAACTGCCATAAAAGAGTACAATAAAACAATGGGCTGTTTTCTAATCACAAATTTTAAAAACAAAGTAAACAAAAGAAGACGATCATAAAAGAGTTACAATTATTTTAAATGCCGGCCGGTAATAAAATGTGTTTTGTTTCAGATATGCAGGTGGGTTTTTTTTGTCGGGACCTGAGTTATAACAATACATTCATTTTGATTTCCATTATGTCTGTTTTGTATATATGTACCTTTTTTTGCAAACCGTATAAAAATATTAAATTTGAATTTATTGGCTTATACGCCAGCTCACATGATCCATGTAAAACAGAAATCTTTTAAACAACTTAAAACTCTGTCAATAATTTATTGATGTAGTCAACTTTTCTGGGCGAGGATGACAATTTTACCGGTTTTCGTTTAAGGCAATATTTTATATTACTGTTAATTTATTTACATTAATAAAATGACCAGCGGCTTCTTGTTTTAATTATGATTGTAAATCTTACCACTGTCCTCGATGACGCTAATTACTCAACTACATATTTTTAAACATTATATAAGGTATGGCTTGTTATTTCCTGGTCTTTAATTAGTTCTCTAATGGTATAATTTATTTTGTTATAAATTAGACTTTTATTATGATACTGCCCGGGCAGGCTTCGTTCTGTCAAAAGTTAATATTATTTTTTTTTTGTATTTTTGTTATTTATTTTTTTATTAAAGCTTTCCGTGTGCCTTGAGGAACATACGAAAAAAAAATATCGAATTGGTCAAGCCATTCTCGAGATTTGCGCTTAGCAACATTCATTTTTATTTATATAAAAGATTAGTCTATAAATTTCCCATTCTTGGACTCAGGTCCACTTTTAGGGCAACAATGACCAAGACGGATTTACACGTTTCATACCTCGGTAATATTGATCTCCTTAGGATTCTTAATATCTCCTCTAACAATTCTAAAATATATGTTTTATTTGGTACCATAGCGACTATCTAACAAGTAGATTTTTAATTTCGCTAGTCATTATGGCAAAATTGAAACTCTTATGAATCAGTCACGTCCGTGTGTTCGTCTGCCAGAAACGACATAGACAAAATTTGGCAGGAATTTATTGACTACATTGTCTATATACAGGGATATATTAAATTGCGAAAACACTAAAAATTATGGCCGGCTCTCATACTGACATAACTGAGTGTTTAAAAACGTTTTTAACTGTAAATAAGTAGTGTCGGGAGTATTGTGAATCAAGTTTAAAAAATAAAAACCATCTTGCAAAGTTGTAAAATTCTGAAAAAAAATCATAGGCCCTCAAATACTCACAACGAAAATTGGTTTGTAAAACTCTTGTTGAGTAGGTAATACAGAGATAGGAGACGTTCCACATCTCTGCGATATCATTTATTGTATGTTTATTGCCACCCACGGAAGAGTTTAATATTGGAGATCACCAGAGGCTATGGGCAGTATACCGACAACGGATGCTGAAGTACTTTGGCTACATAGCCCGCAAGAACTGCTTTTGGTGACGGGGAAAGTTGAAGACATGAGACCTTAAGATAGATCTCCAAATAGGTGGATTAACCAGGCTGCGAACCAGCTGAATGTATTTTTTTTATTGCAGGTGTTCAGTAGACAGGCAGACGGCCCACTTGATGGAAAGCGGCTACCATCGCCTATGGACATTTGCAACACTAAAGGTGCTACAAATGCGCTGCTGCTCTCTTAGGAGACTGGACCCTGGTCACTAATGCCGCAACACAACTCAAGGTTGTTATGGCGACATACTTTAAACCAGGGGTGGTAGCCATGCAGTCGGGCAAATGCCCTACCACCTGGCTGTGGGTTGTTTTGTCGCCTCTTACGACAGGCCGCCGGGCCGCAGGAAATTGTATTCTTTCTCCGTTCCTGCACGGATAAAGTAAATTCGACCCTCCACCGTGATCAAAATCGAGCAATGCAATTATATTATTCACTGTCATCAAAGTCAGGATTCTCAGCAGTGAGGGTACGACTTAGAAGGTTGCCACGCACTTAGCCGATCATTTAAAAATGTCTTTCACACGGGACTTTTACAATATTATATTTATTATATTAAAAACCAATAAAAATACGCATAATTTGTTTTTTACGAAATTAGACACAACAGTGTTATAGATACCTTCTAATTTATAATATTCTACCGCTTCTATTTAAAAATAAAAATGTCGGTTATTGAAATTAATTATAGTAAAATGCGAATAGTAAATAGTGTTTGAATATTTTTTAGCATATCTTTTGACACCTGCTTCTTATGAGTACTATTTATAGGTAAGTACTTATTTGGTGTTATTATAACCTAAACTTAGTTTAAGTAACTATTTATTTTTCGCATCAAATGTTATCGGTTTTCTAGTTTCTAGTGCTGTAATTTCAAGTGTCCTAAGGGACAAATAATAATTTCTAAGAATAATTTAAAAAGAAAACTTATTATTGCTGTATCTAACATTTTCACTTGTATAATACTTAACTACCTCGTGTATTTTTTTTTCTTTGCGAAGTTGGCAATTAACCAGACGGCCGAGCTCTTGATAAGTGGTTACCGTCACCTATAAACGTTTCCAACACCAGAGGCGAAGCCAACGCGTTGCCGCCTGTCGGCTTTTAGGATAGGGAAAAAAGAAGGGCATAGCGGATGAGGAAGACGGATCAAACAAGAGGAATAGGATAAAAAGGATGTAATATGGAAATGGAATAGGAAAAATGGGATAGGGAAAATGGAATAGGGAAAATGTGATAGGGAAAATGGCATAGGGAAAACGGTATAGGAAAATAGAATAGGGAAAACAGGATAGGGAAAATGGAATAGGGAAACCGGGATAGGAAATATGGAATAGTGAAAATGGAAACGGGAAAATGGGATAAGGAAAATGAAATAGGGAAATTTCATTTTCCTTATCCTATTTTCTTTGTTCCATTTTCCTTATCCTATTTTCCCAGTTCCATTTTCCCTATCCCATTTTCCCTATCCCATTTTCCCTATTCCATTTTCACTATCCCATGGGATAGGGGGAGGGGAAGTGATGTTTCGTATGAATGCTTTTTTAAGATTTCGAAGCCAAATGACGAAGACAATGGATGTTTGTCGCCTCTATAGAACGTTTACGTGCGTTGTCCGACGCACGCTTAACATTTTATCTTGTTTTTAATAGATTATTCAATTATAATCTAATAATAAATGTGCCTACAGGTGTATATAAATCTAGTTATGAATATGTATCGAAAGGTCATGCCAATTAATTGACATTTGCATAGAAAATTCGCTTGTCAAACTAAATTTGCGTTTGTGATATCTCTAGATTTTGGTACAAGTTATAAGAAAGATGAAAACTATGTCGGTAGAATGAGTCTCAGTGCACACACAATGAAGAGTTTCAAGGAGGTGACCAACATCTATTCATCTTTAATGCTCTAAATAGTTAAATTGATTTGACGTTATAAGTTACAAACAACTTGACGGATTTTTTCATATCGAATTTTAACGCAAGTAGGTAAGTAATGTTTTTCTTTATTTTTCTAGTAAGACTTATTTGGAGAAAGGTAAGCTTCCGAGTTGAGTTGCAGACTAAATAACATTTGCGGGTAGTTGTAGTTACTACTTGGTTCGTAACGGGCGTAGCAATGTGTAGCCGCAGACGACCGATCACCATGGCATCCGCGGCGCCCCTAGTCAGGCCCAGCGTGTTTTCCTCCGCGCATACCTCGCCTCACCTCACCGCGGCACGTGTAATCGCTCGAGTGCGCTTATTATTATTAAATGTTATATTTTGTTTAGCAGCTAAATGTGTGCTGTATTATAAAATATTAATCGGTATTTTTACCAAATAAATATACATTCCTGAACTGCAATTCAAACACACAACAGTATTTCATTTCTACCCGTAGACCTCCAAAATGCACCATCCTCGCTTCGGCTTTCGTCTGACGCACATGTTGCCATAGCTCTCAGGGGTGGCTAGTTATATTATTTGTAATACTTACAACAACTCAGAAGGGTTTATGATAGTAAAAGAACAGCAACTGGTCACAATACTTTATAATCTGAGAATCTTACGGTATTAACACATTACATACACTAACTTATCACACTCGACAAGCATTTTTAGAACACCTCGACATCCCTCCAATTTTACAGGATATGAAACTTAGCATATTGGCACAACCGATAGCGGATTTAAGTCATTGATAAACTATTTTAATGAAAGGGTTATGCATGACAAAAATTTAATACATTATTGTTTGGATATTTCAGATAATATTTTATATAAGATATTGTATAAAATATTATACTGATAAAATATATTTACAAATTAAAATCAATCGAATAAATACCTGATACAATACAATGCAAGAAAACTTAACTTATTCGTATTATATTCTACTCATAGTCCCTCAATACTATAAGTAGAATACTGAGCCCAGATCACCGTCTTCTATGGGTAAGGTGCCCAGAATGCTGGCTACGTTTCCTCGCTGGATCGCCATACTGATCCGTTGGACGAGGTAAGCACCAGCCCTCTGATCACCTGAAGAGTCAATGAGTCGTTTCGATAAATTTTGGTAGAGGCTCATGGCCTCAGGACCCCACGGTCCAAGCGTCTCGACAGCAAACGGCACAAATATATAGCTCTCACTGAGGGTTGCATACTTGCGCCGCTTGAGTGATTCGGCTGTTTCCGCCGCTGTACCGGCTGATCTAGACGTGTTTGGTAAATGGGATGCGGCCAACGTGTCTACGCAAGTCGCATCCCACACCAAAGGCTTGCCACGCTACCAGGGAATTAGAGTCATTCCGTCGGGACGCCTACCATAGTCACGTGCAATACCGTGCGGCTCTAATAAAGCCGGCACGTTAGCGGTGGCAAGCGCCCTCCATAAGACATCATTCAATTCATTCAAGGCAGCGTGGCGTGACCATCTGCCGGCACTGCGGCGGCAAGAAAGACCATGATATCCCGGGCCGATTATTTCTGTTCCACAGACGCACGTGTGTGGTGCACATATGCGAGAACCCAAGCGCAGATTTATAGCCAAAGAAAAGGAAGTATTATCCATTAATGTACCTATGTTTGGGGAGGGGATAGCTTGGAGCCAGAAACCAGACTCTTTGCGGGAAACGGCAAGGATGCGAGCACGTCCTGTAGAGTTAGTGGAATTTAAAAGTTTTGTATTTAATCCTCTACAAATAGGTTCACCCCAGCATCGTTGCGAATTCGGGATCGTGGGAATGTCTTCACCAGGGCAGACCATTTTCCAGGCGTTTAGAGCTTCATTTAAGAATGATGTATTGGCATTATTCCAGTGGTGCATATTTTTTTAAAATAATAGGCTAGTGCTATATGCGGATGAAAGAAAAGCCGGTAGAGCAACGCTAGAGATTTTGCGGATGCCTAAACCTCCATACCTAATGGGTAGGGAAGCTTGGATCCAGCAGCTGTCTGAAAGTTCAGAATTTAAAATTTTTGTAAGTACGTCTTTAATGCGGTCATCTAGTGATTTTATAAGATTAGAAAATTTCCAAACCGGAGCGCATCGTAAGACATATGTTAATTTTGGTACAAACAGACAATGTCGTATAATGTGACATGCAATTTGAGAGTGAATTTGGCAATTTGGCCGATTGCTCAGACAGATAGTTTGGAATGGCCTCATCTAGAATAGGGGCTCCAAGCAGGCGAAGAGAATCCTTCTCCAGGACCTTAATACTGGGTGCGATGACATTGAACATATTGCTAATATTGTCGCTTTCTTTTTAGACAGATTATCGGACAAGTAAATTTCGCATTTTGAGAAATTTAACTCTAATCCTATTGAATTAAATTTTGAAATCAGACTAAGTAAGTCTTGGAGTACAGTTTCTACATCGCCGCCTCAAGTTCCATCGTCTAGGTACCACACATTGAATTTCGACTTGAGGGATTCGATGACCGGATGGATCGCCAAGCTGAAGATGGCCGGTCCTAGCGGGTCACCCTGTTGACAGCCCATAGATGATAGAATAAGGTTGCTTTTATACATAAGATTTATGGGTTTTGAATAGCTTTCACAAAGATAAATTGATATTTCTGGAATATTAGATATTACTTCGTTTAACATGACGGATCTGTCGACAGAGTTAAAGGCATTCTTTACATCTACTTTTAAAATAACTTCTCCGCATTTATTGTTTATGATTGATCGCAAAGAATGTACGGCTGCTTCACAGCCAACTTTAGAACCGAAACCTAATTGTAAATATTATACTTAAAGTTTTATATGCAATAAAATAAGCCGAACACAGTATAAATTAATCGCGTCTGCCAACATGAAAATAAAATGTAGTGAATACCGTCTATATACAATTGAGAGGTTTGAATTATAATCTGTACACAATTATCACATTATACAAATGATAAATATTCTAACAAAATTATTGTAAATTATAGACAACTACTCAATACAAAACAGACGCTAATCACAGAATCAATAATAATATAACATTACTATTCAATCACGGAAATGGCCTATCGTATCGTTTAGAAATAAGAGGGTACATAACAAAATCAATTATTAACTTTAAAAAGAAACACGACAAGAACAACTATGCTACTCAATAACTGTGACATATTGTAAGAAAAATAACCTAAAATTAATTCTATTTTACTAATTAGATCGGTATTGTAATGGAAGTAACATATTACAAATTGACTCATATTACAGACAGTTATTTTGTATACAGGTAATAAATACTAATTACTTTGAGAGACAGAGATAACATTTTTATATCCCTTGCCTGTAGAATGGTTTTTTATTTATTTATTGTACTTATATCCATCACATTGTCTGACAAGGGGTGGGAGGTGTTCTGCATTTGGTTGACGTCACATTTCACAAAATACATTTAATCTTTAAAACGCGAAATTTGAACTATTAAGGAAAAACTTCAAAATATTTCCAACTCTATCTGTATTAGCATAGTGTTAATTAAATTATTTTTTATTAATAATAATAATAAATAAATAATAAAATTATTAATTAGTTATTATCATTACGTAACTGCTGTTCTAATTTAATAATTTCTTGATGTAAAATTGCAAAATATGTGATGTCACACTAAGGAGGGAGGACTCCTCCCAGAGGAGCCTCACGAATATGACCAACTATGACAAGGATGGAGGAAGGGTCAAAAAATCATGAAATTCGTGTGACATAATTTATAGATGACCTCTAACATGCTCAGAATAAATAATTTATAAACAAGTATACCCTTTTCTTCTGTGATAACAAAATGAGCTTTAGCTGGATGTGTTCGGCTATTAGGTGTGTTACTGGAAAATCGCTCGAAGCAATGACTTGAGCGCTACCTTACCGCAATGTTGCCCATCAGCTGATTAATGTCCCGCTCACGGAGCGTCGCGGCGACGGTTTTACACTAAAATTAAGCAAATCCCACAATATTGTTGTTTTGTCAACGCTCGTGACTGTATCTCCAAGGCCGAGAGCATCATTGGCTATCAGGGCTGACGGAGTGTACAATTATGAGTTAAAAACTGTTATCATCTCTTGTACTGAGTTAAAAATTAGCATCATCATTTGATATACCTATTTACTATGACAATAAGGGTATGCATAGTGTTGGGACACACTTGTAAGCGTGTAATATAGATTGCAAGTCAGTAATTGTCAAATATGATAATATTAAAAGTTAGTTGTAATCAAAGTGAATACGCTTTTTTTTGTTGTTGATTGTGACTTTTAACTTTATTTAAACTCTGTTAGATGATAATAAGTGCCTCAGGTGACTTAGTTAGATAACTTGCGACCCGACTTGCTGCTAAGACTTATGTAGAGTTTGTAGAGTCCGCGTCGCAAAAGAAGTCTCATAGACGCGGCCTTACAATCGCTGTACCTATCCAGCCAGATTAATTATTTGCTAATCCGTAATCTAATCGATGTAGGTAATTACTGAATAACAAATACAGAATATTCCATAATTAGAGCTGTTAAATTATATCCTGGCTACTTTATCAATAAAATTATATCAAATAACAGAGCTGTCAGTTTTAGTTCCTATAATTTCCGTGGATTTTCTTTTGTGGTGCGAACTGTAGTTTTGTATACTAATATTATAACGTTTGTAGAAAATGAAACTGTTTAGGAAATATTACCCTACAAGTATCAAAAACTTTCACTATCAACTGTACCGACATATACTTATTGGTCGGTAGTCAGCCCTGTTGACAGTCACTAGTGATGACGTCACCACGCCGATGCAGCCTTCATGCCTGTCAACCGATTGCGTGATTCGATCCATCCAAATTGCGGCGACATTGCGCGCTCACATTAGTCGAATCAAATTAGAATTCGCCATATATAAGAAACGAGAAGGACAATTACCAAATTCGTGGGATGGGTTTTTTATGTCGTTTTGATGACTTCAACTTTATATTTATCATTTTATGTTGTTGTTGACAATGTTTTTGGGTGGTATTTCCTTGAGTTTTCACGAATGTTACCTAATCGATAGGTACTAATGTTATAAATTGCGAATTTAAGTTTTTATATTTTTATAACTAAACGATTAAACGAATCTAAAATTTGGCAAAAAGGTAGATTGTATCTTAGGGTAAGATGTTAGCTACCTTTTGTCTCCACAAACAAGTGTTGAAAGGTTCAATAGGGTATGAAACTTTGTATGGTCTTAATTGAAAATAAAATACTTGCGGACAAGTAAAAAGTCGCGGGTAACAGTTGTTTATTATTATTAGTGATTAATTTAAAAAAAAACTAACAACTTTGAGTGTCTTATTACGGTTCTGATACTTGGGTTTACGACTTCGCTGCCAACTCCGCATATATGTGGGGCATCAGTCGCGCGCGGAGGGCCAGCCCCTCATATGTGCGGGCTACGTCTGTTGAATTTCTATTAAACTTAAAAAATATAAAAATATTTTGGCCATACACGTGTCATTCAAAAATTTCAGCCGGCAGCGAAGTAAGAAATCCTTATGATTTCATTCTAGTGCTATCTATCACAGCTGATCATTTCTGAGAATTATAACAATGGAAACACAGATGGACATCTCCTCTGTTTACAAAAATGTAGTGTTTGCGATTTTTTTAATATTGAAAAGAAAGAGAAAATTGATATATAAAAGTTATTCAAGATCATCCGCTGAGCTATGAAATAAGAGTTTGATTAATATATTTTTTTTATTATTATTTATGTATTTATTATAATAGCACAAAATGTTCCAAAAATGAGCATCACAAAATTTAATATTAATGTTACTTTTTTAGGAGCCCTCTAATTTTATGTTCATACATAATCTCTATAAGCGAACACCCCAATTAGTTATTAAGGAAAATAAACGAGTTACATTTGAAACCTAAAAGCTTGTTATTATAACTTGTTCGATTTTTGCGTCAAAAAGTTGGGAAACTCTTTAAATTAGATGTTTGCTATATTCAAAAGCTCGTTAACACGTCAGTTCATTGGAAACATAAAGCTCTTTTTATATTTTCTGATATTCAAAAACTGGTTCGCTATTAACATCCAATCAACGCCTATACATTAAAAACTAAGGTAAATATTTCACACGAAAGTTACGAGAAAAAAATTGGTGAAAACTTAGATGAGGAATACAATTGAGTGCGTTCCGTATAAAACCGTACAATGAGTTGGTGTATTTATTTTGATGTTAATTTGTTATTTATTCCTTACATGAGCCATAAATTAATGGAAAAGTTTTATTTTCATCACAAACTAAAATTTTATACAATACCTATATGTAGGAACGTAGGAAAGTATTGATTAATGTGAAATTTTCAATGTGTATTTTTCTATGCAGGGATGATAGTTGAATGTTTTATTCCATTTATTATTCCAGAAGGAGATAGTTTTTATTGTATATAGATTCGTAATACGTAAACTTGACGCATACAGATATATCCTCCGCTATACAGATTAAATATTTATCCCTGGATAAAGGCAGTAAAGTGCACTTTTAATATATTATATAGTATTGTAGCAGCGAGAGGTAGCAATTAAATGATACTTCAAATGGCAAAGCGTAGTATTCACTGTCGAGTGCTAATGTGAACTGAAGTGAACTAATGTATTTTGGAAACGGTAATCTTAAGTACATAAATTAACAAGTCGTACAGCTAGTACAATATATAGCGCAATGTGTGAGCGGGACGGATGATGTGCGAGCGAGATAGACCAATTAATAATATGTGCGCTCCCGCGTTGCGCTAGCCAGTAGTTCATTTTCCAGTGCGATGACTAGACGTATGCAGCTCTCATAGTATATATGTATACTAGCTGTTAAACGTTGACTTCGTTACAATTTGTATTTAATTATACAAATAAATTCAAATACAAAACACTGACAATTATTGTAACTTTAAAATATTATTTCTTATCAAAATTCTAAATGTATTCACCGCTTTCCATCACGTGGGCCGTCTGCCTGTCTGCAGAACTCCAGCAATAAAAAAGATAATAAAAAAATATGAATTATTTAATTCCTAATAGGAATTATGGGTTGCCCATACAAGTTTTCATTCCCCCTCTTCAGGAAATAATATATTTTCTTGCTCATTGGCAAAAAGATGGTAAGAAGATGGCAAGAAGAGAGAATGTAATAGACGTAGTTACTTTCACATTTACATACATATTAGAGGCGTGGATTTCGAACTATTTGGAATCAGGATTTCACATGCATAATTTTAATGCAGTACCCTAAAAATTAACTGAACATTCACTAAGAAACGGTGTTGAAGACAATGAGTGCAACATCATGAATCATACAGATTTTGAATTAGCCGTTAATGGCAGTTTTGAAATTGCATTAAAATCTTAACATCGAAAATGTACATCATCGATCAAGTTCTTGCATAAACGGTTGTCTTTGGCTCTATTGTTTTTCTTTCGCATTATCATTATATTGCATACTAGCTTTGACCACCACTTCGGTTAGGTGGGTGGTATTCTTTATATTTATATCTTCTGAACTCTGTTGGCAAGAAAAAAATTAATTGACTTTAGCACAAAATTTTTCTTCATAATTATCTCTTTTCGTTCACCTTCTCCATTGGGAGATATAATGGGAATAATTGTATTTGGGTATTTTGGGTATGTCTTTTCCTTCCATACTCCTCTATTTCGGCATACGTCCTCTGCTACACCGCAAATTATTATATCATTTTTCATACAATCTATCCTTCTCTTTTTAAGTCTACCTTTACATTTGTAGGCATCAATCTTCCAGTTTAACATTCTTCTTGTCATGTGACTTTCATCCCTCCTCATTACATACCCAGACAACCTTAGTGTTCTTCCTCTCAATTTTTCAGTTACGGATGCAACTTTCAAAGCTTATGGACTCATTTCTTACCTTATCCATTCTTGTAACACCACACATCTATCTCAACATTCTTAACTCAGCTGAGTGGAGTCGTTTTTGGTCTACTACTTTATTCCGACCAATATTCCGACCCGTATAACATGATTGGTCATATTAGAGCTTTATAAATCTGATATTTTAGTTATTTTTCCTCATAATTATTGACATGTAAAGGTGTAACTTAAAATAAATTATAATTGTTTCACCTGGTGCAATTTCTACCCTTTACTTACTTATGTAAGTTTTATTGGCCTATATCCCGATCATATGGTCCTTCGAGCCGAATATAAAATGAAAATACACGATGATTTAAGACAAGATTCCTGTTATAATTGCTAAATAAATTTTCATTAGGATCCGTTAAGTGGTTTTAGAAATCATTCGCCATTACCTTTCGGACATATTGGGAAAAAATCTAAAACAGGAGTGACTTCATGATTAGCCATTGTACATATAGAAGTTTTCACTTAAATTTTGATGTAACTATAATAATAGTATTATAGTTACTATTATTATAGTTACATCAACTCATTTATAGTTGTATATATAGTTTGTATAGACAAACTATATATACAACTATAAATGAGTTCTACACTAAGGGGCTCTTCAAAAAGAGCGTAAAAACGTACCTATTTAAAGTCTCAACGGTAGGCAATGCGTCGGCTTCCTTGTCGGCTTGCATCCAGGTGTCACGGCACTCATATCCATGGTTATGGTGTCACGGCACTCATATCCATGGTTATGGTCCCGTGGCGCCCTATTATGATGCGGAGGGACGTTGGAAGGTTTAGTGGGTAGTCTGGTGGTCGGTGCTAGCAAGCTCTAATATGAAGCTGTGTGCAACACCGGCAGTGGCACCCGGGGCTCGAGGTTATTTGCAAATGCATTAACAAGAAAAAAGGCAATGTGTCGGCTCCTTTAGCTTTATAGATGTACATAGTCGAGTCGGCAACTACTTAGCACGAAGTGGACCGTTTGCCTACAAGGAAACATAAAAATATGAATCATAACAGTCACTTTAATTTTATTATATTATGTAGATTAAATTGTTAGGTTCTATACATTGATATTTGATTATTGTTAACACTATTGTCCCTTTCGAGGCACTGATTGATGGTTTATCCGCAACGTTTTCTAGAAGCGAGTTGGAGGAAATTTCACATGAGTAATGTCGACCTGCAGATTTCCTAGCGACGTTTTCCTTTACTTCCTCGTGTATTAATCTTAAGATGATCAATGGTTAAGCAAATTGGTTTCAGCTCTGATGCTCGACGTCAGAATTCGAAACCTTATTATTGGATTGAGAAGTAGGTACTTTAACTATAGAACTTAGCCACAAAACTACATTGTCAGCTAAACCATATCCACCGCTCGACGTAGCCCTCACCAAGTTTTCTATAGGTGACGTTCCATATTGTAAGATATTTATGTAAGTAGTGTGTTTCATCTATATGACACGATAGTGGTTAACTTTTTAGAACTGTAAAAATTACACAATAAACACTGAATACCTCTTCACTCTTTACAAATTCTCCCACAGCATTGTCAATGACAAAAAAGTCACAACTTTTTATTTACTGTGACAATATAAAGAATCGATTATCACGCTTAGTATTATTCTAATAATCGATTATGAACGCTATTTAAACAGCAAAAGATGTACATATACTCGTGTAGTTGATTTCTCGTGAATGACACAAAAATGTCATAGTTCGTCGTTTTTATTTTTTAATATAAAGCGGGTGATAGAAGTGGTAGCAAGTACGCGTGACTTGTAGATGGACAACGTTTTTCGCCCGTGTGTACTGTATTATTATGTGCGCGAACTTTCACGCGTAAAAAGGTCGAGCCGTAAGTATGCGGATTGGCTCGCACGTCTACTACCCGCTTTAAGATGTTCCATGTGGTTTTTTTAAATGTTAAATACGTACGAAATTGCAGATAGATTTTCAAGATATTTTGGTGTATTCTATATATCGCTACAAAATCAAGTAGCAAAATTATAAAAAAATGATAAATATAAATGGCCACCATACATGTAACCGAGAGCATTGTTAGTCAGAGCTTTTTATTTAAGTAGTACGTTTTGAGAGATACGTTTCGAAGGTCATGAACCCAACCACTAATTTACTTATGTTCTGTAGAGTGTATCTAGCTAGCAGAATGAAGAAAATTAAGACTCAACGAAAATTGGTTGGAAATCTTTTAGTAGTTTTTAAGGTATGGGCTATTTTCGAACAAATACTTTTTTAGGATTAAGGCACGCTAACCCAAAGTCGGAGCGCGTCGTGCGCCAATTTAAAACATAGCATAATATTGACTAATATCTCTACAATGTATGGGACTCGTTTCTATCGAGGTAAAAGACATACGCGTCATTATCTCAATTTATCTCTATAGATCTATGTGTCTCACGTGGTGAAGATAGGGGACCGATATGCTATCTAAGTAAATTAGTCTAACGACACACCTGCGGAACGTACGGCGCTGAAAGTACATCTAAATACTCTCGCAGTGTTTTTTAAATAACCTATGACACATCAGCGGATATTCCGCCGATTCTTCAGTCACCGAACTTTTCGTGACGTACGTTCAGCTAATTGACGCTTAGTTGCGCGTCGACTCTGAGTCAGTGTTTCTCGAACCTTAGGGTCCCGTAGCTGAATGACATAAGCAGTGAATATCCATCACGTTCACAGAACTCTTTAATGTATGTAGACAGAAAGAGAATTAGCGATTTTTTTTATTTGCCATATTTTATATGAGTTGCCAAAACTTCTAATTTTTATGATAGCGTCTAAGTATTACTTATTCACATAAAAATAGCATTATGGCACTTTTTGTTTATTTCACAGCAATGTTAATGGTGTCCCGAGGCGACGTGACCGCTCATTGAGACAATTGCGACTGATTGCGCCCCTCGGTCACCTAAATTGTGTTTTTTTACTTATTAATATAATGTGTCGTGATTTATGTCCAAATTGCTTAGCTGTTTTGCGTGATGTGTCTAATGTGATGTTGTGAAATATTTTATGCATTTGTGTTTTGATTAGAGTGACTATTTTGACGCCGCTGGTTGGTTATGTCATGCATAGCCGTTCCTAGGAATGACAACGGTGCTACTAATGCAGTGCCGACCTCGAAGAGAGGGGACTGGAACATGGCCGCCAGTGCTGGAACATAACTCAAAGTTATTATAGCGGATTACTCTAGACCAACGGTGGACATCCAAACAGGTAAATGCCTCACCATTTGGCTATTGATTGTTTTGTCGTCTCTTACTATAGGCCGCCCGACCTTGCGGTCTGGCAGTCCGAGTAAAATACAGTAATTCCTGCGAATTAGTATTCTGAGTTCTTCGTTCTTCCACGGATAATGACGTACTGACGCTGTATGTCATTCTTGTCTCGGTTTTGTTACTTAGTCAAAAATTGAAAATATATTCTTTGCTGCAGTACCTGCAACAAACAATCAGACGGCCCACCATATAGAAAGTGGTTACCATCGCCTATGACATGAACATTTGCACGACAAAAGTTTGTTACCAACGCGAAGTCGGTTTCTAAGGAATTTTATGAAAAATATCCTTGAGAACTGTAGCGCTTATGAATGAAATGGATTCTTAAGACTTGCCTTACCATCGATCGAATATTGACATTGCTTTTATGGCGCTTATGTCAAATTTTAACCGTCACTGAGGTAATCGAACGATTGATAAGATGTAGAAACGGGCCATTAATCAACTTGCGATTTCATGAACAACAACTTTCATGTAATCGTCGTACATCGAGATTCATTGTCAAGTGACAGATGTCACAGTGTCAGTGTCGTTTAGTATTTGCGCAAGTGCTGAGTCAGCTGAATGTGGGTACTCGACAGTGTCGTAAACGTTCCACTTGACGCGCCCGTGTCAATGCGCCTACGCATCATTACATCTCAGCAAAACTTGTAAGATATAATGAAGTTATAGGAGGTTTTAGCGAGAACTTGAAAAGTAATATTTCGCTGCGCAATTTAATTTCTAAGAAAATAATTTTTCTTTTTAAAATTAATTTAATATTTTTAAAGTTATGGCAGGTATTCTGTTGTAGTATGTGTTGGTTTGGTTTTGTCTGGTGTCCATTTGTTTGTAATTGTTCTAGAACTTTTATTCTAGCCAGTTTGCCACTGGTTAATTCTGAAAACTATTCAAAACTATAATATTTAAAAGTAAAAAGATAAATTATTTGACAAAACATGTTTTCATTTTCTAAATCTGGTACCACCAAGTAACCTTCTTTCGGCCTTTACAAATTTTTCTTTTATTAATTTAAATTTAAATTAAATTATTTTTCCGCACGCATGTGAATAAGTCATTCATTGTCATATAATTAAATAAATAAATTAGAATCGCTTTGTTTTATAAATAACATAACATAAAACATATCGCGCCCGCAACATACCATAAATGTATACAATTTATAAATAACGCGCTCCGCACCGCAAGTATAAAACATAATAAACATATATAATAGAAAATACAATTAATACATACACATCAAATTAAATTCTATAAACATATTACAACAAGTGAACTTAAGTGATAATGAGGAGCATCTCATGTCCATTAATCAGGTACGTGCGTGCTCAATCTTACATTTCCATCTAAATTGCCCCACACTTATTTTTCTACAAAATTGACATAGTCCATTGTTATCCTAAACCCAGCGCCGCTGCAACAAAAGCGATTGCAATTTTAAAACGTTTTCTGAATCATTCGTTCCTAAATAGGTATTTTAATGTATTTTTTTGGCACTACTTAATGGATTTTTTTATTAGGATATTAAAGAAAATGACTTATTTAAATACAACGCACAGCAATTATTGTATAAAATATTAAGTATTAGAGATTTTACTTGCTTAAACTTCAGCATAGTATCCCGCAAAAACCATCGCACTTTTCGAGATCAAAATTATCCTGTATTCATTCCTGTTTTTGATTGTATACTTATAGTGAATTTCATAATATCAATTCATTCCCTATATCGTAAAGTGAAAACATAATTATACGTAAAAATCCAAACAAAGTTGGTAAATCTATACATATAATAAAACTGTAGAGGTCGAATTTCTGTAAAATTAAAAAAAATGCTAAAAATCGAGTCAGAGAGATGTAAGACGTGAAATAGAACTAATTTAGATTTTTTACAAATTTTTTGTTTCTCTGTTTGTCTGTCTGTTTGTACCGGCTAATCTCCGAAACGACTGGACCCGATTTAAATTAAATTTTGTATGGTGGTAGCTTATATCCCTGGTCAACATATAGGGTACTTTTGATCTCGAAAAATTAAAGAGTTCTTGTGGGATAGTTAAAAAAAAACTTTAATTACTTAAACAGCTTTGAAGGAATAATAAATACCACGCGGACGAAGTCGCGGGCATCAGCTAGTAAAAAAATAAAGGAACTGCATATAATTATTCTTTATTTATTTAATAGAGTATCTCGTTTAAGGAAATATACTAATATAGAGACTGAAATTAATTGCTTCATTATATAATACCCACCTGCGAATGTGCCCGTCTTAAATAAATCATAATTTATCTGATAATTCGTTACAATGATAAAATGAGTTGCCGACGCCATTTAAGGTGGGATTGACGCCCAGATACTATTTATAATTAAAATAAGTAGACGGGCGTCAAGTTGACTTCATCGGCGTTTCGGTTGACAGCCTGTTCCCATGTTTTATTATTATTAATTAATTTACCTTATTATTGGACAAGTGGTAGCGTAATGGCTAGTGCACGTGTCCGAAACTCAAAAGGCGCGGGTTCGATCCTGGCTGGTACGCATACACCAGTCAGTTTTCTGACCTAATGTGCATATGGTTACCATTATCACGCGCTAACATCGGTGAAGGAAAACATCGTGATGAAACCTGCACATCTAGAAAACCGATGTGTCGAGCCTTTCAAGCCACCTTGGACAAGCGTGGCGGGTATACTATCCGTTCCCCTATAATGGGAGACCCGAGCCAAGGAAGTGAGACGTTTGGCATTTGGCATAAATTTCATACAAATAATACTAATTCTAATAATAGTAAAATATAGAAACTAAGGAGTTTAAAGGGGTTTTCGCAGTTTTGTGTTTCGAATATGACAAGTATCAAATAAAAGTGGAATTTCATGCTATGCTCTTACACCTATCTGTATGACTAAACACGTGTCAACTTCACAAAGCGATTCTCCAAAACAGCCGCTTTTGGCCGTCTTAAGCGTGTTTTAGTTTACTACTAACGTGCGCCCATTACTTGCGTGCGTGCTTTTTTAAACGCAACGTGCCTGTATATCATCCCTATTCTCTACTAAGACTTCATCAACACCAGGATTTATTTGATACTATTATGTGCCCCCGACTTCATCCGCGTGGATTTCTTTTTCGCGGAACCGTAAAAAAGTTAAAAAAAAGTAACCTAAGTTTACTCCTTATATCATCAGCCATGTGCCAGTGAAAGTCACGTGAAAATTGATTAGCAGAAACATCCAGATAGACAGAAAAAAATGCTAAAAATTGCATTTTCGGAATCTCCTGGTGCGAATTATCGCCTCTGATTTTTTAACATTTTTATTTTGTCATTACAAACAGACACCTCAATTTTATTTATCTGTATAGTTAAACTCGTTTTGGTAATATACTTTCAATTTTCATTTTAATATGAATTTATTTACAATTTATCTTTTATGAATAAAAAACTTACAAGACTATATTTCTTTAAATTGGTTGCGCTGTTGCGATTAATTAGTATTGCATGTGTTGAACTTCCTAATTCATCTTAATTTGGTCCATTGCTTCAATCACAGTAGTTAAAATACGTATTGTGTACTCGCAAGTAAGCTAGGGGCGAATTTAGCAACGATTTACAGTCAGTTCTTTAATTATGCGACTAAAACACGAAATTTCATTGATACTAAAATTAATAGATTATCCGTCTTTGAGTATGGCAGTAAATAAGAAAAAAATTAACTGATGATATACTTTTTCAACCTTCACTTTACAAAATGAACAGAGTGTGTTAAGAAAGTCTTGCAATCGGCTGTGTAAAATCAAAACATGCCATTTCAAAGCTAGTATTTTACACCTTATTTGGAGTGATACCATGTTTTGAAACAATTTTACATGTTCTGACAAGAATACTACGTTTTGACGTGGTACAGCCATGCTGGAATCACTATCATGACTTCAGCTCTTGGGGCCAACTCGATCGGTGTCATAACCACGCTCTCACAGAATATCGGCGTGAAACGGTTAGACTTCAGCTAATCGTGTTTCTTGCGATGAGTGAGAGTTCCGATGGCCCACTTCCCCTTCCCCCATCTCATCCCTGTATCCCACCCTTCTTATCCCTTTCCCTCTAAAGGCTGGCAACACGTCGGCTTCACACCTGGGGCTCAATTCTGCTATAATTATTTCGTCAAAATCTCCGGACACTATCATCTCAATCGTAGGTTTGTCTGATTTCGGTATTCTGATAATTCCAATGGCGTGGCAGTGGTACGCCACTCTATCTGTATAAATATTTATACTGAAGCGAAAACTCGCGAAATGCATATTGAAAATTCTGGTAGCTTTTCAATATTTATTTCGACTAACGCCATTTCTGCTGATGATAATACCAATTTTCTTCAACTAATATTCTACTACGACGATATGGAGAATTATATTGTGGATTTAGTAGAATCGCAATGTAATCGTACTTTGAATACCTCCGCAACGCCAAAATATAATACGCCATAATATTGAAATAACAGAATGGGGCCTCTGATGTTGCAAATCGCTATAGGCAACGCTAAGAACTTTCCAGTACGTGGGCCGTCTGCCTGTTTACCAGCTTCCTAATAAAAATGAATGCCTAAATATATTAAAAGTTCAGATAATAGTAATAGAGCAATGGAATATTTTGGCACTCAACATAAAATGAAAAGGGATAATAATAACATAAACGCCAGTCTGTGCAGTCTTAATGTCAAACGTGAGAACCATAGGTCATGACTGACTCACCTTAAGACTGATGTGCCTTCAATCTATTATTGAGACATTCATTAGCTATTATTGCGAACTTAATGCTAATTAAATTATGCATTAAATTTTATGCTACCACTTTCGCCTTTATTCTTTAAACGGGCTGCAGAACAGCGTTTTTTCATTGCGTGCAATTCTACTTTAATATGGTACAGGTAATCAAATGAGTCACAATATGTAAAATAGATAACGCTAGAATAAAAAAGATGTAATAGAACATAAGTCTTTACTGTAAAATCGTTGAAAATAAGAACACATATTCATATATGTATTCTTACTTTCAATAGTAGTAGTAGTGATAGTAGTAGTAGCGGTGGTAGTAGTAGTAGTAGTAGTAGTAGTAGTAGTAGTAGTAGTAGTAGTAGTAGTAGTAGTAGTAGTAGTAGTAGTAGTAGTAGTAGTGGTGGTGGTAGTAGTGGTAGTAGTAGTAGTAGTGGTAGTAGTAGTAGTAGTAGTAGTGGTAGTAGTAGAAGAGTAAATAAAAACCTATTAAAGAAAGAAGACAAAACTTAAAAACAGCACAATATGCCTGACCAACTCGAAAGGCAGGGAGAGGCAAAAAAAGAATTAAAAATGTAGTTTTGGTTATTTCTAAATAGATGCCACATTAATGTGATAGATGACACACTTTTAGATCAGTGTATTTTTTTATTGCATGAGTTCAGCGTACAGGCAGATGACCCACCTGATGGAAAGCGGTTACCGTCGCCTATGGACATCTGTAACACCAAAGGTGCTTGCTACCAATGTGTTGCCGCTCTGTAAAGGGAGACTGAAACGTAGCCACTAATGCCGGAACACAGACGAAACAAATGAGGAAATAATAAAATTCAACGAAATGCAATAGGAAAAGCATCATCTGGCTAATTGTTATACGCCTAAACCAAAAGTGATTGTTAAAATGGCTGTATGACCATGTACAAGTCATGCATTATTCGATAATGGTCACGAAAATATCTTTAATAAAGGAACACCTAATATTTAATTGCATTTATTATCTTTGTTTTAAAAAAAATCAACATTTGCTAAACATCCAGCCTTGACATTTTTGCTTCTTGGTTATCTTAAAAGTAATTTACAAAAATTATCACTATTGCCATTTATGTTATATCAAGCCTTCCAGTCGTGCTTCTATTTAATCTCTGTTATTCCACCATCAAATCTTTATCATAGACATATGTATTATGATGTCATATTATATAATAATAATAATAACGGCCCATAAATGTCCCACTGCTGGGCTCGGGCCTGCCATTATAGGGGAACGGACAGTATACCCGCCACGCTTGTCCAAGGCGACCTGGCAGGTTTGACACATCGGTTATCTCCATGTGCAGGTTGCATTACGATGTTTTCCTTCACCGTTGTTAGCACGTGGTAATTGTAACAATATGCACATTAGGCCAGAAAACTGGCTAGGTGGTGCGTGCATACCGGCCAGGATCGAACCCCGCGCCCTTTGAGTGTGGGAGTTATGCGTTAGCCATTACGCTACCACGATATCATATTAGTCCTCACGAATTCGTAATATTGGTTTTAGTACCCATCCATAACATAAGCTTAACTTACTTAGCTTGTGGATATATAATGTTTGTGTTTGTCTGCCAATTATTATAATATTGTTACGAGTTGCAGGACTCGAATAAAAATGCCGTTGAAATTATTATAGAGTTTATTAGAACTATACGAAACACGTACAACACAGGTACAAATATAACCAGACGTAATAAGTCCAAACGTAATGTAGAAGATCGTAATTCAAATACACTCGCAAAGTCCATCACTAAATAGATTACCGAATGTACACAAGTCTTGCTTCGCTCGTGGTTATCATCACTCGACTGCTGATCTCTCCACTCCCCAATGGATGTGTGTGCACTATAAAGCAATGCCCCCATTGCTTTATAGTGCACAGATGCAGTATGTTTGCCCGACCGCGTGGGCCGAATTTCTTAGAATCAGTTTATACTTTTAAATCCGAGACACCTGGCAGTGGTCACAATACAACAATAGGCCGTAAAAGATTACAATACACAATGGGCTGTTTTTTTAACCACAAATTTTAAACACAAAGTAAACAAAAGCAGTACAAATACCGAAAGGGTAATATAATGTGTTTCTACAGGGCTGCAGGCGTGAATATGTCTTTGTCGGCACCTAGTTCGTAACAATATTATTGTTTGCATTTTTTTACTTTTCTTAATATTAAACAATTTTTAAACTAAATATTATATATAGAAACTTTACAAAATAAACATTTCCTTACAATAAAAAAAACTATACTTTTCATAAAAAAAACATCAAGGATTAAACATTTTTTAAATATACAATACTAGATAGCACGCCAGCAGCGGCGCCTGAGGTCCAAGCTATCGGTGGTTAAAACACCAAAGACAGGAACCTCTTCACAGTTTTAAAAATTCACTTAGCAATCATTATTTAAGTCTTACGCAATGATGTATGTGCTAGTTTACAATAGACTGTAATCTGCTGTCTATGTATATCTTTTTTTATTTTCATTTTTCTGTGTTGCATAATAATTATAGATAATTTAAGAATTTCATTTGAGTCAGGTTGCCTGGAAGAGTTAGCTTTCAGCGATAAGGCCGCCTTTTGTTTTACCAAGTAACCATTGTCATGTGCATTTTTGTAATTTTTGTTTTGGTGAACAATAAAGTGTTGTCTATGTCTATGTCTAATTTTCACTAAAACGATAGCTTACATTCTTTTTCAAATGCTGCGGTATTTTGTGTCCCGGGAATCTCGCGGGAGTTTCAAGTCAAGCGTAGACAAAGTCGCGGACATATCCTAGTATAATTATACAAAAATCGCAGTTAATCAATAGTGAAGTTAATCTTTGATTAAGCAATCTAGCAACGTACCCGTGGGACTTCGACAATCGTTAGCGATGTTATCGCGTTGTATTCAGCTATAAAGTTTTAGCACCGCCTGCCCACGTTCTTATGCGTTTGCGCATTACAAAAGCTTTATTGAATTAACTGGTTGATTTCGTGACTGACATCTCGCTATTAATACGATCGTTTGTTTGTATGATTGTCATTTGTGAAATTATGCCACCTAATGTAATAAATATATGAGAAATTATTAAATAATGTCAGCAATATCGTTCCTGTGGCATTACAAATATTTATTTTCCTATTAGGATCAGATACGAACTAGGGTCCTGGGAATGGGTCGGCGATGTAAGAACAGTAAGCGCCTGCGGAGTGGTGAAGCCGAATACCCTTGATCCTGGCATAAGGTGAAGGAGGGAATACCGAGAGGTTGTGATGAGTATCCCCGATGGCCGGGATGGGGGCGCGCCGTGTTCCGCACGCGCTCTCCTTTCCTCCTATAGGACGCGATACAAACCGCCCCACGCAGAGACTAGGAAAATGCCGGGGGATAAGAAGTAGTCCCCCGGAAGTTAATGTGGTCTTAGAGGCACCCGTCTGTCAGGGCACACGGAATTGGTTGAGCTTCCGTTAACCCTTTGCCCTGGCATAAGACGCAGGAAAGAACAACCAGGGGTTTTAGTGGGTATTCGCAACTGTGGTGTAAATAATAGCACTTCTAATTCTGCTTAGATGTGCTAGTGCCACCCCGACCTGCCGAATCCCACACACGGGTCGCAACTTATCCCCTTTGTGCGGCATATGGTCCTCAATCGAATTTCCCCTGGATAAAAAAAGGATATCCCCGACAGGGTGGTCGTAGCAGCCCCTTACTATTATCATCCCAAACTGGCGAAGCCCACACGCTCCCGCTGCTTAATGGGATTTCCCTTTGCTAAAAAAAGGCTATGAAAGGCCAGTTTTAGACGGTATTCCAGCAAAAGAAGCCGGCGAGACCACACAGTCCAACCACACCATCCTTATGTCGGTAGAAAGTCCATAATTGCATTTCACCTCGTAAAAAAAGGATCAGACACGAAACTTTGTATTTTCAGGAAGATAAATTTTCTATCTAATTCTTAAAATTTACATTTAAATCTACTGAGCCGTTTCGGAGCCTAATTGAGACAAAAGTTTCAAACTGGCATACCAAAATTTCTAAAAAGGGTCATAATGTTTTTTCATTTTTATTTTTTATTGCAGGAGTTCAGCAGACAGGCAGACTTGATGGAAAGTGTTTACCGTCGCCTATGAACATTTGCAACACGAAAGGTGCTACAAATGCGCTGCTGCTCTCTTAAAGGAGACTGGAACCTGGTCACTGATGCCGGAACACAACACAAGGTTGTTATGGCGGCATACTCTAGATCAGGGGTGGTCGCCGTCTAGTCGGGCAAATGCCCTACCATCTGGCTGTGGGTTGTTTAGTCGCCTCTTACGACAGGCCGCCCAATGCCCTACCACTTGGCTGTGGGTTGTTTAGTCGCCAAAATGTGTAAGTATTGTACCTATATACCTACATAAAAAGCAGTTTTCACTGTTTTATTCACTTCATGATTAGCTTATGTATTCAGCGAGGTAATGCTGCCAGCCTTCTAGGTGCACTGCCCGGTGACAGTGGTCTGGTAGGCTGCACAGGCTTTGGTGTAGATATCTTTTTTTATATAGTATATATATTGTTACGCGTATGCGGGACTTGAATTAAAATGCCGTTAGAATTATTTTGGCGTTTATTAGAACTATACAAACACGTATAACACAGGTACAAATATAACCGAACACAATAAATACAAACGTAATGCAGAAGGTCATAATTCAATAAAACGCGTAAAGTCCGTCAATATTAGATTCCCGAATGTATACACGTCACGCCTTGATCGTAGTTGTCGCTCAACTGGCCCCCTCTCTCAATCAGGCCATCGTTTTATACCGCACAAATGCAAAATGTGCCCGCCCAGCAACGTCGACATAATTTCCTTGAATTAGCTTGTACTGATAACCCGCAACACCTGGCTAATGATGCAGCCTGCAAGCGGCCGTAGACGAGTACAATAAAACAATAGGCTGTTCTTCACAATAACTAGAAACGTATGCCAATAAATAAGTAAATAAAATAAGACGATCATAAAAGGATTACAATTAGTTCAAATGCCGACAGATAATAAAATGTGCTTTTACAGATTTAAGTGGAATTTGTTTTTTTTGTCGGAGCCTAAGTTGTAACAATATTTTTAAGTTAATTTTTATTTATAGTATAATCTTACTTTTATTTTTAGCATAGTTTTATTTATAATATCTTGTATTATGTTATTAGATAATTGTTGTGATAAATCTCAAATTTTCGTTAAAATTTTGACTTTAATATTAAAATAACTGATGGATACTTCAATTTAAATTAATCGTTTATACTATTTCTCAAAAAATATATTTTATTTTGTGATGTAGATATAAAATTTTGTATGACTAACAAAGCTGTGGAAACTACGGAATAAAGCTTTGTCTCATTACTAAGGATTAAATAAGTTTATATTTGTGTTTGTTGTGGTATTAAATGTAGTAACTTTCGTTTAGTAATGTAGTGGGTGGTGACAGTAATAGTCAATATAAACATTATTTAGTTCAAAATTATGTTGTTTGGTAATAACCTCAAATAATGATATATTCAAATGGATTTAGATTTAATTTGGACGTAGCAAATGTATACTGTGTGAACGGGATTTTTGAAGTGAAACTTCTTTAGAATCGATGTGATTTGAAACTCGATGAAACGAAAAAGCGACACTAAAAAAGATAATAAACATATAAATCTATAGGAGTAAGCCTGCGAGAGAATGAGAGATGAGTTTTATATTGTGCAGCACAGATTAGACAGGCAAAAACACCGCTGATTAAATATAGGTCCAATTTGGACCGAAATAAAGCTGATAATATTATTTTTTAGACTAAAACAGTGAAAAATTGGTAGTAATACTTAACAAATTTATTATTAATTATTATATGGTGATGGTAGGCTTAAGGAATTATATTTATATTACTAAAAGTTAGAGAAGAATTATCGGTAAGTATATTCAGTATGAACTGCACATATACACATTTTTTTGTTTGTTTGTTTATTCCATCTTTATGGCCTTCAATACATATTAATGATTTTAATCACATTTAAATACAAATTTTAGTATGAAAGAAGTATATTACAAATGACAACTGCCCAGTAACAACGTAGCTCCGATAAGCTCTTAATAATTCCAGATAGCCCTTCAGATGATTCTTTTTGCGCTTTCTAACTTTTATTGATTTAAATCTAAAATTGAAAATAAACTTATTGAAACATTCACTCTGAGCTATTTTCTCCAAAAATAGGTTTTAAATAATAAATTTATCTCTACTATTCTTCTATCATACAAATCTAATTGATTTTATGTAATACTTATATTCGATTTCCCACGCTCGCGATCAATGCAATATCTCTAACAGATTTCGTTAAGTAATATATAATCAGATGTCACATCTACGAACGGGTATTATCAATTATAACAACACTATGACTCAAATATTCAAATTTCAAATCGGCCACAGATTAGAAAGCAACCTCAAAGAAATACACAATAGTTTACAGTTTGTAAATAAATTTTCATAAAATAATTTACACTGTAATAATTAATACGTATAGAGCTGCGAACGTCTTTGTCGCAAACGTTATACCGGTTACGAAAATAGTGACGTACTTTAATAACTTGGCGATTTATTGCTTTTGAAATTTATAGTGAATGAATATTTATAGCTGCATAATTGTTTCGTATCGATTGTTTATGTCCATATTTATGATCGATATTTAACTATTATTTAATGATATTTTCACAGAATAAATAATGACATATATGGATGAATATTATTATGAATAGTGTATTGACCTCTGGTACGATATTCGAATTAATATGAAATGTTACTCAAATTCGCATTCAATAAAATATAATGTTATAATTTACGAAATTCTTTTGAGACGTACGCCATTTTTATTTGAAATTTCTTGGTCTTTAGTAATGCCTATAATTACTAGAAATGTTAATTATTATTTTTATTGTTAATACTCTTAGGAATAGACTCGTGATTTGAAAACTCGTTTATTAATTTGTCAATAGATTTTAAATATCAAAAGGAATTTCAAATAGCCTTTAACTCGTGTTTTTCGTCTGCTCTATCTTTTTATTTATTTTGGTCTATGAAATATTAAAATGTCACTAGCCTCACTTAAGGTGAATATTATTCGTATATTTCCAAGATTTTTAAATAATAATTTACGATGTCAATTCATTATTTTTTAAATGCTAATTTTAGCTCCAACTAATTTTCCAAATACTGACTAACCGGGCACTGCAATGAAGCTCTGCTGAAAAAGAGCCTTTGAACTGCAAGAAAAGGCTATATCTTGTACTGTTAGGGGTCCATTTGCAACGAGTTTCTTCAAAAATCGTGACGAATTTCTTTGGTACTATACATACGTAAGCAAATACGCCCTGCCCTTCACCGTGGCATTGCAGCCAACTATCTGGGCACGCTTTCACTCGTAATTATTTAATAAATAGAGATAACACTTTATTACTCACCTAAAACACAAACTCAATATACCTACTTGTTATAATATTTTTAAACCAAAAAAATAGGCGGTCTTATTCCTTAAAGCGATCTAATCTAGGCAACATTTATTTTGGCGATGTAGGTGGTGCATAAACTTAGATCGATTAGTGATGTGGTTTTTATAAACTATTTAATAAAAAAAAATGAAATTTTATATATCTGTAATTGTTATTATTTGCAATAATCTTATAAAAAATCCAAACCAATAAATACTAGGTTTAAGATTGATATCGATATATTGTTTTCTAGAAATAGTTACGTAACTAGAGTTGTGTAATGATTTCTTATTAGATTATTAACTTAAGATAATTTAGCACTGTCACCCGAGATTAGCGATTGTAGTTAATGCGACAAATTTGTAATGTACCGTACAAATTGGGCGCGCCCGTGAGAATTTCGACTTTCGGCCTCTAACGGTTATTGCTGGCATTAATTTTGTAGGATTTGACACGAACGTGTTGACTGCCGACGGACGATTATCGCTTGTTATTATAGATTGTTCGATGCAAGGTGGGGCTAGGTACAAGTTGTAAGACACCAGCGTGAAAGGATATTCATTGCAACTTAGCTAGCGCTAATTTACCGCTCGTAATTTGGTGATTCTTTGATAATTTGAAAACTGATGGTAAGTGCCTTATATTCATCTGTGAACGTCCCTACAGAATTTTATTATGATCGTATTATTGTTAAAGCAGGTGGTACACGTGTGAGAAAATACACTTACTTATAAGGCTCGACAATATTTTTCGCCTGTGAAAGTTCGCGTTTAAGATATAACACGAGCAAAAAAGGTCATCGATCTATAAGCACGCATACTTGCTCGCAAGTCTATCACTAGAGATAGACCGTTACTTTCATATTTACAGATTATTTATGTATTTTTTTCAGATAGGCAGGCGGCCCACCTGATGGAAAGCGGTTACCATCGCCTATAGACATTTGTAACACCAAAGGTGCTGCCAACGTGCTGCCGCTTTAAAGGGAGTCTGGAACCTGGGCATTAATTCTAGAACACAACTCAAGTTTGTTATGGGCCCTATTTTAAGAACCCCATATTGTAGCGCTCTGGGAAAACCATAGGAGGGAGTTCATTTCACAGTTTGTACACCTATGGCCTGAAGGGAATGCGGCACGTGCAGTGTATGGCTTCCAAGTATCTAGGAAGTGTGGCTGAACTCCCAATCGTCGGCGAATGGTGCGATGATAGAACAACGACGTAGGCACCAAATTAAATAGCTCATCAGACCACTCCCTTTTGTGCAGACGATAGAACACGCCTAGAGCGCCAACGTGTGTTACTTTTCGTGACTGATTGTTATATTAGTACGTCCACTGTGTTTTGATATCTGATGTTCATTAAACACCAGCGATGATCCAAAACTACGAAAAACGCTTACTTTGCCTTTATTACCTTTTAAAGTGATCGGAAGTTAGCTAGACATTTAGATATATCTTCATCATTAAACGACTCTAATACTTATATACAATTAAATATTCAATAAGTATAGTATATAATCAACATATTGTTAGCACTAATATATATATCGTAATGTATTTAACTTATATTATATTTAGTTTTATCTTTAACTTTATTTTTATATACATATGGAGTCAAATCTGTTACTAATCTATTTTGTGCGTACTGTTTTTTGGTTATATAAATGAAAAAAAAAAACCCGACTGCAAAAAAGTCAAATTAAAAGTAATGCACTAAAAAGATCGAAACAAGATTCAGAATAGAAAACAAAATTAAATAAACTATAAACAAAGTAAAGCTGAGAGCCTAAGTTAAATATCCGCATTGAATTTGTAATAAAGAAATTTACAAACATACAAAATATGGGCAAAAAACATAACTCTTTTTTGGCAGTCGGGTAAAATGTATATTTACAAATAGCTTCAATAAGGCACATTAAGTTCTAGTTTTCGCAAAACAGAACCTGTTTTAGTATACAATAGCGTACTCTAATTCCGCTCAACTGTTATGACATACAACTTAATATGCAAAACTACGAATTGGGAACATAACCTCTTCTTCGCATTGTATATAAAATACACGCTACAAGTTCATTACTTGATCGTATAACAAAAAGTGGTCTCCCACGGTTATTACGGCGAGTGCCTTTATCTGAGTGCTAATTGCACGGGTTAAAAGTTTTTGTACAAATTGCGACTTTACCTGTACACACTAGGAAATCGATTTGTTTTAATGGGATCGAATTGTTGTGCCATTGAAAATATTTTTGTTTAATAAAAACTCATGGTAAGCGCGAGTAACATTCGCGGTGTAACGGTTCCGTATATAAAATTTGAAAATAAATTTAAACAAGCATTTCATTCGAAAGGCAATCAATAACTCTTTATTATACATCAATACAAAAAAGAGCTTACAGACTAAAACGCTTGTGGAGGCTTATTAATAGCTTTTCTTAATTTAGCTTATTTCTAGTTATTGTTAATGATAGCTGTTAGCCCCCCATATTAAATAAAATAAAATAAAACTATGTCTCATTATGCACAAAGGGCGGACTTATCGCTAAAAAGCGATCTCTTCCAGACAACCCCAAATATTACCTATACATCTATATTATAATCGGCAGACAAACACAGATATTGTTTATCCCCAAATTAAGCAAGTTACGCTTGTATTATGGGTAATATACAACGGACTACTCTGGGGCCGATCCCAGACACCCAGACCATAGTAAATAACGGAGAAAATTCCTTTCCAGAATTTACTATACCAGGAATCGAATCCGGAGCCTCTGAGTTGCAGTGAGGTAAGTCGGCAAAGACATAGTCCGCTCAATTACAGAGGCTGTCTATACTATAGTAAATGTCTATGTGGTGTCAAGTTTTACAATGACTTTAAAAATGAGAAAATAATGCGGGCCTAATTCATTTCAGCAGATTTCGAAAATCTAACTTTTAGAAAGTTTATATCTGTCTGGCCCGCGTTTTATCCCGATGAATGATGTCGTTTCCGTGATACAAATATAGCCAAAAATGTTACGTTGCGATTGCATTTTGTTAGTGGCACTGTTAAAATTCACTAACAATATATCGTCACCTCTGTCATGTAAACCACTATTTTACACACACAACTAACAACAAAACTTATACACATACTCACACCAACACGCACTACCACCGCATTGCATTACACGCACACTTCACAAACAAACCAAGACACATAAAGAGCCTAAAAATTAATAACCCAGACACAGAAAGGAAAAAACAATACACATGGCACTAGCTAAGATAATATATATAGGTATAGACATAAGGCACACACGGCACATGCACTTCCTCACAACACCAACATGTAACAAATACACTCTACATTAGTATAAGTTTAGTATTAAAATTAGAATAAATTAATATAATAAGTTATTCGTAAGGTACACCACAACACAAATATCATTGAATAAATGTCACACACAAAAACAAAAATTACCAAGAAGCATGTATAAATACTTAAAACTTTCTTCAAAATTAAGTTATAAAAAAGGGTACGGAACTCGAGATCGTAGAATTGTTAAAAAAAAACATTATTTATAAAACTAAAATTATTGACACTACCCTGTATGTATATTTTTGAATGTGGAACTTGAATGTGGAATTTGGTCGGAGAAATTCAGAATTGTTTACAAAAGCCAAGGAAATGTATCCCAGAAACACAAGAAACCCAGATAGAATAGTTCTAAGAAAGACACCTAAAATTGCATGTTACAAAAACAGTCTCAATATGTGTGGCAAAATATATAAAAAAAACACCGCAAATAATCAAAGACATGAATATAAATTTATTTAAACACTATGTAATAATAAAAAAAAATACTATTCCAAAATCTTATTGTGACCTAGATTTATTAACAAAATACCAAGTACCTGAGGATAAATGTGATAATTGACTTTTATTTAATAATATTAATTTAATTTACAATTTATATGTATTTGACATGACATGTAGATTTAGTTGATGGACAAACATATTGTTTAAAAATAAATTATAGGTAATATAATTATATACATTAAAGGAATAATAATATTAAAAATAATTAAATAGCTTGGTTAAGCGATTGTAAAAATATAGGTATGTTAAAGACGACGGAATTTTCAAATAATTTAAATGAAAATATTAAATTAATTTACAATTATTATTATTCTTTGCACACCATGAAAATGGTAGAATGTATATGACATCAACTTATCATTGTTACAACTTTTGTGCTACATTCTGGCAAATAAAGATTATTATTGTTAATACAACGCGAACGAAGTTTCGCTAACACTAAGACTATTTGCTTAATATTGGTTTTAATACCATTAACGATTTTTATAATCAAGTTTGCTTCTAATCGGATAACACAATAAATTGTCTTGAACAGAAGCATAATTTAAAAATTTCGGCGTGGTGTCTATTTTGTTAAAACATTCTACCTCGATTAATTTTCATTAATCTACTGCTCAGATCAGTTACAGATGAAAGATAATATCTAGAAACATGTTTTGGTAAAAATAAGATGTCAATTTAGAATACAGGACAGTAGACTAAAGGAAATACTTAATAATTGAGTATTGTATTTTTTATATTTTAATACTAAGAATTATTCTGTAATTGATTTCTTGCAATCTCTTTGAATTATTTTTTCCTTTTCATGTGACGTAAAACGCTTTGCAAATTTATCTCGTATTAAGTAGTTAAGAATATTCAATTTTATGATCCTAAAGAAAAATCTCTCATTTATCTTTTAAGCAAACATCAAACAGTTCGAAAAGTCACATATCACTAAACTATTGAGATGTATACATAAACACATAATTCTTGTATTAAAACAATAAATATACTGTAACTAATTAAAATATATTTAATGAATATATTATACTAACTACTACTAATATAGTATAATATAATACAATTTTTTTAACTACATTTTTAGAAATAACTAATAGCTTTCAAGTTTTCACCAAAAATTACTAAGGCTATTTCTACTTTCATATTTAAAATTATTTAAGTAATACATATTATTCTGGTTGATTTTTGTAAAATACAAGCTACGTACTAGTGTAGTGGAACACTTACAAGCCAATAGATGGCGTTGTACAATAATTGAGGTCGCAAACGATTCTCGAAAGGTACAAATAATATATACAAATTTCGAACACTAAATGGGCCTAGGCCTGCGAGGAACAACAATGGCCTTGCTGGAAGATCTTCCTTTTGCCTTCCATCTCGCTCCTTCACCCTATACGGGGCAATCTCTTCACCAGCTTTTGCACGCGGCATCGCTCGTGTTAGTTTTATCGCACGGGAACCGTACATTTTTGCTGGATAAAAATAG
The DNA here is from genome assembly GCA_039645545.1 of Dendrolimus houi. NCBI lineage: Eukaryota > Metazoa > Arthropoda > Insecta > Lepidoptera > Lasiocampidae > Dendrolimus > Dendrolimus houi. Next base: position 6,603,053 of record CM077131.1, read on the forward strand.
CCTATGTACTATTCTAACACTATAATCTCTGTGGTAAATTTCATCCAGATCCTATCGGCCGTTCTGACGTGATTGAGTAAGAAACGTCCATCCAAACTTTCGCATTTATTATATTAATATAGATTTGAGTGATTAAGCTTTTCCATTTTATTATTTTAAAAGCCTTTCCTATGAATATGAGTGTGTGCAAAATATAATCTATCTGTGATTTTCATATAATTTTTTATCGTGGATTTTTGGAAGTGTCTCAGGGAACCCTAAAAATATATTTTAATATAGGAACTAAAGTATGATTAGAGGTCAGATCGCTCATGAACTGGTAAAGTACTATTTAATTCAAGTGATTTTGGTAAATGTCAATTTGTTTGATTGCCATTAGGTCATGAGCGTGAACACTATTGATGTTTTGTTAATGTAATGAGTGATGATGATAACCAAAAAAACGTTGTTTATCTGCAACCGAATAGTATCGTGAGATATTGTAAAAACTTCAATCATGTGTTCATACTTCTGGTTTCTTTTGTTATGTTGATCGTAATAATAAAGCGAGCTAGTGGAATTACTTGTAATATAATTGACGAAGTGGTAGAGTTATGCTGAAATAATTATATCAATTACAGACATTAGGGTCGGCTCGATCGTTTTGATATCACTCTCTCACAGATATAAATGTAAAACGGTTAACCTTGAGCTAAACGTGTTTCGTACGATGAATGAGAGTTCCGATAGTCCACTTCCCCACGCCTAATCCCATCTTCCCTATCGTATGTTTCTATTCCATTGCCCTATCCTATCCCCCCCTAGCTCATCCTCTCTATTCCATTCCTTCAGTCTAATCTCTCCTCTTCCATCCCATCCTAAAACTTGGTTGTAGCCATCCAGACGAGCAAATGCCCTACCACCTGACTATGCGTTGTTTTGTCGCATCTTACGATAGGCTGTTTGACCGCAGAAATTAGTATTCTTTCTCTGTTTTTGCACTGATAAAATTAATATTTTCATAATAATTTCAACTAAACTAAACTAAAAACTAACTAGAGGTCCCGGCACACGTTGTACTGGCCTGACAAATTAAAAATCTTGGACCCGATCCCGGCTTCACCTACCGGTTCCAATTGTGATTCTAAATAATCCCGGGACCCAGTCAAACATACTCAAATTTTTTTATCAAAATCGGTAAAGCCGTTCTCAAGTTATGCGCATACATACATGATTCATTTTTATAGCTTTTAAACCTTCCCTGGACTTCCACAAATAATTCAAACCAAAATCAGTCAAATCGGTTCAGCCGTTCTCGAGTTTTTGTGAGACTAACAAACGTCAATTCATTTTTATATATATACACTAGCTGACTTGGCAAACTTCATACCGCCTCAGAATCAATTTTTTTCATATTTATTCACCTTTTTACCTTCCCTGGACTTATAACAAATAATTCAAAACCAAAATTATCCAAACCAGTCCGGCTGTTCTCGAGTTTTAGCGAGTCTAACGAACAGCAATTGATTTTTATATATATAGATATAAAATGTTAATATGGATAAGTATTCCAAATATTTAGACTGTCGGCGTCGCTAAAGTTTGCTTAATTTATAACATCAACAAATATCTTAAACAAAATACTTTTGAAAGTTTACAAAACAACCCTATTATCGCTACCGAAGTCGAATCGTTTGACCGTTCAAATATTTTCACAAAAGATGTTTTCCGCGGTTTGTCGTTTTTCCCTTTTTGTTGTCAAAGCATACTTGATCCGGTTCGGTTGGATAGGTCAGTGGCGTTTAGGGGTTGGGAAAAACGTACAAATCCACGGGAAAAGCCACCAAAGCAAATATTTGAAAAGTTTGGTCCGAGTTTACCGGCACCTGCGGTCCTTCTTATAGTGTCCACTTCACTTTTTATGTACACGGAGAAGTTGATACCTCCTGCAGCTTCGCTCGCGTTAATGTTATCCCGCGGGAAAAGTGCATTTTTCTGGGATTAAAAGTAGCTTATGTGCTATTCCAGACAGACTATAATCTATCTGTGTGCCAAATTTCATCAAGATTCATTCAGCTGTTTTGGCGTGATTAAACAACACACATCCATCTAAACTTTCGGATATTAGTAGATATAGATTGAGAGTCATATTTTATCTTGCATTATTCATGTTTTTCACAAGGAGTCCGGTTCCCATTATTTTATTAATAAAAACTAAAGATTAAAGACCAATTAAAATTCATTGCTTTGATTTGTGTAAACAAGCTTTAGTAACTTGGATCTAAAATGAAAGTCATGTAAAACAAGGAATAAAATTATCATTAAAATGATAATTCAACAAGTATTAGAAAATGCAATTATGTTATCTAAATTTGGTTTCAAAATAAATTACATTCTTCTTGATATAGTGCTCTACTTGTTAGACCATTTAGTTCATTGGAATGGAGAGGTTACGGGTTCGATTTCTGATAGGGAAAATTTCGTAAACAAATTTTCCGTTGTTTATTAACTTTGATCTTAGTATCTAGAATTAGCCTCACTATTGCCCGTTCTATGTTATTATTATTAGCTTGGAAACATATTATGTGTGTATTTATCCGCCAATACTTATTATTTTAAATACATCGTGATTTTAGCCGCTCTATATAAATCAGAACAATACGATTTTCACATACTCTTTTCCACCCTTATTTTATTTCGCGACTCAATACATTCTCTATTTTGGTCCTTTAGCACAAGTGTTTGCCCTTTTCCCTTTGTAAGGGCCTGGAGGGTCGGCGAGAAGAATACCGAGTGAGCCCTTTACCTCGGAGGGCTCAAGTGTCGAATGGCCGTTTCTTTTCCTATTTTATTAGTTGTCGTACGTGGCCAGTAATTGTATTAGTAGCCATTGTAAGGGGTTGAGTTGTTTTGTTGTTGTGTCCAATGCTTTGAGTCAATATACAAAAATATAACTATTTATAAGATGTTCCGGACAACCTAACAAATCAATTATTATTAGTAGGAGGAGTATTTTCTTACGTTTTCGCGATTAGTACACATAATAAAACTACGTTTCAACCGTTTTAAGCGCCGTATTTTATTTCATTCTTATTTCAACGTTTCGGCTACTGTCCAGTAGGAGGTAATTTTTTAGTAGGAGGAGATTAAAAAATATTTTAAATTATGAATACTCAGTGAATCAGTTATGTAAGATACGTACATATACAGGTATATACGCAACATATAAGGGATAAGGCCATGCATATTAACACTTGGAAAGTGTAGTTCTTAAAAATTTAATTGGCTGTAATTTTAACGAATATAGTGAAGATTTATGAAATATATTTTAACTAAATATTGTAACGGTGGTTAAATAGTTTTTAAACTGTAACGTTTGTATATCTATATAAATATATAATAATACATTATAACTATTAACTAGTACAGTGAAGGAAATTTAACTTGTACTACCTATAATTCCTTAAGACTTTCAATGGATAAGATTCCTAGAAAGCTGGCTATGTTACCTCGCTGGATCGCCATACTGATAATGAATGAATGAATGAATAAACGAATTAAAACTCTTTATTGTTCACCATGACTTAAAGCTAGATAATATACTTTTGTAGTAGAAACGATAAGATGAACATGATGAATAAAAAGTGTACAAAAGCCTATAGACCAAATAATGTATGTAGGTACTAAAAATATATAAGAAGAATACTGAGCCTAGGTCATCGAAGTCAATGGGTAAGGTTCCTAGAAGGCTGGCTACGTTACCGCGCTGGATCGCCATATTGATCAATTTTATATTTGCATTTTATTTATCATATTAGGACTTGCCCGCGACTTCGTCCATGCTTGTCTTGAAATTCCAGCGGGATTCCCGGGACACAAAGTATCGCAGCATTTAAAAAAGTATATAAGCTATCGTTTTAGTGGAAACTGTGTCGGAATAAGCTAATTTTTATGTATCCGAACAACTTCAAACCGCTCCTGGGAAAATTCTCGCGGGATTCCCGGGACAAAAATATCACGCGTTTCATTACATTAAATTTGCTATCGATCAGTAAAAAATCACATTGTAATTCGATTTTTTTAATCTGGCCATTTTAAACCATTCCTAGAAAAAATCAGAAAGGATTCTCAGAATAAAAAGTAACGCAGAATTTATATCTAAAAATTTGCTGTCGATCAGCGAAAACCGCATCAAAATCGGCGCAGTAGTTTTTACGTGACTCCCGAACGAATAGAGAAAAACGACAAACAAAAAAATTGCATCGCGTTCTCCATCGTTTACATAGTCTATTCCAGTTGTTTTTCTTAAATAGTTTCATTGTACAGACACCAATGTACAAACACGGCATATTTAGTATTTTATAACATAATATGTGTATATTCTAACTATACACTATGCATCAGGTTCATACTTCACACAGCGAACCCGAATTGCCATCCAGCGTAGTGGCTAAGCCAGCGTTCAGACACAGTTCCGTTTAGCACTGACCCGGTACAAGGTCTATAATTATTTTTAATATTTCATTACAATAAGTAAATTTTAAAATTTACCTGATTCATATAACTAATGTAAAATGCAAGGAGCGATTTGGGTAAGAAAGTACCAAATATACCAAATATTAACTATTTGGGCAGAGTTTCCCCTTTATTGTTCAGCCTTTGATGTGAATATTCACACAGCACAGTAAGCAATGAACACCGTCTACACGCCACTACGCCTTTTATACGAAAATGCTACCCTACAAAACAATAACATTGCATCATTGCTAAAAATAGCAATTACATCATAGTGTTGCCAGGATCATAAAAAAAATTAGTTACTGATGCACTGAATTATCTAGATGATAATTTAGTGCATAGAATCATCTGATAAATAGACTAAAAATATTATCTATGACGATTGTCTATGTCATATTAATATACACTATGGTTCTCATGACTACTGTGGTGGACATCTTGTAACACTAACTAACTCTTCATTGTTCATTACCTCATGATCAAATTGTAGTTCTTACGAACGTTTTCGACATACAAGATTTGACCTTATTACCTTTGATATCAACCTAGTTTAGACTTAGGCCTGATGTTAGTACACGTACCTATATAGTTAATTAGACCCATGTCGTTATCTCGAACCGATCTTTCTTGGAGACCATTTCGACTCGCCTCGGGCGATCCCCCTAGCTTTTACTATGACTAAGGTCGGACAAAGACCAATCTTTACAGATAGACAGGCTTTATTCTAAATCTCACTACTACATTTTCTTCGATCATAATTTTTTTATACATTTAAAAGTAGGTGATTTTGGGTTAAATGCCAAGAAGGAATGATGTAAATGTAAATTTATTCGAATGTTCTGTTTGTTTATTTTTCTAATGGAACTTGAATAATAAGCATTCGACACCAATCGACGGCACCGTATGTAAGGGGTTGAACTTTTGTAGGTCTAGCTCACTGGAACGCAGAGGCTCTGGGCTCGATTCACGGTATAATTCGTAAAAGAACATTTTTTTTACTACAATCTGAATGTCCGACATTCACCCCAAAGCGGTCCGTTGTATATATATTAATTTATAATTATCATCAATATATTATCAAAATATAAGCGTAACTTGCTTAGTATGTGTGTTTGTTGCCAATTTATTATAACGATTTTTATGAAACTATCCAAAAAAATAAGATACATTGTGCAAGGTCTGTTAAGTTCTTGAGTGAGATATGTGGTATTTTCGATTAGGTGATTTTAGAGTTCCGTAGCTATGTATAATCGGATACCACCTTGATGATTTTTTATTATGTCATTGATGTTCTAGATTTTTTATTCTTTCACCTTATCCCAATTACTTTCGCACATTTTTCTCTTCCATATTCCTCTATTCGGATCACACGTCCTCCCTCTGTCACACCACAAATCATCATGTCACCCTTCAGACAATCCATACATCTCTTATTCTACATTGTTATAGAAAAATTATGTGTTAGAGACACATAATTTTTCTATAACAAGCATGCAAAAATATCGTTGAAATTTTTATTTCTACTTCGACCTACATAAAGCCACTCTAAAATACTGTTGTAAATTAAAAATAAGTAAGCTCTCATAATAGCAGTGGTTTAGTAAAACAATTCCACATTTTGCTCGTAGGCATAGCACGAGTAAATTATTAATCTATGAAACGCCCACGCAGAACAGAGCTTACGGCTAAAACTTCACAACCCGTGTCTAATATTGAAGACAATGCTAGTATTCAGATATTGTTAAATATCATAATGTGATGTACTTGAGTTAAATAATGTGCTACGGTGAAACACGCGTCCTATAGAAACTTGAATTTGTTGTAGTTATGATTAATCATAGTTGGTTATTATTTTTATACAAATTCTTTTTTGTTTCAGGGAAAATATATATTGTTTGTCTTCAATACCTTAATATTCTGTACCTTTGTTTATAGACCTGTATATAGGTAAAATCGTGAAAGAAGAATACTAGTAGTGACAATGGCTTAATAAAAACATTATATATATACTAGAGTTTACCCCGCGGCCACGCCGCGGGCTAAACTCTAGTACGTGCCTCTTGTTTAAACGGCAGGCGTTACTACAAGTTAGATTGTATTCAATTTTTATGTTAGTGCTATTTGCCTCCGGAAGATTTGCTTCATTTTATATTGCAAACTATCCCATGTCCAGGGATGAAAAGTATTTATGTCTACTTTCGGTATTAAAACTACATTGAAACGTGTAAAATTACAGCAAACCTGATCCAGTACTCCTAGTAGTATTTCTGTGAAGGCTTAACAGACAGACAGATCGAGTTACTATCGCATTTTTTTTATAGATGATAATTTTTTATATCTATGAACTTGAGAAATGATTGATCTCCCATACAAACTTTCATCCTCTATTTCAACCCGTTCTAGTTTTATTTATCTTTAATAAAACTAGAACGTTTACAGATGTAAATTATATAAATGACAAAAATGTCTAAAATGAGAAAAATGACCAAAATAAGAAAAATGACCAAAATGATCAAAATGACCTAAATGACAAAAATGATCAAAATTACCAAAATGACCAAATTGACCAAAATGACAATAATGTCAAAAATGACCAAAATGACCAAAATGGCCAAAATGACAAAAAGACAAAAATAATCAAAATGAACAAAATTACCAAACTCATCAAAAAGACCAAAATTATCAAAATGATCAAAATGACTACAATGACCAAAATTACCAAATTGACCAAATTAATAAAATAACCAAAATGGCAAATCACAAAAAACATATCCTACTTTCTGGGTTTCTTTTAAATAGATTTATAGGTTTGCGTTTGACCACTATTTCACCTGACGTTGAGTGATGACGCAGTCTAGGATGGAGCACGCTTACCTAGAAGATACCTATTCACTCGTGACTTGAAGACTTTGAGATTGTATTTTTCAGAGAAAACAGAATCCGGCAAATTATTCCCCTCTTCGGTAGTGCACACCAGGTAAATGAAGCGAAACGCTTGGTCCTGACTGGTGGTGTTTCCACCATGTAACGGTGGCGCACCGGTGTGTCTGGTTGTCCGATGGTAAAATGGGGATGGAGGAATCCGATAGACGACGGTTAGCCCCGCGACTTTGCGTCTATGCTCTAGACTCTGAAGTCGAGAATAAAAAAGACGTTCATTGTGGACCAGTTTCCTGGCTCTTTTCTCAATTGATTCCAACGCCTCCAACTGGTATTTGGCTGAGCCGTTTCAAGGATGACAATAGTACTCCATGCAAGACCGAACTTGTGCTTGGTATAAGTTCAGCAATTGTTCCGACGTGAAGTACTGTCTCACTTTTGCAAGTACACCCAGCTTTTTGGCCTCCACTTGCGCTAAAGACTCTTTGTGCTAAAGATAACCATTACATAAAACGATCCCGTTTTTTGGGATAAAAAGTATCCTATTTTCATCCTCGGCATCGAAAATATATATACTGAGTTTCAGTCAAATCGGTCCAGTAGTTTTTTCGTGAAAACAGAACAGACAGACAGAGTTACGTTCGCATTTATAATATTAATAGAGATATATATCATAATTTATAGAGCTTTTTACATTCTCAACAGAAAACATAATTGTGGTGGAATACAAAACGTACTTACTTACGTAATATAGTATAAATCATAAAGTTAAGAGAACACAACATAACTACATATTAAGGATTAAATAAAAACTAAACTAAATTATAAATAAGTATATATACAAATTAAAATTAAATTATAAAATCTAGTGCCAGACTGCTGTCAGTTGGAAATGTGCCCAAAAGACTGGCCACATTACTTCGCTGTATCGCAACGCTAATGCGTTGTCCGAGGTACAGACCAGTCTTTTGGTCACGTGAGACGTCTACCAGGCGTTTTACTATGTCTCGATAAAGTTTGTGCGCCTCAGGCCCCCATGGTCCCGGGGTCTCGACCCCAAAAGCCGCAAATATGTAACCAATTCCGATGGTGGAATATTTGCGGCATTTTAGAGCGTCCTGTTGTGCAGCAGTTGTACCAGCAGACATGCTAGTGGCTGAAAGATGGGACGCCGCCAGAGTATCGATGCAAGACGCGTCCCATACTAAAGGGCGACCCATCCTCCAGGTCACCAATGACATACCATCGGGTCTCTTGCCATCGTCGCGGTACAAGCCGTTCGGTTCTAGAACGGCAGGTACCCCGGCGGTGACATGAGCCCGACGGATTATGTCATTAAGTGCTGCATGGAGCGGAATTCTACCGGCACTTCTGGTACAAGATAAACCATTTATATATATACTTATATATCAAGTATTGAAAGTATAGATAATAATCATTTTTTTAAAATTTTCTCAAAAACATTTCATATTTATGAAAAATCTTATTACTAAGTTTGGGTAGTTAACAGTGAAGTTAACTGAGACACTGTTTGTCATTTTACAAAACACTGGAGCCATTCTACATTCTGTACGAAAATAGCAAGTTATGACGTCATACCTTAAACGAGTCAAACACAGTGTCAATTCTTGTTTAAACAGTAACTTATATTGTTATCATCATATTTTAAAAGTAAGAAAATAGTATCTTATTTTAGTATCGGCTTTATAATGATAATAATTTTCGATATTATTCTTACATGTGTCATGTATCTAGTTACGTAAGAAGCTTATAATATTATGGTTAATACGAAACTTGGTCGCTGTAACCTAGTTACGTGACAAACCAAAATGGTTCTGTCGAAGCACGTCTCATGATGAAATATGTCTGCATCAAAATAGTAATTGTATCCATTTGCTACCAGCTAGTTAAATAATTATCAGTCGTGATGCTTTGGTAGCCTGGTACTTTGGCATTTTGGATTAGAATGGACTGTTGGTAGCTGATAATATGGTATCGATATTCCTGCAGGGCAAACGATGGTATTGTTCAGTATTGGATGATTGTGGAGGAGTACATAAATAATGTATACTTGTCTAAAAATATGAATAACAAAATAATTCACAGTCAAGTGGCAGGATATTTGATCGTCTGGTTGGCTACCACCCCTGGTCCAGAGTACGCTGCCATAACAACCTTAAGTTGTGTTTAGGCATCAGTGGCCAGGCTCCGGTCTCGCTTTAGAGAGCGGCAGCACACTGGTAGCACCTTTGTTGCTACAAATGTCCATAGGCGACGGTATCCGCTCTTCACCAAGTAAGCCGTCTGCTTGTCTGCTAACTCATGTAACAAAAAAATAACTACAGTCATATCAACTGTGAGATTTCTGCCAAGCAAGAACTTCCCAAGAAATTTTACAACTCAACAGAAAAAATATGTCATGAACTTCAACAATATCTCATTTCGAAACTATTTATTAAGCTCATTGAGAGTGATACCATATTTTGATACAGTTTTTGTAAATTTTGGCCAGCATAGTACATCGGGAAAGGCTTAGCAAGACAGATACTCACGTAAAAAAAAATGTTAGTTGCTAGATTAGGTTTAATCCTGAATGGTGCAAGATATTAAAATAAAATATAGACAAAAAATATAGGTACACGGAAATTTAAGAATTAATGTGTTACCTCTAATATTTTTATAGAAATCCGTTGAGTCGTTTCGCCAACTTTCTTTTCAAACAGACTGAGAGACAGAATTCTAGGAACAGCAATTTATTATTATCGTATCGTTTTTACTTGGAACCAACAACTTATTTGAATTTTGTTAGTACAGATATATTACTAAGCCTATCATTATGTGATCTTACACGTTAAATCGCTAATGCTGTTTAAATTTTATATACATTTTAGTATTTAATTTGTTTTATAGATCAAATACAAATTTGTAAGTATACTTACAAAATACTATAGTATTTTGTAAGTATACTTACAAATTTGTATATTCAAGTGTTCATTTATATTACTCTATACATAGCGAGATGAACTCTTAAACTCGTGAAACTTGTCCCCATATCTCATATAGACATGGAATATTCGGATATAATTAAAGGAGCTCAAATTTAAAGTACACTTGCCATGAACCGATACGTTCTTGGCCATTTTCTGTCTTAATATATTGTTACGACATAGATAATTCCATTTATGACTACCATTTAAAAAAAATCTTTTACTAAGAATTATACTGCAAATTAGGTTATTTGCGGTTGAGTGTTGCACAGATTACATGGACTATGGAAAAGCGGCATCTTGTTTTTCATATATGTAAAATATATAACAATGCAAATATATATTTAATTATTTCTGAATATTATTATTAAAATGCGTTAAACGTCTCTCATATACTACATTTGTGAGTACATGTATTGTTGGCAAGTGAAACGCTTGCCAGAGAGGCCTTAGGCCAAAGCGCCCACTCGATGATGAGCTTATACGTCTCACGTGTCCAGTCCGTATGTGAATAGGCCGGTGCGGCTTGGTTCAGACCAAGCAGGTTTCAAACGAAAATGCGGCGTTTAATTAACGCTTTAATGCTTATTTGTACGTAGATCACAAAGGAAAATGAGCCAAGACGTAAAATTGGTAGATACTCCAACATCAAGAAGCTCTTGAATGAATATTTATAGAATTAGATTTGAATCAGTAAAAGCCTATGTACAATTAGAAACCGACAAATAAATAACCGTAACAAGTAAAACCACTCAATAAATGACCAATACTTTTAAAAATGCAGAGTTAAAATGTTGTATATGTGTGTAAATGTAAATAGAATTCAATAAAAAGGGTACATTTTTATAATTGTTGCAGCTAGAGATAGGAATATTGCTGATGACCCAATTGTTAAAGAATTTAGTTGAAAAGTTTAAAATGTCACAGCTAAACTATGAATTCCTTGAAACTTTTAGGTATTGTTTAAAAATTCATTCTACGTTTGTTTGTAAATAAAAAAAAAAATAGTTTTTATTTCCAGTTATTAGCATTTACCTGCTTAGTTGGGAAAGTAACTTAAGCCCGCAAGCCCAGTCCCTTACGCGGATGCAGTGCAACCTAATAATTTCTTAATGTCATGCGCTTTGAAGGGAATTATTGTTTTGCGCAGGAATAATGGCGTGCTCAGATTGTTAAGTATAGATTAGTTGGGGCTATTCGCTGACATATTGCACACTATTGCCTTATTATTGTGGACATACTATTACATTTTGCATTGCGCCATCCTTTCATCAGCAATACATGAATCTGATAGGAAAATTCAAATATTAATCAGTTTATTTCAATAAAATAAAATGATTCTGTATTAAAAAAAATATGTGTGTGTGCAGTTCACACGCAGTAGAAGTGAAACAAAGTGTGACAAGGGGTGGGAGGGATTCTAAATTTCGTGATGTGACATTTGATATATTATTATATCGTTATAATATATTTAAGCTTTAAAACACGAAGTTTGAAGAATTAACGAATAACTTTAAAATATTTCCAACTTTATCTGTATGAGCATAGTGTCTAAATTATTAAATATAATGTATTCTATCTCATGCTCTCGCAGGCTTAGCCCCATAGATTTATGCGTTTATTTCTCTTTAGGTGTCGCTTTTTCGCTTTATCGAGTTTCAAATCACAACGATTCTAAAGAAGTGTTACTTCAAAAATTCTTGCACTAAGAAAAATAAACGTATGTCCACCACTTATGCGAAATTTTTTAACTTCAAATGTGAATCAGAAAAATAACGAAGACATATTGATTTAAAGACTCTTCAATTGAGTATTTCATTGACACTTTATTTTTGCCCCCAATAGATCTTACTGAAATCTCAAAATCGTCTGCCATTTATTTCATAAGCTTGGATGTTTTTCAATAAGCTGTATTATATATGCCGTTATGTAATGGTGTAGTAAGATTAGTTCAAACAACTCAAATAGCCTATTAGTTGTTGTATAAATAGTAACTAGTATGGTACTTTAACGCCTGCTCTTTTACACGTAATTAATTGTAACATGTATTGTGTTATCTACGCAATTTTCGAAAAGTCAAAGTGGTTGAGCTTGAAACATCCTTTCAACAAAAGTTTTGAGGTAAGGGATATTTTTGATAATATGCTTTTCAAGGCTCTGTAGTCAGGTGAAAATAAAACGGCAGTCATAGGTCATCTCTAGCGAATCCTGCTTAGTGTTGAACTTGAACTTGACACGAACTCTGGCAACATTTGTTTCTGTTTTTCAAGCAATTGCAAGTCGAAGTCCACGAACACGTTCATCATAATATTTAAGAGCTTAGCTATAGTCGACGGAACCTCCTTCAATCTATTCTGTTTCACTTCTTTCCACGAGACGACACCTATCTTTTCCTTTATTTGGTCCACAAACGCTCTCCTAGGTCATCTCTTCTCTTTTTATCTTACAAAGAATGGTGCCGTGTTGTAGTAAATATCCAAACATTTTTCCACTCCTTTCCTGTACAGTTTTTATTATTGAATGCCTTTCTTTTCCTGTGGTTAAAAGCTGTTCATTGGTCTTCTTCTATTTCCAACTTATTCTTTCTTTACAGCTTCAACAGCACATTTCGAACGTCTCTTGCCTCTCTCGATCCCTTTTTGCCATCGTCCATGACGAACACATTAGCAAGGTTATGATCATTCTCCATATATTGGTGTACTTATTTGGTTATTGGAACAAAATTTAAAACAAACCACAATCGAACACAATCATTGTTGTTACCAACCTTGAAAGGACTACGAACATGAACATCCCTGAGAAAGATCCCATAGATAACAGGTTAAATGCTTTTGTAGGCGGTTGTGCAGCGTTTAAGTGTTCAACCATTAACTGTTTTATCTTGTTAATCGTCACGAGTGTTCATGGAAATAAATGTTTCTTCTATTATAATGGTATTGTTTCGTACCTTTTCATATTCAAAACGATGATTGGTGGGTTGTGAAATTAGTGATGGGTAATTGATGTTTTGAAGGGATGTGCTTTGTTGTCTGTTGTTTGTGTGAATGATGTTTTTCAAATTGTTAATGTTGTCTACTACCAGTTAATTGGTTATTATTTACTGTTTTCTACATTATTCATAAAGAATATTAATAAAAGAAAATAAATACGTTATTATATAACTAAAATTAAAACTAGGTTCTTAAAAATACATACAATATCTAGGTTAAAAAATGGGCCTTATCGTTTAATAGCCGGTTTCTATATCTTACCAACCGTTCATTTGCCCTAGCATCGGTTAAAATGTGACATAAACTCCAACGTCAAAATTCAACCGATGGTAAGGCAAGTGAACGGTTAGTAAGATATAGGAACAGGCCCTAAAATAATTTCTTTGATTTTAAAATACATGTTAAGCTTTATTAAAAGCTGTTGTTTAATGCCTAATCATAAAAGACAGTCTTTATACTGAGAGTTTGATTTGAATAGGTTCTGTTCTTTAGATTCCATTTCTATGACTATAATAAGTCTTCACGCAATACTCAAGTGTAATACAATTGAAATTGGATTTTTAATCAAGCTTATGAATTCATTCATAACGCGAATACTCAATTATGATTTGAGAATCGACAACCTAATATTCGAACAAAATTATAATCTGTTACCAATATATAAGACACTTATAGGGCAATGTGCGGCAAACGAATGTTTTAAATCATCGACTAATTTAAGAGATTTTTTGTAATTCTTATGTTCTTTTGTTTTAATGCTACGATATAAATTACTAGCTGATGCCCGCGATTTCGTCAGCGTGGTGCGGTTTTTTAACTATCCCACGGGAACTCTTTAATTTTTCGGGATCAAAAGTATCCTATATGTTGACCAGGGATATAAGCTACCACCATACAAAATTTCATTTAAATCGGTCCAGTTGTTTCGGAGATTAGCCGGTACAAACAGACAGACAAACAGAGAAACATAAAATTTAAAAAATATCTAAATTAGTTCTATTTCACTTCTTACAGCCCCCTGACTCGGTTTTTAGCATTTATTTTCATTGTACAGAAATTCGACCTCTACAGTTTTATTATATGTATAGATATAGATAAACATGCAATGGTTTACAATAAATTTGTGATTTGATTTGCAATATTTGCAGATTAAAATGAAATAAAATATGATTTAACACAATAAATACAGATAATGTAAGAAAGATTATTTGGTACTTAATATCAGAAACGATATTACAGAGTGTCCAAAAATTAACTGTGATTCTCACAGTAGTTCTCTACAGAACCTGTGTGGCGGTCCACAATGACCTTGTTAGTTGTCTTTCACATTCGTAACATGATATAACTGTAAGTACATGGTAAAATGAAGAATAAAATAAAAATTACTGCTTGAAAACCGCACAAACATAGTTTTAATTAGACACATATGTCATAATAATCGGCAAACAAACACATACATTGTATATCCTCAAGCTAAGCAAGTTACGCGTGTCTTATGGGTAATATACAATCCACCATTATGGTGCCGATCCATAACAGTACGTTCGTTTCCGAAATTTACCATGCCAAGATTCGAACCCGGAGCCTCTGGGTTGCAGCGAAGACAGCCCGCTCAACCATAGAGGCCGTCAATATGTACACCTGAAAACATAAGAAAATTCTAACTGTTGTTTAGAATACCGAGCCTTGCTGATGAACAGAATGATTTTTTAAAATTTATTATCTCAAAATAATGCACACGTAAAACTAAAACTGCTCTTGTCTGTTACATAAAAACAGAAGATAAGAAAATATAACGTAAAAAAGATATAAATTTTTTAGAAAAAAAAATTACATTAGATTTACGACAATGAGGCTGGTAACTCCTTATGCCGTGCCAAGAGTTGACACAGCGCTGATATTCAGTTCCAGCCTCCATCAAGTTAGATTTTACCCTGGGTGGGGTATCTCTCATTCGGTAGGTAGCTTCATACATAATATTGGCGTTATATAAAACAGAGTAAGTATGTATATTTTATCATCTGTAGGTTTAGTGTATGAAATGTTCTATAGCAATAAAAAAATTAAAAGAGGAGAAACGTTTGAGCTTTTTTTACGACACAACATCTTCTTATGCTCATTAATCGAAAGCACGGTAGAAGGGAGTATAAGGTGGGAACCGTCGTAGCGTAATGGTTAACGCACATGTCCCAAACTCAAAGGGCGCGATTTCGAATCCTGCCCGGAAAGCATGCACCACTTAGGCAGTTTTTCTGACCTAATTTGCATATTGTTACAATTACCACGTGCTGTCGCTGAAGGAAAACATTGTGATGAAACCTGCACATCGAGATAACCGATGTGTCACACCTGTCAAGCCGCCTTGGACAAGCGTGGCGGGTATACTGTCCGTTCCCCCATAGTGGGAGACCCGAGCCCAGCAGCGGGAAATTTATGGCCTGGTATTGTTATTATATAGTGGAAGTAAGGAGAGGGAAGGGAAGGCCAAGGCGAGCACAGGTGAACCAAATTAAGTATACAGTGGGTTTCATTTCATACAAAAACGTAAAAGAGCTTGCCTATAATAGAGAATACTGGCGGAAGCTTCACGGTCAAGAGCACAGCTGGGATGGAAATGGATAAAATGAAAATGTCTGTGATATCAAAATTCTTTTAACTTTTGAGTGAATAGTGCTATTTTTACGATACCTAACCACAAAAGACATTTTTTGAATTTTTGTCTCTTGTTCACTGTGTAAACACTTCACGAATGTGAATAAAAATTTTAAAGATTTTTCTTAAGTATTCGCGTAGATTCACTTTGAGATCTTATGGAGTTCAGAAGACATAAATATAAAATCCCTGTTTCGTGCGAATGAAGTGGCGGGTATAGCTATTACCTGAATAAATGAATGTATATCACATTTTCTACAAACAATGAAAATATATAAGCTTTTCAATTCAATCTTTTATCCGTGCTGGAACGGAACGCAGGAATACATTTTCCTGCGGCCGGGCGGCCTGTCGTAAGAGGCGACAAAACAACCCACAGCCAGGTGGTAGGTATTAGTATTAGCCCGTCTGGATGGCTACCACCCCTGGTCTAGAGTGTGCCACCATAACAACCTTGAGTGGTCCGGCATTAGTGGCCAGGTTCTAGTCTCCCTTTAGAGAGCGGCAGTATATTAGTAGCATCTTTGGTGTTACAAATCTCCGTAGGCGATGGCAACCGCTTTCTAGCAGCTGGGCGGGCCGTCTGCCTGACTGCTGAACTCATCCAATAAAAAAACAATTCGCTATATGCTTGAGCAAGTCTTATAGTTGTGTTTATAAAGTGCAAGGGTCGGGAGTTGTCTATCACAAGCGGGTTGTAATTACCTCTCGGGAACACGCGGCGAATTCTCAATGTCACGCCATATGTCCACTCCTTATGGGACGAATTTGGGAAATTGCACCTTGAAATAGTATTCCTATGGTTAGCTAAATGCTTAACTCACTATTACTGCTAGGAATAAGATCATCGTTAGACATCATGATAATTACTATATTTGCCATATACTAAATATACAAATAATAAATTTATATGAAATGAAAAAAGAAATTAAAAAAATGGATTTGAAATGACTGAAAATTTGAGAAGAAGATAACGGTGATATGCGCCGGGATGAAAATTATGTGACAGGAAGATATTTTAAATAGGAACACTGATGGATGCCAGAGGACGTAATTATACCAGAATAAATAATACAAAAGAAAAATAATATTTATGCTTTATCGATGTCAAACTCGTATTGAACAATTTTTATTTAATCATTAAATGACACTATATTTTTAAATATTTAATATATATAATAAAAATGTGATCAGATTATTATTGACTATTGCAGATGTAAGTAATATAAATTGTTTTAATACGTGTACCGAAAACATATTGAACTTTTGCTTTATTTTCTATGAATGTAGTTATCAATTTTTGTGTGAAATAAGTTATAACCAAAACTTTTTATTACGTCATTTATTTATGGAAAAAAGAATTAAAAATAAAAATAAATTTGTATTATTAAACTCTTATGTTTTAGTACGACCTACAAAATAATAATTCCATAATAGCCCTCCAAAACAACAACAAAATGACCTATTAACCTTAACAAATTGGTCCATTTGTACACCTGAGGCAAGAAGCTGTTTGTCGTCACGACCGTCACGTACCGACCACAAATATGATGTAATGAAGTAATACGTCACCCTTGATGCGGCCCTGTGTCTCGCCCCATCACTTAGTACGAAAGACATGGCTCTGAGTTTCATTTTAGGCTACATTCATTGTGAGTAAAAATTTGAGAAATTAATATAATCATTTCAGTATTTTCTTAAGTTTTGCGACTAGTTTACATAATTAATATTAATCATAGTACTAAATAATAACCATAAACAAAAGGCTAAATAAAAACTTTGAAATTACTCATTGACACTTGATATTGAGGAGGGTGCCCCGAATAGCGTGGAGGAGCGAGATGGAAATGATGGAATGCTTCTTAGTCTTAATTCTTAAAGGAAAAACTTCCAGCAAGTCTGTTATTATTGAAAATATGTATATATTCTTTGTATGTTTAGGGAAACGTTTGCGATCTCAATTATTGCACAGCGCCATCTATTGGCTTGTAAGTGTTCCACTACAATATCTATTCCGTGATCACGGCTACTGATAAGCCGAAACGTCGTTTGACTAAGATGATTTTATTTTATTAATTTCTCAAACTTATATTTTATTCATCATATTTCGTTTTTTTATGTTTATTTGTACTCAAACCGGCAAAGGGGTCCACTTGATGGCAAGTGGTTGCCGTCGCCCATGGACATCTGCAAAAACATGGGAGCCGATGCGTTACTCACCGCCATTGAGACTTTAAATATCTGTTTACGCCCGTTTTGAAGATCTCCATGTTGTTGCTGCGCCCTGGAAAACCGTGACAGCGAGTTCATTCCATTGTTTGTTGACGTGGTATGGAGGTGCTTATGTCACGTGCAGTGGATAACTTCCAAGCGTCGAGTAAGTGTGGATTTCGAAACAAGTTTCATCACGACCTTTCCTTCGTCGTCGGCACGCTTTAATTGCAAACAACATACATATTAGAAAAAAATGTCTTGTCTCTGCTTCCTGGTCAAGATCCAAAGCCACGTTTTTGAAATAAGACGTTCGTTTCTTAGCCATTAAAATACTACGACTCTAAAAAACTTTTCATATTTACTTTATTTCAGTAAATTAAAAAATCTATGCAGGAACGCCGAAAGTATACTAATTTCTACCCCGTTGATGGGATGACGCACCACTGGCGAGAGCCCATGGCTCAATCGCTGTGAGAGGAGTACAAAGTAAGACAACGAGTGTTGTACTCTAGATGTAATTACTTGCTTAATTGTTCTTAATTTAACTTAGACTATATATAAAATCTTATTGTTTACGCGATGTGCACATTAATATTCTAATAATTATTAAATATTATATTTACACGTTTATGAGATTGGACATTTTTGATGATACAAAAAAATGTCAAATCTTATCGACAGCTCTAACATTAATATTATTATCAGTATTTACATAGAATCACGTTCATGTATTGACAATAGTCTTTAAATTGTAGTAAATTATACATCAATATATCGGTGGATGAAACGTGACGCAACACATGTCTAGATGACTACATCCAGTGGTCTAGAGTATACCTATAACAACCTTGGATTCTGTTCCGGTATCAGTGACCAGGTTCTAGGTCTGCTTTCGAGGCCGGTAGCACATGTCCATAGGCAACGGCTACCACTTTTCATCAGGTGGGCTTATTTGATTTGACTCCTGTAATAAAAAAAACTGGTGCTGTAATAAAGCTAATAAATAAGTGACGATTTTTAAATCCGCGCCCGCTTCGCTTATGACCAAGTACATCTTTATATCAAGTGTTTTCCTCTCGTGTATGTCTTACCTGCGAGTTTTCTCTGCGGCGACAGCAAATGGCCTGGTTTTTCTTAACGTTTTCCCGTCGACGACATATCGCGTCGCGGCAAATCGCATGGAAAGACACTCAACGTCGTTTATATGAGAAGGACTTGTGTTTGTGTGATTTGTTTAAGTGTTGTTCAGTTCGCAATTTTTACAATAGGTAGCCAATGCTTTCTTTTTAGGTTTCGTATAATGCTCATATCTGATTGTTTGTTCATGTGTATCACAGCCATTTGTTTCGATAACACCGACACACAAAAATATGTAGTGGTCTATACATTTAACCAGATCCACCTATCTACACTACTAACACCTATAGTACAGACTTTGCCTAGTTTAGGTGTTAGTATTCACTAATTTTATTATTTATTTCTAGTTTTCCTAATTATTAATTAGATTTAACTTATTTTATTGTAATAGAATTTTATATCACCTTCTGTTATCGTTGTAACAATGCTCTGGTACCTAATAAACTATTTTATTATTATTTATTATTATTATTATCTATTTTGACGCGCTGAATCCAAATCTGAGGTCCGTTCGGCTCGTACACCCTTAAAATTTCGAGTAAATTGCTAAAAATGGCTAGAAATCGCGAAAAACTGAAAATGGTCTGTACATTTGCCCAAACGCAACCTACAAGATTTTGATGCGCTGAACCCAAAACTGCAGTTTTTCGCGATTTTAAACCATTTTTAGCGGTCTTTCGTGATTTATTCAACATTTTGAGGATGTACGCGCCAAACGGTCCCCAGTTTTGAGAAAAATAAGATGAAAAAATAGGGATCAGAGCCCTACACGTAACTGTGGTATTCAATTCTGTGTATCTATCTGTAGTCATTTAGGCAGGTCTTGAAAAATCGTAATTATGTTTCTGTTAACTTATTTATTGTAGTCATCAGGAGTTGGGAAATGCGCTTCCATAACTTTGTTAAATAGGGTAGTTGACAGATAAAGCAACTGTTATACTTTTTGTTATGTTCTAAAACGTCAGAGAATCTAAGATTTTGAACGAGTGTACAACTAAAACCACGCTTAAAAGGTTTTAAGCGCGGCATTTATTTATTTTTATTCCGACGTTTGGGACACTTCAGGCGCCGTGATCACGGCTTAAATAATTGAAACTTGGTTTTAATTATGTGTACTAGTCGTGAAAATACTATGGGCGTTATGACATCATAAGGTGAACTAGTCAAAAAGCGTATTAATTATTATTTAAACAGGAATTTAAAATTTTAATGGCAGCTCTTTTATAAGTGAATACTTTTACAGATTAAACGTGTCCTTTACTCAATTAGAGACAAAAATATGCTGCTTTGTTTAGCAAAAGCCTGAGTTTATACAAAATATTATGTGGAAGATTACAAAGAAAAAAACTAAGGCTATAGATTTGGTATATGTATATATATATATATATATATACATAATATTTTTTTATTTAATGCATTTCGTACTTAATATTTAGATTGAAAATCAGAGACTAACAGCAATTTTTTATAACATTCTATTTCTTTGTACGTAATTGTATTATCTGTCTTAAAATACTTCTAAGTTAAAATTTAAAGTCACAAAATAAACTTTTAATATCTCTATAAGACGCTCAAGCCCCTATTCAATAATAATAAATTAAACATCTACGCAACTGAATCCTGAAGTGAACGGAGGTCAGAAGTCAGTTCACGTGACAGGAATGCGCGCCTGACATGCCTAGAGTCTCTGAGATTGCTCAGGACAACAGGGTGTTATTGGATTTATCTGTCTTGTCGTATCGTACATCTTTTACTGACACCTTTAAAAGGACTCGAAATTACTCTCGCTTTGTATGTTTTGTACACATTTTGACAAATAACGACACATTTACAAAATCGCATGTCAAAAACAGCAAATTTAGCAGAAAGTTGTATTTTATAAACCGCTACGCAATTATATCGCAAAATAAACAATAGGAGCAGTGGATAACTTAAAGATAAAATTCAGTATAAATAGGCGTTTCAGAGATAGAATCTTATCTTATACTAACATATAAAGCTGAAGTGTGTTTGTTTGTTTGCTTGAACGCGCTAATCTCAGGAACTGCTAGCCTGATTTGAAAATTATTTCAGTGTTAAATAGCCTATTTATCGAGGAAGGCTATAGGCTATATATCATCACGCTATGACCAGTAGAACCGGAGCACCAATGGAGAATGTTTCAAAACCGGGGGGTTATTTTAACTTACTTTTTTTTACTATTCCACGTGGACAAAGTCGCGGGCAGGAGCTAGTTAAATAATAAGAGTGATTTTATAACCATGGATATTTATTTAAGACACACAGAAATGCCATATTAACAAAGAAATATCAAATTAATATCATGGTCAAAAACTTAACGTAACTCAGGTTGATTATTTATTACAAAAGCGAAAGTATCATTTTTTATTTGACTAAAGGCGGATTTATATTTGTCTGACTTGTTGTGTTGTGGCGCGTCAGAACGGCATGGGTTTCATATATTCATTATGGTGAGATTTATATTAGCGTGACGCCATATGTTGTGATGGCTTGTGTTGTGTTGCATTCTGATGCGATGACCCCGATGTGCGTCAGAGTGACAGGGGTGGGAAAGGCGGAAGAACGGCTGCGTCAGAGAAGTATGAACGCGCCTGTAGATGTGTTGTGACGCGTCAGAGTACCTGTATTTATTATTTCTTTTTTTTAGAAGATTCGTACCAAAAACTGAATATCTTTTTCATAATCTGAATCAGAGTCTGATGATTCATAGAAAAATATTGTGAACGTGTAAACTCTTCGAGAGCTACGAAAATACTGTTTAAAAATATCATCAGAAGGCATCAGAACGCGACATATAGATGTGAACGCTACCCATCTTGTCAGAGCCCATCACAACACTTCACGTCAGAGAAATATAAATCCACCTTAAACGATTCTATGGAAATATAGGCTTACTTTTCCCTCAAAAAATTAATCTTGGAGGCTGATGAAATAGGTGATGAAACTTTATTTGGACAAGCCGTAATCTCTAGTTAAGGACAAGCCAATTAATATTTAGGCTGTTTAATTGAGTTTTTACTTCGTTCGGAAGGCATAAAAATGAACACGAAGTCGAGAGTAACCTCTAATATTATAGAAATACTTTAACATATTTCAGAATGCCTCAGTTAAGTGACTCGACAATAATAAGTCTCCAAACAAGCTATAAGAAAGATTGCGGGTCCATTCCTGTTAAGCCTCGGTGAGTCCATATCACTTCCGTCAAGATCCCTCTCTTAATTGCGACCCAATGAAGCGGAGCTAATTCCCTCCCCAAGTTGCCAACTTTTGGTCCCTCCACTTAACACAGGGTCCAATCAATAAAGGACAATACATTTGTCGAAGGGCAAATATCGTTTCGCAAACGTGACTACTTGTTTATATTTTTGCTTATATTATTGTTTTTAACTCAATTTATTGGTTGCTTTTTCGAGTTTCATAGCCACTACGGCTAAAACCCATGTGAGATTGTCAAATTGGTAAGTCTATCCGTTTGTATTTACGTATATGTCATAGTCATTATTTTTTTAAAGTAATTTACCTCTTTCTCCGTCATGGATTAAGATAGAGGGTATTACGTTTCCTCTTATATTTTCACTTTTCTTTCTTTTGCTATCTACTATAGGGAAAGGGTTGGAATTCTTTTTATTTATTTTTCTTTCTTTTCTCATCTATTTTATATATATGCGTACTTTCTAATACATTTCTCCTTATATCTATTACTTTTATCATCTATCTAGTACATACTACTGTGTATCTATTTATTACTAGTTTATACTATGTTTATTTTTATCTGTTATTTTCTACTTGTTTGCTACTATTAATACATTATTTTACAACTTTTTTCTTACTTTTTAATATATGCACATTCCTTATTATCGGCTAGACTTAGGCTACATTTTATTACTAACTAATATGCATAGTCACTATTGACGCTCTCTTATTGATCACACTATAGGCTATCTAGGCTGTCTTTTTTATTGCATGGGTTCAGCAGATAGGCAGACGGTCCATCTGGTGTAAAGCAGTTACTATTGCCTATGGATATTTGTAACACCAAAGGTGTTACCAATGTACTTTCGCTCTCTAAAGGGAGACTCGCATCTGGTCACTAATACCGAAACACAACACAAAGTTGTTATGGCGGCATACTTTAGACCAGAGGTAGTAGCCATCCAGACGGGCAAATATCCTACCACCTGGCTGTGGGTTGTTTTGTCGCCTCTTACGACAAGCTTCCCGGTCGCAGGAAAATGTATTCTTTCTCTGTTCCTGCATAGGTAGCCTTCCCTGTTTACTTGTCTTGGAAATAATAATACAGGTTTACCTAGTTTGATAATGTACTTGCGATTACATAGAAAGTGTGAATACATAGAAGTGTTTTCTTAAAGTTATAATGTATGGGCGTACGTGACGCTATTAATACCTATTAGTCTACTCACTATGTGAACGAAATGACATAAAGGAATATCATATGAAATATGCCACTACACAGTGGTCCAACGAAACTGCAAACAATAAAAAATAGGGTTTGTTTTTCAGTGCCAACCTCCATAGACTGGTAACCTGAAATGAAAGTCTCAGAAAACCAAAACCTTAGATATTACTATCAGATATTAAACATAGATACAGCATAAACGTGAATATTGTAATGTTGAATGCAATGGTAGGCAATTGCGAACAATCTGGTTGAATATGAAGGAGGAGTGTATCAGGCGTAACGTAAGAACAATCGCCATTGAAGAAGTGCCCTGCGGCATACGACCTGTCGCTAACCCACGTTGGTTAGCCTATAAATTTTCAATTTCAAATGCATATGCACCAGGCCACTCAGAAAGTATTGCGTAAAAAAGTTTGTATGTATGAGAAACTGGCTAGTTATAATCTATTTTGAACATATGATTATTTATAACTAAAAATAGGTACGTTCTAATTTCAAAACTTCCCTCCATTGTTTGCGAGCTAATTTAAATTATCGATTTTTATTTTCGCAATCCTTTCTGAGTGTCCCACGTATGTTGGAACTTTATTTGCCATGGTAAATAATACAAAAATAATCGGCAGACAAACACACACGTTGAATATCCCCAAGATAAGCAAGTTACGCTTGTGTCATGGGTACTATATAATGGACTACTCTGGGGCCGACCCCATACAACCCAGACCATAGTAAGGCACTGAAAGTTCATTTCCAAAATTTACTATGTTGGGAAACAAACCCGGGACCTCTGAGTTCCACCGAACTAGGCGGTCAAAACCAATGCAACGACAGAGGCCAGGTAAGTAAGACCGGTTACAGTTCTTACAAGTGAACAACGCGTGGACAACGCCTTTTATGTGTTGCACAGGTCCTTGGGTAATGTTAATCACTGACGTATCATCCATTTGTTTGCTTGGTCAAACAGTAATAAAAAATTAATTAGCACTTACAAAAATTGTAAATATTATCATAAGTATCACGTTATTAAACTATGTTGACATTTATAAAGCTATTGCAAACTTCAAAATCCTTCTTAAAGCGTTTTAGAACAACTTACACGTTTATCAGTAGGAACCCTCGAAGCTAAAGCTGGTACAGAATAAATCTGCAGGTATCTTAAGCCGCGGACACATGGTGAAAGTTCAGTGGTATATCGGCACGCTCGCACCTTGAGGCTACAGCCTACACCGTAACGTTATACTAAGGATCGATAATAAAACGATATTAAACTTTGACAGAGGACACTTTCAAATTTTGAACAAATCTCTGCTAAAATCTTGAATCAGTCATAAATTATATTCTGAAAAGAATATCCTACAAATTCCTAAGCTTTTATTCTTAAATTAAGAAAAGATGTTATTATAAAATCAGTAAAATACGCATTTAAGCTCGTGTACCTTTTTATAATATGTTGTTATTGGGTTTAAAGCACTATATTTGTATATAACACACTCTATATATAATATACTAGAGGCCCCGACAGACGTTGGCCTTCTCTGAAAAAATAAAAATCTAGTACCCGATCCCAGCACCACCTACCAGTTCCAATTGTGGATTTAAACCATCCGGGGACCCACTCAAACACACAAAAACAAAATCACCAAAATCGCTCCAGGTGATTAGGAGGATTCTATAACCCGATCTCAGCGCCACCTAACGGTTCTAATTGCGAATCTAAACCATCCGAGAACCCACTCCAACACACAAAAAAATCACCAAAATCGGTCTAGGTGATTAGGAGGATTCTAGAACCCGATCTCAGCGCCACCTACCGGTTCCAACGAGATAAAAAGTATCTTATGTCCGTCTCCTGGTACTAAGCTACCTCTTTACCAATTTTCAGCCAAATCGGTACAGCCGTTCTTGAGTTATAAATAGTGTAACTAACACGACTTTCTTTTATATATATAGATTTCTTTATTTTAATAATCGATTAATTCCTAAACTCGTTAAAAAGTGTATATATATATCACTTAAAAACTATAACAGAATTCCATGTCATTGAATAAATTAATGAATTAAATTTTATATTGTAAACAATTAACATAAACCAAGAAAATTAATAAAAACATTATTTATGGCCCGTTTCTGTATCGTACCAACCGTTCATTTAGCTTACTATTGGTTAAAATTTGATCCAAGGTCCATACAAGTAAAATTAAAATTCAACCGATGGTTAGGCAAGTGAATGAATAGTAAAATATAGGAATCGTCCATTAAAATGCTATTAGTATTGACGAACGATCTTACCATTCTGATAGAGATATCGATATCGCTACATATTTATACTTACTATATAATAGGAAATATTGTACTTTATTAAAACCGATTTCAAATCGAAATAATCTCGTTGCTTCGAACATAACCAACAGTACTGCATCAGCCACAAGTGCGTGGTGGACAAGCGATAGGCCATTAAGGATTTATGGCCAACAGATTGCTATCATTACGCCTCACCCGCTGGATTATGTTGTTTGAATACGTTATTAGAAATATACACGTTGGTGGCTTCTTATTTCTTATCTATTAGGTTGGAGAAAAAGTTTCTTCACATTTTGTATAAAAATTCAAATATCGAGCTTTTTTGTGTACCCAGTTTTTTTCAAATACGCCAAAATCGTTTTGTGGTCAATTCCCAGTTCTCCAGCTACATCGTAACTACTAATATGCCGATCTTGCTCCACTTTTTCAAAAATGGGATCAATTTTGTCCGTAATAGGGCGACCAGAGCGATGTCCATCTTTGATATCAAAATTTCCGGAATGAAAACGCCACAACCGACAAATGGCTTGCGTCCGGCTACAGGCAGCTGTAACAGAGCTAGGCGAATGGTTTCGCAAATGGAGGATAGAGGTAAATCCGGAGAAAAGCGCAGCAATGTTCTTTTCCCCGGGCACGCTTCGCTCTCCCAAACGCGCTTGCCTTCGCTTAAAAGCCACCTCGCTCTACGACCAAGAGATCCCCTGGGCAAAGTACACCAAATACCTGGGTGTCACCCTAGATCAGAACTTGCGCTTCAACGAGCATATCACTATAGTCCGGAATAGAGCACGATTTGTGATGGGTCGTCTAGCACCCATGATAGACAAACGAAGCAAAATGTCCCTTAGACACAAGCTTACTCTATATAAAACATGCATTCGCCCGATCATGACATACGCGAGTGTGGTATTCGGCCATGCCAAGCCTGCCCTTTTAGAGAAACTGCAAATCGTTCAGAATAAATTCATGCGCAGAGCCGTCGGTGCTCCCCTCTATATGCGTAACGTCGACATCCACCGCGATCTGGAGCTTCCCTCCATCAAAAACTACATTACGTCGCTCTTGCGTAAGTATTTCGATCTAGCGCCGCACCATCAAAATCTCCTCGTCGTGTCCGCGTCCGATTATAAGCCTCGACGAAAGGCTCTCGTGCGATGACCGCGTAACATCCTCACGGACAAGGTCGACGATATCACAAAACGGCTGGCCCGGATCAGCCCGCCCGCGGTTAGGACGGCAAGCTGGCAGGCACCGACAGACAGACACAGACGGCGGCGTCGACGCCGCCAATCACGATCTCTCCACGTCCCCGCGAGGGCGCCAGGAGACACAGCCAATAGTAAACTAGGCGTGTTGCTGGGAAGTTTCTTTCGCCGTTTCTTCTCTCCCAGCCATAACACGTTGCGAAACGGCAGTAAAATAGCATAGGCCACCGCGAACCGCCAATCCCGGTCCGCCGGGATCCTTTCTCTCAGGCTTTATATTACCCGTCGCCCGCTCTCAATTAGTGCATTGTGTTGCCTTATGGTGGGCATCATTAGATTCATCCCCCTCTCATGGCAACAGTCCAGCCGAGGTGAAACTCCCTAGGGAGCCCCCTCGAGCAAGTTGCCCCCCGGGCTCGAGCGCCTTCGCTTCGCAAAGGCACTAGCCCCGAAAACCCCGGTAAAGTTGTGAGGTCTTCGGACCAACAACATAAAGTCAAGTCCAATAAAAAAAAAAATGAAAACGCTTACACCAAATTTGCGCTACTATCACAGCTACTGCATTAGGTCCATAAACATCACAAATATTTTTCGCGGCTTGTGTTGCATTTTTACCTTTTTTGTAGTAAAATTTTAAACTGTATCGAATTTCTTCATTAGATTCACTCATTTTAACAATAAGAAAAACAAATGAAAATCATATATTTTCCTAATTTGAATTTGGAATTGTCTTCTTTAAAATTAAAACTTTTTAATGATACCAAAACCAGCCAGATACAAATGGCATAGCCAAAGAAATCTTATTACAAGTTCATACATACTATATGCGAAAAGACTTTTTTCCCAACCCATTATTTGGATATTTCTTTGTAGAGTTCTAAGTAATAAAAGTAAAAAGGAACCCCTAAGTCTATATTAGACGGATCATTTGTATCTTTCAATTTGGTTGAATCAACCAAAGTGATTCATATACACATACACTTTGTACATTCAATGTTATTGAATAGGGTTGTGGCCTTTCAGTTCTGTGCTTTTCAACCAAATTGATTGAATTTGGTTGATCCGTCTATTTTCAGTATTATGGTTTCAATGTGTCTGTTTGTCTTTGTGTCACAGCTCGAATGTTATACTGTTATATAGTAACATAACAAAAAAGTGAAATATTTCTACATATTTTGAAAGTATTATTATAAACTCAATGAAAAAGTCGACTTCTGTAGTTGAGCGGGCTAAGTCTTAGCCGGCCGAAATCGCCGGAACGCAGAGGATTCGAGTTCGATTCCTGGCATGGTAAATTTCGGAAACGAACTTTCTGTTATTTACTATTATCTGGGTGTCTGGGATCGGATCTAGAGTGGTCCGTTGTATATTGCCCACTAACTTCTGCCCGCGACTTCGTCCGCGTGGAATAGTAAAAAAAAACCCCGATTTTGAAACATTCTTCATTGGTGCTCCGCTCCTATTGGTATTAGCATGATGATATATAGCCTATAGACTTCCTCAATAAATGGGTTATCTAACACTGAAAGAATTTTTCAAATCAGACCCGCAGTTCCTGAGATTAGCACGTTCAAGTAGACAAAAACTGTTCAGCTTTATATATTAGTATAAGAGTATAAGATAACGCAAGCGTAACTAGCTTAGCTTGGCGATATACTATGTGTGAGTTAGTCTGCCGATTATTTAAAAAAAATGTTTTTTAATTTAAAACGATTTGCTACAACAAATCAGTCAAAGCCTTAGTCTTAAATTTATACTTTTCTTAACTCAATAAGATATCAAAATTGAATATATTATGTGAAAATGTACGAAAAAAATATAACTAGATTATAACTTAGAATAAATTATAAATAGAAGTAAAAATTTTAATATTAAAAATTGTATTAATTGACATTGTTGAGTCGCTTCATATCCTATTTGAGACAAATTTTCAGAGAGTTGAACATTCCTTAAATTGCAATTTTCATTAAAAGAAAACACATGACACCTAAGTTTTACTGAACATAGAAGATGCACATGTTCCTTGAAAATATTTTTGTTAGCTACACAATATTTGTTAAAAGTATGTCCCGGTCGAAACGGTAGGCCCAAGAAATGCTGGCTTCACGTTGAAGGATGACATGCGTACCAATGGTCTTAATATAAGGGATGCCGAAGTCCGCGCGAAGTAGGAAAGCGGACCCTGGGCGTCGGAACGAACGCTCCGAACGCAACCGGGATTTAACGCCAGGATGATGATGATGATGATGATCTATCACAATTATAGACGTAAATAAATCCTCTAATACCTATTGACTTATTCATGTAATCATTTCGTTAATATTAATAATAAAAATGTGTAAAGATCGTGACAGGACAGTGTTTTATTATTATTTTTTATAATTGATTAATCTTTATCATTATTTGATGGCGTAGATAATAACACACCAGAAAAATCGATGATGACCACTGTGACTAGTTGAAAATATTATGTAATACATTCGTTTGCCTATAGTTCCATTGAACAGGATGCACGAATCTTACATAACACGTTGATTGGAGTAATTATTTAAAATCATCTGTCAATATATTTATTTGGTATGTACCTACCTATAATTTTTTTTAATCGCCATCTATGCATTCTAATATTTCATATTAATGATAAATGAAATATCGGACAACCATTGAAAAATATTGAACGTTGTTGTTTGTTGTTTTAAATTTTTGGCCCGTTTCTCCTTTTGGCTTTTTTGAAAGCATTTCAGAGGGACGTTTTGTACTGGAAAATTGTGACATCTAACACTACTTCCATAGTAAGGGCTTCATAAAATAAATAGCTGGGCTTTGTCGCTTTTTGAATAGAACTTAAATAAAAGATAAGGTATCTATTTATTACCAAACAGACTAATAAAACCACTGCTACACGATAGTTACTTATAATTTGATGTCAATCGAACGTACGACGATCTCTGACATTGAATCAGAAATCCATTGATTATAGCAACAGGAAAAAGTCAAGGTTATAACATAATATATTGTAGAAAGTTCCGTAGTTTTGATTTTATATATTAAAGACCTGTTCCTATATCTTACTATCAGTTAAATTGCATTACTATTGGTTAAAATTTGACATAAGCTCCATACAATAATGTTAAAATTTATACAATGGGAGGGCAAGTTAATGAATAATAAGACGTGGGAACCGGCCGTTAATTGGTTATAGATAATTCTTTATTGACCACCAAAGTACTGAAAAGAAAAAATATAGTGCAATAGACGGTATTATCGCTCAAAAGCAATCTCGTCCAGGTAACAGCTACCCTGTTGCCTGCAAGAGATCGCGTTTGATAGATAAGAGTTTAAATACTAACACAAGTGCAATTATATAAATTTTTTAACTTTTATATTATCAAAAAATTTGTAACCTACCCACTTAGAAACAAAATTACTACTATATAGATAGATAAAATTTTATTTCTCACCAAAATAACAGACACAAAACATTAATTATAACGTATAATATTTTTAAGCAAAATAATAGTGTAATATTTTCTTAAGTTTTCGCGACTTGTATACATAATAAAACTACTTTTAACGGTTTTAAGCGCGGTTATTTATTTGATTTTTGTTATTCTGACGTTCCGGCCACTTTTCAGTGGCCGTGATCCAAAAACCAAAAACTTTAACAATACTCGTTGACACTTGACATCTTTGTCTTCTGTGATCACGGCCACTGAAAAGTGGCTGAAACGCCGGAATAACAAAAATCAAATAAATTACCGCGCTTAAAACCGTTAAAACGTAGTTTTATTATAAAACAATAGCGCTTACAGCGATCATTTCCAGGTGTTACGTCACGTTCATGGAATAATTTGTTGCTACATAAGTAGCAAGGTAAATGCTAGATGTTAAATGAGTAGCTACCATGTGCGTGCCAAAATCTGTCTATACAGAAAACAGAAAACCTTCGGACATGCATCTATAAACATGTTCAGAATATTACACAGGTTACAAATATTTTCACGTAGCAGTTAAGATTTACGTATATAAGTACGTACGTAGTCTTAAGTTTGTTGTTAAATTAATAAAGCAATAATTACGTCTAGAGTACAACACTTGTATTATTTTTATCTCCCCTCTCACGTGGTCAAGTCTAGCTCCCGCGGCGATGGAGCCATGGGTACTCTCTAGTGGTGCGTCACCCTCATCCAACGGGGTAACAATATCGACGCACTACATACATAAAAAATAAACCCCCACAAGTGGAGACCCCGACGTGATGAGCCCCCACACCAGGGAACCTAACTTACAGGATATTCCTAGCTAACCTGGCGATTTAGGTGGTGCATAAATTCAGTTGTTTCTAATATTAATTAAAATGTTGTTTCTTTTTTGTTCACCGTCGCGATAAATAACGATTCAGTACAGTGTTTCTATCGGATTTGTATGTTTATTTTCTTCTTGACTGGTAACAGTTATAATGCAAAGCTATATAAGAGAAACAGAGAGAAAGAGACATGTTCGCCTAAAATTGTTCTGAGGTGAATGGATGGTATACAAATGTTTTGATTTTCTCAAATTCTGATGTCGTAAATTCTAGTACCGTAAAACAGTACCCTAAAAATCATAAATAATTTGACAAAAAAAATGCGTCACGACGAAAAATCATTTTGTGATTACAAATGATTACTGGTCTTCGATAATGGTCCATGTCCAGTTTTTCTTGGAATACCTCGTCTCCCCGCTCAAGGTGACATAGGCGTCAGGGGGGAGGGAGATCATCAGATTATGCAATAGTAGGTAGGGCTCTTATAAACGAACAACATAATGTTTACGTACTAAATATGCATATGACGTGGTACTTAGAGCCCGCCTGGGATCATTGTGTTGATTACAGCTCGCTGGGCCGGTTTGATGTGTGTAATACTATGCTTTCACAGAGCATCGGCACGAAATGGTTAGATATGAGCTACCGTGTTTCGTACGATGAGTGAGAGCTCCGACTGCCTCCTTCTCCCTCCCGCTATCCCGTTTTCCCTATCCTATTGCCTATTCCGTTCGGCTATCCCATCCCCTGTATCCCATTCTTCCTGTCTGATTCCTCTATCCTAACCCCTGTACCTTTCCCTCCCCCCACATTGTACAATGTCCTATATACTATTGTACAAAATTATCATGTTCAGAAATAGTTCCATTTTAACTCATATTCCAATGGTCCAGTGGTAAGTATAACAAAAATCAATCTAGTATAATATATTTTGAACTGCACAAATTGGTACATCATCTGTGATTTCCCTAAGGGTCTTGTAAGAAAAGGTTACAGAGCAAAACACTGACAAGCATTGACGACAGTACAAAAGACTACCTTGTAAGCCAGAGGCGTCTCGAAGCACGTTGTATGATTGTGTGTAATTACCAGAGTAAATTAAATAAATTAAAATATAGTTGGTAGCGTATGTATAATTGATGGAATTTCAATGCCGAATGTTAAAGAATTGATTGATTGTTCAATGTATTTTGTTAAAAACCACTAGTTATACTGGTGATGCTATTTGAACTGTGCATGTGTATGTATACATGACTGATGGCCCTTGAATCTAACGAGTCCTAGAGAGAAGACCGCGTCTTGGCAAACAGAGTGTAGGACCCTAGCCCTGTTGACTGACGTTCTGTCTGGGTTTGCCTATAGGAGGACTAGCTAAGAAAAGAGTAGAACTGAAATCTTACTTCCCTATACCACAGTTACTTAGAATATTTATCGGTTCTTTAAAACTTTTATCGTACAACAACGATCTGGAAGGAACTTCCTGCTGAGGTATTTATTATTATTTATTTAGGTTTATGGCTTGGGAGCTAGGTCTTTAAGCCAGATCTTAGATTATAATGTAGTTTTTCATTTTCTTAAGCCTGTGTGTAGCACAGCTGAACTGTAGGTTATCGGCTGGTGCCATTCAATGGAGTTCTTGTGACAACTCAAAAGGCCATATTTAACTATACAGTTCACATTTCTCACAAAACACATAATTACTACTTAAAAACTATAAATATCCTACAACTATTGTAATTCCTATAGTAATTTTACACATTTTTAGAAAATAAAATTGCACAGCACAACATCTCCTTTCAGTTCCCGCCAAAAACTCGGGTATTTATTACTTTTACGCTATGACATAGGGTTGTTTAAGAAAGGCGTTATAAAATTTGTTCGAGGTCTCTGGTATTATAAACGCCATAGGTAACGGTTACTACTTTCCATCAGATGCGCCATCTGCATATAATCTTGGAAAAGTCTATGATCAACAGTAGATAACGTTTTGCTAACTATGACTGAATCTAATTCTTTCTAAGATAAATTAGGTACAGATTTGATGGCATATGCTGAAAAAGCTACGGACTAAGAGAAGAGAATTTGAACAAGAAACTCAGCTTGATATCAACCTGCTGCTGTAGTAATTTTTAAGGATTTTTGCCGTTTCAACTGTTAAATATGAAACTTCGTTTAAGGAAATTGAAATAGGATTTTAAAAACTTTTCTTTGTAATAAGGGCTGGAGGGATATAATTATACTAAAGAGGTTTCCTTAGTGTAACTATATAGGTAAAATAAAAAAAATCGAAATAATAATCGCTGTGACGTTGACAAAAGCGACATTGGGCGCGTTCCTTTAGTATCTTACAACGCCCAAAATGCTCCGTCGGCCGTTCCACATGGCGATCACGGTCGTTGTAGTCGTGGCGAGAACGTCACTAATGACGCCATTATTTTCGATCACACAGCGCTCACAACGACCGATGTCAAGAGCTGGGTCGAAGTGGGAGTTGACAACATAGCATTCATTCTCTCTATCGATTGACATTGTAAAGGGCGTGATTTTCAAATCAACTAATGACATTTGTGTATTTCGTCGTTAATGACATCAACGCTCCACAATCCGTTCCACTAGAGTTTATGATTGTAACGCCCGCAAGCAAGTGGAACGGGTAAAATCGCGGTCGTGAACGTGATCGTTGTGAGTCTCTTGTGGACCGTAGCCATTGAAACTTTTCGAACAAATTTTTGATTACATGAAAGAGAGTAATTAAAATAAAGATAAAGATACACACATGTTAAGAATTAGAAGCAAGGGATGCCAATAAAAGAGTACCGACAAATAAAAGCGACGATTACTAAATAATATCATAAAATATAAATGTATAATCGATAAAATGCAATCTGTATATGAAGTAGGAAATCTTTGTTTGTATGTGTAGAAACTGTGTGTTTGTGGAATTTATTGATAACTAGTTTTCCAAACGCCACGAAGTGGCCCTTGTTTTAAAACTTTCAGTGAAAAATAATCTAACTAGTGAAGATCGCTTAAAATCTGTTGCTTGGTTTGGGAGTTTGCGGATACACAGACAGACAGACGCGGGAAGCGACTTTGTTTTATACTATTTTAAGGAACACATATTCTATATTCCCGTGCTAATCAAGATATGCTTGAGTTATGTATAACATGCAACGCCAACTCCGAAGCCGATCTAAGACACTCAGACCAGGGTAAATAAAGTAAAGTTGCGAAAGTTTACAAAATTTAACATATCGGAAATTTAACTACAGACGTCGTAACATTATAGTAACTTTGTATAATGTTTTGTAATTATTTTTGACGGAAAATTTATTTAATTCTTCTTCATGCTATGATTATGTGTCTGGAGGATGTATACATTTATATGAAAATTTTGAACTTATTAATAAAGTCCTTTTTGGTTTTTTCTACAAAAGTTTTTGCTTTGATACAAAAATGTTACTCGTAGTTTCACTTCTGTTGTTCTTGAATATTCTTATTTTGATGATTTTGATTTTGCAAGTTTTTTTTCGTTAAAATGATTACATATACATACATGCTAATTTGACAAAAAATGTATTTGTAAGCTCCTGTCCTGTCTACTGATGCCGACGATTTACGACATCGTATTCGTCTCGTGACTGGTGAAGAAAGATTAAGTAAATTCACAATCACAATATATGCTTGTTTCAAGTACATAGTCAAGTGAAGCTAAAAACAATTCTAGTATTTCAACTAAATGTTCTCCATTTATAGCGAACAGTATTAACGAGTTACAAAAAAGAATAACCGATGAAACTCTACTAATTACCAAAAAATAATAATTCTCATATAGCAAAAGACATTCGATTAATATCGATATTACATCGAAATTGACATAAGACTTGAAGCATCAAAGGCGGCACTAATAAAGCAGATTGACTAATAACGAATACGACTCGATAATCGGACAGATCTGTCGTGAGAACTTCGAACCGTTAACCAAAACTTTTACAACTTCGAACGTAGGCCACTAAAAAGAAGATTTTTAATAAGCGAGTGAGTATGCTGCACTTGACTTTATTGCTGTGCCTTTAATAAACATGTCCAAATCAAAGCGTAGTTAAAAGAGGAAAAAACCAAACACAAAAGTTCCCTGTGAAATCAAATTTACCCGCATGTGTAGTTAAATTCTTATCTTCAAATAATATTTTTTTTATTCCAACTATTAATAAAAATAAGTATAATTTTTGTGTTTTTGATTATATAGTATTACTTATTTATTATATTCTCATGACAATTAGAATATTTGGACCGTTGTCGAATTAATACGAAACATGTAACATTTTATTTGTAACTGAAATAGCACGTAATCCCAGTAACATATATTTCAATATTTTTTGTAAGATCCTATTTCTGGCAATCATTAGAATAGTTATTATGATTGAACACGTGTAATGGGACGTCCTTTTCACGATCTAGGCGCAGATATCTGAAGGAATGGCCACGTAAAAAGCACCTATAATAAGCGGATATCTATGAAGAGATTAAAAAAAATAGTCGAAGCAAAAGATGTTTGTCAAGATCGTAGCAAGTAGAAATACATCGTCTCTGCCTACCCCTATGGGAAATAAACTATTTTTAATGCAATTATATTTTTTTCTTTTTTAAATTTAGTCACTTCACCGTGGGATCTTGAGGCCACGAGTCTGTACAAAAATAAACCAAACGAGTCGTTGACTCTTCACATAATCAGAGGACTGGTACCTACCTTGGACAACGGACCAGTATGGCGATTCAGCGAGGAAACGTAGCCAATCTTCTGGGCACCTTACTCAGAAAAGACGGTGACCTAGGTTAGTGTTTCGCAAACTTTTTGTGTTCAAGGTACATCTAGGAAAACGAAAACTTTAGAGGTACACCACAAATAAAAATCATTTTTTAAGTAATATTTATTTATTAATCATCGAAACAATATTTATTATAAAACAACAAACCTAAAGTTTAAATTGCAGAAAAGGTATTTATTATTATTAATCAACAAACCTTATTTTACGTGTAACTAACTATTTTTCTTACCCTTACATTACTTACTAAAAATAAGTTTATAACATAACCTTATTTTTCCGAGGCACACCAATTAATGACCACGGTACACCGGTGTGCCGCGGTACATACTTTGCGGAACACCTAGTGCTCATAATTCTACTTATAATTTTGACGGACTATGGGAAGAATACAATATAACTAAGTTTAGTTTCCTTTTATAGTATTAGTTTAAAAGGACGTTTGCCATGTGTAAAAGCCAAAATGACACATCAAAAACATTATTTTCATTAAATTTCTAGAACAAAACACACATTAAAGAAAGAAAGAAAGAAAAACTTTATTCGAAGAAATAGCGACTTAATTACATTAGAGCAAGCGTTTATGCTTCACGCAGTTTCATGGCCCGAATACACCAGCGACTTTTACAACAGGCACACTCAAAAGAAATCCACCTATTTTGAATTCGTCACGCAATTTGTCAATCAATTTACCGTCACCGCTCCATAGATCGTCCGGAGTCCATTTTATGTCAATTTGTATACGAAAAAATGCCTCTTTGCGTTCGCCGCTCGCATATTAATTCCTATAAAATTAATTGCGATGACAAATCCATTAATTTAAATTGCTCTCGACTGGTTCCCTCGTCCGATAACACGAGAACGTGTAAGCCTTTTAATTTTTATACACGCTTCAAATATTTTCGACTGTATTCACCTTAAAGTTATTTCACGTACTACGCTCATATCTAGAGAGCTTTAAATTTGTTACAGAGCAATTAAAATTTACTGTCTTTTTATCTGAAAATGTAACATTTTGTTCATTAGTATAACGACCACAAGAAACTTATATTACTCAAATTTCGATATCTTGCAGTTTATTAAAACTGTTCCTGCTATTTTGGATTTTTACGGAATGTCATACCACATAGAAGCATATTATATCTTATTATTAGCCATTGAATTACACATAAAAGCTAACTTTAAAACATCAACCTCTCTAATGATCCATTCACGCATATCTACATTCTATGTATTTATGATATTATAAATATTACTATTACTTATGTTTTAACTGAATTATTGAACGAGTTTTGGATTAGAAACTATGAATATATATGTTCTTGATTCTACGAAGTATAGGTATTCTATTCTACATTGCCTAATTGCTTTGATTCGTCAATTATATGTATGGTTGATTTTAATGATTTCGTAACTTTACTACTCTATTGCGTAATTAGAATTATAAAAAGGGCATCTTTCTTGTAAATTTCATTTCCTATGTTATAATATCCTCTGAGTAGTAAACAGATAAACGGTAATAATATGTCTGTCTTAAAAAGATTCCGTGTTTGTCATATATTACTACGAAATGCTCAAAAACCTTAATTGTGGCTTTAACCAAGTAGTTCGATTCAACAATGGCGACATTAATTGCTAAAGCATATAGTAATTATAATGTTGAAATTATTAGAGAGCTTCATAAAAATATATTAATGATCTGTACTTTTCATATAGCATCAGATTTTAGATCATTCACCGTTTATTTTATTGGATGATATGACAATAGACATTTAGAAAATTTCGCCATTGTTTTTATTTTATTATTTTGACCTCTACTCTTCAGAAGTGTGTCAACGCACTTGATATAAGATAGTTTCTTGATAAACTAGCCTTACCCTGTCACTTTACTTCACAGATAATTGAACCCGATTTCTACACCACACTATTCGTGAACTTTATTCATAAACAAAAAACAATGAATTGTTTGTTTATGTTTTAGAAACATAGTAAAATTCTAATTGAGTTTCTGGTATGAAAGATAAATAATGATGTAAGTGTGCTTATATACTAAATTAATATAGTGATGAAAACTTGAACTTCATTAGTAAATACCTATTTTATTTGCTAATATTGTATTCTACCTAATGTACAATATTGATTCTAGGTCACAGTCTTTTATGGGTAAGTTGCCCAAAAAGCTGGATACATTAAACATATTACCATACAGATCCGTTGTCTATAGGTAGCACACACGCTTAAAGTCTATTACGCGTTTATGTTATTTTCAGATCTGTCTAACAATTTCTTACATGCACCATTTAATTATGTATTTAATTACAACGTCTTAAAGACTGATATAGTAGCAATATATAAGAAAATATTCCTATTATCTGATAAAAACTAAAAAAAAAACTAATTTAGGATATTTCGTAATTCAAGTGGCAAAAGTTAAATATAATTTCATGTAATAATAAATCTTTTTTAATTTGATTATCAGACAACTGTTGTCCATTGCTAGATGTAGCTCTTCATTAAGTTACGTAACACAACCTGGTCCTCCATTTTCCTTCTTCAGTCTTTAGCTTAAATTAGGAATGTCATCGTTTTACTAGACTGAGGGAATCTTACCTTCACTGCAAGACACATCTGCTTCAGGGTCCATCAATCCTGTCTGTCACAAGTGTTAACAATTTAAACAAAAATAGCGACTGTTGCATCGTGAAAATCTACCTTTCACCTTCTGCTAATATTCAAGTAATGTGTCGAGCAAAAGTGTTTTAAAAATTTGTGTATTTCTGTATTTTAAATATTACAATATTATTTACAGATAAAGTGTCGTAGAGTGAAAAGAATCTGTCTTGGCCGACCGACGAGACTTCGACCAGTTGATCACCCCAGATGTGGCTGGTGTGACGTAGAGGATGATATTTTTTAAATTGCATGAGTTTAGCGGACAAACAGATAAGCGTGAGCTTTATGTTTGTAACTGGCAGGCACAGCACTAAACAGAAAGGAGAAAAATATCGGAGGTCAGGACTCAATTTTGGTCTTTAAGCTCCAGCAATTAGTTATAGTTGTCAAAAAGGCTTATAATTGGTTTAAAATTAACCGGTTATTATCATTTTTAATCAACTGTTTCATTCGGAGTGTAAACCTTAAAGAGATTTTTATATAAACCTGAATTACCATCCTTGCAGGAACGGAGAAAGAATACAATATCCTGCGGCCGGGCGGCCTGTCGTAAGAGACAAAACAACCCTCAGCCAGGTGGTAGGGTATTTACGCGACAATTTGCCGGAACATAACAACCTTGAGTTGTGTTCCAGCATTAGTGACCAGGTTCCAGTCTGCCTTAAGATTTAAGAAACCCCTTCCCTTAAGAAACTGCTTTCCATCAAGTGGGCCCTCTGCCTGTATGTTGAACTCCTGCAATAAAAAAAATTACCGGTTGTTTCCGTGAGAAGAGGAAGTATCATTCTATCTCCCTCAACTTGCTGTAGCACATAGTGGCGATTTGTGGGTGTGCGTCAAAAACTGTTCGAAATCGTTCATCACTGGTTTACTCAACAAAACCTATTTAACGAACTTTTGTTATCAAAAACCGGTTGATCGAGCTTAAAGTGAGAACAAAACCGAAAAGAAAAGTTCCTATGTATTTAGGATGTAACCGGTTTCCAAACCTTGGTTAACAACAAACAGACATATCTCTCTGCAGGTATTGTTATAGTATAGGTCAAACACAACGTGACTTTTAAACTATGTTGAGTATAGTTGTAGGAGTCTGCTAAGTATCGCATGCGATCACGATGTCTCGATAAACGACACAAAACCGTCGATTCGTATCGAACCGCGTGCAATTAAGAAACATTCGAATAGTTATCTATCACTAAAAATATCGATAAAGCTATGCGTGGATAAATGTATTTATTGGTATACATCGTTTTTATTTATAACATAACCATTTATATACCTAAAACGTTTTGTGTTTATTATGATTTTTCTAAATCGTTAAAAAATATTGAGAAAGTGCCATTTTGTTATGTTTTTCTATACTTTGGTTTGTGCCAACATGTTTTAGTGTTTTACGACATGTAAGTAATTTTTTAATTTACTTATGATTTCATTAATAACATTACTAAAGTTTTAGATAGAAACAAAGAGTAATATATATTAATTATAGAATAGAATAGAATATACTTTATTGTACAATAAAATAATGAAATAATACACAAAAAGAGCTTAGAAATAGGTACAAATGGCGGTCTTATCGCTGACAGCGATCTCTTCCAGACAACCTTGGGATGGTGAGAAAAATATGGCACAAAAGATAGTTTCCTGCACAATATTTTTTAAATGTTACATATTTTATATATTAATATTATTATATAAATATACATATAGATTTATATATACATGATTAAATACATAAAGCATAGTAATATTATATATATAGATAAACATACATATAAATACATATATCTATACACACATATATACATAATTATTAGCCTTATTATATTATTAAATAAGAGTAACAGGTGTCATTAAGCTAAAACGTCAGGTCTCTAGATCTATCATTAGACCTGTCTTTTTGTATAGCAGTGAAGCGTGGCCTGTAATTAAGCGACGCAAGCAACAGCTGCGTGTTACGGAGATGAATATGCTGCGGTGTATGTCTGGAATCACGCGGAAGGACCGCGTTAGAAACTCTCGCATCCGCGGCGGCTTCCATATCCGTGACATAGCGGATAAACTGCAAGCTTGCCGCCTACGTTGGTATGGTCTCACGTTTTACGGAAATCAGCTACTTACGGTTCAGCCAGCCAGATCCTCGTCGAAGGAGTAGGCTTATGAAATGATGGCTTGACGTCGTAAAGGCTGGTATGCGCCCCAATGTTTTCACAAGAGAGGAGCTGACTGTCAAACGAACTTAGGTACACTTTATAAAATACAGAAAGTTGTAGCCTCATAGGTACTGTACGAGCGTACCTATCTATGACGTCATAAGCAGATACTAGTAAAAGGAATCAAATAGCGCATTCCTTTTAAATTAATATTAAATCTTTTTATCCGTATAGAAATGGAAAAAAAATACAATTTCCTGCGGCCAAGTGGTAGGGTATTTGCCCGCCTGGATGGCTGAGTGGCAGCACATTGTGTTACAAACGTCCATAAGTGATGGTAACCGCTTTCCATCAGGTGGGCCGTCTGTCTGTCTGCTAAACTCACACAATTAAAACAAAAGGTGAATGTATTAGTAGTTATTATAACATACATATGTCCATATTCCTGCTAGGGATGCCGAAGACGCACGAAGTGCAAAAGAAAAAGTTGGAAAGCGGACCCCGGGCTACGTGTCAACGTCTTCGAACGCAACCGGGATTTAACTCTAGGATGATGATGGTAAATTTGTTCAAGATGAGTATAAAATAAATCACTAACAAAAGTTTAAGTCATAAAAACTGTAATTCAAACCTATACACGCACAAATCCCATTTTTTTAAATGAAATGCGACAATTTAGAGTCGAATCTTATACAACACAAAATGGTTATGCATTGCGTGAGTGGGAAAAAAGTCTTATACTTTTTGCCGTCACAAATTTGTAAGATGACTCCAATTGACTAGTTTGTCAAGTAACGCTTTCTATTAATTGGTGTTAAAATACCTTTTATTACAATCTCACAATGCAGAAAGGCGTACCTTGTAAATTGTATTTTCGTGCTATTTATTTATTATGTCTAAATGTGCAATGATTTTAATACGTAGAATAGTTTTGTAAAAATTGACGCAGATTAAGAGATACATGCAACATTATACATATTTTATCCAAATCTAAAAATAAAATCAAAATATTTGTGGAGGATAACGGGTTGGAGTCTTTTGTTAAATTTATATATGTAATACTTAGCTTTCTTTAATTCATAATAAACAATATAGTGTTATAGGGTAGAATCTGCAGTTTCAATTTTATAAAAAATAATTATTACACCCCGTTTTGTCTGGATGAACAGGGTATTGTTTGAAAAAAAAATACTCACCTTAAACCTAAACTAAAATAAAATTTGTAATGTTAATGAAAATGGTAATATAGTTTTGTGAGTAGATAATCTAATTATTTTGCAAATCTCGTATATATTTTTCTATTTACCTACTTGCCTTTTTATTTCTATAGTTTTATAGAAACAACAAAAACATAAATATGAAAATGTAAACCACTGTCTTTAAAATTTTGCTTTTCTGATGTACCTACTATTCAATACTTGTTTAGACTTGAATTTATTACATACATATCATTAGACATGTATGTAATAAACAAATACCTTCACAAAGTTGAAGATTGTGCAGACGCAAGAGTTCTTTTGATTCTAATATCAGGTATTGTAAGTATAAAAACAAACTATGACAAAAATATGAGTCTGAGGGAAAATAATATAAAAAGTACCAGGTAGGTATCTTTACCCCAGAAACATAAACCTTAATTCTCATATGACATGTAGATTGCACAACATAGATTTCTAAATCGTACGACCGTCTTTTTAGGTAAAAATAAAAAACAATATTTTTAGAACGAAATTTGCAAGTGAAATGCGTGACCCACACGCGGTGTGACTGCGTGAATTAGTCGGCGCGTACGCATGTTATTACTTTAAGTTAACAACGCCTCTTGTAATGTGTTTTGTTTTTCACATTATGACGGGTTTATAGAAACCCGTCATAATGTGAAAAACTAAATGTAAAATAATGTATAGTAAGATATAGATCTCACTATACATTATTTTACTTTTAATAGAGAACTAATATTTCTTATGTTCCTTCTGATTGTAGGTAGGTTAAAAAT
Organism: Dendrolimus houi; assembly: GCA_039645545.1. Taxonomy (NCBI): domain Eukaryota; kingdom Metazoa; phylum Arthropoda; class Insecta; order Lepidoptera; family Lasiocampidae; genus Dendrolimus; species Dendrolimus houi. The sequence goes on from CM077131.1 coordinate 6,646,311, forward strand.
AAACCATAGTTGAAGGATATTGAATGTTTTAAGCAATAATTGCGAATTTGTATTAAAAATCTAAAAGTTTAAAGTATATTAAAACATGCATTTTAGAACTGCTATAAGAACCGTCTTGTTTGGTGGTAAAACACCTACAATTTGGCTAATGCTTCTGTCATAGTATGAGTCTAAGTTTTATCTGGCAGCTATGTATTTAACAAACTCGAACATTCATCAAAATGTATCAGTGACTACGTATCTTCTAAACCAATCTTTTCAAAAAAGAAGCATATTTTTGTTGATTTGTATCTCAACTACCCTATCAAACCACCAGTTTACACCAGTTGCTATTAAAACATTTTTTTAACAAAGACTAAACCGACTTCACAATAAAAACCAAAATATAAATATTTAACCGACCTCTTTCTACAATATCTTGAAGTCGGTGTCAAGTATAAAATAAATATTACTATATTTTGAAAAGTTGTTGTTCTTTTATGTTTAACTTGACACCGATTTCCAGATATTGTAGGAAGAACTCGATCAAATATTTATATTTTGGATTTTAACGTGAAGTTGGTTTTGTTTTTCTAAAAAAAATATATTTTACTTTTTAGTTGCGCAAATACTTCTTCAATAGTCTTAGAAATAATATATTAGCACCTGCAGAAATTGTACAACTGGCACGCGTATACAAATCTGCCATCTCACTCTTCGGTGCATATGCTCTTCAACAAGGGTTACTCTCGATTTCCTTGCAATTTACAAATCAGATCCTGACTTGGTGACTATGGGACCATCTCGCGAGTTAAAAATGACAAATTGTAAATTAGTCCACAATTGACGGAGAAATCGCGTAACATTCCTACAAAAAAATTAAGCGCCTGTAGAAAGTATAATACTGGCACGCGTATACAAGCTTTTTGTTGGAAAAATGAAATGAAATATATTTGTATAAAGAGTACAGGGAACATAAAATAATACAAAATACGATGACAATTCTGTAGGAGCGTCTAAAGTTAGGTCTGTTGTCCGCACTAGCTCTCAACAGAGCCTGTGTGACGGGCGTAAATAATGTAGGCTCTCGGTGTTTTTTTAATAAGGGTTACTCTCGATTTCTCTGGGATCCACTCATCAGATCCTGACTTGGTGAACAAAAAACCACCTCGGGAGTATATATACTTATGAAGAAAGAAAAAAATCAAAATCGATTCACAATTGACGGAGAAATCGCGTAAAATGCATATAAAAAATTAAGCGCCTGTAGAAAATGTTATACTTGAACATACACAAAAAATAATTTCACCTGAATTCTGGAATCCGATTGTAACGCCACCCAACTAGTTCAGATTTGAATCTAAACCATCCCTGGATCTACTTGATCACACGCAAAATTAATTTCACCTAAATCCTGGAACTCGATTGCGCCGTCGCTTACCTGGTTCAATTGTGAATCTACCATCCCCAGACCCACTTAAACGCACACAAAAAATTTCATCAAAATCGGTTCAATCGTTTAGGAAGAGTTCGGTAACATACACACGAACAGTGGAATCTTTATTTTCAAGAATGTAGTTTATGTAGGTGTTTTATACAATTGTGGATGCACAGTACATTCTACCACATAATGGTATACATAATGACTTAAAAACTAAAATTAAATTTACAATTTATTGCAATTTTATATATAAAGATTTTTGGGATAGAAACCCTCGCGGGCATTTTCAGGACATACTTCTAAAGTTTTATCACAATCTGATCAATCTTTTAGAAACGCATCGAGGACAAACATACAAAAACATTGATTTTCATTTATAAGATTTAAAGAACAGAAAACAATGCTCAGATCTTCAGATATACCGTATAAGTTATATACCGGAAAATTATAGTGTATCGTGTAAGTACATGCCATTGTTTACGTTAGTCCAATAGGATAGTCTTTCTGTATGTGACGCAAAAATTTTACAGTGTAATTACTGTATTTATGTCGTAGACAATATATGATTGGCTGAGGTAAATTGCTACTAGTTATTGACGATTCTTGCTTCAGATTGTTATTTTCACATAACTTTTAGGATTACAATACCTTTTTTTATCGTCTGAAGCAGGTAATCAGGCAGGCGGCCCACCTGATGGTAAGCGGTTACCGTTGCCTGTGGACTTTTGCAATATCAAGGGCGTTGCAATTTTATAACGCACTTCTTAAAGAACCTCGTGTCATAGCGTAGAGAGGAATCCGCGGTGGGAAATTCCTTCCAGATCATTGTTGTACCTACGCGGTTAACTTTTTTATTATAGAGGTGAAATCCGTTTGGGGACACCCCGCTGTTGGGACATAACAGTGGGGTAGTTTGAAGGTCATCGGCTAGTTACCAAAATACCCACTAAAACACCTCTGTGTTTTCCGTCTCACCAGAAGTTAGGGCTATGGGACCGGGGCAGTGCCGACGCTGCGATCCTGGCTGTCGTGAGCCCACCCTTGTTTGTAGGCGGGTTCTTCTTGTAGGTACGTATCCGTGAAGGAACGGAGAAAGAATACAATTGTCTGCGGCCGGGCAGCCTGTCGTAAGAGGCGACAAAACAACCCACAGCCAGGTGGTAGAGTATTTGTCCGTCTGGATGGCTACCACCCCCTGGTCTAGAGTATGCCGCAATAACAACCTTGAGTTGTGTTACGGCATTAGTGGCCAGGTTTCAGTGTCCCTTTACAGAGCGGCAGCACATTGCTAGCACCTTTGGAGTTACAAAAGTCGATAGGTGATGGTAACCGCTTTCCATCAGGTGAGCCGTCTGCCTGTCTGCTGAACTCACGCCATGAAAGAGGCGGGCCTCTCCTTGAGCCCGGAATACGTGCGAGGTAAAAAGGCCTTATTATTTATATTTCCACATTTTGACAGGCTTTTAAATGAATGTTTCGTAATATTAACAACGAATAAAGACGAAGAATATGATACCTAAATGTAGGTGTAAACGTTTCAATAACTAGGCACTCTGTTTGCATGAATACAGTGACAATGGTCAAGCAGTGTGGAAGCTGACTTGTAATCATTATAACACATAAACAATTAGGAGTCAGAATAATGATGTGAATATGAAAAAAATGTAATGTGAGGTTTAGGTTTTGTTATTTATGTCAGCGCTAAGAGTCTTAAACAATACATAAAAATGAAAAATAAAATTGTAATAAAATGATGGATGCCCTCCAGACACAATGCAATATCACATCGTATATTCTCGATTTAATAATAATAATAATAACTTTATTTCAGAAACACATGTCATTTCTATATACACAAATTTAAAATATTTACATTAAAAATTAAGTCATTAAAAACTCATTACTAGGGTATTTCAGCCGCGTCCTTATTTAAAGGTAATAAATCAAAAGAACATAATAAATTTAAAAAAAATGATTTAAGGTAATTCTAGTAAAGTAAATAAAAACTACCTACGCGGTACGTAGTCTAGTCTTCCCTTTTGGTTTGGCACCGATGCACATAGATAATATCAGCAAGTTTTTTTTAAAACTTTGTAACAAGACAAGACTAAAGCAATTTATATGTAAATCCGTATCTAAATTTCCATTCCACATAAATCCAAATTCTGAAACAATAAAAATGAATACGGTCATTTTTAAGTCGTTCGTCACGGTTGTCGCCCATCTTGCCACATCGTCGCGCGTTGCAAACGTCCCTCGTTTACAGTGTTGCTAGGGCTATCTTTTTTATTTTTCTTAGCAAAGTTACTAAATAACAGATATACATAGTACATGTTTATGTCATATACATACGTGTATATGTCACGCCTGTTTCTCATGGGGGTAGACAGAGACGATGGATCTCCACCTGCTATGATCCTGATAAACACTTTTCGCTTCATCAATTTTCATTAATCTCTTCATATATACACGTTTATTTAGAGTGCTTTTTACATGACCTTTCGTCAGAGTATCTTCAATTTGATCATGGTGACTATGTCGCGATCTAAAAGCATAAATGTAGGCTATTTTAGCATTATAATCAGCTACGATCGATGCAGAGTAGGTAGCAATGGTCAAGTAAAAATGTAACGCTAATTATCTTTTTTATTGTTTTCTCAGTCTCTGACGTTTTGTTATTCAAACTGTATGATTTTGGGTTCTATATTGTTAAGAAGGAATCTAGAAGGAAAGAACCCTTTTGATATCCTAATGTTCGTTCGTTAAAGTATTCCCGCCTATGTGTACGAAATTGATGAGGAATATGTAATTGGTATGCTACTAAGTATAATAGTGCTCTAGTTCAATTTAAAAAAGATAACGATTAGCGCTAGCCGCCATGTATGTTACTATGGGTTGAACTTTTTTATATAATCGTATCTGAAAATCGTCACGATATGCCCTAATCACCTTTTTCCCCTTGATGGGGAAATATTTCCTTCCAAAATCGTAAATATTGAAATCCCCTCTAATTTTTAAAACTGAAAAATTCTGAAAATCGATTTGCATAAGATCTGAATGCCTAAAGCAGCCGCTTTTAGAGAATCGTTTAGTGACATTGACACGTGTCTATATTTGCAGGTGTTCTTACACGCACATAACATAAAGTTCCACTTTATTTTGATACTTGTTATATTCATAAAACTAACTGTAAAAGTGGCCGCTATAGGCCTTCATTGTTATGTAGTTTTTGAAATACGAGATTTGTGTAATTATTTTCGTTTTTATGTTTTAGTAGCGACAAAAATAGTGGATGTTAATCGCCTCCATGGCATCCCTTAATGTGAAAGATCCGACACGCACTTAGCCAATGTATAAAATATGCACTTTTAGATTGTAAAATCAGTTATAAATTCCTAGAATTTTGCACAGAAAACTTCCTCTGGCAACACTACCTGTACATAATATGTACTTTGATTTTTACTGTGATATATAACGGCGTCTCTTCACGTTCTGTGACTTTATACTGTGCAATGTTTTTTTTAAGAAAATTACCTGACAATTTAATTAATGCCATCCAATTATTTTTAAGTCGTGGCAGTTTTGTGGCTGACGCGTCTAGTTGTCATTCGAATGACATAGATTCAAATTGGGTGTTTGATAGTAAAACCATTTGAGACACGTTTTATCATTACACACACAACGTCACAAACGGTTTAAGGTCACAGACTCTTTGATTTTGTACGAGAATACTGCCTTATGACGTTCCAATTTTTATGAGCCAAATAACTTAGTGATTATTGTTTAAACTATATTTAAAATTATTTCTATAATTAACTGTTGAAAGCAAGATGATAATAAGATATTTTAGGGGCTGCTCTTTTATATGCATATTACTTTAGAATTTATTGTAATATGTATCAAATGCACAATTCTAGGTAAGCTAACAGTTTTTCATACCTAATGTACGATTATAGGCGAGTCTCCTGAGCGCATTGATGTCCGCGAGCATGTTTTTTCTTAACTCGAGCTAGATCATTCATTTTGAACCGACTTCAAATAGGAGGAGGTTCTCAATTCGTCTGCATGTTTTTTTTTGTATGTTCGTTACTCGATTTCTCCGTCAATTTTGAATCAATTTTCAAAAAATTTATCTTAATTGAAAAGTTACAATTTCGAATTGGTCCCATTGTCACCATGTCAGGATCTAATGAGTGGATTCCAAGGAATTAGAGAAACCTACGAAAATTTATAACAGACTCTTCGTAACACAATATCTCCATCAATTCTAAATAGATTTTCAATATTTTTTCTTTAATGGAAATAAATAAACACAAATTATATAATTTAGTAATAAGTAAACTAAATTAATAACCTAAAAATAATATGATAATGACCCTGGCTAAGTTAGAGGAAGACGTCGGGGCCCACTGGGCTCCATTTATAAAAAAAAACCCATAAATCATTATAAAAAATAAAAAGCGCCTCATGTCCTTTCAAATTCATGCAGCTTACGAAGCAAACCCGTAATCGCAATAAATAATAATAAATTCAAATAATTCGAAAGTCAAATTCGAAATGTAATTTGTTGACGCGTAAATCCGCAAAGTATTCATGTAATCTCACGGTACAAAGGAATTTGTCAAAAAAGTGGACGCGACGACCCCCGCCTAAGGCGAGTGCGGCTCGAACACTGTTATTATGCAAATCCGATTCCACACGAGGGGGGGACCAGTGGACTTAGGCTATCTGCTAGGCTTACATGGAGCTGAGTGTGACAAAGAAAATAGTATATTACAAATAAGAAAAATATTTCAACGTCATTAGCTGAATACAGTCTACTATTGGTTATACCTATTTTTCTTAGCTTGTGCCATAATGTCTGATCGAGAATTATCGGCTTGTATAGTCGGCCTTCCATTCTTCATGTCTAGCTTCACAATCCGCTTATAATATTAGTTATCCTGTAGTCTTTCTCCAAATATTATCGAGATTAAATTAAAAGTTGTTGTATCTTTAACTCAAAAAGGAGGAGATTCTCAATTTGATTGCTATTTTTTTATGTATGTACACCGATTACGCTGAGATTTATGATCCAATTTATGTGATTCTTTTTTAGTTTGATGCGGAATAGTTGCCATTTGGTCCCCTAAAAATTTAACATAGTTTGGCCCCGTAGTTTTCATTTTATGAACATTTTTTTATGATTTTTTTTCCTTTCCCGTTTCTTGGGATCTATATTTTAAGGCGCGGCACCTTTCATAGGCCTACCCATAGCTAAGCACTAAAAATTAACAAATAAAAAAAAACTTCGTTTAAAAAAACCGACTTCAAAAACTAAAAAGTATAAAATAACTTATTCCTAAAGATATTTCTAATATATATTATCGAAAACATCTTGAAGTCGGTGCGAAGTAAAATATAAAAATATAATATATATTTTGAAAATTTCTAATCACCGACTTGAAGATGTTTTAGATATTATATATTAAAAATAAGATATTATAATTAAAAATAGCTTTAGAAATAAGTTATATTATACTTTTTAGTTTTTGAAGTCGATTTTTTAAACGAAGTTTTCTTTTATTTATATGCCCAGTTTTTGGTATTATAATGTAGATCTAGAGTATATTAGATAGTGGTAGATTGAGAGTTCTGATTGCTCCCTTCGCTATCCATATCCATCTACCTTATATTATCTCTTCTTACTTATATCTCCTCTCTGATCCTTCTATCTCATGTCTCCTATCTTATCCCCTATTTTATCCAGTCTATTCTATCCTTTCTATGTGATGGTAACGCATTGCCAGCCTTTAGATGGGATGAGAGGGATGCCTCTTCGTCGTTAGCCAATCGGCGTCCAGTGCTAGACGTAGGGCTCCCCAAGTCGGCGCCACTCATAGGCATGAGTGGTGCCTATCAGCAAAGTTGCGCAGGTCGTCAGTCCATCGGGCTGGACGGCGTCCGACCCTACGTTTACCGAGACGCGGTCTCCACTTCAGGACTCGTCTGCTTCGTCGGTCATCGGTTCTGCGGCAGACGTGAACGGCTCACTGCCACTTCAACGGGCTAATTTTGCGAGCTATGTCGGTTGCTTTGGTTCTCTTACGGATATCCTTATTTCTAATTCTATCCATAAGAGAAACACAAATAGCTCGCTTCATAGCCCGTTGAGCGTTTTGGAACTTGTGGACCAATTCTGCCAACAATATCCACGTCTCGGCCCCGTAGGTCAGGACGGGGAGGACGCACTGCTCGAAGACTTTCGTCTTCAAGCATTGCGGGATGGTCGACGCTGCTTATTATCTTATTCTAAAGGCTGACAACGCGTTGGCTTCGGCCCTGTTATTGCATACGTATATAGGCGATTGTAACCATAATATTTCATTAGATGGGCCGCCTGTCTGTTTGTCAGCTTCGCAATTTAAAAGATAGATAGATTACTACTAATACTTTACTGCTGACCTAACTAGAAAAATACATAGTGACAATAATTTTTTCTGTAAAACAATAAGCAGCAGCCTTATTATTTAGAGCGGTCCTTTTTAAGCAAACTGTAGTGCAGCAAATGAGACTTAAATTTTGGATTGACATAGATACTTTAAAGTAATTTATTAATGAAATACACATACGCACGAACTTATAAAACATATATTTTAAATAATTAATTGCATATGAGATTAGGCTTAATTATTTAAATATATGATGTTAAGTTAATATTTATTAGATTCCACATAATTTTTTTTAAATTACACTGAGTAATTATTGGTTAAAGTATTCTTTTATCTTTTATATTAGTTTCAGATGATCTGTGGCATGATTGAACTACACTTTTGCAATGTGAAGTTTTTTTTAATTGTGCAAAAATATACTAATATCTGTTATTTAAAAATAAATTACATATTTAGTATAATAAATTAACTGTCCGGAGACGTGTGTAGTTAAAATACGTATTAACAAAATATTATCTTGTATTTTTAACATTAGTTGGAATTACAATAATTCAACATCATGTGACATGTTGACGTTATTGATGTCATCCGTGTGATTCATTCTAGAATTCAATTGCTCGAATACAAACTTAAACATTAATTATCTCTTGACTTATTTTTATTATCTATTCGTTCTTTTTTATATCATTTAGACAATTTAACTTACCTTGACTGTGAAGCAGTCATTATTGTTTTCTTTAAGTAGTGTTTCGTAAAATATGTATAACATTAAATAAATAAACAATGTTTTACCTACATGTAAACCAAGCCATGTGTTTCTGAAGGAGGAGACGAAATGTCAAAAATTTCGCATTTGAAATGTGACTAGCAGTAAAGTCGGCTCGAAATTTGGAGTCAAGTTATGTTCGCCTGAGGACAAACGCTTTTCATTTTGGATACGATTCATGGAATTTTGTGATGACTGATGATTCATAACTTAAAAATGTACCTATGTATAAGTATATAACAACCGTGGAAATAAGGAAAAATTACGACAATTGTAAAGATAATATAAACATTGAGATATGTACGTGTCATGGAATATTAATATATTGACTTCGGGTCTACAGTGAAGGTCAGGCCAAAAAACATATATGAAGGATGACATTAAAATTAAAGGCGGCCATATACGCTATGGTCTACCGGACAGGCCTACCTGCACAGCCACAAAAGTAGACCTGTCCGGTGGATTGTACTGTATGATCGCCTTTATAGTGAATCAGTGGACGTATACTAGAACAGTGTAAAGTAAAGTATAATCTTGCGTTAAACCTTGGCTGCAACCGGTGCGTTCCGCTTAAAGCTTTTCCAGTTTTCCTTTTTTTGTGGTTTTCAGAATTTCTTATTGTGGCACAGATTTTAGTCAGTGCCCTTAAGTAAATTGATTTTTAAGTGAATGGCCTTTTAACTCTCTGAGCTAAGAATTGAAAATTCTCATTTTTTATATCTTGACAAAATTATACATAAAAATTATACATTTAGTGTCCCTTTATTAAGAACACCAATATTGGAAATAGTCTAAGTAATGCTGGTCCCAAAATAAATTCAACTTTAGCTATCAGATTAAATTTTTTTTTTGAATATGTATGTATTATGTATAAGTAAAAACTAAATGTTTTGTCTTGAATAATTATCTTCAGTGACTAAGTCCAAAATCGTATACACTTATTTCTTATCAAGCAATTAATCTTGGAAACGCGAAGACGTAAATTAGTTACAGTTTCTTACAAGTTAATTTTTGGGTACAAACATAATTCCATTTTCTTCTCGAGCTTCATTATTATTCGACATTGTTTCTACCTTTGCTTTTATAAGAATAATAGAAAGAAAGAAAGAAAAACTTTATTCGAAGAAATAGCGACGGAATTACATTCCTTATACATTATTATACACAGAGCATATTTTGAGAATTGTTACACCGCATTTTCAGCAAACAAGGTTTGCACTCAGCATATTGCTGTGCCGAAATTATATCCGACACAACGCTGATTTTCAGTGCAAATCTTCCTTTTGGCGTAAGACCAAAACGACCCAATTTTGTTAAATAAATAATAAATAATAATAATAATTAATAAACCTATTTTTTATTACAGTAGTTCAGCTGACAGGCAGACGGCCCACTTGATGGAAAGTGGTTACCGTCACCTATGGATATTTGCAACACCAAAGGTGCTACAAATGCGCTGCATACAAATGCCGCCATAACAACGCAAGGTTGTTATGGCGGCATACTCTAGACCAGGGGTGGTCGCCATCCAGTCGAGCAAATACCCTACCACCTGGCCGCGGGTTGTTTAGTCGCCTCTTACGACAGGCCGCCCGGCAGCAGGAAATTGTAATCTTTCTCCGTTCCTGCACGAATAATTCTATTTATATAATATTTAATTAGTAAAGTAAAGTAATTAGCTGATATCACCTGTCATTCTTTTACGCCGATTTGCGTACTTCAAAGTCAATAACAATTTTCTTGTAATATGTTTTGTTTTTTTATTATAATTACAGACTAGTGACTAAAATATCTAAGCTTGAATTTTTTGGAAGGAACTTAAAGACTTGTTTTTTGGTGTTATTATCAAAGTGTAGTTATAAATTTGGTTTTCAAGCAGTTTACGTTTGTGTGGAACATTTCAAGTTAGTACAATGTAAATAGAATTATATTATTGTTGGCATGTAGGTATATGTAATATATATTATTATAATCGATTTAATTATATATAGTTTATTATTGTTATTAGGTTTTTTCTTGAATTATATTTAATTACGATTGAATTAGTTTTAATTTACTTAAACCACTAAATGTTATGTAATTTTTCTTTAATTGTCTCCTTGGACACCGGGTTGCCTGTAACAGATTGATATAAGCGATAAGGCCGCCCATTGTTGTGATGGAAATGTATTCATATAAAATTATCTGGTTGAAGTTATGGTGAACAATAAAGAGTTTTCATTCATTCATACATTCAATATGACTTCGAGCTCTCATCATCTTACCCGGTGTATATACTTTTAGTATTAGGTATAATATTATATTTGATGAGTATAACATCTCCGGAAAACCTGTTTATGAAGATAATCGATATCTGAAACTTGTCTATCCGCCTTCAAAAAGTGTGTTTGGAATTGGAAACGGGCAGTAGTTTGTTCGTCGGAGAAATTTAAATTCATTTATTTATATAAACTTATTTCTAGACCTTATATAATAATATCTAAAAGTTATGATAATAACACATTTAGAATTAAAATTAAGGCAACATTTCTTGGCGGCGGTTGCTGCACTAAACTCTAGCTAGGTCTGTATCGCGGCACTCAACACAATTTTATGAAAAGAATTAAAATATAATGGAATAATTCATTAAATAACCTCTCTCTCTCTCTCTCTAAATAACATTATGTCAGTAGATTTCTTTTATGGAAATCTTTAAGCAAAAATACAAACTAAAACGACTAGTTTGACATATACTTTTGATGACTTTAAGTTTGCTAAGAAATTAAATCAGCCATTGTTACAATAATTTAATCTACGTTTTGTATTTAAAGCAAAAAAAATCGCTTAGTTTAAAACACCAATTACAAAAAAAATTGAAGTGGTACAAAATTTTTAATACTATATTTATATAGAGAAGTGTTGAAATTATAAAAATTGACAATAGTTAGAAGTGAGTTTTTATTGGTAACCAGTGTAATAGATTAAAGAAACCTTTCCATTTACATATCTAATAAAAAGCAAAACAATCAACTGGCAACATTGTTATAATGTCATCCTTAATACTTGTAACTCGCGCACCAGTTACGTGTGCAAGATCACATGAGCGTCGCATCAACCGCTACTCGCAGCGTTCTGTGACCGTTCCACATGTTTCACAATTGAATTATTCATGATTGGACTTAAGTAATTATATGTCTTGGAGATAAAAACGGCTGACACTTTCCTGTGGGATACGTGAAACGAAATTACTCATGATTTATAGCTACCATATATTTACTAGAAGGGGGCCATGTAAGATAGTGGTATTCAACTAATTTATTTGTGCACCTTATACGTCATATCTTTTTTTAATTATTTCATTTCAAATTCATTTATTTATATTTAATTTATTTCTAGGCCTTATATAATTATACCTAAAACTTATGGTAATAACACATTTTTAATTATAATAGTTATTAAAAATAACGCTACATTTTTTTTGGCGGCGGTTGCTACATTAGACTCTAGGTCTGTATCGCGGCAACCAACACAATTTTATTATAAGAACTTTGTTTCATGACACAAAAACAAAATCACCAAAATCGGTCCACGTGATTAGGAGGATTCTAGAACCCGATCTCAGCGCCATCTACCGGTTCTGATTGTGAATCTAAACCACCTGGGAACCCACTCAAACACACAAAAACAAAATCACCAAAATCGGTCCAGGTGATTAGGAGGATTCTAGAACCCGATCTCCGCGCCACCTACCGGTTCTGATTGTGAATCTAAACCATCCGGGAACCCACTCAAACACACAAAACAAATATCATCAAAATCGGTAAAGTCGTTCTCAAGTTATGGGCGTACATACATTTCTACGATTCATTTTTATATATAAGAGAAGAGATGAGTGCGTGCCGTGCGTGTGTGTGTGACTTTCTTTCTCTCTCTCTCTGTGCCACAAAGGAAGTGCGACGAGTATCAGAAATGGAGTAAATTTTTTTGCAGGTGCATAGTTAGATGTTGGAGAAGAATTTTTAAAGCAGATCCCTATTATTCCCTAGTTTCTAAGCGTAGATTAGATCCAATATAATCTAGGTCATAAATAATCATATTAAGTAAATTTAAATATCATACCATTCGTCTTGTAAATTAGGCTGAACGATTTTTTGTTAGTGAGTAGTTCTTACCATGTAGCCACGTGAAATCAAGTGATAGTTTATTCATAAAAAATAGAATTATTGGATAATCTGGTAATTATAGATACATCAGTTTAGGTATACTGGCATGGCAGTTATTTCCATTTAATTACACCGTTACAGAAAACTTACAGAATCTATTCTAATTGTCTACAAAGACGTTCGTGTCGCTAAAAAGTAATCTCCAAGACAACGCCTGACTGGGATAAAATACAAATGATGAAGATTTTGTTTAATAAATAATTATAATAATAAGAAGGACAATCATTCTTTAAAGTGGAAGTTTAAGAGAAAAAAAAACATATTTGAATATAACCAAATAAAATTATTAGCAGAACTTTTTAGCTAACTAAAATTATCGTTAAGAATAGTTATTTGCTTCAAGAAAAAAAAAACGCCTTAAGTATTATATGTCAGTTTCGCTTCGTTGAAAATTCTAAGACAATATGGCTTTCTTTATTTAAACAATAGGGAATTTGTAAGAAAAAGCAAATAACTAAGGCAAAGTTAGATTACGTGATAGTTCGTCGCGGGCTTTTGCTTTCTTGGCTTTTTGCGTTTGAAAAATGTAAAAAAATCTTAAGTAACGTACGACGTTTTGACATGCTATCAAGTATGTTTTCTAACTTTACTTTTAAATGTAGATAGATAGATAACACTTTATTGCTCACCAAAAGAAACAAATACAGAAATAAAATGCATAATTACAAAACTTCTTGGCAAAATAACAGGCGGCCTTATCGCTAAAAGCGATCTCTTCCAGGCAATCTAGTTTAAAATAAATTCTTAACTAGTCTGGCGATGTAGGTGGAGCAGAAAAAAGGTAGGACTGTACAATTTAAATATACATACTTACACTAATTTATAAATTGAATACATACATCAATATAATACTAATAATAATATATTTACGTATATACAAAAAAAACTAAATAAATTTACTTGTTAACATTATATGTGACAAGCATTTTATATTAACATATATTACAATAGATAAATAAGTAAATGTTTAATATATTACATATATTTATTTAAAGACAAATAGTACTTTCTAAGGGAGTTCCGAAATATAGGTAATATTTTGGCCTCTCTGACTACTTACTGTCAGAGAGGCCAAAACATTGCCTCTTACTAGAGGCAACGCATTCCATAGTTTGACAACCTGCACTGTAAAAGAGTTATGATAAAAGGATGAAGTGTGTGCAGGTGTAAATATAATGTATCGTGTGTAACAAAAACTGGAGGAATGAGACGTAACAAACCGAATCCAAGTTGAGCGTTGGCAAAATTGACAGAACGATTCTATATAGGGTACTTCATAATAACGAGCCTTTACCGCCATTTTAGCGTGAGCGACATTTGGGACCTAAGCATATATTTTGTAGCCAAACGTATTTTAAATTATTAATTAGGTTTCATTTTCATTTTATGATTCAGCAGAGTCTAGTCTAACTAAAATTTAAAGTCTGTAAACAAAATAGTAGTTTAAAATACTTTTTGCAATAAAAAATATACATACTTAGGTCCAAATGTCGCTTACGATAAAATGGCGATAAAGACTCGATAATATGTGCTAAAAAGATCTATTTATATTTAAGGAGCTACCTAAATGGAATTCACTATGTTACTTGCAGATTACTATATTTTTGAAGACTTAAATTATCTGTAATTACTTACGTCAAATCTATGTTACACAATCAACAATAGTATTACGTATGTTCCACAAAAAATCTTTTTGATTCAGACAAGGTTTTATACTATATTTTTTTCCCAAGAATTGATTTTTATATATAGAAATATTATATTGTTACGAGTTGCAGGACTCGAATTAAATTGCCGTTGGAATTATTATAGACTTTATTAGTACTATAGAAACACGTATAAAACAGGTACAAATATAACCGAACATAACAAGTCCAAACGTAATGCAGAAGGTCGTATTTCAATAAAACGCGCAAAGTCCGTCACTATTAGATTCAGACGTCTCGCTCTGATCGTGGTTCTCGCTCGACTGCCTCCTCTCTCCATCAAGCCCATCGTTTTATACTGCACAAATGCTAATATGTCTGCCCAGCAAGCGTCGACGTAATTTCCTAGAAATCGTAATCCACACACCTGGCTAATTATGCCTGCAAACGACCATAAACGAGTACAATAGGCTGTTCTCCACAATAACCAATAAATAAGTAAACAAAAGAAGACGACCATAAAAGAATTACAAGTAGTTCAAATGCCGACAGGTAATAAAATGTGTTTTATAGATATTCAGGTGGATTTCGTTTTTGTCGAAACTTAAGTTGTAACAATATTTTATGAATTAAAAATCAAATTGTGAAGCAGTAGTAACTTTATTTGTGAGATTTGTGTAATGCAAAGTCGTAAGTAAATTTTGTCAATTTTTATTTTCAAACATGTGGTCATGTGCGAGAGAGAGAGGGAACTCTATTAAGGGCCGATTTTTCAATTATCAGATATTTTATTCTATAGAATAAAACAGAACATCGGGAAAATTAAAAATGACAGTTGCATAAATAAAAAGTTGAATTGTTTCACTTTTTATAGTCAGGTTATAATTTATTCGATTACAACTTTTATCTCAAGATTGATAAATCAGTCCTTAATAGGTTTAATTATTTTATTAATTTTGTGTAGTCCCTCGATATTCACTAATATCAGGCTATAAATATGCAAAGTGGATCTTGGGCTTCCTCATTTTATGAGCAGAATCTATACCCGCCATGTAAAGAATGTTGCGATAGATGTGTGGTGTTACAATAATGGATAAGGTGAGAAATGATTACATAAGGGGATCTTTGAAAGTTGCTCGCGTGACTGAAATATTAAGAGGAAGAAGACTAATGTATGGGCATGTAATGAGGAGGGATAAAATCTACGTCACAAAAAGAATGTTAAAGTACAAGATTGACGGGCATAAATGTAAAAGTAGATCAAAAAAGATTGTGTAAAGGATGATATGTTGATTTGTGGTGTGACAGAGGACGTATAGAAGAAAAAGACATATTGTGCCGACCCCAAACAATTGGGAGAAGGTGAAAGAAAAAAGCGATCTATACCCACATCATGGACCCATCCATCTTAGACGAGCATGGGTATCACATATCAGTTATCTCCATATGCAGATTTCAAAAATATTAGGTTGGGGAAAAAGTTTCTTCGCATTTTATGTAAAAATTTAAAAGGTATTTTTATAAAGTTTATTTATATTTGACTAAAGTATGTAGGTGCCATTTTGTTGGATAACTTTATGCCATCTTGTAGGTAGGGACGTGATTCCATTGCTATAAAAATTTTGGGGCTTCTGATCATAAAACTACGACAAGTGGTATTGGCAGTCCTGTCGTGATGTTAACCTGACACTGCCTAAGGAATTCTGCAGAGACCAAAACAGGTGAAAATCTGAAGGTGCAAGGTCAGGACTATACGGCGGATGCATTAACACCTCCCAGCCAAACTCTCGTAATTTTTTCTGAGTGGCTAAAAATGTGTGAGGTCTAGCGTTATCATGATGAAAAACCACACCCCTTCTGTTGATAAATTTCGGCCGCTTTCTCTCAACTTTTTGCTTTAATCTCATCAGTTGTTCGTAGTACAGTTCAGAATCGATCGTCCTGCCTGGCGGTAACAGCTTATAATGAATAATCCCCTTCCAATCCCACCATACACACAGCATCACCTTGTTGCGAGTTAACCCGGGTTTCGCCACAGTCTGTGAAGCCTGACCGGCCTTTGACCAC
Organism: Dendrolimus houi; assembly: GCA_039645545.1. NCBI lineage: Eukaryota > Metazoa > Arthropoda > Insecta > Lepidoptera > Lasiocampidae > Dendrolimus > Dendrolimus houi. The sequence continues at coordinate 6,662,843 of CM077131.1, forward strand.
GATCTTTTTCGCACGTTCTTATCGTACGTGATCCACTTTTCATCACCAGTTATCAGCTTCTTCAAAAATGGTTCGGTTTCATTACGTCGTAATAAAGAATCACAAATGAGTACACAGTTCATTAGGTTTCTTTCAGTGAGCTCATGAGGCACCCAAATATCGAGCTTTTTTGTGTACCCAGCTTTTTTCAAATGCGCCAAAATCGTTTTGTGGTCAATTCCCAGTTCTCCAGCTACATCGTAACTACTAATATGCCGATCTTGCTCCACTTTTTCAAAAATGGCATCAATTTTGTCCGTAACAGGGCGACGAGATATCAAAATTTCCGGCTTGAAAACGCTTAAACCACATTTGCGCTACTCTCACAGATACTGCATTAGGTCCATAAACATCACAAATTTCTTTCTCGGCTTGTGTTGCATTTTTACCTTTTTTGTAGTAAAATCTTAAAATGTATCGAATTTCTTCATTAGATTCACTCATTTTAACAATAAGAAAAACAAATGAAAGTCACACATTTTCCTAATTTGAATTTGGAATTGTCTTTTTTAAAATTAAAACTTTTTAATGATACCAAAACCAGCCAGATACAAATATATAGCCAAAGAGATCTTATTACAAGTTCATACATATTATATGCGAAAAGACTTTTTCCCCAACCTATTACATTAAAATAAAAATTCATAAATCCCACTAATATTATAAACGCGAAAGTTTGTATATATAGATGTAAGGAAGTATGGATGTATGTTTGTTACTCTTCCACGCAAAAACTACTGAATGGATTTTGATGAAACTTTACAATAATATAGCTTACACATCAGAATAACACATAATTTATAAAGATATAATGTGAATTATCCAAAATATAACGATTTTCCATCACCACGCGGGTAACACCGCGGGGTGCAGCTAGTATCTACATAAAGAAATAAGATTCCTACATTTTGTCGTTTTACCATACCAATACATTTTAGACAATCGATCTCCTTGGCCGTCTAATAGAGCTTTTTATGAATATCTTAATTATCAAAACTGACATCCTGAGGGTCAGTGCCGGTTTGCATAACTATGTCCAATTGATTTACATAAGGACAAGACATATTTCGTACGCTGTTCTCTTTTGTTTCAATGACATAGATTCTGTAATAAAATTGTATAATCGGCATTATTATTTTGCTATATGAAATTACTAGCATTTGCCCGCAACTTCGCCCACATTGCACAGGTAACAAAGATTATTGTTAATTTACCATTTAAAATCAAAGGGTATTTATTTCTAGCAGTGCAATAAATTTTTAGGATAAAAATATATGAATTATGAAGATTACCGTAAAAACTCGGGATAAGGAATGCCCAAGATATAAAGTATCACAGATTTTATGACAGAGCATTTGCTATCGATCAGTGATAATATTACATAGGAATTAGATTTTTTCAACTTGATCACTTTAAATCGCCCCCAAAAAGAATTCCTACGGGAATTTCGAGATATAAAGTACTGCGTATTTTAAGTCCGGAAATTTGCTATCGATCAGCAAAAACCGCATCGAAATCGGCTCAGCAGTTTTTACGTGAATCCCGAACAAACAGACAAACACAAAAAAATGAAAAACAAGACTACTACATATTTACAATTTTATAATATTATATAATATTCAATTATTATGATATATTTGAATCAAATTTCAATAAATATTATAAAATTTTAAAAAATATCCTCGATTCTTAGTACATTTATAATAGATAATAGTAGTTACTTATATATCCAAATAAAGATACATAAATATATTTAAAGATAAACTTGACTAAACAATCATAATATTTAGTTATAAGTAAGTCATTTTCAGTCTCGTTGTACTTTTTTATGTATGCACTTATTTGTGGATTGCAATCCAGATTTTTGTTTACATTTTAGTCGTAAGGTTTTGTAATGATTGTAATTTGTTTTGTGCATCAATAAATTAAAAAAAATATGTATCGGTGTACGGTGAGAGTCGATTTGCTTTCAGTCGAGGCAACACTGAAATAAATATAAAATTTCAGAAATAAACCTTAGCCACAATAAGTGTTTCAATCACAAAGGACACCACGAGCCACCATCCTAATAGTTCGAACACTAAGCGAGCAGTTTCTTCTACTAAACTGTGAATAATGTTACAATTATCATGTGTTGTTGTTGTGTTGTGTTAGTGACTATGACCAAATGCGACTTACCTTACAGCGTTATAAATTAATGCGTTAACGATTAACTACATTGGTTGACAGGTCGTTGCAGGAATCAAAGAACCCGATCATTTATAATATTGTTACATGCCGTCAAAGATAAGCGCACAGCTGCCTGTTGTGAGCGCAGTTTATTGTCTTCCAGGATTAAGGAATTCTTTTGTGTTTTGAATTTGTAATTAAGAAAAACATGCTATTGTTTTTCTACTTGTTTTATTAACCATCATTAGCGTCTAACTAATCCTTATTGTTATTATTTTCGACTTTGTGGCCGTTCGCAGGTGTGCAAATTACTATTTCTCGGAAACTCAGTGCGCGCGACTAATTTCTTTATACTGTGTAGTGAGTATAGACAATGCCGGAATGGAGGGGCGGGCAGTCAAGCGACGACTACGAGACGAGTAAGACGTTTGTAGTACTCTCGATTAGCGATATAGACGACGGACTTTACGCGTGTCGAATTGCATTGAATCTTACAGTGTGAACTGGTTGCATCCAGTTTTATTTGTATTTGTTTTATACGTGTTTGTACAATTCGAATAAATTCTATAGTAAATCCAAGGGCATTTTTAATTCGAGTCCTGTAGCTCTTAACAATATTTATAATTTTGCGTTGGATACGTGCATAGCCAAAATAATTAACATGTACTATATAATTAGATTAATTAGGACACTTGACATCTTTGTCTTCCGTGATCACGGACACTGAAAAGTGGCCGAAACGTCAGAATAACAAAAATCAAATAAATTACCGCGCTTAAAACCGTTAAAACGTAGTTTTATTAGATTAATTAGGATTTAAAATATGTGCTTTATGACGATGTTTCACTCTCTAATCTGTATTGACAGTTGTCAATTAATATCTATAAAATCTGGCCTGCCGGCCAGTAGGCGAAAGTGAGGAGGCTCTATTCACCACAGGTGTAAGTAAATACATCGACCTTAACGTCATTAACAATTTTCCATCTCAATAACGCAATAAACGCTTGGACACATATACGTGACACAGTCACTAAGTCACTAATACTAACGAAGAATAATATGCCATGATACTTCATTGACATATTAAGGTAGTGTGAAGCTCGTCACACCGTCTTCACACATTAGTGACAGAGGCTGCAATATTAGACATTAAGTATAACGTTATATCTAAAATAATATTACATTTCTAATTAACATATTAATATTGTGAATAAATAACAGATAATTGTTTTGAGTTAAAAATTTACTTGAAAAATAAATAGGGTGTACTTTTCTTTATTTATTGAGTTAATTATCATATACCATCTTCATGAGGCGTAACCGTTGACCGTCATATAGCATGTGACTTATAACTTTGTTTCAATATACAAAGGTAGAGGATATTTACACAACCATGAAAACTATCCGTCAGGGACGGAGAAAAATACTAACTTCTGCGGATGGGGACGGCTTGTCGTAAGAGGTGACATTACAACCTAGAGCCAGGTGGTACGGCATTCGCCCGTCTACATGGCTACAACCTTGTTCTAGAGTAGAGGTGCTGAAACTTGAACTGCTGACTATCTACTTCCATATTGTTAGACTCCGATCGATCGACTCTGAGAGGCTGCTAGTATATGTGATGCAGGATTATCCTCTGCGTAGGTGCAGTAGCATTTCGATATCTCGAATGTCAAGGGAAATGCAAAAAAACTTCAACTTATTGAGTGTTCGACTCAACATGGGGTTCGAGATATGAAGTATTTGATGGCTAAAATTTCGACTTAAGAAGGCGCGTTTTAATACTCATATTGTTGCTAGTTAGCGGCCAAATAAGTACTGATTGAAAAAACAAATTTAGGTTTGTTCATTGCCTTATAGTACACAGTTGTGTGACTTAGAAAGTTTAATAAATTATTTCATTGCACATGTACTAGGCAGAAACAATAGAGTAAACGCACCGGACATTCCTTTGCGTTTTTATTACTTCGAGTTCGGGGAATCCCAAGTAAGACGTCATTATGTTTGACTAATTTCGACTTACAGAGTCTGATTTTTGAAATTCGAGATACAAAGTCTAAATAAACCGAGATACCGAGTATTTGGGGTTTTAGTGGAAGGGAACGGCATTTTTTTCGACTTACTGAGGATTTCGACTTAACAAGATTCGAGATATAAAGATTCCACTGTATATAAATATGTGTGTGTGTGTGTGTGTGTGCGTGCGTGCGTGCGTGTGTGTGTGTAGTGACAATTACAGCGCATTGCTTTAATAAGGCCGCCTTACGCTGCTATTAGGGGGTTCTTACGATAAAAGTAAGTGATGAGGGAGTTATTTTGGCCTAGATAGATACATAATATTCTTTATTGTTTACCAGGTAAAAACATAATTTACAAATAAATAAGCAAACAGGCATGAAAATGGGTCTTATTGAGGCCTAAACGAGGAACAACTAAAACAATAGCTGTGAATACATAGATCTACGTCGCCAAATTTTTCTCGAGATTGACTCATAAATAACTCATGATGAACCGTTTGAGTACCCTTGTTCTAGAGCATGCCGCCATTACAACCTTGAGTTGTATTCCTACATTAGTGGCCAGGTTCCAGCGTCCCAGAGGCCGGCAGCACATTGTTTTGGTGTTGCAAAAGTTCATAGGCAACGGTTACCACTTCTATCAAGGGGACTGCCAGTCTATCTAGCAATATAAAAAAATAGTTAACACTGTTTCTTTTTAATAAAATCGATCCCATAATAATATACTAATATAATATAATAATAACTCACGCACAAACTAACACTTGAGATGATTATATATGCTGTTTCATATTATGGTCTGGGTCCTGAAGTTGATTAATTTACGCTGAGGTTATAAACAATATGCTATGTATGTTACATACATTAGTAATGCATAACAACGTTGTCTAGTAATATTTTCTTAAGTTTTCGCGACTATTATACATAATAAAACTACGTTTTAACGGTTTTAAGCGCGGTAATTTATTTGATTTTTATTCCGACGTTTCGGCCACTTTTCAGTAGCTGTGATCCTGGAAGAAAAAGATGTCAAGTATCAATTAAAACGAACAAGTTGGCGGTAGGCTAAATAAAACTTTAACAATACTCATTGAAACTTGACATCTTTTTCTTCGGTGATCACGGCTACTGAAAAGTGGCCGCAACGTCGGAATAACAAACATCAAATAAATTACCGCACTTAAAACCGTTAAAACTTATTTTTTATACAACGTTGTGTAGGTACAAAATGTATGTAGTATAACGAGCCTACGAACATGAGAAATGTGTGATTAATTCCTATTAAGAACCACTCAGTTTTAAGCCGACATTAATTTATTTTAATGTTATATACTACTTATTTTATAAAAAAAACGACTTCAGAATAGTCCTACAAAACTAACAATTTTGGTATCTATACTTAAATTAATAAGTGTGAGCTACTGTTGTGCATAAGCAATATATGTTATGTTAAATTCAAGTATGCCTTTACTTTTTTGCTTCGTGGCGTTGTTTGGTAAATGGTTGAGTAAAAACTTAGACACGTCATTGTCAGGTAAGGACTGAAGTCTAATTAAGACTACAAGTTCTTTTTTAATGGAGTGATCATGTAACTGAAATTTATTAGTTTATGTAACATTTCAGTTTATTCTGTACAAACAATATAACTAGATTATAAATTGAACTAGGCATACTATAATCATTATACCTACACTTACATTCTGACAAACGTCGTCGCCGTGAACAATAAGTAAATTATATCACAAAAAGATTGCTGGAATGGTGTTGGAAAATTAGTACTCCTCCCTCAATTTCCAATAACATTAATGGCAGCCCCTCCTAATATTTTTAATTCTTAAATTAATTACACTATTGCATACTAGCATATAAAATATGCTAGTATGTTCTTCCGGCCAAATTCAATCTATAATTATAAATAGACTAAAGATTCAGCTGTTTATTTATGTACGTTATTATAATAAAAATGTCTTAAAAATATTTTATATCTGTTTTTATGTATTAACGGTTATTTACTATTTTATAATTAGCACAAATTATTTATTATTTTTGAATAATTTTATTTTAATTTCCAATATTTATTATGAACAAAATAAAAACATAAAATATCTTATAAATAAACCTAACTTAAATATACAATAGTAAAAAAACTAAAATTAAAATAAAATCTATATTTAAACCCGTCCAGCCCCACCAGACCACTATCGCTGGGCATTGTACCTAGAAGGCTGGCAGCATTACCTCGCTGGATACGTACGTTGTTTATGAATAAAATGACTGTTTTTACACATGCATAAAGATCGACGGACATGACAATTGTTTAAGGATTACATTTCATCGAAATGGATACAGAAGGCCGAAATTCTGCAAGTTGTATAATATGCTATGATATAAGGTGCGTTAGCCACTAATAGCCGGTTCTTATGTCTTATTATTTATTTACTTACCTTATCATCGGTTGAATTTTGACATTATTTATGGAGCTTATGTCAAATATTAACCGATAATAAGGGTAACACACGGCCGGTAAGATATAGGAACCCGGCCATAAGTCGTGATAGTTCAGTGGCTTGAACACCCATGTACTATTTTCAGTAATTTAAGTCCAACACAATATTAAAACAATCGAGAGTTCTTTGTTTCAATCACGTGATTGTATTTCATTGTCTTGGTTACGTAAATGATAACAAAAGAATCAATAAATCAAACAAAAATTTTAAACGTACATACAGACACCCGTCTATCACTTTTTATTTTATATAAGTTAGTAAGTACTTCAACGAACAAAACTTAAATGTCAAGTTCAAATTATTTCCTATTTAATTATAAGCACTTATATTTTATTACTTTACACATTTTTTCTCTAAGCTTTTATCGTTAAGATCGTGACCGGTCAACCTTATGTTGACATTGTAGTTTGATGAGGCACAGACTGTGTAGTGTGTGTATTGTGATCAATCAGTCGTCGTATATACAATTTAATTCTAATATTTTTATATATAAAAGAATATGGGGTTAAAATAACATCTAAACATATCATTTTTAAAATATCAGGACAAAATTGTTTTTAAATTAATTTTCAAACAATAATTAATGCGCTATTTGACTACTTACTATTTTTCCTAGTACCTATTTATGACGTCTTAAGTAAGTGCGCTCGTACAAAATCTATGAGGCTGCGACGTTGTATTAGTTACTAAAAAATATCTCAGATGATTTAACTGTCCGCTCCCCTATTATTGTTATTTGAGAAACTTTTTTTTTAATTTTACTTTTTTTTAAATCGGCGGACAAACACACATATTGTATATCCCCAAATTAAGCAAGTTACGCTTGTGTTATGGGTAATATACAACGTACCACTCTGGGGCCGACCCCAGACACCCAGACCATAGTAAATAACGGAGAAAATACGTTTCCGAAATTTACTATACCATGAATCGAACCCGGAGCCTCTGCGTTGCAGTGTGGTAGGCCGGCAACGGCTTAGCCCGCTTAACCACAGAGGCCGTTGAGAAACAGAGAGAGTTGTCCTTTTTTTTGAGGTGAAATCTATTTACGTACTCCCAACTGCTGAGACATGACAGTAGGGTACCCACTAAAATACCTCGGTGCTCTCGTCCTCGCTAGAACTCAAAGCTATGGGCAGAGGTGACTTTAATTCATGTAGCATCCATGTGCAATACCCTGGCGCCCTCTATCACGATGAAAATGGAATACTTACAGTTATATTTTCACCAGTGAACGAAAATTTGGGTACAAATGTTGCAATTTTAAACGATGTCGATGTCGAATAGATACCTTCAAGGTAAGCGTGCTCCATCCTAGACCACATCTTCGCTCTACACAGGGCGAGATCGTGGTTAAACGCGAACCTATACTACAATTTAAAAAAGTCGGGAAATAATAGATACACGTTCAGAATAAGAACTCACATAGAAACCGTGATAAAATAGCAACAACATAGTTACTGTTGTTTCATTTTCACTTATGACTTACTATTCTGTTTATAAATATGCATTATGCATTTCATATACATATATCATGTGTATCATGTATAATGAATATTTATTTTATCGGTATCCTCACAATATTTGTTTCTAATTTGCTAAGTACTAATTATTATTATGTTTATATTAATTGTATGTATACATATGTATGTAATTTATTATTATTCACACTATATATATACACACACACATATATATATTAATATATTGTGGTGAGTCAAATTTTTTTTTCTTTACAAGTTACACGGAGTATGGGTTGCTAGACACCTTAAAAAATTCTCACCAAATATGAGCTCTTAATTTTAATAGGAAGATCCTCGGCATTGCAGTTTTTTTTTTTCTCAGTCCAATAGAAAAATTCATATCTCCGTTAGTAATTGATTTAGCAGCAAAATTCAGTGTACTTTTTGTAGGAAATTGAACGCTCTACAAAAAAGCTTACATTTTTATCTTAAATGCCACCATTTAACTAATATTGAAGATTAAAGTTTGATTATTATCAGACGCATTTCTTTTTTGCTTATGAATTTTGTAACTCATGAACAAATAAAGCTTATAAAATGGGCCATGTATATTTTTGTAGGAAATCGAACGTTCTATAAAAAAGGTCTCTTATGCTTAGTCGATTAAATTGAGTGTTTCAAAGACATTCATTATATATATATGTATATAACAGTGCAACATCCGTCCGTCCTAAGGTGCAGTTGAAAACCAGCGTCGGGCATCTGTTGCCTGGCACATGCTGAACTGCACCTATTTGGTACCATTGCGAGACTTTTTGGTATATATCACCGGACAATTCATTGCCCTGTGTCTCGTTGTATGATGACCAAATAAACGTTTTTTCTTTCTTTCTTTTCTTTCATAACATAATTTGGTGCGTAGAATAGAGAGGGATATACAATATTTTATTACATTGACTCTCAAGTTGACCTATACTGATAAATGAAACAAAAATATGGTAACGAAGCATTTTTTTTACGCGAATGGGGTTCGGCGTTCCCTAAGGGCCTGTGCCCGTGTGCCTTGCACACCCTGCACTGCAGGTAAAGCCGGCACTGGCAATGGGACCAAGGAAAAGCCGATGCTGCGACCCTGACTGGCCCGCCCACTAATAGAGGTGGGCGGGCCTCTTCTTAGGCCGGGAAGAGAGTTCTCTTGGGCACTTGACATAGAGATGAATGAACATCATGAAGCAGGACATGAAGGATAATGTATACAATAATGGGATATGTAGGAGAAGACCATAGCAATAAATAATTAATTTTGCTAAGCAAAATAGTAAGTTAAAAATACTCAACTGACAAAACATCATAAAATTAAGTAAAAAGGCAAAAATAAATGTTTTCTTTAAGAATTTATTAAATTCTGTATTTTCTAAAACTTTGAAGTCAGTGCCAAGTAAAATGTAAAACTAGTTTTACTTAGCACCGATTTAAAAATTATATAAAAAACACTGTAGATTTTTATTTCTTTTAAAGTTACTTTCGTATTTTTATTAAGTGGGCTGTGTTCTTTAGCTTTGCATATTAGATGATTTTTATCATATCAACGAAATATACATGTACGACTTCAAATGAGGGTAAGTCCCTCTTAAGGCGGCTTTGCGAATAAGAAAACGATGGCTACTTGAAGTGGAAGATGAAGGCAGACTCACTCTTTAAAAAAATTAGAAGCTGGAAGAATTGAAAAAATTTGCACTATTTATTTATATGTATATTGGAAGGTACATTCATATGTAACTTATTATAGAAATAAAGTTTCATATCATGATGTAATATCCATAATGACTCTATCAACACATTCAAAATTTCAGTAATTTCGAAGAAAAATGGCCGTGTCATACGAAGCCACACATGACGATTGTATAAGGGTTTTATTTGTGCCAAAGTTGCTATAGATCCCTAAAATGCTATGCGAATATAAAGCTATCATATGGTAGATAATACAAAATAATACTCGATCCCAGAGGCTATAATAAACCAAAATTGATATCAATTTAAAAGAATCCAGTAAACAACAACCCTCGGTTAACATTCTTATGAAAATACCAAATCGCTCACCTAAATCACAGATTTAATTATAACTCACATTTAAAGTTAGGAGACTACTAATTGCATATGGATTACAACCTACGCGATAATCTTTTGCAATTTTCTCTTAATCGCTCGTTATAAATGTCCAGTACAACAAGATCCCATGTCAGTAAAGGTCTAGTCGAACAAAAAGTGTGACAGAGTCTTTTATGGGGTTCACTGTAACCTGGTTGATGGTGTAAACGTTCATCGAGACATTTGGACTTATGTGATAATGCTAGTGGAAGAAATTTGATAATTCGCGGTTTGGGGAAACGATCGTTTTAATAATAAGTTGGGTTGTATTGTTGCTCGATATGGAGGAACGCAAAATCTATGGAGATGCATGTGCTTGTAAAGAAAATAATGTAATAATAGGTTGGGGAAAAAGTCTTTTCGCATATAGTATGTATGAACTTGTAATAAGATCTCTTTGGCTATATACCATTTGTATCTGGCTGGTTTTGGTATCATTAAAAAGTTTTAATTTTAAAGAAGACAATTCCAAATTCAAATTAGGAAAATATGTGATTTTCATTTGTTTTTCTTATTGTTAAAATGAATGAATCTAATGAAGAAATTCAATGATGATTTGATGAGACTTGATACATTGATACATTGATAACCTTCGTAAGTTCGCCGATGGGGTCAGATGTGGAAAGAGGGTCTTGGATATGTGGTGCAAACTTGGGAAGAACTATATGTAGCTTTGGATTGCAATTAGCTGACAAAGAATAAATAACTTTGCTTCCATAATCAGTCAATTAACAATCTTCATTTTTAGTATTTACGAACATTTAAATCAATATTCATGAAAATTCCAAGGTTAAGACAAAAGTACTCTGTTTTAAAAAATATAGCAATAAATAAACAAACTTCACTTTCATATTTATAAATATATTATTAAAGGTGAGTATTATTAATATTTTTTTATAATCATCGACTCCACACCACCGGGAACAAGAAAGCACCCAAGACAACCATTTATCACTGACCCGTCAAAATCTAATTGTCCTGCTTCGCTAACCGCCGCATTGTGACCGTAATTACGCCTTTATTTTTTTACACAAAGAACTAAATCGACTTATAAACATTTTTTGTGTACAAAAAAGATGCGATTTAATGGATATCTCAAATATTTCACTGTGATTTTTGAGAAGCAACGGACTTTTTAAATATGGTTTATGTAATTCTGCTGAGATGATGTGGTGAGAGAGATATTTATTTTTGTTAACGTAGGGGGAATGTCTTTCCTTGCGACACACATACGGTTCATGGATACGAGGGGAGACCGAATACAGTGCCTAGTGCAGCCTGTACGTGTGCATATGGGACTCTTGTACCTAATGGCAACCGGTTTCTCTCCAATGAAGGAAGAGGCCGACAGACTACCCTCTAAATCTACCTGCGTCCCGACGAGAGAATACACTTAAACGGAACGACACAGGATGTACGACAGAGTCAGTGCACTGTGACGTTTTAGTGGGCCAATTTGGTACTAAGCCCAGGAAAGCAAGGCCGTACCACTACGTACAGTAGAGGTGATTCCACTGTAGCTCCGTAAAAAGCCCTCTACCACGATATGGGATATTTGTGCCAATACACACAGATAAAACAAGATGATAGAGCAGTCAAAAAATTGAGAGCAAGAGTTTAAATTTTTGTCCGAGTTGATTACTTTTTTTTAATACGAAGCTGGCAAACATGCTGACGGCTGACGGCGTTGCCTGCTTCAAGGACAGGATAGAAATGTTGGAATAAGGATAGAATAGAGTGATCAAACGGGCCGAATAGGAGACAGAGGAGATTGTATAAAGGGGATGGGATAGAAGGAATGGGATAATAGGAAGGGCAAGTGGGCCGAAACACGATTAACTCAGTGCTAAATGTTTCCAGCGGACCTCCTCCTTAATTGATGTAGGGATACACCTTGCCATCGGGGTGTACCTAGATTGCACACTAGGGCGTCCCATCTAGTGTATCTACGAATAGAGGCGGAGGTTAGGTTTAGTGGGTAGTTTGGTCGGACACGGGGCGGGGTCTGGTTCCCCCGAGAGTTCCACAAGCACTCGTGCAGGCGGTAGTAGGCGCTGCATTGGCCTAACCCCGATCCATGGCCCGAGTATGTGTCGGAAGAAAAGACATTTCCCCTGTGTTAACAAAAAAAAGGCTAAATGTTTCACGCCATGACAGCGTGGTATCACACCGCTTAAGCCAGACCTAAGAGCTGTAATACAAATTATTCCAGCATGGGTCTACGACGTCTATCAAGTCTAAAGTCTACGTTGCTTTTCATCGTAAAAAAATTAGTACTTATATAAAATGTTCACTGCATAGTACTTGAAATCTGTATCGTTTAACATATTTAGTTTTTTTTTTTATGAATGGTATGGCGATCCAGCGAGGTAAAGAAGTCACCTTATCCATTGATGACGACGATCTAGACTGAGTATTTTATTTGTAATCTTAAAGGATTACACCTTTAGTAACCACCAACTATAGTCTAAACGCCTGTATCTTACGAAGCTTAAATTCTTTCAGCAAAATAGTATTAAAATTAAACCTAGATTTATACTGGACTAGTATAAATTCTGTTAAGCGAATACTGGCTCAAGATTTTTTTGTAAAAGTATAAAATTAATAATGACTCGTGTATGTGTTGTTAGGGTATGTGCAGTACCTGTACCAATAGGTGGAGGCTTCTTATCGGTATTTTTATATACTACTTTCCTTACTTTAACTGACATATAGTATTAGTCCATAAGCCTTCCTAAAATTAAATGATTGGGACAAATTTTGTTGTTTGCATTAGATAATAACTTTTGATTGTCTAGTCGAATAAGAGGCAAATAAAGTAATGTTACACTACCACAAGAATATACATAAATGATTTGAACACAACGACGTTTCAACATCGTCGTGGAGTATTAACGAGGTCGGCACTAGACCATTATGGCTGGCCCGGACCACGCACCCTTAATCCCTATAATTAGGGTCCCACACCGAGTGATTGATAGTTGGATGTGGAACACAATTCTCTAGGAATGGGTATCTAATCAGTTTTTATAGGATGTAGGATTAAAGGCACTTTTACATGTCACTACAAAATTGTTTGCTGTTTGGTATAACTCCATTATTTTTTATTTTTGACTCTGTAATGGGGTTTTATTAAAACAAAGAAAGAAAAACTTTACTCAAAGAAATAGCGACGTAATTACATTCGTTATACATTATTATACACAGAGCATATTTTGAGAATTTGTTCGCCGTATTTTCAGCAAACAAGGTTTGTACTCAGCATATTGCTGTGCCGGAATGATATCCGACACAACGCAGATTTTCAGTGTAAACTTTCCTTTAAGCGTAAGACCAAAACGACCCAAATTTTTAAATTAAATCATGAATATTAATAATAATTAATAAAACTAATTCTACTTATATAATATTTAATTCGTAAAAACAAATAAATACATTTACACAAACAAACAAATAAAACCAACAATAAATACGTGACTTGTAAATTAAAATAAAAATAAATAATCGTGTAACAAACTTGTATCGAATCATTTATTCGAATACAATTCGCTAGATTGCTTGCCGAGTATTACCACATTCTGTGTGTCACGTCACTGACATGAGGCAACAAATGACATTTTACTTCATAACGTATAAAATATTAAACTCGCCATCAATTCGCTGTGAATGTCTGTTAAGCCGGCAACATGTAGGTAGATATCCTGAGATGGAAATGACACTGTTTCTAGAGTAAGCCTGTATTGTTTTTATGAGATTTCGTACAAAATTATTTATATCAACTTCGCGTTATTGACCAAACAGAAAATCAGCCTTTATCGACGTTAAGTGTCTGACAAGGAATGTATTTGTGACAATCAACGCAGATTAATGAAAATTAAAATATTTGTTTCAAAATGAAATCTAATTACTTACTTATTGAAAGTCATGAGTCTATCACCACTTCTAACGCAATTTTAGTTACTGTTAAAGGAGATGACGGGACACAACAAACTGGCCAACAACATACAGGTAAATTACCTTCGAGACGTTTTTGCGTTTGTATTTGTATATTTACAGGACTTCTAAACTTGAAATTTTAATTTCCTTGAAATTTAGTATTAAAAATTATATTTAATATTAATGTTTACTATTTTAATATCGTTTAATATTATTAGTTTCATATTAAGTATCTGCCTATAAAAATATTAGTTCATTTATTTCTGTGCTAACAGTACACTACTACAAACGTAAAAACGTCTCGAAGCTAATTTACCTGTACTTTTTAACCGACTTCAAAAAGGAGGAGGTTCTAAATTTGATTGATATATTTTATTTTTATTTTTTATGTATGTACACCGATTACGCCGAGATTTATGATCCGATTTGCGTGATTCTTTTTTAGTTTAATGTGGAACAGTTGGCATTTGGTCCCCTAAAAATTTAACATAGTTTGGCCCCGTACTTTTGATTTTATGAACATTTTTCATGAAAAAAATTCCATTCCGTTTCGTATGCACACCGATTAAGCTGAGATTTATGATCCGATTGACGTGATTCTTCTTTAGTTTGATGCGGAATAGTTGCCATTTGGTCCCCTAAAAATTTAACATAGTTTGGCCCTGTAGTTTTCATTTTATGAATATTTTTTTATGAAATTTGTTTTCCGTTCCTGTTTCTTGGGACCTATATTTTTTTTTAACGCGCGGCACCTTTCGCATGCCTACCTATGGCTAGACACTAAAAAGTAACAAATAAAAAAAAACTTCGTTTAAAAAAACTGACTTCTAAAACTAAAAAGTATAAAATAACTTATTTCTAAAGCTATTTTTAATTATAATATCTTATTTTTAATATATATTATTTAAAACATCTTGAAGTTGGTGCGAAGTAAAACATAAAAATTACTATATTTTCAAAATTTTATAATTATTATGTGACCATACTAATATTTACTATTTTTATAACGTTGTAGTGTAAAATTCGATTATCCTATTCTAGTGTCCAATTATTATACGAGTATTTAAGCAAAAGAAGAATTTATTAATCTTCAGATTTTTAGTATTTACATTATTTTTTTTGAAGTGAAACTTCTTTAGAATCGCTGTTATTTGAAACTCGATGAAACGAAAAAGCGACACTAAAAAGATATAAACTTAAATCTATAGGACTAAGCTTGAGAGGGAATGAGATACAATACATTATATTTAATAATTTAAACACTATGATTATAAATATAGTTGGAAAAATGTTTAGAAGTTTTTCGTTAATACTTTAAATTTCGCGTTTTAAAGCCTAATGCTGCTTATACTAATACTAATGCTTATACTATAAGAAATGTGACGTCACGAAATTTAGAAACCCTTCCCGCCCCTTGGGAGGGAGGGATTCTAAATTTCGTCACATTTTGTTTCCCTTCTGCTGCGTGTGAACTACACACATACACATTTTTGTCTATTCTTTATATACAGAGTATTACACTAGCCCAAAACCGGAGCCAGAGTGAGAAGTAGAAACATATGGATAAGTAGAGATCAAATCGACATATTCGGCTACTACACATTTATTATACGTGCAAAATTGTAATGTCTATACAGTGTGATGGGTTCTTTATGACTTTTACTCTACACAACGGACACAACACTAATAGCTACCCCCGGCTCCGCCCGCGCTCGGCTGCTGGTCCAACCCCTGCCATAAAACAATATTAGATCCGCCTTTTACTTCAACAAAATTAAAACCCATGCACATTTTCTAAAGATATAAAATTATAAACAACAGTCGTAATGTTCTTTGACATTGCGCAAGTAATTGCTATAGGTATTCTGGATATATTTATCGTTGTTATTTTATCGAAAGAAAGATTTTATATACTTAGCAAAAAACCGAAAAGAACGCAATAATATTGTTGTCCAGGTGTCTATCATAATAAACTTTTACACCGTTGTTCCAAACCGCAAAACTCGACTTATAATCTAAAAAACCTCAAAATAAAAAAGTTTCTAATCGGAGGCACACAAAAGCTGTTATTTTGCGGTCACTATATTTACTGTGGGCACCTTGTAGGGATTCAGATAATTAAACGCAATGCCTTCTGCCCAAAGTTCGCCTATAGTATCTCATTTCGGATAAAAATCTAGTCACATAATGATTTTCAGTATTTATATTTTTATGTCGATGACATTATAAATATTTTGTGAAATATTGCTAAACTGCAAATCAGTTTATCAGTAACGTTCTTACAGATCGCAATATTATTTAATTATCTTTTAAATATTGTACAAGTTTTCTTATATAATTTTATGTGCGCATTTAGTGAGTTCATACTTTATGTTATTATAAAACTGCAGTATTTTTCCCAGTAATGAGCATCGCTTTATAATCGACACTATACAGGTTCCGTATTTTTTTCTATTGCACGAGTGGTTAAATCTTGATATAAACGTCATACAAGTAATGTCAATTCTACCAATGATAAGATGAAAGAATGAATAGTAAGATTTAGGAACCTGGTAGAAAACAATTATAATTTGTGCAGCAATAGTCAGAATATTATGAAATTTTGATGTTTCGTATGAAGACTAACATATATTTCATTAAAAAATCATACAGATTTTTCAATAGCGGTGCCACCTATTTGTCATTCTCTAAACATATTGAGATATTAAATGTGAAACTTATTTGTCGATTTGCCGGTGAGTTTAATTGTTCTATACTTTTACGGATGTGGGTAAAACAATATTGTAATAATTATAATCAACCCCACGGGAAAGTTGAAGATTGAACTTAAAGAGAATAATGAACAACAATATTTGTTTAATCATTATAGAGATAATTATATTAATAGACATAAAAATAGACGAAATCACAGTGAACCGAAATGGAATGTACCCTTTTCTGTTCGTGTGTTGTTATGAGATTGTTAATAGGGCGTATAGAGATTGTAGGGCTCGAGATCTCTTACTGTTTTCGTAAAATACTTTCGATTAGGGTATTTAATTATACCTATCCATCTCATTTAATAATTTGTAGCGTTGATTTTAAAGATAGTCAAACAAACCACAATTTTTGTACATTGCAGGTATGATGACCCATAAATGACCAACTGTTAAACTCAAGCCTCCTATTTCAGAGATTTGGCCTAAGACTAATTGGCGAGTTTCACACATTGGAATACATAAGGCACCCAATAAGCAAGTCCGTAGCAGTCCACACACTGACTTCCGTAAGTCCACTGTTTTCATAACTTCGTTACGGAACTATACAAAAATATGTAATTGAAAATACTCTATATCTGAGAAAAAAATTAAGGGGTTTTGTTTAAACCAATTTTCCTTGAAAATATTTTCTAAGTTCTGCCTTAAATTTCATTATAAGAATACACCATCCTGTCAAGCTGTGATAATTATGTATATCAATAAACAGATTTCATTCCGTTTTTCCAAAATCACTATGGAACCCTTATAATATAAGTAGCCTAGGTAGTCATGAAGTTGGTGTTTGAGAGTTACGAAACAAGGAGGGTGATTATAAAACATGCTGTCGTCAAAAAAGAAACATTTCGAAAATGAAATATCGATCGACAGTTTTATCGCAACACAAAAGTATTTTAGGAGACAAATGCCGCGGCACCCACATAAAAGAGTATTTCGAGAAAGACAAAACAACTCATCGTAGATGTTGATTCACTGCTGTCAATGATAATCATGAAAGAGCCAAAAATAATGATGACAAAACACAAGGGACAATATTCGAGTGTCTACACGGACGCTTTCCGCGTCTGTTGCGACTACATTGTGTCTACTCACACTCCACTTCCGGCATTTCCATGGAATCGACTAACTGTACAGTGAAAATTACTTATAGTCTCTATTTTTATTTTTCCCGATTATGGCAAAGCCAGCAGGAAGGATAATATTTTAGTCAGTCTCTGTATGTTTGTATTTATGTATGTTCTACCAATAGTACTTAAACTATTAATCCGATTTTAATGAAAAACAATTAATTATTGTTAGTCCTAGGTATACAGGCTATATTTCACCAGACCACGGCAAAAGAAGAGTTATGTTTTTAATCCATTATTGAAATATCGAGAAATAATTAAGAATAATTTGAATATGCAATGTTACTATATATTAGTACTTTTTGGCAAAGGAATTAGTGTAATGTATATTTCGGAAACATATGTTAGACTTTAAAAATGTAAGTGATACTTACATTTTACGTTTACGATATTGAATTCCATAATAAGCCTTAGGTAATGTTTTTAACTAACAGTGAAAACGTGACCGGGGTACGGTTCGTTTCATAGCAAATCGCTACCGTTCTCGTCGGGAATAATCTCACAACGTAAGCGTTAGCCCTGTTTCCATTCCGCTTTGGTTGTTGGTTAGAAACGCAGCCTTAGAGTGAGAGAGTGTGTACAAAGAACGCGAAACTATTCTTTGAAAGCATTCCCTTATACTGAACGAAAGCTTTCAAAAATAGAAGGCAAATTGACAGATGACAAATAAGACCGTTAACACCGCGGTCATGGCATCCATAAAACCACACTCACAATACCTGTCTAATCCCCCTCCCTTTCACCTTTTAGTCCTGTAACTCAAGCTTTGAAACGGGGGAGGAAGGTCTATGTAAACTGGTGAATGATCGTCAATATTTCGACTACAGCTAAATGTGATAAATATAAAACATTGTCGTTATAGGAAGATGGATTGTTTGTTAGACGTTTGAAATTTGAATAGCATTTTTAATGCTTGTTTATGAATGTTTTTCTCCATGTCAGGGCTAAATGTGAAACTATTCCTTTGTTACGTACATTGTGGTTATATAAAGATATCCTATGGTTGTATAAATGCAGATAGTTAAGTAGAACCATTCATGAACAGACTAGAATATTTTTTTTAATAAGACTGCGAAAATGTATTGAAATATTAATATATTTATTGTGATACAAAGTTTGGATTGCATTCAGTTCGTTCTTCATCTGATCGTAATCATAATTTATTTCATCCATATATACCAAAAACTCATCGAGAAATATGGCTGTGACATAATTCCTACATAGACGGACGAACGGACATAACAGTTTTATAATATAACATTATTAGTCTCTAGAATTTTCTTAGGCATAAATATTTAAATGTTCATTAGTTATTTTTTCTTCTGTGAAGATGACGTTACTGCCTGGCACTAACGGAATACCAGCGTTGGTTGTTATCAACCAGCATTTCCTAAGTTAGGACCTATTTAGAGTTAGTTAACCTTTGGCTTTTGTTAAACTGCTTATGTATAATTTCCATTTTAAATAACTCTAAATAAACAGTATCTATTTTCTTTCTTTCTTTCTAATGTGTCGATTTTGTCAAAATCACCAAGGAATTAGAAGACAAACAAGACAAACATACACGTTGTATATTATATAAGAACAGTAAAATATTACGATTTGCTTATTACATACATTATACAGATACATGAAATAAGATAATTGTTGCAATATTGAATCCGATGAAGAAAATGATCTGTTGTTATTAACATCAATAGATTAACGAAGGTGAAGTGAAATATATGAAACAGTAAGTTATAAAGCCTTAAGCGTTAAAAGTTGATGTCATTGGTTAATGAATAGATTTTAAGATTGTGTCGATTGCACGAAGCCTAATTACAAAATGAATTTTTAATCGACTACAATATTATGATTGTTTTAATATTTTGTGCACATAGTAACATTGATAATTATATACGGCCTTACGTATGATCTGGGAAGAAAGAGTTGGATTGAAGATAATATGAAGATTTGTGATGTGACAGAAGATGTATGTCAGAAAGAAGGAATTATGACGGAAATAAATACAGTGTCGTCCTCAAATTAGTCCGAAAGTATTTTTTTGGTATTTTATTCTCTGTAATAATATTTCGGCGGAATGACGAAGGTGGAATTATCTCGTGTAATTTTTTGATATACTTTACTGACAGATGGACTACTTTACATCAAATTCAAATATTAAAGTCTTTATTGACCATAAATTGAATCATATTTTTGGTCTGGTATACCTGACCCACCGTTGAGCTGAAGCCATTGAGGGCAAAGGGGAAGCTTTGGCTGTCAGTCTAGATATTGCTAAGGCCTTCGATCGGGTCTGGCACAGGGCTCATCTGTCGAAGTTATCATTTTACGGGATACTCGAGGGACTTTGCAGCTGGCTATCCAGCTTTCTTCATGGGCGCAGCATACAAGTCGTTGTCGATGGTTGCTGCTCTAGCAAACGATGTACACTTCAGGGGCCACCTTGAAGGTAAGGCAAAACTTGCCTCCAAGAAGCTGGGAGTGCTAAACCGGTCCAAGCAGTATTTCACTCCGCGGCAATGCCTTGTGCTTTACAAAGCCCAGGTGAGGCCGCAAATGGAGTACTGCTCACACTTATGGGCCGAGGCACCCGCCTACCAGCCAAATCCCCTGGACAGTATTCAACGTCAAGTTGCTCGCATTGTCGAAGATCCCATAGTCACAGACGGTTTAGATACGCTTGGCCTTTGGAGAGACTTCGCGTCTCTCTGCGTATTCTAGCGACTAAACAATGGAGAGTGTTCCGAGGCACTGTTCAAAATGGTGTCATCGTCTTCGTTTTACCACCACACCGCACGCCATCAGCTGGGCGTTCATCCTCACTTCCTTGAGCCACTTTGTTATTGTACGTAACAGTTCCCTAGAACGTTTCTCTTGCGCACCGTGGGGGTTTGGAATGAGCTCCCAGCTGTAGTTTTCCCACAGCGCTACAATATGGGGTTTTTTAAAAAGGGTGTTTTAAAATTTCTTCGAGGCCGGCAGCGCGTTAGTGACACCTCTGGTGTTAAAAACGTCCATAGGCGACGGTAACCGCTTTCCAATCAGGTGGGCCGTCCGTCTGTCTGCTGCACTCCAGCGATAAAAATTATTAAGGCATACAAATAAGATAATATATTTAAGTCTTTTATCTTTTATTCTATATGTACATTGTACATGTAACCTTTGCAACGTCTATTTATAAGAAGAAGTTTCCAAGCAACACAATACTTATAAAGTTAAAACAACAACACAATACAATCTTAGCTTAGATTTTTAAATCAAATAGATATTATGTTTATATTTAATGACTGAAGCCTGCGAATTGAAGCTTCTCAGACCACGACGAATGAGTCAGCAATTAGAGCTCTTTCCCAAAACAAGGCGAACATTATCACCATAACCTCAAAGAAGAAACCCCCAAGAAACTCCTAGAAACATAATATCTTACTTTCGCAGTCAGCCAGTCACAGTCCACTGCTGGACGTAGGCCTCCCCAATTCGGCGCCACTCATCCTGGTCCTCCGTCTTCCTCATTCCGCGCTTACCGATGACCTTACGTAGGTCAACATCACATTCGGACTGGAGGGCGTCCGACACTACGTTTACCGAGGCGCGATTTCCACTCCAGGACTCGTCTACTCCATCGGCCGTCAGAACTGCAACAGACGTGACCGGCCCACTGCCACTTCTACTTCAAACAACTTTTTTCAACTTTTAGTACCTACCGTAGATTTTTATATTGTTAATGATTAAAGCCCTTGAAGTGAAGCTTGTCGGAGTAGCAACTAGTCACCAATTAAAGCTCATTCCTAAAACAAGGCGAATTTCACCTCAATAACCTCGGTCACAAATAACAGTGCTCGTAAAGTATCCGACATTCGCAATGCTCGTAACGAATAAAGGGACTAAAAGCACGTCGCGTTAGTCCCCGCGGGCCGTTTCGGCTGTCAATGCGAGAATTTAAATCCCCGCCACACCCATGCACTCTGAGGGTCGATGTTTATGCCCTTTGTTGTTTTCTTTTTGCGTGACATCGTACTTGACCATTACGTTCTTCGCTAATGTTACGTTCTAAGGCCCGTATTTTAGAACGGTACCATGGCAGAAGAATACTATCTTTTTTTTCTATGAAGCTACTATGAATTAGCGATTAAACATTTACGGTTGATACAGACAGTTTGTGATTATTATACGATCGATGTACGAAAATATTGCGATTATAAATTGATTTTGGGAAAATGTATCATGTTGTATTGTCAGGAAGATACCAATGCATCATTTGTGCAACATCTTCGAATTCCTCAATAAATATAGCGATGGAATAGGTGTCGTCTGCAGTAAAAGCCGTTAAGGACCTCTCTATATTGCTAAACGATATTTTGACATGGCGCTCCATATAGTCTTTGTCTAATATAACGCGTCTCTTCGGCGGCATTGTAAAAATAAATTCTATCCCGGACGAGCCCCCAAAAATGTAGGATAGCGAATAAATAATGTATCTCCCTTTAAAGTGATATAATTAAATAATTCTATATATTAAAGAAAAATTACAACACTCCCCTGACAACCTATTTATAAATAACCCGTTGCTACACAACCGGAATCCTACTTTTGTATGAACCATAAATCTAAATAAGACTAGTAGGTAATGACATTTTTCAAGCAATAATATCGATTTACTAATATTATCGTTCCTCAGTTCGACCCGTTAGAGAATATATATTTTATATGATAAGTTTTATGATAATCGATAAATTTCCAAGGCCGTGATGAGGTAATAAAAAATGTCCTAACAAAGTTACTTGCACATTTATTTATTAGTATAGATGTAAACTAATTTATGACAGTTTACTGAATATCAAATTAATTTCTATATCTAAAATTTATGGTAATATCACATTTTTAATTGTAATACTTAGTTAAAATGAAGGCTACAATTTTTGGCGGCGGTTGCTGCACCAGGCTCTAGGTCTGTATCGCGGCAACCAACACAATTTTATTATAAGAACTTAAATACAGCGTGTGTGTGTGTGTGTGTGTGTGTGTGTGTTTAGTACATACAATAGTGAAGCTTTCCTAATTAGAATTTAAAGAATCTATTCCTTTGAAACAGGTCAAATACTTCTAGTTAAGAAAACTTGTATTTGGTACATGGAAACTACTTACAAAATATGTTCCGAAACCCATGGACAAAATTACTAAACAAGACCGTGTTTTTCTTCTTACGCTCAAATAGATACAAAGTATAATAATCTATACAATGTCATTCCAGCTCAAAAGAATTGATACGAACGAGTGGTTCCTTTAATTCGAATTGTGTCACTCGAAAATCTCGGTCAGTAGGGTAGCGATGAAAAATCGAATCGCTATTTTCTGAGTCATGACTCTTCGGTCTAATTGCTTGTTGACAAGCGATATACTGGCGACTTCCATATTCTTTATTCTGAACTAAAGCAAAATATTTTTGTTATATTTTTTAAGTCACCGTCAATATACAATACGACACGATATGATATGATACGACATAATACAATACGTATCTATTGCATTCATTTCTATAGTTCGTAAAACAAAGTATGAATCCTGTGACAGTTGTCACGTGGTTGTTCATACGAGCTACAAACTATCGATTAATCAATGGAATATGGTTATGGATCAATTAAATCCTTAATTTATATTTGAGAAGTACAGTGAAAGTAAAGATAAAGTGCTGTGCTCGCATTATATATATCTACATAATAATATTATACCCACTAATGTATTATTAGATCAATTCAAATTATTATTATTGATTGGTGTTTTTTATTTATGGGATTCTTCATAATAATACTTTCGTGGTATTTATTTAATATAAAATAAATATATATACTTTAAACGAAATCAAATAATTTTACTTTGTTTACAAGATCGATATTTTATACTCTGGGATTGAGATAACCCATGAAACATCAGTATTTGTGCGCTAATAAAGAACGAGATTGACATGCTTACATTTTGCCGTCTCAAAATAATGTTTTGGCCGTCTGGATATCAGAATATTCAAAGTTCGACGTGAATATTAATTAAAACGAAACTCCAACTATTAATCTTAATTTGCTTAAAAGTGAATAAACAATAATTGACGTTAACTCTTTTTGCCTTAACTTTTTCTAAAAACTATTGTAATGGGTAATAACTTGTTATATTAGTTTAATTTGTAGCAATAATTTTTATACTGAAAATAATCAATAATATTCATATTAAATATTTAAATAATAATTTATATATTTTTTATAAATAACAATTGTTTCAATTATTCGAAGCTACTCATTTATTGCTGATACGCACATGCTACTTTTCTTTTTTTTCTACTTGGGACTAACTAGGACCGTCTCTTAAAAATAACGCAAATAATCAGTGTTTTGTGACATTTTATTCTAGGCTCTTTACAGCAACATCGTAAAATGAACGAATGACAAGACCGAAAAAATCATCAGCTCTTTTTATTCACTCACTGACCGCTCTTTCAGTGAACGATATACGTTGGAATTACTATTGGCTATCAATCAATATGTTATAAGAAAATTACGTGTATTGTTCCTCCAGTCGGGCGCTCCCTTATAAATGAGCCCCTTTTGACGCGCCACGACTCACAAAATACAATATTAATTCGTTTTGACATTTGATTTTCAGTCTACCAGTCATTTTGGGTATTGTCCAAAAGTTCTCTATTGACTGTGACTTATGTTTTGGTGGTGTTAATGATTGTTTTGATTATGTTGAATACTTATTTAAATTTGTTTAGAGTTAGAAATTGTAACTTGTTTGGTAAAGAAAAACATCACTAAAACTTTTAATTACTTATTTCAAAAATATTTTAGTATAGATTAGTTAAAATTTTAATAATTAAAATGTTTGTATGCATAATTGTACTTACGTTTATGTGATAAGTTCTACCTAATAATCTGTACCATGTACATCGCCAGATTAGGTTAAATTATTCCTTATGTTAGGTTGCCTGGAAGAGATTGCTTTAAGCGATAAGGCCGCCTAATGTTTCTACGACGACAATATTGTTTGTGCATTTTTAAAATTGTTTATTTGGTGAGCAATGAAGTGTTGTCTATTCTATTCTTTATGTGCTACTCTTCAAATCTTTAGATAAGACACTGATATTTATTTTGGTGAAATGCTAGCATAGAGACCTAAAATGTATTTTGAAAATGTAGCAATTGTCATGGAATGTGAACCTGAAATGAACATGACTAAAGCGGAGTGAAAATATTTTGATAACAAAAAAAGGATAGTATTTTCTTAAGTTTTCGCGACTAGTATACATAATAAAACTACGGTTTAACGGTTTTAAGCGCGGTTATTTATTTGATTTTTATTATTTCGAAGTTTTGGGCACTTTTCAGTAGCCGTGATCACGGAAGATTAAGATGCCAAAGTCAATGAGTATTGTTAAAAAAGTGAAACAAATAAATTACCGCGCTTAAGACCGTTAAAACGTAGTTTTATTAAACAAAAATAATTTAAAATGTGGTTATATTTAAAAATATAAATAGATAAATTATTAAGCCCTACAACATCTAAAGATAGTTTGGGAAACCCAACTGTTATGAGGGTAGAATAAGATCCTGTATAGGTATACTCGTATATACGCAATTATAGATAACTCCCCTCTCCCTAAAAGACAATGCTTCTAATGAAAGTGTCAATTTTACTTAGTGAAAGACACCTGTCTTAGCACTATAACTATATTAGTTCAACATTTATATCGTGTAAGAAAGCTTAGTCATAAATATTTAATATTTAATAGTTGTTGTTTGTTGGTAAGAATGACACACGAAGGCCTTTTCAGATGAATTTACTTTCAGTATTAACTCGGCCAAATTTTAGGTTATAAATTGGCTGTAACAAGATCGAATAGTTACTTTTTAAAATATGTGGTATTTTAGATAAAAAGCGGTTTTTTGCCCAATGTATATAAACATAAGACGTTCCTCACTTCTACGGATTTAAAAAAATATTTTAATATTTAAATTAAATTTAGTAAATTTTAAATTTATTCTTTGAAGGTGGTTTAAAGATTTGGGTTTTACGTAAATATGGCGTTGGGTCCCTAGAATTTCGAATTATTTTTTTCGTAAAATGAGGTAAACAATAAAAAATATTATTAATTAAAACAAACCTTTCAATAGAATTCTTAATTATATTTCACACGAAACGTGAACGGTGGATTGTTGAATATTAGGGATTTTACCATTGCCCAACAGTGGGCACGCGACATGAGGATAGCTAAAAAGTTCACGACACGGGCGGTTGTGTCGCCGACATTCCAGGATTTAAGGCGTTATTTGAGTTGCGACATTGCTAATGACGTTAAATATTGAGTGTAATAGAAACGGAACGCGCCTGTCAACGTCATTGGCTGAGCAGAGTTTGACAGGCGCGTCAACCGTGACATACATTCACGACACCCTGTTTTGTTGTACGCGGAGATTCACTGAGCAGATATTAATTAACATTCATAAATTAAGATACATTTATTTGTACACTAAAATAAAACCATCGAAGACCTTAAAATATCTTTTATTAACAATATTACATTGACAGATAACGTATGTATATAGAACAGTGACAAAACTTTTTCTGCCGGATGCGGTGACCGCCTATGGACTAATAAGAAAAATTAAGGTCAGTCCGGTACTTACCCAGGCGATGACGGGGCATGGCGGCTTCGCGGCGTACCTTCACCGTTTTAAATGTTAGGATAATTCAGCGTGTGCCTGTGATAGAGACATACCGGAGACAATCCAACAACTACTTGTTGAGTGTCCGAAATATGGTGCTTCTAGGCAAGACCTGGAAGCTGCGACAAAAATTGAGTTGACAGAGTCAACATTATGCAAGGTGTTGGCCAGTAAAGAGTCCAGGTCTTGGCTGGAAGCTTTTTGTATAAGGGTGGTGGAGGACGCCACGTGGAGAAATAAATCTACATGTTTATCATTACGTCGATTTATCTCTCAGTCACCATGTTGCGTCATCAAGCACGAAATAAATGTGGTGGAATACACACTCTTAGACGTGGTGATATATCTTATGTATTTATATACGCATATAATAGATATAAGATTTATTTATTTTATATACAATTTTAATTTTAAGTAGTATAAGATAAACCTTATTTATATATTTATATGTATTTCAGATGCCCGAAAAGTACCGGGAGTGATCATGAGATTAATAAAAAAAAAAGGATATATATACACTTATGTGGCTATTCATTAAGGGCGTTATTTTTAACGCTTTAAATTAATAGCATACGGAATAGCCCAAATCTTAATATTAACGCAGATGACGACGCAGAACGAATATTTAACTACAATAAACAATCGCATTAGAAAATATTCACATTTATGCAACTAACTGGCTAATTACTATTACCATGATATTGTGGTGGTCGGTGATATATATGTTACGTATAAGGCTTAATTGCAGGTGGTATCTCGTTAAGAGTAAGACATAGATGCATTGAATGATGAATGGCCACTACTTGACCACCTATCATGGCTTTTTAGATCAGTTCTATTGTAACTAGCTGTGCCTGCCACTTCGTCCAAGCGGGACTTTAAAGTTATATTTATATCTTCTGAACCCTAAAAGATATAAAAATGAAACTAAACGATGATTATTTTCTTAAGTTTTAGCGACTAGTACACATAATGAAAGTATGCTCTTGTCACCGCCGGCATTTCAGGTATCCTGGGACCTAATGGTCTGTAATAATAATAATCGACAGACAAAGACACATATTGTATTTCCCCAAATTAAGCAAGTCACGCTTGCGTTATAGGTAATATAACAACGCAATACTCTGGGGCCATTCCCAGACACCCAGACCATAGTAAATAACGCAGAAAATTCGTTTCCGAAATTTACCATACCAGAAATCAAACCCGGAGCCTCTGCGTTGCTGGAAGATAGGCTGGCAAAGGCTAAGCCCGCTCAATCATAGGCCGTCAAGGTCTGTGTCGCGACGATTGCAAGAGACCGGATGGAATGTCTTTGGTGCCTTGGAAGAGGGGACGACGACCGCTAGTGTGGGACGCCACGTGCGTAACACTCTGCTGAGTACGTAACATCTTCCTGATTCTGCTACATTAAGTTAACCTTTAAGACAGAACCACCACAAATTTGTTGTCAAACTGTCACACACGGCTAATTGGGAAGCACCACAAATTTGTGGTCAAATACAGATAATTGAAACGAATGTTGAAACTGATACTTTTCCCTCTAACTATATATGAGAATTTGTATTAGAATAAAAGAGACGAGATAATTCTCTTGATTTTGATATATAATAAGCGTTACGCTTGATAACCGAACAAGGCCGATTTTGTCATGGAAAATTTCGTCTCCCTGAGGTGGTTTGAAATAAAGTCTTTTTAATGTATGACTTAAATTACAGTAATAAAACTACTTATTTAGTATTGTTAACTACTTTTTCATAACTATAAAGGGTATTATAACATATTATTTCAAACTGGTTTGTACATTTTTTTATGCTGCTCTACCTAAGTTAACATTTGTGAATTTTTCCTTGTTTGTTTTTCTTATAAGAATTTGAAACACAGATACATTATAGACTAATTGGGTTTATATTCAATATAAGCATAGATTATCACAGAATCGATTACTTTTTAATTGTAGTACATTCGTTGGATAGTTTTTGAATTATCTGTATTTTTGTTGAATTAGGCAAAAAAATTTGACAGCGCGGCAATCTTGATGGCAGCTTGTGGAACAAAATAATATTAAAATTGGCTCTTGGAGGTGGTTCAGAGGACCTAAAACGCCGCAGATATGCTTCCGTTGGCAGCGGATACATATTTGTTGCTTTTGGTGTCGAAACTCTGGTGGGGCCATGGGGTCCAGAAGCTCATCGCTTTTATCAAGACCTATCTACACATAATAAAACTACGTTTTAACGGTTTTGAGCGTGGTAATTTATTTCATTATTATTATTATATTATATGATATCTACACAGTTGATAGAAGTCTCACGCGACCAAAAGGCTGGTCTGTATTTTAGGCAACGCTGCCATCCAACGCGGTAACGTGGCCAAGCGTTTTGGGAACGTTCCCAACTAACGATGATATGGGACCTATTTATTATTTGTAATTTTTTTAAGCTGTACGATATACTTATTGTATATTTTAACTTTATGTTTTTTATTAAAACATTATAATTATTTATTATCATAATCCAGTATGATATGTATAATATTAAAAAAATTCTAAAAATAAAACTATGTATTTTAAAACGTATTTATATTAATGATGATTATTTCACTGTCCATTTTTATTCGACATTTTTGTCTACATGCACATAGCAATCTCATTAGGCACCACTATACTAAATCTGTTTAGGTTCCTGGTGGGCGAAAAGGTTTAAAAGATCTTTGGCTATTTCAGAAGTAGATTCGGACAGAATAGTTTGAATTATATTTATATATGTTTTTTTTATTTGCGTTTATAAAACTTATGTTTAAATCGGTAAAAATTGTACTGAAATCCGTAATACTGTTCCACAGTCTAGGCATACTTTCAAACAAACCGACATGCAAGCATTTAAAAAAATACATATTTTACAGTTAGGCTTCGTATAAATATTAATTTTCAATGAAATTTTAATATTTATTTTGAAGTCATAAAGTACTTCAGTTTTATTAAAGTAGTTAAATAGACAAAAATTGTGATTATCATAGTATTAAACAAACATAGGTGGTGTTTTTGTTTGTCGTTCTTCTTTTATTTATATTTATAATACAAATGAAACAAATTTATTGAAATTCGGAGAGCACAAGATTTGCAGAGTAAGTTAGTTTGTCTGAAGCGATTTTCGTAAAGGTCGGGCATCATTTGGTATACTGTTGCATTTATAGCCTGTTTCACGCAAATGTAGCGATGTATATTACACCCATGACACCCATCGTTCTATGTGATGCGATATTGTTTTTAATTTTTAATGACGTTACATATTGAGAGAAAGTATTGTTACGAGTTGCGAGACTCGAATTAAAATGACGTTGGTATTATTATAGAGTTTATTACAACTATACAAACACGTATAACACAGGTACAAATATAACCAAACTCAACAAGTCCAAACGTAATGCAGAAGGTCGTAATTCAATAAAACACGCAAAGTCCGTCACTATTAGATTCCCGATTGTAGTACACAAGTCTTGCTTCGATCGTGGTTCTCGCTCGACTGCCCCCTCTCTCTATCAGGCCATCGTTTTATACTGCACAAAGGCAAATATGCTCGGCAAGCGTCGACGTAATTTCCTAGAGATCGTAATCCGCACGCCTGGCTAATGATGCCTGCAAGCGGCAATAAACGAGTACAATAAACAATAGGCTGTTCTCTAGAAATGTATGCCATTAAATAAATAAACAAACGATCATAAAATAATTACAATTACTTCAAATGCCAACAGGTAATAAAATGTGTTTTTACAGATATGCAAATGTGGATTTTATTTTTGTCGGAACTTAAGTTTTAACAGTATATAATATGTTTATAAATTAATGTGGCTATTCGATAACGGCGTTATTTTGAACTCTATAAATGAGACGCCACAGTCAATAACTTTATCGCAGATGCGGCCACAGAACAAATCTTTAGCAGACATACGAATATTGCTTCGGAAATTTTATATTTCGAAATCGTAACGCACACGAAGAAATCGAAACTTTCATCAAATAATTTATATATGGCCTGCAGTTATCTTTGCTCAATAATAAATCGTTCTATTACATGTATTTTTGCGGTGTCGTGATAAATACCGGCCAAGTATTATTTACGACATGTTTAATCAGATAAACGCAATGTCCACTTCTACGGGCTTAGGGGCCGAATTGGCCTCGTAAATCATGGGAGAGATTCGAGGTGCCGGTGTTGGAAAAGTATGTGGGTATTTGTGTTAACAACGCTGATACTTTAGGCTAGTTATTATTTGCCTAGGCTATTTACATAAAATTAGTTTACCTATAAGATTGCAAATATAGGAATATACATTATTATATATACTATGTATAGTATCAATTCATATCTAATTTTGACTTTAAGTATGAAAAAAGAATAGCAAGGAATAACAATTGCTTGTAAAAAACATAACTCGAAACACTCTTCAATCACAGTTGGCGCCACAACACTACGTATTTTAAAAAAATATCAAATGTAATTTTAAATTTATGTTTTATTCTTTAAAACATAAATTCTTGGATTAAATCTGTTAAAATTGTAAGTCCTAATTACCCTTTTCGATTTAATGAAATTCATGAAATATGTATAACTTTTTTTCTTAGGAGATCAATTTTGCAATGAATTACATACACTATTTAATGATGTTTAAATGTATTAGAGACCATTTTTCAATAATTAAATAAAAGTTATCAGTCAAATAAATTATAAGCTGTCTCAATTCAAAAGTGAAACAATTCAACTGTTTATTCATGCGACTGTCATTTTTAATTTTGTCCATATTGTGTTTTAATCTGGTGATTGAAAAATTAGCTCTTAAACAACTTAGCTACATCTAATGTGAGGAGAACATCTAAAGTGAGATATTATAGTGAAAAATGTTTTATATTAACGATCTAAGGACACCATTTCATTAAAATTATATTGTAAGAAAAAATAAGGCATACATAGGTATACGTTTGCTATAGATAAAGGATTTCATCCGTTTTTAAACATTATGACAAACATTCAAATAAATTGCAATAACTGTCTGAATTTCGTATGAAGCTCAAGTGGCTTCCTATTCGTTTTCGCCGGAATACTCACATTCTAACTCTCCTTTATAATGTACTATTTAATCCTAATAGTCCTCCTTACCTTAAGGAACTTTTTGAATTCCTTCGCCTCTCCACTTCTCACAATTTGCGCTCAGATACATATCATAGACTCCTGACACTTGCACACATGTCATACTTTTATGATAACTCTTTTACAGTGCAAGCTGACAAACTCTGGAATGTGTTGCCTCTTAGTGTTAGAGAGGCCAAAACATTACCTACATTTCGGAACTCACTTAGAAAGTACTATCTGTTTTTAAATAAGTATGTATATTATATTAAACATTCCCTTATTTATCTGTTGTTGATATAAAATGCTTGTCATATATAATGTTAATAAATATATTTATTTAGATTATTTCGTATATACGTATATATTACTAGTTATAATTTTAGTCTTTAAGTTCATGTTTGTATTGGTGTATAATAAAGTATTATCTATCTATATATTAGTATTCTATAAATGTGTCTGGATCTATGTATGTATTAAATTTATAAATTAGTGTTAGTATGTATATTTAAATTGTACAATCCTATCTTTTTTCTGCTCCACCTACATCGCTATATTAGTTAAGAATTTCTTTTGAGCTAGGTTGCCTGGAAGAAATCGCTTTTAGCGATAAGGTTGCCTGTTGTTTTGCCAAGAAGTATTATAATTATGCATTTTGTTTTTGTTTATTTTGGGTGAGCAATAAACTGTTATCTATATATCTATCTACTGTCCACTCTTTACGTTCATGAATTAACTGATTCTTATAAAATTAGGCGATAGTATTTCTTTTTCAGATTGTTAAGACCTCTAAGGGATACAGATTTGAAAGCAATGCGTGTGAAATTGCAGGGAAAGTTCTAATAATAAAAAAAAATTAACATATACAGGAAAGAAGATCGGCTTATGCATTACATTAGCATTTAAACGGTCACACGGCTACATACGACTTGATTGCTGTGTCGCAGACATGAATTCATTAGTTCAGCTCACCTGATTTTATATCTAATTAGCAAGAGGGCCGGTTGTGCTATTCTATTTAACGTCGAAATATAATTTTAAGACCGACGTTTAAGAGGGAGTATTTTTCATGTACCTTATATTGATACATTATTTATTAACCGCGAGTAGTTTATTTGTCATAGTTAATATTGTCGATACTTTAAGGAATATTTACTTTTTCTTTTTTTTCGAATGTGGCTAACCAGTGCCAAGTATTTATATAAATATTCAACTTTATGTTATAACGCTGTTTAGTTTTAATTTTACTTGTTTTACAGTTTTTTTTAAAAAACTTTTTAAGCGAGCAAAGAAAGATGTGTTGGTGCCATCTATTTAAATAAGGCTTTGGCGTTTTTAATGTTTTTTAAAAGAATTGGGTTCTGAGATTTTTATAGTATTATTCTTTTTAAAAAGGGAATATTCGACATTTGTGTGATGCGTAGCTTATTAAACATAATATACTATTTATATAATCCCAGAAACTTATATATAGTCAATGTGGCGAAGTCCGTCAATGGAGTAGGTTCATACACCGCTAGTTTTTTAACTTTTTGAAAGGGAATTTAACGCCAACAACAATTCCAAGACAGAATTCAATGGTTCAAAATTTGTTGTCGTCGTAACTATTCAAATACGAAAATAATGAGAGGTGTAATGAGTTCCCCCACTGACGGACTTCAACACCTTGACTATATATAAATTCAATATTTACCTGAGCAATGCCTCGAAGAAAGCTCTAGAATTAAATAAAAAAAAATCAAAAATACTTCTTGACCTAGTCTAGGCACTACAATTTTAAACTCTTAAAAAATCTGTCGAAATTAACGTAACCACAAAACAAGTGGGTCTTTGCACTGTTTATTGCTTATCTTACATTAGATGGCCTTGCAGCATCTTTATACGGATTTATTGTTTGTGAAACATTATTTGCAATTTAATTTTCATATAAATGCAAGTCCATTAACTTTACTGGTGAGTAACATTATGATTTTTTAAGTTTTATTTGCTTTGTGGCTGTTTATTGCCTTGTTTTAAAAGATCATTATTGCTAATATGACATACAGATTCATTTTAGTTACGTTATATAAAATAGTTAGGAATAATCTACCATGGACATCTGCAATACTAAGATTCTATTAACTAGGAGATACTTATAATTTATAGTTGATTTTAGAGTCGTCTGGACTTGCTTAAAATATGCTAATTCAAATTCAAATTCAAATTCAAAACAATTTCCATTGGAGTACACTTCTTGAAGGTCATACGTATAAGTTAAAATTTAATTTTACTTCCTAGTGTATGTACACCGCTTCGCAAAGTGTTATTGCTGTTAAGGAGAAGAAGCTATTTCAATGATTCGGCTAAGCGTGACTGCCCCACAATGGAAAGGTTCTGTAGAAGTGAAGAACATTTTTTAAGATCTTCACATATATACATATTGAAAAATATATTCCTCAGTTACATGTATGATACTAACCCCTAACTTCTAGATTCTTTTTCTGAATTTCATTCGCATAGATTTCTTAGCTTCACAACAATAAAAAATACGTACACACCTACACATGATCGGACAGATGAAAGTATGGGCACGATCATTGAATCAAGATGACCTTGATTATTTCTAGTCTTCCTCCCCCTCTCTAAGTATTGAACTATCTAAAGGAAACTTCTGATAAAACTCAAGCTTTAAAAATACTTTGAAAGAAAATTGGTCTTAACAAAATCCGTTGTGTAGTCGTTGAAATATATTTTTAATTAAATGTCTTTTAAAGTTCCGTAGCCAAATGATAAAAACCAAATAAATGGCATTCATCACCTCTACAGAATCTTTCACTGTGCGTAGGCTGTCATACTCTTCGCCAATTCACTTATCTGTATCGTGACAACGTATAAACATGCGATTTATTTAACCTTTAGTTTATCTTCGCAGTGCAACCCACCGTTACAAGGAGGTAAAAACAGTGAAATGTCTCGGCGACTGCGCCGGGGCAGCGGAGCGACACGTTGGGAATGGCTCGTTGTCACCACTCACCGGTAACTTTATGTTAATATTGGTAATTACACTTAAAACAATTTTATGAAGGCTGAGGCTCATTTTATAAAAGTGAGATTTACAACATCTGTCTCAAAGTGCGCTGCGCAGTAGTGCAAAACGTTACATAGATTGCAAACAACACCATGAGGAGGTATGAAAATATTTTATTCTGAAAACTTTTGAAATATATTTTGTAACGCATAATAAATGTTCGCATAACTATTGGAAATTAAACAGAAAAATATGTCCGAAATCTTCAATATCTATGTTTTGCTAACTAACCATGTGACGTAAAGAATTTTAAGTGGAAGATTGGTGGTGTAAGTGTAAAGGTAGACTAAAAAGATGGATGGATTATGGTAAGGATGATATGAAGAATTGTGGTGTGACGGAGGATGCACAGCCGAGAAGAGATAATGGAAGGAAAAGACTATCCTGCTGACCCTCCATTATTGGAAGCAGGTAAAAGAAACAACATAGAACATAATGATATTCAGCAAATATGATTTGTTGTAGTGAACATAGTAGATGTGCCTTATTAGTTATCAAAAGGTGGTGGGTGAGATTGTGCTAGTGTTGTCATAGCAAACTGAATCAATTTATTTAATCCGAAATTGGGTAATAATAAACATCCTTCGCCATGTTCAGCTCTTTAACATTAATATAATACCACAGCCAGGTGTTAGGGTATTTACCCGTCTGGATGGCTACCACCCTTGGTCTAGAGTATGCCGCCATAATAACCTTGAGTTGTGTTCCGGGATTAGTGGCTAGGTTCCAGTCTCCCTTTAGAGAGGGGTAGCACATTGGTAGCAACTTTGGCGTTACTAATGTCCATAAGCGGTGGTAACCGCTTTACATCAGGTGGACTGTCTGCCTGCCTGCTGAACTTATGCAATAAAAAAAGTACTAATGGTAGGTATTACAACTAAAAACTACTGTCATGGTATTACAGATGATTTTTGTATTTTTTTATGAAGTTAACCTAAGTCATGTTACTTAATCATATTCAAATGTATTCAAGGTTAATAATAATAACGCTTGCGAAATTAACTGCCGATACTGAAATACTTTATTTAAGCCACAAAAATGTACATGTCACAGGCGAACACATCCAAGAGTGGCATTAATGATTCAAAATACTGTTACGAGCTACAGGACTCGAATTAAAAATACCGTTGGAACTACTATAGAATTTATTAGAACTGTACAAACACGTATAAAACAAATACAAATAAAACTGGATGCAACCTGTTCACACTGCACTATTCAATACAATTCGAACGCACAAAGTCCGTCGTTTATATTGCTAATCGAGAGTACTAGAAAACGTCTTACTCGCTTCGTGGTCGTCGCTTCACTGCCCGTCCCTCCATTCGGGCATCGTCTTATAATAAACTACACATTACAAACAAGTTGGCTGCGCACACTGAGTTTCTAAGAAATTTAATTTGCACACCTGCGAACGTCCACAAAGTCGGAAACAATAACAATAGGGATTATCGTTCGAGGCTAATGATGGTTATAAAACAAGTAAAAAGACAATAGCATGTTTTTCTTAACTACAAATTCAAAAGTCAAAGATTCCTTAATCCGGCTGAAGGACAATAAGCTGCGCTTACAATAGGCTGTGCGGCTTATCTTTGACGGCATATAACAATACGATACAAGACGAGACAAATTACAAGAATTTACATCGTGTTCAAAATTGTATTCTGTTTAACATCCTAATTACAGCAAGTTATTATATTAAAGCACTTTTTTATTGTTTAGAGCAGGCAAACAGTCAGACGGCCCACGTAATGGAAAATGGTTACTGTTGAGCTTCGCGAATGCGTTTCTAACTTCGAATAAGTGCACGAACGCCGCATATTGCATGTAGGAATCAGTCTTAGATAGATAGATAGATTAGGCTTTATCGTACACCAATAAAAAAAAAAATATGCTTACAGACTAAAACTACACCTAATTGTGCACAAAGAGCGGTCTTATCGCTAAAAAGTGATCCCTTCCAGAAGACAACCCCAGAAATGAATTGAGATGATAATGCGATGATGGTATACGTAATATATTACTATATATTACGTATACCACCATCGCATCGCATTAACAACTACATACATTTTAATAATAAAACATAATTATTTATGTACATATGCCGAATTTATTTATATATTAAATAGATATATTAAGTATATATCTATGTAATATATAAAAAAATTCTCTTAAAGTATGTTTGAACGCTTCTTTATGGTTCTTAAAGAAGCGTTCAAACTTACTGTAACTCTATGAATTAGACCGTTTATTTACATACCATACATACATATCTACAAAATACAAATGTTTATAGATGGATATAATACATAGGTACGTTTAAATATACTCTAACGACAAGTGGTATTTTTTGACCATGGTTTTAAATATCGGTAGCGATTTTGTTTGTCTGATGGCAACAGGCAGTACATTCCAAAGTGGTTTAGCCTTGACGGTAAAAGAATTGTTGTAAAGTCTTTATGTATTTTTCTTACTTGCGCAGTTGCGGCCAGCCGGATGGCTGACCGTACTGCTGTTGGCCGCATTGTGCGTATATTGCGTAGGGTTTTGCAGCCAATTGGCACGAACAGTGAATGTTCTTGATGTCTACGGAACCTGTCAATGTACAATATAGTAAGTAAGTCACGCATTTGGTAAATTTTATGTACTTGAATATGAACTAGTGATAGATTTTTTGTTATAATATTGGATCGCCTCATCGCATGTATGTACCACATGTACATGGTATGTAGCTAGAGCGGTAGTTACCACTATCTATACATGAATAATAAATTAAATGAATGTTGCAAATACCTGGGAAGACAATAATTATGTTTTCAGTCTTGAAATTATTTATATATGCCCTTTTCAAACAGCCCCATGTTATGTTTCTTTGTGAAAATCATGACTGAGGCATCGGGTAACAGTTTATACGCATATCTACTATCTACCATTATACCTACAGAATGAAAATCATATGTTAAAACTTGATTACCAGTTTTAACAATAGTGTATGAGATAGTTTTTAACATTATTAAATAAGTGTTTTAAAGAAAGATAAATTTATTGCCAAAATAATTAGATTACATTTAAACATTGCTTCGTACTAAGTAATACATAATAATTGGATATTTTATTAAGTACTGGAGATTACATTTTTATCCAAATCATCTCGAACGCCGTCAACTATGACTAACGCAAAAAGCATTAGACAATATTATTTTAAATAAATAATAAATATATTGTGAGTTCGTTGGCATTAAGATCCTTTCATTAAAACGAGAATGCCAGAATATACTAATTAAATAATTTATGTAAAAAGTCACAAGTGTGACCGGGGACAGAATGTTCTTTGTGATGCTTGGCTGCTTTGCACCTCGACTTATTTACGAAACCGTAAAGTATTTATACGAATTTTAATTTAATGTCACGTGTTTTCTTAAAATTATAATTAAAAACAAAACACAAATATTATATCAATGAAATTATTATAAACAGTTTGAACATATTTACATAAATTAATTTTGTTTTCATATTATAAAATGGTTATCTGATCATCTTTCGTATTGTGTATAATAATAAAAAATATTTTGATATTAATAATTTGACT
The DNA here is from genome assembly GCA_039645545.1 of Dendrolimus houi. Lineage (NCBI taxonomy): Eukaryota > Metazoa > Arthropoda > Insecta > Lepidoptera > Lasiocampidae > Dendrolimus > Dendrolimus houi. Next base: position 6,701,508 of record CM077131.1, read on the forward strand.
CGAGGAGAAAGAGGAAAAATGTAAATTATGTAAATATTGTTACGAGTTACAGGACTCGAATTAAAAATGCCGTTGGAATTACTATAGAATTTATTAGAACTATAGAAACACGTATAACACAGGTACAAATATAACTGGACGCAACCAGTACAAACTGCATGATTCAATAATACGCGCTAAGTCCGTCACTATATAGCTCATCGAATGTACACACGTCTTGCTCGTATCGTAATCGTCGCTTGACTACCTCACCTCTCCGTTCGGGCATTGTTTTATACTAACTATACGATACAACAATCTACTGCGTGGACTGGATCTTCCTAGAACTACACCTGGCTAACGACCATCATAAAGGATTACAATACACAATAGGCGGCTTTTCTAATTACAAATTTTAAACACAAAGTAAACAAAAGAAGTACAAATGCGGGCAGGTAATAAAACTGTAATAAACTGTGCTTTATGGCCGACAGGTGTGCATTCACTTTTGTCGGCGTGCTTCGTGGAATTTTGACTAAGTTGTAACAATATTAATTAAACAATTCAATGTAAAGTAGATTATGTAGCAGATCACTGCCAGCGATTGCCCAGATGACTGACTGCATTGCCACGCTGTGTATGGCAATGCTTATTTGTTGGGCGAAATATCAGCCCGCTTTTTCATCACGGGTAGTCTCAAAGAGTTTCTTACATTCTGCCTAATGTGATACAAAGGGAAGTGCGAAGGCCCAATAAATGTTGACTTCACGACGTGAAAGATTACGTGCGTACGAATAACGGTACAAGAGACGCTGAAGACCGCGTGGTGTGGAGACGAAAAAGTGGAAAAGCGGGCCCTAAGCGTCGAAGCGAAACCTCCGAACGCAACCACGATTTAATATTTGGATGATGATGATGGTTTAGCCTAATGTAATTTAGCTGCGTTACTAACTATTGAGGGAGAATTTAAAGAAAATCATTAAAAATGCGGTAAAGATTTAACAATATCTAATGCTGATATTAGACAGATCAACCAAGTTGAATCAATTTTGTTGAAAAGTACAGAATTGAAAGAACACGGTGGTATTCAATGACATTGAACGATTCAAATTTACCTTTATATGGAACGCTTTGGTTGATTCATCGAAATTGATATAAAGAAATGATACGTCTTATGTCGGCATTAGAGGGAGGATATAATTGAATTAAGCAGTGTAAGGAAGTTTTTAAGTTCTTATCTCGTTTACCATACAACAAAAATTAGTTCAAAGTTAACATTTCACGCTAATAAATAAAATAATTTTTGAAGTGAAACTTCTTTAGAATCGTTGTGATTTGATTTGAAAGTCGAGGAAACTAAATGAAAAAGTGTCACTAAATTCCTAAGTATTTTTATGTGATTTACCATTTTCGTTATTTTGGAAGTTTTTATAGTATAGTAGTTTTCGTAGCCTGCTTATTCTTGTCTACTAAGCGTTGTAGATATAATTATGTTCGCCTCTCTATATTCTCTGAAGTTTCGCTTCTAATGCGTGTGAACTGCACATACACACATTTTTTTAGTACATCAGTCAAGGCACAATACATAATAGACAAATATAATTCATCGAAAATTTATCATCTGTGAAATGATCTTTCAGCGATCGTTTTCCTAATGCGCTTTAATACAAAGCTTTCTACTCAAAGATCTCTTTATGTATTCATTTCTTACCTTATACATTATTGTAACACCACACATCCATCTCAAAATCTAATCTCAGCTGAGTGAAAATGTTTTTGGTCTATTACTTTAGTGGCCTAAGTTTCTTGTACCTATAGCAGGAATAATCATAGTAAGTTGATATTCATTGTCTTTCTACTCCTATAGAAAATGTGCGTGATATGTATGACATCTTTGTTTATGTATGACAACCATTTACTATTAGGTCCATTACTCACTCGCTAGGCCATCCTTGTCATAAAAATGTTGTAACGCGATAATGATTTTGCAGTTTTTCTAAAATGGCTTGTGCCGACACCATGGTACGACCACAGATTTAATGGTTGCTTCATAATTACTTCGCAAGTTCGTTATTGCTCTAGTATTAAAGCGGTGAGACCAAAGACGTTACAATGTACGGGATGACCGCCATAGATTTACGATTGGTGTTATGGGTTGCTTGCCACTATCATCTTTATAATCTACAATATTATAAAATTCTAAACATGCCGTGTTGGCATATTGAAGCTATTTAAAAAACAACAACAACTGGAATAGACTATATAAACGATGGAGAACACGATGCATTTTTTAAGAGATCTTGTCTGTTTGTTTGGGATTCACATGAAAACTACTGGGCCAATTACGATGCGGTTTTCGCTAATTTACAGCAAATTCTTAGACTTAAAATCTGCGTTACTTTTTGTCCTGGGAATCTCGTGAGAAATTTTCAGGGAATGATTTAAAATGTTCAGATCAGAAAAAAACGAATTCCAATGTGATTTTTTCACGGTTCGATAGCAAAATTTATGTATTAAAATGCATGATATTTTTTACGCCGGGAATTTTTCCGGGAAAAGTTTGTAGTTGTTCGGGTGCATAAAAATTAGCTTATTGCGCACAGTTTTCACTAAAATTATAGCTTACATTCTTTTTTCAATTATCTTCTTTGTGTCCCGAGAATTTCAATTCAAGCGTGGACGACACCGAAATCGCGAGCATATACTAGTATTCTAATAAATTATTTTTATTCTTTTTAAATTTATTAAATAATTGAAACAAAGACCAAGATGGTATGGGCATATAATGAGGAGGGATGAAAGTCACGTGACAAAAAAATGTTAAACTAGAAGATTGATGGGTACAAATGTAAAGATAAACTAAAGACTAAAAGACTGATAGTTTCTGTGAAGGATAACATGATGAGAGAGAGAGAGAGAGAACACTTTATTGCACACCAAAATATACAATTACAAAAACAGACCGTATTTATATTCATGATTTATGGTGTGAGAGGACGTATGCCAGAATAGAGGAATATGGAAGGAAAAGACATGATGATGCCAACCCCAAATAATTGAGAGAAGTTAAAAGAGAAGAGAGAGATTTGAAACAAAGACTTGTTTATTTTTCACCATATACCGATTCTCAAAATATTTTCCAAAATAATATTGTTATAAAATTATCTTATATATAAAAATCAATTGCTGTTCGTTAGTCTCGCTGAAACTCGAGAACGGCTGGACTGATTAGGCTAATTTTGGTTTTGAATTAATTGTGGAAGTCCAGGGAAGGTTTAAAAGATAAGTAAATATGAAAGAAATTGATTCTGAGGCGGTAAGAAGTTTGCCGGGTCAGCTAGTAACAGTATATAAACGTTTCACTCATTGGCTACGTTTGTTTAAGATAGATTGACGGATTTACGTGTCGGTAATCTTGATGTGCAAGTTTATATTGTTTATATGTAGGTTGTTATGGCAATGTTTTCAGCGACAGCGCATTGTAATAGCATAGTTGACAATAAAATCAACTGAGTACTTTTTGTCGTCTTCCAAACGTCGAAGCCCCCGCAGATGTTATACGAGAATAGCAAGATGTGACGTCGTAACTTAAATGAGTTAAATATAGTTTAAACAGTAATTAAAATTATTTATTTCATATTATTTTAAAGTTACGATGACGACATGGTATTTAAGCGCCCACTTTTTTATATGACTATTGTTTCAGAATTTGTTATAATATGTGTCAACTGCCCCCGTTGTTAAATATAAGGAATCTGTTAGTGGTCCATATTTTTTGTTTGAATCCTAAAAAAGCCTTTAATCACTAAGTTCCTATATCATCTAAGTTTCAATCAATCTATTAATGATAGTTTAATATAATTTTTCGCTGAATTTTATGAACTTCTACTATATTGAAAATTAATTAAAAAAATACCACATTGTTAAAGATTAGACTGATTTGAATTATGTCCGGTTTCTATATCTTACCGTTCATTTGTCTTAATCTCGGTTAAAATTTGATATTACCATACAAGTAGTCAAAATTCAACCTATGGCAGGCAAGTGATGTGAAGAACAGTAAAATATAGGAACCGGCCAGTAGTGATAAAAACACGAATTTTATCTAAAACTTTCATGTAAGTATGTTTCATTCATGAATTCGTTCATAACGTTCATTGGTAACAGAAGATTTAAATAGAATTTCAAAGTCCAATGCAAGTCCAATCATATATATCAATCTCTTACAGTTTAGACAACCTCTACTCATACTGACGTCAGTCTGCATGTACCTAAAATCCAAACATGTTTGTCACAAAAGCTAATTATAGTCAATGTTCACACGCTATAACGCTCAAATCATTTGTTGTGGTAGGAAAATAAAAAAATGATGTTTAAATTAAGTATCTAACTATTATTGTTATAAATTATACGTCTACATAGATATTATTATTATATATTTTCAAACATTCTTTTATTACTAAAGGGATTTTGGGAATTCGTCGTTAATTCCTGGAGGAAATATTAAAAGCCCCGTTTACCTTGTACTCTAATAAAATTTGAAGTCTCTGCCTGTGACGTGAGCCGCCAGTTTGTCTGCTATACCCATAAGACCAATAAAAAAAACTAGTCAACATCTATAAATAGAAATATATAAGCGTTGCCACTCAACGCGGAAACGCAGATGGCGTTTTGGGAGCGTTCCCGACAGACAATGGTTTGGTACATATTTATTTTAACAATTGTATCAGGCATTCAACGGACTCGTAGCAGATTATTACTTCGGGCTCTAAAGCCAATTAATTATCACATCTTTATCTCTCCTATATTTACGTAATTCTATACAATATCACTATGATTATTATTATTATTATAATGTGTGTCTTTATAGACCACGGGCCATAAAAATGGCCTGGACTTTTGGAGGGCTTGTGTGGGGCTATGGGAAGGCCGACACGTAGAGGCCTCTTGACAAATTCAATGTAAATGTGGCGTGACACTGACCGGCGATCATCCCTGTCTACATCATATAAAAATACACCCACTGACAAGCCCCGGTCAGTGTAGGACTATTGTGGGAAATGAGAACAAAAAGTACCGGGCTATTGGGGTGAACTGCTAGTGGTACTAGAGGTCTGGGAATATGAGGACTATGGCGTCTGCCCGTCAAAATGTTCGAGGAACATGGAAAAATGGGCAGACGGTGGCTCGCCACTCTCTGCATGGGCCCCAAAAAATGCCATAGAAGATAGGGGCAACATGGATGTGAGTGGCTAAGGGGTGTAGAGAGGTGAGCTGCAGGTTCACTGAAGCTAGGTCTGATGTGATGCCATTTATCACTTCCACACCTGGAGCTTGGGTCTTAGCTCTAACAATCTCCACTCCGTGTCGGCTGGCTAAGGCAAGGACGCGGTGGGGGCCTTACTTTGGCCCCCGGAGTCAGGTCTGAGGTGCCGCTACTCATCTAAGGCATCGCCATAAAGCCCCCCTGCGGGTTATTATTATTTATATATATCAATATATGTATTTTTTTGTAATTTAAACTTTGTATTATTTCCATGTCTATTATACTTGCCGTTTCAAAATTTTATATATATATATACTTTTTTATTCTAGTTATATTGCGAAACTCAAATGTTGCACAATTTTTTTAATCCATCCTAAGGTTGTCTGGAAGAAATTGCTTTTAGTGATAAGAACGCCTATTGTCTTCTGTACTCAAACTTCTTGAATTGTATCTTAATGTTAGGCAATAAAGTATATGCTATTTCTATACCAGTGAATAGTGCCACTGGTATAAATAGAATATAGTGCCAGGTGCCAGTGAAACTTCGTTTTCGTTGCCATGACGATGTTTGGAATTGCAAAGGGGATAACAATAAAACACGACCGCCGTGCCATCCTTTTGGCTATATTTTTCTATCCTACGGAAACGACGTCGATTATCCGGATAAAAAGTATTCTAAGTATTGACTCGGTTTATAAACTAGCTCTGAGTGGAGTTTCATTTAAATCCGTTTAGTAGTTTACACGTGATTTATTATTATGTTATAGAATATACTAGTTCATTTTTTAGGTTATTTTTCTTCAATGTGTATAATATACTAGCCGTGTGTAACACTTGCAACAACTCAGAAAGGTTTATGATAGTAAAAGAACAGCAACTGGTCACAATACTTTATAATCAGAGTACCTTACAGTTTTAACACATTACATACCCTCACTTTGAACACTCAACAAGCGATTTTAGAACACCTCGACATTCCTCCAATTTTACATTATATGAAACATAGCATATTGGCACAACCGATAGTGGATTTAAGTCTTTGACAAACTATTTTGATTAAAGGGTTATGCATGACAAGAATTTAATACATTATTGTTTGGATATTTCAGATAATACTTTATATAAGATATTGTATAAAATATTATACTTAAAGTTTTATATGCAATAAAATAAGCCGAACACAGTATAAATCTATCGCGTCTGCCAACATGAAAATTAAATGTAGTGAATACCGTCTATATACAATTGAGAGGTTTGAATTATAATCTGTACACAATTATCACATTATACAAAGGACAAATATTGTAACAAAATTATAGTAAATTATAGACAACTACTCTATACAAAACAAGCGCTAATTACCGAATAAATAAAAATATAACATTATGATTCAATTAAGGAAATGGCCGATTGTATCGTTTAGAAATAAGAGGGTACATAATAAAATTAATTAGTAACTTCGGAAACGTGACAAGAACAACTATGCTACCAAATAACTGTAACACGTGCTCGCGACTTCGTCCGCGTGGATTTTGAAGTGAAACTTCTTTAGAATCGTTGTGATTTGAAACTCGTGAAACGAAAAAGCTACACGGCCTGCGAGAGAATGAGATACGAGTTTTACATTGTTCAGCACAGATTAGAGAGTCAATAAGATCGATGATTATACATAGGTCCAATTTGGATTGAAATAAAACTGATAATAATATTTTTTGGAGTAAAACAGTGGAAAATTGAAAGTGATACTTAAGAAGTTTATTTTGAATTAGCATATGTTGACGGATGTAGGCTAAAGGAATTATATATATTAATAGAAGTTAGAGAGGAATTATCTGTGAGTAAATTCTCTGAAATTCCATTTCTACTGTGTGTGAACTGCACACACACACACACAAAATTTTTCGCGGAGCCCTAATTTTATAAGTAGCCTAAGTTAATCCTTATAACATCAGCTATCTGCCAGTGAAAGTCTCGTCAAAATCAGTTCAGCCGTTTCAGAGATTAGCTGGAACAGAGAAACAGACAAATATTTTAAAAATTGATTTTTTGGTATAAGTACCGTATAATACTTTCATGTGCATTTAGTAAAAAGCTGTTATCTTGACATTACAAGCAGTCACTTCAATTTTATTTATATGTATAGATTATATTGTGGCAAATGTATACATAATGTTTTAGTTGTTATTAATATAATAAACTAGCTGACCCGGTGAACTTCGTACCGCCATATTTTCTGAATTCCTAAAAGACTTTGTTTCATGACACAAAAACAAAATCACCAAAATCGGTCCAGGTGATTAGGAGGATTCTAGAACCCGATCTCAGCGCCATCTCACCGGTTCTGATTGTGAATCTAAACCATTCGGGTACCCACCCAAACACACAAAATAAAATCACCAAAATCGCTCCAGGTGATTAGGAGGATTCTAGAACCCGATCTCAGCGCAACCTACCGGTTCTAATTGTAAATCTAAACCATCCGGGGACCCATTCAAACACAAAACAAATATCATCAAAATCGGTAATGTCGTTCTCAAGTTATGGGCGTACATACATTTCTACGATTAATTTTTATATATAAGATAAAAATTTAAACTTTTGGCCACATAAAACTAGATGGTAGATAATGCATAACACATAAACGGTAGCGTGACGGCCAGTTGGGTAACTTCCTGAAGTTTCCTTCCTCACTTCCACTGATTATGACCGACGTCCTTCCTCGTTGCGACTGTTCTAACAGTACCAGAGTGATGACTAAGAACCGGAAACTGCATATAAGGGTCGTTAGCACTGTTTATATCGCGATATTCTTTGCTTCTTGCAAAGAATATCGCGGAATAATTAAATTATATTTTAAATTGAATAACAGTTATATATTTATTTCTCATAACCATTTTTCACTTACAAAAATTGATAAGGTGTAAAATGTTCAGAAGGGCTTCTACAAAAGTGTGCTACAATTCCATTAATTCTTCGAAAAGTAGGTAATTGTGTAACGTATTTCTATATAAACTTTATTAAAAAAAAAGTTTGACTTTAATCTATTGTTAGGTAGAGGTCTTGCTGGGGAGTTTCTTGCCGCTTCTTCTCCTTTACACCAATAACACGTAGCGAAGCGGTGAATATAGACTAGGAAGTAAAATTAAACGTTGACTTATATGTATGATATTCAAAAAGTGTTCTCCAGTGGAACTTATTTTGAATAAAAACTTATGAATTCTAAATTTAAAAAAAAATGAATCTTGCACCCATGACTAAAAAATTGAGAGGAAGAAGACTAAGGTGGTTTGGGCATGTAATGAGGAGGGATGAAAGTCACCTGACAATAATGTTAAACTACAATATAGATGAGTATAAAGGTAAAGATAACCAAAAGAGATGGATGGACTGTGTCAAGGATGACATGATGCTTTATGATGTGACAGAGAACGTATGTCAGAATAGAGGAGTGTGGATGGAAAAGATGTAATTATTGTGTCGACCCCAAATAATTGGAAGAAGATGAAAGAGAAGAGTTCACTTACAGAGAAATCTATTATCCATGTATTCTTGTAATAATTTAAAATCTAATTTGAAATCGATTTTCACTCTTATTCTTTATGTAAACGTTAGCTTTAAAATAAGTGTTGGAGCGGTGCAAGTTGTTTGTTAAGGATTTTACCTATACATATAAAAAAACTGTAGAGGTCGAATTTCTGTACAATGAAAAAGAATGCTAAAAACCGAGTCAGGGGGATGTAAGAAGTGAAATAGAAATAGTTTAGATTTTTTTTAATTTTATGTTTTTCCGCTTGTCTGTTTGTCTGTCTGTTTGATTTAAAGGAAATTTTGTATGGTGGTAGCTTATATCCCTGGTCAACATATAAGATACTTTTGATCCCGAAAAATTAAAGAGTTCCCGTGGGATAGTTAAAAAAACTTTAATTACTTAAACAGCTTATTATACAACTTATGCACCTAATTAAGTATTGATATTGCCGGTATCATCATCATACAATAAAACAATTTATACATTAAAAACAATTAAGCTATATATCATCACGCTATGACCAATATGAGCGGAGCACTCTAATGAAGAATGTTTTAAAATCGGGAGGGCTTTTTTAATTTACTTTTTTTTAAACTATTCCACGCGGACGAAGTCGCGGGCAGAAGCTAGTATTATAATATTACCTGCGCCAGGCACTTCGCTTGCATGATACTTTGATTCTATGTTCATACCTACTGAAGCTTGTAAGATATTTTTTTAGTTACTTAAACATTATAATGACTTTATAAACTAATACAAAGTAAGAAACTTAACATAGTTATATTGTATTCTACCCATAGTCCCCCCTTACGACTTTAAGTAGAATACTGAGCCTAGGTCACTGTCTTCTATGGGTAAGGTGCCCAGAAGGCTGGCTACGTTTCCTCGCTGGATAGCCATAAAATTTGAAATATTGAAATGAAACATACTCAGAAATTTAAGATATAAATCCTGTTTTAATCCTTTGTTTTTGAGCCATTTCGGAGTCTCTTTGTGGTACACTATCAAACAGACTGACAGATAAAAAAATCTGTGTGTGTAGTTCACACGCAGTAGAAATGGAACTTCAGAGAATTTACTCACAGATAATTCCTCTCTAGCTTTTATTGATATATATATATATATATATATAATTCCTTTAGCCTACATCCGTCAACATATGCTAATTCAAAATAAACTTCTTAAGTATCACTTTCAATTTTTCACTAAAATATTATTTTAGTTTTATTTCGGTTCAAATTGTAACTATATTAAATCATCGGTCTGACTCTAATCTGTACAATGTAACACTTGTATCTCATTCTCTCTCAGGCTTAGTCCTATAGATTTATATGTTTATCTCTTTTTAGTGTTGCTTTTTCGTTTCATCGAGTTTCAAATCACAACGATTCTAAAGAAGTTTCACTTCAAAATTCTAAAAATGGTCATTTACAATTAAACATCATAAAAATTTAAGTAAAATGACATATATTTTAATAGTTCTATCTATTCTTACAGGTATGATTTAGGAGAATTCAGATTTATTTATCGCTTTTTATGGGGCAGTTGTTATTCTTAGGTATATACGCAAGCAAACTGACAAACTTTCGGCCCTTTTTTTATCGAGGGGATATCCGTTTGAGGACCATCAGCCGCGTGGGGAGTCACGGCTGATGTGTCGATTCGCTATACACCGGCCGTTAGGGTGGAACTAGCACTGCTAGCAGATCCTATTGCCACCCAAGTCGGGGATATCCACTAAAACCTCTCGGTATTCCGCTCTTGTGCCAGGGCCTCAAGTATTTGGCCTAGCCATTTCAGAAGTCCTCGCAGGCAGCGGCCCCTACGGTCTTTTCCACTGCCGAGGTGAGGCAAAGCCCCGGCGACTACATTCTTTCCTTAATGTGGTGCGATTTCTAACACGCCTCACGGGTGAAGAGCTGAACGCGCGCCCCCATTTCGGCGGCATTAAAGGCACGTGGGGACTCTTTTCCCATAGAACCACCCAATCTGCCCATTCATGGCAGTCGGAGGTCTAATGACGCCCACCGGCGTCGACGCTTCCTAATTTGGCGGGAGCGCAGTAAACTAGTACGCTCACACTTCCACTCTGTCTCTTCCTTGTTGAGCATGACACGCTCGCAAAAGGAGAAGACGGCGTCCCATCCAGTATTCCATCCCGACCATAGAACGAACGACGGCCGGGAGCGAAAGGTTCAATCCGGTGAAATCGACGAGTTTACGACACTGCTCTGCTTAATCAAAGCACACCTGGAGGGTGTGCAACGCCTTGTCCAAGTCGCCTGGCTGGCAGTGGTGGCGCCTTGATGTAGGCTCACGGCCTAATCGACACAGGTATCTCCTGAAGTAATCATGTCCCGAGAGGACTTGTGTCAGCCAGAAAGTCAGGGTGCCGTGCCTTCTCTTTGTCCAGTCCTGGTAGGATGAGCCTCGCCACCTCGATGGTGGCGAGACCCACGCTGGGGTGATGTAAGCTGTCTTTCCATAAAGACATTCGACCCGACGCAACAGGCTACCGTCGTCATGGAGATCTACAACATCGGATGAACCATCTTTTCCCCTAAAGTCGAAAGAATCGAGCGTTAGATATGGAGTAATACTAAGCATAAGATTTAATTATAGGATTTATGGGTATAATCTACCTTAGTAACGTTTCCTGGCATTTATAACTGCCCCTATTAACTTGTGGTATGGATACAATAACTCGTCCGTTTACGTAATTAAATATGCAAATAAGGTTAACATTAACAAAAGTAAAGAAAGTTACTCAAACATATCAGTGACTTAAATATGGAACACAAATTCACGACGCGTGACCAAGATACTTTTGTCCAGTGAACTTAAGGGCTAGTTATCCCAGATCTTTCATATCCATAAATGCTAGGCGAACAAAGGCTTGGAAAGATATTTTACTAATATTAATATATTTTTATGATTGCTCCTAGGCAAGTGGACAGATAATTCATTTGATTATATTAGTGGCTACATCACTAGAGACCTAATGTACTACCTTTTTCGATAAATCTTTATCTATCTGCATATTTAAGTAGAAAAATTATATATTATTGTGATTTGAAATTTATTCATTTTTAAACACATTTAATATTAACATAATTTCGTACTGTAACTACAATAAAAACATGTTGTGAAGGCGACTTATTTTAGTAAATAATTACTTACGACTTATCGTATCTTGAAATTGTAATAACAATCAATGAAGCATCTTTATGTGATATATATTTTTTTCAAAACTTGAGTAAATATATTTTTATTTTAACTTTTGGCACAGTAAAACACAGAGCGTCACCCTCGTTTATTAAATTCCAACATACAACTATTGAAAGGGTTTTACATTTCTTTAATTTTGTCTGTATCGTGTGTATAGCCTTTGACGAATAAACTGTTTCTTTCTGTCTAAAAGTTGACAGTTAAATCAACTCAGAGACTTTTCATCATCTTACAAATCGCCGAAATCATCTAGATTATGTATGAACGTAGCAAGTTGTGATGTTATATCTTTAACAAGTTAAATAGTTTAGTAATTGTTTAAATTTGAATTAAAATTATGTGGTATCGTAATATTTTAAATATATGACAATAGCAAGTGGTTTAATGCCAGCTCTTTTATATGAACATTGTTGTTTTTAATAAGATGTCGTCTGTCCATTTATTAACATTTAATACCTCAAGCTACAACATAAGGATATCCTGCCATTAAATCTTTATAATCACGATATGTTTTGGTAAAAAGAGTTCATTGTTTTCTAGATAAAAACAATTTAATTTGCATTGTGATAGCCGTATAATTGTTACGTTAAGATAGATTTATGCATCCTGAGTTACTAGACTCTAAGAATCAAGAGGCGTATCCAAGACATTTATGTCAGGCTGAAATGACGTCTTCCCGCTTATGGTGTGAAAGATCTTCGTGTTCTTCAAATGTCTTAATAAATACAGCTCTTCATATAGTGGATAAAATATTTAATTCAGTGATAGCTCTGTATTGTATAACTAGATATTAAGCTAGATTTATTGATCTTAACTTTTAAAAGCGTAGATTAACAACCGGTGCTTCATATTTATTTATCATAAAGAACAAGTAACTGTTGATAAGATATTGAAATGTATTTTTAAAGTGATAACTTCTTATGGGAGGATAAACCTCTTCGTTACGTAACGCGTTACGGCGCCAGGCTGTCTGGCTTCCCTTTCACTCACGCACACGGCAGCGGTAGGCAGGCTCCTCCTCTCTCACTTTAACTCACGCGCTATATACATAAAATATAAATAATAACCTAAGCTTTTCTTAAGTTTAACAATTTCAATAATAAATAGTTCAAATTAGAGTACAATTTTTGATGTAGTGAAGCCATGCTGGATTAATTATAAAGATTTTAGCTCGTAGGGCCGGCTCGATGGGTGTGATATTACGCTCTCACAGAATATCGGCGTGAAACGGTTAGCCTTCAGCTAATCGTGTTTGGTGCGATGAGTAAGAGTTCCTAAGCTCCACTTCCCTCTCTCCCTCGTTCATTCCATATAAGTGGAATACTGAGCCAATAGTGTCCTCGAAGTTGGATGGATCCCAGAAAACTGGCTACGTTACGTGGAACCAGCCCCCGATCATCTGATTAGGTGATAAGGCATTTTGAGTGCTTTCTGAAATCGAAATTTTATAAAAAATATATATTTCAATATGCTCCCTCTTACTGTCAGAGAGGCCAAATCCTTACCAACATTTAGAAATTTACTCAGAAAACACTACTTGTCCACAAATAGCTATGTCTGATTAACACAATATAATCATGCTAATGCATTTATTTTTATAATAACTTATGTATTTTGAAATATATTATTGTATATGTATATATATACATATATATATATATATATATATATATGAGTGTGTATGTATGTATTTGTATATTTATATCATAAATTAGTTTGAGTATTTATGTATCTATTGCCTTTTTCTTGCACCACCTACATCACCTCATTAAAATTTCTTTGATTTAGTTTTCATGGAAGAGATCGCTTTAAGCGATAATAAGGCCACCTATTTATTGCCTAGAAAATATTGTAAATATGGTCTGATTTTGTAATTGTATATTTTGGTGTGCAATAAAGTGTTATCTCTCTCTTTCTCTCTCCTATATTCACATACCCAACAAAATATAACTCTTTAAAAAAAGGTTTATTATTCCTGATCTAACGACGACAAGACTGAATTACAAAACATCGCAGCGTCATACATTTTCTATGAGCGTACCTATTTATGACGTCATAAAAAGGAGTCAAATACCACATTGATTATTATTTCAAAAGTAAATAAAATTGTTTTTATGGTGATTTTTAAAAGTTACATGACAAGATGTTACTTTAACGCCTGTTTTTATTATTTTTGCAAATATTAGAATTTATTGAAACACGTGTCCGCATCCCTATTGTACTGGCAGTTTATGTTGTTTCCTTTTTCTTTTTGTTTTTGGAGTTTATTATTGTAACAATATTTTTTCTATGTAAAATTACATCAAGTGTTGTTTATTGTTTCCCCTTCATAATAAGACGTCAATAACCAGTGTAAACGCAACGCATTACCTCGATACATTAGAAGGCGGCTGGTGTAAGACAAAGTCTGGCAAAAACGTATATGTGCGGTGAGCCGCGTATCAGTTTTTCTATTATTCGCGGCGTCTTTGTTCGTGTTTCTCTTAGAACATCGAAAGACGTAGAGCATGAATGAAGAATGGAGTCATATTGGTTTGATGGCCTCTGTTATTCAGTGGGCTAAGCTTTGCTTTCGCTTCGATGGCTTCGATTCCTGGTACAGTAAATTTCTTAAATGAAATTTCCGTCAGTTATTATGACGAGAAGAGAAGGCCATTGTATAATAGGGTTACCAGATCAAAAATAAAATTCTATACTAAATGAATCATCAATATAATGTTTCTTGTGTAAATATACATAATGCCTCTAAAGAAAACTTCCCTCTATAGTCCACATTTGCCAACAGTCCTTGTCAACTTTGAAAATGAATTGTGCGTATGTATTTGTTTTTCGTTTACTCTTGTAAGGGAAAACAATTCCAATTATGGATATCGAAAATATTTTCCAAATAATTAATATCCTGAAAACAAGAGAAGATACAAAATTCGTTCCACTTAAAGTGAGAAAATTGATCTTTACCTGAAGCGGCAAGAACAAAAAAGATTAAAATTCATCTTGATTGTTTTCGTTGCTTCAGGTTCATTAATGATATTCAAAATTATTATAAAAATTGTCTGAACTACATGTACTCGTAAGTAAACAAATGGCAACAGTCAAGAGAGGACTTGGAGATTTTAAGATGGATGTTAATAAGAAGACACACTACTAATGAGTATGACAATACTATTTCATCGATACAGTATTTAATTAGAAATGAGGTAAAATTGTATGATAGCAAATTATTTGACGAAACCAAGATTGTTTTCAGAAGATTGCTAATAAGCAATGTTCCAAATATTCTCATAACAGCCGGAATTCACAAAACCAAACAAGATAATTGCTCTAATACACTGCATTTGCAATGCAAGCACGAGATATCTAATCTGGCAAGAACATGTGCACTTTTAAACCATAACATCCGTGTAAACCATGTTTGTATACAAAATAAATAAATCTGTAAAGATAATTAAAATTGAAGTGCCTGTTTATAATGTCAAAATAACAGCTATTTACTAAATGCGTATGAAAGTATATACGAGAAATATACAAAAATAAATATTTTTTAAATTTAATGCCTGTCTGTCTTGGTTTTCCAGCTAATCTCTGAAAAGGTTGGACTAATTTTGACAGGACTTTCACTGGCAGATAGCTGATGTGATAAGGAATAACTTAAACTACTTTTTTGTTTTTTAGGGTTCCGCGAAATAAAATTCCACATGGGCGAAATCGCGGGCACAGCTAGTGTAAAATATACTGCAAAAAATTAAAACGAAGAGCCTATACAATTGACACCTAAAAGTAGATATATTGCATTTGTCAGTTACCGTCGTTGAAGATTGTGCAAGCGTTGTGACCACAGACCGAAACCTATACATATTTATGAGGTGACTTTAGTATACAATTTCTATGTGTTATCTGTTGGTGTAATGCAGGAAGTGGCCGCATTGATGATTGTCTTAACGGTCACCTGACTCGGCCGAGACACTTCGCTGGTTGGCGGTATCGTGTGGAGAAGGTTTTTGTTCTAAGGGAAAAAGCGTGTCTAGTTTAATTGGAACTGCAGTCACACATGCGAGCTGTATTGTCTTTTGATCATTGGTGATTGCTCGATTTTTGTCGCTTCGTTTAATTTTGAAAGTGACTTGCAGTTTTCAGATCAACCGATTTTTAAATTGCATCGCTTGCGCTGGAGTCTAAGGTTTAGTGTAACTATGACTATTATAGTAAAATCGATTTAAGTTTTCATGTAACTCATAAAAATAGTAAAATCTAGCTTTCCACGCGGGCTGGCTTGTGAAAAGTTCAGATCCGTACTACGCGGAAATGACTCCACCTCTTGGATTTGAATTATCTATCTTTACCCCCATTGTCAAAAGTTACCTATAAGGTAATATAACTTCATTAATCTCGTTTGTGTGTACTGAAATTTGTATCCAGCGGAAACTGTTTAGGATTTATCATTACTGAAAACATGTTCTCCAACTCCCCCGTCCCTGAAAAAGTAATACGAAAGTGTTACAAAGATTTCAAATTTTAATTGTGTTTACGATTTTTCACCCAGGTATATATGTACTACAAAGAACGACATTGGTTTATTTAAAGGCGACTTTACGGGCATAATTTAACTCAAAACATGTCAAATTTGACATTGCATTAGCGGGAAAAAAATTGAAAGAATCATCATCGATTAGTCCCTGCATTGGAATCATCATGCACCGACAAAGTGTTTGATTTGACAGCTCAATGTTCCCTCTAAAGCTAATTAATAAGCAGATACAACCACTTAAGATAAGTAAAAATATTTTCATCCCGAAACTGCACCGGATATAGATTGTATCGGCATGACAAAGAGTGGCGCCAAGAAAGTTCTCAATTCCTTTACACGAAGTTCAACCTTATTTCATGATTCTAAAAGTTAATTTCTATTCTCATTTACTACCAATTCACCAACCTCATCAACGGTCATTGCATTACCAACCATAATTCTATAAGACGGTGACTCAGTTTCGTTCGAAAGAAAATCAATTTCATTAAAGCTGGAACGTTTGTCAGCAACATTACCTCCGATTTATATTATAAGCTCAATTTCTTCTCAAATAAGGTTTATTTTCGGTCCGCTGTATTGTTCTGAAGTGGTACAATCAGTATCTATTGATGCCCCTCTAAAAGCTCCACCGATCTCAAGTGCAGGTATGACTCCTGTGACTCCTAAAATAAATGAAATGGTCACTGTTAGATAAGATTTCTTGGTACTTACACTAATGTAAGGAAACGCTTTGAACTGAGGTTACCAGGATGTGATTATAAATAAAAGAAACGTTGAATCATGTTCCATATCATTGCCAGCTAATGGGACAAATGGTGATTTGCATTGGTTTGTACTTAATGTTTTACATATAAAATAACAGACAGTTCTATAAGGTAATAAAATGCTAGTAAGAATATTGACTTTTTTACTTTTACTTCGTTATATTAAATTAGAAAGTTACTAATGTTTGTTATGTTACATCATTTGAAGTCAACATTATGTCCTATTACTTCAGGTGCAGTGTTTTGTTCCTTAACATTTAAATTTTAAGTACACTATGAATCTGAAACTTGTGGAAACCATTGGCATCTTCGGAGATAAAAATTATAGTAAATATGTTCATACTGGTACTTTACCAATACTAATTTCCTTAATGATAAGTGAAATACCAAGATCCAACCAAAGATCCAATTTCTCATTTATAAGTTAATATGGACTATCGTACACTAGCTTTATTGAAGTGTGTGTATACCTACTTCACAACAATTCAGACGAACAAATGAAAGTATAGACGGAATCTACGTGAGCAAATGAAGTGAAGTATTTTTTTTTAATTGGAAATGAGTCATGGAAGAGATTCCACCTTTATCCTTGCTAAGTAGATTGTTTAATAGGTACTAAGTTCACGTGGGGCGATCTGCTTGCTTTAACCGATGTCACCGGGGCTCGGTCTACTTAGTTTGTCCGTCTGAGCACAGAAGTCAGAACATACAAAAGATGTGGTGATGTTTCCTTCTTGTTATTATATATTGAAAATTATGTGTGTGGGCAGGGCAGTTCGCACGCAGTAGAAGTGAAACTTCAGAGAATATACTCACAGATAATTCTTCTCTAACTTTTATTAATATAAATACAATATCTTTAGCCTACATCCATCAACATATAATTCAAAATAAACTTCTTAAGTATCTATAAATTTCAATTTTTCACTGTTTTATTAAAAAAAATATTATCATCAGTTTTATTTTGATCCAAATTGAACCTGTGTTTAATCATCGGTCTTATTGACTGTCTAATCTGTGCTGCGCAATGTAAAACTCGTATCTCATTCTCTCGCAGGCTTAGTCCATATTTGCGTGTTTATCTTTTTTTAATGTCGCTTTTTCGTTTCATCGAATCACAACGATTCAAAAGAAGTTTCATTTCAAAAACAGTATACAATTTTCATCACTCTTTAATTCTAAATACAGCAAAGAACCATCATTTGTCAAATAGCAAATTAAGCATAAGTTCAGCCAAGATTCCCAAACTCAAGGCAAGCAAAGGAAATCTCACAAGACTCTTAATTAAAGTACAATCGTTCTCGATCAGTGGGCAAGTGTCAGTAATCCGGGATTATGCGGGTAGTCCAGCAGAAAGCTTATACGTGTAACTCCAGATAATGGCACTGCCAATCAATGGCTACCAAAAATAACGATAAACTTACTTTTGTTTCAACATTCAGGTAGGGGTTGGATAATTAGAGAAATCGGTTCGCAAAAATAATATCGTAAAGTAGTAAATGTATGTATAGGTTTTAAATTAGTTTAAGTATTTATGTATCTGCTGCCCTTTTTTCCTGGAAGCGATGTAGGTAGGTGACCGACATCGCTAGATTAGCTAAGAATTTATTATAATTTAGGTGGCCTGGAATAGACCGCTTTAAGAAATAAGGCCGCCTATTGTATTGCCTAGACTGATTTTTATTTACTTGGACCAAAATGACATCTGCGATCGACCACTGATTTGAATCCTATAATTTTTTTATAAAAATTGTACTTGTGTGAGTTGTTGGCCTAAGTTATGTAAGTTTCCAATCATAGAAATTCTAAAATTCTATAGGATTCATGTTAGGCCAACAACTCACATAACTCACTTATGAATGAGCCATATTACAAAAGTTATGCTCCAGGCTTGCAAGATAAAAAAGGGGTCTATCGCACCTGTCATTTTAGTCCAGGTAATTAAAAATAAGAATATAGATTGTATTATATGTAAATATGGAATTTTTCGTACTTGTTTACTTTGTTTTGCAGTAAAGTGTTATATACGTATTTATCCTCCTCCTTGTTTTGAAATGGAACAAAATAAAATACACTTTATAGCATAACATATAGTCCTAGAAGTATTAGGAGGTACAGAGAACAATAGGCTTCTTATCACAAAAAGCAATTTCTTCCTGACAACTTTAGGATGGATTAATAAAGTTTGTGGAACATGTGGGGTTTGGAATATAAGTAGGATATACTACTTCGGTATGACGTACTGTTATGAGGAAATTCGGTACACATGTCCAAGGCATTTATTGTTCGAAAACAATGTGTTCGTGCAAAAGGCGATTTTGCACCTACTGTTAGCTGCAGACCTCTACTCGAAAAATATAAACTTTTAACATTACCCTGTTTATATATTGACGAAACTTGCATATTTGTTAAAAATTATGCAAAACTATTAGTAAGATTTAAAGATATCAGTACTTTAATTCAAGAAATCCCAGTCGAATTATGCTACACAATAGTAGACCTGTAATATGTCAAAGAAGCTCTTACTCCACGTGTGTTAATATTTATAACCACTCGACAGAGACTTTCAAATCACTCCCCTTGAAAAAATCTTATATATAAAAATCAATTGCTGTTCGTTAGTCTTGCTAAAACTCGAGAACGGCTGGACTGATTTGGCTAATTTTGGTTTTGATATGTTTGTGAAAGTCCAGGGAAGGTTTAAAAGGTGAGTATATATGAAAAAAATGATTCTGAGGCGGTACGACGTTTGCCGGGTCAGCTAGTGTAAAATAAAAGTAGCAGAGTGGCTGATACGCATGGCATTTATACGATTGAGGAATATTTTAATTTTAAACGGACGGATAATAAGAACGTAATATCATAATAAATTGACTAAATTAAATATAATTGTTAATGACATTACCTTAATTTAACTATTTTATGAATAATATATAACTGAAAGAGACGTAACAAAATTTAATATTAATATTCATTGTAATTATAATAGCATTACAATAAATAATGTAATCATAATATGTATATGTAGTCATAAGTACTACAAATGGCTTGTAACCAAAACTACAAAAAACTGTATGCCTGTCAGAGGCGAAACATGTAACTTCTACTAGTTAGCATAAGATCTGCAAAAATGTCCATTTTTCAAACAATTAAATTACTCTGACTTACTACTAATAAAAAAAAGAAATAGTTGAAAATTTTAAAAAGAAATCTAGGAGGTACAACGTAAAATATATATCAACTAAAATTGCTCCGAATACCTTCAGTTGAGTCGGTTTTAGGACATGGAGTTTATTCGATTAAATATTTGCTCCAATAATGTGTTATCTTGAAAATTTTAATTTTGAAAAGTATTTCGGCCTTCAAAAGACAATTGTATCAAAAAAATAACTTTTTTTCTGTCAATTAAATTTTAAACCGTACCACTTTAATTGTTTCAATAGATTCAATTTCTCAAATTTAAATAAACTCTTTTCTAAACTTTAAATTTTCAAGATAACACATTATGTAAGCAAAGAGGCGAAATGCTTTTTGGAATTCCGTAATGCAGTGACAAAAACAGTGGATGTGGGCTACCTCTACGGAATCCGTTAATGTACGTGGACTTAAACGCTGATTTTTTAAGAAAAAAAGATATGGTAAAAATTTGAACGTCGGTTTTTTAAGGTAATTTGCTCATAATTTGTAGTGTCTATAATATGTCATGTAATCGTGGATTAAAACTTTGAGTACTACAAAACTACAAATGAACCATAGACACAATCTCAAGTTAATCGAAAAGGAATGTTTGAATTATTTTCTTGTTATTACGCTACGGTTGAAAGGGCAAGGGCGCACAAGTACTTAAAGGCCTTTAAGCTTATTTACAGAACAGCACAACTCCAAAATTTACGAATAATGTCTATTAACTTAATGAGTTGCTTAAAAAAAAATTCATTGTACTAGTTTATAATTTATGTATATAAATATAATAAAAGCCCATGAACGTACCATTGCTGAGATCGGGCCTTCTACTATAGAGGAACGGATAATATACCCGCTACGCTTGTCCAATGTGGCTTGGCAGGATGTTTTCCTTCACTGTTGTTAGCACGTGGTAATTGTAACAATATTCACATTAGGTCAGAAAACTGTCTAAGTGGTGCATGCGTTCCGGCCAGAATTCGAACCCACGCCCTTTGGGTTCGGGACGCGTGCGCTAGCCATTACGCTACCTCGAATTTATGTGTATTTAATAAAAATAATTCATATAATAATTATAAAACACATACAATTAAAAACATAATATACAAGGCTATATATTAAATAATATAATACCTATAAAACGTTTGTAAAGTATATTAAAATGATTACATTTTTTTTTCATTGTCTCAAGCAGGCAAGCAGGCAGACGGCCCACCTGATGGAAAGCGGTTACCCTCACCTATAGATATTTGTAAAACCAGGGATATTGCTAACGCGATGCAGTCGTCCAAGAAATTTCAAAACGCTCTTCTTAAAAAACCCCATGTTATGACATGGGGTTTTTTAAGAAGAGCGCAAAGGAAAAAAATATAAATACTAGGCATAAATAAAATAAAGTTTTAAATATATCAAAAGCTCTGTTTTATTCTCTGTGTCATTTAAATCTGACGTTTCACTGAGTCATGACAGAATGATCCGGGTGTCAACCGGATGAGTAATGTATATAATTAAAATTTGTATCTTAACTATTTTAATTATTTAATTTTGTTCATAGTATTTTGTATATTGTGTAATCTATTTCGTGCACATTTAATAAAAACATGCCAATTAAAAACGTAAGTAGATACATGCTATTACCTAATTCTATTGGGTTAGGCTGAGACGATAGATTTCCACTTGCTACGATCCTGAAGATCACCTATGTAGATAGTTGTAATTGTTCTAAAAACTACTTTAATGTAGCTTAAATTATTGTTGTTAAATGAAAATCTGACACAATTATAAATACATATTATGCCGAATTGTGTTTGTTCACAAAAACACATGTGAACGATCAGTGAACATATATTTCTTGGAAATTGCTGTATTACTTCAGATATAAGATAAATACTTAAATTACATTCTTGCGTACTTAATCCATAAAAACATTAATATAATTCAGTTTTTAGAATTTAGTCGAAATTGTACTTATACCCCTCTGACAACAGTGACCCTCTAGATGTTAAAGACCGCAATCAATGTCCACATGAGTGGCAGGTGACATGCCCCCAAACACACAAGTAATTAGACAAGCTTTCCACAGTGCATGGGTCTTGGAAAATACCGTGGTAGTGAAAATTTTATTAATTTGCTATTGAAACTATTTTATTTGGACCAGTTGAAATTTTTAATATCAGTGCTTCTTGTGTTTTTTGTACTATAAATGACTTTTAAACTGACGTTTTAATCATAGAAAAGCATAGCTGTAGCACCCAGTACCTAAGAAATAAATATATTGTTCCATTGCCGTAGATTCTTAAAGCTGTTATACTAAGAGGGTCCACCTCTTTGGGAATATATCTGCCACAATGTGCATATTTTTAATTACTTGGGCAGATAATTATTAATTTATATTTAATAATATTTAACATAGAATAGTATCCTAAATATCCTGTCACCAAATGTTGTCTAATCAAATCATTTATTTGCTTAAAAACATTTTAAATAAAGAAATTAGATGACAATATGTTATTTTATGTTCAACATGTTTTTGCCCTTTCAGGTGAAGAGGGTGCTATGATATTGGACGTGATGTAAGGCTCTTGAATAAATATAACTTCGATCTTAAAACTAGCTTTTATTTTCACTCTAGTAAGTACTTTCAGCAGTACAAAAAGTCTCTCTCGTAACTGAATTCAAAACCCGTGTCTTTTTTATATTTTTGAATTCCAACTAACGAGAGCGAGTTTTATACACAACTCTCATTGGTTAGTCGTATCCTTACGTTCTGGCTAAAGCTATATAGGTATTGATTAACAATAACAAAAGTAGATCATTAAGTATTTGTTAATTAAATTTAAATAAATAAATAAGGCATTTGAAGTGGATAGTTATATATATATATATAATTTATTTTGTGATTAGAAATTATAATTATATATGAATAATAAACATAGCATAGATCAAAAGATGTTGTTGCTATGTTTTTCTTAAGGTAGTACTTATCAAACGTCAAAAGCATTTGGCATTTGGCCAAAAGATTGACCTTGAACTTGATTTACTTTTGTTTATGAAAGAATTACATTTAATTACTAGTTTTATTGCGAAAGTTTCTAATAGACATAAGCGAATAATTAATTGGAAACCTGAACGCGTGGTAACCAAGATCATGCTATATTAAGCAAAGTAAAGAATACAAAAATATATACAACTGTGAACGTGATAAGTGTATCCACTACACAGGCATGCAAATAGTAATTAAAAGTTGAAAATCAACTATTTCACAAAAACAGAATGTATTCCACTCAAACCACAGACCTTAAGACTCGCATTAATTTTTTTTTTTTTTTGTTTTATGCAAGTCATCTATCATTATTATCATGATCAGCTTGTTAAAGTAATGAAGACCAGTACTTAACATAGGTTTTATCCCATGGAATCTCACTAAACCTATCTTCAACTCGTCGTAACCAATCTCTCTTCTTTGTATCCTCCCACGCCGAAATCTCCCTACTATTTACCTCTTGATTACCAGTACCCAATTACGTATGTATTCATAAATTAGGAAACGTTCTTTTACTCCAATAACTTTAATCAGTCGGTATTTTTTACATAATAAAAATATAATATTTGTCATCACAATATCACAAAAACTAATTACGCAGCTTACATGGCTTATCGTTTTGGAGGGTTTGATAAGCATTTGTCATTTAATATTGTCCACATTATCACTCTAATCACAGTTATGAGTGGACCATGCCATTTGGGGATTCTCACGTAAATCGATATCACCAACATTCTCATTAAAGTTGATATAATATCTGTCTCGAAGGATCAATAAGTCGACTGGTGTATTTTTTTGGTAATGTCAATTTGAAGGGTTAGTAAGCATCAAGAGGGCTCAGTGTTCTAGTGTCTAGAAAGGTAGGTATACATCATATAAAACAAATACAATAACACGAGATAATAGTTTTATAAAATGCCTAGAAAGACGCGGATTATTACGAGTAAACATTTCATAGTTGTAAAGTATTACTGTGGTTTGGAAAGACATTTATAAAACTTAATGGATAGATAGATGGTTGCAATGCTGATAACTTCAATTTTATGATACGCCAGCCAGTAAATTACTCAAGTGTTTATGACATGACGAGAAGTTCCACAAGTCTCGCCCATGAACTGACTACGTTGGTAAATAATCGTCAAATCTAATTTAGACTCGAGAAAATCGTCTTGGTCATCTTAGAAAAATATATTTTGACACAGTCAAGCAGGACATGCAATAGCTATAGTAGAAAGAAAGATAGAAAGAAGTAAAGGAACAACATAAATAAAGTAAAAGAAAATATTTTTGGTTGTTTTCCAAATATTTAGTCTGCTAATATCTTAAGAACGTATGATTGATCGGCTGTTCGCAGTGACAGGCGACAGTTAATAATTCGCACCCTCAGTATTCTTCGGGGTGTAGTGCAAGGCATTAGCAACACAATGTCCTAATATCCTGTATACAATAATTCTGATCTGAAACATTATCAAAGTTCAATTACACTAAGAAACAATATTGAACTTAGTACACAGAAATAGAAGGACACCTTCAAGATGTCTGTCTGCTTTTGGTTGTTGAGCAGTCAATAACGTCCTCCTACAATGCTGCTCTCATTGACTTTCTGACTGAAATCATCCTGCAGTGGATATCAATTCCAGTCTTCAGTGAATGCTGTTCTCAGTCTGCAATGAATGCGGACGGTTATCGGTCCGTTCTCTGCCAAAGCGACATTTCCCAACGTTACGTTAGCACTCTTCGCTCCATTCAAGATGGCCGGTGTCTATATCATACTATTCATTCATTGCCTTACCATCGGTTGAATTTTGACGTAACCGATAGTAAGACGAATGAACTGTTAGTAAGATACAGGAACGCGAAGAGAATTGACTACCACGATCTGCGCCGACTCTGACATTTAATAATTCAACTTCAGACATGCGGATACTTGGAATAAATGACTCTATATAACCTGTTACTTCCTCCACCCAGTTGTTTTATAATACTAACTCGATTTCAACATTTTATATAAGTGAGCACGTATATAGGTCATCGTGTACACCAAATACGCGTTGCATTTACCTTTAGTACTTTTTAAATTTTGAGGTATTCGGTAGCGATGAATATAAGTTTACGAAGTTATATACACTTTAATATATAATATTCGAATTATATGTCGGTAAAGATCTTCATTCTTCTTCCTGAAAATTTAAAATATCTGCCCACAAATATATTTAAACAAAAAATACACAAATGGTTGTTGGATAAATGTTAGTATTTCCTAAGTGAAATTTTAGAATAGTTTTATGATATAAGTTACGTATAATTGACATAAACTTATTTTTTTTCGGTTACTTCTGTAATTAGTCATCTCGTATTCGTAGTCATCTCGTATTTGTGTACTATGTTTTAAACAAACAAATGAATTTAAATCTCATTATAATTGGGTTGAAGGTTGTAATAGGTGCGATGAGCGTGCTGCACATGTGGGCTCACGTTAAATTGCTATATGTTGAGTTAATATTTACCTAGATTCTCTCCACTATTAAATAAAAGACAATAAATATTTTAACCGCTTGAAGATCGTAGCTTACACAGTCGTAACTATTCGTCTCAAAAGTGTTGACACGCGAAATTAATACCGAGCAGCTAAACGAAATTACGGGAAATTAGAAATGTCACTTTGCAGTTACTTTGTAAATATGACTGGATATCTGGATAAATGCTTTATTGTTTTAAATTTATTTTTCTTAGGGCTGATTTTTAATTACCAGATAAAAGTTATCCATAGAATAAAGTGTAACATGGAAAAATTAAAAAAATGTCAGTTACACGAATAAAACAGTTGAATCGTTTCACTTTTGAATTCACTCTCATTATAATTTATTCGACAGATAACTGTTATCTGATGATTGAAAAATCGGCCCTTATTCGAATAATTTAGCTTCGAGACGTTTTTGCGTTTGTAGTAGTGTACTGTCAGCACATAAATAATAAACTAATACTTTGATATGTTTTTATAGGCAGGTACTTAATATGAAACTAATAATATTAAACGATATTAAAATAATAAATATTAATATTAAAATAATCTTTAATACTAAATTTCAAGGAAATTTAAATTTCAAGTTTAGAAGTCCTGTAAATATACAAATACTACTACTACAAACTCAAAAACGTCTCGAAGCTAATTTACCTGTAGCTTTTTAGAATCATTATAAAAATAAAATTGATATTATCATAATCGTTTTAGTGTATTTGTAACCTATATTATGAACTAATGTCTTTACATTATTTTATTAACATTTTCGGTATATGTATGCACATATACCGACGTATAACACGTGTCTATTTCACTCGGCGTTTCTTCAAAAGCAACCCCTGTAGGGTCTAAGTACTTAGTTATCAGCTGTATGTTGCCACAATCTCATACAAAGTGAATACCGATACAGTATTAGAATTACAGAGACTATAATCTAATCCAACCTCAAAGATCTTGGCAAGCAAGAACTTAGAAAATAATCATATTTTCACTAAGAAAATCGAATTTTGTTATATAACCCTGGGAAATTGGAAAGATACGTTTTGTTGTATGTAATGCAGTCGTGGGAGACTTTTTAATTTGATAGCATCATGTGGTCATTGAGAATGTTTAGGATATAGGGATACTAGAAATGCTCTTCTACTGAATATATTTTATTATACATTTATACATGCTATAATTAGTATCTACTGTGTAATATAACAATTATGGTATTATCAATACTAAAATAGATAGTGTACAACACCATTATATAATAAATTTAAGTAATTTGTTACATAAAAGAAATGTTATTCCCACCTAATTTAATTTATATTCAAAGCAACCATGTTATTTTGGCAAAAAATATTTTTAAATTCACTATATTGTTTCATCACATATTTGATTTTCAAATGTAACTTTTTATTACTTAAATCTGTTTTGAACATAACCCATAAATAATACATAATTGTAATTGTAAAATGTTCAATTGTTAATTATTTAATAGAGATCATTAGTAGAATTGTGTACATTATGTTAAAATTACAATATAGCCCATTGGACACTAATAATATATCACTAAAAATAAACTAACCCATAAATAAATTAAAATAATGAAAATTACAAGCAATATACGAGTCCCAAATCTCCGTGAGTTGAGAACGTTCCCAAAACGCTGGCCGTATTTCCTCTCTGTATGGCAACGCTAATACGCTGCCCCAAATACAGGGCAGCCCTTTATTCACGTGAGACCTTTATTAAACGAGTTGTTAGGTTTCGAGAGAGTTGATGAGCTTCGGGAGCCCCATAGCCCTAGTTTCGACACTGAAAACCACAGATATGATGCTTATTTTCCGCGGGATAAAAAAGTCACATTGGAAATCGTTTTTTTTTAATGTGGCCATTTTAAATCATTCCCAGAAAATTTCCCGCGGGATTCCCAGTATCGGCCCCGTAGTTTTTACGTGAATCCCAAACAACAACAGACAAAACGACAAACACACCAGAAAAAAAATTGCATCACGTTCTCCATCGTTTATATAGTCTATTCCAATTGTTTTTTTTTTATTAGCTTCAATGTACGGACACGGCATGTTTTGAATTTTATAATATAATAGATTAACATTCTTCTTCCATAGTAAGATATAGAAACGGCATAAACCACTTCCAATCACTTTATGGCTTTGACAAAATCCTTCAGAAAACGGTCGTCGTTCCAAGTTAGAAAATTACTTACATGCCAAGGCAATTTCCATAAACCGCAAGTGAGGTATGGCCGGCAAATAAACAGTGGACTCTGTGTCGTGCCGCCACCACAAAATTGGAGGCGAAACATTGTCTCATGCGGCACATTGAATTCTAGCTCGCTCAATTTCACCCGCATCTCTCTTACGGTTAGTGGACTTATCCAGTCTATCGACTCCTTAAGTTATCGTGCTTCTATGGAATCGATTATATTGATTAGCTTCTACCCAAAAGTTTCAGTCAAGAAAATCTTAAGGAATGTAATTTTAAAATGTTTGTGTGTATTATGTCATGCTAATCCTCTGGACCGATCTTGATGAAATTTTTTGTGTGTGTAGGAGTGGATCCCGAAATGGTTTAAATTTACAATTGGACCCAATAGGGGCTGCAATCGTGTTCTAAATTTTATTTTTTTAAGGTGGAACAAAGTCCACTGGGTTCACTATATCTCTATAATATTTCTTTTGTCTTATTAAATTTAAAAAGAAAGCTAGGAACCAGTCATAACGTATTACACTGGAGTACTTAAACCTTGGATTGCATTTGTTAAGAAGCGAGTTAACTGGCGAAACTGGAGAGTTAACCCTTTATTATCGTTTGGATAGAAATCAGACGACGTCTTTAAAATTTTTAGCAATGGATAGTTTTTCTACGTATTGTCTAGTATGTCTCTCTTAGAATTTTATTTACAACCAGACGTAGTAAAAAATGATGATTTTAATCTGATTGAGATTCGATGATCACATCTTTTATATTTGATAATTGTCGATGTAAAAGAGTTCGATTATTCGTGATTGTGTCACGCGTTTCATGCGTTCATTTAACCAAATACTTTAGCAGTTTTGTAATCGATCGCTAATGAAAAATAGTCTTTATATCATTTACAATTGGTGTCTTACATTTTGAAGTGGTTGTAAAATTTATTTGATTCTGTGGGTATCTAAGATTGCGTGAGTATAGTACATGATACAAAAATGATGTGACCAAAAATGTAGACCCAGATACTGTGACGCAATCAATTTGTAATTTTCTCGGTTGCCGGCGTTTAGGTAATTTTACAAGTCTAATAAACAACGATGAACATGTAAAACGTAATCCTTATGAAAACTCGGTTTATCTTTCTTTGTATTTCATAGTCGTCTTTCTCGGAAACTACGGGGTCTATCAGGATGATATTTGGTATAAATATCTAATCTGCTTGCCTCTGCACAAGGTTGTAATGAGATCGTTGAAAAACAGTCATAAGAGGTGGCCACCATGAACATAATTGAGTTGTGATTTTTTTTTTCGGTGTAACCGTGTATCGGATATCGTCAGTTAGATCTTGAAATTTGTTAAAAATATTTCTAAATTCATTTTTTATTTAGGTTAATAAGTAGCGAGATAAATGTATACTTTTATAGTCATATAAATCGTGTTCCCGGACAATTCTCCATGTTGGCGGGCGTGCATCATTGGTCGCAACCAGGTTTAACTAATGCTAAAACATTCGTGTTTGACTACAATTAACTGATTAGTGCTCATTATTGTTATCAACTAAGCGGTTGAAGGGGAATAATTCTTAAAAAGCTACAATAGTATTAAAGAAAACTTGGTTGCGGCGAATGACGCGTGCGGTTTTGGACACGAAAAATCACTCTCTCGTCCCTTCGAAGTTCTCAGATCATTAATACCTTTGTTAAACTTATCTTTCTTTACACGCTATTATTATCTCTTCCACGTTTCGAACTATGTATGAAGTGGAAAATTTTGAAAAAATCAAGGTAGAATTTAAACGAAAATTGATTTGAGCGATAAGTGTTAAGTAATTTTTGAGATATGGGATATTTGATTTATGGCCGGTTCCTATATCTTACTATTTATTCACTTGCCCTACTATCGGTCGAATTTTGATATTAGATACTTCTATGGAGCTTATGTCAAATTGTAACCGATAGTAAGAACGGTCGGTAACATATAGAAACCGGCCATAAATACTATTTTAGTGATCTATAGCCAAATCGTCTACGGGACCCTTGATTGAGTGTGGGCCAACGCACTTAAGAGTTTGAAAAAAAAATTGCACAATAAAAGATCATCTTTCAACTTTCCGCCAAAAGAACTCGTGCTAAATCTTGTCAAACGAAATTACAAATATAAATTAAATCTTTTTTTCTGAAGCAAGAACAGATTCACACGGCCTTACTTGCGACACGTTTATTTCGTTGATAAGAAAGGGTTTTGTATTTTTAAATGTTGTATTGTCTCACTTGTTGATTGTTTGATATTCTAACGGATTGGGTAACCGGCTAACCGGCCTTTTTGTTCAATATTTGCATAATGCGTTTTTTACAGCATTATTAATGTTTCGAATTAAGGTCGTGATATTTATAAATGCATAATCTTATACTAATATACGAAGCTGAAGAGTTTGTTTGTTTGATTGAACGCGCTAATCTCAGGAACTACTAGTCTGATTTGAAAAATTATTTCAGTGTTAGATAGCCCATTTATCGAGGAAGGCTATAGTCTATATATCATCACGCTAAGATCAATAGGAGCGGAGCACCAATGAAAAATGTTTCAAAATCAGGTGGTTTTGACAACAAATTCCACGCGGACGACGTCGCGGGCACAGCTAGTAATACATAAATTTGAAAGAGTTTGTTTTAAAGTCTATATTTATATGTTTTTTCCTTCATTCTTCGCACTTTTGATAATAAATTAATAACATTTTTGTGTATATAAATAGGGTAGTTGATAGATAGTTAAGTCAATTGATACACTTTTATGATTCTAAGAAAATACAGTCTCCTAGATTTTTTACGAGAATAGCAAGTTATGACGTTATAACATAAACAAGCCAATTAGCTTATTAATTATTATGTAAACATAATATATTAAAGTTATTTTTAATGTAATATTTTAAATTAATATGATATTTTAGTGTGTTCTTATTGATATGAAATAATTTTCGAATTTATTATAACATGTCACCCACCTAATTATAAACTTTCAATATGAAAACAAAATTTTGAGACCGAAGCTCCCAAATTCTTCTTTAATATTTATCTGTGCAGGAACGGAGAAAGAATACAATTTCCTGCGGTCGTCAGCCTGTCGTAAGAGCCGACAAACAATCCACAGCCAGGCGGTAGGGTATTTGCTCGTCTGGATGGCTAATATCTCTGCTCTAGGATATGCCGCCATAACACGTTTGAGTTTTGTTCCGTCATAGAGGCCAGGTTCTAGTGTTCCTTTAGAGCCTTTGATGTTACAAATGTCCATAAGCGATTGTAACCGCTTTCCATCAGGTGGGCCATCTGCCTCTTTGCTAAACTCGTGCAATAAAAAAACCATGAAGCTAAGTATCTGTCTTATTTATTTTTTTGATTTAACTAATCAATATTTTTAAGTATTAATAAGTTTCTTTTAAATCTTCAAATCATTTGCTCCGTCATGTTCAAGAAAATTTCGGACATTTCTCTAGCTTAGTTTAGTTGAAATCGCGTTTTGAGGCCTCTGTTGCCGCAAAAGATTGAAAGCAGGTGCTAACGAAACAACTTTTCTTTAGTATTTACTAATTAATAATTTACCAAAAAAAAAGTCATTAATTGTCACGATATGAGACTCAACGCGGTTTTTTCGTAATTTTTCTATAGTGATTTGGTGATTTTTTCTTGACTTAAAATAAGTTAAGAAAAAATTAATCAAATCACCTCCAAGTTATTGACACTAAACCATGTCCTTTCCTCCTTCAATTTTTATCAAAACCGTATAAAAACATCTACATCTTTATAGAAGCGAGATAATTAACTTGGCTTTATTATTTTTTTAAATACTACTTTATTTTATTCACAACTATCAATACCCGGCAGACGTTGTCCTGCCTTTAAAAAATAAAAATCTAGAACCCGATTTCAGCGCTATCTACCGGGACCAATTGTTAATCTAAACCATTCTCTAATACATTTAACACACACAAAAAATCATCACAATCAATCCCACTGTTCAGGAGTTCAGCGACGCCACCTACCCGGTCTTCACTTGAACACACACATAAAACTTCATCAAAATGGTTTCAATCGTTTAGGAATAGTTCAGCGACATACACAGGGACATACAAAGAATATACACAAATTTTCAACTATAACAGATGGGCCTAGGCCTGCGAGGAACAACACTAGCCTCGCTGGAAGATCTTCCTTTAAGACGGAGCAGCATTCCATCTCGCTCCTCCACCTTATTCGGGACATCCCTCCACAATATATAAAGATTTCTGGGTCAGAAATCCTCGCGGGTGTATTCAAAACACCCTAGTAAAGTTTCATCAGAATCTTATCAATGCTTTAGGAACACATTGAGGACAAACATACAAACATTGATTTTTATTTATATAGATTTTTTGAGTCAGAAACCCTTTCGCGCGTCCTTAGAACACCCTGCCAAAGTTTTATTATAATTTGATCAATGGTTTAGGAACTCGTCGAGGACAAACATACAAACATTGATTTTTATTTATAAAATATAATAATGCATTTGAATAACGCCACCATCTATGGAATCCTCACTGTCACCCGAAAAATACTCAAGGACGCTAGCGTTGCTACCACAGATCATAGAAACATAGTCTGTGGTTGCTACCTTATTAGAAACTCGACAAACACAAACGTAAATCCATTAATGACTCATAATTTCATTCGAATCAGAAAAGTCGTGCATACAGGCAATAAGGAA
Source organism: Dendrolimus houi (assembly GCA_039645545.1). Taxonomy (NCBI): domain Eukaryota; kingdom Metazoa; phylum Arthropoda; class Insecta; order Lepidoptera; family Lasiocampidae; genus Dendrolimus; species Dendrolimus houi. Next base: position 6,734,485 of record CM077131.1, read on the forward strand.
AACTAATAATTGAAATTCACATGACAGTTATAGGAATTTTGCACTAGTTAATAAGACAAAATATGTGTCTGTAGGACTGCGCAAATGAAAGGGTCCTGTAAAGGTAATAAAAGTCTATTATTATTGTATTAGCACTACTCAAGTCATAAAAAATGTTAATTACAAATATCCCATATCTCAAAAACTACTATATAGAATACTATAGATCATGTTCGAAATAATTTTGGATAAACTATCTTTAACTACTACTACCTGGATTTTATTTTAAAATTTCCATGATTAAAAAAGTTACGAGTTGTAGAAACTTTGTACAACTTTGGAGGCGAATTTTACCAAGAATTAACAAAAAATAGATTATGATTTTTCCAAATGTATCTAACGATTGTAATGACATCCCTAATACGTACTAACATTAAAAATATATTTTGAACCCTAAGATGTATGCCTGCTACAGTAAAAAAATGTTTAGGATTTATATAGCCTTCCTGTTAAATATTATGCACGTAATAGTAAGTAGCTCGGTAAGTTATAGAAGCCGGCCATAATTCTACAATATCTTCTCAATGTCGTCGTGGCGGAATAATAATAGAATAAAAATTGGTATTACCATTAGCCGGAATGAAAATATTGAAAAAGTACCAAAATTGTAAATATTTATTTCATGAGTTTTTGCTTATAAATATTTATAAGCGCCATTGAAATTAACAGAATACCGTAATCAAGCAAAACTACTATTGAGACGATAGTGTCTGGGGACTTTGACGAGACCTTAATAGCAAAACTGGACACCAGTTAAGAGTGTGTTGTCCATCATCATCACCATATCCGACTTTGGTCTCAGGCACACACAGATACCTGTTTACCACAAATCCCACTCACCGAGAATTGCAATAAATGGACAAACATGACGATTTTATACGAGTTCCGTTGTGGTAAAATGGCCAAGGAACCCTAAAAAGTATTAAAACAACAACTCGCGATAATCGGACTTCTTTTTCCGCGCTCTTTATTCTTGTTATTTCTATGTCGGTTTTAACCACACGACTCTCGAAGGTCTTGTCAGACCTGTATCGAAACAATGACGTCACGTGATATGATGTGCCGTGACATCCGAACAGTGACAGACGACCATACAGATGCTATCGCAGAGACTGATGGGAACCGATTTGACCTCAGGTTCATGCATGTACCTTATTGTATATAATAGTTGTGCAGGGAATAAATTATATATTTACAGCTTGTTATATATTTCACCGTTTTATTTTTAATATCTTGTAATGAATAATGAAATATCGGGAGGTCCTTTAAACTATCAAGAACCTGTAGAAATTCCTACTCACTATTTGAAACAAAATTGCATTGCCAAATTGAAAACGATCTAGTGGTATTTTTATAAGTTTTCGCAACTAGTGCACATAATTGAAACTACGTTTTAGCGGTTTTCAGCGCGGCATTTTGTTTGATTTTTATTTCGAAGTTTCGGCCACTTTTCAATACCTGTGATCACACTACAGATCATCTTTGTATTTCGTGATCACGGCTACTAAAAAGTGTACTTTAATAATCGATCTAGTTTTTTTAAAATATGAATCATCTAGATTTAACTTATTTATGTTAGGAGTAAAAGTGTATTCGTTTTAACAAAAGCAAAAGTATTGTTACCAAACGGAACCGTTTGTCATAAAATTATTTAACAGTGATTTATTATTTCTTAGAAAGAACACATCTTTGAAAGATGAATTATTAACGACTAATTTAATAGTATCGCCCACAAATTGTCGCCTGAGGCACCAAAATCTATGTCAAGAGCGCTTTCCACCATGATTGACACCAAATTATTTTTTCAATCAATTTTCGACCTTATCATTAACAATATAAAGGAATGCACTATTTTTGTAACCGAAAATTACGGTAGGGCTTCTTAAGCTACTGAGCTTTTATATACTGTGTTTAGAAAAGCATGTTCCATCCAAATCTAAACCTTAAGTTTATAATAATAAAGCACAGCACTACAATATACAACTACAAATATAAAATCAATTTATATGAGTAAGCATACCCGCACAACAATTAAGGAATTGTCACGAAAACGTTTCTGATCTGTCGCCTCATTAAATTCCAATGACAAAAATACGCGACTTTTAAGGTATGCGCTGTTAACCTTGAAGATTGGTGTCAAAGTATTTAAAATACTGTTACGTGCGAGCGGGGGTACGCACTTAGGACTGAAATGAAATACCAGCTTTTTTAAATAAATGCTTTTATTAACTTACACAGCCATACGTGATTCTTCTCCGCAGGGTTGCCCCTACATGCACAACTAACGACACACTGTCCCGACGATAAAATGTCTCACTCACAATACCGTCGCTGATATTGCGTAGATTACCTCCTGCTACTGCACTACTCCCCTCCGAATTTACCGCGCGTAGCTCTCTTCTAGATCTCCTCTTAAATTATGCTAAACTCCTCCTTCACTGAAGTGCCCACTAAACTTTTCACTAAACGCACCACTAAACTCATCACTGTCTTCTACTAAACTTTGCTTTCAACTCTCTGAACTTATCACTATCTTCTATTAAACTTCCCTTCCAACTTTCTCGTATCGCACTTGTCGTTTCGCTGTCTTCAACTGAGCTACTCGGTAGACGCGCCTTACGCTGCTTATATACCCGGAAGGATCTCCTGGAATCCATAATTTCGACCTTCTTTTCATCATTCTTTTATTTATTGTCTGTCCCTTTCTAAACACCTACCTATCTCTGTCTTTTCCTTCCCGAAGCTTCTATTCTAGAATTTCGATTTTCGTTTCGTTATTCTTTTGTTCAACATCTATCCTTTTCTAAAATGTGTCTGTCTTTGTCTTTTCATTCCAGAATCTTCTCCTTTTTTCTAACAGTCTTGAGACCGGCTTACGCTGCCAGAAAGTTCTACACTTGGTCACCACAATACTCCCACTTATGGCCGTTTCTATATCTTACTGACCGTTCGTTTGCCTTACTATCGGTTAATATTTGACATAAGCTCCACTACAAGTAATGTCAAAATTCAACCGATGACGGACAACTGATTGAATAGTAAGATATAAGAACCGCCCATGCGACACTACTTTCGTTTACGGAAACAAGTTTAGAAGACGGATTGCTAGTTTAGTGAATTGAGGACCTAAAGCCAACTTTGGAGAATTGCTTAGTGAAATTAACGTTTCTAGATACATTGGTGGGAGTAAGACAGCATAGAATATTTCCATTTATCTTGATACTTATCTGCTGCTTTAGACCCCCTTATCACAGAACTTCTTTTCCACTGTTCCCTTCGATCTAATTGAATATTAGATTAAATACAATTAGTCTGACTTGACATGACTCTGACAGACTTAAATAAAAAAGTCATTAAGGAACATGATTATTGATTTTTCAAAATCTGACTAATATACATGTGCGTGCGGAATCCGCAAGTAAAAAAGACCCCGGATATTCCGTACACACGAAGCCGCTGAAAATAATAGTATAATTTTGTTGCCTTCAGTTTTTGTATAAATATTTGTCGAATAACAATAAATAAATAGAATCGACTATTATATAGACTCAGCTAAAACCCCGTCGACTAAGAATGTTCATCTTGGCTTCAAAAGTAAGACCACATACACGGAAACACTTCTTCCAGTATAATTTCATCCAGATAAACCCAACTGCGTCTCGGTAAAGGTAGTGTTGGACGTTCTCGAGCCCGATGGACTGAAGACCTGCGTAAGGTCGCCGATGGGCGCTGGATGAGCAAGACGGAAGACCGGGATGTGTGGTGTCGTCTTGGAGAGGCCTACGGCCAGCAGTGATCTACAATTAGCTGACGACAAATCCCAACTATTTTTGAGAAAATGACTGCGACACAAAACACAGATGGAGGGACATGAAGCGGCATATTAGGCTCTTCTTCGTCAAATTTATCCACTCTTTTACAAATCAAATGTTTTTATGCAACAAAAAAAATATTGCACTAAACAGTTTGATAGATGATCTAAATTAACAAACAAGAGATGTACAGAAATCAAAAGTTGTGTCAAAGTTAATCGGCTAACATGCACTGTGACCCCGTCAATAGATATTTTTCTACGATCACTATCATAAGAACATGACGTCTTAAATCAAATGACATTGTACGAAGTGATTAGGTTGCTATCATATAAGCCTGTTTTGCATCAACGAGTAGCGGGATAGCTAGTTTAAATTTGAATATATCTAATCTTTTTGTTAATATAATATCCCTCTAGTCTGTAGATCGATCTTCTGTCAAGATCTAAAGAATAGGAAGAAAGATTTAATTTAAAAAAAAACTGCAGTGGAACTTTGAGATCTTTTATTTGTTTTGAATCTTCAAACAAGAAGACACTAGGCGATAATTGGATTAATAAAAACCCCACTTTTTTGTAGCGAAAATAAGTCTGATTGCAGATTCATCACCGCGGAGGAAATGCAGTGCGGGATTCGGCATGTTGGAGTGGCACTTTTGCCACCCGAGTTGGGGATACCTACTAAAACCCCTCTATGTTCATCCTGCGCCTTTATGCCAGGGCCACAGATATACAGTTTGGCCACTCCGTGGACTCTAGCGGCAGTGGCCCGTCGACCTTTTCCACTGCCGGGTGGAATCATCAAAACACCGTCAACGCCAATCTTAGCCAATAAGTAGATGAGTGAATGCAAATAACGTGTGGTTTCCCACACATATATAATATAATTCTTGACAGTCCAGCATGCGCGTGCGATGATAAAAAACTTGAGACCATCTAACACCTGATGCTGGACTGTCCTAGATACGGCCGAGCTAGGTACGATCTGGACTCCAGAATAAACATGAAGTTGACGAACACTGGTTCGGTCAACTTAGTTTGGTTTGGTTGGTATGGTTTTACTTTTGAATTAACGCAAGTTATAATTTATTCGACTGATAACTTTTATCTGACTATTGAAATATCAGCCCTAAATTATACAGATATGAATGCAAGGTAGTATGATAGTTTGTCTTACAATCTTATACATCTAAATTATAGTAAAAAAACAAACAATTTTTTAAATATTGATTTTCATATACTGCTAAATAATTATCATGAAAAAAGAATTCTAAGAGTGATAGTGGCCAAATTGAAAATGTATCTCTGTAAAGCCCCTAAGTCCTATTTTATTACAGTCTTTCATCTCTTAATCTGATAATAACACATTGTTTAGAACATATTGGCGAATATTTGGCGCCATCTAGCCGTGTAAGCATTTAAAAGCTTCTCAAAATTACGTTTCCTACTGAGTGATTATCATTCATAGCATAACTTCCTCCAAAATGTTGTGATATATATACAGTATTAAAGCTAGGGGTAGTTCGGGTTGTAAAATAATAACGTTGGATAAACTTCAAAACCTTTTATAATTACTTTTATCTTTAAATATAAGCTAATTTTCATAAAATAGGTAACATTACATTTTCAGTGTGAACTAAGCCTAAAATAATTTGATAAATTTCAATAGGCTTAAAATTGCACTCTATTGTGAACAAATAGGGTTGTAATTAGCTTTATCAATAAATAATCTTTGTAAAATCGACATCATATCAGAAAAGTAGCTATCGTAAAAGAGAACACTGGTTCGAAAATTGTAAAAAAGCGATGTTTGATTAATAGGGAGTCGGTGTGAGAGTTGGTCTGTGTGTGATTCTTACCATCTGACAGATTGTCTCGACTCTCTGACCCAAGCACCCCGTTGAGACACTAATGATGTTGTTACACTGATCATGTGTACATCGATGTCGATCTTATTCTTAAATAAATATGTTTTTTTCGTTTTATCGTACTGCGAAGAAGTCAATAAAATTTATGCAACGCTCTCCTTCTTTATTTTCTGGTAATAATTAATTAACAACTCTAATTTTTAGTAAATCACTTATGGTATTTTGTGATTACCAGTAGGTGTAATACTAAATACCCACAGATGTATAATTCAAATGTGTAAAAGTGGCTGTTTTAAGATTAGTAAATGTACATGTTGTTTAGTTGTGGTAGCTTAAGAGCTTAGTCGTGGATTCTAATTGAGTTCATGCTTTACTTACATACTATTTTGATATTATCTAAATTGTTATAGTTAACACGTGCTGATGAAGGAGGAAAACATCGAGAGGAAATCTACGTACACTTCGATATTATCGACTTTGGAAATCTGCCAATTCACGTTGAACATTGTTTCTCCTTATTTTTGTAGATCCCTCTAGCCTTGGTGTACTATCTTCAACTCGATTGTAAATATTGCAACCTAAAATGTTTGTCATATATAGGTAAGTACTTCACCAGAGCATAGATTTTAAACAATGATATCATTTACTATTACAAAAAGCACACAAAGCACTCCGTTTCATATCGCTTAACAAAAACATCGATAATTTTCAACGCAACACTAAACGTGAGGTCGACCAAGATTACTCTCAGCACGAGACTGTCCTGTGTCGGCGGTCGTTCGCGACGCTTTGACATCCCGACAATCAACCATCTTATATTCACCTCTGATAAAACGAACAAATCCCATTATATATCTTTAAAAGAAGGTTTAAAATTGTGTACATTTGATTAAACAAACAGCAAATACCATTTCTCAGTCCGTCATACGTTGATAGACGGTCTGTACAAGGCAGTGTGAGAGCATAGTTGTTTTTTTTAAACAAATTTGAATACGCAATATGAAGATATTGAACGATTATTAGTCAAGTGGAAGGTAAGTGTATTTCCAAGACGTTTGACGGTCATAGGGTCAAAGTAACGAAGCATTGATAAATGAAATATAGAGGTATGACAGATTTCATTTTTGGTGTTACGTTCAATGGAATTGTATTTTTTGATACGATCTTTTTAGGCGTTGATAAACTAACCTTTCACTCGTATAAGAATATTAATTGTAAGTCTTTAAATTTATTTTAAGTAAATGAATGTTGAACATACAAAAAAATTTACTGATCATTCCGAAAATTCTGTAAAACGTATGGGACATAAAATAAAAGAAAACTTTTTGAAAGTTTAGAATAGAAAACTTTGCTTAGATCAAAACGTCAATGATTGAGCCTTTTTATAACTGGGTTCCAATCTAGACCTTTACCTAGATTAAGTATGCCCTGATTAGACACTTGTATCTGGCCTGAGGGTGCTAGAATAAACCCTTGTGAAATCCGACACCCCGTGTTAATCCTATGTGTCAGGTACGCGAATTGTTCTATCAAGGCATGCAGAGTTGATCAGGGTACGGGAAAAACAGAACTTTTCCCGTAGCTCTACCACAAGGCGAAGGAAGGAACACCGAGGTGTTTTAGTGGATATCCCTGACTCGGATAGCAATAGTACTTCTTCGTGGGTACTAGTTCGGCGAATCTCACACGTCCCCGCATCACTTCTCCAGCGGCGGTTAGTCCTCAATCTGATTTCCTTTCGCTAAAAATAGGTTCAATCTGTCACTGCCACACTTATGGGCTCATATTAATTTACGTACAAATTGCTTCAAAAAGATTAAATAGTCACCATTATAAATATAAACAAAATTATCTGTGTATAAAAACCGATATAAAATTGAAAACCGTTAAAACGCACATAGTATTTTTTCAGAAATAGAATAACATTTAAATAAACCTAAATCATATTATACATAAATAATAAATCATGAGAAAATCGGTAGCGATGCAGTGACATCAAAAACTGGGAATGTTCTAAAAACCGGCTTTTATAGTGCAATGAATATGATCGTAAAACTTTTTACGAAACATCCTACGTATATCAAATACGGCATGGACAGAGATGACAAAACTGTTTTTATTATTTATCTTACTCAACACCATGAAGGTGGAACTGTCATAGTGTAAAAATAAATTTGTAGCATTGCGAGATTTTTTTTATTGCTGACTAGAGGAGTGGTTACTGTGCTAACAATTTATTACAGGCTTCGAGAAGGTAATTGGAACTTGGCCTCCGATGCCAAGTTCCAAGTTCTATGGCGGCATACTCTAAACCTGGAGTGGTAGCCATATATACATACGGACAAATAACCTACCACCCGGATGTGGGTAGTTTTGTTGCCTCTTATAACGGGCAACCTGGCCACAGGAATTAGTCTTCTTTCTCCGTTCCAGCACGCTAAGTTAGGCTGCAGTAAAAGAATACTAGAAATGCGAGGCCAAAGGGATATATTTCTAAGCTTATTTCTGTATTTCGCGATTATCATGTTCTAAAAGACTATAGTTTGAAGTTAAAATCTACGTCAATCTTTATGACCTCCTTAGTAACATGATTATGACATGCAATAAACGGTTTTTGATGCAAGCCTTCTATTTTATTAGTTTTGGTTATTTATAACTAGAATCAAAAGTTATAAATCTTATCGTTTTCATATTATAGGTTATCACTCTGCAGATCCAAGATGCGGAACCTTAATAAATCGGCGTAGTAATGATAAAATTACTCTTTATTTACGTATTCAGTCCACATTATGTCAATATTTCTCAATAATACCACTTAAAGGCGCCCTTAGTTCCCACCATTATACATCAATCCTCCATCCGTTTTAAGGACAGAATGCAAAATCAATCAGGAATGTGTAGCACGTACCTTAATAGGGATGGGATTGGAGTGGAGATTAATCGATTGTATCAATTGTTAATAGTTTTAAATAATCAAATTCATCGGGAAACAAAAGAAAATATAATGAGGTACTAATCAATTTAATTTTTCAATTTGGAATTAGGTACTTTTATATCCATCTTCATATGTAGGATATATGCTGACCTACAAATTTCGTACAAGTGAGAATATGTCACCTGTATTAAGTCCTTATGTTAATATGAAGACCTAAACATAGATAAAGTGAGAAATAATGACTTTAGATTACAAAAGATCGTTTATATGTCATAATCAAATATACTGAAGTTAGTTTTAATAAGATTATATTTAGATCAGTTTTCTCAGTACTGTTATAACAGAACAGCATACCTACCTATTTATACTGTTCTTTTCATTCTAAAATACATATAAAATTTCATAACAATTTTTCCACTATCGATTTTATAGAATTACAAATCGTTTAAAATATTTTCTCTTTGCGAGCATTACTCGTGAACAACACTACTCTAGGGTGGCTAATGAAGTGTAAGCTGGTGATGGGTGACCCACCACTGTCGGGACTTTAACGATGCGATTGACAGCACAGTAGAATGGTCAACGTCTGAACGTGCGATTGTTTCCACGCTGATGTGATGGGTCATTAAATAAGCGATATTAGTGGTTCTTTATTAAGTTCGCGTTTTATTAACCTTTTTTGCTTCCTGGTAGTTATAACCGAGAACACTACGACGGGCTGCCTTAGCTCATTGAAGTGAAATCCCCTTTACATTTTAAATAAACTTTCATTTATATATAGTATGTGAAGATTTATGGAGCACAAGTTGGCCGGTCATGAATAGACAGAGTAAATTTTTGTAGTAAAACTTTAAATAAGTATATGATATATAGGTATAAATAAGGATCTGAGATTAACTTAAATTTAAATTATTATAAAAGCTGAGTAATAATAAAATATCTTTGTTCCAATGTTTTTACAAAGATGTAGAAAACACACTAAAGATATATATATATATATATATATATATATATATATATATATATATATATATATATATATATATATATATATATATATATATATATATATATATAAAAGGAATCGAATACGGATGTAGAATTTCAAACAAACTAAGAACAGGCCTGTATTTTGAATCAACCAACGGTACACCTCTCTTCACCTATTGGTTTAAGTCATCGATAATACTGAAAATTGCGACGGTACGAGCTTTGTAAATGTATTACATTTTTCCTATTCGTATTTACCGTACCTCTAGACTGAAACGGAATCATACGGAATTTCATAAAAAAATATTTAAATCCAAAGGTAAAAAGAGGAACTAACAAATCATATTTCGTAATTATATATATATATACATATATATGTATAACTTTATGGAGATATTTATATTCTTTAATTACTAAAGACAAATTGATTTTTATTCATACTATATATTTTTGGTTTAAACAGGTATTTTCTATCGGTTTGTATTGTTTTACCTGTAGTTTCTGATTATGTTATCGGTTTTGCGTCATTTAATGATCTTCTATTAATTTTTAATCAACGCTATTTTAATGGCTCTATTAGACCACTGTAACGAAGACGTATTTAAATCCAACTGACGTCTTGTTCAACTTTGAATATAATGGCGCATCTTAAATGTGTCTCCAGATTTTACACTTAACATTATTCTACTTACTGTATTACGAGCTTTTGAATGCATTCAAAGAGCAATTAAAAGATTATTGTACTGCATTAAGGGAAATACTGAGATCAAGCCACTTTTCTTTATTCGGCTGGGTTGTATGGTATAACAGATGTTTTTTATTACCAAAATCTGACAAAAAGACAGGAGGCACACCTGATAGAAAGTGGTTGTATCTATCTATGTACGTTTGCAATACCGGGGCGGTGCCAACGCGTTTTCGGCTTTTTTATTTAATTATTTTAATTTTATAACACTCTTCTTAAAGTATCTCAGCTCGTAGCGCAGCAGGAAGTTCACTCCATAATTCCTTACTGTATGATTTAATTATTATGAAATGCTATACTGAAATCTGAAGGGCCCAAAGGGTACTAAGTACCCTTACGTATACTACATACTTATATTTTTTATGGATGAGAACTGTACAAGATCCTTGACAACATTTTGTCGCCAATGAGTAAGAACCACATGATATTTACAAACTGGCGTTATATTACATTTATTTAGTTGCATAGTTGTTTTTTTTTCATATTTCTCTTTAAGGTTAATAATTAATTTTGTTATATACCCTCTTATTTCTAAACGATACAATCGGTCATTTCCTTAATTGAATAATAATGTTATATATCTATTTATTCTGTGATTAGCACCTGTTTTGTATAGAGTAGTTCTCTATAATTTTATGTAACAATATTTCTCTAATATGATGTGGTAGTTGTGTAGATTATAATTCAAAATCCCTCAATTGTATTCACTATATTTTATTTTCGTGTTGGCAGAGATTTTTTTTACTGTGTTCGATTTATTTTATTACATGTAAAACTTTAAATATAATATTTTATATAATATCTTATATAAAATATTATCTAAATTTCCAAACAACAATGTCATAAATTCTTGTAATTCATAACCTTTTAAATTAATTTTATCAAAATGGTTTATCCGCTATCGGTCATGCCAATTTGCTACGTTTGTTATACTGTAAAATTGTTGGAGGGATGGCGAGGTGTTCCAAAAATGTTTATACAATGTGTAGAGTCAGTGTATGGAATATGTTAAAACCGTAAGGTTCTCTGATTGCGGGCGCGATGCGATGGCCTGGATAAGGCAAAGGGACGTGGAAGAAGAAGCACGGAAGGACCTACCTCGCCACCAGTCCGCCGCCATACTGCACTCGTCCCCCGGGGGTTCACACACTCACTAGGTTTATGGTTTAATGTGCATTAAATTCAGTTACAGCAGTTTATTTTCTATTCAATGTGTCTCAACAATTTATATGTATTAGCATACGAGTATTGCGGTAACATGACAGCAGTGACATTAGCTGCATGTGTCTTGTTTTGCGCATTCTTCATTTAAAAGTTTCTTCTATTCTTGATGGCGAGGATGGGGAGGAAGAATTTACAAGGAGGTGTTCCTAGGCGCAGCCACTGATTATAAATGTAATGACCAGTTGCTGTTCTTTTATTACCATAAACCGTTCTGAGATGTTGCAAGTATTATAGTTATTTGTCCAAATTTATGAAGGATTTATAAGATCAAACACAATCACACTGTAACGTTTAAGATATCAAGTAGTTTTGGCGAACAGACGACTGTGTTATTTAAGAAAATTGTTTTGATGACTAGTCAGACGATATTCATTACTTTGCAATCTAATTGGTTGACTATGCTATGCAAAAAGTAGTATGACGTAAATGGTAATTGATTAATGTAATGAATGAACATTGTATCATAATTATCATATCTCGGTTTTAGCATTCTGTAGCTATTTTTGTAAAATGACAGCAAAATATGTCCGTGAGAATCGTCAGACAGGTCTTAGAAAATCACATTATAATTACTTTTTATTTTTGTTTTAAAAATATGTTTTACCTAATAAAAGCTCTAAAAATGAAAGAAGAATGATCTAAGGCAGTAACTAGTTATGTAAGTTTTAGAAGCTTCTTTTCTTTGCTTTGAAGCTATATATTCAATAATTATAATCTTGGCTGTAGTAACATCAATTACTGATCTCATGTCATTATGAAGACAACAATTTGTAAGACGCTGCTTCGTCGTGACTCATGACAAGGCCACGGCCCATCTTATTTCAATCAAAACCGTTCCTACTAATTATTGGTTGCCTACCGACATAATATCTATGATTAATATCTAACTGAAATGAAATTCAAATTTGGCTGTTGGATGTCCGAAAAACGGTAATGCCTAATGAGCAAACAAATTCATCGTACGTCAAAAGTAATTTGTCAAATCTAATCACTATATATAACAAATAAAGTTGGACTCTAATAACGGTGTGTTTCGCTGCAACTTTTCGTTTTTTTCGCCCGGCCATCCAATTTAAAAACTAATTATGGGTCGTCGTGATGACTAGGCTCCCATGATCAGAGAGACCCTATTCAATGCCGTCACAAAGAACATAATTTCGTCATGTTAGCGAACAGGTGACAAAAAAGTATGATTAATGGTCATACACTGCGGTCTATCATAAAAGAACTGTCAGTCAATTCGGTCGTCTTTATCCCAGTCACAGCTTAGAGTTGATTCCTGTACCCTATTTAAACAACTGCTGGATTTAGAGTTTGCTCTATTAGATGTAATTAGTCTGTTTAATTTCGAATTACATATGGCCAGTAACGAAAAGCAATTGAATGCTATTCTGTGTTTACCATGACCTTTCGCGGTCGTGATTGGAGCCGTGGATCAGTCGTGACATCTAAATAACTGGTGTTGAGGGTCGTAATCAATGACGGAAGTGCCTGGTGTGGCAGTAAGGCGTCCAAGTGACGGAACACCTGCAATTAGACGAATTCGGTGGTACATTAAATGCACGACTCCGTTAATTTGGGTGTCGAAGGTTACCTGATGATGGAGAATTAAAGACAATTTGAAACCGACTAATTGTATAGGTGTACGCTCTTAACGTTTTTGAAGAGCGGTGAATTATACTAATATAAAATTTAAACGATAATAGAAAATTAAACAAGAAATTTCTCATAAATGAGGAAATAGTCGCTTATGCGAAATTTCTTGAAAAGAAATATGAAATAAATGTATAATTAGTTAAGCACCGGCTATCATTCTCTAGTAGTAGCTTTGGATGAAGGATAGCATCGGATGGAGGATATAACCACCTATGCTACTAGCTGCTATATCGAGTACGGTAATAAATAATTATCTATTTTCAGTACTGTCTACTCTGTATCGTAGCGTGGATGTAGAAGGACGACCTAGAGGCAGTTTCTGTTATATTTAAACATACATGTGTATCGTACTTTATGTACCTGCATCGCCGACTCTATTACAAATATAATTTAATATTGAGTTCTGGAAACGATTCCTGTTAAGCGACAATACCACCATTTATACTAAATTAAACATGACTATTGTTTGTAAATTTTCGGTATTGATGTATAATAAAGAATTATTTTCATCTTTCTATTTATAGATTTAGTTAATATGGATGTTTGTAGATTTGTCTGAATTACTCCACGGTATTAGGGTTACTTATCATGCTAAATTTATACATTCGTGTAACTTCGATTTGTAAAGATGAATATAGGGTTCTTTTTATATAAGAAATTGGCATAATTCCTGTTGGTTACTTTAACAAGATCACGTTATTACTTACACGAAAATCACTCACAGTGTTGCAAGATTTAAATATTTAAAACTGTTTCAATATAATTAAAGCTGTACTAGCTATTACTAACTATTAGGCAGTTGCTAATCTCAAATTGGTCCCCTAGCACCTTAACATTGCCTTATAGGACGATCGCATAAAAGCCTTGACTTTATCGAGTCATGATTTGTCAATTATGTTGCTATTGTGCGTTGATCGACGCTGTGCCCTGCGCCCGCGCCGATCTTATCGTATCACTGTGACAAAAAAAAATACTATGAAGACGTGTGTAGGATATTAAAGATTTTCACAATTGATTTTAAATTTAGAATATCATTACTTAAATCTATAATATTATAAAATTCTAAGCATGCCGTGTCTGTACATTGAAGCTATTAAAAAAAAAACATCTGGAATAGACTATACAAACGATGCAATTTTTTTAGATTTCTTGTCTGTTTTTCGATTTGTCTATTTGTTCGGGATTCACGTAAAAACTACGGGGCTGATTTGGATGCGTTTTTCATTAATCGACAGCTAATTCTTAGACTTAAAATCTGCGCTACTTTTATCCTGTTAACCCCGTGCGAATTTTTCTGGGGATGATTTAAAATGGCTAGATTAATAAAAAAGACGAAGTCCAATATGATTTTTTACTAATCGCTAGCAAATTTAATGTAACAAAATGTGTGATTCTTGTATCCCGGGAACGTTACTGGAATTTTTCCGGAAACGGTTCGTAGTTGATAAGGTGCGTAATATGCGTGCGTGCTTATTCCGACAGTTTTTATTAAAATGATAGCTTACATTCTTTTTCAAATGCTACGAAGCCGCGGGCATATCCTAGTTTTTAATAAAAATTCAACACATAAATCCAACGTTGTAAGCATGCAAGTATTTAATTCGAAACAGAAAGTACAACATTTACATGGCAATTCGGTTTGTTGCATAACCAGAAAAATCCAAAGTAACAATGACCAATAAAAAATAACTAAACAGTAAATACACGTCCGATTACACACTTTTAAGGGTTCCTTGGAGACAACTAACGTCCACTGATTCAATGTCATTCTTTCATGTTCTTTATGTGTCATTGATTCATGTTCATCATGTGTCATTTATTATGTGGGTATATCTAAAACTAGTCAAGAAATCGTGATATTATCACAATCTTCCATTTCTTAGTTCAAAAGTTTAGAGGTTGACACGACTTTAGAAATAATCTTGCCAGCTATTTACTTAAATAAAAAAATGTTATTAAAAAAGAATAATAACTATGATATTTCGAGTCTATATATAATCTATGTACTCTGAAAAAATCTAACACTCGCTTCAGTTACCCCTAATATTTACTATTTTCATAATTTCAGTACAATATGTATTCCTGCTGAATATTCATGTATATATGTACACCTAGTAGTTTCAGAGAAAAATAACTACATACAATGACAGCCAGACAAACAGACGCACAGACGCATCTTTTCATAAGGGTCCTGTCTTTGTTAAAATAGTTATGAAACTTTTCTAAGTCGTTCCCTCATTGCTGAAGATCGTGACTTTGATGGCAATGCCGAGTTTATTTAAGTATCCAGCTGGTCAGCAATTTGGTCAATCCATTTATTTAGAGATCTGTCGCGAGGTCTCGTGCCTTCGATTTTTTACTTTCTTACTTACTTACTCCTACGAAACTTAATAAACGCGACCAAAAGGCTTGCCTGTATTTTGGAAAACGCATAAGCGTTGCCATATAACATGGTAACGCGGCCAGCATTTTGGGAACATTCCTAACTGACGGTGATTTTGGACCCATTTACTATCTGTAATGTTTTTTGGTTTGTAAATCAAACTATATATATATATATATATATATATATATATATATATATATATATATATATATATATATTATTAGTTATTAGTATAGGCATATTTTAGTTTTAATTTTGTTTAGATACATACATATTATCACGCCTGTTTCCTATGAGGGTAGCCAGTGACTATGGATCTCCACTTGTGACTATCCTGACATACAACTTTCGCTTCATCTACTTTCATTAACTTCTTCATACATGCACGTTTATTTGAGATGCTTTTTACCTGACCTCTCTTTAACTCTTCTGCTATTTGATCATAGTATGTACATCTCGGTCTACTGGTAACAACTCTACCATTCACAATGCTGTCATAGACTTGTTTTGTGATCCTACTTTATCCATTCTCCCTACATGTCCAAACCACCTTTCCCTTTTTTAACTCTTATTATTATATCTTCTTTCAATTCACAACGTTACCTTATCTCTTATTAAATTTCGGAAACGTATTTTCTCCGTTATTTACTATGGTCTGGGTGTCTGGGATCGGCTCCAGAATGGTCCGTTGTATATTACCCATAACAAAAGCGTAATTTGCTTAATTTGGGAATATATAGTGTGTGTGCTTGTCTGCCGATTTATTATTATTATTATTATTATCACACTGTTCCTTATCATATCATTCCAGCTAACCGCGCATATATTTCTCAAAGCTTTCATTTCAACTGCGTTTATCCTACTTTCATGCTTCTTCTCCCATACCCAACTTTCACTACCATACATCAGTGTTTACACAACAACCCTTGATGGACAGCCAAGCGTGCCTTTACAGACACTTTCTGGCTATTCATAAAATAGTTAATTTAATTTTGTTTAAAGTGATTGTAAATGCTAATTGTAAATAATTAAAAACTAATATACATTCTTTCATTAGTTACAAAACGTTTATGTTCATTCTGATTTTCTTAGGATATTCTACGCAGAGTAGATGTCAAGCAAATGAATGCGTCCGCGCAATGATGAGGCTAAGATCGTCACCGAAGATTGGCAACAATTATAACTGTTGGACGTCTGTCAGTCGATCGATAAAAGTAACGTCATTTAGGTTGTAATTAATGTACAGATAAAAACTATGAACTGGTTTCTGAATTAAAGCTGTCAATCGTATAGTTCTGCGAATCCTATGGCAGCATGATTTGGTTTTTGATTTGAACATTTTGTTTTATTTATTAATCATTTAGTAAATTTATTTGAGTGTCTACTGTCATATTTATAGCAGTATAAAAATTATATATAAGCTTACTAGCTGACCCGGCGAACTTCGTGCCGCCATATTTTTTGACCTAAAAGACCTTGTTTCATGACATAAAAACAAAATTAGCAAAATCGGTCCAGGTCATTAGGAGGATTCTAGAACCCGATCTCAGCACCACCTACCGGTTCTAATTGTAAATCTAAACCATCCGGGAACCCACTCAAATGCACAAAAACAAAATCATCAAAATCGCTCCAGGTGATAAGGACGATTTTGGAACCCAATCTCAGCGCCACCTACCGGTTCTAATTGTGAATCTAAACCATCTGGGAACCCACTCAAACACATAAAAACAAAATCACCAAAATAGCTCCAGGTGATAAGGACGATTCTGGAACCCGATCTCAGCGCCACCTACCGGTTCTAATTGTGAATCCAAACCACCCAGGAACCCACTCAAACACACAAAAACAAAATCACCAAAATCGCTCCCGGTGATTAGGGGGATTCTGGAACCCGATCTCAGCGCCACCTACCGGTTCTAATTGTGAATCTAAACCATCCGGGAACCCACTCAAGCACACAAAAACAAAATCACCAAAATCGCTCCAGGTGATTAAGAGGATTCTGGAACCCGATCTCAGCGCCACCTACCGGTTCTAATTGTGAATCTAAACCATCTGGGAACCCACTCAAACACACAAAAACATAATCACCAAAATAGCTCCAGGTGATAAGGACGATTCTGGAACCCGATCTCAGCGCCAACTACCGGTTCTAATTGTGAATCTAAACCACCCAGGAACCCACTCAAACACACAAAAACTAAATCACCAAAATCGCTCCAGGTGATTAGGAGGATTCTGGAACTCGATCTCAGCGCCACCTACCGATTCTAATTGTGAATCTAAACCACTCAGGAACCCACTCAGACACACAATAACAAAATCACCAAAATCGCTCCAAGTCATTAGGAGGATTCTAGAACCCGATCTCAGCGCCACCTACCGGTTCCAATTGTGAATCTAAACCATCCGGAGACCCATTCAAACACACAAAAACAAAATCACCAAAATCGATCCAGGCGATTAGGAGGATTCTGGAACCCGATCTCAGCGCCACCTACCGATTCTAATTGTGAATCTAAACCACCCGGGAACCCACTCAAACACACAAAAACAAAATCACCAAAATCGCTCCAAGTCATTAGGAGGATTCTAGAACCCGATCTCAGCGCCACCTACTGGTTCCAATTGTGAACCTAAACCATCCGGGGCCATTCAAACACACAAAAACAAAATCACCAAAATCATTCCAGGTGATTAGGAGGATTCTGGAATCCGATCTCAGCGCCACCTACCGATTCTAATTGCGAATCTAAACCACCCGGGAACCCACTCAAACACACAAAAACAAAATCACCAAAATCGGTCCAGGTGATTAGGAGGATTCTAGAACCCGATCTCAGCGCCACCTACCGGTTTCAATTGTGAATCTAAATCTTCCGGGGACCCATTCAAACACACAAAACAAATATCATCATCAAATGGCGAAGTTTTTAACAACTTATAATTAACTTAACTTATTAAGCGTTGCTATACAACGTGGCAACGCCGCCAGCCTATTGGGGACGTTCCTGGTAAGTGACATTGGTTTGGGATCAATAACTTATCTTTAGGTATTTTTCCCTTTTTTATTTATTGTAGTTTTAAGTATTTTTCTTCAAAAAGTTGTATTGAATAAAAAATAAAACTAAATTACAAACTTATAATAATTTCAATTGACTTAAATTTAAATTATCGGATGATCATAAGTTCTAGTAAAGTTATGGTGATGCTAAGGTAAAAGAATGCATATATCGTTATAGACCAGTTTGCAAATAAATGTTGCATAGTCACTGGAGTAAGATTCATTATTGAACAGCGAAAATTCGTACCCGTGAGAACAAAACACTTATTTCTCAAATTATATCATCGATACTATAAAATAATGATGCAATTGAAAAGAAAAACACCTTATAAATAGTTCCGTGACATTATCTAACAATCAGTAAAATATCGATAAAAACTAATAGTCGATATGCCATGTCGATGAAAAAACAAATGAATTTTCATTAGGATGAATTACGAATTTGACACGAGCCTTGACTCATGGGTCGAATGATATCATTAGTTGATGAAACTGTCATCGATGTACATATGTTATTATCAATTGGAAGATATACATGTGAACAGTTGTGCGCGAAAAATATATGTATATACATAAAATCAGTTAGGAACGTATGAAAGCTGCTTGATATGTGTGTTTTTTCTCATGTAAATAAAATACATTTATACAATTTTATACATACAGAAGGAAAATATTATATTGTTCAATTATCTATGTTATAGTCTTAAATATTATATTAAACAGTAAAGTTAATTAAAATTATACAAACAATCTATGTAATATTTATTTTGTGCTCTTATCTTTTAAAATAATATATAACACTTTTATTTATGTATTCAAATTATATTCATAAATTTTCTCTGACAAATTTAAATTATTTTTTTATGCTCTGAAAATTAAATCACTTTTTCCAAACTACACATTCCTTTTTCACACTTCTTGAACGTAACTCTTTTATGAGTAATTTAGTCTTATTCTAGATTTACTGTTTATAATTTCAGTTTATAAACATCATTTTGGGTTCATAAGTAAAAAAAAACCACGTGCGGTACATCACTATCGTCGACACGATCTGATCGCAGAACTATAATTCAGTGCAACTGTCACTGCGCAGTACCCTGATTAAAGTGCTTCGGACTAGAATCGTGAGTTGACGTCACCTCACAAGCACTAGGGATAAGCAATCGTCGATAATTCATATTTAATAAAAAAAAATAGAATAAATTAATAATAAAGAAAAATATGACTACATCTATAAACTTTTTAATTTATTTAGGCAAATTACTTTAGTACCTCCTTCACTGGAAAACCTAGCTTATTTCCATGATGAATTCTATCTATTTCGTAAAATAAAGCTGTAAAATAATTTAATTTATTCAATAAATTATTTTACAATATTAAAATAATTATTAATATATATTAACAATATAAAATTATTAGTCGTGGTGGCTTAATAAGTCTAAGTCAAATCATGGCAAATAATGTACATTGATAAGGCAATTATTCTGGCCTAAGGTGCATATTGTTGTACGAAAGTGAAGGAAAAAATGGTAGGAAACCGTATAGATACGCATTAAAAGTCTTAAACTCTCCTATACTCCACTCATAAGAAAATTTCAATGTAATTCGTAGAATGTTCTACTGAAGAGTTTTTTTGAAAGTGTTACATATAACTTAGAAATCGAGCAACTGTTCTGTTGTTTCAAGGAGAAGCAGCAGAAAGAAACTCTTCAGAAACATATCTAGCTAACTTCAATTTATTTAATTCTTTATCTCTGCTTCTATGTTACACAAATAATTTTCCAACAATCTGTTGCATTGCAGCTAACAACAGATCACTGAGATCACAAAAAAACAGAAATTTTGATGTTATGTTACTGTTTCATTGAGGACTAGCTGACTCGTGCCCACTACGCTGGGCATCAGAAAAAAATAAAAAATACTTATGATTAATCACAATCAAATATACCCTATGTCACTCAGCAATAATGTAGCTTTCCACTGGTGAAAGAGTTTTCAAAATCGGTTTAGTAGATCCAGAGATTACCCTCTACAACGTCACAAACTCACAAACTTTACCTCTTTATTTTTTGTTGAGTTTAATTACCTACTAAGCGAATTCAAAATATATCCCCCCTCCCGTACTGCCCGTACCCCAGTGACGCCTACATCGCATAAGTCTATCTAGCCGATTAGGGTGCACGGCGACCACGCCATTTTTTTTCTAACACTTACATTTTTAAACTCGTGACATCTTTCGAATGGAATGTCCGAATTGAATAATTCAAAAAATTACATAAAGGTACTGAAGCAGTCTTGAATATGAAGTAATTTATTTTGATAAGGATGAATACCAAGATACAAATAAAGAGCCTTTCCTAGCGGCGGCGTTTCAATAAAGTGGGAAATGGCTGTTTAAAGCGCACTTTGAGCAGCTAGTTCCCAAGCTCGTGAGGTCCGCAGGCGCCCTCTCTCGGCTTCTTCCCAACGTGGGGTGACCGGGGACGACGACTAGGAAACTCTACATGGGCATCCTTAGGAGTATGGCCCTGTACGGTGCACCCGTATGGTCCACTGCACTTCACCGCCACAATAGGACTTTGTTGTGCCGCGCACAACGGGTCCTGGCGGTGAGGACCATCCGAGGATACCGTACAGTGTCGTGGACGGCGTCGACACTCTTGGCAGGCGATCCGCCCTGGCCTCTCCAGGCGGACGTGATAGCCAAAGTTCGGCGCTCCCGACAGGATGCCCTCGCCCGTGGCCTGGTCTATGGCCAGGCTGAACTCCAGGTGATCAGGACGTGGGAAACCGCGGCCATGATCCAATCTTGGTCAGTAGAGTTGGAAAACCCTGTTGCTGGCATTGACACGGTGGAAGCGGTTCGACCGCAGCTGTTGCGATGGCTCTCGCGGAAACGCAGGACCCTGACCTTCAGAATGACACAGATACTTACCGGGCACTGTTGCTCGTATAAGTATCAGTGTCAAATTGCGGGCTGCCTGCCTTCACCCCAATGCCGCCAGTGTGACGCGCTAGACACGGCGTTACACACGCTAGTCGAGTGCGCAGCATGGGCATCTCAGAGGTTTGAACTCGAGACACTAGTAGGACCGATCGAATCGCTGGGCGATCTGGTGCAAGCCATGCTGCACAGCGACGATTGGTGGGTGGGTGCGGCCAATTTCTGCGAGACGGTAGTGTCTCATAAGGAGGCCGCGGAACGAGATAGGGAGAGAGATGGTAGTGCGCATGCTTCTCGCGGGCGCCGACGTCAGTCGGGAGCCCGGAGGCGCAGGTATGCGCATGATCTCCCTCCCTGAAATACCGCTGCAGGGGCCCTCTAGCATCTAGGGAGCAGAGGAGTCTTCACCCCTGTTGACGAAGTGAGTTTGCCTCTCCCGGGGCATTCTCAAGCACTTGTGCGCTAGGATCGGTGTGGGTGTAACTACGTTCTGTATCTCACGCCTTTCCTACCATAAGCACGGGGCACATGGGAGGAGGGTGGTTTTAGTGGGGTATTGATTAGTCGAGTCTCCACACAAGCCGGTTGCTTATTGTTTGGATTGCCTCAGTGGAAAGCCTCCATGATCAACAACGGTCTAATCCCTAGCAAAGGACCCGGTATGTGCGAAATGCATTTCCCCCGCTTGAAAAAAAAAAAAAGCTTGCCAACAGTGAAATAATTTCTTAAATCGCTTTAGTAGTTTCGGAGATTACCCCCCTACAACGTCACAAACTTTACATCTTTATAATATTAGTATAGATAATATTAGGTGACAATTTCACGCAGATGTAACGATGGATTTAACGCGTTATTTTTTAATGCCATACCTATTGTTATAATTGTTAATGACTTTAAACATTAACAGATAACTTATGTATATCACTAATGTAGCTAATGATTAACGGCGGTATCTTTAACGCTATTAACAAGACGCATATGGCCACAGTCGCTAACCTAACATTATTCCAGATGGAGTCCCTGCTCTATGATACGGACAAACTAAAAATATCTAGCGGGTCAGCTGTGCTATCCCGTAAAATGAAGGTTGAAGGAGGGGGCAGTGCTTAGTCGGGGGACCTATACGAGTCTATGTTATTACCAGGTAATAAGTCAAATCAAAAATGTATATTACACATTAACAGAATCATAGATTATAGCTGGTCAAAGATTACGAATTATATTTCAACTTTAATCGTGACATTTCAACGATAATACCTACTCAAGTTAATTCTATCAGAATTTTTTGTTACCACAAATTATATGTGTCTCGACTGCTATTAAGTTGGCAATAGTAATAATCGTGTGACTAGTCGATAAAGGTCACGTACGAGTGTCTTGTACAACCCTAGGAAGGCGGTACTACCGGCACATGGACGTGTCACCAATTACCTTACAGTCGTATTGACTGAGCCGAAACCGTACTCCCATCATTTACATAATAACACACCTTTACATATTGTTTTGTGTATGTCACAAGTGAGGAACTTTGGTCTCGCACAGGTAATTGAGATTAAGCACATTGATTCCACAGCGACTATGTATTTTCGCCGCTTTCGGCAGTTAGCGTCAGAACAGAAGTTTGGAAGTGTGTTTTATGCGCTGCTTCACAATGCTATAGTGAATTTAAAAAAAATGTCATATATACCATAGATATAAGTCATGAATTAACAATAATAAGGGGTACATAAATCTGTGGAGCTGTCATTTACACAGACTTTAATTTATACATAATGAAAAAATTGTAGTAGACCGTAGATAATTAAAAAAAATCGAAGTTTACAAACCTAATAAAGGTGAGGACCTGAAGTGTTAAAATTGTGTGTATATGCCGTTCACACGTAGTAGAAGTGAAACAAAGTGTGATAAGAACTCTAAATTTCGTGACGTCCCATTTCATATATTATATCGTTATAATATAATTAAGTTTCAAAACACGAAATTTAAAGTACTAACGGAAATCTTCAAAACATTTTCAACTCTATCTGTATGAGGATAGTGTTTAAATGATTAAATATAATGTATTTATTCTATCTCATTCTCTCGCAGGCTTAGGCCTATAGATTTATGTGTTTATCTCTTTTTAGTGTCCCTTTTTTTTGTTTCACTGAGTTTCAAATCACAATAATTCTAAAGAAGTTACAATTCAAAAAAACCAATTTTGTTTTCTTTTTCACTAATAAATATTATTACTAGTCAGTCAGATAAAGTCGTCAAGGATGGAAAAATTAGAAAAATTAAAAACTTGAAATATTTTTTTTTCATTATTTTTATTGCAGGAGTTCAGCAGACAAATAGACGGTCCACTTCACAGAAAGCGGTTACCATCGCCTATGGTACATTTGCTATACCAAAGGTGCTATAAATGCGCTGCTGCTCTCTTAGAGACTGGAACCTGGTCACTAATGCCGGAAGACAACTCAAGGCTGTTATGGCGGTATACTATAGACCAGGGGTGGTAGCCATCCAGTCGGGCAAATACCCTACCTGGCTGTGGGTTCTTTTGTCGCCTCTTACGACAGGCCGCCCGGTCGCAGGAAATTGTATTCTTTCTCCGTTCCTGCACGGGTAAAATTTTTCCAGAAAAGTTGATTTGAACAAGATACTGAATACGTTTTAAGATTGAGGCTTTTTTAGTTCTGTAATAAAAACAGTTAATATTCGTTAATACTTTGAAAACATTATATTACTATGCATGGAGCAATACGCATTTAACCGAATTTCAATTTTTTTAAACCAATTTCATACTTGTAAGTATGAATTTTTAATATCACTCCCATACAGTACAACTCCAAACCAGAATTTTACCGAGATTTAAATTAAATAAAGCATATTTATAAATATTGAACTTCTACAAAGAGCTCTCAAAACACTTATGCCCGGTTTCTGAGGTATTTTTAACTGTAGTTTGTCTATTTGTTGGCGCTATCAGTTCAATAACTTATAAAATTGCGTTTTTGAACACACCATCGTACGTACCATAGTTTAACTAAAACTAGGTTCAACTTCACCGACCAATATTAGGCGTTTATCTATTCCATATATTTTGCTTGACGTTTTGTTGTTGACATTTTTGTTTGATGTAAATAAATATTAGATATTCCTTCTGAAATATATCTATCTAATGGCGAGTTTTGGTACTAGTTGTAGGTTGATAGTTAACCTAAGTTTATCTATTACATAACTTTATGGAATCAATTGTTATTACTCATAACTGGTAACCTCAGAAACCGGGCATTAATCGACTCTTCATATAATCAAAGGGCTGGTTTCTACCTCGGCTAATGGATGGTGAACCAGTGAGCTAACGTAACCAGCCTTGTTGGAACCTTACCCATTGACTTCTATAATCTAGGCTCAGTATTCTACTTATAGTCTGAAAGGATTATAGGTAAAATACAAGTTAATTAAACTAAATACTTACAAATAAACTAAATTATAAATAAATTAATATAAAGTATGTAACAAATCGCTGCCAGAGGGAAGCGTGCCCAGAAGGCTGGGTGCATTGCCACTGTGTGGCAATGCTGATTTGTTGCGCGAAATACGAACCAGCCTTCTGCTTATGGGTGGCATCAAAAAGTTTCTTAGAAATTTCTTTGAAGAAAACCTTTGTCGCTGTACCCCACGGACCTAAAGTTTCAACTCCAAACGGCACAAATATGTAACCTATAGAAGTACAAGTTTATAGTTTACTAGTTGAACCCCGCGGTTTCACACGCGTGGTGATGTGAAATTGTGATAATGATGATCTATCTTTATAAATGATAGCCTATGTGTTACTCTGATGTGTAAGCTATATTATTGTAAAGTTTCATCAAAATCCATTCAGTAGTTTTTGCGTGATAGAGTAACAAACATACATTCTTACAAACTTTCGCGTTTACAATATTATTAGGATGCATATATTGATGTAAATAGAGAGGAAGAATGAAACAAAGTAAAGTTAATTTCTTAACGACAACATAAACTTATCCAGCTGAAAAAAATCGCTATCTCTTATGTTTTAAGCCGTAACCTTGAAATTCTAATTTCGACCACAGTTTCCCTTTAAGCCGTTGCCCAAATATAACGCCATAGAGACATAGATTGGCGTCGCGATAAGAGGTCACTTCGCATTGTTCTCTTTTCCTCTATTATTACGGACCGTTGTAAATGTACCAAACGGATTTTGTATATTTTGATTGATTATCTGATTTCGTAGATGCTTTGTTTCTTCCTGTGTTATTTTGGGAACGAACTGTGGTTTGTGTTTTGAAAGCTCAGAAACTCATAAAATATAGGCATGAATTGATATTGTATTTGCTTCAGTCATTACAGATGAATGGATGTTAGGTATATGCTTTATTGTATATTAAAATATAAAGTTCACAAAAACAATTAGCTAAGATTCGAATGGATCTAAATAGTTTCGTAAAAGCAATAGTATAGTTATGTTTATTTTGCATCTTCTGTTTATATTTCGTTCTTTTATTGCCTGAAGCAGGCAAACAGGCAAAGGGCTCACCTAATGGAAAACGGTTACATTCACCTAAGGACGTTTGCAACAGCAAGGGTGTCGCTGACGCGTTGTCTACCTGTGAGAAATGTTATAACGCCTATTTAAAGTATGTCATACATAGCTAAACTGCAGTGGAAAGTACCTTCCAGATCATTGCTGTACACGGAATAAATGTTCTGCAGAAGCATTGCGTAGTTAAGCGTGAGAGTAAACATCCCATCTTCTATATTGATTGCTGACAAGCACTGTCGTATTCTATTAGTTTTATTAAAAAATATTATTGAAATAGAATATTTATGGACACTTGACACTGGCTTACAGAAATTGTGTAGTGCCACATTTAAGAACGAGAATAAAACAAAGTCTACTGTCGAAAGATGTAAGATTCTGATTGACACATTGGTGGCGTGATGGCGGATGCGTTTAATTCAGGTGTCGAAACATTCTTCACAGAGCCCGATATAAACAACGATACCGTCACGGTGCGCACTTGTACAAATGGGCATATAATGTAACACTTATGTATATAAGGCGTACACCGGAGCTTAGAACAGTTCGAAAAACGCAGGGTTTTAAAACCGCTTTCAACATTATATATTAGATATGTATTAGATGTATCTGTGTGATGAGAAAGGATTAAAATTGTGTGGCTCAAAATAATGTGGAAATAGAATATTCATAGATATAAGTGCAAATTTAGGGGGAAAGATGGATGGATTGTATCAAAGTGATGTGAAGATTTGATAAGCAAAGCATCGGTTCCTATATCTTACTTCATTCACTAGCCTTCCCATCTCAATTATGGAGCGTATGTTAAATTTCAACTGATGGTAAGCCAAACGAACGGTTGATAAGATGTAGGAACAGGCTATTGTGATGCAGATGTCCATGAGCCATACTAGCAGCAACTTACCACCCGTTTGCAAGCAATAATAAAAATTATTATTGTATTTTTTATTTATGTTAAAGTCATTAACAAAAAACATTTATGTCTGAAATATTAATACGTAGTCATAATTACAATTATAAAAAATTGTAATCTACAATATACATTATTAATTTTACAAAAATATGTCAATAGGAAGGCATTTTTATATAATCATATTATTATTTAAGCACAAAAATAATCATCTACTGAGTAACATACTTGTTTAAGAAGGAATGCTTTGACATAACGCTTAAAAGATTGCATTTTGCATATATTTAACTTTAGGTAAGCAGGTAGTTTGTTGAAAATTTCAACAGCCTGATATGTGAAACTGTGCTTTACAATATTTCGAGATGGCATTATTTTATTTTTTAAATCTTTCCTTCTTGTAGCTTCTCTGTGTTTTCTTTCTTCCTGGGTCTCAAACGTTGTAATATTTTTTTGCAAGATAAGTGAGGACAACCAGTATATAAAGAAAGACACGGGACCGTAAGTATACCCAATTTTTTAAAATGTTCTCATCTAAATTCTGTTTGTGGTATACGAATCATAGTCCTTACACATCTTTTTTGTACAATAAAAGCTTTCTCACAGTTGTATTTGTAGCTATTTCCCCAACACTGTATACTATATCTCAATTTAGTTTCTACTAAAGCGTGGTATACCATTTTAAGGTAGTCCAATTTGACTTCATCGCGTAAACTTCTTAGGGCATAACAGGCTGAACTTATTGAATTAGTTATTGAAGATAATTCCTCTTTCCAATTAAGACAAGAATCAATATACACTCCCAAAAATTTTGCAACGTCTACTACGTTTTATCAAACGGTATTCAATGTGACAAGGAACACACTATTAAGTTTAAATAAATTTAGAATGGAAAATTACTGTAGTAACCCCTAATCTATAAAAAATTGGGCCAAAAAATAAGTCTGTATCTATATGTATGAATTGAATGAAATAAATTCTCTTTGTACGACGGTCAGTGATAATTTACGACCACACATTCAGCGGTTCTGTGATCCACTGTCCGCCATTCTTTAAGCACCCAGCAAAACACATTATGTATAGTATCGGGCAATGACGAAACGTGCCGCGGCTCATGTGTAACGTTGGACAGTCGCGGTCATTAAATCTTGCCGCTCTGTTACACTGTGTCCATCGCACAAGTATTGTGTAGCGGCATCTATAACTGGACTGCGAATGAGAAGCATTCATATCTGTCTTTAAGAATGGTGCTTAAGTAGCCACGACTGTATTTCTGTAGGTAGTTATGTCGTAACCAAAAAAGAGATGAATGCATTGTGTGAAGGATATAAGATGATTTGTGATGTGACAGAGGACGTACGTCAGAATAGAAGATTATGGAAGAAAAAGACACATTGTGCCGAGCCCAAATAATTGGGAGAAGGTGAAAGAAAAGAGTTATGTCGTAATGAAAATTTTAAATCCATATTTTAACAGCTCTATATAGATTACTTGTCAATATTATCAACTTGCAGGCATAATTACGCAGGTGTCCGGATTACGTTTTCTGAGAAATTGTGTCGACGCTTTCCAGGTAGACATATTGCATCGGTGCACTATAAAGCAATAGCCCAATGGAGAGATCGGCAGTCTAGCGATGGTCACCAGCGAGACAAGAGGTGTGTACATTCGATAAGCTATATAGTGACGAACTTTGCGCGTGTTATTGAATCGTGTATTACGTTTGTACTGGTTGTGTCCAGTTATATTTGTACCTGTGTAATATATGTTTGTATAGTTCTAATAAATTCTATAGTAATTCCAACGGAATTTTAATTCGAGTCCCGCACTTGTAATAATATATTTGGCAGAGAAACCTGTCTATCGATAACGGTAATACCGATCATTTTAACACCCAAAATAACTGAAAGCTCATTTGTAATTATTACTCTACGGAGATTCGAATCTAGGACCTCTGAGTGCAGTAAACCAAGCTAACGGGCATACTACTGGTAATATATAACTGTATGAAACATGGCACTGAAGCTATATATTCTACTATATATGTTTTTCAGTACCAATAAGACGTGTAGTAAATAGTCAAATAAGTAGATAGTTAATATTACATATATAGATAAAGAACCCCTACTAGGATAAACTATTATGGTCCTTGTTTTATATAACGAGTCTAGATATAGAAATGCTATATAGCTGCAACTACTTATGTATATAAACTATATAAACTTAAACATACATAAACAGATATAAATATACATATATATTTGGAATGTATAATAAAACAGTTATGATTATTATTAGCAATAAGTTAAGATATTGTAAAAGAACAAATATATATATATAGGATTAAGGTTAACAGAACTTTTTCATAAGAAAAGAAATTGTAACATACATATAAGAATACCTTGAATACATAAGAATATTGTAAAATATTAAAAACAAGAAATAAATAAAGTAAAACATCCCATCCTACCAATCCTTAATCCTCCCATCCATCCATTTACCGATCACCATCCAAATACCCATCCACTCAACCATTCACCCAAAAATAAGTAGGATTAATATATAAGTATATATAAAATTCCTTTATAAACAATAAATAAAAAATAGTAGACTCGGGCCATCTCGTTCGCCCGGGGAAAAGACGGAGTATAATAAAAAAAAGTGCATACTACTACAACAAACGGTAGAATTTCCCGTTGTCTTATCTATATAAATGTTTCTACAGGAAACACAAAAATATTTCCATATACTAGATAAACGGTTGTTTGAAACGCACCAAAAACCTGCCGTTTCGTTTGATGATACCGATATCAACGAAACAATGTGAATTATTACTAGATAAAGTTTCCGTCCGTCTATAACAATTTGTCATGGCCGTTACTGGTTCATCATGTACCTATTAAACTTAGTTTTCAATATAGACAAACTGTGTTCAACCTGTGGACCAAGTTACAAGCGGAGCTTTGAAATTTTTACCCTTTTTCAATATAGGTATATTTTCTTAAGCACGGTTGGTATATCTAGATAGTGTTAAGCATTCAAAAATAGATATTCATGTTTTAGAATAATCCTCAAGAGAATTGTTGGAAAAGTAACAGAGACGTACACACATACATTATCACAAATATTATCACACTGTTTTCCATGGGAGTAGACAGAAACTATGGATCTCTACTTGAGACGATCCTTACTAACAACTTTCGCTTTATCTATTTACACTAACCTCTTCATAGTCAGACCTTAAAAAATGTGAATTCATATTCACGTGATATATATTATATCCAAAGCAATTAGTTAATAGGGTTTACTTTTCGATTGCATTAAGATTTGTAACGTACAAGTACAAGTAGTGGGCAAGTACTTAGAACGCTTTTGTGAATGTTAGTCGACTTATTAGTAGTGAAAGGATTTTTATTTTTATTCATAGACTTTGGAAGCCCCGGCGTGTCTGCTGGCGTGGTCGGAGACTGTTTAGCTCACTTTTATGTGCAAATTTCTTATATGGAATAGAATAATAATATACACGTACGTGTGTGTGTGTGCATGTGTATGTATATGTGGGTGTGTATAGTAGTGAAAGGTTGCTCAATCAGATGCAATAAATGAGATAGCGGGGAAATGTGTGATTGATTAATCATTCTGGATTTGAGTATGTGGCACACCATTTTGAAGTCATGTTGATTCAATGGCTAAGACACATTATGTCCGACTCCAAATAATCCGAAAGAAAATCTGTATATCAAATTTTCTATCTGTGCAGGAACAGAGAAAGAATGCAATTTCTTGTAGCCGGGCGGCCTGTCGTAAGAGGCGATAAACCAACCCACAGCCAGGTGGTAGGGCATTTTACCATCTGGATGGCTCCCACCCCTGGCCTAGAGTATACCGCCGTAACAACCTTGGGTTGTGTTCCGGCATTAGTGGCCAGGTTCCAGTTTCCTTTTAGAGAGCAGCAGCGCATTTGTAATACCTTCGGCGTTGCGTATTTCCATAGGCAATGGTAATTGATTTCCACCAGTGGACCGGCTGCCTGTCTGGTGAACTTATGCAATAAAAAAAAACTCACTCTAATGTCATGGTTTCGAATACTGGCACTCGTAGTAAAGTTCATGTACCGTTTAGACAGTATCAAATATCTAGCAGGTGTTTTATAGATAATTCTAGAGGTTATCCCGCGGCGTAGATGCGGGTCAAACTCTGTTGCGTGCCTCTTGTTTAAAGAGCAGGCGTTAATACCTACAGGTTACATTGTGTTAATTTTTTATGCCAGTACTATTTGCCCCTAAAAATTCACTTCATTTTATATCGCAAACTGTCTATGTCCCGGGATGAAAAGTATCTACGTCCATTTTTGGTATTAAAATTACGTAAATGTACAAAATTACACCAAAACCGATCCAGTACTCCAGTAGTTTTCCGTGAAAGCTTAACAGACAAACAGATCGAGTTACTATCGCATTTTTTTTATAAATGATGAATTATTGTATCTTCTAAACTTGAAAAATAATTAGTCTCCCGTATAAACTTTCATCTCCCATTTCAACCCGTTTTATTTTCATTTATCTATCTCCTGTGCCATATATCTGCAAACTACATAGACGATAAAAAAGCTAAAACACTCAAAAATGGCAAAAATGCCTAAAGTGCCAAAAATGACCAAAATGCCAGAAATGACCAAAATTCCAGAAATGCCAAAAGTGGCAGTAATGCCAAGTGCCAAGAGTACCAAGAGTGCCAAAAATGATAAAATACCAAAAATGACCAGAATATTAAAAGTGCCAAAAATGACCAAAATGCCAAAAGTGCCAAGAGTGCCATACTAAATATGCCAAATTTGGCGTACTAAATATGTCAAAATACCCAAAATGCCAAAAATGACCAAATGCTAAAAATGACCAAAAGTGACAAATGACCAAAATCACTAAAATCGCCAAAATGGCCAATATGATCAAAATTATCAAAATACGCAAAAACACTTAAATGGCAAATCACAAAAAAACCTATCCTACTTTATGGGATAACCTTTACATAAATCTATACCAACATCTATCCCATTATCCGGGATAAAAAGTATTCCTTGTCCACCCTCGATATTAAAATGACATATATATCAAATCAGTCTAGTAGTTTTTTCATAAAAGCATAACAAACAAAGAGACATATATATTTTTATCCCGAAAGCTATCCCATTTTTCGGGATAAAAGTATCCTATGTTCATCCTCGACATCGAAAATATATATACTGAGTTTCAGCCAAATCGGTCCAGTAGTTTTTCCGTGAAAACGGAACAGACAGACAGAGTTACTTTCGCATTTAATATTAATAGGGGGATTATATCGTGCTGGCTATGAAGGAAAATATCGTTTGAAAATTGATATGTGATACCTGCTAATCCACCTTAAAACGCTGTTACCAGGCCATGGGAACCTTTTTTCTGTTGATAGTAATCATTATTTCAGTTCACGCTTAATCTTATAAGTTGAACCATGCCAAAAATCAAATAAGTTACGGCCAATTCCTTGTTGTTCCCGGGCGATATTCAGATATCAATATCGTATTAACGGGTGGATAGCAGTTAATTGATCGACTGTGGTGACATTTTACCGCGGATGCCATGCGCGCGCGGTGCCTTTGATCCTACGCCGCCATCTTGCCAACACGCGTTCACAAAGGACGCCGCCTGCGATTAAATTCGTACACCTAACTATGTGACACTTGCCTAGTTTCTGGGTAGTTTCTGGACGTTAATGCCAGTTGTTTAGCCCCGGCGTGTTTTAGTGTCTATTAAAGGATCAATTAGAAAATATTTTATGTAATCAACAAGTAATAGAAGTAAAATATGTGACATTTATTGCTAGTTTTTGTATCTTGATGATTTTAATGTGAATAAATAGTCGTAAGTTCTCATAGTTATGTATTTGTGCGTGCAACTTTGTGAAACTTTTTATTCACTTCGATTATTTTATGACTCCGATGAATAAAAAGATACCATAGAGTTCAAAGGATTACTGATAAAATTGACCAAATGCATGTTAGACTACGAACAGGGTTAGTGTACGGTTTGTACACTTCCAAAAATGCTGGGGCTTAATCGTAGGTAACGATGGACCCCGGTTGTTGTATGGTGTTTATTAAATTCGTTTGATGACCTGAGAAGCACAACTTGCAGTGCATAAGTACCGCACGTGATGGCGATGTTAATACGTCTGTTTTAATATGTTTTTGTTGCGTATTTATGTAGAAAATACGCTGTACCAGTAATATTGGCCCGTACTGTTAGGATACTAATGGCCCGTTCCATGTCTTCCTGTCGCTTCAAATTTGACATAAGCTCCATACAAGTATCAAAATTCAACTGATGATAAGGCAAGTATGTGAATGAATAGTAAGATCCAGGAATCAGCCCTTAGAGATGACGAATGTTTATTGTTTGTAATTTAGCTACAGAACCACAAAAAATATTTAAATTATAAATTCTTCCGTTTTTGAAGACGGTTAAAAATTCATAATTTATATACTTATCTATTTACATATTTATGTATCAATTCCAAAAAAACATTAAAAATTAAATCAAGACCAGCTAGGCATAAGATAGGGTCTTCTTATGCCAGGTACAGACATTTTCAACGAAGGTTAAGGCATGAGCTAGACCAGCTAGGCATAAGATAGGGTCTTCTTATGCCAGGTACAGACATGTTCAACGAAGGTTAATGCATGAGTTTCATTGGCTTTCATTGCCTCAATGTAGATGTTTCTTACAACGCCAACGATCAAATGGTTCGATTCATTTAATGTTAATGCAACACGGTAAATTTTGCGCGGGAATTCCAACGAACGACCGTTGCACCTGGTGTGTACGCTGCATTATGTTAAAACCTTTTCAGACAACCGTTTTATACTAGTGTAAGAACTTCTTTAACTATTGATAAACGTCAATTAAACACTTAGTAGTTTCGTCTATAATTTATTGTTGTTAAAATGTAATTAATAATAATTATTGTGTGAATTTTATATACAGTGTGAATAATTTAATTAATGAAATACTGATGTGAGCGTATTTCCGGTTAACTACCGCCATTACTTGTTTTTTTCTTGTTCTTAAAG
Organism: Dendrolimus houi; assembly: GCA_039645545.1. Lineage (NCBI taxonomy): Eukaryota > Metazoa > Arthropoda > Insecta > Lepidoptera > Lasiocampidae > Dendrolimus > Dendrolimus houi. The sequence continues at coordinate 6,768,711 of CM077131.1, forward strand.
TATAAAACCTGGCGGGAGTGGCACATACAAGTCAATGTAATTCTGTGACAGTCAAGTGTGAGGACGATAAGATCTGTGCAAGTGTTCTGTGTAAATCGGAAGAATAATACATTAAAGTGATTCATCGATTGAAATACTGCTTCTCATTTCTGGACCCTTTTACTAGCGTATTAGTTCATTTTTGGAAGCGTATGTAGGCGTCACATGCTTGCGAACAGCACTAACGCAGGGAGACGTTACGAGCGTTACCGCACTTATAAGCTCGTATAATAAGTGTGAGCCTTGGGTCAGGAGTCGAAATCCATTTTGCTACTGACACTCGTCACCACTGGGTCAATCGTATACACCGGATAATCCGTGTACGCGTTCGGCTTTTTGAGCGCACATGTAAGCGCGTACGGCGAAACGACATTATACGCCCAAAAACAACCCTTGTTTGAAAGCGCTCCTATCTTTCATATGTTTGCAATTGATACAAATATAAAATTACCTACTTCTGAAGCAGCTCTCATCAACTAAATATTATACAACAAATCCAAACAACCTTTTAAACTAAATAAATATAACTAATTAATCGACCTTCCACATTTGACAGATTGCATAATTTTAAACAAATGACTCTAAAATAGACGCGATCTCAAATATATCTAGTGCGGTGCATAGTTTTAACGATTTATTGACGCTCTTAAAATGTTAATTGCAGTGAAATATCACTATTACATAAGGATGAGCACATATGATCAGTTTTTGGACGACCATTCTGCAGTTGAGTTCTTCAATCGAATTTTAATAAGAAAAGTAACATGAAAGTACATTGTTTCTATCCTTGTTTATGAAGTTTTCGTAGTTTGGAAAATGCATCGATTATCATGAAGTTTGAATAAATATTTTAGTACTTTTGATAAAGGGAATGAGTCATGTTGAAATTGGACGAATCAACTAAATTGAATCAATTTGGTTGAAAGGCACGTAACTAAAAGAACACGACGGTATTCAATGACATTGAATGATTCAAGTTTGTAATTTTGGATCACTTTGGTTGATTCATCCAAATTAAAAGATATAAGTGAGCCGTCTAATATTGACTTAAGATTACATTAAATGCTCTCAAACTTTAGGGTTAAATAATCTAATTACTAGTTTTCCTAATTAACATTCACTGAGTTAGTACTTTTTAAGTACATATCTTCAATGTCTAGAAAGAGATGAAATTACGGAGTCAATGTAATGAGTCAATCAATGAGTCAAAGTCAAAAAAATACTTCAAATATGTTCCTTATTAAGTTGGACCCTACTTTTATTTTACCATCTTGCACAAGATTATATTTTAATATAACCTAACCTAAACATTACCAGTTAAATTTATTACGTTATTACAAGAAAAATCAATGTAAATTAATTCTAATGAAATATCTTTCGTATGCGAAAAACCTAACGTTACTCCAAAACGAGATCACGGGTTGAGACATACTCCTCTAAAAATCATGACACTAATAATAACCTCGTGAAATATTCCCCGTCAAAGAGTCGATAAATAACATGACCAGATTCTTGACCTCTCCCTCCCTCCGCTGTTAAAGAGATATCGGCGTAACAGAGGAAGTGAAAAAAATAAGTAGAGGTCTTTATAATTTGGTATGTTATGTTATAAAGTAAGAATATGTGTGTTCTAAGAAGGAGTAAACGCGTAAAAACTGTTTATTTTACAACTCTACGTAGGATTCCGAAGTTATTTCATAAAACACAAAAATGTATGCAGGCATATATATCGAAAAGTAGTTTTTAGATTAGGCCAAATTTATTAATTTTAATGAAAACAACATTTCGTATGACTTCGCAATCCGAGTGCACAAATCCAGTGTCATTATTATTTATTTTTTATCAATTTAAACACTTGAGAATATATATAATGAAATATAAATACAAAAATTTCTACCGATTTTGATTAAACGATAAAAGATGCATTAGTACGTTTAGTCGTCATCATCTACGACTGATTTCAGCCGTTAAAATTGACCTATAAGAGAAGTTCATAAATTACGAAACTTTATAGTCTTAATAAGGTAGTTCTAAAATCAGGATAAATTGTAATTTACCGCAGATTTTATATCTATATTAACATTATAAAGAATTTTTGTATGTTTGTAACGAATAAACTCAAAACTACTGGACCGATTTTAAAAATTCTTTCACTATTATAATACTTCATTATCCAAAATTAATATAGGCTAATTAATTACTAGAAAAATTAGGGATCCCTACTAAAACTTCAATAATGTAACCCAAGGTGTAAAAAAAGTGTTGGATGGTTTAGATTCACAATTAGATGGCACTGAAATCGGGTTCTAGATTTTTATATTTTCAGGGCAGGACAACTTCTGCTGGAACCGCTAGTAATGTATAAAATATTGTTACAGCTATTTAGTAGTATAGTTGTTCTTGTCATGTTTCTTTTTAAAGTTAATAATTAATTTTGTTATGTACCTCTTATTTCTAAACAATACAATCGGACATTTCTTAATTGAATAGTAATGTTATATTTTTATTTATTCTGTGATGAGCGCCTGTGTTGAATAGAGTAGTTGTCAATAATTTATAATAATTTTGTATAATATTTATCCTTTGTATAATGTGATAATTGTGTAGATTATAATTCAAAATGTCTCAATTGTATATAGACGGTATTCACTACATTTAATTTTCATGTTGGCAGACGCGATAGATTTGTACTGTGTTCAGTTTATTTTATTACATGTAAAACTAAGTATAATGTTTTATATGATATCTTGTATAAAATATTGTCTGGAATTTCCAAACAGTAATGTATTAAATTCTTTTCATTCATAACACTTTAATTAAAATAGTTTATCAATGACTTCAATCCGCTATCGGTTGTGCCAATTGCTAAGTTTCATGTACTGTAAAATTGTTGGAAGGATGGCGAGGTGTTCTAGAAATGCCTGTCGGGTTTGAATAGTCAGTGTCTGTAATGTGTTAAAACCGTAAGGTTCTCTGATTATAAATATGTGACCAGTTGCTGTTCTTTTACTACCATAAACCTTTCCGAGTTGTTGCAAGTATTACAATATACATTTAAAACTAGCCACCCCATATATTTTTATAATATCTATGACAATATACTATGTAGTATAAATTGCTTTTTTCATAGACGAGTTATTCAATGCAAAATAACATGTAATTATTGAGATTAGAGTGCATAAACGTACAGACAAAAAACAATTTCAGATTGCATTACATGAATACAGCAAAAAATCGAGCGTGTACTCCTTCTTAGTTGTTTAGTTCTGTTCGATAGTTGTTACGAGTACATTGAAAGAGACGGTCCGTGAAAAATGGACGATATGAAATAATGTCGACCACCACGCGACTGTTTCGAAATGTCGGGCGGATGGGTATAATCATTTTGCGAATTTCGTAATTATTACTTGTAATTACTTGCCTAGACTTGTTGCTTGGCTTCGTTTGCGTGAATAAGTGAAACCTGCTGGTTTTGAAATGGTTTTAAAGGAGACAGACACGCTTTCATACATTACTGGGCTCTGGTTGCACAAAGATGAGTGATATTAAGGTTTCTTCTCATTATATTTGTTTTATAAATATAGTTAGTTTAAAGTGTTTTTTATTATTAATTATTGAAATTCATTCACATAAATCGATTATGTTAATCGATAACTTATTTTATTTATGGCGTTATTTTTAAGAAGTCTTGTCTTCCAGGTAGAATTTAGGATTGAAGTTTTTCTTTTTATAATATTACAATTTTTTAAGTCATAACTCAACTCATAACATTTCTTTGACTCAGACGTCCCTGCCTGTTTTGTAGTAAGGTCTGTCATGTATATTAATAATTTGACAGGTTAAAGTTCTAAGAATTATTTAGGATTAGTTTATATAATATGTCGGCTTTGAGGCTTGAAGATGCTAGTTTAAGACTTTTATTCAGGTCTAGTTTATTTGATAAATAGACTGATAAGACATCTTTATTGTTAATAAAAACGAAAAATTTACATATTTGCTTAATTTTGCCTGACATAAAATATAAAAAAATATTTGTTAAATTACTACTAGAGGTAGTTTAGATAGGAAAACTTATTGATCTTATTTTTTATTGTAAGAAATTTTATATTATACTAGGATATGCCTGCGACTTCGTCCACGCTAGACTACAAATTCTCGCGGGATTCCCGGGAAACAAAATATTGCAGCTATCGTTTTAGTGAAAACTCTGTCGGAATAAACTAATTTTTATGCATCCGAACAATCGAAAACAGCTCCCAGAAAAATTCCTGCGCGATTCCCGGAATAAAAAATAATGCAGATTTTAAGTCTAAAAATTTTCTGTCGATCAGCGAAAACTGCATCGAAATCGGCCCAGCAGTTTTTACGTGAATCTCGAAAAAACAGATGTGTATCTGTTTTTTCCGTCTTGTCTGTGTAGACAAGAAATCTAAAAAAAGTGCATCGTGCTCTCCGTCGTTTATATAGTGTATTCCAATTGTTTTTAAATGGGTTTACTGTACAGACACTGCATTTTTAGAATTTATAATATTATGGATTTATGTGTGCGCTGTTGGTTTTCTCAATAAATAAATATCAGCCTATAAACGTCCCACCGCTGACTGAACTTTGTATAATGTATGAAAATGAATGTATTTATTTCAGAATGGAATTTTACAGATTACATATTGAAATTCATGAGTCTATCACTGGTTCTAAAACAATTTTAGTCGCTGATAAAGGAGAAGAAGCGATAAAAAGAAAAAAGATAAAGAAGTTTCACACAACGGTTATCTCTATATACAAATTTCATCACGGTGTTTTTCTTCATTGTTACATACATACATACATGTTATCACGTCTCATTCCCATGTGGGTAAGCAGAGACTATGGATCACCACTTGCCACGATCCTGATAAAAAAAAATCGTTTCATCTACTTCCATAACCACTTCATACATGCACGTTCGAGATGCTTTTTACCTGACGTCTTTTTAACATTTCTAGTATTTAATCATGATGTAGGTATACGTCGCGGTCTACCGGCACCAATTCTACCATTCACAATGCTGTCATACACTTGTTTTGTGATTCTACTTTCAACCATATTCTCTAGATGCCCAAACAACTTCATATCTTCTCTGTTACTACGCGATAAATGTACACAAACGACACGGATGTGGAAGAAACCTTATGGCAGCTTTTGTGTTTAGAAAAGCGCCAAATGTTTTACGTTTGACCTTGGGTTTGAAACTAAAACTTGGCGGTCATTGGTATAATTGCCCATTCCAACGCAAGAATATTAATTTGTTACGCTAAAGTAAATTTGACACACAAAAAGATTCTCTTGATATCATCCATCATATTGTAGTCGAAATGTAAAAATTTCTCAATATGTTGCAAAATTATGAACTCTCAACTGCAACGGAGTTAAGTGAAGTCCATTACTACAACAGTATGAAGTCATTGTTAGATTAAAATCGTCAAATTAGCTATAGTTTCTTAATAGCTTCTTCTTTTAAAGAATACTAGCAGTATCCGTGACATTGTTTTTCTATTTATTTTATTGCAAAGTTCAGCGAACAGGCAGACGTCGGACGTTGCAGACGCAGGACAGGGGAAAGCGTTGGGAAGCGGTTACCGTCGCCATCGAAAGCGCTACTAATGTTCTGCCGCTCTCTACAGGCAGACTGGAACTGCCACTAATGCCCCAACACAACTCAAGGTTGTTATGGTAGTATACTCTAGATCAGGGGTGGTAGCCATATGTCCTACCGCCTGGCTATGGGGGTGTTTTTGTCGCCTCTTACGATAGGCTGCCTAGCCGCAGAATTGTATTCTTTCTCCGTTCCTGCACGGATAAAAAGTTATTTTATTAAATACGAGGAGTACCCGTGACATTGTTTATTTTTTATATATTTTTATTTATTGATGAACAAAACAAATTACAACCATAGAAATTAAGAGATTAAATTAGGAACATAACAATCTGGATTGCAATTGAATATATCACTTATGTATATATATACATACACACATACATATTAATATCTTCTGTGCTCTACAATATATCGAAATAAAACATACAAGAAAGTTTAAGATGAGAAATTAAATAGTCTACAAATGACTATCTATTTATGATTAAACATCTTACATCGGTTTTTGAAAGAATTGTTGGAATTTTAAATTAATATTTTAAATTTCATCATTATTCTTTTTAATATTTTAAATTTATTTTTAAACCACAGACAATTACTTAAACTAGTAGTCGCCCGTGCTCGAAATTCGGCCATAATAATTAATGTCAAATACTTCTATAATCACAGATTTCGCCAAGGCTACACTGTTAATTTGACTTGAACAATAAGCAAAAAAGTATATACGTGTGTGTGTAATATTTTTTTATTGATTTAATGTATTTTTATACATAACTTTAAAAAAATATTAGCATTCGTCGCTTCTTCTCTATATAAAGTATAAGTGTGCGAAATTTCATACTCCTCCGTCCGCGCATTTTCCTAAAAAGGAGTACAAAGTTTTTCTTCACGTATTAATATATAGATAAGCGTATAATACGCTTATTGAAGTACGGCTCACCGACTTAAATAAAAAATATTAAAAAAGTCATTTTGATTTTCAATCACATGGTGATTAAATAAAGTTACATGCAAGGCGGCCACCCTTGCTTACTAGTTTAGATACAAGATTGTAGTGTCACTTAAGCTTACGTTTCAAACTTCTTTCATTTAAAGCCTATAGTCTGGCAAAATTGAATGTTACATGCATAGAAGGACAGAGAAACATGTCTATTATAAGAGTTCCTGTTTTGCTATTTGCAAAGGAAACCCTAAATTTAAGATTAAAAACTTTAAATTTAAATAATATATCTGATGCAAGTCGCCAAACACATGACACGAAGAATAAAAATTAGATCTGTATCTAAAATCCGCTATGCTAATTTTGTACAATTAATGACAATGAATAGACTGATTAAATGAATAATAATGTAATAATTCATATAATTATCTGTCACTCATGTTGAAGAACATTCCAAAAGAGGTGACGTCACGGTTAAAACCTAATATTGCGACTTAATTCTCGTTAGGGCAGTATTATATTTGTACGTCACAACTTCACACAATGTTCGTCACAGATAACTATACTTTGCATTGAAGTAAATTCCTAGCAGACAACCCTAGGACAGGATTGATAGATAACTTACATACCTATACAACTTCCTTTTTTTATTATCAATATTAGCATTAAAAAATATTTAAAAAAGGATAGTAAAATTTGAAATAAAGTATTACTATTTAAGTGATAATTAATAGTATGTTAATTTAAAGTCATGGAAAAGAAACACTCTCATGACTTATTCAATAACAGCTCATAATAATATAATATCAGTCCATAAAGATTCCACAGACGAATTAGGGCTCGCTGTCTGTTTGTCGGATCAGTAGGTGTTGCGTATCAATTATCTTGATGTGCAAGTCTCATCTCGATTATTCTTTTACCGCCAGTACGTAAAGAGGAATGGGGTAGAGGAGATGGGATATGGCAGATGATATAGGGGAGCAGAAAGAAGGGAATTAGAACTTTAAAAAGCTTATCTCAGCTATTTTTAGAATTCGGTCGTAATACAAATAGTCCTTAACATCGTCAGCTGTTTCAATTACTCCACTTGGTAGAAGGAAACTCAGTGAATTAAAATGATAAAGATCTTGCTAGTTGTATGGTAACAGAGACCTCCCCACTTTGTTTTTCATAATGGAAAAAACTCAATTAACACAATTAAAGCAGGTGAGTTGTGTGACGAATTACCACGGTTGGTCTTTTTTGTTTACGGTTTGCCTTAATGTTTTTTGATGAAGTAATTTTTTATTGTACACAATATAAGGAGCTGATATTAGCTATAAAATTAGTGATGTGGTAATATTCTTGATATGTCATATGTTAGCGACTTAATATAATATTTATTTAATATTGAATTATAATTTAAATAAATAGCGAAGACGGGCGGCAGAGGGCGCGCGTAGGGCAACAGAGAGGCGGGGTACAGGGGTTGTCTTAAGTCGATTGTCGCCCGCGCACCCCAAAACAGTCTTCGGTCCGCGTCGCGCCGCATTATATGTGTTTTGTTGCCTACGTTCGTCCGCTTCTTTTAGATTAAAAAAAATTATCTTGTTTTATTTGCTGAAATTACAAAAGTGGTCTTCGAGCCAGGCCATTATGTATAGAACGCCTTCAGCCAAAAAAATGGTTCAAACAAGGAGAAACGCCAGTGTAATAGATCAAATAAATTCACCAAAAGTACCGTCATTTAGTGCGAATGTTGTAACGGTCGATGTGCACACCAGGCCCAAGACAGTGCTGTTGGATACTGGGAGCATAAAGTCAGAAATACCTGTGGGAAAAACAATGAATGGCTCACGACAATGTGCTTCGCTATCAAGGAAATCGTCATCGTCCATCGAGGCACCTAGAAAAAGGCTTGAGTTACAAGCCGCAGAGGCAAGAGCACGTATAAATATGGAATTGATTGAAAAACGGTTAGCCACGGACATTACAGATTTAAAAGACGAAAAATACAGTTCAGATTCGGAGGGAAAAATCACTCTCAACATGGAAATGTGGAAGAATGGCTAGAACGGACCCAGCACGAACTGGAGGCCCAAGCTGACCCACAAGATGGTACATCATATATTGTAGCTAGGACGTCTGTTTGAAAAGCTTTTTACCTGTCCTTTGTTCAGAATTTTTCGTCGATTAGTTAATAATCATAATATTTAAGAGGTGATATCTCAGGAATTGGAATAGTTGTCGGGAACTAATTATTCGAAAATCATACGAGTGGAATTGCATAGAAAGCACGATTAAATCGATGAAAAAGTAGATGGATAGATAACTCTTTTTTGTTTACGAGGAGAATTTAATTTAGCTTGTGAATATTACACATAAGACTGACATGAATGACATGGATGGTCTTATCGTTTAAAGCGATCTTTTCTAGACAACCTGTTTTTATAATATATTTTCTATCTTTTTTTTTATTGCAGGAGTTCAGCAGACCGGCAGACGGCCCACTCGATGGAAGGCGGTTACCATCGACTATGGACATTTGCAACACCAAAGGTGCTACAAATGCGCTGCTGCTCTCTTAAGGGGGACTGGAACCTGCTCATTAATGCCGGAACACAACTTAAGGTTGTTATGACGACATACTTGAGACCAGGAGTGGTAGCCATCCAGTCGGGCAAATGCCCTACCACCTGGCTGTGGGTTGTTTTGTCGCCTCTTACGACAGGCCGCCCGGCCGCAGGAAATTGTATTCTTTCTCCCTTCCTGCACGGATAAAAATCTAAGAGAATCTATACTTCTCTACTTATTTTATAAATGTGGGGATAGTGGCAGACAAGAGAGACAACGTATTACGAGTTGCAGCGATGCGCGTGCGTTTACTCCCGTATTTTAATATTATGAATATTAACACCATACAGTTTAAATAAAATTAAACTTATGAGAGCGTCTTCGCGTCGTGGACGTATATCGTCCATTCGTCGTTTATACTCTCCATTCATTCGTCATCTCTTTCACACTATAGACTCGTTCGGAAACATAGTCTTATATTCATCACATCATGCGTTCAAGATACATCATTCCCCCGTAAACGAGTAAATTTGGATGGATGTTTGTTACTCAATCACCCCAGAATGGCTAAATGGATCTGGATGATATTTAACACAAAATTAGATGATATTCTAGAATAGTACATAGGCAACTTTTTAGCTTGGAAAATGTACGGTTCCCGTGGGATAACGTTAATGCGAGCGAAGCCGCGGTCAAAACCTAGCCTGCTTATAAAACAGATTGGACCTAAATCCCTATCATTGGTCTCTAAGACAGTGAATGACGTCTTTAAGATAATGAATGATGTCTTTATTGACCTAATCCATCATTTGCACACAAATGTCATTCATTGACAGTGTCCCATTCTGTGCTGTAAACACACATCCGGGGGCCACACGCGGACGTCATTTTACGGGACATTTCATCCTGGACTTTATCGGGAATTCGGGTAATTCGGTAGAACGACGCTCCGCCTTAACAGACTCTAGGGTTCCCACGTGGAATTTTCACTATTTTAATCTATATATATTAAAATTCCTTGTCACAGTGTTGGACCGCAATGAACTCCGAAATTACTTAACTGATTTTGATGATTTTTTTCATTTAGCTGGATTTGTTCCAACTTAGGACATAGGATAAGTTTCATTTTAATTTATAATAAAAAAAATCTATTACAATTTTCTTTTTAAACTTGATCGGTAAGTATGAGTTCTGCTGTCAACTAAGTTGCATAAGCATCAAAGAGATGGCGCTGTACTTCAAGTCTCACCCATTAGCGCCATAATTTTAGTCCCACCCTTTATTTTACAATTGGAACCGGTAGGTGACACTAGAATCGGGTTCTAGATTTTTATCTTTTCACGGCAAGACAGCGTCTGCCGAGACCGCTAGTACACGTATGAATATAAATTAGAGAAATCCCGACATAAGATCACTGAAACGATTTTATTACAAATAAATCTTATCTTGTACTAATATATAAAGCTGAAGAGTTTGTTTGTTTGCTTGAACGCGATAATCTCAGGAACTACTAGTCTGATTTTAAAAATTCTTTAAATGTTAGATAGCCCATTTATCGAGGAAGGCTATAGACTATATATCATTACGCTAAGACGAATAGGAGCGGAGCACCAATGAAGAATGTATCGAACTCGGAGGATTTTATAACTTACTTTTTTAAAACTATTGCACGCGGACGAAGTCGAGGGCAGAAGCTAGTACCATATATTCCTAGTTTTTACATAATTAATAAAACTTTTCTTCCTACTCGCAAATTTTCATATACATTTTTTCCAAAGTAGTGTTTGATGGTACACTTAAATTAAAAGAAGAAAAGAATAAGTATTTTTTTAAACATACTTTTTCAATATATTTAAATAATAAAAGTTCTGTTAATCGCAGACATATTTATATGTAAATCATCCAAATTTAACTTTTTATTTGACATCTTACAATATATGACATAATGCATGATGTGACCACCTATAATAGGGAGTATGTTTAGCATGAGTACTGTTTAGATTTCAGAGAGACGAATATGATGTATCTCCTGTTGATGGTCCGTAATAAATAAATTGACAACTTATGTCACGTACTTTTTTGTGTGTAAGATAATTTGTGTTTCGCAATGGAAACCGGTAGGTGGCGCTGAAATCGGATTTTAGGATCCTCCTAAGCCCCTGGATCGATTTTGATGAAATTTTTGTGTATGGTCGTCGTATGAGTCCCGGGATGGTTTAGATTCAGAACCAATTTTGAATCTAAACCATTCCGGGACCCGCTCCCCGTTCTAGACAAACTAGAATGTAACCAGAATTAAATTTGGGGACCTAGGGACTAAGTAGGTAAAAGAGATATCCAACGTTTATTGATTATTTTATTTATTTTTTTTTTTTGCTTGGAATGGGGCCAATGCCTATTGATTTTGCCAATGACACAGTAAGGACTAAGGTGACAGGTGATGAGATATTAAAAAAAGAAAAGGTTTAATCGGTATTTGATTTACAAACACCTTCTGTAATCCTGTGGACAATATATGTTATTGATATTTTTAATATTTTATGTTATATTTAACATATGATTTTTTTTATATTTCACCAAATCCACTTTGACAACCCTGCAATCAAGAAACTCGGCGCTCCGCCCTAACCGGTGCACCGGCTGTGCTGAACGATTTTACTGGGAACACTGAAATATTGTCACTGTAGTTTCATGACAAAACTACCATAGTTCGTTTACGATCTTTAGCCACATTGAGATAGCTATAAATTTCAAGTTATTTTGGATGAATCTGTAAAGCAATGTTTTGCTACACAGCGCTTAGAATCTTATTTTAATTACTTGCATTTTGGCTATAGACGGCGCTATAAAGCTTGGTCTACCCGAATTAACTATTGAATGCCGTGTAATACGTAATTTTAAATCAAAAAGCGTTTGCTGTACAGCCATCCGTTATTAACTGGGACGCTTGTATCTAAAGGTTAGCACGAATTTCAATTGTTGTTATTTTGAATAATAAAGGAATCACTTTATATTCAAATCATCATTTTACAAGTATTATAGGTATTTGTTATGCCAGGATCCTATATATTACTACCCATTGTAAAGAAGATATATAATAATACGCAAAGAGACGCAAAGTCTCTTCGTCTTAAAATTTAGCGATTCTAAGGCATGTGTTAATATGGGATCGTGTCGACTATAGTTTGAGAAGCAGGGACCCAATTCTGCTGTGTCAATAATTTGGCATTACGAAGATTTTGAAATTGCGATTCAATTGTGAACTGACCATAAATATATTTGACGTGGTAGACATTTTATTATTTAGATTCATTAGTTTTAGATTATTATTGTTATTATTTTAGTGATTCACAAATGTAATTTTTATTTTTAATTGTATTGATTGTATAAAATGTTTATTTAAGTCAATATTTTAATGATAATTTTGCACGTCCAATTATGGGCCGAATGCATTGATATTATAAAAACTGTAACATCTCTGTACATGCATTACGTAATAAATATATTCTATTCTATTGCAATAGTGTCTAAAATTCGTATTCTACTAATTCCACAATATCTTCCTGATATCGTCGCGGCGGAATAATAGTAGAAAAAAATGGTATTGCCATTATCAAAAATGGCGTTAGCCGAATTCTATATTGAAAAGCTACCAACATTTTTAACATTTATTTCGAGAGTTTTCGCTTATAAATATTTATAAAGAAGAGTGACTTGCCACCGGCACGCCATTGGAATTAACAGAATACTGAAATTAGGCAAACCTACGATTGAGACGATAGTGTCCAGCGATCTCGACGAGATAGTAATAGCAGAATTAGACCCCAGGTGTTCCGGTCCTCCGTCCGGGCTGGTGGTGAATGCGCGAGCGAGCCTAAAGCCCGGACGAAGGACGTTCGAGGGTCGGTCAGGGGTTTTAGTGGATATCCTAACCACGGCGTAGCCATAGCATCTCACATGTGAGGTGCTAGTGCCACCCCGACCTGGCGAATCCCACACACGGTCCATATGCTCCGGCCCATAGGTGTGAGCAGTATTCCACATCAATATGTGGCCTGATTTACGTTTTGCAGAATACAAGTCGTTGCCGCAGAGTGAAGTAGGTACTGCTTGGATCGATTTAGTACGCAAAGCTTTTAGAGGCAAGTTTGGACTTGTCTTACACGTGATCCTGAAATTGCACGATGTTCGTTATGCGAACACCAAGGATTCCGATACTATTGGAGATGTTTAAGGATGTTACAGCTGCACTGCAGGAACAAATGGGGTCTATTTGGCACAAAAAGCAGACATTAGCCTACCACGATTTTTCAATTAAAAATGTTTTCGAAAATTGAATAACCAAACGTTATAATCAAAAACTTATTTTCATAACTGGTGTAAAATATACTATAGTTTGTATAATTGAATAGCAAATAATAATATTTTACATCAACAGTTCAATATTATTAGACTTACTATACTCCTACAGATAAGACTCAGACTTTTTGGGGTAACAACATTAGAAAGAAAGAAGAAAAATATTGATTTAAAGTTAGTAAAAAATTAATACTTTAACCGTTACGAGCAATAAAAATTTAACATCAGATATCATTTGGTTACGTCTCGTTATTGTACAATAAACAAAAACTACAGATATTAATTTAACAAGTAATAAATGAAATTAATAGGTGGTCGTGTTTTAGACCAATTCCCAATAAAGAATCTTACAAGACACTGTGTAAATTTTATAAACTTGTTAAATAATTTATTAACGCTGTTCTAAATTAACGATCCGTCTTCAAAGCGATTCTGATCATATTTTTACATGAAGAAAACCAGATCGTTTGATTTCAAACTCTTAATAAACTTCAATCACTCAATAGCACTTCAAAAATATTATTTTGGACTAGTTTCTACTCTCGACAACGTGCCTTGCGTCAAAAACCGCTGCTCATTCATACATACAAAATATACATGTACAGTTTCTGTTTGCGAAATATAAACATGTAATGATAGCCCTTATAATAGGGGTGCGGACACATGTTAAAATAAATTCTTATATCATTTACACGTTTAAAACAGACAGGTGGAGATAATGGATTTTTTTAATACACGAGTTCAGCTGAAAGGCAGGCGGCTCACCTGATGGAAAGCGGTTACAGTCGCTCATAGACATGTATACCACCAAAGGTGCTACCAATGTGCTGCTGCTCTTTATAGGGACCTGGAACCTGGTCACTAATACTGAAATACAACTCAAGGTTGTTACGGTGGCATACTCTAGATCAGGGGTGGTTGCTATCCAGATGGGCAAATACCCTACCACGTAGCTATTGGTTGTTTTGTCGTCTCTTACAACAGGCCGCCCGGCCGCAAGAAATTGTATTCTTTCTCCGTCCCTGTAGATACGGGTGAAAAGAGACTGACAAAACAAGTGTATGGCAACAGTGTGGGTGGTAAAGTCGGGGCTGGTACAGCGATCAAATCCCAGATGTCTTAGGGCCGGTTCCTATATCTTACTATTCCTGCACTTGCTCTACCATCCGTTGAAATTTGATATTACTTGTATGGAGCTTATGTTATAATTTAAACCGATAGTAAAGCAAATGAACAGTCGTTAAGATATAGGAACCGGGCCTTAAAGAATGGCAGGTAAAAACACCAATAATAAACGTGTATATATGAAGAATGAATGTAGAGGAAGCAAAAGATGTATGTCAATATAGTAGCAAGTGGAAATCTATCGTCTCTGCTTACCTCTATGAGGAACAGGCGTGATAACATGTATGTATGTATATAAAAGAGTAGGCGTTGAAATAACATTTCATCATTTTGCTTCTATCGTGAAATAAATAATTTTAATTACTAGACTATATAGAGATTAATTATTGCAGTTTCCAATGGAAAATATAACGCTTTTTTTAAGGCATATCTCATTACATTTTCTTGACCCCCGTCTCCTTTTGAATGATTCTTGGATTTGTGATGTTCTTTAGGGGAAAACGCTCACCAGCAACTTGCTGTCGTTCTGGCTAACGTAATAATTGTGATTTTAGCAGCCAATGACAATGACCCCACGTGGCTATGGTTAAAACTCGACTATAAATAGAGCAGCAGAGCTCTTGCTCTGGTTTCTGTCGTGGCCGAAGTAAAAATTAATATAAACAAATACTGTATCTCACGCCCGGGTGGGCTGATAACCGACCGAATTGTATAGGCTATGTCTCGTAAGACATTTGGCAGGGAATGAGGCTTTTTAAATTGTAAGGGTTATGTGACTCATTGTTTTTTACGCACATGAAATTTGTCATTTGGTCTTTTGTTTGGACGTGGGGGTCGACGTTTTTAGAATTTAACGGGGTTTGATGAGTGTATTGACATGTCTTTGTATTGAGAATAAATAAATATATCTACGTACAAAGTTAATCCGTGCTGGAACGGAAAAAGAATACAATTTCCTGCGGGGCCTGCGGCCAGGCGACCTTGTTGTAGAGGCGACAAAACAAACCACAGCCAAGTGGTACGGTATTTGTCCGTCTGGATGGCTACCAGCTCTGGTATAGAGTATGTCGCCAAAACAACCTTGAGTTGTAGTCCAGCATTAGTGGCCAAATTGCAGTTTGCCTTTAGAAAGCAGCAGTACACTGGTAGCACCTTTGGTGTTACTTATGTTCGTGGACTATGGTAGCCGCTTTCCATCAGGTGGGCCGTCTACCTGTCTGCTGGACTTATGCAATAAAAAAAATAGGAATCTGGGTAGAGGAAGGAGATCGCCTTCAGTATTAGAGGCTAAGACGTAAAAAAATTGGTCATGTTTTCATTACTCGTCATTACTTCAATAGTGATAGATTTTACAGTATTTTCAATAATACTAATTACATACTTAAGTATTTTAGAACTTCCATAAATTCAACTTTTTCGTAATTTTCCACCAAGTAGTTGAAATGTTACAGGCGTGCACTGTTTATTACTTTAGAAGCGAATATCTACCTACCTGTTCACTTAAATAAAATAGTCGTTGAGATAAAAATAAAAAGAAACCCACAGCCAGGTTCTACGGGATGCCCGTCTGGATGGCTACCCGTCGTGGGACAGAGTATATCGTCCTAATTACCTAAAGTTGTGTTCCAGGATTACAGGTCAGGTTCAGTCCAACCATTGTTTGCTAGCAGCACATTGGTAGCACCTCTGGTGTTGTGAATGTCGATAGGTAACAGTCACCTCTTTTCATCAGGTGGGCTAGCAGCTTGTTAGCTGTACCCCAGCAATGAAAAAAGAAACGTGACAGACACATCACACAGGTACAATAGTGTAAAATAAAAATTTTCTGCCCTCAGCAGTCACACGGTCGCCCTTCATTTTTAGTTTTTTCGTAACTTCTGTTTTTTTTTTAATTTTTGATTAACAGATTTAACGTTACACCAAAAAGCGTAACAACAATCACCTATGGCGCCATCTAGTAGTGTAGAATTTAGTTTTTTATTGGATGATTGGTCTTCTTTTACATATATACAAGTAGCAGCAAAGTCAATGTAGAAGTGGGCAGGTTACACGATAAGGGCCAGAGACAATAGATGCAGCCGAAGAATTCTCTTCTGGTACTCCCGAGATCAGAAAAGAGGTCATGGAAGGCCCGTTATAAAATGAACAGACGATATTGCGTCGGCAGCGGGGAGATTATGGACAAGGACCGCGCAAAACAAAATTAAATTGCAAAAGATGGAGGAAGCCTACATCCAGAAAAGAAGAAAATTGGAAAAATAAATATAACGATATACAATAACTACAAATTATTACATGTAATCAAGTAATTAATATAATAGGAGAGAACAAACACTACGGAGGAGGCCTAGATCCAGAATTGGAGGAACTTGAAAATATATATATATATATATATAAATATATATATAAATATGTAAAATAACTAAAGAATGATTACTTGTAATCATAGAATAAACGCTGCTTTTATTTAATTAATAATTTATTCTTCTTTTACGCAAAAATTAGTACATCTGACAAGTTTTTACACTGAAACGAAATTAAATACACTTCTGTCCATCAAAATTAGACCACACAAACAAAATGTGTAGCTAATTAACCAAATCGCTGTTATTCATTAAAATTCTGAACAGAACTGACATTTACAAGCCGTTTAACACTCCATTAGTTAAAATACAAAAAAGAAAACGACTCGAAAAATGTCACGAGACACAAAACAGGCATGTCGAGTGACAAAAAGTTGGTAGCACGCTTCCGTTAAAAATCTTTTGAACGATATTCATCTTTGTATTTCTTTAAATAAGTGACAATTTTGAATGAGTGTCAACATATTTGGGAGTCAGTCGTATGGAAATAATCCTACTGGATTTTATTGTCAGTAAACTGATATCGTTTTTATAATAATATTGTGGCGAATGATGGTGGAACGATCTAGTTAGTTTAAGAATTTTTAGAAAAAGCTAGAAAATTCTGGAAGGAAAAGACCAGGACGGATATATTTTAGAAAGGGATAGATGATGAACGAAAGTTCTAGAATAGAAAGTTCGGGAAGGAAAAGACAGAGATAGATAGATGTTTAGAAAGGGACAGATAGTAAATAAAAGAATAAAAAATTACGGGTTCCAGAAGATTCTTCTGGGCATATAAGCAGCGTAAGGCGCGCCTACCGGGCAGTTTTTAGAGTTGAGTTCAGTTCGAGACAGTGAAGCGACAAGTGCGATAGGAAAGAGTTGGAAGAAGAGTTTAATATAAGACAGTGACGAGTTTAGTGGTGAGTTTAGTGAAAAGTGTAGTGGACAGTTTAGTGACGGAGGAGTTTCGCGTAGTTTAGAAGGAGGTCCAGAGGCGAGCTACGCGCGATAAATTCTGTGGTGAACACTGCAGCAGCAGAAGGTGTGCCTACGCAATATCTGCGACAGTATTGTAAGTGAGACATCTTATCGTCGGTACAGTGCGTCTTTCGTTGTGTGTGTAGGGGCAACCTAAGTTGTCCAATCCTAAGTGCGTACCCCACTCGCACGTAACAATATTAAGATAAAAATAACACTGTCTATATTCATTAGAGCGAGTCATTAATGTTGATTAGGAATATGAGAATAATTATTATAATAATAATTAACTTAATTTAGTTTTGTAGGTAAACATTTTATGTATGTATTCTCTGTCCATTTCTTTTTCTGATAATCTAAGGATTTTTCTCGCATGCTTTTTCATTTTTGTTTATTGCACGAGTTCAACAGATAAAAAGACGGCCAATCAAATGGAAAGTGGTTAGGATCATCTATGGACACATATGAATGTGCTGGCGCTCTCTAAAGGGAGGCTAGAACCTGGCCACTAGTACCACAACACAACTTAAGGTTGCTATGGCGGCATACTCTAGACCAGGGATGTTAGGCATCCAGACGGGCAAATACCAGTTTCTGGCATATCTCCTCTTAAACCAGAAATCTTGATGTCATTCTTCGCACAATCCATAAATCTGCTTTAGACCTACTTTCTTTACTTTTATAGCTGTCTTCCAGCTTTACATTCTTTTTGTCACATTTTTTCATCCCTCCCCACAGTGTGCCTACCATAACCATCGTAAGTTTCTTCCTCTCAATTTTTAAATTACGGGTGGTATTTGCAAAAATCAGCTATCTTTCTAGTAGTCGTGAAAGTTAGGAGTAACTTTCACACTACCACAACATTGTCATTGAAGGTAAGTAAATATTTTTTAGCTAGTTTAATAATGAATTTAAAATAGTGTAAATATAAAATACTTTGGAAATTACACTTTTCCTTAATTTTATTAAAGATAACCAACAGTTTTGTACATTTGATCAATTATTAGACTTATGACTAAGGTTTAAAATGCGATGTAAAAACTAAACATAGATAATAAAAACTACTATTAGTTTTGATATCTTTGTTATTAATCAATTCCATAATTAAAATACACTAATTATAATTTAGATTTACATATATTCATCGTTCAGAATAAACAATAATAATATATAGATAAACTCCATAAAATTATCTAAGGTGGTTGAGTTAAAGCTTCCGCGTCTCACGTTAATAACATATATTTAAATTCTGGATTGGAAGTATGCACCGGTAAGGAGTTTTTTGACAAAAATACCCTCTTTTTATCATCATCGTTATGATTAGATTGATTAATATGAGCTGACAATAAAGGAAACAATTGGAGTTGGACTACTGTCGTGAGTATACTTCCTTACTATCTATTCGATCTAACGTTTATGGGCTGGTAATGTAATTTTCCTATTACCTGAGTATTACCAGGCAAAAAGACGAGCAACATATCTTTACTTAGTAATAATTATGAAATAAAGATATATTAGAATTTGTTGCGCCGTTTGTTCTCCTTTAACAGTAACTAAAATTGCTTTGGAAGCGGTGGCATAATCATGACTTTCAATAAGTTACTGTTTATTATTTAATATTGAAACCAACCTCTTGTTCAAACCGCAAAACACATTCTTGATACATAAGTATTCCTTCACTTTTTGTATAATAGTATGTATGTATATCTATCTCTATCCCCCAACTTTGCATTGGTACATGGAAGATGCCGACATTTTGTCGTCGTATTCGTTGGTGGTGTTAAAAAGACAGACATGTGAGAAATAATAAGATTTTTGGCAAGTGCAGTGAGTTGTTGAAACAAACTAAACGGCGGCCGCCCTGAAAAGTGATTGTTATTGTTTGAATGACTTAAAGAGGTCTCAGTTTCCGTATATGTGATATATACTTCTGAAGCCAAGGTGGACGTTCTTAGTTGACGGGGTTCTGCGTGAATGGGGTCTATATAATAGTCTATTCTAGTTATTTATTGTTATTGGACAAACGTTTACACAACAACTGAAGGCAACAAAATCATACTATTATTTTCAGCGGCTTTGTGAGTACAGAATATCCGGGGTTTTTTTACCTGCGAATTCCGCACGCACAGTTTCAATAGTAATACGATTCCATTTTGGAATACCAACATACTACTACATTTTAATTCACCAGCCGTATCCTATTCGTTTTAAAAATCGTAATAAAACTAATACAATTGAGAATAAAAATAAAATAAAACTTTATATCACAAACACATTGTTATCATCATCGTAACAAACATTTAATTAACGACCGTCATTAATCTGTTTAACGAAAATAAATCGAGTTTAATTTGACCCATGAATGATCGCAGCTAATCGTATAAAACTGTCTTGTCAGTCGTCAATCGACGAAACTGTCTTTTCATGTGTCATTAATCCAAAATAGACGGGGTTTCGAATGCCAGTTCAGTTTACGTGTTTAAACAACGGGACACATTTTCACGCTACACTATTAAGATTCTCTTCACAGCGTTGTACATGGTAGAGCCCTGCTGGGATTATTGTTTTGATTACAACTCTTAGGGGCGGCTCGATTGGTGTGACACCATGACCTCACTGAATATTGTCGTGATTTTTTATTATTGCATGAGTTCTGCAGACAGGCAAACGGCGTTCACTACACTACTACTACAGGGCGTTTAATTAGTAGCTCAAAATGCCCAAAATGCCGTTGCCCGTTAGCCATTCCACAAGGCCACCGTCAAAACGTCACTAACGACATCAACATTTTCGATCACAGAACGCTTACAACGACCCATGTCAAGAGGTGGGTCGAATAGCCGTTTCACTTGAGTTTACGATTGTAACGCCGGCTAGCAAGTCGTGAATGTGGTCGCCGTGACTCCCTAATGGAACGTAGCCCTAGTGGTAAGTGGTTACCATCGCCTATGGACATTTGCAACATCAGTGGCGTTACAAATGCGCTGCCACTCTCATGAGGGAGGGGAGGGAGTGACACCGTTAGCCTTGAACTAATTATATTTATTGCGATGAGTGTCAGTTCAGATGGCCCACTCCTCCCTCCCGCTATCCCATTTTCCTTATCCCATCTCCCTATTCTAATCCTATAACCCTCCTGTCTAATCCATCTTTTTTGTCCAATTTTAAAGACTGGCAACGCGTTGGCTTCGCCCCGTTGTTGCAAATATCTATAGATGGCGGTAACCACTTTCCACGAGTTGGGCCGTCTGCCTGGTTACCAGCTTTGGTTACCAGTTTTGCAATAAAAAAATGTCTACACTCAGAGTTAGAAATAAGAATTTAGGCAGATAGATAACATTTGTTATATCTGATGGTAGTATGACGTCGTGTGATGCAGACCACATGATCATTGCGGCATACTACCAAATGTATAATAGGTTTTTTTTATTGCTAGAGTACAGCAGAGAAGCTGATGGCGCAATTGTGTTGGAAAGTGGCTACCGTCGCCTATGAACATTTGCAACAATAAAGGTGCTACCAATGTGCTGTCGGACTCGTAGATGGGACTGGAGTCTGGCCACTAATGCCGGAACACAACTCAAGGTTGTTATGGCGGCATACCCTAGACCAGGGGTGGTAGCCATCCAGACGGGTAAATGCCCTACCACCTGGCTGTGGGTTGTTTTGTCGCCTCTAATGACAGGCCGCCTGGCCGCAGGAATTAATATTATTTCTCCGTTCCTGCACGGAAAAAATTATACGGGTTATTGCTGACTCTGCATTACGAGGCTCAGTAGACTTACCAGCGAACTAACATTGAAAATTAATTTTTAGACACAGCATTTTAATTCCAACCTTTGCGAACATAAATTATCAAATGATGTTTTTATTTTGGAGAGGAATTAGCTTCCAGTCTTTACAAAATTCTTGAAATTTGTCAAAAAAAAATCACTTTCCCATTAAATACCTGAAAGTACTGCACATTTAAATTTAAAATATATATTTTACAACTTCTTAATCGAACGAAATAAATTTTATTGGCATTTTGTCGTTAAAAGCAACTGTCCTTAATCGAAAATAGATGCATGAGATGTTCGAGATATATCGTGATGGTTTTAGTACTCGACACATGTTCACGCGTAGTGCTGTCACCACCCGGCCAATGGGCCGTTACTTTCGTCAGCATTTAAGGCGGTGGTTTAACAAAAATTTCAAGCATCAAAAAACCTGTTAATATGCTGTTGCATAGTTTGAAAATAGTTCCTTTTCCCAGGTCTGCTATTTAATAGTTCATTATTAAGTATTATAAGACATTACTTATGAGAAACTAGTTCCTAGAAAAACATGTCCATTGCGTGTTCTTTCAACTACAGTGAACGATTCTGTAGAAGTGTTGAACGTAAAAAATTTTTATTATTTAGCTACAGAAACCTAAAAGACTATAAGTATAGAAGAATACCCGAAATCTCAAAAACTATGCAACAGTTCTTATTTTACTTATTTATTTAAATTAATTTAAAGGGCCTTTTGGAATTTGGCTTGAATTTATTTAAAAGTAAGAGAAATGAAGGTCAAATTTCATCTTTAAGTAAGTAGAGGAATTGACAGACATACTAGAAGATTTATAATGGTTTCGCTTTGTTGCAGTACATGGTAGCTTTTAAAGTGTAATCTTTATATTATCTATACTAAATTAGATACTTATGCTGAATGTTAAGCAATAACAACAGAACCGAAATTAGATACATAGATAAATACATGACTGTTTAATATACAGCTCATACCTAGAAAATAAATGAGATATTTACAATAATCACAGCAAAGGCAGGAACGATTGGCGGTCTTATCGTTTTTAAACGATCACCTCTAGAAAATCCGGGTAATGAATTACATGTAACATACATTTAATAACATGGAAATAATCTCCTTCGCCTTAACAGCGAGGTTTGTCACCGTGCCAGCTATCCCGATCTGTCATTCGGCTCATTTGTTTACTAATTGGCCGACGATACGGCGTCGCATTAATGGATTTTGTCAATGGAAATTCCTGTCGCTTGTTCCCCCGTTTGATCTGTGACTTGTTTATTTTACGAAAGACAAATTGAATTCGTAATTGGAACGATGATTTTGAACATTTATCATTTTTTATTTGAACCATTTACATTTAAAATTTTGTTCGAATTTTAAATTTAGAACATTTATTTAAGTAGCAGTGACACTGTGTCCGTTGCCATGACGACGTATTTGTTAGTGGTGCAGCAACGGTGGCACAAGAATAACGTGAATGCAGTGCCTTCTTAGTAGCTATATTCCTCTATCCCACGGAAAGGACGTCATCTAGTTAAAAAGTATTCTAAGTGTGACGACACACTAGCGGAACGTCCTGTTCGGAAAGTTTCGCGACTGAAGGATCGGCGCTAGTCCGAACTCGGCGTAATTTCCTCTGATGTGTCATAGGTAACTTAAAAAACACTGTGAGCAAATTTAGCCAAACTTCCGCGCGGTACGTTCCGTAGGTGCGTCGTTACACTAAGTAGGTATATCCACCAAAAAGTCAGAAAAGATGTTAGATGTAGACAGTGAATGGTAAAAGAGACCTTATATTTAATATTAGTGTTCTATCTTCCTGATCATGAGCCATGAAAAATTTTGAGAAAGTTTTGTTTTCTTATTGCATGAGATCAACAGACAGGCAGACGGCCTAGGTGATGGAAAACGTTTATCATGGCGTATAGACATTTTTAACACCAAAGGTGCAACCAACATGTTGCCGCTCTGTAAAGGGAGACTGAAATCTGGCCACTAATGCCGGAACACAACTCAAGGTTGTTATGGTGGCATACTCTAGATCAGGGGTGGTAGCCACTCCGTCGGGCAAATACCATACCACCTGGCAAAGTAAAAGTAATATGACATTCTGAAGTTTATAGGAGTGTGATGTAGTTACAATTTTTATAGCCATTCCATCAGTGATTCCTCATCTAAGATGCACTGTTTAAATAACATTCTATTTTTATTTCATTACAAAAGCTTATAACCCACTAATATTGATAGGCGATGGAAAACAGTGTTTTCATCTATACTATCGTATAAATGTAAAAATGAGTTTGTCTTTGTGTGACTAAGTTGTAATCGTATAAAAACGAACAAAATGGACTTAAGTGTATAAAAATATATCCTCTTTTTCTTAAAATTTCATGTTTAACTTCAGTACAGTGTCAGTATACTAATCCAAACAAAAACATCTTTATTTTGGATTATATTAATGAAACTTTATAGTTTCATTTGCTCAGACCTTATGGTCTGAATAATTATATAAGAAAATGCGAGATGTCTTCCGAAAAATAAAATTGAAGTATAGAATTGACATATATACATCTGTTATACACATGCGCCTTGTTTTCTTACATTTCGTCGCCGTCATTGCAGGACCTTGTAACTACAAAATTATTTTCTCAAAATATTGACGAATAAAACAATTGTAGTTACAAGTATCTTTACTGACTCCGACGATTTATTAAATAAATCCAATGTTAAGCAACTTGTGGGGCCGAATGGTCTTAAATAGTGAAACCTAGCCACTGTAAGTCGTATCATTCCACGAGAGCGATGAACAATATAGCTTTGCATAAAATATCTGACAGTGTACAAAATCTTAAAAAGTCGTCAACATCCCATATCCCATAGGAATGACATCTGCGTTAGCTGTGCCCGCGTATGTAAACAGACCTGTCCTCGTTTGTGTTCTGGGAAACTTTTACATGCGTTACAAACATTACTTTTTTCCTGGAGACACTTCCCTTAGTTTTGTTATCGTCTCGTGCCGTTTGATGCTTTATTTTCGGTTATTTTAAGACTTTGTTGGATGTAATTTTGCGGCCACGTTGGATACTATACGAAGGTAAACAAACTGTTTAGATACAAATCTATCTCTTTCTTTTTCTTTTCCCAATCAAATACTACTCTGTACTTCTATATTACGTACTTATTCATTTATATTCTGTATTTCAAAAATGGTTACTAAATTGAGATGATATCATTCCAGTCATATCTTATGTTTTTTTTTAATGATGTATTTATACAGGAGGAATTTTTCAAGTGGGCCTCCAAATTCTAAGCCTATACTATGCAAATTAGTAAAAAACGCTCAAGAGTCTCTGAGCCGATTTTGAGGAATCCCAAAGCGGTACTATCATAAGATGTTTGAAAGATCAATTCAATACTCAGGAATCGAATCCCCTGAATTAAAAAAAAAGCACACTATGGGTACTATTATAATACCAACTCATAAAGTATGTAGCTTGTAAGGAATAATTTTTGTAATGAAATGTCAAACGTTACTAAGGTTACTAAGGAAAACAGTTAGTGTATATAAACATTTAATTCTCTGCGATTTCCAAAGTATAAGTTAAAATATCTATGATCTATTTAAACAAACGGATATACCAATTATAAGAGTTTCTTGCTTAAGTGCTCATCAAAGTTATTCTAAGCACATTCATTATTAACATGAACGATGACGGCCTCTGTGGTTGAGTGGGCTAAGCCTTTGCCGGCTTACCTCGCTGCAACGAAGAGCTTTCGGGTTCGATTCCTGGTATGGTAAATTTCGGAAACGAATTTGCTCTATTATTTACTATGGTCTGGAGGTCTGGGATTGGACCCAGAGAAGTACGTTGTATATTACCCATAACATAAGCGTATCTTTAATTTGGGTATATTTACGTGTTTGTCTGCCGATTACTGTCGTAAAAAAAGAATATACTATACTACTACTACTTATAATGAACAATTAAGCCGCCAAACTTGATCTCCTCGTCTTAAGATAGAAGGTATATTGTTTTCACAATGTATTTTGGGATATAATTAGAGGCGCATGTTAAAGATCCTTCCTCGTTATGCATCGACGCTTGTTTGTATGACCAGTGGCGTCCCGACGACATCTTCGGCGCCGCCTGCGCAATTCAACGTCTGTTCCTATCGACAATGTCCTAACTTATACATTATTACAACCTGAAATCAACTCTATGCGTTTAAACATTAGGTGCAAATTCCTGGTGCACATGATTGGCGGTTTGATCTCTTGGATAATAAGCTATCAATTTAAGATGGAACCTGGATATTGGACTTTGTTTACTTGACGTCAAAAGACTGATTCCTTGGTTTATTTCACAGTTCACAGTTGGAATATAGCAAATAGCCCGGGGCGCCTGTGTCGCCTATGCTTATTGTTGCCAGGTAGCATTATATCCTAACATATTGTGGGATTAACACAGCAAAATCTTTGCTATTTATTATATTCTCAATACTAAAAATGAAACCAATCATTACAATATTATATAACGTAAAGCTGCAAAGTGGTATTAAATGTACAGAAAGTGATATAGATATTTCTTTAGATATTTGTTCCTTCTTCATAGTTTCAAGACTGAATTGTTTATTACCAAATTTAGATTAGGTATTATAGATATTTATTCTTAAAAATGCTTTGTTTCAGAAAAACATACATCCGAAATATACATGAGCGTATACACTCGCAAGGCTTTTAGCACCTACCTATATATTTGTGGATTTTTCGAGAATTAGCTCATAAAATTTGCAGTATAATTCGGAGGGTAGTTGAGGGGGTCTAAAATGAAAAATTACATTTAGCTTGCGGATTATTTTTATCTATAGGAATTTTTTATTATAGCTGTTGACTCCTGACAACAAAGTAATTTTTTGTTTCGAAGTAGGTGATAAAGTAGCTTAGGATGCTAGGGGCGCATTTCTCTTGAATCTTATCGTAGATTTTTGAAGTAAATCCCTGTCAACATCGTGCTGCACAATCGTTTTTGTTTATAGTAAACGTTGACATGAGGAAATCCGTCAGCGGAAGAAACCGCATTTAGGACGGACGGAGCATAAATCCTGGGTGAGTGACAAGTAAAACTTTATAGCACAATAAATTAGTAAATGCCGTACAAAAATAGAACACAAACGTTATTGGCGATGCTGATGCGTAGCTGTAAAGTGTGAGCTGTCGCATGCGGTACCCGCTTAAGGTGAGAATACACAAGACGGTGGTGTTTAGGAGACTCCTAATTTACATAAAATATAATTTACCTATGTATGTTGAAAGTTAAGCTGTAAGTCAGAAGCTACAATTATAATTTAAAAGTGAAAATCATAATGAGCTTGTTGATATAACTTGAAATATTTATGATTATTACCTTTAGGCTTATCCTTAACGTTTTGCCTTAAATTTAATTCATACAAAACTTCTTAACTCATTTTCCCTATCTCATTTTCTCTATACCATCCCTATGCCATTCCTGCTGTCTGATCCTTCCTATCGCATCCCTTTCATTTCATCACTCCTATGTCGTCCCCTCTATTCCATCCCAAAGACTAGCAACACCTTGACTTCAGCTCTGATGCTGTAATTATGTAGCAGCGACCACTTCCCATTGGGTAGGCCATATTGCTTGTTTGGCAGCTTGGCAATAAAAAGGTAACATATTTTACACAGAGGAAATTAAAATTCATTCCGAAAAATTATAGACTTTTTACGAAATGCAAACCTAAACAATCTACATAGGCCACATAAGGACATGCTTATAGCACAACATTATCTATTCGTTTGTAATATATTTTTTATATATTATAAATAAGATTCATTCGAGAATTTGTTGTATAGATATCTACTACGGTACATATGTAGATATTTTGCTATTTTAATAGTGCCAAAATTATCCTACTTTTTTTTAGAAATAGGAAACCACGCAATAGGCTAGTAGTTCAGCGACAGTCAACACCTAGCTTTACGATTGTTTTCTTCGAAAAGACATTGTCCGAGTTATAACACCTACTCAATTTTTCACGACATTGTTCCAGCATTGAGATCATCGTCAAAATTCTATCATTGTTTATAAATAATAACCGAAATGCGTCAATTGTGTCACGGTCATGTCGGAAATCAATAAGTGGACGTAGAATACACGAATCTTTGTCTACGAATAGCCGATCTAATGTATCTATTCTTGAGAGTTTGGAATTTTGGATATAATTTACAAATTGGTGATAAAAGCATGTAATTATTTAAATTTTATATTTTCGTAACATGCATCTTTAATCAAAAAATAAAAAAACGGAATCCATAACTACAATTTTCTAAGTCATCAAAAATTTTATCGAATTCCATAAGTTTTTGGTTGATATCTAGCTCGAAGGACCATGATTAAAACCACCATATGTTTATTACAAAATCTATTAAATTTTTTTGATGAAGATGTTAATAAAGATTGTTGAAGATTTTACAACAAAAAGTTTCAGTTGAAATGTAGGTATTAATGTATATAATTCATGTGTATATAATTACATATGTTGGTATATTGGGTGATTCCGATAGAGATGGTGACCATAAAGTACTTTATAATCCGAAAATTTGGTATGGGTCTACAGGTTGTAATTCTCAAATGTACGCAAACTCAATTTGTACAAAATATTCAATACATAATAATTAAATGTAATCCATATAAATAAATAACATTAAATACACAGTACAAAATAAAAGTCAAAATTTAAGTTAAAACTCTACTCTAACTACTCTCTACTCTACTCTAACACTATTTTTATACGTTAACGTTATAATTAACTTTAAGTGACCGTTTTTATAATTTTCTATATACATTTTCCTTATGTTTGACAGATTGTCTCAAATAGGCTTTGAAACGACACAAAAGATTTCAAAGAAAATTTCGAATTTTAGCCTAATGACACACCTGTGGAACGTACCGCGCGGAAACGGCGATTAAAGAATCGGCTCTATACTGACCTTTGCGTAAATTCCACTGGTGTGTTATAGGTAACCTAAAAAAACACTGCGAGTGTATTTAGCTGAACTTTTCGCGTGGTACGTTACGCAGGTGTTTAAATTTCGCTATACATTTAAATTTCTATTATACATTTTGCAGGATTCATAAGATATTAATACACACAACGTTCCATATAGCGTAGTGACGGGCAGAGTTAGTATAAAATAATAATAATTACTGTAAGTAGGTCGAACTTGCGAAACATGACATTTAACGTAAAGACTGACAATGCTTTTAAACTACTCCTAAGGCGACAGGGCGTGTATATATTTCTTCGACACTGCCATGTCCTTCAATATGACAATCCATTTTTATTTTCATTAAAAATTGCCTAAAGTGTTTTTAATTATCGTCTTGCGTATGTTGTATTTATATATTATTTTCTATTAGATTTTGAAATGTAGATTTGTAATGCCAGACCTGTTATACTAGATTCAAGGTTCATCTAATCTTCTATCTATCTTCTTCTTCTTCTTCTTCTTCTTCTATACTAAACTATCTACACTATAATAAATCTGTAAATGGTTCGAATTTGTACAATGCGTTTAAAAATGTGAAAAAAATCAGTGGGCTAATTCGGGAACAGCATATTCCGAAAATACAATTTTAGATTTTTTGTCGGTCTGTCTGTTAGAGCATCACATCAAAATCACCGAAGGGATTTAAATGAAACTCGACATGGAGCTAGCTTATATCCCAAGGTGTAACTTAGGATACTTTTTATCCGAATAAATGACGTCGTCGTCTAGACATAAATAGCGAAAAAATATGGCGCTGCGATCGCATCTTTTTTGGAAAGTAGTGAACGCATATGAATGAAACTCGACATAGTGCTGGCTTATAATCCCAGTTAACACTTAGGATACATGTTATCCCGATATATTACATCGTTTCCTTAAGATAAACGAATTATCAAAATAGATAGCGCTGCAATCGTTTTTTTCAATTCACAAACAAATACCTACGTTGTCATAAATCACATGTCATTCATTTTAAAACTTCAAATCATAACTTCTTCGACTCAGTTTCGACTTGCCTCTATATTTTGCTGGACATTTGTGTAGACTATGTAGACTTAGTTTCTTTATTATTGTAGTGAATTTAAAAAGAAACAGTAAAGTTTTAAGTCTAAACAATTACAGAATATAACCTTTAATCTATGATTAGAAGAGTAATGATACTCGAGATAGACGTGCAGCTAAACGGAAGGCATAAGGTGATAGGGTATGCCAATAACCTAGCCCTATCAGGGGAAAGCCGTGAAGCTAAGGTCCTAGAACAAGAGGGAGAAGAGGTTGAATCAAGATCAACAATGATAAGACGGAGTATCTTTATATGAAGCGGTACAAAAACCCTCGAAATGCGTGAACAAACCTGCATGTTGGAGACTATAGACTGTATAAAGGCGCGAGCAAATTCAAGTACCTGGGATGCACAATCACAGACACGAACTCCAGCCAACCAAAGGAAGAAATACACATCCGTGTTCAAAATACCCTCAGGTGCAGTATTGCCTTACATAAGATGTTAGTGTCCAGACTCCTACGCCGGAAAACTGAAATTCGCGTCTAAAAAACTGTTATTAGACCAATTTTGATGTACGGCTATGCGGTCCGGACACCGACACTTAGGAGGAGAACTAATTGCTAGTCACAGAGAGGAAGGTTCTCAGAAAAATCTTGGGCCCAACAATAAGAAGAGATGGTAGTTGGAGGGTCCAAATCAACATCGAAATAGAAGATCTCATGGCCGAGCCCAACATGATTGGAGAGATAAGCCGTCTCCGCTGGCTCGGTCATATAGAACGAATGGAGGAGGATCGGGGAGTGAAAAAAGCATACTTGTGATGACCAGTCCGTCGACGACCGGTTGGTCGTCCCAAGTATCGCTGGAAGAATAGAGTGGAAGCTGACCTGACTGTATTACAAGCCCACAACTGGCAAGTCACTGCGCAGGACTGAGGAAGTGGTGTGCTCCCGTTTCGGAGGACAAGACTCACTTTGGGTCGCTGAGCCAACGGAGTGAGTTAACCTTTCATCGAATATTTTACTTAAAGTATATGAAATTTTATTAAAAATCATCATTCATATTTCATAAGTTTATTTTTAGTTTACTATCCATAGGTTTCATCCATAGGTATAGTTCCTTTGCCCGGTAATAGACATTCTTTGAAACATAAAAATGTCAGTTTAGTTCATGGGCTTTTAGCTTATGCCAGTTTTTCATTTGGGATGTTGTAGTTATTGACCGTTTGAGGCAGATATAGCAAAGAGTTTAATGCTTTATTTGTGATATTATATTGTTAATGACGTTAAATGTTGATAGATAACGTGTGTATATACAATAATGTAGCTATATTTTGTGAGCGACTTTCACCATCAGTTAGATAAATTTTTATTAAAGATTTATAAATATACATAAAAACACATAAAAAAATTCACGCGGCGTGGCCGCCGGGAAATCGCTGCTAATCTATAATATAAAAATGAATCGCAAAATGTGTTGGTAAGCGCATAACTTGAGAACGACTTAACCGATTTTGATGAAATTTGTTTTGTGTGTTTGAATGGGTCCCCGGATGGTTTAAATTTACAATTGGAACCGGTAGGTGGCGCTGAGATCGGGTTCTAGAATCCTCCTAATCACGTGGACCGATTTTGGTGATTTTGTTTTTGTGTGTTTGAGTGGGTGAGTCTCCGGATGGTATATATAGATTGACAATTGGAACCTGTAGGTGGCACCAGAATCGGGTCCTAGATTTTTATTTTTTCAGGGCAGAACAACGTCTGCCGGGACCGCTAGCTAGCTACAAGGCATTATAGTAGAATATAAGAATAATTTTAAGAATAATATTTATTTATAATAATTGAGTAAATAAGTGTGCGAAATTATTCATATAATTCATTTAATTTATTGACAAATAAATGTATTCCAATATTTGTCAATAAACCAAATTAATATGATGAATATATACAGTCGTATTATTTTATTTTAACTTTACTTCAATATATGGTCCTATTGAAAACAGGAGCTATTGTTTATTTTTTAATTTTGTCATAAAACAAAGTGTTTTAGGAATTCAGAAAATATGGCGATACGAAGTTCGCCGGGTCAGCTAGTGTTGTATAATTCTACATGCCACGAAAGGTTTCGCAGAGTAAACATGACAAGTTCTGACTGCAGTTTTCATTTGGCTACAGAATCTTTTAAACCGTTAATCTATTCGAAAATATACCAGTATCTTCTAGAAAGTAATATGAGGATCCACTTAAGAAGTTTCTTATTCGAGCTATACTATTCGTTAAAAATTTGTTTGATACTTTACAACCTCAATTTTATTCAAAATTTCAACTGCAAAGATCAAAAATTAGAGGGGACACTTTATACAGGTTTGATTTTAATAAAAAAGTAATTGTAAGAACATTTAATTACAATTTTTGTTTATTTTCATGTAAATTTTATTAATGTATATTTTTAGTACTATATTGAATATGTTATATATGAAAACAAACAGATAAGTATTCCACTTGAAGGTAAGTGATTAAAGCTGCCGATGGACATCTGTAACAAACTAAGGGAGCTGATACGTTGCCTATGCTTTTTAGGCTTTAAAATACTCCATAATGCAACTAACTGGGTAAACTGCGCGAGGAGTTTTATTCAAGGCACACATTTGAGTTGAAGAATGATATTTATGGAAAGAGATGGGGGCAAGCTGGAGTTCCCCGGGTGCTCACCTCTCTTGCTGTAGGGCGCGTTACACAGCCCCACGGAATTAGAGTTTGAAGACGTCGAGGGCGCGGTTTCGCGGGCAACCGATGAGGCCAATGGGCCACCAACTGTCAGAGCCTCGCAGAGTGGCGAAGCTAGGTCCTTTTCTACTACATGAGATCAGCAGACAGGCAGACGTGTGCCACCCCAACGTGGCAAATCCAACACGTCCCCGCCGAGTTATTCCACGGTGGTTTGTCGGTTAAAAAAGGTACATGTATCATTGTATCTATAAGTATATCAAAGCATTGGCCAACATTCCATCTGACAAATATCTTTTTAACGACTATTTAAACTGCCTCAACATTTAATTTTATTAAAGAAATTATCAAATTACTTGGCAACTGTGATATTCAAATTCATCTCGTAACAACATCAAAGATATTTATAACGCGGTAATGTTCGGCATATGATTAATATTAGTTTCATATCTTATTTCAAACAGTGTAGATAGATGTAGGCCTTTCATATTTTACTGAATATATTGTTCGCCCGCAGCTTCGTTTACGTGATATTTAATAACATTACTATAGCCGCAGTAGCTTAGTGGTTTGGTTAACTCACACCATACCTTTCATTCTTTTGTATGAATGAACATTATTTTAGAACTAGAAAAAAACTGTACAGCAGAGTAGTTTAAATCTCAAGATACTTTTTGATAATAAATAAATTAATATTAAAATTAGTAAAACAAACATCAGCTCGCGTGAACACAAAGTTAAGAAAAAACAAAACGGGTATTATTTTTTTATACTGTTTCACTGCTTTAAAAAAAACAAAAATTTCATAAATACATAAGAGTTAAAAAGGTATATGCTAAAAAAAATTCGTGATAGACAGTTTTCAAAAACCTAGTAATTTTATTGTAGTTTTCTTTTTTTCCGGGAAATAAAAAGAAAGATTGTATAATGCCTTTTATTCAATATTGGTAAGAAATCGAAATTTTATTATTGAAAAAAAAAGCTATAAAGCTGAATATTTTGGTGATTTTTTTTTGGCAACAAAACGATCTCCACAGTAAAAGTAGAAAATGCCGCGGGGACAGATTTCTCTTAGAAACCCGGATATATATACATACCCTTTGCGCCTCTCTCGTTTGAGGTCTGTGGTTATTTGGCGAAATATATTTTTTATTTGATATAAAAAAATCTTGATATGTAAACATGCAACAGGTCTTTACATTTTTTTTGTTATTAGTAGACATTTTTGAACGTTGCCCAGCCGGTATGCAGTGAAAATAAAATAATAATCCACACAGAAGTTTAAAAGAAAGTTACGACTCGGTTGGTGCCAGTGTTTTATTATTGTTTAGTTTCACTGTGACACGTTGCTCGTTTAGTTTTTACTACGACATTAACTTTTTGTCAAAGCATAAACGTTTTGTTTGACGTCTAACACGTTCACTGCAAAACCAGGTCTAAGTCGCCCCGTACGTATCTCACTTGCGTTGCGGCTAAGAATAACATAGACTTCTCTGTGACGCAAAGAGCGTAAACTCAATTTGGTTCAGTGTAGAAAAAAAATGTAAGATGTGCCATTTAACCAGAGTTCCGTGGTATACCACAACATAAAACTAAAATGTATAAATTATTTTATATCTAAGCCAAAAAAGGATTTCAGTTTTTAAAACGTTACGGGGCTCAATAGGCCTCGTGCTGCTACAATGGAAGTTTTGGTACAAGGTCTAAAACGCCCCGTACCGCATAAACGGAAAGTACAGATAAATCAGTGCCGCTGTGAACGTGTTAAACAACCTCTGAATATATGCTGGAAGCGTTTCAAAGCCACCATAGCAGCGTTTTTCATATTAAAAATGATACAAAACGTCTCGGATAATGTCATAACATCTATTTAATAACAGGCCAAGAGGAACATCTGTTGAAAAAAAAACGTGTGAAAAACACAGTAAATGTTGCTCGTAAAATTTTTTGTCTTCCACTAAAAGTCACAAATAATGAAAACAAAGATATGTTGGCGTTGCTTTAATCTAATTTTGTTGGATGACGCTTTGTGCTACGATAAATTTGATTTAGTTTCGTGAGGTATTGGAGCTGGAAGCTGGTATTTATTGGAAGATTGATAGGCCGTCGTCGGGGTGTCTTTGTGAAGTCGTAACGTATACTGATCGTGCCGGTGTTCTATTTTGTGTTCTGTGTCCCATCATGCTAGAGACACGCGTTACTGTATTCTGTGCTATATTTTCTTTTCTATCGCCTTCTACCAATTATGTGGGATTGGCACAATATGTCTTTTCCTTCCATACTCCTCTATTCCGACATACGTCTTATGTCACACTACAAATCATCATCTTTCGTCCCCCTTATCCCATCCCGTATATCCCAATCCTCTTGTGTGATCCGTGTAGCCTATCCCTCTTATTTTATTCCTCCAACTCATCCTAAAGGTTGGCTACGCGACGGCAACACAACGGCAAGGCAACAGTAACCAGTTTCCATTAAGGCCCGGTTCGTATATCTTACTGACAGTTCATTTGCCTTACTATCGGTTAAAATTTGACGTGAGCTCCATACATCTAACGTCAAAATTCAACCGATGGTATGGCAAGTGAATGAATAGTAAGATATAAAAACCAACCATAAGTGAGCCGTCTGCCTGTTTCCCAGCTTCGAAACATAAAAATTTATCATGCATAAACTGAAAGTACCGATGCTTTTTTATGTTCTATAATGTTGGGCTTAGATTCTCGCTTTTATTTCACCTTCTTCCAATTATTTGGGATCGACACAATATTATTATGTCTTTTCCTATATTTTTACTGCTCTATTTTGATGTACATCCTCTGTTACACCACAAATCATTATCACGTCGTTCATTACGTCTACGTCTACTTTTGCATTTGTATCCGTCAATCATCCAGTTTAATATTCTTTTTGTCACGTGACTTTCATCTCTCCTCATTACATGCCCTATAGTCAGTCATACTATGAAAACTATGATCATCGCATTAGTTCTAGAATATTATTTTAATATCAGATTATTACTGAAGTAGGGCTCATAAGCTTACTTCAGTAATAAGTTATGATAGAAAAGACCATAGTGTTTTGTATCATAACTGACATACTTAAATAACTAACTACTACATTAGCATATATAGCACTGCTTAGTATCTATGACAAATAATACAATCTTACAATCAGGGTATTCATTTAACTTGCAGTCTATGTATAAAATAAAAATTATTTTAATCAAAATCGGTCCACAAGTAAGATCGATAATTCTTCTTCTAAGTCATTTTTTTCACTTCTGAGGATTGTGACTTTGATAGCAGTGAATAATTGCTCTCCTCCACCGACATCGGTTTTGAGCACAGTCGAAGGTCGAATTTATGAACGAGTCCAGTTGGTCAGCAACCTGGTCAATCTACTACTATGAGATCTTTTGTCTTCAACTTCCCCGAAAATATTTAATGAACAAATGTGCACACACCTAAAAAAATCTTTCTTCACGTGTATATACGTTTATTTAAAATTCATAGCATAGCGTACGCTTAGCATATCATCACTACCTAGGACAAAACCCGAACTCGTAAAGTAAGCAGCGTGACAGACAAACGGACGGACGTAACCTGAAATATCACAAATGTTACAATGTTTATTGTCGCTCATAGAGTAAAACATGACATCCTACAAGTGACGATAGCTGGGAGTTTTTAGTTTACATGTTTCTCAAGATGACTTGATGAATATCCAATGTGTATTAATATATATTTTTTGTAGTTGAAAACCTATCGCCAATTAATAAACTTTTGCACACACCAACAAGAAAAGTGGTAAAAGAAAAAGGCTTTGAATACGAATGGGGTGAGAAATAGCAAGATTTATTTGAGAAAGACAGATAACTTGGAGTATATCCTGATCCGCTATGAAGATACCCTTAAAAATTTGAAAACCAATTAGAACTAACCTTAACCATAAATAGTAAAGTGATTTTGAAGTCTGTTCTTTGTTCACAGCCTTAGACTCTATGCAGATTGAGAAAATAATAAAATTATAAGCTGAACTTCCCGCCGAGGTTTTCCCTCTGCGCTACGACATAGGGTCGTTTAAGAAGAGCTTTATAAAATTTCTTAAAGGTCGATAACGCGTTGGCAACGCTCCTGGTGTTGCAAACGTCCATAGGTGACGGTAACCGCCTTCCATTAAGTGGGCCTTCCGCCTGTTTGCCTGAACAGTAAAAAAAATATATACGAGGTATCAAATTTTCTTTTTCAGTGTACCCAAACTGGGTGGGTATCATCTATAATAATATAAAATTCTATACAGGCCGTGTATGTACATTTAAGCTATTTATAAAAAACAACTGGAATATACTATATAAACGATGGAGAACACGTTGCAATTTTTTTTCTTGTCTGTTTCTTGGGGATTCACGTAAAAACTACTGGGCCTCTTTCGATGCAGTTATGTTGATCATCAACAAATTCTTAGATTTAAAATTTGCACTACTACTTAGCCTGAGAATTCCGCGGGAATTGTTCTGGGAATAATTAAAAATGGCCAGATTAACAATAAATAATAATTATAAATCGGCCTATGAGACATTGCAATAGACTCGCTGGAAGATCTACCTTTGAGACGGAGGAACATTCCATCTCGTTCCTCGACCCTATACGGGTCACCTTAAAATATAAAGTGTTCTCTAGTAGAAATTAGTTTAAATAAAAATTTCTGAATTTGAATGTTTCGTTTAATTTGGGTTTCCCGTCGTATACGGAACCAGGCTTTACACAAGCAAATATTCTATACTTCTATAGGTATAACAATAAAATTCCACATAAACACCTAAACCAATTTTGATCTATCAACAAAATACATAAAAATTTCAACAATTAATAAAGCGTACCACCCAATATCGACCCATCAAATATGACCAGCGTTTTGTCATAAAGCTATATATACACACACTGACCTGCCCGGTTTAATGTGAGGACCACCCAAACTTCAATTGCTAGCATCGTTAAAACTATAACAGGCGTTGTGAACGGTGGTTTTTGGGTAATAATCTACAAACACTCGCGTCAGTTGTCTCGATTAATGTTTTGTTTATGGTGTTAGCGTGAGACAAGTTCAGTGTGCACTTGGCCTAATAATTTTAAATTGAAATTCTAATTCCCAAAGTCCTGAGGAGAAACAAACAAACTCACAAATATTAAAATAAACTAATTGTTAAATTATTAATAATGAAGGTTATAAAAGCTAAAATAATACATTTAAAAAAATGTAAGTAGTTTTTGAGATATAGGATATTTTCGATTAAATGCTGTTTTATGGTTATATGGAGGTCTTCAGGTGGAAATGAATGTTGTGTGTTTAAATTGCAGTTCAGGAATGCATATTTATTTGGTAAAAATACCGATTAATATTTACATCATACATTTAGCTGCTAAACAAAATATAACATTTAATAATAATAAACGCATTCGAGCGATTACTCGAGCTGCGGTGAGGTGAGGCGAGGTATGCGCGGAGGGAAACACTGGGGCCCCGACCAGAAGCGGCTCAAGCGGTGCGCTTGCCGATCATTTGCGAACGGCCGCCGTGGTGATCGGACGTCTGCGGCTACAGTTACATAATCAATTAACAACATAGCATGATGTTTATCATCTCTACGGAACCATATTTTGTGCATGGACTGCAACATACTTACCAGATTTATTTTTAGGTTGGACAAATAGAGTAGAAAATAATAGGGGCAGCACTTTCGCACATTTGTATGAACACTAGCAACCCAACATTATAACATGGTACTTTCGTATGTATTAGTATTCGTCGCACATAGTGCATGTATCAAATTGGTTTATTTACAACACGAATTTTGTCAACATAACCCATAATGTTTACTGTAATAATAGTAGCTATAATTTTGTAATACCTTGTAATGTCTTTATAACACCCCTGTGATAGGTAGTAACAGAGCAATTTTTCGATTGAAAGAACAAACCTGTTACGTCGGTGGGTGGCGGTTCTTTGGTAAATATCGTCGAATTCTGACAATAAGATTTCTGTAAATTGTTTGAAAACTTTAAAAATCACTGCTTGTGGGAAACTTGGTATTGTTTTAACCGTACTTAGTTATTTTTAGCGGATTTTAGACTCTTGATACAACGTTAAAATTGAAATAACATAGATACAGTAATTTTACAATTGACTGACACTGGCTATAGATAACATAAAATATTGTCAGAAGACAAAAAAATTAGTTCATGTTTTAGATATTATGGCCAGGCTATATGTATGGATTAGGTAGACTCTGCCACATCTTTAATATATAAATCAAATTATTAACAACATAAATACAATGTCCCTTTAAGAAAACATTACATGTATACGACACAGTGAGTAGACGGGTTACACGTGTCTTCTCGGTACACGGGTTCAATGCACGGTCTAATTTTGGTTCGCTTAACGTAATGGTAAAGTGCTGGGCTATTTTTGATTAAGATTACTCTACCCGAAAATGTATGATTAAAAACTTTAGACAGCTTTTGACTGTCAGAATAAAGACGCATGAAAGAACTCGAAGAGCTTAAAAGAAGTTTATGGCGTGTTACTGGGGAGATTTTTTTACTGCTTCTTCTGTTTAAAACAGCAATAACACGTTGCGAAGCGGTGTTTAAAGAGTACTACCTGTTGCTCGCGACTTTGCTTGCGTAGATTAAAAAGAGTTATAGTTTGAGCAAACTTTAGTAGACTTATTGCTAACGAGAAGCAATTAATATACAATTTCGCGCTGCTTACTTTAAAAATTACGGGTTTTCTTACAGACTCCTATACCCTTTCACCTCCATATGGGTTGAATTTTAAAAAATCCTTTCTTAGTGCGCACCTACAGTACAGAAGCACTTGCATGCAAATTTTCACGACCCTAGTCCCAGGCTGTGTGTTGATATGTAGTCAGTGAAGTTAAGTAATTACTCGCGTACAATGTGAACGTGAATTTTTCAACTGAGCGTTCAGGGCTAAATCCTAAACTATGCGAAATAGCGATAACACACAAAGGAGTACCGAGGCCGATTTTGACAAAAACTGAAATGGTTTCATTAGGTGTTTATAGTTGGGTCGTTTTGGCGTCGCGGTAGAAGGGGTTCACACCGAAAATCAGCGCTATGTGAGATAACATTCCAGCACAGCAGTAAGCAAAGTGCAAATCTCATTTGCTAAAAATGCATGCAAGTTCTCAAAACTTTTTTTTTTTAAACTATGATCTGTAATTAGTGTATGTCGTTATTTCTTTAAGTAAAATGTTTTTCTTTCATTCTTTATAAATGAAAAAGCCTTTGTCAAAAATGTTTACAATACACCGAACATTGCCCATCCAACGGTAAAAAGATTTATAATTAAAAAAGATACCAAAAAGTATTTTATATCTCACTAAATACAATTTTGGTTATATACGTATTATACGCCAATATCATATTTTTTTATAAAAATAACAAACTACCTTATTTGCAGATATATAGAGTTCAAATTTAAATTACTAATGGAATTTGTATATTGGTTTTGTCATAAAACACTTTGACAGTTCGCGGTATATCCGAGAAAACGGTAGGGTGGACAATTTTGATATGGCAAAGATACAGTGTATCGTTTTTGTCAAATGTCAACTTCTGTGGTTGCCTCCGTTTAGGAATTTTGTTTTTTTTTCCACCTAATTCTGTCGGTTAGCCTTTTTTGTTTCCATTTGAATGGATTTTATATTAATTAAGAGGTTCATGGCTCTTTTTTAATACAAGGCGTCTCATTCTGTAGAATCGATTTATGGCCAGTTTCTATATCTTATTATTTATTCACTTGCCTTTTGAATTTTGACATTACTTGTATGGAGCTTATGTCAAATTTTAAGCGACAGTAAGCCAAACGAACAGTTGGTAAGATGTAGGAACAAGCCATTATTTTATTTTAGTACATTAAAATAGTGTTCAAATTAAATACACGTAGGTAGAAATGCACATCAATCAATTGGTTTGCCAGAACAATATAGAAATATTGAATATAAGAATTAGAGATAAAATTAGATTAAACACTATAAAAGCGAAAATTAAATTTATTTTAATTATTTTTCTTAAACTAGTTTGAGTATTTATGTATCTATTGCCTTTTTCCTGCACCACATAATAGGTTGGGGAAAAAATCTTTTCGCATATA
The DNA here is from genome assembly GCA_039645545.1 of Dendrolimus houi. Classification (NCBI taxonomy): domain Eukaryota; kingdom Metazoa; phylum Arthropoda; class Insecta; order Lepidoptera; family Lasiocampidae; genus Dendrolimus; species Dendrolimus houi. The sequence goes on from CM077131.1 coordinate 6,809,462, forward strand.
GTATGTATGAACTTGTAATAAGATCTCTTTGGCTATATACCATTTGTATCTGGCTGATTTTGGTATCATTAAAAAGTTTTAATTTTAAAGAAGACAATTCCAAATTCAAATTAGGAAAATGTGGGATTTTCATTTGTTTTTCGTATTGTTAAAATAAGTGAATCTAATGAAGAAATTCGATACATTTTAAAATTTTACTACAAAAAAGGTAAAAATGCAACACAAGCCGCGAAATAAAATTGTGATGTTTATGGACCTAAAGCAGTATCTGTGAGAGTAGCGCAAATTTGGTTTAAGCGTTTTCAATCCGGAAATTTTGATATCAAAGATGCACGTCGCTCTGGTCGTCCTGTTACGGACAAAATTGATGCCATTTTTGAAAAAGTGGAGCAAAATCGGCATATTAGTAGTTACGATGTAGCTGGAGAATTGGGAATTGACCACAAAACGGTTTTGGCGCATTTGAAAAAAACTGGGTACACAAAAAAGCTCGAGATTTGGGTGCCTCATGAGCTCACTGAAAGAAACCTAATGAACCGTGTACTCATTTGTGATTCTTTATTACGACGTAATGAAACCGAACCATTTTTGAAGAAGCTGATAACTGGTGATAAAAAGTGGATCACGTACGACAAGAACGTGCGAAAAAGATCGTGGTCAAAGGCCGGTCAGGCTTCACAGACTGTGGCGAAACCCGGGTTAACTCGCAACAAGGTGATGCTGTGTGTATGGTGGGATTGGAAGGGCATTATTCATTATGAGCTGTTACCGCCAAGCAGGACCATCGATTCTGAACTGTACTGCGAACAACTGATGAGATTAAAACAAAAAGTTGAGAGAAAGCGGCCGGAATTAATCAACAAAAGGGGTGTGGTTTTTCACCATGATAACGCTAGACCTCACACATCTTTAGCCACTCAGCAAAAAATACGAGACTTTGGCTGGGAGGTGTTAATGCATCCGCCGTATAGTCCTGACCTTGCACCTTCAGATTTTCACCTGTTTCGGTCTCTGCAGAATTCCTTAGGCAGTGTCAGGTTAACATCACGAGAGGACTGCCAAAACCACTTGTCGCAGTTTTTTGGTCAGAAGCCCCAAAATTTTTATAGCAATGCGATCACCCCTACCTACAAGATGGCAAAAAGTTATCCAACAAAATGGCACCTACATACTTTAGTCAAATGTAAGTAAACTTTATAAAAAAACCTTTTAAATTTTTATATAAAATGCGAAGAAACTTTTTCCCCAACCTAATATATCGCCTGATTCAATTTTTATTTTATTTTATTTATGTTGCCTGGAAGAGATCGCTTTGAGCGATAAGGCCGCCTGTTGTATTGCCTAGAAAAATATTGTAAATATGGTCTGTTTTTGTAATTGTATATTTTAGTGTGCAATAAAGTATTATCTCTCTATAAATTTAAAAATATAGCAAAAACTGTTAAAAAGCTCAAGTAGAGATGAACAACCCATATGATGAAGAATATGACACCAAAATGGACAACCACGGTAACAGAATGATATCTTTATATGGTAAGGGAAAAGAAGTATAGGCAGACAGCCAAGAAGATGGGTATATGGCCTGAAAGTGGTCGCGAGGTGCTCTGTTTTTTGTGAGCCTTGACCGGGTGGGTGGGTCAAGGCCCGCAAAAAAAAGAGAAGAATGACAAGAGTTGAAAGAGGCCTACGTCGAAGGACAAACTGGTAACCACGAATAAAATATAAATTAGGTGAAATTTGTAAAAAAGAAATGTATTTCAAAAATGTAGTAATTATTATTATCATTATAGGTAGATATGCAAATTGCAACCAGTTCGCAATTATGTCAAAATTCAACTAATTGTGGGGAATGAAAATGCTTTATAATAAACGAATAGATTTGAAAATGTATGGGATTGATATATCGTTTCGCTAAGAATGATGTCATTTACACATACTTTCTATTCGTTTAGCACTAATGCCAATTGTCTACAAGGCCGATGCAGGTCTCACCTGATCGGTGGGGTGTAATTGAGACAGTTCGGTCCACGGCGTCAGGAGGTTAGCATCGACGCATTCTGACCAGTCCCAAGTAATTCGAAAGAAAGATTGGGCAATCCGCGCCTTTTCCCGCTCCGCTGCCTCCTTATCGGATATTATTGTTCTAGAATCATAGGTGCATGAGTTTTTCTTTGGCTAGTAGAGAGTGTTCGCAACTAGAAGATAGAACCCCGCTTTTTTTCGGTTTCACAATCCAGCTCAGTTCTCCCTGAAAGTCTCCCAGCTTTTTGACGTCACCGAAGACCTCCTGAACGTTATTTAGTGATTCCAGACACTTTCATATGTTATATATCTACATAGACAAGGTACCGCAGTTGATGAATTTTGCATGTACAGTATAGAAACTTGAAAGTATAGAGAGAAAGGTAAAAAAACTATGTTAATATAACTAAGGATCACGTCTAAAAACTTCCTGTAAAAGAATACGGGACGCCAAAAATAGAAGAGGTGTCTCAAAGTTGTCTTAAAATACCCTCAAAGTTATCAAAGCGATCGAACTGTACTTTTTGAACTTTTACAACGTAATTCGCCAGAATGTGTCGAAGGGAGCACTTCAAAGCCCTTTCGGTGTTTATAGCTAAGCAGAGTTGCTAGGTTCTATGTAACAAATTTCGGGACGGAGAGGTAAATATAATTATATTGAAAACTTTTTATAATAATAATAAAACGTTAAAATATTTACCAATTTTCATTTTGCAATAAGAGTTATATTTCAAGTTTCGCTTTTCGCGGCATTGGTCGTGTAAACTTTGGATTGATAACACTCATTCCCACTATTAAAAGTGTGTACCAATTACCAACTATCCAAATACCCAAACGAAATTACTATTTATTTATAATAAATTTACTTGAGATTTTAATATCTTAATAAAGTTTATAGTCTTATACTTAAACAATGATCTTTTAGAAAAAACTATACATAATTTTATTGAACAAGACTGTATTTATTTATCTGCAATATTTTTCTATCCCTCAAGAAGCATTGTTAAATATTTTTGTTCTATATTTAGTAAGACTAACAAAAAATGCAAGTCTTTAATTTTTCACTAAATTATTAATATTATATATACAGTTGTGGTCATATGATTAAGAACGATTTGAAGTTCTAGAAGTTTTTTTATTTAAATCGTGTCATACACAGAGATGTGTACCTTCTGAGACGTAACTAGTTATGTCATAAAATAGCCACATTAATAGAGCAACGTGGCTTAGGAATAAAGAATAAAATCGTTAACTATTTTTTTTTCACATTTTATTTATTTTATTTTATTAAACTACTCGGGAATCGTTTTGTATGACACTCATATTTAAAAAATCACAATAATATATAGCGCGAGAAATTTAAAAAGCAATTTAATACATTTTTAACTAAAATTAATAGTTCATAGCACATCCACGGCTTTTAATTAATGTTTTACACCGACGAGGCATTGACTCTATTAATTTTTGACATTTCGCAAGAGAAATAGAGTTTCATTCTTATAAAAAAACGTCATACAGCTCTCTTAAATTCCCACACTGTGTATTTGAAACCTTTTTCTTTACTTCGAATCACAGATTCTCTATTGGGTTTAGATCTGGGCTGTTAGCTGGCCAGCTTAAGACAGAAACTGATTGCGCTGTAAGAAATTCCTTACGGTGCGTGCAGTGTGCTTTGGATCATTGTCATCCTGGAATGTCCAAATAACCGGTAGAACGTCTTCAGCACAAGGTAACATTGTTTCTTCCAGTATATTTTTGTATTGGAACTGATCCATGTTACCTTCTGTCAACTTTAGAGGTCCAACACCATGTCCAGAAAAGCACCCCCAAATTTTCACATTTCCACCACCGTGCTTGAATGTAACTTTCGTGTACTTAGGGTCGAATGCTGTATTTGGGGGACGTCGTACATGTCGTATTCCATCAGAACATACTCTGTTTATTTTCGTCTCGTCAGAAAAAAGAACATTTTTCCACTGTCGCACACTCAAACAGTCAGCCAAGCCGGGCTTGCCTGTGGCAAAGTTTCAGCATGGGTACCTTTCTTGCTATCCTACCGTGCAATTTTTCTTCTACCAAACGTCTTCGAATAGTACGTGCTGAGATTGCTGAAGGGTTGTTTTCACCAAAATATTCTTTTCTCAGCTCATTGAACCCTTTAAAAGGATTTTGTTTTGCCATACGAACGATGTTTCGGTCATCACGAGGAGCTGTTTTTCTCTGTTTAGGTATACGTGGAACATTCGAAGTAGTTTGATACGTAGCAAAATGATTTACAGCGTGGAAAACCATCGTTTGTGAACATTGCAGATGGTAGGCTATCTTTTTATAAGACCAATTCTTCTGGCGAAGTTTTATTATTACTTCCCTTGTAGATTTATCACAACTTTTATTTTTTCCCATTGTTTTTTCATAAGAAGCAATCACTTTTAATCTTTTACAGCACTATATGGCGCCAAAATTATACAAACAGTAACAAATCGACTGAGTGTTCTCTATTTAAATTTGAATAAAAGTTTAAACTATTTAGCGTTCTTAATTACGTGACCAGCCAGTAAATAGGAATACTATGTTCAGGGGTAATGTAAAAAGTTTGTCTATTTATTTTTAGTTAATCATATCATTGAAAATCTGTATCAATGAATACAGCGGTATTATGGAAAAGTTTTACGATATCGAGAGAAATAAAAAAATTGCATGCAATTGGTTTTGCGTCTTAGTTTGAAAAAAATCTTCACTTTAAATCAGCGTTCTTAATTATATGATCACGACTATATATAGTCCGTAGCTAATGGACTGATACATATCAGGGTGCGAAATCAATCGAAATCTGCATGTAGGCCAATGAGAGCCCCATGATACTATCAACAATGGAATTAAGCTGCTCTGAGAAACGCTATCAAAGTATAACTGGCACATGATTCAAACCCTTTATTTTTTTGGCCACGTGAAATCCGTTTGAGGACTAAGACGCGACAGGCACAGAAGCCTGGGGGGATGTTCGCGACCCGATGTAAGAGTGTGGGAGTCGGCAGATCGGGGGTGGCACTAGCGTGCCCGGTCAGAACCAGTGCCATGCTATTGCCACTCCCCAGTTAGGGATACCCACTAAAACCCCTGGGTGTTCCGTCCTGCGCCTTATGCCAGGGCTACGGGTAATTGGGACTCTCGGCTCCGCGTGCCCTGGCAGGTGTGGGCCTCGCTCACTAGGCCTCTTCATTGCCAGGGATCTATGCCCCCGGCATCTTCTTGGTCTTTTTCGGGCGTGGGGCAGTCTGTAACGCGCCCCACGGGAAGAGAGATGAGCGCGCGTGGAACACTCGCGCTCTCATCTCGACGGCATATGCGGGTGAGTGAGAACCCCTATACCCCAAGGAACATGACGTGCTCGCAGAAGGAGGAGACGGCATCCCATCCGGTGCATGATTCAATCCCAAGTCAACAGCAGAAATATGATTTAAGATCCAACTAGTACATGGTATGTCACCGTAATTAAAATTGAATTAAATTATAACGTAAAGATCTTGACATCCGGGGCTTGCAATATCGCCTGGTAACACCGCGGCCCACACAAGTATGACATGGGGACAAAGAAGAATGTTAATGAAAGACGGTGCGCTTTGTTAGTACGTAAACAAGGGGCTTTTTTAATTTGATTACTCTTGTTTTGTTGCAGGGTATTAAAAAATTCAGATGCTTTACAAGTTGCTTATACGACATTTGTGTTGAAGTCTCAACATTCAGTTAAACCATATTTTGAGCTTAGGTATTTCTAAAACAGAATTTTTAAACTTTTCTTTCCGTACTCAAAATTAGTTAAAGATCGATTCAATTTAATTAACGACGAAGAAATATATATATATATGTATATTAGTACAAGAAAGATTAGTATTATTCATCTCATGTGTATTATGTATCATCTTTTACTTGAAGTCAATCAGTAGCAAAATAAAAATTAAGTTGTGACAATACAAGCTCTAAAGTTAAAAATAGTTGCTATGTAAGTTATTCGTCCTTTACGTTCTCTAGGTGTGTTTATTAGTCTTATACATTAAAAAACCCACACAATATTTTCCGTGGTTTTATATATTTTTATTATAAGTTAGTTGTCAATTAAATAATAATTGTAATTATATTAACTTTTATAAATTACATCATTTTGAAATTTTAATGCATATATTATTACATGTATTAAAATGGATACATGTGAAAGTAGATATAACTAGCTTCCTACCCAAACGACCACTTGAGATTTAGTGGATGTTGTTCGCCTTTATATATAACTAGCTATGCCTGCGACGTCGTCCGCGTAGAATTTGTTTTCAAAACCCCCCGATTTTGAAACATTCTTCATTGGTGCTCAGCTCCTATTAGTCTTAGCGTGATTATATATAACCTATAGTCTTTCTCGATAAATGGGCTATCTAACACTGAAAGAATTTTTCAAATCAGACCAGTAGTTCCTGAGGTTAGCGCGTTCAATGAAACAAACAAACTCTTCAGCTTTATATATTAGTATAAGATATACGCATTCCGCAACGCAATTAACTGACATAATATGATGACATAAAAATCCAACCAAATAAATTTTATTTTCAACCCACGCTTGGGAGGCCATGAGCCTCTGCAAAATGCTATCATAACAACTTATAAACATATAAAGTGAACAGAGGGCTGGTGCTTACCTCGGACAACAGATCAGTTTGGCAATCCAATGAGGAAAAGTAGCCTGCAGTGCTCGATACCTTACTCATAGAAGACGGCCTAGGCTCAGTATTCTACCTATAGTTAGATTAGATTAGATAACACCTTATTGCTCACCGAAATAAACAATTCCCAAAACAAAATGCATAATTACAATACTTCTTATCAAAACAACAGGCGACCTTATCGCTAAAAGCGATCTCTTCTAGGCAACCTAGCTTAAAGAAAAGAAAAGAAAAAAAGTTTATTGTATTGGTTTATAATGCCTTAGGGGCGATTTTTCAATCACCAGATAAAAATGATTCATAGAATAAAGTATAAACCTGGAGAAATTAAAAATGTCAATCGCATGAATAAAACGGTTGAATGGTTTCACTTTTGTGTTCACTCAGATCATACTTTATTAGACTGATTGACTAATTTTTATCTAATGATTGTAAATCTGCGCTTTAATTAATTAATAATGTAAATTCTCGTTCAATACAAAAATAAAATTCAGCCCATAGACTAATAATTTACTACAACAAAATAGTTGAACGTCTTTACAGATAATAATGAGCTGCCACGTAAAGAGTAATCAAAGAAAGATAGTTCGTCTCGGTTTTTTGTGAGACGGTCGTACCGTCAGCTCGGGCGGTGTGTGACCGATATGGCCCAATGAGCTTATGAATAATGCAATATGCAACTGCCGCGAAGAGGGCTTACTACGGCGAATCTAAAACCAAAATATCTATTTTTTATTGTTGGAATACAATAGAAAAACTGAAAATCTGATGGAAAATGGATATCGACGCTTGTGAACATTTGTAACGACAAATGTGCTATCAATGTTCTCCCGGCCTTAAAGGGTGGACTAGCAGTTGGCCTCTGATGCTGGAACACAACTCAAGGTTATTATAGCAGAAGACCAGACCTGGCAGCCGTCGGGTAAATATCCTTTCACCTGGTTGCGAGTTGTTTTCTCGCCTCTTAAGAGCCAAACAAACCAAATTTTCTCGTTAGAGTTTTGACTTCGGTCAGGTTAACTGCATAAACAAACATATACGTCACATAAACACATAACCTTGAGCCTATACACATAACACAAAACGTGAGCACTACGTAGTCTGGCCATCTGACAAAAAGCATTATCACAACTTTGACAAAAACAACTTTATTACATCGAAGAAATTAATTACATCATCTTTATATTTTTATTTTTCTTAAAATATGTATGTTTTTTTGAAAAAATATTTTTTTAATATATTCTACATAGTGTAAGATAAAGAACAGCTAGTTTTACCATAATTAAGTCAGTAAATTATACAAAAAAAACTGAATTCGTTGTAAGTAATCGCCACTGGTAACAAAGGATGGAATTTATTATCAGATCGCAGTTATTTATACGGCAAGTGAATCCGTTCACTGCTTACCACATAACAGGTCCACCAATCCAATAGGGTTGTCAATAACTACATAAAAATACAGTCCTACTAAAAATATCAATATTTCACATAAATATTATTGCACAATGTATATTTTGTAAGTTTATAAACTTAACCGAAAAACAGAAATATATTCATTTGAAAACTTCAAATCGACCTAATGAAAATTTGCTTTATTTTATTATTACTGTGTTCAGCAAGGCCAACAATTCATGTGACAACAATGAAATGATTGAATATCAATTGATGACTTTGAGATAAAAAGACAAACAGACGCGTATGACAAAAACAAAAGGGTTCCGTTTTTTTTTAATTACAAAGGAACCGTAAAAAGTGTAGTAACTGAGAGATAATTAAATTTACTTAGTGCCAAAACTAGTTGTCCACTGAATGCAAAACGCACCCGTAGTCACATTTGGAAGAATAAATAAAATAGATGTAATTTAATATTCAGTAGAAAACTTTTGCAATTTCAATTTCTCTTCATGTGTCAGTGAATTGTTTTAATTATGCAAACCATCATTTATAGTTATATAATGAAATGGAAAGACACCAACATGTCTTGAAAAGTTCTTAATTGTTTCCCACAAAATAATAAAAAAGTTTAAAGCAATTACAATTTATTGGTATTATTTTATCGATCGTTTTGTATGTGTAAGGCTTTTATGCAACAATCATTTAAAAGTATCAGTTAATAACCTCGAAGATACAATAATAACTCTGGCCCACAAAAAGAAAAAAGTTCTTTGTAATTTTGAGCAAACCCATGTATTCTTATGTATTTCGATGCACTGAATCCGAATCTGAGGTAAGTTTGGTCTATACACCCTTAATGTTTTGAGGGTGTATAGACCAAACTGACCCCAGATTTGGTCTTTTGTTTCATACACCCCCACAATTTTACGGTGTTTACGATGCCACGGTGTAATTGTATAACCATTAACCGTATTTGAAAATAAAATCACGATACGAAGGCAAGTGTCTTATAAATACATATTGTCATCACGTGCTTCCCAAACTTTTGCTTCATCTTCAATTTTTTTTTTATTATAATGCTTAAAGTATTCTCTGAACATTTTAGTTCGATAGATCGATACTACTTTATTTATAACCAATTGTCGGTAGACTGCGGCAAGCTTACCATGATCAAATCGCAGATTTTCTAAATAATAGGGAGCTAACCTATAATAAACGTGTATGTATAAAGAAATTAATGAAAATAGATAAAGCAAAAGATGTATGTCAAGACCGTATAGCAAGTGTAAATCCATCGTCTCTGCTTACCCCTGTGGGAAACAGGCATAATAATATATATGTATGTATGTAACCAATATAAACAATTACAAAATGCACGCTTACAATTATACTTTCTTGGTAAAAAAAATTAGGTGGCCTTATCACTTGGAGCAAGTAACAAGTGTACGCGCCATTCATTCCATTCGTTCGTTCCTTCCCAATCCATACCCAAAATCTCTCCCCTCTACTCCACTCCATTTAAAAAGAGAGACGTTGAAAAAACTCGCTCGCTACGCACGCATACGTACTACTAAAAGTTTCTTCTCAAAAATCTCTACATAAGAAAAAGACTTAAAATCAATCCATCCTCGCCGCGACGTATGTAAAACGTTAATATATTAAAACTAGAAGGTGTGAGAGTGAATTATACTGGTGCCTGCTCATAGCTATCGAAGGACACGATAATTTGTGCAAGGTGCGTACCCTTTTATCTCACAACAAGTATTGTCTAGCTTTAACAGGATTCACTTAAGAATTGTAGTGGCAACCCTAATTTGACGTGTTCATCGTATTTTTTTTTGTCAATTGTCGTGGAGCGTGACAAATCCGGTCGGAGCAGATTATTCTTTATAAAATTGAAGTGAATAACGAGAACACGTTTGGGTGTCGGTAAGAAACAATAGACAAAATAAGTTTTTAATTCTTTTTATGCTATTTATTTTTATGTTGCAAGTGTAAATCAAATGCAAAACTTAACAACTCGCGTCTAATAAATCGATAAATACTAATAAAAGTAATAATATGTAACTACGGTGACGAAACTGATAAATATTCGTTTCACATGCGATATTTTAAAAGAGTACATTGTAGTGTACAATTAGTATATAAATTTAAAAAAAATATATATTAATAGTACGCTATTATTTAATTATGATGGATTTAAAAATGTATGAAATTATCGTTATTTAATATTTGTATACTGTTATATCTCATCTCAAGTATTCAATTTCTTTATAGTTAGTTTGAATTACTTATAATAAAATCATTTAAGTGAATTACATGATTCTTTTTATCAGAGACCATTTGCGTTAGTTTTGATCCATATCCCGCTGAAACTGTTCACTTAGTATGCATATGCTTAAAAAATAAGTATATCCTTTATTTATTAAAATTACATATTATGATTTAAATAATTTCATGATAATCGGTTTTCTCCGATCCCATGAAAAGGAATCAAACGTGTAATCTCATTTTTAGAGATAACAGTACGAAATAAATATATATTTTCTTACACTGAAAAATGTGACAAGTTTTTATTTAACCTGCAATAAAATTACAAATTTATTGAATAATAGTATAATTTGCAAAATGCCAGCAAAATTTCGTTCAAGTTGCTATGACCACTACGTATTTGTTAGTGAATTGCATGCAACGCTGCCATCAAGAAACTGTGACCGCAGCGCTACGAATATAACCAAGAATGGTTATATTCGTCTAACCCACGGAAACGACCTCATTTATCAAGATAAAAAGTATCCTAACTGTTGACCCAGCATTATAATTATGTAACATAATTCTGTGTAAAAAAAGAGCTATACATAACCTATAACACTGTTAGAGGGACGCCAGGCCTAAAGGGCCTATTTTAAATATGACAAAGTTACCTCTGTGTTCAGTTTTGTTATAATCCATTACGTAGTTTTCTGGTGATCAAAGCATCACAGAGATAAACGGAAATTTAAAAAAATCTATTTTCGTGTTTTGTTGGGCCGAGGAGACCAATGGAGGGAGACCATACTTCTCCCTGATATTAACATCTCAATATTAATTTTATCTTTCAAACTCGTCCCCTCTACAGATTTATTATATTATAGGTTAAAACCAATTTATCACGGTATAAATAAGTTTATAATTTAATATTGTATAATTGTACAAAATTGATCCTTGATACAACTATTCAAGTTGTAGAGATACCGTTATGGTATGTACCGGTAGGATAAGTATCCTGTAATATATAAACCATTTTTGCGTTAGTTTTGGTAATGTCGATCACAATTTTAATGTGTAAAAAATAGTGATATATATATGAACTCAATTTGAAATTATATATATATATATATATATATATATATATAGAGAGAGAGAGAGAGAGAGAGAGAGAGAGAGAGAGAGAGAGAGAGAGAGAGAGACCTTGCTGCTTGACAGCAAACTTGACGGTGAATTATTTGACAGTAGATACACAGTGTGGCGCCGAGATCGCTGCTATTATTTAACAAAAAAGACTATGGGAGGCGGAGTTCTCATTGCCGCGCAAAGGAAATTTTGTGTAGTGGGTCGTCCAGAATGGTGCTCCTCGGCTGAGGATCAATGGGTCTCATTAAAAATTAGTTATGACAACTATTTACACATTTGTGTAGTTTATTTATGTAACCAAAAGGAAGGATATAATTTTTCAGACGAGTTGACGAAACGTCTTAAATAATCTTCGTAATATAGTAATTTCACACCCTAACGATAAAATTCTTGTGGCCGGAGACTTTAACATCAGTTCTATTACTTGGGTGCGAAGTAACGATACGAATTATTTAGAAGCGCCGAGTGTAGTTGGGTTCAAAGAAATTGAATTTATCGATGAGCTTGCGTTGTTAGATCTACACCAGTTCAATAATGTCTCTAATGCTGACATGGTCGGCTACTTGATTTAATCTTATTTATCGATAATATGAGTGTCAGAAATTGTACTGATCCATTGGTCGCGCAAGACCCTTACCATAATGCCTTAGTTTTATGATTCCTTGATTCCTAATTGAAGTAAAGACTATGCTAAAACCAGCCTCACGTATCAAATATTGTTTTTGGCAAGCAAATTATGAGGATATTAATAACGAACTTTCAAACACTGACTGGACAAGTAGCTTCTCAAACAAGTCTTTAGAAGAAAGTATCGCTTTCTTCTACCAACGTTTAAATGAAATACGCGATAAGTATGTTCCGCAAAGAACTATTATGAATAAACACTTTCCGCCGTGGTATACGCCGGCACTAAAGAAAGTTTTAAAAGAAAAATATACATACTACAAAAAATATAAAAACTACGGTATGCTATCGGATGCCCAAACACTGGATCTACTTCGTAAGCGAGCTTTTACTCTAGAAAAAAAGGCTTATAAATCTTACATTTTAAATATTGAAAATTCACTTAGAAACAATCCAAAATTATTCTGGTCACATTTAAAAAATACATCAAAAAACTCTAATATTCCCGAGATCATGACTCTCGATAATGAAGTAGATACATCAAGTAGTGATATGGGATCTATTTGCTAATTATTTTCATTCTACTTTTTGTCAGCCTAGCACTTCATCTACTACCTTAAATAATTCAAATTTTTGTACAAATCTTGACGCAAATATATCTACTGTAGAAATTATTTGTAGTATAGTTAAAAATAAACTAAAATCCTTGGATTCTTATAAGTCTTCTGGTCCAGATAATTTTCCTCCCGTGTTCTTTATTCGGTGTGCTAACAAATTGTCTTATCCCTTATCTAATGCAAGAGTCTCTTCGAACAGGTCATATGCCTAATATTTGGAAGTCAGCTTTTATCTCTCCAGAATACAAAAAAGATCCTAAGCACCTGATCTCTAACTATCGTCCGATATCTAAACTCTGTGTTGTAGCTAAAGTTTTTGAGAAAATTGTCTATGAACAGCTTTGTGATGCATTAAAAACTAGCTTTCCAATTTCTCAACATGGTTTCTTAAAAGGAAGGTCGACTGTAAGTAACTTGATACTTTTTAATGAATTTATAACGGATACTATGGATAGCGGGTTTCAAGCAGATGTTATATATACGGATTATAGTAAAGCGTTCGACCGTATCAACCATGACATCCTAATTTGCAAATTATGTAATTCTGGTATAAGAGGCGATATCTTAAGATGGTTTAGCTCCTATATTGACAATCGCAGTCAAGCCGTTGTCTTGGGAAATTACATATCTAGATGGATGCACATTCAAGGCTCATTGCTAGGTCCTCTACTGTTTCTAATTTTTATTTCCGATGATATGAAAGTTTTCAAGTCGGTGAACTGCGTAGATGATGATATAGCATTACAAGAGGATCTAGTTCGGTTGGATAATTATTATTCACTAAATAGGATAGATCTAAATATTGATAAATGTTCGTGTATAACTTTCACAAGAAAAAAGACACCTATATTATTTGATTACTTTTTAAAAGGGAAAAAGCTTCAATCAGTACAAGAAATCAAAGATCTCGGTGTTATATACGATTCGAAACTCTTATTTGATAGGCACGTGACTGCTATTACTAATAAAGCTTCTAGAGCACTAGGGTTCCTTATGCGTTTCTCGAAAGATTTTACTCAGGCTAAAACATTCAAAGTTTTATATTCTACATATGTTCGATCTCATTTAGAATACGCTTCTCAAGTCTGGAATCCAAGATGTGATGTATACATTAAACGCATTGAACAAATACAAGTAAAATTTATTAAATATCTAAATATTAGGACAAACTCCAAATTAAAAGTTTTTAGTATATCATGTAAGAATCACCATTTTCTGAAACTCGCACAGTGCCGGGAAATCGCTGATTTAACTTTCCTAGCTCGTATTGTAAACTCACAGAAATTTTAATTGTCCCGATTTACTTAACAAAATAGAAATATATATTCCTCGACAGTCTTTCCGCCATAGTCCCTATTTTGCTTTGAAATCGGTTGACACCAACTATCGCCAAAATAGTTTTCTGTATCGATCGTGTACTACCTATAATAAATTAATTCGCAACTATGATTTGGATATAACGGATACCTCAGTGTCTGGTTTTAGGTATAAACTCAATAATCTATTTTTTAATTTTAGTGTGTAATGAGCAGGTTTTCTTTGGATGTTAGATTTTCTTTTTTTTTTCTTTCATATTTAACTCTCAATTTTTTTTTCTCTTTGTTTATAGTTCTCTGATCTCTGATTAGATATCTTAATTTATTTCTATCTGTGGTGACTTGTTAATAGCTCACTATTACTAATCTGTTATTATTATAATGTGAATAGCTGATAGTCATCCAAAAATTGTAAATTAAAATAAATAAAATAAAATAAAAAATATATATATAATTTCAAATTGAGTTCATTCTTAAAAATATAATTAAAACCGTTTTATTACATTTTATGTCTCTCTTTTTTTTTATTTCACCTTTTTCCAATTATTTGGTCTTTTTCTTCCATACTCCCCTATTCTGACGTACGTCCCACCACATGTCATAATATCATTCATACTTCACGAAAACTCTTTTATTCATTACATTTTGGATAAGGGCCTTTTATTTTTTATAATGTTTGAAACGTAAACACGTTAATGACAAGGAATTAAGTACCGCATACCATAGTGAATAATGACATTGCGCACGCGCCGCCGCGCACCCTCACCTTGCAAACAACTTTTACGAACTCCCGACTATTGAACCTAATTATACACATTTCTTTTTAATTATACCGTGTAATAAACGATTGTCGTTTATTAAAAATTGCTTATTTATTTTTATTAACTTTCAGCCCACTTTCAATTGTAAAAATAATTAACAGTTTAAACAAGTGAAACGCACTTAGGAATAAATATAATTGATACTTTGTCCGGGCGTAGTCTTTATTATCTTAATATTACATGGGTCAATCAAATTGTATCAATTTGAACCAACACATAAATGAAAAGACAACGATATTCAGTTATACAATGAAATTAAATGATTCAGGTTTGTGTTTATATAGATCACTTTGATTGATTCAACCGATATTAGACGGTTCATTTCTGTCTTTGAATTTGAATGATTCAACCAAGACTAACCATACAAACATAAACATGAATCTTTCAATGTAATTGAATATCGTCGTGTACTTCCAGTTTTATGCTTTTCAACCGAATTGATTCAAATACGGTTGACCGTCTAATTTTAACCTAATATCGGCTTTACAGAGCTCGGCTCCTCATGTTTAGTGTTAGGGACTGTGTGAATTTAGATTAAAAATAATGAAATAATACGCTGGACAACGATGCTGAAAATACATATATTTGGTAACTAATAAAGAGTTCCTAACATTCTCCCATTTTTCTTCAAATGGGGAGAGGCACCAGCTTTCTCAATGGTCGATGAAATAATCCAGCTGAAGTTTGTACATCCGCCACTCAAACAACTCCATCTTGGCCGGGGTGGACAGAAATAACCCTTCCTTTTGGTCAGGATCCCCGTGGAAGTTGATCATCGACAATAATTACTAAGTCTCCGACTTTAAGCTCTAGAACTAATCCCCGTGCACATCTTGGGAGTAAAGTAGGCAGATATTTTTTCAACCATCTTGATCAGTAGTGATCAGCAAGTCGTACTGTTTTCTTCCAACTGTTTCGGCTGACCAGGTCTGAGTCATCTCAGGTCGTCGGAATTGACTTCCCAGAAGAAGTTCCTAATGTAAAGTGGAAGGATGTCAGCGCTTCTTCCTGTCTGGGATCGAACGAAACTTCTGTTAAAGGGCGAGAGTTCACTAAAGCTTCTGCTTCAAAGAGCAGAGTAATTAAAACTTCGTCCAAAGGGTTGCGTTGTCTGAGAGTAACCTTTAGCGCAGTTTTTATGGATCTAATCAGTCTCTCCCATGCTCCACCCATAAACGGAGATGTATATCAGCCCATAAATGTCCCACTGCTGGGCTCGGGTTTCCCACTATAGGGGGAACATACAGTATACCCGCCACGCTTGTCCAAGGCGGCTTGGCAGGTTTGACACATCGGTATTCTCTATGTGCAGGTTGCATCACGATGTTTTCCTTCACCGTTATGATCTTAACAAACGGCTGACACCAGCAAACGCCGTGCCATTGTCTGACCAAATTTCCGTAGGAACTCCCCTTCGAGCAATAAATCTTCGCAGATTCATCAAGGCAGCGTCGGTGCTCAGGCTATACACCAATTCCAAATGTACAGCTCTTGTCACTAGACATGTAAAAAGTGCAACATAGCGCTTTTCTCGACGACGACCAACAGATACCTGTATTGGGCCAAAATAATCCAAACCAGCGTAAGTGAATGCTCTCTTACGATGCCCTAGTCGTGCCATAGGGAGATTTCCCATTGGTGGATCGAATGGTTGCGCTCTTCTTATACGACATATTTTGCACTCAAATGAAATGGATCGTACAGCGCTACGTAAATGAACAATCCAGTAAAATTGCCTTAATTCGTTGACTACCACCTCAGTGTTTCCATGTGCAGCCTTTACATAATGAGCGATAAGCAGTTTAACAGTTTTATTCCTTAAATCTAAGATTATCGGTCGTTTGGTTTCTTGGGCAATATGAGGTGTGTTATCAATTCTGCCCTTTCTTAGAAGGTAATCTTCTCCAATAGTAGAGCTAAGATGCAAGAGCTTGCTTTTTCTTGATAGCGGTTAAATAAAAATAATTAATAATTAAATTAAAATAATTTAATTACCGGTCATTCTTTTGTCTCTTTTTGACATTTTAATTTTTTTAAATATTTTTTAGATCGAATTACAACCTACCTTATTGGTATGAAATGCTGACTCGTTACTACTAAGCTACGATTACTATGTATATTATGCCTGGTATATTCTGGGAATGCATTGTATTCCTTTTAATAACTTTTATTCTTTCCATTTATTTTTCCAATGTTGAAAGAGAACAGTATATCAAATATACCTACATAATATATTATGTATGTTTATTTCATTTTCATGATTAGCCTTTTTAAACAGGTTTCTTTGTAAAAGCAATGACATGAAAAGACCAATTGGCTAAGTGGGCTTTTTGAGGCCTCAAAAGGGTCAATCGCGCGGAGGGTCCGGCGCGTATGTCTTCATACAATTTATGCTCTTTGATCTTAAGCATTAGAATATGAACCTTTTTTCGAAAAGATTTTTAGAATATACTTAATTTACTTTATGATCTACTCTTTAAGTAATCTCAGGGCTCTTATACCGACTTGTCTTTATATGCTAGAGTACAGTAGATAGGCTGACCTTGCACCTGATGAAAATTCGCCTATGAACATTTGCAGCAGAGATGCTGCTAATGGCCGCCGGCCTCAAAGTAGGGTTGGAAGCGATATAACTTCTTCGATCCTGGAAGACACTGACTCTTACCTTGTATCCTCCGTCGTCTGTTCGTTACCTATATACTATATATTAGTGTACCTCTGAGGTTTAGTGGTTTACCCGTGAGTTAACCTATCTCACTGGGACAGAGATCCCTGGGTGTGGAATGTGGATGTTATAAACGAACGTCATATTATTTGTAGTGGAACACTTACAAGCCAATAGATGGCGCTGTGCAATAATTGAGGTCGCAAACGATTCCCGACACGTACAAAGAATATATACAAATTTCCAACGATAACAGACGGGCCTCTAGGCCTGCGGGGCATAACATTAAAAATAGCTTCGCTAAAAGATCTTCCTTTGAGACGGAGGAGCATTCCATCTCGCTCCTCCACCTAGTCGGGGCATCCCTGAACTGTGTAATATGGTCTGGATGCCAGGGACGAGTATAACTTGCTATACTTATGTGTATATTTTTCCACTTTATTTCTAACTTTTAACCCTGTAAATCCCTTTCACTATTGTACATTTGATTAAAAACACAAGAATGTAGGAAGAACGCAGTTAATTCATTAATATAATGAATAAGCAACGTTTTCAACACCCGGAATACGCTTTAAAGTCACGCAATGATTTTGCCACTTACCCACTGACTGATATTCGATCAAAACATGTCATTACTTTGTTGTTTATTGGCAATTCTAACGTAAATTCCGTCAAATTAATTAGCTTCGCGTGTTATTACGTACGCAGATTGTCACAATTGTCACGCGAGTCATTAAATATTACGTTACGTAAAGCATTACGGTAACTATATCAGGCGTGAAATTATTTTGGTTTCGGATTCCGTGGTCTCTTTCGCGAAAACGTACACCTTATGATCATTGGAACGATTTTATAAAGCCGTCATGTTCGTCCAACCGCCTATCCCTTTCCCCATCTGTCCGTACGTAACATTACGGTAACTATTTCAGGCCTGAAATTATTTTCGTTTCGGGTTCTGTGGCCTTTTTTGCGAAAACGTAAACCTTATGATCACTGGAACGATTTTATAAAGCCGTCATGTTCGTGCAACCGCCTATCCCTTTCCCCATCTGTCCGTACGTAACATTACGGTACATTACGGTAACTATTTCAGGCTTGAAATTATTTTGGTTTCGGGTTCTATGGCATTTTTCGCGAAAACGTAAACCTTATAATCATTGGAACGATTTCATAAAGTCGTCATGTTTGTACAACCGGCTATCCCTTTGCCCGTCTGTCTTTTCATGTTACAATGATTTTGACGGCGTCTATGGTTGAGTGGGCGAAGACTTTGCCAGCCTGTCTCACTGCAACGCAGAGGCTCTAGGTTCGATTCCTGGCGTGGTAAATTTTCGAAACGAACTTGCCTTTATTTCCTATGGTCTGGGTGTATAAGATCGGCACCAGAGTAGTCCATTGTATATTACCCATACCACATGCGTAACTTACTTAACTTGGTGATGTGCGTGTTTGTGTGTACTTAAAGTACTGACTCTATGTATATGAAATTTAGTGAGAATACTATCTATCTATCTATCCATTAGTATGTATGTATAATGTATATATATGATATAGTCAAAGGTCGATATGCAGTCTCTTCCCGGAATAACTGGTTAATCCTAGGTTTGACCAAGGCCTTTCGACAAAACCCGAAATAAATTTAAATTTCCGGCTTTGACTAATGTATGTTTAGTCAAATCTAGAAGTAACTAACTTTTTAGTCAAACATCGAACTTTGTCTAGTCAAGCCTAGAAGCGACTAAGGCAGACTCGGTCAAACCGCGATTCGTACTGCACTTTTTACATGTTTAATGACTGTATAAATTAGTCTCTCCTAGGTAAGACAAAAATTCGTTAGTCAAAGGTAGAAAAACATCACTTATTTGGACTTTGACTAAGACTTTATATTTGAGGTTTGACTAGTCAAACTTAGGAGCGCCAGAGCTTCGAAGTTTGACTATAACATGTATACTAATTTCACTTATCAAATAACTTATATATTTATTAAACACTAGCTATATCCGGCAGACGTTATTTGACCAACCAATTGTTAATATAAACCATTCTCGGATCTATTTGAAAAAACACAAAAAAATCATCAAAATCGGTCCCATTGTTAAAGAGGTGTTCAGCGGCGCCACCTACCGAGTCCAATCGTGAATCTAAACCATCCCGGGATCCACTTGAACACACGCAAAAATAATTCACCCAAATCAGACAAATGAAAATGAGTTTAAATACATTCATCATTGCCGAAATCGGCCGGGAAAGATCATAACAAATGAATGGCTAGACTGATGCTGTGACTGATGTTTTTTTTATCGATGAATATTATATTTTAATAGTTATTATCCTATTCAGGACGAAGACAATTACAAAAATCATAAAAATTGGCCCAGCCATTCTTGAGCTATAAATAGTGCAACTAATACGACTTTGTTTTATAACATATATAGATATACACAAAATTTAATTCATTCTACCAGATTTTATAGAAAAACATGTTATTAGTCCTACATTTTAAGTACTTTTTAGTTTGCTAGTATAATTATTTAATTACAGTTATATTTAGCTGTAGGTTTTCCATAAATAAATAAAAATATAAAATGGGCCATCGGAACTCTTACTCATTATACGAAACACCACCAGTACAAGGTCAACCGTTTCACGCTGATATTCGATGACAGCCTGTTAACAGACCGATCGAGCCGGCCTTAAGGGCTATATTCAATATAATGATTCCAGCAAGGCTCTACCACGTGTAAAGTTTTCAGTAAACGATGCATTAGAGTAAAAATGTGGATCAATAAACTCATAACAAGAGTTGCAACAATATTTAAACAATTAAAAGACTAATTGCAATTGTGGTAACAAAGAAGGCTTTTTCATGGACCAGTCGTAAAAGTTTGTTGGCTGATTAAAATTTTTTAACGAGACGAGGCAATTATGAGGCCCTTCACCAGCAATACAAGGTCTGCCTCACCCCCCTCTGTATATAGAACTGAAGGTGGAAAAGTAAATTCTTTGAACTGAAAGGGTCTACATATGCTGGTTCATTTTTTGCACGTCATCAACTCAAAAAGGTAGGCGTGGTTTGAGCACAAAAACCTCGAGGATCAAAGTTCTCAGATATTTTTATTTTATTTTCGGCATCAATCATTTTTATTTAACTAGGGTTAAGAATAAAAGAAAGTAATATAATTAATTCCAGATATGCCATCTACGATAGTTCCCTGTGGAAGAGATTGATTAAGAAAAGTTGGCTTAACCGAAGTGCGTCCTATTAATAGCACAATAAGGAAAGCCGAAGACCGTGTGAAAATAATTACATAAGAAAGTGGACTTTGGAGTCCGAATAGGATGCTCCAGGCGCAACCGAAATTTAACGCTGGGATGATGATGAATTAATGATATATTTATCCGAGTGCAAACTTACGAAAACACATGATGTTTGATAATGTATCATGTGTTTATGAATATTCAAGTTTGAGAAAACAATTTATTGAGTCATAGTTTGTAAGCAAATTGTTATCAGGCGAAATCCATTCCAGACATTTGCAAGCATCTCTCACCTTCAACCAGTACCAACAAAATTGTAAGATTATGAATGATGCTAAGCAAAAAAATTCTTGAGACGCATCAAGAAGTTACATTTCAAAAAGCTTCAGTATTTAGGACGTTTTAATTTTTAAATCAGGGGTGGCTCTTCAGCATATGTAGATGCAACTGAAATTTTCAGTACATAAACATTATGGCTTTCCAAAAAAGCCGAAACTCGATTGAAGGCTACTAACATTTTGCTTTTTGCACGTACTACCTTTATTAAACATTTACTTGCGGCTTATGTCGCGTGCTTGACTTTACACCAGGACATAGTTTCGACATAAACCAATTTCCGGGCATGTCTTGTTTGAGTGTCAGACTTTCAAGAAAGTCAACCAACTTGTATTCTCAAAATACGGGTAAATTAAGAAATCCTTATATATATACTTATATAGTAGTTTTTTTTTATCTCCATAACTAGTAGGATTTTTATTTATTTCACCTCTCTAACTCAAAATCAGTTGGAATAAATCTTAACCTCTACAAGTGAAATGTTTCCTTACAAAATTCGCTTAAGTTAAAATCCTCCATAAGTCGAAACTTTATAAATCGAATCTTTCGGCGTGTCCGTCAAGTTCGATTAGAGAGATTTTGCTGTATATATGGTTGGAACACGATATAAAGAAAACCACTTTTAATTTAATTAAATGACTTTATTCGCTTTAGTCAAATCCTAGCGGTGTGTGAATCCCCGGAGGACAAGTGCATTGTGGCTGTAGGCTGGTAGCGAGGTAAGTTACTCTTCCCTTACTTCTTCCACGTTCCTTTGCCTTCCCCGGCGATCGCATCGCGCTCGCAGAATAATATTATACATATTAATTACTATGCGTGCCAATGGTGTATATATGTAACAGTTTTCTATTATACTAGTTATAATGTATAAAAATACTATTTTAATACCCTCACAAATTGTTTGACCATAATCATTATTTCACGCCTACCGCAAATAAATTCTCTCGCACGAATTTCGAGAAAAATTGCAGGAGCTACCCCCATATAAATAGTCCACGATTTATAAAAGGAATGACCATAAAATCTAAAGTATTACCGCCCTTAGCCGGTGGCACGTCACAGTTTTGTTATTCATAAAGGAAAGGATATTTATGCGTTATCGTCAAAATATTTATTATTTTGTCCGGCCCGGTAGCCCTTTCGGCCTTTTGTGCGACCATACAACGGAAAAAATCCGAGGGTGTGAACCGAAATTGTAGATTTAGTGATGTGAACATTTGTTTTCTTATTTCTTTTTTTTCTATCGTCTAGTTGGGCCACAACGGCAGGCAAAGGAACTAAATTCAAATAGCTTTATTACATTTATTTATAAAAAAATATACTAGGTCAAATAAATTGGAAATAATTAAAGTGTGACTATATTTAGGTACAAATATATTTTTTTTCTTTTTAAGATATGTATTTTTCACTACTTACTATTTCATTGTTATGATTACATCTGCAGCATTATTATTTTTCTTTTACGTTATACGGCACAGCAAAATGCTGAATGCCAACCTCATTTCCAAATTGCGGCATACGGTTTTTTCGTACTTAGAATAGAATAGAATATACTTTAATGTACTATAAAATTAATGAAATAATACACAAAAACAGCTTAGAATGGCGGTCTTATCACTGACAGCGATCTTTTCCAGACAACCTTGGGATGGAGAGAGAGAAATAGGGCACAAAAGCTAGGGAAGGGTTTGCTGCACAATATTTTTTAAAATGTTACATTTACATACAATATACACAAATATACATATAGATATATATTCACATAATTAAATACATGAAGCATAGTTATATTATATATATTACGTCTAGTAAAAGCAATACATGTTATATAATAATTTACTAAATAGCATAAAGATACGTACAATAATGTTATGAGCTACATGACTCGAATTAAAAATGCCGTTGGAACTACTATAGAATTTATTAGAACTGTACAAACACGTATAAAACAAATACAAATAAATCTGGATGCAACCAGTTCACACTGCACGATTCAATACAATTCGATACGCGCAAAGTCCGTCGTCTATATCGCTAATCGAGAGTACTAGAAAAACGTCTTACTCGTTTCGTAGCCGTCGCTTGACTGCCCGCCCCTCCATTCGGGCATCGTCTTATACTAACTACACAGTACAAAGAAATTGGCCGCGCACACCGAGTTTCTTAGAAATATTAATTTGCACACCTGCGAAAGCCCACAAAGTCGAAAACAATAACAATAAGGATTAGTTCGACGCTAATGATGGTTATAAAACAAGTAAAAAGACAATAGCATGTTTTTCTTAATTGCAAATTCAAAACACAAAAAGTTCCCTAATCCGGGAGGACAATAAGCTGCGCTTACAATAGGCAGCTGTGCGGCTTATCTTTGACGGCATGTAACAATAATAACAACATATATTATACTTCGAGGTAGTAATCCTTAACAATTATATTATTAAAGAAGGATTATTTGTCATTACTTGTCATTTGTCTTGTGTGTGTCGCTTTTAGAAATAAATATTTTTTCTTTCTGTCTTTCTTTTATAGTCGATAATATTGGTACATTGTAATTTATTGTTATATACAATTAACGATATTTTTAATTTATGCTCGAAAGATGAATATCAATTATATAATATGCAGACGTACATTTACTCTTAACCAGAGGACACCACGTATTAATCTAGTCCAGTTTTCTATTTAGAAAAATATCACTAAAACTTAACTACAATTCCTTAGGGTTGTACCTGGTGAACCATCTGGGTTGGAGGAGCGAAATGGAATGCGCCTCCATCGTAAATGAAAGATCTTCCGGCGAGGCTATTGTTTGGCCTCGCAGGCCTATTTTTTTAAACTTAATGTTATAACAAAAATATGATATAAAAAAGTAGGTACTTATTTTGTATTATTGTCAAAATAAACACAAAAGCAACAAAAAAATATCCCATCGAAAATAATATACTAATTAAAAAGCAAATTTAAAAAACAATGAATGTCAAAATCGTTTTAATACACCGACCTCACTTGAAAAACAAAGTTATTACACGAGTACAATTATTAAGAAATTTAAATTGTAGATAATAATCTCAATTACAGCTGTAGTAGACAATTTTATGAATTACAATTATTCAAATGTGTGTTAATTTCCAACCTTGAATATAACACTACATTTTCGTTGACAAAATTGCAAAAAAAAAACCTCTAACTTTGTCAGATTTTACATTTGATTATTTTGATGGCTATAATTACGTGTTTTCCTAGATTTTTCATTATTGTTCAAATTTAAACATTTTATACAGTTTTTTCCCATCATTAAGCAAATTTAAAAGCGGTAGTAGAATCAGAAATAATTTTCATTTTTTTATATTTACATATTTATTAGAAAATCATGTATGTATTTAACACAAAAAAGGTTAATTTTTAATACTGCTTTTTTCAGCTAGTTCTTAAGTTAGATGAGAGCACCCATTTCTTATTCTAATGACGTGGATTCGTATCTTGGCCGGAGAGTATACACCGCTTAAGCAATGCTTTTAAGGCAATATTGGCGATCTGTGAAACCCGCCAAACCCCTTTGGTTTAGCGTGGCTGCTATCGCATCTATTTTTCTGTGAATGAGGCAGGTCCGATCCAAGCACTGTGATGTTTATTAGCTGTTATTAATTTTCAATTATAATTGTGATTTTGTCTCAGCGATAAGGATAACTCCTACATGAAGTTTTTATTGGTTACAATTAGAATACACTACATGTGTTATTTATTTAAGTAAGATATTTAGTAATCATCACCATAATCCATGTAATATCACTTGTGCATAAAATAAATGAATATATAAAAGATCTATCGATAATTTAGGTTGGTATCATACCCTAGCCCTAAAGACGGCAGAGCGTTATGAAATATGTGATTCCTTATACAAGAAAAGTCCTTTATGTATCCCTGGAGAGGCACTGGTCAAGTAGGTTATCACAAGTGGCCGCTGGCGAAATGAAAAATTTATGTCTCAATATAGAGTTGGGGAAGTATGGCGTAAAACCGGTCTCGATCTCGAGGGATGCTTTGATGGATATTGTCTAGAAGTGGATACAGCTTTTAATTTTAAGGGTTAGAATTCATAAAAAATATTAAGTACCTACCTAAGCAGGTACTATAATTTATTAAAGGGGAACTTGTGCGTTTTCCTCTACAAGACACTGTGCAGGACAGAGGGAAGTGGCGTGTTCTCGTTGCGAAGGCCAAGAATAACCTTCGGTCGCTAAGCCGTCGGTCTAAGAGTTAGATAGTTTTTGTGTGATTTAATCCCTCGGTTGACGATAGAATTCTTTGGCCGAACGGCCCGTTCAGTGTGTTACCTGTAAAATAAATAAATTAAAATAACAAATAAAATAAATATGTATATTAATACAATTAAGGTTAGGGCGGGCTTCTTCGTGAAATAAAACTGAGAAAATCTACTTAATTTGTTTTATTTAAAGTAACAAAAACGATTGCACAGTAAGAACAAAAAAATCGTTGCATCAGAGAGACAGTGCTGCCATCTATACACAAAAATGTAAAACAATGGGCAACGACCCTGTGGCTATTCAGCCAAGATCTTGCCGAAAAGTGTTTACTTAGCAAGTTAACAAATACATATACAAAAATAAAATATGTAACATCGTTATACACTTACCTGCGTGTTTTTATTAGTAAACTAGAATATGCCCGCGACTTCGTCCATGCACGACTTGAAATTCCTATGTTCCATTCCAGTTAAATGAATATGCACACCAACCTAAGGCGGGTGTGCATTTTTTTATTTTATTTTTATTGCATGAGTTCAGCAGACAGGCAAACGGCCCACTTGATGGGAAACGGTTACCATCGTCTATGGACATTTGCAACACCAAAGGTGCTACAAATGCGCTGCTGCTCTCTTAAGGGAGACTGGAACCTGGCCACTAATGCCGGAACACAACTCAAGGTTGTTATGGCGGCATACTCTAGACCAAGTGTGGTAGCCATCCAGTCGGGCAAATGCCCTACCACCTGGCTGTGGGTTGTTTAGTCGCCTCTTACGACAGGCCGCCGGGCCGTAGGAAATTGTATTCTTTCTCCGTTCCTGCACGGTTAAAATAAAATAATTGCTGTTTATCCATGTAGTGTTAGTATTTATTTTATTTTAACCATCGTTTAAATGTCCATGCACACCAACCATAATCACGCCGACTTAAATATTAAACTTTGTTGAAGTTGTTGCTAAAAAATATGTATTTTTTTGATTTCCAGATTAATGCTTAAATTATTTAAAGTGTAAATTTTGTATAAATAATACATTTTTTGGGTTTATTTTACTAATTATACAATAGATGTACATTAAAAAAAGCTTTATTTGCTTAGCAAATACAATCTGAATCTACATTCGATACTATTTTTTTTCAATTTAGATTAATAGTAATTATTATTATAAGTATTTCCTATAACTGTATATGTCGAATACACACATATAAAATATCTTCGAACACAATTTGAGAATCAATATGAAACCTCTATTGCTCACAGATAAAAGTCTTTAAAATATTGCTTTCTAAGATAACATTATTATTAACAAATGTGGGTAGGCGACAGAAGAAATGTTTGTCATCGTTCTATCGATTTTACTAGACCTCTCATTTTTCTTATACATACACGAAAAGGCCACTACAAACGATAAACAGATTTGTGACATTCAATAGTTTAAGGCTTCTTATAAGACAACACTCACTCGATTAACCAATCGAGACAAGTCTCGAAAAAAATCTCTACTTTCTCTTGAGAAAGCTTTTTTGTGGTGTGTTTTGTTTGTTCTGTTAATGAACACTAAAGACAAAAAAATGTCGAAGTAATAATAATCTACAGTGTAATATGATTCAACAATTACTGGAGATTCTATATTTAAGTTTGAAACAAAATGTATTTATAATAATATGTATAAATTTATTATATTATTTTTATAAGAAAGCCAAACTTTACAAGCGCAAGTAATAAATTGTAGATAATAATTATAAATTGATTATAACAGTTTAAAGTGTTACATATGTCAATTGTATCCGATTAAGCACATTATGATTCGATCATAAAATATATGATAAAATGTCAAGTCTCTATGTTAGTCTATTCTTACTGAGATACGCCTGTTTCCCATAGGAATAGGCAGAGACGATAAATCTTCACTTGCGATGATCCTGACAAACAACTTTCCCGTCATCTACTTTCATCAATCTCTTCTTATGTACATGCAGGTTTATTTGATGTGCTTTATCTGATATTTCTTTAACTCTTCTGCTATTTGATTATAGTGTGCATGTCGCGATTTACTGGTTAGTCAAAAATATATTTTGTAACAAGTTCGTCATCTGTGATAAGCCTAAGAAGCTCTCAGACTGTGTCGCCTTTGAGGTCAATGTAAAATGGTGGGTATAATAATAAGAGGCGGCAAGGGACCACGTTGACATGTGACGTTGATTTACCATTGAAGCACCCAAATCAACTAATGTAATCGGTTGTGAAATTGACAAAATAATACTAACTAACAAACATATGCCTATTTTCTTCTTATTATTATTATTTATGATGACTACTGAATTGATACACCTGAGGGCCTAAAGCTGCTGCCTTTGCAGATTCATATTGACGAAAAATATCAAAATAAAGTTGATCTTCATGATATGTCTATCATCTATATATATGAAACAAAGTCATGTTTGTTCCACCATTTATAACTCAAGAACGGCCAGACCAAGTTGTATGATTTTTGTGTCTTTGGAATCGTCTTCATTTGGAATAGGATAAAACTATGAAAATATAATATTCATCAAATAAAAAAAAAATCATTAAAAAACATCAGTCACAACATCAGTCTAGCCGTTCATTTGTTATGATCTTTCCCGGCCGATTTCGGCAATGGTGACTCTGGTTAAACTCATTTTCATTTGTCTGATTTAGGTTAATTATTTTTTGTGTTCAAGTGGATCCTGGGACGGTTTAGATTCACGATTGGACCCAATAGGTGGAGTTGAACACCTCTCTAACGGTGGAACTGATCTTGATGAAACTTTTTGTGTTTTTTCAAGTAGCTTCGAGAATGGTTCAGATTAACAGTTGGTCCCGGTTGATGGCGC
Source organism: Dendrolimus houi (assembly GCA_039645545.1). Classification (NCBI taxonomy): domain Eukaryota; kingdom Metazoa; phylum Arthropoda; class Insecta; order Lepidoptera; family Lasiocampidae; genus Dendrolimus; species Dendrolimus houi. The sequence continues at coordinate 6,837,739 of CM077131.1, forward strand.
TGCAATCGGTTTCTAGATTTTTAAGGGCAAGGACAACGTCTGCCGGGTACAGCTAGTAATATATACGTCTACCAGTATACAGGTTATTTATTTTATTTTTCAATCCTAGCTAATATTATAAATGTGAATGTGAGTTTCTTTGTTAATTTATGACTTGAAAAGGATAGAATGTACGTTTCCACCAGAAAAAAATACTGTTCCCGAAGGATATACAGAATTAATTTTTCAAGTGGGTCTTCAGAGACAAATCCTAAATTATACGAAATAGCGAAAAACACTCAAAGGAGTCTCGGGGCTGATTTTGACGAAAACTAAAGTGTTATGTTATATTTTTGAAAAATCAATTACCCTTGTCGGGAATCGAACCAGCTGATTAAAGAAAAACACAATGTATTATTATACTAAATCATAGTGTAGCTTGTAAGGATCAATTTGTGTGTAGAAATGTCAAACGGTAAACTAAGGGAAAGGGTCCTAAGTTATTGATTTTTCAAAAATCTAATGATACCACATTAGTTATCATGAAAATCAGCCTTGAGACTCCTTTGAATATCCATTTCGTATAGCTCAGTATGTGGTCCTAAAGGCCCAGTTGAAAAATTCAATTTGTATAATAAAAGAAATAGCTATCCACCTCTCCAAATATTTGTAAACTTAGATTTGCCCGCGACTTCGTCCATGGTTGACTTGAAATTCCCGCAGGATTCCCCGGATAAAAAGTATCACATCAAATTGGCTATCGTTCAGCGAAAACCGAATCGAAATCGGCCCAGTAATTATTACGTGAATCCCGAACGAACAGACAAAACGACAAACAGATAAACAGACAAGAAATCTAAAAAAAAATGCATCATGTTCTCCATTATTTATATAGTATATTTCAGTTGTTTGTTTTTAAAGAGCTTCAATGTACAGACATGGTATATTTAGAATTTATATAATATTATAGATAGATATATTATTACCATGTAAATAATACTCTTCTTCCATGCTATTACTGCCATCAAACTGATGTTTATAAGTAATGCCCAAGTCTCGCACCAACGTTGTAACATCATGGTGATGACGCGACAATTCTTTGTCAACTTTTTCTGACAATCTTTCAAAACCACTCCCTTTATAAATATCGATTGGGTTTCAACCTTATGACCTTCAAAATAGGGGTGTCAAGTAATATTTAGTGTGTTAAAGTGTAATTGTCGATTGAGTATGACTTAAAATATCTGCCGAGAATTGAGACCACCATGTTTGCGTCAATAGTATTCATTAGGCTGGTATTAAGCTGTTATTTTGAATGCTTGCCTGTGACAGGTGACACTGGCTGTACAGACATAGGCATATTTAAATTAAAAATTGGGGCAAGTGCTTGTCTATTTAGATTAAATGGTTTCGTATGTTATTAACTTCTATTGTTTTTGTTATATAACAACAAATAATAATAACAATAACAGGCAATAAACGTCCTACTGCTGGGCTCGGGTCTCCCATTTATAGGGAGAACGGATAGTATACCCGCCATGCTTTTTTAAGGCATAATTGACGGATTTGTCAACATCCGTTATCTTGATGTTCAGGTTTGATTACGATGTTCGTTCACTGTTAGCACGTGGTAATTGTAACAATATGCATCAGAAAACTACCTGAGTGTTGTATACCTTCTGGTCAGGACCCGAAACGCGCTCTTTGAGTTCGAAACGCGAGTGTGTTAACTACTAAACTATCATGGCTTATTGATATATTAATATTTGATTGAAGCTACTTACTCCATATCTCAAATATTTAATGGGTCTTATGTAACTTATATTCTTTAGAATTATTTTTTAAATTCTAGCACCTGTAATACTTAATATTTTAAGACCCCTGAATTTTAGTCCGGTCCCAGAATGATCTAGTGCAATCCAGTTTTTGGGCGTTTTATTTGGCAACAGTCTTTCTCTATCCTTCCTTCGTGGTAGAAATAAGGCAGTCAGGTAGAATCAAGTAGGCTTGTAGCAACGCCAACGTCCTCGTCGAGAATTCATCGGGCAATACCGGGGTTTTCACAGACGCGATCGTTTTTCAGATGCATTGTTATATTATTGTGAATAAAATAAAGTAGTATTTAAAGATATTTATACAATCAAATTATTAATCTCTCTTTTATAAAGATGTAGATATGATTTTATTGTTACCATTAGAAACATATCTAAATTTAAACTGTGTATCATTTAGTATTTTGTTAAATTCTGTTTTGATGAAAACTGAAGGAGCAAAATGATTTCATGTCAATAGCTTGGAGGTTTTTTGGTGATTTTTTTCTTAACTTAAAATAACTATAGAGAAATTACAAAAAAACCACGTTACGTCTCATATCGTGAAGATTTATGGTAATTTTTTGTGTAAATTATTTATCACTAAATACCAAAAAAAAGTTGTTTCGTTGCACCTACTTTTGACCTTGTGCGGCAACAGGAATCCTAAATAGACTCCACGTCATATGCCCGAAAAATTTAAGCTAAGTATATGTAGTATAATTTAATTTCCTTTTTGGATTGTTTTAAGCCCTGTATAATTAGAATGTACCATATTATACGCAAATAAAATTAATTATACTTCACACATCTATTACAAATTTCGCAGAAATATCACAATACAAACTTCCTTTTTATCAACTTTTATCATTAACATGATGACATTTACTTGCTATTAATGCCAGAACTTCTTTAATGCACTGTAATTTTCATACTACTAAATATCTAATTGCATGTAGTGTTTACCTATAAGTAATTGCTGCATTTGTCATGTTTCTTTTTTTTTAAAAGCCTAAACATTCTTAGTCGAGTAATTGTTGGTAAACTAAATTATTTTTTCTATGGTAGTAATAAGACAGTAAAGTCATCTAAAGGGTTAAATAGACTGCCTGGCTGGTGCTGAAAGTGGATTCAGTGTTTCCCTGCAAGTAACAATATTTTAATAAATCACACGTCCTAACCCCTCCAAGGTTCATCTCAATAGAGCGAAGGGTTGTTGATAACTGGAAACAGGTGCGTCCATCGATCAACGTCTCCGCTCGTGACAATTTGACGTATGAGACAATCCGACCCATGCAAAACCGAGGGCTCAACAATGTTATGTCGTTGTGTTACATGCTGGAAAAAATATCACAATTAATATTAATTAAAAATATAAATCATAATATTTATATACAAAATTCTTAGTTTCGTGTGTATGCACGCCACTGAGCTCCTAAACGTATGAACTGATTTTGATAAAATTTTTGTGTGTGTTCAAATGGGTCCCGGGATGGTTTAGATTCACAAATGGACCCCTATAGCTAGTGCTGCAATTGGGTTCAAAATTTTTTTTAGGGTAGGACAACGTCTTCTGGTCTCACTAGTTTATTTATAACACATTGAACTGATGGATACATTAAATGAAGGAAACTTAACTTATACTAACTTGAATTTAACTACCTGCGCGCAGAGGGTTTGCCGATAGCCTCATGATGTCACGCGTCGTAGGTCAGTAAAAAGTAAAACTTAACTAAATAACAAAGAATTAATTCGGAGCGAAAGCATAAAATTTCACGTGCATATCGGCTGCATTGCTAGCGGTTCTAACCAGACGAGCACGGGACGTGGTCGATGGAAGTGGGAGGGGTAGTCATCGGCAAACCTTCTGCGCGTGGTTTATACTTACGATTTCTTAAGCAGAGCTTAGATTGTCGAAATCGGTGGGTAAGATTCACAGAAGGCTGGCTACGTTACCTGGTCAGATATTGATTCGTTGTCAGAAGTAGAAAGTCTCTGACCACTCGAAGAGGCAATTTAAATTAAATAAATATTAGTTTAAATTTTATGAAAGAAAGATTTTGTGAGGATTCCTGTATAGATAACAAATATTTTTTTCGTCATAAGGCTACGGAATCATTTTCATAATTTAAATGAAAATAATTAATTACCGTTGAAAATATTTTATAAGTTATTTCATCTCAAGTTTTCTACTTCATAATTAAAATGTTTAAGAAACAAACACTATTTCTCGACTTCGGAGCGACCTATGGATTTTAAAAATGTTAAAAACAACTAATTTTATTTTAATTGACTACCACATGCATATGTAAGTAGGTACGCTAAGAAAAACTTTCTCTCACCAATAGGATTTTCAAATTTTTTTCAATTTTATCTATATTAGTTTTTGATAGAAATGCTATAATTTACATAGACAAACGGACAAGTGCGATGAATTAAAAAGGCGGCTTTATAAAATCAGCATATTGTTCCCAATATTATTACGGAACCCCAAAGAAATATTACATATTAAAAATTCGACGCATGTAACCCACACCGGGGTTTTCCTTTGACAATTTACATCGTAAATAGACACGAGGTGTCATGTCCTGGGGGTCGATCAAAATTTCAAATAGACAATTTAACATCAAGTGGATTTTTGAGGGTTGCGATGCGACTGAGGAGAAAATTGACGCTGTCAAAGGAGCCCGATTCAATTTGCGGCTTATTAATCAAACGGGGAGCAGTTCAGTTTATTTACTTAATAAATTACGTGGTAAGTTTAAAATACTAATTTCATGAGCGATGCCTTGGTACATGAAAACTTGATTATGGGGTATAAGGTGACGTAGGGTAAGAACCATTTTTTTGCTATCACCCAGTAGAAACCTAAATGAAAAGTGTTAATCATAATTTAATACAGAACAGAGAACCTTAAACGGTCGCTTTTGGAGGATCATTTAGTGAAATTGACACGTGTCTAAGTACACTGGTAGTTTACACAGCATAAAGTACTACTTGTTTTAAATGTGGTAATACGCGAGCGACATAGCGAACTACAGTTAGTGTTTTTTAAATAATCGGCAGACAATAAACACACACATTGTATATTCCCAAGCTAAGCAATTTACGCTTGTGTTATGAGTAATATGCTCTGAGGTCGATCCCACACACCCAGACCATAGTAAGTAACGGAAAGTTCGTTTACTAAATTTACCATGCTAGAAATTGAATCCGGAGCCTCTGTCTTGCAGTGATGTGGGCCGGCAACGGCTTAACTCAGTCAACCATATTTTTTTTATTTTTTTTTTTAAGGCGGGGGAAATGCATTTCGCACATACCGGGTCCTTTGCTAGGGATTAGACCGTTGTTGATCATGGAGGCTTTCCACTGAGGCAATCCAAACAATAATCAACCGGCTTGTGTGGAGACTCGACTAATCAATACCCCACTAAAACCACCCTCCTCCCATGTGCCCCGCGCTTATGGCAGGAAAGGCGTGAGATACAGAACGTAGTTACGCCCACACCGATCCTAGCGCACAAGTGCTTGAGAATGCCCCGGGAGAGGCAAACTCACTTCGTCAACAGGGGTGAAGACTCCTCTGCTCCCTAGATGCTAGAGGGCCCCTGCAGCGGTATTTCAGGGAGGGAGGTCATGCGCATACCTGCGCCTCCGGGCTCCCAACTGACGTCGGCGCCCGCGAGACGCATGCGCACTACCATCTCTCTCCCTATCTCGTTCCGCGGCCTCCTTATGAGACACTACCGTCTCGCAGAAATTGGCCGCACCCACCCACCAATCGTCGCTGTGCAGCATGGCTTGCACCAGATCGCCCAGCGATTCGATCGGTCCTACAAGTGTCTCGAGTTCAAACCTCTGAGGTGCCCATGCTGCGCACTCGACTAGCGTGTGTAACGCAGTGTCCAGCGCGCCACACTGGCGGCATTGGGGTGAAGGCAAGCAGCCCACAATCTGACACAGATACTTATCGAAGCAACCGTGCCCGGTAAGTATCTGTGTCATTCTGAAGGTCAGGGTCCCGCGTTTCCGCGAGAGCCATCGCAACAGCTGCGGTCGAACCGCCTCCACCGTGTCAATGCCAGCAACAGGGTTTTCCAACTCCACTGACCAAGATTGGATCATGGTCGCGGTTTCCCGCGTCCTGATCACCTGGAGTTCGGCCTGGCCATAGACCAGGCCACGGGCGAGGGCATCCTGTCGGGAGCGCCGAACATTGGCTATCACGTCCGCCTGGAGAGGCCAGGTCGGATCGCCTGCCAAGAGTGTCGACGCCGTCCACGACACTGTACGGTATCCTCGGATGGTCCTCACCACCAGGACCCGTTGTGCGCGGCACAACAAAGTCCTATTGTGGCGGTGAAGTGCAGTGGACCATACGGGTGCACCGTACAGGGCCATACTCCTAAGGATGCCCATGTAGAGTTTCCTAGTCGTCCCCCCCGGTCCCCCCACGTTGGGAAGAAGCCGAGAGAGGGCCTGCGGACCTCACGAGCTTGGGAACTAGCTGCTTAAAGTGCGCTTTGAACAGCCATTTCCCATCAAGAATTAGCCCCAGATATTTCATCTGGGGGCCTACACGAATGTCCACCCCTTGGACTGTAACGGAAAAGTCCGCGGGGGGATTACGAAACCGCCTATGGAACATGATGGCCTCCGCTTTCGCGGGGGAGACCTTCAAGCCCAGCCTACCTATTCTTCGGACCACGATCGCCAGCCCGGCGTTTTCGAGGTCCACGGATTCCGCGAATGACGCAGCGCGTGCCGTGAGTAGGGTGTCATCCGCAAAGCAGATTAGCCCTATTCCGGGCAGGACCGGAACCCGAAGGATCCAGTCATAACCGACGTTCCAAAGAACCGGCCGAGGACCGATCCTGTGGTACGCCGCACGCGACGCGTCGCCGACCTATCGCGCGATTCTCGGACTCGCCGCCCTCCCAAAGGATGTATCTATTCTGGAGGTACGCGCCCAACAGCCTCGTGAGGTACGGGGGACTCCGTGTGCACGATGCCCCTCCTAATCGTCTCGTGAGGAGGCTATTAAAGGCGTTCGCTATGTCTAGCGAAACCGCCAGGACAGTATCCTTTGCTTGGACTCCGTCGTCCGTTACAGATCGCAGTGTCTCGAAGGCGTCCAACGTGGAGCGCCTCCGCCGAAACCCGAACTGCGTCTGTGCTAGCCCCGGCTCCACAGTATCGAGATGCTTAACGAGGCGTTCCGCTAAGATCTTCTCGAAAACCTTGGCGACCTCGTTAAGCAACACTATGGGCCTGTAGGCGGACGGATCGTTGGGAGGACGGCCTCCCTTGGGAATCAGAACTCAGTCAACCATATACGTTATCATTTTGCAACTTATTAGAGATCGTCATACGAATCTGCAGTCGCTTGAAGACCTCAAAAGAGAGATTTAGATAAGATTTAGTACAACACCTGGAGATGTCGCGATAAATAGGAAATTTAGGATGACCGCCATATATATAATAACTAAGCAAGGAATATTTTTATGATTTTATATAGTAAATAAATAAATAAATCGGCAGACAAACATACACACTGTATATCCCTAAATTAAGCCAGTTACGTTTGTGTTATGGGTAATATACAATGGACCACTCTGGGGCCGATCCCAGACACCCAGACCATAGAAAATAATGGCGAAAATACGTTTCAGAAATTTACTATACCAGGAATCGAACCCGGAGCCTCTGCGTTGCAGTGAGGTAAGCCGGCAAAGGCTTAGCCCGCTCAACCACAGAGGCCGTCGATAGTCGAGTAGTAATATCATTATTCAGGCCTTAACAATCCATAAAGATTTAAGACGGTAGGTTTTGAGTTATGAGGTATTTTTAATAAACTTTCTTTTAAGGGTTTCATAGACAAATGTTAAATACGAAAAAGTTGGTGTTCGTCATACCTACAGATTTTTATAGTTTATAGGGACCCTGGGACCTTGGGGGCCTGAGGCGCACAAACTTTATCGAGACATAGCGAAACACCTGGTAGACGTCTCATGTGACCAAAAGACCGGTCTGTACCTCGGACAACGCATTAGCGTTGCGATACAGTGAGGTAATGTAGCCAGTCTTTTGGGCATGTTTCCAACTGACAGCGGTCTGGCACTAGATTTCATAATTTAATTTTAATTTGTATATATACTTATTTATAATTTAGTTTAGTTTTTATTTAATCCTTAACATAAATTATAATTTATATTTACATTGCTAACATGTATCTAAGTTTATAGGGGAAAAAAAATTGTATATTATATATCTATAAAAAGATTTTACATCAAGATATAATTCCTTAAATGTACAAACAAATACATTTTCCACGGGTTTAACAACTAGGTGACAATATTATTACAAAAAAAGTTATAATATAAATATTATGAGAAAAAACGAAAGTATATAAAATTAAGGCCAAAGTGTGTGTGTACGAGTTACTCGTCGATAAGAACTTCAGCAACTGTATTTTTATTTTTTTAAATGGAAGAGCAAATATATCAATACTCTCCAAAATATTATTGTATTCTTCAGCTTTAGTCCAGCAGGTGCCTGTAGCAAATAGTGTACGCGCCCTAACTTCACGTCGATGAACTGTTCTTGGAACGTTATAACTTATAACATATTCTATTAGTAATATAGAATATAGAATGAACCGTTTTGGGTCATAATTGTATGTAACAGACAAAAATTTTAAAACCCTAAAAAATTGCCAATAATAGTTTCTCCTGTTTTTAAATCATTATAAATATTTCCGATACGATTCCATTCATTTCAACTTTTTCATAAATCAAATTGCGCACACGTACAACAAAAGCTCAAGGATACGCTTCGTAATTAGGATGACAAAACACGAAAAAAAATCGAACACAAAAAACCTTATCGGTAATCGAAATGTCATCAGCGAATTGCGCCGGAACCAATTTAGCAGATTGTGGGGGGCCATTATTATGTATAATCACGCTCAAATGTCGCCGAATCGGATCGTCATTGTATCGATTATGCAACCGTCTCAATGTCGATCGAATCGAATGATCATCGAGCCGATTACTGGCGACAGATGTCCGCGAACGTGACGAATTTCGTATACGACTTTGTTCCTAAAAAGTTCTATATACCGATATTATATCGATACAATTTAGACTTTATCAGCGTAGAAACAATGTTGAGCTTGGTATGATTCGTATTTATTGTATTTTGGACAGGGGTCTCGTATTGGTAATCAGTCGGTGACCGCAAATTGTTGTCCCTCGATCAGACGTTGCCAGGAAATTACAATTTCGATTTTTATTTCACGTGTTTGAGGTAGTATAATGTTAATATTCAGACAAGTTATCTTAAGAATACGCAATAACAAAAAAAAAAAAAAGTTTCGTGGAAAAATTTATGATTTGTTTTTTATTTATAGAATGAGTTTTATTTTCACCTGTTCTTTCGTCTTGAGTCTGTTGCTAAAATCTGAAATATTTTCAATTTCAAATTCCTCCTTGAACATGCTGAATCCCGTTATTACAAATATTAGAGGTAGTTTTTGAGTTTGACTGTTTATTCATTCTATCTATTTTTGGAAATATTTTGGTATGAATACAAATGACACGGATACATGAGGAAAAAAGACTAGCAGGAAATTAGATACTACTACTATTCTTTATCAGACGAACTTTTCTATTAAATAAATATTTATATCAAGAAATCAATTTAATTTTTTATTATCTCTGTCTGTTTGTTCCGGCTAATCTCTGAAACGGCTGGACTGCTTTTCATGGAACTTTCACTAGCAGATAGCTGATGTTATAAGTAGTAACTTAGGCTACTTTTATTTTAGAAAAAAAATTGAAAGGACTACACGCACGCCACTGTCACCGCACTGGAAGGCAAATTAAACTAAATTAAATTCCACGCGGACGAAGTCGCCGGTAATAAAATATAAAATGAAAAGAAAACCTTATGCCTCAAATAGAGACAGAGGAGGCTATATAAAAAGAGAACAGATTCCACATATTCATGTAGCTTAAAAATGTTTGTGAAAATTTTCCATATACGTGGTAGACATATTGTTTTTGTGAATGTCATCTATGCAATGAAGGCCGCGCCGCAAATGATCGCGGTTCCCTTTGTATTTAGCCGTTGAAAATGTGATACAATGCATAAACTGTAGCGTGTCTTTAACAAATTTAAACACGTTTTATTTTTCGCAAAAATCAACTTTAAAAACATTTGGTTAAGACTAACTACCTAATAGTATTGGGCGTTATTACAGAAAGATAAGGACTAAGGATTAAAGATCATTTATTTAATGTTTTTATCTTCTGGTTATTGAGAAGGAAATCAAATTAATATGGTAGCCAGCTAATTATAAATAAAACATAAGTGGGAGAAAGGTACTGAGTTACGATTTTTCTAACAAGTGAACTCAATATAATACCATATTCTGCAGGTTTGGTTAAAAAAGATTTCATTATTGTTATTACGCAATTTCTTTTTTATTGCATGAGTCTTGATGGAAAGCTGTTACAATCGCCTATAGACATTTGCAACATCAAAGTTGCTACAAATGCGCTGCTGCTCTCTTAACGGAGTCTGGAACACAACTCAAGGTTTTTATGGCGGCATACTCTAGACCAAGGGTGGTAGCCATCCAGTTGGGTAAATGCCCTACCACCTGACTGTGGGTTGTTTTGTCGCCTCTTACGACAGGCCGCCCGGCCGCAGGAAATTGTATTCTTTCTTCTATCCTGCATGGATAAATAAATATGCTAATTGAAGACTGCAAAACTTATTGACATTTGTAAATAAATTATAAGTTTGATATCTGAATTAATCTGTTTATTATAAGCACTTTACCACTTTTATATCTTTAAGATAAACTATATTTAATTCGTAAATTTTTCAGTGTGTTATTTTTTACTCATAATAACAATATACACACTATTATTCAACAATCGCTTTCAGTTTATAGTTTGGATCTGAGATATTATTACGTCGTCAACAAGTGTGATATTGGTTTCCAGGCGGTACCAATATTCTAAGTAGAAAATCGTTCCAATGTTATTGTTTCCTTACAACTTTGTTCACGTCATCAATTTTACCTTGAAACTTATTGAAATTATATCGCGAACTAGTCAGCACGTTTTGCGTGGTTTAAGACGTTTAATAATTGTATCCGTGCGGGAACGGCGAAAGAATACTATTTTCTACGGCCGGGCGACTTATTGTCACAGGGGACAAAACAACCCAGAGCCAAGTAGTAAATTTACCCGTCTGGATGTTTAACATCCCTAGTATGCCTCCATAACAACCTTAAGTGGTGTTGTGGCATTAGTGACCAGGTTCTATAGCCCCTTTCGGGGCCGGTATCACATTTGCAATATCTCTGGTGTTCCAAATAGGGTTGCCAACCAACACAACGTTTCCTACTTTATTTTTGGTAAATATACTTTAAACCTTTGTGTAAAAATAAACCATGCGAAAATACTCTATTCCCAATCTTTACGTAGTAGTAATGCGTAAAATAGAACACACAATTGGATAATTACTAAACTATTATCGATACTTATAAGTTGAAACAGAACGTTGAATCATGGACGAAAAAAATAAAAAAATTAAAAACATATATTAAATATTGAAGAAAACGTTAGATGTCATTGTGACTGTGACAGATAGATAAGTCACCTGTTCTGGGGTAATAGTAAATAAAAAAAAATGAAAATATTTTATTTTTCCATATTTAATAAGTGTGATATGTTATTTTTCTCAAAAACAGTTAGCAACCCTAGTTGCAGTTGTTCATGGGCGATAGTGACCATTTTTTATCAGGTGTGCCGTCAATCTATCTCCTGTATCCAAGCAATTAAAAAGCAATTATAAAGTATATAAATGTCTTTAATTTGAAATTTGAAATAAATATTTTCTTTCTTTTTTCTTTAATAGTTTTATTTTACAGTGTCCACCTGAGAAGTACTGATATATAATAGCGTTAACACCACATTCCATATATTTCCAATGCGTAAAGAATTTAGGTCTCATGAGCAAAGCTCTAAATTCTCTCGTCCATTATTTATGAAGATGACGAGCAGTACCAATATTTCATCACCCTTAAAAAAATAAAAAATATATCAAACCAACAATGGACAGTCAAATCGTCATCAATCGATAATACCGGATGTCGCAACACTATGTAGCGTAGAGATAAGCCTAGGTCGATTCTTTAATATCGATATTTTAAAAAAAGATTCGTACAATGATAATATTATTTATGTAATTTTCTTAAATTAATACAGCACAACTTTTACAAGATCCTTATATGTTTATGAGTCAATTTTTGCAAAGGCTTTTCTTCGTTTGAACAAATTATATAGTCGAAAACACTCGAATCATAACAAATGACAATTATGATAGTCTCATAGAATAAAAAATACGTCATCGTCATCAGCCAATCGCAGTCCACTGCTGGACGTAGGCCTCCTCGAGTCTCATCCAGCGCCTATCGGCAACCTTGCGCAGGTCGTCGGTCCATCGGGTTGTAGGGCGTCCGACACTACGTTTACCGAGACACGGTCTCCGCTCCCGGACGCGTCTGCTCCATCGGCCGTCGGTTGTGCGGCAGACGTGACCGGCCCACTGCCATTTCAACTTGCTAATTTTGCGAGTTATGTTGGTTACCTTGGTTCTCTTACGGATATCCTCATTTCTAATTCTATTCATAAGAGAAACACCCAACATATCTTGCTCCCTAGCCCGTTCGGCTTCGTTCGTTCGAATCCTCGTATTGGCCTTTCCTCTCGAAATTGTGCCTGCCTACATGTATTTTCTGTCTAAAATAGATATATTCCTGCACAACTTCCAGAGGGGTATCATTGACATTTACCGGTCTCGGCATGTCGTGTTCATTGAACATGACTTTCGTCTTGTCCAAATTCATGCCAAAACCGATTAGTCGGGATGATTCATTTAGGCTGCCCAGCATTTCCGAAAATTCCTCCAAAGTCTCTGAAAATAAAATAAACGTATCGATATTATCAATCGTCGAAGAAATCGTCGGCGAAAAACTACAAACACAATTTATTTTACTAAAGACTATAAAGTAGTACAATTAGAGGACAAAGACGATCTCTTCCAAGCAACCTTTGGATGGACAAGATTGATCTTTTTCAACAAGTACAATTTCAACATCAACGAGGAAATTGATATTATATTATAAGTTAGTATGGCAAAAACTGTGACCTTCAGTATACGGAAGGGAAAATTATGGATTCACGATTGTAACTAATTTATTATAATTATATCTATAAAATTTCTATTGATACGAAAACAATTTTTTAAGTAATTCTAATATTAATAAATAATATATAATAATAAATCGGCAGAGAAACACACACACTGTATATCCCCAAATTAAGCAAGTTACGCTTGTGTTATGGGTAATATACAACGGACCATTCTGGGACCGATCCCAGACACCCAGACCATAGTAAATAATGGAGAAAATACGTTTCCGAAATTTACTGTACCAGGAATCGAACCCGGAGCCTCTGCGTTGCAGTGAGGTAAGCCGGCAAAGGCTTAGCCCGCTCAACCACAGAGGCTGCCATATTAAAACGATACAAATAAATAAAATTGAAGTGTCTATTTTTAATGTCAAAATAACAGCTTTTTACTAAATGAAAATGAAAGTATACACGGTACTATATTTAAAAATGTTGTCTGTTTGTTCCGGCTAATCTCTGAAACGGCTGGACCGATTTTGACGGGACTTTCACTGGCAGAAGGCTGATGTTATAAGGAGTAACTTGACTGCTTTTAAAATTGAGTAGGGTTCCGAGAAAAAAATCCATACCGACGAAATCATGGGTAACAGCTAGTCAGATAATAAAATTATGTTATAACGGTTTTAAGCGCGGTATTTTATTTTATTTTCATTCCGACGTTTCGGCCACTTCTTGTTAAGTGTAGTTCTATTATGCGTACTAGTCGCGAATACTTAAGACAATACTATTAAATCAGATGATTCTACTATCGATATAAGTCCACCACCATTTCATTTACGTCGCTGTCAAAAGGCCGTCGTGTTTAAAAAGTACATTTGAACACACAAATGTATCTAAGATTTGGAATATCATTTAGGGGATATATTTCATCTTGTCATAACAGTGTGGGTCAAAGGAGAGGATCAGAAGTTGATAAATTGCAGTTGAAATTCGGCATAATGTCTTTTTCACCATTCACTTTGAGGTTCTTTGGGCGAGTGATGACGTAAGATCTTATTCTGATAGGGGTCGGGCATCTTGTCTATTATGTCTTGCGTGAGGTGATATTTTAGGTGTTAGGTGCTTTAAAATAAATGTCTTCAGTCTATACTACCTACTGAAATAAATGAAGACATGAGTAAAAGAAGTTTTATCTTTCTTATATATGTAAACTTTCTTAACCATATAAACCATATTAAACCTGAACGCTTGTGAACTCTATTTTAAAAACAACAAGGTATACAGGAATTGAGAACAAAATTATAATTAAAAAAAACTTCGTTACTCATTTTCTCAATGTTTACCAATTGTAACACGTTCCCTTCATTCATCTATATCTTCGATTGTGTTAGACAGTATTTATATACGATCAAAAAGCAAAGATAAAAAGCTTCGCCCATAAATATAATATACGAACTAGGCAATCTTTTATTTTAATGTGGAATTAGATAAAAAAATAGGTACCAATATAGAAGATTTGCAAAATGAAATAATAATAGCGGATTACCACAGACAACGGTAAAATACTCACAGATGTAAAATCGGAGGTGTATCAGTCCTGAAAATTAACACTTCACTTAAGTTATGCAACCAACTAATCTTATTAAATTAACAACAAATTAGTGATAATGAGCTATTAACAACTCACCACAGGTAGGACTATATTAAAATATCAATTTAGTAATATACTCGTACATTGAAAAAAGGAATTACTAAATATGTCTATAAATTTAAGCAAAGAGAAAAAGACATCTATAATATTAGAAAATTTTAAACATGCCGTGTCTGTTCATTGATTGAAACTATTTAAAAAAAAACTGGAATACACTACGTAAACGATGGAGAATACGATTATTTTTAGATTTCCTGTCTGTTTACTTGTTTGGTCGGGATCCACGTAAAATCTACTGGGCCGATTTCGACGTGGTTTTCGCTGATCAACAGCAAACTCTTAGACTTAAAATGTGCGCTACTTTTTACCTTGGGAATCTAATGGAATGGGAATATTTCTGGGAATTATTTAAAACGACCAGTTTAAAAAAAGTCGAATTCTAATGTGGTTTTTCCACTGATCGATAGCAAAGTTTATGTAATAAAATGTATGACATTGTTTATCTCGGGAATCCCGCGAGTGCATAAAAATTAGCTTATTCCGACACAATTTTCACTAAAACGATAGCTGACATTCTTTTCTAATGCTGTGGTACTTTGTGTCCCGGGAATCCAGTGGGAATTTCGAGCCAAGCGTGGATGAAGTCGCGGCTGTATCCTAGTAGATAATAAACTGGATAATTAAAATACTAATTGAAGTAATCTACTCATTCAATGCAAATCTACATTTAAAATTCACACCCAGGTAACTTATATCCAAATCACACGTGCCAATTATTTTTTTAAAGCTCGTGAATTGACAGATTATGGCCTAGCTCATAGAAAGTGGTTACCGTCGCCTATAGACATGTACGATATTCGGGGCAAAGCCAACTCGTTGCCAGCCTTTAGGATGGATAAGAAAGATGGATAGGGCATGAGGTATACAGAGACAGGAAGAATGGGATATGGGATCGGACTAGAGAGGGATAAGATAAGGACAATGGAATAAGAGAGGGGGAGAAGTGGCCATCGAAATCTCAATCATCGAACGAACAAGATTAGTACAAGGGTAAACGTTTCACGGCCATATTCTGCGAGTCAGTGGTATCACACCGATCCAGCCGGCCCTGAACAATCTGATGGAAAGCGGTTACCAGCGCCTATAGATATTTGCAACATCAAAGGTGTTACAAATGCTCTGCAGGTCTATTAAGGGATGATAAAAATTCCAGCATGGCTTTACTACGTACAATTAATTTATAAAATCCCGTAAGAACTACCAAGAGAGTCCGGGAAACCAACATCAACAAAAACAGAAGATTCATTACCATGAGTCTCATTTTCGACAGTGATATCAAATACATAATTCATAGAATCTCCCCTGATATTCGGCAGTCGCGATGATACCGTGGTTTTCTTTGGATAAGTCGTAAGATTGTCGTTTTTAATTATAGTGGGTCGGTAATGACCCTGCGACTCTCGATGCGGCCAGTAGTTATGGTAATCATTATAAAAGCCACCGCTTTGATTCTTTTGTCGTTTAATAAATTCATTACATGGAGGTGGACTTACTAACTATATAAGATTACAATTTTATTGTCTGTTTTTTAAAATTATTAACAAAAGAAGACTTAGTTATTATGTTGACTGATTTGAAAATTTTACTTTCAAATTAAGCTAGTAGTCTTAGCTAGTGGTTCCTTATATTTTCAACACTACACAATTTTGGGTAGTCTCAGCGACAGCGACAAATGCAGTTTTATAGTTACTTTTTATAAATTTAAATTATGTCGATTACAAACATAACAGAAACACCTTGTTAATTGTGGGTTACGTTTTTATACTACACATTTCTATTAAATGAATTTATTAATTAAATCTAAGCAATTAAGAGGGGATTTTTATGTAATACAATTTTAAAATTAAAATAAAAGACAAATAACAACCAGTTCTTAAAATATATTTCATTAAAAAATAGTAAACTAGTTTTTGTCAAAGTGATTCACTTCTCGTTTACATTGTGCCCATATTCAAGGCAGCAAACAGGAAAGTGGCGAGGGACGTGGGCAGCGCGAGTATCAAATGTTAAAACAAGTTTTGCTTACATACAAACATGCTTACATCTTACTTTTTGAAAGAATACTAAATTAACGTTCTCATAATAAAATAATATCTACTCCCAATGTCAATAAAAATACATTAACTGATAATGAAAATAAAATGTTAGCTTTCAAAAGCCGTTTCCATAGTATTGGACCTTCAGCAACCCGAATGACGGAACCCTTGCGATGACTTGCAAGTCTGCGGGATCTGACGATGATATATGTTCCGTCGCAGTAATGAGGGCCAGGATCTGTCGGGACTGCTATTGTGGGCAGTTTTACATACCGCCACATATGTATACAGCTCAGGGTTAGATTGAGTAATATCATAGAAGAAGAATACTGAAAGAAAGAAAAAAGAAAATCATTTTATTCAGGACAAATTACATTGGATAGTGTAGGTATAATTGTTAGCAAATTTAAAACTAAAATAACATAATCTTGTCCTAAAAGGACTAATAAATACTAAGGAATAACTAATAATAATAATAAGAAAGCAGCATTCTTGGACACGGCATAAATAGTGAGTAGGTTGCTGTCTCTGGAGCCCTAACCACCGGTACATTGGACACTAGGCCTCGCTGCTAACGGACTACAAGATTTTATATTTTTTGATTAAATATAGTTATTTTTATAAAATAATGTTGTGTGCGTTTTTTTTTATAAAAAATGTTTTTGTATTGTATGCGCGGATCCGAAAGTAAAAAAGAAACCCCGGATAATCCGTACAGACGAAACCGCTGAAGATAATAGTATAATTTTTTGCCCTCAGTTGTTGTGTAAATGTTTGTTGAATAATAATAAATAACTACAGAAATTACATACGTTCACCCAAACTCATGTCCAAACACTATGTCCGCCTTTGGCTTCAGAAGTATATAACTTGCATATATCTTGAAACCAGCTCAATTAATCACTCTCACTAAATTCAGTACTTTTCAGGACGGCTGTCATTTAATATAAGTTCATCAACTCACTGCACTTGCCAAAAATCCATTATTTCCTACATGTCTGTCGTTTTTACACTACTAACGAACCCGACGGCACAATGGCGGCAACTTCCGTGAACCAAAGAGAAATTGGGGGAACAGAGATAGATATATAAACATACTAGTATACAAAAAGAGAAGGAAATATGTATGTATCAAGAATGTGTATTGAAGTTCGAACAAGTGATGGCGGTACCATGACTCAAAAATCATTGTTCAACGTTAAATAATAAACAGTACTGTTTTTATTTAAATATTTTTTTAAACAATAAATACTTAAATAATAATAATAGGAGAGGACAGTCAAATCTACAGAGATACTTTTTATAAATTTACAGATAGTAGCGGGCAAAACTTAAATTTCATGTGGGCAACATACAGTTGGCGAGGCCCTCTGGTTACATAGAAAAATGGATTTGAAAAACACTTAATTGAAATTGGTCATTTTTATTTATTATGGACAATTAAAAAGCTAAAAAGACTATACATACATTATATACACATACACAGACTATATATAATTTGGTACGAGTAAGAATTATTCTTTTAAGATGAACAAAAATTTTCTACATTTTAAAGGCGACAAAAAATTGTACTCGTCCTATCTTCGAGGTGCGAGGCCGTAGGCGATGGCCCACATCGCCCACGTTTTGCGCTGCCTCTGTTTACAAAACGTCGCGGCCATTTAGACTTTGTTCGAGCGTACCTTTTTTTTCAGGGTAAATCCGCTTGAGGACCAACTGCCGCGGGGGAAGCGCGGTGAGGCGTGTGGGATTCGCCTCATCGGGGTGGCACTAGCACCCCCTCAATAACGCTATTGCCACGCCGCGGTTGGGAATACCGGGCTGTGGAGTCGCTCACGCATTCACCTCTAGCCTGGACGGACGGTGGCCGACCTATTCACGGCCTGGCCCCTCCATTGCAAGCTGGAGAGCTGGACTCCTACGGCAACCTCAGGTCTCACCACGAGGCTTGTGGGTGCGCGGGGTGTCCCCACAGGTCGCCCGCACGGCTGTAGTAGTACCTACTGGTAACGTCAAAAATTGTTACCAATAGAAGCAGTCAAATAGCACATTAATTATAGTTATAAAAGTAATTTAAATTATTTCTATGATGATATTTTAAAAGTAAGATATAAAATGTTATTTTAACGCCTGTTAGTTCTTTTATATGTAAAAAAATAGATTTTAATGTAACATGTGTCCGTATACCTATTACTCAGTCAAAAACATAATCACTCTTTTTAGCGTCTGGTCTTGTTGTTATAGAAAATCTCAGCTAAAACTTCCAATCAAGACCTTGTTATTTAAAAATTATTTTATTACTTTAATTGGTCATAAATAGAAATATATATTTTAAAGCGGAAAATCGTCTAGATTCCGAGAACTATAAAAGCGTAATTTCCGTCTACATCCTTAGTTGTATTATTATCAAGGTCCTAAAATGGGGATTATAATCTGCTGCACACATATTTTAATTAAACATTTATATTTTTTAAATTGGCAGACAAACAAATTACATTACATACTCGTAGTCTCAAGCAAAGAATTTTCTTTTTTATGTTAGGCGTAATACAACAGATAAGACTGGATCCTGTCCTAGGCACACAGATCCCAAAAATTAAGGAAACATATATTTACAAAAGCTACCCCTGCCCCTTAAGCCCCTGCCGAGAATCGAATCCTGGACTGCACTCTAGTGAACTAGACGGGCCGACGCTAAAACTGCTAAACTACAGAGGCCTATGTTATGTTTAATGTGAAAGTGTAAAAATCAATTACATAATCCAGAAAGTACGACCTTCCGCACCTTTTGATCACTTATGAAAGGAGCACCGTCGCTCAACAGGCTACCACCATTAAAAAGTAAAAACTCTCGATGGTACTGATAAATGTGAATCTGATTGGCATCGATGCATACGGCTTCCATTTGGAAGTTCATTAAGGCGCAAACTACGATAGCTGGTAGACAGGTGGCGAACAGTGGAGTTGCTATTTGCGCTAAACATTATTTTCTTTTTGCCAGATTTTGGCTTGGCTCATGTATGCAACGTTTCTCTTGAGCACCGTAGAAATTTAGAATGAGCTCCTAGCTGAGGTTTTTCCACAGCGTTACGATTTGGAGTTGTTAAAAAGGAAAATGTTTCGAGTAGCGCGTTAGTGACGCTTTCTGGTGTAGCAAACGTCCAAGAAGACATTAACCGCTTTCCGTACGATAGCCTCTCTACTGTACTTCAGCTATAAAAAAAGCACTATGATAAAGTAAATTTAGATGTGTTTTACATCGTTTATGCATATAAGTTTATTTTTAAGGTAACCTATAAAAATATGCACTAAAATTTAAAATTGTGTAACAACTTGTTGTATTTTTTGACCTGTGTTGATGCTTCATAATTTCAAGTAATAAATATAATTATTTTATTGCGTTGTTTTTATGTAAATTAAAGAATCAATTAGCTTTACTTGGCACTGGAAATCAATTATTTGCAAAAAATATATTTCTGTTACGGCCATAAACTTGATTAAATTAATGTTCATCAATTTAAATTAAATTAATAAAAGTCATGATCTGTTTGATAGCGATAACTTACGCAACGAAATTTATCCAGAAAAGTATAACTCTTTATATCAAATTCCATTTAATTAGTTTGTATTGAAAGCCATGAAAAAAGTGCAAACAAACATCTAAATTACATTTTGACTGGAATTCTTACGTCAACTTTATTTCAAATGCCTTGAAAATTATTGAGTCCTGATTCTACTACAAATACTATAATTTGCATCAACTTCATAACGGTCAATAATCTTTTATTTTTCTCATTACATCAAAGTTAAAAATAAATCCTTGTAGTCTCTTTCTGTGGTGGTTGCCAATTTGTATACTTGTTCTTCTAAAATGATTATACCAAGAACTATTATGGTTTGTTATTTCGACATAACTTTGGAATCAGTCCGTATGCAAGTCGGACTCATGCATACCACCCCTGGTCTAGAGTATGCCGCCGTAACAACTTTGAGTTGTGTTACGTCATCAGTGGCTAGGTTCCAGTTTCTCCTTCAAGGCTGGTAGCACATTGGCAGCACCTCTGGTATTCCTAATGTCCATAGGTGACTGTAACCACTTTCCATCAGAGTTGGGCCGTCAGCCTGTCTGCTGTGCTTCAGCAACAAAAAAATCTAAAAAGATATATACATATCATCCAGTTACGCTAGTAACGTAATTCATTTGTACCCAGGAATGTAAAATATTTATAGGTTACAATGCCGAAATTGAAAAACAAATTCCCCTCGTAAAAATATGTCAATACAAAGTCGACTCCTTACATCTTTCTTCCCTAACTTCACCATTAGTACTCGACAACTAATGCTGTATAGTAGCGTCCAAGCGATTGACGATTCAGTTATCTTTTGTAGTCAATTTTTTCCACGGTTGTCGTTAATGGAGATTTCTTCTGATATACCGGCGTATGTCAAACAAGCGCCTTCTCATATTGTCAAATCATTGCGATCAAACGCTGCGCGTGAGTTGAGAAAAAAATCATAAATAAAAAAGCTAGTGTGAGTCGAGAGTGTCCTGTCAATACAAAGCACGTTTATTGATTACTAGCTATGGCCGCCACTTTGTTGGACTTTGTATTAGAAAGCAAGAAAAGAAAGAAAAATATTTTATTCATGATAAAGACACAAAGATGAAATAAATACCAAGATAATAGACACAAAATAAGTTCTAAATTGGACTCGATCTCATTGAGCTGCTCGCCAATAATCAGTATTTTGTGAACCCTGTCAGTTATACATAGATCTGAAGAATACATAAAATTCATATCCCTATTAATATTATGAATGCGAAAGTAACTCTGTCTGTTCCGTTTTCAAGGAAAAACTACTGAACCGATCTGGCTGAAACTCAGTACATATATATATATATATATATATTCGATGCCGAGAATGAACATAGAATACTTTTTATCCCGAAAAATGGGATAGTTTGCAATATAAAATGAAGTGAATCTTCCGGGGCAAATAGCAGTAACATAAAAATTTAATTCAATGTAATCTGTGTTGTAACCTATTTAAACAAGAGACACGCACCAGAGTTTGACCCGCGGCGCGGCCGCGGGGTAAGCTCTGGTAGTTATAATATTATTGTTATGACTTAGCCAAAATTCCACGAAGCAAGCCGACAAATGTGAATGCGCACCTGTCGGCCATAAAGCCCAAGTTTATTACCTGCCCGCATTTGCACTTCTTTTGTTTTCTTTGTATTTAATATTTGTAACTAGAAAAGCCGCCTATTGTTTATTGTAAACCTCTCTGGTAGGCAGTGGCTAGGTGTGGTTCTAAGAATCCATTGTTTACACGGTTGTGCCATATTGCAAGCTTAGTATAAAGGGATGCCCGAACGGAGAGATCGACAGTCAAGCGACGATTACGATCAAATCAAGACGTGTACAATTCGATAAGCGATATAGTGACGGACTTTGCGCGTGTTTTTAATTGTGCATTACATAACATTATTGCGTCCGGTTATATTTATACCTATGTTATACGTGTTTGTGTAGTTCTAATAAATTTTATAGTAATTTCAAACAACATTTTAATTCGAGTCCCGCACGCGTAACATTATAAAGAGACAAAAATTTGTATTGCATGTTTGCAACGGATAAACTCAAAAACTACTAGGCCGATTTAAAAAAATCTTTCACCGTTCGAATGCCACATTATCCTTGATTAATATGCAATATAAAAATTAGGGATCTCTACTAAACTTGAATAATGTAAAAATCTAAACAAAATCCTTGGCCTTGGTTTCTACGATTTTGATGGAATTTTATGTGTGTTTAAGTGGGTCCTGGGGTTGTTTAGAATCACAATAAGACCCGGTAGGTGGCGCTAAAATCGGATTCTAGATTTTTATTTGTTCGGGGTATGACAACGTCTGTCGAGAGTCTGAACTAATATGCAGTTTTATAAATATTATACATAAAAAAAAAGAAACTGTAATATTTTTTCTTTTTCTTCAAATAAAGTCTGTTCTTTCTTTTGAAAATTATTACGCTTACATTTCCGCCAAACAGTCAATCGAAGCTTAATATACCGATTATAATTAAAACTACGTTTCGGCTCAACTACGTTACGGTTTTAAGCGCGGCAAAAATGACCGAATCGTCGAAATAAACATCAAATAAATGCCGTGCTTAAAACCGTTAACACGTATTTTTAATGTGTACCAATCGCTAAAACTGAAGAAAACTGATTACGATGAATATAGAAAACTCATTACTAAAAAATGGGTTACTTTTACAAGACACGAGTTCAAAGTTAACGAGAGCGCATCCACGTGTAAAGCACTAGTATGCAATATAATATTTCACCACGTACATGGTTTTTATAGCAAATCAAGCGTAACGGAATCATCCATTGACATAATGACGTGCGATTTAAATTAAATTTAAAGAAACTCAAAAGAAATCGATTCGTTTCGCATAAACAGGCAAATGAGGTTTGGAAATTTGGTTTGTCATTTGATGATTCCGTCATCGGTCGTAGTTTATTAACTGTAGGTAAGTAAATGTATGTTATTGGTTTCTACAATTACTATGTTCTCAAATAAAGTTTTTTTTAAATTGGATGACGTACATACATAGATAATACATCGAAAACACCTCTTTTTGTTGTAAAAAATTATAATGTGTTTATCTTTAGTTAAAAGCGATAAATGTTTCAACATGTTCATTTGACTTAAATAAAATCGATGACTTTATAATTATTTAACGGTATTACTCATATAACTACAACAAAAATATAAGTTTTGAAATTATTATAATTACAGAACACTGACTTTAAATAACATTAATACAATAGTTGGACTATGTTAGTTACATATTGTTACATGCCGTCAAAGATAAGCGCACAGCTGTCTGTTGTAAGGGCAGTTTATTGTCTTCCTCCCGGATTAAGGAATTCTTTTGTGTTTTGATTTTGTAATTAAGAAAAACATGTTATTGTTTTTCTACTTGTTTTATAACCATCATTAGCGTCGTACTAATCTTTATTGTTATTGTTTTCGACTTTGTGGCCGTTCGCAGGTGTGCAAATTACTATTTCTCGGAAACTCAGTGTGCGCGGCCAGTTTATTTGTACTGTGTAGTGAGTATAAGACAATGCCCGAATGGAGGGATGGGCAGTCAAGCGACGACTACGAGACGAGTAAGACGTTTGTAATACTTTCGATTAGCGATATAGACGACGGACTTTGCGCATATCGAATTACATTGAATCGTGCAGTGTGAAGTGGTTGCATCCAGTTTTATTTGTATTTGTTTTATACGTGTTTGTACAGTTCTAATAAATTCTATAGTAGTTCCAACGGCATTTTTTAATTCGAGTCCTGTAGCTCGTAACGATATTATACTAAAAGTGACAGTACTTAGGACTAGAGAGACTACTTAATAGATTTTTTGAAAAAATCAAATATACGGATAAGTTCATATAGATGAACTTATCCCTATATTTGTTTTTTTTTAATAAATACATATAATTACTTCTTGACATCACTGACTGACTGACTAACTGACATATCAACGCACAGCCCAAACTAACGGGGCTAGAACCGTGAAAAATTGCATTCGGGTTCTTTCTATACAGTAGATGCGCACTAAATAAGGAATTTTGAAAATTCAACCTCTAAGGGGGTGAACGTTTTATGAAAATCCGTCAATTTCAAAGTAAGAAGTACAAAATTTTATGTAGCTTCTTGCCTATTTCTAGGTTAGAAATAAATGCACACGTATATTGGCGTTTTTGGAAATTCTTCCCCTTAATGTTTTTATTCATTACTCAAACTAGTATTAATCTACTGGAGCGAAGCCGCGGCCAGCAGATGGTTTAAAATGTACAGCCTGTGATAGTTGATTTTCATATCGGCCGAATGTGGCCGGGAGCGGTTTGTGCTATTCGATTATTCATATGGCGAGGTGCTGACGCGATGGTGCTGGTTTTCGCGCTGCATCGCGATTGTTAGTGTTTCTACAGTTATAAATTGTTTTCGATTTTTCATGCAATTGGGTATTTTTTTATTGCCTGAAGTAAGTAAACAGACACACCCCGTGATTAATAACGTTACGTATAGACATTTGCAATTACATAATATTTGATTTTATTCTAATAATTATTTTTGATAAATTAGATTAGCCTCCCATAGAGTAAATAATAAACAAAACACACAACTAAATAATTAAAATGAACAAGTCGGCGGTAGATTAAATAAAAATATAGGATAGGAGGGATAGGATAAAGAAGTGGTATAAAGGAGATGGGATAGAGAGATCAGACAGGAGGAATGGGATAGAAGGGATGGGATAGAGGGTATAGGATAGGAAGGATGGGATAGAGAGGGCAGACAGGAGGAATGGGATAGAAAGGAGGGGATAGAAGGGATAGGGTAGGAGGGATGGGATAGGGTAGTGGAATGGGGGATGGGATAGGAAAGATAATTCATTTCATCAGCTAGGCGTCCATAAGAGAAAATAATCCATAAGTCCATAAGAATGAGGGTTCATCCTTGGGCCGCTTCGCTTTCGCAACGGTTCCCTAGAACTTTTCTCTCATGTACTCCAGATATTTTGAATAAACTCCCAATTGCGTTTTTTTCAGAGCATATCGGTATTATGTTTTTCAAAAAAGGTGTCAGATAATTGTACATATTAGTATCTTAAGTAACCGCTTTCCACCAGGTGGATCGTTGACCTGTCTGTTGTAGATACTCCAGCTACAAACATGTAACAGAACGTATTTCTATAGATGTTATTTCGTTATATTTGTTTCTTAAAATGTGCACTCTAAATGCCGGCCGGGTTTCTTCATATTTACCTCGCCCAACGGCCTCTGTGCTTGAGTGGGCTAAAACCTTTGCCGGCCTACTTCACTGCAAAGCAGAGGTCCCGGGTTCAGTTCCTGGCATGGTAAATTTCGGAAACTAATTTTCTCTCTTATTCACTATGGTCTGGGTGTCTGCTATCGGCCCCAGGGTAGTCTGTTGTATGGTAACTATAACACAAGCGTAACCTGCCTAATTTGGGAATATACAATATGTGTGCCTGCCGATTTATTTTTTATTATTATTATATTGTATTTTTTTATTTACAAAAGATATACGTATTTAAAAAATAAATAGACATTTTTTTATGAAAAAAATAGAAGACATATTTATTTTATAAAATACATCAGAAATAAAATACACATTTAATAAAAAAAAATATAAAATCTTGCAGGTCACCGCCAGCGGGGCCTGGGGTCTAAACTACCGGTGGTTAGGCCTCTGTTATTATTATTATTAACGTTCGCACGGGAACTCTTTAATTTTTCGGGATCAAAAGTATCCTATATGTTGACCAGGGATATAAGCTACCACCATACAAAATTTCATTTAAATCGGTCCAGTCGTTTCGGAGATTAGCTGGTACAAACAGAAACACAAAAAATTTGAAAATATCTAAATTAGTTCTATTTTACTTCTTACATCCCCCTGACTCGGTTTTTAACATTTTTTTCATTGTACAGAAATTCGACCTCTACAGTTTTATTATATGTATGTATAGATTATAATCTAAAAGTGACATTAGACGCATACTATCTATTCTTTCATCTTCTCATTGGTTGTGTAACTGACCTTACTTGTATGGATGAAGTTTACCTATATTTAACCAGTGGGTACGTGAATGAACGCAAAGATACAGAAAGCTGGCATGAAATAACAATACGTAGCGAGCGCTTATCCAAAAGCTTTTTTCACCTGCTCTATATTTTAACATAAGTTATTGGTTATAACACCCACTAGTAAAATAATACTGTACACACACTGTTGGATTTAAATGTACATAATTTCATATAAACCAAAGGAAATCCGTCTTAAAATGGGCGTCTCTGACTGGTCTCATCGCCGACATTAAGGCGTCGTATGCAAATGATATTTCCCCATGCAACGAGCGCGAAACCACGCGATAATTATAAACGCATCAATCAGGTGTGCAAGCGCATGCCCAGGGCATAGTGTTGCCAGACATCAGAATTGTCCTGAGTTGTAAGCGTTTCCTTCATTCCTTCATATATAAATCGATGACACCTTGCTAAGCGGTATTCATAGAATAAGAAGTGTAATTAATTTTTAAATTAGGTATGACTTTCAAAAAATATCATTCAGTGGACCGTTGTATAAAAATCTTGAATTTGAATCATGTGCAAAATTTCCCAATTTCCTCTAAACCTCGCTAAAGACAATGAGGTACATATCTGGTAGATCAATAAGATGACATCAAACCGTAACATTAGTGGCAGTGATACTTTACTTTTATAATCTTTTACTTCACTCGTTAGTCTTTCTTCACGCCCTTAAAGAAAAGATCACCATTAATTTTAAATATTTATCTGTGTCATAATAAATAATAATGAACATGTTGAGTTTTTGGCGTGAACTGAAAGGAGATGTTGTGCTGGGCAGTTTTATTTTCTAAAAATATGTAAAATTAGTCTAAAATGAACAATAGTTGTAGGATATTGATAGTTATTGAGTAGTAGTAGTATTGTTCATATATATATATATATATATATATATATATATATATATATATATATATATATATATATATATATATATATAGTAGTAGTAGTATCCGTGCAGGAACGGAGAAAGAATACAATTTCCTGCGGCCCGGCGGCCTGTCGTAAGTGGCGACTAAACAACCCACAGCCAGGTGGTAGGGCATTTGCCCGACTGGATGGCTACCACCCCTGGTCTAGAGTATGCCACCATAACAACCCTGAGTTGTGTTCCGGCATTAGTGTCCCAGGTTCCAGTCTCCCTTAAGAGAGCAGCAGCGCATTTGTAGCACCTTTGGTGTTGCAAATGTCCATAGGCGATGGTAACCGCTTTTCATCAAGTGGGCCGTCTGCCTGTCTGCTGAACTCATGCAATAAAAAAAAGTAAAAAAAATAGTAATGATGTGTTTTGTGAGAAATGTGAACTGTATAGTCAAATGTGGCCTTTTGAGTTGTCACAAGAACTCCGTTGAATGGCACCAGCTGATAACCTACAGTTCCGCTGTGCTACACATAGGCTTAAGAAAATGAAGAAACTACATTATAATCTAGGATCTGGCTTAAAGGCCTAGCCATAAACCTAAATAAATAATATAATGAACATGTTTTATTCTAAACAATATAATTAACTGCTGCAAAAGATAAGTAAAAAAAACTACATAATATTTAGACTATCGTCTGACTTAATACTCAAACAATAATCAAAAAAATCTGATGCTAATGAAATAAATGTAATTTCTAAAAGTCGGTAAGATATTTTTTGGTAATTTACTCTTTTTACATCTAGTAACCCTACATGGGCGCGGCGCGGACGCACCATATTAAATGGTTATTAGCCAGTGTACAGGACGTGTCCTGTGGATGATTTAGCTATTATTTTTTCAGAGTTTTTCTGTATCTTTTACTTTATACTTTTTCTCCGCCAACGCAGTTTGGTGGATTTGCTCTTATAATGATATAGGAACATCCAGGTCTAGGTAAAAGACGAGACTTGAGAAATTTTAGCTTGAGGTTATGATGTGATACGAATATCACAGTTATATCATAATAAGGAATGCCAAAGACAGTATGAAGCGGCGAAGAATTAAATGGAGAAGAAAACGTAAGAACGCGGACATAGGGCTTCAAAACGAACTGTTATATCGGATACCCCGGAGAGCGGTTAAAAAAAAGGTTCCCGGTAAAACACTATTTATTGAAATTGTGGGGGATATAGACGTATTAAGTACCCACCTCACATTTATTTGTTCACCGTCTTGTCGAATGCACAACAAAAGGAAACAACAGTTCGAACCACTCTTGTATTATTACACTTAAATACAATATTAAATAATTGATAGAAGAATAATATTTATAATATAGATGAAAACGAGTAAAGTTTTTTTGGTATATATGGTCAGTGGTTTTTTTTTTGTATGTGTGTGTGTTATGTAATATACCCATAAAATAAATTTAGTATTTTGGCTTTTGGACAAAACTGAGAACTTTAGAATTTAAATACATAATTGAAACTGAACAGAAATTGGAACAGAGATTGAGTTCTAGAAACACACGTCCGATCGATGAACTAGTTCTCGGTTTAATCCGTTGGTGAGATCTGCAGAGCAAAACAAGATAAAACATGATCCTTGGATCATGTTTCTTTATATTTTTGTTCTTTCCTTTCAACGGACGGTTATAACAGAACCTTACGAACTGTTAAAACGTAAATCGCGATATCGTTTTTTTATTGCTTGAAGCAATCAAACAGGAAGACCTGACAGAAAGTGTTTATGATCACCTAGGCACGTTTGCGACACCAGGGTTATTTCCAACGCGTTGCCGATCTCTTAAAGACACTGGCACCTGGACTCTGGTACCAGAACACAACATAAGAGTATTACATCGGCATGTTCCAGACCAGAGGACTATACAAGCTGAAGGAAATAGGGATAAATTTGGTGTCCAAACGGGCAAACGACATATCATCTGGCTATAGCTTGTTTTTAAAATTAGATTTTGCACGCGAATATATTTTGGAAACAACGGCTTTACACCGAAATTTAATGCTGACTGTCTGTCAGAGATGAGGTCCGAACTGGGTAGAGATAGATATATCAACCAGCAAGACTGCTGGGTAGGCTCAGTAATCTTCTCAAATATACATTCACTCATGCAAATTCAGTCACATGGGGATTAGAAATTAAATCTCGTAACAATCTCACCATATAAATAAGTACCTATATGAGTGTAAGTTCTGGTGACAAGCTTCTCCCTACCTCTATCCCATCATCTCCATAACTAAAAATTACTCCGTTGGCTCAGCGACTTAAAGTTAATCTTGGCCTCCGAAAAGAGAGCACGCTACTTCCTCTGTCCTGTGCAGTGTCTTGCCAGTTGTGGGCTTGTAGTGTGGTCTGGTCAGCTTCCACCCTATTCCTCCAGCGATACTTGGGACGACCAACCGGTCTTCGACCGACTGGTTGCCCCAAGTATGCTTTCTTCACTCCCTGATCGTCCTCCATCCGTTCTACATGACCGAGTCAGTGGAGACGGTGAGATTTTATCTCCCCAATCATGTTGGGCTCGGCCATCATCTCCATCCTATTCCTTTTGTCTGAAACTTCTATCCCGTCTTTGTTATACCATATTCATCCCGCTATATTCTTCCCGTTCCCTTTATTCTATCCCTCCTATTCCATCCCCTCTGAAACATTGTTAAGGTGGTTTTGTACCCGTCTATAGGCGACAACGGTAACCTCTTACCAGCTTCGCAGCAAGAAGGAAACTAAGTGAAGATATTATTCTTTCTTGATTACTAGAGCAAATGTTACATGGCTTTCAGCCTAACATAAGATACGTTATCCATCATCACCATTTTAAGACAAGAACAAATATAATATTGCGCCTACGTCATTCTGTTACGTACAATTTTCTATTTTACTTTGAATTAAACAACGGTAAACTTAATCTTGTAAATTAACAGATTGACTTCTCTTTTGATCCACCAATAAAGACGTCTGCGTTAATTTTGATGAATGTTTATAGCAATAAGTGAAGTGGAACGGAATCCGATTTATTTTAGGTTGTGCAATGGGTGTGCACAGTGAAGGTTAAATAGTATGTGAAAATAATACACAGGACTGTATATTGCTTTATCATTTTGTCATGGAAGAAGAATAGGTGCGGCAATCGCTCATTAAAAATATAACTCAAAAAAAGTCGTATATCGTATATGTCTACAATCAATCATAGATCAATTGAATTTGAACTTTATTAATGTAGGATTCATGCAGGTGTGTACCATGGTTACACGTATGACCATGACCTCGTTTAATGTTAAGCAAATAGCCCTTTGCCAGGTGGTAGGGCATTTGCCCGACTGAATGGCTACCACCCCTGGTCTAAAGTATGTCGCCATAACAAACTTGAGTTGTGTTCCGGCATCAGTGACCAGGTTTCAGTCTCCCCCCCTCCCTTAAGAGAGCAGCAGAGCATTTGTAGCACCTTTGATGTTGAAAATGTTCATAGGCGATGGTAACCGCTTTTCGTCAAGTGGGCCGTCAGCTTGTCTGCTGAACTCCAGCAATAAAAAAAATAAAAAAGCCCTTATTGACACTCAATTTATGACTGATTAAAAATAATAAAATGTTAAAAATTGAGTGAAGATTAACCTGCGGTATCATGTCGTCATTTAACATCTTGAAATTCTTCAGAATTACTGTTATAGTATTTAATTAGTCATTTCTAATATTGCTTATCTATAGTTTAATGCGTACTATTTGCGCAGTTTGGGTTCGTTTCGAAATCTATCATATACACAGCTATATTCAAGTAATATTACGTAAAAACGACTTACTTGGTTACTAGTTATATACTAATTACTTAGTAAAAGAAATAAATACTGGTATCTTTATACAAAATATATAGGTTTATTCTTGTTTGTTTATTAAATGTTATTGATGTGATCCTGCTATACTGATTGCACCATGACTGTGGCATGTAAAATCATAGACAAAGATTTTCATTCATACACTTTTTTCTTTAGAAAGTGTGTTACAAGTGTTATGACAAATTGCTTCTCCATACATACACGACTTTGTATAGACTTAATGACATACGTGTATGAATAGGACGTATGTAGCACAGTTAAAAAGTTTGGAAGTATATTTTCCAATATTGACATCGTCGCTTTGAATTCGTTAATGCATATCTAAATAGAATTGCACGTGTAAATTTAATAACAGTAAAATATTATTTAATCTTATGTAAGCAATAAACAGGGGGTTAATTCTCCTGTTTTATTTTATATATCATTATGATGACACCGATACACAAAAAATTGGTCTGTACTTTTGATCAGACCCATCTACCTGTATATATATTTTGATGCGCTGTATTCGAATTTGAGATTTATAACGTGCACCCCCAAAATTTTGAGTAAGTTTTGAAAAATCGTTAAAAATCGCGAAAAAATGCAGTTATGGAGACGAAAAAATAAATTGGATCTGGATCGACTAAATTTTTAATATATAAGTAGTTCGATACAATGAATTATATTCAACGCATATCACTTTTTTTGTGCCAGTGTAATTTAATCATTCCACTACACATCTATTACCATTATATCAAAAGTTCTATATAAATGTACTGGAATTTTGTAATAGTATTGCCAGTAGCATACAAAAAGAGTAACGACAACTACCCAGTAAAAAATTAACTTAAAAAGCATCTATATCCTATATTTCTCCTGTTGACTAGAGGGCGCTAGAAGTCATTCGTTCATCATTAGCTTTCTAACATAGAAAAACACCAGTAAATATTTCAAGCAACGTTTATTATTTTTAGATCAAATCAGTCAAAAATAGAACGTTACAACGAGCGTTAAAAAAAGGAATACAAATAAATAATTAAGCTTCTACAGTAAAATTGATTTCAGAATTCTTGATTCTTGATTTTCAAAAAACTACCAGTAAAAAATGCTTACTAATTAGCTATTGTTTCACGGGAATCGTCGGGAACCCTTTTTTGCGAGAAGATATCCTTTTACGGACTTATCACCGTGTGAGTATCACGGAAAGGCGTGT
Organism: Dendrolimus houi; assembly: GCA_039645545.1. NCBI lineage: Eukaryota > Metazoa > Arthropoda > Insecta > Lepidoptera > Lasiocampidae > Dendrolimus > Dendrolimus houi. The sequence continues at coordinate 6,870,124 of CM077131.1, forward strand.
GGAGACTCACCTGCCTGTTGCCGGAACACTCACTAAAACTCCCCGTGTTCCTTTCAGTAGCCTATAGCCAGAACCGTGGGAAGTAGCTATCGCCTGCTCCACTTGAGCCCCGGCAGGCGCCGGCCGTCATAATTCATCATAAGTACTATGAGTTATTTTGGGAATTGCAGACAATGTCAAATCATGCATTTTAGTACAACTATAGGACTATTGAACAGTTATGAAATAAAATTAAAATGCTTTTTGTCAGTCAAAAAACAACTTCAATACATAGATGCACTCAGCAAAAAAACAATAAAGCATCAAAAATAACAAAACATTTAATAACATAATATTCAACTCTTTAATGGATTTTCTTTATGGAATATACTTGTAATAATCAAAAAGCAACCTAAGCCTTCATATTAGAAAACACAATTTCCTCTATCACAAGAAACTGAATTAAGAAAACTGTCCCCGTTTGTCGCAAGAGTAGGCGTGGTGCACTACTAAGATTTATATTTTACAACAATACCTTTACCACCATCGTCGTCTTTATGATGTGGTAGATAAGAATGATTTTGGTTTGCTTGAAGGTTTCTAGTGTTGGTGCAGACGAAGTGGTCAAAGCAATTTGGCCGGTCGCCATTAGAGTAGTTGGTATCAGTACATGTGATTATGTAGTTCACTGTGCGTGAATATCAAATTGCGGCTTGTGCAACTTAATGTTCGTCTTTTGTTCTTTTGTCTTGAGCTTCGTGAGGTGCTACAGAGGAAGGGTCATGGTGAAATCACAATTGGACTACTCAGGATGTTGCTACGTGTTAATCGAGTCATTGGAACCATTTCTGTTGCATTGTTTTTTAAAGTGAAAACGTTTAAGATTCAATTGATAATTTTGAGTCTTATATATGCAATGAAGCCTTTTGAATAATACCTATATAATAGTTATGATTTTAATTTTATTTAATTATATATAATAATAATATAATTTAGTTTGAGTTTAACTGTAATAAATTAGACCAAGTATAGCTTACATTTAGTTTTATTTTTATATAATATTACCTAGTCATCTGATGAAAAACGGTTACCATCGCCTATGGACTTTTGTTACACCAATGTGCGGGAGCTTTCTAAGGGTGACTAGAACTTGGCTACTAATCCCGAAACACAACTCAAGGTTATTATGGCGGCATACAGTAGACTAGGGGTGGTAGCCACCCAGACGGGCAAATACCCTACCACCTAGATGTGAGTTGTTTTGTTACCTCTCACGACAGGCCGCCCGGCCGTAGGAAATTGTGTTTTGTTTCCGTTTCTGCACGGTTGAGTTCACTATAAATTGTTTACTTTACTACCAAGTAACGCAAACTATCTACATACATACTTAAATACAACAATATAATATCGGACCTTGGCCGTAATTTTATGGTAAGCGACATTTGGACATAAGTATATTTTTTTTACAAAAAGTATTTTAAACCATTAATTTGTTTTAAGAATTTCAGTTTTTGATTCAGTAGGGTCTAATCTAACTAAAACTGAAAGTCTTAAAACAAAATAATAGTTTAAAATACCTTTTCAACAAAAAGTATACTTGGGTCCAAATATCGCTTACGACAAAATGGCGGCAAAGGCTCAATATATTATAGACGTGTAGGTATGTGAACCATTTTCCAAATTTCAGTGATACTGCAGTCTGTCATCTGAGGGACCGTGAATGGAACCATGTTAATTACTAATAAGACGCTTGCATTTTTTTTAATTATCTTGCCTATACCTAACAAGTATATCATAAGTATATCATATCAGTCCAAATTATACACTACGGTTTCCTACATGCACAGCATTATAGAGCATATTCAATTCATGAGTCCAATTGACAATAAGAAAATTGTTTTTATATTTTGCCCATAATTATATAGCTCGTATGTTGCTTTCCGTCACATGGACGCACATACAAGTCCTCGATGGTAATGATACGAATTATAATAATTGTCTAAGCGGCGCGCTGGGGGCGGGGCCAAATGACAATCACGCGCAGCGACGTAATGAACGGGTGCGCGTGCGCACCGAGGGACGTACAAGTGCTATACAGGGATGGCAATATCTAATATCGATGGAAATATTATATTCAATGAGCTTTTTTTGCGACTAGTTAGATATCTACTTTAGTATATTAACTTATTATTCACCTGAACCCTATTACTACCTACAGTACTCTATTATAGAGTTGATAATTTCGAATTTGCCATTTTTTCTTTTTTAGCCCTTATTATATTTTGTATTCTGTTGCAACCGAAAGTTGCCAATGTCAACTGCAGACTTTGGTAGCTGACGGACTGTACAAAGTTATTTATCCTTTTCCCATGCTACATATTGTGGCTATGACCTGCTTACACAGGTAACATGCAGTACATCTAGGATTTGGTTAACATCGAAACTGTCACTCTTAGCAGCAAGTAACATTAATTTCTGTTTTATTGGATCTGAACAGTGTCCACTACGGCACTAGCTCTGATCAGCTGAAAAATTAATCAGGAAAACGAAACCAAATTAATGGCTAACTGATTAAGCAATATCAAAAAACTGAAATTGAAACGTAGAACATTCCTCTCACATGGGCCTATAAAATATTTCATATAATCAAGTGTGCTTACCAATGTGCTGCTGCTCTCTAAATGGAGACTGAAATCTGGTCACTATTGCCGGGAACCAACTTGAGACTGTTATGGTGACATACTCTAGACCAGTGTTCCGCAAAATATGTACCGCGGCACACTGGTGTACCGTGGTGACTAATTGGTGTGCCTCGGTAAAATAAGGTTATGTTAGAAACTTATTTTTAGTAAATAATGTAAGGGTAAGAAAAATGCTTAGTTACACATAAAATATGTAGGTAAATCACGCGAGCGCATGAGCGAGGCGTTTTGTTTCGTTTGGCTTAATTAAAACATGATTTTTATTTGTGGTATACCTCCAAAAATTTTCGTTTTCCTTGGTGTACCTTGAACACAAAAAGTTTGCGGAACACTGCTCTAGACCAAGGATGGTAGCCATCCGACGGGTAAATACTGTACCACCTGGCAACGGGTCGTTTTGTGGCCTCTTGCGAGAGCCCGCCCGGCCGTAGTAAATTGTATTCTTATTCCGTTCCTGCCCGGATAGAATCACTAAGCTATATTAAATTTTTTACTAACGATTATAGTCAGCTGTGATTATCGACATCGAACATACAAATGTAGATTTGTAACACATCACTATACTTCTAATATTCAGTCAGTGTCTCTACGTGTCGAGTCATGCGTTCATTATGTGCCGCCAGCGTTGTTATCCAAAGTTGTTAGTTTTTTCACATAGATTTATGAATCATAGTTATATATGTACCATTTTAAAGTAATGCGGTTAGGACTATAGAGCTTTGATATACATCGTGAATGGATTGCATAATTTGCTTAGAAATGACACCCTTGCTATCGAACATATAGCATATATAGCATACCTACAGTTCAGTGGATATTTTTTAGCTGAAGTACAATAATGGCGACCTAACTGATGAAAAGCGGTTACCATCGCCTATGAACACTAAAAGTGCTACCAATACGCAGCGAGCCTTGAAGGGGTACTGGAACTTTGATACTGATGCTTGAATACCACTCAAGTTTGTTACAGCGGTATACTCTAGATCAGGGTTGGTGGCCATCCTGACGGGCAAATGCCATGTCACCTAGCTGTGGGTTCTTTTGTCACCTCTCATGACATGCCGCCTGGGTATAGGGATTCATATTTCTTCTCCGTTCCTGCGCAGAAAAAAAATGTAGTTAAAGACGTAAACTAAATTTTGTTTTAGTATTTTTAGATGTTACAGAGATCGGACCTAATCTGGTCCCTCATTTAAACAAGAAACAAGGCTCGAAAACTCTTATTACACGCACTACACTAGTTTATGGACCCGATACTAACACTTGTTTTACACCACCCTGGTTTAGAAAAAAAGAAAGAAAGAAAATCTTTATTCGAAGAAATAGCGACGTAATTACATTCGTTATAAATTATTATACACAGAGCATATTTTGAGAATTTGTACGCCGCATTTTCAGCAAACAAGGTTTGCACTCAGCATATTACTGTGCCGGAATTATATCCCACACAACGCTGATTTTCAGTGCAAACCTTCCTTTAAGCGTAAGACCAAAACGACCCAATTTTTTTAATTAATTAATTAATAAAACTAATTCTACTTATATAATACTTAATTAGTAAAAACAAATAAATACATGTTATAAAACCAAAAATAAATACTGTTACAAGTTGGGCCACCTGCATGCCTATTGTCACACACCGACAAAGAAATGCTGCGCATATTGTTTATTGCCCCTCCCGCATTCGGAGTTCTTTTTTATTACTTCGTATTTGCAATTAGACAATAGCCTATTGTTATTGTTTTCGACTTTATTGGCCGTTCTCAGGAATAGATAACCAGGTGCGCAAATTACTATTTCTCGGAAACTCAGTGCGCGCGGCCGATTTTTTTATACTGTATAGTTAGTATAAGACAATGCCCGAATAGAGGGGTGGGTCAGTCAAGCGACGACTACGAGACGAGTAAGACGTTTGTAGTATTCTTGATTAGCGATATAGACGACGGACTTTGCACGTGTGGAATTGCATAGAATCGTGCAGTGTGAACTGTTATTCGAGTCCTGTAGCTCGTAACAATACGTTACTTCTAAATTAAAATAAATAATCGTGTAACAAACTTGTATCGAATCATTTATTCGAATACAATTCGCTAGAGTAGAGTAGAAAGAAATTCTATTTTCAAATTCGACACAAACAGATTAGAAACATATACAAAAATTGTATGCTGTAATTTCAGAATGAGGTTGGCACTCAGTATTATGCAGTGCCGAAACGTGGTCCAACACGGCACTGAATTTTAGTGCTGATCTGCTAAATCAGAATCAGAAATAGTAAGTCTATAAATGTATACGTTTACCTATTAAGTACAGTGGCGTAATGAAAATGTTCGCCAGTTTTCAAATTGATTCATTGAACGTTCCGCGAGCACATGTTACCGTTTCAGACTAAGTCACAGAACAAACTGTTCCACAGAAAATTACGTTTAACTGTTTAACAGTAAAGTTTAAAATTATTTAGATTGAAGTTGTTTGATTTTCTATCTTGTCTAAGAAGATTGTTTAGAGATGTATAACCTTTTTATTGGTTTTAATATTTATGATAAGCGTAGTGATTATAATTCATATCCTCTTTGTTTCTTATTGTTAATCTCAGCGTCTGTCATTGCCAGAATTGTAATTTTATTTTTTCACGTTTCTATCTATACATACAAATAAATAAAATTAAGTTTCTGTATCAGAATAACAGCTTCTTGCTAAATGCATATGAAAGTATATACGGTACCTATATCAAAACATCTACATTTAAAAAAATTATCTGGCTGAATGTTGCGGCTGAAACGGCTGGACTGATTTTGACGGGAATTCCACTGGCAGATAGCTGATGTTATAAGTAGTAACTTAGGCTACCTTTTTTTAGGATTGCAAGAAAAAATCGTCGAAGACGAAGTCGCGGGCGCAGCTAGTATTTTATAAACCTAAAATGTATTAAAATAATATTTTCTTAAGTTTTCGCGACTTGGATACATAATAAAACTACGTGTTAACGGTTTTAATCGCGGTAATTTATGATTCCGACGTTTCGGTCACTTTTCAATGGCAAAGATGTCAAGTGGCAACGAGTATTGTTAAAGTTTTATTTACCGCCAACTTGTTCATTTTAATTATTTTAACAGAAATCAAATAAATTACCGCGCTTAAAACCGTTAAAACGTAGTATTATTATTTATTAAAATGTTGACAGTACTCTTACATGTACTTGTGCAAGCAAAAGTCGACTTTAAGGTGACGAAAATTTTCTTTCCGCGAATGTACATAGAATAAATATAACATAAAAAACTAGAATTTAGTAAGGGTCCGAAAATTAGTGTAGTTTAATAACCATTTTTGGCGGTCTCTGTGGTTGAGCGGGCTAAGCCTTTGCCGGCTTACCTCACTACAACGCAGAGGCTCCGGGTTCGATTCCTGGTATAGTAAATTTCGGTAACGTATTTTCTCCGTAAATTACTATAGTCTGGGACTCTGGGATCGGCCCCAGAATGGTCCGTTGTATATTACCCGGAACACAAGCGTAACTTGCTTAATTTGGGGGTATACAGTGTGTGTGTTTGTCTGCCGATTTATTATTTACCATTTTAGGCAATGAGCCACTATGGTTTTGTAACTAAATATAAATAGCATAGTAAATATCGGCCAAGTGGGTGTCGTTCCCCGCATATAGTAACTAACTTAAGTTACGTATAATATGCAATTTATTTTTAAATTTGCATACTAAATTGCCTCAAAAAATAATACTGAATGATCAAACTATACTATCCAAGATATACCTAGTCAATCAGACAGATGACTTCGATGATTTGTTTTTATGTGAGTTTAGAACGTATGGTTGTAATTATCGGTCTGGAATCGAACTTGGGTATTACGACCAATAATTTGGAACAGAATGACTATAAGTATAGTATTCAGACCGCAATGTTGTTTTATGGTGTTCTTTGTGGCATAATTAATGTCATCCGCGTGGACAACGACACGAAATAATTGACCACTCGTATATATAATTTTAAAATGTTAAAGGGACGTATGTTAAGTATATACTAGTCGTCTTATAAGTTTTATTATTTATCTAGCTCTGCTCTCTACTCCGTTCAGGGAGGACTTTGACTTCTTGTTCTTATCTTATGAGCTCTCAGACGTTCTGGACACATTCTACGTGACAACTTTTTACACATGATGAGATTAGCATACATACCAAATTGTTCTTCATGTCTTATATGTAAGATATATGATGTCTTTTAACTTGTAGTGGATACAGTTACCACGTTCATGGTTGTAGTTATTTCTGTATTCTTTACTTTGCTTAATATACCATGAATCTACGTTTAGATTCAGTACAATACACACCTACGAATGGATTGAGCTAAATCTAAACCTAGGTCTGCGACGCGCTTACATGTGGAAGTTCGTCGTTGCTGATGTCAGTAAGCGAATAATTGAGTTGGAAACCCGAACGCGTGGTAACCAGGATCATGATATTTTAAGCAAAGTAAAGAATACAAAAAATCTACAACTATGAACGTGGCAAGTGTATCCACTACAAACTATTAGTGGAATGTGTCTAAACTAACAGTCTGAAAAATGGCATAAATTTATTTAATGTAGGCCGATGCAATAGCATTTTGGCAGAGCCCTTATCAGACTCTGCCAAAAAAATTATAAACAGCTTGCACACGCCACCTAATTTATATAATAAGTTGATTGTTAGTTATTAAGGCGACATAGCTAAATTGTGGCTAAGTCTTTAAGCAAGATTTAAAAAAATAATCCAAATGGAATCATTTTTATTACTGAAATTTTTTGCCATTTTGCCAACCGAGAGAAACTTACAGATAGACTGGAAGACAAAAAATGTAAAATCGTTCATTTATATAGGGCATCGTAAAAATACAATATATTCCTTAAATTTTCGAATTTATTTTGAAAAAATATTCAGACACTTCAATTGTGTTTATTGCTTTGATGTTCTTTTTTTTTAGAATTTAGTGAAAGTCAAAATAAGAATAAGAACACAATTTCAATGTCTTTTACAGTTCTGTGAAGATAAAGTCTATTCCAAATAGGAAGGACAACGTCGAGGTAACGTCGTTTGAGCTAATATAGAAAAATGTGAAACCTTGAAAATCTATATATATAAAACAAAGTCATGTTAGTTACAGCATTTATAACTCAAGAATGGCTGGTCGAATTTTTGTGATTATTGTGTTTTTGGAATTGTCTTCGTCCGGAATAGAATAATAAGTATTAAAATATGATCTTCGTCAATAAAAAAATTATCATTAAAAACACCAGTCTAGGCATTATTTGTTATGATCTTTCCCGGCCGATTTCGGCAATGGTGACTGCCTTTAAACTCATTTTCATTTGTCTGATTTAGGTAAATGATGTTTGTGTGTGTTCAAGTGGATCGCGGTAGGTGGCGCCGCTGAACACCTCTTTAATGGTGAGAACAATTTTGATGATTTTTTGTGTTTTTTCAAGTAGATTCGAGAATGGTTTAGATTAACAATTGATCCCGGTTGAAGGCGCTGCAATCTTTTTCAAAAGTTTTATTTTTTAAGGGCAAGAAAACGTCTGCCGGGTACAGCTAGTAATTGATAAATCGAATTACTTAAATCGATTTATTTAAAATATTTTTTACCTTATCGGTACACAAAAATCTGCTATACCTCTGCCTATCTTAATTACTCTAAATACTGGGGACTGTTAATATCTAGAAACGGCAGTCCTGGTTATCGCAGAAGAAAACAATATTTTTGAAGATATACAACTTTTATAGGAGTTTAGTTTCTTTTTTTTGCTGGAATATAATAATTTTCTGCGCAGGACTTTTTTCCAAAACATTATGTATCGGGTTAAAACTACTATTAATATTAATACTACTGTTATAATTTGTAGGTCCTAACTATCCTAGTATCGTAAGAAATTAAAATATTGCTTGCACAAACAGTTTAATGCCTACAAGTAGATAGGTAGATAATAGCAGGTTTTCGAGATACAGTGTATATGCTTTCCCTCGTCTATATATAAATACAGATTCCATCTATTATATCGTATGTCTATCATCAAATGATGGGCAAAGTTTGAAATTGTGATAACAGTACGATGAGTGGTGTCGCGCGGTGCCAGGTGCCGGCAATAGTGGTGCTTGCGCTTAATTGACGCTTTTGTTTCACAGCTATTTTGTAATTAAGGGGTGTTTTTAGACAATTGATTGAAATAATAATAGGTTTTAAAAGCTTTCATCTATTATTTCGTTATTAAAGGTATATGCGTATTAGGGCAGAAAAACAATCTGAGTAGTAAAAATATGTGTTTTTCTCTTTATATACTTTTTTTGGGATTTTTCAAGTTGAAAATGTCATATATATGCTTACAAAGGTAAATTAACGGGTGTTCTAAGACTTAATTGTAAGAGAAAAAAATAAACAGCGTTCTGGCCTCATGGAGGCCAGAATGCTGTTAAAGAAGTAGGAAGTAAGTATCTCTTGTTACGATTCTAACCCATGACATGATGAGACTGTGTTTTAGCTATCAAGATACAGTTGTTATGTAAAAAGTTATATATTGTGTAGTATATGTATATTGTGTACTTACTATTTATACCTGCGACATAGTTCGTGGGGGGCGTACTTATAGCCGGTTCCTATATCCAACTTTTCATTCACTTGCCTTACCATCGGTTGAATTTGGATATTACTTATATGGAGCATATTATGTCAAATTTTAACCGAGAGTAAAGCAAATGAATGGTCAGAAAGATATAGGAACCGGCCATTAGACTTCATATGTTTATTTTGTGAAATTTAAATTGCTATTTTATCTGGGAAATTTTTACAAGAAAACTAAGATTTTCGCAAAAAAATATTGTCTCTTAATTTCGTTTCATTTTTTTTATACCACATATTATTTTCCAGTTGGCATTTTATACAAATTTTAGTATTGATTTATGGCCAGTTATGAACTGGCTATCTTACCAACCGATCGTTAGCATAATACTATCGTTTAAAATTTGACATAAGCTCCATACAATTAATGTCAACCGATGATTAGGTAAGTGAATGAATAGTAAGATGTAGGAACTGGTCATTAATAAATTTAATGTTATTAAGAAGTGTCTAGAAATGAACTCTAAAAAGGATATCCAAAAAGTAATATTGTCCTTTAATTCAGCCTACCTTCCCTTCGTGACTGAATAATAAATGATAACGTTACGAAATTATGTGTGTCATAGATTGTTTGTCATGCCCCGTCCGAGATCGAAGCCCGGGCCCCTTGCGATGCTTTAGCATTTGTCTTCATTTCTTAGATTTAAGGATGTCTACGATATCCACGTATCGATATCGATAAGAAAAATTAAAGAGATAAATCGATTACATTCCCTTGTGTTTAATTATTCGTTTTACTTCTATTTTCCATATCTTTCCACCGCTTTTTTGTACAAAATTAAAAGTACATAAATTCAAAGTCAGAGTGCAGTTCCATATTGTTTAGGTTTCATCTAGCTAACGTGCTGGTGCCAGGATGGTTAAGAACCATATAAATGTAGAATTTATTTTATTTTTGTGTTTGTATGTCCGTTCATTCGTTAGTTCTTTCTTCACAATCTTGGGATTTAAATAAGTAATTATTTAAAAGTTTACCATATACCAATGTACTTTTCATAAAGTAAAAGGTTATATTAAAATGGTATTTATCCTTAGAAACTCAATATTTATTTTTTTATATTGATTTCTTTCTTTTGACGACAAGGTGATTATAAATTAACAGGAAGTTGTCGATTATTTTTACATCACTATTTGTCGGTTAGGACAAAGACCATTGATATTAATACTGCCTTCCTGCAGCAAATCACGTCCCTATCTAATTATCCAATATTGTTGCGACCGGGAAAGTATTAAATTATGAAATTTGCTACTTTTCCAACTCTCTAGGGAAATAATAACTTTGTTTGAACCGAACCGGGAGGGAAAATGGCGAAATGGCGACGACGGGATGCTGGATTCAGCCTCTTGTATGGATTAATTAGAAACTCTAAAAACATTATCCATAGAAAAAAATAATTAAATATTAAATAAATTATTAGGAATGCAATGAAGCAGTTGATAGCAAACTATTTAGGCACTTTTTTATAGAAGCATATTTTTAATGAATTCCTTAAAATGTATATATATCTCGGCAATAAGTTAGGGTTTTTGTCTGTGCCTTTAACTATCCTGGAATATCGAAATATTGAAGATGTTTTTAAGCGAACCATTCACTCTGCTGCATGACACTTCGCCTAACATTCCGCCGCGTAATGCAGGACTATGAATGCTGTTACAGTCGGTATTGCGTCTTGCAACACCGAGTAGAATGCCTCTTGAATCAAATCTCGTGAGACTGGCATCTTTATGGGTGTGCCCCTGGGCTCTATTCTAGACCCCTTCTTGTTTTTGATAAATTAATGTATATTGATATATTAATTATTTGCCATATTTTATTAAGGATATTTGTGACGTAGTATTGTTTTCTGATGATGCGTCACTTATATTTAAAGTTGACAGAAATAAACAAAACTTTGACGACATAAGCAACGCTTTTACCCAAATATCTAAGTGGTTTACTGTAAACAACTTATTACTCAATCCGAACAAAACTAAATGTGTTAAGTTTGTTATGCCCAATGTAAAATAATACGATATTAATATCTCTCTTAACGACACTAGACTTAATCTAGTAGATTCAACTGTATTCTTAGGCATTAACCTAGATCAGAAGCTCCAGTGGGGTGCTTATATATCTAGTTTCTCAGGAAAACTTAGTTCTGCTGCATATGCGGTCAGAAGAGTTAGACAGTTCTCTGCGGAAGAGACTCTTAGACTAGTTTATTTTAGTTATTTTCAAAGTGTCATGTCATATGGTATTTTACTTTGGGGCAACGCTGCTGACTTAGAGATCATATTTGTTTTACAAAAAAGAGCCACAAGGTCAATTTACAACCTCGGGCCTCGGGAGTCTCTTAGAGAATGATTTAAGGAAATCGGTATTATGACGGTCGCCTGCCAATATATCTTTAATAATATAATTTAAATTCGTAATAATTTGAGTACCTACAGGCAGTATAAGGATGTTCACAGCTTCAACACCAGGCATTGTAATAGATTGATATTCCCATCTTTTAGATTACAAAAAGTACTGTCCTATTTCCTGGGGGTTGGTATACGCTTCTTCAATAAAATTCCGAGAGAAAAGTTAGATCTGACTTTCACTAAATTTAAAACCGAATTAAAAAGTATCTTGCTAAAAAAGGGATACTACACTTTTGAAAAATAGAATAATAGAAAGCTCGCTCCAACCTCTTATAATATATTTTATATAACGTTTTTATCTTGCCAAGCTTATAAGGAATTTATGGAGATATATTGCAGCATAACATTTTAGTACGTCATGTCATTATTATAACTATAATAATATTTTTCTTTCCTTTTATTGTGTCTTGGTCTTACTGAGTATGCACTGTTTGCTACAACTCCATTAATTCTTCAAAAAGTAATTCTGTAACATACTTCTGTATAAAACTTGTTAAAAAAAAGAGAACTTGAGATATAAATAGAATAAGAAATATAAAGAAAAACAATATTTATCTAGACGTGTTGCAAGGGAGTTTCTTGCTGCTTTTTCTCCTTAACAGCAATAACACGTTGTGAAGCGGTGTGCATAGAATAGGAAGAAAAATTAAATTTTAACTTATATGTATGATCTTCAAAAAGTGTTCTCCAGTGGAACTTATTTTGAATAAAAACTTGAATTTGAATTTCAATCCTGCAACCACCACCCACTGCAGTACTTCACTACAGGACTGCACTGAGGTCCTGCACTGCAGGTTAGTGAATGGACTTCTTTACTGGGCATTCTTAGTATTCTTCTTCTTCTATGGTGAGAATTAGTAAGTAGGTAGTATTTCTCTCAAGGTTTCAGACTGTGGGAAAATAAAATTTTGCCCACCGAAATTACGAAGACCAATGAAGTTTTCATAATTAAAATAAACCAATGAATTTTTTATTCATAATTATATTTAATTTGTATGCAATATACATTTATATTTAGATTTAATTTTGAAAATTCACAGGTAATTTCTTATATAGAAATCAAATAAGAAGTTGTAAACACACTTTTAAGATCAAGACAAGGAGGGCTGAACACACAAGAGTCTTGAAAATATATTTTAAATGATGACAAGAGGCGACATCTAAATAAACATGTAGAATTTAGTAGCTTCTAATTTTTTACCTATTACTAGGCGTAATATTTAGGTTCCGTGATCAGAACTTCGGGAACCTAAGTCCTTTCAACGACCTTGACGGCTTCGGCTCATTGAGCCTCCTTTCCTAACAGACATGCTTAACTAACCTAGCTAATCAAAATACCAGCAGTTAGTATTATTACTAATCAAGGCAGATCAAAGGGATGTTTAAGTGCCCTGTTCACTCCACAGGATCAATTACAGCGCTAAAAGGACCCGCGCCGCAGGGCACACATGGGAACACAATTTGAATTTGAAATTTTCGGTACCAATTTAGCTGGAGGTGCAACGCGACAGATATCAGAGCGCAGTGGGAAAGGAGAGTTTGAAATTGTGTAGTACACGGAAAAATTACAGAATGATTGTATACCGGGATAATATTGCATTGGAATGTGGCGATTTATCAAAGAAAACTATTTCAATTTCCAAATCGCTGTCCAACATTTTTAAAATGCGGTAAGCACATTGGATGAAATGAAACGCAATTTATTTGCTGGGAATATGGTACAAAAGAATCTAAAAATTAATTAGTGTTCAACATTGTCGTCGAATGCTTACGACATGCAAATTTTAATGTGGCTACAGTGATATATTATCTCAAGAATAGGCCAGCGGTAGACTTCTATAAGACGCGTTCAAAGATCTCCAAAGAGGTGACATGTCTCGATTCTTTAGGGCCCAAGCTTGAGGCCCTAACCCCGAAGATCATAAATATGTTCATATCATTCATATTGTTATTTTATTATATAATTATACAGTTGTTTTCTTATTTTACTTATTATTTTATAGTTTATCAGACCACGATGAGCTTCGGCAATGAAATTACATGAAAACATGATTCATGTTTGTGAATAAACGGACAGTTTTTGATACATTATTATTATTTGTCAATAAATTCATCACGTTTATTACAGAACCGAGGAGAGTTATCATACTAAGTAGGTGCTAAAATGGATTTCACTTCAAAAAGTAAAGTTTAAACCCTGTGAACAAATTCATGAATACTAAAAAACATAACGACCTAAAGAGGTTATCTAAAAGCATTTCAATAAGAAAAATATACCATTGCTATTGTAATACAAATTGAATGAGGTTTAGTGTATTCAACACTGGATTTATATACAGTCGATATAATATTCTAAAATTTGACTATATTTTATCTATTATTTTAGATAGTACTGTGCAGAGTCACAATATTAATATCGGGTCGCGTCGCGCTTCTCCCGAGGGGTTTCTAAATCATCCGTCCCTGTCGCTCCCTTGCGCCTGGGCTGGCGCTTACACCGCAATATAATGTTGAGGATAAGGCAGAATTAAAAGAAAATTATACAGTTCAAAACCGCATTACAACTGTATTTACTTAGAAGCAGTTTAATGTACTTTATACTGTGTTTACTCTGCTTATAGCACATATATATGATTATAAAAATTTACGTTTTTATCATTTTGTTTAAATAATGTCTATATGCATGCAAACAAACTTTTTTATATAGCTCTGTTCATTGTATTCCTCGGCGCAGTCCTCTTCATTTTAAATATGGAATTGCAGCATTTATGTATCTAGCAGGTCTTAAGATTCAAGTTTTAAAAAAAACAGAGCAAAAGTGTGATACGAAAAAGCGTACACACACACACGTCTGCCCGCTGTGGCTATAAATATCAACATTGGTCTTCAAAATACAGGCTTCGCCTGGATACAGGAGGTACCATAAATAATATACATTTTACTTTTTGACAATAAAGATTATTATTATTATTATTAATAGAATACAAATAACGGAAGTCTCAGTGAAGTTGGGGGTTTTTGACTGACACCAAACAAAGGAGTTCTTATAACAGCTCAACGAGCTACATGTTTGTACTCAGCTCAGGTGTACAACTACAAAACTTAGCATATGATATTGTTTTTTAAATAAATGTTTGAGCGTCCATACATATAAAAACTGTATCAAAGTATGGTGTCGCTCCCAATATAAATAATAAATAATTACAAAACAACATATGAAAAAAGATTAACTTTTTTTTTGTGAATGTAGTGAAATTTCTTGGAAGTACTTGCTAAGTTTTAAAATTGTACAGCTGAGCTTAGGTTTTAAACACTCACATAAAATTCTTGCTTAAAAACAATTCTTAAACTATTTTTATAAAATAAAACTGCTCAGCAAAAGATCAAACTCTAAGTTCTCATCGAAAACTCGTTTTATCATGGCCCATATCCATTTTTTATTTATTTTACTCCTCCTGACAACCACGGCATGTCAGAGTTTTAATTGTATTTATTTTGTAAGAAACAATCTTTTTTATTTATTTTATTTTTTATTTATTTACCTTACTTTTACTACAATGCCCATGTCCATGTTATGCCAACGCATCCGTAGCGCCTCCGGTAACATTCGCTTTACGGTGTAATTTTTCTTCTGTTATGTTATTTATTTATTACGTTGTGAGTGATCTATATCACGTCATATCTTACACTCTTGTAAATGGGCTGGCATTTATTCAGCAGTGCCGCTGCGGTACCAAGTGTGTAGGTGCCTTTATCATTGTTTTGTGGTTAGGTATATTATTGTTATAAGGAACGCTTTTCATAAGTGAAGAAGGTATTTAGATCCATTATAATGTTATATAATGTTAGTACCAGTCTAACATTTATTCAGATCTAGTATAGTAAAGACTTAGAGTTGTAACCCTTATGAAACAGTCGTGTCAGTCTGTGTTCTTATGTTGTAAATCAAGATCGTTCTTTTTAACTACTGGGTTTATAGTTCTATATAACGTAATATACATGTTGCTATTTAAATTCAAATACTCTAGGGAAATCGTGAAATAAGTAAGGTCACTGCTATACACAGATAAGTAGTACCTACTATGTTCATTTATAACTTGGTTTAACAATCCTCCAAATGTCAGTCCGATTTGAACATGGCCATCAAATTCAAAAGTTTTTAATCAAACAAAAGTGAAACTTTATTTGAAGAACTTTTTTTAAGGACATACGCACGCTTCTAATATTATACTACTATACTTCTAATCACACAGCGATTTCTGCGCAGTTTGCTCTCAATCGAAGCCTGCCCAGAATGTGTATAAGTAAATAAAACTGTCATTTTCAACGCCATGATAACCGTTGGCAATATGTTATTATAATAATAATAACAGACCATATACGTCCCACTGCTGGGCTCGGGCCTCCCATCGTAGGGAAATGGACAGTATAACCGCCACGCTTGTCCAAGGCGGCTTTTGCATTTTTGACACATCGGTTATCTCGATGTGTAGGTTTCATCACGATGGTTTCCTTCACCGTTGTTAGCACGTGGTAACTGTAACAATATGCACATTGGATCCAAAAACTGCCTAATAGCTATGGCAAGGATTCGAACCCGCGCCCTTTGAAGTATGAGACGCGTGCGCTAGACATTACGCTACCACGACTTTGAATATGTTATTATGCGTTGCGTTTCTATTACATCTTTAGTTCGCACGATCATCAACGCCATCTATTGTCAGACCACATTTAACTCTCACTGTACCTAGTTAAAAATGATCATTACACGAACAAATATAAATCATCGAGCTTAAACTCGTAAAATCGAGTGTTAATTACTCGACCGTGTAGCTTCATAAAGGGCACTTTGCAGTAAAAACAGCGGTTTAAAACTGTTTTGACATTAATACTGCGTTTGACTGATTACAAGCGTCAAGCAACCTGCAATTAGAGGATATGAGATGTGATTAAAGAAAATTTTATTGACAACCGTTTAAATTCATGTTTTTTTGTAAGGAAGTAGAGATGGAATGAGAATTGTCTGTCAGAAATAAAAAGTAGCCTGATCATTTATGGTACGTATTTCTTATTCCTTTTATAATGTGGCTTTGCACGATTTGTGTGTCTAGCCAATGTCAAGTATTGGTGTTTATTTAAATGTAGAATAAATAATCTTCAAGTAAAGGGAATTTCATTTTTAACTAGCGTCAAAAAACAATTTCTTGTGACAACTCGAAATTTATATTTCACTGAACAATTAAGATTTTTTTTAAACAAACACACAATTCTTTACTTACGTCCATTTAAATAGAAAATAAAATAGTAAGGATCCCGTTATGTATCTACTTTTAATAACGAGGAAAAGATGGGATAATTTTACCTCTCTTTCTAACAAAACAATTCTGAACTAAAAAATCTTACCAGGTGCAAACATTTTTCTAATTTTAGGGTATTCTTTTGACCATTATTTCTTACTTCATTACGTAACTTACCATTTGTTGTGGCGCGAGCAAAGCGGCGTGATAATGGATTACTCGCAAGAAGCCTCTTTGGGTTGACCGACGCATCTGTCTTTAGTGATGGGGTCAATATCGATAGCAAATAACGAACCAAGTTTGAGAAATTCGTAAAGCAAATGACTAAAATCCTTGGAATGACAAGGAGATCTTTCAAATTTAACAAAATCTCATAAAAATGCGAAGTCGAATAATTCTTTAAAATTCCGTCAGCAGATATTGAATTCCATAAATACCATAAAACGCAATAAGTTCTATCCGTGTAGGGACGGAGAAAGAATACAATTTCCTGCGGCCGCACGGCCTGTCGTAAGAGGCGACAAAAAACCCACAGCCATTGTAGGATATTTGCCCGACTGGATGGCTACCACCCCTGGTCTAGAGTATACCGCCATAATAACCTTGAGTTGTGTTCCGGCATTAGTAACCAGGTTCCAGTCTCCCTTAAGAGACCAGCAGCGCATTTGTAGCACCTTTGGTGTTGCAAATGTCCATAGGCGATGGTAACCGCTTTCTATCAAGTGGGCCGTCTGCCTGTCTGCTGATCTCCTGCAATAAAAAAATTAAAAAATAAGTACGTCTCAAATTCTTTTCATTTTTAGTCGGGTTTTTATCCACATGGACATGTCATTCCCATTAGGCAATACTAAACTAACTCTATTTAGATTACTGGTAAACAATATTATTTAAAAATCTTTGACTATCTCAGAGGTAGGCTCTGACAGCACACTTTGTATTATGTATTTTGTTTGTTCATCAGTATCTAATATTCTTTCCTTCTGTACCGCGCACGTGAATTCTTTCTTTCTATTAGAAAACAAGTTGCTAATTTTAGTAAAAGCCAATAAAATATGTTTATGTAGATGGTTATAAAAAAAAACATCGATATATTCCATCATAATATCATCCCTATAGGTAACATCCAACCCCAACGCCTAGTAGCGTATAAGTATCGACGTTTGAATATATTTTTTACCCCTTCGCCTGCATTTTTTCTTTTTCAGATTAATTTAGGACAATAAAGTGACCGCAGATGCGTTTGAGGCAGGTGTTTTATGGCGTCTTAAGGCTTGCGTATATAGCAATTCTACAAATCCTCATCATCGCTTGAGATTCAGCCTCATTATGATGAGCGCCTAGTGCACATGCAACTCTCAAAAGCTGCAAAACTCTACATAACAAGTAGTTTTTCTTGCTTTTTACTTTTTTTAATCTTTTTAACTTCAGTTATCTCCAAATCTTTATCGGTGAAAAATCGGAAAAAACAAGAAGCATCCCTACTGAATCTAAAATGAATTAATGACTTAAATAAATTCTCTGACGGCTATATTGACATATGCAATAATAGTGATAACACCAAACAATAAGATAGTCTATAGACAAATCATATTAAACACTTTTTATCAGGCTGAAAATGCCGTAGTCTCTAAATTTTACACAAGCTTAGCAAATTATAATGCCATGTTTTTATCGAGTCAAATAGTGTATATATTATTGTTTAAAGATTAATTAAATTTATATCTATCATTATATTATAAAATTAACATGGTACTTTTACGCCAGCTCTTTTATGTTATTGCTTTAGAATATATTTTAAGATGTGTATTTATTTTATTAGTTACTTGTAACCAATTGCATTGTTATTAAATAAAAAATATGGAATGCTATAAAATATGGTACTGCTGTGTCACAATCCGATACGATGATTCCGATAAAATCATAATAATATTCAATCATGTCTTTGGATGACCGGCTATCGTGATTTTATGGATTTTCGCTTTTACTTGCCGTTCCAGTAACTTGTTAACGTTTGTGGTTTGTTAAGCTAATTAGTTAAAACCACTGTTAAATGAAGCATTTATTTTCATTTAAAAGTCGGATATTTGTCAAATTTGTGAGGACAAGTGCATAACTAAATTATAAATAAAATTGTTCTATACAAACGCAATTAGCTTAGCTATAATATATGTGTTTGTACAGTGTCGGACTGGCCATATAGTTGAGGTGGCATTTGCCAGCCGGGCCCCAACCTGCGCGGGTCCCCCACGGGCCTGGCTTGCGGGGCTTTTTTTTTTGAATCTGGTGAAATGCATTTGGCACACTATCGGGTCCTTTACTAGGGATTAGATCAAAGCGACGAGAGCTGACACCACGAATGGACACCAGAGTCAAATCGCCGGCTTGTCTGGAGACTCGACTACTCAATACTCCACTAAAACCACCCTCCTCCCATGTGCCCCGCGCTTATGGCAGGAAGAGCGTGAGACTCTGATCCTAGCGCATCAGTGCTTGAGAATGCCCCGGGAAAGGCAAAATCACTTCGTCAACAGGGGTGAAGACTCATCTGCTCCCTAGATGCTAGAGGGAGAGGCAGCGGTATTACGGGAGGACATCTTGCGCATATCTGCGCCTCCGGGACCCCGACTGACGTCGGTACCTGCGGTACGCATGCACACCTCTCTCCCTTTCTCGTTCTGCGGCCTCCTTTTGAGACATTACTGCCTCGCAGAAATTGGCCGCACGCACCCACAGGCTTCCGGGGCTTGCGGCAACCGTAGTATAGGAGGCCCGCGCAGGGTAGGTTGCTCTTGCGACCTAAATGTAAAACTAGACCAGATAGTTCGTTCATACAATTACAGAGAAATGAAATAGAAAATTTCGAAAAATAGTTGACCCTAAGCAAGCCACCCCCTGAAACTAGTATTGATTTTTTTTTCTGAACGGCAATAACTTTTGATCAAATCAACTTATTTATACGGGTATCATTATAGCATAATGCATTTCATTTTACTTTGTTTCATAGATTTAAAAAAACCGAAATTTAATTTTTGGATGTTCTTAAAACTCGATAGATTCAGTACTGCAATATTTATAAATAACAAGCAACGAACGGAACGTATTTCTGATGAAACGGAACGCATTATGCAAGTAAAGAATCTTTATTACATCGTTGATAATTAAATTTTATATTTTGTTTATCTCAATTTGTGTATCTCAGTATTTTTCGATAGTATCCCATCTACCATCATCTAGTCTCGGGCCCAGGCTTGTGGTCAGCCCTTCCCAGGCCCTTCCGGCTCAGCCCTACCCTGTGTTTGTATGGTGACTATTTAAAACAAAACTAGTTGTGCCCGTGACTAGATAGGTACGCTTGAAGTAGAACTGTTTTATTCCAAGGGATATTTTTGCAAAAACCCAGAATCGTGTTTCTTTTTTTTTTGGCAAATTTCTAAGTGTAAATTGTATAATTCATACTGTACATACGAGTATCTATCATCCGGAATCATGGATTTCCTATCGAAATTCACATCTCCTACTTTCAAGATTGTATTTGTAATAAAAGTATGCAATCTGACTCCTTGCCTGTTGGTTGTTTTTTTTATTTTATTTTATTATTGCAAGGTTTCAGCAGACAGGCAGACGGCCCACTTGATGGAAAGCAGTTACCATCGCCTATGAACATTTGCAACGCCAAAGGTGCTACAAATACGCTACTGCTCTCTTAAGGAAGACTGGAATACCTGTTCACTAATGCCGGAATACAACTCAAGGTTGTTATGGCGGTATACTTTGCAGACCAGGGGTGGTAGCCATCCAGTCGGGCAAATGCCCTACCACCTGGCTGTGGGTTGTTTTGTCGCCTCTTACGACAGGCCGCCCGGCCGCAGGAAATTGTATTCTTTCTCCGTTCCTGTACGGATTAAAAGCAGCTTAGTCGTGAAAAGCTAACAAGCAAGTAAGTTTCGCATAATCGGCAGACAAACACACACATTGTATGTCTCCAAGCTAAACAAGTTACGCTTGTGTTATGGGTAAAATACAACAGACGACCCTGGGGCCGATCCTAGACACCCAGTTCATAGTAAATAACGAAAAGTTCGTTTAAGGAATTTACCATGCCATGAATCGAACCCTGAGCCTCAGCGTCGCAGTGAGTTACGTCGTTAAAGGCTTAGCTCGCTCAACCATAGAGGCCGTCATAATATCATGAAAGTAGGTACTAATTATGCACATTATTTCATATCGCGGAAACACTTTTTAAACACAAAATGTTACTTCAACATTGAAAAAGAAATGAGTTATTTTGTGAAAAATATAAAAACATATTTTTCTTCATTAAATTAAAGTGGATTAGATTAGATAACACTTTATTGCTCACGAAGAAGAACAATTACAAAAACAAAATGCATTTTTACAATAGATCTTGGCAAAACAAGGCGGCCTTATTGCTAAAAGCGATCTATTCCAGGCAACCTAGCTTAAAATAAATTTTTAACTAATCTGGCGATATATATAGGCAGAGTAGTAAAAATAGAATGCACAATTTAAATATACATACTTAGACTAATTTATAAATTTAATACACACATAAATCCAGACACGACGATATGTATCTGAGCGCAAATTGTGACAACTGGAAAGGGGAAGGAACTTAAAACGTTTCTTAATGTAAGGAATACTATTTAGATTAAATAGTACGTTATAAAGGAGAGTTAGAATGTGAATATTTCGGCGAAATCGAATAGGAAGCCACCTGAGCTTCATACGAAATTCAGAAACATAGTATTATTTTCGCAAACCAAATTGAACCTAATACAAAAATTCTGAAGCCGCTTACGCTTCTTTAGCTGTTGTAAGATTATGTCTAAATAGCAGGCGTCAGCATAATCAAATATGGGAAGCAGGAGGGACTCTGCAAGCATAATTTTGGTGGCGGTAGGCAAAAAGTTTCTCAGCCTTCTAAGTAATGGTTTAATTAAAAATAAGTTAAACTATTTTACCATAAATTCAATAATTAAGTGCTAATAAGGACGTACGTATAGTTGTCGATATAATTCACCACATTTTATCGACTGCCGACAGTTCGCGTGTCCCGCTACGTCTGTTTTATCAAGTTTACGGTTTCTGCCACCGCCTGGAGTGGACTATCGCGCACTTGTAAGTCAACGTCGCACTAATTGTGTCGTGACATAGTGTCGTACGCAATTTAAACGATGACGAACCGGTTTAGTAACGGGAATGTATCGATAGATTTCTAATTTTAAAACTCATATGTAACAAAATTTGTAACGTAAATTACAATGAAACGCAGTAAAAAAAATTACTTAACATATTATTAGAATATTCCTGTATTCTACTTATTGCCCCGTCGATTCTGTCATGACAGTATGGTTCGCAAGTCAAATAATGTAATCAATAGATTCTATAATTTTGATTCGTAATATTTAAATGAACAAATAAATTTTAATAACTTGAATTAACCTACATTAATACTGTTACAATTTGGGCCACCTGCATATCTGTAAACAAAGCACATTTATTACCTGTCGGCATTTGAACCAATTGTAATACCTTTATGATCTCGTCTTCTTTTGTTTACTTATTTATTGGCATACGGCCCATTGTTCTATTGTACTCGCTTATTAGCATCATTAGCCAGGTGTTACAAGCTAATTCTAGGAAACTGTGGTGGCGTTTCCGGGCGAACATAAATTTGCATTCGCATTTGTGGAGCATAAAAGGACGGCCTGATGGATAGAGGGGGGCAATCGAGCGATAACCAACCGCGAAGCAAGACTTGTGTACATATGATAATCTATTTAGTGACGGATTTTACGCGTGTTATTGAATCGTGCATTACGTTTGGACTGATTGTGTTCATTTATATTTGTACCTGTGTTATACGTGTTTGTATAGTTCTAATAAATTCTAATGGAATTTTAATTCGAGTGCTGCAACTGGTAACAATACTATTTTTATTGATACTTTAAAACCATATGCCTAGATAAACAGCATAGGGCTTCTGTGGATAAAGTAGCTAGAAAAGATTGGAAATCGATTAAATATTACTTTCACTCGATTTATATCTAGAAAAAAGAAGAACGATGTCAATATCTAGCAGCTTATTGTAATAAAATTCAAAAGTTAAATATTGACAATAAAAAAATAAGATTTGATACAATTTCAAAGAATTAGTAAATTTTTTCGTTTTTTTTTCATGATTTGTTTATTGCGTGAGTTCAGCAGACAATCAGATGGCACATGATGGAAAGCGGTTACCATCGCCAATGGAAATTTGTAACACCAAAGGTGCTTTATCAATGTACTGGCGTTCTTTAAAGGGAGACGAACTTGGTCACTAATGCTAGAACACAACTCAAGGTTGTTATGGCGGCATAGTCTAGACTCTAGACTCTAGACCAAGGGTGGTAGCTATCCAGACGGGCAAATACCACCTAGCTGTGGGTTGTTTTGGCGCCTCATACGACAGACCGCCTGGCCGCAGGAAATTGTATTATTTCACCGTCCCAACACGGATAATTATTACAGATAATTTAGTTAGTTACAAAACCATCAATGAGTATTTCGTAAAAAAATATCGATAAAATTGTGACGTCACTTAAAATTTAGCATTCTGTTTCAAAATAACAGTAGCCTTAATGGATCTAACCTACAAACAGACAACGGAATTTATTATTATTTCTAAAATTAATTTCCAACGACAGATTAAAATTATCAACGACAATAAGGTGTGAGAATGTCCCCACGAAACACAAACATAACTTTTCCGTTAGATAAATTAAGAACAATAAAAAGAGACCTTAACGCCTTAACATAAGAGCTATAACGTATAAATATGAGCTGTGAAAGGAAGTTCGCAAACCCATTATCGAGCCAGCAGACAAGACTGATAGATGTCAGACCGTCACGTATGCGATATCTTCAAGCTAAGTGCCTCAGATGGAAGTCTCAATGCAAATGAGGTTTGGTTGAGATAAACTGTTTACTTACTATTCATATGAATTTTGCAAAAATTTTAGAAATTATCTGTAAGGTTTTTTTTGAGGCAAGGGGAAATACATTTCGTACACTACCGGGTCATTTACTGGGATTAGACCAAACCAATGAGAGCTATCTACTGACGATAGCGCAGATAACAGAGTCGATTGCCGGCTTGTGTGGAGACTCAGCAAGGTACCCCTATTACAGAGGTAACCCATGGGCTAATACTCCACTAAAACCCCCTTCCTCCCATGTGCCCCGCGCTCATGGTGGGAAAAGTGTGAGTCTTGGAACGTAGTTACGCCGTGCTTGAGAATGCCCCGGAGAGGCATGGAGAGGAATGAGAGGCAAACTCACTTCGTCAACAGGGGTTTGATCCTCCGCTCCCCAGATGCTGGAGGACCCCTGTAGCGGAATTACAGGAGGATTTCTGCATATCTGCGTCTCCGGGGCCCCGACTGACGTCGGTACCCTCGGGGCGCATGCGCACCTCCTCTCTCTCTCGTTCAGCGGCCTCCTTTTGATATGATCCAGTGATCGTCGCTATGCAGCATGGCCTGGACCAGACTACTCAGCGAATCGATCGGACCTACGACGGCCTCGAGCTCAAATTTCTGCGGTGCTCATGCTGCGCACTTAACCAGCGTATAGAACGCAGAGTCCAGCGCACCACATAGGCGGCACTGGGGGAAAAGCAGACAACCGACAATCTGATGCAGACACTTATCGAAGCAATCTGTAAGACTTGTAGCAACGCTAACGTCCTTGAGCATTTTTCGAGACTAATTTTTCGGGCGATAGCGGGGTTCCATAGACGCGATCGTTTTTCAGATGCAATATTATTTTATTGTGAATGTAATAAAGTAGTATTAAAAAAAAATTATAAGACCAAATTATTTATCTCTCTATTATAAAGATTAAAAAAAGATGTTTTGATAAAAATTGAAGTAGTAAAATGGTTTCATGTCGATAATTTGGAGGTGATTCGGTGATTTTTTTAAATTTAAGGACTATAAAAAAGTTATGAAAAAACCAAGTTACGTCTCATGTCGGGAAGACTTATGACAATTTATTTGGTAAATTATTGATCAATAATTACCAACGAAAAGTTACTTCGTTTGTACCCCATTTTGCACCTTTTGTAGCCATAATGGGGGCCTTAATATAAGTTATCAAGAAGAAAGAATGACAATAGCTCGGTAAAAGTAATAATTTTACTAGTTATTTAAATCTAATACTATTGTTACAACCTAAGTGCCTACAAAGACAAATTCCACGTACAGATTTGCAGAAGCACATTTATTACCCGTCGGCATTTTGAACTAATTGTAATCCTTTTATGATCGTCTTCTTTTGTTCACTTATTTATTGGCATTCGTTTTAGAGCCTATTGTTGTATTGTAATCATTAGCCAGGTGTTACGGATTTTAAAAGTAGAAGCTGATTCTAGGAAATTCGGTCTATGTGGACGGGCGGGCACATTGCACTTGTGCAGGATAAAACGATGGCCTGAAGGAGGGAAGTGAGTCGACCGAGAACTACGGTCGAAGCGAGTCGTGTGTGCTACAATCGGGAATCTAATAGTGACGGATTTTGCGCGTTTTATTGAATTACGACCTTCTGCCTTACATTTGGACTTGTTGTGTTCGGTTATATTTGTACCTGTGATATGCGTGTTTGTGTAGTTCTAATAAAGTCTATATTAATTCCAACGGCATTTTTAATTCGAGTCCCGCACTCGTAACACTACTAACAGAGATGATGCTGCATGAAAATCTTATTACTTACGTATTTATGTATGTATGTATAGATACGGAAAACGCTGTCTTAGTTTAGTGGTTGAATGCGTTTCACGTGACATCGGGAGTGGGTTCGAATCATGGCCAGAATACAAGGAAAACATCTTAGTCAGTTTTCTGACACATATTGTTACAAATATCACATTCTCTCGGTGAAAAAAAAAATTAAGTCAGTTATTTTGATATTCAGGTATCAAAATAACTGATGTATGAACCCCGCCAAACTACCTTGGACAGACGAAGTAGTATAGTATCCGTTTCATCTATTTATGGGCTGATATTATTTACACTTGTAGACATGGACGAGAAGTCCAGCCGGCTTAAAGCTAGTAAGAATTTTTTATTGCGAAGCTGGCAAAAAGGCAGAAGGACCAGCTCATGGAAAGTGGTTACCGTCTCCTATAGATAGATGAGACAAAGAGGGGAATGAGATAGATGGATCAGACAGGAGGAATTGGATATGGGATGAGGGAAGAAGAAGTGGGCCATCAACATTCTCACTTATCGCACGAAACACGAGTATCTCAAAGTTAATCGTTTAACGAAGATATTCTGTGAGAGCGTTGTATCATACCAATCAAGCTGGTCTTAAAAGCTGTGATCAAAATAATGATACCAGCATGGTTCTACCACATCAAAGAATGAGACAAAACAATGGATAGTTGTCCCTGTCGCGTTGATTAGTTCCCTGGAAGGCATGTATGTGAAACCCTTACAGTCAGAAACCTATAATTATCTAAAGCGAAACCATTTTCGAGGAGAAACGATGATTTAGTTAAACTTTTTGTAAACCCTCTTGTTTTGATTTGTAGCCCAAGCGTCTGTTGAGACACATAGTCTGAAACGATAGCTAACAATCTTATTTTTTAAAGAGTGGAAATCCTTTTGAGTACTACCCACTGCGGGGGAAACGCGGTGGATAGTCCTCAAAGGAACAAGTAAGAAATGGTATTGCCACACCGTGGCCCGAGCTACCCACTGAAACCCCTCGGTGTTCCGTCCTTCGCCCTTGTGCTAGGGCCATCAGTATTTGCCCTAGTCATTTCGCAGGCCCTGGCAGGCCTGCCCATAAGGCCTCTTCCACAGCTAACAATCCTACTGTAAGTAAAACAAATAGGTACAAAGGGCCTAAAGAGGACGTTGTTTAATAATAATAATTTTGAATTATTCAATTTCATGTTCTGTGTCTTTCAACCAATTTGAATCAATCTAAGATCAGCTTCACCGGCAAGTCAATCTCGTCATAATAATTTCAAATAAATAATAACATAAGAAAACATCTTAAATTTCAATAATTGAGTTTGTCAGTTTTTACGAAGTACCCGTTTCTAACATCTACAAAAACGTGGCAAAATAAATAATTTTGAATTCAATATTCAAACATTCTGAACTCACTATTGTAAAAGTAGACTTGGATATCTGATCTGTGCTTTAGGTACTATTTTATGCCACATACAAAAAATCCGCAAACTTCCCGGTCCGTGTGTCGCAAAAGTAGAGGTTGTACCGAAATTGCCGGTTCTCTTGTCATGTTACAATGGGGACTAATTAAGAGCCCTCCAAGTTAATTAGATTCGGGCCACTCAATGACCTCCGCCATCTTGAATATCTGGTTTTGTCTTTCTTCGAATGCATCTGATGGCTTGCAATTTTAAATCAAAATTTTGTTTCTTTCCGTTTTTAATTAAGTAGTATATAATATAAGTATGATCTAATATTTTATAGCAAAACTAGTTCTTATCGCGCAGCTTCACTTGTGGAACCTTCGAGGTTTTACGAGTATTAAGTTGAAAATACCTTAGTTTTGAACTCAGACGAACGAATAAAATTATAGACGGTGCCTACGTAAATAAAAGCGTCAAATGAAGTGAAGCATTTTATAAAAACTTGTGTGCGTAAACTTATATAATACACACGTGATTTGTGTCTATGTGGTTAATAGTAATGTGTCCACTGGAAACTATTCCACCTTTTTTACTAATTTTATTATGTAATACTAAGGCCTCGTAACGCACTGCGGCGTGATCGGCTTCCTTTAGCCAGCTTCACTCTGAGAGCTGGAGGCTCGGTTCTATCGATTTTGTTCGCCTGAAGTTTGAATAAAAAAATGTCACCTATTCATCTCCGTTATCAAAAGTACGCATATACTAAATTTTATGCTAATATAAGTTATGCAATAAACTAGTAAGCTGAGATTTAGGAGCATTTTTTATGTAGGTACATTTTTTTCATTGTATTGATCTCTTTTAACTTCTATACGTATATAGAAGTTATAAGATAGAGAGACATGGCCATCTAAACTTGTCAAAGTTCAGAAACATCTATAATGTAAAAACAAAAAACTCTAATGAATTTCATAACCGTCGACCTTCACCTGCGATAATATTATGGTTATTGACTGTGGCCAAATACGTCATATTTATAGCGTTAAAAATAACACACCGTTAATGACTAACTACATTAGTGTACATACGTTATCTGTCAATATTTTATGTCATTAACAATGATAAAAATATCACATCATAAATAACGCATTAAACTCATCGCTACATCTGCGTGGAACGACTCATATTTATAACATTATTCCAGATGAAGCAGTAGGTAACAAAACTTTAAACATAAAAACACACATTTCATACAAACTTTACAAACACAATCCCACATAGATATTACAAAACATGATTCTAATTAGGCATATAATTAAGTAATACATAAAAAATATTGACAAGATGAACCTTTTTCACTCCAATTAAAATCCAAACGGGGCTTAATTGCAACAAATTATGCATACAAAAATACATACGAGACACAAACATCTATTCAATTATTCATTAAACTATTCTCTCTTAATTAGTCGCAATAAAATAAAAGAGTAACAAGACAATCAAGTATTAACGTCGCGCTGTGTGTTGTGAGACATAAATATAATGAAAAATATACACAGTGTAGTCAGCGTAGTATGTAAATTAGGAAAAAAAACCATACAGTTGAATTGAGAACATACTATTTTTTGGAAATCTATTGAAAAGAATATAAAACAATACAAATATAATTTCGCATAATATACTTGTAGCATTTTAAATAAAATGTTCATATCAAATTTATTTGTTCAAATAAAGCTACGAGTTCTAAAAGTAATTTTGAATATTCAAACCCTTGGAACTGAACAGTTTTTTTTTAAAGTACGAAATAAATTAACATAATCTCTAAAAATCATATTCAATTAAAATTAATTACATGGCGCTTAAATATTGGCTAGACTATTAAATGAGAACTTTTATACAAGAGATGTCTTCGAGATTTTGATTGCCTAGACTTTCATTACTTCATATTTTGTTCATTTTTGGTCTTTGACTATACATATATTACTAATTTTATCAAAATTTGCTTATTTTCGAGGTCGATAAAATTGACCAAACGAACTAGATTTTGTATTTATGTTTATGAAAATATAATATACTTTTGTTAAACGAGTTCTGTGGTGGAGATCGCGTGCCAATGTAAAAAAAAATTGAAACTGCTCCAAACATCTTATTTTAATTGCACTATGACGATTAGAGTTTTACACTAATAATTTTCACGCTGTTCTGTCTTGTTCTGTGGCACAAAGACGGAACTCAAAGTCACCGACTACCGATGTGATGTGTGATAACACAGCAAGACAATAGCACTATCGCATATAACAATTTGTATGCAAACCGCGGGAAATCTGAATCTTTTAATTTGTTGCTTGTCTCTGTGATTCGACGTTTTTGTTGAGCTAGAAAAGATTAATTATGTGTTTGGATACGGCAGGTTGCAGACGACGAGGAATCCCTTCTTATTTATATGGTGCTGTTTCAACTAACGTATCTTGGCAGTCTGCTTTGCAAATATTTTCTTGAACTCTACCTACTCATGATTCATTTCTTCACTCTGATGGTCTACAATCGTGTTTTTCGTGATCAGCTCGTTTAGACCCATCAATTACACCCATATTTATCAGACTCAGAGAGCTTCCATCGATTACCATAAAAGAACTCTTATGATATCATGTCATGTCCGTTCGCCCGACTATCCGTCTGATTCTTTGTCACTCTCAGAAACAAGTCGATCTCTTTTCTTTCACCTTCTCCCAATTATTTGCGGTCGGCACAATATGTCTTTTCCTTCCACACTCCTCTATTCTAACATACGTACTTTGTCACACCACAAATCATCATATCATCCTTCACACAATCCATCCATCTCTTTTTTGTTCTACCTTTACATATGTACCCATCAATCTTCCAGCTTATCTGGCATAAAACGCTGTAGAGAAATCGTAAAAAATAAAAATTAGAGGTGGCCACTGATATACGGTATCAAGCGTTAAAAAATTATAAAGTTGTTTATTAATTACTTCTTATTTAAATTAAAAGTCGTGAAAATTTTGTCCCTCCCCCTAATTTTTGTACTATGAAATGGAATTCTGAAAAAAAATACTTGCAATAGAAAATGCTTTGTACAAAAAAATAAAGATTCGAAGAAAAACTAATTATTTATAACTATTATATTTTTGATTTTTTTTTTTTTATAATTCCCTAATTGATTACACAAGAGAAGTGATATAACAAACAACTACAATTTGCGTCATTTGAATGACGAATCCTTCATAGTTCTTGAACTGAGTCGCACTTCTCATATATTTTATTTAAGGATACCTTCTCCACACCTCAATATACTTCAGGTACCAGGACAACAACAATGGTGGGAGATGTGCGTGGGGACGTGTGACTCTTCGACACGACTGTCGCACAGACATCCCGCTGATAGTCATCAGCTTCACATAGGCGACTCATTGTGTTGCAAGTGGTCGCTGGGATGTCGTACTATTAGCCAATAGGGACGTCTATGGAGTCTGTTGAGATACCTAACATATTTGTAGGAAATCTAAACCAACTGTTTATATTGCGTAATAATAAATTTAATTCCGAAAGCCTGTTGTTCACTGTTTTTTTGTAATGTGGCTCTCTCTCTCTTTTCTTTTTACCTTCCATATTCCTCCTCTATTCTAGCATATGTCCTCTATCACACTACAAATCATTGTGTCATCCTTCACAGAATCCATACACCTCCTTTTGGTGTACCTTTACATTAATAATAATAATTACGAAGTAAAGATATGTTGCTGG
The DNA here is from genome assembly GCA_039645545.1 of Dendrolimus houi. Classification (NCBI taxonomy): domain Eukaryota; kingdom Metazoa; phylum Arthropoda; class Insecta; order Lepidoptera; family Lasiocampidae; genus Dendrolimus; species Dendrolimus houi. The sequence goes on from CM077131.1 coordinate 6,901,100, forward strand.
GAGTTTGTCCTCGATTAACAGTGACGAAAATTGCTTGGAAGCAGTGGTAGAGTCATGACTTTAGATAAGTAATCTGTAAGATTCCATTTTGAAATGAATAAATTCATTTTCATTTTATTTGTACCCATCAATCATCTAGTTTTTTGTAATTTGGCTATGAAACCGTAAATGACCTAAACCACTCCATATCTCAAAAAAATTCCTTGGAAGAAGAATAATAATAATAATCGGCAGACAAATGTATTGTGTATCCCCAAATTACACAAGTTACGCTGGTGTTACGGATAATATACAACGGACTACCCTGGGACCAAACCTAGACACCCAGACCATAGTAAATAACGGAGAAAATTCGTTTCCGAAATTTACCATACCAGGAATCGAACCCGGAGCCTCGGCGTTACAGTGAAGAGGCCGGCAAAGGCTTCGCCCGCTCAACCACAGAGGCCGCCATAGAATACTGTTCTACCACGACGATTTTTCTCAGAATTTTACACTCCACAGTTCAAAAATTAGGGAACAGGCACACTTTGGAAATAAATAATACATAATAACGAAATCTACTGGATTTCGAGATTTTGTGAACTTTTGCCTCAAAAATGTTTTCTGTTTGTCACAGAAATATTGTGATGAAATAAATTATACACAATCAAATCCGGGTGAAAAGCTCTGATAAAGAGGTAAATATAGTTGACATTTTTACAATCCTTTGTTCGTAATATTAAAAGTACATTAACACTAAAGGTCAAATAAAGGTCGTGAAACAAACAATAGATGAATAAACTTATTCTTTAAAAAAAAACAATAAAACTTGTATCCGGCTCCTCTGTAGACATTAATTTAACAACAATTATTGAAATTTTAATTGGAACCAGTGACATTTAAGACATTATATGCAAATTGCTACCACATTATTGGGATTGATGTATTTATTTTATTCTGTTTTTATAATATAAATAATGAAAATGAGTTAGAAAGGTTGAACATGATTATTTATCGAAAAATTAAACGTTTGGAAAATAATTTCATTTTTCACTAGCTTCTGCCCGCGACTTCGTCCGCGTGGAATAGTTTAAAAAAAAGCAAGTTAAAAAAACCCCCCGATTTTGTTAAAAGTGCTTAAAAATATCTTGACCCCATTGAATTTATAAGTACAGATTTTATGGTTTTCCTTTCATTAAATTTACCAAGTATGTTAGAGAGATTTCATCCTTGTGATTGACCCTAACGATCGATGCAATAAAATTACAGGGTGTGAGTTTTACAGATTTTAGTCAGTTCGATTCCCGGGTGAAGCAAGAGACTTTTCGAAAATCTCTGAATGCAGTTTTATTTATTTTCAAAAATAAAGAAATGTTTCTTTGGAGTAAAATTTGTTATCTCTATTATTTAGAGTACTTTCTCTCCAGGTGGCATTAAAAAATTCCGTTATACTTACCGGTATTTTTTATGTTACCGGAACAATCAACGAACACAACTCTAAATCAATTAATTAATCGATCAAAATATTATTTAAAAATCAATCGCGTGGATATAAGCATGCACGCGCGCTATTAGTATTAATGCTGAATGACGACCTTTGCGAGTGAACGATGATGACGATGGTAAAAAAACATTGTTGTAACGGTTAAATTACCGATAAAATAAGTATTAACGTTATATTCACTTAACGATAAAATATTCTACAAATAACGTTAAGTTTTATAACGATGTTTAATTTTTACTGATATCTGCAATTGTATATATAACGATACCATATTTTTATCGATAGGTATTTCAAGTCCTAACTATAATCACATCTACAAGCACTGAGTCCTCAAGACATTAAGAGTTACTATTTCTTAACAAATCCTTCATAACAATGTTCTACCTGTATATGGATATTAGCTAACGTTTGTTCCGTTCGACACAGTAGGATATCTATTTTGAGGGTTGGCAACATTGTCACTGTGCCACCGGGCGCGTCTGCGACACGCTGTTTCGGTGCGCACGCGCGTGCCCGCCTCTGTAAACACTAATCCGCTTGCATTCGAATTTCAAAAACAATTCCAACCGACGTGACGTTGTATCCGGTGACGTTCCGTTTTTAGTAACCGTTCCAGGTACCTGTAAGTATTTAAATTTGGTAAATAAATTATTTCAATGTTGCCATTACCAAAAATAATGTACTACATAAGTTGTTCCAGAATGTATATTTGTTAATATTGAACGCACATTTTGATGTAGTTGATAAATATTCCATGTCTTCGTTACAATGAACATAGGATTAAATCCCAACTGCATCCAGAGCTTCTCTACTTCCCTTCTTTTTCTTTTCTATTCGCATTATCATCATCGTGTCCAATGATGCATAAAATACAATAAATAAGTAATTATACCTCTAAGGATTTGTCTCGATTCGGACGCATAAACCTCGATTGCATGTTCTAGGGCAGCGGTTCTCAACTACCGTGTCTGTCGCGACACATTGGTGTGTTGCAAGCACCTGTGAAGTGTGTCGCGAGATTTACAAATACGATATTTTTATCTAAAGTGATCCGGGTAAATTGCATCTCTTTGGTAATTGTGTTTAATTGAGATTACTTAAAAAGAATCGAAAATATACAACTGCTGCCATTTTGCATTGAAAAATATAAATAAATATAAAAATAGAATTTGGGTATCGTTCTTCACTACTGGATGTGAATAGCGAGATAGGAGTGTGCGTGTCAACAATTCGTCCTGGCATAGATAAACTTTGCAAAAATCACCAAGATCAAATCGCACATTAATTTTAAGTTTCCATATTTTACGTTATGTGTTTATATGTTTTTTTACGCAACAAAAACGTCTAATAGATAATCATGTTTCATTTAAATGTACCTATACCTCTTTCACTTCAACTGTCTAAAACTTTTCATGTAAGTATGTAAGGGTGTCCCGAATTTATAAACAGAATGTCAATACGTAGCTGAGTAAAAAATATTGAGAACCATTGTTCTAGGGAAGCAAATAATTTTTTTATTTTAGTTTATTTAATCCGTGCAGGAATGGAGAAAGAATACAATTTCCTACGGCCGGGCGGCCTATCGTAAGAGGCGACAAAACAACCCACAGCCAGGTAGTAGGGCATTTGCTCGACTGGATGGTTACTACCTCTGGTCTAGAGTATGCCGCCATAACAACCTTGAGTTCTGTTCCGGCATTAGTCGCATTTGTAGGACCTTTGGTGTTGCAAATGTCCATAGGTGATGATAACCGCTTTCCATCAGGGGGACCGTCTGCCTATCTGCTAAACTCAAGCTGTAAAAAAATTCAAAGTAAATCACACTGGAGAACATTTTTGGAAGGTCATACATATATATAAGTTTAAAATTAAATCTACTTTGTAATCTATGTACTCTGCTTTAAAAGCGGAAAGAAATTCCCCAGCGACATGTTTAGATAATTGGGAGAAGGTGAAAGAAAAGAGAGAAATAATGTATAGATGCTGATGCACCTCCCTGAAAGTAATCCTGGCGGCGCCCATATAACTCACCATATTAAACCTATATATAAATATAAAAGTTATTTTTTACATCCTTGAAAATAATTCATGAAATTATTAAAAGTACTTTCAGTCATAGTATTACATGGAGGAACATAATTTCTCTACCAGAAAAGAGATAGCTTCTCATTATACGGGTCTATCAAATTAAAGCATCCATATTGTTGTGTTGTGTTGTGTTGTTGTGTTTAGAAATTAGCTATGATGATGCTTGTATGAAGGATGATATGATGATTTATTTGTGTTGTGACAGAGGACGTATGTCAGAATAGAGGAGTGTGGAAGGAAAAGACATATACCTAAATATAAAAGTTATTCCATTCGTTTCTTCTATATAACCTTGAAAATGATTAATGAAATTGGTATAAAAGTACTTTCAATCACAGCGTTATACGAAGGAACATACTTTTTGTCCCAGAAAAAAAATAGCTTCTCAGGACATGGGTCTATGAAATTAAAGTATCCACATAGTTTTAGAAATTAGCCATGATGATGCAAAAACATACAATTCATCAACATTTTCAACTCAAATTAAAAATCTGTCGCGTTCCAACGTAAACAATGGCAAATCTCATTTAAAAAGGCGACTTTGGGTTTGGAAAAAAAATTAATTGACCTTGACATCGATCCCTGGAACCAAATAGGCGGGCTTTATGAGCTTTAGGTTGAAGTCTTTTTTTGTCTGGTAACAAAATTAAATGAGCTACCTATTGCTATAAGACAAGCGAAATCCTTACAGTACTTTAATCTGTTTTTTAACAAAAACAAAACTTTACTTCAAATTAAAAAGCAATAAAATAAATATTTTCTACAATCTCTTGAAATCAAGGAAATTTTGCAATTATGTAGTTGTTTTTTTATGTTTTATTTGCCATTGACTTCAAGGTCTTGCAGACTTTTTTTTAATTTGAAGTCGGTTTTGTTTTTGTTAAAAAAATACATATTTTCTACTTTTTGCTTTCTTAAATAGCTATAGAAATAATATTTTAAGCGCCTGCAGAAATTATACTACTATAAATAAACAAGTTTTGCCTTTCAAAGAGTATAGGCGCTCGGTGATCTTCAACAAAGGTTGTTCTGGAATTCCCTGTGATCCACCCATCATATCCTGACTTGGTGACAATGGGACCACCTCAGGAGTATACTCTTTTTTTTTTTTTATTGCAGGAGTTCATCAGACAGGCAGACGGCCCAGTTGATGGAAAGTGGTTATCGTCGCCTATGGACATTTTCAACACCAAAGGTGCTACAAATGCGCTGCTGCTCTCTTAAAGGAGACTGGAACCAGGTCACTGATGCTGGAACACAACACAAGGTTGTTATGGCGGCATACACTAGACCAGGGGTGGTCGCCGTACAGTCGAGCAAATACCCTACCACCTGGCCGTGGGTTGTTTAGTCGCCTCTTACGACAGGCCGCCCGGCCGCAGGAAATTGTCTTCTATTCTCCGTTCCTGCACGGATAAAAATACTCTTTCGAATAAAGGAAAACAATTTTAAAATCGATCCACAATTGACGGAGAGATCACGTATCAAACATACAAAAAAAGAAACATACAGTCAAATTAAGAACCTCGTGCTTTTGGAAGTCGGTAAAAATCAGGTTCAGTAGTTTTTTATTTTGTATAATAATTCCTAATAAGCTGTTTGTATTGTTTATATTGTTATACTTATAAGTACTGTCATACTTATCATTCATTATCTATACATATTGTTACGAGCTACAAGGACTCCAATTAAAAAAATGCCGTTGGAACTACTATAGAATTTATTAGAACTGTACAAACATGTATAAAACAAATACAAATAAAACTGGATGCAACCAGTTCACACTGCACGATTCAATGCAATTCGACACGCGTAAAGTCCGTTGTCTATATCGCTAATCGAGAGTACTACAAACGTCTTACTCGTCTCGTAGTCGTCACTTGACTGCGCCCCTCCATTCGGGCATTGTCTTATACTCACTACACAGTACAAAGAAATTGACCGCGCACACTGAGTTTCCGAGAAATAGTAATTTGCACACCTGCGAACGGCCACAAAGTCGAAAATAATAACAATAAGGATTAATTCGACGCTAATAATGGTTATAAAACAAGTAGAAAGACAATAGCATGTTTTTCTTAATTACAAATTCAAAACACAAAAGAATAACTAAATCCGGGAAGACAATAAACTGCGCTTACAATAGGCAGCTGTGCGCTTATCTTTGACGGCATGTAACAATATAATAAAATTGTAGAGGTCAAATTTCTGTACAATGAAAAAAAATGCTAAAAACCCAGTCAGGGGGATGTAAGAAGTGAAATAGAACTAATTTAGATATTTTTCAAACTTTTTGTTTCTCTGTTTGTGTGTCTGTTTGTACCGGCTAATCTCCGAAACGACTGGACCGATTTAATTGAAATTTTGTATGGTGGTAGCTTATATCCCTGGTCAACATATAGGATACTTTTGATCCCGAAAAATTAAAGAGTTCCCGTGGGATAGTTAAAAAACCGCACCACACGGACGAAGTTGCGGGCATCAGCTAGTTATTTATAAGCTGCACCACCGTCAGTATTATAAATCTACCAATTCCTACTAAGGTTTGCTTGGAAGAGATGGCTTTTGTTGTGATAACCACCCATTATATGCAACTTTTATTTTATATCTTATTTTGTATTTTTATACTTTTATTTGTCTATGCTTTGATGTACAATAACGACTTATCTATCTAACATTATCTACGAATTACTATATTCTATATATTATTATCTACGAAGTCTGCGATCAGTGAACGCATGCTGGATAAACCCAACCACTACATCAGATTCGATAACCCCCATATTCTCGCGAAAGAGAATTGTTTCAATATCTAGAATGATGCGTGAGGCTATTGAAATAAAAAAACATCCAAATTTCGATAGAGAAGATGGTTGGCAAGTACCACCTGTTTGGGATCCGATCATCAAAACTATTAAGACCCAAACCCAGCAAAAATCAACTGCCAGACCTCAGGACACTGTGAGCTCTTTCTGCGTGCACCGGAACACAAACCAACTTGACTGATAATTTCTTTTATTTTTCCTTCCACCCATTTTAATATTATATAAAATTATTAGAGCTGGCATGTTTGCTGAAGAGTTTCTTGCGTCGCTTCTTCTCTTTACGTCATAACATGTTGCGAAGCGGTGGTAAATTAAATTAAACTCCCATAGAGTAAATAATAACCATAAACAAAATTAAAACTAAATAATTAAAGTGAACAAGTTGGCGGTAGGCTAAATAAAACTTTAATAATACTCGTTGACACTTGACATCTTTGTCTTCCGTGATCACGGCCACTGAAAAGTGGCCGAAACGTCGGAATAACAAAAATCAAATAAATTACCTCGCTTAAAACCGTTAAAATGTAGTTTTATTATCTATCTATCTTAAATTGACTCATACGTTCCTATTTGAAGAGATCATCAGTGTAATTTCAAAACCTAGCAACCAGCCTTCTTTCTAAGGTAATCGAGGCCTGTCTGCCTGCTTGGAACTTACTGGAGTAACCGTTACGGCCCTAAATTTGTTTTTTTTTTTTCACAACGAAACGGTGGTAAAATAATGACTATAGTTATGCAAATTAAATTGACAATAATTATTTCATAGCGATTACAATCTATCAAAAAATACAATGACAATTTTCGTAATTATTCACACAGGATGCTTGATAAAGGTCATTGCGTCGTCTTAAGAAAAACAAATTTAAATTTCACTTACATAAATTAAACAGAATGTTAAATTTTAATCAATAGAGTTGATATTTGAGGGCAAGTGGTAAAACTAAAATTGTTTTACGATTGATAACATCTAAGAATACCAATTTATTCAAAGATACAAAATAATATAAATAGCTCTTAAATGTACCATTTTAAGTTCGATATTCGAATTGATCTACTGCAAATCAACAATAGTCTGTTCTAATTTACAAACTTACATTTAGGAAATATGATTCTTAATATTATTACGGTAAGGTGTATTTTTAGTATAGTAGAGTATAAAAAAATATAGTTGTAGAGATGATAGATAAGATTTTGCATAATTAAAGTAATTACTTCAAGTTGGCATGTAAATTAAAACAATGGGCTGTCGTGTGACAAAATGTGACAAATCGTTATGGTGGTGAGTTTGAACAATGAAACTAAAGACGTTAAGTTTTAATATTTAAGGCATTATGATAGTTATCTACAATTAATTAATTATTAAAATCTATTAATAAAATAATACGTTTGTATTTATCTAGCGGAATAGATTAATGGGTTTCACACACTCCATGTGTCATTTTCATCAAGATGTTTTTATTCTTAAAGCACGAAATAAAATACGGCAAGTAGTGCATGCTCTCGGCGGGATGGAAATCTATGTTATGCAAATGAGTTGTATACCATATTCATCTTAGCATGAGACAAAGGGTAAACAAAATGAACTTTGTTTCTCAAACTTTATTTTTAGTCAATTAAATGTAGTGTGCCTACTAATTGTCTAATTTATTTGTTACTAGAGTTTACCCCGCGACTGCGCCGCGGATCAAGCTCTAGTGCGGGCCTCTTCTTTACACAGCAGGCGTTAATACAAATTACATTGTATTAAATTTTTATGTTAGTGCTATTTGCCCCCGGATTAGTCACTTCATTTTATATCGCAAACTGTCCCATCTGCCGGGATGACAAGTATTTTTTTTTGTAGATGATAATTTTTTATATCTATAAACTCGAGAATTGACTGGTCTCCTAAAAACTTTCATCCTCTATTTCAACCCGTTCTAGTTTTAATTACCTGCCCTCCATCCATCTATCTATCTATCTGTAAACGATATGCACATAAATGACAAAATGACCAAAATGACCGAAATTATCAAAATGACTAAAATAACCAAAATGACGAAAACAACAAATCACTAACAAAAACCTATCCTACTTTCTGGGATAACCTGTACATAAATTTATCTCAAAATCTATCCCATTATCCGGGGTGAAAAGTATTCCTTGTCCACCCTTGGTATTACAATTACATATATACCAAATCGGCTTAATACTTTTCCGTAAAAGCATAACAAAAAGAGAGACAAATATATTTTTATCCCCTAAACTATCCCATTTTCAGGATAAAAAGTATCCTACGTTCATCCTCGGCACCGAATATATATATACCGAGTTTTAACCAAATCGGTCCAGTAGTTTTTTTGTGAAAGCGTAACAGAGTTAGATAGATAGATAGATAGATAACACTTTATTATTCACCAATACAAAAATGAACTTAAAGACTAAAATTATATCTAGTTGTGTACAAAGGGCGGTCTTATCGCTAAAAAGCGATCTCTTCCAGACAACCCCAGTCCAGAGTTAGTTACTTTGTGAGCTCTTCTTTAAACAAGACGCACGCTCTATAGGTTGACTCTAGTATATACTTGTGTGTGTGTGCGTGCGTGCGTGCGTGCGTGCGTGCGCGCGCGCGTGTGTGTGTGTGTGTGTGTGTGTGTGTGTGTGTGTCTTTAACTCTGCGCACTGAATACCGTCGCACTATTAAATATGTAAAATGATCTTCAGAAAGTTGGCCGAAAGAAATCACTATTAGCGATATAAGACTGCCAATTGTACTAGTTGAAATATTGTTCATTCTGTTATTTCAACGGCGGCGGCGGCACACATCTCTATAGTTGACTCAATAACTGAGTCTCCACTACACAAATTTTTATAAACACAACTATTTACTTTTATTTTCTTTTACAAATGGCTACAATATAATAAAACAATACAATAAAGTCAGTTGTCAATAGTATACAGAAAAATATTTAAAAGAAATTCAATGAAAACAAGAGGTACGACAATAATAACAATCCGCAAGAAGGATGTAAAAAAAATTATATAGAAAAATAAAACATACTTATATATAAGATTTTTAACACAAATAATAAATATTATTCCAGCTGTAGTGTGCTGCATACCTGTGTAGCATGCAAGAACATCAACATTGACTATTTTTTGCGATAAAGATTGTAACTAACTTTCAACTAAAGTAGAAAATGTAATAAGATATTTTTAAGTGCTGTAATCACTGCGGATTACTAGATGGCGCTGTTTGTTTTTGTTACATACTATGGTTTACGCTTGCGTCAGCATTGTTATTTCTTCGAGATTGGTTTATTGTTTACTGATTATCATGAAATTTAGTGTTTTTTGGAATAACAGTCTTAAGCGCCATGTGCGTTTAATGCAGTTATAGAATAAAAATAAACACTGAAGCACTGTTACCACAACACTACTGTTTTAAGAGTAGTTTTGCTGTTTTTACATTGATGCTCCAGTTTTCCGTTGCATTCCTAATTTTTACTGTTTTTAAATTAGCGTTCAATGCCACTGGACTGATTTGGATGAAACTCAGTATATATTTTTTCGATGCCGAGGATGAACATAGGATACTTTTTATCTCGAAAAATGGGATATTTTCTGGGATAAAATATATTTGTCTCTCTAATTGTTATGCTTTTACGGAAAAACTAATGGACCGATTTGGCTGAATTTCGGTACATATGTAAATTTAATACCGAGGGTGGACAAGGGATACTTTTCATCCCGGAATATGAGATAGATTTGTGTAAGGGTTATCCCAGAAAATATGATAAGTTCTTTATTTGTGGTTTGCCATTTTCGTCATTTTGTTTATTTTGTTCAATTTAGTAATTTTGGTCAATTTAGGCGTTTTGTTCGTTTAGATAGTTTCGGTAGTTTCGACAGTTTTGGTAGTTGTGGTAGTTTTGGTCGTTTCGGTAGTTTTGGTAGTTTTTGGTGTTTTGGTAGTCGTAGTAGTTTTGATAGTTTTGGTAGTAGTAGTAGTTTTGGTTGATTTGGTAGTTTTGGTAGTTGTGGTAGCTGTGGTGAGTTTCGGAGCGTGAGCGTGAGCGGACCTCCTTGCTCCGCTTCCGCCAAAGGAGGACACGCCGGCGCCGGAGGGCGGATCTCGACCTTCAGCCGCCAAAAGAGGACGGGCGCAGGTGGGGTAACCAAAACCCCTATACCCCCTTAGGGTATAGGGGTTCTGATTCTGGTTTACCTGCACATGCCGTCGAGATGAGAGTACGAATGTTTCGCGCGCGCTCATCTCTCTTCCCGTGGGGCGCGTTATCCGCCCCACGCCCGGGCTAGACCTAGAAGATGCCGGGGGACAAAAGAAGTCCCTCGGCAATGGGAGAGGCCTGTGTGTGAGGCCCACACCTGCCAGGGCACGCAGAGTCGGGAATCCCATTTACCCGTAGCCCGTAGCATAAGCAACAGGACGGAACACTCAGGGTTTTAGTGGGTATCCGTAACTGAGGAGTGGCAATAGCATGGCACCAGTTCTGACTGGGCATGCTAGTGCCATCCCCGATCTGGCGAATCGCGACGTAGTTGTGGTAGCTGTGGTAGGTTTGATAGTTTTGGTGGTTTTGGCAGTTTTGGTAGTTTTGGTAGTTTTAGTAGTTGTGGTAGTTTTGGTCGTTTGTGTAGTTTACAGATAGATAGACGCGATATATAAATCAAAAAATCAAAATCAATTTATTGTCAAAAAATTACACAAAAATAAAGCTTACACAGGTTCCGCACTAGGACTAGCCTGTAACGCAGGACACCAAGTCGTCCAGTAAGTGTGTGACTGTCTTAACAATTTTTATCTCTAATATTAAATTATTTAAAAAAATAGATGTTAACTTGTGTGTGTGTGTGTGTGTGTGTGTGTGTGTATTTGTGTGCGTCCGTGTGTGTGCATATGATGAATAACAATATTCTGATATATATAATAAGGTTAATTTATATTTATATTAAAAGTAATAAAACTAGAACGGGTTGAAATAGGGGGGTGTTAAATGTTTGTATGGGAGGGAAACCAAACATTTCTTATATTTATACATAAAATTCATAATTTATAAAACATGCGATAGTAACTCGATCTGTCTGTCTGAATACCAAAAATGGACATGAGATCCCGGGAGATGGGATAGTTTGTGATGTATAAGGAAGTAATACTTTGAGTGCAAATAGCACCAACATAAAAATATAATACAATGTAACCTGTATTAACACCTGCTCTTTAAACAGGGGTACGCATTAGAGTTTGACCTGCGGAGTAAACTCTAGTATAGTCTATTAAAAGGAAAGATTTGTATTTTTTGTATGACTGTAACCAATAAACTCAAAAACTACTGGATCAATTTCAATAATTGTTTGACGGTTCACCATTCGAATAGTAAGTACATTGTCCCTAAGTAATATAGGCTATATTTATTATTAGAAAAAAGTAGGGATCCCTACTAAAACTTCAATAACGAAAGGTGTTAACAATTTGCCATAAAATGTCTTTCATCGCATGCGCTGCGAAAACTATTGAAGATAGAACAAAAAAATGTTCTACAATATTAAAGAACTAGCTGATGTCCGCGACTTAGTCCGCGCGGTGCGGCTTTTTAACTATCCCACGGGAACACTTTAATTTTTCGGGATCAAAAGTATCCTATATATTGACCAGGGATATAAGCTACCACCATACAAAATTTCAATTAAATCGGTCTAGTCGTTTCGGAGATTAGCCGGTACAAACAGACACACAAACAGAGAAACAAAAAAATTGAAAAAACTAAATTACTTCTATTTCACTTCTTACACCCCCTGAATCGGTTTTTAGCATTTTTTTTAATTGTACAGAAATTCGAGCTCTACAGTTTTTTTATAATTATGTATGTATGTATAGATATCTACAAAAAATTTGCGATACCATATGTCCAACTACTGCAGTTATAATTATAATTGTTTTACATTTTAAAGCGATAGAAATGCCAAACAAAATCAGACTACGTTATTCATAACCCTTGTCTTAATCCTTACATAAATAAATCATTTCGTATTAAGACTGTTTCAATACTTGTTGTTTACTTTTTGAATGATTCAAATCGGACTTTCCATTCAAAAGATATTATGAATTTAAAAATGTCAATAAACGAACAAAATACTTGGTCCTGGACTCGGATTCTAGACTTTTTTTCAGGGCGGGACAAAATCTGCCGGGACCGCTAGTCTATAACATTATAAAATTCTAAACATGCCGTGTCTGTACATTGAAGATACTTAATAACACGATGCAATTTTTATTAGATTTCTTGTCTGTTTGTCGGTTTATTCGTTTGTTCGGGTAAAAGCTACTGGGCGGTTTTCGCTGATCGACAAATTCTTAGACTTAAAATCTGCGCTAATTTTTATCCTGGGAATCCCACGGGAATTTTTGTGGGAATTATATAAAATGGCCAGGTTAATAAACAAAAAGGTTTTTCACTGATCGATAGGAAATTTTATGTAATAAAATGTGTGTTTTTTTACCCCGGAATCCCACTGGAATTTTCCCGGAAGCGGTTTAAAGTTGTTCTTGTGCATAAAATTTTGCTTATTCCGACACAGTTTTCACTAAAAGGATAGTTTAAGTCCTTTTTTAAGTGATACGATAATTTATATTTCGGAAAACCTGCGGGAGTTTTCTCGGAAATGTTATTCATTATATTACTTCAAATCGGGTTGGCTTCGACTCACCTCTATGTTTAGCTGGTCAGTTTTCTAGATTACATGGACTTAATTTTTTTGTTATTATTATTTGTTTTTTATATTATACGTAAAAAGCCGAATTAAGTGTTAACATAAAAATCTAAGTAAAATAAAGCTACTGCCTATGGTTTCACACGTGGGGTAAACTCTAGTATAAAATAAAATAAAACCATTTTTATGAAAAAATGCTGTTTCATTTTTTTGTTAATAATAATGTACAAAATTATACTATTGATAATCCTTAGTAATTAAAATTAAAAAAACAAACAAAAATTTTTTATTGTTTTTAGAATTAAATATTATTTTATTCATAAATCAAATAAAATTTTAAGTTACATATTCCGAAATATTAAAATTATTTTTTGTAAATCTCTATTTGTATAAATGTTATAAACGCGAAAGTTTGTAAGAATGGATGTTTAGATGTATAGGTGTATGTTTGTTACTCTTTCACGCAAAAACTACTGAATGGATTTTGATGAAACTTTCCAATAATATAGCTTACACAGAATAACACATATGCTATAATTTATAAAGACATAGTGTGAATTGTCCAAATATAACGATTTTCCATCACCACGCGGGTGAAACCGCGGGCACAGCTAGTATTGAATAAAGCGACAATTTCATGAATATATTTTCAATAAATAAATGAAAAATTTCAATTTCGATAATCATTTCATAATTTCATATCATGTTGGAAATTGAAATGAAGGAGCTAATTAGGAATTTATTTTATTATTTTGTTACAAGACTTTCAGTTTTCGATTCAGTAGGGTCTTATCTAACTAAAACTGAAAGTCTATTGGTAGCGTCGTCACATTTTCAAAATTAGTTCGACCACACACTACTTTAGCGTTAAAACAACTCGCTGTAAAGCAATCGGTGGGTCGTATATCTAGTCGTATTAAACAGCTGTAAATCTATCAAATGCCTCGCTTTTAGTCGGCTTTATTTAATCCGCGGAAGTTGTGGTGACCTAAATAGAGGTTCGACGTGTCTTAACGCAGGGTTAAGGGGATTCGATTGCTCCCCTGCAAGAACACAGGTGGCGTTCTAGGAGCATTTTTTTATTTTATTGCATGAGTTCAGCAGACAGGCAGACAGACCTCACGATGGAAAGCAGTTACCATCGCCTAGAGACATTTGCAACACCAATGTGCTGACACTCTCTCAAGGGAGACTGGAACCTGATCACTAATTCCGGAACACAACTCAAGGTTGTTATGGCGGCATACTCTAGACACAGAAACTGATCCTTATAAGGTACTCTATCTATGGGTGTAATAATATAGGATGTAATTTTTTTTTCAAAATCAGCCAATTCAATTCCTGACTGGAGTGACTGATTTTTCAAAAATCTAATGATATCACTTTAGGTTTCATCAAAATCGGTCTAGAGACTCCTTTGAGTGTCTTTGCAATTTGTATAGTTTCGTATTTGGCCTTGAAGGCCCACTTGAAAAATTCATACTACAAAGCCTATTTCGACTTAAATACTGATCCCACTTTGGACAGGTTTGGATGCAATAATTATAGATTGTGGCAATAGGTGGGAGGACACTTCGATGATTTCGATTTTAAAGTTTTTGATGTAGAGTCTTAAATTTAACAAAATTACATTATAATATGAATACTAAGTCGTGTTAGCGTAATGGCTAGCCCACGCGTCCCAAACTCAAAGGGCGCGGGTTCGATCCTAGCCGGAACGCATGCACCACTTAGTCAGGTTTCTGACCTAATGTGCATATTGTTATAATTACCACGTGCTAACAACGGTGAAGGAAAACATCGTGATGCAACATGCACATCGAGATAACTGAGGTGTCAAACCTGCCAAGCCGCCTTGGACAAGCGTTGCGGGTATAATGTCCGTTCCCCTGTAGTGGGAGGCCCGAGCCCAGCAGTGGGACATTTATAGGCTGATATTTTATATAATATATATAATTTATAGTACCTAATTAAACATTTAATTTTGTTACGAAAAGTGTTTACACTTTTTATTATGTTTTTGACATTATTTTTATGTGTCAGTCCTGTTAGCGTACTAGCTAATAGATCTGCGTATCTTCCCAATAAAGTTGGTTCGAACCATGGCCATACCGTATGCACTCCTTTAACAGTTTTTCTGACCGACTGTACATGTTATTACAATTCTCGTGAGTCGACAGCTACGAAATATATTAAAAATATCGTGACGAAAACTGCAAATTTAGATAATCGATTTATGAAACCCGACAATCCGCCTTAAAGAAGCATAGCATGCCAGCTATTCAAATAAAATGTCACAATTTCCCTTTAAAAAATTGTGATCAAGTAGCACGTTCATAGGAAAGGGGTTTTTTTATTTTAATTACAAAATTCAATTATTTTATCTTGATTTTTTATACATATTACTCTCTTAAATTTTGTTTATTCTATTTTGTACTTAGGCATAAAAGAAGAATTAAGTATGTCAGTGTGCTTCTTCCATGAGATGTTTTAAAGCCTTAGAATAAGTTTTTAGACTTCTTTAAGAACCTTAAAGAAGCCCACAAGCTTGCTCTAAGTCAATATGAATAAGACCGTTATCTGTCAAGTTTCTTTGCAAAGACCTGTACTAATTAAAAGTACTCAAAGTAGCGAGTAGAAGAATGTGTATCTAAAGATTTCATCGACTACATTGAGACATAAACCAAAAGGCGGATTCCAGTGAAATTGCTCACGGCATTCTATAAATCGGACGCACTCGACGACCGTTCGGTCTATTTCGGTAAAAATAAATAAATATGCGCCCGCGCCGACCGCGCTCACTACCCGGTACATTGATGTACAACTGATAGCTGGAAGAGCCTTGCAACATAGAGGACTGCATTTTGGATGATTAATAGAAATGTATTATAACATTTGATATTCGCGGTGATTAATACATGGTTGTAAATAAAAGGAAAAAGAACACCCAAAAGGTACTTTAAATCAAAATATATGTGAAAAATATAATGTCGAACGAGTTTTTACACTAGTAAATACTAGTTTTATAATCTTAAATTCACAGAAAGAGCACTTTTGTATGACATTATCAATTTTTAAGTACTTTAGAGATCTCACATAACACTTACGAGTACATATTATAAAACTACAGCTGCTTTTTTTAATTTTTAGTGTTTATTTTAGTTTCCACTATATATATAGGCAAATTTTAAGACAAAATGTTTTACACTAAAACTATGGTAAATTCTACACGGGGAGCTATCTAATCGATTTTATTATAAGTTATAAAGATCAGTACCATTTTTTATTGTTTTTTTATTGTTATAGACAACGTTCATCTATTGTAATTCGTTTTTGCTGTAAGAATTGTTGGTAAATCTTAAATAAAATAAATGTCGTTTAAGTTTAAGAAATTAAGAGCTTAATGAAAGTAGATAAAGCGAAATGTGTTTGTCATGATTGTTGCAAGTGGAGATACATCATCTCTGCCTAAATCTACGGGAAACAGGCGTGATAATATGTATGTATGTCAGTTTAAACTAAACTTTTTTTCTGCGAAGCTAGCAAACACCCTAATTGCCCACACAATAAAAAGTGTTTACCGTTGCCTATAGATGTTAGCAACACCAGAGGCGAAACCAAATTATAAAATCTATAGGGAGATAGAATAAATGAAATATGATAGAGGGGTCAGATAGGAGGAATGTGATAGAGGGGATGAAGTAGGGGAATAGGATAAGGGGAGGGAAAGTGGGTCATCGGAACTCTCACTCATCGCATGATGCGCGATTAGCTCAAGGCTAACCGGTTCACCCCGATTTTCGTTTAGAGCGTGGTATCATACTGATCGAGTCAGCCCTAGGAGCTTTAATCGACATGACGATCCCAGCATGCCTCTACCATGTACAAATTTTAACTAATCATTAGAGATTTATTTTTAATCACTCTTGAATGCCACATCCATTTTCTATACATCATCGGGTAACCACACGACAAGTCATCCAAATATAGCGGCACTTGATAACGACGTATTAGACGAATAAATGTTTTACGTCCGCCGGTAAGTGTTCCATATTTAAAATTCAAATTTGAATACCGAACGTCGGGGTTTTTATAGTTTGTAGGTAGGATCGGTAACGGTTTCCTGAATTTTGTAGACTGAGGACATTCAATGGCCATTTACATGGAGAGAGTTTATCGCACGTTTTGGAGCGAAAAATTTTATACTATTTTCGTAGGCGATACTCTTTAGACAATAATCAGTATCTTTAGACATGTTTACATTCAACCAAAAATCCAGAATTCGCCTGAGAGTATGTCGTACGGTAATCGTAAGGTAATTATCACCAAGGGTTTTGTTTACACTACAACACACATCGCATTGAGATATTTGCCTACAATTTCTCGACTGTCTAAATTGGAACTCGTATGATATTTTTTCAAGTTCATGTGAATGTCGTTGCTTTTCGAGCTCGGTGATGAGTACGGTATTATTTGCTTTACACACACACAAATAAATTAAAAAAGTTTTTGTTTGTTATCTGTCTGTGTGGATGTTCCGGCTAATCTCTGAAACAACGGGACCGATTTTGACGGAACTTTCACTGGCAGATATTTGATGTTATAAAGATTAATTTAGGCTATTTTTAAAACTTTTATTTACTCGTAGGATTCCGGAAAAAATCCAAGCGGTCGAAGTCGCAGGCAAAGCTAGTGTTTAATAAAAATAGAAACTAATTACATGGCACAATAGTATGGATAATTAGAAACTAAATATCTTCAACTTCGTCTACACAATAAAGAACATATCTTCAAGTTCTAGAGAAAGTATTATACATTTAAGCCCCTGTGGCTTAAAAAATAAAAAGACAAATATTAAAAGTCTAATTTTAAACTTACTAAAGTTAAAAAGCGAGAAAAAATTATATGTGGCGCCATCTAGATATTAAAATTTAAGTACTTTCTAGAGTTACGTTTTTTACTAGACGATTTTTATTCGTAGTACCTACTGTTTTTCTAACTTTTTTAAACGAGACTTTTCGTCACTAGTGACGACATCAGCCTCATAGGTGATGCAAAAAATACAATTTTTTATAGGTATATTACGTATGCTTATTTATAATTTTATACTAAACTATCACTACAACGGAACACTTACAAGCCAATAGATGGCGCTGTGCAATAATTGAGGTGGCAAACGATTCCCGAAACGTACAAAGAATATATACGAATTCCCAACAATAATAGATGGGCCTAGGCCTGCGAGGCACAACAATAGCTTCGCTGGAAGATCTTACTTTGAAACGGAGGAGCATTCCATCTTGCTCGGCTTGCTCCTTGAGCTAGTCGGGACATTCATAATATTCTATTTTTAAATATTTTAGCTATGAACTTAAATAATAACCCAGCCTTCAGCCTTCAAAGGCTTCCTTAGAATAATATTTATTCCTCCTAATACCTGTTGTTTTTTTATGATATAGTTGAGTGTGGTAGATCTATATAAGCTATTATTAATATTACTATAATGTTTGGAATACCTTTCTTTATATTCTGTTATAAAATATTTTAATGTAAGTGCAAAATTCTATCACTACGTGTATTTTATAACTTTACATGTCGTAAATTAACATTGTATAAAAATTTCTTATAGCACCTATAAGACAAATATTATTAAGTCAAAGACCTAAGAAAAAATAACTATTTAATAATTTTGCTATACTTGCAAGAACATTATTTGATGTTCTGTCATTTTCCTAAGAAGATTCGTGGGTTTCAAACGTTGGTGATTTCGATCAGCAAGTCTGATACTTTGACTAATATGTACCACTTACAATATGCTTCTTAGGACAAAATTGTTATGTCCTATACTGGGAAGTGGGATTCCAAGCAATAAGTCAGAATGGGACTATACAGTAAAAAGTTAACCTGGATTTCGAAATAACGCTGAAATACCGGAAAACAAGAGTCATAAACCAATATATTTTGAATACTTTTCGTACCAAATGTTATACTTTGTTTTATCCATATTTACTTGACTGGAACTACATACGTACATATTATCACGCCTGATTCCCATAGGGGTAGGCAGAGACTATGGATCTCCACTTGTGACGATCCTGACAAACAACTTTCGCTTCATGTACTTTCATTAACCACTTCATACATGAACGATTATTTGAGGTGTTCTTGACCTGACCTCTCTTTTACACTTCTGATATTTGAACATGTAGGTACGTCTCGGTCTACCGACAGCAACTCTACCATTCATAATACTGGCATACACCTGTTTTGTGATTCTACTTTTATCCATTCTCTCTACATGTCCAAACCACCTTAACACTCCTTTTTCAACTCTTGTTATTACATCTTCTTTCAATCCACAACTTTCCGTTATCACAGTGTTCCTTATTATATCATTCAATCTAACCGCACATATACTTTTTAAAGCTCTCATTTCAACTGCGTTTATCCTACTTTCACTTGAACTGGTTTTAAAAATTAAGAATTTAAGTCCGGGTATCTTTTACAATGGCGTCTTCTATTTATAGAACCTGCCCTCTTATTGTGTTAAAAAAATTAAACACAATTTATGGTTATACAACATGCTTAAATCATTAGTGTGTCCATATTAAGAAGCGGACAGTCCTGCTAATGTCAAAGACGCGCCGTTGAATTATAATAAGCGGTGCAAGAGACTCAATAATCGACGGTGGAGCGCGAGTGACGCCCCTTGCGTTATACCGGCTCCCAGCTAGGGTGACAATCAGCACACGTTATTATGGAACAAGTCTGCTAATTAATTTTGAACATACTAAACAATAAATATAAAAACGCTGTTGACTGAAATAGTCACTTATATGCATATTGTCACAATAGGGTAGTTGATATATATCACTATAAATTCTAAAGCAATGCTCATATAAAAAGCGGGCGTTTAAATACCATGTCATCATCATAACTTTAAAATATCGTTATAGATATAATTAAATTATTGTTTAAATCATAATTAAAACGTTATTTGACTCATTTTATAAATGACGTAATGGTTTGCAGTGTTTGTACAAAAACTAGGTCGCTTCAGCATTTTCTTAGTTGATAAAAAGTATCTCGGTTGATTTGACTGTCAACTACCCTATTACCACCTGCTGAATGTGAAGGAAAACATCGTGACGCAACACACATCAAGATAACTGATGACTCAAACTTGCCAAGTCGTCTTAGTCAGGCGTGTTGAGTATACTATCGGTTACCCTAAAAATTAGAATTCCCGAGCGTCTACCACGATTCGTTCATACGATTTAATTTTTTTATGCGAAACAATATCATCATTCCTATAACGTTATTAACTATCTTGTTGCTGCCCTTACATAAATCAACGTGTCGATGTTTAGGCGTTTGTTGTAGTGTAATACACTCACTTAATTGTGCGCCATGGGGATATGGAACGTCCTGAGGTTTTCCTATAGCGCTACAATATGGGATTTCAAAATGTGTGTCAAAAGTTTCTTCGAGGCCGGCAGCGCGTTAGTGATTTCTCTAGTGGTGCAAACGTCCAGAAGTAACGGAAACTCCTTTCCATCCGATGGGCATTCAGCCTGTATGCTCTAATTCGGCGATAAAAAAACACATTCACTAAAACCGAAATAAACCCACTGATCGTGCCGAAACCTGTAGATATTTCCAAACTTACCTGTGTAGTCTATCAGTCTACGTTAGACTAGAATGAAGAGTATCTTAAGTTCTCTTAAAATAATAGGTTGGGGAAAAAGTTTTTCGCATATAGTATGTATGAACTTGTAATAAGATTTCTTTGGCTATACCATTTGTATGTAGCTGGTTTTGGTATCATTAAAAAGTGTTAATTTTAAAAAAGACAATTCCAAATTCAAATTAGGAAAATGCGTGATTTTCATTTGTTTTTCTTATTGTTAAAATGAGTGAATCTAATGAAGAAATTCGATACATTTTAAAATGTTACTACAAAAAAGGTAATAATGCAACATAAGCCGCGAAAAAAATTGTGATGTTTATGGACCTCATGCAGTATCTGTGAGAGTAATGCAAATTTGGTTTAAGCGTTTTCAATCCGAAAAATTTGGTATCAAAGATGTACGTCGCTCTGGTCGCTCTGTTACGGACAAAATTGATGCCATTTTTGAAAAAGTGGAGTAAGATCGGCATATTAGTAGTTACGATGTAGCTGGAGAACTGGGAATTGACTACAAAAAGGATTTGGCGCATTTGAAAAAAGCTAGGTACACAAAAATGCTCGATATTTGGGTCCCTCATGAGCTCACTGAAAGAAACCTAATGAACCGTGTACTCGTTTGTGATTCTTTATTACGACGTAATGAAACCGAACCATTTTTGAAGAAGCTGTAAACTGGTGATGAAAAGTGGATCACGTACCACAAGAACGTGTGAAAAAGATCGTGGTCAAAGGCCGGTCAGGCTTCACAGACTGTGGCGAAACCCGGGTTAACTCGCAACAATGTGATGCTGTGTGTATGGTGGGATTGGAAGGGCATTATTCATTATGAGCTGTTACCGCTAGGCAGGACTATCAACTCTGAACTCTACTTCGAACAACTGATGAGATTAAAGCAAAAAGTTTAGAGAAAGCGGCCGGAAGTATTCAACAGAAGGGGTGTGGTTTTTCACCATGATAACGCTAGACCTCACACATTTTTACCCCCTCAGCAAAAATTACGAGAGTTTGGCTGGAAGGTGTTAATGCATCCCCCGTATAGTCCTGAACTTGCACCTTCAGATTTTCATCTGTTTCGTTCTCTCCAGAATTCCTTAGGCAGTGTCAGGTTAACATCACGAGAGAACTGCCAAAACCACTTGTCGCAGTTTTATGATCAGCAGTTTTATGATGCGATCACGTCCCTACCTACAAGATGGCAAAAAGTTATCCAACAAAATGGCACCTACTTTTATAAAAAATAAAATGCGAAGAAACTTTTTCCCCAACCTAATATGTACGGTTGAGCCCAGCAATAGGACATACATATGTAGTCACTGTAGCACTGATCGCTTACATAATAGCTGTGAAATAGCCGGTTTTTTATATAAAAAACAAGCGTCGCTTAGCCTCCTTGGAGTTTTTAGTTGACTCTATTTATACACATTTTTGGTAGATTTCTGGGTTTTGACAGATAGAAAAGTATATTAATGAAAGTAATGTCAATCGGAGAAAAATATATATGGGTTATTAATAATTTAATTTGGAGTTTTCTTTATAAATATATCGAAATAGCTATATAACCACCGTCTCGTAATCAGTATCACAGTATTTATGGTCACAGTACTGTAACGTGGGAACAGTATGCTCACGCGCAGCCAAACTCGGGCGGGCGTGGCTTACAAACGCTTTGTTTTTACCTTTTAACGTTTCCGGACGACGTTTTTGGGAATTAACTAAATTGTTGTTCGTACTATACAACTGATTTATGTTTACATGGCCTTCGTATCAGTTTTAAAATTAAAAACTATTTGTTTAAATCATTAATATAATAATATTTATTCAAACACTATTTAAACTGTACTCAGTTGTGTGGTGTTGTGAACTGTGAGTGTAAATCTTTTTCTTTTGCAGAATCGTCCAATTTTGAACATTGCTTATCAGTTATCAAGCTTGTATCTCATAGGTGTTGGCATAGACGAAGGATCTCCACTTGACATACGTCTTTCGTTTCATCTACATTTCATTAATCTTTTCATATATACAAGTTTATTATAAACTAGCTGTGCCCGTGACGTCGTCCGCGTGGAATTTGTTTTCAAAACCTCCCCGATTTTTAAACATTCGTCATTGGTGCTCCGCTCCTATTGGTCTTAGCGTGATGATATTATAGCCTATAATATAGCCTTCCTCGATAAATGGGCTATCTAACACTGAAAGAATTTTTCAAATCAGATCAGTAGTTTCTGAGATTAGCGGGTTCAAGCAAACCAACAAACAAACTCTTCAGCTTTATATATTAGTATAAAATGTTTTTACCCGACTATTCTCCGAAACATCTGCATTTTGATCGTGGTAAGTACATCACGGTCTAAAAGTATCAACTCTAAAATCCACACTGTTTTCATGCACTTGTTTTGTCAGTCTCCTTTCATACATTTTCTCTACATCTCAACTCTTATTATTATATCTTGTTTTGATCCATATTTATATTCATTTTCCTTATTCTCAAACGAACGAATAAATAAATAAACGAAGCCTATATGAACAAAAGCGTCAAATAAAGTGAAGCATTTTTGAAGTGATAACTTCTTATGGGAGGGTAAACCACTTCGTTACGTAACGCGTTACGGCGCCAGTTTGTCTGGTTTCCCTTTCTCTCACGCATACGGCAGCGGTATATATATAAAATTTAAGTAATAACCTAAGCTTTTCTCAAGTTAAACAATTTCAATATTAAATAGTTCAACTTAGATTAGTTTAAGTTATCACTTGTGTCGGGTGTCCCGAGACGCACACGTTTTTTTAAAACTTATTTATCCACTGGACTATTCTAACTACCTACTTTTATTCGTACTAATTCGATTATGTTCTCGTAGCGCACTGCAACACGATTGGCTTCCTATTCCAAGATCGGCTTCCTTTAGCCGGTTTTAGTATGAGAACCCGGTCTTCCCATTTTATTAGTAGGATGGCCGTTTCCTATATCTTATTATTCATTCACTTGCCCTACCATTGGTTGAATTTTGAAATTAATTGTATGAGGCTTATGTTAAATTTTAACAGATAGTACCTAAAACAAATGGACGGTTGGTAATATATAGAGATCGGCCAATGAGACCATGTCTATTACTGAAGTGAAACTTCTTTAGAATCGTTGTGATTTGAAACTCGATAAAACGAAAAAGCGACACTAAAAAGAGATAAATCTATAGAGCTAAGCCTGAGACAGAATGAGATAGAATATAATATATTTAATAATTTAAACACTATTTTCATACAGATAGAGTTGTAAAGGTTTCGAAGTTTTTCGTTAATCCATAAAATTTCGTGTTTTAAAGCTTAAATATAATATACGAAATTTGACGTCACGAAATTTAGAATCCTCCCACCTCTTGTCATACTTTGTTTCACTTCTACTGTGTGTGAACTGCACACACACACACAAAATTTTTGTTTTACTCTAAATATTATATAAGATATTCCATGTCCCTTTCTGGCCGGTTCCTATATCTAACAGACTGTTTATTTTCCTTACTGTCAAGGCAAGTGAAACGGCCGTTCATACCTATTTGGCATCGATTCATACGCTATTCTTGTCAAATCAATTAAAAAATTCCATTAGGCTGAGAACTCGATTTGTTATGGGTGACACCAGAGTTATTCGATAATCGATCCAAATTATAATCGTTTCAGCCTTAATCGATTATAATCGCCGGCGCCTTTCAATTGTGTTTTTATTCACGGGTGCTTGTCGAGTTTTAAAGGTATAATCTCATAATTATAATTTTGAATGTTTTTATTCACGGGTACCTATCGAGTTTTAAGGTGTAATCTCATAATTGTAATTTTGAATTTTGATGATTGTACATATATAGTCGCCATTATAGTTTAGTGGCTGTGGCTTGGCATCCGTGTTTTATTTAACCGATGTGGGCTTGATTTGCTCATGAACTACTTACTACTTTCAATAAGTATAAGTTTCCGCCAATACACCCTGGACTAGCGTTTGTCCAGGGTGTATTGGCGAATTTCACACATCGTTTATCTTGGTATTCCTGTTCTCTCAATTTTTTTTTCACCTTCAGCACGTGGTATATTTGTAACAATATGTACATACAGCCTGAAAATTGTTTAAGTATTACTATACATATTTTACACCTGAATTTTAACCCGCGATATTGGAATATGACACAGGTGTCATCACTGAGTCATCACGTCTATTACTTAGAGACAAGTGGTGAGTTTATTTTTAAATGTCATATAAATGTTATGGAATGCTAATAATAATTATGTAATAAAAATGCATATTTATAATTATATAATATATTATATATTTTTAGCCTTAGATGATTATCGATCTATCTATCTATGATAGTATTTTCACGAAGACAATTTTTTTTATTCATATTTTGTATTTATTTCGTTTTTTGAATTGATTACAGTTATTGTTTAATTCCTTTGATTTTTATTGTAATGACATAATTTCAATCGAACTTAAATTATTCTCTTTGTTTCAATTTGGCCTGTAGAGTAAGATCCATTATGGGCATTATCCATTATTAGGTATAAGCTGTTATAAAATGTATCGATTTTTAATGCATTGTATAAGGCTGTGTGATTTTTGTTAAATAAATAAATATAAAAAGAGATGTATATACATAATAAGCATGTGAAACTTTTGGTTTAAATGCATCCTGTAGCTGTGATCTCTTCATGAGTCATGCCAGCAGGGAGAGCTTATAAAGAGCAGCGCGACAATACTGTGCTGGCGCATCTTTTGTACCTTTTATTAATAACCGTTTATTTGGTTTTTAATTACATCTCGTCTGAGACCAGGTGACGGGTTGTGGGAGTACAATTTTGTAATTTGTTTGTTTTGATTACTTAGTACGAGGATATAAGGTACATACGAGGATCTGTGTTACAGAAAGGGATTTAGTCTTTAGTGTCTTAGCGAAAATTTATTTTTTCTTAGGCTTGAAATGCAGAAAACTAGAAGTCGAGTTTTGCCTAATATTTAGAATTCCGTATTCTTTTAAGCGAAAACGGTACCAGTCTTCAGATTGAGTTTTGGAAATTTTCCTAATTGGACTTTTTTATTAAGAAGCTGGCAAACAGGTAGACGGTTCATCTGATGGAAAGTAGTTACCTTCGCCTATAGACGATTGCAACACCAGGGGTAAAGCCAGCGTGTTACCAGTTAGCAGCCTTTAGGATGGGATGGGGGAGGGGGGCGTGGTAATATTAGGGATGGGATAAATAGAATGGAATAGAAGAGAAGGAACAAAGGGATCAGACTGGAGAAATAGATGGGAGGATAGAGGTGATGGGATAGGTGAATGAAACAGGAGGAGCAAGTGGGTCATCAGAACTTTCACTCATCACACGAAATACGATTAAACAAAAATCGACAGACAAAAACACACACTGTATATCCCCAAATTAAGGAAGTTACGCTTGTGTTATGGGTAATATACAACGGACCATTCTGGGGCCGATCCCAGACACCCAGACCATAGTAAATAACGGAGAAAACACGTTTCCGAAATTTACTATACCAGGAATCGAACCCGGAGCCTCTGAGTTGCAGTGAGGTAAGCCGGCAAAGGCTTAGCCCGCTCAAACAGAGGCCATCAATTAGATTAGTTCAAGGCTAATTGTTTCACGCCGATGTTCTGTGAGAGCGTGGTATCACACCGATCAAACTGGCCCTAAGACCTGTAATTAAGTCTTACCGATTCCAGCATTTCTCTACCGTGTGTTTTTTTATTGCTTGGGTTCAGCAGACAGGCGGACGGCCCACCTGATGGGAAGCAGCTATCATCGCCTATGGACATTTGTAATATGTGGTGCTACGAATGTGCTACAGCTCTCTAAAGGGAGACTGGAACCTGGTCACTAATGCCGAAACACAACTCAAGGTTGTTATGGCAGCACATTCTAGACCAAGGGTGGTAGCCATCCAGACGGGTAAATACCCTACCACCTGGCTTTAGGTTGTTTTACTTCTTCTTACGACAGGCTGCCCGGCGACAGGACATTGTATTCTTTCTTCGTTCCTGCACGGATATGACATGATGTAACATGACATCCAGAACCTTGTCACTATCTATACCTAAAATGTCTCTATTTTAGTGCTTGGCTCGAGGATTTACATCCCAGAGGCAATATTCATACTTCTCTTTTTGTTGTTTAACAAAACTAAGTTATTATAGGTACCGACCGACTGGAAACTTTCACATAATCTGAAATTGAAGATCTTTGGAATACTTAATATAGGCATAATCTAAATCTCTTATTTAACTGAAATTACAACGAAATAGGTCATCAAATTTCATTGAAAATTTTAGGGATTGAAAAAGTAAAATTTTCGTCGAAAGAATTATGTGCTTATTTATATTTCATTTAAAACTCTTTTAGGGTTCATCTTCTATGCCCCTCCTCCAATTGCATCAGAGTTAGTGATAGTATCCAAGTGCGACTTATTTATAATGCATTAACGATTAGCTGCAAAACATAGTCCATACATCCTCATCTGATATATTAAGTCTTCGCATAGTTCAGCTGAATTTTAAGCTTTCGACTGAAGCCAATCAACGAAGTTCTTGTGACAACTCGAAAGGCCACATTTAACTATACAGTTCATATTTCTCACAAAAACAGATAATTACTACACAAAAACTATCAATATCCTACAACTATTGATCATTTTAGTGTAATTTTACACATTTTCAGAAAATAATACTGCACAGCACAACGTCCCCTTCCAAATCCCGCCAAAAACTCCCTAAAATGATTAGTTGCGCAAATACTTTAACAGCTTTAGAAATAATAAATTTTGCGCTTGCAGAAATTGTACTACTGGCACGCATATACATACTAGTTTGCTTTTCGATGAATATAGGCGCTGTTCAACAAGAGTTGCTCTTGATTTCCCCGGGGATCCACTCATCAGATCCTGATTTGGTGACAATGGTATGGGATACCGACTTCAAAAAAGGTTCTCAATTCGACAACAAATTCTTATTCGAAAGAGTATACTCTTCCTTTCAAATTAAAAATAAAATAAAATCAGTCCACGATTTACGGAGAAACGCGTACTAACAAACATAAAATCGAATTGAGAACCTTTTTGATGTGGGTTGAAAATCTCCTGTTTATGAAGAGCAGATTTAAAAATGGAATATCAACATTTATAGTTCCAATTTTAAAAGCAATCAGAACACAGCATTAATCGGTGTTAAACACCGCCACCCACGGTTTAACCAAATTAACCGTTTCAGTCGCGGACGTCGGTGTCAACTTGTCACTCTGTCACGCCGCTTTAAAAGCATTCGACTGGGACTTTCACCCGGTGTTCGGTGACCGGCATGACAGTTTTTTTTTAATTTTCGATTTGAATTTAGAATTAAGCTTGCTTACACGCTCAATATTATTTGCACAAGAAGCTAGTGAGTTCGACCCTTATGTTTACTTATTTATTATCTAATTTCAACCGTACAGGATCGGAGAAAGAATACAATTTCCTTCACTCGGGCTGCCTGTAGCAAGAGGCGACAAAACAACCTGCTGCCAGGTGGTAGGGTATTTGCCCGTCTGGATGGTTACCACCCCTGGTCTAGAGTATGCCGCCATAAGAACTTTGAGTTGTGTTCCGGCATTAGTGGCCAGATTCTAGTCTCCCTTTAGAGAGCAGCAGCACATTGGTAGCAACTTTGGGGTTACAAATGTCCATAGACGATGATAATCGCTTTCCATCAGATGGGCCGTCTGCCTGTCTGCTGTAGTCATGCTATAAAAAAAGTAAACGTAAAATTGAATTTGACAGTTCCCTTCCTATGACAATAAAACTTATAAATTGGTTTATGCCGCTACTACACCTGGGACAATATTAGTGACTGTGTCACGCAGATGTAGCCGAAGTAATGCGTTATTTGAGATGCGACATTGTTAATGACGTTAAACAGTAACAGATGACTCATGTATATACTATTGTTGCTTATAATTAACGGTGTTTTTATAACGTTAAATGTAAGTCACATTTGGACACAGTCATTAACATTATCCCAGGTATGTCAGGTGCATAAGTGCTTCTTAGAAGCCAGAAAATGAAAATAATACTTAATTACAATCGGAAGACAAATCTATATAATTGTCAACTATAGAGCCCAGACCCAATTGTTCATAAAATTAACCCCGTTGGGAATCAAACTCGGGAGTATTTAGACAATAAACTCCGTTCATACCGTTACAAATAATGTGTTCTGGATATTAGATATTAGACTTTAATTAGGTATAGAATAAGAAATTGGAATACTTTTAGCATTTTTTACATATTTTTCATCTAGTTTTAATTCTCAATTGAAATTATTTACCTAAAACATGATAGCATACTTTATCCCTTTAGAGTGCAAAAACGTAAAAACATTATAGGGCAACGTGACATCTTCATTTCAATTAAAGTAAAAATAATAAGAGTAAAAAATATACACTCCACCTTTAAAAATATGTCAAAAGTGATATAGCAAAATATGACACCGCTCCAATGCTGCGGTCTTGACTAATGCATTTAAATCGGTCAGTTTACACGCGCGTACGTCGTGAAGTGTCAACATGTCACTGTCACACTTTAAAGCATTTTACGGTGATTAGCAACGGTGTGTAACCGGCCTTATAAAATATTCCATATTTTTAAATACGTTCGATTATTTTTTAAACTGACACTTCTTTAGAATCGTTGTGATTTGAAACTCGGTGAAACGAAAAAGCGACACCAAAAAGAGATAAGATAGTGGTATCATATTATGTTACATCACAATAACTAGATTTTCTAGAAATAATATTAAAAGAAAATCAATAATAATATTAAAATCATTAAACCCAAATAACATGACTCCCAAGTTTTTAGAAAAAAAAACTAATCACATCACAACCGATCCCCAAAGAAACTATAATGAAAGCCTTTAAAATAGAATTGCTTCGATGACAATACCGTAGTGTCATCTGGTGTCAAAGTGAGGCAAGTTTTGGAGCGTCATCGTCGGTGATGAGCGGGCCGATGTGTGGCGGCTCACCTTTGTGATTTGAACCATATGTTCACTACTTGATACACCTGGTTTTACTTGAGTAGTGTCTTAAAAGGATACTAGGAATGACAATCACACAGTTAAAGCTTCGAAAAATTAAACAGTTTAATGAACCATCTCTCCTTTTTATATGTTTGGATGGATACCCCGCTGTCAGCATTGATTTCCCCTATGTCACAGTGATGATTAAAACGTCAGCTGCATATACCTACCTAATAAATAAGTTGGGAGGTGGAAGAAATGAAATTGTATTGTATTTTATATTGCGATGCTATGAAAGGCCAGCTAAGTAATAAGTTCTCAGTTATATTGAATAAGACCTATGTAACACTTAGTTCGCAATAAAATGATTTGATTTGATTTGTAGCCGGTAGACTTTCCAGTATTTTCTGAGAGTCTATGAACAAAACATATAAATATTAAGCTATCTAAACTACAGACATGTATATTATTCATCTTTAAAAATGTAGATAATATCAAGCCCCTTATGGAAAAACATAGTAAGCGATATCAAAGTCAAATTCAAAAGTTTTTATTCAAAATAAGTTCCACTGGAGAACACTTTTGAAGGTCATAGATATAAGTAAAATTTTATTTTATTTCCTAGTCTATGTACACCGCTTCGCAACGTGTTATTACTGTTAAGGAGAAGAAACTGCAAGAAACACCCCAGCAACAAATGTAGTAAAAAAAATTTTTTCTTCTTATTTATCTAGATCAAACTTTTTTTTTCATAAATTTTATACAGAAATATGTTATACAATTACTTTACAAAGAATTAATGGAGTTGTAGCAAACAGTGCATACTCAGTAACACAAAGACACAATAAAAGGTAAGAAAAATATTATTATAGTCATGACGTACTAAAATTTTATACTGCAACATACCTATTTCCATAAATTCCTTACGTGCTTGGCAAGATCACAAAGTTATACAAAAGATAGTATAAGAGGCTGGAGTGAGCTGCTATGTAAATGAAGTTTTGTCATTTAAGTATTTATTCTTCAGTGGTGTAGTATATATCCCTTTTGTATTAGATAGACTAGGTATTTTACTTTTTTATTTTAATATACTGCTAAAATATTTTACATCCTAATGCAAAGATCATTGGGTCCATATCTGCATTAATAGCATAATTATGACTATACTAAAAATAGGAGATCTATGAGAAATGTATTAAAAATACAATTTAAAATTCTCCTGTAAAACTTTATATATGACGCTTACGATGTTCTTCCATAATAGACTCTACATAACTATATAAGTATAACAAAGCTATTTACTAGGTAAAGTATAAATTTACATTGGCAGAGCGGGAATCTATATGAATAGTGTACATTTTCGTATTGCCATAAGAACTTCTAAGACCAACAATTTAGCTAAGGCAATCTACAATAAATTATATAATAACAACCCATAAAGGTCCCACTGCTGGGCTCGAGCCTCCGATTTGTACTGGGGGAGGGGACAGTGTACCCGCCACGCTTGTCCAAGGCGGATTGCCGGGTTTGACACATCATTTCGACGTGCAGGTTTCATCATGATGTTTACCTTCACCATGTGGTAATTGTAACAATATGCACTTTAGATCAGAGAACTGCCTAAGTGGTGCATGCTTTCTGGGTAGGGTTTGAATCCGCGCCCTATTGAATTTGGGCGCGTGCGCTAACTACTAAACTACCACGGCTTGGCATTATAGCTTGAAGATTATTCTCAAACTTGAATATATATGGATACTTAGCACTGGCTGGATACGCAATCTATGCGCTATGAAATAGATTAAATTATGTTGATTTTTTTCACATATGGTGCCAATCTGCGAACTATCCAAATTGAAGGGAAGTGACTAAGCAAAATCATAGTTTGTGTGATCTTAACAGAGTAACTAAAAGGAAGTGTATCTAAGATCGATACATCCTACAGGTACAGATGATTTTTCACTTAATTTGCTTAAATATAACTTTGCAATGTTTGTGAATTTAGCCAGTATCAAATAGTCATGTAATCAGGACATAAAATGAGATAGTGGGTACACATTCAAATCAATTGAGAGACTTCTTATCATCTTATAAAACGCAAGAGAAAAGCAAGTTATTAAATCATAATTTTAACTTGTCAAATAGCGTATTTATTATTGTTTAAATATATTACATACCTATTATAAAAGCAAGTAAGTACAGCAATTTAGCGCCCGCTCTTTTATATGAAATAAGTACATATACAATTAATTATACATATTGTCGCGCCTGTTTTCAATGGGAGTAGGCAGAGATGATAGATTTCCATTTGCGTCTTGCTTCATTATCATCTTATATCTTATATGCATTTTACCTGAATTATCTGAAAAACACAACTAAAATGAGCTCGCGAAACTTCGTTCGCGTTGCTATGATGACGTTTATTAGTGAATTACAACGGCGGTACTTTGGCTACATTTATCTATCCCACGGAAAGACGTCATTTATCCGGATAAAAAGTCCCTAATTTTGACCCGGGATATAAGTAATTTTCACGTGATGCTCGAACAGACAGACAGAGAGACAACAATTCTAAGTTGCATATTCGGAATCTGCTGGTCCGAAATAGCCTATACTGATATTTTTCTCTTTTTAAATTCATTAAGCAAACTCGACCCCTCTACAGATTATTTCATTATATTATAGATTTGACAGTAATATATAAATTTAAAAATATTGAAGCTGAAATCAAATATTTTATTAAATATGTACAAATAACTCTTTAATAAAAGTTAAAAGTCTTTTACGTCCCACTTAAAAGTTTCCAAAAACCACAATTTCCTATACTCGTGATATAAAAGTCATTTCATGCAAAATTAAAATGCCATCCTGACTTTTTTGTCAAATGATTTCTAAGGACATGCCTTTAATTTTTTTTCCTAACGGTCCTTCACACGAAACCATTTTATTGATTCAGCTGAAAATCTAATTTTCAAACAAATTGAACCTTATTTGTATGGATTTAAAGTTCTTATCTTCGCACTTAAGTAGTAACTATATGAACAAATGTATGGCAATCAAAAAAATCAGCAATGTCATCGTTTTGTACCATTCTCGAAGGAAATTGGGGCAGGGCCGTGGATATATTTTTTTTACTTTTTTAATCTTCTGTCAACTGACATATGTCATCGAAGGATGGCTTTTGGGGTGTGTTGAGTGTTATTTCTGTTTGATGATTTAGTTTTCAAATCGATTTTGAGAACTGAGTCAGTAAGAAGTCTTTGTAACGTTCACCACACAATGTTGTATATTTCTAAGCTAAACGTTACGCTTGTTTTATAGGTAATATAGAACGGGCAACGTTGGGATCAATCCCAGACATTCAGACCAAAGCAAACAGTGGTAGAGCTACGCTGGGATCAATACCTTGATTGGGCCGGCTCGATCAATGTGATACCACGCTCTCACAGAATACCGGCGTAAAATGATTTGCCTTGAGCTAATCGTGCTTCGTACGGTGGCCCTTATACGAGCTGACCTCTCCATTTTAAGCCGGAGAACTGAACCTCTCCAGCTTCCTTGAATCTCACCACGAGGTTAGTGGGAGCGGGCGGAACGGTGCGCGACCTTCTCTTCGACCTTTGTGTGCAGTAATCTGGTTTTCCACCGATCGATTGCACGGACGACATTTAGCCTACCGGGAATTAAAAGTACTCCTGTATTCACTGGAACTAAGCTGGGGTCTCCGGTTTCCCACTGGTCGCCTGCAAGAACCAAATTTACCCTATCGGGAATCGAAGGTGCTTCTGCGTTCATTGGAACTAAGCTAAGCTGGCAAAGGCAACCATAGAGGCTGTCAATGTTAAACTCCTTAATTAAAATCCGTTGATTCGAGGAAATTAAAGGTCTTTTTAGGGCCTACCATAAACGCTGATTGAGTCGTCTCGATTTTTTTATAGCTTAAAAACCTAATTAAAGGACGCCGCGACATCTCTATAAAAGGTAGTGTTGTAAATGATCAGGTTTATGGGTTTGCAGTTCCATTTATGTACTTATAGCTACGTTACGATTTTGTATTTAATCAGCGAGGTAGGTGTTATAAGTATTACATGCTGTACTTAGTATTTTAAAGCAGCCTTGATCGTGTAAATTTCAGATACGTATCGAGGGAAAATTATACATTATATTGGATAAAAATATTATTGTATTTTTACCTTTATTGTCTAAAGTAGACATATTTACCATATTTTATGACAATGGGTCTCAAAGGTTTGAAGATGTGTGCACTTATCTGTAAAAAGAGACGTAAATACATGTAAGTGGTACGATAAGAAGAGTGTATTCGATTTTTTATTTTTTTATTGTACGAGTTCAGCAGATTGGCAGACATCCCACCTGATGGAAAGCGCTTACCATCGCCTATGGACACTTACAACATCAAAGGTGCTACAAATGTGCTCCCGGTCTCTAACGGGTGACTGGAACCTGGCCACTAATGCCGGAAAACAACTCAAGGTTATTATGGCGGCATAGACCAGGGGTGGTAGCCATACAAACGGTCAAATGCCCTGCTACCTGGCTGTCGTTTGTTTCGTCGCTTACTTTCGACAAGCCCTGGCCGCAGGAAGTTTTATTCATTCTCCGCCCCTGCACGGATGAACTACCTACATAGATTTACATTTTCTTTGTTATCATAGTATTTTCTCTAATCTAGTATATACATATACATGATTCATATTAAATAAAATCGGATGAGGTTTAATTAATGTATGGAAAGTAGAACATTTTGTTAAAAATAACCCTTTCTCCTGTTTTACCATTTAACATTTCTTCAAAGAAATTGATTCTGTAGATGTCAAAATCAGCCGGTTCTATGTCCTTTATAAAAATCTAATGGTAGGTACCTACCAATTTATTTTCCTTCAAAATCGGCCTCAAGACTCCTTTGAGTGTTTTTGTATAATTCGTATAGTTTAGTAGGTTTTCGCCTTGAAAACCCACTTGGAAAATTCCCCCTGTAGGTGTAAGTATTTTGTGTCTTAAACTTAATAAAATATACCTAATAGGTAGTCTATTTGTCATGATCATCATCCCACTGTTAAATCCTAGTTGCGTTTGGAGCATTCGCTTCGAATCCTGGAATCCGCTTTCCTACTTCTTTCCACTTCGCGCGATCTTCAGTATCCCTTGTGTTGAGACCATTGTTACACAAGTCATCTTTCATGATGCCAAGCCAGCATTATCATCATATTTCATGGGAATACCTCTTCTACCGGGATCTGGTACATCATTTACTACTATCACAATAGGATTTTAATGACTTTTTGAGCGTGTTTGAGTTGGTCCTGGATGGTTCAGATTCACATTTAGTTTCGGTAGGTGCTGTTTTTTTTTTTTAGAGTAGGACAACTTCTTCCCGGCCCGTTAGTTAAGTATCTACAAAATAATAAGACTTTTATGATATCTACACAAATTTGCTAGTTATTTCTGTCACCCAACATGAAACAAACAATGTTGAACCGGAAGTGGTAGGAGGTCTGCGGGGCGACCGGAAACGGGTGCGATAGAGGAGCCCCCGACCAACGACGATATCTAAGCCATGTTATTTGCAGTATGGAAATATTTACTTTTTGGCGGGAAAATAAGATAGATATGGTTTTGCTATGCAGTTATAATTTTAATAAGCTAAAGTGAAGGCACGTAATCAAACAAAATATTCAGATCTTTAAAGAGTAGTGGCTAAAACTTAATGCTGGATGCGACTGGAAAAAGGGCCTGACATTAAATCAACAATTGGGTAGGTAACACATGAAAATAAAACCAAACAACTTTATTTCCAATAAGAACAGCTAGATGACATAATAAGAAACAAGCGTTAAAATACCATCTTATTAGATATTTTATTTTTTATTTGAATTTCGAACAAACAGACAAACAAACAAGAAATCTAAAGAAATTGTATCGTATTTTCTATCGTACATATCTAGGTAGGTAGGTAGATATATGGAGTAGTCTATCCCATTTGTTTAATTAAATAGCTTCAATGTACTAAAGACACGGCATTTTTACAATTTTATAATGTAAAGTAGGTAGATTACCTACCTACCTATAGCTAAATTTATTTTAAATCGGTTTAATTTCGTTATATGGTAGAGCCGTGCTGGAGTCATTGAGTACCTAGGACTCTTAGAACCTGCTCGACCGGTGTGATAACAAGCTCTCACAGAATATCGGCGTGAAACAGTTAGCCTTGAGCTAATCGTATATCGTACGAGGAGCGAGAGTTCCTATGGCTCACTTCCCCCTACTTTATTCCATCTGCCCTATCTGATCCCTCTAATTCATTCCTCTATTCTATCGGGTTTATCCCATTCCTCCTGTCTGATCTCTCAATCTCATCTCCTTTATCCTATCCCTCCTATCCCATCCCATCCACTCCTATCTCTTACCAAAAGCCTGGCAACACGTTGGCTTCACGCCTGGTGCTGCAAATTTCTATAGGCGACGGTAACTACTTTCCAGTACGTGGGCCGTCTGTGTCTGCTTGCCAGTATCGCAATAAAAAACTTTTTACAAGCTTTTATTTATTTAAAAATAGAACCGCTTTCATTTCCCGCCAAAGGCTTCATGCTTTTGTTTATTTGATGTATAATGCCACCACGCGGTCGTTGTTTTGAAGGGCGTTGACCTCTCATATGTCCCGATGTCAACTTGTGTCATTGGGTACAGACGACTTTTCCTATTGGTCGGCATTGTCGCGGGCGTTCGGCGACATATCTCATTGGTCGCTTTTGTCACATAGTAGGCGGAGCTTATTAGTTTCAATTTTAAATTGTGCTTTACGTACTTAAAGTGGAATAATTTTAGATTCTATTGCAGAAACTGATTTAGTTCGTTTTAATTCCAATTTATTTATTTTTTATTTAGTTAGTTTTCATTTAATTTGTTAGTTACTAGAGCACAGAGCCTTTTTATTCTAGGATAACGGACATTTTACAATAACAGCGACTAATCGCTATACTTGTCTAAGGGGAATCGATAAGTTTACACATATGTAGACGATCTTGGTGTGGAGGCTTTTTCTTTTACCACTACTTAGCATATGTCAATTGTATCTAACAATAGGCTGCCTAAAGATTGATATCAACGTTCGTGAAATGTTTGTAGGAGGACGGAGTCACCATTAGAGTTGCCAGATGTGCCGGTTTCGACCGGACAGTCCGATTTTCTTTGTTTGTCTGGGCAAGAAAATCTTGGTAAGCCGAACAAAAGATAGTCCGGTTTTAAAGCAAATTCGTTCAATATCAAGCGAACTCGAAAGAATACCCAAACTTTTCGTTCTACGCGCCACCATTGAACTCATCTAGCAAACCCTAGTCACCATGGATATCAGAAAATCAAAATTTATGAATAATTGAAAATCAGCATTGTAAAAGCCTCACCGTTAAAGAAATATATCAAACATAGTTTTTTTCATTTTAAATTAAGAATTGTTCACATTAATACCAGGTACCTAGATCAGTTGAAGTGTCTATTTTAATATTTTTTTAAACTTTGTATACCTACGAAATAAATAATATTTAATTTATGATTTGTAACATATGTATGGGTGTATGTATATTTGTATAATAATATTAATATATAATATGTAACATTTTTAATAATATTGTGCAGCCAACCCTGCCCTAGCTTTTGTGCCATATTTCTCTTTTCATCCCAAGGTTGGCTGGAAGAGGTCGCTGTTGTGTATTGTTTCATTAATTTTTATTGTATAATAAAGTATATTCTATTCATATTTAAATACAGGAGTTGTAACCTTATATAAGAGCTTTTGTGAAAAAGCTGTAGGTATTTGTTTAAAAGATCTCTTTAATATCTTTAAATACGTTGTTTGACATAAAAATGGGGCTTTTATCGTTTTGTCCTAAATTTTTTCTCGACCTCCGGGGGTCGCCGGTCGGCGGGGAGCGGGGGCGGGACGCGGTATTGATCGCGACACCTCACACCCCGCGCACCCATCCGCCACACTTCACAGTGCACCCCACTGGGTGGAATGTGCGGACTGATAATGTTCAGCTGGGCCATGTCGCGAAACAAACAGAAATTGGACATAAGCTCCATACAAGCTATGTCAAAATTCAACTAAATGGTAAGGCAACTGAATAAATATTAAAAATAGAATACTTTATTGTTAAACTGTGTACATAAAGGTGGTATAAATAGAATTGAGAAGCAACAGTTGGCCCAATGAGAGCGTACAATAACATTTGTTATTGACATCATTACTATTTTGTCATAGGTTTATTAATCACAATACTTTCATTTAGTATTACTGTTCAGGGTCGGTTTAGTATTACGCCAAAAGGAAGGTTTGCACTGAAAATTATCGTTGTG
Source organism: Dendrolimus houi (assembly GCA_039645545.1). Classification (NCBI taxonomy): domain Eukaryota; kingdom Metazoa; phylum Arthropoda; class Insecta; order Lepidoptera; family Lasiocampidae; genus Dendrolimus; species Dendrolimus houi. The sequence goes on from CM077131.1 coordinate 6,939,317, forward strand.
TCGGATATTATGCCGGCACAGCAATAAGCTGAGTGCAAACCTTGTTTGTTGAAAATGCGGCATAAAAATTCTCAAAATATGTTTTTATATTTAAGATACATGTTAGCAATGTAAGTAGGTCGCTATTTCTTCAAATATTTTTTCTTTCTTTCATTCATTAATTTTATACAAGCATATTATTGAAAGCGGCCATTAAGGGCGTTAACTATCGTCATGAAGTTTTGCTTACACGTCGTCAGGGGATATATATATACAAAGGACATAGGGCACCCTTCATCCAGAGAAAAAGTACTGTTCCCCAGGGACAGATAATTATAACTGAAAATATGGCGCTCCGAACGCGTTTTATTGACGCTACCGTTTCAATTCACTAAAAATACATCTTCATCATCTTTTACACTTTTTTAAAGTATAGACTAGTCATAAACTATACAGCCAAAATACTTACAATAGAAAGCCTACCTTTAAGAAATTAGCCAGCGACTAGCGACCTGAAGATCGAAAGCGCCATGAATTTAATGGCGCTTACGTTTTTATTCATGCATACCTATATTATTACTGTCTATCTTTTACGCTTAGCGGCTTTCTACGCGTTTTGAATGAAATAGCAACTCATAACCCGATCAGGCACCGGATTTCGTTTCAAAATATGCGGTAAGATTTCTACGGTATGTTTTTACCGTAGGCGAGTTACCACCCCGCGTCACTCTTGACTATTACTATGATTTTGGGTTAAATTCTCTTAGCAGGCATTTAACAAATATTAATTTTAGTTCTGGGACACAATTTCCACGATTTACTGAGCTACTTAATGTCTCGCCACTTCATTAAAAAGTAATTTTAAAAAACATTTTTCAAAATCTGACTAACACACACACAATACACGACTATGGAAACTGAAACGAAAATTCAACCCTAAATATATACCCACCTATACCACCCACAAGTCTTTATTTTTTTCGACATTTCACTTCACAACTCGGTAGCGCTGTATAGACTAAGTATACCTTCCTATTATATATCCCTATGTAGACAAGTCGTTTTCAAAAAAATAGTTTTGACTTACACAGACAGCCGCACATAAATATTACACAATGGTTCCATTTTAGCCAAAATGGCCACGAAACAAAAATAATATAAATATTTTTTCGTACTGTTTTCGGCCAGCATTCCACACGGGGTGTTCCATATCGTTACAGTTCAAATTATTATGATTTAGTGATGTGCCGTTCGCGCGTGTTCCGGTCAGGTGACCGCCACATCTGCTGATATTGTTAATAACCTATTGTTGTTCTGTCATAAATGTTTACTGTACATGTAGACAAATATATATATTTTCGATGTTATACTAATGGTTAAAATATATCAATATTTTTATGGTTATGTATTAGTAGGTATTAGGTATAAGCTGCTCCAAAGAGATGATTAAAAAATGTTAGTAATATAAATTGATATTATCTAATATCTTCTACAACATATTTTACTAATACCCATTAGTACCCTCCTTCCATGCGACTCCACTATTCTATCCTAAAGTCTGATAACATATGACCTTTGATCTTGAAAGGTACACAGGTGTACAGGTGACGATAACAACTTTCCATTAGGAACCTCGGCCTGTTCGCTAGCTTTAAAGAACAAAAAGAAAATTCTCGAACATATGCCAGAAAATAAAATTTCTGATTCTTTTAACCTAGTTTTATTGAATTCGATGACAGACACCTATATCAGTTAGCATACCACTGTAGGTCACGAGCCATCGTATACTTCTTAGGGGAAATAATGATAGATATACTATCTACTGTATATTTGTCTAAAGTAGATAGACGGTTACATTGATATAAATAATATAATAAATTAATTAATAATTGGCAGATAAACACACATATCGTATGTCCCCAAATTAAACAAGTTACGCTTGGGTTATGGGTAATATGCAACGGACTACTCTGGTGCCGATCCCAGACACCTAGACCATACCAGGACTGTAACCCGGAGCCTCTGCGTTGTAGTGAGTGAAGGCGTCAAAGGTTTAGCCCGCTCAACCACAGAGCCCGTATCAGCGCATGGTATTTATAACAATATGCAATATTACTAAGTACCTAATATACATTAGGTCAGCAAAATGTCTAAAGTTCTAAACAGTGCATACTCGCTGACCAGGATTCGAATCCACATCATTGCAATTAAACTATATTCATTGATCTATTCATTACTTGTTTATAAAACACTAATTTGACTTAGATAAATATTCAGAAATTAATATACTATTATATTGGTATGGTTGGATGGATTTATAATCGACTCAAGTCTTTCAGTATTCATTAAAAAAAAATATTAGGCTCTGAATTTATTTGTCATTAAAACAAAGTAATAAATACTTTGAATTAATGCTCAGCGGTGGATGGCTAATGCGCTTAGTTCCGCGCTTTGCCGCGGCGCGTCGCCACCGTCGGCGACAGACTAAAACCAATCGGTTTTATGATGTCTTTTATGGCTCGAATCTTGGTGGACAACGTCATTTATGTTGATTAGTGATGGGACTTTGTGATGATTAAAAAAAAATTATAATTTAATTAACAGAAATATCCTTGAGTTCCTGAGTCCTGTATAGTTGAGAATTCTTTTTATAAAATATTAATTTAAAAGCTTTTGAAAGCTAAAATATAAGTAGCCTACGTGTTGTTTGTTTTAATAACATTTGCTTCCCGAATTCATAATCATAATTCTTTAATAATAGGTACTGTAACCATCCTTGTATGACATAGGAATATTTACAATGTCCATCAATAAAAAGATGAACTGGTTTTCATGAAAGTGGAGAGATAATTAGATATTATTTTCAGATACTTAAACAATTTATGTATTTCAGACAATTTATAGTGTTCACTGGGTTGGGAAACAAATATACGGTTATTATTATTATATTAGAATTTAACTTAGTTAACTACTAGTCTGAGTCTGTCTTCCTCGACTTAGTATTGAATAAAAAAATCACATTTGTTTTTAATATACAGCCACAGATTATATTTGTAGATCGCTATCGCTTCTACAAGGTTTTTCTGCTTGTAGCCCACCTGCATCATATTAATACAATACGCGAAAGGTTTTTATCTACGCTCTATGGTTTAAGAGTAAGTATCTACCCATACATAAAAGTATTCAAAAACTATAACTATTAGAAACAAACACCTTAAAAATTTCAATCAAGAGTATAAAAGCGTCCAACACAGATTCGATTCAATGTTCCTTTTTTGTTACGATATTTTAAAAAAAGAACATAAAAGACCCACGATACGTCGATGACGTGAATAATACATCCTTTACGACACAATACCAACCGTTAGATGCATTAATTTCATAGAATTATTAAGAGGGTGGGTTGTACTATACTTTTAAATCTTTCATACACTGTTTTATTTATTAATAGGTTTATATCAGTACTAGATAGAGGTGAAATAATTAGAAAACTATAAAATAAGTTTTATTTGTTTCTTGAATATATCTTTGTTTTTTTTTTAATTTAAAGGATTTTAAACGTACTTTTTTTGTGAAACCATATCGATTCGGAAATTCTGATCTTAATATTGGCGATCTTTGTCTACCTATTAATTTTATTGCAGTATTAAAAACAACTTGAGCATCTATTCGCATAATAACTAGATAGACGAATGTAAATAATAAATATCGACTGTTCAATGACATGCATAGTTCTTTGCACTTTGGCGATTATTGCTCCTTTAACCAACAAACAACCAAAAATATAATACTGCAAGTCCTACGGCAAGAGTATTCTTGATTTTTACCCACTATTAAAATTCACCTATCAACGCAAGATAACACAGTTACACCCTCCTGCGATACACAATATCATGTAACGAACTGCTGAATTCTGAAACCTGTAAAATTTAATTTTGTGGTATCTGATGAAAAATCGATTGTGTTATGATTAATCTCCAAATATCGTTCTAAGAAACTGGGAAACTTTCTAGTGGAGGCGGGATAATTTGCATAGATTATTATCCACCCTCAGATGCAAAAAAAAACGATACAGATGTTGAGTCGCCGAAGATATTCGCACAAAGAAGGAAATACCTAACTAGTTTGTAGTGAAAAAGTACAAAAATAAACAACCTTTTTTACGTAAAATCATTCTAGTTATTATAAAAATATATATGTATCCCCTAAACATGCTTTAATTGTTAAATGAAAATGTATACCTACATAACATGTATTTATTGCGTCCATTGTGGACTCCACTTATGATGTCTTTATGCCTCCTTAAAATTCGCTCTTGAATTAAAGACTTGGTAAGTCCTGTCCGATATATCATGATCTTGATTAAACAAATACAATAAATTTTATAATAACAGTGACATGGCATGGTGCAATGCGACCATTAAAAAAATATTTAACCGTCCGTTTCCCGGTTTCTTGTTTTGTCTATTTTCCCATTTTTTGTTCGCTGACAACATCGAAAATTTCAAATGTCACGGCTCGTTCATCGCCGGGCGCGGGAAAATAAACGAGAACGTTCCTTTTGTAAACGAAGCGCCAAAAAAGTTTATTTAAGTTTGGAACATGTTTGAAAACGTTCCGTTATATCCTTGTTCAATAGAAGGATGCGTTCTTATCGAAATATTAGTGACGCCAGTTGGTCATTACTAAGGATGGAATAATCAATACTGAGATTTGAAATGTACAAATGTTTCTAATAAAGAATTACATTCAATTATTTTTTTCTGTATTAATATTTCAATCTATCTATAGCACTTTATATCACATGATGGACATTGACAAGTTCGTCGTCGTCAGCCATTCGCAGTCCACTGCTGGATGTATGTCTCCCCAAGTTTTCCAAGTTTCTTCCAAGACTTCCTCACCCAGCGCCTACCGGCGACCTTGCACAGATTGTTGGTCCATCGGGCTGGAGGGCGTCCGACACTACGTTTATCGAGACGCGGTCTCCACTACAGGACTCGTCTGCTCCATACGCCATCGGTCCTGTGGCAGACGTGATCATCCAGTGGGAAGTGGCAGTGGCCACTTCAACTTACTAATTTTGCGAGCTATGTCGGTATTACCTTGGTTCTCTTACGGATATCCTCATTTCTAATTTTAACCATAAGAGAAACACTTAACATTGCTCGCTCCATAGCCCGTTGAGCGACTTGAAACTTGTGAACCAATCCTGCCGCCAGTGTTCATGTCTCGGCCCCGTAGGTCAGGACAAGTTCAGTTTTCAGTATTTTTTTAATTAAAATTAAGCAATATTTGCAGATTTTTGAATGTTTAAAGTGTCCATTCTGTTCAGGCCTGATATCTAATATAAATTATAATGTTATTATAATATTGCTTAAAGACTACTAGATATACTTAAAGATTGTTTTAATTCATAGACTCCAAAAATAATAATTTATTTGTCTATATCTACTGCACTACCGTGTGAATCCAATATTTAAAAAGCATCATTTTGCCTATTCAATTTTCTTTACGTTTGTTTACGATTATTTGTGGCACATGACACTTGTAAGGTCTAATGTTTTGAACTGGGGTTTAATTAACTGCCGTTTGTAATTAAAATGTTGTTTCTTAAGTTCTAATGAAGAGCGTATTAAAATCTTGCTTACATAAGTATCGTGTACTTATTACAATAAGTTATTCATTAACATAATGTAAGTACTTAAATTAAGTATGTGTTTAAACATGTCTGTTACAATAAATTATTAAATTAATTACATACGTCTTATGAGTTTACAATTTAAGAATAGTGTTTTAAGGAAATGTGTAGGTATATAATGGCAAAATTGTAGCGTATTTATGCATGAAATCGCTATAATGATTGGATCCATATATAAAACTTATGTTGAATCTATTTCAGGTGTGATTTGCAGTGCGATTGACGTGTTTGCAGGTGTGGAAGCGTACACACACAAATATACAACAAATCTATATTTATATCTATAAAACGTATCTAAACTTTACGCCCTCAATAGGTAACTGAACGCACATGGCAACATTTCATACATCTGTCAGACGCGCCCGCCGCGATTTAAAAAACGAACGCGCCACGCACAATGCTGGCCGTTGATACACATTTGAAGCATTGTCCAGTATAACTTGAACTTCGAGGTAGCTTTGAAAAGATTGAAAGGCGTACGTTTAATTTTGTATTTTGGTATGCTATATTTGCTATTGCAAACGACCATAGGCAACGGTAGCTGTTTTCCATAATGTAGTCTGCCTATCGTCTGCACTCGTGCAATAAATAGATATCAATTACTTGTCCTTAAAGAGTTACTATTACCACTGACTACTACTACAGAATCGAATAATGACGAATAGTGTAATTGTAGTAAAACACGACACATAAAAAAATATATTTGATTGGATACTAATATTACATGTGTACTTTTTAATTTACATAATAAACAAATTCTTGGTGATTATTAGAAACTTGTAAAGTGATAAAGAATCATGTGTAAAAAATAATAAAACTGCAATTACAAACATTTTAACTGTTATTATGTAAATCATTAATGATTTTCATAATTTTCCATTGTAAGGCCAATTGTACAACCTTTGACTTTACATCATCTACCATTGAATCTAATTGATGAATGAAACAAAAAAGTTTTATTTCAAATAATTTATTATAAAACCGGAGCTCTTTTCAAACTGGCCAGTTGTAATCCCGCGTCGGCAGCGCCGCGGGCGGCAGATGACCGCAAAATGATTTATGGCGGGTGTACAGTCGGACGCATTTACATTCGTAAATGTGATCTCTATAATTATGCGCCTTGTTTGGGCCACGGGCGGTTTCTGTCTTGGGACGGGTTTGGAAACTACCGTGTTACAGGACCCTGGTGGTAAAGGCTGTTTAGAAGATAAATTTATTTTTAAATGAGATATAAATTTGACTAAAATTTTGAAAGTCAACGACAAAGTTAGTTTTACCTGGAATCAAGTTTATTTTATTTGCGTTCATGTATTGGCTTAGCCTAATGATAAAATCTAATTTCATATTATTTATTTCATTTTGTTAATATTTAACTATTGACAACAAGTAAATTCTTATTCAAGTCATAGTCCATAACTTTTGTCTAAATTGTGCCTTACGAAGAATGGACGTATCCATAATATTTAGTAATGGCATAGCGGCTTAGGTTCGAGTAGGTTTGAGAAAGGGTGTATTTCATCCTTCAAGTTTCCGTCAAAAGTACCAGTTAATGTTTCATTTCTTGTAATTAGTTAAAAACAACGAAGAATAAGTTAGTGATTTCTGCATTCATTGCATAGATATATAGGTACAAGATTGTAACAATACATTAAACGTACTAAAAAAACCTCTTATTTTCGTTCAATTTAAACTTTATTTCAATATGCAATAAAAAAAATTGAGTGCAGAATTCAAACACGACAAAATTCGAATAACATTCCAAACACTGTCAACAGAGAGCACTGAACGCTCGATACTCGTAACATGACGTAATACTTCGCAGAATACATGATTGATATCGAGATATCGATCTGAGATCATAAGACATATAAAAATGAAGTGTCAAAACGTTTAGAGAAAAAAATATCATGAATTGCTGGAAAATAAAAGTGAAATCAAAAATCCCAATAACTATATTTTGTTATTTTTTATTGTTTGCGTTAAATTTTGACATTAATATTCTAAACGCAAAAATGTGAAAAATATGTCCTCTAATGTTTTTAAACTAAATACACGCGTCACTGTCACAACTTTAATCTTAGAAAATTAGAAGAATCATAAAGTGCATTATTAAAATATACATTAATTTATGTAAATAAACAATAATGGCATATATTCAAAACCGTATTTTAATTACAGTTGTTAAGTCAATATTAGTAGGTATCTTTTAGAAATAAGTTTTCATTATCCGCTTTGGGCAGCCATGTTGAAATTCGAATATAACACAATCAAGATAAAACGTTCAGAAACGTGCATACGTAATAATTGAATTCAATATCTGACTAATTTATGGTGTCTTCACTAAGCCTCCGATAACATCTTTGGATAGTTAATTTTCTTCAAATTATCATACAATCAAGAGTGAACTTTAAATCATAGACTTTAAAACACATAATTGAAAAACGGAATGACAAATCCCAAAATTGCAAAAGATGTTCCAATAGAGAACAGTCGTCGTTTTTACAGCATTTAATTTCAGTGCATTTTTTATATATTTAAAATAATATAAAAATGACTATATTTAGATGTTTGTTTGTTTCTTCTTTAGGGTCTTGGGAATTGAACACTTTTTATAAACTTACAAAACGCCGAAGTATTCGAGATTTTGTATGATAATAGCAAGTTGTTGCGTTATAACTTAAACGAATCGCACAGTATATTAATTATTCTATAAACAGATATAAAAATTGTTTCTATAGTTATATTTTAAAAGTAAGATACATATGAAATGTTGCCACCCGCTCATTTATATGAAAACAAAAATATTGATACATGTGTCATCTGCCTAAATACATCCAGTATTTTTTGAGTAAAGTCGCTGTTACATAGGTACATGAACAAACGAACGTAACATTTTCACAAGGTTTCTATTTTTGCCAAAATGCTTATGAACCCTAAACACTAATTACACTTTATTAATAAAGCTCATAAAAAACGTCCACATACGTTATACGTTTCAATGTTGGATCAAATTGTAAAAGTAGGACTTTAATAAAACACTGACACAGCGAGACTTGTAAATAAAAATGTAAGCCCCTGCACACACGTTCATTTCGCTTTTTATTTGCTTCAATCAAATTCTCGGAGGGGTCGATTATTGAGCCGAATGTTTAAAGGTGCGATCAGCCGAGAGAAGCTAAAATGGCCGCCTGTTCATTAGTGTATTTTGTTTTTTATTGTTAATTTATTATTTACTGGATATAACCACTTATATTTTGACTTATCGATATTGAATAAAAAAATGACCAAGTAAATGTCATTTCTTGTAACTGTGAATCGGTCAGATCTCTAACCAACTCGTCCGTTTAGGAAAAGATTATGGAACTCAAATATGCGAATATCCAGACAAATTAGCTTCAAGACGTTTTTGCGTTTGTAGTAGTGTACTGTCAGCACATAAATTAATAAACTAATACTTTTTATGTATTTTTATGGCAGGTACTTAATATGAAACTAATAATATTAAACGATATTAAAATAATCAATATTAATATTTAATATATTTTTAATACTAAATTTCAAGGAAATTTCAAGTTCCAAGAAGTCCTGTAAATACAAATACAAATGCAAAAACGTTTGGAAGATAATTTACCTGTACATTATTAAAACATTTTAAATTATTTAATAATATAGCGAAAGCTTTGCTTGTCACAGATAAGCAGCATGCGAGATAATACCAAGACCTTCCTGGCCAAGCACTTGGGTACTAATAGTGTATTAGACTTTATACTTAAGCACTTTTGTGTACTGGATACCAATAACAGTATATTAGGTAAGCGTTGTTATAAGTGTTTAAATTAAATAATGTTACTTTTGAGGTTTTTTTAAATTATAATAATCATATTATATTTGACCATCAGGTCTAATTATACGTTAGTATACACATCTAAAATAAGTACAATCTTCTATACTAAAAAAAATGAATTGTGTCTATAAATTCAAAATAAAAGGGAAAATATTAAATGAAAATTAATATATGCACGATGGCTAGTAATAAATGATCGTTTTTATAACTTTTGTCTTAATGCCTGACTGAAAAATTGTCTTAAACAGGCCCCAAAATGGCTCAGCTGATTTCAATGCTAATTCTAGGAATTAAAACATTTAATCTTAAATGGTTGTGTATGTCTCATTTCTATATATTTCATGGTTTAGAAGGTATAAATGTAAAGCTAAAGTCCCCTACAAACAAATCGGTCGGAATAGCTAGTAAAAACAAGCACATCCAGCCTTTACCGCCATTTTATCGTAAGCGACATTTCGACTAAAGTATATTTTTTGTTGCAAAAGGTATTTTAAATTATTATTTTGTTTTAAGCCTTTCAGTTTTTGATTCAGGACGATCTAATCTAACTTAAAGTGAAAATCTTAAAATAAAATAATAGTTTAAATACCTTTTGCAACAAAAAATATACTTAGGTACAAATATAGCTTACGATAAAATAGCCGTAAAGGCTCGATATTTTAATCTCGTAACCGATTAAAATCGATATAGACTCGGTATACGAACTATAGAAGAAAAACAAACTCCATACAAACTTTTCCACTGCTTTATACGAAGTGATAATGCACCGGAAAATCACCGGGCACAAACCAATTTGTGCGACAATAAAGCAATTTGTCTACGACGCCGATGTTGACGCGACACTGATTAACGACGGCGCCGGCAGTGTCGCGATGTCGCCGTTCGCCGCTAAGCGGGGTGACACGTGTGAAACTGGCCTTATGACGCTTATTCTAGAGCTGGCGACATTGACATGATGACAAATTAAACGAGCAAAAAGAACTTGTATGGTGCTGTTTTGAGGTCCAAGTCTATTTTTTCAATCGATATCTATCGATCTATCTATCTATCTAGATGACTCTTTATTATACAACAATATAAAAATAAACTTACGGACTAAAACTATATTTAATTGCGCAGGGCGGTCTTACCTTTAAAAAGTGATCTCTTCCAGGCAACCCCAGGAATGAACACAATTCTTATTTAAAGCAATCAATATTTTTACCCGTGCAGAAACGGAGAAATAATTCAATTTCCCGCGGTCGGGCGCCCTGTCGTCATAGGCGACAAAACAACCCACAGCTAGATGGTAGGGCATTTGCCTGTCTGGATGGCAACCACCCTGGTCTAAAGTATGCCGCCATAACAACCTTGAGTTGTGTTCCGGCATTAGTGGCCAGGTTCCAGTCTCCCTTTAGAGAGCGGCAGCACATTGGTAGCATCTTCGGTGTGATAAATGTCCATAGGCGATGGCAACCGCTTTCCATCAGGTGGGCCGGCTTCTGCCTGTCTGCTGAACTCATACAATAAATAAAACTGTATTCATCAACTATTATTTATTTAAATGTATGTTAGTTAAACACTATAATGGAATTATTGAAAATGAAACTGAACAGCAAAATAGGTTCTCATAAAATTTCTTCGAGGCCAGCAGGGCGTTGGTGACATCTCTGGTGTTGCAAACGTCCATACTAACCGCTTTCCATTAGGTGGGCCGTCCGCCTGTCTGCTGTACTCCATTAATTAACAAATAAAACATTACTCTTCAACATCCCACCAAGATTTTGTTTTTGACAAACTAGAAATAAGCTAAGAGCTTTTTTTGATAAGGCAGTGGTATAGATTTCGTACCATAATCAGTCCATTCAATGGGGAGAGGACCAATCCGCAGCGAGAAGCGCTGCGCAGCGCGTGCGAGGAATCTGGTAAAGACGTTCTTAACCACCCGGCTAAACCTAAACTTGCGTCCCATGCCCGAGCTTGTGTTGAAAGAAAATGAGGACTAGAACGTACGTCTCATGGTCATCCGCGCATCAAACTTTAGTCACCCCAGGAAGCAGAGTGACCAACTTCACCAACAGAGGTTAGACCCGCCGCATCCCTAACATGCAGCGGGCTCCTGCAATGGAATCAGGGGAGGAGATTGTGCATATGCGTCCGGAGGTCGCATGCATAGCTCTCTCCCTTTCTCTGTCGGCAGCCTCCTTGTGAGACATAACCGCCTCGCAAAAGGATGAAACCGCCTTCCAATGGTCGTCGCTGTGGAGCATGGCCTCGACTAGGCTCTTCAGCGAATCGATCGGCTCTAAGCTAAGAGCTTATACCAATATTTGATCAACCTTTTCATAAAAAAGGCTTTAGACACGAACTTTTTCACTTACAAATAAAATTTGAGTAGAATTTTTCACAAACATATGACCGCTAATAAGGTTCATAAATTTATGAATTGGTTGTGTAAACATTTTGTAAGTGCGTTGTAATTGTCACCGCGCCGACAATGTGGACGTGCGTCGCCCCCAGCCGTCACCTGTTATCGGTGTAATTATGCAAATTTTAACGGAAAATTACACGTCACGCCGCCGCGTCTGTACTTCTCTGTAGGGTTGCTAGCGTACTAAATTAATTTTGGAAATCTATATATTAATACGTGAAGCAAAAACTTTTTACCCCTTTTTACGAAAATCGCGCAGACGAGAAGAGTATAAAATTTCGCACACTTATAGTTTATATAGAGAAGAAGCGACGAATACTAATATTTTTTTTTTAATTATGAGTAAAAAATGCATTCAAACAGTAAAAAAACATTACACACACTACCATGTATTAGACACATACACGCATATATACTATTTTGTTTATTGTTCAAGTCAAATTAACAGTGTAGCCTTGGCGAAATCTGTGATTATAGAAGTATATATTAGTCTTTGACATTAATTATTATGGTCAAATTTCGACCACGGGCGACCACTAGTACTATTAATTTTATACACAATAAAGTTTGTAAGGGTGGATGTTTGTTGCTCATTCAGGTAAATACTACTTGATGGATTTTGTAACAACGGCATCTGTGGTTGAGTAAGCTAAGCCTTTGCCGGCCGAGCTTAATGGAAAGCAGAGGCTCAAGGTTCGATTCCTGGGATCGGCCCCAAAGTGGTCCGTAGTTTTTATCCATAACACAAACGATACTTGCTTATCTTGAGGATATATATTTTTATAATGTTGATACTTTACAATACATCAAAAGCTTTCTAGAGCTCAAAATATCACATAGGTTTAAATAATTGAGGTATTTGTATATTAGTTCCTATGTGTATATCAACAAGTTTTTTTAATGTAGTACTTATTTAATTTATCCATTATGGGTCATAACGGTCAACAAATGAGGCGAGGTTGGGCTTGAAAATCACCACTACTAGAGTAAATTACATTAAAGGTTTATACTGAGTTGCCAATCTCATTTGTTGGAAACGCGGCGTACAATATTTTGAAATTTAGCTATACAAATGTGTGAATTTGCTTTCTAATCATATCAATTCGTTCTTTTTACTTGTTCACGTCTTAATTTTTGTAATCAATTTTCTGACAACCCTAATACAAAACTTCTTGTCCGAGTCGCGAGTCACCTCGGGTCGCCGTCCGTCAATTTTCTCGTTACAACCATCACTTATGTGTGTACGCGGCTTAATAGCCTCGGTGTTTCATACCCTAATAATTAAGATAATGAAAAAGCACATTTTTTGAAAAACGTCTTTTATTTATCGTTTTCACACCTTTTGATTTATTTCAATATTTTTGTTTGATTTATCTGCATTACATTTTTTATTGCCGCCTCCTCCGTCATTGGCTAAGACTATTAAATTGGATGTACTTTTCTTTTTATTATATTTTCTCTTCTTTTTACTATTACTAATAGGAATATATAATATACATATGAGGTATATTTTATTTTTCTTGTCTTTTCCTTTTTCCAAATTGCTTACATGTTTTCTTAGTCTATTAAATTTTATGACTAATTTTATTACTCTGCATTATAATTACCATTTGCTAACGGTGAAGTGATGAAATCTACACCTCTATATAACCGATGTGTCCAAGCCGCCAGTCCGCCTTGGACAAGCGTATACTGTCTTGGCGGGTATACTGTCTCTTCTCCTATAAAATGGAGGCTCAATCCCAGCAGTGGGGTATTTATGGGCTGTTACTATGTTATTAAAGTTAAGTTGACCACTTAAAGTCGTGGTAGAGTTATGGCTAGCGCACGCGTCCCAAACTCAAAGGGCGCGGGTTCGATCCTGGGCGGAACGCATGCACCGCTTAGGCAGTTTTCTGATCTAATGTGCATATTGTTATAATTACCATTAACAACGGTGACGGAAAACATCGTGATGCAACCTGCACATCGAGATCACTGATGTGTCAAACCTGCCAAGCCGTCCTGGTCAACCGTGGCGGGTATACCGTCCGTTCCCCTAAGATGGGAGGCCCGGGCCCAGCAGTGAGACATTTATATTATTATATATCTTTACTAACTCAATTGAGTACCTAGTTGGTTTTTGACTGACGCCACACAGTCTTGTGTCAGCTTGAAAAGGCACATCTTAGTAAACAGTCGATATTTAAAAGAATCTTTGAAAATAAAAATGTACTTTAAATTCTACCAGTAAAGTTTTTAATATGTTATTAACAATTAAATACAAGAAAATTTAAAACCACAGAATATAAAATTATCAACATTATCTATTGTGTTGTATATAAGGCTGAACACAAACGTGCGCTTACCGCATGCGACAATCGTATGTTGCCGCGACATGCGCTCCGACCGCAGAGTACAATCGCCAAATGACGTCGCGCGAGTCTCGAAAATTGACCACAAATTGTTTAATAAACCACAAAATTCATTCAATATCGAATAATGTATCGAATTATTATCGTACAAACGTATGGAGATCACGCAATAATTTATTTAAATTTATTCTTAAATGAAAACAAATTGTTCTCTCAGTCCAAATATAAGTAGCGCAGTGTTATTTATAGTATTTAGTGTGTTTATAAATCAATATTGGGTTTTAATGTAAATGCATATTACTGGTTTATTCTGTTTCTAGATTTAGTAGGTCTGGTAATTGACTAGTTTAAGATAATAAATAAAACTACGTTTTAACGGTTTTAAGCGCGGTAATTTATTTGATTTTTGTCATTCCGACGTTTCGGCCACTTTTCAGTGGCCGTGATCACAGAAGACAAAGATGTCAATTGTCAACGAGTATTGTTAAAGTTTTATTTAGCCTACCGCCAACTTGTTCATTTTAATTATTTAGTTTTAATTTTGGTTATGGTTATTATTTACTGTATGGGAGTCTAATCTAATTTACCACCGCTTCGCAACATGTTATGACGTAAAGAGAAGAAGCGACGCAAGAAACTCTTCAGCAAACATGCCTAGCTCTAATAATTTTATATAATATTAAAATGGGTGGAAGGAAAAATAAAATAAATTATCAGTCAAGTTGGTTTGTGTTCCAGTGCACGCAGAAAGAGCTCACAGTGTCCTGAGGTCTGGCAGTTGGTTTTTGCTGGGCTTAGGTCTCGATAGTTTTGATGATCGGATCCCAAACAGGTGGTACTCGCCAACCATCTTCTTTATTGAAATTTGGGTGTTTTTTGATTTCAATAGCCTCACGCATCATTCTAGGTATGAAACGATTCTCTTTCGCGAGGATTTGAGGGTTATCAAATCTGATGTAGTGGTTGGGTTTATCCAGCGTGTGTTCACTGATCGAAGACTTCGTAGACCTTGTGTGTTTCATGTCAGCAATGTGTTCTTTTACCCGTGTTTTTATGCTACTTTTTATTTTATTTTAGTTTAAGATTAAAGAAAAACTTTTCGTATGTTATTTGTTATAATGGGTAGATGTAATAGATATTTTGAAAAGAAAGGTGATTCTGTGATTTTTTTAAATTATATTTTATATTATTATCGAGATATGTTTAAGTAGTCTTATCATTTCTATGCTCTATTAAAAGAAGATCGATATAATTCTAAACAAACAAAAACTTTTACTTTTCGAATATTATCTACTTATATAAATATATAAGCATTTTAAATATTTCGTTGACATTGTTTGTTGAGGATGAAATAGTCGCAAACATATTAGACTTTACTATATAATATAAACAACGCCTTATAGATTTCAAAATAGAACACGCCAATATTTGAAATATAACTTTAAACGCCATATTTGTTAAAAAAAAAAACTCTTTATCCTCTATGTATAGTGAAGCAAGCACCCATAGCAATTAACCCTTCTAAAACGCCCGTTCAGCCCTTTGTTAACCCTTTAATACCGGGCCCATTGTGTCAACTGTCACTCGGAAAGTTTGAATTAAAAGTGGGTGGATTTTTACCGACGACATGGAATAGTTTGTAATGCTAGGGTTCTGAGTGGTTAATAACGGTTCATAGTGGAATGACAGAGTTTTAAGCATCTTTTTACTTGGCGTTGAGTTTTAGTTGATTGAAAAAAATAAAGGCAGCTTTTCATTTTTAAGTGGGTATTGTCTTTTCAATGTTTGCTTGCAAACTCCATAAGGGAACCTGGTATAATTGTGCCTAATGTATTTTTAATAACCCTTATATTAATTTTTATGCACTTCTTATATATTATACATATGTTTAGTACGATTTTGTTCTTTAAAAAAGCCCTAAAAATCACCATACTTTTCCAGCAAGTTATTTGCATTAGTATCTATAGAAGACATTAACCAAGCTGTGTAACATTCAGATTAGCACTATTATCTGAAAAATTATTTCTATTTTTTTTTCTAATAATCATTAGGTCTCGTTGAACCTATCATTTAAAATGATTAATTACTTTCCCCGTACACTTACGAAATACAATAATGAACTTGTACACATATCTTTTATACAACACGTCGCCGCGTCGTGCAGCGGTCATTGCTTTACTTGTAAAGCTAATCAGATGCTTAGACGCAATCACGCAAGTCGTGCTTCTGAGGTGAGTTGCGTGTGAACGCGGCCTGCCGTTAGCTAGAGATATTCGAAAATCAAATCGCGACTAGGAACTTCTTTTTTTAAATATATCTTGACACAGTTTTTTCTATCTGGAGCCCGCGCCACAAAAGAAGTCCCACAGAAAAAAAACGGCACTAAAAGTGGCGGTTTTGCTATTTGATGGAATTTTGTTCGTACAGTAGCAAGGAAATAAATTTGCAGCTTTAATTATGGAATATTTTGTATTTATTATTCAGTAACTAACTACATCGATTTACAGATTAGCAAATAAGTAGGTATTCTGGCAGGATTAGTTACGGAGAATGCAGCGCCGCATCTGTGGGACTTCTTTGGTGGTGCGGTCTCTAGAGTAGGTTCTACATAGTATAACTACATTAACTTTATTCCGACATTTTACAAAATTTTATCAGGTAATCGAAAAATTGTAATTACTTGACATTGACAAAAGGTACAAATTGTTCAAGACTTATTTATAAGAGGAAAGAAATTACAATATTTATTATTAATATGAATGCTCGGGAAAACCTACAACAGAATTCATTATCTTATTGCGTGGATATGTGGGTAGATTCATGAAATTAAGTTAACGTCTTGTTCTGGTTTATAATAATTTTACTCAACTCGTCTGACAAAATAGTGTTTGTATTGTATAAATAACAATTATCATTTTCGAAAACAACACTATATTCTTTATAATTAACTTTGATTAAAGTGATCCATAGCGGAATCATAAAAACTGTTGCCCTGGCAACCGGTCTCAAAAAAATATTTATTATTATTTTCCTAAGATGGCTGCCCTGCTACCATTGACACGACTCTCCGCTAGAGTGACATTGACAACAGCAATGAAACAATCTTTAAGCCGACATATATTTCTGGGTATAGTGCTCCCAACTTATCTGTGAAATGAAGAGCGGCGCTGTGTTCGCTCCGATGTTGGCAATCTATAAATAATCATCAAAGAATTTTGAATATATCACATTAATCTAATATAATTGTCTATTATAATGCCCGAGCTCCATCCGGGATAATGTTATACTTAGTCTGGCCATAAATACTGTTACAATTAAAAATAAATAAAATATTACATTTGAATTTGGAATCTGTCATTTTTATATGATTATTCATTGTGTTTTCTCTCAATACGCTTGGTATTAGTCAAATGTTTGTGTACCGAGCTATTAAAAGGTACAATGAGACCTCCTCTGTTTGTGATAGAAAAATATATGGCCGTCCACGCAGTGTTCGTACGAAAAAGGTGGTCAAAGCAGTAACGGAAAGAATTCGAAGAAATCCTGTCCGAAAGCAAAAGATCTTACCTCGTGAGATGAAGATATCACCTAGAACCATGTCGCGTATTTTAAAAGATGACTTAGGACTTGCAACCTATAAGAGACGCACTGATCGTTCCTTAACTCGTAATTTAAAAAAGAATAGGGTGGTTAAATCTAAACAACTACTGAAGCGGTACGTAAAGGAAGGTCACAGAAAATTTTTATTTACGGATAAGAATTTTTACAATTGAGCAACATTTTAACAAATAAAATGACCGTATTTATGCCCAAAGCTCTAAGGAAGCTTCTCAATTAGTCGACAGAGTGCAACGTGGGCATTATCCGTCTTCAGTGATGGTTTGGTGAGGTGTTAGCTATGAAGGGTGACTGAGTCATATTTTTGTGAAAAAGGTATCAAAACATCGGCATAAGTGTATCAAGATACCATTCTTGAGAAGGTAGTTAAGTCCCTTAACAACACCATGTTCAATAATCAAGAATGGTCCTTCCAGCAAGACTCGGCGCCGGGTCATAAAGCTCGGTCCACGCAGTCTTGGTTGGAAACGAACGTTTCGGACTTCATCAGAGCTGAAGACTGGCCGTCGTCTAGTCTCAATCTTAATCCCTGGATTATGATTTATGGTCAGTTTTAGAGAGTACGGCTTGCTCTAAACGCCATGATAATTTGGAGTTTCTAAAACAATCCATACGATTGGCGTTGAAGAATTTTCCCAAGGAAAGAGTGCGTGCTTCTATTGATAACTGGCCTCAACGTTTAAAAGACTGTATTGCAGCCAATCGAGACTACTTCGAATAAACTTTTTATATTTTAAATTGTTTTATATTTATGTATTAAACTAACACACTGTAAAACTTATAAATGTTATTTGCAATAGAATTTTTTTCTTTGTTACAATATTTATGGCAAGACTAGGTAGTTATTTGACCGTAGTCAAATGCGACTTATTTATTTCGTTAAAAATAAAGCCGTTTACGAATAAACAACTTTTTTTAGAAATGGCAGCCCTAATTCGTATGAAACTTTAAAAAGGCGGCTGTAGTTAGTTTTTTTTTTCGCCATTTCACATATAAGTTGGGCGAACTATATTGATTATTTACAGTCATAGTCTATGAAAACATTTTGCAAGCTGAGACTACCTTCATTTACTCAAATCACAATTACACACGAAGGCTTCTTACGAAGACAAAGCGCTGTGATTAACAATCATTCCCCGCGAATTAATAACGTCGGTAATTGAGATGTTTGCATGCCTAAGGGTCCCAACCCTTATTTGGGCACCCATTTGAATTCAGTCAACCGAAATTACAGCTGAGATGGCCGCCATTTTGGGTGCTCTGATCATAGGGGTTGATTTTTATGTACTAAATGGTAACTCAAATTATTTATACATAGAAAACCATACTAGCTTAATGGTTACCGTCCTCGCGGTATGCGGTACTCGCGTTGCCAATGACGTGGGTTCGAATCTTGGCCGAATAGCATAGATACCATTACGACACTTTTCTGACCTAATGTGCATAATAATATTATTAAAATTATCACGAGCTGACGCTAAAGAAAAATATAAATATAAAAACGTGACAAAGTCTGCACACCGAGATAACCGATGTGCGAAACCCGCTAATCAGACTTGGACAAGAGTGGCGGATGTATTGTCTATTCCCCACTAACAGAACAAAGTGTCTCTTGAGTTCTGCAAGCTTCGCGCTCTGCAGGATTGCAGCATAGCATAGTAAATAGGTCCCTGTAAAGACACAATACAAAATCGAGATTTTCTTAAGATTTTGAATTGGTTAGTTATTAAAGTTTTTCATGACGGGGACGATATGCTTAAATCAAAACAAGTAGGCACAATATCGTCGTCGGTCGTCAAGGAGCGCTAATTTGTTTTGCAAATGGAGGGTGACGCGGCACCATCGCAAGGGTTGTTTAATACCTATATATCAAATTACCGTTTATTATACGCCAGTTGTTGCTACTGTGGCATAAGTATTTGGTTTCCTTTTATTGTGTTGTTTTGGAAATCTTCATAATTGTTTTCCTACACATTCATATCTTATAGTCCAAAAAAAATTAATACTGTGGATATACTAGATGCAGTGACTGTATAATAATTGATTTCATAATAAAACTATTGTTACGAGTTGCAGGACTCGAATTAAAATTCCGTTGGAATTATTTATAGAATTTATTAGAACTATACAAACACGTATAACACAGGTACAAATATAACTGTACAAAACCAGTCCAAACGTAATGCACGATTCAATCACATGCGCAAAGTCCGTCACTAACGTCTTGATTCGCTTGTGGCTATCGCTAAACTTTCGATCTCTCCATTGGACCATTGCTTTATACTGAACCGATACAATATGGCTGCCCGACCGTGTAGACCGAATTTCTTAGAATCAGTTCGACACACCTGGCTAATGACTGCCATAAAAGATTACAATACACAACGGGCTGTTTTCTAATTACAAATTTTAAACACAAAGTAAACAAAATAAGTCCAAATGCGGAAAGGTAATGAAGTGTGCTTTTATGGTATGCAGATGTGAATCTACTTTTGCCGGCGTGTAGGTCGTAATACTATTATGAAATTTATTGCAATCGTATAAAAGCGTTAGGATTGCCTATAATTTATAATTTTCACCATTAGCTATATAATTATAAAAACTAATCGTTTATATAGAGAGCAAGTCCAATATTATTTTAAAAAATAAGATCCCATAAACATCCTACTGCTGGGCTCGCACCTCACCATTTTTAGGGATTGAAAGGGCGGACTAATATAACCGCCTTGCTAGGCGGCTTTGCAGGTTTGTCAGATCAGTTATTTCAGTGCAGGCTTCATCACGATGTCTTCCTACAGCGTCAGCACGTGATAATTGTAAGAATATACAGATTGACGGACAGTTCCTAGATCTTATTGCATTCGATACTAACGGTTAAATTTTATTATAAGTTCAATACTTCTAATCTCACATTTCTACCGATGGTAAGGCGAGTGAAGTAATAGTAAAATATACGAACCATCCATAGGTCAGATCACTGCCTAAGTGGTGCATGATTTCCGGACAGGATTCGAATCCCAATCACCCAAGACCTAAGCGCGTAGATCAGCTACCACGGCTTATAGTATTTTATTATTAGATACATTTAATATAAACAATCTAATTTTTGTTCTTAATGACAACACCTTCCGTTAGAAAGGTCATACATTACCAAACAAATTCTTATAATGAAAACGTACTTCACAAAAGACACGGGTAACATTATTTGAGACATCATAAGGCGGTAATTCACGTATCGCGTGTCAAACGCCTATATTAAGACGTCTAGTGTATAAAGACCTCACCTTGCCTAGGTTTTTATGCGGTTTTCAATTACTTGAAGGGAGGGAAAGGGTCTTTGTAATTTGGGTTCTTCAAAATATAGTAATAATAGAGTAGATTATAGTGATGAGAGTTGAATTTATCTGATGGTTTTGATTTCTAGGGTACCGTCATATATTATAAAAAATCATTTTTTTCGTTTCAGGATAATAACGGTTTTTATATTTTAAGCGTACTGCAGCCTAACAGCGTAAGTGGACAGGTCTTTAAAAACATAATTTCAAAATGAAATAACGAGGTAAATTCGATAAAAATATAAAGAAAATTAGACACGTCCAGTAGTTTTCCAAACATGTTAAAATTGTGCGTGGTCGAAACACGCTTTGATTATACATGTCTTTGTAGATTTAATCAGTCTATAACTTGTAGTACAAAGTGCACCAGGTGACAGCTAAGTTAATATTTTTTCTTAAAGTACACATAGTAAGTAGGTATATAATGAAATAGTATATAAAGGTGAATTTTTCAAGTGGGCCTTCAGGGTGAAATCTTAAACTATGCTACATAGCGGAAAACACCCAAAGGAGTCTAGAGGACGAATTTGACGGAAATTAAAGTGGTATCATTAGATTTCATGCCCAGCAAAACACCCTCAAAGTTCTCGTCAGAAACTCAAAATAAGTATGACTTCTTATGACAGCCTTAAAAGTCATTATTTTCAACAGAAAAACAAACCCAAGTGCAACATTGTACATTATAGTAACAAAGTGAAATGGACGAAAAGAATGCGAACGTAAAATAAGAGTAGAGTACATTATACTAATATAAATAAGGCCTATATTAATAATGTAAATTGTAAAAATATAAAAATAAGGACTAAGAGAGAAAAATACAGACACAAACAGTTTGTGAACCAAACTACTTCACTTTTTGACCATCAACTGCTATTTTAGGACGTTGAAGATAGTAGGAGTAGGAGTAGTAGAAAGTAGGAGTTGGAAGGTAAACAATAGCAACAATTTAATGAATGCCTGACAAAAAGAATGTACTTACACATAAGAGGAAAAACACTCTAAACCGCATCACAAATGTATACTTAGGATTTCGCTTTCCTTTTTCGTCACAGCATTATCCATGTATCTTCAGTTAAAACAAATAATCTAAAAGCCACACGTAGGTCCTGCGACGAAGCGCCACGCTGCGGAGGTCCCCGACAACTCCTAATTTTAACTGCATACACGCAACCTTTGCTTCGCGTGTACATATCATTGGAGTTGTTCCTTTTTCAAAATTCAAAAACGACGTAAGCGTTCCATGCTCTTCTATATTTAAAAAGATATGAGTTGCCAGGTATTTTATGGAGTTTACGACATTCTGTTGCTAAAAGGTTCTTAGGAGACGACTAATGTTATTTAGACGCAATAGTGGTCGTACAGTGTGGACCACCGACATATGTTTACGTGTTAAGCTCTAACAGATTAGTGTCGGCTAGGTTTGAAAAATAACAATACGCCCGTAATGTGTTCACGTAAAAGGTTTTAAAGTCGTTTGTTTATGGAATCTTTAATAAAAATATGCTTACAATATTTTTCCTTACAAGTTTTGATGAGCAGCCACTATTAATAATACTAAAAATTTTATGCTTGTTGTTTTACGTATGTTGATCGATCTTAGTCTGATTTTCTTACTGAAAGATCACCACCACTATTTTATGTTATCATATTCGTAATACAAATTTGCGATAGCGGCTATTTTGATGTTCCCTGGATTTTTCTTGCTATATTGCAAACTAGAGTTTACCCCGCGGGTCAACCTCTACTGCCTGCCTCTTGTTTAAAGAATAGGCGTTAATACAGGTTTACATTATACTAAATGTTTATGTGAGTGCTATTTGCACCCGGAAGATTAATTAAATTTTATATCGCAAACTATCCCATCTCCCGGCAAGGACAAAAAGGACAAAAGGTCAAAAGGGTCAAATAGGTCAAAAAGGACACAAAAGGACATAGATGACCAAAATGACGAAAATGGCAAATCACAAAAATCTATCTTACTTTTTGGGATAACCGTTACATAAATCTATCCCATTATCCGGGATAAAAAGTACCCCTTGTCCACTCTCGGTATTAAAATTACACGTATTAGGTTGGCGAAAAAGTTTCTTCGGATTTTATGTAAAAATTCAAAAGGTTTTTTTTATAAAGTTTATTTACATTTGACTAAAGTATGTAGGTGCCATTTTGTTGGATAACTTTTTGCCATCTTGTAGGTAGGGACGTGATCCCATTGCTATAAAAAAATTGGGGCTTCTGATCAAAAAACTGCGACAAGTGGTTTTGGCAGTCCTCTCGTGATGTTAATCTGATACTGCCCAAAGAATTCTGCAGAGACCGAAACAGGTGAAAATCTGAAGGTGCAAGGTCAGGACTATACGGCGGATGCATTAACACCTCCCAGCCAAACTCTCGTAATTTTTGCTGAGTGGCTAAAGATGTGTGAGGTCTAGCGTTATCATGGTGAAAAACCACACCTCTTCTGTTGATTAATTCCGGCCGCTTTCTCTCAACTTTGAGCTTTAATCTCATCAGTTGTTCGCAGTACAGTTCAGAATTGATGGTCCTGCCTGGCGGTAACAGCTCATAATGAATAATGCTCTTCCAATCCCACCATGCACACAGCATCACCTTGTTGCGAGTTAATCCGGTTTCGCCACAGTCTGTGAAGCCTGACCGGCTTTTGACCACGATCTTTTTCGCACGTTCTTGTCGTACGTGATCCACTTTTCATCACCAGTTATCAGCTTCTTGAAAAATGGTTCGGTTTCATTACGTCGTAATAAAGAATCACAAATGAGTACACGGTTCATTAGGTTTCTTTCAGTGAGCTCATGAGGCACCCAAATATCGAGCTTTCTTGTGTACCCAGCTTTTTTCAAATGCGCCAAAACTGTCTTGTGGTCAATTCCCAGTTCTCCAGCTATATCGTAACTACTAATATGCCGATCTTGCTCCACTTTTTCAAAAATGGCGTCAATTTTGTCCGTAACAGGGCGACCAGAGCGACGTGCATCTTTGATATCAATATTTCCGGATTGAAAACGCTTAAACCAAATTTGCGCTACTGTCACAGATACTGTATTAGGTCCATAAACATCACAAATTTTGTCGCGGCTTGTGTTCCATTTTTACCTTTTTTGTAGTAAAATTTTAAAATGTATCGAATTTCTTCATTAGATTCACTCATTTTAACAATAAGAAAAACAAATGTAAATCACACATTTTCCTAATTAAAATTTAGAATTGTCTTCTTTAAAATTAAAACTTTTTAATGATACCAAAACCAGCCAGATACTAAAGGTATAGCCAAAGAGATCTTATTACAAGTTCATATATACTATATGCGAAAAGACTTCTTCCCCAACCTATTATACCGATTTTCAACTAAATCGGTCCAGTACTTTTTCCGTAAAAGCATAATAAACAGAAAGACAAATATATTTTTATCCCGGAAACTATCCCATTTTTCGGGATAAAAAGTATCCATGTTCATTCTCGGCATCGAATATATGTATATATATATATATACTGAGTTTCAGCCAAATCGGTCCAGTAGTTTTTCCGTGAAAACGGAACAGACAGACAGAGTTACTTTCGCATTTATAATATTGATAGGGATGAGGATCACATCGATTGTCTTAAGTCAATTGTTAATTAATTACATTAATTTTTAAAGTAGGTTTATGAAAAATTACAGCAATGACTAGCGCAAAGATTTCATCATCATTTCAAGCGGAAACCACTAAGTTACAAGAACATTCATTTGCAAACATATTAAGAGCTTTTCCCATTAGATCCTTAAGTTTGTCCAGTCCGTCCTGACAAACATTGACAGAGCGAACTCCGGTAGCTTTTAAGCAGTTTGCTGGCAACTGCTAATACATGTCCCGCCATGCCGACGCAAACATTAACCGCGTTTTGAAATTTCGAACACAGATAAAGGGTTGCGAGTTTTTATGACAACTTTGTAACAGATCCGTTAGCGACGGTGTGTAACATTCTTTATAGTGTCAACAGAAGAATATTTTGGCGGGTTGTTGTGTTTTTAAACATTTAATTAATATAGATTTTTAAAATGCGTATACAAATTGCAAGTTGTTCTTCTTTTACATATCATTTGGTTTATGGTTCTAATGTCAAGTCAATAAAAATATTTTCTATTAATTAGCTACTAGACTTAGCCCAATAATTAAGTCTCTTCCTCACATGTAAAGCAAAATTCAAGTTTTTTAACGTCAAACAAAGTAGTTGTGGTAACTGGTATATTTTCCCTTAACAGATTAACATATCAAGATCTACCTCGACGAAAATGTTTATCTACCACACAAGCAAATCATTATTGCTTAAAAACAATCAAAATCCTTGTATTATTTATTCTTATTAAAATTTCTACGTTGAAAAACTATAAGTGCACTCCAAAACTGCACCCTCCAAACTTTAATATTGCTTTTTGATTGAACCTACAAAACGGCTAAATTAGCTGATAATAAAAAGTCAATATACTTCAGACTTTTTATAAATTAAATGTTAATCATTATAAAGAAGTAAAAAATTATAATTATTGCTAAATAAATAAACTATGCGAAAGCAAAAACTGGAAAAAATAAAACTGCAAACGAATCAGCATCTGATTCACTTTACGAAGAAATCCCATAATATTATTACATTCAATAAACATTTGACGATTTCTGAAATATTGCATACGCGAGTCAACCCTTTTACTGCAGTTTTTGTCGCTACTTTAAAATAAATAAATAAATAAAAATATGTTGGTCACTTTAAACAATTTTATTTTACCACTATATTGCTTTATTTTCGACCTTACTATGTCAGATTTAAGGGATAATTTATATGTGACCATAATTTGGTGAGCGGTAAAAAATACCGGTGAATCACTTTGACGCATAAAAGTCTCGAATTAAAAAGGACAACAACAGACAAAGAAGCCATTTTGCATTGTGCTGTGACAGTATTCCTTGTGATGCCGCCCCATAGAGTTTCTAAGTTGATAGAAATGACAGGAATTATACAAAATAGAAAAGTTTTTATTCAAACTAAATATTGGTAATGAGTATATTTTTAGGGAGTTATACATATTTAATAAGATTAAAAGTTAAATCTATTTCCTTGTCTATCTACTCTGATTCGCAATGTATTATCGCTGTTTAAGGAAAAGTACCAGCATTAAACTTCCCAAAAACACGCCTAGCTAAGACTTTATTTTAATTTGATCTTTTATCTCTGTATATGACTCTTCTTGTTGCATAAACATGTCTTACAGATTATTTTTGAAGACTACGTGGAGTTGCAACTGACATAACACTGAAGAAAATATCTTCAAGTTTCATATCTTTATAAAAATCAATTGTTGTTCGTTAGTCTTACTAAAACCTCAAGAACGGCTGGACTGATTTGGCTAATTTTGGTTTTGAAGTATTTGTGAAAGTCCAGGGAAGGTTTAAAAGGTGAGTAAATATGAAAAAATTGATTCTGAGTCGGTACGAAGTTTGCCGGGTCAGCTAGTTTATAATAAAAACACACTAAAAACTGAACTGAATAATTACAAAGAATGTATAAAGTGTCGATAGCGAGCAACTATGCAAATACAGTACTGTCGTTGAGATAGGTATTCTTCAACAGTCTTGTAGTTTACACTATGCACTACACTACATGAGCTACCACGGCAACACGAAAGATACTATAGGAATAGCAATTAAAAAAATAGTTTTCCACAGTTGCATCTTGTTTTATACTTTCAATCTGCTGTATTCAATGAGAGCTCTTTTAATGAATAAAAACAATAGGGATAATAATCGGCATACAAGCACACACGTTGTATATACAGTAGACCACTCTGGTGCCAATTCCAGACATGCTGATCATAGTAAACAACAAAAAGTTCAATTTACGAAGTTTACCATGTCAGGAATCGAACCCGGAATCTGCGCTGCAGTTAGGTAAACAAAGGCTTAGCCCACGCAATAACAGGGGCCGTATAGAATGGGGATAGAGTAATGAATCGATTTTTTGAAGTGATAACTTCTTATGGGAGAGTAAACCGCTTCGTTGCGTAACGCGTTACGGCGCCAGTCTGTCTGGCTTCCCTTTCTCTCAAGCATACGGCAGCGGTAGGCAGGCTCCTCCTCTCTCACTCTAACCCACGCGCTATATACATAAAATTTAATTAAAAACCTAAGCTTTTCTCAAGTTAAACAATTTCAATATTAAATAGTTCAACTTAGATTACTTTATGTTATCACTTCTGTCGGGCGTGCCGAGACACACACGTTTTTGAAGTGAAACTTCTACATAGACGGGAGGGTATTAGGATTTTCTCTGTCACGAAAAAGCGTTACGGCCACGTGGAGGGGGTAGAAGGTATATCGCGTGGTGAGGGGTGGCATAATCTTAGAATATGGATGTTTTTTTTGGTTCTGGATCGAATTCAGATTTTTTGTTTGATAAAATAAAATAGGTTTAAATTAAAAAATAATTCATTAAAATGTACCTAACCTAACCAAATCATAAATTGCAGTAAACTTGCGAAAAATCGAAATGTGTGCTGAGGCACATAGTAGAAGTGAAACTTCAACGGACAAGTGGAAAAACGAATCGCAACGGGCAAGTGCAAAAACCAATGGCATCGGATAAGTGGAAAAACGAATCGCAACAAAATTTTAACTTGAAGTTTTATGGGCAGATTGTTAATGTACTTGTCCAATTTGAAAACCGTTTTATCAAAACCGAAATGTTTTTTACTTGTCCGTTGAAGTTTCTACCTACTAAGTTGAACTTCTACTCTGTGTACCAGCACACATTCCGAATTTTTTTATTGTGAATCTGGCAAACAGGCAGACGGCCTAGCTCACAGAAAGTGGTTACCATCGCCTATAGACATTTACAAAATCAATGGCGAAGCCAACGCGTTGTCAGCCTTTAGGATGGGATAAACGAGCTGGAATAGGGAGATGAGATAGAGAAGAACTCTTACGCATCACACGAAATACAATTAGCTCAAGTCTAATCGTTTCACACCGATATCCTGTTAGAGCGTGGTAACACACCAATGGAGCCGACCCTAAAGCTATAATCAAGATATTGATTCCAGCATAGCTGTACCACGTAACGAATCTATTCTAAATGTACATAGCTCTACGTGAAAATGCATCAAGCGCGTTGGGTTTGTTGCGGCCATCGGCAGTGTAAATCGGGCCGGTGTCGCTCGTTTTGACACTGCAACGCTAATTGGACACTTAAGGCACAGTTAAAGGCTTAAAACAGTTTTTATCCGAGACCCTAAAGGACCGGCACGAAGCTCACCCACTGATCTCGCCGTCATCCGAACCGGGCTTTGGTAATCAAATAATATTTGGACATTTTAAGACGCTTTCAGCTCTGTTGACTTGTCGCTACTGTGATCTACCCTATTGCTTACCCGTGTTCTTAAGCTGATATTACACGGTTTACTTATGCCTTTCAATTTGGATAAAACAACCAAAGTGATTTATGTAAACATAAATTTAAATAACTCAATGTCACTGAATGTCAGCCATTAAATCAAAATTGATTCAATTTAGTCAACCGTCCAATTCAGCTTTAGTTACAAAATTAGACAGATCAGAACATCTTTATATGATTTATGCAAGATTCGTTTAATTTTATCGATTAAGACCAGGAGACACAATGTACCATTTACGTATTTTTAAATTATTTTATTTTAAAACATTGCTTGTGGAATAAGTACATATACAAAATATTCATGAACTATAAGACGTTGGCAATGGGTTTTAGTCCACACAATATGAAGGGATCGGTATTGGCGACAAATGTACAATTGTACTATTGAGGTATAATGTACTATGCACTAGTACATATAACTCAATGTACACTTGTACAATTGTACACTGTTTTTGTCATTGGTCTACGGTACTCTGGGGTTGTCTGGAAGAGATCGCTTTTTAGCGATAAGACCGCCCTTTGTACATTACTACTTATAATTTTAGTCTTTAAGTTCATGTTTGTATTGGTGTATAATAAAGTGTTATCTATCTATCTCTGGAAAATACCTCATCTAGAGAGAAAGTAATGTTTATTTGAAGAAATAACGACGCCTTTACATTTTTTTCAATCCCTTCCACCGGACGGACAAGGTTATCCTGCTTTCTTTATCTTTAGGGTTTTTTTTTATGTATATTTATTTTTATATACTTCTTTCTCTTTTTTATTCTTTTCTTTTTCATGCTTTTTTTTCTTTTTTTTTATATAAAACCTTACTTCTATTACATGGGTCCTTATGTTCCAATATACATCCTTCTTTCTTAAAC
Source organism: Dendrolimus houi (assembly GCA_039645545.1). Taxonomy (NCBI): domain Eukaryota; kingdom Metazoa; phylum Arthropoda; class Insecta; order Lepidoptera; family Lasiocampidae; genus Dendrolimus; species Dendrolimus houi. Next base: position 6,968,864 of record CM077131.1, read on the forward strand.
CTAGATAAACTACTTTTTTATTTATGTTTTTACTAGTTACTCAAGACGCCTTACATTACTTATATGTTACTCTAAAACCACTCAACAAGTCCTTTTCCAGCATATGTTTGATTAAATTTATAAATAAATTGGCAAACAAACACACACGTTATAGGTATATCGAGTCTTTTCCTCCATTTTATCGTAAGCGACATTTGGGTCTAAGTATAGTTTTAGTTGTTAAATGTTTTTAAAACTATTATTTTAAGATTTTCAGTTTTAGTTAGATTCGACCCTACTGAATCAAAAACTGAGTCTTAAAACAAAATAATAGTTTAAAATACCTTTTACAAAAAATAAAAAATATACCTACGTTCAAATGTCGCTTACGATAATGGGATAATAAATTGTATACTATTTTCATAGGCAATACTCTTTAGACAATAATCGCATTGACATGTTTATATTCAATCAAAAAAACAAAACCTCGCCTACGAGTATGTCATACGATAATCGTAAGGTAATTATCACCAAGAGTTTTGTTTACACAACGACACAAATCGCATTGAGATATTTGCGTACGATTTCTCGACTTTGCTAAACTAGAACTCGTATGATATTTTTTAAAGTTGATGCGAGTATCGTACAAATCAGTTTGAACCGATTTGAATGCGACACTTGCCTTTCGAGCTCGGTGATGAGCACGGTATTTTGTTTACACAGAGATGTTAATATTCAATGATCAGGCGATTATCGCCCTTCTACGTACGATATCGTATGTTTAGATTACATGATAATATTTTTCTTCTTGCTTTTAACATCGTATCTTGGAGGTAAGATCCATTACAGTACTCTCCATGTAAATGGCCCTTAAAATTGCTGTAAAGGCTCAAATCCCCAATCTAAGCAGATTACGCTTGTATTATGAGTAATACACAATGGAACACTCCGGGGCCCGCCCATCCCAAACATCCAGACCATAGTAAATAAGGGAAAATTCATTTAAGAAATTTACCATGCTAGGAATCGAACTTGGAGCTTCAGCGTTGTATTAAGGTTGGGCGGCAAAGACTTAGTCAAATTACTTAAGTGCATCCATTTTTTTATCCTTCATGGTCCCTGTTTTTTAGTTTTTTTGCGATATAATTTCTTACCTTCCGTACCATATTTTGTATTACAGTACATTTTCATGTCAAATTTCATTCATAAATAGACGAAATAGTTTTCAGTAATACAGATAAGAGTCATAAACAAAAAGAATATAAGTTCAGTTCAGTTTAGACTTTGAAATCATAATAAAATGGATTTAAGTGGCTTATAAGCAATTCATAATAAAGGCACCTATAATTAAAAAAATACCTACCTGGTAGGTACCTAAGTGATACTCCCGCATACAAATCGCGCGCATCGTTGACAACAATCAGGTTTTCTTTAAAAATTATTATAGCTCTTTAAGAATCTTTCCATTTCAACGTCTTTGTTGATAACTACAATGAGCGCTAATCAGTTAACTATAGTCAAGTTTAAAAAAACCTGGTCGCGGCCAATGATGTGCGTTGGACAATCGGCCCGCCACCAAGGAGAATTGCCCACCTATCTAATGTCCGGTTCTTATATCTTACGGACCGTTCACTAGCCTTATTATTGGTTAAAATTTGACATAAGCTCTATACAAGTAAAGTCAAAATTCAACCGATGGTAAGGCAAGTGAGTGAATAGTAAGATATAGGAGCCGGCCATCGATTTGTTTAACAACGGTTGTTGATCTGCTTTCATAATCAAAGTCATAGGTTTACCCTAGTGTAATGTTACAATAATATCAGCCCATAAATGTCCCACTGCTGGGCTCGGTCCTCCCATTATACGGAACGGACAGTATACCCGCCACGCTTGTCCAAGGCGGCTTGGCAGGTTTGACACATCGATTATTTCGATGTGCAGCAGGTTGCATCACGATGTTTTCTTTCACCGACGTTAGCACATGGTAATTGTAACAATATGGACATTAGATCAGAAAACTGACAAAGCGGTGCATGCGCTCCAGCCAGGATCGCACCCGCGCCCTCTGAGTTTGAGACGCGTACGCTAGCCATTACGCTACCACGACTTGTTACAATAGCAAACGCTAATAAATTGCGCATTGAAATCATTGTACCTTTATGTCCATTTTTGTCCACTTAGATCCTACATCAATGAGGTGTTAAATGCAAGATCATATTATTGCGACAAATCGTTATAATTTTATGATTTGGACAGTAAAATCAACATTTGGGCAGTTAAATCAACACAATAATAATCCTATAGCACTTTACAGAAGGTTGAATTTTGGGAATCAAAAAAACATTTTACGTAAGCAGAATGACAAAATAATTATCGTACTTTAAAGCAATCTACACACGAACTGAATTAGTCCGATGAGATCTGAGAGACATTTATTGTAAAATCGGTTTAAAATTTAAACAGTCGATTAGTAAACATAATTATTGCTATATAACATATTATGAAGGTATCTTTTTATTTTCAGGAACAAGAAAACAGACTGAAGGTCCATCTAATTTATCGCTGCTTATGAACGTATAAAACTCAAGGACGAGGCCAAGGCCTCATGCCAATCTTATTAACAATCACCTTATTTAAATGATACTGCATCTTTAAGAAAAGGTAGAATCTCATTGGAATACTAATACTAAATTCATATAATGTGCAAAAACAACTTTCTATAAAATGATTCCGTAGTTCAAAGTCGAAGGTCGTGGACATGGTAATGAAGATCCAGTGACTGGCAAATGATGTAATAGTAAAAATGAGGCTTAATGTCAGATTACACAGTCGTTACTTTATCTTCATAAAATATGAATACGTAATACACATAATTATAATGATAAAGTAACGACTAATAAAACAAAGCCACAAAATTATTAGGTATCGATTTGAATTCAGCATATTTCGCGATGCGCAAATAAAAAAAGAAAATATTTGTTACCAATTTCGCGATTGTTGAATTTAAAATGGTTCTTTCGATTTTAAATATGGCAGTTATTTATTTATATTTTTGCAACATATTTTTTTTGTTATTTATCACGGTTATTCCAATGTTTCGGCCACTTTTCAGTGGCCGTGATCACGGAAGACAATGATGTCAAGTGACAACGAGTATTGTTAAAGTTTTATTTAGCCTACCGCCAACTTGTTCATTTTAATTATTTAGTTTTAATTATATATAATTAAAACCAAATAATTAAACATGAATGACGGCCACTGAAAAGTGGCCGAAACGCCGGAGTAACAATAATCAAATAAATTACCGCGCTTGAAACCGTTAAAACGTAGTTTTATTATGTATACAAGTCGCGAAAACTTTAGAAAATATCAAGTCAAATCGGTTCGTATATAGTCGCCCTTACTAGCAAAATGTGTGAATTAAAAAAATCAGTACATTATTGTATTTTTATCACGACAAACGACAATTGTCGTTTGTTTGGATTGTTTATATGTTTGCATGGATGATTTTGAAGTCACGTTTGTTTCTTTTTCAATGCTATTATGGCTACATGAAAAGAAACATTGCTAACTTTTAACTTAAATATTGGGACGCTCTGAAATTCGTAACAGTCGGATCATGTATTTTTTTTTTTAAATTTAGAGGTACACGTCTAAAGCAACAAGCATTGAATTTTAAAAGTTTAATGATAGTAAAACATGATTAATAATTAATTTATAAAGTAATTTAATTTATAAAATATGTAGTTTAAGTATGTTTGTTTAAAATTTACCTAATAATCTGCACGACCTACATTGCTGGAAGAGATTGCTTTAAGCGATAAAGCCGCCTATTGTTTCTACCATGACAATATTGTAATTGTGCATTTTTGAAATTGTATATTTGCTGATCAATAAAGTGTTATCTATTCTATTCTATTTATAGACCTTCAGATCTATTATATTGACTATCACTTTTATTCCTGCAAGAAAGAAGAAAGATTAAAAATTCTGGCAGTCGGTCGGCCTTTCTTAAGAGGCAACAAAACCCACAGCCAAATGGTAGGGCCCGTCTCTAGCGTTATAATGGCGAAGAGGGTTGTCACTAGTACAAATATGTTCGAAGTTCGCGGTACGAGTCAGACTGCACAAGGGCCCGTCTCTATCAACCTTGATCTCATGCCGCCATAACAACATTCAGTTGGTGTTCCGGTATTAGTAGCCCCTTGAAGGCCAGAGGTGCATTGGTAACATCTTTGGTGTTTTAAATGTCCATAGGGGACGGTAACCACTATCAATCAAGTTTGCCTTTAACCTATCTGCTGTACTCCAGCAATAAATAAATTCAAATTCGTAGGTAGGACATATAGGTATACGTAGGATAACAGCAATAACCTTTTAGCAGTAGTCATTTTTGCTGTCAATTGAACGGTTGTCCGTTTTTTAATGTATTCCCGACCCAATATTTTGACAGTGTCCATTATTTTAAAATGTTCTTACTACACCCGAGGTAATACTGGTTTCAGTACTGGCCAAATGCGTCTTGTTTATAGCGTTAAAAATAACGCCGTTAATTATTTGCTACATTAGTGTAATGTACACATGAAGTATCTGTCAATGCTTGAATTTATTAACAATCACATTACCCCAGGTGTAGCAGGGACGTAAGAATATCTAATGTTCTCCAATTCTGAAAATTCCCAATAAGCCTACGTGTCGAAATCGCTTCACCTACCTAAGGATCTATTATATATTATTTATCAACTCCCACATAGCCTTAAAGAAATGGCAAAAAAAACTGATCGATGCCACCCTTTTAATCAGTGTAACCCCGTAATGAAATCTGGGAATCCATTAAGGGATTAAAAATAATAACTACCCTAATAACAAGGGCTGTGATTGGTGGGGTGGACAAGGGGTCTTAATGAGCTATTGACATTTTAAGGGGTGAATATACTATTGTAGTGTTATTGCTTAAAATAAAAATCTATATAGGTACTTGGGAGATATCTATAATATTGTTACGAGTTGCAGGACTCGAATTAAAATGCCGTTGGAATTATTATAGAGTTTATTAGAACTATACAAACACCTATAACACAGGTACAAATATTACCGAATGTACACACGTCTTGCTTCACTTGTGGTTATTGCACGACTGCGCGTCCCTCAATCAGGGCATTTCTTTATACTGCACAGATGCAATATTCTGCCTAGCCGCGTGGACCGAAATTCCTAGAATCAGTTTGTACTCTAAATCCGACACACCTGGCTAATGACTGCCATAAAAGATTACAATACACAATGGGCTGTTTTCTAATCACAAATTTTAAACACAAAGTAAACAAAAGAATTCCAAATGCCGAAAGGTAATAAAATGTGTTTTTACAGGTATGCAGATGTGAATTTGGTTTTGTCGGAATCTAGGTCGTAACAATATTATAAAATTGTAAAAGTGTAGTCTTTTGTTTCTTAGATTTTTTTTGCATTTATCTGTTTGTTCGGGATTCACGTAAAATCTACTGAGCCGATTTTGATGCGATATTCGCTGATTAATAATTAATTCCCGGACTTAAAATCTGCGGTACTCTATATCCTGAGAATTTTACGGTAATGTTCTTGGGAGAGGTTTAAAGCGGCCAAGTCGAAAAAAGCTTGTATGTATGCCTTTACATTACTTATCCCGAATTTCTGCGGGAATTTCCGGGATTCATGTGTTTTGATAGTAAAAAATCCATTACTCTGCTGAAAGTAACCTTTGATTTTATATTTACCAAAACAACTGTAATCTTTGCTAGCTATCCAACTTAGACAAAGTCGTGGGCAAATGCTAGTGTTTTATAATGTGTTTGTAATGTAAAGTTATTAAGCTATTGCAGTAGAAAATGGTTGTTATATGTTTGATTTTTATCGCGAAGCTGGCGAATAGCAGGTGACCCAGCTCATGGCGAAGCCAACCCGTTGTCAGCGTTTAGAATGGGATAAGTAGATGACATAGATAAAACTATCCCATAAAAACTACGCAAAGGATATTATTCAAAACACTTATATGTTACACAATTATATGACGCGTGTCTAGGTTCACTGTCGGGTATCATAGAGCAGAAGCCTAATTCTGCTATTAGTATCTCGTCAAAATTGCCGGACACTATCGTCGGAATCGTAGTTTTACCTGATTTCGGTATTCTGTTAATTTTAATGGCATGCCCGTGGCACATCACTGTATCTTTATAAGTATTTATAAACGAAAACTCGCGAAATAAGTATTTAAAATTTTGGAAGGTTTTCAGTATTCTTTTCGGCTAACGCCATTTCTGCTGATGATAATGCCTTTTTTTTTTCTACTACAGTTACTCCGACGCGACGATATCTAAAATATATTATGGATTCGGTAATACGAATTTTTATCACTATCGCAATGAAATATTGAAATAGTAAAATTGGGCCCTAGGGAAGCCAAGGCAGAGAGACGCTTTTGAACAATCGCTTAGTGAAATTAGCATGTGTCTAGATATACTGTGTAGGTGTAAGAAAAAGCGTAAAGTTCCACTTTATTTGATACTTGCCATATTCTCTATATGATTTTGTAAAAGCAGTCACTTTAGGCCCGTATTATCTCTATGTATATGTATAAGTTTCCCCGGATCTTACCTTTACCGTCATGGCAATTGTAACAATATGCAAATTAAATTAGTAAAATAATCTAAACCAGCCAAGATTCGAACTCAAGTCATATAAATGAGAACCATTCAACCATTTTCTAAGCCTTAGCCACTCAGCTACTACGATAAAATTGTTATAGACGTGAAATCGAAACCATTATATCTTAGAAATGTCAACGTTATGTAATTACGTGTATACATACGAGTAATATACATGCACATATAAATAATATCAGCTTATACATGACTCACTGCTGCCTCCCCATTTTAGGGGGATACATACACACATTTACAAACAAAAAAACGCTTATAATTGGCAAATAAGGGACCGTGAAAATGGCTTGTTTCCAGATTCGCATGTTGATTGTTACCTTTAATTTTGGCATAATAATTAGAGTAAGGTTAAACAATATTTTTATGAGTCCTGTAGGCTAGTTATTAATCACGACGAAAAGGTTGTCACAAAATTTCTTCGAAGCCGGAGGATCCGCGTCAGTAATATCTCTGGTGTTGGAATACGTCCATAGGCGACGATAGTGTGCCGTCAGCTTTTTTTTGGATGAGTTCAGCAGACAGGCAAACGCTCACCTAATGGAAAGCGGTTACCATCTTCTATTTGCATTTGTAACACCAAAGGTGCTATCACTATATATATTTTATCCGTGCAGGAACGGAGAAAGAATACAGTATTTTTCCTACGGCCGGGCGTCCTGTCGTAAGTCGTAAGAGGCGACAAAAGAACTCACAGCCAGGTGGTAGGGTGTTTGCCCGACTGGATGGCTACCGCCCTTGGTCTAGAGTATGCCACCATAACAACCTTGATTTGTGTTTCGGCATTGGTCACCAGGTTCCACTCTCCCTTAAGAGCAGCAGCGCATTTGTAGCACCTTTGGTGTTTGTTGCAAATTTCCATAGGCGATGGTAACCGCTTCCCATCAAGTCGGCCGTTTGCTTGTCTGCTGAACTCCTGCAATAAAAAAAATCTGTGTGCTACCGTTCTTACATCTTAATTAACACTCATGATTGAATAGTCTATAATAAAACACGAAAAATCAAATCAAAACAACAGCATCGCAAACACTCGTCCTAAATTCCCCGTACAATCTGTCTTTATATGCGATTCTGACGTAAGTTGTGAGGCGTACGGCGCCTGCGCACTGTAATTTTATCCGGCGGCTAAGTCGCCGGCGACCATCCAAAGGTCACCAGATAATCTCGATACCGGCATGTGCGTCACTGGGACTCATGATGGAAGTAAACAGAGTTGAAATCTTGAAACGGCCACTTTTGGAAAACGTATTATGAAATTGGCATGTACCTGCTCCACCTGCGTTAATGTTAGTGTTACTGACTGTGTTCAAATGTGTTTCATTTATAGCATTAACGATTAGCTATATTAGTGAAATTCTGCTCCCAAAAGTTATAGTTTAATGAATTAGCGCGTTAATCGCGTTCGCGTCCAAAATTTAGGTAGTAGGGTATATTGTAATGTGATGATGGGTCGAAAAAAACCGCCACCACAGTTATCGGTTAATGTCTAACGTCGTTAGCGAATTCCTTTTTTCTTTTTTTTATTGCAGGAGTTCAGCAGACAGGCAAACGGCCAACTTGATGGAAAGCGATTACCATCGCCTATGGACATTTGCAAGACCAAAGGTGATACAAATGAGCTGCTGCTCTCTTAAGGGAGACTGGGACCTGATGACTAATGCCGGAACACAACTCAAGGTTTTTATGGCGACTTTATCAAGGCCTGCTAATATCCATTTTTGTCAAACTTTTGTCCATTTTTATCAAAGCGAAAACATAGGGCACAGCCGGGATTTAGTGTTACAACGATTATAATTTTAACAAATGTTGTATCAACTCTAGCCATTCCTGCAGAAGACCATTCTGAAGCGAGCGCTAAATCTTGACTGTTAGTGATCCTGGATTACGGCCCACAAGCCAATCTTAACCGTCTTAATCCAAAATGTAAGTAAGTACTTTATGCCATGTTAATAAAAAAAATGGACCTATATAATTTTTTGAGTTTTCTATAATGATGTACAATAAAAAGTTATAGTCTATTTATCTAAAATTAAGGATTGCATTTAAAACGTTCATCATAAAATAAAACTAGGTATCACCTATGACTTTGTCCGCCTACGTGTTTTTATTTCCTGAAAGAAGTTAAAACATCAAATTGACGAAACATGTTTCTTATAAAAAACCAAGTATCTATTTTCATATCCTTAACTTGAGAAATTATGGTCTGTCCATACAAATTTCCCTCCCTTTTCCAAATAAGTTTATGTCTTCGTCTTTATGAACACATTAATAAAATGTTGACAAAAAAACACATATTTTATCCCAAAAATAAGCTGGTTATCTAATCTAATATATATATATATATATATATATATATATATATTTATATATAACTTAAATTAACTAACAGTATATTTACTAAAAAATGTCCATGAGCACTTTTCTATTGTTCTATCTACAGCAATCTACATTAATCTCTGTTAAGGTGAAGACAATTCGTTCATGTATTTGATTGGGTATTTGACACATATTACAATAAATTTTAACATAGTATTCATATAAAAGAACAGCGTGTCAAAATATCTTGTTATCGTCTTACTTTCGACAGTTATAGACAAAATTGTAATGATAGTTTAAACATTAATTAATAAGCTTTTTGACTCGTTAACATTTTGACGTCATAAGGCCAAGGGCCCAATTCTGCTATTACTATCTCATCAAATCGCCGGACATTATCGTCTCAATCGTAGGTTTGCCTAATTTCGGTATTCTGTTAAAGTGAACACTCGTGAAATAAATGTTTAAAATTTTAGTAAACCTTTCAATATTCTTTTTGGCTAACGTCATTTCTGCCAATGGTAAAACCACTTTTTTCTATTATTATTCCACCGCGACGATATCGAGAAGATATTGTGGATTTAGTAGAATACGAATTTTTGATACTATAACAATGGAATCGTATTTTAATATTGTTACGAGTTGCGGGACTGGAATTAAAATGCTGTTGGAATTATTATAGAGTTTATTAGAACTATACAAACACGTATAACACAGGTACCAATATAACCGAACACAACAAATCCAAACGTAATGCAGAAGGTCGTAATTCAATAAAATGCGTAAAGTCCGTCACTAATAGATTCCCGAATGTACACACGTCTCGCCTTGATCGTGGTTCTCGCTTGACTGCCCCCTCTCCCCATCAGGCCGTCGTTTTATATCTCACAAATACAAATGTGCCCGTATCTTAGTCGACGTAATCCGCAACACCTGGCTACTGATTCGGCCGCAAGCCATAAACGAGTATAATAACACCATGGGCTGTTCTCTAGAAACGCATGCCAATAAATAAGTAAACAAAAGAAGACGATCATAAAAGAATTACAATTAGTTCAAATGCCGACATGTAATAAAATGTGTTTTTACAGACATGCCGGTGGAATTCGATTTTTTTTTGGCGGAACCTAAGTTGTAACAATATCTTCGCAACGCCACGGTATTGAAAAAGCAGTTTTGTACTCTGACAAAAAGTGTCTCAGATGATTTGACTGTCAAATACCCAATTATATACGTATATCTATGTAAAATAGCTACACCTATATAATACATCTGCATAATCGGAACAGTTGCAAGTAAATCTCACATTACGCCCTTATGTGCATCACCCCCGTACGCAAATAGTGCGGGGACTGTTGGACCCACCGTTCCCAGGACGCATCCCGCTCAAATTGAATTCATGGCCGTCGACGTGTCATCTGGAATAGCTTATGCAAAACGTGCTATCGAAATAAAATATCGAAATTTGAAAATTATTATTCTTTATTCTAGTCGTGATAAAACTTTTTTTTTAATAACGAAGGGGAATGTCTTTTCATGCGACAGGAACTGCAGTGGAGGCCAAATGCAGCGCCCAATACCGCTTGCACAAGTGCGTGTGGAACTCTCGGGGAAACCGGATCCCGCCGGGGGCGGAATCCGTCCAAACTATCAACTAAACCTAACCTGCGCTCCACACTAGATATAAATAGAATAAGAAATAAAAAATAAAAAAAACATTTAGCTAGACGTGTTGCTGGGGAGTTTCTTGCCGCTTCTTCTTCTTAACAGCAATAACACGTTGCGAAGCGGTGTACATAGACTAGGAAGTAAAATTAAATTTGAAATTATATGTATGACCTTCAAAAAATGTTCTACAGTGGAACTTATTTTGAATAAAAAAAATTAAATTTGAATTTGAATTACTCGCACTTTGTTGGACGTAAATGATAAAACTATATCAACTTTTACCGACCCATCTATCTCATGCACTGATTTTTGTTATCAAAAAATGGTTGCGCTGTAAGCAATTTTTCGTATAAAATCAGATTTGCAAATCGTTCTGCAGCTAATCATGTCTCTTTTCTTTCACCTACTCCCAATTAATTGGGGGCGGCACAACATGTGTTTTCCTTCCATACTCCTCTGTTTGGTTTGGTATTATGCTGTTTTCCATCAGATTTTGCAAATTTTTATGACGACTGTGAGAAGTATCAAAATAAAGTGGAACTTTGTGCTGTTTTACATCTTCCAGTATGTCTAGACGCGTGTCAACTTCACCAAGATACTCTCCAAAAGCGGCCGCTTTAGTTTCTCAAATCTAACATTAAACTGGTCGTATTACTGTCTTAAAGTTAAATCTTTTCAGCGTTGAAATTCAGCATTCACCAATGACGTGGTTGAGGCATGCTGGAATCATTATCTTGATTACAGCTCTTAGGGCAGGCTCGATTGTTATGATACAATGCTCTCACAGAGTATTGGCGTGAAACGGATAGCTTTGAGCTAATCGTGTTTCGTGTGATGAGTGTGAGTTTCGATAGCCCATTTCTCCCTCCCCGTATTTTATTTCCCTATTCTATCCCATCTATCCAATTCATTCTGTCTGGTCCCTCTATTCTATCTCTCCTATTGCATCCCCCATGCCATCCTAAATACTGGCAACGCGTTGGCTTCGCCTCTGGTATTGCAGACGTTCATATGCGACGGTAACCACTTTTCAATAGATAGGCCATATGCCTGTTTATCAGCTTCGTAATCAATAAAAATGAATGAGTATTATCACTAGATTTATATTCACTTTTTGCATAACACCATCAAAAATATGACATACCGTGCACGCACACATAGAACCGTGTAATCCGCACGTTAAGTGCACTTGTCAATACATTGGGGCACACGTCGCTCTATATCCATCTACTATCTATTCGAATAATATAAAAACAAATATCATTTTGCTGTTTCTAAAGTTGACAAAATTAAAATTTCGACCTTGTCCTCTAGTAAATACAAATCAATTTTATTTTGTAAAGGGAATGAATAAAGTTGCATCGATAGTTTGTTCACAACGTCAGCACGAGACCAGACTAACTGCCATTTTGTAATCCTAGAGCTAAAGTGCACTTTGTCAATACTCAGAGGGGGTAATTACAACTCTGTGTGTATACTAAGCGGGGATTTAAATGCGTGTTTGTTTTATAAAGAAAATAAGGAAAAGTTGCCTTTATTTTTTTCAGCTGTACAATTTTAATAGACGAAGAAAAAAGTCTATGTTGTCTCTTTGCTTCAATAACGTGTTATGTTCAAAATTACAATTTGAAAGGAGATAATTTTTTAACTTTCAAAAAATAATTATGTCGAAACGAACAAGTTTTTGAAGTGATACTTCTTTAGAATCGTTGTGATTTGAAACGAAAAAGCGACACTAAAAAGACATAAACACATAAATCTATAGGACTACGCCTGCGAGAGAACAAGATAGAATATATTATATTTAATAATTTAAACACTATGCTCATATAGATAGAGTTGGAAATATTTTGAAGTTTTTCGTTAATACTTCAAATTTTGTGTTTTAAAGCTTAAACATATTATAAAAATATAATATATGAAATATGACGCCATGAAATTTAGAATCCTTCCCACTCCTTATCACATTTTGTTCCACTTCTACTGCGTCGGAACTGCACACACACACAATTTTTTTACAGTCAATCTATAATATAATTTAAATAAGATCAAATTTTTAGGAAAAATAAATTCGAAAACGACAATTTCCGTTTAGAGAGCTGCAGCACGTCGGTAGCACCTTTAGTGTTACAAATGTACATTTTCGATAATAACCGCTTCCCATCAGGTGGGCCGTCTGTCTGCTGCTAATAAAACAATAAAAGTTTTAACTATGATTGAAAAGTGTGAGTTGTAGGACTTATGTACATTATTGAAGCAAAAAGCGATGATGTCAAAGGCATTTTTCTAATAAACTACAGAATATATAAGGATGAAATTTGGCTTTAAGGTGTCTCCTATATGCTGCTACATAATGATGTGAAATGTGAAAAAAATTAGAGGTAGCCTCTGTACACCTAGAACCATGAGATGAAAAAACATTAGTGTATATACGCGTCTGAAGTAAATATCATTATAGTTCGTTCGCGTTAAGAATGCAGTGAGTCATCATTGCTCACCGGCCTAGCCCCGCCCCTAAAGAATCATTATTTTTCAAATTACAAGGTCAAGTTAACAGTGACCAGTTGAAGGCATAGCTTCGATGGCATGGCATGCGACGGTTGCATCCTGTAATTGTGTTAATTGATTTATATTTAAAAAAATGAATACCTCACCAATTCGTAAAAATAAAAGTAGTTCGGTAATTCATAGTGGAGACAGAAAAGTAATTCACAATGTTTTAAAGTATATTAAACAGTCTAATTTAAATGTGACTGTGGACAGCATAGTATAAAAAACGGCAAATGCATTCGGTGTGTCCGAGAGAACAGTTATATTGCTGCCAATAATACAACTTTTAAGATGACTGACGTGAAAAATATATTTTATGACGCAATTCGATTAGTAGACGCTGATCGATGGCAGAAATGCTGCGACCACGTCTGACAAGAAGAAAATACCATGTGGGATTTAGATAACGTTATGGAACTCGCTGAAGAAAATTCTTTTATTATAAATACTAATGAGGATACTAGTGATAGTCATTAAAATATTAATGACTTAATTTTGATTTTTAACTTTTAATTATACTTTTTAAATTCATTAAACTTAATCTTTAAAAATATAATTTGTTTGAATTTTAACAGCACTGTGAATACACCTTTACCCTGCAGTTGCACTGATGACTCACTGCATTCTTAACGCGAACGAACTATAGATACAAGTCTTGAAAAATCATGAGTGTTTCTTGGTGACTTTCATTAATCTTAAAATATGGTGAGATATGTGATTTCAAAGTCATAGAAAGAGTAGCCCCTTTATTAAATTTTTAATCAACTACACAATAATAATATGAGAAAAATTCTGATGAAAACAATAGACGTAGGGTACTCGTAGATTGCACTAATCGTGAACGTCACACTAATTCAGTTTTTTTACTATTAAAACTCAAATCACGGACAGATTATTTTGTTATACAATTTCTAGGGCAACTAACTAACTCCGTTGACTCAGTGGCCGAAGTGCGTCTTACCCTTCAAAGCGAGAGCAAACTTTCTTGTTTCTCTGTCCAGCTTAATTTCTCGCCAAATGTGTGTGTCTCAATATTTATAAATTCACAATAATTAGTGGTCTTATAAGACCTAGTTTCATCGGGGATAATGTTAGTGTTACTGATTGTGGCCAATTTCGTTTTGCTTATAGCGATAAAAATAACGCCGTTAATGATTATAGTGTATAATATACATGTCTGTTACTGTCGCATCACAAATAACGTATTTAAACCTATCGCTACAACAGCGTGAAACGGTAATATAACCGAAATCAGTCAAGACAAGCATCATTGTGATACACGATCCAATATTAGTTTAGAAAGAAAACCCGTGAATAGCTGGAAATTCCAAAATAAAGGAAATTTATTAAACTTTGTCCTGAATCTATTAAATAATTTATTATATTGGCCACTTAGGCAACTTTGGCTTGCCCAACTGGCGACTGGCATTATGATAATCACTTTGCTGAACAAGCCTATATTTCTTACAAAACTCTCGTTAACGTGAGGTACGGCTCGCATAATATTTTATACAATGCTTTTTCAGAAATTAAGATATATTACTAAAGTTTAAGTTGTTATACTTATATTTTAAGTCAGGCTATTCTCGGAGTTTTACCTGCGCAAATGACTTTGAAAAATTCCGTCATATGAAGTAAAAATATATATGTAGGTATAATATATTTGGTACCGCTCGCCGTTACAATTCAATAGCAAACGTTATAATAGCAATGCAAACGAAGTTTCGCTACCAAAACTAGTATTTAATAAATGTAGCAGGTTATAGCATATAACAGGAAACTACTAAACGGAACAAGAAAAAATGATATCAAAATGTTTTATAATCTTGACCTCTATGGTGCATAGTGTTTACCCAAATTTAATGACCATCAAAATATTACCTGTTAAAATAAAATTTTATTAAGTTTTCGCGACTAGTATACATAATAAAACTACGTTTTAACGGGTTTAAGCGCGGTGATTTATTCGGTTTTTATGATTCCGACGTTTCGGCCACTTTTCAGTAGCCGTAATCACGGAAAAGTGGCCGAAATTTCAGAATAATAAAAAACCAAATAAATTACCGCGCTTAAAACCGTTAAAACGTAGTTTTATAATAACCTGATAAATTAAAAGATACTAAAGACGACACAAAATTCATAAAGGACGAATGTTTAGTTAAATCATTTATAATAGTTTGTGGAATACATCGATGCGCTCCTCCACAATGCTCTATTAGGATCGTCAGGAACTTGTACTATTATTGTAATATTGTTTTATAAATATTTGCAATAAATGATTGAGTATTTGTGCCAGTAACAACTCACACAGCCTATTTTTAACACATGGAGAGGCCCAAACCCTGTATCAGATATAGGATCGAAATAAAAGAAAAGAAATCAGGATTTAAGAGAGACATCAAAGAGAGATAAGGGTAGAGAACAAACATGTATAAAAACATAGTAACAAAACAACCCACAACCAAGATAGGGTATTTGCCTGTCAATAAAGAGTGGCAGCACACTGGAAGCACCTTTGATGTTACAAATGTGCATATGCGATGCTAACCACTTTCCATCAGGTCAGTGTCTCTGCTAAACCCATGCACTAAAAAATAAATAAATAAATGAAAAACATAAGATAAATCAAATCGAAAATTAGTAAAACTTGTAAAATAGTTGATAAATAAGTTCTTTGTAATTGATATAAGTTTATAATAAAGAAAAAATGTATAAAAAGAGATAGATAAACAAAAGAAAATAACATCCTGACATATAGGTATAGATATAGTGTCTGTCAGGAGGAGAATTAAAAAAACACAGCTATCAGTTTCCAATGACCTCTGCAAACAGCACGTTCATTTTAAATTCGTTTACTTTACAACACTGAAAAATTCCAAACTCACCGATCCTTAGAACATTTTATGCAAACAACACAAATCGCCGAACCCTTTCTTGGCGAAATTTCTTAAGAAAGCATTCTCGAGATTGTTCAATGTAAATACTCTAAATGATTCGTCCCACTGTACATCCTGGCCCCTCATTTCCACCCCTCCGGACCCTTATACCCCCAATCGTTAGTCACCGTCTTCAATATTTGCATAACTCATTATGTTGCATACATATTTAATTAGAATATTTCCTACTTTGGACGGATCCATGAAGTGGCTGTGAAAGATGTTTGCAAAATCGAAGCGTCCCTTTAAACTGTATTCGTAATTACTACAAAAAATGTCTGTCCTTCTGTCTGACTTTGTATGTCACAGACTTTTTTATATAAATATAATATGGATGAAATTTGTCATAAAAATCTTATATCTGCTGCTAAAAGGGCTATTAATATGCAGAAATGATTTAATTATGTAAAAACCCAAATATTAACCCTTAAAATAGATTAAACAACAAAAAGAAATTACATACATATAAAAATTGAATTGAATAGAAGGGAAAGTTCCGAAAGGAGTTCTACTACTACTAAAGATAGTTTAAATTGTGTAAAACTTAAATATTAGTGGTGACTGGCATACTTATAAATGAATGTTAATTATTTTCAAAAACTCATAATGAAAAATTTATAAAAAATTATATTTAAGTCAATGTTAGGGGGCAAAACACGCATACACAATTTTTATGACTTACAAAGTTATAAAAATTGTGTATGCTACCTTAGACCAATGTAGTGGAAATTATGATAAAAATCAAGCTATTAGTATTTAAAAAAAATTTTCGACGAAAATGTGTAGGTAGGTATACGGAATAAAGTAAAATAAGATTATATGAAAAATTAAGAAAAATATATTTTGTATCCTTGTATAATACAGGACTTGTATAAACAGGAGAATATTTTAATATCTAATTTGAAGGATGAAATCACAACATCCGTTTATACATAATTGAATCCGTGTAACCCTCCCGATGCGACGTTACATTTTAATAAAATTCTTCAGCAAACATTAATGAAGTCGGGGCTAAACAAGCGCACCATTGTCGAGGCCCGCGTCGCCATTATGATTTTAACCGAGATAATGCACGGGAAATGACGGCAAAAGAAATTTAATTCGCGTAACGATGAAAGGGTTATGGGGTCGGCTTTGATAAATAAAGCCGGGAGGATATTGCTGGCCCTTTTTGCCTCCACATATTGATATTAATGCTTGTGAATTTTGTCAAAATTGCGCTTAGACCTTTATGTTATGAGGGCGCTTGCTCGATTTCATTATTTTGTTGGTTAGTCCGCGGCTTTATTATTGCCATATGAGCTTTATGTAATACTGTAGAACTAAATTTATATTGCAGCTGAACGCGTTATATAGACATGGAATAGTGACATAGCAAAGAAACTGTATTAAAGTAGCTTATGCTGATATGGTCTCTTTACTGAAACCTTCTCGTTACGTGGGGACCAAATGTCTGAACATGCTGCCACTGCTAGATGTCTGTAGAAAGCTTAGTAAATATGGGTTCCACGTCGTAAGGGATCATATGCGTGCCAGTGATATTACGATAAGTGATGTGGATGAAATACCGACGAAAAGCAAGAAAACGGATATCGGACTCCGAATCGGATATTTTGAACGCAACTGAGATTTAAAACTAACATAGTATGATGATAACACAAGTAATGTATAAATAAACACGCTTGAAACTATCAATAAGGGTATTGCACTAAAACTGTTGTACGTCTAAGGCTAAGTAAGCAATCGACATCACATACCAATGAACTAAGTAGTTATTCTTTATAGTCTGACTGCATGTAGAAATTTCCAATATTTGAATTCTGTCAATTTGTTTTGAATAAGCTTAGCGGGGTAGTTCCCCCAAGCCGGAAACTCACGCCCAGCACTGGGTCGTTTACAGGCCAATATTAATATTGGGACGAGTGATGGTAGAACAAACTAGTTGGTTTAAGAACTTTTAGAAAAAGGTAGAAGATTCTGGAAAGAAAAGACAAGGACAGATACATATTAGAAAGGGATAGGCTATAAACGAAAGTTCTAGAATAGAAAGTCCGGGAAAGGAAAAGACAGAGATAGATAGATGTATAGAAAGGGATGGATAGCAAATAAAAGAATAACGAAAAGAAAATCGAAATTATGGGTTCCAGAAGATTCTTCCGGGTATATAAGCAGCGTAAAGCGCGCCTACCGGGCAGTTTAGAGTTGAGTTCAGTTCAAGATAGTGAAGCTACAAGTGCCATACGAAAGAGTTGGAAGAAGAGTTTAATAGAAGACAGTGACGAGTTTAGTGGTGAATTTAGTGAAAAGTTTAGTGGACAGTTTAGTGACGGAGGAGTTTCGTGGACAGTTTAGTGACGGAGGAGTTTCGCGTAGTTTAAAAGGTCAGGCAGCGAGGTACGCGCGGTATATTCTGAGGTGAATGAACACTGCAGCAGCAGAAGGTGTGTCTACGCAATATCGGCGACGGTATTGTGAGTGAGACATCTTATTGTCGGTACAGTGCGTCGTTCGTGGTGTGTGTAGGGGTAACCCTGCAGAGAGGAATCACGCACGGCTGTATAAGTCAATAAAAGCGTTTAGTTAAAAACTAGTGTTTTCTTCCAATCCTAAGTGCGTACCCCCGCTCGCAAGTAACAATATTATATTTTAATTTAATATACCACTATAATATTTCTCGTCCTGTCAAATTTTTTTATATAGATGCTACAAGATTTAGCTATTAACTCCAAAATGTATGCTTATACATATATACCCATGTAGGTATTATTGTTGATTTTAATATTATAAATGAAAACAAATAATTTACGATAGCTTATTACCATCCTTGGCCAAGGTATCAACAAGTTCAAACATCATAAATATCAGATAAACTTTCATATTAGAAACTAAAGTATCGTCCCGATCCTGTTTAATCCTTTATTCCCCTTCTCACATGGCTTGCTAAATTAAT
The DNA here is from genome assembly GCA_039645545.1 of Dendrolimus houi. Classification (NCBI taxonomy): domain Eukaryota; kingdom Metazoa; phylum Arthropoda; class Insecta; order Lepidoptera; family Lasiocampidae; genus Dendrolimus; species Dendrolimus houi. The sequence continues at coordinate 6,987,955 of CM077131.1, forward strand.
AAAATTCCGAATGCTTTCAGACAAGTTCCCGGTAAAATCCCAAAAGTCTCCCGAATGTGTCCGTATCAGGTACTTCATTAATATTTCGCTATCATCCCGGTAATTACGGGGGTTGTTTTGCGTCATCCCGGTGGGTGAAGGGTTATGTTTATCAAAATATTGAGTTTTTAGTATATTAGATAATAATATAGTCCGTAGATCCACTTTCTATTGCAAACCTGGCAAACAGTCAGAAGTCCCACTTAATGGAAAGCGGTTACTATTGGGTGTAGACGTCTGCAACACCAAGAGAGAAATCAATGCGTTGCCAGCATTTCGGATAGGATATAGGCAGGACCGGATTTACCTTAAGAGCCGCCCTGGGGCACTTAAGGTACTTATCTATGCACTGTGACTAGACTTCAAAACGTTAATATCTAATGAGAAATCGATTTTTAAGATTTGGCAGAGAACCAATAATTTCCTAATTTTTGAACATCATTCATTTTTATAGAAGAAAGTTGAATTTTTTTTGCTGACACTCCAAATTTTGCCGCCCTCGAAACTTTCGCCGCCCTGCGCACTAGTCTGTAGTACCCCTAGTGTAAATCCATCACTGGATACAGGGTAGGTATAGAAGGGATAGGATAGAGGAATAAATGGGGGGATGGAATGGAGAATATAGGATAGAGGGAGGGAGAAATAAGCCACCGGAACTCTCACTTCCATAAATTACATCGCACGTTAAGGAAGTCGACAAAGTGTGACAAGGTGGGGGAGGGGTCCTAAATTTCGTGACGTTAAATTTAAAAAAATATATTTAAGAACTATTAACAAAAAAGCTTCAAAATATTTCCAACTCTATCTGTATAAACAGTGTTTAAATTATTACAAAATCATTTAAATTTAAATAAAACTAATTACGGAAGTGCTGTAAAATAATTTCTTGATGTAAATTTGCAAAATGTATGATGTCACACTAGTAAGGGAGGAGTGTCACGAATGGTGACCAGCTGTGACAAGGACGGGGGAGGGATCCAAAAATTATGAAAGTCGTATGACTTAATTTAAGGATGGCCCCTTACCGTACGAAAGACGATTAGCTCAATTCTAACCGTTTCACGACTATATTCTCTGAGCAGGGGCGTAGCTACCCCTGTATCAGCCGTATCAATGATACGGGGCCCACAGGATACAGGGACCCCGAAAGTGTGTAAGCAAAAATTCCGAAAATATTATCCACAATCTTTTATACATTAATAACATTTTTCAGAATAACTGCTGGGCGTTCAAGAACGGAGAACGGCGTTCCGAGAAAATCTAGAAATACTGAAATTGTCTTCAGCTATGGATGATTTGATAAAAGAGCATCTTTGATTTGAATTGTTTATCTAAGTTAGCTCCTAGGAGCATTAAGTATAGGTAATAATTGATAATGAATTTGTAATTATTTTAATTCAATTAAAGCTTTTTTTGTTTCTTTTATAAAATACTTTACCCTTCTTTGGGGCCTCCCAACACATTTTGATACAGGGCCCGTCTAGGGCAAGCTACGCCTCTGTCTCTAAGAGCGTAGTATGACGTCGATCGAACCGGCCTTTAACAGCTGTAATCAAGATCATGATTTCAGCATGGCTCTACCGCGTCAGAATGAAGAAGACCGCGGAGCAGAATTCCAGGAATGATAATCCCTTAGTAACAAAAGTTTATCTGAAAACCTCTAATTATCTTCGTAACCAGGTAACAGGTTTATTCTGATTAAGTCTCGATTTTTAAAAGTTTATTATTTAAAAAATATTTTTTAGAATGGTCCAATTTTTTGCTGACATGGATCAGTAAAAACATTACACTGCTAACCAGTAAAGTAAATCCATCGTTATGACACTTGCACATCAATGTCTAAAGCCCTCCAATCCACCCTGAAGAAGCGTGGCGGTTGTACCGTTCATTCCCCAGAAATGGTATTGGCGGGAAAACAAACGGCCAATAATTAAAAATATTGATGCTATATTAGAAATTGGTCCGTTTTTATGAAATCGTAATAAATAAAACCCCTTTCAAAATTACTCAATGTAATAAAGTAGCAATAGTAGCAATTCAGCAATACTTTGATTACGATCAAGTGGTATACTAATTATTACTAATTCAGAAACACTTATTTATTGGCTCCTCACGCCTCCAATTTCGAGGATTTGGAAACAGGGCTGTCAGAGCTAAAAAAAGTTAAGTACATACATATTAAAATAATTAAACATATTTTCTACACTACCTACTCCTCGATGAAATGTCAAGACTATAAAAAAACATCGAAATGACAGACTTCAGGATTTTCACTTTTTTATTGTAATGTTACAACTCAGGTCCCGACAAAAACAAAACTCACCTGCATATCTGAAACAAAACACATTTTATTACTTTTCGACATTTAAACTAATTGTAACTCTTTTATGACCGTCTTCCTTTGTTTACTTTGTGTCTAAAATTTGTGATTAGAAAACAGCCCATTGTTTTATTGTACTCTTTTATGGCAGTTTGCGGCCGAGTCATTAGCCAGGTGTGGCGTATTAAGCCGACTTAGATACGGGGACCTTGCATTTGTGCATTATAAAACGATGACCTGATGGAGGGGGAGGCGATCGAGCGAGAACCACAAGCGAAGCGAGACGCGTGTATTATAATCGGGAATCTGATAAGTGACAGACTTTGCGCGTTTTATTGAATTACGACCTTCTGCATTACGTTTGGACTTGTTGTGTTCGATTATATTTTTACCTGTGTTATACATGTTTGTATAGTTCTAATAAACTCTATAGTAATTCTAACGGCATTTTATTTCGAGTCTCGCGACTCGTAACAGTAATATATAGTTAAAATACGTGGTAATTTAGATCCTAATTCAAAGATTTTAGGCCTACATTTGCGTTAACAGCACAAATATAAATATACTAAATGAAGCACAAATATAAATATAGAAAAAAAATGCAAGGCGAGTCGCTTATGAAGTTCTTCTTTAATAGGCTCGATATGTGGGACAATTTGAATAAGGGACATATGGGAGAAAGAACAAGCATGTTCCTGATGACAAGGGTGATATGCATCACACGGTAGCTCCTTACCCCTTAAACTATACTCGCGTGGCCCATTTTCCTGCTTGTTGCCGTGGAAGTAGAGTTAAAGGCGCGATGACATAAATGACGACGTGCATATGAAGAACACGCCATTGGTAATTTAAATATTTAATCGAGGAAAAGGATGTAGGTATGGGTCGAAAGAGGTTATATGACAATACCAGTAACCTTAGTGCAGGTGACGACTCGTTCTTACTGCATACGGCGGAGCTGTGGAAAGCACTACCATTCTCGTGTAAGGTATTATAAGGTAAGCGTGCTGCATTTTCCACCACATCATCGTTCAACATTAGGCGTGATCGTGGTCAAATGCGAACCTAATTATCATAAGTGACAACTATTCGTCACCCTTATCCTCAGCAGCTGGAGGTCGTTAGGCGCCTCACTTTGGGTCCAAAGGACCCTGGAGATCTTTGATAGCCCTAGCTCAATGTAACTACACGTAATTAGAAAGTGCGCAAAATAACACACATCAGGGTGTAATTAAAAACATTTGCCACACGAATATGACCCAACGTTTGATGAGCTGACGCATCTTCGGCAGCATTGATACGGTTTGGTGTACGGTCAGAGAAAAAATATTAAAAATATTTTAATATTTATTTATATGTGCGGACGAAAATTGTATGAAAATAATAATACAATAGAAGTCACTAAATAATAATTAAGCGAAAGTTAACCTTAAAAAAAATAGTTACCGAGACACCGTAAACGATAAAATGTAAAATGTGTATATTCGGGTAGAGCTTTACAGCCTCTTTAGATTAATTGCAAGTGGCTGCGAAAGTCTCTTTTATAGCTTACTTTTACCATCATATATATTGACCAGGTGGTAGAGCATGCCAGTCTAGATGAACAGGCTTAGTCTAGAGTATGCTGCCATATCAACGTTGAGTTGTATTCCAGCATCAGTGTCCAAGTCCTCCTTTCACACCGACAACATATTTGATGTTGCAAATAACCGTAGCAGACAGTAAACCTGTTTCCATCAATGGGACGTTAGCCTGCTACTCCAGAAATAAACTTAGAACTGTACAATTCGTGTACCTACATGAGTACCCAATTCATTATTTGTTACGTACATTATACTCAACTCACAATCGTAATTATTTAAACATAATATTCAACTAATGACATCGTGACTTTTTAATAGCCATTTATTTATTTCCTCGTGATATGTCGACAGTACCAGTAGTTACGACAAGTATAAACATAATATTTCACTATCAAATTCACACGATCGCGTCTGTACATCTGTCACGATTTTCTGTATACGCAACTTGTTTCTGTGTGGCCATAAAATTAGCATGCTATTGGAAACTATAACCTCTAACCTTAAATCCGCTCAAGTTGATGTCCACTCGTCACAGGGCAAGTGCTCACGAAAGACACTTTTTCTGTAGTTTTTACGTATTTCAATCCTAGGTATCATGAAATATAGCGACGGCTGTGTTGTCTAATTTTATTTCATTGTTACTTATAAATCGTAACCACTATAACAAAAAAAATTATGTTGCACCTATATAAAGACAGGACTTTGTGTCAATGTAGTTTGTTTGTTTGTAGTCATTCTAAAAACTGCGCTGGCATCCTAAATTTATAGAGCTAATATATATTTATAGGAGATACAATTGTAGTAATTAATCGTATAATAATGTCATCATTTATTGGATTATATTAGGTATCATGAAACAATAGCTATTTTAAGGCAGATGTTTATTGATCTATTGCAGTAAATAACAAGGATAAGTTAGTGGAAACGATGCTGTTATATTTGCTAAATGTTTGGGTGGCATTTGTAACAGGTATCAACATCTTGCTGAACATTTTAGATTGCGAACATTTAACTGACGGTATTTTCAAGTAATTTATAGTATTTAAGCGATGCGTGAGATGGGGCAGACATTTTACCATTCGCCAGGCGCTGCAGTAAACGGAGTAAGTGATGAATTTATGTTAACTTTCAATAATTATTTATGTATATGTCCTTGTATGATTTGATATGTATGTTTAATTTTGAGATGAATATAAAGACTTTTGAAATACTAAGTTAATAACTGGGGTGACTAAAAGGGGAGTTTGGAGGACACCGGGCTAGGTTGAGCCCATTCTTTATGTCATCTTGGTAATATATTTAAACGTGATATTACCAAATTATTGAATAGAGTTATCCTTTGTGTTATTTCTGTGATTACGATATGTGCATTTATTGATTTACTAAGCGAAGTTTCGATGACGCTTACACAAGAAGAAATAATTGATTAGACCTATATATTAGTAGCTGAAAAAAGTTGTATAAACCTATACAGGTTTATACAATTTTTATCCTACCAAATTTTCTTACGTTTGCCTAGAATATTGATTTGCACAACTCTTAGTTTGAAAAAAGTATGAGGGTCGAAATTGAGAAATTGCAGTATAGTAAAAAGAAATAGGGATGATATTATTTTTGGTAACAACTTCGCTCTAGTAGTATTAACGTCAAATAATCTTGGATACGCATCAGTGGAGTTTTTTAATCGCGTATTTTATAGCTCCATTCGTCTATCTGTCTAAATCCACGGCTCACTCGTTTTAAGGTGCTCATTATTTTTTATACATGCGTAATTTCTATACAGCCAATGGTTTTCTATGATTAACTGTACTTTCCTTTGGGAGATTGATTATTTGGAATTTGTTCTCAGTTAATTATACGCCCGAGTTAATAGAGTAATTTATGTACGAGATGCAAATGGAAGCGTTGATCGGTTTTGACAACAGATTACATTAAATGTAGTAATCATAATGGAGCACAAGCGTTAAATTTACTTATTTAAGACTTTGTCGTGGATAGTTACTTGCCGCATACCTGTACATTTTTCCTCGAGGCGTCCGTCCTCAAGTTCCAAAATAGAAAAGTCGGTTGATGTAACTGTTAAGCAATCTGATTTTACAAGGAAGACAATCGGAGTAATAGTGGTCCAGAATCCCGAATGGGGACTTAAAACAAAACCGGGATTTAATTCCAATCCAATTTTTTTTATTCAAACTAACTTCCACTGGAGAAATTTTTTGAAGGTCACATCACATGTATGACCTTCCAAAAAAGTTGCGAAGCGGTTTACTAAACCGCTTCGTAACGTGTTATCGCTGTTGTAATTTTCGGATTATACCGGTGCTAGCAATAAATGATTACTGAACATGAAACATATTTTTAGTTGCAGCCAGCGAGAATGCAACAAGAGAGGGGGGAAACCCACGGAGCTCAAGTCTTAGTTCTTCTGGCCTTTACTTCGGCAAACACAAAGCCAGGGACCTTTTTTCGGAGGTCTCATGAAATGGGGTACTGAGGTGTTGGCACTCACCTTAGGCTGCGCAACAAAGTCTCCCTGCAAATACGTTAAACTTTATCATCAGAGACAGCTGATAAAATACTTTGCATACTTTAATTTTAATATGTAAAAAATTGGAGTTAATTGATTTAGTACGTCTCAAATTACATAAGTATAGTATCATTAATGTTTGTACACGTTCATTGTTGCCCTTAGAAATATAATGATCAGCAATTACGACACGTTGCGTTGTTTCGGTATACGAAAGATACGCCCAAGCTCCTTTGGTAAGTATCGCGACGGGAGATGGTTTAAGTTAAAAGATGTTAACTGATTTCAATATTACAGAATTAAATTACTTTGTGAGGCATGTTATGTTTGTCAATGGACTCCTTATAAGGGAGTAGCGGACCTGGCAGACGTTGTCCTGCCCTGAAAAAATAAAAATCTAGAAACCGATGCCAGCGCCTCCTACCGGGTCTAATTGTGGATGTAACTATACCGGGATCCACTCAAACATACATAAAATTTCATCAAAATCCTAAAACATAATTCCAGCGTAAAGTATTTTGTTTAGATTGACATGTTTAAATTCGTAATATCTTTTGAATGCAATGTCCAATTTCAATCGGTAATCTACAGGCATTGAAACAGTTTTGAATATAAAATTATTTATTTGGATAACGATTAATACAAAGGTATGGGTAACGTGGTCTGATTTTATTCGGCATTTCTATACACTTTTAAAATGTAAAAAAGTAGTATAGTGACATAACTACCATAGTTGGACATACAGTATTGTTAAGTTTTTTGTAGATATTCGAGTTCTGTCATCAATAGTTTCCACAGCGCATGAGGTAAAAGACATTTTATGGCTAATTTTTTTAAACGTTAGGTTACATTATTGATATTTTAGTAGGATTTTCCTAATTTTTTCTAGTAATAAATATAGCCTACTCAGATATAATGCAGAATTGTAATAGTGACAGAATTTTTGAAATCGGTCCAGTAGTTTTTGAGTTTAGTCGTTACAAACATACAAAAATATAAATCTTTTCTCTTTATAATATTAATATAACATAATAGGTTGGGGAAAAAGTCTTTTCGCATATAGTATGTATGAACTTGTAATAAGATCTCTTTGGCTATATACCATTTGTATCTGGCTGGTTTTGGTATCATTATTAATTTTAAAGACAATTCCAAATTCAAATTAGGAAAATGTGTGATTTTCATTTGTTTTTCTTTTTGTTAAAATGAGTGAATCTAATGAAGAAATTCGATACATTTTAAAATTTTACTACACAAAAGGTAATAATGAAACATAAGCCGCGAAAAAAAATTGTGATGTTTATGGACCTCATGCAATATCAGTGAGAGTAGTGCAAATTTGGTTTAAGCGTTTTCAATCCGGAAATTTTGATATCAAAGATGCACGTCGCTCTGGTCGCCCTGTTACGGACAAAATTGATGCCATTTTTGAAAAAGTGGAGTAAGATCGGCATATTAGTAGTTACGATATAGCTGGAGAACTGGGAACTGACCACAAAATGGTTTTGGCGCATTTGAGAAAAGCTGGGTACACAAAAAGCTCGATATTTGGGTGCCTCATGACCTCACTGAAAGAAACCTAATGAACCGTGTACTCATTTGTGATTCTTTATTACGACGTAATGAAACCGAACCATTTTTGAAGAAGCTGATAACTGGTGATGAAAAGTGGACCACGTACGACAAGAACGTGCGAAAAAGATCGTGGTCAAAGGCCGGTCAGGCTTCACTGACTGTGGCGAAACCCGGGTTAACTCGCAAGAAGGTGATGCTGTGTGTATGGTGGGATTGGAAGGGCATTACTCATTATGAGCTGTTACCGCTAGACAGGACCATCGATTCTGAACTTTCCTGCGAACAACTGATGAGATTAAAGCAAAAAGTTGAGAGAAAGCGGCCGGAATTAATCAACAGAAGGGGTGTGGTTTTTCACCATGGTAATATGTGTGAGGTCTAGCCTCACACATCTTTAGCCACTCAGCAAAAATTACAAGAGTTTGGCTGGGAGGTGTTAAAGCATCCGCCGTATAGTCCTGACCTTGAACCTTCAGATCTTCACCTATTTCGGTCTCTGCCGAATTCCTTAGGCAGTGTCAGGTTAACACCTGCCAGGAGGACTGCCAAAACCACTAGTCGCAGTTTTTTGATCAGAAGTCCCAAAATTTTTATAGCAATGGGATCACGTCCCTACCTACAAGATGGCAAAAAGTTATCCAACAAAGTGGCACCTACATACTTTAGTCAAATGTAAATAAACTTTATAAAAAAACCTTTTGATTTTTTATATAAAATGCGAAGAAACTTTTTCCCCAACCTAATATATACAGTACACGATAAGTAAATCTGTCATGAAAGTCATCATAAACTCGTAAGCAACCACCTCTGTTGTAAGTAACATGTTTAAATTATTTTATAATGTTTAGCAAAACCACCACCGACACTCGATTTTAGTTGTTATTTAAACAACGGAATTAAAAAATGATAAAATTTTATGTACATAATATTACATCATTAAACTTTATTTGTTCTAAATATTATTTTTAAAATTTCGAAATTTTATCCGTATCTACACCAATAAAAACAGGTAAAGATGCAGGAAAGTTTGCGTTTCAATAAGACGCGGTCGTGAGGAAAGACATTAATTGCGTTAAAAGATATATTCAGCATATATTCAATGGTGGTGCTACCATTTTAATTATTTTTTTTGGAAAGAGTTGCTATTTTTTACATTGTGTGTGTTAACACGATATAATAATACAGCAACTCTTACCAAAAAAAATAATTAAAATTTAATATAACACTGTTACAACTTAGGCTTCGACAAAGGCAAATTTCACGTACAGTCTATAAAAGCACATTTTATTACCTGTCGGCATTTGAACTAATTGTAATCCTTTTATGATCGTCTTCTTTTTGTTTACTTATTTATTGGCATACGTTTCTAGTATTGTAGAGAACAACCTATTGTACTTGTTTATGGCCGCTTGCAGGCATCATTAGCCAAATGTGCGGATTACGATTACTAGGAAATTGGGTGGACGTTGCCGGGCGGGACGCGGTACATTCATATTTCTGAAGTATAAAACGACGGTCAGATGTAGAGAGGAGGCAGTTGAGCGAGAACCACGATCAAGGCGTGACGTATGTACAATCGGGAATCTAATAGTGACGGATTTTGCGCGTTTTATTGAATTACGACCTTTTGCATTATGTTTGTATTTGTCGTGTTCGGTTATATTTGTACCTGTGTCTTACGTGTTTGTATAGTTCTAATAAACTTTATAATAATTCCAACGGCATTTTAATTCGAGTCCAGCAACTCATAACAATACTAACAAAATAATTTTATGTTCATCAAAATCTTGTTTACTCCAATTTCGATTAATCTCTACTTCTTCTAACTTGTACAATACATGCTCAGATACCTACGCAAACACCTAATATCATCATTAATGATTGCGAGCTAATGCCTAATGATTAATGACCGGTTTATTGTCTACTAGAGATATCGGCCACGATTTCTTAATTCGGTAATTAGACGTGAACCAGATCGGATTTGGATGAGCGATTGCTTGATACGACGCCGAGCCTGCAGCTAGTTCTGGATTTGATTGATGAAGGGGTCTACTGCAGTTAGGGACTAAAAATTCTAATTAAACGCAGGTAGTGATTGAATTCTTTTGAATGGTGCACCTAGGCTCATTTGCGAAGCTGGCAAACATGCAGATGGCCAAGCTGTAGGATGCTTACCGTTGCTTGTAGACGTTTGCAACATCAAGGGCGAAGCAAATGCGTTGCCAGCCTATAGGATGGTGAGGAAGACGGATCAGACAAGAGGTATAGAAGGAATGGGATATGAGACTGGAATAGGGAGATGAGGTAGTGGGAAGGGGAAATGGGCATCGGAACTCTCACTCATCGCACGAAACACGATTAGCACAAGGCTATCCAATATTGGTCATTCATCTTATAGTCAAAAAAGGCCATACTTAAACAGATAATTTAATCTCCAAGTGTTAGGCAACGTACCTTGTCCGACTTGCATCGAGGTGTCACGGCAGTCATATCTATGATTATGGTTCCGTGGCGCCTCATTGTAATGCTTGCTAATGCGGTGCTTGCAAGTTCTGTAACACCCGGCAGTCGAGAGTACCACACACCCACAGCTCAAGCACACATACGTACTTACGTATAATACAGTTTATTTATATTGAAGGGTCGACACGCCCCAGTAACCGTCAGAGGGAGATAACGGCTGACCTATTTCGGAGATCGCCCTGGAATGACGACATACATAGTTTCTTATATCTACTTATACTGACTTATAGGATCATCGATATGGAAAATTCAATTGATTTTAACGTAAACGCAGTAGTTTATGTACCTATTAAAGTGGGGCTTCATATGGGATAATGTTACAGATATAGGCCATTTTACGCAGATATGGCGATGGGTTTAATGCGTTACTTGAGATGCAACATTGTTTATGCATACACTAATGTGCGTTAACGGCGTTATTTTTAACGCTTTCAGTAAGACGTGTAGGGGTGACCAGTGTTATCCGCAGGGCCGCCTTCGGTTTGTTGCTATGGGGAATGATATGATATGATCATGATTAAATGGGGGCCTGGTGCACCACCATAGACGCTTTCGGTCATAGACTAAATCGTTAACACTAAAACTTAAAAGAATATTTATCGTGACGAGTATAATATTAAAAATATACTGCAAGAAACAGAATACGTGATTCAAAAATATTGACACCTATAACCGGAATTCCCCGTCTTCACAAAAATCTCAGTATGCAAACGATACACGTAATTAGCTTCTTTTCAGCTCTTCATTTAAATCCTGAACAGTGCATTCACATAATATTAATACAAGTCTTATATAAACGACTGAGTGGACTATAATTCTCTAGGTATACAAACACTAGTAAGAAAAATACTTGAGATTGCGAGATACACTGCAATCGTTTTTGCTTGAGATTATTTTTCTCGCTCCTATTATATTAATGTACTTTGTGTTTTTCTCGTTGTTGATTGTAACTTAGCGACCGAGAGTATTAAAATTTAAAAATATTACAAATGAATAAGTTCTAAGGAGGCTGTCGTTAACATCTTTATTTAAACTCTATAGATATTTTTTTATTTAAATAATATGGCTCTAAACGAACAATAACAGACCATAACGTCCCATTGCTGGGCTTGGGCCTCCCCATTTTTTGGGGCAACAAGCAATATGAGGCAAACAAGCCATTCTTGTTTAAGGAGGGTTGTCAGATTTAATACGTCAGTTATCTCGATGTACAGGTCTCATCACAATATTTTCCTCCACCGTCACCACGTGGTACTTGTAACAAAATTTACATTAGGTCAGAAAACTGTATAAGTGATTTCCGACCAGGATTCGAAGCCACGTCTCTTTTAAACCGCGAGTTTGTCACTTGAGAGCGTTACTAACTAAACTACCATGGCTTTGAATGAGTAAAAGAATGAAAATTATTACTCATTATAATCTTAAACCGAGACAATTAATAAATAAATACAACACAAGAATTGTGCGTCTAGTCTAGTGTCTAGTATTTGTGAATATTCAACATTCAAATAATTAGACATTGGGTGAATACCAGATCTATATAAGCCTTTGTGAAATTTTAGGTCTTTGACTGACGCCAAACGGGAGAACAAAAATACTCATTTCACTAAAAATTTAAATTATTAACACACAAACAAACTTGCTTAAAAACAATAAAAATTCTTCAACTACGGAAGTTACTCACAGAAAAATATCGCCATTTCCATTCAACAAAAGCAATAGGATACTCACTGTTTCAGAGCATCAATCACAGATACAAAACACTACTTGAAAAATACTCGAGGAACTTATTAAAGTCCTTTTTCACAGCACTCCACCGTGGGCAATATAAGCATCTGCTGTATCCCGTCCCGATATTTATAATAACGGATTATTATTCACGAACGTCTTTCATGTAAAGATTATTCCAATATGGCGATACTCAGATTATCTAGAAAGAGATTCGACTCCGTACGACTAAAATTGTTTATTATAGTAATGTTCTATTTTTAAAAATCCAAGAATCCAATAATAGTCTAACTCAAATGCCTGCATCTGGAATAATGTTATATAAGTGACACGTTTTCACGCATATGTAGCGATGGGCTTAGGCGTTACTTGTGATGCGACATAGTTATTATTTGTTAATGACATTAAACATTGGCAAATAACTCATGTATATACACTAATGGAGCTAATCATTAACAGTGTTATTTTTAACGCTATAACTATGTCGCATTTGGACACTGGCACTAACAGTAACATTAACGCATGTGGAGCAACGGTGTTAGATATATTCTGGACTCATAACAGAAATAATATTGTACAATTTGAAGATCGTAATCAACTGGGCACATTGATCACATATTACAATATCCACACAACCTCTTTAACCAGTCTTTTCATAGTTTTTAAATTAAGATGAGGTAAGGTATATATAGAAATATAATAATTTTAATTTGTATATATAGTTTTATTTATGTAAATTATTTAAGATCTACAATAAATTGCATTTAATTTTTCAATATAAATATATTAAATTGAAGAAGAGAATATCGTGGTAAACATAAACTCAACTAGTAGACATAAAAACTAGACAAAACTTCGTGAGCAAAACGAGCTCATAGCTTTGAAACATGAAATAAATATAATGATAACTTTCCACTAAGCAACTTTTTTAATATTTATTTACATACGAGTAACACTAGTTATTTCGTTATTTTGAGTCCAATTTGGACCTACTGTTTAGCAGATCAATATGTTTTCTAAGGTGGTTCTTTTCTGGTTGGAATGAGTAAAATGCTCGGGGTACCTTGGGGTGCGGAAAGGGGTGACATTACTTTAAATCATGTGAGCTGTATGGTAATTAAAAGAAAGAAAGAGAAGAAATGAAAGAAGAAGAAGGTGATATTGCATGTTCATCATTATTTACTAGGCGGGGATTAAATTTATTCTTCAGTTGGTCGTATTTAAGCAATTTGGAACTAATGCTGATATCAGACGTTTTAACCAAATTGAATCAAATTAGTTGAAAGACACAGAACTGAAAGGACACGACGCTATTTATTGACATAGAATGATTCAAGTTTATGTTTATACGGATCATTTCGGTTGATTCATTAAAATTGAAACACAGAAATCGTCCAACATCGGATTAATCCCCATTATGACAGGATTGACATAATTGGGTTAGGTGAAAAATTTAGCTTTAAATCTAAAACAATGTTCATGCAAAAAATATTCTACTATCATCTTACTTTTAAACTAAAATTATGATAATTATTTTAATTATAGATAGATAGATAACTTTATTGCTCACCAAAATAAACAAATGCAAAAATAAAATGCATAATTACAATACTTCTTGGCAAAACAACAGGCGGCCTTATCGCTAAAAGCGATCTCTTCCAGGCAACCTAGCAAAAGAAATTCTTAACTTATCTGGCGATGTAGGTGGAGCAGAAAAAAGATAGGACTGTACAATTTAAATATACACAATTACACTAATTTATAAATTTAATACATACATAGACCCAGACACATTTATAGAATACCAATATACACGTACCTACTTATATACGAAATAATCTAAATAAATATATTTATTAACATTATATATGACAAGCATTTTATATCAACAATAGATAAATAAGTGAATCATTAATATATTAGACATATTTATTTAAAGACAGATAGTACTTTCTAAGTGAGTTCCGAAATGTAGGTAATGTTTTGGCCTCTCTGACAGTAAGAGGCAACGCATTCCAGTTTGACAGACTGCACTGTAAAAGATAAATTATATACGTAATATTTAAATAATAATTGATACGCTATTCGACTCGTTAAAGTTATAACATCATAACTTGCTGCGTTTATACAAACATTCAATTCTTATAATAGACGGTGATCTGTCTATTATAAGAATAATAGAATAATAGATATTATAAGAATAATAATAATTGCGTTGATACGCAATTGAACCAATTTGCATAAAAAGCACAGAACTGAAAAAAACGCGACGGTATTTAGTGACATCGAATAACTCAATTTTATGTTTACATGGATCAATTGGGTTGCTTCGTCGAAATTAAAAGACAGAAATGAACCATCTAATATCTCATTATAAATAATTAAAAAAAAAACTCATTTTAATTTACTATCAACTACACTATTCTAAAAATGATTTTATTAATAAGGATTATTATGCGACTGATTTTTTAAGGTATGGGTGTATGTATATACATACACCATAAAGCAGCTTATATATAACTATAACTGCTTACAAGCAAGCAGTTCTATATAACCCCCTCGACACAGACGACAAAACAAATGCTCACAATGTATCAAAAGCACAAACAGGAGGCGTGCGCTGTCCCGGTGACCGCTAAAACGGCCCCAACACGGCGTATCAGCAAAAAAATACACAAAACATCTTTTTACCCCTCAGGGAAGAGAACAGCTGCGCTTTTGTACAACAATGATACAGCCATCTTTTATTTCCATCGTTGGCGCAATCGACACACTGCTTATAATACGACTATGTCAAAATGTCGCTCAAACCAACATTTCTTGCAACATTTACCTGTGTCTGTAATTCGGTCGGGTTGTAACCGATTGCGCAGACAGCACAAAACGCCCTTTGTTGAAAGTCACGCTTGATTTGGAGCGAAATTTTGTCCTTTTTGTTGTTTCATTTCGCGTGATGTGTGTAAAAATTGTTTTTATTGTGTTGATATTTCGTTTATGTATTTATGTTTAATTTTTTTATTGTTTATTTATTTATGGGTATCATTTTAATTATATACGAATACATATTCCACCATTTGAATTTAAAAATGGAACACATAATTAATTATGTGAATTCCATTTTTGAATATTCGTTTGAGATATTTACGTACTTTAGATGCAGAGCCATTGCAAATAAATCTCCATATACCTGGAATAATGTCAGTGGAATGTGTCGCCCAAATTTAGCCACGAGTTTAATGCGTTATTTGAGATGCAACATAATTGGTTAAATTTATATTCTATACGAAATAGCGAAAAATACCCAAGGGAGTCTCAAAGCCTATTTTGAGGAAAACTAAAGTAGTATTATTAGATTTATGAAAAATACATTACACTAGTAAGGAATCGATTTTGAAAAAGTAAACACATTCTGTATTATTAGGTACATACCAAATCATAGTGTAGCTTGAAAGGGTTGTTTTTGAACAATATGTTCTATTTTACATACATTAATTAAAAAACCTCGTCTTATTTTATTCAATTTGGAAATTATAAAAATTATTGAATTTTTAATAGTCTTGTATAAATTAATATTCGAAATACACGTTATTTTATCCCAATCAATCAAATCAGTCAATAGGTAAACATTGATTGCGTTCAAATGAGGTGTGGTCAAATGACCGGTGCAGTTTGATGTTTAATTAATGTATGGAAAATAGAACATTTTGTTCAAAAACAACCTTTTCCTTTGGTTTACCGTTTGACATTTCTTCACAGTAATTGATCCTTATAAGCTACTCTATCTACTGGTATAATAATACAGAATGTATTTTTTTTTCCAAAATCAGTCGATCCGATTCCTGACTAGGGTAATTAATTTTCAAAAATTGCTTGAGAGGCTTGAGACTCCTTTGAGTGTTTTGCGCTATTTTGTATAGTTTAGGATTTTGGCTCTGAAGGCCCACTTGTAACTAATTGTTAACGCGTTATTTTTAACGCTATAAGAATGTCGCAGGTGGAGCAGGGGCATAAGAAATAACATAATGTAGGTCAGAGATTCATTTAGGTATCTACAAAAAACCTTAACTACAATTGTACATGATTGTATTACTTACAATGTCATTTTAATAACAAATCATTTCAAAGAAGCCACATCGCACAAAAGATTCAATTCAACCGGCATACGAATGACATTTCCAATTGTGTTCCATTTTTAAAAGGAGCGTCCTGGTTGGTGGGCGCTTGGTGACAAATGGACGACAAAATTTCCTGCCAACCAATGAGCGTATAGGATCAGAATTAACCGCTTGGATAATGTGACATGAATAATCAGAGATGTCGTTTTAAATTGCTGGGGACATTTTTTGTATGTGAACAGTAGTATGTTGCAGTAGATATGTATGTATGTATGGTTATAAAGAATTATAAATCGGTATATACTAATTAATGTACTTACATATAAAGTAAGTTGGAAAACATATTTAGTGTTCTATTATAGTATTTGAAATGTATAAAATTTATATAGGAAAACATCGTGATGAAACCTATACATCGAGTTAACGGATGTGTGAAAGCTGTCATTCCAATTTGGCATCAAGCATATTGCATTATTAAAACACTAAAGATTTTTTTTTGTTGATAATATACTATACCTATTCTATTATATTCTACTTATAATCCTTTAAGACTATAAGTAGAATACCGAGTCTAGGTCACCAACTTTTCTCGGTAAGGTAAAACGCCCAGAAATCTGCCTACCTTACCTCATTGGATTACTATAATGATCCAGTGTCCCGGTAAGCTTGGATAAATTCAAGGATGTTATGGAGATCCTAATCCGTAATGAAAATTATCGGATATCCGAAATAAAAATCTATCCGAAACCGTAACTACTATCAAAAATGTTATTGACTCTTTCGGGTAAAACGAACGACGAAAGGCGTAACAGAGTAAGGCCTCAGAAACTGGTTTAAAAGTTTCAGATAATTTCGAATGTGGGTGAACTATATATATTCTATTCTATATATATATATATATTAGGATATTTTTTTTTTTTTACAATAAATACGATACTTTATCAACAGGCTTTCACTAGCCGAGCCGACACGCTAGTCCTGAAATCATTACTACCTTGTAATTGTTTGTATTTTTCTTTTAAAAACACTAAAAAATGATGGTCATTTATGGTGTGGCAGAAAACCTATGTCAGAATAGAGGAATATGACAGGGAAATACATTGTGCCGACCCCAAATAATTAGGACTTTTCCTTTGCCTTTGTAAAACAAAAGAGAGATAATTCCTAAAAAAATCTAAAACTCAGAAACTGTCGGATAATCCTAAATCATTTCATATCCGTAACTGAAACCGTTATAATATTATTAATATACCACTATCCATATACAGAGTCGAGATATCATATCTGTCCGTAACATTCCAGCTACCTACTTACGCAAAAGATTTTAAGCCATCAAATTAAAAAAAAATCAAAACCATTTACAATCAAATACCAAAAACATGTAAACAGGGCCATAATCACACCGTGTAACGTGCATAAAATAGAAAAACAAGTAAATTATCATCTATCGCGGCCTATTACACGGTGGAACACCGCTCGTAAACCGATACGGTGTCGTGGCGATCGTCGTTAAGATAGCGCCCCGCACTCTATTTCGTTGTGTTGCGCCCCATAGCGCCTTTTATACATATAGGGCTGTTTTAGCTTTATCTGATCGAAAAAGGTTTGTATTGAATGTTTTTTGGTAATTGTAAGTATTGTTATTTTTAATTTTGTTTTAGTTTGACACGCGTAAAAATTTGAGGGTAATTGATCAATTTATTTCATAGACTCAGATATCAGGCGTAGAGAGAGTTTTATATAGAGGTGACATAGGCACAAGAATAGTTACAAATATAATGTGCGACATATATGATAAAGTTATATGTTCAGTATTTTGAAAGAAACTCCTAATAAATTTAGTGGCTGTGGGGATTTTGGTTAGTGGCTCTTGATAATAGCAGCAGGTTTAAATCAACAATATTCGAAAACCATTCGATTCTCTCAATAGAAGACCATTTCGGGAAATCTCAATGAATTTAAAGCTTAAATAAATTTTAGGGAAGTGTAAAAGAGTAAAAGGGCACATCGCCCTGCATTTATTAGTCTCCTCGTGTAACGGATATTTAATTTACAAATTGCCTCTCTATTTAATTCTCACTTGCAACAGCAATTTGTAGGGTATTGGATCGCCTCCAGTACTAATTTTATCAGTGAAATAGTAATAAGATGTCAAGTACATAAATCTAACTTCAATTTCAAGGAATTTAAATGATTTGGCGCTGGCCACATGTCCGATTAACTCACAAGATTAAGTTTGGACAATGTCTTGTAAAATATGAGAAAACAATTATTACTTTGGTGTTCTATCGTGTAGTTTAAAGCACCATGTCGATATTCTAATTTGAGTTATATTTATTTTTAGAGGTTCTATCCCACATTATTAGTAGATGACAATAAATCTAGGATTTATTTAGTTTTAGTTTTTATGTATTATTTTTTGTAGTTTATTTTTAAGTTTATATTTATTGTAGTTTTATTAATAAATTCTGAATAAAGAAAATTAAAAAAAATGAACTGATTCCTATGTATATTTCACTCAAGTACTCATAAGGCTCAAGTTATTGGATGAGTAACAGAATGAATTTAGTGAAACACACGATGTGAGTGTGCGTATCTGAAAAAAAAGAATAGGTATATTTAATCCTAGATATAACCAGCCCCCCAATCGAAATAACTCGAAAGATCTCGAATAGGATAAGACCGTGTCATTTGTTACCCTTCTATTTCGCGTGTTGACACGAAAATGTGTTGATGGCCGTTATTATAGTTCTTTCGATCGTGACCTGATAGTGCCGTATTGTAAATCATACGGTGTAAATATGGTAATAATGGTAATGATCATATTTAAGTACGTAAATGTTTCTTGTTTTGGAAATTATACTCTTTAAGAGATATTAAGTCTGATTAAAAATCAACTTTTGTATGATCTCTACTGTTTTTAAGCAATAATTATGTGTTTGTGTTGTAAATCTCATTTGTTTAGTAAAATGTCAAGAACTCATTTGATTGGTATCAGCGGTTTTCGTCTAAGCTTATTGGAACGCAGAGTTCCCGGATTCGATCTCTGGCATGGTAGATAAATTTCGTAAATCGAACTTTCCTTTATTTATTATGGTGTGGGTGTCTAAGATCGGCCCCAGAGTGGTACGTTGTATATGACCACGGAAGACGTATTATTTTTCATGGTATTTGACTATATCTATTACAAGCATAGCTCTTTTAGCTTGAAGATATGCAGTGTGTGTTTGTCTCCTGATCACTTATTTATAACTAGAGATCTCGGCAGACCTTGTCCTGCCCTGAAAAAATAAAAATCTAGGAACTCATCCCAGTGCTTCCAATTGTGAATCTAAACCACCCGGGGATCCACTCAAATACACACAAAAAATTCATCATAATCGGTAAAGTCATTCTCAAGTTATGCGCGTACATACATTTCTACGATTCATTTTTATTTTTATAAGAAGAATATATTATAAGTCCAGTGTTCGATTTGTGTTTATTTCCTGAAGCTTGAATACTTGATACTGACTAGATACACAAACTTTGCACAGCCATATTTAAATAAAAAATAATATGAGGTATGTATTAAAAAGTTAAACATCTTTAAATATCGACGATCTCGTGCAATCCCAGTATTCGAAAAACTGAAATTTTACAGGAGTTAGAAAAGTTCCGTACAATAAAAATGTCATGTGGAAATTTCTTACAAATAGGAAAAATAAAAAAAATTGCATACTTACTAAATTAGATTTGACATTTTTTTCAGTATTAATACCCACATTACTGGATTATTTCATGATATAAACTTTCTTTGGCTGAAATATATCAGCAAGAAACCTCATGTGAACGATTATTGATCTTCGGCAAAACCAGATCCAGTTTAAAATTTCATAACCCTCGAAACCATTTGCACTTCAAATAAACCACGAGTCAGATACCAAACCTGGCTTATTGTCTCAGTGATTGACACAAGGCAAGTTACTAAACAAATCAGTCCGATCCAAACTCGTTCATCACGAAGGTATAATTAAATGGGTCATGTCCGTCCATCCGCGTGCGTACAGCGGGGCTGGCCAGTTTCATACTGGATGGAATGTTACTACAGAGCTCCATTATATGCAAGAGAATGAGAAGAGACTTGACTACTAATGTTATCTCAAACATATTATTTAGTTTGTACAGTCAAATTGATTTAGATAGGTACTTTTTAATATCTTTCTTCTTCGTCTGCAAGCAGAAGAGATGACATCGGGTTGCGGTTTCCGCAACTCGATGTCATAGCCAATTTTGCGTGCGAGGGTGGATGAGGGGTTACTCCATCTAGCTCAGCTCCTCCAGAAAGTTCACCAGTTTCTTAACGTCGCTAAAGACTTCTCGGAGGCTACCTGGAGCGTCTAGATACTTCGCCCTGTATTGGGCCACCTCTCCGCATTCAAGCAGAACATGGGTGGTTATTTCTTCTGCCTCTAGGCAAGTTCTGCACAGGGGGCTGTCGGTAACACCGATATTGGAAAGATGTCTATTAAAATCGCCATGTCTAATGGCTGCACTAATAACTGGTCTCAGCCGGGATCGACTGAGTCTTAAGATTCTGCTGGAGAAACGCAGTTTTGCTCGGGGTATTGCCAGCTTGGCTTGCCTGCATTCCTCCAGGTTTTACTATCTTAAAAGGGCCGAAGATCGCTAGATCATGTATGAGAATAGTTAGTTAAGATGTTATACCATAAACGTCTCAAATAGCTTATTAATTGTTGTTTACATCACATGTTTTCTTCCGAGCAGGAATGAAAAAATAATACAATTTCCTGCAGCCGAGCGGTCTGTCGTGAGAGGCGACAAAACAACCCATAGCCAGGTAAGGCATTTGTCCGTCTAGATGGCTACCACTCCTGGTCCAGAGTATGCCGCCATAACAACCTTGAGTGGTGTTCTGGCATTAATAGCGAGGTTCCAGTCTCCCCTTAGAGAGCAGCAGCGCATTTGTAGCATATTTAGTGTTGCAAATGTCTATAGGCGACGGTAACCGCTTTCCACCAGTGGGTCTTCGGTCTGTCTACTGAACAAAAAAAAAACTACCTAATCTGCCTTGGATAAGCATGGTGAATATATCTTCAATCATTGATAAAAAGTATGATGTTTACGAGCTGCTATTGTTTTATTTATAGGTTTTCATATCTATAAATAATTGTAATTTTTTTTGTTGTTGTGAAGCTGGCGAATAGCTCGTGGAAAGTAGTCACCTTCGCCTATACGCGTTTGTAAAACCAATGACGAAGCCAAGGCGTTGCCAAGCTTTAGGATGAGATAAAGACGATGGGGTAGAGGGGATGGAACAGGATTGGAATAGAGGCTTGGGATAGGGAAGATTAAATAGAGGGAAGAGGAGGAAGTGGCTCATCGGAACTCTCACTCATCTCGTCTAATCTTTTCACGCCGATCTCTGTGAGAGCGTGGTGTCACGCCGATCGAGCCAGCCCTAAATGATAACATTTAGTGCCGACTTCGACAATGCACTGCAGATTTTAGAGTAATAAACTAAAGTTGGCCGGCAGCCCTAATATCGAAATACTGGTCGACGCTAATGATTGGCCATCATGTGCGCACTAAGTGCCAGTAATGTCTGTGCAAACAGTGCCCAGTTTTGTACACTTGTTATGACAGTCCCACGGAAACGCGTGTTTGGTAACGTTTAGTATGTTCTTACTTTCCGTTCTGGTATTTGTAACGATTATTAGGTAATAATGTGAGCTCTAATTTATATTTAGAACATACCGGATGCTTTCGGAAGTTAAATTTCATTTATTCAGGCTGCCTTATAAGGTGGTATTATGATTCTAGTGTCATTGCCTTATTAGTATGTTTTTAATTAAAATTCCAAATGCTTGTAACAATTAAGCCCGTTGCAATGTAAATAAAAATAATACAATATTCCAAATAATAGATACACACTACACCTAATGAAGCTTATGAATATAAAACGCAATTTTCATAGTTACATTTCATTATGAGATGCTTGGTTTGTGTATATTAAATTATATTTTATGTCAGTTGTGATTTGGAGGCCTAAAATGGCTGCTTTCACAAATTCGTATTGCGAATGTGACATAATTATGTCAAAATAAAGTGGCACCTTAAACTATGTCTCACACATACCAGTAGACACGTGACAAAGTGACTAATCGATACTCCAAAAGCGCGGATTAGGCCCCTAGATCTTGGACGATTTTTGATTAAGAATGTGACACATTCTGATTTATAAATTATCTTAGTGTTTTGTAGCCAAATGATACAAAAGGAACCCTATATAATTCATAATGTCAATCCGTCTGCCTGTATATTACAGGTCAAAATCATATTTAGCCTGTTAACTTGATATAGGTTATATTTGAAAAGAAGGTACCATCTATAGGTACGTCGATATATTTTATAATAGTAAAATTACAATTTAAGTAGTTACAAGTAAATAACTGAGGAATGAAAAATTCACTGTATATAATCACATGACGCCAAACAACGGAATCCTTGTGGCACAAAGAAAAATTACATTGCACAAACAGCTTAGATTTTATATACAAACACACAATTCTCACGATCTTATTCATATTGAGTTAGAGCATAGTTTAACTTTCTTAAAGAAGTCTACAAATTTACTCTAACTCAATATGAATAAGAGTAATATTTTCTTAAGTTTTCGCGACTTGTATACATAATAAAGTTTGTTATGAATTTATTTATTATGAATAAGCGTGTCAATCTTTACAAAAACAATCAATAACACTTGTTGTCATTGTTTTTAAATAAAACTATACAGTAAAGGTCATTCCACTCTTCAAGTTCTCGCCAAGAACCCTATCAGAACTCGTAAAAGGAAAAGCATTGTCATACCAATATAAGGCACAAAATACACAAGATGCGTCCCACGCACGGCGCGGGCTCGGCTGACTCACGCAACTCTGTCGCAACGAGAACGCTGCGTGTCGCTGCGTCGGCGCGATGTGGGTGGCCCGGTAAGCATCTAATTAAAACCTAGCTATTGTCGTCATTTCTCCTTTTCGAAGAGTGATATGCGATTTGTCGTATGTATGTGTCTTTAACATTTTCAGTGTATTGTTATTTTTAAACAACTATAACCAGGTGCGTTTGAGAACTATTATGACGCGTTTATTATTATACCTTAAAATAGTATGTAGTTAGTTTTTTAGCCATGGAGTAGAGCACTGGTAACCTGTAATATAGATCTACCCAGATCTAAAATAGGCACCAATCACACACAACCGATATTATTTGTAAATTGTTGTGTGAGAAATTGAATAGTTTCTATTCCATTCTTCTTCTACTTTAGTGTGTATAGTATGTATATATAAAGTTAACCAGCCCTATGATATATGCCGGTTTGAAAATAGAACCTATGGAAGCAAACAAGCAAGAAAAGAAAGAGTGTGCAATTTAGACACTAATATACACGTAGTAATAAATATTGTGTGTATGTTCTTAATATTTCAACGGCCACACTTAGAGTCGGATAATTTACAAATAAATTCGTTTTTTATTTAAGTACTTATACTATATATATTTTAAAAACAGTATAGATCAAATTTAAGTCCTGCAAATATTTATGTTCCATTTTATTATGTAATATATAATAAATTTGCTAAGTAATCAAATTTAGTCCCTTCTTAAATTGATCATTTAAGCTATCTGACTGCGGCCATTGTAAATCTAGGCCATAAATATATTTGAAGGCTTCTAAGAACTTAGAGGCTATGACAGCTTTTGAAATATTTGTTTATCTATATGCGCGAGACAAAGCTTGGTTAAATTGAAGATAAGTTATCCTCATTAAAATTTAAGATATTTTTTTGTATGATTATCACATTACACCCACACTAATAAAGTCGCCTTTTGCAAGTACTGCATTTGGATTGCGATTAATCGTCGGAACTACTCTATTTTAGTCGCACGTCTGTGCAAGCCTAAAAGTGACAACGACATTATCTATTCTGAATCGAAAATTGTTTATACTACAATCATTTGCTACACGGTTGTACAAATTTATATTGCTACACATTTTAAATATTATACACTTTATTTTTAAAGCATAAAGTTGAAATTAGCGTATATTTTTGTGGTACAAGTTAAAGAATAAATTGGTTTTTAAGTGTGAGGACACAATGTTTTGAATATCTATAAGGTTAAAGACATTGTAAATGTGGGAATATTAATATTGTTTTAGGTTAAGTAAATGTCACAATTGGTTAAGATACATTCTATTGATATATTTGGAAGGTATTAAGAAATAAATTATTGATAACTGTATAAGTCGTCATCATCTTAGGGTCAAATCACAGTTACTTGGAATGTTCGCTTTCCTGTTTGTTCTTCTCCCCTAGCTATCTTCAGTATACCTCATTGGCAGATAATATGGTATTTGACAGTTAAATTAATAGAGTTACTTTTTTATATCATAAAAAAAAGCTTTGCAGACTTATTTTCTAAGAATGTACCTTCTGAGTTATGATGTCATCATTGTAACGAGTGCAATATAATAATTATTTTTTAAATATTAATTATAACTATCTATATATATCATGAAATCTTTAAAGTAGGTTGATACCAGAGTGTAGTTTGTACACCTTATTGCTTACAGGGATTTATTCTAGTAGTAGTTGAGCTTGGATGCTGATTCCTGGGTTCAACTTAGTTGATAACAACTCACGGTTGTGTTTAGGAACTCTGTCACGAAGTATTTGTGAGCATTATTTGTAGTAATATTAATGTAGCCTAAAGCAGGACGCAGCGTCAGCAAAATCCTACACGTTGACCCTTATACACATAGTATTATAACACAACTGTTTTTTATGTAAGTACTGTATTGTTTTACAATTTATTATCAAATCACGTGTCAAATTAGAACACATATGGAAGTCAGGCCAACATTTTTTAAGTCTACCCTAGATGTCTAGCTATGCCACCTGAATCGAGTCCCAGTAGAAGAAACAGGCAAACAAACGTTGGCTTGATGACAGATGTGTTGAAAAATTTGTTAAATTTCCGTTGCGTAAATCTAGAGAGTAAAAATGTGAACCTATTTCAATACGACGCCAACGACTACATGTTGACTCTTCCGGTGATCAGGGCGCTGGTTCAGTATCGGTATGGTAGTGTAGCGAAGTAACGTAGACAGCCTGAAAGAGAGCTGGAGGTAAGGGATAAGGTTCCCATTGACTTCGGCTCATTATTCTACTTATAGTCTTGAGGTATTATAAGTAGAATACACGTTAAATTTCCTTCTTCGTCCTAATTTATAATTGACTATAATCCACCTTTTTCTAAAAATAAATCTATCATATTGATAACGATTCAGAAGAGCAGAGAACTGATTGACAAAATATGATTGAAGTTTGTCAAAGTTTCTCTACACTATCTTTTGTAACTCATTTACATTCTTCCTTCACCACTCGACAATAAACTCGAACCCATTAAAATAGTTAATTAAGTAGGTAAAATTAACCCCCCCGTACAAATTACAAAATGGGGGCAATTACAAGAAAACGTTGTGAACTCAATAAATTTCACATAATCACAACACATACTTAAGGTGACATAGAGCCTGAACGACTAACTTCCGGTAAAGCCCGGACCGGAAGTGGACCGTGACCGGAAGTAGTATACAAAGTGCGAGCCTTCGCGTGCTTGGGGCTGAAACGTGTAACTTGGGAATATTTATGAGGACAGCAAATTGTGGCCTATTCTAGAATAGGTTATTTTAATTTCATTTTTATGCTGGAATAGGTATAGCATATGGAAGTTTAGCAGAATGACCGTTAAACAAATAGTAAATAAGTACATTCGTCTATAGATTTATCTACTTTTTGCGAATCTGAAAAACAGGCACACGACCCAGCTAATGGAAAGTACTTTTCATTTCTCATATTCTGAAAGTACGCTTGGAGTTACCTGATCACAGGGATGAAAACAGCACTTTTCGTCCCTGGGAAACGATATTCCCTGGTGTCAAAAAGTTTAATTATTTATTTAGGTTTATGGCTGGGCAGCTAGGCCTTTAAGCCAGATCTTAGATTATAATGTGGTTTCTTTATTTTCTTAAGCCTATGTATAGCACAGTTGAAATGTAGGTTATCAGCTGGTGCCATTCAACGGAGTTCTTGTGACAACTCAAAAGGCCACATTCGACTATACAGTTCACATTTCTCACAAAACATACAATTACTACTCAAAAACTATCAATATCCTACAACTATTGTTCATTTTAGAGTAATTTTACACATTTTTAGAAAATAAAACTGCACAGCACAACATTTCCTTTCAGTTCCCGCCAAAAACTCCCTCAAAAAATTTAAAAACTATGCGAACCATAGATAATACATGCGACTTATGTCCCAACTTTTTTTACAGCCGCTGTTAAATCGCGGCATAAATTGTATTAAAAAATATCAATAATTTTGTAACATTATTTTATACTTGTAAATTACTTTTCACTAAATTATTATTTAATTTACATAAATTTGAGCTAAATATTTACTATCATCAGTGCCAAAAACATACTGGCTGGTAGAATGCTAGAATGCTACAAACAAACAAAATACTTAACATTTCATATGTGACGTATTAAATGAGTTCAACAGATTTAGATATGGATTTAACGCCTGAAGAAGTAGTTGTTTTAACTATTCAGATTATATTCACTTTTCTCATATTCGAAATGAAAAGCAAAGTGTTAGCCTCGGGTGAAAGGCCTATTTAGGCATTCGAACTACACACATCAAAAGTGTCTAGGGATCAAGTACGTTTTAGAGTATCACTACAATTGAGGATTATTATTCTAACTTTTTTGGTTCGTTATTGGTTGTTTTTAGTGAATTACACTATTTGAATAAAGAAATCTCTTTAAGTTTTGTTTAAAAATAGAACATCAACTGTCAATCAGGATTCCTATAAAAATGTTTAATAACGTTTTTAAAAAAACAATTCCAGTTTATGCATCGTAACTGAAACAAATTGCATCGATATGGAGCGACGACATCATTTGACACGAGAAAAGATGAGAAGAGCCATCGGAATGTTGCGAACTGGTTCCAGGCAACGTACTGTGGCTGTCGCTCTTCGCACTACACAGAGCGTCATAAGCCGCCTCTGGATACGCTATCGTATCACGACCAGCGTGGCCGAACGACATGGAGCACGATCTCGTTTTTCTTAATTTTTACAAAATATAGGGATAAGTTGTTAACTTAAACATAGGAATCTAAGTAAGAAGCGAGTCTGGAAGACTAGATTTGATTAAATAATAATTGGATATTTTTTATAGTTAAAAATGTACTTGATCCCTAGACACTTGATGTGTGTTTTAGCGCCCTCGCTACGCTCGTGCATCAAACCATTTAATACCTAATTAGGTCACTTTCACCTGTTGTGTAACAATCTCCTATAGCAACACCAGAGGCGAAGCCAACGGGTTACTGGCCTTCACAGTGGGATAAAGAGAAGGGATAGAGAAATAAGATAGAGGGATCTACCAGTAGGAATAGGAATAGATATTTTTTATAACGTTCATGCGCTTATAATTTCAAAATATTATTCGACATTAAATATTGTTGATAAAATTCATCAAGTATAATAAGTGTAATAAACTTTGACATAAAGGTGACAAAAATGGTGAAAAAATTGTAATCACAGAGTACATTAATATGATAAACAGATTGTAATCGTCTTCAATATAATATTATAATAAACTGCTATTAAAACAATATTTAACAATATTAGCTTTTAGTAAAAATTTGTACGCCAGAAAGTGGTGAAACCTGTTCTCACCATAGTACAAGACCTTGTGTCCATGTTTCATACAAATAAAGATTTTCAAGTCATTTCATTTCATAGGATAGAAGGGATGGGATATGGGATTGTAGTAACAGGAGGATGGCAGAGAAAAGATAGGACAGGGGGAAGTGGGTCACCGGAACCCACTCATCGCGTAAAACACGATTAGCTCAAGACTGTTTCAGGACGATATTCTGTATGTGCGTGGTATCACGCAGATCGAGCCGGCCCTAAGAACTGTAATCAAGATAATAGTGGTTCCAGCATGGCTCTACCATGTAAATTTAAGATACTTGAGACACTTAGAGCGTTGTCAACTTTTTAACCGACTCCCAAACGGAGGAGTTTCTCAATTCACAGATGAATTGAGAAGTATTAGAAGTATGTTTTTTTTGTATATATGTTACTCGATTTCTTAGTCTAATCGAAAGGGTATACTCCCGAATTGGTCGTATAGTCACCATGTCAGGATCTAATGAGTGGATTCTAGGGAATTCGAGAGAAACCCTCAAAAATTGTTAATTAACTTCTTTGTTACGCGATATCTCCGTCAATTGTGAACCGAATTAAAAAAAAGTCTTTATTCGTATTTTGGATTAAGTTCGCCTTTGACAATGATCTTAACGTTCGTTAACCTTACTTTCGTCAATCGATCTAGATCTGCTGATAGTAGGATTTCCTAGATTTGTATTACTTATCCCGATCCTCCATGTTTATCCAGGGCATAGCTATATAGACTAACGGTAGCGGCTAGATGCAAAATCTGGCCCGAAACAAATGCATCCGAAAGGACCTCTTAATTCCATTTGCTTTTTGATATGAAAGAGAGAAAAGAAAAATGTGAAAGTTGACCAACAGTAAGACTAGTAGAATACGGAAATCGTCACATATACATTTTGAATACTTAATCACTCTTTTGACTTGAAAGTACATACGTAGCATCGTTATTTAGGTACTTTGGTCTGGGTATCTGGGATCGGTGAGCCCCAGACTGATCCGTTGTATATTATTACTATAACTAATACAAGTGAAACGCAAATCTTCGAGTTTTTATTATATAAGGTTGGGGAAAAAGTTTCTTCGCATTTTATATAAAAAATCAAAAGGTTTTTTATAAAGTTTATTTACATTTGACTAAAGTATGTAGGTGCCATTTTGTTGGATAACTTTTTGCCATCTTGTAGGTAGGGACGTGATCCCATTGTTATAAAAATTTTGGGGATTCTGATCAAAAAACTGCGATAAGTAGTTTTCGCAGTCCTTTCGTGATGTTAATCTGACACTGCCTAAGGAATTCTGCAGAGACCGAAACAGGTGAAAATCTGAAGGTGCAAGGACAGGACTATACGGCGGATGCATTAACACCTCCCAGCCAAACTCTTGTAATTTTTGCTGAGTGGCTAAAGATGTGTGAGGCTAGACCTCACACATATTACCATGGTGAAAAACCACACCCCCTCTGTTGATTAATTCCGGCCGCTTTCTCTCAACTTTTTGCTTTAATCTCATCAGTTGTTCGCAGTATAATTCAGAATCGATGGTCCTGCCTGGCGGTAACAGCTCATAATGAATAATGCCCTTCCAATCCCACCATACACACAGCATCACCTTGTTGCGAGTTAACCCGGGTTTCACCACAGTCTGTGTAGCCTGACCGGCCTTTGACCACGATCTTTTACGCACGTTCTTGTCGTACGTGATCCACTTTTCATCACCAGTTATTAGCTTCTTCAAAAATGGTTCGGTTTCATTACGTCGTAATAAAGAATCACAAATGAGTACACGGTTCATTAGGTTTCTTTCAGTGAGCTCAGCTTTCAGGCACCCAAATATCGAGCTTTTTTGTGTACCCAGCTTTTTTCAAATGCGCCAAAACCATTTTGGGGTCAATTCCCAGTTCTCCAGCTACATCGTAGCTACTAATATTCCGATCTTGCTCCACTTTTTCAAAAATGGCATCAATTTTGTCCGTAACACCAGACCAGACCAGAGCGACGTGCATATTTGATATCAAAATTTCCGGATTGAAAACGCTTAAACCAAATTTGCGCTACTCTCACAGATACTGCATTAGGTCCATAAACATCACATTTTTTTTTCGCGGCTAGTGTTGCAATTTTAGCTTTTTTGTAGTAAAATTTTAAAATGTAGCGAATTTCTTCATTACTTTCACTCATTTTAACAATAAGAAAAACAAATGAAAATCACACATTTTCCTAATTTGAATTTGGAATTGTCTTCTTTAAAATTAAAACTTTTTAATGATACCAAAACCAGCCAGATACAAATGGTATAGCCAAAGAGATCTTATTACAAGTTCATACATACTATATGCGAAAAGACTTTTTCCCCAACCTAATAATTACATTGATATAAAATTCACGTTAGTATGAAATTATAGCTCATATAAAGTACCTTACTCACAATACTCGCAATGCAAAAATGCGACGTACCTAATTATCTTATATTATGTATACTTGTCGCAGTAAATGTTTAAAGCTGTGTACATACGAGTGTCACCAATCCTAATGAATTCTTTTTTCCATACAAAACTTTGTATATGTTGGATTCTCACGTATGTCATCACAAAATGCAACAAGGACCAAACTCGACATATGGCCAACGACCGACGTTGTGAATAAGACTTTATTAAACCAAACAAATGGGTCCCACATGACGCGACAGGCAGTGACAAGGCTATCGATGACCGTTTTATTCAGACCCCTCACATTTTATTTTAATTCCTTGTTGTGTGCAGGTTTTGATTTGTAGAAGGGGGAACGGTAGATCAAGATAAAAAAGCCGTTTTCAGAATAAAGTTGTGACACAATAAACACAGTAATATTTATTTATTTACAATAATAATACATAGGCAGCAGATGTGTTAAGTGTTTGCGTGAGTATTAAAATTAATTATATATTATGATATGTACTTGCAGCTCATTTGTTCACCTAACTAGTATATTTAACGACTATAAAAAGACCAAACTTCGTTTTGC
Source organism: Dendrolimus houi (assembly GCA_039645545.1). Classification (NCBI taxonomy): domain Eukaryota; kingdom Metazoa; phylum Arthropoda; class Insecta; order Lepidoptera; family Lasiocampidae; genus Dendrolimus; species Dendrolimus houi. The sequence continues at coordinate 7,019,187 of CM077131.1, forward strand.
ATGTAATAACATAATTTGTTATACTTCTTGTACATTTAAAATTTTTACACTTGCAGCTTGTGGACCAACAGTATGCAGAGGGTCACCAATGGCCGGCAGGTGCAGTATAATAACGGTTTGGGGATGTTGTTTCACGATTCTGTCTCGTTTCTGCAGCACATCAGGTATATTTGCTGAAGCACAAGTTGATAACTACTACGCAATCGCCAGGAAAAGAGCAGCCTCGTTGCTCTGCAGGATTCGGGCCAGTTCCAACCACATCCTCAAAGTCCTAGTTAACAGTTACGATGTGCCAGTATTCGATGGTTGTGCTAGCAAATGTAAAGTTGTTACAAAATATTAGGATATGTTCTACTATTTATTTTTTTATTGCATGAGTTCAGTAGACAGGCAGAAGCGATTACCATCGCCTATGAACATTTGCAACACCAATGGTGCTACAAATGCGCTGCAGCCCTCTTAAGGGATACTGGAACCTGGCCACTAATGCCGGAACACAACTCAAGGTTGTTATGGCAACATACTTGAGACCAGGGATGGTAGCCATCCAGATGGGCTAATACCTTACTACCTGGCTGTGGGTTGCTTTGTCGCATCTTACGACAGGCCGCCCGGTCGCAGGAAATTGTATTCTTTCTCCGCTCCTGCACGAATAAAACTACTAGTACTACTAACTCTAGTTATAAAGATTTTATATAATTTTTACTAAGAATTATGAATCGTTGATAATGTTTCAAAATAAATGTTAGGTATTATTATTAAAAACTTATAATAAATACCCGTTTGTCCAAAGCGGAGTGGTCCATTAGTAATCTCGATGTGCAGTTTTTCTTACTGTTTTTCTTCACTATCAACATATATGACGTTGTTATTTATTTCTGGACTAAACCAAATTGCCAAAGAGATGCACACACTTGCAATTAGAATATTGCCCTAAATGGCACTGTTCTAATCCACCTCTTTCGATACGATTCACTTAACTACAATTAGTGTACCTACTTAGTTACTGTATATAGACGCTAAGATTAATTACAATATACCTACCTCTGAGACAGTAATAATAATGTTCTATTTTGAGTTATTTGATGTGTACCTATAACGACTAATTTTAGATATAATTTTCTTAATTAAAATATTCAACTCACTTTCACATTTATAATATATTCGTAGATAAGGGCATATGTCAATTACAGTGTACCTACCATAAGTGCTTGTAGAAGTTTGGATTAGAACGGTCCACGGCATAAAGGACCACCCACACCGCGCCAATAAACGCAGCGTTTTATGACTATGATAATAAACGCATGTTTACACTGGCGGTAGCGGTGTACAGTATGTTTTGTCACGTAAGCTGCGCAGTGACCACAAGGGGCGGCTATTTCGAGCGTGTTTAGGCGATAGCCCGTCATGGCATCAGTTGAGAACTTAAGAGTTTTTAAGGAGCGAGAAGACGAATTTGGATTAAATAATATTTAATTGAACATTGATTTTGACTTTCATTTAACATTGGCTTTACATTTTTAATCGTATTAAAGAAAATAATAAATTAATGGAACTAACTACTTGAAGAGTATTAAATAAGTAACCTATAGAAAAATATAAACACAGAATAAAATCATTGTTACTAAAAGCACAATTTATTTTTACTTTAACATAATACCTGAAAAGACAGAGTCTCAAGCATAGATTGAGGAGTAAAAATCTATTTCTGTTCAAATTCTACCTAAAAATATATTTAATCCACTTGAAAAGACTTCTCTACCTAGTCAAACACCCCTTAATTTATACATATTCGATTCACAGCTGTATTACAAAATATGACCTCGAATGTTCAACCTTGACGCGTGATTTCATGCGAATTAATTTTTAAATAAATAATCAGCTCAAGACAAATGAACAGTATGAACGCGTCATTAATCACGCTACCAGATTGGAGGTGTGACCCCGGCTTTATTTTTTGTTCATCAACACATTTTTTAAAAAAGCTAATCTCAATACTCTTTATTGTAAAATAAAATGATATAGACACATATTTAATGAATTTTTATTGAGAACGTATCAATTCACAATTCGTTTACTTGTCTTTATTTATACACGAGTACTTTAATTTATTTTATCGATTTGTTTTGACTAACTGAATTGGCATTGGGTACGCTACATTTGTCGCATGACTAATAGCCGACGGTATTGTATACAATAAACTATGGCAATATAAATTAATTTCTGATCACCCTGCATCTAATAGTCACTCCGACTTAGTCAAAATCAACGCACATTTAAGCGCCATTTATATGGAGAGAATTTCTTGCCTCCAAGATACGATTATCGAAAGCAAGAAAAATAATATTATCATATAAACTAAACATACGATATAGTAAGTGGAAGTGCAATAATTGCCTGGTCATTGAATATTGACTTCTCTCTGTAAACAAAATACCGTGCTCATCACCGAGTTCGAAAGGCAAGACTCGCATTCAAATCGGTTCTAACTGATTTGCGCGATACTCGCATAAACTTGAAAAAATGTCATACGAGTTCTAATTTAGTTAGATAAGTCGAGAAATTGTAGACAAAATCTCTTGAGTGGCCCGTACCGTATGGGGTGGACGAGCGAGATGGATTGCTCCTTTGTCTTAAAGGAATATCTTCCAGCGAGACTAGTGTTGTTCCTCGCAGGCCTAGGCCCATTTGTTATTCTTGAAAATTTGTATATATTCTTTGTATGTTTCGGGAAACGTTTGCGACCTCAACTATTGTACAGCGCCATCTATTGGTTTGTAAGTGTTCCACTACATCTCAATGCGATTTATGTTGTAGGGTAAACAAAACTCTTCATGATAATTACGTTACGATTATTGTATGACATGCTCATAGGCGAATTTTTGTTTTTTGGTTAAATCTAAACATATCAATGCGATTATTGTCTAAAGAGTGTCGCCTACGAAAATAGTATACTATTTACACTCCAAAACATGCGATAAACTCTCTCCATGTAAATGGCCCTTAAAGCGTTAGAGCCATCGCCGAATAAAATAGAAACAATCGCAAAAAATGTAACTTCCCAGTAGTTTCAAAGGGTTTAAGACTCAGTTGGGAAGTGGCTATTCGAGCACACTATATGTCAAAACAGTTTATTGAATATAGTAAAATAATGCTATAATATAATTATATAAGTTAAAAATGCAAATTAATGACTAAGTTAATGGTACAAATTAATGACACTAGTTGATCAAACAAGTTAGTGAAACAATGACAAGCTCTTAAAGTCGAGTCTCGAAGATATTCCCAGGTCATACACCAGATAGGTCATAGAGTCTATGACACAGAGGAAATCGATCCAGGATACCACAATTATTCTTGCCGTCGTAGTGATGTGAATATCGAATGATATCTCACAATGGACTCTTGGGGTTTTACTGACGCTGTAAGGTTTTGTAATTTTGTAAGTAACAATAGTATGCGTCCTGACGGAATGACTCCGTTTCTCTGTCAATGTAGAAAGGCTCTGGTGTAGGATACAACCTGGATAGACACGTTGGTCGCATCCTATTTATTGAATTTGGATAGATGAGCTAGGTCGGCGGCGGATAGAGTAGATGTATGATAGATAAAGTGATAGAGTAGAACCATGCAAACAACAGCAAAATTCAGCGGTATAAATATAAAATTAAACAGATTAATCTTAATGTGTGACATATTGGTATAGTTATGAAATTATATGCAAACGAGTCGTAAAGTGAAGAACGCAAAAAAACTGCAAATAAAATGTCAACCTTTAAGTTCTCCAAAAACTCCTTATTAAACTATAATCGGTGTTGATTTTTCAGGTAGTTAGATAAAATGGCGTGCTACTAAACGATTACGGTGCACTCACGATAGTTTGCCCGTCCAAGGCGTCTGTAAATTGGCTAATTGTGCAAGCTTATTAGGTCACACGCTAAAGCCTAAGGTAGATCATTCAAGGAACAAAGATGAAAACTAAAGGGGGAGACAATTTGTACGACTTTGAAAATAACTAGCTTCCCTACACTTTATTATTGCATAAAACAAAACGGTTGAAAAATAAGTACAGAAAACAACAGACGGTCCTGTCAGTAAAAGTACACGTGAGGTGAAAGTGAGTTATTTAGGCACGAAATGGTTTGGCTCACGAGCGTATCGAGGGCGCTAATAATTCGAATGCATAAATAGGTCTTTCACCTGAAGATAACACAACTTTTCATTTCGAATATGAGGAAAGTAAATAAAACTGATTAGTTAAACAATTACTTCTCTAATAAAATCAAGCGTTAAATCCATATCTAAATCTGATGAAACGTCATCAGGTATGTCGCATAAAACGTCAAGTAATATTTTTTTCTGTAGCATTCTACCAGCCAGTATTTTTTTGTCACTGATGATAGTAAATATTTGGCTCAAATTTATGGAAATTAAATAATAATTTAGTGAAAATGTAATTTACAAGTATAAAATGATGTTACAAAATTGTTCATATTTTTTTTATTACAATTTATGCTGCCAAGGCTGCGATTTAACAGTGGATGCAAAAAAGTTGAGACATGAGTCGCATCATCACATATATTATGATTCGCATAGTTTTCTAAATTTTTTGACAGCTGGGAGAATCGTTTCGCAGGGACGGAAAGTATTGTTTCATCCCTGTGATTAGGCAACTCTAAGCTTACTTTCAGAATATGAGAAATGAAAAGGTATTTTTTTCCAGACAACCTTGGAATGGATTAGAAAAATTTGTGAAACATATGATTTTGCTACATAAGCTGGCTGCTTTTAAACAATTTTCTGACTTACTTTGTTACAATTACCACGTGCTGACGGTGAAGGAAAACATCGCGATAAAACCTGCAAGTTGAGATACCCAATGAAATCCGCCGATCTGCCTTAGACAAATGTGGCAGGCATGTATACTGTCTTTTCCTACCTTAAGAATGGAGAGGCCCGAGCCCAGCAGTAGGAGATGATTGGTTGCTATTATTAAGGCTTGTAGCGACGCCAACGTCCTTGGCGATTTTTCGGGCGATAACGAGGATTCCATAGATGCGGTCTTTTTAATAAAGTAGAACATTTTTTATTTTCAAATCGATTACTTTCGATATATTTATCATATACAATAACATAATAATCGGCAGACAAACACACACATTGTTATATCCCCAAGCTAAGCAAGTTAAGCTTGTGTTATGGGTAATATACAATGGACCACTCTGGGGCCGATCCCAGACACCCAGATCATAGTAAATTACAGAAATTTCGTTTCCGAAATTTACCATGCCAGGAATCGAACCCGGAGCCCTTGCGCTTCAACGAGTTTGGCCGTCTAAGACTTAGCTCGCTCAACCACGAAGGCTGTCAAATGTCTTTTCAGATGCATTATTGTTTTATTGTGAATAAAGTACAGTAAGTAGTATTTAAAAAAATATTTATCTGTCTTTTATAAAGATTTGGAGATGATTTGTTTTTTTTAATTTCTTTACTTAAAATAACGATAGGTAAAAACCACGTTACGTCTCATATTGTGAAAATTTACGATAATTTTTTTGGTAAACTATTGATCTTTCGTTGAACTTTTCGTTGAAAATACCAACGAAATGTTATTTCCATTCCACCCCACTTTCAAATTTTTGCAGCAACAGAAGCCTTAAAGTTCTTGGGCAGATACAAATACCAAAAGAGATTTTAACAAAAAAAGGCACAATGATGATATGTCCTTTTCGCCAAAATCACTACTGAACCCTAAAAACTTGAAATTTTGTCCAATAATATATAAATCAATGGACTTTGAACCTCATTACAAAGTAATTAAAGCTCAAAACAAGACCTAGGTGTAGTTATAAACATTTCCCAAGACTTTATGATGACAATTAGGCAAGTTTTATAGTTTTATGAGGCGACGGTCGCCGGTGTCAACTTCTAAGAACTGTCGATAAGTTCGATCCCCGCTTTACACATATTTACAAAAAGACAGAGACAGGGTTTCGTGTTTCATATAAGCATGAAAGAGACAGGATTACAAATAGTGACGACCTGTAATAGTTGTTGGTCAGTGTCATTATGGATTGTAAAACGAGATGACAGTCGTAACAAGACGGTTAAGATCTTTTATAGTACCGCTGCAATTAATGGATAGTTCGTGATGTCTATATTTCTTAGTTTTGTTGCGCTACTGGTTAGCTCTTTTGAAAATGCCGCATTGAGGTCTTCTGAAAATATTATGGTTCATAAAAAATGTTTCGTATATTCTTATTGAGGTATAAGGTGAGGAAATGTAGCTCAGTGGCTAAGGCAGCTGTAACCTAATACTAAGATTTCAGTTCGATTTCTATCGAAGAGTGTATGCTAGCAATGAAATATATAACTTAAATACTTATTATACTACACTGATTTAGGTTCCAAATGCAGAGGGTAGGCATGGCATAGCTATGATTTCTACTCCCTTTTTTTATCTCCGCTGAGATATAAAAACAATCCTGAAAATCGGCTCAATGTAATAAATGTCCCTTATTACACTACTGATTTGAAAAGAAAGATTCGGAATATATCTATAGCTAGACCATATTCACCCTCTGTAGCGTGTTCTTAAATCAGTGTATTGTAAAAATGATTTTATACAGGGTTCTAGTTTATGTGCATAGGTATTATAATTATCACGTATTAATAGTGAAGGGTATAAAAGACGCAATAGGCACCTACAGTTCGCTTTTGTCTTTCTTCTGTTCTTAAAAAAGTTTTGAGTCATTGGATCTGGAGTTAAAACAGTAGAACTGGATACAACTGCACATTATAGAAGATTCGAAAAAGCAGTTATTTTATCGTTACATGTCGCATGCGTGCCTTGTCAATTTTGAGCTATCCATTTCAGGTGGTGTTTAGCTGGTACCGCACGTGGACGCCTGTACGTTGTTTTAAAATTAACCTAAGATCGAAAAGCCAGATTCAAAAATATTGCATGGTGTTTATTCGTACATATTATTATTTTCAATTCAATGTTATTATTCGAACTAGAGACTAGAGGGAAATGTGCGAGTGTTGTCGACGTGTGTAAATCGACATGACGCGTGACGCCGCAGGCTGTTCAGACCAGTCAGGTTCAAATCAAACTGTCAGACTCACGTTATAGAGTTATGACACATTTTGTTAAGTATTTAATTGAAACTATAATAAAAATGTCTTAGAAGACCACGGGCCATAAAAATGACCTGGACTTTTGGAGAGCTTGCGTGCGGTCATGGATAGGCCAACACGTAGAGGCCTCTTGACAAATTTAATGTAAATATGGCGTGACACTGACCGGCAATTATCCCTGTCAACACCATATAAAAATGTACCTAAGGACAAGCCGGACCAGTGTAAAACTATTGTGGGAAATGAAAACAAAAAGTACCGGGCTATTGGGGTGAACTGCTAGTGGTACTAGGGGTCTGGGATTATGGGAACTATGGCGTCTGCCCGTCGCAATGTTCGGGGAACATGGAAAAATGGGCAGACGGTGACTCGCCACTCCCTGCATGAGCCCCAAAAAATACCATAGAAGACAGGGGCAACACGGGTGCGAGTGGCTAAGGGGTGTAGAGAGTCGGGCTGCAGGTTCAACGAAGCTACTTCCGACGTTATTGCAATTTATCACTTGCACCCCTGGAGCTTGAGTCTTAGTTCTAGCGATCTTCATTCCGTGCCGGCTGGCTAAGACAAGCACGGAGGCGGGGGCCGTGCCTTGGCCCCCGGTGTCAGGTCCGAGGTATTGCTACTCACCTAAGGCTTCGCCACAGAACCCCCTGCGGGTAAAAATTATAATTATTATTAGAACTGCAAATGATTATGCAACGTGCCCCAGTTCTTGTTCATCCAAAGTTTGTTTGGAAGATATCGCTAATAGTGACAAGGCCGCCAATTGTTTTGTACTAGCTGTGCCCGCGACGTCGTCCGCGTGGAATGTGTTTTTAAAACCCCCCAATTTTGAAACATTCTTCATTGCTGCTCCGCCCCTATTGGTCTTAGCGTGAAAATATATAGCCTATAGCCTTCCTCGATAAATGGGCTATCTAGCACTGAAGGAGTTTTTCTAATCAGACCAGTAGTTCCTGAGAATAGCGCGATCAATCAAACAAACAAACAAACTCTTCAGCTTTATTCACTTCAATTGTGACTGAAATAAATTTTACAATTTTTATCACGCGAGCAAAAGGCTGGCGCCTATTTTGCTCATGGTAGCATTGCTATACAACGTGGTAACGCCGCCTGCCTTTTGGGAACGTTCCCGATAAGTGAGAGTGGTTTGGGACCAATATTTTATATACCCCTTTTTTAGTTTTAGTTTTTAATATAGCTTAATTTATTTATAAGTTACTTTATTTTTAATAAGTTAGTTCAGTCTATTTAATCCATTTCAAAACGGAAAATGTTATATCAATAAAAAATCTACTTTAATAATAATATTTTACAACTAATTAATTCTAAGTTAGTTACGTTTTATTCTTTACTACTTTATACTTGCGCGGGGAATTTGGCTCTTATGTTTTAGTCATACAATATGGCACATTTGCATAAAACAGTAATTTTTCTTGGACACGAAAACGAGTCTGGCTGGAAATAATTTAACAATTAGGTATATTCTCTACGCCACTACACAATGGTGTCATAACACCGCGGAACAGCTAAAAGCTCTGCTATTGAAAATGTTCATAAGCGACGGTAACCACTTTCCACCAGGTGGGTTATCATTCTGTTTGCTATACTCCAGCAATAAAAAAACATGTATTTGAGAATCATTTTTTTTCAATAAATCATTTGTTATTTTCTTAAGTTATTTGCGACTAGTGCACATAAATAAAACTACGTTTTAACGGTTTATTTAATTTTCATTTCGACGTTTGGGCCACTTTTTAGTAGCCGTGATTACGGAAAACAGTAATGTCAAGTGTCAATAATGTTAAAGTTATACTTGAAACGTTGAAATAAAAATGCCGCACTTAAAACCGTTAAAAAGTGTATATTAAATTAATTCTGTCATATTTCGTCAGGTTTTGAAAAATCATAGTAATAGGACAAAATAGGTAGATGTATGTATATATAAGCTGTGATTTGAATGATTTAAAATTCGTACGTGTGAAAGTAATCGTATTACCAATTATTATTGAGCCAATGAATAATAATAATATTGTGATCGGATGCATAGTGATTGTTAAATTAATGTGTCTACCTGTTTGGAAGCTTGTCTGTCAAAAGGTCACTCTTAATGTGGTGCAAGTAATAAGACGCAATCAAAAGAGAATACCAATGATATTAATCCATAATTAATGTCTAGACTTGGATATTCCCATTTTAGGTGAACGGGTAGTATAACCAGAATTCTACGCTCGTCTAAAGCTAAATAGTTGGTGTCATGTATCGGTAATCTCGACACGTAGATTTCTTTTACCGTTAGCATAACGTAATTTTAATAATATGCACATAAAACTGCCAAGCAGACCTAAGCCCTGAGTAAATTTTATCGTGCTCCATGGATAGGATGCCTAACTGCGTTATAGGAGAGAGACATAAATACGGATAGAAATTAACTCTGAATATATCTAAACACTATGTACTCATTGTGTATGGAGACCCTAAAATGTAATATGCTCTTGTTCATTACCAAGGTTACAGGAATCCTTAAGAACATCAACCGCAGTCGGGCGTGCTTTGAAGCAGCCCTGCCTCGTCGCAGGGAGGCCACGCAATTTCTTTTGGATGAGCACGTCCAGTCCTACCGCCCTTAGTATGTGGTTCGGCTGCTTTCAGTCACTAGACACTAAAAAGCATTAGTCAGTATGTTTCCACTTTTATAATACGCACCGCTGGAAAGTACAATTTAGGTGTCTTTAAGTCTAGCGTAAACAGGTACCTTTTAGGTAAACGTGCTCCATCTTAGACTGCATTTTCACCTGGTATCAGATGCAATGTCGGTCAAACGCAACACTATACAACATAAAAAAGTGAGAGACAAGAATAATGCCTCTATCGAATCCCCTGTATCCCATCTCTCCTATAGCATCTCGTTTATCTCATCCCTTCTATCTCGCCGTAGAGGCTTGCAACACATCAATTTCTCCACTACAAGCGTCTTTAGGCGACGGTAACCACTTTTACCAGTTTCGAAATAAAATATAGATGCATAGATATGGCGAAAACATAGTTCTATTTTTGCCAAAGTAGCTACAAAATCTTAAAAAAACTACATCCAAAGTTGCGTCTTTATGATAGAAATAAGCGCTTGCAGTGTTTATAAATCGCGGTTTTGTATGACTTGCACCAAAAATGGCGGTCACGATGTCGATCTAGTGCCATCACCGGATTTGAAGATTCTAAACAACTTTTACTGACCCGGTACGTGCTGTCTTCGGCTGTCAACTCATGAGTGCAACTTTCTGCTTTTATTATATAACTATTGTCGAGGATCTTTTTATATTACTGGAGAACAGCAGACAAGCTGACGGCCCACACGATGGAGAGTAGTTATTGTCGTTTGTAGACACATTTGTAACACCAAAGGTTTTTTTTAATGGATGTTGAGTGATGACGCAGTCTAGGATGGAGCACGCTTACCTAGAAGATACCTATTCACTCGTGATTTGAAGACTTCAAGATTGTATTTGTCAGGAAAAACAGACTCCGGCAAATTATTCGACTCTTCGGCAGTGCGCACCAGAAAAGATGAAGGGCTTGGTTCTGACTGGTGGTGTTTCCACCATGTAACGGTGGAGCAAACCGGTGCGTCTGGTTGTTCGATGGTAAAAAGGGGATGGAGGAATCAGTTTGTGCAATTCTAAGGAACACTCCCCGAAATGTATCCGATAGAAGACAGTGTGCTCCGCGACCTTGCGTCAATGCTCTAGACTCTGAAGTCAAGCATAGAAAAGACGATCATTGCCGACCAGCTTCTTGGCTCTTTTCTTAACTGATTCCAACGCCTCCAACTGATATTTGGCTGATTCCTCCCAAAGATGAGAACAGTACTCCATGTAGGAGCGAACTTGTGCTTGGTATAAGTTCAGCAGTTGTCCCGGCGTGAAGTACTGTCTCACCTTTGCGAGTACACCCAGCTTTTTGGCCTCCACTTGCGCTAAAGACTCTATGTACCTGCCAAAATTGAGTGTTGGAGTCAAAGAGGTACTACTAATGTGCTGACGGCCTTGAAGGATAGACTGGAACGTAGCTACTAATACCAGAACAGAACTCAAGGTTGAATTCAAATGTTTTTCTTCAAAATAAATTCCACAGGAGAACACTTTTTGAAGGTCATATATATGACTTAAAATATAAATTTACTTCTTATTTTATGTACACCACTTCGCAACGTGTTATTGCTGTTAAGGAGAAGAAGCGGCAAGAAACTCCCCAGCAACACGTCTAGCTAAAAATTGTTTTTCTTTATATTTCTTATTCAATTTATATCTCAAGCTCTTGTTTTATAAGTCTTATACAGAAGTATGTTACAGAATTACTTTTCGAAGAAATAATGGAGTTGTAGCAAACAGTGAATACTCAGTAAAACAAATACATAATAAAAGGAAATAATATTATTGCGCTATAGTAATGCCGAGACGTACTAAAAGTTTATACTGCAACATATCTCCATACAGACGATAGTATAAGAAGCTGTTGTTGTTGTGATGATGGCAAACTCTAGACCAGGGGTGCTAGCCATGCAGACGGGCAAATGTCCTACCACCTAGGTCTTTCTGGCGCCTTTTGCGACAGCCGAACCCCATTAATAATTAATTATTCATTCTCCGTTCCTGCACGGATAATGGATCCTGAGTAAGTATCCCGCGCCTTTATACAATGGTGTGATTTCTAGCAAAAAGTATACACTACTGGACTTATATTCAGATGGCCAGAATAAACCACATCTATATCGCCAGATTAGCTAAGAATGTCCTTTAAGTAATGTTGCCTAGAAGAGGTCCCTATAAGTTATAAAGTCGCCTATTTTCTCTCTTATGCTGAGACCGCACCTGCGATCATGTGAAAATTATGAGTAGATGTGGCGATGAGTGTAATGCGTTATTTGTGATTGTGATTATTGTTTTTCATCGTTAATGACATTACATATTGACAGTAACGTACCTATGTATACATACCCTAATGTGGCTATTCGTTAACGGCGTTATTTTTAACTCTACAAATAAGACGCATTTGGCCACAGTTTAACTTTAACATTATCGCAAGTATGGCCCCAGCATTAAAAATGTAATATCATTTTTTTTCTTCTTTTGTATATATTGGTGATCAACAAAGTGTTATCTATTTATCTTCCACTCTATCTGCTTGTAATTCATATCTCCAAGTATGGGATAGATATCTGTTATACAATTAAACGTCATTCAAACAATCTTCCGTTAAAATAAGCCTTCCGTTGTTCTAAAACGCACTGACATGGTATGCACTAATAAGATTGCGTGGTGTGAATGATAACGATTAAAGATTATTTTGTAAAGTTAATAAAATAATCATAAACCCATAATATTACAGAGATATGAAAGAGATTTATTTGGAAGTTAACTTGTTTCTTTATAGAATAGAATAAAATATACTTTATTCCATAACATTAACATACAGTTGAAGAAGCTTAAGTACAAAAAACAAAATAAGCTGTCTTATCACTAAAAGCATTTTTTCCAGACAACCTTTGAATGGATTAGGAAATTTTATAAAACATGTAGGTAGGTTTTTCAAAATAACTTGGGCAGAAAGTATACTATGAATCATGAATTTATTACTATATAATTTTGTGTAAGTGCACATAGTTTCGATAACGATTTTCAATATAAATTATTTTTTATGAGCTTTAGTCTAATGTTTACTTATTTGGCAAATTAAATTTAAATAAATAAATAAGGAATTTGAAGTGGATAGTAGAAAGATTTGTATTTTAATTATGGAATTGACTAATAACAAAGACATCAAAACTAAAATAAACTATGCAGGAGATCACTGCCAACGGGGAGCGTGCTTAATTTACTTAATTTAAAAATACAGTAGGTACATAGTCAAAATAAAATCCATAAAACATTGAGAGGATACCTCTGAGATCTGGAAACGAAGTTTGAACGGGTGAAGCTGGTAGAAAAGCCCTAATATTCATATTAATATCATGAAAGAAGAATACTATCTTCTCCATGCTAATATGTAAATGGTAAATTTCTTCGAATGTGTATTTATTACTTATTTTTATGACGTTGGAAACAACATATTATGGTGAAAATTGAGCTATACTATAGATAACAAGGATAAATATTTTTTTTATGGGAAATATAATATTTTTCATGGGATATTAAATATATGTAAATAGTGTTACAACATAGGCTTCGACAAACACAAATGCCACCTGCATATCTGTAAAAACACATTTTATTACCGATTGGCATTTGAACTAATTGTAATTCTTTTATAATCGTCTTCTTTTGTTTACTTATTTATTGGCATACATTTCTAGTTATTGTGGAGAACAGTCTATTGTGCTCGTTTATGGCCGCATGTAGGTATTATTAGCCAGGTGTTACGGATTAAGTACAAGCTGATTCTAGGAAACTATGTCGACGATACGATACGGGCATATATTTGCATTTATGCAGTATAAAACGATGGCCTGATGGAGAGAGGGGCAGTCAAGCGAGAACCACGATCAAGGAGTGACGTGTGTACATTCGGAAATCTAATAAGTGACGGACTTTGCGCGTTTTATTGAATTACGACCTTTTGCATTACGTTTAGACTTGTTGTGTTCGGTTATATTTGTACCTGTGTTATACGTGTTTGTATAGTTCTAATAAACTCTATAATCATTCCAACGATATTTTAATTCGAGTCCCGCACTCGTAACAATATAATTATACTTTCGATAACAGAATGAACAGAAAAACTTTTTATCTGATAATTGTAAGGTCGTGAATGAACGAATTTATATAATTTAAAAAAGAGACCTGAGGGCCTATAATACGATCGCTTTCACAGATTCTCATGACGGACATGAGAAGTACCAGAATATAGTGGAATTTTATGCTACCTGACAACTACCAGTATATCTAGACATGTGTCGATTTTACTAAGCGATTCACCAAAGGCAGCCACTTTTTTTTATTTATTTTTTATTGCAGGAGTTCAGCAGACAGGCAGACGGCCCACTTGATGGAAAGCGGTTACCATCGATTATGGACATTTGCAACACCAAAGGTGATACAAATACGCTGCTGCTCTCTTAGGGGATACTGGAACCTGATCACTAATGCCGGAACACAACTCAAGGTTGCTATGGCGACATGCTTTAGACCAGGGGTGGTAGCTATCCAGTCGGGCAATGCCCTACCACCTGGCTGTGGGTTGTTTAGTCGCCTCTTACGACAGGCCGCCCGGCCGCAGGAAATTGTATTCTTTCTCCGTTCCTGTACGGATAAAAAGGCTTTAGGCCCTCTAATATATCAAAAAGAGTCCACATATATATATTAATTATTTATTAGGCCACCACACAAATAAATTGTTATGAGTTCGCATATTTTACTTAAAAACGCTGCTAATAGAACCATACCCTTTTCCATAGGTGATTTCTCGCGTTCCCGCGCAATATGGCTAGATTGCATCCCGTCTGCGCCTACGCATACACACTTATTTATTATTTATAGTTGTTTACAGCTGCAGATTTACTACTATGGTAGCCAATTATAATCAGTCGTATGTTATTGTGTCATTTGCTTTGCGATTATAGTAATTTTGAAAATTCTTATTGAAAAATAATAATAGACGTGTCCTCGCGGTAGTTAGTTCGTTTGCTAGCCATATATTTAAGGGGGATTAGCTGATTTCATACATTAATAAAAACATTAGTGAAATTAAATTAAGAACTCACATAGTAGGTTCCTAAAACTGCCTCAGTGATGTATGCGCCCAGACCAGGATTCGTAACGAGATCTTCGAATTAGACGTTAGCAACCAAAGTAATACGTTAATCAAACACAAATACTTCAGACTGGAGTGTTTTATCCCGATTTTTTTTAAATTAAGGAATCAATAAAATTTGGGTTAGGTATAAATTTTTGACTTTGACATGTAAATTCGAGTCAAACACTGAAATGTATTGTGGTTAGCTGACGACAACGACGACTAAAATGTATCTAATAACTTCGCCAGTCTGGATATCATTACTTGTGGCATAATAAACACATTATATTGGGGAATTTTCTAAAATTCCATCTGCAGACCCTGACATTAAAGTGTCTGCTTGTAATGTCAAAATAAAAATATCAGGGGGGATAATTCGGACCCGACGATTCTAAAAATGCAATTTTTAGATTTTTTGTGTCTGTCTGGATGTTCCGCCTAATCTCTGAAACGCCTGGACCGATTTTGACGAAACTTTCACTGGCAGATAGCTGATGTTATAAGAAGTAACTTAGGCTACTTCGTTTTAGGGTTCCACGAAAAAATAAATCACGCGGACGAAGTTGTGGGAACAGCTATGTGATCTATACTGTTAGTTTACGCACGGGTGGAGACGCGCGAAGGACGAGAGACCGCCCCACGACCACTGTTGGATCGTAGGCTTCGGCTACCATGGGACCATACGAAAACTATATTCCTTGATTCGTAATAAACCAACATGCATGTTACTACACTCTACATCTATATACATTAATCAAAGTCCGGTTACTTACATTTATAACTCAAGAATGGCTGGACCGATTTTTATAATCTTTGATTTGTTGGATTTGTGTTCATCGCAAATAGCAGTTTAACTGTAAATACATCGAAAAAATTAGCGGAAAAAAAGTAACTGATATCCTAGAATCATTTACATTTTAGACCCGATATAGGGCACTGGAATAGGGCTCCCGGATTTTGATCAAATTTTTATATGTTTGAGTGGGTCCCGGTATGTTTTAAATTCACAACTAGACCCGGTAAGTGGCGTTGAAATCGGATTCTAGATTTTTCTTTATTAGGATAGTACAACGTCTGCCGGACCGTTAGTCATTTAATACAACAACCAGTGTATCTATACTGTAAAGGCATATACTTAAGGACCTTATGTAATTTTTCTTCAAAAGATTAAAGATAAAAAGACAAATAAAAAAATAACAAACATAAAAAAGACAAAAAAAAATACCCAATAAAAAAGATAAAAAAGATTCGACAAATCCTTTTCGTCTAGTAGAAGGCGATAGTAAAAAAAATAAAAAATAAAGGCATATACTTCTACAATATCAATCAATTCAAACATCTACAAAATCAATATTTGAAGACAGAAAACACGTATACCAATAAAAATGTTCCTCTACCACAGATTGCCGACATATTAAACTTACAAAACACGAATTGTCTTTTCGGACGCAACCTCCGCTTGATTGATGCCCGTCTGAGGCGGAACATTTGACTTCCGCTCCGACGCCTGTTTCCGGTTGATAGTTTTTATTTTCACTTTTCACGTATTCAGTGTCAAGCTGTCCTAACTGACAGTTGCTTGGGATTAAATTCACGAAAATAGTTCAAAATATAAGAATGTTCAGCAATTGTTTTTAAAGGTGAGGAAGATGTTGGTTTTGGACCGGGAAATAATACAGCACATATTAATACTAGCAGAGTTTAATTCTTACATTCATATACGCGTAGCGGATTACAATTTACTTGAAAACCTAATAACAATAGACGCAAAGACGTGCCATATTGTAATATAATTTAAATATAGAAGACGACCTACAAAAATGTTCTTGTTGAAATGAAGAGGTTTATTTCAAAAGGAGACACTTACATAGATTATTGGGACTAAATTGTAAAAAGATGAGAATGACTGTAAGATTTATTTTTATTATTGTTACGAGTTACGGAACTCGAATTAAAATGCCGTTGGAATTACTATAGAATTTATTAGAACTATACAAACACGTATAACACAGGTACAAATATAACTGGACACAACCAGTACAAACTGCACGATTAAATAACACGCGCAAAGTCCGTCACCATATACCTTATCGAATGTACACGTCTTGCTCGAATCGTAATCGTCGCTTGACTGCCGGTCTCTCCATTCGGGCATTTCTTTATACTCAGCTTACAATATGGCACGACCGGGTAAACGAGGGTTTTCAAGAATCACACCTGGCTACTGCCTACCATAAAGGATTACAATACACAATAGGCCGCTTTTCTAATTACAAATATTAAACACAAAGTAAACAAAAGAAATCCAAATGCGGGCAGGTAATAAATCGTGCTTTATGGCCGGCAGGTGTGCATTCAAATTTGTCGGCGTGCTTCGTGGAATTTTAGCTAAGTTGTAACACTATGTATATATTTTTTTATAATTAGCGTAAGTTTAGTTATTTTGAATAAATTAATCGTGTGGTGTGAGTGTTTTCACCTTTTACTTATTAGTTGTTGAAGTTCATTAACATAAATCGATTATGGTAAAAGATAGTTTATTTTATTTGTGATATTATTATTACAATTGCTCGTTTTCCAAATAAAATTTAGGGCTGATATTTTCCATTTTGTAAAAGCAAAATATAACGCTTTTTTTAGGCAATATTTTAACTCATTACATTTCTGTGCCCCAAAAGCCCCCGTCTCCTTTATGAAATACATAGGTATTATAAAATTGTTTCTATGGTAGTTTAACGTTCTGCAGCATTTTATGAAATCGTCATTTATTTTCCGCCCTGCTTTCTGTTTTTTAAGTAACTTTTTCACAGTAATTTTTCTCAGAACCTACTGTATATATGCTATGTGGTTATCACTTAGTAGCAATACTTTTATTATTTTCGTTATTGGTTTACATCAGTGTACATCGTTTTGTTGAGTATCGTTAAGATGTGGGCCTAAAGCGGCCGATTTTAGAGAATCGTTCATTGAAATTGACTTGGCTAGATATACTGGTAGATCTAAGACAGTATAAAGTTCCACTTTATTTATACAATAGTCAAGTTCGTAATATGAATGTACGAAAGCGGCTGTTTTAGGCCATCCGATCTTGTAAAATCACAATGATGTTCTAACATTTTTATATAAGTTACAGCTTCTAAAGTTGTATATATTACGCCCCCGCCCCTCCCTGAAACGTTTCGACTAAACTTTTTAAAAGTTTCAATATCTCAGTGATTTCGATCAAAAATTATGTATTTAATAATAAAATGCCTTCGAGAGATTTAAATTTAAATAATCTAATTAAAAATTCTTCATAAATTAATCTTAACATCAACTTGGTATGATAAATGACTTAAACCTGTACCAATGTAAGGATGCACCGACCCATCTGACAAATAGAGCGCATCACACATTATACGCATGTTACAAGCCATTTAATATAGACCCGCATCTCTTCGCATCTTCATTTGCAACTATCAGAAGAGCACAGATCAACAACTACTGGTCCACCGTCTTGCGTAAATGTTGTTAAGTGAACGTTTATTGCCGACTTTACAAATTGCTAAACATTACGACGATCTGTGATGCCTCCAATTTTAGGTTGGGTAACAACTGCCGTATCGGGTGAGATAGGATGAGTCTGTTGCTCTTCTAATTTAGACCCTATTATCGACATTATCAACCAACATCCTTATTATCATTTTAGTACAATCCTGGGGTTATCTGGAAGAGATCGCTTTTTAACCGTCCAAAAGGAAGAGGTTCTTAATTCGACTTCGTGTTTGTTACGCGATTTCTTTGTCAATTGTGGCCCGATTTTCATATTTTTATTTATTTATTCGAAGGAGCATACTCCTGAACTGGGCTGATTGTCAGCAAGTCAGGATATGATGAGTGGATCTTAGGGAAATCGAAAGCAAACTTTGTTGAAGAGCGCTGCGCACCTACACTCTTCGAAAGGCAATACGCGTATATGCGTGCCAGTAGTACAATTTCTACAGGCGCTTAATATTAAATAAAGCTATTGAAGTAAAAAGTAAAAAATATATTTGTTTTATAAATAGAAGCCGATTTCAAATTAAAAAGCAAAACATCAATATTTTATAAACATCTTCAAGTCCACTTCAACTGTTCAACTTGGTCATAAACGACCACGACTTCAAAATAATAATTATATTATCATTGTATGGCTAAAAAATAAAGAATATATATTTTTTATTGTTTGGAATACCTTACATGGTACCAACAATGATATACATAGTTTATCCTAATTGGATCCAAATTATGAAATACCTGTCTCAAATTTGTGGACTGTTCAAGGTTCCATAACTATTTTAAAATAAACAATTATTTATCTTTCAATGCAAAATCTTTTTAACCGACTTCTTATTACAATATTTGTAATAACAAACCATAAATGTCCCGCTACTGTGGCCTAGGGTTCCCTCCCACCCGTACATAATATATAGTATCATACTATATTTTAGCCAATTGTTCTATATATTATATAAAAATAATATAGTACGAAATACTATATTTTCATCGTTAATTCCATTGTCGCGCTATTTGTTCAGATTTTTATGGATATATTAAAAAAAGTAGTAATAAATACATATGGTGAAATCAATAATGCCATAAATAAAATATAAGATGAAAAATAAATGAGTACTATTTTTCTCCTAAATTTCCCAGCATTACTATATTTATACAGCTTAAAAATAAAATAGAATATTTTTCAATAAAAAGTGGCAACCCTACTTGGGCCTCTCATATTTCTCAGGAAATGGTCAGCATACGCACCACGCTAGTCGGAGGCTTGGCGTGTTTCATACATCAGTTATCGTGATGTGAAGATTTCATCATCATATGATTTTCTTCAGCACGTTGTAATTGTAACAATATGCATATTAGGTCATAAAACTGTCTAAATACTTATAGTGCCTGCTTTTTAAGCCAGTGAGTATATTAAACAATGAATTACCATGCTTTTTTCGTTTTTTAACTAATTGTATTATCTCTATATACCTACCATATTACCATATCCATTAATTAAAATATATTTCAAAAAGCGACGCATATTACCAGCACATTAAAAGCATGTCATTTAAAGAAATTGACCGTATGTTTGTCAATACCAGCATTGATAGATAGCAATTAATTATTTCACAATCTGGGCTACCTATTTTTGGGAGCTGTTAAAATATAACTTAATTGCTGTCCGCCTCTTGAGTATAGTATTTCTATGTACTTGTAATTAAATATTGCTTAATTGGAGATATCTTCCTTAATATATAATTACGATTAAAAGACGATAAAAAGTTACATTGGCGCAAATTACACCATTGACGAATTAAACAAATAAAATGTCTTAGAAAACATTTTAATCTTTGACGTGGTAGAGCCATACTGAAATCATTACCTTGATTATAAGCTCTTAAGGCTGGTTCGATGGGCTGTCACATAATATCGCCGAGAAACGGTTAGCCTTGAGGTAATCGTGTTTCGTACGATGAGTGAGAGTTCCAATGGCCTATCCTGTTTTTTCTATCCCATCCCAACTATCCCATTCCTCCTGTTTGACCCTTCTGTCCTATGCCCATTGTTATGCCATATTTCTTCTATCGCATCCTAAAGGCTGGCAACGCGTTGGCTTCGCCCCTGGTGTTGCAAACGTCTATAGGCGACGGTAACCTCCATTCATCACACGGGACAATATCCACGATCTGATGGGATAGAAGCTGCGCGAGGATTTCCTGGGTTTCGCGGTAAAAATAGTCAAAAAGCTAAATAATCAAAACGGGTCAACAAGAAGCGTCAGTGACATATAATGATTATAATTATGTAAACTTGGCGTTAAGTAAATAGTAAATCAAAACAGGTATCCTTAACTTAGTAGGTAATAAAGAAAACTAATAAATAAGAGAGAAATGTGAAATACGTTAGACAGATAGATAGAACAAATATAAATAAATGTAAGTAAAAGACAAAAACAGATAATAAGTAAAATAAGACACAAGTATTGTATTAGAAGTAAGCAAAATGTAATAATTGTTAAGATTTGTTGAAAAAAGAAAGAAATAAAATAAAAATCCCCATTTTGGCATATAATGGAGAAGGCGATAAAAAAACCACTGTCCATTACGTGGACTGTCTAATTGACAGCTTGTTAACAAAAATCTTAATATTATGTAAGTCTGATCCATATAGATGCACAGACGGACAGACGGAAATAACAAACACTTAAATTTCAATTGAATATTCAATCTATTTATTTGCTAATACATGACACAAAAAGTGCTCATTTAAATTTATTTCAAAACATGAAAAAAAATATTTTTTTCCTCGGTGCATGATTATTATAATTGGAACAAGACATAAATGAGGCTGTATGACATTTATATTGAGTTTAATTATTTGACTTTATTGTCTTTTGATATACTCTTAATTTAATATAAGTTTCGGTGATAACGTCAATAATATTTTAATTATATCTTATATAAGACAATGTAATATTTGCATATCCTATGGGTAATGACATGTGGACTCATATATATAATTTAAGACCTGTATTAACTTTATGTACCATGTTGTATGCAAATAACTTTTCATGGTACATTAATGATGGGAATATAAATAATGGTTTCATATATTTTAGCCTACTTGGCGTGCAAATTTATATAATATGAATTACTCAAAATTATAGTCTCCGTTTTTTGCCAAAATGTCGTCGAAATGCTAAAAATATCGGAGTAGCTAGTTGAGTAAGATAAACCGCCTCTTATTTGAATGACAGGTTCCAATCTTAGCCGGGAAGTGGATAAGTAGTTTGCTGATCTGTACATATTGTTACAATGTCCATATAATTATGAAAGAAAACACCGCGAGAACACTCACACTTCGAGACTATTGATGTATGATAACTACCAGTCCGCCAAGCATGATGGATATATGGCCTCTAAATAGGAAGGCCGAGCATAGCAGTGGGAATCTAGTGAGCTGATATTATTTTATAAGTTAAGACACATAACACATGGACGTCGAAAAAATAAAAATTAGAAAAGCTAAAAAATATATATAAATTATAAACTAATACAATGAAGGAAACTTAATCTAATTAATTAAAGCTTTATAGTTAATATTATTATCCATAAACATGCATTACCCACCAGAAAATGAATTTATATTATTATTCCAAACCACATAATAAATAGCAAACAGTAAACCACAAAAAATATATATACAACATCTACATTTTTTACAAATGCAACAATTTTAAATACCGTTTTATCGCACGATAAACTTCCAGAGAATGACAAATCCAAACCAATTTACGTCAAATGTATCCTCTTTTCCTAAAACGACGATGACTGGCCATCTTTCAAAGCTTATAAAAAAAAAGAAAAAATAGGGAGGGGAAACGTACTTTCCTCCTGAGATATCAATTTAAGAGAAATTATCGTATAATCTGTCATATCTAGATACGCTCGGGGCACGTAATCCTGTCTCCCCTATTTTTATATTTCTTTTTTTCGGCGGTTTTTTCCGAAGAATGCCGTCAGTCCCCTGTGCTTATTTAGGGGACAAGGGACTTGAAGATCTTGTTAATTTATCAATTGTTTGCCTAAGTGGAAGTTAAGTTGAGGGCTTACTTCGTTTAAGGTTGTTTATGTAATCTGATGTGGTGAAGAGACACGTTTAATCATATGATGATTTGCAAAATTGATTTTCAGAGTCACTATCCCATTTTGCGGAATATGAATTTACTTTTTAAAGTGCATCTCTGTTAATGAAAGTAAGTACATGTATGTTAGATTATTGGTATATGTGTAATATGTATGTATAAATCAGTTCATTGCCAAGACCGTGAAAAAAAGACAATCCACCGTCTTACCACTTTCACATTTATTATAACTCTTGAATATTATTGTCATTAACCGTTAGATATTATTAATAATACTTTGGTAAAAAGTGATCATAATGAAAAATAAAAATAACTTATATCAAGTAAATAAGTACCTACCATTGATTAATAATAGTTAAAGGTATCTGGTAATAAAAATCTTAAAACGATTCTAAATAAAAACAACCCGACGTACTTTAACCATGGGCTATGTGAATATGGCGCAGATACGACAACCTCCGCAGATACGAGCCTTTTGGAAGCTTCTCCTGTATCAAGGGGGTAAAATCCAGCCTCATCGTGCCCCAGCTGAAATGAAAAGTCCTTATTTTTATTTCATTCTTTTTTATTATTATATAATAACAGCCCATAAACGTCCCACTGCTGGGCTCGGGCATCCAACTATTAAGGAACCAACAGTATACCCTACACGCTTGTCCAAGGCGGCTTGACAGGTTTGACACATCGGTTATCTTCATTTGCAGGTTGCATCACGATGTTTTCCTTCAACGTTGTTAGCACGTGGTAATTGTAATAATATGCACATTAGGTCAGAAAACTGCCTAAGTGGTGCATGTTCCGGCTAGGTTTTGAACTCGCGACTTTATTTATTTATATGCAATAAATTTTACCAAATGTAAAAATTAGTTTGATCTGTGCAGGAACAGAGAAATAATACTAATTCGTGCAGCCTGTCGTGAAAGACGACAAAACAAACCACAGCCAGGTGGTATCTGGCATTAGTGACCACTACCAATCCAACAGATAGGCCGTCTGCTAATCCGTGTGTCAGCTCCGACACACGACTGGCGTATACTCCTTAAGTACGATTATGTTTGAATGTACAATAATGGATGTTATTTTAGACCTTATTTCATTGCGTTAAAATTCGAAATTGTATAATAAAAATGCCTGTATTATTTCACTCCACAAAAATTTCCATACCGGGTGCCTTATATGAAAATCGGTTCTTAAGGAG
Source organism: Dendrolimus houi (assembly GCA_039645545.1). Classification (NCBI taxonomy): domain Eukaryota; kingdom Metazoa; phylum Arthropoda; class Insecta; order Lepidoptera; family Lasiocampidae; genus Dendrolimus; species Dendrolimus houi. Next base: position 7,042,976 of record CM077131.1, read on the forward strand.
TAAACTCCAAAATGTTAAAATATTTTTGATTATAAACGTATAGCAGACCAATCTCTTCCGATATCTTATTTAAAAGGTGTACCGTTTAAAAAGACAAAGTATCACACGTTTAATCCCCGGTCTCCCCTCGCGCGAATCTTTCACCGCTCCCGGGGGATGCTCTTTTAAAGCAGCTCCATCCCCAGTCGAAGAATAAAGAAATAATTGGTTCATTGTTTTACGAACGATTGTTTGATCGCTGCTCTTTTGTTGCGATTGTTTTTAATTAATTTTGAAAACAAAAATATTATTGTTAAAGGTGCCGTTTTCTGGTTATACTACTATGCGCGGTTTTTAGGATTAAGGCTAGATTTTTCATTCAATAGATAAAAGTTATCTATATTATTATTTATTATTTAACAAAATTTTGTCGATTTGGTCTTACGCCAAAAGGAAGGTTTGCACTAAAAATCAGCATTGTGTCGGATATAATTCCGGCACAGTAATATGCTGAGTGCAAACCTTGTTTGCTGGAAATGCGGCGTACAAATTCTCAAAATATGCTTTTTGTATAATAATGTATACGGAATGTAATTACGTCGCTATTTATTCAAATAAAATCTTTCTTTCTTTCTATAAATTAAATTAAAATTCGACCGAATACAAGAGTGAAGTTATTGAAATATTAATATTCATACAAATACCATTTTTACAATTCTAATAATTTAAAACTAGAAATTGTATGTCGTTTCTAGATTTCCATTCTATTTCTTTCTTAAAACTTAGATATCTACAAATATTCCTATAGTATCTATATTAAAATATATTGTATAATGTAATTTTTAATTGTTTTAAGTTGCATATTGTCTTTCGAGTATCTTTTATTTGGCGATTAGGAAGTCGGTTCTAAATCTTTAAAATTACTGAATAAATAAAATAATGCACAATACTGCATATCCAGTCATATGTCCACCAAAACTAACACTGCAATATATTTTTTAATATTGTTACGAGTTACGGGAGTCGAATTAAAATGCCGTTGGAATTATTATAGAGTTTATTAGAACTACAGAAACACGTATACCTAACACAGGTACAAATATAACCGAACACAACAAGTCCAAACGTAATGCAGAAGGTCGTAATTCAATAAAACGCGCAAAGTCCGTCACTTATTAGATTCCCGATTATAGTACAGGCGTCTCACTTCGCTCGTTGTTCTCGCTGGACTGAGTTCCTCCCTCCTAGGCCATTATTTTATCCTGCACAAGTGAAATGTGCCCACCCGTCCACGAGGACCGAATTTCCTAGAATCAGCTTGTACTTTTAAAATCCGTAACACCTGGCTAATGATTACAATACAACAATAGGCTCTAGAACGAATGCTAATATATAAGTGAACAAAAGAAGACGATCATAAAATGATTACAATTAGTTCAAATGCCGACTGGTAATAAATTATGTGCTTCTACAAATCTGTACGTGGAATTTGTCTTTGTCGGCGCTTACGTTGTAACAATATTTTCATTAAGGTAAATTACCTCTGCTAAGTTCCGCTAATATGGGTAGGCGTCATAAATGTTCCCTTGTATCTATATATAAAACAAGTAAGAATATACACCTCTGGTTTGAATACAGCCGGGATTTAACACTGAAATTATGTCTCGAATTTTTTCACCACAATGTTGGACAAAATAATTGTTTTATAGCTTTTTTAACACGACTGCCTACATTGTTACATTGCATAGGATAAAGAACAGGACACATGAACAGGTTACATAAGAAGATTATCGCAAAATGTTTACACGAAGATGTCAAAAGTACGACAGCTAAAGGACATTGAGTATTAATGTCTGTAATGGTCAAGAATATAATACGGTTATATGCTCTCACGGTTTAAATAATTTGTACTTGTTTATTTTACTACTCTGTTTTCGTCTTTTCGTAAAGGTATTTATTTTCTTGTTCGTATCACATTTGTAATTGTTTAATAATCGGCAGACAAACACAGATTGTATATCCCCAAATTAAATTCCGAAATTTACCATACCAGGAATCGAACCTTAAAAAAAAAAGCCTCTACGTTTTTTTTTAAACTAGGGGCTGCCAAACAGTAATCGACCGGCTTGTGTGGAGACTCGAACCAACCTACCTACCAACTCAATACTCCACTAAAACCACCCTCCTCCCATGTGCCCCGCGCTTCTGGTTGGAAGAGAGTGAGACTTAGAACGTAATTACGCCCACGCTGAAAGCCTCTGCGTTGCAGTAAGGTAAGTCAGCAAAGGCTTAGCCCGCTCAACCACAGAGGCCTTCACATTTAAAACTAGCATGTGCCAGCGAAAATTCGTTCGCGTTACCATAACGACATCGTATTTGTTACTGAATTGCAACGGCGGTACCAAGTAAATGCGACGGCAGTGACATCCTTTTCGATATATTCGTCTATTGCACGGAAATGACATCATTTATCGGGATAAAAAGTATCTTAAATGTTGGTCTTGGGATGTAATCTAGCTCTGTATCGAATTTCGTTTAAATTCGTTCAATAGTTTTCACGTGAAGCTCTAAAAGATAGTGACAAAAAATCTAAAAAATGCATTTCCTCAGCGTCAGTGTAGGACCTTGTATCTACATATTTTGGTGACTACAAATTTAATAATATGTAACAATTTTGAGGAAAAAATAATGTCACCAAAAAATGTAGTTACAAAGTCCTGTACTGACTTTTAAATTTTTAAATGCATTGCACAAACTCAACCCCTTTACTGCTTTATCATATTATAATAGGTTAGGGAAAAAGTCTTTTTCGCATATAGTATGTATGAACTTGTAATAAGATCTCTTTGGCTATACCATTTGTATCTCGCTGGTTTTGGTATCATTAAAAAGTTTTAATTTTAAAGAAGATAATTCCAAATTCAAATTAGGAAAATGAGTGATTTTCTTTTTGATTTCTTATTGTTAAAATGAGTGAATATAATGAAGAAATTCGATACATTTTAAAATTTTACTACAAAAAAGGTAAAAATGCAACACAAGCCGTGAAAAAAAATTGTGATGTTTATGGTCCTAATGCAGTATCTGTGAGAGTAGCGCAAATTTGGTTTAAGCGTTTTCAATCCGCAAATTTTGATATCAAAGATTCACGTCGCTCTGGTCGCCCTGTTACGGACAAAATTGATGCCATTTTTGAAAAAGTGGAGCAAGATCGGCATATTAGTAGTTACGATGTAGCTGGAGAACTGGAAATTGACCACAAAACGGTTTTGGCACATTTGAAAAAAGCTGGGTACACAAAGAAGCTCGATATTTGGGTGCCTCATGAGCTCTAATGAAAGAAACCTAATGAACCGTGTACTCATTTGTGATTCTTTATTACGACGTAATGAAACCGAATCATTTTTGAAGAAGCTGATAACTGGTGATGAAAAGTGGATCACGTACGACAAGAACGTGCGAAAAAGATCGTGGTCAAAGGCCGGTCAGGCTTCATAGACTGTGGCAAAACCCGGGTTAACTAGCAACAAGGTGATGGTGTGTGTATGGTGGGATTGGAAGGGCATTATGCATTATAAACTGTTACCGCCAGGCATATAAGAGGACCATCGATTCTGAACTGTACTGCGAACAACTGATGAGATTAAAGCAAAACGTTGAGAGAAAGCGGCCGGAATTAATCAATAGAAGGGGTGTGGTTTTTCACTATGATAACGCTAAACCTCACACATCTTTAGCCACTGAGCAAAAATTACGAGAGTTTGGCTGGGGGGTGTTAATGCATTCGCCGTATAGTCCTGACCTTGCACCTTCAGATTTTCACCTGTTTCGGTCTCTGCAGAATTCCTTAGGCAGTGTCAGGTTAATATCACGAGAGGACTGCCAAAACAACTTGTCGCAGTTTTTTGATCAGAAGCCCCAAAATTTTTATAGAAATGGGATCACGTCCCTACCTACAAGGTGGCAAAAAGTTATCCAACAAAATGGCACCTACATATTTTAGTCAAATGTAAATAAACTTTATAAAAAACTTTTGAATTTTTATATAAAATGCGAAGAAACTTTTCCCCAACCTAATAGAATAGTTGGCCCGCGACTTTGTCCGCGTGAATTTTCTTTTCGCGGAACCCTAAAAAAGCAGTATAAGTTACACCTTATAACATTAGCTATCTGCCAGTGAAAGTCTCATCAAAACCGGTTCAGCCGTTTCAGAGATTAGCCGGCACATCCAGATAGACAGATAGACAAAAAATATAAAAATTACATTTTTGGAATCTCCCCGGTCCGAATTATCCCCTGATCATTTTCACATTTTTAATTTCACATTACAAACTTACACTTCAATTTTATTTACCTGTATAGATATTGTAGATAAATATTAAAGGCAGTTTTTTAATTAAAAAAAATGTTTACTCATTATTTGTACCTAAGTACAAGTTTGTAAATAAGTACTTAACAATCTTAATTACCACAAGAAAGATAATTTGCCGTATTAGAAACTAAATTATTATTTGTCCTTAGCTCTAAAAGTAGTATTAGCGAATATTAAAATCGTATTCCCTGCAAAGTAACTTTATAAGGTCAGAAAATCTTCGGGCTCGAGTAATGGAAGGTTAGAACCATCCAAAGAAATCACTTAGCAGAGTAAACATAGTACTAAGCCTTAAGCAACTTAGCCTTATTACCTTTGCTTTATTCAAATTTTGCTACGTTATAAATCTCGCTAATCTTTAATGTCAACTCAAAATCTGCGAACTGGAAATAAGACCTATCCAACATTCATTAACTGAGCGGCAGCGGGAAATAAAAAGTCAAACAATAGGATACAGTCGAATCAACTAAAGTACTATTTTGTCATCTTACAAAATGTTATAACTCGCTTGATTTTTAGTCTTTAAATCATAATTCTAACAAGTAACATATTGTAATACTTGCAACAACTTTGAAGGGTTATAAAATAACAGCAACTGGTCACAATACTGTATAATCAGAGAACCTTACGGTTTTAACACATTTAATACCCTGACTTTTCACACTCTACAAGCATTCCCAGATTTCAGAACACCTTGCCATCACTCCAACAACTTAACAGTATATCAAACTTAGCAAATTAACACAACCGATAGCGGATTGGAGTAATTGATAAATTATTTTAATTAATGGTTATGCATGACAAGAATTGAATACATTATTTTTTGGAAATTTTTATTAATATTTTATACAAGATATTATATAAAATATTATACCTACTTAAAGTTTCACATGTAATAAAATAAACCGAACACAGTATACATCTATCGCGTCTGCCAACATAAAAATAAAATCTAATGAATAACGTCTATATACAATTGAGAGATTTTGAATCATAATCTACACAATTACCTCATCATATTAGAGAAAATATTGTTACATAAAATTATGGTAAATTATAGACAACTACTCTATACAAAACAAGCGCTAATCACAGAATAAGTAAAAATATAACATTATTAATCAATTAAGGAAATGGCCGATTGTATCGTTTAGAAATAAGAGGGTACATAACAAAATTAACTTTAAAAAGAAACATGACAAAAACAACTATGCTACTAAATAACTAACATTATAGAGAAGACGATATTTTAAATTATGTTTATCGTGATATTTGAAAAGTAAGATGATTAGAAATATTTAATTATTTATTACGATAACTTATAGTTGAACAGAATTAGCAATCGCCTCCAAAGAGAGGCAATAAAAAGACATGAGCGAGTCCCCCGCAGCCCATCGGTTAATACGAGAAATGAATTTTATTTCTCGATGCTTGCAGTAAATACCAGTAGGCGGCATATAACTATCACGTTATCGATTTATGACTTAATTCAACCGAGTTGTGGACTAATGAAAATCTACTCTTGAACAACAAAAAAGATAACACAATGAAGTGTTATCCAAACTATACAGTTACAAAAATGTATAGTTCCAATATTTTCTTGGTAATAATACTGTTCTCTTCCAGGCTAATCTCACAATACAAACTTGTGGTCAACAAGACCACAGAGATTGCAAATTAAAACAGCGTTTTACCTGTAACAAAATCGCTAAGACACCACCCAACCCGCTCCGCTCTTCACTGAATTCTGTTCCTAAACCCAAGGGTGCCCAAACCCTGTGATCGTCGATGCGTATGATGCGCTCCGCTAATATTATTTGGGTCTCGCAATTGTTTCCGTGCGGTCGCTCCGGGCATGACAACTTTGACTTTTAATCAGTTGGCAAATATGCATGCCCGATGTGAACTGAGGAGTCGTGTGCAATTGGATTAGCGTTTGAGTCAGTGGGCATCGGGTATTCAACAAAGGGTTGGTATGTCGCATATTTAGCGTTATTTGCCGGGGTTTGTTGTGCTGTTGGCATCGTTGATGATTCTCTTGCCATCTCATAGTACGTAACTGTAACAATATTGCCAAAAATAAAATTAAAATTATATACATGGCTAGTGGACAACTATCTTTATGACATTAAGGATTTCATTAACTAATCTATAATATTATAAAATTCTAAACATGCCGTGTCTGTACATTGAAGCAATTTAAAGAAAAACAACTTGGATAGACTATATAAATTATGGAGGACACGTTGCATTTTTTTAGATTTTTGTCTGTTTGTTCGGGATTCACGTAAAAACTACTGGGCCGATTTCGATGCGGTTTTCGCTGATTGATAGCTATTTTTTAGGCTTAAGCTCTTCACTACTATCCCGGGAATCCCACGGGAATTTTCCCAGCAGCGGTTTGTAGTTGTTCGGATGGATAAAAATTAGTTTATTCCGACACAGTTTCCACTAAAACGATAGCTTACATTATTTTTTAAATGCTGTGTTACTTTGTATCCCTGTTATCTCGCGGGAATTTCAAGTCAAGTGTGGACGAAGTCGCGGGCATAGCCTACTTATATACATAAATTAAATTAAATAATTGATCACATTTATATTTTGCTTTTGACGTCTGGTTTATATATTTTATTTTCATGATATTCTTTTATTTCTGTATTACTTACAATAATAATAACAATCGGCAGACAAGCACACATATTGTATATCCCCAAATTAAGCAAATTACGCTTGTGTTATGGGTGATATAGAACGGACTACTCTGGGGCTGATCCCAGCCACCCAGATCATAGTAAATAATGGATAAAATTCGTTTTCCAAAATTTACCATGCAGGGAATGGAACCCAGACCCTCTGCGTTGCAGCGAGGTAGGCCGGCAAAGGCTTAGTCCGCTCAACCATAGAGGACGTCTTATAATATACTAGCTGCGACCCGCGTGGTGATGGAAAATCGTTATATTTTGGATAATTCACACTATATCTTTATAAATTATAGCCTATGTGTTATTCTGATGTGTAAGCTATATTATTGTAAAGTTTCATCAAAATTCATTCAGTAGTTTTTGGGTTTTTTTTTGAGTTTGTTACTCTTTCAGTGGAAGAGTAACAAACATACATCCATACATTCTTACAACCTTTTGCGTTTATAATATTAGTAGGATAAGTTATTAATCGAATTGTATTTACAAAATTAGTTTTTTTTTTTAATTCACGTGTACCCAAACATTTGTCTCCATAATAATAAGTAGGTCAAATATAGTAAGACCATTTCTTACCATCTCATGTACACCTATTACTTATATATCTACAAATAAAGATTCATTCATTCATTATTTGGATGTGCATACATATATACATAGGTCAGCTGTAAAATTTTAGAACCAAGTAACTGACATTGTCTTTTAAATTAATTTTTAGAGCACGTTACTGTATCCACTCGGTTATAGTTACAGCTGACAGATGAGTACACGGCTTTGTGTATCGTGTTTGCCAAAACATGTGAAAGTTGTATGGAAATATGATAGCTCGCAATAAAGTTCAAGACATTTTTTGTGATGTCTAGTGAAATTTCTTAGCAAGCATTTGCTAGGTTAAAAATTTTAAAGCTGAGATTTCTTTCTTAAAAACTGTGGGTATAACAATATCAACCATCAAATGAAATCAAAAATTTCTTGCATCCTTCATGTATGTGACATAGCAGACAAACCGCAAGAACGTGGCCTACGCTGGTATATAGATCACTTTGGTTGATTTAATCGAAATGAAAGACAGAATTGATCTGCCAGATATTAACTTTAGGATTTAAATTATGTCAAAGATCAATGCCAAAATGAAGTGCATTAAGAATTAGCTTATCATTTTATTTATAGCTCCTATTTTTGATATGACATTAATATGATTAGTATTGTGTAAATTCATTTTTAAAATGTACTATGTATCATAACCTAATGTATTTTACACGACTCTCTGCGGCACGAATAAACCCATGAGGTTTCTGTGCCACAGTCGGATATGTTTTATGTATATGAATGTCAGCATATTAGAAAATATATTATAAATTTCAAATTCAAAGTTTTTATTCAAAATAAGTTCCACTGGAGAACACTTTTTGAAGGTCACATATATAAGTCAAATATATATAAGTAAAATAAATACAGTTGACATTTTAATAACGTTATAGTGTTCAGTTCAGTTTTCCATTATTTCTAACAATAGTACACATAACAATCAAATTACTTGATACACATATGCACCACACGACCTGTATAATCGTGTAGAAAATTGCATTCAGAGATTGGTTATTTCGCACACAGGACGGTAGCGAACAGTCGCGTCCTCAATTGCTTCAAGAAAATTTGCTCACGTACTATAGTGTCTCAAACGCAAACGCAAATCTGCGTACGTTTTGTCATTACGGTAAAATTGCGTACACAAGTGGCCCCGGCGCCGGTGGCGGGACGCTTCCAAGTATTTGTCCACGTACAACTGGAAACAGATATGCAATTGGTGACCTTATGCGTTTAACTTACGGTACAAGCAATTCTGTTGCCGACGGTACCATATGGATGGGGAACGATTGACGCACGTACGCAATGTCATTACATGGCGACATGGTTGCTATGACGAGTACTACCACAAACTAAATTGATTAGTTCTAAATGTAAAATGTCATAATATTTAACGTTTCTTTAAAGTATAATTAAGAAACATGGAATTTATTTCACATTATTATATGTATAAAAATCAATTGCTGTTTATTAGTCTCGCTAAAACTCGAGAACGGCTAGACTAATTTGGCTAATTTTAGTTTTGAATTATTTGTGGAAGTCCAAGGAAGGTTTAAAAGGTAAGTAAATATGAAAAAAAATATTCTGAGGCGGTACGAAGTCTACCGGGTCAGCTATTATTTTGATAAAAGTTATACAGCATTACCGAACAAATGTACATACAAAATTAAATACCTGTATAAACAACGCAATTTATATCTATTCAAATGGAGAGTATGTTTTTCGTTTTTTAGTTCGTTAGTTATTTAGTATTGCATAATTTCTTTAGACAACCAGTAGCAAGTAGATACTCATAATAATTCAATCAGAGAAAAAAATAAATTCTTTTGAAAATAGGACTACGCACCAACACATCACTCCTCAAATACCCGTCATATTCTTGCTCTATCCGCGTTACTATTAGTGACTGTGACCAAATACGACTTAATTAAATCTTTAAAAATAACGCCGTTAATGATAACTACATTATAAATATACAACTATATTATATATACAATAATACATGCGTTATTTATCAATATTTAACCTCAGTAACAATGTCTCATCTCAAAAAATACATTAAACCCGCTTTCGCTATATCTGTGACAGAATCACTAACACTAGCTATTATAGTGCGGTAGGTGCACCAGCAACTTCAAAGAGTATAACTTTATGGTTTTAACAATAAATGTAGTGTTAAAACATTTTATCACACAACTGTACTCACGTTTTTCATTGACTCTTATTCCTTGTATTCGATTTTTCCGATGATGTTGATGATGAGACATCTGACACACGTTCTCAAACATTAGCTATTTACAAGCGACGTTTGTCTCGCCATCTTTACAGAAAAAGAAATATCGCTAGAAAATAGAAATACATTGCACGGTTTCAATTGGGTCTCCTCTGTTTTTTTTTTCTCTTTTACAGTGAAAGAATGTTTTCTTATTTTAGTTTTTCAATAAATGAAGATTGATTAATTACTAGTATTTTTATGAGTTTGAAGGTTGACAAATATGCAAAGTATAAACCGGATGATAAGGACTGTAGCCGCCTATTTATTTGCAATTTAACGGTAGAAGTTCAGTTGCACAAAAGCTAAATAAAATAATGGTGAGATTTGACGAACGAATATATTTATATATCTACTAGCTGACCCGGCGAACTTCGTACCGCCATATTTTCTGAATTCCTAAAAGACTTTGTTTCATAACACAAAACAAAAACAACCGAAATCGGTCCAGGTCGGAGGATTCTAGAACACAATCTCAGCGCCACCTACCGGTTCTAATCGTGAATCTAAGCCATCCGGGGACCCATTCAAACACACAAAACAAATATCATCAAAATCTGTAAAGTCGTTCTCAAGTTATGGGCGTATGTAGGTGCATACATTTCTATGATTCATTTTTATATATAAGATAAAAAGTAGACCTAAAGGATTATATTAAGTTAAAAACTGTTTTTATAAATCGACAGACAAATACACATATTGTAATTCCCCAAGCTAAGCAAGTTACGCTTGTGTTGTGAATTATGTACAACGGACTACTCTGAGGCCGATCCCAGGATACTCAGACCATAGTAAATAACTGAAAGTTCATTTACGTAATTAACCATGCCAGGAATCGCTCAAAGAACCTCTACATTGCAGTGAGGTAGGTCAGCAAAAGCTTGGCCGACTCAACCACAGAGAACGTCAACTGACTGTAACATTTTGTTCTAACATTACCTTTTTTTCCTTACAAGCATAAGGCCACTTTATCTCCAGGATAATGACAATCACGAGCAAGACATCAAGCCAGAAAAGAGCTAGTAATCACCCTAACTGAATATGAGGAAGCTCATCTCCCAACCGCATAAACCACTCAACGAACAAATCAGTAGTTCATCACAGTACAATATCAAAAGGAACAAAAATGTGAGAAACAATTGAGGAAATTACCTACACAATTGGATATGGAATGTGCCGCAAAGGATACGTAGAGGATTTACCAACTAGACCATAGAACAAAAATTTCGCAAATAGTTTGTGTAAGGTTCCGATGAAAGATGACAGCGAAATAAGGGGCGATAACCATTAACGTTGCACAATTGTTACACGTTTAATAATATAGAATCGCAATTGACTTCAAATTACAACAATCAAGAATGGACTTGTTCTTTGACTGAATAATCGATTTGTTTTCCAATTCTTTTAAGTCCACATAATCGAGTCGACAATGGCCGACCGGCGGATAAAGCGACTGGATTTAGCACCACTTCCAATACAAGTAGGGACAAGATAAGCATATTAGGATGTCAATTTGGACATGTACTTACTACGTATAATTTCATAATTTTTTTATATGTTTGTGAAACTGCCATCCGCTCTCACTCTGAACTAAGCCTAACACTTACATTTTTGTTCCTCACATAATTTTCAAATTATTGCAATAATAACCTTATCTCTATTACTGAAAGTTAAATGTCGTTGAAAATAGTTTTGGCGCTTATGATATTCTTCCTGAAAAATTCCGCAACTATCGATCAAAATTGACACATGCACTTTACATCACGATCTGAATAAAATTGACATACAAGTAAACTTGTCTGCTTACTTGTATTTCACATATTCTTGAAAGAATTGGTTAACATCTCCTATAGATATATCCTTTTCTATCCAACTAATAGAACGGAAAAGTTTCTTTTGAGTGACTGGATTGTTGCAGTGCTGATAGGATTGTATTCGAATCAATTTCGAAATCACGGTACAGTCAAGTACTTACGCGCTACCAATATGAGAGGCGAAAATTGGTCGTGTCCATGATAGTACATTGGAAGGTTTACTTGATTATGCGACACACTGTTACTAAAAACGTCAAACTACTAAATAATTTAGTATAAATTATATTTTTTTAAATGTTCGTATTATTGAAACGAAGTTTTTTATTTATTATATGTAAAATAATTCAATGACATGTATGTGTTAATTTAATAACGTAATTCAAATCACATTTAGTCAGTCTCCAATTTTATGGTGTCTGCCGTTTATGTACTTGTTTTTTTATGGAAATTTATTATTCTGCAACTTATATATATGTCTATGTACTTTTTTCTTGTTTAAATGGACATAGTAAAATGTAGGTAATTTGGAAAAGACTGGACAAAAATAAGATTGGAAAATCTGCGGTGAGACTGCGTAGGTACATACTAGTAGTTACGCTCATGATATTAAATAACCAATAGACTCAATTTTGTAAATATATTTATATTTACCATTGTATAGTGAACTGTGATAATAATAATAATAATAATCAGCAGACAATCACACATATTGTATATCCCTAAATTAAGCAAGTTACGCTTGTTTTATGGGTAATACACAATGTACCACTCTGGGGCCGATCCCAGACACCCAAACCATTAGTAAATAACGGAGAAAATACGTTTCGGAAATTTACTATACCAGGAATCAAACCCGGGGCCTCTGCGTTGCAGTGAGGTAGGCTGGCAACGGCTTATGATGATGATGTTTTACAAGGAATAATAGTTAGAAAATGATAATAATCTTTTAATTATGTATATTTGTGTAAAAAATCTTAACTTTTTACTGAAACGAGAATATCCGAATTGCTAAAAGAATCCATTATTCGGCTACAGCCAACGACGTATACTTTGGCAGACGCTATATTATGAGGGATATAATTGTTCGGCTTTTACCTGATACCTGTTTGATTTAAGATTATCATAAAACTTTGACATTACCAAAAATATTTGACATTACCTAGATCCAAAAACTAGGAAAAGCATATAAGACAAAGAAGCAAATACATAATACCTTTTTAAATAAGCATTATACATTACAATTATATAACTCGCACCTTTTTGTGCACCAAAAAGCTTGCTATTCTAGACAGAAATAGATCACTACGTTAGTTCACACCAGACATTACGAATGGAACGATATTGCCATATCATCAGCACCCAGTTATTTGCTCTCGGATCGTGTGAGAAAAACGTTACAGAAACATCGAACCCACAATTTGGGTTCGACGGAATGTCAAATGTTGAGAAACCCCGATTATAGACCGAACACCTCGTTTTTATGTACGTGACTGTCGTTTGTTTGATTATAGTTTATCTATGCTTTGATTGGTGTGCTATTTGAGTCGTCTGTGGGTTTTTTAGTAATTTTAAGAGTTGTAGTATGTTCATTTTTTTAAGGCTTGGGCCATTTCGCTCATGTGTGTAGCGTAGCGTGTCTCCCCTGCACCGCCGCATGTTTTTCGTAAAATGAGGTAAACAATAAAATATTATTTATATATAAAAAAACAGTTGAATTCTTCCTTATATTTCACAGAAAATATAACCGTGGCAGAAATCCGGATTTTACCATTGCCTAACAATGGATAAACATTCCAGGTTTTACGAACTTTTCTCTTGCGCACCGTGGGAATTTGGAATGAGCTCCAAGCTGAGGTTTTCTTACAGCGCTACAGTATGGGGTTTTCAAAAAGGATGTCATAAAACTTCTTCGGGGTCGGCAGCGTGTTGGTACCATCTTTGGTGTTGCAAATGTCCATAACCGGTGACGATAACCACTTTCCATCACGTAGGCAGTTAGCCTATCTGATGTACTCCAGCAATAACCAATGTACATAACGAAATGATTAGGTACTAAAGACTACCCAGATTAAACAATAAAAAGACTCTTATGTGTGTTATGGAAAAAATTAACAACTTAATAAAATGTGATTTTTGAGTTATCACAAAAACTATACTATTGAGAGTTAGTGTAACACACTACAATTTCACTGAGATTGTTGTTACATAGGTCTGGCTTTTGTCTGATACCTATTTACTTGATGATTAATTAATTTCATTTATGTCTATAAACTTTTTTCTAACCCTTATACGAATCTAAAGCTTACAATAAATAATAACACATTTTTATTATAACAATTAAAATTAAAGTTACAATATTTTCGGCGGTGGTTGCTGCAAGCAGAATCTGGGCCTGTGTCGTGGCAACTAAAATTATTTTAAAACTTCAATATTTACAAACACTGAAACTGATTAAATACGCGATTCGTTCATAGCCATATAAAAAAAAAGAAAATCCAGTCCACTTCAAGTCTCTTCCACCTTTCTAGCCGCATTGTCTATGCTTGTTACTCTACGCATATAAATAGGCATACAAAGCCGAACATCGTCAAAACTTAATTAAAAACATTAGACGCATCACTTAATATGCATTTTTGACTGTTGTGTAACGTAACTAAATAGATAACTCTCACATTATCTTGTCATAAGTTGATGCACAAAACATACTCGCTAACAAGAAGTCATCACACTTGACCGCTCCTAAATATTCTGACGCCGTCTGTTTAGGACCACCGACAACTATGGTAAAGAATACATTATCAAGGAATATTAATCCTTAATACAATGGAACAAAGATCATTTAAAATGGATCTGATATGTTTGTAATAATAGTCTTCTACAAAAGCCGTGACGGATAGTCACTTGACGAATTCCTTTATGATATTATATGTTAGCTTTCAGATATACGACTTTCAATCTTAAACTGTTGATATAGAGTTGAAATTTGAATACAGGAGTAAGAGTCGGTTAATACTTAAAGAAGTTGCACATCAGTCATGAAGATGTCAGGAGTTCTTCAGTATCAAATGACAAACGGGAAATTTGAATACATAGATGGGAAGAGGTTTTTGACAAGTTTGACGTAAGGCCGGCAAGGTCTCTGGGTAACGTCTAACGTCATACAGACAGACAATGACACGCTTTTTATTGGTGTGTAACACTCGAAAACTCCAGACATGATATGTGGATGTCCTGTCATGTAGCCGACTGCCTGGAGTTCAGAAGAAGGTCTTGTTTACACGATGCGACGCTTGGCGATTATTTTGAGACGTGCTTTATATGGTTGAAGCATGATATTATGTGATCAATGCGAGTCGAGTTGTTCGTTACGCTTTCACGTCTTAACTACTTAAGTGATCATCATGAAATTTTTCTTACACGTTGTCAGAGGTACGAAAAAGGGCATCAACCAGAAAAAAAGTATTGTTCCCGATGGTTAGAAAAAATAATAAAATATGAATAAAAGAAAGTAATGAAATTTTTCAGTATTTTAAATACAATAATTGGTAAGAATATATATTCCACAAAACGGTTTTCAAAAAAATATTTTTTCATTGAATAGGTCCAATGAGGTAGCCCAAAAGATCCAAAAAATAAATGAAAAAAACTTTGTAATAAACTATAAAATTATCTTTATGAAAGAGCGGGAGCTAAAATACTAAGCTATTATCTTATAAAACATCATAATAAAAATGATTTTCATATATATTTAATCAAATTAATACTTTATTTGATACGTTTAAATTATAACGTCATAATTTGCCACTCTAACACTAAATCTAGGCGAATTCAGCGTATATCTACGAGTAAATGACAGTGTCTCAAGTGACTTAACTGTCAATTATACTCTATAGCATACACTAATTAATGAGTGAATTAAAGAAATGCAAATGATATCATAACAGTGTGAGACATATATAGGTGATATTAATATCCTGTTTTAATTAAAAGTATATATCTAGTAGTTTAAGTAATTGTAAATCGTCTTTCACAATACTTCAAAAAGGGTTGCCAAAAGATTATAAAGACTTTTATAATGTTATACATAACTATTATTTCTTGAAGATTTGAATCATTTTAATATATTTATAGTAATGTGAAAGTGATTTTTCTGAAATTTACTCGTAATTTCAATAACGGGGAGGAATCTTTACATAGTATAAAATAAATCAGCTTTCCGTCTATCTGTCTGTATATCCTCTAACTCCACCTAAACCACTTACGGATTTTTAAGCGGGTTACACCATCAGTTAGATATTTTTTCAAGGAAGGCTTATACAGATACTAGCTTTTGACCGCGGCTTCGCTTGCGGTATATAAAAACCTAATTAAGTTTTTATGCGAGTAAAATAGAGGCGCAGGAAAAACTAGTCTATAATATTTAGAGCTACTGTTTATCCAAAAAAAAATATCATAGATCATATTTGAGATAAATTTATATTTTTTTACAAAATCTGAACGCCAAAGATATGATTTACGTATGTTCACGACAAAAAAGGTTTTATTTTATTGTAGTTAATTCGAATAATTTAAATATATTGTGTCATATTAGAAAAGTCATTTACAATAAAACATTATAATACAGAAAACCTTTATTTCTTTAATTAATTCAATAATTCATTCCCTCTCCAACAATGTATGAAACTTGACAAGAATGCAGCGCGCACGCACCTTGCGAATTGGCGTCACGAGTCACGACCCAGCGTCAGTCTATACGTAATAATTACTAACATGCCATGCATTGCTATTAGGGTTAAGGGTCAAACATATTTTCTCTCATTTCCATATTAGAGAATATTTTATGGTTGGTTGACATAACTTTATAATTCACATTATGATTAAAATTAACATTTTTATAAAGCCAATCTTAATAGCGCGGAAATAGTTGACGCATTCCGGCAGAATAGATACTTCACCTCTTTGCTTCAATAATGTGTTATCTTGAAAATTTTAATTTTAGAAAGTTTTTTGACCTTTGAAATAATTGTATTGAAACGAATTATTTTTTCTGTCAATCTATAACGTTTTTTAAAGTTAAAAAACTCTTTCCGAAAGCTTAAATTTTCACGATTACACATTACAATAAAAAATCAGCTCGCAGGGATACAATTTTAGTCGCCGGAAGATGCGCTGTCAGCGTTCGAGCAAGCTGTAAACGAAAGCGAAAGCTTGAGCTGTAAAAAAATATTTACCTATAGAACATTTTTATTTTTATTTTCAAAAAACTTTCCGAGTGTCCGACGTATTGAAGCAAAGAGGCGACATTACTTTTTAGACACCCGGACCAGGTCTGGTATATAAGTAACCCTTTTAAAGCATTTTTTTTATTTAATATTTTCTTCAGTTTTCGCGACTAGTATACATAATAAAACTACGTTTTAACGGTTTTCAGCGCGGCAATTTATTTATTTATTTTTATTATTCCGACGTTTCAACCACTTTTCAGCAGGCGTGAACACGGAAGCACTTTTTTCATTACCTGACGCAAGCAAACAGGCAGACGGCCCATCTGATGGAAAGCAGTTATCGATGCCTATGGGAGTTTGTAACACCGGGGTGTCGCTAACGTCTTGCAGACCTCTAAGAAATTTTATAACGTTCTTCTTTTAAGAATGAAGAACCCTATGTCATAGCGCAGAGGGAAAACCTCTACGAGAAGTTCCTCCAAATCGTTATTATATGCGGAATAAACGTTATAGAGAACCGTTACTTGTTTGTGCTTTTTACTATTCAGACTTCCGGACCTTTGGGTCCAATATGTAAAGCTTTCAAAGCATTTGATCGTCGTCTGATTTGTCAGGTGATCGTCACGGCTGGTATCCTCGGAAAACGGATCAGTATGATAAGTTGACACGGATTTTTTTTTCATTTATTGAGAACACCCAACAAGTCTTACACTAGTACATACATCTGTTTATATTGTTACACTAAGATCTTAGTCTAAGTGCAGACTTAATTACAGGTCGCCACATCATGCTGGAAAAAACATACATTTTTTACAATTATTCGTTAGTACGGTTGTGATGTTAACGTATGCGTGTGTGTGTGTTTGTGTTTCTGGGTATTTACCTACTTTATCGGCCTACTTCGACAAGCTTGTAAGCTTCCTTTACTAACGGTGTAATGTAGTCAACCACTTGTTATATCGAAACGAAAAGCTCTAATATACAAATTCTGCTGCCCGGACTTGGTTTATAGTCATTGACTTGTGTTTCGGCCAATGGTCAGGTTTCAGCACCCTTCAAGGCTTAGTAACTTTGGTGTTGCAAATAAATGTTCATAGGCAACGCTAACGACTTTCCAGTAGATAAGCCTGTATTCAAATTCAAATTCAAATTCAAAGTTTTTTATTCAAAATAAGTTCCACTGGAGAACACTTTTTGAAGGTCATATAAATATATAAGTTAAAATTTAATTTTTCTTCCTATTCTATGTATACCGCTTCACAACGTGTTATTGCTGTTAAAGAGAAAAAGCGGCAAGAAACTCCCCAGCAACATGTCTAGCTAAATAATGTTTTTCTTTAAGTTTCTTATTCTATTTATATCTCAAGTTGTCTTTTTTTTAATAAGTTTTATACAGAAGTATGTTACAGAATTACTTTTTGAAGAATTAACGGAGTTGTAGCAAACAGTGCATACTCAATAAGACCAAGACACAATAAGAGGAAAGAAAAATATTATGAAAGTTATAATAATGACATGACGTACTAAAATGTTATGCTGCAATATATCTCCATAAATCCCTTACAAGCTTGGCAAGATAACATTATACAAAATATAGTATAAAATGTTAGAGCGAGCTGCTATGTAAATGAATTTTTGTCATTTAAGTATTCTTCAATAGTGTAGTATCCCTTTTTAAGTAAGATACTTTTTAATTTGGTTTTGAATTTAGTGAAAGGCAGATCTAACATTTCACTCGGAATAAAATAAAGCTACAAGCCTAGTCGATTAAAATTTTCCTCCTCACAAATAATAACATACTTAATCATTCGTAATTTTAAAGAACCGAATAAAATTTGTTTTTTGCATTAATAAACTCAGTACGGATGGAACATACAATACATGACAGGTAATTAGGTGTATTAAAAGTAGGGTTATTGACAATTAAATCAACTGAGATACTTTTTATGATCTTACAAAACGCCGAAGCCGTAGATTTCTTAGGAGCGTTGCGAATGGGGGAGCGGACACGTGTTACGATAAATTTTAATATTTTAACATATATATTTTTTTATTGCATGAGTTCAGCAGACAGACAGACGGTCCACTTAATGGAAAGCGGTTACCATCGCTTATGGACATTTGTAATACCAAAGGTGGTACCAAAGTGCTGCCGCTCTCTACAAGGAGACTAGAAGCTGGCCACTAATGCCGGAACACAACTTAAGGTTTTTATGGCGACATACTTTAAACCAGAGGTGATAGTCATCCAGACGGGTAAATTCCCTGGCACCTGGCTGTTGGTTGTTTTGTCGCCTCTTACGACAGGCCGCCCGGCCGCAAGAAATTGTATTCTTTCTCCGTTCCTGCACAGATAATGTCAATATATAAAAGAACAAGCGAGGAAATACTATTTTATCATCTAACTTTTAAAATATCATGATAAAAATATTTTAAATTACTATTCAAACAATAATTAATGCGCTATTTGACTCCTTTTACGTCTACCTACCTATGACGTCATAAATAGGTATGCGCGAACGAAATCTATTAGGACGCGACTTTCTGTCTGTTTATAAAAAATATCTCAGTTGAATTCACAGTCTGCTTCCCTATTATGTAGGTTCTATAATGATTCAAATAGCGTATTAATTGTAGGTCAAACAATATTTAAAATTATTTTTATCATGATTCTTAAAAGTTACGATGATGACATGATTTTTGAACGCCCGCTCTTGTACAAGAACATTGTTTCAGTATATGGGAGCAGCACGTCTAGTCATCGCAGTGAACAACGAACTACAGACTAGCGCACCGCGGGAGCGCACATATTAATAGTTGCTCTATCTCGCTCGTACACCATCCGTCCCGCTCACACATTGTGCTATAATTATATTATACTAGCTGTACGACTTGTTAATATTTGTACTTAAGGTTACCGTTTCCAAAATAAATGAGTTCACTTCAGTTCACATCAGCTCTCGACAGTGAATACTACTCTCTGCCGTCTGAAGTATGATTTAACCTCTACCTCTCGCTGCTACAAGTATTTACTGTGATATATGTCAACAACTCCATTATTTGGTGGGAAGAGCGTCATGGAACCAGCCAAGTTTCATAATCAAGAAGTTGAGCGTGTTCTTTTTCTGAAAGGTATTACCAAATATTAAATTAATATTTTTTTAACGAACAGTATTCACCGTACTTGCGTCAACTTGACAGGCTAATTAAAAACATAAATAAACAGACAGACACTACTTGTGTCGTGATTTACATAATGTAGTGCAAAGTTCAAGTCGATATTTGTCAAAATTGTAAAAAGATTCTTGTCGGCAAGTTACATATAATGCCTAAAACATAATTTAAAGTAGTAATCTTCTGGGATAAAATTCGTATAAAGATCTTCAATTCTAAATATGGCTTTGCTTGGTTCGTGTATTTATAATAATAATAAGTTTGGACCCCAGGCCCCGCTAGCGATGAGCTGCAAGATTTTATATTTTTTTATTAAACATGTATTTTATTTTTGATGTATTTTTATAAAAGAAAATGTCTTCTATTTTTTTATAAATAAATGTCTTTATACATTAAAAAAAATCGTGAATAAATAAATACATAATAATATAATATATAACTTATTATAAATAATTGTGAAGTTTATGGGCTCTTAAGCCCATAAACTTCACACTGTTATATATATAGGGGAAAACATATTATACCCGCCACGCTTGTCCAAGGTTTCATCACGATGTTTTCTTTCACCGTTGTTAGCACGTAGTAATTGTAACAATATGCACATTAGGCCAGAAAACTACCTAAGTGGTGCCTGCGTTTCGGCCAGGATTCGAGCCGAACCGAATCAAACATTACGCTACCACGACTTTTTTGTGTATCTAATTAAAGTCAAATTATCACGAATACTCAAGTTTTAAAATCGTTATCAAGCAAATAGGGGTTCATACGAATTATTTTATCAGTATTATGCAAACAAATTTATAAACAGTTCTTGCAGCAGACTCAAAAAAAAGATATTTCACTACATAAATAAATTTATCAACATAAACGCTCGATCTTGTTTAAAAATAGTAAATTATTATCTTGTATTTTTCTAAGACCACGGGCCATAAAAATGGCTTGGACTTTTGGAGGGCTTGCGTGGGGCCACGGAAAGGCCACCCAGCAGAAGCCCTTTGACAAAATTGGAGGGAGAGAGAGAGAGAGATAACACTTTATTGCACACCAAAATATACAATTACAAAAACAGACCATATTTACAATATTTTCTAGGCCATACAACAGGCGGCCTTATCGCTCAAAGCGATCTCTTCCAGACGACCTAAATGAAACAAAAAATTTGAATCAGGCGATATCGGTGGTGCAGGAAAAAGGCAATAGATAAATAAATACTCAAACTAGTTTAAGAAATGAATATACAAATACATACATACATACATAGTCATATATTTACAATAATACCTAAGTTATTATAATAATAATGTATTAGCATGATTATATTCTGTTAATCAGACATAGCTATTTGTGGACAAATAGTGTTTTCTGCGCAAATTTCTAAATATTGGTAATGATTTGGCCTCTCTGACAGTAAGAGGCAACATATTCCAAAGTTTGACAGCCTGCACCGTAAAAGAATTATCATAACAAGATGAAGTGTGTGCAGGCGCCATAAGTTTTCGGTACGTATTATGGCGCAAATTATTAAAATTACCCTTACATTATCTTATAACATATCTTATTTACCCTTGACAAATATAAATGTGGCGTGACACTGACCGACAACCATCTCTGTCTACACCATATAATAATGCAGCCAACGACAAGCCCCGGGCAGTGTGGGACTATTATTATTATTATAAGAAATGAGAACAAAAGGTACCGGGCTATTGGGATGAACTGCTAATGGAATTAGGGATCTGGGACTATGGGATCTATGGCGTATGCCCGTTGCAATGTTTCACGAACATAATAACGGGGAATACTTCCTGCTTGGGCCTCTAAAAATGCCGTATAAGATTGACAAGGGCAACATGAGCACATGGATGCGAGTGGCTAAGGGGTGTGGAGAGGTGGGCTGCAGGTTCACCGAAGCTACTTCCGACGTTATGCCATTTATCACTTCCATCCCTGGAGCTTGAGCCTTAGCTCTAGCGATTTCCAGTCCGTGCCAAGACAGAATGAAAATCGTCGGACACGAAGTGTCGTTACTCACCATAAGGCTTCACTACAAAGCCCCCCTGGGGGTAAATTATTATAATTATTAATCGCTCAAGGAACGCAAATATGCAATCATCAATGAGAGTTATATGTGCCATTTGCTGTTGAAACGCTTGGATCGTGGGGTCCTAAGACCATGAGCCTCTACAAAAATTTATCAAAACGATTTATTGACTCATCAGACGATGAGAGGGCTGGTGCCTACCTAGGACAACGGATCAGTATATGGGCAGATTTGGCGAGGAAACGTAGCGAGCCTCCTGGACACGTTACCCATAGAAGACGGTGACCTAGGCTCGGTATAGTAACGGCCAGCAGTTTCTGAGCTGACCAGGATCTTGAATAAGAGATTGGTTCAGGATTTAAGCTTATATTAGCAATCAAGACACTTTTACATTCATGTGTTCCGCTCGCGGCGCGATACAATTCTGTTCTCCATTGTTTTGGGGGGCGTTCTACGTTTCTATTTCAAATAATTATATTTCTTAATATAAATGACGACTAAGGAGGTTAGTCGTTACAGTACTCTACTTATAGACTTCAGGAATTAAAGATAGAATAGCGATTTACTTACTCATCAGATGATGAGAGGGCTGGTGCCTACCTATGACAACGGATCAGTATATGGGCAGACCTGGCGAGAAAACGTAGCCAGCCTCCTGGGCACGTTACCCATAGAAGACGGTGACCTAGGCTCGGTACTGTAATGGCCAGCGGTTTCTGAGCTGATCGGGATCTTAAATAAGACACTGGTTCAGGATTTAAGCTTATATTAGCAATCAAGACACTTTTACATGCATGTGTTCCGCTCGCGGCCCGATACAATTCTTTTCCCCATTCTTTTAGGAGGCGTTCTACGTTTCTATTTCAAATAACATGCAACACTTAATGACATAATCCGTCGGGCTCTTGTCACCGCCGGGGTACCTGCCGTCCTAGAACCGAACGGCTTGTGCCGAGACGATGGCAAGAGACCCAATGGTATGTCATTGGTGCCCTGGAAGATGGGGCGCCCCTTAGTATGGAACGCGTCTTGCGTCGATACTTTGACAGCATCCCATCTTCCAACCACTAACATGTCTGCCGGTACAGCTGCTGCACAACAGGAGGCCCTAAAACGCCGCAAATACTCAGTCATCGGAAATGGCTATATATTTGCGGCTTTTGGGGTCGAGAACCTGGGACCATGGGGACCTGAGGCGCACAAGCTTTATCGAGACATAGCCAAACGTCTGGTGGATGTCTCACATGACCAAAAGACTGGTTTATACCCCGGGCAACGCATTAGCGTTGCCCTTCAGAGAGGTAATGTGGCCAGTGTTTTGGGCACGTTTCCGACTGACAGCGGTCTGGTAATAGATTTTATAGTTTAATTTTAGTTAGTAGATATAGTTTATTTTTAGTTTAATTTATTTATAATTTAGTTTATTTTTAAATATAGGTACAATGTATAATATAATGATATGAAACTAATAATATTAAACGATTTTCAAATAATTATATTTTTTAATATAAATAACGACTAAAGAGGTTAGTCGTTACAGTACTCTACTTAGTCTTCAGGAATTATAGATAGAATACAATATATCTAATTTACAATCAAAAAACAATCAGCAAGTAGGTAAATGTCATAGACTGCTCGCAACGCTGAATTATAATTGTCACATTCAGTTTAACTATTACGCACAAATACATGATTTTACATGTTGCATCTCTTGTCGGATTATGTTAACGGTACCTTAATCTGTCGTTAGCGTGGATGCAGTCATTAAGGCTTATTATAAGCCTTTGGGCATATTTGTATGTATTTTAGTTGTAATATTTTTGAAATTAACTACTAATTTAGTTGATAGACAAATGTACACCAGCCTTCTATAGCCTGAGTGCCATGCAACCCTTAAACCCCTGGGTAAATACGACCCTAACTGGGAACAACATCCTAACTAATTTTATAAATACGAATGTGAGTTTCTTTAAGTTTTTACGTCACGAAATTCTACATACACCTTGTCAGGAGTATACCCCTTACAACGTGTATGTAAAAGGAGCATAGGGAACATAGAGCACCTTTCATCCAGAAAAAAAGTAATAGACAAAATATAGGCGAAAATATGGCGTACCGAACGCTCGCTCCATGGCGCGACCATTGCAATTTACATACAAATACATGGTCGTGGCAACGATAATGACAGGGTTAATTTGAATACGTTGCTCTCAGAGTTCCACTTTCAATAGATGGCGTTACGGGTATTTAGAATAAAAATTTACTTTGACAATTTATGTGGGACTCCCAACAGTCGGTCTTCCTCCATCTACAATTTTTTTTATTGCATGATTTCAGGAGACATGTAGATGACCCACCTGATGGAAAGCGGTTACCATTGTCTATGAATGTAACAACAAAGTTCCTTCTAATGTGTTACCGCTCTCTTAAGTGAGACTGGAACCTGACCACTAATGCCGGAACACAACTCCAGGTTACTATGGCAGCATACTCCAGATCAGGGATGATGACCATCCAGACGGGCAAATACCTTACCACCTGAGTGAGGGTTATTTTGTCGCCTCTTGCGACAGACCACCTGGCCGCAGGAAATTATATTCTTTCTCTGTTCCTGTACGGACGTGAGCGAAGCCACGGACAAAAGCTAGTATGAAAATTAAATTCAAATCCCAAAAAGTACAAATATAATTGGATACTAATCCGTCTTTGGTCTTTATTACTAAAAACCGGTCTCTTGCAGAAAATAAATCTCAGCGACTACACCAATTTCAAAATAAAGAAACAGTACTTTCGTTCACCTAAAATAACGTTTAAAAAATCAACATGCGCTCAGATTAATTTCGCAATACATTTCAAACATGCTCGTTTAATATTAATGGGTTATTTGAATAGCGATATTACTTTATGTAAGCTGTCACTTATTTACCGAAAACACTGATGACATTTTGATGGGGGACGGTGCGTTTACGTTACATTTATTACTTCGCAGCGGGCTGTATAGAAACTTGTTTAAATCAGAGATATTATATACTTACTAGAAAAGACAATCATGGAATTGGTTTTGTTCAAAAAAAAAGTATTCTCTATTTAAATCCTTATTAAATAAAATAGGGTAGTATACGACTATTTTAAATACGTTCATATATCAAAGTAGAGTCTTTTTTTATCTCTGACTAATGACATTACCATACGACTTAATAGCAAAATTTCCTTTTCTCTGCAAAATAAAAAGAAAAAAACTGTAACACAACTACCGAAAAAAATAATGTTACAATTATAGGGAAAAAACTACAACAAATTTAACTTCTCTGACTTTTGTTTCACCTTCTCCCATTTATTTGGTGTCAGCACATTAACTTTTCCTTCCATACTCCTTTATTCTGCCATAAAAGCTTTAACCTGATAAGAAAATAATTATATTTGCTAAAAAGTTAACAATGTTGATGTTGATTACTATCATCATTCTATTGAATAAGATGAGCCTTTTGATATGTTAGATATTCCTGTTTATTTAATTTTATTGATTTTTTCTAACAGTTTTATATTAATAAATTGGTAATTCAAATCAAATACCGCGGTTGAATCGAATGGTATATTCTTTATGCTTGTCCAAAGCAGATTGGCGGGTTTTACACATCAGTAATTCCGATTTACACATTTCCAGAAGATATTTTCCTTCACATTGACAACGTCGTGTAACCAAATGCGCTTTAGATTAGAAAAACTGCCTAAGCCGAGAATTATTGCCGGAGAGAGAGAGAGTTCTAAGTTCTATAATAGACGCGACGCAAGTGCTTTAGCCACTAAGATTCCATGGATTCAAGGTATCATAACTAACATATTTAAAAAAAGGTGCATGATTTGTGCTAGGGGAATATATAAATAGATCCTTAATGAAACCACATCTAGTATCAATTATGTCCATACTTTCATACTCAATAATAAACAGGCAAAAAAGTCACGCGTCCATTGCGCCTCCGATGGTACCGATAATTTTTCAACACACCGTCTACTTATTACGATCATAGGTAGGGCATTAACTAACGCGGTGTTCTCAGTTATACGACCTAAATTTCAATAGATATCCCACCATATTCCTTAGATATAAGTTCTAAAATCCTTTAACAGTGTAGTGCAGCTTTTGGAAAGGTTGTTATTGAATACTGGTCTTTAATTATTCCGGAATAAGGTAGGTATTCGTGTGGATGTTTCTTAGCAATGGTACGAGCATTTTCAGCTAGACATCGGTCAAAGAATCGTGACCGGCCCATCCCAAGCACCTGACGTCCAGCACTTAATGTAACCTCACTCCGGCAAGAACATTTTAAATATACGTAGGTAGTTTTAAATACTAGTAGTTATAATGGAATTTTGATACACATTAAGTGTAGGTTTGTGTTCTGACTGTTTACGTGCGCACGCGATGCGTTTCTTTCATAGAAATGTGTATTATGTCGAATTACCGCAAAGAGTCAAAGATCAGGATTTTCATTGTTTAAATATCATATAGATTTAGTATCACAGATATGCAGTTGTATATACACGTTTACAATTTATTTACCACCTCAATTTTTTCAAGAGTTTTCCACAATATATTTCAAAAATTATAGATGGAGACCTAAATTTTACGATTTTGGACGAGAATATCATACCCGCTATTGATGTGTTAAATAAAAAAATATTTAAGGAAAAAAAGTAATTTATCTTTTAAACATGAATACAACTTTAAATGCATCATGTTTAGTCAGTTACGCATAGAGAAATTAAATGTGCTAAAAGCAATATTTAATTATTAATTTAAATTACTAAGTGTGTACAGACTATTACAATTCATAAGACAACACTTATAGCTTATACTAATTAAATAAATAATTATAATAATAAGAAAGCTTATCATATGTTTTCTAAAGCAGTCTAACGATTGATACGCGTATGCAGCGTGTGTTCGTTTATCGACATGTATGGTAATCCACCATTAATTATATTATCATTTTTACACACTTAAACAATTATTAGATAAATAGAAGTCTGACGTGACCATTTTATAAGGGTTAATGTTCTATAACCATTAGAAAGCAATTTTAATTTTATCTAAAGCGTGTACAGGGTGAAAAGGCGGATGAAAGTTTATATGAAAATTCGTCATTTTCAAAGTAAGAAGCACGAAAATTTGTGTATACCTGCTTCTCGTTAGAAATAAATGTACATGTGTATCGGCGTTTTAGAAAATTCAACTTCTAAGAGGGTGATAATGGGGCTAACTGTGAGCTTTTTTTGATTACTCAAACTATACCTATTTTTATGCGGGCGAAGCCGCTGGCAACATCTGTTTTTAAATAAAATCTTGTACATGTAAAACATTTTTTTTTTTAATAATACCAAACTGGCCTACCTTTTTTTAAGAATTTGATAATAGAATAAGAATAATTTATTCAGTAAAAACATGTATAAGTAACAGGATATAAAAGACAATGAAGTTTGCACTAAAACTAATCTGTGAGGGTTTCAACACATAAAACTAGGTAAAACCCTGTATTATATTAGGTGTCGGTGCTCTTCCAATGCTCATTTTTTTAAATATTAATACAAGACATTATATTTATCTTGCATGCATATGTGTGCGCGTATCTGTGTGTGTGTGCGTGTGTGTGTGTGTGTGTGTGTGTATGTGCGTGTGTGTGTGTATGTGGTGTATGTGTGTGTGTTTATGTGTTTATATAATTATTAGTTATACCACCATTTTGAGTAGATTCTTAGTTTCATTGTAGTCTTGTGTTTGCAGCCAATTATAAACTTTAAATTTAAATCCATGATTATTTAAAGAATCAAAAGCTAGTATTTTATTTATCTTATTATATAAATATTTGCCTAAGTAACACGGAAATCTATTTATAAAAACAGTTTTGAAATTTTCTAGTTTAAAAATAATATATTTGTTGCGTTTATCTATTATATCAAGTTTGTTATAAATATTATTTAACTTGTGTTGTTTTAATAATAATGACTGAATAAATAGTTGTCGCACTGTGAGTAATTTATTTTATTTTATTTGAGTAATAAACGAACCGTAAAACCACATAAATAAAACATTACTATACCATTAAATAAAGTATAATATGTCTGTTTCCATGCTAATACTACTATTACTCATAATAAATAAGTACTTAACGGATTTTTTTTGGTGCCAATGCAGGAAGTTCCCAATTTTTCTATGTTCCCTGAACATTGCGACGGGCAGACGCCATAGTCCTCATAGTCCCGATCCCTAGTTCCACTAACAGTTCATTCCAATAGCCCGGTACCTTTTGTTCTCATTTCCTACAATAGTCCTACATTGACCGCGGCTTGTCCTTGGCTGCATTACTATATGGTGTAGACATGGATAATCGCCGGTCAGTGTCATGCCACATTGAATTTGTCAAGGGGCTTCTACGTATTGGCCTTCCCATGGCCCCACGTAAGCCCTTCAAAAATTTGGATCATTTTTATGGCTCGTGGTCTTCAGAGACATACAATAGTAAGTACTTAAATACAAGATTATTATTATAAATAGTTCGATAACTTAAATTCGATCAAAGTACAAAAACCAACATCAACTTCTTCCAAGAAACATGTAAGCAAAGAAAGACAAGCCGTCCCTTCTTACACTTAAGCTAAACACAGAGGTCCGTACAATAATGACGTAATAGTGCTGTACCAATGATCCCGTGTCATGTGGAACGATGGCTACCCGTTCCCATCGCATTCCCAGCGACCGGCGACAGGGTGAAATTATTCCTATTGATTAAATAATACCTGCAGAATGACCAGTTTGTTATATTTGCAAGTTACGAAAAATATTACTGCATCTTGTTGAGTTAAAAGATAAATTATTGAAGACCAAAAAAAAAACAAGAGCAGGAATAAATTTATAAATTTTCTACCAATAAATAAGTATTTATAATGTATTCCATTTTAAGATTGACTTGATTCATTGATTGCAGGAACGGAGAAAGAATACGATTTTCTGCCGCCGGGCGGCCTGTCGTAAGAGGCAACAAAAACAGCCCACAGCCAAGTGGTAGGGTATTTGCTCGCCTGTATAGTTACCAGCCCTGGTCTAGAGTACGCTAGAGCAACTGGCAACCTTGAGCTGTGTTCCGGCATTAGTGGCCATGTTCCAGGCACCCTTTAGAGAGTGCCAACACATTGGTAGTTCCTTTGGTGTTACAAATGTCCATAGGCGATGGTAACCAGTTTTCATCAAGTGGGCTGTCTGCTGAACTCATGCAATATAAAAATACCTACACTAACCAGGGACCCCTCTGTACAACATAATCACATCCGATTACCGCAGAACATTGCCGCGTGGTGCACGTAAATAAAGGTAGACAAAGAACGCTATTCGTGCAAAAGGAAGGAGACAAAAAAGTAGCAGTCAGGATCGGTCACGAGCTCGGACGTGCTTTATGAACCTGCGTCTTGTAATGGACAGGCTTATTAAAGTGTGTGGGAATACGTGGACAAAGCTATGTGCCTACATTACTGAGTTCGTAGCGCTGCTTGACAGGTTGCTTTAAAGACCAACATACATACGTGGATGGACATAGAAAGCCGTGGTAGCTTAGTAATTAGCGCACTCGCGTCCCAAACTAATAGGGTGCGGGTTCGAATCCTGGCTCGAAACCGTGCATCACTTAAGCAGTTTTTTGATCTAATATGCATATTGTTATGATTAAAACGTGCTAACGGTGAAGGAAAATATCATGATGTAACCTGCACATCGAGATAACCAATGTGTTTAACCCGCCAATCCGCCTTGGACAAGCGTAGCGGTTATACTGTCCGTTCCCCTATGAAATGGGAGGCCCGAGCCTAGCAGTAGGACGTTATTGGGCTTATATTATTATTTATTCATACATACATACATGGAACATCGACAATGCTTAACATTAGCAAAATACTATTTACTACTAAAAATTGTATGTCACATTGATATTTTTGAAATCTGCCACCATTAATATTCGTAATGCTGATATTAGACAGATCAAACAAATTGAATCATTTTCAAAATCACAGTATTGAAAGGACATCAGAGTATTTTTCAAAGTCAAAGTGATTTGTTCTGTGTATACAGGTTTGAATATGATATCTATAATTATAACAATTTCGCTATCACTGTATGCTGCCACATACTGTATGTAGCTTACAAAATAATTGAATTTAAAACTATTAATGTCTAAATACAAATTAATAATGCCGTAACATGCCGTCAAAGATAAGCGCACAGCTGCCTATTGTAAGCGCAGCTTATTATGTCCTCCCGGATTAGGGAAGCCTTTGTGTTTTGAATTTGTAACATGCTATTGTTTTTCTACTTGTTTTATAACCATCATTAGCGTCGAACTAATCCCTATTGTTATTGTATTCGACTTTGTGGACGTTCGCAGGTGTGCAAATTAATATTTCTTAGAAACTCAGTGTGCGCCTCCAATGTCTTTGTACTGTGTAGTTAGTATAAGATGATGCCCGAATGGAGGGGTGCGCAGTCGAGCGACGACTACGAGACGAGTAAGACGTTTGTAGTACCCTCTATTAGCGATATAGACAACGGACTTTACGCGTGACGAATTGCATTGAATCGTGCAGTGTGAACTGGTTGCATCCAGTCTTATTTGTATTTGTTTTACACGTGTTTGTACAGTTCTAATAAATTCTATAGTAGTTTCAACGGCATTTTTAATTCGAGTCCTGTAGCTCGTAACACTAATAATGATTACTATAATTATGATTTCTAATGTCACAAAATCAGACTCCTGTATCAGTATTTGGGTCAGTAAGATGGGCACTGTATTGTGCAATATGCTTTATTTATTAAGAATTGTCGTAATTTAATTTTAAAACTTCTAATGTTGAGTTCCTTAATTTTTAGTGGTAGTTTATTGTAAATTTTAGTCGCCATACAGAATAGACTGTATTGAAATAAAGTATTCAATAACATTGAATGATTCATGTTTGTGTTTATATATATTTGATTTTGGTTGATTCATTAAAATTGAAATACAGAATAGTACCGTCTAATTTCGGTTTTAAAGATTTAAATACTGGCAAAATTAGTAGTTTCGCTTTTGGTTTCCTTTCACCTTCTATATCTTCTGATCATGACACTTGACATTTATAAAATCAATATTGAAAAATATTCTACCGAAATTCGATAGCTATTGAAATTTTGTTGAAAAACTTTCGATTAAGGGTCCATTTTTCAATCAACATTTAAAAGCTATTCATGGAAAAAAATACAACAAGGGAAAATTAAAAATGACAGTTGCATGAATAAAACACTTGAATTATTACACTTTTGAATTCAGTCAGGTTATAATTTATTCCACTGAAAACATTTACCTAAAAAATCGGCCCCTAACAATTTTAAAATATGTATGCCACGAATTGAAAAATGATATTTAAAGATTTTTTTTATAGCTGATGCCAAAGTAATTATTATTATTTATTAACCGACTTCAAAGAAGGAGGAGGTTCTCAATTCGTTGTTTAAATATTTGATTGTATTTAGTTTAGCTTTGTCCTAATTAACAATAAAGAGATGTATGAGTAAATAAACTTCACTAGTTATAGGAATAAGAATATGTTTGTATATGAATCAATGAACTTAATAGAGGAAGTGCAGGCGGCATGGCACCCAGTCGGATGGGACAGTAGCACGTGAAAGTGATTAATGCTGCGCACAGTGCAGCGTTGTCACGCACAAAGGGGCCTTGTACTGCGTGAGGACGCTGGGGTAAGACACAGCATGTGCTAATTGCAAGGAATTTTTGTGTGGTGTAACGGTTTACTTATGGCTGGTTCCTATATCTTACCGACCGTTCATTTGCCATACTTTCGGTTAAACTTTACTATAAGCTCTATACAAGTAATGTCAAAATTCAACCGATGGATACGCTTTCATTCATTTTTGAGCCCAGATTGTAAAACGATGAAAGTGATTTTAAGATTTCTTTTTATTCTGTTGATTTTTTTTAAATTGTAGTCGCTTTAGTTACTTTGAATATATTAATCATGTGGTGTAATAGTTTTCAAATTATTAAATGTTGAAATTCATCACAAATCAATTATGGTAATCGATAATTTGTATTATTTGTGATCTTATTTTTAAGATTTCTCGTTTTCCAGATAGAATTTTGGGCTCATGATTTCTATTTTGTAATAGAAAAAGCCTTTTATTAAGCCATATCTTAACTCAATACATTAATTTTCTTTGGCGAAAAAGTCCCCGTCTCCTTTACTTATTTTATTCTGATACACTGTTTAAACATGAAATTTAAAAGAAAATAATTGACAGATACAACTTTTGATTGGCTACACGACTCGATTTTTTTTAAAATAGTAAATCGTAGATCAGTTATTTTAGTGGTGTTCTTTTCGTTTCTATGTAAAATGCGAGAGAAAAATCACCATTGGTGACCTATATTAATGTGAAATTGAGGGTTATTCAGAGTTAAGTATCTTTACATTGGGTAATAACTGATCGTCAAAGGAGGGGCCGGACGTGGCCGATGTCCAATTCGGTTTCCGCAAGGGGTGCTCCACAATAGACGCGATCATGCGGGTGAAGAGCCAGGCGGAGGAAGCAGTCTCCAGTGGCGAAGTGCTGATGGCGGTGTCCTTGGACATCGCCAACGCTTTCAACAGCATGCCCTGGAGCTGCATCAGAGAGGCCCTCCGATATCACGGGGTGCCGACCTACCTCTGCCGCATAGTCGGGGCGTACCTTAGCGACCGGGCCGTCATCTTCCCGGGTCGAAACGGCTGGGGACGCCAGGACATGTCGTGCGGTGTTCCACAGGGATCGGTACTGGGTCCGACCCTGTGGAACATCGGCTACGACTGGGCGCTACGGGGCGTCCTCCTCCGCGTCGTAAGCATCACCTGTTACGCTGACGACACGCTGGTCGTCGCGCGGGGGAGGACATACCCCGAGGCAGCCATTCTGGCAACAACTGGGGTTGCACAGGTGGTCCACCAAATCCAGCGGCTGGGTCTCGAGGTGGCCTTGCACAAATCCGTGGCCGTGGTCTTTCACGGACCTCGGAGGAAGCCACCTGCGGGATCCGGCATCACAGTGGGAGTCGTCCGCATCGGCGTTCAACCGACCATGAAATATCTGGGCTTGGTTTTGGACAGCCGATGGGACTTTTCGGCACACTTCCAACAGATGGCCCCTAGACTCACGAAGGCGGCGGGCGCACTATCGCGCTTGCTGCCCAACGTCGGGGGGCCAAATATGACATGCCGAAAGCTCTTCGAGGGAATCGTGCGATCCATGGCCCTCTACGGGGCCCCCGTGTGGGTGGACGCCCTGGCGGCTCGCAACGTCGCAACGCTGCGACAGACACAGCGTGTGCTGGCCGTCAGGGCCGTCCGAGTGTATCGCACGATATCCTTCGAAGCGGCCTCCCTACTAGCCGGCGCTCTGCCATGGGACCTGGAGGCCAGAACACTGGCCTCCTTGTACGCGTGGCGTAAGGAAAAGGAGGCCAGTGTTGGCCGACCTGCGCCCCGTGAGATCAAGGGGCACAGAGACGAGTTGCGCCAGGTCCAGGTGGCAGAGTGGGCGGACCGCCTACTTAACCCCAGCGCCGGCCTCGCCGTCATTCAAGCGGTGAGGCCAATCATGCCGGAATGGCTGCAGAGGTATCACGGCACCCTGACGTTCCGCCTGACGCAGGTCCTCTCAGGGCACGGATGTTTCGGGAGGTACCTGTGTCAAATAAGGCGTGAACAAACGTCAGGGTGCCACCACTGCGTCGGCGGCGACGAAGACACGGCGCTGCACACCCTCCAGGTGTGCACAGCCTGGGACGAGCAGCGCCGTGATCTCGTCGCGGCCATCGGGGCGGATTTGTCCCTTCCGGCCGTGGTGAACGCCATGGTCATGAGCGCTGACGCATGGGACGCAGCCGCCTCCTTCTGCGAGACCGTCATGTCCGCGAAGGAGGCGACGGAGCGGGAGAGGGAGCAGACCGCCACGCTCCCCTCCCGCCAGAGCCGACGGCGACGACGGAGGGTTGTTCAAGACGACCTCCAGCCGCCGTAGGCTACGGCTGTGCGGGCAACCGGCGGAGAAACCGGACTCGCCCGCACATTAAGGCTGGAGAGGAGGGACGCGCCCCGATCCGCGCGCCCCCTCTCACCTCGGGGTGAGGTAGAGGAGCCGGAGAGACCCAGATCTCCGGCTATTAAACGGTGAGGCCAGCCCGCAGGGGCCGGCCGTCGTCGGTCCGGGCTGATGGTAAATGCGCGAGCGAGCCCACAGCCCGGACGAAGGACGGTCGGGATCGGACAGGGGTTTTAGTGGGTATCCCTAACCGAGGTGTGGCAATAGCATCTCACACCGAAGTGGGGTGCTAGTGCCACCCCGACCTGGCGAATCCCACACACGGGCCGCGACCTTTCCCCCTCGCGCGGCTCACGGTCCTCAAACGGATTTCCCCTGTATAAAAAAAAAAGAAAATGGTAATAACTGATCGGGAGGTACCTGTGTCGAATAAGGCGTGAACAGACGTCAGGGTGCCACCACTGCGTCGGCGACGACGAAGTCACGGCGCTGCACACCCTCCAGGTATGCACAGCCTGGGACGAGCAGTGCCGTGATCTCGTCGCGGCCATCGGGGCGGATTTGTCCCTTCCGGCTGTGGTGAACGCCATGGTCGTGAGCGCTGACGCGTGGGACGCAGCCGCCTCCTTCTGCGAGACCGTCATGTCCGCGAAGGAGGCGACGGAGCGGGAGAGGGAGCAGACCGCCACGCTCCCCTCCCGCCAGAGCCGACGGCGACGACGGAGGGTCGTCCAAGACGACCTCCAGCCGCCGTAGGCTACGGCTGTGCGGGCAACCGGCGGAGAAACCGGACTCGCCCGCACATTAAGGCTGGAGAGGAGGGACGCGCCCCGATCCGCGCGCCCCCTCTCACCTCGAGGTGAGGTAGAGGAGCCGGAGAGACCCAGATCTCCGGCTATTAAACGGTGAGGCCAGCCCGCAGGGGCCGGCCGTCGTCGGTCCGGGCTGATGGTGAATGCGCGAGCGAGCCCACAGCCCGGACGAAGGACGGTCGGGATCGGACAGAGGTTTTAGTGGGTATCCCTAACCGAGGTGTGGCAATAGCATCTCACACCGAAGTGGGGTGCTAGTGCCACCCCGACCTGGCGAATCCCACACACGGGCCGCGACCTTTCCCCCTCGCGTGGCTCACGGTCCTCAAACGGATTTCCCCTGTATAAAAAAAAGGGTAATGACGGATAGAAGAATATAGAACAACAATTTACACGGATTAAATCATAAACATTTTGATGAAGTATCACTACTTTTTAATATGGTGCTGGAACATTAATGTAACTTTGGAAATAAAGAATTACATTCAAAATTATAGATTTAAACAAACCTTTTGGTGTAACTGAATCATTTTTTTTTTTAATGTCATCTATTGTTTATAAAAATTAAAATAGTTGGAAGAAGAAACATATATTTATGACATTATGAATTAATCATATTTGCTATGTCCGTTTCTCAATATCTTGCATAAAGTACTTTTTTATTATGTTATTATATAACTCTAAGTTTCATCCAACCCCGGTCTTGCCAAAGGGCGGCGATGTCGCGTGCTATCGAGTTTCAACCGCTACAATGACGCCTTTGTTTTTACATAACACAAGAACAGAGAACAAAAAACACAATGTATTAGCGGCACTTTGCGATGCAATTCCACCGGACACTACTCACTAATTACACCTAACCACCAGATTTATTTGACCTTTAAACAAAGGCGGTCCTTTCATACAGGTGAAAGAAATCTTCAAAGATTTCATGGGTCTACTTAAAGTGGTCGAGTGCCAAATTTTGTGAAACTATTGGTAATTGCAAGACAATGCGATACGAGTCATAAACGTTTGACGTGGCTGTGTTAAGGTGTTAAAGGGTACAATGAGGTCAGTTTATTCATTTTGCGCGTTTAAATTTACCAACTTCGTTGCCTTCGTTAGTATTTCATTTGTACGTATGTTACAATACAGACGCTTTACCTTCTTTATATGTTGCATAAATGCTAAAGTATAGAAATGGTTTCATTTTCGAACTTCAGGGACATAAAGCTTTCAAATCATATTTCGCTATTTAATTTAAGTAATTATTTTTTTAGTTTGTTACTTACACCATATACCAATTATGGATTCCTTTGCAAATACCATGTATAATAAAACCGCAATCTCATTCAAATTTAAAAGTTTTTATTCAATGTAAGTTACACTGGAGAACATTTTTTCAAGGTCATACATAGAATTTAAAATTTAATTTTACGTCCTAGTTTATGTACACCATTTGGCAACGTGTTATTGCAGTTAAGGAGAAGAAGCGGAAAAAACCAGCAACACATCTAGCTAAAAAATGTTTTTCTTCTTATTTATCTAGCTGAAACTCTTTTTTTTATAAATTTTATACAGAAATATGTTACACAATTACTTAGGCTATAACACAGTCATGCTCGTTTATATATTAACTCGCTATGTAGAAGTACTTTTGTCTATTTTCTTTTCCTAAATATTTAGCATCGGTAGGTATATGTCCTTTTGATTCGTATTCCTCTATATCCATACTCATTTTCTTTTTGGTCTATTTTTTCTGTTATATCCATCAATCTTCCAGTTTAACATTATTTTTTTTTTATTGGACTTGACTTTATGTTGTTGGTCCGAAGACCTCACAACTTTACCGGGGTTTTCGGGGCGAGTGCCTTTGCGAAGCGAAGGCGCTCGAGCCCGGGGGGCAACTTGCTCGAGGGGGCTCCCTGGGGAGTTTCACCTCGGCTGGACTGTTGCCATGAGAGGGGGATGAATCTAATGATGCCCACCATAGGGCGACACAATGCACTAATTGAGAGCGGGTGACGGGTAATATAAAGCCCGAGAGGAAGGATCCCGGCGGACCGGGATCGGCGGTTCGCGGTGGCCTATACTATCTTACTGCCGTTTCGCAACGTGTTATGGTTGGGAGAGAAGAAACGGCGAAAGAAACTTCCCAGCAACACGCCTAGTCTATCCTATGGGGGGGCTGTGTCTCCTGGCGTCCCTCGCGGGGACGTGGAGAGATCGTGATTGGCGGCGTCGTCGCCGCCGTCTGTGTCTGTCTGTCGGTGCCTGCCAGCCTGCCGTCCTAACCGCGGGCGGACTGATCCGAGCCAGCCGTTTTGTGATATCGTCGACCTTGTCCGTGAGGATGTTACGCGGTCGTCGCACGAGAGCCTTTCGTCGAGGCTTATAATCGGACGCGGACATTAACATTATCGTATCAAGTGGTAAGCTTTCTTCATATCCTATATCTTTTGGGACGCAGGTAGTCTTTTTCGAAATCGTGTACTATTTTACATTATTACGACTTACCTATGTTATTAACATTCTACTTTTCATAATTTGTATTTTGTCATTATTACTTATACCTATGTCGTATGCTTACCATTTATAAAAATCATATTAAATGATAGATAAAAGAAGCCGATATAAATATGAAATTAAACAGGTAAATTGTACATGAAGTAAAAAATAATATAGTACAAAGCAAAATTACCACACTCGTTACCCATGTTATTGGAAGCAAGCACTCACAAAGCTTTATAAAAAAGAAACAAATTAAACATCATACAACCGTGAACAAGAATTCAGATACTTTCGCAATAACAGGCCGAAATTTCGAACAAATCTAATTTGCCATAAGCAAAACAGGAAGCAAACTCTCGATGTTTGCTCACCACTCGATTCGAGTATCGACATTGTACTGAATAATCGAAAACACATTAATCCAGCGAATTTTCGAACCCTCATTGGAAAAAAATTTGAACACAATACTCCGCCCAAGCCCACTCTAACCGACCGTGAAATATGGAGAAAAAGCTGGTCAAGTGCCTGTCGGAATAGAATCCGTGAAGGGATCCGTAGCAGTGAATAACATCTATCGTTTGTACCATTTCATTATGCCACCCGGAAAATTTAACCATAATAAAATTACGTTTTAACTAGTTCGGTAATTTCTTTGATTTTTATAATACCGACGTTACGGCCACTTTTCAGCAGCCGTGATCACAAATAGATGAGATATAACCATCTTAAAAAATACTCCATAAATATAATAAAGAAAAAATGCTTATTAATGACATAAATGCAATAAACGTAACAGTTAAAATGGTATCAGTCGTAGTCCCAGCCCTACTCTGCATAAGGTTGGTTTTACAACCAGTACTGATAGGTATACCACGGAGATCGACAGAGTTTAACTATACTTGCGTATAAGTTAACTATACTCTCTTTTCTTTCACCTTCTCCCAATTATTTGGGGGCGGCACAATATATCTTTTCCCTCCATACTCCTCTATTCTGCTTTACGTCCTCTGTCACACCACAAATCACAATCCGTCCATCTCTTTTTTGGTCTACCTTTATATTTATATCCATCAATCTTGCAGCTTAACATTATTTTTGTGACGTGACTTTAATCCCTTCTCATTACATGCCCATGCCATACGTCAGTCTTCTTCCTCTCAATTTTTCAGTCACGGGTGCAACTTTCAAAGATCCCCATATGTATCTTGTGACACCACAAATCCATCTCAATATTTCATCTTAGCTGAGTGGAGACGTTTGTGGTCTATCACTTTAGTGGCCCAACATTCGGACCCGCATAACATGACCTGCATAACTTAACTGTACTATAACTAGTTAATTATATTTATAAAATGAAAGAAATAAAAAAATATTGTTATCATTTTCAAAAGCTGCAAAAGTATACCACTCATACATATTGTTACGAGTCGCGAGACTCGAATTAAAATGACGTTAGAATTACTATAGAGTTTATTAGAACTATACAGACACGTATAGCACAGGTACAAATATAACCGAACACAACAAGTCCAAACGTAACACAGAAGGTCGTAACTCAATAAAACGTGCAAAGTCCGTCACTGATTAGATTCCCGATTGTATTACACACGTCTTGCTTCGCTCAACTGACTGCTCGCTCAGTCGGGCAATTTTGCTTTATACTACACAAATGCAATATGTCCGCCCGGCAGCGTGGACCGAATTTCCTAGAATCATAATTTGCACACCTGGCTAACTGTGCCTGCAAGCGGCCATAAACGAGTACAATAGGCTATTCTCCACAATTACCCATAAATAAGTGAACAAATTAAGACAATCATAAAAGGATTACAATTAGTTAAAGGCCGACGGGTAATAAAAGGTGTTTTTATAGATATACAGGTGGATTTTGTTTTCGTCGGAACTTAAGTTGTAACAATATTTATATAATACGCTGTAAAACCTTTTGCTACCTTCACTTAAATGTATTGTATGGTGTCTTTTCCAATGTTTTTTCTCAGAGAAAAAGAGTCGTATCTTCCAAATCTTATCAACATAGTTTCTAATGACACCATATTGATCACCGAATAAAGAAACTGTGATCCTGTAAACTGTATATGATACATAGAAAAAAGTACCGATAAAATGAAAATCAAAAAATTGCCATTTGCCTACAGATCCCCAGAAATTACGCAAGTGAACAACTGCTCTTATTGAATGCCATCATAAAAATATGATTGACATGTTTCTTAATATGACATCTTTTCGGGCGGTGATATTTTTTTGTCGCCGACTCTACCAGGAATATTGTTTCCTATATCAATAGATCCTAATCGACATACTCTTTTATTTCAATTGTTACCTTAACAACAAAGAGGTAAAGGTGAAAATTGATTGTTTAAAATGTAGATATAAGTTGCAATAGATATTCACAGGACAATAGAAAGAAGATATTAAGTGCATGGTAATCCAATTACGTTCATTGTCAATTTTAGGATGTGGATTATATTTCTATGGAGCCATCGTGTTTTCTATGTTCATTTATATAGAGAACATCTATTCAAACTTTTGTCCCTTTGTCCTTTATTATGTGTTTACTATATACTAGCGGTCTCGCCAGACGTTGTACTGCCCTGAAAAAATAAAAATCTAGAACCTGATTCCAGCAGCGAATACTGGGTCTAATTGTGACTCTAAACCACCCTGGGACTCAAACACCTATAAAATTTCATCAAAATCGTAGAACCCGATTCCAGCGCCAAGTATTTTGTTTAGATTAATAGCTTACATTATTGAAGTATTAATAGAGATTCTTAATTTTTATATATCTGATATTAATCAGGGGAAATGTAGAATTCGAATGGTGAAAGAATTTTTGAAATCGATTCAGTAGTTTTTGAGTTTATTCGTTACAAACATTCAAAAATAAAAATCTTTCCTCTTTATAAGATGACGGCATCTGTGGTTGCGCGGGCTAAGTCTTTGCCGGCTTACCTCACTGCAACGCAAAGGCTCCGGGTTCAATTCCTGGTATGGTAAATTTCGGAAACGAATTTTCCCCGTAACTAACTTGCTTAATTTGGGAAATATACAATATGTGTGTTTTGTTTGCCGATAATTATTATTATTATATTAGGATAAATTTGCCACAGTTGTATATAATATAATTTAACTACTAATACATCAGTATTACCCAAATATAAGTGCCAATATCTGTCAACAAACAAAGATAATTTCGCCATCGGCATATATCATAAAGCAATTTCTAAGTTAAAAAAGATGTATTCACAGAAACATGCTTTCTGGAAAAGCAAACAATAATTTTTAAACCTAATTTACGTTTGAATTGGTTAAATAGTTAGATAACTTGCGAATAAGTCCTAATCTTAATTTGGACTGACATCTACTTATGACCGGTTCCTATATCTTACCGACATTTGCTCTTACTACAGGTTAAAATTCGACATTAGCTCCATATAAGTGATATCAAAATTCAACCGATGGTAAGGCAAGTGAATGAATAGTAAGATATAGGAACTAAATCAGTCTTTTAACAAGTACGTATATACAAATAGAAAAACACACGAACAATCATCAAGTTTCACTAATACACTGCAGCAGCGCAAAAAGAAAACTTGGTAAGTTTGCGACACTAGCCATATTTTCCTGTATCAAGACAGTCAGATTTGCGGTACGACTTCCAGTTTCCCGTATCAGGTCCTGGCTTCAAAGAGCAAAAGCACTTGGAAAATAATCGCGTATAAAGTGGCTGATCAAGGAGTGTTTCTATATTATAGATGAATTTCTCAAAAAAGTGCTTGTCGTTATTATCTATATGGGAAAGCTTAGTGATTTACGTGTTATTTTTTCTTTTGACATAATTTGCTTATTTATTACCAAAGCCTATTTGACATGTTTCTGAATTAGAATATTTATGTAAATTTAGTTTTAGTTTTTAATTCATTTTGTACACCACTATGTGGTAGAATGTACAGTACATCTAGAATTGTATAAACACCTGTATAAACTACATTCTTGCAAATAAATATATTGATTGATTGATTAAAATTTATTGAACTATTTAATGGGTTACATCCTTGTATATAATAGCTGCCGTCGCACAGGGTTAAACATATTCGAAGAAAGAGTATTATACATAAAATTATCTTACTATAAAATAGATGCATGGGAACTTAGAAAATACACTCCCGCACCGTGCCCGAGGTAAAACAATGATAACTAACCGCCATACAGTCGGAAAGTCATATACAGGAAAATACTGTTATGACCGACAAAGACCAATGCACACCTGCAGCTTATTACTTTTTTGGCATTTGGACTTCTTTTGTTTACCTTATGTTTAAAATTTGTAATTAGAAAACAGCCTATTGTGTTTTATACTCGTTTATGGCTGTTTGCAGGCATAATTAGGCAGGTGTGCAGATTACGAATTCTAAGAAATTCGATCTACGCGGGCGGACAGCCATATTGAATCGTGCAGTATATAGCAATGGCCCAATGACGAGATCGGCAGCCTAGCGATGGCCACCAGCGAGATAAGACGTGCATACATTCGATAAGCTATATAGTGACGGTCTTTGCGCGTGTTATTAAATCGTTATGCCCAGTTATATTTATACCTGTGTTATATGTGTTTGTATAGTTCTAATAAATTATATAGTATAGGCATTTTAATTCGAGTCCCGCACTCGTAACAATACTTTTCAAAACGCAGTGGATGTGTTAATAGTAGGAAAATGCTATAAATTACTTATTTACAAATATTACGGTAGGTATATTAGTACAAAAACTTGGCTAATAAATATAAGTACACATATCTAAGTCTCTTCACGTTTCTATGAGACGTCTTACCGCTTCGCCGCCGCGGCATAAACCGGTTGATTTTAGTAAGCCTTTGTGCTACAGTAGCAAACATCAGATATATGAATAATATACTTTGAATGAATGTTTATTTTGGTGTACGTAACGTTACCAAAACAAGTGTCAACCGCGATAACAAAAAATAGCACCGTATTAAGAGCCAATTTTGACCTTACAGAAGTAATAGGAGCTTTTACCTTAAGTAAAGGTTTTTACGAATCTCAAAGGAACAGGTAGTTATACATTTTCATTGTAATTAGACACACGTGTCTCAGTCATTGAGCCAAAATAACTAATTGTTTCCTTAATGCATCCTAAAAGTATATATACAAATTACTTATTGCAATCAAGTATGCACGCAGCATTTCTACGATATCATAACGCAGCGACATTTGTGGCGAGATAACCCCAATGTGCCCATCAAATGTTGGCCTAAAGACAATAAGAGACCGACATGTCATACGATTGTAGATTCCGGCCCATCTGACACA
Organism: Dendrolimus houi; assembly: GCA_039645545.1. Lineage (NCBI taxonomy): Eukaryota > Metazoa > Arthropoda > Insecta > Lepidoptera > Lasiocampidae > Dendrolimus > Dendrolimus houi. The sequence goes on from CM077131.1 coordinate 7,085,908, forward strand.
TTCTAACTTGCAATTAGTTGCGCTTCTAAGAATTCACAGTGATGACGTAATATTGTTTGAGTATTGCTTTATAAATACGTTTATACTAGCTTTACCCACAGATGGCCTAAACACGCTTGGCCTTCGGGGAGACAGCGTCTCTTTGCGTAATCTACCATCTGTATAACGGGGAGTGCTCGGAGGAACTGTTTAAATGGCCTTCGTCTTCTTCCTGCCAGCGAACCACTTGCCATCAGCTGGGCATTCATCTCCGCTTCCTCGAGCCGCTTCGCTCATGTACCTAGGCTACAAGTCTCTAGAATGTTTCTCTTGCGCATCGTGGGGATCAGGAATGAGCTCCCGGCTGAGCTTGATCACAGCGTTACGACATGAGGTTTTTAAAAAATGTGTCATAAAATTTCTTTGAGGCCGAAAGTACATAATGTACATATATCCTAAAAAATTTCATAGTGTTTCTGGTATACAGATCCCAGTTTACTTATGGAAAAACGTGTAAAAAGCACTACTAAAACTTTAATAAGTTCCTATTTAATTTATAGCTGGCAACATTACACACGATTATGATCTTTAGCAGTGTGCGTATGGATGACCAATGCAGGTTTATGTGGGAGTGAATATAGGAACAACAGATTTATTGTTAATGGTGTCCCGAACATAATTAAAATGGTTGATGTTTCGCCCTGCCCGCCGCCGCATCGACCTTCGTAACAAAACACAGAGTACTTTAAGTGTCAGAAACACAATCAGTATATTACTTAATTTTAAATTACATACTTTTATTATATTACTTTCATTTCTTGGATTATCTGTTTTTTTTATTACAAAAATGGCAAACAGGCAGACGGTCCAGCTCATGGAAACTGGTCACTGTCGCCTATAGACGCCTATAGAAGTCAACGCGTTACCAGCCTTTAGGAAGGGCTAGGGGGATGAGACAGAGGGATCAAACAGGAGGATTTTAATAGAGGTGATGGGATATGGGATTGGAATAAGGGAATTGGATAGGAGGAGAAGGACGTTGGCCATCGGAACCGTTTAAACATGTTTTAACGTTCCACATAAATTTTGGGCATAACGCCCTTATGATATCGTTATGTTCACACAATTATTTTTCGCGGAAACTTCTGAATTTTTATTATGTCTATACATATAGATGATGTATCTATTATATATTTGCTCTCAAACTCGTAAAAATTGTGTCATCCTCTCTTTAACTTTGAATTATGAAATAAACAATTCTGAAAAAAGGCGGAAGAGCTTGTTATTTAATTATTATGGTCCCAACAGGTGGTGGGGGTGGTGAAGGTGAATAAAGGTGGGTGAATAAAACAATTAAACTCAATTAATACACCATTTAATAGACGGCCTCTGTGGTTGAGCGGGCTAAGCCTTTGCCGGCTTACCTCACTGCAACACACAGGCTCCGGGTTCGATTCCTGGTATAGTAAATTTCGGAAATGTATTTTCTCCGTTATTTACTATGGTCTGGGTGTCTGGGATCGGCCCCAGAATGGTCCGTTGTATATTACTCATAACACAAGCGTAACTTGCTTAATTTGGGGATATACAGTGTGTGTGTTTGTCTGCCGATTTATTTATTTTATTTATTTCTCCTATATCAACAATTCATCAACGGCAAGGAACTTATTATTAGCTTCTATTAAGCTTACATTCAAATATACATAGAACTACTTATCTCCTCAAGAGCTTCCTTGCCACCTATACCTTAAGTGTGGTTTAATTTCCCTTCCCCCAAGACAGGCCAACTAAGTTCTGGGGTATTCTAAAAATACTTTTAACACAGAACTGTTTTGAAAAATGTCCGTTAATATTTACAGCGTACAGTTGTTGCTGTAACTGAAATCAGTTTAGATAATATTATTAAGTAAAATTCTGCAGGAAGAATACAAGGAAATTACCAAGGTTGTAAATAACATAAATAGCAGCTGTAGCGGTGAGATGGCATGAAGTTTCTGCGCTAGATTACTCTATGCCCGCAATGGCGTAATAGATGATGGTGTTCGATAAGTCCAGACCGTCGATGGGTTCCTCACCTCGTGGTATATGCGTGGCGGCGCCAGCTGCTCACACCCTCTAACCCACGACCATTACACACACAATTTGTGTCGTCACCTGCCTTTGTTTTAAGATTTGGTGATAGATGATACATTACATTTTTGTTGGCTATTCACAAAAACGAGTATCATTTGAATGCAAATATCAGAGCCACAGATAGGTAGAAAAATTGTTTTTCATTTCTCATATTCTGAAAGTACGCTTGGAGTTGATTGATCACAGGGGTGATAACAGCACTTTTCGTCTCTGGGAAACGATATTCCCTGCTGTCAATTTTTTTTCTTTTATGTACGGCTTTACGGCTTGGCAACCAAACCTTTAAGCCAGGCGCAGTTGTATTGCAGGCTACAATCGACGCCATTCAACGGAGTTCTTGTGAAAACTCGAAAGGCCACATTTGGCTATACACTTCACATTTCTCACAAAAACACATAAATACTACTCAAAAACTATCAATATCCTACAACTATTGTTCATTTTAGAGTAATTTAACACATTTTTAGAAAAGAAAACTGCACAGCACAATATCTCCTTTCAGATCCGCCAAAAACTCCTCAAAAAATTTAAAAACTATGCGAACCATAGATAATACATACGACTTATGTCCCGTTCCGACTTCTCTTTACAGCCACTGTTAAATCGTGGCATAAATTATTATAAAAAAATATCAATAATTTTTACACATTGTTTTATACTTATAAATTGTTTTTCACTAAGAGAAGTAGTTGTTTTTTTTAACTGATTCGTTTTTATTTACTTTCCTCATATTCGAAATGAAAAGCAGAGTGTTAACTTCGTAGCAAAGGCCTATTTAGATACTCGAACTATTGGTGCCCTCGCTACGCTTGTGCGCCAAACCATCTCATGCCTAGATAGGTTTTCATCCGTGCAGGAACGGAGAAAGAATACAATTTCCTGCGACCGGGCGGCCTGTCGTAAGAGGCGACTAAACAACCCACAGCCAGGTGGCAGGGTATTCGCTTGACTGGATGACGACCACCCCTGGTCTAGAGTATGCCGCCATAACAACCTTGTGTTGTGTTCCGGCCGGCATCAGTGACCAGGTTCCAGTCTCCCATAAGAGAGCAGCAGCGCATTTGTAGCACCTTTGGTGTTACAAATGTCCATAGGCGACGGTAAACACTTTCCATCAAGTGGGCCGCCTACCTGTCTGCTGAACTCCTGCAATAAAAAAAAAAAAAGTCCTTTCACCTCTCGTGTAACAATATACTATTCTATACCATTTCATAGTATAGTTACGGTTAGCTATTCTAGTTTCATTACCATTTTTTAAAATCAAAATAGCTTTTTGGCTTAAGCACCCGGATCTCATTTAATTGATGTGGCTTGTAATTCTGACTGGCATGCATGCATCCTTTAGCCAGTCTTTTTACCTAATATGTATTTTATTATAGTTACTAGTCTGGTGGACAATATCGTGAGGAAACTTGCTTATCGGAATGACCGTATGTATAAAATCCGCCAACTTGCCATTGACATGTGTGACGGAATACTGCCCATTGCCCTAAATAATGTTGGGTCCGAGTCCAGCAGGGGAGGACATTTATAGGCTGATATTATTATGTATAGTGCGTCACGTCTGGACACCGTATATCCTATCTATCAGTGAGACGGCTCCACAAACTTATAGACATTTAGCAGGCTATGGATCGATCTATAGAGTGTTTCTGTCGTATATAAAATCCAGAACAAAGATATCTTTTAAAGAACCAAAGTCGCCGATAACTCCTAAAATCCATTCCTTTTTTTTATTGCCCGAAGTAGGCAAACAGGCAGACGGCCCACCTGATGGAAAGTGGTTACTGTCGCCTATAGACGTTTGCAACACCAGAGGAGTCGCCAAGGCATTGCCGACCTCTAAAAAATTTTATAATGCCCTTCTTTAAAAACCCCATATCACCCATATCATAACGCAAGGGGAAAACCGTGTCGGGAAGTTCCCTCCAGATGATCGTTGTACGCTGAATAAATAGTTGAGCGTGGGGCCTCTAGGGCGTGAACATCCAGTCGTTGGTGAGCTGTGCGATTGTAAAAGTGAGGCGTTGGCACCAGATCAAACAATTTCTCGGAACACTTTCCGTTATACAGGCGGTAGAATACGCAGAGCGACGCGAAGTGTCTCCTAAGGCTAAGCGGTTCTAAACCGCCCGTTAGTATGGGTTCGTCGACGATACGAATGGCGCGACGCTGGAAGAAGTTGAGGGTGTCAGTCTCGTAAGCAGATGCCCCGGCCCATACTTGCGCTTTGTAGAGTGCAAGTCGTTGCCGTGATGTGAAGTACTGCTTGGACCGGTTAAGCACACTAAGCTTTTTAGAGGCAAGTTTGGCCTTGCCTTCCAGATGACCCCGAAATTATACGTCGTTTGTTATGTCGACCCCAAGGATCCCAACACTATTAGAGATAGCGAGGGGTGTTCCTTGGAATTGTGGCGTATTGACAAATGGGGTTTTTTTTTGCTGAGAATGCGCAGACTTGTGTCTTCGTGGAGTTAAAATGCATAAGGTTTTGTCGTCCCCATTTAGAGACTCGCTCCTAGGAGTTCTCTACTTTTAAAACAAGTCTGACCCGACTCTCTTCTACCAGTGACCCTGCTTTCTTCATCCCTTCTGTCTAATCCCTCTATTCTATCCCCTTTATCCCTTTCCTCCTATTCCATCTGGTCTATCCCATTTTAAACCCTGGCAACACGTTGACTTCGCCCCTTGTGTTGCAAACTTTTATAGGAAACGCGGCGGTAACCTCTTGCTAATAGATGGCGGTCTGCCTGATTACCAGCATGGGAATAAAAAAAATGGCAGGTGCCGGTCACATTAATCACAGAATGGATGGCCGATGGAGCAGACGAGACTTTGAGTGTAAACCACATCTTGCTAAACGTATTGTAAAATGCCCTCCATTCTGGAGGAACGATGATCTACGTAATTTTGTGTAGGCTTGAATGAGGAAAGCAGAGGATAGCGTCAAGTGGCACTTTGGAGAGGCCTACGTCTAGCAGTAGATCACGATTGGCTGATAATGTACCATTACCATGTGTAAAAAATTCTGTAAAACTTGAAATTGGGAATGATTGTCATTCAGTAACCCTATTGTCAGAGTTTTAACCGAGCGATAAAAATCACTACAGTAAAAGGCGATTAATCAAAATTCCAGCCTCGCCCGCGCCCGAACTTTAATTATTAGACACCAGTTTATTTAATTTATTTTAAGTATGCGATGCCTTACGGGACGTCCCGCAATACATTCGATGGCGCCCCGCCTCTGTATAGGACCGTGTCCACACTGCCGCATTTGATGACGATAACTATAGAGGGTTTTTGAGAATAATAATAATAAAATGTTTATTTATTTTCTCCCTTAAATACTAAAGTAAAGCAACAAGAAATTACAAAAATGCTATAAATAATTTTATGACTTAAATTTAAATTAATTAAGCAAATGAATGTCTAATAAGATATCGCCTCTTTCTTTCAATGATGTGTTATCTTGCAAATTGAAATTTTAAGAGAGAGTTTAAAGTTATATTTAAAGAAAATATTGTATAAAAACGAATAATGTAGTATCTTTTAAAAAATATTGTAGATTAAGAGAAAAAATGTTGTTCGTTTCGATAAAATTATTCTAAGAAGATTAAATAATCTCTTTTCTTAAATTTTAGTTTTCAAGATAACATATTATTCAAGCAAAGAGGCGATATAGAAATGCTGCATGTCATTATGTGACAAATCTAATAACTTCGCATTCCAATCGCCTCAAAAAATGACACCAATCAACATCAATCTTTACAAAAACCATAGGACAGCGGGACGGGTCCCGTGGGCAATATATCATCGGGGGTTATTACCAAAGCGCTTATTACGCGGTTAAACAAAAACTGAGGTTAACACGGGACTATTGCTGAGGATGCTCTTAATTCCAGTAATGGGTCATCAGTTTCAGAGGTTATGGACGTAAATTAATGTAATAAGGATGACAGTCTAAAGTAACAAAATGAATTACGATGACTGGAATTAATCGTAACTTAGCAAAAATACATTACTAAAACATACAAAAACAAGTGTCACTTGTGACCCCAAAAAGCCGTATATGCTTTTGTCTGTTCTTACAGGAACAGACTGATATGTCCCTATAGAGAGCTTTTTTTGTATGACAGTAAAGCGTGGCCTGCAACACAGGCAGGAGCTATTTGTCAGTAAAATGAATAAGTTGCGATGGAAGTGTAGAGTCACGCGGAAGGACTGCGTTAGGAATTCCTCCATGAGCAGCAGCGACCATGTCCGTGACATAACAGGTAAACTGCCAGAGTCATTTACGCTGGTATTGTCACGATTAATGTAAATCGGCTGTGAGGAATAAATGTCTAGCCGTGTTGCCTCCATCAGATCCTATGGATATAGGTAAGCCCAAAAACAGCTGTCTTAACGTCACAAATGATTACATACATGACAATGGTCGGATAATAAGAGATTTCGAAGGTCACGTGAAGTGGAGAAGAAAAATCACCGGGCTCGAAGCGGTTGCGGGTGCTTTGAACCAACCAAGATTTAAGGCTAAGATAATGATGAATCGTGCGATAAACAATGTTCTGTTCTATATTCATCTCAATAATCGTCTGCAAGTTTACATTATATTTTATTGTAATTAGTGTATTCCTAAAGTCATGAAGTAGAAACAAATGTATAAGTATCAACAACACACAAAATTACTTACATTCAAATAATTAGCATTAGATTAAGCCATTGGCTACCACTCTCGCGTCTAAAAGTATTGTTCCAAATGATGTAGGTTTTAATTTTGGTCGTGAAGCATGAAGCAGCACTTAAGCAGATTTTCTATTGTAATCAAGTGGTGACGGTGAAGGAAAAACATCGTAATGAAACAGCATATCGAGACAACCGATATGGGAACCTTTCAAATATGGGCTAATATAATATAGGTATTAGATTCGACATAGCTCGATGGAGGCAATAATATCTATTATCATCAGCAGCAGTAAATGAATAGGTATAATCGTCCACCCCAACTACCAGGCACTTGTCTCCGACGCGCAAATCTCCTCTTGCAATCTGTATATGAATACTTGAGTGTAGTAATAATTCTTAATCGTGTTTCAGATCTCACGAACTCGCATTAACGTTTTCAATACGAAATTTTAATGTGCATTCAGAACCCATTGGAATGAGTATCTGATTCGCTGCTAATTTATACCTTTGTGATTGTACATAAGACCTACATATATATTAAAATAAATAGACAGATTTGTTTTTAAATTAAATTATTATAACTATTATAGCTTTATACGTACATTCATTAACGTAAATTGTGCATGCTGTGAAAAATATTTTATTTTCAGGATAAGTGTGTCCTATGTTTTTTCCCTACAGTCAAAAATAATCATATTTTAGTAAAATTAGTTGACTGGATTTATCATGAAAGCGTTACAAACTGTGAATTTGGTTGCATTTTTGTATATATGATAAAAAAATATCTGTCTATTACGTCACATAGTGTAAGAATTATATAGATAATAAACATATTTGCAAAAATAATGGACGAACATTCACTGTCTTTAGTTTAAAAGAGATGCCTTGTCTATTGCCTGTTATATTTATAGGTTTTTGATTTGTGACATTTTTGGCAACGGCTCTGTAGGAAAGTTATTAAAAAAAATACTGAAGCTGCTTTCGTGTAACAAGACAGATTAATAGAAAAGATGTGATTAAAATTTAAATAAACGTCTTTGAATGCAATTGAACATGGTGAGTTTAATATTTTCTGTTTAAGTGTACGTACGCGAATTGAATCTCCATTTATTTATTATTGTTATTTTAAGTGCATGTAAGTTTTTGTTTTCACGGACTGATACGTAATAAGTACGACGTTTGTCTAAAAGTCCTTAAAATAAATTTAAAATAAGATTCTCCATTTAAATCTTATTCTATGTTGTATATTTACGATGAATAAGTACACATACACGTGTGAACATCGAGAGTAATTTGTATATATCAATGCTTGCGCAACGCTAATAATGTCACTCTAGAATGTCCAGCAATAATATCTCCACTTATCAAGATGGGCCTTGGAATTATCATTTAATTTAAACCACAAAAACCCCACCGGGATTATGGGCGTGGATGATATGCCATTATAAGCCTTAGCAAGTCGCCTGTCACCAGCGCAGTTGTCGCCGCGGGTGGGGCCCCTGACCGCGTCGGCGATCTTTGTCAGCGACGAACGACTTTGATGAGGCGCCCCAGCGGAATTCTATTAATGCTGGCCATCAATAAATTAAAAGTACGACCTTCGTAGATCCTGAATAGTCGTGGAATATACTTTATGTGATGGAGTTCTCTACGCAGCTGTCCAATTAAAAGAATACACGTTAGAGTTGTTAATATAAGCCTAGGTCCATACTTATATTATGGAAGTGGAGTAAATCTGCGACGTTCAAATTTGATGAGGTGTCTCGGCGGTATGCTTTTAGTGCTAGCCATCAATAAATTAAATTACTTTCGTAAGTTCAAAATAGCCATGGAAAATACTTTATGTGATGGAGTTCTCTACGTAGCTGTCGAATCAATAAAACGTACGTTAGCGTTATTAATATAAGCCTAGGTTCATACTTTTTTTTCGTTTTTTATCCGTGCAGGAACGAAGAAAGAATACAATTTCCTGCAGCCGGGCGGCCTGTCGTAAGAGGCGACAAAACAACCCACAGCCAGGTGGTAGGGCATTTGCCCGACTAGATGGCTACCACCCCTGGTCTAGAGTATGTCGCCATAACAACCTTGAGTTGTGTTCCGGCATTAGTGACCAGATTCCAGTCTTCCCTAAGAGAGCAAATGGTCATAGGCGATGGTAATCGCTTTCCATCAAGTGGGCCGTCTGCCTGTCCGATGACCTCCTGTAATAAAAAATTAAATACTTGTATTATTGAAGTAGACGAAATCCACAACGATCGACTTTGATGAGGCGGCCCCGACTGGTAGAACTCTATTAAAGTTGGCCATCAATAGTTGAAATCTACGACCTTCGTAGGTTCAGAAGAGCCATGGAATACTTATACTTTATGCGATAAACTTTTCACATACTTGTCGAATCAAAACACTGAATGTTACGTCAGAGTAATAAACCTACGTCTAAACTTGTATAGTGAAGTTTTTCACACTTGTAAGAATGACAATCGCCAAGTACGAAATGTAATTAACTATAAAATCTTTTAAATCCTGCATAGCTATGTCGCCACATATATTCTTTATTATTGTGTATTTTTTATCAAATAAATCTTTTTTTTAACTTATGTAAATTTTCAAATTTTGATTTATCTATCTATTTTATACAAGTTTTTTCCAAGTATGCCATACTTGTATAGGAATGACAGTCATTAAGTAAAAAATATAGCTCTGAAAGGTCCTAAATCTTCCATGACTGGATGGCGTCACTACTCATTTTATTGCAGAAACGTGATAGTGTAGAACATAAAATGCAACCCCATTTCATCTATACATTATCATATACCGTGACCACGATGAGTTTCACCAAATAATACAGATGTGTACAAAACCTTAGAAGATGCTTTTAATAAATCTAGTCAAGGTTGTCATGGCCAACTAGATAATATGTAATAGAGACCGATCTATGTTGTATTGCAAAAAGGTCAGTAATTATAACATGTTTGCCGAAACTGGTTCTAGTTTTATGCTCCAAAGTAAAGACCAGTACAGTTCGTAAATTCCTGACACCTTAATTAATCAAATCGCTCTTCTTTAAATATGGCTTCATACGGTTTATGAATTAAGTCACTGACAAGTAGATAATCATGAATATTCAAGTATTAGAAGAATGTATAAGCCTTAGATAAAGTGCAGGTTTCTAAATGATAAGAATCAACAAAAGTGTCGTGGCAATTTGAAAACTTATACTAGACTGATAGATTACTTGAACATTTCCACAAAAACCAGTTAAAGTAAGTTGAAGGCAGCCAGTACCTACTCAACAAAGTTAGATTATTTTTTTACCTATATTATACATTTCTTGATAAGAAAACTGCATAGCCTAACATCATCCTTTAAGTTCCTATCAAAAATTGTACAGTAGGTAATGCTGATAGTAGATGGATCAACCAAATTAAATCAATTTGTTGAAAGGCATAGAAAGGACTCGAAGGTATTCAATAACATTGAATGTTCCAAGTTTATGTTTATGTACATATGATTGATTTATCCAAATTGAAAGACAAAGTGAACCGTCTAATATCGGCTTAACGAATAATTTACATTAATTTCTCAATTCAAATCAAAAACATTATCGAACCGATCTACACGCAAGTTTGCACAACATTAAGATTATATAAAAAGTAAACATTGGAAAAAATACTCGAGCACAGATACCCTGTGTCGACACATATCGTGTTGGTTTTGTGGAACACAGTGCCGATGTATCTCCTCCCTGCGGGATCTCTCCTTTATCCCATTTTTTGTGTCCTTTTTTAACCTCACCGACACGGCACAAAAGACAGCGACTTTTGTTCCGCTGTCTCGCTCGTTAATGATTTTTACGTATTATTAATTGTGGACCCGATAAAAGGCCGATTGAAAAATATTGATTGCACGGTTTGTAAGTTTGAGTCCTTATGAGATATCGTCTGTCAATATCGTTTTGGGCGCCATGTGTTCTATTTTGTATGAACCATTAGGAATTGAATGGTCGGATTTAATTAGGAGAACAATTAATCCGTGTTTCATGATGATGGGGAAATAAAATTGGTACGTAGAATATTACAGATTTACAAATAATAACCTTAAATTAAGGTCGCCTAAAAGAGATCGCTTTACGAAAAAGGCATCTTGTTTTAAAAAAAGTAACATAATTCTAATTATACATCTTTATGATTGTCAAATTTGATGAACAATAAATTGTTAGGTAAGTATCTATATATTTAGTACCCAAAGAATAGAATCCATGCTGTCCTTTTATGTGTTTTGAATTTGTTTCATTTAGCATCGTTTAAACACGTTAACCATATACTAACGTAAATTTGCATGAAACATTGTAAACATATAAAAAAACATAATCAGTTCAATAACGGAGTTGGATATAGTATATAAGATGGATTTTGTATCCTGGATAATAGTTTAGTTTCGATGCGATATCAATTCTAAATTTATGAGAGCGCTGCTAAATAAACTGTTTGTGATGAAATTTGGTTTACATATGGGTACCTACTTTATACAATCGGTATAGACATAAGATAGTTTGTACCCTAAAACTTAACCCAACAATTAAATAGAAGTGAAAAGAAAATTTTAAAACCAACTTATACATAGACAATCCACTATGCATTTCTTGGAGCAAATGAACATAGGAGCTTTTCACACTTTGCGTCGCACAAGGTAATATCTTAAGCCCTGCGTGTCTCATACTCTATAAACGTGACTTTCCTATATTTATGCGTTTTTGTCACGAGACCAGTCAATTGGATGTCTCGATAATTTACTGCACCGCGCTTACAGAGGGCTAACAGCTAGCCATTTAATCAAACCTGAGAGCGTGTTGTGACAATATTTCCTGTCAACTCGATTATAAAACTTGTTTTCTTTTTATTTATGTTCGTGGTTTAATTGAATAAGTGTATATTTCTTGCCGCTGTGATGTATGCTTATTAATATGCTATGCGTTGAGTAATGTTTTGTTTATTAAAGAATTATTATTGACATTGTTTTTCAAACATTATGGTTTTACCTACGTTGTTTGTTCTCAATGCTTCCATTGTCAGCTTACTATTTAAATTAGTTGACGCTTTCCAATTTTAAAATTCGACATGGTTGTTTATAATCATTTAGCCCAATCTAAATATTGCAGGCGATCCACGAGGTACTTTTGAAACTGGATTATAGAATAATATCCATGCCTAAGGATGGTGTGCATAGACAATTAACACAACTCGTCAGAAGGACTATTGTTGTAGTTGATCCGTTGTTTCCCATCTTCTTTTTTTATATATTAGGTACTTATCACTGATAAAATCAAAGAGCCTGTGTGTCAAGTAAATTTAAAAAAAAAAATCTTTTGAACAACGGCTAGTCAAAAATAGACATTTTTAAAATTTCCGTCCGCCTGAAATTTTGTCTTTTATAGAAGACTTCGAAATGGCTTAACAAATATCAATGAAAATTTTAGTCATTAAAGCACTAATTTTATCTTAAATTAATAACTTGCAATTTTCGAGAAGACATAAATATAAAAATGTATTTATGATTTTATATTTATATCTTCTTTTATATTTTATATTTATATTTATATCAATATAATTATAGCCTAAGTAGCGCGGACGAAATCGCGGAGACAGCAGGCTAGTGCTAAATAAAGAAACAATATAGATATTTGGTTGAATTCATTTCAATTATAATTTCACAACTCCTGGACCACCAATAAACCTGTCATAAAGACCTTTCAAACAAAACATAACAGGAGTTAGTTATCTGTTATTTATACTTCAAGTTCCGTGAACAAAATTCACGTTACAGACTAATAATTATGCAATGACAAATGACATGTTAATTCGTCTAGTAATAAGCTATCAATTTCCTACTACTGCAATCTAATGGCTCGAGTACACGTATGTCGTTGCTCATGCTAACACTTGTGTGCAAAGTAATACGTATTAAAAGTTTAAACAAAACTATTAAAGGAAAAAGAATAAAAAGATTTTGTATTTATTATTTCACTAATACAAGATGATTTTAAGGAGGGGGGGCATGTATAGTTATGTAGTTACAATAGCTACCTCAATACATGTCTAAATAGTTTCTATATTAAAATTGTTTTCTTTAATTGTTATTTCACAGAGGTAACAATATTTCAATATTTTTGTTACATGACCAAAGAGCTTTAAGCAAAAAATTAAATAGAAAATGCCCTACGAATTAAACTTATGTTCGTTTAATTTTTTTTATGTACGTTGACTTTCTTCACAATTTTCCACATTATAAATTTGAGACAGGACATATTTTTACCACTAAAAGAGAATATTATTCCATTTATCAACTTAACATAAATGTACTACAAGATTGCCCGTCCCACCGAATAATAAAATTCGCTGAATTCGTAATTTTATGCGAAAAATAAAAAATCTATTTTTTGTGAAATCATTATTCTTGTAAATTGTATATTTATTTGTATTTAGACATTAGTAGTTTTAAATTCACATATTTAGTAAGCTACATATGTGGCAGAATACAGTGATACTTTAGTTGTAATAATTATTATTATTAATAACGAAGATAAGCACAGTCACTGTCCCCCGTGCACTATCGTCATGTATTAAAGCCTTAAACTAAATTTTAATAGCATTCAATGGCAATACGTGTTCTATATGCTATTGACAAGACAGATCATTAATTTGTGAATAATCAATTAGATATTTATTAAAATTATTGAGGCTACGAAAAAATGCTATACTTTATTTAATACTGTCGAATAATACTAAGCTTCGAATTAGCTCCCATTCCTACCAAAATTAACATTTATTAGTTAATGTGGAAATTTAATGGTGTTGATAAGTTATAGTTTTATAAGCTTTCATTCTTACGCCCCTACTCCACCAGCGTTAATCTTAGTGACTGTGATAAAATGCGACTTATTTAGCGTTAAAAATAGCGCGTTAATGATTAGCTACATTAGTGTGTATATATGAGTTTAAAGTCATTAACAATGACGCATCTCGGATAACGTTTTAATACCTCGTTTACTTGAAGCAGTCACCTAGCTGATGGAATTAAAAATTAAAGAGCCTAATATAATATCCTTCCACCAAGACCTTTAACAACTTATTTATTACAATACAGTGACTTAGATTCTGACTCCCTTTTTTATTACATCACTCTAATTTAGAGAAAGGGTTCGAATATTAATGTTAGTAGCTGTTGTACCCGCCTTAACAACTCTCTCGTTCTTTCCAGTTGCTAAAGCAATAATAAGATATGCATGCGAGTAGTGTCGCGTTGATACGTTGTTATTGTTTTATATCGTGTATTTATTTTTTAGTCATACAGTTTATTAATTATATATTTATTCTCTGGATCTACTAAGTCTACTGTATGTTTATACGTTATTATTATTTTATATCGTGCATTTAGTGCAAGTTAGTTTAAGGGCTTGTAGAATAAATGAATTACTTTTATACTGTTAATTTATTTTTTATTAATAGTTTCTTAGAATATTTATTGTCTACGCCTACTACGTCTATTGTATTTTTCTTAAGTCTGGAGGGTTGTGTATAAAAGACTGCTTTAAACTATAAACCTACCCTTTGCTCAGCCTGTATTGTATATAGTTTCTAAGAACCTGGTGTTATTTTAAAGTAATCAATCAAATATTTATATTTATGAAGTTTTTTTGCGAGATGAACTGAAAGGAGCATAATGCGTCGAAAGACCAATTCAGTTTAGAGGATATTGAGAAACCCACTATAACAGAACAGCGGTTGCGATAACACCAAATAACATACAAATTGGTACGTGAGATAACACAACAATTGAATTGTATAGTGACGTGACGCACCAATTAAATCGCAATTCCGTTAATAGCAGTTAATTATTTTAAAAGCTTTTAAAGTCAACTGGTGAGATAAAAATAATTTATATTATTGGTTTTGGTCATCGAGTAATTTGGGTAAGGCCGTCTATTGTAACATATAGCGGTGGGATCAAACTGCGAAAGTTTAACAATTGAAGTAATTATATATCAGATTAGCTGAGGGTAATTATTGTCTATACATAGGTACCTATACTATAAGTATATTATATCACTTACAATTTTCGTTGAAAACGTTTTTGACCCTTACAATCGTAATTTGATCAAGTATGCATCAATCAATCCATTCCACTTGATAACAAACCTTTATAAAGTATTTAATTTACGTCCTTTTCCCCTAAATGATAAAGGAACTCTAAAAACGCCAGCAAAATTTTTGTTTTGAATTCCACACTCAAAGAAATAAATTAATTCGGAAGGTACAATCAATATAAAAAGAGCAAACCCGTTATTACCGAACAGAATAATAACTACCCTCGTATTGTCACAAAAAGTCCTACTAATGAAGTTCGAACAAATTTATTTCGCCCAAACTGGGACATTCACATCGTAAATATTCGTCAGTCAAAACGATTAGACGAAAAAATGTTGTCGTTTGTAAAAAAATAAACAACTTAAAAAATATATAAATACTCTATGACTTGAACAGCAGAGTTGAAAATCGAACAGTAGATTTCAAACTTGGCGTAGAGGTTCGAAATCGAAACTGTCATAAGACAAGTTGGGTCACATTTAGCCAATTCGTATTTTTTTCTAATTTCATGTTTTTCTTTGGCGGCAAGTTTATTGGGACCAAATGACACGACAGGTGACGTGTTTTTTTTCTAAGTCCAAAGGAATCGTTATGCATTTTATTGCGTGTTTCGTCTATCTTGCGATTTGAGACCAGTATGGTTAATTGTGTTTTGAATTTAGAACGCAGATGGTTGCCAGTTACATTCTTATATTCTGAATAATAATTATTATACAATTTTCGTTATTAAAACTAACTATAAATATAGTAGATATTAAATAAAATTTAAATGGTAAATAAAATAAAAGTGAAGTGACGATATATTAAATAAATGCTAGGTAATATTTAAGTGAAAACTGCAATGTAGATTGTTGTAAATGTCTAATCAGCATCACATATGTCCGCTTTAGAAATTTTCTATCAATCTGTCTAAAAAATTGGATTGAACAGGTACCGAAAAGGCTTAACGAATCTTAGTGGAATATAGATTTAAATGGGAATTTTGTCTCAAGTTCTCGTGTATATTCTATATCTTCCAGGGTTTTTTATGAGGTGCTCTTTCAGGTGGTCAGGGATCTTTTTCGTAATTATTTTACAAATTTACTTATTATTATATTTCTTTTTCTAACATTTTTTGTATTTATAATTTTATTGTATGTGTATTCCGTGTGAATATACTAATAATAAGTCCTATTTATTTTCAGGTGTTATCGGTCTCTGAGGGTTGTGAGGGGTCCAGCCCTATACACCTCTAGTGCTGTCTCTTTTTCCTACAATTTTGCAAGGTATACCTATACTTATAGACGATATGAAGAAAATAGAGCTAGTAAATAATAAAATGGCAAAATATTACATCGGAGTTAGGAGTTTTTGAGAGTTAAGTAGGTAACTTTAATGGATGATTCTCATTCCTATAATACATGTTCTTTTTTGATGCTTTACTTTAGGGTTCTCCAAACTACGGTACGCGATTCCAGTGCCATCAGCCCAGCGCGAACCATATAATGAATTATTAACTTATTATTATTATCTTGCTATAATAATTTGGATGTAAAAACACAATATGATAATAACTCGGTTTTATTTACTTGTTAGGCAACGCTTAATGACAAGTATAATACGCTGAAAATTACAGATACATAATTGGAAAGAGCCTCCCTCCCTACCACTAACATTGTAAAACTTGTTAAAATACTAATGAGATTTATGTAAAAAACCGTTTTGACTCTTGGAATTTACGGGAGTAACCAGAGTGGCTTCAAGGCTGAAAGTTTGGAGACCTTTGGTTTACTCAATAAAATACAAGGCGGTTCTAAGCATTTTTCATCGGTAACTAGTTTAGGTAATATAAGTAATGTAATTTTAATAGCGACTCATAAAAAGTTGGTGGGACACGGTGTTATTTATTACTACAATTATTCCGGAGCTATTGTTTGGATGTTTTGACTGATGTGTACTAATGGATTCATATTATCGACTACGAATTCGTGTTTAAGGTCTCATAAGTATTATTTTTTTCTTTGACCATTGTATGGGAAACACGGATGCAAATAAGTATTATGCATGTACATAGTTATAGGTAGAGATAAACCTTGTGGATAATAGTCAAGGCGGATTTTTTTGAGATTTTGGTTCGAACTTGATGGCCATTACATTTTGCTGTACAATGTTAATTTAAAAAAGTGTGTTTAGGATAAATTTCACTTACTTTGAAAGTACTAGACTATACGGAACAGCAAAAAACACTCAAAGGAGTCTCGGGCCTGATTTTGACGAAAACTAAAGTGGTATTATTTGATTTTTGAAAAATCAATTACTCTTTATCCGTGCAGGAACGGGGAAAGAATACAATTTCCTGCGGCCGGACGGCCTGTCGTAAGAGGTGACAAAACAACCCACAGCCAGGTTGGTAGGGCATTTGCCCGATTGGTGGCTACCACCCCTGTTCTAAAGTATGTCGCCATAACAACCTTGAGTTGTGTTCCGGGATTAGTTGCCAGATTCCAGTCTCCCTTAAGAGCAGCAGCACATTTGCAGCACCTTTGGTGTTGCAAATGGCCATAGGTAATGGTAACCACTTTCCATTACGTGGCCCATCTGCCTATCTGCTGAACTCCTGAAATAAAAAGTAACTATAAAAATCCTTATTAGGAATTGAATCTACCTTTTCAGGAGTGAACGGCTAAAAGCATTTAATGATATTTAGAAGTATATATTTTATCCTATTCTTCCTGTCTGATCCCTCTGTTCCATCCCGTGTACCCCAACACTCCTTGCCCATCCTAAAGGCTGGCAACGCGTTGGCTTCGCCCCTGGTGTTACAAACATCTATAGGCGACGGTAACCGCTTTCCATGAGCTAGGTCGTCTGTTTGTATACCAGCTTCGCAATAACAATTAATAATAATAATAAACAATAAATCCGGGGACCAAGGCAAGGCCTTCCGCCTTCGCCAGCTGGCACGAGAGGAGACGCTAGAGCTAAAACTCAAGCTCCGGGGGTGGAAGTGATAAATGTCTGTCTTCTATGGCATTTTTTGGGGCCCATGCAGGGAGTGGCGAGTCACCGTCTGCCCATTTTTCCATGTTCCCCGAACATTGCGACGGGCAGTCGCAATAATCTCCATATTCCCTGACTTCTAGTACCACTAGCAGTTCACCCCAATAGCCCGGTACTTTTTGTTCTCATTTCCCATAATAGTCCTACACTGGCCGGGGCTTGTCCTTGGGTGCATTTTTATATGGTGTAGACAGGGACAATCGCCGGTCAATGTAACGCCACATTTACATTAAATTTGTCTAAGGGGCCTCTACGTGTTGGCCTTCCCATGGCCCCACGCCAGCCCTCCAAAAATCCGGGCCATTTTTATGGCGCGTGGTCTCTAGGGACATACAATATTTTTTTTATTTTTTTTATTTTGCCAACAATACACACACACATTGCAAATTCCCAAACTAAAAAATTTACGCTTGTGTTATGGGTAATATACAACGGACCACTTTGGGGCCGATCCCAGACACACAGACCATAGTAAATAACATGAAGTTCGTTTCAAATAGCAAACGTCGCTCTAGTTCGGATGAACGAGTCTATGGGAGCAAACCGTCATAACGACCCGTTCAAATGATTATAGGTACCTCAGTCTACTGGTTTTGTACTCAGTAAGTTATAAATACAAAGCTGAATAAGAAAGGCGTAACTAATCCTAACAAACCCAATTATAAATCAGTAAGCAGTTTGCGTAGTGGGTGGCCGGTGACATTATTATTGTCCAGTCCCATCTGAAAAAATAAGTATAGTACCGAAGCATTTTTTGCAAGTTCTCGAATGGATGCGGTTTGTAGGTTTTGCGTGAAAAATAGTAGCGCTCCATGTTTACTTATTCTAGATTTGAGTTTATTTATTTTATGTCAAATCAACTGACAAAGTTTTTACCATATTATAAAATACCAAAGCTTGCTAAGTTTTGTACGAGAATAGCAAGTTATGACGACATAACAAACGATTCAAATAGCGTAGTCACTATTTTCTAAACAGTTACACAATTTGTTTTTATTATAATATTTTAATAGTAACATAAGATAGTAGGTACCTATAGTGTTTATCGACCGTTCTTTTATATGAAAATGATGTTAGTACTTATTTTAATACAGATCATTTACCCAAAAATTCGATATTTGAGACGTCCCTATTAATATTATAAATGCGAAAGTAATTCTTTCTGTCTATCTGTTTCGTTTTCACGGAAAAACTACTGGACCGATTTGGCTGAAACTCAGTATATATATATTTTTTCGATGGCGAGGATGAACATAGGATACTTTTTATCCAGAAAAATAGGATAGTTTTCGGTATAAAAATATATTTGTCTTTCTGTTTGTTATTCTTTTACGGAAAAACTAATGGGCCGATTTGGCTTAAATTCGGTATATACATAACTTTTATACCGAGGATGGAAAAGGGATACTTTTTATCCCGGATTATAGGATAAATTTATGTAAAGGTTACCCCAGAAAATATGATAGGTTTTTTTTATTTGTGGTTTGCCATTTTCGTTATTTTGTTTATTTTGGTTATTTTGTTTATTTTAGTCATTTTGGTCAATTTGGTCATTTTGGTAGTTTTGGTAGTTGTGGTAGTTTTTGTAGTTTATGGTTTACAGAGAGATAGACGGGGGGGATATATAAACAAAACTAGAACGTGTTGAAATAGGGATAGAAGTTTTAAAAGCAAAATTAGCCAAATCAGTCCAGCCGTTCTCGACTTTTAGCGAGACTAACGAACAGCAATTGATTTTTTATATTATAGATGTAGCTGTAACGCTTGCTCTTTAAACAAGAGGCACGCACTAGAGTTTGACCCAGGGCTGCGCTCGGGTCAAACTCTAGTATTATAATAAATTGTAAAATAGTATTCGAGCGACGAACGAGCAGGCGTTAAAACATATTGTTATCGTCTTAATTTCAATAGTTAATTATGGATTTTTTAAAATATACATTTAAATATTAATACACTATTTGACTCATTAAAATTGTGACGTCATAAGCCAGTATTCTCGTACAAAATCAATGAAGCCATGGCGTTTTCTGCGATCAAAAGCATCTCATTTGACTGTTAAATACCCAATTGGTTAAATGTTTTATATATATGATATACACAAAAGTTACGGCTACAACAATATTTCGGTTTCTTGAATACAATGAAGCCTACGTTAGTCAAATGATAACGATATTATTAACTAAACACAAAATTACTATTAGGTACTATTACTAATTATTTAAGAAATTAAGAAGATTGCCGCAACCTGCAGGTATCTAGAGAAATAATCTTCGTCATCTTTTTGCGGTCATCTCAACCGACAATAATGCTATCCCTGTGGTCTATGGGTTGACATGCCGACTGTGACAATGCCTTTATCCCATTTTGACAATTCCATTGTACCATTGTGACAGTGGCGCTACCGCATTGTCACAAAATTGGATAAGCGTTCTGTCGGTAAAAAGTCATTTGCCGCTTTTGAAAGTCATTCGAGGATAATTTGCAAGGTATAAGGTATACGGCAAGAAGCAAAGTCGTTGTAGGTTACTGGTTAACTTTAAGTATGCACTACTTATGGTCTGTTCATTTATTTGCCTATATGCTATCAAGCAAAATTTGACATAAGTTCCATACAAATAATGACAAAATTCAACCAGTGGTAAGGCAAATGTATGAATAATTGGATATAGGAACCGGGCATTAGGCAGTTTTCTGGCCTAATATGTATATTGTTACACACCATGCCACATACTACCACATGCTGTCTGAACGAAAAATAATAAAAGCTGCACATCTTAACAGACGTGTCACCACCAATCCGCTTTGGACAAACATGGCGGGTACGTTTCCCTATAAATGGCGAGGCTCAGCAATGCGAAATTTTGGGCTGCTATGTTAATGTCATTTAATGCTTTTTAGAGTACCGTAAAACCAAGGAGGTTTGTTATCTCGACAAGACAGTTGACTGTGCGAACAGGGTGAGATTCACACTTGGCTGATTTTTATAGTCAATTAGAGCTTAATCCGCGGCTGCGCTGTGGGTCAGACTCGTAGTGCGTACCTCTTGTTTAAAGAGCACCCGTTAATACAGGTTACATTG
This sequence comes from Dendrolimus houi, assembly GCA_039645545.1. Classification (NCBI taxonomy): domain Eukaryota; kingdom Metazoa; phylum Arthropoda; class Insecta; order Lepidoptera; family Lasiocampidae; genus Dendrolimus; species Dendrolimus houi. The sequence goes on from CM077131.1 coordinate 7,106,968, forward strand.
CATTATATTTTTATATATTTGTTCCCGGAAGATTCACTTCATTTTATGTCGTAAACTATCCCATCTCCCGGAATTAAAAGTATATTTATATGTCCATTTTCGATATTAAAACTACATTTAAACAAAATAACAGCAAAACCGATCCGGTACAGACAGATTGAGTTATTATCGATTTTTTTTATAGATGACGATTTTTATATTTATAAACTTGAGAAATGATTAGTCTGCCATACAAACTTTCATCCCCTATTTCAACCCGTTCTACATTTATTTATCTTTCCCCGTCTATCTATCTGTAATGTAAATAAAGTATAAAAATGACAAAAATAACAAAAATGTCCAAATTGTCCAAACTATCCGAAATATACGAAATGTTCAAAGTGACCAAAATGTCCAAAATATCCAAAATAACAACAATGTCCAAAATGACAATAATGACCAAAAGACCAAAATATTCAAAATAACCAAAATATCCAAAATGGACAAAATGTTCAAAATGACCAAAACGACCAAAATGTCCAAACTACCCCAAATGTTCAAAACATCCAATATGGACAAAATGTTCAAAATGACCAAAACGACCAAAATGTGTAAACTACCCAAAATGTTCAAAACGTCCAAAATGACCAAATGACCAAAATAACTAAACGGTCTAAAATGACCAAATGGTGCAAAATGTCCAAAGTGACCAAAATGATAAAAATGACGAAAATGCCGTAACACAAAAAATAAACCAAAACCTATCCCATTATCAGGGATGAAAAGTATTCCTTGTCCACCCTAGGTATTAAAATTACACACATATCAAATTACAGCCAAATTTATATATATATATATATATATATATATATACTGCGTTTCAGCCAAATCGGTCCACTAGTTTTTCCGTGAAAACGGAACAGACAGACGGACAGAGAGACAGCCAGACAGAGTTACTTTCACATTTGTAATATTAATAGGGATTTTTATTTAACAAAACAAAATCGACTTCAAGAAAAAAAAATGTTTTCTACAACATCTTGAAGTCGGTGCCAAGTAAAACATAAAAACAACAACAAAATTGCAAAAATGTATGGACTTCATTATACTTAGAAAATATTTATTTTTTGGTTTTGACTTTGAAGTCTGTTTTGTTTTTGTTAAAGAAAAGTATGTTTTGTACATTTTAATTGAATAGCTTTAGAATAATATATTAAGCGCCTGTAGAAATTGTACTAGCTCGCGTATACGCTTATTGTCTTTCAAAGAGTGTAAGCGCTCGGCGCTCTTCAACAACGTTTGCTCTCAATTTCCCTGCAATCCACTCATCAGATCCTGACTCGGTGACAATGAGACCACCTCAGGAGTATACTATTTCAAATAAATAAAAAAAGTTGAAAATGACTCCATAACTGACGGAGAAATCGCATAACAAACATACTAAAAAGAAACCTACAGTCGAATTGAGAACTTCCTCCTTTTGGAAGTCGGTTGAAAAGAAGAACATATTGAAATAAATCCCGGATGTCCAACCACCGTAGTTAGCATAGATCGTTAATGATAATTACACAGCATACAATTTGTATTAACGCAATTTGGTCAGTTTTATCTAAATTACAATCATAGTAATCATTACAATTGTATAACCCACCTCTAAGTATAATTGATCTTGTAATTTATGCCAAGTCAACAACCAGTTACGTCGATAACTGCGGTTTTTTAAATGTCTAAGCGAGGGTAAACACTTTTCATCAGGTGGGCCACTCTGCCCTTCTAATTGCACTTGCAGTAATCGACATTTTTGAGTTTTTAATTTTTTGTGAAATTAATATTCCAAAGGGCTACATAAAGCTTGAAATTTTTTATTGTCTTTTAGACACACTAAAAAGTTACATAATATGAACACGTTGTTTAAATATCTAAAGATATGTTTATCGCTTTTTGCTCGAAACCCCATTTACCAAGTACTGCGTTTGCTATAAGGAGGCAGCCCCGGATTTTGACCTTTTCGAGGGGGGCAAAAACTGAAAAATGCCGCCCCCACTCGCCTAAATTTTTACCTTAATCATTATCATCATTTCAGCCATCAGACGCTCACTGATGGACACGCGTGCGTCTGTGATTTTTAACTTATGCCTACGCGCCTCGCGTAAAGTAATTTATGTTAAATAAAGTGTATCTTAAAGTACCGGACGTCCCTGGCATGAGCCCCGGCTTTTTTTTTTCAAGGGGAAATCCGTTTACGTACGCCCTGCCGCACGGTGACGACGGCGGGGCAGTGTGGGACACACCGGTCAGATGGGCAGCCGGAATACCCACTAATACCCCTTGGTGTCCTTCTGTCGCCATATGTCAGGGCCCGGGACGTGCGCGAGCTTTTCGCCGCGACCCCAACTGAAGTGGGCCCACCCCTACGGGCAAGCCTCTACTGCTTCAATCTGTGATTGAGAGAGGCGCTGGCGGAACATCGACGCACCCACAACTCAGCGGCTTGAATGCAGGTGACGGCCTAATGTCTCCGCAGGTCGGCCCCCGCTGCCGCACTTTTACGGCGGCCGAAGATCAAGTCGTGCGGCGCCGAGTCCTATTTTTGCGTCGGGAGATGAGCGCGGCTGTTCGCTCCGTCTCCCTCCCGCTCCGCCGCCTCCTTGGCGGATATAACAGCCTCGCAGAAGGAGGCAACGGCATCCCAGCCAGGTTGGCCCCCGACTATGGCTAGAACTACGGCCGAGAGCGACAAAACTAATCCAATGGATGCTACAAGGGCACGGCGCTCCTCGTCCCTCCCTACAAGGGCAAGACCCTCTCCCGCCTAGATCCGGCCCTGTAAGAAGGGCAGTACTGTACTGTACTCCAACAACAAGGGAGTAAACTTTTTATAAAGCTACAGAACGTCGCAGCCCCATAGATTTTGTATGAATACTTTCTTATAACATCATAAGTAGGTACAAGTACACGAGGAGTCACATAGCGCATTCTTTATTGTTTGAAAAATAATTAAAATGATTTCTCCCTGTTCCTTAATGTTTAAAATCATGTAAAAATATTATTATTTATTGGGACAAGGTGTTCGTAGTGCAATTCAAAACCAAGCAAGTGGCATTGTTTTTTAAATGAATGTTTGTGAACGTATTGTCATACTAGGGATTTGATATTACGCTTACATTTAAAGACTATAATTAAATAAAATAATTTTGAAATGGCTTATAATTCATTCATGACATTTTTGTCTGCTGTAAAAATTCGTAGAATGCACTTGATACGTTTTGAATCTGTACAGCTGAGTAACTTAACACCATATGCGATGTTTTTGAGATGAGGAATATAAAAAAAACTTTTCTGAACATTTAGAGGCCAGGTGTCCGTATATCAGCGTAAGTGTTATTACCGGTTAAGATCCGGCAGTGCGCCTTAAATACTATTTAAAGCATATTGATGTGTATTACATTTCCGTGTGCTCATCTATAATATAAAATTCTAAACATGCCATGTCTGTACATAGAAGCCATTAAAAAAAAACAACTGGAATAGACTATATAAACGATGGAGAAATGATGACGCATTTTTTTTTTAAATTCCTTGTCTCTTTGTTCGGGATTCACTTAAAAGCTACTGGGCCGATTGCGATGCAGTTTTCGCTGACGACAAAAAATTCTTAGACTTAAAATCTGTGCTGCATTATCTTGGGAATTTTTCTAGGAATTATTTGAAATGGTCAGATTAAAAAAAATCTCGAAAACCAATGCAATTTTTTCACTGATCGATAGCAAATTTTATGTAATAAAATGTGTGATATTTTTTATCCCGGGAATCCCGCGAGTGGTTTAAAGTAATTCCGATGCATAAAAATTAGCTTATACGACACAGTTTCTACTACAACGATAGCTTACATTCTTTTTTTAAATGCTACGATACTGTGTGACCCGGGAATCCCGCGGAAATTTCGAGTCAAGCGAGGACGAAGTCGTAATTAGGTACCTAAGTTTAATAAATTAATTAAGTCTTTTTTAAACTTAATTAATTTATTAAACTTAGCCTAACTTTTTACCAAAGTTTAATAAATTAATTAAGTTTTTCTAGGTCTATATCATTCATTTTTACTACATTACCAGTGATTAATGCTCATTATTGTTATTAATAAGACACTTGAAATGGAAAATTTATTAAGATGATATAGGATTAAAAAATGGTTGCAGCCAATGACGCGCTTTACCTTAGCGACCTACTTTAAATGGTTTGTGGATCTTCCTGTTACCAAGTGTGAAGGAATATTCAAGTTTTACAATAATCTTCAGCCAAATAGGCAGTTCTCTAAATTAGAGTGGTGTTATATAAAAAGAGTCGGAATTTAAAGTAAGGTATGTAGATACTATGTCCCTAAAAAAATGTTTAAATTTAAAAAAATATTCAAAGGGTAACTTAACTGACGATCTCGAAAGAACTAGCAGTTTAAGGGATTTTAGCTAAGCTAAGCATTCCACAATGGTGCTAATCATAGGTCTGGAGAGACAGTGAAATTTTGCTCGGAATATATCGGATTGCTGAATGCAGGTTTTAATGTAAGAACCTGCTTTCAGCAATATTAATTCGAATTAATTAATACATTTAATTAATTAATACGATTAATACATTTAATTAAAACAAGTATTCATTCTAAACATTTTAAGGACAATGATCTAATTGATGTATGTAATAGCAACTAAAAATTCGAGTATGATTTTTATATTGATTTAATATTATGACAGAAAATTAAATTTTCGTACAGTAGTGTAAAGGCGGAACTGAAATCTGCAACTTGTGCAAAAAGTCGCATCTCGCAGTCCACAATGCCGCAGACGCGCTCTTCGAGTCCCTAAAGAGCGCTAGCGGTGACACCTCCCGTCTTCCTCCCACCCCAGATGTCGCGTCCCGCTCGCACCACGGCGCCCCCGGCGACAAATGCGACACCGCAATGTACAACTACACGGCTGAAGCGACAAATCCGCCGCGAGCGATACTAGTCCCTACTAAACACACTTTTAAAGCTAGCGCTCTGAATAGCGCGACACATTAGAGGACATTGTCATCTTAATCGAATAACGACATATCTCAAATCTTCTTTATTCTAACCTCAACTTTAAATATTAGTATTTAAAGTTTAGAATGTGTATTAGAGATTAAAGGTGGTGTAGAGACACAGTTTTCAAATGTCACGCAGTGTAGTCGTCTCTTTTCTCCGGAGTCCTGTCGCATCTGCCCAGCTCCTTTGGCATCCTTCAGCATGCATGTGACCCCCCCGCATATCTTTTATCCCGCTCTACGGCGCCTGTACACCAGTGTCCGGTCTCGCAGACTGTTCGGCGGTCGTGTTAACGCACCGTTTGTATATACTCCAAAACGATAGAATCACGAATATATTTGTGTCGTACTCATACATACATGTATAAAGTGTTAGATGTGAAATGTACTGTGAAGTGACGCAGTGTCTTTTGATGTTTGTTTGTGCGTAAGACATCCGCCAGAAGCATTCATGATTCAGGTTAGTTTCGCAAATTCACGCCACCTTTATAAACATAAACTTTACGAGTTGAATAATAAAACTGACAATGGGCCACATTACGAGCCTAAATTAGATCTCATTATTGGAAAGCTTTTGTTTGGAACGATTGTTCAAAAAAAGCTCTTTCATGATTCCGACACCTCCATTCGGCGGCTTAGAATAAAACAATAGGATTTATAACTTGTGGCCTTTTTGAAATTTTGTAAGTGAAGCACCATGAATGGGATTGCTTCTAGAAACGATTTATTATTTATGCGAACCATTTTTTAGAAAGGAATGTCTTTGTAAAATTTCCCCTACAACTTTATCCTTATTGCTTGTACGCGACATGTTTCTAAAGTTAGGTATATAGAAATTGCAACTTATTATCCTATTAAAATATCTTATTAAAATATTTTTACTTGAACCAGTTCTTATATAAAAGAAATATCTATTAAGTTTTAAGATCATATTATATTCTGCTAATTTTTAACCGTATTAATTTGCGTTTCTACAAAAGTATAAGATTATACCTAGTTTGAACAGTCATAAAGTAAAAGAGACTGATATCAAAACTGAGCTTTAACAGATTAAGCTCATGGTTTTTCATATAAAACTCTGACGTTTTAACTACATTGCTGTAGCTACGTTTGGTAGGTTCACATCGGAATACTAAAAATGATTCACTCTACGTAGAAAGCTACTATGAAAATTATATGTCTATATTATACCTACTACTCTACTATCCTGAAACAAACTTACATTCAACACATAAAAAGTTCGATATATAATGTAGCGCATTATTTGGTGGCAGTAGTGACAATGTACCTACTTGACACATAACTATCGTATTAAGTCTAAAACTTGGTTCAATAAAAGAGTGGGCGTTCAAATACCATGTCTACATCTAACTTTAAAATAACACTAAAGAAATCATTTTAATTACAGTTTCATTAATAATATTATTTTGACTCATTATAAAAATTGTGTCATAATTTACAAAGCTTGAACAAAGTCTAGATTGGCTTCGGCGTTTTGTAACTTAATAAAAAGTACCTCAGTTTATTTTAAGTGTACTATATTATTTAAAAGGCCCGTAGCCAGAACCGTAAAATATTGAAAAAAGAATGCTACATTATGAAAAAATAAAAAATCCTTTCGTTTTCAATAATGTGTTGTGAAAATTGAAATGTTCATAAGAGAGTTTTTTAAATTTCAGAAAGTAATTGTAATAAAACGAATAAATAACTTTTACTGACATTTTATAATGATATTTTCTAAAAGAAAATAGGTTTTTTTGGAAATATAAAATCGGAAAGGGCGCTTTTAATTATCAAATAAAAACTATTAGTCTATTATTATCACGTTATTGAAGCCAGGAGGCGACATGTAATACACTCCTATTATTTTCTGCTGCATCTAAAAATTAAATATTGTTTATTTTAGTGTAAAAAAATTAAAAATTCCTAGTCTTATTAAACATAAATCATTGGGAATTCAACGTAAACAATGTTTCATCACAGATCCTAGTGTTTTTATATATTGTGTGCCAAGTAATATTTTATACCAACGATAATTGTTAATACTTAGAAATAGGTACATAATTTAAATCAATTTTGTCATAAACCTGTATAGTCTGTTTGAAAGTGGTATAAATCTCTTTACAGCTGAAGTCTGGGATAATCGGCCTTTTGTTCTTCAAGTTTATGTCTTGATACATATTACTTCATTGGTTTTAAAATGTTTATTAATATAGTCGATTTGCTATTTACTTTTAATTGCTTCTACAAAAGACTTTATTAAGATTTTAAATTACATCGGTCCAAAAAAAATTAGTCTGTACTTTGGGGGTGTATGTAACAAACCGACCCCAGATTCGGATTCAGCGCATCGAAATACATAAGAATAGATGGATCTGGTCAAAAGTACAGCCCAGTTTTTTGTGGGCCAGTGTTATTATTCTAAGTTTTTTTTATTGCATGAGTTCAACAGACAGGCATACGGCCCAATTGATGGAAAGCCGTTACCATCGCTTATGAACATTTGTTACACCAAAGGTGCTACCAATGTGCTGCCGCTCTCTAAACGGAGACTGCAAGCTGGCCACTAATGCCGGAACACAACTCAAGGTTGTCATGGCGGCATACTCTAGGCCAGAGGTGGTAGCCAGACGCCCAGTGTCCAGATGGACAATTGCCCTACCACCTGGCTGTGGGTTGTTTTGTTGCCTCTTACGACAGCCCGCCCGGCCGCAGGAAAATGTATTCTTTCTCCTTTCTTAGATAAAATTTTAAATCTAGTTCGAAAGTAAATGAGATATACCTACCTACATATAAACATAGACAGGCTGTTGGACGAGCAGACATTACGATTTCATAAAGATTACATTCAGATAAGATAGAGAGCCCTCGGATTTACTATTAATTTTTAATTATTGCTTCTTTATTAAGGTTTTAAGTTTTGATTCTAATTTTAAATCTATTTCGAAAGTAAATGAGATATACCTACCTACATATAAACAGACGGACTGTTAGACGAACAGACATTTCGATTTCATAAAGGTTACATTCAGATAGGATAGAGAGCTCTCCGATTTACTATTTAATTTTTATTATGTATTACTTCTCTATTAAGGTTTTAAATTTTGACAAACGGGCTATTGGACGGACAGACAAGACATGAGGATTTCATAAGGATTACATTTTAGAAAGAGAATCCTGACAATATATATTTTTTATATTATAATGGATTTTTTTCTTTTAAACTCGATTATATTTTTATGTAGGTAATTAAAAACGATTTAGTGGTAAAAATGTTCATTCACTATAATATTTAATTTGATAATGTTTAATATAAAAGCTGCATTAACACATCGCCTTCATCAATCATAATTATTAGCTAAGAATATAATAATTTAATAGTACAATGTCCGCAATTTTATTCTGTTTATAATGTTATTAATTTAGTTAATGCCAAAAACATACATTTAATTAAATTTACGTTACACTTCAAACGTCAGTTATAAAATATTCACATTAATTCAAGCAAAATAATAAGGTATGGTGTGGGTTGTAAGTTATTTATTATTTACTTAGGTTTATGGCTTGGCAGCTAGGCCTTTAAGCCAGATCCTAGATTATAATGTAGTTTCTTCATTTTCTTAAGCTTATCTGTAGCACAGCTGAACTGTAGGTTATCAGCTGCTGCCATTCGACGGAGTTCTTGTGAAAAATCGAAAGGCCACATTTGACTATACAGTTCACATTTCTCACAAAACACATAATTACTACTCAAAAACTATCAATATTCTACAACTATTGTTCATTTTAGAGTAATTTTACACATTTTTAGAAAATAAAACTGCACAAAACAACATCTACTTTCAGTTCCCGCCGAAAACTCCGGGTTGTAAGTTTAACCCTTTAAGGTGGGGCATGATCTGGGAAAATCTTATAGGTCCTGGTATTGACTGTGGCCGAATGCGTCTTATTTAAAGCGTTAAAAATAATGCCGTTATCGAATAGCCACATTAATAACTATACATACCTATCCGTATCGATATGTAACGCAATTAATGATTAAAAACAATAACACATTACACTTATCGCCACATCTGCGTAAAACGCCCTATAACTATATTAATATATCCGGTACATAATAATGTATATATAATATATTATCCGTGCAAAACGGAGAAAGAATATAATTTCCTACGGCCCCGGCGGCCTCTTGAAGGAGGTGACAAAACAACCCACAGCTAGGTTGTAGGGTACTTGCCCGTCTGAAACGCTACTACCCCTGGTCTAGAGTATGCCGCCATAACAACCTTGTCTCCGTTTAGGGAGCGGCAGCGCTTTGGTAGCACCTTTGGTGTTACGTCCATAGGCAATGGTAACCGCTCTCCATCGGGTGAGTCGTCTGCCTGTCTGCTGAACTCATGCAATAAAATAAATAAAATATAAACCTCCATAACTCACGATGTAACTCCGGTTGTCAATCAGCAGGTCTTGGCAGCCCTCTTCGTGATCTCGATTCGCTATTAGTTGAGTGAACTGCCGCCGAGCGCGGAATCGCCGCGGGCGCATCTAAGATTCTAAGCACGTTACCTGCAGAAAATAAATAGTAGTTATAATTTTTTTATACTCATTTCCAACCAGATTCCTGTAAATATTAATGTGTATTAAATCTGAATCAAATAAAAGTTACGTCTTAACATATAGTAATAAAACTCAGTAAAGTGCCAATGGCTACATTCTTAAAATAATATCCACTCATAAATGTATCTTGGTACGAGCCGCAACACTTCAAGGGAACAGAGAATAATTATCTGCGGCATTCTTGTTCATAGCGAATTGGAAGTTTCTCACATCGGTTGTCTTGATGTGTATAGGTTTCATCACGATATTTCCCCTCAACATCAGCACGATAAGAGAAACGCCCAACATAGCTCGCTCCATACCCCGTTGATCGACTTTAAAGTGTACATACATAATATAACAGCTGTTCTACCACACAGTTATAATCATCTTCAACTAAAAAAAATACTAAGAAGGCTTTGCCACGGTTTAGTTGTATATAATAACAGTCTGGTCGTCTTTGCATGAAATTTTCCAAAAAATTGTAAACTAACGTAAACTGACGCTTTATGACTGAAATTTGTGTACTAAAATGTGTACTATGTATAGTCTAATGCATTTTAATAGAAACCTGATCAAAATCTTATAAAATTGAAAAATAAAATAAACCAGATTCAAATCACACTAATACGTCTGTCAATAAATAATATGACAGTTACTCTGTGGATATTTGTATTTTGTATGTTTGTTCTTCACATTTTTATGCTTATAAATTTTGCGACAATCAGTTTCTTGAGGATTAATCAATTATCACAAAATTTTATAAGTATTCGACTCCAAATAACGGGGGATGAACATAGGATACTTCTATCCCGGAAAATGGGATAATTTTCGTGGAAAGGTTTCCAAAGTTTACGCTTACGCGGCTTTATAAAAATCTCATTCAGCTTAGTCCACAGGACACATTTAACCCAAAATATTGTATGGTTTCTGCGAAAAATTGAATGGAAATTTTCGGAAACGAAGGTGTGTGAATGAATCGCGCGCACTTGTTTATCTTTTAAGGAAAGTCCATTGGAAATGTTTATAGTGTATAGACTGTCTGGTCTAATGTAATACGATATTCCGGACGTTCCCAGTCGGCCATTATGGCGTAGATTATTGAAATAAATCGGTGGTCATCAACAGAGTGTATAGAGGAACGCGCTATTAGCCAGATTGAGTTTCCATGAGGTCCCAGAGACTCATGTTGCAACTAATGATGTTTGGCATACAATCGTGAAGTTGAAAATAACCACGACTCACCGCCGCACACAGAGCCAATTAATGCGCAATTAACCTCAAACATTGAAGGTTTATTAGGTTCTTGTTATTACTCCATTACTTGAGAATAGTAATAGGATATTATACCTATATAGTTAGATGGTCTGAAAAAGATTGCTTTAAGTGACAGGCCACCTGTTGTTTTTACTAAGACTATCGTAATCGTCCATTTTTGAACTTTTTTACTTAGTGAGCTATAAAGTGTTTTCTATCTATATTTTATACTTCTGCGTTTCCTTTAGGTATCCATGCTAATATTATAAACAGGAGAGATTTGTATTTTTTTATGTTTGTAACGAATAAACTCAAAACTAGTGGACCGATTTCAAAAATTCTTTCATCATTCGTTTGCTACATTACCCCTTATTAATATACCTTATATACAAATTAGGGATCCTTAATAAAACTTCAATAATGTAACTCATCAATCTAAACAAAAACTTGGCGCTGGAATACCCTATTCCTATACTACGGTTTTGATGAAGTTTTATATGTGTTTGAGTGGGTCCCGGGGGGTTTAGATTCACAATTAGACCCGATGGGTGGCGCTGGAATCTGGTTCTAGATTTTTATTTTTTCAGGGCGGGACAACGCCTGCCGAAACTGCTAGTGATTTAATGCTCCACTGGAACGTCTCTATCAAAAAACATTTTTTTAAGTATATATACATCTACTTATATAAATCTTTCTTGAAAAATCATCTAACTGATAGTGAAACCCGTTTAAAAATCCAATGCCTGGTTTAGGAGGAGTTAGCGGATATATAGACAAACAGAAGCGACTTTGTGTTATACTATGTAAAGACGACATTATTTTATCTACAACTAGCTGTGCCCGCGACGTCGTCCGCGTGGATTTTGTTTTCAAAACCACCCGATTTGAAACATTCTTCATTGGTGCTGCGCTCCTATTGGTCTTAGCGTGATGATATATAGCCTATATCCTTCCTCGGTAAATGGGCTATCTAACACTGAAAGAATTTTTCAAATCGGACCAGTAGTTCCTGAGATTAGCGCGTTCAATCAAACAAACAAAAAACTCTTCAGCTTTATGCAGGTAAGATATCTGCCTACTTGCTTGCTTCAGGCAAACAAAGTCTAGGTTAATGCGGACAAAAGTCCGGTGAAAGCTTGAATAGATGATAATAGAATCTATCTATATATGGATTACTACAGGGCTATTGTTTCAAGGTCAGCCTTACCTATTATTAAATATTCATATCTGATAATATTACGCTTTGAATTAATTACATCTTGTAAAGATTAGTGTATTTCAATTTAGAATTTATATAACATTTTGTTTTAATTTCTCTAAAGCGAATAAAAATAAGCAACTCATAAATCATACATCACGCTTACCCAAGGCAGATTGGAGGGTTTCACATATCGGTAACTTTGATATATACGTGTTTCTTTGCAATCTTTTTATTCGGCGTCAGCGTGTAGTAATTGTATTGTAATTATTAGAATTTTAAAATAAAAGTTTTAACGGCCTTGTATGGTTCAAACTTTAAAGGTCTACTAAGTCTGCCCGCCTAGCTTACTAGATCGCAGAGGTTCCGAGTTTAATTCCTGGCGTGCCAAATTTCGTAAACAAATTTACTGTAACGTTGTGTAGTACTAGAGTTTGGGTGCTTAATTTGTTAGCCTTTTTATTTCATGGTCATGTTAAGTTTTCTTAATAATGAAATAAAGATAATAACAGCCCATAAACGTCCCACTACTGGGATCGGGCCTCCCACTATAGGGTAACGGACAGTATACCCGCTACGTTTGTTCAAGGCAAGGCGGCTTTGGCAGGTTGGTTTGGCAATTTTTATATGAAATTATTTAAAACTGTGTTCCCTTATATCCAAGGCTTAAGTCAAAGATTTATTTGCAAAAAGAACTGTATAAAGTATGGATTGCCTTTCGCACTTTGTAAACTATTGTGATAAATTTTCATACTCCCAGCGCCATCTGTGTTTTATATTGAAAAACAAATGTTGACTTAAGGTCGGCGCCCAGAAACACTCGAATAAGCTGCCTGGGATCGCGCGGCAATGGTTTACGGCGCTTATAAAACATTGCTCTACAACTCGACAATTTGATATAAAGGTAAAAAAATAACAAAAAATTCTATCATTTATTTTAAAAAAACAAATTCTAACAAAAAGAAACCTACTTCGAAAGTAACTAAAAACAACCAAAAAAAACGTACACCTTGACGTCAGTACCAATTAAAACATAAAAATTACTTTATTTTGCAATATTTTGTTGTTGTAACAATGTATGTGGTAATTAAATTGTTATGTTTTACTTGGCACCGACCTCAAGATGTAGAAAATTTATTTTTTTGGTTTTTAGTTACTTCAAGTCGATATCTTTTTTGTTAGAAAATTTGTAATTTACACTTTTAAATTACATATACTTTATCCCTAATAAGGTAGCTTCTCGAATGCGGAAACGATAGCTGATGGAACGGAAGCGTATTTAAAAAGCATTGTGGAACGCAGCTCGAAGGTAAAATATTATGTATATGCACATAAGAACCTCTAATAAGTGCCGTCAAATTTAATTAATGAAGTATCACTAGCACACGCACACTAGCGCAATAAATATATTCTATTCATGCTGGCGAGTTAGTAAATGTATATTAGTTGGTCATGGCACTCGCCAACCGCTGCCGCGGCGCGACTCGTGCATTTTGGTTTACAGAAAACCAACTGCTCGACGCGACCTTTGTCCGTTTTTTTAAAAGTCCGATTAGTGTAAAAGCTTGGCGTAAATTATTTAATTAAATTATTACCCGCATATTATTATTTGCATTTTCGTTTGACTCTTGACTCCGATCGTCGACATTTTCTAAATACAACGAATGTCATAACTCAGTTTACACGGTCGTGTTGTTTATCGTTATCGATTGCCATTGTTCGCTTTTTTAGTTCTAGTCGAGTCTAGTACAGCACCTTATTGATCTTAATTAGGTACCTACTCGTTTTAGTATTGTCATAAACCTAACAATAATTTTCAATACGTTTTCTATTTGATTATGAGTAATTTTCAGCTATATCTTCGGAACCCAGGGCCTAATAGCAATTTGTATGAGACCATTTCGAAGCTTTGCTGGATGGAACGCAAAAAGAGTCATCAAAATCCGTTCACAAATAACAAAGTTATGGTTGAACATACATAAAAAAATATATTTACAAGACGAATTGAGAACCTCTTCCTTCTTTGAAGTCGGTTAAAAATGCCCTGATACCACCCTACTTTTAAAATATCATGATAAAACATTTACATTACTGTTTAGGCTATAATTAATAAATTATTTGACTCTAGATGTTGTTGTTCTTTTCGCCACAATGGCAGACACAGGAACCAAATCTATAAAGCCTCGTCAGATGTATCAGTATTAACTTAAGTTTAAGTTTTTGACTGACACCAAACAACGGATTTCTTGTGGTAACTCGATAATGTACATTTCACTTCTCTTACATAAACACTCCTTGCTTAAAGAACTGTATTCTTAAACAAAATTTGGCTCCGCCTTTCTCCATAGACATAATAACAAGTGGCGAAGTGGTGTAAATAGAATAAATAAGAAATTGGCTTAATTTGCAACTTATAGGTATGACATTCAAAAAATGTTCTCTAATGAAACTTGCTTGAATAAAACTTTTGAATTTGAAATTAAGATAGATAGATAACATTTTAATGTACACCATTACAGAAAACTTACGAATTAGTATTATTCTAATTGTGTACAAAGCGATCTCTTCCAGACCCGTGGCAAGAATATTGCTGATTAGGAGTGGCGATGACGGTGTATACATAATTATTGTACGATTACTTACATCAATAGGTACTCTTCTTAAATAAATTTTCATTTTTTTAACAAGATTATAACACCACGCTGCTACTTTATTTATGGCTAGTTCTTATATCGTACTATAATATTTATTCACTTGTGTCACCATTGGCAGAAATTTGACATTACTTGTATGGAACTCACGTATGTAAAATTTTAACCGGTAGTAAGGTGAATTAAAAGTTGTGTAGGGGGTGCCCCGACTAGATGGAGGAGCGAGGAATGCTCCTCCTTCTCAAAGGAAGATCTTCTTACTGTTGAAATTTTGTATATATTTTTTGTACGTTTCGGGAAACGTTTGCGACATCAATTATTGCACAGCGCCATCTATTGGCTTGTAAGTGTTCCACTACAGTTCTTAAAATATAGGAACCGGAGATTAAATTTGGGTTCTACAAAAATGTTAAAACACCTACTACAAAAAAAGTATTTTTATATGGCCGTTTCCTATATCTTACCGACCGTTTACTTGCCTTGCTATCGGTTAAAATTTCACATTAAGCTTCATGACAGTAGTCTCAAAACTCAACCGATGGTAAGGGTAAATGAATAGTAAGATATACTCGTAGGAACAGGCCAATAATCGTATTCTGAATGTGATAGTATATAAACCTCGTTTAACTATTATGAATAAGGGGCTTGGAGTTTATATTGCATACTCATATTGCATACTCTAATTAGGCATTATGTTAAGTCGCCTTTAACCTTAACATTGAGCAATATATCACATTAACAAGCATCCTAACAATATCATAACAATGGATGCGCCCACGCAACGCTTTGAATTAATATGATACATTTCACTTCGTAATCAGTGTCATTAAAATAATACGAGCGTGTTTATATCGTTCACATGATTCAAACTCAAAAGTTATTATTCATATTCAAATTAAGTTTTTATTAAGAGTATTTTTGAAGGTCGTAAGTTAAAACTTAATTATCAAAATATACTTAAATAAAAACCTCCATACTAACTTATTATAGTATAGATAGAAGATATTACCTATACAATATTGTCTTAGAAATAGAGATCAAAAGAATTTTCACGGCATAACACTAAACGCACAGATTAATGCCAGGTCAGTCCGCTTTCTGATTTGTTGATGCAACAGCGGTGCGGAATCGGTATATACGGTACCGAAGCTTACCGAGGTCCTGTATTTCTATATGTTTACTGATTTACTCGGTATCGGCGCGGGGGCGACACATACCGAAGATATTCTAAGCAATCGACAGATAAGCTAAACAAAGAATTATGAAGCCTGATTTACATTCTTAACTTAAATAGTTAACTTATACCAAATTCGCAAGTTAAGTTCTAGTTATCGTTTAGACAGAAATTTTACAGTTAAGTTAAAAGATGTCGATTAAATAAATGTTTGTCCAAATGGTGATAAGGACGTCACTCACCGGTTTCGCAAGTTAATTACCTTGCGAAACCTAAATAACGTAATTTAGGCTTTATGTATTTGATACACCTCTGGTGTGTGACGCTCCCGCACCAAATCAGGAAAAACTCGTAGAAATATAGGCGCTCGGTAAGGTCTCGGTACTACGTGTACCAAGCATACCGATTCAACACCGCTGCTGCATGAGACAAATCAGAACTGGTCGAACATTTAAAAATAAATAGATTAACAACTAAAAGACAGGAAAAAGAAGCATATCAATACGCCGTTACTTTTGTGCTCACCTGTAAGTAAAACAAATTACTCACCCACTAAAATATAACAAAAACAACACGTAAATCACTTTTATATCCAACTGTACCTTTAACATCAATCATTTGAAACTCACTCTCAAATTATACGAAGAGTAATAATTATTTGGCGCATTCTTACCAAAAGCTGTTTAATGTTGGAAACTCAGTACAGTCATGCTCATAATTCAATAGTTAGACGAAGCCGGGGTTCTATCACTCCAGTCATCATTTACCCTGTCAAGGCACGTACACATCAGATAGTGTACTCGAATGTACGCCTCGAGATGGTCCAATACAACTTTACACCTAATAATTTTAAAGTAAAATTATAATTCCGATTATTAAATTGTATACGTACAATACCAGACATAAATGGTTTTTAAATATAGTTTTTATACATTTGAAAATGTTTTTTAATTATTTATTTTTTCGCGTAGACAATATGAACAGAATGAAACTTTATTAGGCAATGTTATGCCATTTATTACCTACATAATATCAATCTTGGTACGATGAGAAATAATATTTAAAAACTCTTTTGCTATTTCGGAAGTAGACTCTGACAGCACACACATATATTTATATTGTTCACAATTGAGTTTGCTTATTAGTAACTTCCTTTCATTCTTGTACTGAATACATTCCAGTAATAAGCAATAATAACATTTGAATATGGAAACGCCATTAAATATTTGTGACTTTTGGCAAGAAACTTTGCTGATGTTTTGCTGTACAGTTTTATTTTCAAAATTATTCACTTATACCCAACAGTATATTACTATTCACATAAGTGAATAATAATTATGGGATATTGATTGTTTATAATGAAGAATTTTGTTTTTGCTGAAAATCGTAATCATTGAGA
The DNA here is from genome assembly GCA_039645545.1 of Dendrolimus houi. Classification (NCBI taxonomy): domain Eukaryota; kingdom Metazoa; phylum Arthropoda; class Insecta; order Lepidoptera; family Lasiocampidae; genus Dendrolimus; species Dendrolimus houi. The sequence continues at coordinate 7,124,280 of CM077131.1, forward strand.
TGACATGTGCTTTTTCGAGCTGTTTCAAAACCTCCCATATTTGGCGTCAGACATGAACCTACAGATTAGAAAATGCTTAGGTGAAGTGTAGCCATAGATGCGTCACAATTAGTTAGGTTTATTATCTAATCAGTTGTTATTTGTAACTTTGTGCACTTGTGTAGTGTACAGGTGGAGACAAACAGTTTCCGTGGTTGATCAAGGAAATAATCACAACTATAAGAACGTCCAAATATAGTGACAATTATATTAATATCAATTTTATACCATCACCATTAAATTCTTCAGAAGAAGATTTTAACAAAATAAAAAGTATCACGAAAATTTTCAACAATCTCACATTTTTACGCTTTTAAAGATAGTTGAATTTTTTTGTTTACATATTAAGCACGTAGTTTTTATTTATTTGAAACATAATAAACGTTCATTATCTTTAATTATGATATCATAGTTAAATGGATAAAACATGTAAATTAATTTATATATTATTTTTAATTTTAGTAAGTATGATAATAATATGTAAAACGAGGCGAGTATGAAAATCGATCTTAGGTTTTAAACGTTTTTCTTCATAATCCATATTATATTTTTATTTGCATAAAGACTGAATATTAATTAAAGATGATTTATTTTCACATGTCTAGTCACCACGGGTCTAGAGTATGCCGCCATAACAACTATGAGTTGTATTCCGGCATTAGTGACCAGGTTCCAGTCTCCCTTAAGAGAGTAGCAGTGTATTTGTAGCACCTTTGGCGTTGCAAATGTCCATAGGCGATGGTAACCGCTTTCCATCGAGGGTGCCGTCTGCCTGTCTGCTGAACTCATGCAATAAAAAAAAAGCAGCCATACTCAATTCTCAACGTTTTTTTGTAATGCCACATAGACTTATTAGATGATGTGCCGCGTGAAACAACATTATTTTATTTAGGTGATTTTTGACTACTAGTATACACAGCTGACAGACTGGAGGCCCACATCACGGAACGTGGATACGTCGCCTGTGTCACATTTGCCACACCAGAGGTGTTACTAATGAACTTCCGAGAGTTCCAATGGTCCACTTCTTCCTCCCCTTATCCAACCTTCCCGATCACTCTACCATTCCAGTCGCATATCCCATCCGTTCTATCCCATTCCTCCTGTCTGATCCCTCTTTCCCATCTTCTTTATCCCATCCTAAAGCCTGACAATCTGTTTATCTTCGCCAATGGTTTTGCAAACGGTTATAGCCGTCATTAACCACTTTCCATAAGCTGGACGTTGCCCGTTCGGTAGATTCGCAATAAAAAAGCTAATATGAAATATAATATAACTAACTATGAAGTATACATCGCCGGATTAAAGGTTAAATTATTCCTTAAGTTAGGTTGCCTGGAAGAGATAGCTTTAAGCGATAAGACCGCCTATTGTTTCTACCATGACAATATTGTAATTGTGCATTTTTAAATTGTATATTTGGTGAGCAATAAAGTTTTATCTATCTATGTTAGAGAGGCTACTCACAAAAAAGGTCGGTGTGCTACGGGTTGAATAAGTATAGCGGATCTAAAAGAATTACGGATAACCTAAAAACTGTTTCATTACTTTGATAATGCAATTGACCTCCAGTTTTAACATATTCTTTGCTCTCATACAAAGAACATTATTACTTTATCTTAAATTTTTAGGAGAAAATATAACGAAAATAATCTAAACTGCAAACTTTGAACCTAATTTATAAACATTACCTACTTTTCGGAACTTACTCGAAATTACTATTTTTCGTTAAATAAATAATTATGGCTAATATAATAAATTTATATATTATATAGAATTTATTTTAAACTATGTTGCCTAAACGAGATCGCTCTTAGCGGTAAAGTTGTCTCTTGTTTTGCCAAAAAATATTGCAGTTATGCATTTTTGTAACTGATTATTTTGATGAACAATAAAATGTTACATATTATCAATAATTTGAAAAATTTTGTAAATTTTGACCCAAGTTAGCGACCATCCCGTAAAACCAAAACGGGAATATGAGGCCAAGAAAGGCTGTAAAAAAACTGTACTTAACCTTATATAAATAAAATAAAATAAAATATTTTCTAAAACATCTTGAAGTCGGTGCATTTGCAATTTTGTTGTTGGTTTTTATGTTTTACTTGGCAACGACTTCAAGATGTTGTAGAAAATATTTAATTTTTTCTTTCTTATTTGTAGTAGGTTTTGTTTTTTTAAAACATAATTTTACTTTTTACTTGCTTGAATAGCAACTAAACGTAATATTTTAAGCACCCATAGAAACTGTATTACTGGCACGCGTATACAAGTTTAGCTTTTCGAAAGAGTGTAGTGTGTAGGCCCTCGGCGTTCTTCAAGAAGGGTTGCTCTTGATTTCTCTAGGATCCACTCATTGGATCCTGACTTACTAAAATGGGACCACCTCTGAAGTATACTCTCTCGAATAATGATAAAAAATTTAAAATCGGTCCACAATTGACGGAGAAATCGCGTCACAGATATACTAAATAACAAGACGTACAATCGAATTGTGAACGTCCTTCCTTTGGAAGTCGGTTAAAAATATAACTAATTTCAAAAATTACAACCTTAAATCATTGTATGTCACGCACTGAACACGGTAACGTCACTCCGTCAGTTTTGATTGATCACCTGATTGATTGATTGGCTTACTGTTTAGACTTTAGACTTTTTTGTCCGATTGTACTCGTTTAATTGCTTCTTGTGCTTGGGAATTTTTGAATTAAATGTCAAAGAGGCTTTTCATGTTATTTAATGCATTGAATTAATTCTTCATACACGATAGAGATTGTGGTCAGTGTACTAAATGTGAGCAACTTCTTTGAATAGTTTTAGGGTTATAAAGCTAAATCGAAAAACATCACCTTTATAAATTATTCATCACTGATTGTCTGTTATAGTCCTTATTCTCAAAAACTGACGGTCTAGTGTAAACATTATTAAAGCGTTCTTCGTGTCGATATACAATCGTGTGATATGAATGAAAATCAAATATTAAAAGTGGCCACTATACACGTGAGGGTTGAAATTTTCAGTGTAACATAATCATGGGCGATATCTCAGTCATATCTTGATAAACATGACGATGTTTTTTTTGTCAACTATCTACATTAGAATACACAATACTTACTTACTCCGTTGGCTCATCAATCCAATGGTGAGTCTTAGCCTCCCAAAACGAGAACGCGGTACTTTTCCCTGTCTTGCGCACTTTCTTGCCAATATACAACTGTTTAGTGAAACAAAGGAAAAACTAAAAATTTGGAGCAGCTTGTGATACAAGTACCTGAAGAATGATTTCTCTGTTATTCAGGCATGTGAGATATTGTCACATAAGTCTTTCTTATAACGAATTTTCTTAAGGATATTTTAGTTTGTTTAGTTAAATCACTTAGTTATATGTCCTTAACCGTGCAAGAACGGAAGAAGAATGCTAATTCCTGCGAGCGAACGGCCTATCGTACGAGGCAAGAGGGCATTTGTCCGTCTGGATGGCTACCAACCCAAGCTTAGAGTATGCCGGCATAACAACCTTGAATTGTGTTCCGGCATTAGTGGCCAGGTTCTAGTCCCCCGTTCAACGCCGGCAGTACATTGGTAGCACCGTTGTTATTGCAAATGTCCACGGTCGACAGTGACCGCTTTCCATCAAGTGAACCATATGCCTGTCTACTGTACTCCAATAATAATAAACAACAGTTTGATAGCCACCCCTATTTTACCCTTATTTTATTTTAGGGTTGTATAATTCCTTTATGAATTCACCTTACTGCCATATTTAAAAATAATAATAAATAATCTTTGAAATATTTTTTGTGTTTATGTCAAAATGGCTAAAAGCCCTAAAAAATACCAAGTATTTCTATAGGTTATTTTCAAGTAATACTTTATTATAATAATACAAGCCAAAGAAATCATGTTAATCTTTAAACTAAAGAATGACACATAATTTGAACTTGCAAATTTTTTGGGAAACAATAGCACTAGTTATCAGTAGGGTAACAACACCTATTGTTGATACCAACAGTCTTTTTATTACCTGTCTCACACACGGTCAACTTGAAAACAGCCGATCTATTTTCGTAGAAAATTCACTTTGAAGTCGCCGACAAGTATTGTTCTTAAAAAAATAAAATGGGATTAACCTCATTTGTGTAGATTTGAAACGCACGTATACAAATTATGTATGCAAAAGTATTGTGTATTTCTCTAGGAGAGTTTCTTAGAAAATTGCAAGTTATTTAGTTGTTTAAAAAACAATACCACGTTGCCAAGCGGTGTACATAGAATAGGAAGATTAAATTTTAACTTATATGCATGTACTTCAAAAAAATTTCTCTAGTGGAACTTAGTTTCAATAAAAACTTTTGAATTTGTATAAAATTAAATATTACATTATTAAACTAGCTTAGCCAGCTACTTCGTTCGTGTAGAACTTAGAATTTATGCATAAGGTGAAGAAAGAAACCCCGGGGATATTTAGTGGGTATCCTAGATTTGGGTGGACATAATTTCTCTTCGGAGATACAATTTCCACTCCAACGTGGCGAATTCCACATAAACCAATAGCGACTTCCCGCGCGATTGATAATACTATTTATACGTGCAGGAACGGAGAAAGAATACAATTTCCTGCGGCCGGACGGCCTGTCGTAAGAGGCGACAAAACAATCCACAGCCAGATGGTAGGGCATTCGCCCGACTGGATGGCTACCACCCCTGGTCTAAAGTATGTCGCCATAACAACCTTGAGTTGTGTTCCGGCTTTAGTGACCAGGTACCAGTCTCCTTTAATAGAGCAGCAGCGCATTTGTAGCACCTTTGGTGTTACAAATGTCCATAGGCGATGGTAACCGCTTTCTATCAAGTGGGCCGTCTGCCAGTCTGCTGAACTCCTGCAATATAAAAAAATTAAAAAAATACTAAAGCGGATTTCCCTTGTTAAAAAAAAGACTTGAACTATATACCTATATTAATATGGATATATTCATTATCTTCTGAAACTGAACAATTTAGAGGAAGAAGATTAAGTTCGTATAGGCATATAATGGAGGAGAGATGAAAGTCACGACAAAAAGAATGTTAACTTAGAAGTTGGGTGAGTATAAATGTAAAGGTAGACCAAAAAAAGATGGATGGATTGTGTGAAGGATGATATGATAATTTGTGGTGTGACAGAAGATGTATGTCAGAATAGAGGAGTATGGAAGAAAAATACATATTGTGTCGGTCGACCCCAATTAATTGGGATATGGTAAAAGAGAAAAGAGATATTCATATCTTCTGACATATGTTATAACATGGTATTATGTTACCTTAGTATTTTTTGTCATGTCCAGCCTGTTAAGGATCTAGACAAAACAGTACACAAAATTAAATTAGTCTGCATAAGTAGATATTATATTGAAAATGAAAACTGAAAATGTATTTATACCAAATAGGAATCTTACAGATTACGAATTGAAATCATTAGTCTACCACCACTTTCAAAACGATTTCTACAATATATTAATATACGATAACTACAATATCACATCCATTAGAATACTCAAGTTTGTACATTTAATTCAAAATATTTAAATAAAATTTATGGGGTTCAATTTTTAGAAATTATGTTAGTCCGGTTGCTTGCCTGTTCCCGCATCAAGTGAAATGTATTATAAATTTGTGTATTATTAGATCGTACAACATAGACAAAATCGCGGGAAAACACTAGTTTTAAAATAAGCTTTTAAATCAACAGACAAGCATACGCGTTGCATGTTCCCAAGATAAAAACGTTACGCTTGTGTTATGGGTATGCACTCTGGAACCGACCCCAGACTCCCAAACCAGTGCTAATTACACGAAGTTCATGTACGAAATTTAACCTGCCCGTTATCGAATCCAAGCCGTCTGTTTTCGGTGAAATAGGTGGGTCAACACTCATAGAGATCGTCATATTATATTTAGTGATTAATATGACATATAATTATGATTCCAAATCCATTGCATATTCCCAAAATAAACAAGTTACGTTTGTGTTATGTGTAATATACAATGGACAACTCTGGAACCGACCCCAGACTTCTAGGCCAGAGGAAATAAACAGATAAAAGTTATCAATCGAATAAATTATAACACGACTAAAGTCAAAAATGAAACAATTCAACTGGTATATTCATGCAACTGTCATTTTTAATTTTCACATGAATAACCTATCTGGTGATTAAATAATCGCCCTAATAGATTTAACCTGCCCGTCTTGTTATAATATATTTAGTGAGTAATGTAACATACCTACCTATATGATTCCAAATCCGTTTATTAATTTATAGGTAGGTATGGTATATTTTTCTTTGGTATGCAGATTTCTAAAACTATAATTCTAAATTTTTGTTGAAAATATGCGAGTTTATAATAAATCCTTACTATTCTTTAATAATAAAATACCATTACGAAATAGTGTAACATAAAATATAGCTTTAAAATAAAAGGACACCTGGTAGCAATAACAAATACATAAAGCTGTCTAATCCGGATTAAAATGTGGACCTAATTAAATTATGACGAATTACCCAAAATCCGGTCTGACATATCGGCATTTTTTTTCTATTGTTTACTTCTTCAGGTACATTTTAAGTTGACGAGGCTCGGATTACCCCCTCCACTTACTTAGCTGTCTTAAGGTGTTAACATTTGTGTCACAGGATTATCGGGATTAGTCGTGTACTGACAGTCAGATCCTACCGACGAGTAACATTGCTAACAAGCGTCCAAAACATACCTTAAGTTGAAAAGTTACAAAATTTTCAAATGTAAATATTACTGTCAAGAATTCGACAATTTCCCTTCATTTGGTGTGAAGGCTGTGACTAATGACGTGCTTTAATTATAGTGCCGTGCCAGTAGTTATTTTGTGCAATACACTATGAGTGATACAGAGAATCATTTGAAAAGTTTGACTCAGTTTGTAAAACGCTGGTGGGAGGATGATTATTATGAGGTTTGTCTTTCTAAAATAATTTGGATTTGTTTTTAAAGGCTAAACTATTAAACATCATTCTACCGGTAATGTGATTTAATTTAAATGAAAAATGATCATATCTCCTATGTACAGTCCTGTAGATACATTAATAATTCTTAAATTTTTGATATTAGATCACGTTTATACTATTGACATCACTAACAAATTATATGTCACTGGGTTGAGATACAGTCGGACGTAGAGGGTTCTGAGCATAGGAATCAAAAGACGGTTTTGTGTATTATATATAATATTATATGCTAATACTCCGCTACGCAATAGTAAACACGCCACTAAAGGATGAACATTTTTTCCAAATAAGCGTGTAGAGTATAGTTTTTATTTAAGTTAATACGCTTGCGCCATGCTTACCAACAGCAAAAATTAGCAATTAATGTTTGTTTCATTTTTAATGTTCCCAAACTATTTTAACAAAAACGACAGACTTATAATTTCGTCATGTATGTACTTCCCTGCGTTTCTCTGTCTATGTAGAACAGAAAAATCATGTTGTTTAATTATTTTTGTAGTGAAACTTCTTTAGAATCGTTGTGATTTGAAACTCGATGAAACGAAAAAGCGACGCTCAAAAGAGATAAACACATAAATCTATAGGAGTAAGCCTGTGAAAGAATGAGATAAAATACATTATATTTAATAATTTAAACTCTATGTTCATACATATAAAGTTGGAAATGTTTTGAAGTTTTTCGTCAATACTTCAAATTTCGTATTTTAAAGCTTAAATGTATTCTAACGATATAATATATGAAATGTGACGTCGCGAATTAGAATCCCTCCCACCCCTTTTCACATTATGTTTCACTTCTACTGCGTGTGAACTGGCACACACACGTAAAAAAAATTCTCGACGTCAATCAACTGACGCCCTCTATATAAGTCCCTGCGCCCGGGCGCCATGCAACAATTGCACTCGCAGATAAAGACGGCCCTGCATGGAACTCTTCATTGTATTTGGCCAATATAAAGATTCAAGTCCATTCTTAATCAGATATCAAAAACGTTGCATTAAGCTCGGCCATTTTTCACATACGACTTAGTCACACCCAGTCGAAGGGCTAAGAAATCGATCGATATTTGACCCCTGGCTTATCCAATTATTATTTAATACCCATAACGACGACGAGGCGCCTTGAGCCCGATTAAGATAAGCCCAGTCCAGAGTTGCCACACCTCCTGATTTCCATGACGGTACAGACTTTGAGGACACCATGAGCCTGTTAACTTGTTTTTTTACATTTCTTTGGATTTAAAGGCAAGATATATTCTCTTGTCTAGACAAATATACATACAAACATGGCAGATTTTTCAAGGTATATTTTTATTGCGAAGCTGACAAATAGGCAGACGGTTTACATAATGGACGGTGGTTAGCTTCGCTTATAGAGGTTTCAATACCAAAGGCTAAGCCAACACGTTGCTAGCCTTTATAGCATGGAATAGAAGGATTAGACAGAAGGAATGGGACAAAAAAGGGGAGCGGAGGAAGTGGGCCATTGGAACTCTAACTAATTCTTGTGTCACGCCGATCAAGCAAAGCCTTAAGTGCTGTAATAACAATTTCTCTCTCTCTCTCACACACATTTTTTTTAAGAAAGAAATCTGCCCTCCTTATGGCAAACGCAGTACTTGCAAATGACGGTTTCGAGAAAAACGCGGTAAACATATTTTTAAATATCTAAACAACATGTTATGTAACTTATTAGTGTATCTAAAAAATAATTTAAAAAATCGAACTTAATGTATAGATTAGCGCCTTAGGATATCATTTCTGCAAAAAATTAAAAACCTAAAAATGTCGGTTACTGCAAGTGACATTAGTAGGGCTGAAATATAGTAAGTACTTGGCGGTCTGCATATTAAGAAGTTGTTCGTAGAGTTGACATAGGTACGTCGACAGTTTTCTATGAATAAGAATATTGTACATAATATTTCTTGTTAACAGAATATAACTTTTTATTTCAAAAACTATTCGACGAATAATTATTTAAAACAATTTTCGATGAAAATATTTGAAGTTTTGCAAACTCATTTTTTTCAAAATTTCTACTTCATAGTTTAAAAATTAAAAGGCGGGAAGGAGCACATAATATTTATGATTGCAAGCTTTATAAGTCTAAATGTGTTTAAAGGTTCTTTGTCATTCTTTCTTCTTTATTAAAAAAAATCGCGGTCTCGTTTTAATTCGGTTAAAGATGGCAACCCAATACATAAAATACATGTCCACCCTATATCATTACTGATATTAAAAGCGATGCAACGGAACAAAATTATATTACATCAAAAATGATTTATCCTTAATGACTGTGTGGACAGTCTTTATTTTAAAAATGAAATACTTAAATTAGGCAATTGAGCAGCTAAGTGCTAAATTAATTCGCGCCATTACAAAATATAGGTTAATATTGGGTTTTAAGGTTTCGTAACCATTTTATCTAAAACGAAATCCTTTTGAAGTCTTCATGTATATAGATAGGTACAACTTTGAATAAAAGTTAGTCGAATCTTATTCCTCTATACTAGATTCTTTTTTTACATTCTGGAGTCTTGAGTTTTTGTGGTCATGCCTAACTGTAATAAAAATTTATGATCTTTGTTCAACAAATAAATATAAACATGTACGGCGGACATAACGATTATATAAAGATTCCGTATCTTCGAAAATAACTGCGGAACTCTGAAAAGCAGCATATATTGACTCCCCTTAGGCCACGTATACACAGGTCCAACGAAGGCCAACGTTTGATCATTGGCGTTTACCTACAATCGCTAATTTTTTTATTGCTAAATTACCTAAAGTGGGGAGGCTGACGACCTACCTAATGAAGAATGGCTCCTTATGGATATTTGCAACACCAAAAGTATTACCAATATGCTGTTGGTCTCGAAGAGTGAACTGGGACCTGATCACTGATGCTGAAACACAACACAAAGTTGTTTAGTAAACAAATATCACACAGCTTTACACGAAACATTTAAAAAATCGTAATAGAAAAATAATGGACCTTACTTTACAGTGCAAAATAAGAAGAGAATAATTTAAGTTCAATTATTATGGTTAGTTTAGATCAGGATTGGTAGTTATTCAAACACGTAAACGCTCTACCACCTGACTTCGGGTTGTTTTGTCATTTCGTACTACAGGCCGATCGGCCACAGGAATTAATACAAATATTCCTTCTCCATTACTGCACGGATAAAACATCAAAAGAATCGAACAATTTCATCGTTCGACGATACGTCTGCATAGAGCCAACGAAGCGCATTCGTTGATTTCCTTGGGGTCTATCTGTACGCGGCTTTTAACGAAACTTTCTTCAACATCGATAAAACTAAGAACATTTTATATGCGTGAATGTCAACAACAATGACACGCATTCGGCATAGTGTCGACATCAAACGACGATTGTATCAATATTTGTCGTTGAGCCAACAATGGCGGATCATCGCCGTGTGGGTGGCCGTTTCGTGTGTATCTATTAATTCAATTATCATTACCGTGTACCAGTTATGAATCAGTTTTTTTCGTATGATACAACCGAGTGAAAAGTAAAAACAACCGTTTTGTTTATATTTTTAATGGACGTATTGTTTTGGTGTCGACTCTTTAAATCAAAGAGTTTTAATTAAAACTACGTTTTAACGATAAGCGAGGTATTTGATTTGATTTGTATATCCGAAGTTTCGACCACTTTTCAGTAGCCGTGATATCGGAAGACAAATGTCAAAGAATTACTCTTAAAGTTATTATGTAGCCTACCGAAAACTTGTTCATTTTACTTGTTTATTTATGTTATTATTCATTTTAGTGATTTCATTATATGCTCTATGGGAGCCTAATCTAATTCACCATAGATTATTTAAAGAGTTTTGTTTTACAATCACTTAGCTTACTTGTCATGTATCATCTCTTTAGACTGAATCAAGAGTGTTCTTTCTCTTCCTTACTTTTTCTGATTAGATGAAATTAGCTTCGTGACATATTAATTTAAAAGAAAAAATATTTGTTCAATATACACAACAATCTTATTTAATCATGTTACTTAATTAGTATAATATGCAAATCAAGGTTAATCCACAGCTACTTGTAATTAAGTATATTTTATCTCGTTTAAACTAATCTTTGGACAGATTGGAGTCATTATAACAGTATATATTTGAATAAGAATTTTTGAATCATTCATATTAACATCATTAAATTGGATTTGTTTTAATATGTAACTTAAGATTATTATAACAGTTTATAGTTAAATTTTAATTTATGGATGAAAAAATATTTGGAAAATCAATCGCCCAGTAAAAACTATGACGTGGTAAAGCCATGTTTGTATCGCTGTCTTGATTACAGCCCTTAGGACCGACTCGATCTGTGCAACACCACGCTCTTACAGAATGTCGGCATGAAACGGTTAGCCGTGAGCTAATAGTGTTTCGTGCGATGAGTGGGAGTTCCGATGGCCCACTTCCCCCTGCCCAACTCGCGAAATAAATGTTAAAAATTTTAGTTGCTTTTCAATGTTCATTACGGCTCACACCATTTCTGCTAGTTGAAGATATCGAGACGATATTGTGGATTTGGTAGAATTCGAATTTTCCACATTATCGCAATGAAATTGTACTTTGAATGTCTTCGCAACGCCAAGATATTGAAATAGCAGAATTGGCCCCCAGATGGATAGCGGTTACCGTCGTTTATAGACATTAGTAACACCAAAGGCGCTACCGGTGTGCTGCCGCTCTTTAAATGGAAACTGTAACCTGGCCACTAATACCGGAACACAACTCAAGGTTGTTAAGGCGGCATACTCTAGACCAGAGGTGGTTGTGGTTATTTGTTTGTTTGTTTGTGGAGGTTGTTTAACAACTACGCAATAATAACAATAGATACATCATTTTGAAAGGGCCCTAAATTCTATTTTTCTAACTGCCGTTACAACTTAGACTTCTCTCCCTTATTATAGAGGAAAAAGAAAAATATCAATAAAACTTTCAATCACCACGATATTCTTTACAAAATATTTTTACAAGTTAAATAGTTTTTTCCAAGTTCTAAACGTACCTAACTCTAAAAACTTCTTAAATCCCACATGACTGCATACTGTCACCGATCGTTTACCTCTCGCATTCTGAAGTTTTTTCATATAAAACAATTTTAGATCAAATTATCTTAAATTCTGTCTTCATAAGTTTTTTATTCTATTTGCAAATTTGTTGTTTATTTTGCTTTTTAGTTTTGATTGTTGTCAAAACATTTTTTATTTTCTACTTTTCAGTTACGCAAAAACTTGAATAGCTTTAAAAAGAGATATATGAAACTCGTTGTACGTGCCTGTAATATTCGAGGATTGCTCACGATGTCCCATTCATCAGATCCTGAGATGATTGACAATGGGAGCACTTCATGAGTGTACTCTTTCGTATAAAAAAGAAATGCCAATCGATTCACAATTGACGGAGAAATAGCGTAACAAACATACAGCCAATTTGAAAACGCCTTCTTTTTTGAAATCGTTTAAAAACCGTACTAAAACCACATTTTCCACACAAAAACCACACTACTGAGATCTAAGTAATACAGTGGAAGCATTAAGGATGTATGTATACACTAAAAATCGTTACTTACGTAAAGTGCTTGTGTAAGCAAAGATTAAGATTTAAGTTTCCCACAAGAAAAATACCACATCCCAAGCCCTCGTAAAAGGCGATCATTAGGCAAAACGGCAATGAATTATTCGCTTCTCAATACACAAACCTGTTTACTTACTCCATGTATCATGAACAATATGGAATGTCACGACAGCGGTGCAGCTCAAAATATCGCAGCAATATAATAAAATTCAAAGTATAATAAACCTTATATGATCGTAATTAGGTGCATTTTTAATTCGAGCCAAATGCTAAGAAATACAGCCTGACCAATGCTCCGGTAGGCGTGGGTCATATATTCATACATTTGCAACATATCTCTCAAAAATAATCTTTATTGGTTCGAAATAAAGACTGCGTAAGATGCAAATATAGCTTCGCAGGGCAATCACCTCTGGACATGTCTGGGCGATTTTTTGCAACATTTTTTTTCTTTATTTCGATCTGTTGACAATTACTTGTAAAATTCCCACAGATACGTGAAGACGGTTTCCTTATAAGAAAAACACTTGCGAACGCTACAAAAAATATATGAGAATTGCGAACAAGAATTTGCAATTTTAACGCATTTTACGTATCATAAAAAACACAAGCAGATTCTTTTTTCAAACGTTCGGAAAAAGAATTCACACAGAAATTTATGAAGAACGCTTAATTTAAACTGCAATCAATTTTATTTCATAGAATTTATCAGATCTTTTAAATAATATTTGTCTGTTTGAGAAAATAATTTGTACCTAAAAATAAAATTTTAATCTATTTCGAATTACCTACATAGGTATTTGTGATCGCGGGAGGGTAATTAAAAAGAGGAAAGGATTATAAGGATAAGAGCCACATCAGACACACTATAATCGATGCGGTCTTCGTAGGTGCACGTCTTCTTCTTGATCCTTGCGGTTCTTTCGATTTAGCAGACTATCTGAGATATGTACGAATATAATAGGTTGGGGAAAAGTCTTTTCGCATATAGTATGTATGAACTTGTAATAAGATCTCCTTGGCTATACCATTTGTATCTGGCTGGTTTTAGTATCATTAAAAAGTTTTAATTTTAAAGAAGACAATTCCAAATTCAAATTAGGAAAATGTGTGATTTTCATTTGTTTTTCTTATTGTTAAAATGAGTGAATCTAATGAAGAAATTCGATACATTGTAAAATTTTACTACAATAAAGGTAAAAATGCAACACAACCCGCGAAAAAAAATTGTTATGTTTATGGACCTAATGCAGTATCTATGAGAGTAGCGCAAATTTGGTTTAAGCGTTTTCAAACCGGAAATTTTGATATCAAAGATGCACGTCGCTCTGGTCGCCCTGTTACGGACAAAATTGATGCCATTTTTGAAAAAGTGGAGCAAGATCGGCATATTAGTAGTTACGATGTAGCTGGAGAACTGAGAATTGACCACAAAATGGTATTGCCGCATTTGAAAAAAGTTGGGTACACAAAAAAGCTCGATATTTGGATGCCTCATGAGCTCACTGAAAGAAACCTAATGAACCGTGTACTCATTTGTGATTCTTTATTACGACGTAATGAAACCGAACCATTTTTGAAGAAGCTGATAACTGTTGATGAAAAATCGATCAAGTACAACAAGAATGTGCGAAAAAGATCGTGGTCAAAGGACGGTTAAGCTTCACAGACTGGCGAAACCTGGGTTAACTCGCAACAAGGTGATGCTGTGTGTATGGTGGGATTGGAAGGGCATTATTCATTATGAGCTGTTGCCGCCAGGCAGGACCATCGATTCTGAACTGTACTGCGAACAACTGATGAGATTAAAGCAAAGAGTTGAGAGAAAGCGGCCGGAATTAATCAACAGAAGGGGTCTGGTTTTTCACTATGATAACGCTAGACCTCACACATCTTTAGCCACTCAGCAAAAATGACGAGAGTTTGGCTGGGAGGTGTTAATGCATTCGCCGTATAGTCCTGACCTTGCACCTTCAGATTTTCACCTGTTTCGGTGTCTGTAGAATTCCTTAGGCAATGTCAGGTTAACATCACGAGAGGACTGCCAAAACCACTTGTCGCAGTTTTTTGATCAAAAGCCCCAAATTTTTTATAGCAATGGAATTATGTCCCTACCTACAAGACGGCAAAAAGTTTTCCAACAAAATGGCACCTACATACTTTAGTCAAATGTAAATAAACTTTATAAAAAAACCTTTTGAATTTTTATATAAAATGCGAAGAAACTTTTTCCCCAATCTTATTAGATTGGGGAAAAATGTATTATACGTGACTAAGTTGCACTAAATATTTTTAGTGCAACTTAGTCACGTATAATACATTTTTACTGGGTGAGTTAGTTAGATATTTTATTTGCTTACGAAAAATATTTTGAACCAAATTAAAAGTCCTAAGCAGTAAAAAAAATAACCACAGCCGGCCGCAATTTGATTACATTTCATTCTAAATATAAAAACTTAATAGTCTCAAAACGCTGGCATCACAGCCATAATTTAAAGGACATCAAAATCACTCCAATTTAGCTATTCAACAAAAATTAATGTCAATTTACATTAAACTTCTTTTAAATTTCCAACAAAAAACGAAACTGTTTAAAAACAAATCTACACGAGTACTTGCGAGCACGAAATAACTTACAAAACGCCCTGTAATCATGGCTTTGGTTCCAGACGTATATTTTTCTTAAACGACACTTTATTATCCCGCGTTTATCCGTTTTGTGGTATTAGAAACGAAATACAGGGATTTCTTTTGTATATAATTAAAGTGGTTTCACGTAAATCGCGATTAGGGATGTCACCAAAAGAATTTTCATTACGTAATTAAATGGTTTATATGCTTTTTTTTAAATGTTTTATTTCTGAAGCTTTTAAGAAGATCGTTATCACGGGTTTACTTTGTATTTCATAGACATTGCGTGAATTTGTCAATTCAGATTTATTTATTCTTGGAGAGTTTGGGGTTAAACAATTGCATTTTTTTATTAAATTCAAATTAAATAAACACAATAATACATTCCAAGTGTTTACGTCAAATTTTATCATATGAACTTAAAAAAAAGATAGTGAAACTCAAGATTTTGGTTAATTATTAAATTGTGTTTCTTAAGTATCAAAAGATGTATTAAAATATCTCGACGCCATTTGTGGGCATCATCATTGTTTTTGTAAATAAATAATATCAGCCCATGAACGTCTTAATAATGTCTTCCCATTTTAGGGAAACGGACAGCATGCCCGCATCACTCGTTTAAAATGGATAGGCGTGTGTCACGCATCGATACTATATATCGAACCATACTCGATTTAATAACACTTTTTTAACGAGCCAATAAACCTCGTATATCTGTTGTGAATAAGGAGGTTACTCCCTAACTGATAGTACTTTTCTCACCGATTGTACGATATAATCGAGTGACAAACGGTTTCTGAAAAATACACTTGAGTTCATGTCATATATAAGTATTATGTTTATGTTGTATCATAACAGGGCCAGTGGCACTGCTCGAAAGATCAATTGAAAACTGTGTTTTATTAATGAGCTTGTTGTTATGGTGGCTCAATAGCAAAGGCAGCCGCGTTTCAATTTAATAAAGTGAATTCGAATCCTGGCCGGAAAGCATACAGTATTTTTACAATTACCATTAACTTATAGCGAAAGGAAAGATCATGACCTAATCTACACATACATATTAAACATTTTTTATAACCGCCAACTCGCCTCCAACAACTTGGCCCCCGTGAATCCAAAATATGGTGATCTGGGATGGCTATAGGATTTTTGTATTATTAAAATGTTAAAATATTTTTGTTCATTAGAGTAGAATACATGTTATCCCAGAAAACCATTTTAAGTTAAAATGATATCTAGTTAGTCGTAGAGTAGGTACTGTAAAACGTATTAAAGAACTGTAAAATTATAATTTAGTTGTCTAGTTTTTAAACTTAGTTATCATTATTTATTTAAATTAAGTAAGACAAGCCAATCGAAAACAATAAGAAACGCTCTACCGTTTCCCACCTAAAAGCTGTACTAAACCACAGAGTAAGTAATCACTACGAACCATATGTTTAAACCCAAGGACTGAAGTGATTCGAATTTCGAATTAACCGGAGTTAGCTTTGACAATGGGCGCCGGCCCCGAATGTTTAAATGAATACTAATTTACTTTTCGAATTAAATCGTTTCGAACACGCGACACCTAACCACTTTTCTATTCTCGACTCGACTCCAAACCGTCATTTTACACAATTTTACTCAATTGCTCTCCATTCTTGGAATTA
Source organism: Dendrolimus houi (assembly GCA_039645545.1). NCBI lineage: Eukaryota > Metazoa > Arthropoda > Insecta > Lepidoptera > Lasiocampidae > Dendrolimus > Dendrolimus houi. Next base: position 7,141,242 of record CM077131.1, read on the forward strand.
ATTTGATATTAGCGTTTGGAAACGCAGGGTGTGGTTTTGTCTACCTTAGGCTTTGTACACATAAACAATTTTAGGCAACTACCGAAGCTGCCGGATGTGATTTAGACGAGTGCTTGTCACGTTTGATTATTTACCATTTAGGTTTGTGTATACTAATATAAAAAAAATATTTTTGCCCGTATATTGTTTTTGCACGGCCTCGGCAATAAACGAATTCACTGAATATGGATAATTTATCTTCGCTAATATTACCCATTTACGTACGTAGTATTTAATATGATTCAATCCTAACGTACTTGAAACAGCAATATAAATTTATAAATGTCCCACTGTTGGTGAAGGTCTTCACCATTTTGGTGTGATGGGCAATATACCACGCTTAACCAAAACACACTGGTGGGTTTCACACGTCTGTCCGCACGATGTGCCGTTTCCTTTGGATATAATCACCATCAGCATTTGGTAATTATAATAAATATGCACATAGTGCAAATAAACTGCCGTGGTGTGTTTTTCCGATTAGACTTCAAAACCGTGTCATTATAAAGAAACAGGTGCTTTTTGAATGACAATTAAATATAATACCAAATAAAATAGCACTTAAAATATAGTACTTAAATAAACGCTCATGTTATTTGTATAATTTGAATAGATAGCACTTTATAGTTGATCCAAATAAATAGATATAATAGGTACTGTTATATTATATTTAGGTAAAATAAGAGGCGGCCTTATAGCGTAAACCTCTTTCAGACAACCTAATTATAAAATACTAGATGCGCTCCGCGATTTCACCCGCGTGGTGATGAAAAATCGTTATATTTTGGATAATTCCCACTATATCTTTATAAATTATAGCCCATGTGTTATACTGATAATATGATGTTTAATAGACCATTATGTGGTTTTGAGTATGGCGGATTGTCTTTTCCTTAGAACTTATTTTAAACTGCTTGTATACGTGCCTTTATTGTTACTAAATGGCATTGAAACCCATATTTAAGGCTAGAAGTAAACCTGTTAATTTTTGTAAATCGGTCGTTTATAACTAATCATTTGGTTTAATTAATTTAAAAAGATTTTAAACCGGGATTTTGTATTAATTCTTTAAAAATGAACTACGTGGATGCTGCAAGTGATTGTAAGCAAACATATATCATATCCCGCGCCAAATTTTAAGACCCCTCTTATTTGACAATAAACGACTGCATAATAGTAGTTTTTTTCTAGTTCTATAGTCATTAGCAAAAAACTTCTTATGAAATCGTCTCCCCAGGGTATTCTTCCTCTTTATCGCAACGAGGAGGTTGGGGCCTCGAGGTTTTACTTCTTTACCCCGGCTACAACTCAATGGGCAACTATCCACCGATAACTGGGTTTGGAGCCGCTGGAGCTTTGTCCATTTGACGATGGCTTCGGAGCAGCTCACGTTGGCCAATCTGCGGCGTCTGATGGCCTTCGCCGGCTTAGGTGTTGTAGTTCGGTGGCCATCTCGGGCTTTAGATGGCTATCTGTGGCTTCTGGTGGCCTGTCAGCGGCTTGATGGTTTTCGCGACCTCACGCCATCGCCCTAGTTAAGTGAGCGTGAAATTGTCAAGTCTATCCATCTGTATTTGTATGTCACAGCTATTTTTCGCAATCTACCAATGTACATGATTGAAAATAAGCAGTAATATGTATTTTATATGCTGTAGACTGTCCATACATGTAACTGAGGATGCATAAAATTCTAATCCATTTAAAAGGTAAACCTTAATAGATTTAAAATTCAGTTAAAAGAATGGCTCTTAAATAGAATGTTTTACTCAGTGGACGAATTCCTCAATTGTGAATAAATACCTACCTTGACTTATGAAATGTTATTATTACTATTACTTTTTGCCATTTATCAGTATTTTTTATTATGTAAATTAATGAAATTTATTATAAATATACACAAATTTATTTTTAATTTACTTCTTTCTATGGGAGCAAAACAATGTATACACTATAACATATATGCCAACTGTTTAACCATGTTTTGAATAAATAAATTTGATTTGATTTGATTTGCAAATTTAGTCAGAACATAATAAACTTTATCGAGGCTCTTCATCTACTTTTTAAAATAACTCAATAGGTTACAGATTATAGGAACATATTGACTTCCAAATCTGTAAAAAATGTGTGTATGTTCTTCCTAACTTTCGGATTATAAGTAGAAAATGCTAAATAAATATTTTGTAGAAGGCAGATTTTTTTTTTTTTAGTTCACAGATAGTAATATAATTAGTAATATAGATTTTACAAGATGACTTGTGAAATTAAATATTTTATGTAATGACTCTAAAAACTCATCTAATCATAACAATAAAGATTTAATGAAATAAGATGTCTATGTGTAACAAAATAAGATTGGTAAAACAAAGACTTTGGTGCTTAACCTCAGGAAGCTTATTATTAAGTTCAAAACTTATATGATAAGATTTTATCACTTAAGAAATTACACAGATTCCTTCAAAACTAAAATTGTTATAACTGTAAAAGAAATATTTGCTTAAATTAAAGTAATAATATATACTTATAAACCGTAAATATAAAGAGCTCTACTTTTAAATACTTCTTATTAACCTTTTAATTACTTATAGAGTACTGAGCTTAGAACACCTTATAGAGAAATTACCCGAAAGGCTTAATTACCTCGTTATATGCACATACTGATTTCTTAATTAAAATAAGCACCAATCTTTTGACCAGCTTTTAATTAAAGATTAAGACTTTTCGCGACCCAAGGGTCTCGATACTCCACAGCACTAAAATTAAATATTCTTGCATAATTGTGAAATGTGGTTTTAATATGGGTATGCAAATTCATCAAACCAGTTCTAGATTTTTCTCCATAGGAAAGTCATATTTATAGTGTTTTTTGTTATCTTTCACCCAATATGTAATGATCTTATTTCAATTGTTTCAGGAATCGCAATCAAGCAACCCAGAAAGATGGAGTGGAAGAGGTCCAGAGCACAGCATGGCTCTACAACAGATTCTCAAACTGCAAGAAGCAAGAGCGCTACACAAGACATCACTTCTTCCATTATACAAAAAGAACGGCTTACCTTCCCCTCAAGAAGGTAGCCAAGAACATACGAAATCAGAAAAAAAATCAGAACGTTCAGAGAGAATGGAACAATCAAAATTAGAAGAAGAGTTCAGAAGATTGATGGAACAATCCAAAGATATAAGAAATGATGAGTCGCTAAAATATTTTCAGCATGTGATGGAAGCGAAACAACATTATGACTATTTGAAAAGTATTCAAGAGAAAGAATTGCGTGATAAAGAGTTGAGGCATTCTATAGATGAGAAACAAGATGTACAGAAAGACTCAATGTCACCAGTACATAAGAGGTCGCCGTCTCTAACTAGCCAGTCTCCATCACACAGAGTCTCTCCAGCAGAAGCATCTCCTACTAACAGCGTTCGTCTTTCTACCTCATCCAGCCCTCTTTCTACGACTAGTCCTGTAAATTCAAGTCCATTAAGTCATCTACAAAATATGCAACCATTTGATTTTCGTAAACATAAATCAAGTGAATCCAACGATAAAAATGAAATCAAAAAACCATTCGATGTAAGTTCTGCAGAAAAAGCGATGGAGTTAATGAGAAGTCAATTCTTCAATTTTCCTTTAACACCTAATTTATCTATGCCACCCATATCCATGCCATCGACGTTCACTCACCCTGCTGCCATGGTTGCCGCTTTAAGTCAAAATCCTATGGGATTGGCATCTTTACAAGCATTATTGCCGCAGATGTCAGCAAAACCTGTTGAATCTTTAGAAAATAAATCTAACAATAGTATTTTTAAAGGTCAATCTGATGATATAAGACCAGATGACGAAAACATACTCAATTTGAGCAAGGATGCATTTACTGAAGCAACACAAAATAATAGGAACATGATGTTAGGTAAATGTATTAGCCCACCAAAAAGACAATGGGGAGCAACTCAAATGCCTTTAAATTTAGGTACACATTTCATTAATCCTGCTACTGGCAAGAAAAGAGTTCAATGCAACGTTTGTTTAAAAACTTTTTGCGATAAAGGAGCACTCAAAATTCACTTCTCAGCTGTACACTTAAGAGAAATGCACAAATGTACTGTAGAAGGTTGTAGCATGATGTTTAGTTCACGACGATCAAGAAACAGACACAGTGCAAATCCAAACCCAAAGTTACATTCTCCACATTTAAGAAGAAAAATTTCACCTCATGACGGTAGAAGTTCTCAAATACACCCTGTTTTAATCCCACCACATGGAGCTGGACTTAATATGTCATCAGTAATGAATCCCTTGCATCCATTTAGGTCATACCCATTATTGAATCCACCACATAATATGAGGCAATTTGCTTCAAATATGCCTGTAGATTATAAAAATACTGTAAAGATAAACTATTCATCGTATGATCAGTCAAACATATTGCGACGAGAGTCTGAAGAAAATAAAGATCAAGATGGTCAAGGAGACTCAGATGAAGATGACGGAATCGTTGTTGTAGCTGGAGATGATGACGATGATGAAGGTGACCACATAGATACAAATGACTATTATTCTAATATAAATAAGTCCACAGGATCTATAGATGATTCTGAGACAGATAATGATCAAAAAAGTGTAAGTGATAATAACGAAATAGCTGATAGCAGTAAAGATGATACCACGAGTCCAGAAATAATGAAAAGAAAACGCAAAAACTTTAATCCGATTCGATTACCAAATAATCAAGTTGATGAAAATGTTTCTATAAATTCAAAACGTGGTCTTGATACTGAGGGCGATGAGGTTGCATTAGATCTTAAACGAGTTAAAACTGAGTATGAACACACAAATGAACAACCAACCACTATATTGAATGACAAATCTGATGAACTTAAAATAAAACAAGAATTCACAACAACAAATGAAAAATCCAGGGAAATCAACTATAACATACAAGATCTTAGAGTAAAAGAAGAGATTGTTAATAAAACAGAGTTAGAAACTGGATACAATGCCAACCATGAAGTTAACGATGAACATTTCTCCTCCGAAAATGCATTGAAACGATTAGAAAGTTTATCCAGAGGCGACTTTCCTGTTTTAAAGAAAACAGACCATCAACCGTTAGGACCTTTTAATTTAACAATGAATGATTCAGTTGATTATTCAGATAGATCTCCGTCATCATCTGTTTCGAGTTTTGACTATCCATCAGAAGAAATTCAGGGGCAAATTTTTGGACATTTGGAAAATGGTTTCTTCGTAAGTACTACTGATGTCCCTATGGACCACGAAAACCCAAGAAAATGCACAGTTTGTGGAAAACATTTTCAAAATATTTACATTTTAAAAACACATTATCAAAATACTCATTTGAAGCTTATGTATAAATGTAATGTTGACGGGTGCAGAGCTGCATTCACTTCGAGAAGGATAAGAGACAGACACAGTGCAAATGTAAGTTTACATAGAAAGCTAAATGAAGATATTAGACTTCCAGAGGATAATTCTAGAATATTGGAGAGGATACGAGACCAAATTGAAATGATTGCTCGATATAACGAAGAAGAACAGGCTGTACCATACGTCGAATCTCAGTTATACTACAGAATAAAGGAATCAGATAACTTGAAGAGTCAAATGAACCATCACTCAATGCCTTTTGGTTCACCTTATCCTCCCTTACAACTACCTGAAACATATCTGAGTAACAGAGATATGTTTGCTCCACATCCTTTCCTCTTTGCACCTTTCGGTATGCTACCAAACTTCCCTCCAATACCACTTGGTTTTCTCCCACCGAGTTTCAACGCGTTTGGTTGTCAAAACCAGACATATTCACCACCACTACCCAGAAAAGTAAACTATTTTGTTGAAGACGAAGCACCGCGACCTAATAAAGATGGTAGCTATCCATGTCGCGGTTGTAGAGAGAGCTTCAAAGATCTTGCTATACTAAAGCATCATTGTGAAGCCGTCCACACTCAGTCATTACATAGATGTTCTATTACAGGCTGCAACGCTGCCTTTTTCTCGAGGACTAAAAGGAATTTTCATTATGAATCTCACTTGGCGCGAAGGCAGAATGGCAGAGGAATCCATGTCAACCCGTGTTGACATGATTAAGTGGAAATTGACTTGAATGACTGACAATACAGTCGAATCTCCAGTGCATTTGTGATGACTTTTAATATTACCAAATAGCATAAGCTAGGCTTTTAATTTTGTACATTGCCGGTACCTTTAAATTCTCATATAGTAAGTAAGGGCCTATTCTTAAAACTTGTAAATTAATAATGACATAATATGTGACATGATTTGTAATAAGTCAGGTTTGAATATTTTTTGTGTAATTTTAATAGAATTGCTTTTGTGTTTTAATATTTGAAAAATTCTTTGTAGAAACTTCGAACATTCCATAATAATAATAATAATAATGTGCAATAAATTGTATATAAATAAGGATTATTACGAAATTTACACTCAGGATTATAGAATGTGTTTCGTTTTCACCTTTTTCAAAATAATCAAAACAATAACTAAAGCTATAGAAACAGTTTCAAAGCTGCAAAAACATATAAATGAAGCCTTTACCGCCATTTTATCGTAAGCAACATTTGGATGTAAATATATTTTTTGTTGCAAAAGGGATTTTAAACTATTATTTTGTTTTATGAATTTCAGTTTTTAATTCGGTAGGGTCTACTGTAACTAAAACTGAAAGTTTTGAAAGAAAATAATATCTAATTTAAAATGCAACATGTAACAAAAATGTCGCTTACGATAAAATGGCGGTAAAAAGGCTCGATATATCTGAACTATTTTTGCTTATGGCATTAAAAGAGGGAAAGAGACGCGTGTATATATATATATATATATATATATATATATATATATATATTTATATATATATATATTATATATATAGATTTATATATATATATATATGTATACATATATATATGTATATATATGTATATATAGTCGCTCATTCGTTTTTTTCAAGAATGTCACTAATTACTACCATATCATGTTAAGGACCTACCTAAATTGAATACGCTATCACACCTCGCATTACCACATTTATGGATATATAAATTGACAAAATTTACGTACGACAAATTTTATGAATCTCAATAATAATAATATAATGATTGTTTAGTAAAAAAAAGTTTTAATTAAAACAAGGTTTCATACGTAAAAATTGAATCAATTTTTTAATCAAGATCTTAAATTTAGAAATGTATATAAATTAAAATCAAATTTCTGTGATACATTTGTAACATCACTGTTGAAATTCATAGAATACAGATCGGGGAAAAAATATTATTCCATTTATATCTTCAAAAATGTGGTAAATGCGTAAGTGTGGTAGAGCACTCCTTAGAAAGCTTTTTAAATTAGTCTTATTTTACAAGATAATGGAAAATGTGTGTTTTTAATTTATTAGCATAATTAGAAATAAATTATAAAATTGAACTACTTGTCAATTTTAACTTGTAACTCGTGGGTAACCATAGAAAAGTTAAACGTTTCATTGTCTCACTCTCTCTCATTATTACTGTATTACATTTTATGAATAAGAGAACTTGTCAGTGTCAGCTTTTATTTTAGCATGGTTTCTATAGCGTTTATTATTCTTCTGAGATACAAAATATATTCTTTACGGAAACGAAAAAAATGTTTATTTTTATGCTCGTCTAAAAATAAGAGTCTAAGCGCTTTTTTGAAATTTCTGTAAAAGATGCTTGAAATAGATAGCGATCAAAAAATAGAAAAACTGCAGTATTTGTGTATAAACTAATACAGATTTCAATCATATCCCTTTAATATTTTGGTGCTAAATAGTAAACAAATGTATCATTTAATGTACATTCAATAAATATTTAAAAAAATATATAAGAATAATTAGTATAATTTAATTTAATTGTATAAGAACCAAAAAGTATTAAATTTGTAATCTTAAGTGCATAATTGTATTGTAATTGTAAATGCATAATTATACTTCTTTTTGCCAAACAATACAAATGTAATAAAATGTTTTGAAAATTAACCATATCTTTCTTATTTTTACCTTGACTGCCGAAATAAATTTAAATCCAGCTATGGTATTATGACAAAACAAAGTAATATTATTATTCATACACAATTTATAAAAAGTCGGGCTGTTAGTCTACACACAATGGGTTAGGTAGAGGTGACAAACGGCCACCATTTTGTTCCTTTGGGTAGCTACGGAACCATAAATAAAGCATTTAAGTAATCTAAAATATCTCATGCCCATCTATCTCAAAAATTGGTTAAATAAGATCTTTACATAAACTAATTTTCGTTAAAAGCATTATGTAAATTCTATCACTTCAAATATTTTCAGAACTTTCCATCTCATTTCATTTCAAATGTTAGAGGGGGACACAATTTATACAAGTTTGAAATCTAGTAGATATCTCCATATCTATTAACTTAAAAAAGTGATTAGGAAATATATTTTCAAGTGAATATTTTTCAAGCTCAGGATAAGGATACTCCACGCAACTATGTATAGGAGGCCAAGAAAGTTCTTTACCACCCTAAGATCGAATGTGATTTGGACCTCATAGGAAGACAGGGTCTAATTAAGTATGTACAATTTATGTGACAGTAACAAGAAAGTTTAATATATTACAAATCTTGTCAAAACTGACAGAGCACTTTCTTGACTACATATTTAAAAACATATTTGAACCACCATTTAGACATAACCACCCATAGTTTTTAAATAATTAGTATTTAACCTAAGTCGTTTTGTAGCGACACAATCTACATCTTTTCCGTCAAGCTTCTTTCATCAGTGTCAAAAGCTCCAACGCTTTTGACACTGATTTTGCCACTATCAGCAAAGAGGCAGGTGATAATATATGCTACTGTAGCAAGCTAGTAATCTCGACGTGGTAAAGCCGTGCTGGAATCATCATATTGATTACAGTTCTTAGGACCTGTTCCATCAGTGTGATACCACACTCTCACAAAATATCGTCGTGAAACCGTAGCCTTCAGCTAATCGCGTTTCGTGCGATGAGTGAGAGTTATCGGAACTCTCACTCATCCACTTCCTCCATTTCCTATTGCATTCCCCTATCATATCCTTTTTTTATACAGGGGAAATCCGATTCAGGACCATAGACCGCGTTAGGGCGAGTTCGTCGCCTGTGTGTGGGATTCGCCAGGTCAGGGTTGTACTAGCACCGCACGTATGAAGTGCCATTGCCACGCCGCAGTTAGGGATATTCACTAAAACGCCTGTCCGATCCTTGAGCGTCCTTTGTCCGGGCGGTGGGTTCGCTCGCCCATTCGCCACCAGCCCGGCCGGACGACGGCCGGCCCCTTTTCGCGCTGGCCCTATATGGATCTCTCCAGTTGCCTCGGATCTCATCTCAAGATGAGAGGGGACGCGCGTCCCTCCACTCTGGCCTTTATGTGCGGGCGGATCCGGTTTCCCCGCCAGTCACCCGCACGGCCGTAGCCTATGGCGGCTGGAAGTCGTATTAGACGCCGCCGCCGGCTCTGGTCGGAGGCGAACGTGGCGGTCTGCTCCCACCGTGGACTTCACGACGGCTGGGAGGGAAAAAATCGCCTCGATGGCCGCAACGAGATCACGGCGCTGCACGTCCCAGGCTGAACACACCTGGAGGGTGTGCAGCGTCATGTCTTCATCGCCGCCGACGCAGTGGTGGCACCCCAACGTCTGCTCACGCCCTTCCGCTATCCTATCCCCCATATTCCATTTTAAAGGCTGATAACGCGTTGACTTTGCCTCTAGTCCTGCAAATGGCTATACACGACATAACTTCTCTTCTTTGGATGGGCCGTCTGCCTGTGTGCCAGTTTCTCAATAAAAAAGAATTATATCTATAGACTAAGTCGTTTCTTAGAAAAATGACTGACGTGCAAAATCAGTTAGCCAAAAGGATACGGAACCCAAATCTATATTGAACGAATACAATTCTTAAAACAAGTGTTGAAAGCAATTCCCCTAACGCTTAACGTTCTTGTAAACGGCCCGGCACTGACACCTGTCACCCGCGCGTGACATTTACCGTGTCACGTCAGCGCGTCACGCGACGTGTCGCTACACCGTGACATCGCGTGTTCGGGCCCTGTTGTTAATTTTTAAACTTTCCATTATCGAACGTCACAACTGCAGAGGGTGACTTTACAAATTGATTTTCTAAGAGTATTGTTGTTAATTAGGGACGGGAAAACACTTTAACGTGATTCAATAAAGTGCTATCATAGTGCTATCTTTTTTTAATAGAAACCCGGGATAAAAATCTCATACATTTATTACATAAAATTTGCAATCGACCAGTGAGAAAATTACATTTGATTTCGTTTTTTTTTTTTAATTTGGTCATTTTAAATCATTCTTAGAAAAATTTCCGCAGGATCCCCGGTATAAAAGGTAGCGCAGATTTTAAGTCTAAGAATGTGCTATTGATCAGCGAAAACCGCATCGAAATTGGATAGTTTTTACGTGAAAACGAAACGGAACGAAATGTACACAGACACAGCATGTTTAGAATTTTATAATATTATAAATAGATATCAAATGTAAAAAGAGAACTTTTTTTTACTTACCACAATAGAAATATAGAAATATAATATACTAGCGGACCCGGCAGACGTTGTCCTGCTCTGAAAAAACAAAATCTAGGACCCGATCCCAGCGCCACCTACCGGTTCTAATTGCGAATCTAAACCATCCGGGAACCCACTCAAACACACAAAAACAAAATCACCAAAATCGGTCTAGGTGATTAGGATGATTCTAGAACCCGATCACAGCGCCACCTGCCGGTACCAACGGGATGAAAAGTATCCTATGTCCGTCTCCTGGTTCTCAGCTACCTCGCCACCAATTTTCATCCAAATCGGTAGAGCCGTTCTCGAGTTATAAATAGTGTAACTAACACGACTTTTATTTTATATATATAGATTGTAACATTACTTTTAAAAATAAAACGTTCGTGTTCCAAAATAACTACAAAACCCCGAAAATGGAAGATTATATTACGCATCTCATTAAAATAGATAAATAACTATGTCGTGCAATTACTTGAGTTTGATAGACCTACAATGCAGACTTGTTTGCTTTTACCACTTCATTTCAGATACGTAGTTGTTAGTAGTCAATTTTTATTTCTCACGTGTTTATTTAAAATTGCTTATGTTTAGATTCTTTTTATGTGCTTTTGACTTTCGTACTTCTCAAGTTATCAACAATTTTAAGCGATGAACGTATAAAAGAGATTTTGGATTTGTGTACGACACATTACGCTCTCAATAATATGATGGGATAGTTGATAATGTAAAACTGTAGTCATGTGTATAACGAAAATTTCAATTGTTTAGTGAAATACGCCTTAGTTGTCAGTTAAAGACCTACAATTTGTCTTATTTTTTTATTGCTGGAGTATAGCCATATATGAATTCTCTTTTTATGACTATCTAGTTTCACTGCACGCCAACGCTATCTTTATAATTAGATCTTTTTTTAACGCAGGGGGAGTCTTTTCTTGCGACACATACACGGTTCTGGTTACGGAGAAAGACCAAAAGCAAAGCCTAGTGCCGCCTGCTTCGTGTGTGTGGGACTCTTGTTTCAAACGGCAAACCGATTCTCTTGCGGTGAAAGAGGAGGTCGAACAAACTACCCACTAAACCTACCTGCGTCCCTGGTGAGAGAGTGCAATTAAACAGGACGACACAGGGTTTACGCCTATTGGTAGTCGACTGTCTCGTTCTGGTGCTCCAAATTTGTACTAAGACCCGGGAAGCGAGCCGTACCACTTCGTACAGTAAAGGTGATTCCACCGATACCCCATAAACGGTGGCCTTCTCGCACTTTGCAATTAGATCTTGTCCATCCAAATGATACCTGGAAGAGATTGCTTTAAGCAATAAGCCCGCCCATTACATGGCGTTATTATATTTAAGTTTATTGTGTATTTTTCTCTGTCATGCTGGTGTACAATAAAGGTTATTGTATTGTTTTATATAGCAGACAGGTTGACGGCCAAACTGCGATGGAAAGTGGTTACCGTCGCCTATGGACCTTTGCAACACTAAAGGTGCTACCAATGTGCCGCCGGACTCGAAGGAGGGATTATAACCTGGTTACTGATGCCGGAATGGATGCAAAGTTTTTATGGCGGCATAGTCTATCCTAGAGGTGGGAGCCAATCTCTCTTAACGACACTAGACTTAACCTAGTAGATTCAACTGTATTCTTAGGAATTAACGTAGATCAGAAGCTCTAGTGGGGCGCTATATACATATAGACATATCTAGTCTCTCAGGAAAACTTAGTTCTGCTGCATATGCGGTCAGAAGAATTAGGTAGTTAACTGACGAAGAGACTGCTAGACTAGTTTATTTCAGTTATTTTCATAGTATCATGTCCTATGATATTTTACTTTGGGGCACCGCTGTTGACTTAAGAGACCATATTTGTTTTACAAAAAGGAGCCGTAAGGTCAATTTACAACCTCGGCCCTCGGGAGTCTCTTAGGGAACGCTTTAAGGAAATCGGTATTATGACTGTCGCCTGCCAATATATTTTTAATAATATAATTTATATTCGTAATAATTTGAGTGCCTACAAGCAGTATAAGGATGTTCACAATTTCAACACCAGGTATTGTAATAGACTGATATTGCCATCTTTTAGATTACAAAAAGTATTGTCCTCCTTCTTGGGGGCTGGTATACGCTTCTTCAATAAGATTCCGAGTGAAATGTTAGATCTGCCTTTTACTAAATTAAAAACCAAATTAAAAAGTACCTTGCTAAAAAAGGGATACTACACTATTGAAGAATACTTAAATGACAAAACTTCATTTACATAGCAACTCGCTCCAACCTCTTATACTGCATTTTGTATAACGTTTTTATCTTGCCAAGCTTGTAAGAAATTTATAGAGATATGTTGCAGCGAAAAAGAAAAAAAATAGTACGTCATGTCTTTATTATAACTGTAATAATATTTTTCTTTCCTTTTATTGTGTCTCTGTTTCATTGAATATGCACTGTTTGCTAGAATTCCATTAATTCTTCAAAAGTCATTCTGTAACATACTTCTGTATAAAACTTAAAAAAAAAGAGAACTTGAGATATAAATAGAATAAGAAATATAAAGAAAAACAATTTTTAGCTAGACGTGTTGCTGGGGAGTTTCATGCTGCTTCTTCTCTTTAACAGCAACAACACGTTGCGAAGCGGTGTACATAGACTGAGAAGTAAAATTAAATTTTAACCTATATGTATGACCTTCAAAAAGTGTTCTCCAGTAGAACTTATTTCGAATAAAAACTTTTGAATTTGAATGTTTTGTCGCCTTTTGCAATAGGCCACCTAGCCACAAGAATTAGTAGATATTCTTTGTATTTCCCATAAACATTACCTATTTTAAAATTAGACTATTCATGAATATCTTACTTGGCAATAACTAGAGTCGTTGTGAGCGTGCTCGCGGGTGCCTACCTCCGCACCGAAGGGGGGGAAAAGGGCCGCAGGGCCAGGAAGGCCACTGCTGCCAAACTGGCCGCGGCTAGCCAGTGCGCCGCGCTTATAGGGGACGTGCGTGTGCTCGGCCCTGGGGAGCTCCGCCTAGCGGCGAGCACCCGGGTCGCCGACATCCTCCAGGTTGCCCAGACGTCGGGCAACCTGAAGGGCGCATACGTGCGCCGAATAAAGGAGGCTGCGTCCCGACTGTCCGACATAGTCGACACGCTGGTGACGCGGAATCCGGGGTCGGAGGCCTGGAGGCTCGGCAACGAGAACTCCAGGCTGCGCGCCGAGCTCAACTCTTTGCGGGAGGAGAACCTCTCCTACCGCAAGGGGTTCGAGGAGATGCGGAAGGCCATGGAGGCCTCCGCTGCGGATGCGGCTTCGGCTCCCGCTGTAGCGGTGGAGCCGGGTCCCGTACCCGCCAAGCGGAAGGCCAAGGCCGCCGCGACGGAAAAAGTCCCGGCCCCGGAGCCGGTTCATATATCCGCCGCGGTCCAAAAAACGGTTCCGGCTATCGCCGTCGTGGCGGAGCCGGTTCCTACACCAACCGCTGCGCACACCGGTGTGGACTACGATATGCTCACGCATATCATCGCCCGCACCGTGGGCGCTATGTTGGACGCCCGGCTTGCCGGGATTGAGGAGCGGCTGTCGCTCGCGCCAATCCTTCGTCCGCCGCTCGCGGCGGACAGGAAAAAGGCTGCGGAGGCACAACCGCTGCCTAAAACGGCGGGAGCTGCCGCTGCCGCCTACCGGGCCCCGAGGGAAGTAATTCCCCCGGTACCGATGAAGGTAGTGGTAGCCCCGTCGTCGGGGTGGCGGACTCCCCACCGCCACCCCCTCCCCCCAAGAAGAAGGTGAAGAGGGGGGGGTGAAGCAGAGGGCGAAGAAGCTGCGCCGAGCCGCAGCTCTCGCCGCCGCCTCTGCTCCAGCGCCTAAGCCCGGGCCACTGGCCCCTAGGCTCATGGCTAAACCCGCGGCCGCGACACCGGCCGTCGCGGCACCTGCCGTCGCGCCACCATCGGCTGCGGTGGCCCCTGCCCCCGCCCCCGTTCCGGGGGGGCTTGGTCCACGGTCGCCCGAAAGAAGAAAGGCAGGGGAGCGGGAGCGGAAACGCCCCGCCCCCCTCCCTCGGCGCAAGCACCGGCTCCGCCATCGGGGCGGAAACCGGCGCGCAAGCCACGGGCTACGAAGCCCGTGGTATTTCAGGAGCCAAGATCGGCGGCAATTATTATCAAGTTGCTGCCGGAATCGGCTAAGAACGGTATTGGCTATCGGGAGGTCTTTGCGAAGGCCGCCTCGGTGGTCAATATCACCGAATTAGGCCTCAGGGAGGGGCTGAAAGTGACGCGGACCGCCCGGGACGCTCGACTTCTGGACTTCCCCCCAGGGCCCGAGAGCGCGACTAGGGCGAACCGCGTCGCCGAAGCCCTTCGTGGGGCACTCCAAGGGATGGCCGAAGTCATCCGCCCCGTAAAGCGTGGGGAGCTTTACGTCTCAGGGCTGGATGAGTCGGCCACCGTAGATGGGCTTCGCAGTGCCATCGCCAACTGCCTGCGCGACGAAGTCAAGGCGAGGCACATTGGCATAGGACCTGGGGGGATGGGCGCATCATACGTGATGTGTCCCGTCTCTGCAGACAAAGCCATCACCGAGCGGGGCCACCTTCTGGTGGGCTTCACCTCGGCCAAGGTGGAGGCTCTGGAAGCCCGGCCCATACGTTGTGACAGATGTTTCAACGTCGGCCACGGCACCCAGACTTGCCCGGACTCGTGCCCGGACTGGACCGGCTTGTGTCTCCGCTGCGGTAAGAGCGGACACAAGCAGCCGGACTGCACAGCCCACGACCCCCACTGCGCCGTCTGCGCGGCGGGGGACAAACGCGCTACCCACCCGACGTTGGCGAGGCACTGCCAGCCTCCATACGTCAAGGGTAAATTCGTCCACCCGAGGGCGAATAAACGACCGACGAGTGGAAGGGGGGTACCTATGGACACCTAAATGCCCAGTACACCCCTAACACTCTTCCAAGCTAATGTTAACCACTCCCCCGACGCCCAAGACTTGTGCCTGCAGGCGATGGCGGGATGGCAAGCAAACTTGGCCGTAATAAGCGAACCTTATTACGTACCCCCAGCCAGGAACTGGGGGGGGGGGGATCTCGACGATGTGGTAGCCGTAGTCGCCAGAGCCGGATCTGGCACACCGCTCACCAGTCTCGAAAGAGGAAAGGGCTACGCGGTGGCGGAAAGCGGATGTTACGTCATCATAGGCGTGTACCTCACGCGGAGCCGCCCCCTGGCGGAGTACGAGCTCGCCTTGGACTCCATTAGGGCAGCCATCGGCAGACTAGCGCCGAAGACGATATTCGTCCTAGGCGACTTCAATGCCAAGCACCAATCCCGGGAGAACGCGATTACCGATGTTAGGGGACGGGCGGTTGAAGACTGGGCGCTTCAATCCAACCTGTCCATCCTGAACCAGGGGTCGGTCCAGACCTGCGTACGTGCGCGGGGTGGATCGATCATCGACTTGTCATTCGCCAGACATGCGGCCGCCCGCAGAGGGGTAGGATGGAGAGTGCTGGAGGAGGTGGAGACTCTGCCTGATCACTTGTACATCAGATTCGAGCTCTCCCCCTCGCCTAGCGCTAACCCTGTTCAGGCCCCCTCCCGGCTCCCGCGCTGGGCTCTTACCAAGCTCGACGCGGAGCAGGCCGAGGAGAGGGCTATCATCGAATGCTGGATCTATCCAGCCGACCTGGGGAATCTGGAGGCGCAGGCTGAGCACATGCACAAATCCCTCAAAAGGATTTGCGACGCTGCTATGCCTCGAGCCAAACGACCGCCGCCGCGTACATCGGTCCACTGGTGGACCGAGGAGCTGGCTGAACTGCGGAGGGCAGTCCGCAGAATCAGCCATAGGCTCAAACGCAGCAGAGCGCGTCGTCCTCCAGACTATGTTGAGGAGAATGGACTCGTGGGGGAGTTCAGAGAGGCCAGAAAGGCCCTTTCGATCGCAATTCTGCGAGCGAAAGCCCGGGAAGAGCTCCTCGAGACACTGGACCGGGACCCTTGGTCCGTACCGTGCGGCCCGCAACACGTTGCGGATTTGCACCTCCACGGGAAACGCTTGAACCCGAGGTCCTCCGGTCGGTTATCGATGGGCTCTTCCCGGATCCGGGGATCTTCACTCCCCCCGATATGGGTCCAATCATTCCCGACACCTCGGAGGTGGAGCTTCACTCCATCACCGAGGAAGAGTTAGACGTCGCCCTGGACCGGCTCCGGGGCAGGAAGACGGCTCCGGGACCCGACGGGGTTCCGGGTCGGCTCCTCTTCCTGGCCGCCGAACATCTACGTGGCCAGCTGCGGGAACTGTTCGATGCCTGTATTCGCCCAGGTCAGTTCCCGTCGCAATGGAAGAAGGGCCGATTATGCCTGATTCCCAAGGGAGGCCGTTCTCCCAACGATCCGTCCGCCTACAGGCCCATAGTGTTGCTTAACGAGGTCGCCAAGGTTTTCGAGAAGCTCTTAGCGATGGCGTCGTCCTGGCGATTTCGCTAGACATAGTGAACGCCTTTAACAGCCTCCCTCAAGAGACGATCAGGGAGGGGCTTCGTGCACACGGAGTTCCCCGTACCTCACGAGGCTGTTGGGCGCGTACCTCCAGGACAGGTACATCCTCTGGGAGGGCGGCGAGTCCGAGAATCGTGCGATAGGTCGGCGACGCGTCGCGTGCGACGTCCCACAGGGATCGGTCCTCGGGCTGGTTCTTTGGAACGTCGGTTATGACTGGATCCTTCGGGTTCCGGTCCTGCCCGGAATAGGGCTAATCTGCTTTGCGGATGACACCCTACTCACGGCACGCGCTGCGTCATTCGCGGAATCCGCGGACCTCGCCAACACTGGGTTGGAGATCGTGGTCCGAAGAATAGATAGGCTGGGCTTGAAGGTCTCCCCCGCGAAAACGGAGGCCATCATGTTCCATAGGCGGTTTCGTAACCCCCCCGCGGACTTATCCGTTACAGTCCAAGGGGTGGACATTCGTGTAGGCCCCCAGATGAAATATCTGGGGCTAATTCTCGATGGGAAATGGCTGTTTAAAGCGCACTTTGAGCAGCTAGTTCCCAAGCTCGTGAGGTCCGCAGGCACCCTCTCTCGGCTTCTTCCCAACGTGGGGGGGACCGGGGGGGCGACTAGGAAACTCTACATGGGCATCCTTAGGAGTATGGCCCGGTACGGTGCACCCGTATGGTCCACTGCACTTCACCGCCACAATAGAACTTTGTCGTGCCGCACACAACGGGTCCTGGTGGTGAGGAACATCCGAGGATACCGTACAGTGTCGTAGACGGCGTCGACACTCTTGGCAGGCGATCCGCCCTGGCCTCTCCAGGCGGACGTGATAGCCAAAGTTCGGCGCTCCCGACAGGATGCCCTCGCCCATGGCCTGGTCTATGGCCAGGCCGAACTCCAGGTGATCAGGACGCGGGAAACCGCGGCCATGATCCAATCTTGGTCAGTAGAGTTGGAAAACCCTGTTGCTGGCATTGACACGGTGAAAGCGGTTCGACCGCAGTTGTTGCAATGGCTCTCGCGGAAACACGGGACCCTGACCTTCAGAATGACACAGATACTTACCGGGCACGGTTGCTTCGATAAGTATCTGTGTCAGATTGCGGGCTGCTTGCCTTCACCCCAATGCCGCCAATGTGGCGCGCTGGACACGGCGTTACACACGCTAGTCGAGTGCGCAGCATGGGCACCTCAGAGGTTTGAACTCGAAACACTTGTAGGACCGATCGAATCGCTGGGCGATCTGGTGCAAGCCATGCTGCACAGCGACGATTGGTGGGTGGGTGCGGCCAATTTCTGCGAGACGGTAGTGTCTCATAAAGAGGCCGCGGAACGAGATAGGGAGAGAGATGGTAGTGCGCAAGCGTCTCGCGGGCGCCGACGTCAGTCGGGAGCCCGGAGGCGCAGGTATACGCATGACCTCCCTCCCTGAAATACCGCTGCAGGGGCCCTCTAGCATCTAGGGAGCAGAGGAGTCTTCACCCCTGTTGACGAAGTGAGTTTGCCTCTCCCGGGGCATTCTCAAGCACTTGTGCGCTAGGATTGGTGTGGGCGTAACTACGTTCTGTATCTCACGCCTTTCTTACCATAAGCGCGGGGTACATGGGAGGAGGGTGGTTTTAGTGGGGTATTGATTAGTCGAGTCTCCACACAAGCCGGTTGATTATTGTTTGGATTGCCTCAGTGGAAAGCCTCCATGATCAACAACAGTCTAATCCCTAGCAAAGGACCCGGTATGTGCGAAATGCATTTCCCCCGCCTTAAAAAAAAAATAGTCGTATTTAAATAAAAAGAAACAATTTAAAATAAAATCACGCGCTACCATTCACCGTGAGACAGCTCATAATGAAATCGGGCGTTCCAAAGAAGGTTTAAATTTGGAAGCACCACCTCGGGCACTGCCGTCGCCATAACACACGCGATATCATGAACTGTCACTGTCATTATGCAATTATCGTTATCTAGAGCGTTATTTGGCCTCGCTTAAAAAAAATAAGTGAAATAAAATTGGTTCACATTAAATGTGGTGATATAGTGTTGTAATCCATTTATTTTTTTGAGTTTACGGCTTGGTAACTAGGCTAATAATACAGAAGATTGCTTTAGGGATAAATGACGTGGGTTCAAAACCTGACAGAGTTTGCACGGCTTAATCAGTACCTGTTTTTAAAATTACCCAATGTTAGGGTACTAATGAAAAAAGTGAGAAGAACAAATCGAAATTGAAACATGGCTGGCATATTATTTTTTTGAAGCAACGTCCTTGTGTTTACATAGCTATATGACATCCCAAGAAATAAAACTTTATAATTTTAACCAAAAAAATCAATTTTAATAAATGACTTCGCTCCATCGCGTTTTGAAATAGTGAACATAATATTACTAATAGGTAAAATAGGCATAGCTCTTAAAGATTTTTTGTTTTGATCGGTTTTAAATCGTGTTAAACTTGAAATAGACCTAATATTTCCATAGGCACTGTAAAGTTGTGTTTTTAACTTTTTCTGATACATTTCTAACGAAAGGTACATAGAGATAACGAATGTATTTCCAGCCAACATTTTTAAAATAAATCAAAAGTCAATTGATGCATACTTTCTTATTCCATGATTTTAAGCCAGCCAAACATTAAAAAATACTTTGAATAGCAAAACGCATATGTGCAGCGATTATTCTGTGATTTACTGAAATTAGGCCCAATTTCAAAAATCGAATTCATTAACATGAAATTGGCAAACTGTGAGAACTTTCTTTCGTGTTGCGACATTCAAATGAGATATTCGAATTCTTGTGATCGACCGATTCGTGCTTCGAATAACTACCGAATTTAACATTCTATATTTAAAATTTCAATGTGTGGGATTGTTTTCAGTGTAGTTTTATTATATTGAAAGATAATTCACTCAGCCACGTTCAATGAAGAATTTTTTCCCTCAGTAAAATTAATGAAGTGCTATACTTACATGTTTAATTATATATAGCAGTTTACAGAGTACTTATCTCCTTTTCAATTCTTATCTATTTCTAACGAATAGTCACTTAGTAAATTCACTATTGGCCGGTTCCTATATTTTACTATTCATTCATTTGCCCTACAATCGGTTGAATTTTGATATCACATAATATAATATATGGAGCTTATGTCAAATTTTAACCGATGGTAAAGCAAATTAACGGTCGGTAAGATATAGGAATCGGTCCTATAACGTATACAAATAGGCGGACGGACATGACGAATTTATGATATTTTTGCAAATTAGTTACGATACCGTAAACATACTTAAATTATATTCTTTATCGCCACTATTTTTTCTTATAAATAGACTAACATTTTCAATAACACTAAAAACTTACAGATTATTGGTAAATATGTTTATCTTAATCATAAATCATTAAAAGCAATCATAATTATTTTTTTAATATTCAGTGTAATCATAAATATCTTAACAAACATAAACGAATACCTTGCCAGCTGAACTGATTTGCATATAAATGCCCCTCAGATTAGCTTGAAAACTTGGGTGCCATTCCAAACCTGTGTCAAAATTTCTCGCCAAAATGATCATCAAATACAGCCTAATCAAATTGAGATTCCTGCACGGAAGCCAAAACATGGACAAATTTAATCGAATTATCGATTCTACAGAAGCTCGTGCCTACCGAAATTTTCGATTCGATAATAATTTAATAACTTAAAAGGCACGCGTGTCCCAACACGCGAGTTCGCAGTAGCTAAGAAAAAATGGCACATTTGAATTTAGAATAACGCCCGCAGGGTAAGATTGCCTTTCGAAATTTGAAATCTTGAATTGCCAGTGTTTAAAAACATGACAACCAAATTGATAGGTATACTGCACTGTGGATAAACACGCGATTGCTTATGTCACTACAGAGTAATTTTTTTGAAGTAAAAATTTATTCCTAAGGAATACTATCTACTTATACCTAGTATTATGTTGTAGGTTTAACAAAGCGCAATTCAAATCAGACTACCTAAACTATCTAACCTATACCTATGTCACGTTAATGACCTTTTGCTAAATCTTAAACCATCCATATCAAGGGGTTATTTTTTACGCATAGAAAAAATGTATGTACCTATGATAACTGTTTCTATATTAAAATATATAGGTGTCCATGGTTGTTCGTTCCCATGCTTTGCAGTCTTCGATAAATTTATTTAATAGATATAAGTATAAAGATTAATTAATATCTACATGTTTTAGCGAATAGAGAGTACCACAGCAAAAGCCTCACAGAAATTGTAACACATTGAAGCAGTACTTATGCCAAAAAACATCCTGAAATTCATTTATGTAGTAAGTCAGTAGGTATACCTATAAAGACCCGTAATCCAAGTGTTCTATTTTGCATATAAAAAACTTAAAAGCTTTTGATGTGACATTTCCAACCAATAGTAACAGTGAAAGTTGTCATTGGCCAGAGTCGCTTAGATGTCACTGTTTGTCGCATGTCGCATTAGAAAGGGAAAGTTATATCAAAGAAAGGAAAGTAAGAAAGAGACGTGTAACGTTTATGTTTTCCGCACAAGTTTTCATTGGTGAAAACTGAAATGTTTTGAATTTAGAATGGAATGTTTTGTAGTTTATAAGCCGGTATCTTAGATAAAAGCTTTCTGTTGTAAGGAAAATTTAGTGTCTTCGGCGAGAATTTGAAGAATGTTGTTTGCTGTACAATTGTTTTTAATTTAGATATGTATATATAGGTTAAACATGATCAAGGGGGTCTAAAACAGCCGTTTTTGTTGACTCGTATTGCGACTATGACAAGTACCTATCAAAATAAAGTGGAATTATATATTTTGTTTTAGAGCAAGCAGTAGGTGCCTAGGTATATCGTAGATACGTATCAAATTCATTAGGCAGTTCTGCAAAAGCATCCGCTTCAGGCCTTTTGTACATATTGATTACTGACTGTCTTTTATTAATAACAGTATTTTTCAGTGGGAAACATAAACTGTCTAGTGAAATATGACTTTATGAGATACCACAATAACTTACTCATTTGGTGTCAGCAAAAACTAAAATTTGGCTGAGCTGATCCTAAAAATTAATACATCAGACGTGATGGCGAATTGTTTAAGAATAAATTAAATCGGCTCCACGTCAAACAAATATTATCTTGAATATAGCTTCAAATTATGCGAAAAATAGATAAGACGGTTAATAACCTTCTATTAATAACCGAACAATTAGGTAATCAACGAGCTTTACATTTCGTGGAAAATGGTCTGCTTACAATCTTAAAATAAACTTTTACGTCATTTATGTCTATGTATCTATTAGGTCGGGGAAAAAGTTTCTTCGCATTTTATATAAAAGTTCAAAAGGTTTTTTTATAAAGTTTATTTACATTTGACTAAAGTATGTCAGTGCCATTTTGTTGGATAACTTTTTGCCATCTTGTAGGGACGTGATCCCATTGCTATAAAAATTTTGGGGCTTCTGATCAAAAAACTGCGACAAGTGGTTTTGGCTGTCCCCTCGTGATGTTAAGCTGACACTGCCTAAAGAATTCTGCAGAGACTGAAACAGGTGAAAATCTGAAGATGCAAGGTCAGGACTATACGGCGAATGCATTAACACCTCCCAGCCAAACTCTCATCATTTTTGCTGAGTGGCTAAAGATGTGTGAGGTCTAGCGTTATCATGGTGAAAAACCACACCCCTTCTGTTGAGTAATTCCGGCCGCTTTCTATCAACTTTTTGCTTTAATCTCATCAGATGTTCGCAGTACAGTTCAGAACCGATGGTCCTGCCTGGCGGTAACAGCTCATAATGAATAATGCCCTTCCAATCCCACCATACACACAGCATCACCTTGCTGCGAGTTAACCCGGGTTTCGCCACAGTCTGTGAAACCTGACCGGCCTTTGAGCACGATCTTTTTCACACGTTCTTGTCGTACGTGATCCATTTTTCATCACCAGTTATCAGGTTCTTCAAAAATGGTTCAATTTCATTACTTCGTAATAAAAAATCACAAATGAGTACACGGCTCATTAGGTTTCTTTCAGTGAGCTCATGAGGCACCCAAATATCGAGATTTTGTACCCAGCTTTTTTCAAATGCGCCAAAACCGTTTTGTGGTCAATTCCCAGTTCTCCAGCTACATCGTAGCTACTAATATGCCGATCTTGCTCCACTTTTTCAAAAATGGCATCAATTTTGTCCGTAACAAGGCGACCAGAGCGACTTGCATCTTTGATATCAAAATTTCCGGATTGAAAACACTTAAACCAAATTTGCGCTACTCTCACAGATACTGCATTAGGTCCATAAACATCACAAATTTTTTTCGCGGCTTGTGTTGCATTTTTACCTTTTTTTGTAGTAAAATTTTAAAATGTATCGAATTTCTTCATTAGATTCACTCATTTTAACAACAAGAAAAAAATGAAAATTACACATTTTCCTAATTTGAATTTGGAATTGTCTTCTTTAAAATTAAAACTTTTTAATGATACCAAAACCAGCCAGATACAAATGGTATAGCCAAAGAGATCTTATTACAAGTTCATACATACTATATGCGAAAAGACTTTTTCCCCAACCTATTATTATAATAGGTATTTACCTATGAAATTGCCGTTCTGCAGTACTGACCATTTCAAATCAAAATAATTTTTGTTTGGCTAAGAATTCTAATTTTAATATAATTTTATTTTAAAAATATTAATTCTTTTTTCAAAATTAGTCATTTGTTTATTGATTAGCGTTATGTTTTCATCGCATTTGAATCTTTTTCGTCATCATGGATACGTTAAAAATTCAAGTAATTATGGAATATGAGTACCGTCGTGGCAGCAACACGGCGCAAGCGTCACGCAACATCAACGACGTTTACGGAGCGAACACTACAAACCAACGCACACCTTGTTATCTGTTTGCCCGCTTCCGTTCTGGAAATTTCGACCTGAAAAATGAACCTCGTGGTCGTTCGAAACTTCGATCGACAATGACGAATTAAAGGCAGCAGCTTACGACGTTAGCGTTAAAACAATATTAGTCCATTTGCATCAATCTGGCAAGGTAATAAAGCTTGATAAATGGGTGACCCACAAACTCTATGATCGCCAGCGCGAATTACGAGTCGAGACGTGCCTTGCACTGCTTAACAGGCACACAAAAGAAGAAATTTTGAACCACATTGTTACCTGCGACGAAATATGGATTCTGTTTATCAATCGCAAGCGCTCAGTAAGTTGAATTCTGGTTCAGCACCTAAACAATACTCTAAACTTCATTTTACTTTTATCCGTACAGGAACGGAGAAAGAATACAATTTTCTGCGGCCGGGTGGCCTGTCGTAAGAGACGACAAAATAACCCGCACTCAGGTGGTAAGGTATTTGCCCGTCTGGGTGGTCATCACCCCTGGTATAGAGTATGCTGCCATAACAACCTGGAGATGTGTTCCGGCATTAGTGACCAGGTTTCGGTCTCCCTTAAGAGAGCAGCAGCGCGTTTGTAGCACCTTTGATGTTGCAAATGTCCATAGGCGATGGTAACCGCTTTCCATCAAGTGGGCCGTCTGCCTGTCTGCTGAACTCCTGCAACAAAAAATAATAGCTTCTTACTAAACGGGAAAAGCATTACTGCAGATGTGTAGATACTTTGAAGACCGGAACACAATGATGGAGAAGCTCGCACGTCTCCAACCAGCTTTGGTCAATCGCTCGTCTTTGCTGCTCCTGCACGACAACGCGTGACCTCATACAGCTCTCCGTCATCCGCCGTACTCATCAGACCTTGCACCTACAGACTTCTATTTTTTCCAGAATTTGGAGAACTTCTTGGCGGGAAAAAAATTCAATACCCGAGAGGCAGTACAAAATGCCTTTGAAGAATTTGTTGCCTCCCGTCCAGCTGATTTCTTTAAGAAAGGTGCCAATAAACTGTCACTGCATTGGCAAAGATGCATGGATTGTGTGGGTAGAAATAACTTTGATAGAAATAAAAAACATAGAAAAAAACATTACTTATTTAATAAAAAAATGGCAATTTCATAGGTAGGTAAAGACCAATAATATCAGGTTATCAACGTCCTACTGCTAGGTTCGAGACTTCTCATTTTTTAAATAATGAAAAATATATACGCCACACTTGGATAAGGCAGATTGGTGGATTTCACACATTGGTTACCTAGTTCGCAGGTTTTAAAGCATGTTTTGTGGCGTTGCCACCTATTCACCTATTTATTTCGGTGCTTATGATAGGCAGGACTCCAATTACTTACAATTTAGGTAGATACTATCTTAACTTCTCATAATTTTGGAATTCGGATATGGGACCTGACACACTGACACAGGCCTGAATTTTCTGATTAATGTAAACTTAATAATTCTTTAATTTAGTACTTTATTTTGCTGATAAAATAATTTTATAATAACTTATTTGAAATTGTCATTCTCTATCCATATCTCTAATGTATTCTTTATTTTCTATTTTAATACGAATTTGCTATAGGTAGCATTACATTTTTCTAAATATTCACAGGTTGTGAATATTTAGAAAAATGTATGTGAATATTTAGAATATATCCTATATTTGAAAATTTGTAAAATTACAATCCGCGTGTTCCTTGGAAATTATATTAAAGCAGAAACATTCCTCGATTCAGCATGCATTCGACTGGAATAATCCTCCCAGTAAACATATCTAACTACAGGCAGCTCTTCTCTCATATACATAACCCTGTCATCTGAAGCAGGAATTTAAAGTCTTCTTAACTAGAGAGCCTTGCAGCTCCGTGGGTCGTCGAAGCTGTCTCGTAGACCAGCACCAAGTCTGCAGGTCTACACGGACTAGCCCATCTAGTTACCTGTGTACAGGTAGCCTCTTTACGGTGACTCTATATCCTACTGGCGCCTTGAACGGCGCCACGAGCTACGAGGGTTATTGCGGATACTACGAGTACCACCCTGCTTCACCTCTTCGTGAGTTGGCAGCCCAGTGCTGCCCTGCTGCTGCTGACACGACGGCAGCCGCGAGCTACTGCCGTCACCGGCGGGAGCACCGCTCTACGCGGAGCATTGGCGGACTAGAGACACTTTTAAGACAAGTAATACACGTTTAGGGCTGCGATAGGTTTACTCGATATAGTAAATATTGTAATAAGGGTAGAGAGGGGCTTGTTGAGCATAGAGGTAAGTTATACACCCTATACAAATTTGTTGAAGAGCAAAAAGATGCGTTTCTAGGAGAAGAATTCATCAGACTAACAGTCGTCTGATGAATTCTTCTCCTAGAAACGCATCTTTTTGCTGCGTCAGCGTGGACAGCCACGCTGACTTATCAATTGAATTATAGACACAGATGGATTCTATGTTTTGCAACAAAAAAGTAAAAATATTGTTTCGGTTTCAATTTATTCTATACACGTCAAATATCGTTTTTGACGAAATAAGTGTTTTTATATATGTACTATGTTTATAATATCAAAAAAATATTTAAATTACATCAAAGTAGTTTTTTTATAACTTTACTTTCATTTTAGTTTTTTTTTTGCAGGAGCTAGTTGAGCAATGGTTGTTTAACTAATCTCACGGTTTAAAACCGAAACAGTTTGATATATTTTTCTTTAATTTTAAGATATAAACATAAGATATAAAGAAAATAATATAGGAGTGTCTGTTTTTGTTTCCCAGTTAAATAATACAACAAAGGCTGTCATGAACGAAGAACAGCATAAATTCTAACCCTAAGGAATTCTATATCAATCATATTTGAATATATGAAAAAAAAGTAGAAAAGTGTTTCTAGAAGAGTTCTTCTGTCAAGTAATGAACGTAGTCAAGGTGAGCATGTTAAGCTGGTTTATTGCAAAGCTATGCTCAATTTACCCAACCAATGGGGTAAGTCGATCATGTCTGACATTCTTCACATATATGGCTGTAGATCTTAGACCTTAATTATTGGAAATTAATTTCTACGGACACTTTTAAGCAGGATTAAAACACCTATTTATCAAGATACGTTATAAACTGTTGTGACATCTTGTTTAGGAACTACCACAGATTAAGTGAATAAATGCTCTACTAGCCCCGCCCTACCCTACCTACTTAAATAAATATTATAAGTGAGACTCGGCTGCATTATTTCACTACAGTTTCCCTTTCCTATCAGCATGTGGTAATTGTAAATACATAATTATTAGGTCGAAAAATTACCGGTGATCTACGTGCATCCCAGCTGGGATTCGATCTCACGTCATTTGAAACGTGGACTTGAGATACGAGTGCGTTAGCCACTAAGCTACTATGGCTTGTTTTAGTAATAAAAATATCTTTATCTATGTATTATGATAACTCCGTTGGCGTTATCTAGTTGTGTATAATGAATTTATCTAAGAATTAAAAAGTCAGAGAAGCTAATTCATACCCAGTGGATTCCGAAAATGCGACTTTTACATTAAAAAAAGTTTGTCTGTCCGTTAGAGTATTATCTGAAAATTACTTAACGTATTTAAATGATACTTGACAAGAACACGTAGTGTGTTTACATTACACTGATTTAGAGACCTAGTAGGTACAGAGGGTAGATAAGACTTAGCTACGGGTTCCAGCTTTCTTTTTGTGTGTCCATGTTCATCCCTTTTATTTAAAGTGGATACTTACACATAATTATTCCTACTAGACTTCAAAAATGAAACAGGAATATACAAAATGGAAAAAGTTTTACTTGCGCATTAATATTTTGATTTTAATTCACTTTTTTTGTCTGATTTCTCTATCTCATTCCCCCATCCCAGATTTACTCTTTTGCCCATTCTAAAGGCTGGCAACGTGTTGGCTTCGCCCCTGGTGTTGCAAATGTCTAGAGGCGGCGGCAACCACTTTCTATGACCTGAGCCGTCTGCCTGTTTGTCAGTTTCGCAATAAAACACTTGCAATTTTTAATTCCCTATTCTACATCAATGTGTAGATACCGCCTTATTAAGATAAACCTTATAAAGTAGATTGAGGGTAAATATTTGTCTTTAACGGTCGTTTACCTTTCATAAATGGAATCTTGACGCTCTAAATTTAAACTCTATCGTGGGCGGTCTTAACTCAATTGGTTAAAAGTGTCACCGCCACCCACGCTTATTGTGACGTGATTGGTCGGAAATGTCACAGTGTCGCAGCCCGCGACACTTCTGATTGGCTCGCCCTGCCCACACGCTTCTAGAATTCAAATTCAAATTTGAATGACAGAATTGGAACATTTCTTTTTCTTTTAACCTAAAATTAAATTTTGTTTAACATGGCTTCTTTTATCTTTTGAAGCTCATTGACGTATGTAGCTATTATATATGGTAATGATAATAAATACTTATGCCAGATATAAACCCAACACCGAAGTGTTTGTTTCCAAACTTTACACCAGTATGAAGTATATATAATCAGTCAAAAAATAAAGTTACTGAAATTTTAAATGTTTATTGTTTTGATAAAAATAGGTTTATACCCAGCCATGTTTAAAATTTACAAAAATGTAAACACCGAGAACAGAATTACTTATAGAATATCTGTAGTTAAATAAAGAATTAGATATTATTATAGCTTATTGTTAGAGTTACGTTTTTAACTCTATGATCTGGGTTTCGAGATTGGGGAAACGTTTTCTAGAAATTATTTGTTTTTGGATTTTTTTGGGGTAGGTAGGTAGATATAAAATTTAATCTCTATGATGTAGAAATCCGATCCAAACAATATATATATCTAATAGCCAGGCTACTTCACTGCATCGCAGAGGCTTCGGGAACAATTCCTGGCTTGTCAAATCTCGTTAACGATCTTTCCGTTATTTACACTGGTCTGGGTGTTTCGGATCGGTCCCTGAGTGGTTTGTTGTATATTAACTACTCATAACACAAGCTTAACATACTTAACTTGGGGATATACATATGTGTTAGTCAGTCGATTTATTTAAAAAAAATATGCTGACTTGCCTTCTTCTACCACGCGTCTATCCTTTATCCGTTTACGAAGAATAGGTACCTAAAGTTTTTCCTATTTCAATTAGGACGATATGGCTACCACATCCTTAAAATATTAATTTTATACTGTTTTCAAGTGTTTATTTGGCTTTTGACGTTTGCACGTCTATCTATCAAGTTAGCATATTTCTTGACAGTAAAGCCCACATGAAACAAATGACATAATTATCGTACTTTATTGTTGTGGATGACGTAATAGTGACGTTCTGTGAGTAATGTAAGGCAAAGACTGTTAAACCATCGACATTATACAATAATCGATTTG
Source organism: Dendrolimus houi (assembly GCA_039645545.1). Classification (NCBI taxonomy): domain Eukaryota; kingdom Metazoa; phylum Arthropoda; class Insecta; order Lepidoptera; family Lasiocampidae; genus Dendrolimus; species Dendrolimus houi. The sequence goes on from CM077131.1 coordinate 7,170,660, forward strand.
GAAATAAAAAATGTTCTACTTTATTTTTTTAAATTTATTGCAAAAATGGCTTATTTAATATTATGTAAAATGTGTTCATTGAAATGTGGGTATATTTATTACACGATATAGTATTTTTAGCAAAAATATATAGATAAGTTAAATTGATTAAAACTTACTTATAAATGAAGTCAATTTTCATAACAAATCTAGTCGGTAATGTATTAGGACATTATACTAAGTGCTCCTTCATTAAGCTGTCAAAAGTGAAATAAATGTTGGAAAAGGGTATAATTATATAAAATTATATTTAAACCAGTTCCTATTTACAAATAATATTATACATTAGAATCCCGATGTGTATTTTTTTATTTACGTAATTTCTCTTATACCGTCCTATTTGAAACACATTTTAATTTCAGTGGTAGGTACCTACCTAGGCACATCTTTCTAGCGATTTGTTTCAAGCGTAAACTAATTTTTTAATAGCGATAACTAAGATGTGTCGGGACATTATCGTCTTTGTATTCCGCTGATACGGTTGCGGTTGAGGTGAGGCGGGAGGCGTGCGCGGAAATATTGATTGAGACGACGCCGCGACCTGCGACGCGCGACCGACGACCGGCCGACGCCCGCACTTGTCCCCTGCCGCTCAGTGACAATTTGTACTAACCTTTAAAGAGCAACGGAGGTATCGATTTTCATATTAAATCAATTAGGAATTATAAATAAGAATCTTATATCAATCAATTATTAATCAATTTATTTATTTGCTTAAAACATGGTAGATACATATTATAATTACTTAGATGTTACGACATATACAGTTTCACATGTAATTTATCTATATATAAAGCGTCCAAATTCAAAGATAATTAAATTGATAGATAGATAGATAGATAGATAACACTTTATTATACACCAATACAAAAATGAACTTAAAGACTAAAATTATATCTAGTTGTGTACAAAGGGCGGTCTTATCGCTAAAAACCGATCTCTTCCAGACAACCCCAGGAATGAATTGAGATGATAATGGCGATGGTGGTATACGTAACATATAGTACGAACTACTTACATTTTAATAATAAATACATAAATGATATATATATATATATATATATATATATATATATATATATATATATATATATATATATATATATATATGTAGATATTTTATATATTACATAGATATATACTTAATATACATATCTACAGAATATATAAATATTTATAAATGAATTTAAAGTAATTTAAATTGATATTATATTACAGATCATTTTATTTACTAAATCATAATTTTTATATCATTTGCGTTTAATTATATCATTGTCATTAAAAAAATATTCATTTTATAATAACATTAACCGATTGTGTAATTATTTTTATATTTCAATTAAAGTATCTATCATTGCCATTTTAGCAAAAACAGATCTTTCTTAATATTTTCATGTCCTTTCTGGTATTCTAAACCTTTTTTTTATTGCATGAGGTCATCAGACAGGCAGAGGGCCCACCTGATGCAAAGTGGTCACCGTCGCCTATAGATATTTGCAACACCAAAGGTGCTGCCGTTCTCTAAAGGGATACCTGGCCACTAATGCTGGAAGATAACTCGAGGTTGTTATGGCGGTATACTCTAGACTCGGGGTGGTAGCCGTCCAGACGGGCAAATACCTTACCACCTGACTGTGGGTTCTTTTGTCACCTCTCTAGACAGACTGCCCGGCCTCAGGAACTTGTACTTATTCTTTCTCCGTTCCTGCACTGATAAAGTGCATAAAACCTAACTAGGTACATAGTATGTCTCAGTTTCTGTATATAATATCTATTACAATGATCTTACAACTAATTAAGAAAATAGATCTGGATAGATAGGTGGATGAAACTTGTTAAAAATAAATATGTAATAGAAGTCGTGGTAGCGTAATGGCTAGCGCACGCGTCCCAAAGACAAAGGGCGCGGGTTCGATCCTGGCCGGAACGCATGCACCACTTAGGTAGCTTACTGACCTAATGTGCATATTGTTACAATTACCACGTGCTAATAACGGTGAAGGAAAACATCGTGATGCAACCTGCACATCGAGATAACCGATGTGTCAAACCTGCCAAGCCGCCTTGAACGAGCGTGGCGGGTATACTGTCCGTTCCCCTATAGTGGGAGGCCCGAGCCCAGCAGTGGGACATTTATGAACTGCTATTATATAAATATGGTACCTATAATTAAGTATGCTTTAATTATGGGATGAAAAGAATACGATCACACATAAGCATGTTGGATACCCACTGGACAATCTGTAAAATGTATGTATTCAAAATTATTTGTAAATCTGCACAATAAAATATTACTCTTCAAGTTACCACCAAATACCCAATGATGACGTTATAATTACTACAAACTCCAAAAGATACAGGATGTACATACACCTAGTCAGGAAGTTAGTGACATCACATTGGCAACTTTATTCCCTGACCTAAGTGTCATTCTGTTAAACTACTGTAACAATTTATATTCTGTTGTGTTACTTGTATTTAAAAGCAGGGACGCGCCGTGCACATGGGCAAGGTTGTGCGGCTCACAACGGCGCCAAAGCATGAAAGGCGGCGCCAACTAAAATTTAAACATTTTTTGAAAATTGATTTCAAGTTTAGACGCTTATCAGCATATCGCACGACGGCGCAGAAGACGCTTAGCGCGTCACTGTTTAAAAGTGTATTAATATTTTTTAGACTAAAATGAATAAACTATAATTATTATTACATCAAGGAAATTGTGGCGTTCATTTTGCGATGACAAAAGATATATCAGTTCATTTAAGTACAAACTACCCTAATTCTTGTTGATTGAATTTTTAAATACAACAAGGTACACGTTAGCCCCTTTAAATTTCCGGTACGGAAAAGTAATTCGACGTAGCTCGACCAATTAAAAAATTTCCAGACCAAAGTATTGACTAGAAAAAATACGATAATTAAAAGTTGGAGACGAGGGTAGGCGCCCACTTCTGCTGGTTTAAAAACAATTTTTTGGGTCCCGATACCAATAGGTAATACAGAAAGCCTTATGGTTTTACTCTACTATTTTTCTGTGTGTCATAGCTGATTATTTTGGGAACTACTAAGACTAGAGATGTGAAATTCAGCACACAAGTTTCGTCTGTTTACAAAAATGTAATGTCAGAGCCAAATTCAGATGACCCCTATGGTTGAATGGGCTAAGCCTTTGCCGACCTGCCTCACTGAAAAGCAAAGGCTCCGGGTTCGATTCCGGGTATGGTAAATTTTGTAAAAAGAACTGTCCTTTATTTTACTATGATCTGGGTGTCTGGATTCGTCACCAGAGTAATCCGTTTCATATAATAATTACCCATAATACAAGAGCAACTAGCTTAACTTGGGGATATACAATGATGTGTTTGTCTGCCTGCTGATCATTATTATAAGTATTATTTTAAAAATTATAGCGCAAGGGCTAGAAGTTTGGTATTTATGAAAATGCGGCCAAGAGACATATATTTAATTATATTAATTTAAATACCAAAACATTGAAGTTTGAATGAACGCTATTAAAAAAGTTTCAACGGGCTTGTAGTTCCTATAGGTATAAACGAATACTAGAAAGAAAAGTTTCTGTAATTGCGGAATGCACATTACTGGAGATTATTTTTACGTTGTTAATGATTGCAACTCCTAATTAATGATGTGTCCTTATTTAAAAACATTACAAAGTAGTAGTTAGCTCTAAGGAGGCCGTCGTTACAACTATAATAAAGAGAAGCAATATAATAATACTAATATTTATACATTTTAAATATTATTATATAATATGCAATAAATAATAAAAAATAATTAAATAATAGATACAATACTTATTTTTGTATTTTTTGTTATAATCACAAAAGCGAAAAATAATCGTTAAAAAGCGTGAGAAGAATGACGCGTGGCGCTGTCTACTTAGGTATCAGGTACCTATTTAGAAACTTTTCAAAATTACATTTTACTTACTCGCCGTTTATCCTGATTATTTTATTGTAACTAGCTTTCATTGTTCATAAACTATACGTTTTGTTTACTTTATAGTTGACATCAGTTACTTTTGTTCATGAAAAAAAATGCATTATAACTTGTATAGGATTTACTGCAATAATGATGAAATTTATAAATAATTTAATACAATAAAGTAAACTTATTTGTATTGTATTCTACCTATAGTCCCTCAAGACTACAAGTAGAATACTGAGCCTAGATCACCGTCTTCTATGGGTAAGGTTCCCAGAAGGCTGATTACGTTTCCTCGCTGGATCGCCGTACTGATCCGTTGCCCGAGGTAAGCACCAGCCTTTTCATCACCTGAAGAGTCAATGAGTAGTTTTGATAAATTTTGGTAGAGGCTCATGGCCTCAGAACCCCACGGTCCAAGCGTCTCGACAGCAAACGGCACAAACATATAATTCTCACTGAGGGTTGCATATTTACGCCGCTTGAGTAATTCACCTGTTTGCTCGCTGATTATTATTCTTATTTCATAACATTTAGAATTTAAAAAAACTAGTGTCAGATCTCTGTCAGCTGGGAAAATCAACAAAAAGACTGACCGCATTCCCTGGTTGAATAGCAACCCTAATGCATCGCCCTAGATATAGACATAAATATTATTATAATAATAAAATATTTTTTTAACTAACAGGTCCTCTGAGTTAGTTAAAGTCGACTTGTAACCAAACACCTTTTTCATGGCTTTAATGGACGCAAACCTTTAAAGCTATACTGGATATTGGATGGATCTCAAACGAGCTTTATTATTTTAAGTACCGGGTTTTCAGGTCGGTAGAAAAGTTGGTCTTGCATTAAAATCATTAAAGCATGGAAAGTGGATAGTTTTGTTGAAAGGTAAAACTACACTTTAAAGTTTTGGACTAAATTTAATGTAACGAGAATTGGGTGCTCTTTGTTTTTTATATGAGGTAGAAAATGCTATTTATACTATACCTAAATTGAAATTCGGTTAAATGAGTCTTGGTCCGGTAAAATAACATAAAATATCGATTGGTTTAATAGGTTGGGGAAAAAGTGTTTTCGCATATAGTATGTATGAACTTGTAATAAGATCTCTTTGGCTATACCATTTGTATCTGGCTAGTTTTGGTATCATTAAAAAGTTTTAATTTTAAAGAAGACAATTCCAAATTCAAATTAGGAAAATGTGTGATTTTCATTTGTTTTTCTTATTGTTAAAATGAGTGAATCTAATGAAGAAATTAGATACATTTTAAAATTTTACTACAAAAATGGTAAAAATACAACACAAGCCGCGTAAAAAAATTGTGATGTTTATGGACCTAATGCAGTATCTGTGAGAGTAGCGCAAATTTGGTTTAAGCGTTTTCAATCCGGAAATTTTGATATCAAAGATGCACGTCGCTCTGGCGCCCTGTTACGGACAAAATTGATGCCATTTTTGAAAAAGTGGAGCAAGATCGACATATTAGTAGTTACGATGTAGCTGGAGAACTGGGAATTGATCACAAAACGGTTTTAGCGCATTTGAAAAAAGCTGGGTACACAAAAAAGCTGGATATTTGGGTGCCTCATGAGCTCACTGAAAGAAACCTAATGAACCGTGTACTCATTTGTGATCCTTTATTACGACGTAATGAAACCGAACCATTTTTGAAGAAGCTGATAACTGGTGATGAAAAGTGGATCACGTACGACAAGAACGTGCGAAAAATATCGTGGTCAAAGGCCGGCTAGGCCTCACAGACTGTGGCGAAACCCGGGTTAACTCGCAACAAGGTGATGCTGTGTGTATGGTGGAATTGGAAGGGCATTATTCATTATGAGCTTTTACCGCTAGGCAGGACCATTGATTCTGAACTGTACTGCGAACAACTGAGGAGATTAAAGCAAAAAGTTGAGAGAAAGCGGCCGGAATTAATCAACAGAAGGGGTGTGGTTTTTCACCATGATAACGCTAGACCTCACACATCTTTAGCCACTCAGCAAAAATTACGAGAGTTTGGCTGGGAGGTGTTAATGCATCCGCCGTATAGTCCTGACCTTGCACCTTCAGATTTTCACTTGTTTCAGTCTCTGCAAAATTCCTTAGGCAATGTCAAGTTAACATCACGAGAGGACTGCCAAAACCACTTGTCGCAGTTTTTTGATCAGAAGCCCCAAAATTTTTATAGCAATGGGATCACGTCCCTACCTACAAGATGGCAAAAAGTTATCCAACAAAATGGCACCTACATAGTTTAGTCGAATGTAAATAAACTTTATAAAAAAACCTTTTGAATTTTTATATAAAATGCGAAGAAACTTTTTCCCCAACCTAATATTATTTAGCTTCGAAAAGTTTCATTTTTTTTAACACAACTATTATTAACAACAATCTACAGAGTTACTCTTTTCTTTTCTCTTTATTTTTTCCACATGGGTATATCAATCCAATTAAACACCAATAAACTAAAACTAGGTTACTTATTATAGTAGATAATTCCCGGTCCCGGTCGAAGGGTAACTCACAAGAACGGCTGGCTTGACGTTCTGAAGGATGACAGGCGTACCAATGGTCATAAAACGGGGAATGCTGAAGACCGCACGAAGTGTACTAGAAAAAGTAGGAAAGCGGACCCTGGGCGTCGGAGTGAACGCTCCGAACGCAACCGGGATTTAGCGCTCGGATGATGATGATGACTTATTATAGTAAGTATATTAAATTATATAATAATTATAATAACAGCCCATAAACGTCCCACTGCTGAGCTCGGGCCTCCCCTTGTAAGGTTACTTATTAATAACCAGTAATATTAAAAAAAAACCTTTAGTTGTTTTCGACGTAGGCTCTGACAGCACACTTTGAATGATGCCTATATTTAATTTGTTTAATTTTTATTTATTCATTAGTAACTCCTTTTGTTTCGTACCGAGCACACTCCATAAAAGTACTCACATGATTATGTTTAAACAGAATTTTCTTGAAAGTATTTTCTAAGCTTTACCACCATGAGTGTTGCGGAGATAACTCTTGGAATGATAAGCTTTTTGTGGCAAATAAATGTGTTTAATGGAAAAATGTAAAACATGTATTTTTTTACTATGTGGCAGACAGAGAAACTAATTTTTGACAAGACAACTTCAAAACATATCTAAAAAGTTGCAGATAAAAGGAGTACGCAACAATGAGCTTTGTCGGTATTTTCAGCCACATACACCAAAAGTTCATCCTACCTCCTTTAACACCTTAGCACATTAGCGAAAAATATCATATTTGTTCGTCAATTCATATGGGTAACAAACAAATGTACCTACTTTTAAATAGACTAATATCGTCGGCGTTAGTACAAGACCTTGTAAATACATTTTTTACGTTATTTTTTCGTCAATATTGTGATATACCTATGCATGTAATATATAACAATTTTGATAACAAAAACTACGTTTTAACGGTTTTGAGCGCGATAATATATTTGATTTTTATTAATCTGACGTTTCATCCACTTTTCAGTAGCCGTGAACTCCCTCCCACCCGTTATAAAATTATTAGAACTAGGCATGTTTGCTGAAGAGTTCAAGCCACAACATCTTGCAAAGGGGTGATTAGATTAGGCTCCCATAGACTAAATAATAACCATAAACAAAATTAAAACTAAATAATTAAGACGAACCAGTTGGTGGTAGGCTAAATAAAACTTTAACAATGCTCATTGACACTTGACATCTTTGTCTTCCGTGATTACGGCTACTGAGAAGTGGACGAAACGTCGGAATAATAAAAATCAAACAAAATACCGCTCCTAAAACCATTAAAACGTAGTTTTATTATGTATACTAGCTGCGAAAACTTAAGGAAATTTTATAAAATAAAATATTGTAAAAAAAGTAGTTACAAGGTCATGCACTGACTTCTACGATATAATTATTCACCTTTTCTGAACCTCATATGTATATATTTGTGCATGTAATATCAGTAGGTGTATTTATATATGTCTATTAAGTATAATTTTACTTATACAATATTTTACATACTTATATGTTTATAAATGAATAAAATATATGTTATGTAAGTAGCTGCATATCCTCTAATATTTATGTATACCACCTTTGACCAAAATATAATGTTTTATTCCTGTCGCGGGTTGTCTGGAAGAGATCGCTTGTAATGATGTACAATAAAGTGTTATCTATCTATCTATCTATCTTATTTATTGAATATAGTAATACTGGCGAAAAATCCCTAAAAATAAAAAGACCCCACGTGGAATAGGGTACCGTATAAAAGTTTATGTGTGGCCATAAAGAGAGCGGTGTGATATCAACAGGTACGGCATTTTAGGGTTACTGAGGATCTAACGTATTAACCCACTTTCCTTAACTTAGGTTGTATGAAAAAATAGGTATATTTCGCCATATATTATTATGGTTATGTTTTTCTAGACAAAACATTAATTACACAGGCCCAAAAAAAAGTGGTCTGTACTTTTGACCAGACCCATCTATTCTTTATGTATTTCGTATATTTCAGGTGTATAGACCAAATTGACCCCAGATTCGGCCTTTTGGTTCATAAATCCTCAACATTTTGAGGATGTATGGAACATACTGACCCCTATACTTGGCCTATAATATAGCTTCCAAATTTAAGCAATATCGATATCGTAGATTGTCCGTGAAAGTGTAACAGACAGACACAGAATTTATTATAATTATTAGTATGGAATATGGATGCGCTCACATATATATTATACACACCCTTGTATTGGCAGAGAAACACACATTCTTAATTGCAAGAAATTTATATTTATGTCATACCAGACTACAGTAGGAAAACAAGTAAAAGTGGTTTTTAAGGAATTTACCATACCAAGAATGGAACCTGCAACTTTGTGTTCCAATTAGTCAAGCTGACAATGGCTTAAAGCGTATAGACATCTTTCATCTGAGGTTCCACCATATATCTATAATTATAGATACCTGTCATATTTATGACTTATTCAAAAAAGAGACAAAACATTTAATTTGCATATTCATTAAGTCTCAAAACTACTCAGAAACTGAGAAATTGATAACAATTCACAAAGGCTGATACTCCCACAGCCAGAAACACTTGTAATCTTAATTTCACACTCAATCACCCACACAAACATACACGCGCGCGGCACGCAAGCATGCACATACATAAACACACACCTTTTTATTTTCTTTGATTGTAGTGCTCTTTGGTGGCGGTTATTACAGAAATAGTGATTAATAAGGAGGCTAGGGCCAGGAGTACCAGTTAGGGCTCCTGTCTTTCCCATTTTAATTAAGTTTCTCTAATTTTCCTACTCTATTTCGTTTTTCTTTTTATGGGAAATAAATAAAAAGCTAATAATGTTGTATTTTTATATTATCGTAGTCAGCCAATCACATTCCACTGCGGGACGTAGGCCTCCCCGAGTCGGCGCCACTCATCGCGGTCCTCCGCCTTCTTCATCCAGCGCCTACCGGTGACCGTACACCGATCGTCTACTCTAGTATTTTTATATTATTAAAATATTTTTTGTTTCTTAAATAACTTAAATAAATATCTACAAAAGAACGTACATTTTAACTACGGATCTCTAAAATCAGTAATACATTTTTATAGTATAAACATGAACTTTTTAAAATGAATTCTTAGAGATGCGTTCATTATGTACGAAATTTACGCAGTTTAAATACCTCTTGCGGATATGCCATACCACGCACCATTGAATATTAATTTATATAGGTTTATTGTTTCGATGAATTTGATATAAACATTGTTTTACTGATCTATTGATACTATAACTATATGGTTTATAGGTATTGCAAATATATTTTAAGCCCTTCCATCTTGGTCTTTTTAAATTGTTTTTATATGTTTTCCACCATGTTGTTCATTAGTTAGGAGAGGGTGGGGGGGAGTGAAATCTTTTACTACTTTGGAAGCGAATATCACACCAGCGTTTTGAGGATTTAATAATATATTCGCAATTTATTTTAAATATATTAGACTAGCATGACTGCCAGACTATCATCCACTGTAAGCAGTCAAAAACCAGCAAATACACGTTGATCTTGTACCATTGACTAAGGAAATAAAAGTTTACGTCCGCAGTTAACAGTCTGACGGTGAAAGCCACTCTCCCAATGAACATTACCTTGCCTGTGGAAATGTGCTTACAAAGTATGAGAATGTAACCACACTAATTTCTGCAGGTACGTGTAGGGTATATTATACCTACAAATACAAAATAACATAACATAGCGTTATGTTAAGTCATTATGTCTCTATATGACTTTTATTAAGTTCATACATACATAGACAGATTGATATCTACATAGGTAGGTATCTATTTGTAACATAATATACTACCCGTGCGCAGGTTTGCCGATAGCCTCATGATGTCGCGCGTCGATGGTCAGTAGGGTTGACAAAAAAGGTTACAAGTATGGTTGTTGCAATAAATTTATTATTTTAATTTATTATTGTATAGACATAGACATAGACATAGACAACACTTTATTGTTCACCAAATCAAAAATTACAAAAAATGCACACGGCAATAGTTACTTCGTAAAAAAAAAGGCGGCCTTATCGCTAAAAGCGTTTTCTTCCAGGCAACCTGACTCAAAAGAAATTCTTAAATTATCAATAATTATTATGCAACACAGAAAAATTAAAATAAAAAAGACATACATGGATAGCAGATTACAGTCTATTGTAAACTAGCACATACATCATTGCGTAAGACTTATAATAATGATTCCTAAGTGAATTTTTGAATATGTCAACAGATTTAGCTTTTCTGACGTCAGTGGGCAAAGAGTTCCAAAGTAAGACAGCCTGCATGGCGAAGGAGTTGGAATAAAATGTTGAAGAGAGTGCAGGTGCCATTAATAGGAGATTATTAGTGGAGCGCAAATTGAGTGTATGTGACGTATGAAGGAAGTTGAAACATTCCTTAAGATAAGGAGGGGCTAATGCTCCATTATTACGCCAAGATTCTTGACTTGATCACTGATAGGAATAGGCGTATCATGAAAGATCACATCGGAAAGCAGTGAAAAATCTATTTTAGCTATGGCTCGCGAGCTACCAATTATGATGGCCTTAATTTTATTGGGATTGAATTGTATATACTTTACATAAGTAAATACAATAATAGTAAGAAGTCATCGGCAAATCTTCTGTGCGCAACTTATATTTGTAGAGGTTTTAAATTTGTACAATAAATTTTAAAAAGAGAAAAATCTCTATTTGCCATTACTGTTTTTGAAAAGACTTATTCTGACTAGTAGATCCTGAAAATACATTTTTTAGATTTTTTATTTATTTGTCTGTAAGAGCATTACGTAAATACTTCTACCTACTAAACGAGTTTAAATGAAACTCGACACAGAGGGAGGTCAACGCTTAGGATTCTTTTAATGAATGAATGAATAAATAAATGAATGAATGTTTACTTGTAAAAAAATACAGATAATAGTTCTACGTAAGGTGGTAACAAAGTCAAATGTTCTCGCTGTGTTTGACCAAAACATGGGCATACAAATATTTGAGTACACGTCAATCTAAAAAAAATCACAACAATTCTAAGTTTATAAACATGATTCAATTATTGAATTAATATGCAAGAAAACGTAACTTATTTGTATTGTATTCTACCCATAGTCCCTCAAGACTATAAGTAGAATACTGAGCCTAGATCACCGTCTTCTATGGGTAAGGTGCCCAGAAGGCTGGCTACGTTTCCTCGCTGGATCGCCATACTGATCCGTTGGCCGAGGTAAGCACCAGTCCTCTGATCACCTGAAGAGTTATATAATTATATTTAAACAGAGAAATAAAACTTAAATTTCCACATTATTCAAATGTAGAAAAACTAGTATTAAAATAACATCTCTTTGTCATACTTAAGAAATTCACTAACTGAGTATATCATTTTTTCTAGTAACTATATTTTTAGCTTTTTCTTACATTCGTTTCATCGGCAGTTCTTTGATCGATGATGTTAATTTATTAAATATTCGTATGCACATCGCGTAACAGTTTTTCATGAATAGGGTTGTTCTTGGATTATTTTAACCCGATAAATGACTTCATTTCCGTGGTATAGACGAATATAACGAAGACAGCGCTGCGATCGCGTTTTTACTTTTGGTGACGCCTTTGAAATTCACTAACAAATACGCTATCACAGCAACACGAACAAAGTTTCGCTGGTAGTACTTGTTTAATATAAAACTTCCCGCATACCGGTCCTACATGCATATTACCGAACATATTCGGCATATTGTGCACATGCGGTAACCCTAGTCTCCATCGACTTAAGTAAAAACTACAGTGAACTTAACAACCTGTGTACTTAAGTATACCTTAATCTTAGAAAATCCACGACAACCGTCTCACACTCCACTCGAATAAAAACCACTATTTGTACCGAACATATTCGGCATGTTGTGGACATCTGGCAACCCTACTCTTCATCGACTTACGTAAAAACTACAGTGAACTCAACAACCTGTGTACTAGAGTACCTTAATCTTAGAAAATCCACGACAACCCTCTCACAGTCCACTCGAATAAAAAAGCACTCTTTGTGTAAGTAAATTGGTACAATTTATTTTATGCACTACTCTTAACATTTGCATTCCATTTCATTTCGTACATTCGGACAGTTCATACCCTTTTTACTGTCTTTTTATTTTTATTATGTCGAGGGTTAACTTTGTGGGTACAGTTTGTTTTTTGGGTTTATGGGATGTGCTGAGATGAGTGTTTTTGTATTGCGGACATTTACCTTTGAAACTTTATGCGGATATTACGAAGTCATGATTCGAATCTAAGAATCTAACATCCCCTATAATTTCGGATAGTACCTATGAATGTATTTAAAGTTTGGAAAATTTGTCCGCAAAATTTCCAGTGTCGCTCTACCGGCTTTTTTGTCATCGGTTTATAGTACAAGTGATTTGGTATTAAAAATTTTAGAAAAAAGCTATTTAGATTTTGAAAACCCATATTTGACCGATGCCAAAAGAGCCTAGACAATGATCTGCCCTAACTCTATCCTGCCCACTGTTCCGACTTCCCAACGAGCTTGGGATGAGCCGCTTTGCGAACTGACACGGGAAAGTCTCCTACAAACGTGTTCCAGTTCGACAGAGCGCGCTCGCCTTTTGACCTTTGCTACTTAGGAGTCTGGATAATAGCTGCAGGCACACCCATCCTTCAATACAGGTACAATCCTAGATCATTCTACTTTTCGGTTAGCTGCGAGCCTTCGCTTGGGGGCTCCATGTTGTGTACCCCATTGTTGCTAGTGTGGGAGTATGCTGGACCCGTATGGACACCACGGATTAGCATGTTTACATAGTGTTGGTCGAAGATCTCGCCATGCCAACCTCAATGATATCATCCGCCGGGCTCTTGTCAGTGTCGGCGTATCGGTCGTATTAGAACCGAATGGCTTGGTACGCGACGATGGCAAGAGGCTGGATAGTATGTCACTTATTCCTTGGAAGATGGGACGGCCGCTTGTTTGGGACGCGACATGTGTAGAGACACTCTAGCCGCCGTCACATCTTCCAATGACTAAGTTAAAGGCTGGCAACGTTGCTTCAAAAGCTGAAGCTCTCAAACGGCGCAAATATGGAACCTTAAGGAAAGGGTTACACATTTGTGTCGTTTCGAGTTGAAACATTAGGTCCGTGGAGTCCATCGGCAAGGAGAACTTTGCAGAAACTCTTCGATGCCACCTGTGATCAGAAGGCTGGCTCATATTTCACCCAATAAATAAGCATCGCTATACAGCGCTGCAATGCAGCCAGCCTTCTGGGCACGCTCCCATCTAGCAGCGATTTGTTACACAGTCTATAATCGCTTGTAATATTTATAACTTAGTTTATTTTTAGTTTTTAATTGTATATTTTTTAATTATTAGGTAAATAAAATCTTTTATTTATTTAAAGTTTGGACGAAGATTACAAATCGGCCAAGTGCGTGTTAATTGTCGCACTATGGAGGAATCCGTAGAGGCGAAAGTTTGACTTTTAAATTTTTGTTAGGTATACTATTATTATATTTAGGTAGCTCCTAAATGGACTTATATATGTTGCTCACATATTGCCACATTTCTGAAGATATAAAGTGTTGTGTATTACAATTAAAATTAAATATATATTCAAATTTATTTACATAAAAGGTTATAATTTCTTACAAGGGCAACTTCTCCATAACAATAGAAAAAGTAAAAAGTGCAGTTGCGTGCCGGGCCCCGTTGTAGTGGAGTGAGTAACTCCACTACAACGGGGCCCGGCACGCAACTGCAATCTACAATTGGGTGAGTTTTTGCCAGTTTATATACAACGAAACATAAAGTAACAGAACTTACAAACAAATTCGTATTTCACAAAAAATATTTTAAGTTAGATAAGCTTTCATACACACATTTTATTAACATTAATTGTAAAATATAAAAAAAAATATATTTTATTATAAAATTCTAAACATGAGGTGTCTATACACTGAAGTTATTTAAAAAAAAAAACAACTGTAATAGACTATATAAACGCCGGCGAAAACGATGAATTTTTTTTTGATTTCTGGTCGGTTTTCGCTGATCGACAGCAAATTCTTAGACTTAAAATCTGTGCTACTTTTTATCCTGGGAATCCTGCGATAAATTTTCTAGGAGCAGTTTGTAGTTTGTTCGGATGCACAAAAATTAGCTTATTCCGACACAGTTTTGACTAAAACGATAGCTTACATTCTTTTTAAATGCTGTGATACTTTGTGTCCCGGGAATCCCGTGGGAATTTCAAGTCAAGCGTGGACGAAGTTGCGAGCATATCCTAGTTAAAATATACAATTAATATATCCTACACCTTCAAAAAAACACAAATAATAAATAGGCCCCAAATCACCGCCAGTTGGGAGTGTTCCTAAATCGCTGGTCGTGTTACCGTTGCGTTGGAGGGCTACGATTGTGCGTTGCCCAAAATACAAGCCAAAATTGGTCGTTTACATAAATTATTTTTCACAATATTTAATTCTTATGCATAGAAATGTAGATATATGAAATAAAACTAATTTCTCTTAAACATTGGATTTTTCCAGAATTTTTCACTTCATAGTTCAAAACTTAGAGGAGGTCCCCATTTTTGGGAACCCAATTTTACGGTTTTCGAAGTAAATAGGTATGTCGCCATCCATTTTCTTTAAAAAAGTTATAACCGTGACATACAACGACAGACACACAATCATACAGCTGGATAGAAGAGAATATGAGATGATAGATAGGCCAGGTGGACTGACATGATGATTTTATAAGAGTTTATTCAATCCTAACAGAACTGTGTAATGTAAATTGGAGTTATTAAATCTTCTTCGTTAAATAAAAAAGGAACTTTTAAAATCTCAAGACAAGCAAACAGCACAGTTACTATTACAATGTTGAGAATAACGCCTCGTTAATTTTCCAAACGTATAAATGATTGTGTCAGATTTTCTGTCTAATTTTGGCGTCATTAGTATCTATCAGGTATAGTCTATTATTATATTATGTTACACATATCTACTATAGAAGCATCATTTGCTTTATAGATTTGAGACGCACAGCCATATCAACGTGTTTTTAGAAGATACATTTTTGAATTAAATTATATATTCAGATTAAGAATTCCCAAAGTAGTCGATATTGACCCCCTGGTGTCAGAATCGGTTATCCAGGGGTCAACATAAACGTAAACTGATTTTGGGGGCCGAAGGGGTCTAAAAATCAACCCCTATTAATTAACACTAGTTCTTATTTTAAACTTTCAACACAATGTAAAGTGTTACGTGTACAAATGTATGTTTTTTTTTTAATTATCTACTTGAGTATTTTAACGTAATTTGTATTAATAATTACACTTGATATTTACTGCATTTATTATCTATTTATTTTGTTAAATTTTAATGAAAAAATTATGTCTAGTTTATTCACTTAGCCAAATGCAATGTTAAAAAAAATTGTAAGTATTTTGTATCGATTCGAAAAAACTAGAGATAGGATTTTTAAAGTAATTTGGTTATGAGGGTCTGAGATATCACTTTATTTTGGAAAAGGGGTCTCTTGCCCAAAATAGTTTGGGAATCCCTGGTTAATTTAGTTAATTTAAAACAATTTCTACTTTAATATTTATCTTAAAATGTTCCTTAAGTGAACTAAGGTATTTAAAAATCATTATAGCCCCACATGCCTCCATAAAGTTTACAATAGTTTCGTGGGGCAAAATACAATGCTCTTCAACAACATCCCAGAAAATTTTCAACAGCTATCAATAAACAAATTTTAAAAATTATTAAAGCAACGTTTATGCGAGAAGGCTTGCTACACGACAAAAGATTTTTTTGATGACCGCACCGAATGAGTATAATGCGATCGCCACCAAGCTTTTTCAGTAATCAGTCATATAAATTACTTCGTATTAGCTAGATTAAAAAAAACAAATAGTAATACATAATAATTATAAATTCACATGTCACAACAAATAAACAATAAATTATAACACCACACAAAGTCACAAACGCACAACTAACAACAAAACTCATAAACATACTCACACCAACGCGCAGTACCATCGCATTGCATTACACGCACACTTCACAAACAAACCAAGACACAGAGAGAACCTAAAAATTAATAACCCAGGCACAGAAAGGAAAAACAACTCTCATGGCACTAGTTAAGATATATATATATAGGTATAGACATAAGGCACACACTGCACATGCACTTCCTCACAACTCCAGCATGAAACAGATTACTCTACATTAGTATAAGTTTAGTATTAAAATTAGAAAAAAATATATTATAAGTTATTCTTAAGGTACACTACAACATAAAAATTACTAAATTAATGTCACACATAGTAACAAAAATAAACAATAAGCGTGTATGAACTCTAAAAACTTTCATAGAAATTAAGGTGTTAAAAAGGGGTACTTACGGAACTAGAGACCGAGTTATTAAAAAAAAAAAATTATAGTATAAAGATATGATGCTGGGGATTTTGCTGCGCCGCTTCTTTTCCTTTAACAGTAACTAAAATTACTTTGGAAGCGGTAGTAGACTCATGACTTTCAGTAAGTATTCTGTAAGATTCCATTTTAAAATTAATACATTGGTTTTCATTTTCATTAAATAGTGTAACTGATAATAAATCCTTGTATTTTGTAATAAAAAATGATCTTGTAAGAAAAAACATGTGTCTGTTGTGTAAAAAAATAATGTCTTAAAAATCTCCGCCTCAAGCTCCGAAGTCAAAAGCGGTCATAACTCATGAAATCACAATATCGCGTCGCCGCCTCCCTCGTTAACGTTCTAAGTTCCAATTTTAAAATTCATCTCGAGTCATTTGGCGTCGCAAGCGCGATGCCGCTGCGGGTACGGCGCGAGCTGTGCGGGACACATGACGTCATTAGTCAAAGAATTGAGGAGGAAGAAATCGTTTTGATACTTGGTTTTAAAAGTAGTAACTCAATTGCCAAGACACTCGGGTCTTATACAAATGACAGCCTGACCAAAAAGTTTTTACCGTTTAGGCATTTTGCTAAAAATATAAAATTGCTAAGTTTATATTTTTATAATCACTATCTGCGGACGGTGAAGGAAAATGTGGCAAAAGATGCATATTGAAATTACCCACGTGTAAAAAGCGCCCACCTACCTTGGACCAACGTGGTAGTTATATCATCCATTCCTGTGAAATAGGGAAGTCTAAACTCAACATTTGGGGCGTTTATATTATAACGCTATTATTATTTTAATTATAAATTGTTTTGACACTTGATCGCAGCAGTTAAATTAATTTATCGTTTTTGTCTCTTTTAATACTTGTTATGATAGGAATTAAAATATTTTAGAAACGCCTATTGTGTATTGTGTTTAAAGTTAAAACAAATTCATTATAATAAGCAACTCAATACCAATAA
Source organism: Dendrolimus houi (assembly GCA_039645545.1). Lineage (NCBI taxonomy): Eukaryota > Metazoa > Arthropoda > Insecta > Lepidoptera > Lasiocampidae > Dendrolimus > Dendrolimus houi. Next base: position 7,188,631 of record CM077131.1, read on the forward strand.
AGTGAAAATACATAAACACATTTAATTTTTATTCGAACACAGTATAACATTGATTTGAAAAAGTATCAAAACTTTTTAACCAGCGCATAAAAGCTCGGTTTCGCGATGCTGGAGTGTCGCTGGCGCGCCGCAACGACATGACGAATGGCCGTACGCGCAAGCGTTCCGAATTTAAAATCCGCCGCGTAACGCCCGCGCTAATGGCATTGTTCATGAAGTGTTGCCATTATATAATTTTTCAAAGAATTTAATATTTCTAGCTAAAAATGTTCCGAAAAATAATACATAGGTTTACAAGTAGTACCAACAGGCATAAACATTTCTTATATATCATTAGTAAGCAACATATGGCGGCATAATATAGGTACGTTTTTCGTACAAAAACAGCTCATATTGCTTGGCTGCGGTTAATTTGGAGATGTCATACGTTGGCGCGAAATAACTTTAGTATATTTATTATTTATTGCTATTTGTGAGAGTATCTATAATTGTTTTCTATATTATAAATGATCGTTTTTTCTATTTTAACAAACTAACTATAATATAGAACAATTAGAGTGGAGACGTTTTTTCGTTTATAGTAGTGTACGGTACTTATAAGGCATTGATGCGAGAGTGCAAAGCACGTGGTAGCTGCCGTAAACTGGTTTATTTCAGTTTCAATAACTGTGGGTATTACGCAAAAACGTTTTCAAGCTGATTTATGTAGATATTCTCAACCTATTTATAACCTCACACACAATTTCACTTTTTATAAAATTTGATTCTGCATTTTTCAAAATCATAATAATTTCTTTGCATTTATATTGATTTTGTCAATTACGTTTCACCGTCCCCTTGAGGCTATAAGCTATATTATTTATTTAGATAAATAATGTAAAGAATTAGATTTTTTTATGTTTATGGCTTGGCAACTAGGCCTTTAAGCCAGGCGCAGTTGTACTGCTACAATCGACGCCATACAACGGAGTTCTTGTGAAAACTCGAAAGGCCACATTTGGCTATACAGTTCACATTTCTTACAAAACACATAATTACTACTCAAAAAACTATCAATATCCTACAAGTATTGTTCATTTTAGAGTAATTTTACACATTTTTAGAAAATAAAACTGCACAGCACAACGTCCCCTTTCAGTTCCCGCCAAAAACTAATAAATAATTAGAGTGTAATTCAAGCGACCATATTCACTATACTTGTAAACGCTTTGTGAGTTTCTATATCTATTTTTGATATCTAAGTATAACAAAAATGAAAGTTTTCATTTTTTACTATATATACCTAGATAATTATTGTGAAAACATTAAATCACAAAGCAGTAAAGTTTTAACTAATAGAGAATTTTGCTGGGAGCCTGGCAATCCATTCCAAGCTAACTCGTCCTGTCAGTGACTTACCAATTCGCTCGCGTCGCTTCCCCGAGCTAGCGTTTTCCTACGCCTTTAATGACGCTTGAAAATTACTTTAAGTGCACAGTAACACTAATAAACAAAAACGGAGACATAGCAGAAGTACGATGAATATTTAAAAATATGAAATACTATATCTACATTATTTTTCCTTAGTAGATCATTTTGGTCCACACGTTAAGATTTTTGCTTAAAGAGTAAATTTTTCAATTACAAAATAAAAGTTGTTCATTGGGATAAAATAATAGGTTGGGGAAAAAGTCTTTTCGCATATAGTATGTATGAACTTGTAATAAGATATCTTTGGTTTTGGCCATTTGCATCTGGCTGGTTTTGGTATCATTAAAAAGTTTTAATTTTAAAGAAGACAATTCCAAATTCAAATTAGGAAAATGTGTGATTTTCATTTGTTTTTCTTGTTGTTAAAATGAGTGAATCTAATGAAGAAATTCGATACATTTTAAAATTTTACTACAAAAAAAGGTAAAAATGCAACACAAGCCGCGAAAAAAATTTGTGATGTTTATGGACCTAATGCAGTATCTGTGAGAGTAGCGCAAATTTGGTTTAAGTGTTTTCAATCCAGAAATTTTGATATCAAAGATGCAAGTCGCTCTGGTCGCCTTGTTACGGACAAAATTGATGCCATTTTTGAAAAAGTGGAGCAAGATCGGCATATTAGTAGCTACGATGTAGCTGGAGAACTGGGAATTGACCACAAAACGGTTTTGGCGCATTTGAAAAAAGCTGGGTACAAAAGCTCGATATTTGGGTGCCTCATGAGCTCACTGAAAGAAACCTAATGAACCGTGTACTCATTTGTGATTTTTTATTACGAAGTAATGAAACCGAACCATTTTTGAAGAACCTGATAACTGGTGATGAAAATTGGATCACGTACGAAAAGAACGTGTGAAAAAGATCGTGGTCAAAGGCCGGTCAGGTTTCACAGACTGTGGCGAAACCCGGGTTAACTCGCAGCAAGGTGATGCTGTGTGTATGGTGGGATTAGAAGGGCATTATTAATTATGAGCTGTTACCGCCAGGCAGGACCATCGATTCTGAACTGTACTGCGAACAATTTATGAGATTAAAGCAAAAAGTTGAGAGAAAGCGGCCGGAATTAAGCAACAGAAGGGGTTTGGTTTTCATGTGGTGGTCACCATGATAACGCTAGACCTCACACATCTTTAGCCACTCAGCAAAAATTACGAGAGTTTGGCTGGGAGGTGTTAATGCATCCGCCGTATAGTCCTGATCTTGCACCTTTAGATTTTCACCTGTTTCGGTCTCTGCAGAATTCCTTAGGTAGTGTCAGATTAACATCACGAGAGGACTGCCAAAACCACTTGTCGCAGTTTTTTGATCAGAAGCCCCAAAATTTTTATAGCAATGGGATCACGTCCTTACCTACAAGATGGCAAAAATTTACTCAACAAAATGGCACCATCATACTTTAATCAAATGTAAATAAACTTTATAAAAAAACCTTTTGAATTTTTATATAAAATGCGAAGAAACTTTTTCCCCAACCTAATACAACACGACAAATTTAATATTACAGTTGCGTGAATAATATAGTTAATTTGTTTCATTTCTAGATTCAGCTAGGTTATAATATAGCCGGCAGATCTATTATCTGATGTTTGAAAAATCGGCCTTCAATAACATTACTTATAATAATCAAAAAATAAAAAGCCCGATTTGACAGTTCTCATTACAACATATTTAGGGATTGAGATCTTGAAATTGTTAATCAAGTTAACCGATTATCTTTATTTATATTATCGACTTTGTAATCGTTTCATTTATTTTAAGTTAATTACTTTTGTGTCACACAAAATAAATATGGAGCGCGAAAGTTTTGTCGTACATCGCCTTTCGCGTACCGCATGTATTTATCACACACCACAATTAATCTATTGTAATTTTCAGGATTTCACCTGTATAATATACATTTATTCAATTGTTTTTATTTTCAATACATATAGCGTTATTGTTTTAGCACTGTTGACGATAGAAAACGTCGTCTGAACGGCCTGCTCAGTGTTGCTTGTAAAATAAATAAATTAGATAATTAAATATAAATAATCAATAATATAAACATAAAATAAATACACACATATATATATATATATATATATATATATATATATATATATATATATATATATATATATATATATACAAAAGATAAAATATTTGTTGTCTATTTAGCTGTATTTTAAATTAATAAATATTAGCAAATTGATTGCCTAGAGTGTAAGCGAATGCACGAACTTCACTCAGGATCAACCCGAGGCAGTTGCCCGCGACCACCGACCGCAATATACGTACCCTACATTCTTTACACTCACAGATTTTCAACGGCTAACTTTCAAACCCTTAAAATCTTGTTTAATTTTCTCCTTTGCACAATTGAAAGTTATATCCGTTACAAGTATAAATAATAATATAAGGTTTTAGAACAAATATGTATATAAGTTATTTCCTGAATCGAATTGAGTTAGTGAACTGCAACAACCCTTTGGTGGCAACACTCAAATTAAAAATAAGACGCTAAGGCGTCTTAGAACATAACTGTTTTGGGACTTCGTCATAGATTAATGCGACATAACAGAATTAATAAAAAAATGATATTGTTTCGTTATTTGGAGGAAAATAATGATTGACATATGTTTTATAACATTATATAATGCACCAGTAAAAATTATGTATATTATCAACTAAATAAATAAATTGTTATTGGCTTTCAGTTTTGTTGATTTCACTCAAAGTTACTTTCTATAGACATTCTTTAGTGTCAAATCGAGCTTTTTATTTTGTGATTATTATAATGACGAGTGAAAGTCTCGTCAAAATCGGTCCAACCGTTTCAGAGATTAGCCGGAACATCCAGACACATAGACAAAAAAATTAAAATTGATTTTTTTATATAAGTACCGTATATAATTTCATATACATTTAGTGAAAAGCTATTATTTTGACATTACAAACAGACACTTCAATTCTATTTATTGTATGTAGAGATTGGGATCAATCAGAGCTCTGGTCTAACCTGTGACTCATCAAAAGTACGCGGTTCGATGCTATTATCGTTTGTGTATAACTCAGCTTCCTGACTAACGTGTTAATAGGCAATAATTGATATCCATCGGGGGCCACCCGCGACGCGTCCGGGTATTTTTAGGTGCGCAAGCGCCGCGCAGGGCGGTCCAATACATGGCCGCTTTTAAAAATTCAAAATGTATATTAGGGCAGGATGTACCACTTGTCTTTATCATAGACTAAGGTCTATTACAAATAGGACGGTATGATTGGTACATCCATAACACGTAACTTATTTAATATGTAATTATAATTATTGCGAAGCTGATAAACAGGCCCCCATGTCTGTAATTTTCACAAAAAAACACCATGCCTGTGCGAGTCAAGATCCATTCGACTGATAGTTGATCAAATTTTTTTGGCAGACAGGCAGACGACCCATCTGATGGAAAGCAGTTACCGTCGCCTATGGACATTGGTAACACCAAAGGCACTACCAATATGCTGCCACTCTCTAAAGGGAGACTGGAACCTGGCCTCTAATGCCGGAACACAACTCAAGGTTGTTATGGCGGCATACTCTAGACAAGAGATTGTAGCCATGCAGACGAGCATAAAGCCCTATTACCTGGCTATGAATTGTTTAGTCCCCGCTTACGACAGGCCGCCCGGCCGCAGGAGATTATATTCTTTCTCCGTTCCTGCACAGATAAATCCATAGTTATAGTTTCAGTCGTTTTCAAATATCCGTAGTTTTTCAAATACATATTGAATCAGTCTTGGTCTAATCAAGCTTGCTGCAATATTGAGCAGAAATGATTTACAGACTACCAAGATGAGGACCTTTAGAGGTAAAGTTACGATTCTAATTCGATTCGATTGCCAGTTTTAGTTACAGACTCGGGGCCCAGGCAGGCGGCCCAGCTGATGGAAAGTGGTTCCTATCGCCTATAGACATTTGCAACACCAGGGGCGAAGCCAACACTTTGGCAACTGTTACGATTGGGTACAGAGAAGGGATAGGAGGATGAGATTTGTAGCGTTATTATAAACTTTCCTACAAAATAAATAAATTTTAATTCTAAAAAAATATATTTAGTCTTGTTTCTATTTAATAATAATCTTTTGTATTTAAAACCTTTCTCTATTTATATAATTTCTCCCCTACTGTCCTATTTTAAATAGTCTTTATACGACTTCATACGACCAGTCAGCTTCAAATATAACCGAACACAACAAATCCGAACATAATGCAGAAGATCGTAATTCAATAAAACGCGCCAAGTCCGTTGCTATTATATTCCTGAATGTACACACGTCACGCCCGTATCGTAGTCGTAGCCCAACTCACCCCTCTCTCCATCAGGCCGTCGTTTTATACTTCACAAATGCAAAATGTGCCTGCCCGACAAGATCGACACAGTTTCCTAGAATAAGCTTGTAATCGTAATCCGTAACACCTGGCTAATGATGCTAATGAGCGAGTACAATAGAACAATAGACTGTTCTCCACAATAACTTAGAAACCTATGTCAATAAATAAGTGAACAAAATAGACGATTATAAAAGGATTATAATTAGTTCAAATGCCGACAGGTAATAAAATGTTCTTTTACAGATTTGTACGTGGAATTTGTCTTTGTCGGGGCCTAGATTGTAGCAATATGATGATTTGTGGTGCGAATAAAGATGTATGTCAGAATAGAGGAGTGTGGAAGGAAAACACATATTGTACGGACCCCAAATAGTTGGGTAAGGTGAAACAAAAGAGACTGTCCTATTTGAAATAGTCTTTAGAGGCATGGAAGACGCCTGTAGACGTTTACAACACCAGAGGTGAAGCCAACTTGTTGCTAGCCTTTAATCAAATCAACTAAGATTATTTTTATTTACGTAAAGATCGTCGTAGCCTCAAAGATTTTTAACGAGCCTACCTATTTATGAAGTAAATAAGTAAAGTACCTACCTAAAAGGAGTCAAATATCGCATTAATAGTTTTTTTGAAAAGTAGATAATTACAATTATTTCTATCATAACATTTTAACGCCTGTTTTCTTATATATATGAACATGTTAGAATTTATTACAACATGTTGGACCCGCATACCTTTGCTGCTTTCAATAAATTGGGACTCAAACAATTTCAATGAGTCATGTAGGTGTAAAAGTAGTCAAAAGATGCTTTGTTTAACTAGACAGTGCTCTTATTTCACCTATGGCAATGTATAGACAATTTTGCAAAGACCTGGGCAGTGTTGTATACTCTCAAAGAAATCTTCTAAATTCCCGAATATTGGTTGGTGTAGTCATGTCACGGTTGAGTCAGTGTGGCCTAAATTTGGCGTTGGCACGCTAATGGCATTCATTGCCCGCCAATCAGTTTAGCGCCTGCCATTTGCCAAGAACATTATGGCATGCGACTCGCTAACTTGGGAACGATTGCCGCCATGATGCCACGCGTCTGTTCATTAGGCGTATCGCATGTTGGTGCGGCTTTATCCGCGATGCTGTTATAGAATAGGCCGTGTTATGCAGATGTGGCGATGGGTTTCACGCGTTCTTTGAGATGTGTTATTGTTAATATGCGTTAAATATTTAATGGCTTTATTATTTAACGCTTTAATTAAGGCGTATTCGTCCAGTAGGTTGGTCTAAGTCTTTAAAACAGATGAAGCTGCAGCATATGATAGTGTTTACCATGGAAGAAAAATACTAAGGAATGACAGTTAAAGAGTAAAAATAGTTTTTTTTTTCAATATTAACAAGAATGTGTAAATCCGCCAATGTAACTAATATCCTTCGAGGGTAATGAAGAATTTTAAAAGTAATCAAACTTTTTTTATATTTGACAATAATATTAATCAAATAAAGTAGGTATGTAAATGTACAAGTTTCAAATCAATCCATCGACTTTCGTGCATAATTTTGAGTTTTATTGCTGTTTGGTGCACACAAACAATTCAACATGTACATAATATGTTTCACCACATAGATAGTTTTCCACGGGGAATAGGTGGTGTAATTAAGGCGATAGTGCACAAATCATAAAGATACAATTTTACTGTCAAAAAATTGTAACTAAATATGATTATAAACTAGGATATTGAATTCTAGAGTTCGGTAGGTGCGGCCAAATTCCAATAACCCGCTGAAGGGAAATGTCTAAATCCGCCGCTGGATACAAGCATACGGAAGTTACAAATGCGCTACTGCTCTCTAAAGGGAGAGAGCCTGGCCACTAATGCTGGAACACTATCCAAGGTTATTATGGCGACATACTGTAGACTAGGGGTGGTAGCCATCCAGACGGGCAAATACCCTACCACCTGCCTGTGGGTTGTTTTGTCGCCTCTTACGACAGGCCGCCCGGCTGCAGGACATTGTATTCTTTCTTCGTGCCTGCACGGATTAAAACGGGGGAATGCGTAACTTAAAACATGATGTTTTTAGTAAATCCCCTAATACTGTAATGGCCATCGGTTTCAGAGCTGACCGGCCTTCTTTATCTTCAATGAGAGACTGGTTTAGGATATAAGTTTATATTCGCAATCGAGACCCTTTTTCATGAGATGTGTTCTGCTCGCGGGCCGATACAATAATGTATTCTCTTGTTTTGGGAGGCATTCTTCGATTACATTTAAATAAATTATGTTTTTTAATATATCATAACGACTAAGGAGGGTAGTCGTTACAGTACCCATATATTAACTTTGATTTTTTATAATATACCCTTTATACCTTTTCATGAGGTCCAGGTATTTCTTTAATTTATCAGTTTCAGCTTTTACGAGATTACAGTCATGTGGAATACTTAGGGGCTATCCATAATTATGTCACATGTTAAGAGGGGGGAGGGGGTCGACGAAGTGTAACATTGTGTGACAAGAGGCGGGAGGGGTCCTAAATTTCGTAATGTCACGTTTCAAAATCTAATATATTGTTACGAGTTAGCGGGACTCAAATTAAAAATGCCGTTAGAATTATTATAGAGTTTATTAGAACCATACAAACACGTATAACACAGGTACAAATATAACCGAACACAACAAATCCAACCGTAATGCAGAAGGTCGTAATTCAATAAAACGCGCAAAGTCCGTCACTGTTAGACTGCCGAATGTACACACGTCACGCCCATATCGTAGTTGTCGCTCAACTGACCCCTCTCTCCATCAGGCCATCGTTTTATACTGCATAAATGCAAATGTGCCCGTATCGTATGGTCGACATAATTTCCTAGAATCAGCTTGTGCTTAATCCGTAACACCTGGCTAATGATGCCTGCAAGCGGCTGTAAACGAGTACAATAGAACAATAGGCTGTTCTCCACAATACTAGAAACGTATGCAAATAAATAAGTAAACAAAAAGAAGACGATCATAAAAGCATTACAATTAGTTCAAATGCCGACAGGTAATAAAATGTGCTTTTACAGACTGTACGTGGAGTTTGTCTTTGTCTAAGCCTAGGATGTAACAATATTTAAGCTTTAAAACCGAAAAGTTTATAATTTAAGTTTACTTTATAACCACAAGTTGTGGTAGCGTAATGGCTAGCGCACGCGTCCCAAAGTCAAAGGGCGCGGGTTCGATCCTGGCCGGAACGCATGCATCAGGTAGACAGTTTTCTGACCTAATGTGCATATTGTTATAATTACTACGTGCTAATAACGGTGAAGGAAAACATCGTGATGAAACCTGCACATCGAGGTAACCGATGTGTCAAACCTGCCAAGTCGCCTTGGACAAGCGTGGCGGGTATAATGTCTGTTCCCCTATAGTGGGAGGCCCGAGCCCAGCAGTGGGACATTTATGAGCTGCTATTATTATATTATATATTATAACACGAAATAAGAACTATCTATACATATATAGTATCTATAACTATATATACTTTAAATTATCAAAAAATGATTTTAATGGCAATAAAACTAATTACGGAACTGCTGTTTTAATTTGAAAATTTCTTAATGTAAATCATGGGGTCAAAAATCATGAAATTCGTATGACGTAATTTGTGGATGGCTCCTTATATCATAAGCATTTTATGTCTCGCAGTCCGATCTATTATCACAATATCAGGCTTATGGACAATAAAAGTACCGTCTGTGATAATGGGGGGCCCCATAGTAGAGTTGGTTGTTATTATTATTATTCACATATATATTTATCATTAAATTTTCTTCATTTTAAAAGCCAGCTAATTAGTGGTTGCTCGCAAAACGTCAACGACTAAGTTGAGTTGTCAAGGTTGCCATATGTTAAGACCCTTAGCGTGCTTTATACATCTTTAAAAAAATTGACGCTTGCGGCAAGGTGGTGGCCGAAAAGTTAGATATAAGAACACGAAAAAATGTTTCGTTATTGCAGGTAACATAACAAACACATTACTCTACATCATTTGCGTTTGGAAATTTTCCTACAGGTAAATCGCAGGAACGAATTCTTAAAGCCCCGTCCACACATAGCGAACACTCGCTGCGATTAGGCACTCGCATCGACTATTTGTTATGTGTAACAGGCTGTTCGCTGCGAATAGATACATTAGCCGCGAGTTGAATTTCGCCACGAATTGTATTGAACATGTTCAATTTTACTCTTTGCGAATGCGCACTCGACGCGACTATTCGCTGAGTGTGACAGGGTACTCGCTGCGGTCGCAGGGGTCCGCCGCAGCTTGAGAATACGGCGGGAATAACCTCCGTTGATGAAGTTGGTCACTCTGCATCCCGGGGTGACCAAAGCTTGTTGCGTGGATGAACATGAGAAGTAACTACGGTCTAGAACTCATTTTCTTCCAAGATAAGCGCGGATACTGAACGCAGGTTTAGGTTTAGCCGGGCAGTTGGGAATGTCTTTACCAGAGTCCTTGCTCATGCTGCGCGGCGCTTCTCGCTTCGGATTGGTCCTCTCCCCATTGAATGGACCCAATATTGTACGCAACCTATTCCCCTGCGCATTAAAAAGAGTACTCACTGCGAAAAGCCATTTCGCTTAGCTCCGTTATATGTAGAATGGTTCTGTAATCTCCTGATTTCTCTGCAGCCAATTCTTTTAAAAGGGTAGTAGAAGCCCCAAACTGATCTCTGCGTTTAATACATTTACGAACCTATTTTCGCTTCTTATGAGCTTAATGAGCATTTCATTTGCTATCTCAGAACAATTGCACATGCCAACGGATTATTAACATTACCTTCAAATAATAGCAGGTTTTATAATTTATTTAAAACAGTTTGCAAATAATTCGCAGTTACAAGACACATTCTCTGGATATTTAATCGATTTGACATCAATTAAATATGGACAAGGTGGTAGATTTTCGTTTTAACTAGGATAAATTTAACTTGATAAGACAATTTCTATATTCATTTTATCTATACTTTGTTATGTTAGTACTGTTTTGTGTTGTGTCGCTATTGGAAATAAATATTTTTCTTTCTTTCTTTCTAGGATTTTAGGTACTTAGTAGGTATCTACACCAAAATTTTAACAACTTAGAAATCTAGTATGTATTATCTTAAATTTTCGCGACTAGTACATATAATTACAACTTTTATATATACAAATAAAAAATGCCACGTTTAAAACTGTTAAAACGTAGTTTTATTTATCTTAGAAATCTATTCAAAACTTCGCAAATAGTTCGTTAACTTCATCATCATTTCAAAGGTTTATTTAACATATCAGCTGTGAAAGTTCAGAACCAAGCAATTACATTCCAATATTTTACACCACAACACGACATATTTGTATTAATGACACAGATTATCGAAATTTTCTTGTAGAACTCGCTATGTGTGAAAGGCAGGCAGCGAAGTGTCGCAGCGAATATTCGCTGTCTGTGACCGAGGTTTAACATGATAACTTGAATATTACCATGCAGATATGTCTAAACTAATGATTATATCACGAACTTTATAATTAACAGTTGAATTAGTTGCTTTGTTTTCCGTGTGGTGCGAGGTCACACGTCTGTCAAGTGTCTAATTGGAATCATTATTGCATATATATTTGGATCAAAACGATCGATTGATTGATGAGCACATACCTATAAATAGAATGGGTCGAACGTGAAAATAGATCAATCAAAATATTGATTAGTAATAAATACCAATTCAGAAACAAAAAAAAATCGGCTAGACATACCTACATGAAAAATAATTTACACGACGAATTGAGAACCTTTGTTTTGAGTTGGTTAAAAAGGAATATATATGCGACACCTGATGAGTTAAATTAGCAACTTACGCAGATTCAAATTATGAAAATGGCATGTCAAAGAAAAGAAAAGAAAGGAAATATTTATTTCTAAAAATGCGATACTTAACAATAATAATGAAATAATTAACAATAACAATAATAATGAAAATGTATGCCGCAATTTACGAAATGAGGTACGCACTCAGTAATTTGCTGTGCCGAAACATAGTCCGACACAATATTGATTTCCAGTGTCCTCCTCCTTGATCACAAAAGTCATGCGACCCACGGTAAAAACAACAAAATTAAATTAAATTATATTCGAAGTATACGTGAAAGGAATAATAACAAAGAAAAAAAACAGAAAACATGGATAGCATAATTTAAAAAAAAGGTAAAGATAAAGTACCTAAAAAATGAATAAACCTAAATAAAGGACTTATTATATACACAAGTTACATGTGAAACATGTGGTTAAGCTGTATGGATTTTGTTCCTTTTCCTGTCATTGTGTTGTTACTGAAAAATAATACACGTGGTGTCAGACATATATTTTATTTATGGTGCCAGTTGCCACATTTTTATTTTTATTTTTTGTTAAGACGGAGGTAATACATAGCGCACAGTACCGGGTCCTTTGCTAGGGATTAGACCATAGTCGATTATGGAGGCATTCCCAAGGGGGCAATCCAAACACTAATCGACCGGCTTGTGTGGAGACTCGATTACTCAATACCCCACTAAAACCACCCTCCTCTCATGTACCCCGCGCTGTGGTAGGAAGAGCGTGAGACTTAGAACGTAGTTACGCCCACGCTGATCCTAGTGCTTGAGAATGCCCCGGGAAGCAGTGCAAACTCACTTCGACAACAGGGGTGAAGACTCCTCTGCTCCCTAGATGCTAGAGATAGAGATACAAGTGTATGCGCACTTGTACCTCTCTCCCTATCTCATTCTGCGGCCTCCTTTTGAGACATAACAGCCTCGCAGAAATTGGCCGCACTCTCCCATTGATCATTGATATTCAGCATAGCTTACACGAGACTGCCAAGCGAATCGATCGGACCTACTATTGTCTCGAGTTCAAACCTCTGTGGTGCCCATGCTGCGCATTCGACTAGCGCATGGAACGCCGTGTCTTGTGCGCCACACTGGCGGCATTGGGGTGAAGGCAAGCAGCCCTTAATCTGACACAGATACTTGTCGAAGCAACCGTGCCCGGTAAGTATCTGCGTTATTCTGAAGGTCAGGGTCCCGCGTTTCCGCGAGAGCCATCGCAACAGCTGCAGTCGAACCGCTTCCACCGTATCAATGCCAGCGACAGGGTTTTCAAACTCTACTGACCAAGATTGGATCATGGTCGCGGTTTCCCGCGTCCTGATCGCCTGCAGCTCGACCAGGCAGTACACCTGGCCACGTGCGAGGTCATCCTGTCGGAAGCGCCGAACTTTGGCAAATACGTCCGCCTGGAAAGGTCAGGGCGGATCGCCTGCCAAGAGTGTCGACGCTGTCCACGACACTGTACGGTATCCTGGGATGGCCCTCACCGCCAGGACCTGTTGTGCGCGGCCTCGATGTTTGCCAAGTCCATAGTCTAACCTACAAATTAAAGTTCAGTCCAATTACAACTTATTATTCTAAACGTAGATAAATAAAATATCTGACCTGTGATAATATATAACAAACCAGTAGAGTTGCCTAAATATAATGATAATCAACTGTTAAACTCGTATAAAACCTCTAGTTCGCCATTGCTGGCGAGATAGAGAAAAATTAGAAATATATTAAAATTTTGAAGTTTATGTTTGGAACGTTGTGAAAAACGTGCTCTATAATTTGTCAATTGTAAAAATCTTTACTAGAAATTTACCTAAAATATATTATATGGTTGGAATTTAAAATCCGGAGTTTCCTTGAAAGACCACGGCATCTTGGTAGCTACTAGCTTTTTCTCCATGGTCCTTCGACATTTATAAAACCAGTGGTGGATAGGGGAACTAAACCCGTGCGATAAACCCCAAATACCCATAACCAAAAGTCCAGGCGGTGCCGAGGGTAAGCTGTTATTAAAGGAAAGCTCAATCGGAAGTATTCGGAAAGGAGAATTAAAAATCGGAAGATCAAATTAAAGCTGTAGAACTGTGAGTACAAAATTCATATTAACTATTTGGAAAACCCATCATCGGGAAGTGAAGTGAAGTACCATAAAAAGTGTATTAATTCATAACGGGATAGTAATTTTTAGATTCTTGTGCTTTTTATTGATTTTCTGACACTTAACATAAATAATTAGAATTGTAAAGTTGTAGAGTTCAGTTCAAAATATTGTTGGTTCCGTATTTAAAAAAAAAAAAAATTGTGTACAATTTTAAAAACTTTAGGGTTCCGTTTAGGTTATTCATTAGTTCAGTATTATTTTTAAAATTGTTATTTTCCAATTATTTTTTTTATTTTTAAGATGGATGCCCAAACATGTATACAGATGGATATCTTCCAAAACATACAAAAGGCACAAAGGAATTTCAAAAAGTCCCCTAAGGAGACGGTTAATGAAAATTATGTTCAGGTCAGATTGGAATCTTTGGAAAATTGTGGGCTAAATTTAATTCAAATCATGATTTATTGCTGGAACGTTTTGGAAGAGATCTATATGAGCATGAATACATGCAAAATGATATTTTTGATACAGTGACTGAAATTTGTATCGATTTTAAAACAGAACTTAAAGCTATTTTAAGTCAATTTGCCTTAAAACAAAGGGGTGAAGGATGTATATCGGAACAACAAGTTTTTTTATCAATCCAGAACTCAAATTGAATTACCTAAAATTAAAATCCCTACGTTTTCGGGCAAATATATTGAATGGGTTACCTTCAGAGATATGTTTACCTCATTCATACATAACAATATGAGTCTTGATAATGTGCAAAAGATGCATTATTTAAAAAGTTATCTTTCTGGTGAGGCTGACCAGTTATTACGACAAATACCAATATCTGAAACCAACTATGATCGATGTTGGAATAAACTGAAAGCTCGGTATGATAACAAAAGATATTTATCGCATCATATAATTAAAACTCTATTGGGCCAGAAAAACATTGTTGCCGAATCTGCATGCAGTTTAAAAGAGTTGTTGGATACAACAAATGACTGTATAAATAGTCTTAGAAATTTGGATATAGATATTTCTAATTGGGATATTTTATTAATTCATTTTTTAACTTCAAAATTAGATCCGGAATCCCGTAGACAGTGGGAATTTTCTGTAAGTAACAATTCTTCTGATGATTTGCCTACTTTAGATCAATTTAATGATACTTTAACAAAAAAATATAGGGCGTTAGAGTTTTGAGATAGTAATTTTTCTGGAAAAAATATTCCTGACGCTAATATTAGCGATATAAACCAAAATTATATTTTTAACGATAGGAAATATAAAGTTACACATATTTTAAAAAATGTATGTTTATTTTGTTCCTAGGAACATAAAATAACTGTGTGTAAAAAGTTTGAAAATGAAATGGTTATAAAACGTCGTGGTTTCATCAAGTCTAAAAAAGCGTGTTTTAATTGTTTGAGCTCCAGTCATCTAGCGAAAAACTGTAAAAGCAAAACGAATTGTGAAATTTGTCGAGGACACCATCATACTTTAAGTCATCGAAATACAGAACCTGCCTTTGATGCTTCAAATTTTGAAAACCAATATACAGTGGAAAAACAAACTTGCGTTGAAACCATACCTTATTACGCAACTGCGACAGCAATGCGTATTGTAAAACAAAATGAAAATGACATTAAAGAAAAGGAAAGCTTAACAAACCAGACTGAATTAAGAAATAAAATTAAATATATGAAACGTGGAAATAGAAGAAATAAAAGGTATAAACAAAAGAGGAAAATTGGTTTGAAGGGATTCAGAACAAAAAGTGGCGAAGGAAAGAATGAGAAGGAAACGGGAAAAATAGAGAAAACAATTAAAACATTTATTTCTAATTGGAGGGAAAACAATTTTTATTTTACAAAAAACCCATGACCTAGAATCAAAATTCATAACTAAGGCACTTGATGGTATCACATGAGTAATATAATTCACAAAATAGCAACCCACTTCAACGGAAGTAATGTTTAGTAAATTATTTTTTCAACTTTGTTTAATTTCCATATTGTTTAAAATTATGTAACTTTTTATAATTATTGCTTCGGTCTTTGAAGTTGGTCTTTCTAAAATTATAGTTGTTATGATTAGACTAAGGTCTAAGGCAACTTAGCTCTTAGTGGAGCGAGTATGTTAAACTCGTATAAAACCTCTATTTCGCCATTGCTGGCGAGATTGAGAAAAATTAGAAATATATTTAAATTTTGAAGTTTGGAACGTTGTGAAAAATGTGCTCTATAATTTGTCAATGGTAAAAATCTGTACTAGAAATTTACCTAAAATATATTATATGGTTGGAATTTAAAATCCGGAGTTTCCTTGAAAGACCACGACACCTCGGTACCTAACAGCTTTTTCTCCATCAACATTAATTAAGATAAGCAGAATATTTTTATGTACAGATATTATTCAAACAATTAACGTATATTATTATGATTATATTTATAATTTACAGGTTTACGATTAAACAAGAGTGCAATGAGCAAATCAATTCAGGCCAAATAACAGTTACAATCCATAACTGTTGTAAAATGGAACGCATTGTTTTGTGAACCTGTCAATGTCAAAAATAAAATAAAAGTCTTCTACAGCAAAATGGCAAACGATGAATTGTGTGGTTTTATTTTGTGGTCCTAGAATAACTGTTTTAAGTAAAATATAGTTATCGTACAGTATTAATAACGTTCCTCTCAACAATAACAATTGCAATGTGACAAGAAATACGCATTCATTCTATTTTGACATTCGATGTCCCTTAAATAGTTAGTATGCGTCATAATAACGTAAAACTTTATTTCATCCTAACATATACATATCAGTATATCTAGACACGGAGTTTTTGCCGGGAACTGAAAGGAGATGTTGCGCATTGTTGTGCTGTGCAGTTTTATTTTCTAAAAATGTGTAAAATTACTCTAAAATGAACAATAGTTATAGGATATTGATAGTTTTTGAATAGTAATTATGTGTTTTGTCAGAAATGTGAACTGTATAGTTAAATATAATCTGAAAAAATAGTCTCTCAAATAAATCGGAGTAAAATATAAACTGTATAGTCGATTTTGTTCAATATTGACCTAATGTAAATTAAATAGACATTTTATGTAATTTTCGTATAATTGTATTTTTTGTTGTTGTAATTAACTATTTGAGCCAAGTATTTTTTTATATAAATTATTTTTTAGTGGAAACTTGATTGACATATGTATTAATTTTGTATTTTATATTTAAGAATATTAATTATTGTATGTTTCCCAAACAAATTAAATAAATAAATACATGTGGCCTTTTGAGTTGTCACAAGAACTCCGTTGAATGGCACCAGCTGATAACCTACAGTTAAGCTGTGCTACACATAGGCTTAAGGAAATTAAGAAACTACATTATATTCTAAGATCTGGCTTAAAGGCCTAGCTGCCAAGCCATAAACCTAAATAAATAAATATCTAGACACGGGTCAATTTCATACTGCGATTCTCCAACACAAGCTTATTATACTGTTTCCAAGCATTTGTTTTAATTTTGCAGGTAATAGACCTGCAGTTACACATTTTTTGACAGTAAAGCCTACATGAAACAAATTACATAATTGTCGTACTTTATTGTTGTGGGTGCCGTAATAGTGATGTTCTGTGAGTCATGTAACGCACAGACTGTTAAACCATCGACTCTGTACGTAAATTAATCGAAATTAATCGATTTGAAAATAAAAAATGTTCTACTTTAAAGAAAAATAATATCGCAATTATTATAAGTGCCATTTTAAACGGCTTATTTTATATACGTAAAATCTGTTCATTGAAATGTGAGTATATTTATTACACGATATAATATTTCGAGCAAAAATATATAGGTAAGTTAAATTGATTAAAACTTATTTATAAATAACGTCAATTTTTTTAACAAATCGAGTGGGTAACGAACGCATTAGGACGTTATTATTGACCCGTCATCGAGTTGTCAAAATAAATGCTTGGATAGGGTATAGCTTGCATTCCGAGATTCACTAATTGACCTTTTTAGCCTAGTTGACTAGACTATAGTATAAATTAATAAAGCAAATCAGACTTTGGCAACTTTGGTACATGCAATAATTTTTTTTGTAAATTATTATACATGTATAAATAAGTACATGTCAAGTGGTCTCAAGTACAATTCGACTTATTTAAATAACTATTATTCCTAAGGAAAATGTTAAGACGAATTCCCTCCTTTGGATAAAATAGGGTTCTCATGGGATCATACTTTTCAATTGATTTTGTGTTCGTTGATAATTCTACTCGGAATCTCGATATAAACTTCACTGCACCAATCGCAAACTGTAGTTTTGCAAACCTAATACCTGAAACAAAAATAAATAATTATACTAACAATGGGGCAGTTTTATCCCAAACAATGGGGCAGTTTTGTCCCAACACATTGATGGACCAGTAGACGTGATGAACTATCACTGTTTTTGTTATCTGAACACAGAACTCGAATAAACCATTTTGTGGAATATATCCCAGTTCCCACCATATCTAACTACTTAATAGACTCGGTTCAAGTCTTTTATTTGAAAGTATCTTTATATATCTATATTAATGTTTACGGTTACACGGTTAAAGCTGTCTAGTCTAGTCTAATCTAGTGTAATTATATATTTATTATTAAAATGTAAGTAATGATACAACAAATAATTATGTATACCTACCACCATCGCCACTCCTAATCAGCAATATTCCTGCCACAGGTTGTCTGGAAGAAATCGCTTTTTAGCGATAAGACCGCCCTTTGTATATAATTAGAATAATACTAGTTTTTTTGTAACGGTTTACAATAAAGTATTATCTATCTATTTTAATTTATTATTATCAATTAATATCTATAATATGCAAATTTCATATTTTTTATATTTACTATCAACTTAATTGTTATCGAAATTAAGCCACTGCACGGTATGTATATTATTTACATAACGCTAAATCTGTATTAAATTCGCTGTATTCACAAGTTTATGAATACGACTTACATTGGAAAATTATGTTACAAATACAAAAATGTATTTCTGGTTGTATTCTACTGTATGAAATAAAGAAATTCATGAGTTTTTTATTTCAATCATGAAGTGGTAAGTCGTAAAAATGTTGTGTCCATCTATGTAAATATTGATACAACTTAGGCTCCGACAAAGACAAATTCCACGTACAGATCTATAAAAGCATATTTTATTATCTGTCGGCATTTGAACTAATTGTAATCCTTTTATGATCATCTTATTTTGTTCACTCATTTATTGGCATACGTTTCTAGTTATTGTGGAGAACAGCCTATTGTCCTATTGTACTCGTTTACCGCCGCTCAGGAGCATCATTAGCCACGTATTGCGGATTATAAGTACAAGCTAATTCTAGGAAATTATGTCGACATTGCCGGGCGGGCACATTTGCATTTGTGAAATATAAAAAGATGGTCTGATTGAGAGGGGGAGTCAATTGAGCTACATCAACGATCTAGGCGTGACGTGTGTACATTCGAGAATCTAATATTGACGGACTTTACGGACTTTGCGCATTTTATTGAATTACGACCTTCTGCATTACGTTTGGATTTGTTGCGTTCGGTTATATTTGTACCTGTGTTATACGTGTTTGTATAGTTCTAATAAACTCTATAATAATTCTAACGGCATTTTAATTCGAGTCCCGCAAACTCGTAACAATATTGAACTATGAAATAGAAATTTCTGTATAAGAAAATAGGTGGTAGAGCTTAAAAATAAAAACATTTTTAACGGAAATTGGTTCGTAAAAATATTTATTAAATTAAATGTCTTCGATTAAAATATTAAGTTTTAAGTTTTCGTATTCAAATCATAAAAAATATGGATGTTCGTAGTGTCAATGTGCGTAGTCGTACACGAGCTTGGCTAATTTTATGCTTTTTTAACAACTTAAAACGATAAAGTAACTTCGGATTTCGATTTCAGCCTATATTGATGCCATGTTAGAAATTCATATCAGTTGCCTATATTTCATTATATATACAAGTGTTTCTTAATCTTAAGTAAAGATTAAGGATGATTTATTGATTGTGAATTAGCACTTTGATGCGTGTTTTCATATTAAAGTTAGAAGATGTATGTCATCCATACTTATATCATACCTAAGAACATATTTTTTCATATTTATAAATCGGCAGATAAATTCTCATATACCCCCAAATTAAGCTAGTTACGCTTGTGTTATGGGTAATATACAACGGACTACTATGGACCGATCGCAGACACAGACCATAGTAAATAAGGGAGAAAACTCGTTTCCGAATTTTACTATATCAAGTTGCAGATAGGTAAACCGGCAAAGGCTTAACGCGCTCAACCACAGAGGATGTCGTTTGTATATTATTTCTTCATAGTCTTGAGGACACGAACCCATTTTCATGTAACTTGTCCTTTTGTATAGTAGTGAAGCGTGACCTGTACTTGAGCGATACCAGCAAGAGCTGCGCGTCTCTAATATGAATATGCTCGAGTGGAATTGTGGAGTATTGCGGAAGGAGTTCATAATGCAATTGTTACTTGGAAAGTAAAACTAAGACTACACTTAGAAATATAATAATAATCATAATAATCGGCAGACAAACACACACATTGTATATCCCCAAGCTAAGCAAGTAACGCTTGTGTTAAGGGTAATATACAATGGACTAATCTGGGGCCGATCCCAAACACCCAGACTATAGTGAATAATAATAGAAAGTTCGTTTCCGAAATTTACCTTGCCGGAATCAAACCCGGAGCTTCTGCGTTCCAACGAGTTCGGTCCGCTAAGACTTAGTCAGCTCAACCACGGAGACCGTCAAATCAAATCAATAATGTTATATAAGAAAACGATAAAAAAATGTCTTCTTACCAAGACAAGTACGAGGTCCTGCTCCAAATGGTAAAAACGCACATGGGTGTCTATCCCTCGAGTTTTCTGGTGAAAATCTTTCCGGGTCAAACAAATCGGCATTTGGAAAATTATTTTCATCGCGATGTATTGCGTATGGTGAGATCACAATTGAAGTTCCTTTATCGACAATTGTATCTGTTCCAGGTATTGTATAAGGCATCACGGAACGTCTTTGAATAGAGTTAGTCAGAGGATGTAACCTAAGCACTTCATTAAATACTTTATCTAAATAAATCATTTCATTTATTGCTTCGTAAGTCAACTCCCCGTTATATTTGTCCAGAATCTCATCAAGTTCTGCAACCAATTTTTCTTGTGTTTCGGGATATTTTCCTAAATAATACATTAAGTACGACAAACTGGATCCATTATTGCCATAACCAGCAATAAAAAATATGAAAATTTGACCTATTATCACATGCTTTGTGATTCTAAAGTCTTGGTCCACTTGTCTATCTTTTTCGTTTATAGTTATATTCTTCAAGTCAAGCAGAATATCTATCATATCATTTCTTACTGCAGGGGCATTATTCCGTAATTCTACACATGCTTGGAGAATTTCTTGGCAGAACTTATTTATTGTTTTGTCATATAGTGATTTGTTAAGCATAATCATTATGTCAGGAACTAGCATGTCTGCTTCAGTCCAATAAGTTGTTGTGAAGCAATGTTGATCGATTGTTGTAAATATATTATCTTCATTCATAGTATCCACTCCTATTCCAAATGCAAATGACATGATACTAGCCATTGTATATTTTTCAAAAAAGTGACGAAGATCTTGTTCGTTATTTTCAGTTAGCTTAATTTGAATGTAATCAGCTAACCGATTTGCTTGCTTAGATAACATTGAAATTGATCTTTTGAGTCGTACGGTCGTAAAAAGTGGTGTCAATTTATTTCTCAATGCTCTCCAGGTTTCGCTATCACAATGGAATAAGTTATCTCCCAATCCTTCTTTACTGAAATCTGTACCTCTATAAGGAAACACTTCAAAATCTTTAATCAAAATATTTTTTACAATATCCAAATCTCGAATAATCAAGGCTGGTGACGTCATTCTGTAAATACCAACAATTTTTTCATTTGGAAAGTCTCTGTAGATCTCGTTGTATACTGAACCAATGTATTTTCTTCTGAGAGAGCTTTCAATTAAATTTCCAAAAAATGGTAATGGTTTGG
Organism: Dendrolimus houi; assembly: GCA_039645545.1. Classification (NCBI taxonomy): domain Eukaryota; kingdom Metazoa; phylum Arthropoda; class Insecta; order Lepidoptera; family Lasiocampidae; genus Dendrolimus; species Dendrolimus houi. The sequence goes on from CM077131.1 coordinate 7,210,562, forward strand.
GTCCAGCAACGTTTTTTTCTTTCCAATAATTGTATTTTCTGTTAAAATAGTACATAATACAAATAACTATGAAAAGCACTAGGTATAGATACATTATGAGAAGTTTCTACTTTGATGACTCTGATATAAATGGCTTTGGTATCATTGAAACACTTGCTTATATCTGTACCAATGCACCGTTTTTTGAGATAATAAATCAAATCCATAACTTTAGTATGCAGATTGCAAAATAGATAACTTGCTTACTCATTCTTATAAGTGTTCCATGGATTGATGCATACCTAATATTTAATTTAGGGCTGTCAATTTAGTTCGGTTTCATAACAAGTAAACTATAAAATTTACATGATATTGAACCAATGTATAGTTTCAGAGACTCATTGAATAATTATAATTAAATTATCAGGTTATTGTTAAATATTATATTAATAATATTCCTATATATATAGGTAGTAGTATGACTTCGGTGTGCGCCTGTCTGCATGCCAGTTCTGTAGCTATTTTCAAAACTATTAAGTAAGGCTGTATTAAAATCGCTCACTTTCGGGAAAATTATGGTTCAATTATCATCAATCAATATGATATGGTATGGTATCAAGTATAGCTTATCTGGATAGCCACAATGTAAAGGTAAAGGTAAAATATAGATTTCTTTTCTAATTACAAACTAGTATGTATAAACTTATTTACAGTTAAAAAATAATCCAGATCGCTGTCGTTGCCAAAATGCTGGCCGCATTTCCATGTTGTATGGCGACGCTCATGCCTAAATATAGGTCAGCCCTTTGGTCACGCGAGACTTTTTTCAATCGCATCTGAAAGGTCTCGATACAGTTAATACGATACGTCGTCATGGCTGCAAAGTCTCAACCCCGAAAAACATGAAGACGTATCCATCATCGACGGGTGGCTCCTCCGATAGTCACTACTGCGTCTGGAAGACAGGAAGCCGCTATAGACCCATTTTGCGCCATTATTTAACTTTTTTTTTTTAGATATTTAATATAAACTAGCTGACCCGGCGAACTTCGTACCGCTATATTTTCTGAATTCCTTTTAGGAATTCCTAAAAGACTGCTTCATGACACAAAAACAAATTCACCAAAATCACTCCAGGTGACTAGGAGGTTTCTAAAACCCGATCTCAGCGCCACTTATCGGTTCTAATTGTGAATCTAAACCATCCGGGAACCCACTCAAATACACAAAAACAAAATCACCGAAATCGCTCCCGGCGATTAGGAGGTTTCTAGAACCCGATCTCAGCGCCACCTACCGGTTCTAATTGTGAATCTAAACCATCCGAGAACCCACTCAAACACACAAAAACAAAATCACCGAAATCGCTCCAGGTGATTAGAAGGTTTCTAGAACCTGATCTCAGCGCCACCTACCGGTTCTAATTGCGAATCTAAACCATCCGGGGATCCATTAAAACAACAAACAAATATTATCCAAATCGATAAAGTTCTTCCCAAGTTATGCTCGTACATACATTTCTACGATTTATTTTTATATACTACATATAAGATTGATAGTTAGATATACAATCTAACATAATTATCATGTTTCGTGATATATTTGTATTCCTGGAAATTAGGAGTCATGAGGCGTTACTGAACGCCTCATTGACTGTATTATCTATAATATTATGAAATTCTAAACATACTGTGTCTGTACATTGAAATTATTTAAAAAAACAACTGGAATACACTATACAAACGACGGAGAATATGATGCAATTTTTTTTAGATTTCTTGTCTGTTTGTTCGGGATTCACTTAAAACTACGGGGCTGATTTCGATATGGTTTTCGCTGATTTATCTGGCAATTATTTAAAATGGCCAAATTAAGAAACACTTCGCATACCAATGTGATTTTTTTACTGATCGATAGCAATATATATTTTTAGTTTTATTCATATATTTTGTCCCGGGAGCGGTTTGTAATTGTTCGGGTGCGTTAAAATAGTTTTAATCCGACACAGTTTTCACTAAAACGACAGCGTAGTCTTTTTTAATGCTGCGGTACTTTGTGTCCCGGGAATCCTGCGGAAACTTCAAGTCAAGCGTGGACGAAGTTGCGGGCATATACTAGTTTACAATATAATCAAAGTGATTTATTGTGTTGATTTTTTTCTTATTTTGTTCGTTCTAACACTGATATAATTGATTGATTTAACTTTTTCACAGATAACATTCTATGATAATGGGGTTTTTTGTTTTAATTTTTATAATACCTCCTCTTCTTTCGTGTAATAAGAAAGTGGGCTTTCTCTTTCTCTGTAGGTATATTATATACTTATCTTTCTTAGCTTTACTATATAGAAATAGGGATACTTTATTTATATTTATTTTCTTTTCTCGTTATTAAAATCGAATGAACGAATACATTCTTTTTATTTCTAGCACATTAATACCTACTCTAATATATATAAAACATCCATCTTATTATCTATCTATTTTTTTATGTATTTTACTTTTTCTTATTTTCTTTTATCAACATTTTCTTACACTACTTACTTTTCTTAAGAGTACCTTATTTAGTTATTACTAATGCTCGCGGCTACATATCTATGGAGCGATATGTTTGCAGCATTATTTGTTGCCTGAGTTTTTATTGACCATCTTAGTTATGTTTCTAATTGCGTATGTCAAGAAGTCTTCCCTCAGCCTCTTCCCGAAAAAATCGTGTACCTTTGTTCCCGTAATATCGGTACGAAGGGCACTTTCTGTATTATACCTGCCCACCACAAAGAGAGGGCAGTCAAATATTATGTGCAAGGGAGTTTCCGGAACTCCAAGATCAGAGACACACGAAGGGTCCTCCATTAACTTGAAGCGGTTCAAGTACTTGGAGAACCCTCCGTACCTTGTGAAGATTTCAGTGGTTATGCTGCTCACTTCAATCTTCTTCACTGCTATATAAGCGCACACCGCGTCCGAGAAAAAGAGCTTAGTGACGGACGCACTTGGCTATCCCTAAAAGGCCGGTTCCACGGGTCAAAGGGTCTCCATTCGGATCATCTGCTTGACAAACGAAATCGGACAGCGGTCATAATGCGGCTTTAACGGCTTTCGCCAGAGTGTCTGCTCTATTACTCTCCTTGACCTCGGCGTACGCGTTCACCCAATATATGTTTACCCCCTTGCCTATTGCCCTACTCCGTCTTAAGTTCCGCCTTGCTGTGACCGCGAGTAAGTGTGTGGTGCCCCAATGAATTACTGTCTGTAGCGCCAAGCGCGAGTCGCTGTAAATGCCAAAGCTTTCTTCTGGGCGCTCAGTGCCCTTACATATGGCCAACAGTTCTGCCTGGTAGACGGTATAGTAAGACGAAAGCTTTCACCAACGGTTTGTGTTCTCAACATCATTGTCCCAAATGGACACTTTTGGGACTTCGCGTCGATTTTGCTTCCGTCAGGAATATGTAGATCGCTTGTGTATGATGGTTATCCACCTCCTCCTGGTCTACCAGACATGTGAACTGCAGATCCACATGTTCGGCCAGATGAGGTGCCCGCGTGTAAGAAACCCTCCGCTCGATGTCTCTGTCTCCAAGTAAAGGCAGGACTACTTCTCTCTTCGCCTCACAATCTCTCTGTGGATGCTGAACGGACATTCAATTAAGCAGTTTGGCAAAATAAAGGAGAAAATAACGGGGGCGCCATTTTCGCAACTTTGTCTAAGCTATAGCATCTCCAATTTTTATTTTGGGGTAATGTTAAAGATGTTGATCGTGGCCCAATGAGATCACAAATAACGCATTATATGCATCGCCACATCTGCGTGATATGGCCTATATCTGTAACATTATCCCAGAGGAGATACTATATCAAACATCGTGCAAGTGTCAGGTTGCTTTATTTATGACATGTGTACATTTTTTCAACATAACCTATGATGTTTACTTTAATAATAATAGCTATGATTTTGCAAGCAAGAGCTTTAATACCTTGCGATAATTAACAGAAAAATTATTTTATTAAAAGAAGCTAATCGAACCCTTATAAATCCAACATGTCGGCTGTTCTTTAGTAAATATCGTCAAAATATAACGAAAAGTTTTTAGTTTTAATTTCCGCTAGATATCCTTGGTAAACTATAAAAACGACTTCACGTGTAAAAGAAAAAAATTAAGTAGGTAATACGGATATAACAATTCTACGTCATTGTTATTATCCATATTACTTTTAATGGACTTTAGACTGATCACCGTTAAAATTAAAATAACATGGATAAATTCACTTTCTTATAATTCACTGACCTTGACTGCAGATACGACAGAACATTGCTAGAAGGCAAAAAAGTTAGTTCATATTCTTGACATTATGGTAAGGTTATACACAAAGTTTACAAAAATACTATCCAAAAACCTTTATTATAATGTTACTTGACGTTAAAGAGTTTTTTCATTTTATTATTCACTAGCTGTGCCCGCGACGTCGTCCGCATGGAATTTGTTTTCAAAATCCCCCGATTTTGAAACATTCTTCATTAGTGCTCCACTGCTATGGGTCTTAGCGTGATGACATATACCCTATAGCCTTATTCGATAAATGGGCTATTTAACACTGAAAGAATTTTTCAAATCAGACCAGTAGTTCCTGAGATTAGCGCGTTCAATAAAATAAACAAGTTACGTTTTATGACAATCGATTCGTTCCTAAAGTCGCAAAGTGACATTTAAAAATATTTTTGACGATGCATTTTGTAAATCTATCTATATTAACTCACCAAAAATATCTCAAAATGTGAAAGTTCATTTTACAATGGACGTGAGTTCGCATCCACGCAGAGGGCATGCTACGTTTAGACTAGATTTCCTAGTCTGCTGCGCTTATTGTTACAATTAAAAACAAAAGAAAAATATGAAAGAAAGAAAAGACTTTATTTGAAGAAATGCGACGTAATTCCTTATATATAATATATTTTGAGAACTTGTACGCCACTATTTCAGCAAACAACATCTGGAGAAAATATGTATGTTGAGATACGCAATCTGTAAACTTGGTCACCGGCCTTGCTCAAAAGGCATTCCGTTGGTGCCCTTAAAATAAGGTAGATGATACCCAGCTGCGGGACTTTAAGGGTTCGACCCAGAGACCTAAGAAAATCGTCGCGCGTCTTTCGTCGAGGCCCCACCCGCCGGTGAAGATTTTCTGCTCTATCTTTGGACCGATAATACCATTCATCCGTTTACTAAATTACTGTGACGTTTACTTATAACACAATGCTTCTATTCACAGCAATTAGACTGCAGCATACGAAAACAACTATCAATTGAACTTACCTTATTTATAACATACTTAAACATAGTTTTCGTTATCATTTGAAAGTGAATTTATACATACTATTCTATTGTAACAACAAAATCACGTTAATATATTTTACGGTGTAACGGTTGCCTTTATTAAAGCGTTCAAGCGACACAGCACGACCGGTTGCGATCACTGCCGTAGGGCGATTGCATTATTTTATTCTTTTTTTGTGTGAATGCGGGTAGATGAATAAGATAGTGATCGTGTGGGTCTTGGATTTGCGAAATGAGCAGCCTACGGCGCTAAAGACATGAGACACTTGCAACACTTATTACACGAAAGTTGTTCTATAAATATATACTACAGCGAAATATTTAGTTTGTGTACATTTAAATATTTAAGTATATTAAATACTAGCATGTGCAAGCGAGACTCCATTCGCGTTACCATGACGACGTCGTTAGTAAACTAGAAATGGCTTGCGGTAAAAAAAACTCGACCGCAGCGCCATCTTATTGGATATATTTGTATATCCCACGGAAAACACGGTTACCTACCACTATGTAACTTTCGGGATAAAAAGTATCCTAAGTGTTGATCCGGGATAATAAGCTAGCTTCTGTCTTGGGTTTCTTTTAAATCAGTTCTGTTTTTACGTGATGCTCAAACAGACAGATATATAGATGGGTAGGAGGTAAACAGATAGACAAAAATTCTGTAAGTTATATATATGTTTTTGGAATATGCTGATTCGAATAAGGCCTCTTAATTTTTTTCTTTTTTAAACTTTGTATGAACCGTCTAGACTTATTTATATTAAGGAAGCTGGATTAATATATTTATTCAGCTTCCATTAAAATATAAAAAAGAGTCTTTTGCGATAGTTCACATTATTGTTGTGGCTTATTAACTGATTAATTTTATAGGTCAGTATTGTTATAAATACGAATAATCTTTCAAAATTCCATAGCAGTCAAGAAGCAATAGAAGTTTAATTAAAGTGTTAGTTTGTTCGTGGGGTGGCAGTGTTCAATATCGTACGGTCTCAGACAGCGATTTAACAAGCGGTTTCACAGAAACCTCATTAAATTTAATACGCATTTGAAAGAACACAACTTCGGATGCTAAATGAGTTTGTAGCGTCAGCAAATGCAAGGAAAACTTATCATAAAGATCTGGAACCCATATTTTATTTCTAACTTTGTTTAATAGTAATAATAAAACTTTATTTTAGACCGGAGTTTACATTTTGTTGGTGTTTTAGTTAGAAATATCTTACAAATTAAAGTCAGTACCGTTAGTTTTTATTATTATTCACATATATATTTTATTTTCAAGTTTTTTACATTCTTTTTATAAATATCTTATAAATTATGTACCTATATTAATTTATTATTATGTTTACTACACAACATTTAATCAATTTTATGCATATATAGTTATTATTTGATTATAATTTAATATGTACTTTATATTATATTTCAACTTCAGGTATTTATAGTTTAGTTTGACTTATAAATTAGTTTTATGCTTACAAAAAGTTGTACTAATATAACAAATTGGGCCCTTTCTATTTAAAGAAAATAAAGGCATACACTTTATTCGGTCTCGCTTTTCCCAGGTGGATTGGCGTCTTTCACACAACGGTTGTCGCAGATTTTTATGTACCATCAGCACGTGGTAATGGTAACAAGCTGCACATTAGGTTAGAAAAACACAATAATGGAATGAGAGACGGGTGCCGTAGCCACTAAGTTTCCACGACAAAAAAAAGAAATAGCGAACTTGATCTTTCTTGGGGTTGCTATTTATTAACACTTGATGTTGAGATGTAATCGCTCATGGCTAAGTAGTGGAGTTATAATACCGATGGCGTAACCGGACCAAACTATCCAATATTTCATCTCGTTGTCATAATGTCCCAGCACTCTGGCACTAGATATTTTGATGTTTTTTTTTGAGGGAGATATTCTTGAGTTATAAACCTTTTTATTATTCTAAGTTGAGTGAATATGTAGGTATGAGTTTAAGACAAAACTGTGTATCTATTTTAAAGTGGGCTAACATACGAACATACTGGTTTCATAAGGAACGTCATAGACTATGAAACATGTCCGAGAGTATGATACCTAAATAGCACAAAAAATCTCATAATAAAATATTATACTCAAATGCGCTGGTCTTATTTTATTTGCGGTCAGTACTTTGCAATTAGCGGGTAAGTACCGTCAGCGCCAATCGCGGCAACTCTCGATACGCAAATTGCCCGGCGGCTGTTTACAAAGAGCCCCCTCCCGCCCGCTCTCCTGAGGACAATTAGCCCCCTATACTTGAGTTTTCTTATGGTGTTTAAAGATCCTTGCTTGATTCCAGTGGTTTAATGAATCCTCAGTTTTCTTAAAATTGAAAAATCAGTATGTTCGTTAAAAGGTATAGGTAAGCTAAATACAATTAGGCAAGTCCAAAATTATCCGGAAAGAGTTTCACAGAAGCTTGGAAAGAGAGTAGATGTTATGAAATGGCAATATCCTAGTAAAAAACGTGCATAACTCGTAATACACTTGCGTTGGTAACAACACCACTTGCTTCTTGTTTGTCATAGAAAATCTCATTTAGAGGTTTCAATCACCCTCTTAATATTTGAAACATATTTTTAAAACTTAAATCACTCATAAATTGAGACACCCAATTAGCTTCTTTTTAGTTTCATGAATTTTATGAAATATAGAAATTCAGAGTAGGTAGGTACGAAATTACGATTTTACCCAAATTGAATCAAGTCGGTTGAAAGGATGCTGGCTTAAAGTTGTGACAGATATGCGTACCAATGGTTACACAGCAAGAGATGCCGAAGATCGCGCGAACTGAAGAAGAAAACGTAGAAAAGCGATCTCTGGGCGTTTTTTTTTATATTTTCTATTGTAGGAGCTCAGCAGATAAGCAGACGGCCCACTTGATGTCTAGCGGCTACCATCGCCTATGGTCATTTGCAACACCAAAGGTGCTTAAAATGCACTGCTGCCCTCTTAAGGGAGACTGGAGCCTGGTCACTAATGCCGGCCGGAACACAACTCAAGGTTGCTATGGCGACATACTTTAGACCAGGGGTGGTAGCCATCCAGTCACCTGGCGTCGAAGCAAACGCTTCCAATGCCACCGGGATTTAACCCTTAGGTAGATGATAATGGTTGAAAGGATAGTTTAACCTACTTGATTTAATTTCACTGAGTCAATGACTGACATTCAATGACTCCATTTTATGTTTACATGGATCACTTTGGTTGCTTCATCCAAATTGAAAGACATAAGTGAAATATCAGCATATTAATCAATAAATGCCAGGTTCCTTTCTTTACTATTCATCCTTTTAGAAAATTTACATTACTTCCATAGAGTTTCTGTTAAATGTTCTCTTCCGTGCAGGAACGGAGAAAGAATACAATTTCCTGCGGCCGGGCGGCCTGTCGTAAGAGGCGACTAAACAACCCACAGCCAGGTGGGAGGGTATTTGCTCTACTGGATGGCGACCACCCCTGGTCTAGAGTATGCCGCCATAACAATCTTGTGTTGTGTTCCAGCATCAGTGACCAGGTTCCAGTCTCCTTTAAGAGAGCAGCAGCGCATTTGTAGCACCTTTGGTGTTGCAAATGTCCATAGGCGACGGTAACCACTTTCCATTAAGTGGGCCGTCTGCCTGACTGCTGAACTCCTGCAATAAAAAAAATGATAAAAAAAAATGTTCACGAGCAATAAGGCAAATTAATGGATAGAAAGATATAGAAATCCATTTTAATTGATAAAATAGGACGGATTTATCTTAAGGTGATAAAGTTCGTCTAATCTTTAATCAATACTTGTGATAGCGATAATAAGTAAAGATTGCATTTATATTATCAGAAACATCAATACAAATCCTCATCTTTGATTAATTTATTGTCTCCCCTGGCAATGAAATCAGGTTTGTAATCAATAACTTGTACCTAACAGTAAAACACGTGAGACAGTTTTTTAAACTACCCTTTTTGTGGAAAAATATTTTGAGGAATGGTTTTTTTAAAATTCCTTATATTAGTCGCTTCTGATTTGTCAGTGCGGATTCAGTATGCTCGATATACGCTACCGAAAGCTTGCTAAGCGCCTATATATCTCTGAGTATTTTCCAATTAGCTCGATATTTGCCACCCCCGCAAAGACAGGTAACTGACATTTACAAAAAATTAATTGAGAAAATTGGTCCATAAGTTACTATCTAATTGAAGTATAATTTTTTTGAAATCAATATAATAGAGGTGCAACTGAACGTATTATAGATTGCACAAAATAAAGCAGTCTGAGGGTGAAAACAGATCTTGCAAAAGCCGGGATCAATAACTACCAAGTAAAAGAAAAATATGAATTATTGACGTTTTATTTTAACATCGGTTAAATATTAGACAATTTTAATATTTCCAGTAGTATAATTCGAATTATTATAATCATTAAAGCGTACAAACCGTAAATACCGTAAAATTTGCCTTTTACTAGCAAAATTATTTACGTTAGCGCCAGGGTATAACAATGATACAAAAGAAAAGTCGTTCAATAGATCTAACTCCTTTAGAATACAGTCTCTAATTGTTTAAAAAAGCTGCAATGTTTTTTGCATATCTTAACAAGGTAGGGGGTCCTATTATCGTACCCTGTCATACTCCTTTTGTAATATGACAATGAATATTGCAAAACTATAATTGCATTAGGATTATTCATAAGTGGATGTAACAAAAGTCGATTGACATTTCATATTTTTGTGTAAGAAGCCTTATGAAGGTATTATTGGTGATTTTGTTGGGTAGCAGCGGTTTTTTCTCATATCGTTTATTTCATTGTTAATGTTGCCTTGACCAGGCTCAAATTAATTATTTTAATTAAATTTATTTTATCTATGATCATTATGATTTTATATTTAATGTCATTAAGGTAAGTATTTATATCGTGAAGTGAGTTAAAAAAATATCTTTATTATTAATTGAATTATCTAATAATGCTAACTTAGCTAATCAAAACAAATGTTTATACGATAATCCTAATTTATAAATTTTTAAGTATTTGCAATTAAACAAAAAAAAAACAAAATATATTTATTATCTTTGACCTAATTAGGTCAATGTGAGTCGCGAAGATGAATATGCTCCTGTAGATATGTGGCCAGTGGACTCATAAGGAAGTTGGTAACGAAGTCCTGGTCTACGGTAGCCTTCGCGTCTTTGGTGTAGCAAAAAAACTGCAAGAGAGTCGCTTACGCCGGTACCTACGTTAAGTTCTATAGGTAGACACAAACTTGTTGCGTGGAGAATAAAAGTCTAATTATAACATAGACACACTCATTTACACAACTTTATACGTATTTGCTAAGCCTTTTTGCTAAGATTAGAAGCTTATTAATGGCGGATTCCTATATTTCATAATTCATTCACTTGCCCTAACATCGGTTGAATTTTGACATTACTTGTATGTCAAATTTCAACCGATAGTAAGGCAAAAAAGTGGCCGGTAAGATATAGGAACCAGCCATAAATCGTCGTGTCTCTTGCTACATTTATCCCTCTATATAGCATATAGGCAGAGTCACTTTTGTCAAAACTTACTTAATGGGTCTAAAATCAATACGGCTGTTGTGAGCACAACTGGTGAATATGTTTTAGTTTTAATCTTAACGTCATCTTCGCGTCGTACCTAGCAGACATTAGAAGGTCATTTGTGTTTGAATGAATCAACCCCAATGATCCATCCATACAAGCTTAAGCCTGAATCAATATCAATGAAATCCGTCATGTCCTTTCAGTTGTGTGCCTTTCAAACAAATTGCAACATTATTACAGAAGATATCCCGCAGCCACTCGTTTCTATGTTTAAGGTGGTAAGTGAGGATACAAAAGCGTAGACTGATTCAAACCTCTGTTAACATTTACTAGTGTTAATATCATCTTTGCGATCGGTAGTTGGCAAATGATGTTAATTTTCAAGTTTTACAGCGAAACAAAGCAATCGTTATCTAAGGAGCCATCGCTCACGAACCCACCGAGCCGCGCTATCTGCTGGAAGCTCGGACTTATAAATGACTTGGGGGTACACATGGAGATTTCATAATAGTTTATCTAATATAAGAAATATAGCAACAGTAAAAATGTAGTCTTAATATCTACGAATGGATATTTTAAAATTTTACACAATTTGGTTTTAACGTGTTTTTTTATAAAAAAAATTATTGCGAGAATACAGCAGATAGACTGATGGCCCGTCTGATGAAAGGTGGTTACCGTCGCCTATGAATATTCGCAACACCAATTCTATCAATATGACATATATATGGAACTTCGCCACTGATGCCGGAATACAATTCAAACTTGTTACGGCGGCTAATACTCTATACCAGGGTGGTGGTCTAGACCATTTAGACAGATAAATGTCCTACTACTTGACTAGGGGTTGCTTTGCCGACTCTCATAAGAGGCCACTCGATCGCAGGAATTAATATTCTTTTTCCGTTACATCAATCAAAATCAGCTCACAAATTAACCACTATTTGGCTTACCTAAGCCTTAACATTTCCCATGTTTAACTCATAAATGAATATAAAAATGTCATTTTTGTCAATGTCGTAGTTAACATAAATCTGTTACAAATAAGTCTGTCGCTACACTCAATGCCCTTATATTCATTTTGTTATTTTAAATATACTTACGTTGTACTTTTGGGACTAATGAAAGTAATTATTGGATTACTTTGGAATAATCTCAATTATCTTTGGGACATCAAAATAATATTGTCAACAATACCTAGAAGATATATACACCTTAAAATATAGATTGTGTTGCGATCTAGGCCTTAATTTGAGCTGAAAGCTAAATAAAGACTTCTATACACTTTATTTTACTTTATAATTGTAATTTGGATTCAGTATAAAAAATCGGGCAAGTGCAGTGCAGTTCACGAATTATGAGGGGTTTCCTGTACTTAGTCTTGCCATAAATATTGTAACAAAAAATTTTTTCTATTGCAAATAACATTTATAAGTTTTACAGTGTGTTAGTTTAATACATAAATATAAAACAATTTAAAATTTAAAAAGCTTATTCGAAGTGGTCTCCATTGGCTGCAATACAGTCCTTTAAACGTTGAGGCCAGTTATCAATAGAAGCACGCACTCTTTCCATGGAAAAATTCTTCAGTGCCTGGATTGTTTTAGGGACTCCAAATTATCATGGCGTTTAGAGCAAGCCGTACTCTCTAAAACTGACCAAAAATCATAATCCAGCGGATTAAGATGGTGACTAGACGACGGCCAGTCTTCAGCTCTGATGAAGTCCAAAACGTTCATTTCCAACTAAGACTGCGTGGACCGAGCTATATGACCCGTCGCCGAGTCTTGCAGGAAAGACCATTCTTGGTTATTGAACATTGCGTTGTTAAGGGGCTTAACTACCTTCTCAAGAATGGTATTTTGATACACTTGTGCCGATGTGTTGATACCTTTTTCACAAAAATATGGCTCAGTCACTCCTTCATAGCTAACACCCCACCAAACCATCACTGAAGACGGATAATGCCCACGTTGCACTCTGTCGACTAATTGAGCAACTTCCTTAGAGCTTTGAGCATAAATACGGTCATTTTGTTTGTTAAAATGTTGCTCAATTGACAGCGTACAATGTATTGGTGCCAAAATGAGAAAACACCATGAACAATCATATTAAATGACAGATTCCAAATTCAAATGTAATATTTTGTTTCTTATTAATTGTAACAGTATTTATGGCCAGACTAAGTAAACATCTATCGTTTTCGTCATTTGACTACGAAACCATAAAAAATAGATCAACCATACACAAAATTACTCTCGGTGTGTTGCAACCCTTATTATATACAATCTCAGTAAGCACCGACACGCACGGCAGTCGACCGAATTACGACCAAACGATACAATCGGTTACGACAAATCGTACGAAAGTCGCAATAAACGCAACAGTAACCCTCTTTCCTGATATTTTTCGAACAAATAGCATGAAATTCAAGTTCATTATTTTTTATTCAATCTAAGTTCCGCTGGAGAATATTTTTGAAAGTCATACATAAAATTAAACTAAAAACTAAGAGCTAAGTCTCATTCCAATAAAATTTACATTTATTGTAAAAAAAAAGTATTATGTAAGTACAAACTCACCGTCACACATATTTTATTATTTTATTTATAGAAAGATAAAAATTTCGATAGCTCGTAGGATCCACGACATGTTGTTTTCACTGTCGTGGACCCTTTAGGTCGGTATGGACCTCACGGGTACATATGGTTCACTTTGGGGACCTATGTTCTAAAACAATGTTCTTGCACTCCACAAAGGCGAGCGGGCTTTGCTCGTGGTTGAACGTGTACATGCACATTGCGATAGTGTGCGTGTCTGATGGAATGATCAGTTAAGGTGTCCACACATTACGTGACGCGTCCGTCAGATGCGTCAGTACCTTAACACACTCTCCAGATTGTTTTAGGACGTCCGATCGCTCAGGTCACGTCCGCGACTTACGGCTTATAATGTGCCCATTTCAATGGACTTTCCTTATACGTTGTAAATAAATAAATAAATCGGCAGACAAACACACACACTGTATATCCCCAAATTAAGCAAGTTACGCTTGTGTTATGGGTAATATGCAACGCACCTTTCTGGGGCCGATCCCAGACAACCAGACCATAATAAATAACGGAGAAAATACGTTTCCGAAATTTACTATACCAGGAATCGAACCCGGAACCTCTGCGTTGCAGTGAGGTAAGCCGGCAAAGGCTTAGCCCGCTCAATCACAGAGGCCGTCATAAACCGCGTTTTAAGCCACGCCCTTCGGCAGCGTCCGTCAATCGCGACTAATATGCGCACATCTTTAGGAGTGTGTCACGTACCTACTCATATCCGCTTTTGGCCTCAAGTGTACACAAATACGTGTTTACCGCAAATAAGCATGCTCACTTTCATGGATTGCAAGAAATATTTTGCAGTGTGCCCAAAGGCCATATTTCACCTGAAACTCAGGAAGACCACAGTCAGGATCGAGATTTTCCCGTTCCAGTTGATTGCGAGCGTTACAATCATAAACTCAAGTGGAATGGATTATGCAGCGTTGATGTCATTAACAACGAAATACACAAATGTCATTGGTTGCTATGAAAATCGGGCCTTTGTCAAGTTATCGATAGAGAGAATGCTCTGCGGTCAAAGACCACTTTGACCCACCTCTTGATATAGGTCGTTATGACCGATGCCTGAGCGAAAATTATGAAGTCTTTAGTGACGCTTTCGCGGCGACCGTAAGGACCGTGGTTGCTATGTGGAATGGCTGAAGAAGCATTTTGAGCGTTGTGAGTGACACGCACGGAATGAAGCTGTAAGCGAAGCGCTTTGTTCGAAAAAAGAAAATAGAAAAGAACGTGCATTTAAATATCTTGCTATCATTAACTTAGAGAATTTAATTTAATTTATTGTTTAATTAAAGAATAATCAATAAGATATTTTGACTCGTTAGAATTATGACGTCATAATGCAGTGCACTCGTAACAAATCAAAGAAGCTGTGACGTCATAATAATATTTTTTAAATAAATTGTACGGTAATACATCGCCTTTAAGTTCCAGCCAAAAACTCCCTGGTTGCGTGTTAGTAAGGTAATCAGTTCGAAAGCATCTAACTTGCTTTATCTATTCGTGTCCTACCCTAACAGATGTTTGGTTACAAGGTGCATGCTGATTTCTATCAGTTTAAAAGAGCGAGGAATGTATTGAGAATTTATTGAATAACCAAAAAATAGTATATTCTTATTGCCTCGGGGAGACAGATAATCGTCCCACCTGATAGAAAATGCTAACCGTTGTCTAGAGACAATTAACAGGGTCCCAGATTGGGGAGGTTTAAAATGTAAAATGTGTCTAATAATGACTACGGTCTGATAGGTTGGGGAAAAAGTCTTTTCGCATAATGTATGAACTTGTAATAAGATCTCTTTGGCTATACCATTTGCATCTGGCTGGTTTTGGTATCATTAAGTTTTAATTTTAAAGAAGACAATTCCAAATTCAAATTAGGAAAATGTGTGATTTTCATTTGTTTTTCTTATTGTTAAAATGAGTGAAACTAATGAAGAAATTCGATACATTTTCAAATTTTACTACAAAAAAGGCAAAAATGCAACACAAGCCGCGAAAAAATTTTGTGATGTTTATGGACCTAACGCAGTATCTGTGAGAGTAGCGCAAATTTGGTTTAAGCGTTTTCAATCCGGAAATTTTGATATCAAAGATGCACGTCGCTCTGGTCGCCCTGTTACGGACAAAATTGATGCCATTATTAAAAAAGTGGAGCAAGATAGGCATATTAGTAATTACGATGTAGCTGGACAACTGGGAATTGACCACAAAACGGTTTAGACGCATTTGAAAAAAGCTGGGTACACTAAAAAGCTCGATATTCGGGTGCCTCATGAGCTCACTGAAAGAAACCTAATGAACCATTTACTCATTTGTGATTCTTTATTACGACGTAATGAAACCGAATCATTTTTGAAGAAGCTGATAACTGGTGATGAAAACTGAATCACATTCGACAAGAACGTGCGAAAAAGATCGTGGTCAAAGGCCGGTCAGGCTTCACAGACTGTGGCGAAGCCCGGTTTAACTCGCAACAAGGTGATGCTGTGTGCATGGTGGGATTGGAAGGGCATTATTCATTATGAGCTGTTACCGCCAGGCAGGACCATCGATTCTGAGGTGTACTGCGAACAACTAATGAGATTAAAGCAAAAAGTTGAGAGAAAGCGGCCGGAATTAATCAACAAAAAGGGTGTGGTTTTTCACCATGATAACGCTAGACCTCACACATCTTTCGCCACTCAGTAAAAATTACGAAAGTTTAGCTGGGAGGTGTTAATGCATCCGCCGTATAGTCCTGACCTTGCTCCTTCAGATTTTCACCTGTTTCGGTCTCTGCAGAATTCCTTGAGCAGTGTCAGGTTAACATCACGAGAGGACTGCCAAAACCACTTGTAGTAGTTTTTTGATCAGAAGCCCCAAAATTTTTATAGCAATGGGATCACGTCCCTACCTACAAGATGGCAAAAAGGTATCCAACAAAATGGCACCTACATACTTTAGTCAAATGTAAATAAACTTTATAAAAAAACCTTTTGAGTTTTTATATAAAATGGGAAGAAACTTTTCCCCAACCTTAATATATAGCTCGATTAATCCAATACTGGTACTCTCCAAAATTTTAGCACTAATCCTGATTTAAGTATACAAAAAAAGACGTTATCACATAAATATTGTTGAATATTAATAGAATGTATAGCGTTAAACAAACTATCAAATGCGTCCGTAAGCCGTGGCTGAGGCCGCGACTGATAAATGTACACGGTCGTGTCGGACGCGTCTGAGGTGTTACCAACTCTAGATAAAGAAAACGCACTTCTTCACTTGAATATCGACGACATATATTGTAATGTTATAGTCAAAAAGCGAATATTTTTTAACAGATTAATTTATATTTTTACTATATGTTTAGAGCTTTTTTCGAAATACATACCAATTAGCGCTTTCAAGGAGTTAATAGAGCATTTTTATAACGAGAACTGGCGATGCTGAAAACATCAAGATTTCTATCATATGTTCGAAAGCTCAATCACGGTTTAAGTTTACGTCCACGACTTACATACATCCGATAGTTAGCACAGGACGCGGGAAACCGCAACCATGTTTCAAACTTGGTTGAGAGAGTTAGAAACTCCTGCAGCTGGCATTTACACAGTAGAGGCCGGGCGCCCATGCCTGCTGCGATGGGTTGCGCGGAAAGGCGGGACCCTGACTTTCAGGATCACGCAGATACTTACCGGGCATGGTTCCATACGCTGGTCGAGTGCGCGGCATGGGCACCACAGAGATTTGAACTCGAGACCGTCGTAAGTCCGATCGATTCGCTAGGTAGCCTTGTCCAGGCTATGCTGCACAGCGACGAGCATTGGGAGGGAGCGTTCACTTTCTGCGAGGCAGTAATGTCTCAAAAGGAGGCCGCAGAACGAGAAAGGGAGAGTAATGCGCAAGCGACTCGCGGGTACCCGACGTCAGTCTTGTCTCCGAAGGCGCAGTTATGCACAAAATCTCCTCCCGTGATTCCGGTACAGGGGTCCTCCAGCATCTGAGGATGCGGAGGAACTAACCTCTGTTGACGAAGTGAGTTTGCTGCGCTTCCCGGGGCACTCTCAGGCACTGATGCGCAGGATTAGCGTGGGCGTAACTACGTTCTAAGTCTTATTCTTTTACGTTCTTTTCCTACCATAAGCGCGGCGCACATGTCAGGTAGGTAGCTTTAGTGGAGTAGTGGCGTCTTTACCTTGTTGAGTCTCCACACATGTAGGCGGACGATTTTCTTATTCCACGCTAGTCTTTAATGATCTAATTCCCCAGCAAAGGACCCGGTAGTGTACGACATGTATTCCCCCGCTTTAACAATAAAAAAAGTTCATAGCAGTGTACAACATTCAGTATTCAGATATCCGTGTGACACGGATATAAGCCGCACCCGGTAAATTGTTTGTAGCTTATCTCGGTAGCTAAGATTAAAACTATACATACGTACCAAATATCAGACTTTATACATGATGTGTTACGAGCTAAGTAATCTAATTAATACCTGTCACCATTATCAAAGTATATTTGATAAAATATACTTTGATAAAGCATTATGGATAAAGTGATTAAGTATTTATAAAATCTTAATATCAAAAATCTATAATATTATAAAATTCTAAAAATGGCGTGTCGGTACATTGAAGCTATTAAAAAAAACAACTGGAATAGACTAATAAATTGAACACTATGCAGTTTTTTTAGACTTCTTGTCTGTTTGTTCGGGGTTCACGTAAAAACTACAGATTTCGACGCAGTTTTCGCAGATCGATGAATCCCGCGGGAATTTTCCCGGGTATGGTACAAATTAGTTGTCCTGCTGAAAATATCCGGGCAAAATGACTGTTAAAACCCAACTGGAATGTAACGCTGAAGTGTTTACTTCTTTGTTTATTAGCAAATGCTTAAATATTTTTCATTTCCCAAATATGAGGAATTATGAGTTGCATACAAATTTTTCCTTCCATATTTCACCCCTTTTGAGATGGTTTTTTGAGACTAAAAGTGACATCTCATTGACAAATTCAGATTCATTCAGCAATTTAATCGTGTAATCGATTATTCAATATTAAAAATTGTAAAATTATGTAGAAAATTCTAGTAGGTACCTACACCTGTTTATTGTCCCAATAATATTATTAAACAAAATGTTACAGGCATACATCATAAGAATTTTAAAGCGTCATGACGATCGTATAAGGGCACAAACGTGTGTGATTATTTTTTTTATTTCATGAGTTCAGCAAACAGGCAGACGGCCCACTTGATGGAAAGTGGTTACCATCGCCTATGGACATTTGCAACACCGAAGGTGCTACAAATTTGCTGTTGCTCTCTTAAGGGAGACTGGAACCTGGACACTAATGCCGGAACACAACTAAAGCTTGTTATGGCGGCATAGTTCAGACCAGGAGTGGTAGCCATCTAGTCGGGTAAATAGCCTACCATCTGGCTGTGAGTTGTTTTGTCGCCTCTTACTAC
Source organism: Dendrolimus houi (assembly GCA_039645545.1). Lineage (NCBI taxonomy): Eukaryota > Metazoa > Arthropoda > Insecta > Lepidoptera > Lasiocampidae > Dendrolimus > Dendrolimus houi. The sequence goes on from CM077131.1 coordinate 7,229,507, forward strand.
AGGCCGCCCGGCCGCTGGAAATTGTATTCTTTCTCCGATCCTGCACAGATGAAAAGAAGGAAACAAGGATATATTGGAATCACGTGTATTCCTTCTGTAGAATACAAGCATAACTTAAGGAAATACGTTTTGAACCAGAATACAAACATCTACTGTTACGAACTCTTTCGTATTTGTATTCTTAATTTATTTTGATATATAAGAGAATGACGTTTTTGGTTTATCCTAGACTAGCGGGCCGGCGCGGTTTCACCCGCGCTCTGTGCCGCTCCCGTGGTATATAGCGTCATGTTATATAGCCTATGACACTCCCTGTTAACGTAGGTTTCCAACAGTAAAAGAAATTTTAAAATCGGTTTAGTAGATCCAGAGATTATCCCCTGCAACTTCACAAACTTTAAGCTCTTTATAATATTAGTATAGATTTGTATAGTTACCAAATATATGTATTTTCACCATCGTTGTCCAGCGTATTATTTTAATATTCTATCTAAATTCATACAGTCCCTAACACTTACGAAAAAAAAGACACATCAGGACCCTAATTCTGCTATTACAATATCGTCAGAATTATCGACTACTGACGTAATAATGGCTTTTATTTCATATAAAAACAATAATTATAACGTCAGTGGTCGACCATTTTGACGAAATTGTAATAGCAGAATTGGAGCCCATGGATTTATGAATAGGTAGATACCCTTTCAAAATGACGTAAATGTACATTTTTTTACGCAGGCACAAGCGGCATGGCGAGATAAATTTAGAATCTTCGTGACTACACGAGTCGGCTTGAGATCGTATGATAACACACATTATTCGTAGGATACTTTAATTGTACAGACCACTCTGATACAGAGAAGCTAAATAGATTATGAGGTGCTGCTAATACAACAAATAGTCATAGTAAACAAATAAAATTCAAGATTATTTTATAGATATGACCCATAGTCTGTGCACCCGACTACGATGCGACTCCTCGCCTATTACTTGGGACTTCAAATGAGTACGTATAGCCCTCTCAACCATCGGTTATTGGTAGTTTCAAAATCAATCAGTTACTATTATAGACAACCGTCGGTAAAATATAGAAACCGGGGGTTAGTTGATCATTGCTGTCGGTGTTTAAGCTTGGTGACAGTGATTATGTATGAGGATTACGGAGGTAGTTATTGTTATGATGGTTCAACGAAGGTGGACGACGGTATGCTGCAAAAATACGAAACAAATGTGTGTATGTTCAAAAATTCACACACGGCAGAAGTCAAACTTCATAAAAGTAGACTACGAGAGAATGAGATAAATATAGAGTATCAGGAATATTAGGATAAAGTGTATTATTTGTATAATATTTTTACCAAGCTTAAAAATTATTTTATATTTTAATGCAAAATATTACATTTCATACATTAAATATTTAAGATATATTATAACACATATTATTCAGATTACATGTTTTCACTTTGAACAAATGACACGAGAGGCTTATGATAAATAAAATAGGAAACAAATGCTCTACTTTCAATTTGATTTATGAACTTTGAAACTTCAAAATATTTCCAACTCTAGTTTCAAATCTCAACGATTCCAAAGAAATTTGACTTCAAACTTGGTTAGAGTGAAAGCGCCTTAAATATCTAAAAATACTCAACTTTATAGAGCAAGTACAAAAAAAGATTAACAAGTAAGGTATGCACTAATTATGATAAAATAATAAAAGCCCATCCACTGCCCAGTTGGGTGGGTGTGGTCATAAAGCATTTCCACCTGCCAAGAAAAAATAAAAATCTAATGTAAGTAATCAATACTAACGTTAGCAATTAGCATTCAACTTTGATAACTGTTGAAGGGTTACTTATAACATCTGAATGAAAGTCATGTATTGAATCAGAGTTGATATTCGAAATCGACGAACCGGGAAATACCTCAATTTCATACAGCCACGATTTCTATTAACCTGTTACTGCAGCAACGCCAGCTATCGCACTTAACCCTCATCTCGCTGTGCTCTGATTTTGAGCAAAATAATTTCATTAATGAAACAACTGAACAGATGCTTGCTTTGCTTCCTACGCGGTGACAGGTTGACAGCTCTGGTCTTCAAAATACAATTTTACTCACAACTTGTCTAAGCTAAAATGAACATTATGTGTTTGCTATAAGAGTGATGTAATCTGAAATTATAATACGGTTTCATAGGAAAGCAGGAGGTTAAAAGTTAACCACCCATCTAAAAAGCACTCGGAACGCGATCATGTTGATTCTGATACTCATTTTACTGGAAGTATAATTTTGGAATATAGTTCGCTTCAAATTTGAACTTAACCCCTTTTGAATTTAGTATAATATTTGCGATGGTTGCTGTGATTAAGATGTTTAGTAGGAATACATAACACACGTCAGATTTCTCTAGAGTACTAGACTAGGTCTGGCTTATAACAAAGTGTAGCGTTTTAATTGAATTTTTTACTTTTTTAAACAGTTTTGTGAAGCGCTCTCTTAGTCTACGAGTTTGATGTTGTTACCCTTTGAGATAATTTCGTTGGTTTTAATAGTGAAATATGTTAGAAATGATATTGGAACTTGATCTTTGAATTAGAAAAGTACAGATTCTACCAACTTTAAGATTCATCCTGCCCTAGATCAGTTCAGGTTGTAGCTCTCAGAAGAACAGCACACGACATCGATTTCACGTTACAGTTCCAATTTTTCGGTCTTAAGAATGACACGAATATATACAAAGTAGAGTTAAGAATATAAATATAAGAGGAAGAACAATAAGAAGACAACCAAAGAGATAGCAGGAAGATAAAAAAAAAATGAATAACGGGCTCTGGCAATCTGGATCGCCAGAAAGTATGAAAAAAATGGCACAGCCAACAAATCAAGTCTGATATCTCAATAAACTAAAGGGCGTACGGCCGTACGCTCAGCATACACGTTGCTGATGTTAAATTAAGATAGTTGCCTTTTGGGCGCGTACCTCCAGGACAGGTACATCCTTTGGGAGGGCGGCGGGGCGTCCGAGAATCGCGCGTTAGGTCGGCAACGCGTCGCGTGCGGCGTCCCACAGGGATCGGTCCTCGGGCCGGTTCTTTGGAACGTCGGTTACGACTGGATCCTTCGGGTTCCGGTCCTGCCAGGGATAGGACTAATCTGCTTTGCGGATGACACCCTACACCGTTACAGTCCAAGGGGTGGATATTCGCGTAGGTCCCCTATGAAATATCTGGGGCTGATTCTCGATGGGAGATGGCTGTTTAAAGCGCACTTTGAGCAACTAGTTCCCAAACTCGTGAGGTCCGCAGGCGCGTCTCTCGGCTCCTTCCCAACGTGGCGGGACCGGGGACGACGACTAGGAAACTCTACATGGGCATCCTTAGGAGTATGGCCCTGTACGGTGCACCCGTATGGCCCGTTGCACTTCACCACCACAATAGGACTTTGTTGTGCCGCGCACAACGGGTCCTGGCGGTGAGGGCCATCCGAGGATACCGTACAGTGTCGTGGATGGCGTCGACACTCTTGGCGGGCGATCCGCCCTGGCCTCTCCAGGCGGACGTAATTGCCAAAGTTCAGCGCTCCCGACAGGATGCCCTCGCGCGTGGCCAGGCGTACTGCCTGGCCAAGCTGCAGGCGATCAGGACGCGGGAAACCGCGACCATGATCCAATCTTGGTCAGTAGAGTTGGAAAACCCTGTCGCTGGCATTGATACGGTGGAAGCGGTTCGACCGCAGCTGTTGCGATGGCTCTCGCGGAAACGCGGGACTCTGACCTTCTGAATGACGCAGATACTTACCGGGCACGGTTGCTTCGATAAGTATCTGTGTCAGATTGCGGGCTGCTTGCCTTCACCCCAATTCCGCCGAGTGGCTCACAAGACACGGCGTTCCATACGCTAGTCGAGTGTGCAGCATGGGCACCACAGAGGTTTGAACTCGAGACAATAGTAGGTCCGATCGATTCGTAGGCAGTTTGATGCAAGTCATGCTGCATAGCGATGATCATTGGGTGGGTGCGGCCAATTTCTGCGAGACTGTTATGTCTCAAAAGGAGGCCGCGGAACGAGATAGGGAGAGAGGTACAAGTGCGCATGCGTCCCCCGGGCGCCGACGTCAGTCGGGGGCCCGGAGGCGCACATATGCGCATGATCTCCCTCCCTGAAATACCGCTGCAAGGGCCCTCTAGCATCTAGGGAGCAGAGGAGTCTTCACTCCTGTTGTCGAAGTGAGTTTGCACTGCTTCCCGGGGTATTCTCAAGCACTAATGCGCTAGGATCAGCGTGGGCGTAACTACGTTCTAAGTCTCACGCTTTTCCTACCATAAGCGCGGGGCACATGGGAGGAGGGTGGTTTTAGTCGGGTATTAGCCCCTGGGCATTTGTCCATCGGTTCGAGTCTCCACACAAGCCGGTCGGTTACTGCTATTTCCACGATTCCTAATAATATATAATCGTTTTTAGAACTTTTTTGTCATTCTGCCTGAAAATTTGCATTGAATAGGCTCACTTAATCTATACATATAATAAAACTGTAGCGGTCGAATTCCTGTACAATGAAAAAAAATGCTAAAAACCGATCAGGGGGATGTAAGAAGTGAAATAGAACTAATTTAGATTTTCTTTAAATTTTTTGTTTCTCTGTTTGTCTGTCTGTTTGTACCGGCTAATCTCCGAAACGAATGGACCGATTTAAATTAAATTTTGTATGGTGGATGCTTATAACCCTGGTCAACGTATAGGATACTTTTGATCCCGAAAAATTAAAGAGTTCCCGTGGGATAGTTAAAAAGATTCCACGCGGACGAAGTCGCGGGCAAAAGCTAGTCTTAAATAATTTTAAACATGCATATCGTGATAAACCACAAACGTCACCACTCAGCTGAGATGAGAATGTTGAGATGGACGTGTGGTGTTACAAGAATGGATAAGGTGAGAAATGAGTACATAATGTATGAAAGTTGCACCCGTGACTGAAAAATTGAGAAGAAGAAGATTAAGGTGGTATGGGCATATTCCTGGTGAGGAGGGACGAAAGTCACTTGATAAAAGAATATTAAAGATGGGTACAAATGTAAAAGTAGACCAAAAAGAGATGGATGGATTGCGTGAAGGATGATATGATGATTTGTGGTGTGACAGAAGATGTATGTCAGAATAGAGGATAGAGGAGTGTGGAAGGAAAAGACAACGTGTGAACCCCAAATAGTTGGGATACGGTGAAAGAAAAGAGAGATCTTGCAGGGTTCAGCAGATAATTATGAATATATACATATAAAATACTAGTTTACCCCGCGGCTGTGCCGCGGGTCAACCTCTGGTGCGTATCTCTTGTTTAAAGAGCAGGCAGTACAGGTTACATTGTATTAATTTTTTATATAATTGTCCCCGGAAGATTCACTTCATTTTATATCGCAAACTATACCATCCCCCGTCTATCTGTAAACTACATAAATGACAAAACTTGACAAAAATGACAAAATAGATCAAGTGGACCAAGTGGACGAAATCACAAAACCTATCCTAGTTTCCGGGATAACCTTTACATAAATCTATCCCATTATCCGGGATAAAAAGTATCCCTTGGCTAACCTCGGTATGAAAATTATATATGTACAGAGTTTCAGCCAAATCGGTCACGTAGTTTTTCCGTGAAAACGGAACAGACAGACAGAGTTAGTTACTTTGACGTCATCTCTGTGGAATAGACCAATATAACCAAAAACAGGGCTTCGTTTTTTTTTGTGAGAACGTAGCGATTCACTAACACCTCAACATGGCAACGCCTATGAAGTTTTCATTTATTGAATAGTTTCGTGTGATCGACATTGCGCCTGATGTCAGGTGGAAATGCAGTCTAAGATGGAGCACGCTTACTGGAACGGTACCTCTGTTCACGCGAGACTTGAAGAGACGTAAATTATACACGTACCTATGTTTCAGGAAAAACAGACGACAGTAAAGAGTTCCACTCTTCAGCGGTACGTATGATAAAAGTGGAATCATAGCGTTTCGTCCGCTTTGTTGGTATTTCCACTATATTATCAGTGGCCTGAGCTCGTATGTCTGTTTAAAAAAGTTTCACTAGCACAGTAATAAATAAAATCCATTGATAAAATATTAACGGTTTGTATTCTTGCAACCTTTTTTATGTTTCAATATTTCAACAGGCGTCATATACAATGTCTCATTACATAGTTCACACTTAAACTCTTTAGCGTTAGGTCTATTTTGCCTTGCTGTTTTTGGAGCTTCTTTCTTCTCTGCTTTGGAGGAACATGTGAAATATTTGTGCTGTAATCTTTCTATAGGGGAAAGGCAGAGGGTTATTTCACAACTCGAACAAGTCCATGGAATACTGTATGTTTCTTCATAAATGTTGTAGCTCCAGTCTGTATCTACAACACTGCAAAAGGAATAAATAAAAGAAATTGAAAAAAAATATCCGAGTGATTAGAATTTTAGATGGTTTTTGGCGACAAGTTGAAGGGCGATATTTGCTGTGCAGTTTTATTTTCAAAAAATGTATCATTGATTATAAGCCGTGGTAGCTTAGTGTTAGCGCACGTGTCCCAAACTCAAAAGGCACGGCTTGGAATACTGGCCGGGAATCATGCACCACTTAGGCAGTTTTCTGTAATGTGCATGTTGGTATAATTACCACGTGCCTACAATGAAGAGAAACATTGTGATAAAATCTGCACATACCCTATAAAAATGGCAGGCCTGGGCCCAGCGGTGGGACGTTTATAGGGTGTTATTATTATAATATTATAAAATTTCAAACATGCCGTGTCTGTACATTACAGCTATTTAAAAAAGACCTGGAATAGACTATATAAACGATGGAGAACACGATGCTATTTTTTTTAGATTTCTTGTCTGTTTGTTCTGGATTCACGTAAAAACTACTGGGCCGATTTCGAAGCGGTTTTCGCCAATCAACAGCGAATTCTTAGGCTTAAAATCTGCGCTACTCTTTATTCCGGGATATTTTTTGGAAATGATTTAAAATGACCAGATTGAAAAAAAGAAAACGAACCCCAGTGTGATTTTTCAGTGATCGATAGCAAATTTTATGTAATAAAATGTGTGATACTTTTTATCTTTTATCTGAAATTGAAAGGGTGCATAACAAATAGCTAATTCCGACACAGTTATCACTAAAACGATAGCTTACATCCTTTTTTAAATGATGTGTCAAGGGAATCCCGCGGGGATTTCAAGGCAAACGTGGACGAAATCGCGGGCATATCCTAATTATTTATATATTGGTTAAAATGGTGAAAACTGTTTAGTGGAATGTGTATCTTCGAAATGCTCTACAAGAACTCCCACGTTATGTGTAAGGCAAAGACCTACAATTTGGTTAAAGCTTTTACTTGAATATAATTCAACTAACCTGAACATTCATTGACACTGGTCAGACATATATAAGAAGAATTTTGTCTTAAGGTTTTGTTATATAATAATTATTGATAATATAAAACTAGCTTGATTTGGATATATCTAGATGAATCAAAAAGTTCTTGAAGTGCATATGTATAAAACCTTTTTGGGAGAAGTTCGATATTCAAATTAAAGAGTGTAAATCACACAATATTAATGCCAACTGTCATTTGTTTTTGTCAGTTCGTTCGCACGTAATAAATTGTTTTGTGCAACGAGTTGCTAAAAACGTAAAATTATGGATAAAAGTGAGTTACGTGCGGTGATAAAATATCTCGGCTTGAAAAATGTCTACGATAGAAATTTTTTTGGGCATTCAGCAGGCATTAGGGGATGATGCTGTACCCCATTCTACGGTTGCGTACTGGGTGGCTGAATTTAGAAGAGGTAGATCAACCTGTATAGAAGACCCGCGTTTTGGGCGGCCTTCAACCTCCGTCACGGAAGAAAATGTTAAAAAGGTTGAGAATCTGGTTTTTGAAGACAGAAGTATAACTATAAAACATAGCTGAGATCCTAAAGATATCTTTTGGTAGCGTTCAATCCAGTTTAATTGATTACTGGGGTTCAAAAAAGCGTCGGCAAGGTGGGTGCCACGAATGTTAACCAACGAAAACAAAAACCGAGGTTTGGAAATTTCTAAGCGTAATCTCGAAATGTTCCAGCGTGATTCGTATAATTTTTGCCATCGCCTTGTCACCGTGGATGAAACGTGGGTCCACCATTTCGATCTTGAAGTTAAGAGACAAAGCATGTCTTGGAAACGACCAACCTCTCCATCCATTAAGAAATTTCGAGTTCCTCCAGTTATGCCCTCAGTGTTTTGGGATAGTGAAGGAATCCTTTTTATTGATTACATGCTAAAAGGCCAGACGATTACTGGACCCTATTATGCAATTTTAATTCCGAAAGTGCGTGAAGCGATTATTTAAAAACGTTGTGGAAAACTGTCGTTGGGCGTGCTGTTTCTTCACGACAACGCTCCCGCTAATCGATCAGAAGTTGCGCTCAACGGTATTGGCTGTGCTGGCTTCATCCTCCTTGACCACCCATCATATTCTCCGGACTAAGCTCCAAGTGATTTTCACTTATTCACAAAATTAAAAGAGGAATTTCTTGGAACTAAATTTCACGATAATAACGCGGTTAGCTGCCGTAGAGTTTTTCGAGACTTAAGAAAAACATTTCTTTTCGCAAGGAATAAGGAAGTTAAAAACGCATTATTTTTAATGCATTGCATTGGAAGGAGATTACGTAGAAAAATAAAATATTTTTGTTTAAATTTTTGCATTTTTTAATAAAGATTCTAAGAACTTTTTGATTCATCCTCATATAAATGTACGGAATGTTACAACCTAATTTTTATCGTCTAGACGTTTGATTAATTTGAAAATTTACACACATACAAGAGACTTACCAATTGAATACAATATTATCAGTAATGTAGATTCCACCTTTTTTCTCGTGAGGATGGCATTCAAACCTCTCCTCAAACGGATTAGGATCTATTGTACAATGGGGCTCTTCATTCCCCACATACATTACTTTAAGATCACCTGTTACAAGGAAATATTTAAAAACAAAGAACCTTAATTAAAATGAATGTATTTGTTTCAAAATGAAATCTTACAGATTACTTATTGGAAGTCATGAGTCTACCACCGGCTCCAAAGTAATTTTAATTACTGTTAAAGGAGAAGCGGCGCAACAAACTTCCCAACAACGTATCTTTACTTTATAATTATTATGTATGGAAATTCGCGGTCTTTTTATTAATCTTAGGGACGATTTTTCAATCAACAAATAAAAGTTATTCATTGGAGAAAATCTTATCTAATATATAAAAATCAATTGATTTTTGCAACAAGAGACCGGAAGGCTGGAGCATACCTCGCTCAAAGGATTAGCCTTTGTACCAGCGAGGTAATGTTGCCAGCCTTCTAGGTACAATGCCCAGCGACAGTGGTCTGGTGGGGCTGGACGGGCTTTGATATATGGTTTTTTTTTATAGGTTCGTCTTACCATTTATTACTTAGTTTATTTTCATATTTAATCTTATTTTTAAGTTAGTTTAATATAGTATAGTGTAATATAAAATTTTTACCAAAAATTAAAAACTAAAAATTGCTGTTCGTTAGTCTCGCTAAAATTCGAGAACGGCTGGACTGATTTGGCTAATTTTGGTTTTGAATTATTTGTGGAAGTCCTAGGAGGGTTAAAAGGTGAGTAAATATGAAATAAATTGATTCTGAGGCGGTACGAAGTTTGCCGGGTCAGCTAGATATTATATATATATATATATATATATATATATATATATATATATATATATATATATATATATATATATATATATATATATATATATATTAGGTTGGGGAAAAAGTTTCTTCGCATTTTATATAAAAATTCAAAATTAAATTTATTTACATTTGACTAAAGTATGTAGGTACCATTTTGTTGGATAACTTTTTGCCATCTTGTAGGTAGGGACGTGATCCCATTGCTATAAAAATTTTGGGGCTTCTGATCAAAAAACTGCGAGAAGTGGTTTTGGCAGACCTCTCGTGATGTTAACCTGACACTGCCTAAGGAATTCTGCAGAGACCGAAACAGGTGAAAATCTGAAGGTGCAAGGTCAGGACTATACGGCGGATGCATTAACACCTCCCAGCCAAACTCTCGTAATTTTTGCTGAGTGGCTAAAGATGTGTGAGGTCTAGCGTTATCATGGTGAAAAACCACAACTCTTCTGTTGATTAATTCCGGCCGATTTCTCTCAACTTTTTGCTTTAATCTCATCAGTTGTTCGTAGTACAGTTCAGAATCGATGGTCCTGCCTGGCGATAACAGCTCATAATGAATAATGCCCTTCCAATCCCACCATACACACAGCATCACCTTGTTGCGAGTTAACCCGGGTTTCGTCACAGTCTGTGAAGCCTGACCGGCCTTTGACCACGATCTTTTTCGATCCACTTTTCATCACTAGTTATCAGCCTCTTCAAAAATGGTTCGGTTTCATTACGTCGTAATAAAGAATCGCAAATGAGTACACGGTTCATTAAGTTTCTTTCAGTGAGCTCATGAGGCACCCAAATATCGAGCTTTTTTGTGTACCCAGCTTTTTTCAAATGCGCCAAAACAGTTTTGTGGTCAATTCCCAGTTCACCAGCTACATCGTAACTACTAATATGCCGATCATGCTCCACTTTTTCAAAAATGCCATCAATATTGTCCGTAACAGAGCGACCAGAGCGACGTGCATCTTTGATATCAAAATTTCCGGATTGAAAACGCTTAAACCAAATTTGCGCTACTCTCACAGATAACTGCATGAGGTCCATAAACATCACAAATTTTTTCGCGGCTTGTGTTGCATTTTCACCTTTTTTGTAGTAAAATTTTAAAATGTATCGAATTTCTTCATTAGATTCACTCATTTTAACAACAAGAAAAACAAATGAAAATCACAATTTTCCTAATTTGAATTTGGAATTGTCTTCTTTAAAATTAAAACTTTTTAATGACACCAAAACCAGCTAGATACAAATGGTATAGCCAAAGAAATCTTATTACAAGTTCATACATACTATATGCGAAAAGACTTTTTCCCAACCTATTATATATATATATATATATATATATATATATATATATATATATATATATATATATATATATATCTATTATTGCTGTTCCTTAGTCTTGCTAAAATTCGAGAACGGCTGGACTGATTTGGATAATTTTGGTTTTGAATTTTTTGTGAAAGTCCAGGGAAGGTTCCAAAGGTGAGTAAATATGAAAAAATGCTTGGAATATAGTAAAACAACAATTTCGCTTTCCCTTAGAAACTGCGTATAGGCGGTACGAAGTTTGCCGGTTCAGCTACTACAATACGAAAAAATTTAAAATGACAGCTGCAAATTAATAAAACAGATGAATTATTCCACTTTTGAATTCTGTCAGTTTATAATTTATTCGACTGATAACTTTTATCTGATGATTTAAAAATCGGCCCTTCATAATTTGAGAGGCCTAACTATGCAACGTATAAAACACTGAACTATAATTTTAAGAATTCGAATTCCCGCGTCGATTAAAACACATTAAACCGATTCATTATTACTTACAATCACTACTAGTCAAATCATTCAAGTATTAATAATCTGTAGTGCATACGTATAACGAATGTTGCGAGTTAAAGAATATTACAGCAATTTCTAAATATGATCGACGTACCAAACATTTAATGAACAACATTTTCTTTCTTTTACCTAATTAATTAGATTAAATCTCATCAAGTAAAAGCATAAAATGTATTAATAATTCATTATTTATAAAATATAAATTTTGATGTATTTTTAAATGTAATAAAAATAAACAAACTTATTATATTATTATAACTTTTAAAAAGTAAAAATAAACTAAGTTATAAATAGTACACGCTATTATAGACTGTAACAAATCGCTGCCAGATGGGAGCGTGCCCAGAAGGCTGGCTGTATTGCTGCGCTGTATGGCGATGCTTATTTGTTGGGCGAAATATGAGCCAGCCTTCTGATCACGGGTGGCATCAAAGAGTTTCTTGCAAATCTCTTTGAAGAAATTATTTTTATGTTAAAATTCAATTCATTTCAATTGTAAATCAACATAACTTTTTGAGTATCATTCAAGCTAAACTATATTCATAAAAAAAGAATAAATTTAATTTGAAATAAAAATAAACAAATATTCAATTACCGTGAACTATTTAATCGCGAGAATTGAAAACATGACACTGTTAACCCTGTCATTTTGTTAATGGCAAATTAATTTTTACCTTTAGGTTAGTATAGAAACTACGCTTCTTTCACTCATCGTTTTGTAGTTAACTTTCATACAGTAACAAAGTTATATTATATCTTAAATCACCAAAAACTGATGCCTTCGTTTGGCTTGCGAGGAAATATTACCCATCTTCGTTACGACCTCTAATGCCAAGAGCGTGGCTTTCAGCTCTTAATTAAGTTATAATTTTAATTAACCCCGACGTCAGACAAAAGGTAAGATTTGTTTGACGTATAATTTTTCCTTTTGACCTTTGGTCTAAGCAGAGTACACGTGGCAGTTGGAAGTTGTATTAACCAAAATTGTGTTATAGTTTCATGTATCTTTAGTCTATTATTATTAGTTTCATTGTTTAAAAATTGCCACGACTCCATAACCTACAAAACAGTCTTATACCCAAAGCATGTGATTCTTTTTTGTAAGCGTTCATAAACTGAACAATTAGGTATGCAAATAAAATATTATTCATATTACGTTACGGATTTCGTCTTCAGTGTGATAAATATTGAAATAATTTATAATTTTACTTGATTAGGTGGGTTATATATATTTTATACTCAACAAGGTTTGTTTGTTCATTTTAGTATATATTTTTATGACAATCAGTTATATTACGTCATAGTATGTGTTTATCAAAATACTTATATACAGTATTGACAAATCTAAATATTTAATTTGATAAATATTTAACTAACTTGGGAATTTTTAAATTATAGTGTTAGTACTTCATTATGAACAATTAACTGATGGTATTTATCTCAAAATATAGAATGTCTGTGATTCCCTTTTTGTAAACCTTTCGTTTGGAATTCCAGGCGTTCGGAGATTTTTCGTTCTTGTTTTTATTTTTGTATTTCGTCTTTTCTCAAAAACAATTGTTTGAATGGAACTGTGATAAGAAGGAAGTGGATTTGGCCAACCACGAATCTTCAATCGCCGGGATCAAGAAAAGTAACTTTAAGCTGTTTTCTTTAAATTCTTTTTTATATAAACTAATAACATTTTCGAGTTTGGCTATTGACCTCAAAAAAATAGCCTCGCGTCAAAAACTTATAGATTCTTTCATTTTTCATAATGTCCTATAGATAAAACACTTGAAGTAACCCACTCCCAAATAATTTAAAGTAGTCTCATGAACTCTGGGCAACCTTAACGGTCAGCGAGCAACAATTTCTTGCCTGTTTAAATATACTTTCAACTAATTTATTTATGATAAAAGTTTCAATTTTTTTGTGAGATTGATAAGATAGAAAATATATTTAAAGAATTATTTTTGAATAGTGGTTTTATTTCAAACATCACCCTTCCTTTTGTATAACAATAAACAACCAACTAATAGGTTCACTCCGCTCTCTTTTTTATATTACGACTAATATATTGAGGTTTACTTGCCTAGTAATTTGTATAATTTTTTGAAGTAGTGTGGAATTTTTTATTCAGAACATCCATACTGTTTGTTACAAATTAACAAGAGTTGTAGGATATATGTTGTTTTTATTCAAGAATCGTGTGTATATTTTCAACTAAATGTGACTTCTCGAAGTGCCACAAGAACTCCTTCGTTTGACGTCTCAACGTCTACATTTTGTCTGAGGCTGGGTATAAGAATTGAAATTCTAAATATTGAACGAAAAAAAACCCAATCTAAAGATTCTAAAATTGAACATTAAAATGATCTTTAAAACATTGTTATATGGAGGGTAGAGGTAAGGAGTTGTTGAAAAAGTGTGTCAAATACGCGAATAATAAATGTGGCGCTGCAGTAGCATAAGATAATTTTTAAAGGAAGCGCTAAAAGTGATTAAAGTGAAACTGAAAACATTTTTTGAAATACAACTCAAGGATGTTATGGCGGCATACTCTAGATCAGGGGTGGTAGCCATCCAGTCGGGCAAATGCCCTACCACCTGGCTGTGGGTTGTTTTGTCGCCTCTTACGACAGACCGCCTGGCCGCAGGAAATTGTATTCTTTCTCCATTCCTGCACAGATAAAACTAAACAATTTGATTAATTTCAGCTTTGTTTTTTATTATTAACAATTCATAATATTTAAAGCACTCTACACGTTTTCTCACAGCATTTTATTTACTAAATTATTTGAGACTACGTAAATATTATTAATTTTATGGCACTTCAAAAATTTTTCATTCATATCGTAGTTTTTTGTACGTCAGCGCTATTGTGGGAGGTTTTTGAACCTCTATTTGCAGCAAACTGCTGAACTGTTTCGACTTCCCCTCCATAAAAGATGGTATTTCTTACCTTTCCTCTCCACACATTGTTGTTAGGTTTACTGCATTTTTATTTACCAAGAAATAGATTTAACGTTTTGCTAACGATTTAAATAAAGACATTAAGGTCATTAGATTTAAATGCTCATTCTTATTCCGTAAGTGGTTATCTCTTTGTTACATATTTATGCTGTTCCAAGTTAACAAATATTAATCAAAGTAATGTGTGTATTTTATTTAAGAAGGTCTTTTAGACAAAAATTGGCCTGATTTTTTATAGACAAATTACCTGGTAGAAGCCTTTTCAGTGTATAGTACACTTCGCTGTTCATATACGCACTGACATCACATGACAACTCGTATTGCAGTTCGTCATATGACATATGTTTTGATTTCTTCAATTCAGATTCTACCGATTTCGTCGGATTTGCATCTGAAAGAAACATTTCTATACAGTGCTGTCTATAAAATACGACACTATTAAATTTAACCTCCCTTCCTTCACACGCTACGTCACATTTCCTGGAAAGAGCCAACTAAAATGTCCTGTAATTTATAGAAACTATAATTCCCATCTTATTTTATCAACAACTCACCACCGTGAGTTCAATCATATTTTCTTTCTTTTTTTTTAGTGGAAACTTAGCTGATATGTGTATTCATTTGTGTATTTTATATTGTAAGAATTATAATTATTCTGTTTCCCAAATAAATTAGATAAATAAATATAGAACTTTCTATAGAACTAAACTTACAGTGCCTAGTTGAATCAATGACTCACACAACTCACTTCAAGTCAAGCCATACTACAACATTATGCTCCAAGCTTGCAACATAAGAAAAGGTCGATCGCAGCTGTCATTTTAGTCCAGGTAATTAAAAATTACAGTATATAAGAATATATCTACTACTATAGGAATATATTACAATACTAGGGAATGGAAACCCCAGTGATTGAACTGATTCCCTTGGGTGACGTCATCCTTCCGAATTTATTTATTAATCAAAACAAACGAATACAAAATACAACTACATATTAAAATAACACCTTAAAATTACTACCACTTTTCTGGACTTCCATGGAATAATTAAATAAATAACCTTCAAGTCGTCTGTTGATAAGTGCCTCCCATCTTTGTCTTAATTTAGCGGCTTTGAAGAGCAGATTCAATCCTGTCTCCGGATAGGGAAATTCGAGCAACAACCACGAATCACACACAATCCTATAAATACAATAAAAATATATGGGTGTATTTTTAAAGTAGGTCTCTGTGAACAAATTTTAAACTAAAAGATATAGCGAAACTTCTCATAGGAAGAAATCTCGAGGCCGATTTTGACGAAAACCAAAACGGTGTATTTTTGAAAAATAAATTACCCTGTTCAGGAATTTTAGTTCTTTATATATTTTTTTTTTAAATAACAAAGGTTCCAGAGGAACATACAAATATTACGACTTAGCGTTTGTACTTAATTAGAAAACGTATAATAGAGTTTACACAACAGCACACTTTTCAGTGGGCATATAAAGTAATAAAATAAATCAAATGTAAAAATTACCGTGTAAGTCCCATGTTTGTATCTATAGTATGTGCTAATAACATCAACGTTTGAGCTGCAGGCATCCTCATTGAATTCACTATGTATGGTTTAGTCGTCTCCAATAATGATCTGTAATTATATATTATGGAGCTTATATTCAAATATAAAAAGAAACAACCATTAGTACAATAACTCTAATAATCAACTCACTGACACGTACCCATGCATACACATGCGCACGCACGCGTACACTTGCGCACGCACGCATACAAATGCACACGCATGCGTAAAGATGCACACATACGCACACGCGAGTGAATTTTTTTTTCATTTTTTGTAAAAGCGATCCCCTCTATCTGATTCCTTCCATCTGATCCCTCCATCTCATTCTCCTATCCCGTCCTAAAGGTTTACATAACGCGTTGGGATCTCCCCTGGTGCAGCAAACGTCTGTAGGCGACGGTAACTACTTTCCATGAGCTGGGCCATCTAACTGTTTACCAGGTTCCCAATAAAAAAACATCTTTAAATTCAAAATGGTTTTTTTTATTGCATGAGTTCAGCAGACAGGTAGACGACCCACCTGATGGAAAGCGGTTACCATCGCCTATAGACTTTTCTAACACCAAAGGTACTACCAATGTGCCGCTCTCTAAAGGGAGACTGAAACCTGGCCACTGATGCCGGAACACAACTCAAGGTTGTTATGGCGGCATGCTCTAGATCAGGGGTGGTAGCCGTCCAGAGCGGCAAATACGCTACCACCTGGCTGTGGGTTGTTTTATCGCCTCTTACGACAGGCCGCCCGGCCGCAGGAGCTTGTATTCTTTCTACGTTCCTGCAAGGATAAAATAACAGTCTTTACTTACAAATAACACAATATCTGATGCTTGGCAGACAATGGCAACTTGCTTTTATAACCTACAGGCACTTCTGTCTGCATATCCGCTTCGGTTAGTTGTAACACA
Organism: Dendrolimus houi; assembly: GCA_039645545.1. Taxonomy (NCBI): domain Eukaryota; kingdom Metazoa; phylum Arthropoda; class Insecta; order Lepidoptera; family Lasiocampidae; genus Dendrolimus; species Dendrolimus houi. Next base: position 7,246,526 of record CM077131.1, read on the forward strand.
CGTGGACTTTTACCAAAATATGAAGTTGGATGTAGAAACACGAAAGGCTTGCTCCACGTGTGATATAATTGTTCAGACATTGACTGAAATTTGTCAAAAAATAATATAAATATACAGTTGGTTTATATATCACGCATCAAAAATTGCTTATTCGAACTACCTGCTGCAGAAGACTGTGAAATACACGACTATTTATAAAAAAGGGCGTGTCTTTTGCGCAATCGTTCATTGCTAATTTATGGGAATCATAAAGTTAGATGCGAACTGTAGTTGTTACTACCGACAAAGACAAATTCACACCTGCATACCTGTTTTGCGCATTTTATTACTTTTCGGCATTCGGACTTCTTTTGTTTACTTTGTGTTTAAAATTTGTGATTAGAAAACAGCCCATTGTGTATTGTAATCTTTTATGGTAGTTATTAGCCAGGTGTGATTCTAAGAAATTCGGTTCGTGCGGTCAGGTAGACATATGGCATTTGTGCAGCAAAAAAGCAATGCCCCAATGGAGAGATCGTCAGTCGAGCGATAACCACAAGCGAAGCAAGACTTGCGTACATTCGATGGTTCATGAGAACAGTTTGAAGACTGGGGAAAAGATGAAAACCCGTTACAATCGAAGTGCCAAGGGCAGTGGCTTTAACGAAGGCAATCTAGTATGGCTTTAGAAAGAAGAAAGGAGAGCCTTTATCTGTAGAAGAATTATTGGCTAAGAAAAAATGCGCAAAACAGGTATGCAGGTGTGACTTTGTCTTTGTCGGTCCTAACAATATATAACTAAATAAAAAGCTAAAAATAAAGCAGCAATGACGCGTTACTATAAAAAAAATGTTTTTCATGTATTAATTACAATTCAAATTGATATTATACAGGCGGCATGCTATGATGGCCGTTTTGACACATTATAATAGTGACGTGAATATGTGTATTCATTATGGAAAAAGAATGATGAAGTGCAAGTAGTATCTATAAGTTTTTGCAGTTATAGTAGCTAATTAGAAAGCTTTAATAAATCGAAGACATAAATGTTTCCGTAAAATATTTATGACTAATTAATATATTTTTCAATGGACTGAATATTCGAATAAAAATTAATATAAATAATTAATTTGTACACAAGAAACAAATATAATATACAGAAAGAGTAAAAAAAGTACCTTACAGGCCACATGTAATAAAAAAAAACGTGTGCGTCTCGGGACGCCCGACAGAAGTGATAACTTAACTAATCTAAGTTGAACTATTTAATATTGAAATTGTTTAACTTGAGAAAAGCTTAGGTTATTACTTAAATTTTATGTATATAGCGCGTGGGTTAGAGTGAGAGAGGAGGAGCCTGCCTACCTCTGCCGCATGCGTGAGAGAAAGGGAAGCCAGACAGACTGACGATGTAACGCGTCACGTAACGAAGCGGTTTACAGTCCCATAAGAAGTTATCACTTCAAAAAATTATAATTATACATTCGATCAATTTCGTGACTTATTGCACATCACTATTGACCATAAAGAACAGCCATCTTACTCTTTCAAACGTAGTTATTAACTTATACGAAACTTCATGAGCGGGCAAACGTCATCATCAAAAAGGTCATCATTGAATGCCGCTAATGTACTTACTTTAAAGTGGTTAAATTCATCGGCTACAGCGACTTGGGGGTAGAGGGCTCTGCACAACACCACCTACACAGTCACCATAAAAATATCGAGCCTGTCGTGGAAGAACATAGTAAGCGACGTTTACAACATTTTACGGGAGAGCTACTTTGGGGGCATCCATAAATTACGTCACACGAAGAAGTGTGACATTGTGACAAGAACTGGGAGGGGTTCTAAATTTCGTAACACCTTTCAAAATCTAATGACTGGGCCAAAAAAGATCAACAATTTTGTTTTATATATCGAAAATTTTATTTGGGGTGCCCAAAAAAGATTATTGTCAGAATTTGAATCCTTAACATTAATATTACGAGACCTATTAGCGCAAATTTAGTTTCTTTTTACTGAGCGAGTTATTGTCTCAGAACTTCCAAATCATTGACTGAACGAAATTGACTTTGAGATATTTTTTTGAAGCAAACTGAATGCTCTACAAAAAGGGTATAATTAAATTTTCCCGTCAGATGAACCGTTTCCTTAAAATCATGTCTTAAACATTAGCTAAGTTTTACAGTGTGATCTTACAATTTTCGAATTTTGTAATTCATGTAAAGGCAGTACCCGGAAAAATCGATAAATGTTCTCATGGGAAATCAAATCATCTACAAAAAAATTCTTTCAACATGTTTTGCTATATATATTATATTTTTTGTTCGGGTGCATAAAAATTAGCGTCTTCCGACACAGCTTTCACTAAAAGGATAGCTACATTCTTTTCTAAATGCTGTGGTACTTTGTGTCTCTGGAATTAAATTTCAAGTCAAGAGTGGACGAAGTCACAGGCATATCCTAGTAGGAAAAAAAACACCAATTCACCTTCAACATAATAAGATCCCGCCCACTGGATGCGCTTGCGCCACTAATTAAGGACTGTATCCTTTTTGCGTCATTAGTCATTCGGAACTCGATATCTCTGATATCCAAAGCGTTATCTTCATCGTCCTTATTACTATCTACTATTTCCCATGAGTCCATTTTCAGACGCTTCTTACGTTTGAGATCCTCACTTGCTTTTTGTTTGTATTGTCTAAGAAAGTAATTTTGTAAAAGAATATTAATTAAGTTGAAAAGGGAATGTTATGAATTATGAATGAAAGCAGAATCACAAAACAGGTATATGACAGCCATGTGAGCGGTAGAGTCGGTGCCTGTAGGCAGCGAAGTACTCACCACGATCAAATTGAAGATATTTTGAAGAAAGGTCAGATAAAAAGCAGTTTAAATAAGCGTGTACGTATGAAAAGATTAATGAAAGTTGATGAAGCGAAAAGTGTTTGTCAGGATCGTAGCCAGGTGGAGATCCATCGTATCGGCCTACCCCAAAGAGAAACAGGTATGACAATATGTATAATATATTAAACATTTACTTATTTATCTATTGTAATATATGTTAATATAAAATGCTTGTCATATATAATGTTAATATATATATTTATTTAGATTATTTCGTATATATGTATATATTGGTATCCTATAAATGTGTCTGGATTTATGTACGTAATAAATTTATAAATTTAAGTATGTATATTTAAATTGTACAGTCCTATCTTTTTCCCGTCCACCTAAATCGCCAGATTAGTTAAGAATTTCTTCTAAGTTAGGTTGCCTGGAAGAGATCGCTTTTAGCGACAAGGTCGCCTGTTGTTTTGCCAAGTAGTATTGTAATTACGCTTATCTATCTATGACTGTATTAATTAGCATGAAAGAAGAATATTAAAGTTGTCAATTCTAGACCGGTGGCGCAAGTCATTCCTCTCTTGCGTTTTGATATAGTAAAACACTATTGGACTTTCCACCAAGATATTTTCTAGAGGTTCGAAGGCTCGCTTCCTCTTTCCCCTATGCTCTCCCGATCTATTCGAAATCCCATTCCTCCTGTCTCATACCGCCAATGCGTCACCTTAATCTCATCCATTTATCCCATCCCTCCTATCCCTTCCTAAAGGCTGGCGAAACATTGGCTTCACAACTAGTATAGCAAACATCTATGAGCTTTTCACAAAATATTTAAAAAAAATATTTTTTCTGGGAGGTGTCCCACATTTTTGCAAAAGAATAAATAATAGCCCATTAATCATACAGGCCGACATTTGGTTTTCGTCATGTTTTGGTGACTTCATAACTTATCAAATGATCAATCCATACTAATCTATACTTCTATACTAATATTATAAAAAAATGTGTTTTTTTTTATTTTTAATATTTTTGTATATTTATTTGTAATGAATAAACTCAAAAACTACTGGACCGATTACACAATTTCTTTCACCATTAGAATGCTACATTATTCCAGATTAATATAGGCTAAATTTATTTCTAGGAAAAATTAGGGATCCCTACAAAAACTTTAATAATGTAACCCAAGGTGTAAAATGTTTGAATAGGTCCCGATATGGTTTAGATTCACAAATAGACCCGGTAGGTGGCGCTGGAATCGGGTTCTAGATTTTTATGTTTTCAGGGCAGGACAACATCTGCCGGATATTGGCACGTATGGAAAATTGCTTGTCCCAGCATATCATACAGTACTTTCAATGAAATTGTTGTCATTATTTCTAAAGAAGCTATTACGTTAAGAGTTTAAAGGCAACGTTTTACAGTGGAATATATTCTTTTAAGGTTTTACGCCACGAGATCGTTACTTCGGTTTTTTTTACTAAGGCGTAGTATCGTATTATAGGAAAGGCAAGTAACAGAAAAATATTTTTCAAATCATGGTGAAGTAATCGAGAATCGCTCCTATAGGCGACAGTAACCACTTTCCAGCACGTGGGCCGTCTGCCTGTTTGTAAGCTACGCAATAAAAAAAAATGCATTGCATTTAGTGATTCACATAAAAAATCAAAAGTGGTATGTACTTTTGACCCGTGTACGGAGAAAACTGACCCCAGATTCGGATTCAGCGCATCGAAATACATAAGAATAGATGGATCTAGTCAAAAGTACAGACAATCGTTTATCTTTTGTGGGCCGGTGTATCGAACAAATAGCTTACCTTCTCATATCTTTCAAGTATTTCATTTGTCCATGACGTAACGCCCTCTCTGCGGATGACATAGTTTCAGGTTCCATTGTCTCCATTAAGTTATTATCCTATAATGAAAACAAAAAATGCAAAGATAAACTTTGTATTGTTACGACGACAAAGACAAATTCACACCTGCATACCTGTTTTGCACATTTTATTACCTTTCGGCATTTGGGCTTCTTTTGTTTATTAGTGTTTAAAATTTCCGATTAGAAAACAGCCCATTGTGCATTGTAATCTGGTAGTCATTAGCCAGGTGTGATTCTAAGAAAATCGGTCAACGCGATCAGGCAGATATATTGCATCTGTGCCGTATAAAACGATGCCCCAATGGAGAGATGAACAGTCGAGCGATAACCACAAGCGAAGCAAGACTTGTGTACATTCGGTAATCTATTTAGTGACGGACTTTGCGCGTGTTATTGATGCGTGCATTACGTTTGGACTGATTGTATTCAGTTATATTTGTACCTGTGTCATACGTGTTTATATAGCTTTAATAAACTCTATAATAATTCCAACGGCATTTTAATTTGAGTCCTGCAACTCGTAACGGTATTTATACGGCTGCATGCTAAGAATAAAACAAGTAGTAAGACCTACCTGTAATAAACTTCGTAACTGCGCAGCAAGTTTGGTCAACTCATATAAGCGTTGTTCCTCAATACCGCGACGCTTACACCACGCTTTGCCACCGCGTTCCTCCGCTTTCACAGTCAACCATGCACAGTAAAGCGAGAGCAGGGTTATCGGATCGCCGTGGTCCGATTCCTCAGGTTTGCGAGCATTCTAGGATGTAAATAGTAGATCGTTACACGAGAGGTGAAAGTGACCTATTTAGGCACGAACATAGCGAGAACGCTAATAATTCAAATGCCTAAATATGCCTTTTACCCGAAGTTAATACTCCGCTTTTCATTTTTTTCATTCGAATATGAGGACAGTAAATAAAAACTGATTAGTTAAAGAAACAACTACTTCTGTAATAAAATCAGGCGTCAAATCCATATCTAAATCTGATGAAACGTCATCACGTGCGTTACATATGAGACGTCAAGTAGTTCTTTTTTATTGTGGCATTCTACCAGCCAGTATTTTTTCGTCACTGATTGATCAATTTACTGAAAAGTAATTTATAAGTATAAAATTTTGTTACATTACAAAATTTGATATTTTTTTATTACAATTTATGCCGCGATTTAACAGTGGCTGTAAAAGAAGTTGGGACATGAGTCGTATGTATTAAGTATGGTTCGCATAGTTTTCAAAATTTTTTGACAGCAGGAGATACGTTTCCCAGGGACGAAAATTGCTGTTTTCATGCCTTTGATTAGGCAACTCCAGCCGTAGTTTACGAATATGAGAAATAAGTTGCGTAACTACCATGTACCGGAGCCAAAAGCTTACAAATTTTTCATTGTCAGAATCACTATAGGTCGTGGTAACTTATAACTTTCTTTTTTTTATACAAAATAATACAAAACACAATAATAAAGCGGGAAAAATCTTAACTATAGGTGGAAAAACCGGGAGCCCAAACTAGGAAAAAACATCCAGTCATTATGGCACTCCTGACCCCTCACCTCAAACTTAAAATATATAATATAGTAATGTAATATAGTAGCTGATATTAATGTATATAAAATATGGGAGTAGTATTAGTTATATATGAATTATATGAGCTTGTGCCTGTAGTGTAGGTGCACATTTGTGTGCGTGTGTGCGTGTGTGCGTGCGTTATTCCAAATAATGTATACAAGTGTTGACGGTGATAGACACATTGTGGGTAAACCCATATATCGAGATTGTTAATGTGTGAAATCCACAATGATACATCTTGGACCAATATGGCGGTCATATCGTCTACAGTCCTGGGGCCCAATTCTGCTATTATTATGTCGTCAAAGTCTCCGGACACGGCTCTCAGTCGTAGGTTTGCCTGATCTCGGTATTCTGTTAATTCCAATGGCGTGCTCGTGCCACTCCATCTTTATAAATATTTATAGCTGAAAACTCTTGAAATAGATAGTTAAAATGTTTGTAGCTTTTCAATATTTATTTCGGCTAACGTCACTTCTGCCAATGATAAGACCACTTTTTTTACTATTATTCTGCCGCGCCGATTTCGAGAAAATATTTTGGATTTATTAGTATACGAATTTTTAACACGATCGCAATGGTATCGTACTTTAAATATCTTCGCATGGGAAGATATTGAAATTGCAGAATTTAACCCCAGAAATAGGTAAATTCGAGTCCAGCAGTGAAACATTAATTTTTTGTTTATGACATCTATAATTCTAAGAGCAGTCATAAAATATTAAGATCATAAAACTAAGAGCTATATAAGAAATTATAATACATATAAACAAATAAATATATATAAAAAAGCATTTAACAGTTCACGATTTGACGGTAGGAACTTACCTCACATTCAAAGTCCCGATGCGCTCGGGTTGTGTAAATCGACCTTATTCCTAAGGCTGCTGTCAAAGCGAGAGCGGAATCGCGTTTGTGTGGCGGTAGAGTCGCACTGCCGACCACTAAAGCTTTAGCCAAAGACACTTCTACAGGTAAATTGGCTAAAGCACGACCCAGTGAGGTTAGTTTCTCATTTGAAGTCAGAGCTCCCTGTAAAAATATAGTTTTCTATCTACCTTTTACACTATAATAAATCATTAAGGAGTTTAAGTTTGTGCAATGAATTTAAGAAAGAGAAACAGGTCGTTTAATTAGATCAACAGACTCAAAAAAAAAAATTCAGTTCAATACTTCATGTACACTGACACAGATGATTAAGCCATAGTCGTTAAGAGATTAGCGTACGCGTCCCAAACTCAAAGTGCGCGGGTTTGAATCCTGGCAGGAAAGCATGCACCACTTATGCAGTTTACTGACTTATATGCATATTGTTACAATTACCATATGCTAACCGCGACGAAACAGACACATCGAGATAACCGATGTGTCAAACCTGCCAATCCACCCTGGACATGCATATCGAGTATACTGTCCGTTCCCCTCCCCTATAATAATGGGATGTCCAAGCCCAGCAGTGGGATGTTTATGTGCTGTTATTTATTATTACACAGATGTAATTATTAATTAACGATTTTAAATTAAATATCTTAGAATCCACTCACAACTGGTTAAAATTGGACACAAACACCAAACAAGTAAAGGGGCAATTCTCCTTGTTAGCGAGTGATTCTTCAAAGTTTATCATTGACCGCAACTAGGTTTTTTTTTTAAACTAGGGCAACATTATCCATTTTGACTAAAATATTAACGACTAGCCGTGCCCGCGACGTCGTCCGCGTGAAATTTGTTTTCAAAACCCCCCGATTTTAAACATTCTTCATTGGTGCTCCGCTCCTATTGGTCTTAGCGTAATGATATATAGTCTATAGCCTTCCTCGATAAATGGGCTATCTAACACTGAAATAACTTTTCAAATCAGACAAGTAATTCCTGAGATTAGCGCGTTCAATCAATCAAACAAACAGAGAAACTCTTCAACTTTATACATTAGTATAAGATTATGATTAGCCCTCATTATTGTTAGGGGCCATCCACTTACGTCACACGAATTTCATAATTTTTGACCCCTTCCCCGTCCTTGTCACAGCTGGCCACATTCGTGAGACTCCTCCCTCCCTAGTGTGTCATCACATATTTTGCAATTTTACATTAAGAAATTATTAAATTAAAACAGCAGTCCCGTAATTAGCTTAAATGATTTTGAAATGCGATGTCACGAAGTTTAAGATCCCTCCCACCCCTTGCCACATAATGTCACACTTCCCCCCTTTAACGTATGACGTTATTTATGGATGGCCCCTTACCAACAAAGCTCTTGAAACATAAATATTCTTAAAAAGCTATAGGATTTACAAAAAACCTAGTGGCGGCCGTGGATGCGCGCGGTTGGGCGCGGGAGAATCACCCAATATCAATTTTACAGTAAGGAAAGGTTAAAAATCGATAATAAATTGTACAAACCTACCAAAATATGTTAAACTAGCATTTGTCCACATTGGACAGGTAACAAAGATTATAATTATTTTGCTGAATACAAAATAATACGTTATGTTCAGCAGGGTAATGGATATTTCTGTATGAAAATACATGAATCCTGGAAATTCCAGTAAAAACCCGGGATAAGTAATTTTACTAAAGACATACACAAATACAATTGTTTTAATAAAGATTTTATGGATCAGAGAAAATTTCGTATCGGAATCAGTTTTTTTCGAGCGTACACTTTAAACCTCTCACAAGAAAATTCCCGTAAGATTCTCAGGATACAAAGTACCGCAGATTGTAAGTGCGGGAATTTTCTATCGATCAGTGAAAACTGGATACAAATCGTCAAGAGTTTTTGCGTAATCCCGAACAAACAAACTTAAGAAACAAAAGACTACATATACTTTTATAATATTATAGGATACTCACATGCTGTTTCAATTCCAATAAGGCGTTTTCAACAGCGTCCTCTGGTGGTGCGTCCAGAAACGGAAACCTTCTTACATCGCTCACTCCGAGAGAGCTCATTAGTAGAAGTAAGGAAGCCAAAGGTACCCGAGATACTTCGGGAGTACTAAACGGGTCCATTTCTGAGTATTGCTGCTCGGAATATATACGGTAGCATACACCAGGGCCTTAAATTGAAAAAGACATAGTGTTGCTACAAGACTTTTCCAGTTTGCTTTGACTGTGTTTGAATGTTTGTTCTTTTTTCTCATGCCTTAGATAATAGATCAATAATAATAATAAATAAACATGATCAATAATGATAATAATAATTGGCAGACAAACCCACACATTGTATATTCCCAAGGCTAAACAAGTTACGCTTGTGTTATATACAATGGACCACTCTGGGGCCGATCCCAGACATCCCGACCATAGTAAATACCGGAAAGTTCGTTTACCATACTAGGAATCGAACCCGGAGCCTCTGTGTTCCAGCGAGTTCGGCCGGCTAAGACTTAGTCCGCTCAACCACAGAGGCCGTCATAATATTGCTATACACAATCTGAGAAACTACAATGTGCAGATTCAACAGGAAAATTCAATAAGGTGACATTTATCGGTACGTGCAGGATCGGAGAAAGAATACAATTTCCTGCGGCCGGGCGGCCTGTCGTAAGAGGCGACAAAACAACCCACAGCCAGGTGGTAGGGTCTTTGCCCTACTGGATGGCTACCACCCCTGGTCTAGTGTATGCCGCCATAACAACCTTGAGTTGTGCTCCGGCATTAGTGGACAGGTTCCAGTCTTCCTTAAGAGAGCAGCAGCGCATTTGTGGCACCTTTGGTGTTGCAAGTGTCCATAGGCGATGATAACCGTTTCTCGTCAGGTGGGCCGCCTGCCTGTCTGCTAAGCTCGTGCAATAAAAAAAATTATAACACTAATTTTATCCATACATCGTAAAAATTATTAAAAACATGGACAAGTGTAGAACCTTCTACCCTTTCCAAGCATTTATTTTACTTTTGACAGCTCGATGACAGGTCAATTAATAATGTCCTAATGCGTTACCGACTCGATTTGTTCAAAAATCGACTTCATTTATTTATTTACATATAGTGTCGATGGTTTAATAGTCTGTGCGTTACATAAATGACAGAACATCACTAGTACGTCACCCACAACAATAAAGTATAACATTTACGTCATTAGCGTAATGTGGGCTTTACTGTCAAGAAATATATAACTTGATAGACGTGCAAACGTCAAAAGTAAAATAAACGCTTGGAAACAGTATAGTAATGTATTTCAATATATTTGGTTTTGTAAGAATAAATTTTATTGAGTATTTAGTAATTTTTTAAAATTTTAAATATTCAGATATTTATTAAGGTACACATGATACTTTTATTTCGAAAACGAGAGATATTTTTGAAGTTTATGCAGGTAATAATGATAATGGAACTGCCATACATATTAGTAAATCGAGGGTTAACTGTCAAGATAGTCTCAATTGAAAAAAAACAGTAGCCACAAATACAACCTTTTTATAATATTTTCTTAAGTTTTCGTGACTTGCATAGCTAATAAAACTACGTTTTAACGGTTTTCAGCGCAGTAAATTAGATTAGGCTTCCATAGAGTAAATAATAACCATAAACAAAATTAAAACTAAATAATTAAAATGAACAAGTTGGCGGTAGGCTAAATAAAATTTTAACAATACTCATTGACACTTGACATTTTTGTCTTCAGTTATCACGGTCACTGAAAAGTGGCCGAAACGTCGGAATAATAAAAACCAAATAAATTACCGCGCTTAAAACCGTTAAAACGTAGTTTAATTACAACCTTTTTATCTTTGATACAAGTACAATTATGGGAAAAAATATAGTTTCGATAGTTTCAAATAGAAATAGAAAATGCCTCTATAGGAAACTATTCCGTTGTGTGAGACAAAATATTCATACAGAAAAGCAGTAAATCAAAAAATGTCTGAGCGAAGGTCTTGGTAGTTAATCGGAATCTGTAAATAAAAAGGATGATTTTCTGATAGGACAGTTTTCACGCGATGTATAAACAAAATATGCCCAAGCGAAGTTGTATAGAAAGTTCTAATCATATACCTGTTCGGCCAGCTCTCCCTTTCCTCTGATCGGCACTAGCCTGGGATATCCAGAACTCCTTCAACCTTTGCATTTTTGTTGTTGAATCGTAACTCATCTCTTTAACCTTGCCAGAGTCAACGACAAACCTTATGCCGTCTATAGTCACTGACGTTTCAGCTATGTTCGTTGACACTATACATTTCCTAACACCCTCTGGCGGGTAATCAAACACCTGAAATACAAAGTGTTTAGAACAGATAGCTGGTTTTTTAAATAAGTTTTTTGGCCAATAACAAAGAACTAAACTTATTTTAAACTAGCTGTGCCCGCGACTTCGTCCGCGTAGAATTTTTTTCGCGGAACCCTAAAAAAAATAGCCTAAGTTACTCCTTATAATATGGAATAGAATAGAATAGAATATACTTTATTGCATAACATTAAGATGCAATTCGAGAAGTTTAAGTACAGAAGACAATAGGCGGTCTTATCACTAAAAGCAATTTCTTCCAGACAACCTTAGGATGGATTAGAGAAAAATTGTGTAACATATGGGTTTTGCAATATAACTAAAATAAAAAAGTATATATATAAAATTTTGAAATGGAAAGTATAAGACAAAAACATACATATATTGATATTGTTACAATTTGAGCCACCTGCATATTTGTAAACAAAGCACATTTATTACCCGCCGGCGTTTGAGCTAATAACATTGAAGATCTTTTATGACTGTCTTCTTTTGTTTACTTTGTGTTTAAAATTTGTGATTGGAAAACAGCCTATCCTGTATTGTAATCTTTATGGTAGTCATTAGCCAGGTGTGATTCTTGGAAAATTCACTCCACACGGTCGAGCAGACATATTGTATTTGTACAGTATAAAGCAACGCCCCAACGGAGGGGTGAATCAGTCGAGTGATAAGCACAAGCGAAGCAAGACGTGTGTACTACATTCGGTAATCTATTTAGTGATGGATTTTGCGCGTGTTATTATATCTTGTACCTGTGTTATACGTGTTTGTATAGTTCTAGTAAATTCTATAATAATTCCAACAGTATTTTAATTCGAGTCCTGCAACTCGTAACAATACATATATATTTAAAAAAATGTATTACGTAAATATAGGAGGGATGAAGATGTTACGATTGGCTTTAGAGCCCGAGGTAATAATCCTTCACGAGTCCGTTGAACGCCTGATTTTCACAGGTAGCGCATTCCACAGACACACTGCATGAACTGTGTAACATTTATTGTAAAATCGCGAATGATTTACAGGTGTTTCCAGACGTATGTTTTCCGATGATCTGGGGTGACGAGTGTGGCTAAGGTGTAGATATTTAAAACGTTGATGATGATTTAAATATGCTGATGTTAGAGTAACTTATTCTACTTCTTTTAGTAGATACCTGTATGTGCCAGTGAAAGTTCCGTCAAAATCGGTACAGTCGTTTCAGAGATTAGCCGGAACATCCAGACAGACATACAGACAACAAATTTAAAAATTGAGTTATTGATATAAGTACCGACCAATTTTTTTCACATTACAAACAGACACTTCAATTTTATTTATCTGCATAGATATGTAAATTCAACCAAATCCTAGCTTAGTTTATTAAATTATACACTACACAAATTAATTGCTGGTTTCAGCTAAACTGTAGGCCTTTTTTTTGTTTCAAACTACAGACTTCTTATGGCAATTCAAAAACTCATGTTTCATTAATAGGTAGAGATTTTTCACACAAATACACAACTATATCTTAAAAAGCAATCAATATCTTAAATTCATACAGATTTATAAGATTATTGATAACTAGCATGTGCCAGCAAAACTTCGTTCGCGTTTCCATGACGACGGCGATTTGTTTGTTAGTGAATTGCAACGGCGGCGTCAAAAAGACACGATCGCAGCGCCATCTTATTGGCTCTATTCTTCTATATCACGGAAACGACGAAATTTGTTGGTATTAATAAACATTTTGTAACAAAAAAGAAACCAACTTCAAGAATAACTAAAAAGCAAACAAAGACACTTTCTACATCTTGAAGTTGGTAAGCAAAAAATAAAAATTACCATAAACATTGTTACAACAACAAAATATTGCAAAATATAGTAATTTTTATGTTTCTCTGAAGTTATACTGAATCAAACATAAAAAGAATGACCAAAATCGGTTGAGAAATGAAAATATAATGGCTGAAAAACTGCAAAAACTTCACATTTCTGCCTGATTTCAAAGATTTTTCTGTTATATCTTCGAAACCCAAAGTCCGATAACAATAAAATGTGGGACCATTTCGAAGCTGAATCCAAGGCAAAAAGAATCATCAAAATCGGTTCAAAAACAACAAAGTTATTGCTGAATATACAAAAAAAAATGTTACACGACGAATTGAGAACCTCCTTCTCTTCTGAAGTCAGTTCAAAAGTATCCTATGCAGTGTTGACCCTGCATATAAGCTAACTTTGTGTTGGGTTTCATTTAAATCCGTTTAGTAGTTTTCACGTGACGGTCTAACAGACAGGTGGACAGACAGACAAAATATCTAAAAAGTGCATTTTCGGAAACTGGAAAACCAAAAAACTACCCAGTTTATTTATTACCTTATCCTGCTCCAATAAAGACAGTCCACTGTGCAATGGCAAAATTATCCAACTTTTAGACTTTTCCGCGTATTGTTGAGCCGCATCGTATATCGCTGTAATTTCTTGTACGCCAGACATAAATATAAGTAGATCACCACGTTCATCGCCTAAAATTGAACAGTCATTTATGGCCGGTTCCTATATCTTACTATTCATTTATTTGACCATTAAATATTTGATTTAGCTTACGTCCAATTTTAACAAATGGTTAGTAAGATATAGAACCGGCCATTAATACATCATCTTATAGCTTTAGTAGTTGTTGTCATTTGGTTACAGAACTTTAAAATAAGCACTTAATCAAAAGCTACTTAACAAATAATTTCAAGACTAAATTGTGTTGAAAGTAGACTTTAAGCTTTACTATGTTGAATTTTTTTTCTTTACAGTGGCAGACATTATTTATGACTTTGGTAGTGAACAACTTTTAAGCTGACCTAAATAAAAATAATGATTATAGAGTATTATGATTTCTAAAGACCAAACTCAGTAGTGAAATTTTAACACCTAGCAAGTGCATTCCAAGCACAAAAAATTTCAAAAACTAAGGCCGGTGTGCACCGAATTTTAACCGATAGTTAAAATAAAATAATCGCTAAAAATGTATGCATAAACAGAGATTATTTTATTTTAACCATTGATTAAATGTCGGTGCACACCAACATTGAACTATATACTATTTCAAATATATTTACTAAGCTTATTAAGAGCGATCTCATATATTGATACATATTTTAGCAAGCATAATGCATCAGTAATATATCAGTAAATGCCCAGTTGGACAATAAATGTGCAGACATTTATTTTAAAAACAATGTCAGTTGCTAGGTTTTGTAATTGCCCAGCTGAACTGTTGGTTCTATATTTATTTTATATTAGCCCATAAATGTCCCACTGGTGAGCTCAGGCCTTTGTCAAATGAATAAATACAAGGTATACCAGAAAACTTTCGTTCACTTTTTTCCAAGTGAAATCTGCTAATAATTGGACATAAAAAATTAATCTTAAAAGATATTATATTATTTAATATAAATTAATCTTACTTGGATATTTATTATCAATAAGTTGCATTATCTGAACATATGGTTGTGGATCTAGTCTGTCATCTCTGGTTGGTTTCTCTTCAATAAAAATAGGTTTATAGTTCAGCTCTATAGGGTATAGCCGTCCAGGTACCTAAAATCATTGTTATTCATTTACAGTCTTATTCATATTCAGTTAGAGTAAGTTTGTAGGCATTTTAAGGTTCTTAAAGAAGCCATCACACTTACTCATACTCTTAAAGTTTTATATTTTGTTAAGTAGCAACAGGAGGACGAGATCAGGCTGACTTCTTGACCCTACTGGCGATGTGCTGCCTTAGACAAGGAAGCACTGGCATGAGCTGGAGGAGGTATTTGCCAGAAAGCACTCTGGGAGGAGAGATTTAATTTAGAGGGAAGTGTAAAATACACATCTTATCTCAAGTTAAAGGTTACTTATTATAATTAGTTACAAGTGTGAAATGCAGGTGTCACATTCAATGATTAAAGTAAGCCAAAATTAGTTAACTTATTAAACATTTCTATAGAGAATATTCTTATTATTAAAGTTATGCCCACTTTGAAGAGACACATTCTGGTACACCGTGAAAACCGCGGGAGTAATTATTCCACAGCTTTTACACATACAGCAAAAACAAAGTGCGCTTGTGGCTAGACATTTATTCCCCATATAAATTGCTGGTTTATACACTATATAACCATGGTAGTTCACTTTCATATTAGCTTATTTACTAATTTATGAATATGAAGGTTACTATACTTATGAGGGTTCTTGAAACTACTTTTTTGGGTGTTTTCACATGGATATGTGAAGGCACCACTGCAAAACTTATCTCTGTTATATGAGTGTGGTAGTAACTGAACTGTGTTAGCTTAAAACTAATAAATATAAGCATAAAACTGAGAAATGAGAAACACTAAGAACACAGACTATTGTACCTTTATATATGTGCAATATATATGTACTTATTCATTCATTCACTGAGTCCATTCTATTATGTTAAAATTTTCTAAAAACATCAAGTAAAAGTACCTGAATAACTGCAGCAGATTCAGCCGAGAAATAATCTTCAAACAACTTAATATTAATAGTAGCAGACATCAAAACCAGTTTAATATCATCACGGCTATGTATCAAACATTTAAGGACCCCCAACAAAAAGTCACCCATTAGATGTCTCTCATGAATTTCGTCCAAAATTATCACATCATAATTTGGCAAGTTTTCTGAAGACATCTGAAATTCATTTTTAACATAATCAAAGAATTAACAAAAGAAAATTCCACTTCTAATTCCAAGAAGATAAAACTGAATAAGGCTGGTTCATAATTATAATAATTCATAATTGCATGAGTTCAGCAAACAGATTATAGAAAGTGGTTACCATAACCTACGGACATTTGCAAAGGTGCTACATATGTGTTGCTGCTCTCTAAAGGGAGACTGGTACTGGCTACTAGTGGCCGAACCATAACTGAAGTTTGTTATGGCGGCATAGTTTAGATCAGAACAACAAACAAACCAACTTTCACGTTTTTTATATTATAAACACTTACAGACTGACATCTTTTATATATAAAAATCAATAGCCGTTTGTTAGTCTTTCTAAAACTCAAAAATGGCTTGATGACTTATATGAAATTTTGTTTGCGTTTGAGTGGGTCCTGGGATGACTTAGAATCATAATTGGCTCCGGTAGGTTGCACCGCAACTGGTTTCTAGATTTTTATTTCGTCAGGGCAGGACAATGTCTGCTGGGCCTACTAGTTGTAAATAAGTTTTTATACCTGACCTGCCTTAAAAGTAACCCTTCAGTGATGAAACAAATCTTAGTATCAGCTGTTCTGCTTTTCTCAAATCTTATTTGGTAGCCCACTTTAGTGTCAAATTGGGTCAGCATTTCATATGCCACACGTTTTGATAGAGATATGCAAGCAATTCGTCTAGGTTGTGTGCAAGCTGAAATATTTACATTATTGCAATTACATAAAAAAATCATCCTTAAATATTTACTTAATAGTGCTAGCAAGCATTGTATGATAAGAAATCCCTGAAGTGCAAAAAATTATAAACACTGGGGCCTGAGCCTTAATCAACTGCTTTTGGAGGATCCTATTCTGAAAAGTGTGTATGAAGTAGTCATGCTCTTTTCAAGCTAAAAAAGTATGAATGCTCCTCTAGATGTAAACAAATAATCTAAGTTGTTTATTGGTATGTACTGTTGAACATAGTTTGCCCCATATATCCTAATTTAGCTACCAAATGCGAGTTTCTGCAAGTTGTCTAACCACCTGGCTGTAGGGTGTTCTACACTAAGTTTGCCAAAATATTAAGTTGTTATGGTTTTTTTTATATGTTAATACATTTACAATTAGTACAAGTAATATAATTCTTACTTATAACATACATATTATCATGCCCATTTCCCATAGGGTAAGGCAGAGATTATGTTATGACAATGCTATCATATGATTTTGACATGTAACATAATTACCAATATTCTGAAAACCTGCTTCATGCAAGTACTGAGGAACCTGAGTTGATTTTCCACATCCAGTGTCACCAGCTACCACCACAACTCTTTCATTTTGGACCGCTGATACTATTTCACTTCTGCAATGATCAGACACATTACAATAAATTCTAATATTTTATATAAACAACTAGCGGCCCCGGCAGACATTGTCCTACACTGACAAATAAAAATCTGGGTCCCGATTCCAGTGCTATCTACTAGTTCCAACTATAGATTTCACCCATTGAGGGACCCACTCAAATAAACTCCAAAAAGTATCGTCAAAATTTTGGGTCCAATCGTGAATTTAAGCAATTCTCAAATCAACTTGAACACATACAAAATATTTCATCAAAATCGTTCCGACCATTTAGGAGGATGGTCACATACACACATATAGAATTATATATGTTACTAGCTGACCCGGCAAACTTCATAATGCCATATTTTCTGAATTCCTAAATCCTGAACAAAATCACCAAAATCGGTCTAGGTTATTAGGAGAATTCTAGAACCCGATCTCAGCGCCACCTACCGGTTCTAATTGTGAATCTAAACCATCCAGGAACCCATTGAAACACACAAAACAAATATCATCAAAATCGGTCCTGCCGTTTATGAGGAGTTCACTGTTAACACACATACAGAAGAATTGTATAGAATATTGTATATATATATATACAATAATATACATTAAAATGACATCTCATCATCTACCTTTTAAAATATCATGAAATAATTTTAATTACTTTTCAAACTATAGTGTATGTGTTTTTTTTACCTACTAATAACATCTGGATGTTTTGTAAGATTTTAAAAAGTTTCTCAGTAGATATGACTGTCCACTCCCTTATTTGAAACCATTCCTTCAAGTTGCTTTTCTAAGATAAAGGTCCTCTCTTTGTGTAAATGTATTTCAAACAAATTCTGGGAAGACATTCAGAGAGCTTAAAGGACAATTAATTTAAAGAGGAATTAAATTTCATAATTATAATCAAAAAATGAATTTCACAAGTTAAATAATGTTCATAATTTTATATTTATTATACTATCAACATAAACAACAGGCAAATAAAATGATAAAACAAATTCAATGAAATGAAGGGGTAAATTTTAGAATTTCACACCCTGAATTGGTGGGTGGGGCCTGTTAAGGGAACAAGGGAGGGTGTACAGGAGTCACCCTCCACCATTTCTGGCTGCCAGAGATGCATATTTATTATAATTTAAAAAAGCAAAGGAGTCCTGGGGGATTTGGTAAAAATTTCATAATAACTAGAATTGATGAAGTAGAGTTGTGGGATTGAACCCCTACTATTTTCAGTTACCAAAGATGCATGTGTTTTTTTCATGTTTATGGCTTAAAATGCATGTTTTTTAAACTTAATAGATAGATAATAGAGGCGTTAGCTCTTTGGATACTATTTACCAAAGAGCTAACGCCTCTATTATCTATCTATTATATATCTATTGTATATGAGTAGCTTATTCTCAACCAATAAGTTGGATGATCTTCATAGAAGCCACAATATGCTTCTATATCTGTAGTTCATTTTATCTCTTTTTGCTTGGATATGTTTCTACCAGATGAGCCGTCAATTCAGGTGAAGGCCCAAATACTTGATGGAGTCTACATGGGGTAGAGTTTCATTGCCTAGTGCAACTGGAGGACAGTTTCCCTGGCAGAGAGTGAAAGTAACCTGTGTGAGTTTTGAGGTGCTGGCTTTTATAGTCCATTTCTTTAGCCACAAACTGAGTTTGTTCAGCTGTGTTTATACCATTGTTGAGGCCAATTCAATTTGTGTGTTGTTTGCGAGGATGGCTGTATCATCAGCAAAGGTGACTTTTGTGACAAAATAGGTTTCAGGTACTAGGCCTAGTACTGATCTGAGACCCCCCCCCCCCTAACTAAAATTTATAGAGCACTAAGCTAATGTTTAACAGAAAAAATCTAGTACCTGTACTTAGCAACTGGCAAATCCTTTTGAGCAAATCGCAGCTTTTTGAGCTTCTCAAATTTTTCCTTATTCTTGAAATCAATGTAAATCGAGATAATGTTTAAAAAAACTTGAAACATCATTTTATCTAACTTTCTTCTATGTTTATTGTCGACGACTACATCTACATACTTTATAGAAGTCGTGAAATTAATACAATCGTATTTGGAAAATTTATTTTCTCCCTCAGATTCACCTTGAGTTTGATATTGGTAATCCAAAATTGGTTTACCAGCTTTCTGTACCATTGTCTCATATTTCTTTAAAAATACCCAGAAATCATCTAAATTATTTGCTACCACGTTACTTTCACAGCTATAAAGAATTATTTTGTTCAATTCACGTTTGTAATTAACAAAGCTAAATAACTCTGTTTCTGTTTGTTGTGATGATGATGCACTTGGACTTCGTTTCTTTATTTTATGCCGGTCTCTGTCGTGAGACTGAGAACGTGATCTTCTTCGTTTATATTCAAAACGCTTTCTTGGACGCGGACTACGTCTCATTTTATATTTTAAATAAATATAAAATTTGTAATATTATTTATTTTGAAGAAAAGAAAAACTACTGTCTACATTCGAATTTATAATTCGAAGTTTGTAGATATTGAAATACTAGTCGTTGATTTATGTCAATGTCATGCTGTTAGTAGCTGTATTGAAAATCACTACCACTGATTTTTTTATTGTCGGTGACCGGTGTCCCACAGGCCACAGATTTGATCATAGATGATACACTATTTTGGGTTTGATATTGCATCGTTCTGGTTCTAGTTCTGAGGAGTTTGCACTTGGAATTTA
The DNA here is from genome assembly GCA_039645545.1 of Dendrolimus houi. NCBI lineage: Eukaryota > Metazoa > Arthropoda > Insecta > Lepidoptera > Lasiocampidae > Dendrolimus > Dendrolimus houi. The sequence goes on from CM077131.1 coordinate 7,266,795, forward strand.
GACTATTCTCGTAAACCATAACGTGTAGCTTTTATAGTAATAGGAAATTATACAAATGTTGCATAGAAATATTATATTTTTTTCCATTAGCTAGCTGTAATACTGAATACAGAAAAAAAAAATTATAATATCTAGTAGCGCCCTCTTTGAGAAACCACAAAACCATACAGAACTTTTTTTTAATAATATCCGCCATTATTTTCCGCCATTTTGCTTGGTCGTGAAGTGGACGTAAAATTATTTCTCATGTATTTTATCGTGGATACCAATTATTTAGTTTATAATTAGTGTTTAGATACACTAATGGCTTGCTTAAATACACTTAAGTTAGAAATCAAAACTTTAGAACAAGTGTTTCCAAAAAACCATGAACGGTTTCAGATAATGTCAGCTAGTGTCGACGAACTGACCTGCAGATTCGTTGGCAAAAATGGAAAGAAATACGAAATTCATGCAAATATTACAGTGAGTACTCATTTGTAACATGCACATAATTACAAGTTAATGTAGAGCTGCAATGATTGGCTTATTGATTAATTTTACCTAGGACAAAGGGTCGTTGTTTATGGGGGCAGGGCTGTCAACAAAAGCTTTACGGAAGTAGATTTATCAACTATTTCTAGCTAAGGTGTTATTTTCATGTTACAGTGTTGGTTATTAACTGAGTATGCAATGAATACAGATTGTAATATACGAGTATATAGAAATTGTGTCAAATTATTCTATCGATCATTTTAGTTTTAGAACGACTGCTAGTTATGTTCGTGAATCATTACAGCTATTTTATAGAGAGTAACATCTGTTTTGTTTGGTTAACGGTATATGAGCTCGTTTTTGGGACAAAGGCTCTTAGTCATCCCCTTTACCTGCTTTTTGTCATGTGGACATTTTGTTGGATCTGATAAATTGTTTTTTTTGTTGACCCAAGTGACAGTTTACTCTTCATGTCTGCAGTCTACCTCACAGATCACATTCCTGTATATATATATATATATATATATATATATATATAAGTATTGTTTGTATACAACAATATGTACTCTGATATCTCTAATATTATTTAGATGTTGATATGGTATGGCATGTAATTATGTTCTTCATATAGAACAACTGGTATCATCAGGTTATGTGATATTAGTGATTCTATATAGAAGTTTTGAATACTACCTACCTACTACAAAAATACTTGAGTGATATAATATTTTAAGTTAAATTATTATTTGACACAATTAAATATCAATTAGTGGGACATTTGATAGAATATTGCTCCCAGTGTTTTAATTGTCACCATAATTATTTAATGTTTAACTTTAAATACAAACTATCTAGGTTCTCTCTGTGCTAAAACATAGGATTGGTTAAGAAGAGTTTCATAAAATCTCTTCAAGGTTGGTAAGAAATTGTTGACACCCCTGGTGTTGGTAATGTTCATAAACTATGGTAACCACTTTCCATCAGGTTAGTTGTTCTCCTGTTTGCCTGCTTTCGGCAATAAAAGGCTTGGTCTTGGTGCCAGAAAAGAGTAGTTACTAGCAAATATTACAATGTATTAAAATATGTAACCTATGGAAATTAATTCCTGACAATCAGGAAGTAGCAAATAGAGATATAAAAACTATGCAAATTATTTGAGTACATTATGTTTGCTACTGTAATATTTATACATTCTGAACTTGGCTTTAGTTAATCTTAGACTAAAATTGCTTATAAATTATGCTTAATTATGCTGTTATAGAGATAACTAATCTTCCTACTAACAATAAATTTTGGATACAGTGTAGACATTTTGTACAAAACAGTTTCCTTATCAATATAAATTAATTACTTTGCACTTTAGAACAAAAGCATACCATAATGCTTTATATTTTAAAACATTATATTTAATAATATAATGTTTTAGAAGAATTTTATCCTTCATTCTTACTTTTATTTAGAGCATGACATATATATTAATTAACAAATTCACACTGCTTTTGCTCATATAGACTTCTAGTCTGAACTCCATGGAATCTGTCCTGTTGACCGACATAAAAGCATCATATTATGTTATTATCAAAGATATATAAATACTAAGTTGCATTTAATTGGTATGGATAAATTATAATACAATTCAGTATTAGAAATGCCTCCTAAGGCTGCAAAGAAGGTAAAAAATCATTCAAATAAAGTAAAATTGTTTTTTTTATGTTAGTAATTCTTATAAAACATAAGTTTTATTATTATATTTTAGGCTAAGTTAATTTGGAAAGCTTGTGGCACTGTATTCATGAATGTCATAGTTGAGAGTTTCAATTGTTATTATAATAGCAATTACAACTGAAAATCATTATTGTGATCTGAATGAGCTATAATTGGTATTTGAAGACATAGAAATAATTTAGAATTTAATAGTGATTTCTAAGGTAGAACACTTTCTTCATACTAATGGTACTGAAATGCCTTTTAGACATTTACATGTATTTATTTTTGTTTTTATTTTTATGTACTCAAAATAGGCAAAACAAAATAATGTTTTTTTTACCCTGATACATAGATAAATATTTACAATATACTTATAGGAGGCCTTACATCATTTCTATTATTGGAGATTTTTAGTTAAAAATGGTAAAACAGGTGGTGAATATACTTAGATAAACTTTTAAATGAAGTGTTGACTGTTTGACTTGTATAGAATTTCATGAAATTTAATGTAAAAGTTTGTTAGATATAGAAAGTGAACAATATTCTTCTTTTTCTATTTGTATTTTGGATAAATCCCCATAGGATATGACTCTGCGAAGCTTGATTGAGGTAATCCATTCCAGTTGCATAAAGTAATTTGAAGCATACAAAATAGATATACTTTATAACTATGTATGGATTTATGCATGTATTTAATTATATTATCTAACACATACAATTATAACTTAACTAATTTTAAATGTATAACTAAGTTTATGTATTTATACTTCAAGTATTATTTATCATTTAATCCTATCTCATTTTTTGTGCCACCTGCAATGTGTTGTAATAGGCCCCCTATTGTTTTGCTAATAAAGTTTTGTAAATGTGCATTGTTGTAATTGTTTATTTTAGTGAGCAAGAAAGTGCTATCTACTTTTTCTTTTATAGCTGAAGTACAGCAAACACTGATCTATTAACTGGTGGAAAGAGATTACCATTGTTTATGGCCATTAGCCGGTACCGATGTGCTACCAGCCTTAAAAGTCTTTTATATAACCCTTTTTTGTAATTTTGTAGAACTCAACTGGAATTAATGAATATGCTTTATTGTGTTTTAAAAGATACATTTAATAGAAATAAAATTTTACAATACAATAGGCAATCTTATTGTTATCAGCAATTTCTTCCAGACAACCTGGAAGTTCATTCCAAATTCTTAAAGCGCACATGTTTATTCTTCTGAATCTTTGTGTATAGAGGAGCATATCTTTCTTTTCTAGACATGGTGTTACAACTTTGTTTAAATCATTTTTGTTTGTTCAGGAAACATACCCCAACACACCACCAGTATGGTTTGCAGACAGCGAAGATCCAATTGTGACAAATGCAGTACAGATCCTCACTCATACACAAGGCAGAGACAATCATGTAATAAATCAGGTAACAATATTTATCATATGTCTAAAAATATTAAGGTTCAAAATTGTTTCCATGTAAATTGTTTTTTGCATGGAAGATTTCATTATGAGGGTTGAAGCTGCCATTATGTTGAAACAGTATTTACCTTTGGTGCCTAGATTTCTGTTGTTTTTATTACTAGAGTAGAGTGGAGAAGATGGGCCATCCTTTGAAAAATGTTTGCTTTCTTATATGGATATTTGAATTACCAGTGTAGTGATGTTACAATGTTTCAATAAAAAATAAAGAGTTCATTCATCATTTATCAGACACTGCCTCTATTCTTTATACACACCTTCCCTGCATTATTTTGGCACATATAATTTAGAATATCATGTTCTTTTTTTTCACTTTTCACCATAAACCACAGAAAAGTGCGAAATTTATTTTGTAAATTTCTTTAATAAATAAACAATTAATTGTATTCATACTTGCATCATTCATACAATACCACGCAGAAGAAACAAACAATACCAGTTTCATATTATTGATTGTATACTAGCTGTTATCGGCGACATCGGCTGCATTTATATTTTTAATCTATAAATGTAGGCCATACAATTTGTCTACCCCATTGAGATTGTCTTATGACATATAAGGTAATCTACGCCTTTCCCCAGGATACCATCTATCATCTTGTCAAATTTCATTAAATTCGTTAGCTGTATAGCAATGAAAGGGTAACAGAGTTACTTTCACATTTATAATAAGAAGTATGGATTTACGTCAATATGGATGGATGGTTGTTATTAATGATTAGTTCCTATATCTTACCATACATTCTTATACCTTACCATTGCTAGAAAATAAGTTTTTTTTTAATGAGTAACAATACATACCATAGCATCTGGTAATAATGTTCTTATATACTACCAGCTGTACCCGGCAGACTTTGTCCTGCCTTTAAAAAATAAAAATCTAGAACCCGATTGCAGCGTCATCTCCCGGGACCAAATGTTAATCTAAACTCGAATCAACTTGAACAGAGTAGAAAATTATTAAAGTACTTATATCGCTATTAAAAAATAGGGGTTAGTGGTAGAAGGATGAAAATTTAGGGTTGTATATATTTTTCAATGCTAAATCATAATAAAATATAAATAAGAAATATTGTAAAAAAAATTAAAAAATATATTTAGGGGTGGGTCACCCTTATCATTTAGGGGTATGAAAAACAGATGTTGTTCGATTCTCAGACCTACCCGATATGCACACAAAATTTCATAGAAATCGGTTCAGCCGTTTCGGAGGAGTTTGGTAACTAACACCGTGACAGAAGAATTTTATATATTAGAATTACTTTTTAATAAACTTAACTCGTAACTGGGTTCAAATGTGTAAACGGTTTTTAACTAAAAGGAGGAAGAAAAGTTACAAGTTACTTGCATGAAGTTTATGTGATATTTTAACCAGCAGTAAAGGACGTGAATAAGTAGTAAGATATAGAAACCTACTATAAGTCATATATTTGAGCAATAAGTTATCATTTACAAGGGAATACAGTAAAAATAGTATTAAAATATTAACGATTGTTATTTAAGTACTTGTTTTAACCACACTATAGTTTTTATTTACTAACAGAAACATGTAATAACTGAAATGTATTAAAGTTCATTGATCTTTTCTCATAAGGAAATAATTACAATACAACGGTTGTATCAACGTAAATAAGTTTTCATACAACATTTTTCACTCTTAACGGATTTAGCACGAGTATAGTTTACAGTTAAAAATTGTTTTAGTATTTTCAGTACAACGTTTGGTTGTGAATTTACGCTTCAGATGTAAAGATCGCGTCATACTTTAAGGCTTGTCCGTATTTTCTGTACAAAGTTCAATATCAAGCGTAATATTTTTTATATGAAAAATTATAAATATAGTATCAGGCTGTTGTTAACTAAAAGCGGACATAACGTTTGGTGCATTATCCAGTTACAATAATAATCGCTTTTTTCCGAATGAGGCGCTTATCTATCGATTGTATATAGTCTGGTTTACATTGATCCAGCTACTGACTTGAGGAGCGGACTGCCTACAAAATATTCAATCGGGAATTTGAAGTCAGTGAGACCCGGTAGCACTGTACTGACTTCAAATCTATTAATCTACACGATGCCGAAATGGAAGTCAGCACTGGCTCCCTTCCGAATTTGAAGTCAGTAGCTGGATCAATGTGAATCAGCTTTATGTGTTTGGTTCTGTGATATGGATCGTTCTGACACAATAAAGATAATTCATTAGTAATTTATAATGAAAAGGTTATTATATTGCTTACGTAGTATAATTCTCCGAAAACCCTATTAGCTGTGTTATATTTAAGAGCCGTATTCAATAGCGGTATTCGAGGTTCAAGGTTAAGTCGAAATACTTTGCTCTTCGCCTTGACAGTGATTCTTATTAAATGTATTTATTAGGACGCTCGTTTTAGTTGTATCTATTACTGAATAAACCTCGTATGCGTAACGGTTTTGAGCCGCGATTTGACCTCTTTGGATCAGGAAAAAATTGAAATTATCAATATAGTGGAATTGAAGGAATTAACGATGAATGGTGGAACTGGTGGGTAAATAAATAGTGTGCAATAAAGTATTATCAGAATCTATCTCTTATATGCCAAAGCATAGACAAAAGAAAATAAATTGGATAAGTGCTAACTAATTGGTAACCCGCCCACAACTTAGGGCTTCGTAGAGGTGACTAATGTCCATTTTTTTGTTATTTCATTACGTTACCATGGAAAATCATTTAATTAAATATACCCATATCTCAAAAATAACTCAACGGATATCGTACAAACCGATTTTCGTTGAAATAATTTTTAAGGTCTTACTATGATGGTTTAACTTTTTCCCTACGTATGACATCTACACGGGATAATATGTTTTCAACACTTAGTTACATATATGGTGACCACCTCTAATCTTTATTGTTTTTGTGGTTTCACTACATAACTTTGTAGTGCTAAACAGCCTACCTTACTGAAAATTTAATTCACCTAGTAGTTTCAAAGAAAAAGGACTCACATAGACAGCCAGCTGGGCATTAGGATTTCATAAGGTGTCCGTTTTTATCAACATGGCTACAGAATCATAAAAACCATTTTTTTATACATTATAAAAAGGACAGATTTATTGATAAGAGACGTTCTCTCCCAGATAACTCTAAGCTTTGGCCTTACTGTCTAAAGGTATATATAGTTAAATATAGATACGAGAATTAGTATCAAAATATAGTATTTAATTTAATAGATAACAGGAAGTAATCACATGGCATCAGAGACAAGGTCTAAATACACATTGTCACTTCCCTGCGAGTTCTAGGTTAAATAATTATTTGCGGTTTATAAATTTGATTTTCAATGCAAGGCAATGTCAATAAATATGACCTTGTCTTTAAATTTTATTTTTAAATTTAAGTCTTAGCCTAGCCTTACACTTGAAAGTATTTATTGTCTTGCGTCAACTTCTAACGCTAAGGACTATACATACTACAACCTGAAAGGATGAGCCTGATATTGATATTCGTTGTGTACGCTTAGCTGTAGAGGCTTAGACGAGCAACACTTACAGGTGTATGACTGGGTTTAAGTTATTTTTATTATAATACTAGAGTTTTCCCTGCGGCGCTGCGCCGCGGGTCGAACCCTAGTGCGAGCGGCTTGTTTAAAGAGCAAGCGTTAATACAGGTTACATTGTAATAAATTTTTATGTTAGTGCTATTTGCTCCCGGAAGATTCATTTCATTTTATATCACAAACTATCCCATCTCCCGGGGTGAAAAGTATCTATGTCCATTTTCGGTATTAAAACTACATATGTACAAATTTACACACCAACAAATCCAGTACTCCAGTAGTTTTTCTGTGAAAGCTTAACAGATAGACAGACCGAGTTACTATCGCATTTTTTATATAGCTATAAACTTGAGAAATTATTGGGTCGCCCATACAAACTTTCATCCCCTATTGCAACTCGGTCTAGTTTTATTTTTCCGATAAAAAGTAGTAGTCTGTGTGTCAAGTCTCGTCTATTATCTGTAAACTACAAAAATCACCAAAATGACGAAAATGGCAAATCACAAAAAAAACTGGAATAACCTTTACATAAATCTATCCCATTATCCGGAATGAAAAGTATCCCTTGTGCACCCTCGGTATTAACATTACATATTTACCGAAATTCAGCCAAATGGTCTCAATATTTTTTCCGTAAAAACATAACAATCTCCGAAATTCCCATTTTTCGGTCCAAAAAGTATTCTATGCTCATCCTCCGCAAAAAAAGTTTCTTCGCATTTTATATAAAAATTCAAAAGGTTTTTTTATAAAGTTTATTTACATTTGACTAAAGTATGTAGGTGCCATTTTGTTAGATAACTTTTTGCCATCTTGTAGGTAGGGACGTGATGCTATTGCTATAAAAATTTTGGGGCTTCTGATCAAAAAACTGCGACAAGTGGTTTTGGCAGTCCTCTCGTGATGTTAACCTGACACTGCCTAAGGAATTCTGCAGAGATCGAAACAGGTGAAAATCTGAAGGTGCAAGGTCAGGACTATACGGCGGATGCATTAACACCTCCCAGCCAAATTCTCGTAATTTTTGCTGAGTGGCTAAAGATATGTGAGGTCTAGCGTTATCATGGTGAAAAGCCACACCCCTTCTGTTGATTAATTCTGGCCCTTTCTCTCAACTTTTTGCTTTAATCTCATCAGTTGTTCGTAGTACAGTTCAGAATCGATGGTCCTGCCTGGCGATAACAGCTCATAATGAATAATACCCTTCTAATCCCACCATACACACAGCATCACCTTGTTAACCCGGGTTTCGCCACAGTCTGTGAAGCCTGACCGACCTTTGTTTGACCACGATCTTTTTCGCATGTTCTTGTCGTACGTGATCCACTTTTCATCACCAGTTATCAGCTTCTTCAAAAATGGTTCGGTTTTATTACGTCGTAATAAAGAATCACAAATGAATACATAGTTCATTAGGTTTCTTTCAGTGAGCTCATGAGGCACCCAAATATTGAGCTATTTTGTGTACCCAGCTTTTTTCAAATGCGCCAAAACCGTTTTGTGGTCAATTCCCAGTTCTCCAGCTACATCGTAACTACTAATATGCCGATCATGCTCCACTTTTTCAAAAATGGCATCATATTTGTCCGTAACAGGGCGACCAGAACGACGTGAATCTTTGATATCAAAATTTCCGGATTGAAAACGCTTAAACCAAATTTGCGCTACTCTCACAGATAACTGCATGAGTTCCATAAACATCACAAATTTTTTTCGCGGCTTGTGTTGCATTTATACCTTTTTTGTAGTAAAATTTTAAAACGTATCGAATTTCTTCATTAGATTCACTCATTTTAACAATAAGAAAAACAAATGAAAATCACACATTTTCCAAATATGAATTTGGAATTGTCTTCTTTAAAATTAAAACTTTTTAATGATACCAAAACCAGCCAGATGCAAATGGCCAAAGCCAAAGATATCTTATTACAAGTTCATACATACTATATGCGAAAAGACTTTTTCCCCAACCTATTATATATATATATATATATATATATATATATATATATATATATATACCGTTAGTTTACCATAAAGGAGTTACTTTCGCATTTATTAATTCTAGGGATCGGGATTAGAATATTTCTCGCGGAATTCGCTTGAGTAATATTTAAATCTATAAGCAGCAAGCAGCCATTATGGTTTCAGGTGGCAGATACTAGCGTGACCATATGCAGAATCCGAATAAATAGCTTGCAACAAAACTTGTTGGCCAAACTCTAAGTATTTTCTGTACTTGTCTAATTGAGTCTTTCTTTCATATTACAGGTGGGAATATTGTTGAGAGAATTGTGCAAGTTACATGGTGTACCCGAACCGCCGGACTTAGATTCTTTATCCTTGCCAGTACATCCTTCGCCACAACAAAGGTAATTTTCCTTGCAAATTGTGTTTCAAAAACTTATTTAATATGATTTAGCTAACAAAATATTTCTTTGTACATATCGGCCATTAAATTTATTTTAATTATCAGTGGTTGGAAAAGTGGCGTTAATTTAACTAAAGCGAAAGCTAAAAAATAAAGGCTATGGAAACGTAACGATTACACAGCTATGTATGTATCTAAGTACAAAGTGGTCATAAAGATTAGCACAGTTTCTATCTCTGATCCATATATCGAACCTTAGACCTATAGAACTAAGATACCTGATTAAAAATATAAAATTTCTCAATTTTATACCTTATTTTTAAGTACTAGATATTAAAATCCAATTACATTACATCAACATTTTGATTTAGGTCTGTATAATAAATATATTTACTCGTGAATCTCACGCGGGCATCATTGGCTGCAACCAGATTTTTTAATCCTATAACTCCTAAAGAATTTTTCCGTTTCAAGCGCATTGTTGATAACAGCAATGAACATTATTCAGAGTGGTTGTAGCCAAAAATGTTTTTTTTTTATGTTTACTTGTAGGCAAACTAGCAAACGGTGATCTAGCATTAGCTTAAAAAAAACGTGATTGCAGACAATGATGCATTTAGGAGATTCGCCTTTATGTAAATGGCGCCTATATCTATGTACGGATTCCGCTTTTAAATGAGAAAATAAAAATAATTTTGATTTCAATAGACACTAGGGTATGAGATTGTAGTCGTACTATAATTTTGTATGTGTAATATTTTATAATTTTGTTCGGGAATATAGAGTTCCAAGCGTCACATCTAACGGTGCGGAATCTGGCACCGAAGAGGACGAGGAGATGGCCGTCGAGGAGGACGAGTCCGAGGGCGAGGACGACCTCCCCCTCGAGATGGTCGACGACGCCGGCCGTAGTGGCAAGGTAATCACTTCACCCCATGGTAACGATATAAACAAGAAAGATAGACATATTTTATTTAGGACAAAAACAATACAGAATATTATCAAACAGTGAAATAATAGAAATAGAATAAGTCCTAAAATTGGACCCAGTCTCAGCATATGCTGACCAATTAAAACCAGCGCTGTTCTTCCACCTGGGACCAACAAGTGAAGTCACGAAGGACTACAACACACATAATAATACATAACGTACAATGCAGTTAAATAATGATAAAACTCATACACATAATCATTAATCTATATATAAATATAATAAAATTGTAGAGGTAATTTCTGTACAATGAAAAAAATGCTGAAAACCGAGTCGGGGGATGTAAGAAGTGAAATAGAACTAATTTAGATTTTTTTTTTTATTTTTTGTTTCTCTGTCTGTCTGTTTGTACCGACTAATCTCCGAAATGACTGGACCGATTTAAATGCAATTTTGTATGGTGATAGCTTATATCCCTGGTCAACATATAGGATACTTTTGATCCCCCAAAATTAAAGAGTTCCCATGGGATAGTTAAAAAAACTTCAATTAAACAGCTTATTATACAACTTATGCACCTAATTAAGTATTGATATTTCTGGTATCAGCATCATACAATAAAACAATTTACACATTAAAAAACAATTAGGCTATATATCATTACGCTAAGACCAATAGGAGTGGAGCACCAATGAAGAATGTTTTAAAATCGGGAGGGCTTTTTAACTTTCTTTCTTTTTAACTATTCCACGCGGACGAAGTCGCAGGCAGAAGCTAGTAATAAATAAATTAATGTATATATAATCATTGTACCGATCACGTGCACAGCAAAACAATGGGTTATTATTTGCTGGACTTGGACTGACACAACACGATTACGGGCGATATCATAAGGTGGGTAAACATACATTAGAACCTCGATAATCCGGACTAGCAAAAACAAGGGCCTTTGCAGATTATCAAGGTATCCTGATTGTGGTCTGCAATATTGTAATCGTAAAAAAACACATGTTCCACCTAAGTTTCTTTCATTAATTTTATTGAAAAGTAAATAAAAACAAGTGAGACAAACAATACAGAAATCTATAATACTATAAAATATTAAACATATATACAATGTCTGTACATTGAAGTATTAAAAAAAAAACAACTGGAATAGACTATATAAACGACGGAAAACAGGATTCGTCGTTTGTTCGGGATTCACGTAAATATTACTGGGCCGATTTCGATGCGGTTTTTGCTGATCGACAGCAAATTCTTAGGCTTAAAATCTGCGCTTTTTATCTCGCGGGAATTTTCTGGGATCGATTTTAAAATGGCCGTCTTGAAAAAAATTCCAATTCCAATCCGATTTTTTCACTGATCAATAGCAAATTTAATGTGATGAAATGAGTGATTTTTTTATCCCTGGAATCCCGCGGCAATTTTCCCGAGAGCGATCTGAAATTGTTAAGGTGCATAAAAATTAACTTATTCCGACAGTTTCCATTATCACGATAGCTTCCAATCTTTTTTAAATACTGCAATATTTTGTGTCCCAAGAATTCCGCGGGAATTTCAATTCAAGCGTGGACGAAGTCGCTGGCAAATCTCAGTATGATCTGCACACTTAACATTAAGAAAAAAAGCAGATATTTCAGTCTTTTTGAAAAAGTCTTATACTCTTCTGCTTATAATTTTCGCACTTCATTGCATAAGCTCGGTTTCTAAAAGTCCACGCAGGAACATAACTTTGTGGCTGTCAAAATCGTTATCACTATCCACCTATTTTCGTGGTCGCGGAATAAGCGGGGGTCCAGATTAACAATGCTAATATAAGAAACTACCACAACTATGCAAAACAAATCTACTATAAAGGTGTTATCACTTACATTTTTTATCATCTTACACAACATAGTACTGTTGGTTTGAAATATAGGGGAGATTATCATTGTTCGCACTCGCTCAGTGATTTTCATCTCGTCAATGTATTGAAAATATTAAGACCTCTTAATATTTTTTACTTTGTCATACAATTTTATATTATTATGATTATATGGCTATAGAGAAAAATATGTTTTGAAATAATTAATAAGGTAACGATAATTGTACAGACAGGGGTACCAACAATACTGTAATGTACCCTAAATAGAAGACTTCTATTATGTGAGGTCGATTTTTTTGTGAAGAATCAGTAAAAAAGCAGGTTTGTCAACGCGACAGCCCAGTATTAGGAACTGAACGCGTATCCAAATGGCGGTGGTAGGATTTCTGGTATGGATAGAAAAGAGACTCAACTGCGTGCCTCTGGACTGCACTATGCCTGCTGATCACTAAGTCGTGAGTCTTGCAGCAAATCCTCTGGCTTGTCTCCTTCTTACGGCCTTCGATATTATATGTATACACGCCGCGCGGTATAACTGCATTTATAGGCACTTGGTACCGGAAAGATGTGCTGGTTGTCGTACTAGGATTGACAGTAGACTATGTGCAACGAGGGTCGATGGCAGACTGACTCGTAAAGACGAGCAGTATTAGTATAGCGATAAGTACGACAAGGATAGTCGTATGGAATGGAAGATGGCGGCTGGGAAAATGTGATTGGATAACGCGGTTAGGAAAAGCGGGTAGTTATGGAAATAATTTGACAGGACAGAATTTTTAATTAAGCGGCGTGAACAGATTCAAAAATGTCAGGTAGAGAAGCTGTTGATATGTCAAGCTATAGTATTAAATATATAATCAGTCTTTTTTTTTTTCTTACATTCCAGGATGATATGGAAACAGAGCATTTAGCCACATTAGAACGGCTGCGGCAAAATCAGCGGCAGGACTATTTATCAGGGAGCGTGTCCGGCAGCCTGCAGGCCACCGATAGGCTCATGAAGGAACTGCGGGATATATACCGCTCGCACTCCTTTAAGAATAATATGTACTCTATTGGTGAGTATTGATGATTTGAATGAATGAAAACACTTTATTGTTCACCAAAAATTAAAAATACGTTCTTAAAACTAGGTACAGTAAATGTTGAACAAAGGGCAGCCTTATCGCTTAAAGCGATCTCTTCCAGGCAACCCCCTAAACTAAGTAAAATGTTTGAGACAACAGTGGCGGTGAAGACAATAAATAGTAAGAAACATTCAAAGAATAAGTAAAAAAGAAATAAAATAAATAAGAATATACTTTATATACTATACAAACATAAGATATATCATACTATATATAGAATCAGCAGCATGTTTTGGACAGATGATTTGTTTTAATGCTTTCGTTTAATAGATCGTGAGATAGGTTTTAGCTAATTTGTGTGATACCACACTCTTACATAAGATCAATGTGAAACGTTTTGCTAATCGTGATTCGTGCGATAAGTGAGAGTTCCGATTCTTCCCCTTCCCCCATCAACCCTATATACTATATCCCATTCTTCCAATCTGATTTTCCCATCTCATCCCCATTATCCCATCCCCTCTATACTAAAGGCTGGCAAAACGTTGGCTTCGCATCTGCTGTTGCAAACATCTATAGGCGACAATAACTAATTTCCAGTATGTAGGTCGTCGGTCTGTTTGCCACCTTTGAAATCAACAAAGAAGCATAAGTTTAGTAGCAAAATTAATTTCATGTCATGAAATTTTGGCATGTCAGTCATCTAAAAAGAATATCTGTCACTTTCAACATTTAGTCTAACAATCCTATTTATGCAAATAAATAAAATAAAAGGTATAAAAAGGTATGTTAAGGTGGTTTGGACATGTAGAGAGAATGGATAAAAGTAGAATCACAAAACAGGTATGACAGTATTGTGAATGGTAGGGTTGTTGCCGGTAGACGGAGACGAACACACCATGACCAAATATCAGAAGTGTTAAAGAGAGGTCAGGTAAAAAACATTTCAAATAAACGTGCATGTATGAAGAGGTTAATGAAAGTAGGTGAAGCGAAAGTTGTTTGTCAGGATCGTCGCAAGTGGAGATCCATAGTCTCTGCCTACCCCCATGGGAAACAGGCGTGATATTATGTATGTATGTATGTAATAAAGTAAAATTACTATTTCCAATTTTTTTTTAATTAACAGTTACAGCTTACTATTCTTTATTTTTACTAATAAATATTTAGAGGTGGGTCACAAACACGTTTTTTACGACTTTAGGTAACAAAATATCTCATCATATATTTATGTATAAATGTTTATGTGAGTGCTATTTGGACCCGGAAAATTAATTACATTTTATATCGCAAACTATCCCATCTGCCGACAAGGCCAAAAAGGACAAAAAGGTCAAAAATCCCATTTTTCGGGATAAAAAGTATCCTATGTTCATTCTCGGCATCGAAAATATATTAGGTTGGGGAAAAAGTTTCTTCGCATTTTATATAAAAATTCAAAAGATTTTTTTATAAAGTTTATTTATATTTGACTAAAGTATGTAGGTGCCATTTTGTTGGATAACTTTTTGCTATCTTGTAGGTAGGGACGTGATTCCATTGCTATAAAAATTTTGGGGCTTCTGATCAAAAAACTGCTACAAGTGGTTTTGGCAGTCCTCTCGTGATGTTAACCTGACACTGCCCAAGGAATTCTGCAGACACCGAAACAGGTGAAAATCTGAAGGTGCAAGCTCAGGACTATACGGCGGATGCATTAACACCTCCCAGCCAAACTTTCGTAATTTTTGCTGAGTGGCTAAAGATGTGTGAGGTCTAGCGTTATCAGGCTGAAAAACCACACCCCTGTTGATTAATTCCGGCCGCTTTCTCTCAACTTTTTGCTTTAATCTCATCAGTTGTTCGCAGTACAGTTGAGAATCGATGGTCCTGCCTGGCGGTAACAGCTCATAATGACTAATGCCCTTCCAATCCCACCATACACACAGCATCACCTTGTTGCGAGTTAACCCGGGTTTCGCCACAGCCTGTAAAGCCTGACCGGCCTTTGACCACGATCTTTTTCGCACGTTCTTGTCGTACGTGATCCACTTTTCATCACCAGTTATCAGCTTCTTCAAAAATGGTTCGGTTTCATTACGTCGTAATAAAGAATCGCAAATGAGTACACGTTTATTAGGTTTCTTTTAGTGAGCTCATAAGGCACCCAAATATCGAGCTTTTTTGTGTACCCAGCTTTTTTCAAATGCGCCAAAACCTTTTTGTGGTCAATTCCCAGTTCTCCAGCTACATCGTAACTACTAATATGCCGATCTTGCTCCACTTTTTCAAAAATGGCATCAATTTTGTCCGTAACAGGGCGACCAGAACGACGTGCATCTTTGATATCAAAATTTCCGGATTGAAAACGCTTAAACCAAATTTGCGCTACTCTCACAGATACTGCATTAGGTCCATAAACATCACAATTTTTTTTCGCGGCTTATTGTTGCATTTTTACCTTTTTTGTATTAAAATTTTAAAATGTATCGAATTTCTTCATTAGATTCATTCATTTTAACAATAAGAAAAACAAATGAAAATCACACATTTTTCTAATTTGAATTAGGAATTGTCTTCTTTAAAATTAAAACTTTTTAATGATACCAAAACCAGCCAGATAGATACAAATGGTATAGCCAAAGAGATCTTATTACAAGTTCATTCATACTATATGCGAAAAGACTTTTTCCCCAACCTATTATATTAGGTTGGGGAAAAAGATTCTTCGCATTTTATAAAAAAATTCTAAAGGTTTTTTAATAAAGCTTATTTACATTTGACTAAAGTATGTGGGTGCCATTTTGTTGGATAACTTTTTGCCATCTTGTAGGTAGGGACGTGATCCCATTGCTATAAAAATTTTGGGGCTTCTGATCAAAAAACTGCGACAGGTGGTTTTAGCAGTCCTCTCGGGATGTTAACCTGACACTGCCTAAGGAATCCTGCAGAGACCGAAACAGGTCAAAATCTGAAGGTGCAAGGTCAGGACTATACGGCGGATGCATTAACACCTCCCAGCCAAACTCTCGTAATTTTTGCTGAGTGGCTAAAGATGGGTAAGGTCTTGCGTTATCATGGTGAAAAACCACATTGCTTCTGTTGATTAATTCCGGCCGCATTCTCTCAACTTTTTGCTTTAATCTCATCAGTTGTTCGCAGTACAGTTCAGATTCGATGGTCCTGCCTGGCGGTAACAGCTCATAATGAATAATGCCCTTCCAATCCCACCATACATACAGCATCACCTTGTTGCGAGTTAACCCGGGTTTCGCCACAGTCTGTGAAGCCTGACCGGCTTTTGACCACGATCTTTTTCGTACGTTCTTGTCGTACGTGATCCACTTTTCATCACCAGTTATCAGCTTCTTCAAAAATGGTTCGGTTTCATTACATCGTAATAAAGAATCACAAATGAGTACACGGTTCATTAGGTTTCTTTCAGTGAGCTCATAAGGCACCCAAATATCGAGCTTTTTTGTGTACCCAGCTTTTTTCAAATGCGCCAGAACCGTTTTGTGGCCAATTCCCAGTTCTCCAGCTACATCGTAACTACTAATATGCTCCACTTTTTCAAAAATGACATCAATTTTGTTCGTAACAGGGCGACCAGAGCGACGTGCATCTTTGATATCAAAATTTCCGGAATGAAAACGCTTAAACCAAATTTGCGCTACTCTCACAGATATCTGCATTAGGTCCATAATCATCACAATTTTTTTTCGCGACTTGTGTTGCATTTTAATTTAATGATACCAAAACCAGCCAGATACAAATGGTATAGCCAAAGAGATCTTATCACAAGTTCATACATACTATATGCGAAAAGATTTCCCCAACCATATATATATTCCCCATATATTATATACTGAATTTCAGCCAAATCGGTCCAGTAGTTTTTCCGTAAAAACGGAACAGACAGACAGAGTTACTTTCGCATTTATAATATTAATCCCTATTAATATTATAAATTGTTATAATATTAATTTTAACGTTGATCCGGGTCTAAAATTCGCTAAAAAATAACTAAATATGGATGTAACAATACCAAGTTTCACATATGCAGTGATTTTTAAAGCCACCAAGGATGTCTAGTGAAATGTGAAACAAAAATCTTTTTGTTATAATTCGACGATATTTACTAAAGAACAGCCGACGTGATGGGTTTTTTATGGTTAGTTTAACTTCTTTTAATCAGATAATTGTTCTGTTTATTATCACAAGGTGTTAAAGCTCTTGTTTACAAAATTATAGTCATTATTATTTAAGTAAACATGTTGACAAAATGCTTTGTTGCATATAAAGCAACTTGCTTCAATCAATAGTAACTATTGTTGATCGAAGGCAACTTGACACTGGCAAGATGTTTAACGTTTGTTAAAAATGTTCTACTTTAGTTTGCCAGCCTGTAATATGAACTGTGTTTTCGTCCACAGAGCTAGTAAATGATTCACTGTACGAGTGGAATATCAGACTGCGCTCAGTGGACCCCGACAGCCCTTTACATAATGATCTGTTATTATTGAAAGAAAAGGAAGGGAAAGACTCGATACTCCTAAATATTATGTTCAAAGAGACATATCCCTTCGAGCCGCCATTTGTACGTGTCGTGTATCCTATCATATCCGGTGAGTATGCTTTTTAAAATCACTTTTAAAATGGTCAACCAATGTTTTATTATGTAAAACATACTTTTTATACTTAATTCTTTATTGTACATAAAATAGTTCATAATACTACAAAAGAGTGGTGATGTACAAAGGTGAGCTTAACACTAATAAAAAGAGTACCACTTCCAGCCTAAAAAAACCTATGGGTCTAGCGAGACTGGGGGAAAACAAGAGGCGGGTTGTCTACATTAAATTTTATATTCATAAGTATATAGGTACTTATACCTAAATGTATGTAGTATGTTTGACTCTATTTAACGTAAATAAAGGGCCTATAATCTGGTCGAGGTTAGATTTTAATGTATGCGGTCGTGACTGTGATGTTGTTTTTTTTATGAACAAGAAAGAGATCTTGTGTCTCCTCTGTTTGATGTCTGTAAAGGAAGGTTAGGTTTTAATGAATGAAGTGGTGACTACAATGAGATTTTTTTTTCATGAACGGGAGATCTTGCGATTGTTCTGTTTGAAGTCGGTAAAGGACCTACATTCTGGCAGAGGCTAGGTTTTAACGAATGAAGTGGTGACTACCATGTGGTAATTTTTTTTGAACGGGAGATCTTGCGACTGTTCTGTTTAACGTCAGTAAAGGACCTACAATCTGGCAGAGGCTAGGTTTTAACGAATGAAGTGGTGTCTATGATGAGGTTTTTTTTCGTGAACGGGAGATCTTGCGACGTTCTATTTGACGTCAGTAAAGGGTCTAAAATCTGGCAGAGGCTAGGTTTTAACGAACCCAATGAGGACTACGATGATGTTTTTTTATTGAATGTTCCCGATGCTGGTGTCGCAGGCGGGTACGTGCTGGTGGGTGGCGCGATATGCATGGAGCTGCTGACAAAGCAGGGCTGGTCGTCCGCGTACACGGTGGAGGCGGTGATCATGCAGATCGCCGCGACGCTGGTGAAGGGCAAGGCGCGCATCCAGTTCGGCGCCACCAAGGTCGTCTCGCAGTCGCAGTACAGCCTCGCGAGGGCGCAGCAGAGCTTCAAGTGCCTCGTGCAGATACACGAGAAGAATGGTTAATATATTTTTTTTTACTGCCTGAGTACAGCAGACCCCCACCTGAGGGAAAGTGGTTGCTGTCGCCTATGCACATTTTCAACAGCAGAGATGTTGCTCGGGATAGCAGCACCCTGACGTTCCGGCTGGCGTAGGTTCTCTAAGGGCTTGGTTGTCGATTAGGCCGGGAGCCTAAGTCGAAGTGCCACCGTTGCTAGATAAGCGACCAAGGACCCGGCGCTGCACACCTTTAGATGTGTCCTATTGGGATACAGCGACGTCGTTAACTCGTGGCAACCTCGGAACTAGACCTCTTGGGCCTAACCATGGTTCATCCCACGGATGGGGGCTCCATCGGAAGTATCACTGTCTCTTTTTGCGAGTGGGTTTTGCTCACTAAGGAGGAGACTCTCTAACGTCTTTCGTCGTTCGTTTTCGAATTTCTTTTGCTTGTTTTTTTTATATCTAAGTGCATTTTCCAATGCATATTCCATTTATTTTTGTACTTTATAAACTGTACCAGTGTTTTCCTCGCGGCAGCGCCGCGACGACGTGAGTAGCGCGGTTGTAGCGCCATCTATTTTGCTATTTTCGTCTACCCCACAGAAACGACTTCATTTATCGGGATAAAAAATATCCTAAGTTACGTCCCGGGATATCCCGGGACGTAACTTAGCTATTTATAAGCTAGCTCTATGTCAAGTATCATTTGAATTTGTTCAGTAGTTTTCACTTAATGCTTTAAGAGACAAACAAAAGATTTATAATTGTTATTTTCGGAATCTGCTGGTTCGAATTAGCTCCCCTGATTTTTTTCGCATTTTTAAAGGCATTGTACATACTCAAACCATTTACAGATGTATTATATACAGCAGAATATTATAGTTCTAAAGAAAACTTTCTTTCTTGCATCTAAAATTTAATTGACTCCTTCGGGCTGATCGGACGAAAACAAACGACGAAAGACGTTTGAGCGTAAGGTCTGCTACGCTCCCACATAATATCTATTGGACTGATTTCGGTGCGGTTGGTGCTGACCGACATCAAAGTCTTAGACTTAAAATCTGCGATACTTTTTATCCCGGGAATTCCACGGAAAATTTTCTGGCAAAGATTTAACGGTTCCAGTGTGATTTTTTTCACTGATCTATAGAAATTTTTATGTAATATAATTCAATTCAAAGGAGTCAATTAAAAGAAAGAAAGTTTTCTTTCTTGCATCTAAAATTTAATTGACTCCTTCGGGCTGATCGGACGAAAACAAACGACGAAAGACGTTTGAGCGTAAGGTCTGCTACGCTCCCACATAATATCTATTGGACTGATTTCGGTGCGGTTGGTGCTGACCGACATCAAAGTCTTAGACTTAAAATCTGCGATACTTTTTATCCCGGGAATTCCACAGAAAATTTTCTGGCAAAGATTTAACGGTTCCAGTGTGATTTTTTCACTGATCTATAGAAATTTTTATGTAATATAATCCGTGTAATTTTTTATCCCGGGAATCCCGCAAAAAATTTTCGGGAGCGGTTTGTAGTTATTCGGGTGCATAAAATTAGCTTATTCCGACACAGTTTTCACTTAAACGATAGCTTACATTTATTTTTTAGTATAACTGATTCTGAAGTTCCGAATAAAGCCTGTGTTTAGTGTCAATCAAAGGTACCTCGCATCTAGGATTAAAAACAGTGAGTGGGTGTTTATGACGGTTGCAAGAATTAAACAAGATATGTAAATGAAGAAAGAACTGTAAACCACACATATGTTTGTGTGTACATATTTACCAGGATTAGTATATGTGTAAACGCAAAGTTATTGAAGAATCAAAATAAAAAGGAACTTTATGGTATGTTTTACATCTAAATAAGTGTCAATTTCACTACGCGATTCTCTAAATGCGGCTGCTTTAGGTCTCTCTCCCCCGTTATTTCGTCTTATAAAAGATGTTTATCACAAACTTGTCATGGTTATTATTTTATTTTTCTTTTAAAATAACTATGGTCGTGGTTGTATCACAAGCCGTAATAAATGACCATCGTCTTTCTGTAAATACATGTAGATCACTATAGCTCTGTTGAAGCATAATTAAGAGGAAAAATTATAATAACAGACAAGACAGTTATTGTAGTAGTGTTTATTATAATAGTTAAAATATTTTAAAATTATGTTAAAATAATGTTAACAGAAATAAAGACTTTATTATTATTATTATAGTGCTGTTTGTCCAAGCCACATGTGAAGAAAGTTGTTGGGAGAGCTAATTTTTAATATAATTCTATATACCCTGTATTTCTTAGGCCTGTGCTACACATGGGATAATATTAGTGTTAATTACTGTATCACGTAGATGTAGTGAAAGGTTTAATAAATTTCATCAATTTTACACATAGTATTCTCATGTTTTTCAGGTTGGTTCACACCTCCCAAAGAGGACGGCTAATGCCCGCCGATTGCGCGCCCTATATAATTAAGATTAACGTATCGAGAAGCCACGCCCAAACAAACATGCAAACACAAATTCAACAAATATCTCGTCCGATACCGTGATAAATGTACCACGCGAAGTATAATTTGTATCATGTTTAGTATGAAAGTGTATCTGTACGTCGTATACATATAGTTGTGTGAGGGGAGTATAGTTAAAGTGCGGGCGTTAACACGAGAGACTATACAAGACTTATAAGAAAAAAATGTTTAACGTATAATGTTTTGTAATCATTGATTTGTCAGTTATCCATAACTATGGTAACCCTAGATGTTACTGGAGTGTAAAGTTGAATAAATTTCTTTGCATTTCTCGTTTAGTTATTGAAATAAAAGAAAACCTGTGATTCTTGTATGTTGTTTAATTATCCTGCGTTATTATTACATTAATTTCATACCCAGAACTACAGTATTACACAACTTATAATTCCTCCCTATGTACCTGCGCAGTAAACCAATTTTAATAGATGCGACAGTACGAAATCGTGTAAGCGGGACAGAGTTAAGAATGCATAGCAAGCCACACTGCCTTTTGCCCTTACGAATAAAGTTCAATATAGATTATGTACAAGAAATGTGTATTATAAAATGTATAATCACGTGGATACGATAATAGATAAAATGTGACAAGGCTTATACGACGAAAAAATGTCTAGACTACCACACCCTATGGGACTATGCGATTTCTTTCAAGGCGTGTAAATGAGGCGAAATCGAAAAGAAAATTAAAATTTTAAGTGATAGTTTAAATTTATTTTTTTTTGTATAAAAATGCACAAATGAAATTGCTGTTGAATGGAATTCTAGTGGCCTTATTTCCCCCAACCCTCTTTTTTTTGTTGAAGCAGGGGAATACATTTCGTACAATACCGGGCCTTTTGTGGGGTTTAGACCTTATGCGGCGAGATTAAAATTGCGCGGGACTCTGGGTGTAGACGTTCTCAACTAAACCTAAACCTGCGTCCTATGTGCCCGCGCTTGAAAATTTTCGAACGTAGTTTATTAAGGTTCTGGGCCTTTGAATTGAAAAATATTAATATTAAAATTAAGTTTATTTCGACAAATGTTCAGAACAGGCATTTTTTTAATAAGTAAAAAAAAGTGTGACCAATCTAAAATAATATATTTTTTTTATGCATTTGAGTACTACCACATAATATATTTCTCCAACATAGTTACACCCATGTTCATCCGCGCACCAAGGCCTAAGTCACCACGGAAGCCGAGTGACGTACTTCACCAACAGAGGTTTAGTTCCACCGCATCAAATTCCCCAATGGATGGTATTTCTCCTGTTTGATTCTCTTTCTTTTAATAATAAATCAGCAGACAAAACATTATATATCCCCAAGTTACGCTTGAATTATGGGTAATATACAATAGACCACTCTGGAGCTGATCCCAGACATCCAGACCACAGCAAATACCTGCAAGATCGTCCGGAGCCTCTGCGTTCCAGCGTGTTCGATCGGCTAAGACTACCTCCGCTCAACCAGAAAGGCCTTTTGTTCCTACTCCCAATCTAAAGACTGGCAATGCGTTGGCTTGTTTTGCAAATGTCTATAGGCGACGGTAGTACTCGCTTTCCATTAGATTGGCCATTTACTAGTTTCGTAATTAAAAAAAGCAAAAAAAAACACCTGATGTTGCAATGTGCATAGGCGACGGTAACTACTTTCCATAAGCCCGTCTACTGATTTAACACAAGTGTAAGAACTTGTCTTATTATAATTTGGATTTTCGATTCTCTTTCGTATTCTTCATGAGCGCCTTCAAGCCTTCCACGTGAATTTCGCTGCCGGGAATATTTATTTTCTTGCAATATTCTTGTTTATTCATGTTTTTCATCCATTGAGCCAGTTTGGGATACCTTAAAACAATAAATTCGCTTTTTATTCTACACAAACAGGGCAATACAAAGTAATGTCTTACTGCTAATAGGAATCTTTTCCAGGCAATTAATAAAACAGCTTGTTTTCATCGCGACTCTGGGAATCATAATTGAATAATAAAAATCTTTAAAAACTAGATAGTTCCAGAGCTGAATCTCCTCTAGCTTTCTACGTTTTATTATTGAAATCATAATAATATTTTTGAAGCAAATTAGTCCAAAATTTCATTAAAATTGATACTAGTTATTATTCCACTAGTTTTGTCTTTGGTAAATTTATGTTTGCCTATGTTCAGAGGTGTTACTCTACTCTCAAACGCCTCAGAGTACATTGTGGAGTTTTTGACGGGAACTGAAAGGAGGTGTGCTGTGTAGTTTTATTTTCTAAAAATGTGTAAAATTACTATAAAATTAACAATAGTTGTAGGATATTGATAGTTTTTGAGTAGTAATTATGTGTTTTGTGAGAAATGTGAACTGTATAGTCAAATGTGGCCTTTTGAGTTGTCACAAGAACTCCGTTGAATGGCACCTATACAGCTGATAACCTATACAGTTCAGCTGTGCTACACATAGGCTTAAGAAAATGAAGAAACTACATTAAAATCTAAGATCTGGCTTAAAAGCCTAGTTGCCAAGCCGTGAGCCTAAATAAATAATAAGAGTACATTGTATATATAAAGACCTTTCGTCGTTCCTTTTCGTCCGATCAACTCGAAAGATTCAAACAAATTTTAGATAGAAGAAAGAAAGAACAAACATTTCTTTAAAACAACAATAATATAATCTATATAACACAAGATAAATGGAACATGTACTTAAATATAAAAATAAACAATCAAATAAAAGTTTTAAAACGAAAAACAACAGACGTTTGAGAGTAATCCCTCTTCTTATATGTTCTTCATATTTACGCCATATTGTTACTGAGTCATACATAGCCTTCAACAGTTAAGACTTAGTTTTTATTGATTTGCTTTTATAAAAGTTTCAAAACATACAAAAGCATATAGGAATGACATGTGGTACCAAGTAGCAATATACGCCTATACGTTGTATTCATATTGAGTTAGAATAAGTTTGTAGGCTCCTTAATCTTTATTCATTACACTTTAAGTTAATTGTATTAACTAAATTCATAGACTTACTCTAATTCAACGTGATTAAGACCGGTAGTATTTAGCAGGAGCTTTTCAGGGTTAGGACTTTTAGTTGCGTTTATAGTGAATATAGCTTGGCTTAAGTTCTAACTTTCTTTATCTTATTCTACCCTGGTTTATTTAGCTCTTAATCCAGCACAGCGTAATAACCACTATATTCTTCTTTAATGGTTTAGCTAAGGATTGTATATGAGAGGACTACTAAATTACCTTCCCTCGTCAATAGGATGTAAACCGGACAATGAACCCATGGTAGATACTGCACTTATATCTGCGATCGTTATTACTTCGTCAGCCAGATATAGACTCTCCGAAAGATATTCTTCCATCATTGCATAGACGTCTTCTATATTCCTTTTCATATTTTTTGATATTTCTGCCAGCTTGCCAACGTATGTTGGTGCCTATACATTCAAGTCTTACGGTCTTATTCATAAAGAGTTACGAGTAAGTTTGAACGCTTCTTTAAGAACCATAAAGAAGCGTTCAAAGTTACTGAACTCTCTATGAACAAGACCATAAATGAATAATAATAATATTTGGGTGCATTTTTATATGGTGTAGAGAGGGATAATTACCGGTCAGTGTCACGCTACATTTACATTAAATTTGTCAAGAGGTCTCTACGTGTTGGCCTTCCCGTGGCCCCACGGAAGCCCTCCAAAAGTCAGAGCCATTTTTATGGTCCGTGGTATTCAAGGACATACAATTAATAAAATTGAAGTATCTGTCGGTGATTTGAAAATATAATAAATATTGTTTAACTGAATACTGTTATTTAAAAAGTTTACCCCTAATAGCATGTGACACAGTTAGTCCTGAGTTAATTGTCTTACGTACGATGAAAGAGTTCCGACGGCACACGCCTCCCATCCCATCCCTTGTATTCCATCCCTCCTAGACCCATCCCTTTTTTTGGGGTAAATCTTTGCGGACTTAGATGGGTCCTTTAGGGGGAGGACAACAACTCCGCAACAGACACGAACGAGGGCTCTGATACAGGCGCTCCCAACTATCTCGCTAAACCTAAACCTGCGTCCCTTAAACGCGCTTGAATGGAACGACATGGTATCTAGTATACGTAGTTACTACACCATGTCGTGTCGGGTCATGCCAACCCCTATATCTCATTGTAAAGGCAGGCAACAGTTTGGCTTCACCCCTGGTTTTGCAAACATGTAGGCGACGGTAAACACTTTTCATTAGATGAACCATCTGCCCTGTTTGTCTATTTCGCAACGGACTCAACAGATTTGAATAAGTTTTAAGAATTTAAGAACGAATTTTCGTATATATTCCATATCGATATATTGGAGGGTATAAAAGACATGAATATGAAATATTTCTAATCTTGTCAAGCCCTAGAAGTAATAATGTCAGCCCCAAACATTATTTTACGATGTCTTTAGCCAGTCCATTAACATCCCATTGCTGGGCTCAAACATCCCAATTTTTACCGGATTGAACGATAGGTATACCTTTCACGACTGTCCAAGGCGGATTTGGAAATTTCACGTAGCTGTTATTTCAATGTGCATATTTCCTTTAGAGTTAGTAATTAAAAAATCCAAATGACTTACCATCACAGACCTTAGCCTGGGGAATAAAACTCCACAATCAAAGAATAATCTGTGATTAACGGTCGCCCGTTTTCTTTTATCATTGGGATAGAGATGTTCGTGCTCAGGTTTGCCATATTTATCGATAAGGTATAAAATTATTGCGTGGCTGTAAAATTAATTTGCAAGTGTAGAGCGTGTGCAAAGTATGCAGATCAATTCTAGCTAAAAACTTCAACAGTATGGGTTCATTTGAATACTATAGTCGACGATAAATTTCATTACCTTTTATGTTTAATAGCTGTGAACTTAAAAAATTACCGCGCACATTCCAATTCTGTGCTTTTGGTTGCTTACTCAGGGAATACATAAAGTATTACGTAGGTTACTTGCTCTAGTTCTTTTACTAACTTTTTATCTAAATATAGATTTAAGTATATATGACATTTGGAAACCAAGTAGTGGTAGCAAGTAATAAAACAAATAAATCAATCACAGGCTGATGTCTATAATAGATCAATGACCTAGATACTTATATTACAGGTCACCATGGCTCTAGTTCACGGCTAATAGAAACTAATTACATAACAATGGCACAGCGTAAGTTATAAGTAGGTATACTGTTTTCTTACCTATCAGCTAAAGAAAAATCACCTTCATCTAAAATTGGAATAGTTCTCATAGGATTTTTCTGTAAGCATAAATTAAAATCATTCTTAAAATATTTAAAGTTTAGTTTGATTTTTTGAAGCAAACACGAGTGGAAGAAATTCAAGAAAACACGAGTGGCAGAAATTCAAACAGTCTTGTGGATAGTATAAATTTCTTGTTCATCAATTGGTGGATTTAACCTAGTGTTTATAATTATTCGTGAATGCATTCGCTAGAGACCAATTTTCAGGTAAACAGACCCAAGGCGTAAGCCATGGCCATATAACTATCCACCAGCTTCAGCTAACTTGCGGGTTTTTGACTGACGTTAAACGACTGCGTTCTTGCGCAAACTCGGATACAAAACTTGGGTGTTTATTTACATACAGTTTATACAGACAATCGATATCCTATTAAAAAACTAACTGTTAATAATTTTTACGACTTTTGAAAATACAATTGGACAATAAAATGGTACGTAAACGTAGCTTAGGACGCCTTGCAGCCCAGTGGACTGACGACCCGCGTAAGATTGCCAGCAGGAGCTGGGTGAAGAAGGCGGAAGACCGGGATATGAGGCGCAGACTTAGGGAGGCATACGTCTAGCAGTGGACTGCGATTGGCTTTTTTTTATTTATTTTTTATTGCACGAGTTCAGCAGACAGGCAGACGGTCCACTTGATGGAAAGTGGTTACCGTCGCCTATGGACATTTGCAAACCAAAGGTGCTACAGATGCGCTGCTGCTCTCTTAAAGGAGACTGGAACCTGGTCACTGCTGCGGGAACACAACACAAGGTTGTTATGGCTAAAGAAGAATAAAACGGTAACCCTGGAGATTCCCACCAGAAACTCAAGTACAATGTTCACTACACAAGTAAGTACTCGAGTTTCGACGTAAAGAGTAACAGAACACAACATTGTCAATTCCTCCACATATCTTCTCCAATCCGCCCTTAAATTTTTACCTATAAGTACTTAAACGCTAAATTTGTAGGTGCATACTTTTTTAAATTCCGGCGTGTCTTGCTCTCGAAATACGGGATTAAGATCTCGTTGTTCTGTTTCGTTTTGTATTCCAAGAATATCGATAACCATCATCACAGCCCTAGCTGGAGGGCTACCAATCATTTTGTACAGTATTGTTGGCATCTGTTCAAGCAGAAAAAGGTCTTAATTTAAGAAAAACTTTACTCGATTCATTTGAATCTTTGCATAGGTTTAGTAATTGGTGCTATTTAAATAAAATATGATAAGTAATTAATTAGAATTTTTTTCTTGCTATCGAAGTAAATGCAAACCTAATTAGTGAATTCAGGTAGGTATACATTGATTTATTTTTCATTCACTATAAAAGTTATACGTAGGTAAATGATTAGTAATTTACCTATAATATTTAAAACATTATTGTATTGAAGCTTGGTTTTATTTGTACAATAATATTATAATTATCATCTTAACACATTGTTTACTAAACAAAACTGAGTTTTAATGGTTTTAAGCGCGGTATTTTATTTAATTGTTATTTCATGATCACGGCAGCTGAAAAGTGGCTAAAACGTCATAATAAAAATCAAATAAAATACCGCGATCAAAACACGTTAAAACATGGTATTATTATGTGTACCTACTAGTCGCGAAAATCTAAGAAAATATATAGTTTACCTACTATCTAAATTAACATAACCTCACTTCATATTTAACAATGTCGAACAAAATGACAAAACTATCTTCGTTAATATTTCCAAAGCCGTTTTAAGATCTCTTCTAATTGGCGTACCTTTTTTATGTAATTTAATTATTTTTTGTGAATTTCACCTCCACTTTCAAGAAGTTTAACAAACAATCGACAAAGGTTCTAGGAATCAGGGTTCAACGTATCATTAAAACACTAATCACGTATTCACGATTCACGTCGAACGATAAACACAGCTGATCTGATAATTGATTTAACAAAATATTCAACAGATGGCAGGACGTGTATGATTCGTAAAATGGGTTGTCCTGTGCGAGTCGAGTTTGAGCATGAAAGGTTCCTTTTCGGGCTGGCACCTCCATTTGTTAGCCAGAGAGACCTAGCTCTCCGGCTATTTATAAAATACTTTGCGGATATGAAATCTTGTTCAATCTAATTTTGAAAATGAACGTATTTCAAACGATTCGTTTTCAATATTGAAATTGGGTATTCTGAAAGGAATTACATAATTTTCGTAAACTTTAGAGGTAGGTACATAAGAAGGAGAGGAGTAATTCTTTAAATAATTTTTTTTGCAAATTAGGCAAATAGGCGGAAGGCCTACCTAATATAAGGTGTTTACCGTCACTTGTGGACCTTTATAACACCAGGGACAAAGTCAACGCGTTGTCAGCCTTCAGGACAGGATAGGAGGGAGGTGATAAAGGGTTCACACAAGGGACCATGCATAAATTACGTCACACGTTAAGAGGGGGTTGACGATGTGTGACATTGTGTGCCAAGCAAGCGTGTTCACAAACTAATATATTTAAACTTTAAAATATTTCAAACTCTATCTGTAGGAGTGTAGTGTTTACATTCTATGTAAATAAAATTAATTACGGAACAGCTGTTTTAATTTAATAATTTCTTGATGTAAAACTGCAAAATATGTGATGCTACACTAAGGAGGGAGGAGTCTCACGAATGTGGCCAGCTGTGACAAGGACGGGGGAGGGGTAAAAATCATGGAATTCGTGTGACGTAAATTGTGAATGGCCCCCAAGAGGAATGAGATAGACACGATGGGATAGGGAAGATAGGATATCTCAAAATTTAATTATCGATTTTAATTAATTAGTGTCAATAATAGTAGGTAATTAAATCTTGAGGTTATAGCCTATGTTCAAATTATCAACTGGATATTTTAACAGTTCAAAATGCTAATACTATCTGGCGTCAGGGTGTTCAACTAAAAAGCATGCTTACATTTGCATTAGATGAGAAGTCATTTAGTTTGTGAAACTTGCGAGCTTAAGCTCTTATCACAGTTTAGACAGAAATTCGCCAGTTAAGTAGTAAGTTATCGACTAGTGACCAGTTTTTATATCTTAGTAACCGTTCGTGCGCTTTACTATCGGTTAAAATTTGATAAAAAAAGTTATGTAGTACTCATGATAAACTATTATTACCAATGGTAAGATAGATGAATGAGTAATAAGGTATAGGACCCGGCCACAAGGTGGCTGTCCAAACGACGACGCTCTTATCGTCGTTTAAACAGCCATCCACTTTAGGCCGGCTGCGAAATTCTTTTCGGCTAGTTATCTCACTTAACTAACGCAAAATATGTATGTAAATTGGGTATTTGACATATTATAGGTACGTACAATAATATCTACAACAATGTACATAAAAGAGAGCGTGCATTTGTATATGTTGCAATCAACTAACTTTCGTAATTTCATGACTGTTTAAACAATAAATAATCAATATGTCGACTCGTTAGAATTTTGACGTCACGTACATCCATACAAAATCAAGGAGGATTTTAATATTTTCATTAAATATATTTATAACTGCTATTAAGACTAGTAAATAGTTAATTTACTAATTGAAATAATTTACATAAAGATTAATTAATCAAGTACAGTAGCGCCTCGAATGTCAAGGGAAATGCAAAAAACTTCGACTTATTGAGTCTTCGACGTAACAAGAAGGTCGAGATATGAACTAATTATTTGATGGCTAAAATTTCGACTTAAGAAGGCGCGATTTTTTAATATATTTTTCGAGGAGTCAAAAAAATGAATAATCATAATGGTTCATTACCTTATGTTATACAGCTGTGTGACTTAGAAAGTTTAACGAATAGATTCATTCATTACATATGTACTAGGCAGAACCAATAGAATAAACGGACCCGACATTCTTTTTGCATTTTATTGCTTCGAGTTCGGGGAATTCCAAGTAAGACGTCATTATGTTTCGACTTACAGTCTGATTTTTGAAGTTCGAGTTATCAACTATAAATACGTACTTAAATGCCTACGCATGGAAATAACATTTTGTTCGAGTTAAAAAGTCTAAATAGTTCGTGATACCGAGCATTTGGGGGTTTAGTGGAAGGGAACGGAATTTTTTTTTTGACTTAAAAGATTCGAGCTATAGAGATTCCACGTATCTGAAAATAATTCATTACCTATCACATTCCTTCTAGCCTTGTGTTAGTTAGGCTAAAATCTTCACAGAGACTTCCGCCAAGACAGACAAGTACCGTCAAACCAATCAAGTTCACGTCCGTCCTTGTAGGTCTTAATTAAGTAAATGGCAAGGAAAATTTATTTATAGAACAATAAAGTCGTAATTTAGAGAATAACAGGAAACCATTATTATTTACGGGAGTCCTAATACCTTGCGGCGTGGGTGACGAAGGTAAACATTGCTGTTGAGCATTTCCATTATTATGTTGATTTGATACAACGTGATCGTTATGAGCCCCGGATGCTTTGCTTACTAATGGTGGGCGTCCATATCTTACTATAAATTCATTCTGCTTCACTATTGGTTCAAAGAGCTTTGAAGTGAAACTTTTAGCCACGTTAGTGAATTCTTTCGATGGGAACGAAAAAGCGTGAGGCTGTGAATTTAACAATTTAAACACTATAATCATACAGATAGAGTTGGAAATATTTTGATGTTTTGAAGTTCATAAATCAAATTGAAAAAACTATATCATTTGTTTCCTATTTTAGTTATCATAAGCCTATCGTGTCATTTGTTTAAAGTGAAAACATGGAATCTGAATAATATGTGTTATAATAAGTATATCTTAAATATGTAATATATTAAATATAATATTTTGCATTAAAATAATTTTTGAGCTTGGTAAAATATTGTAACAATAATAAATCTTATAATTATCCTAATACCCCTGATACTCTATATTTATCTCATTCTCTTGCGTGTGTGTGTGTAAATTGCACACACATACTTTTGAATTTTTTTATTGAGAAGCTGATAAACATGTGAACATTCTACCTGATGGGTAGTGGTTACCGTCGCCTATAGAAATTTGCAACACCAATGGCAGAGCCAAAGCGGTACCAAATTTTAGACATAAACTTCATACAAGCAATGCCAATTTCCTAGTAATTTTTAACATAGTGGCGTAGCGTAGTGGGGGCGGCAGGGGCGGCCCGCCCCGGGCGGCACTTTTTAGGGGGCGGCAAAATTTCACAATAAATAATATAAATATTTGAACCATTTCATATTTTTATCGCAACTACAAATTCGGACCGATTGAAAAGAGCACGGAATTTTTTATTACTTAGTCGCTCGCCCGGCCCAACACTCCGCTCCTATTAGTCCTAGCGTGATGTTATATAGCCTATAACATTCCTCAATATGTGGGCTTTCCAACACAAAAATAATTTTCGAAATCGGTTCAGTAGACCTAGAGATTACCCCCTACAACGTCACAAACACACAAACTTTACATCTTTATAATATTAATATAGATATAGTATGCATTAATTTGAAATACCTAAATAAAAGGGAGGCAAAATTGTCTTCCGCCCCGGGCCGCCGTCACCCACGCTACGGCGCTGCTTTAACACCTTAAACCGCTGACCGAATGTGATAAACTTTTTTGTGTGTGTTTGAGTTGTATAAATCCCTGAATTGTATATATTCATATATATTTTTTTATAACAGGAAAAGGTTTGTTAGGCCCTCTAGTAGCTATAGGCAATTATACAATGTCAGCCCATAAACGTCCCAATTTTTAAGGTACCGAGGTTAATTTCCCACCTCCCCTATAGACCACCTCGTAGCTGCGGTTATATAAAAATGTCCTACCTCCTGGACTGATGCGACCTACGATAATATATTTAACTCAAGAACAGTGGTCGACAGGTCAATAGGATAATTCGTCGCATCTGATTGATCATAATAATATGGAAAGAAAAATCAAGCCCCTAACCTTAACCTCCCGAAACTGCACTTCTCCCAATTCGGCAAGCCTAGAGACGCATAGCAGCGGTCGTCGAGGATCATATGGTTGCACATAACGGTATTAAGGAGTCTTTTTTGTCACACAGTAGATACGGTTAAATTATGTATTAAAAATTAGCACACACGACTGCGGCGCGGGTCGGTCGTCCGCGCTCAATCGGATAGGCGATATTAGACTTAATGTCCGTGGTGGGGCTGCGACGGTGTCCTTCCAGTGCCGTCGTGTGAGTACACAATGTCGATGGTACATGAGCCTCCTTAGGAGGGCAAGATCGGAAGATGTCTGTGTGATTGATTTCAATCTGATCATATAATTAAACGAATGAACCAATCTAAATAATTGGCTTAATAAACACGCAGTGTATCCGCCATGTTTGTCAAAGGCGACTTTGCGGGTTTGACTCATCGGTTATCTCGATGTGCAGACTGCAGATTTCATCACGATATTTTAATAATATATATATATAATCGGCAGACAAAGACACATCTTTGTACATATTCCCAAATGAAGCAAGTTACGCTTGTGTTACGGGTAATATACAACGGACTACTTTAGGGACTACTCTCCCAGACACCCAGAACATAGTAAATAACGGAGAAAATTCGTTTCCGAAATTTCTATACCAGGAATTGAACCCGGAGCCTCGATGTTGGGGTGCGGTAGGCTGGCAAAGGTTTAGCCCGCTCAAACACAGAGGTCACCATTTTATTTTATTTTGTGCACGTGGTAATTGTAACTATACCTATACGCACATTAGGTCAGATAACTAATACTTTTCCGGCCAGGAATCGAACTCGTTAAATTTGATTTTAGAACTGTGCTGCGCTAACCACTAAGCTAGCATGGCTTTTTTTACTAATTTGTAAGGTAAATACAGATAAAAGTGGCGTGAATCTGACCGGCATGCACCGTATAGAAGTACACTCAAAGATAATCCCCAGTCAAGACTAACATTGGTACCAGCGGGGGTGTGTTGCCGGTTCACTGACGTTAATTCCGGTCTAATGTTTTAATGACCTAGCCACGATTTTGTCTTTGTGAGCCACAGTTACGTGCGACGCGACAGGTGACAAAGACGGCGCCAACCATCTTCGCGCATTCACTTATCCCCCTTTATTAAGCCCAAGGTTGTGGCTAGGTCGTAACACTTTCACCCTTGAAGCTTAAATTTTATATTTATTATTACTGAATTTAGGGACTTTTACTATGGGGAAAACGCATTGAACTAAGCATGACCCGCACGCTCAAATAAATAAAATCTGTGATACTCTTTATCCCGGGAATCCCGTGAGAATATTGCCGGGAGTGATTTAAAGTTGCTAGGGCTCATAAAAGTTGGCTTATTTCGACACAATTTTTACTAAAACGATTTAACAGATTCCGGTGAATTCCTATAGTCAGAAGCTAGACGTGGTGAGATTTTTTACGTCTTTGAAAGAATCACTTAATGACTAAAATAAAATTGTGATGCAATATCGTCAAGCTTTTACAATATCTGAATAAAAATACCACAGAATTATGTAGATGTAGAATAACACAGAAAAAGTCCTCATTTACATTTTCACTCGTCAATTTTACATTTATATGTTTTCGCCACAGTATTGTGTGGTAGCATTTAAATTATATATTTCTACTTAATTTCATTCTTATAGGCCCAATAATTTCCGACAGAAATTGCTGTAACATACAAAATTAGACGTCAGACAGTCAGATGGAGGATTTCATTTTGGCTAATACAGTTCCAGAACCCTCAAAAATGTTTAACAGGAACAGAATAAAACAGAAAGCACATTTTATTATTAAATATGAGCTATAATTGGCAGTGATTAAAATTATAAAGCCTTTCAAAGTTTTTATTTATCTGAGATTGTTATTGTAATGTATTTGCGAAGTATACATTGTTTTTCCTTTAAATTTTAGTTTGTTAATTTATTATCAGTTTCTATCTGTTTTCTACAACTCTTAAAAAGGTAGCATTAATAATTTTAATGTTTATACAATATAATATAATAAATAAATAAATATAATAACAAAACTTTATTTCAGACCGGGGCACGTATTTATTTGGTGTGTTAGTTACAAATGTCTTAAAAATTAAAGTTTGTATTGTTAGAGTTTATTATATATAACACAAAACTATTAATATTATATAGCAACTCATGCCAATATACTATTATTTATTGCCGATGACTACCCCTATCCAATTTTTTTAGAAGGGGCAGTCAAATGTAACCACTATAGCCAGGGAAGCGGATTTCTTTCGAACAATTGCCTTAAAGCCATCTGTGCCGGCCTCCGCAAACATTCACGACATACTACAGTGCCGCGCCAACCACAGCAGCATTCTCAAGGCATTATTATATTGTACTTGTAGGGCGTTGATGGCCCGTTGCGAATAGTCCACCCACAGATCGATCGAGTAAAAAGACTGATAATATGTCTGTACGGTTCAACGTACAGCGTTTTGCTGACGCTGCGGCCTACTTTAGGCTACTTTAATGTTATAATATTACTATAAATAACGCTCACAAATACTTTATGATTGAATTGCTATCGATTTGCTATCAAACTGTTATTACATCGCTACGAGTTACTATCAACTAAGTTGAACCCAGGGATCAGCACCCGAGCTCAAGTAGTACGAGAATAAATCCCTAAAAGCAACAAGGTGTATTTTCTTCATTCTACTATAAGAAAGCACCAGCACTTCACCAACTACTGCCAGCAACCACCACTACAAGCAAGAGTAAGTGTACAAACTGTACAATGTCTTAAAAAGAGTAATTTTAACTTCAATTTTGCTTCGAGCGAAACTGCGAGCCATCATGTTGCCCCGAACCGCCAACGACCTACGCCTCTCTATGTCTTCGTTATCCCTAAGGTCACTCGTTACATTATGCCCTAAGTATTTGAATCTATCAACCATTTTAAGAGCAACGCCATTGAGAAATACGGGAGGGACACGGGTAAGTAAATGTTTGCGTAATTGAAAAACTAATGTTTCGCTTTTCTTCGAATTGTACTTCAACTCATGCTTCTTGGCACATATCTCGCAAATAGACAATAATATACTTACAGCATTGATAGAAGGACCAAACAACACCAGATCATCCGCGGAACTAATGTTATTAAAACAAATTTCATCTATGTAGCATCCGACGTGAGTGCTGCTAAATCGCTTAATAAGCTGGTATAAAGGTTAAACAGTAATGGCGAACTGATCCCCTCTGCCTCACTCCACACTCCAGTCTATATTCATCTGATAGTATCCCGGCCCATCTCAGCTGATTTATCTGGTTTTACTACCAGAATTTAAGAATAGAAAGAAGGTCCGCTGGTACACTCGCATCTCCCAACTTGTCTCACAAAAGGTCATTTGCAACAAGGTCGAACGCTTTAGGTAGGTCAAGGAAGCATCTAGAAGCAGGAAGCGTCAGGCATACACCGGCGTTCTCCTTCTGGTATAGCATTTGACATTATATTTTAAGCTCAGTATAAGGCTCTCAGTTGACAGTTCCACCCTAAAGCCAAACTGCGCATCAGTTAAATTCAATTGACGTGTGAGTCTGTTGTTAATCACACTGTCAAGTCAACCTCTGCTGTTATAGTCGCGAGTGAAATTGGCCGATAGTTATTCTTATCAGAGGAATCCCATTTCCCAAAGTCCGTTAATCGTTAATTCAGCACAGATACCGCACGCACCGCGAAAAACACGTTCTGACATGTACGTTCGAGCCGTCGGGTGTAAAGAAACACCTAAGAGCAACAAATATAAAGAGCAAAGCTTAAGTCTCGTCAAAATGTGGCTAGACATAAAGTCAAGACTCGTTGAATGATGTGGCATTCCTCGGGGAACAGATATTCGCAAATCTGTTTATTAAATATATTATTGCTACACCCTCAAGTACTACAGTTGAATGTCTTTTCTCCACGGGCAAGGATATACTACAGCCTAAACGAGCCTCGCTTTCAGACCAGAACTTCAACATATTGTTACAACTTAAGATCCGACGAAAACAAAATCCACCTGCATATCTATAAAAACACATTTTAATACCCGTCGGCATTTGAACTAATTGTAATCCTTTTATGATTGTCTTCTTTTGTTCACTTATTTGTTGGTTATTGTAGAGAACAGCCTATTGTACTATGGCCGTTTGCAGGCATAATTAGCCAAGTTTGCGGATTAAGATTCTAGGAAATTCGGTCTACGCTGCCGGGCGGACATATTGTATTTGTGCATTATAAAGCAATCCGCCCGATGGAGGGAGGAGTCAGTTGATTCAGAACCACGAGCGAAGCAAGACGTGTGTACTACAATCGGGAATCTAATAAGTGACGAACTTTGCGCGTTTTATTGAGTTACGACCTTCTGCATTACGTTTGGACTTGTTGTGTTCGGTTATATTTGTACCTGTGTTATACGTGTTTGTATAGTTCTAATAAACTGTATAGTAATTCTAACGGCTTTTTAATTCGAATCCCGTAACTCGTAACAATATTAATGTTCATGAAGGGGAATATTCATATTATGCCAGATGACTACATTTACAGATAAATTGGACGGGTTAGTATCGTTTCGTCTCAGATATAAGTGGTCTATGTAGCAATTCGTCTAAATAGCAATTGGTCATTATATTACTATCAAATCGTCTTAAAATTAGTTCGTCTAATTAGTGCTTCGTCCAGAAGGAAACTAGTCTATCTTAATAAAATAAATTCTAAACCTTAATCCAAATGAATTAAAAAACATTGTTTGTCAACATCCCTATTTAAACACTCTAATAAAAATATATAGCCGTCTTTTTTTTTCTAACCTGTTAACTTCCAGAATCAACAGTTTTTATAAGAAGATGCAATTTTTATCACCTGTTAACGGATTAACGATTAACGTTAACTTGTGTTAAATTTTCTGAAATGTAACGCTTTAACTTTTAACGAAGTTAACTTTTTCAGTAACGGATTAGCGATTAACGAAGTTAACTATTTGATTAACGGTGCCCAGCTATGGCAACGAGATACTTTAGTATCTCTATATCGCTCTATATAAGTATGCAATCATTTTGTGATCCTGGTTACCGCCTACGGCCACAGGGAGGCTAGACTTACAGTTTAATTTATTTATGTTATTCCAAAAGCTCTTAAAGTTT
Organism: Dendrolimus houi; assembly: GCA_039645545.1. Lineage (NCBI taxonomy): Eukaryota > Metazoa > Arthropoda > Insecta > Lepidoptera > Lasiocampidae > Dendrolimus > Dendrolimus houi. The sequence continues at coordinate 7,304,740 of CM077131.1, forward strand.
TTTTCGGAATAATTTGACGCAAGAATATCCATTTTTAGCTGTTCTTCTCTATCTTGACACCACTTTAATTTCCTTTTAAAAATATTATGACTTTCAGTCATTTCATTATAAACTATACCACCAAAGAGCTTCCCCGCTGTCATCTTTCTTAAAAATTTAAATCTGACCCCCCCCTATGAGCACCGGCAACGTACTTGTTCCAACCAATTAAGTGCATGTTTTTTCCTACTATGAGTTTTTTTACAACATATTTTTAGCGGCATCGGATAGTATACTTATTATACTGTACAACTGATCAATTATTGCATGTTAACTTGTGTTTAGACATGAACTATTACCCCACAGATGTAACTGCGAGGGAAAGTCTACTTTCCGGAGACTCGCGTGACATATTTCGTGATATTTTTCCATCTACTTAATTTGCCTATCATCTTTATTTATGGATGCCTAATAAATATTGTTTCAACGGTGTTTGCGAGAATGTAGTTACGAAACACTTGTTCTGAGTTTGTTGTGAATATAAGTGCAAAATTTCATTTTCTTAAATTGTCCAGATTACTCTGTTTAATTTAATTATATATTGAATTTTAAGCTGTATTTTTAAAACAGATAATCAATAAGGTACATTGGTAAACAAGTAAGACACGGACTCAGCATAATGAGTACGTCTTATAGCTTCGGCTAACATGACAGATATATCAATAGTTTGCAATTTGGAACATAAATTCATATGCTTATCTTGTGGGATCGTATTTGTTACCACGATTGCTTCGAGACACGATTTGTTGATTTTCTCAATCGCATTCCCAGCGAAAACTCCATGAGTTAAAATTGCGTAAATTTTACTCGCTCCAGCTTCACGTAAAGCTTCTGCGCCTTTGACTATAGTGTCACAGGTATCTGCCAAATCATCAACCATAATAGCCGTTCTATTCCTAACGTCCCCAACTAAGACAGTTGAATCTCCTTCATTAGCTCTCTGCCTTTCTTTATGAATGATAGCGAAGTCGATGTCAAGTCTATCGGCAATAGCAGTCATCCGTTTCACTCCTCCAGCATCAGGTGACACCATCACACTAGCTTTCCATTCCGGAATATTTTCTTTAATCCATTTAGTGATAGCAGGTTCAGCATATAGATTATCGACAGGTATGTTGAAAAATCCTTGTATTTGAGATGCATGTAAATCAATAGTAATTACATGATCAGCTCCAGCCACTGACACAAGATTTGCAAGAAGTTTTGCTGTAATAGGTGCACGACTTTTTTCTTTTTTATCTTGCCTTGAATAAGGAAAGCACGGAATAACAGCTGTGACTCTAGAAGCAGAAGAAATCTTGCAAGCGTTGATCATTATGAATAACTCCATCAAGTTATCATTTATTTCACCGCATCCACTCTGCACAATGTAGACATCTTCACCTCTCACAGATTCTCCTATTTCCACATTAGTTTCTTTGTTACTGAATTTCTTGGTTGTCGCTCTTCCCAGATCGATGCCAAGTCTTGCAACAATTTTTTTTGCAATTTCAGGATGAGAGCATCCTGTAAAAACTTTAATGTTTGGCATTCTTCCACTTTTATTCAGGCTGTTTCGCTCAACTTTTGCCGTGGTCTCTGCAGTGTTTTCGCTCATTAGTAAGGTAAGTGAGCTTTCTTGACAGACTGATTACCAGTACTAAACCAAGTTGTTGTTTGCTTCTCCGCAAATTTATCTGAGTTCGCAGAGGTCAATTTTATATCTGCTTATATCTTTTATATATTATAGCAATGGAAGTTCACTGTTTTTATTATCATCATCGTTATTAATAGTAAATAAGGCACCAACAATTCCTTCATTGTAATTTATAGTGTATTATATAGTTAACCTCCTGGCTATGCCTGCGTGTATAATAAGGCATTATCTAATACCAATATTTTTCCATAAGATTTTGAACTTATAAGTTTTTACACACAGTTTAGCTTTTGCGTAAGTTTCAGTTTTATTTTATTATACATTCAGGGTTATCATTCAATGTTTATGCTGGTATATACAGCATGTAGTTGTAGGTAAGTATGTATACAAATTAATACGTGAATTTCGATAAAAATAGTTCAGTAACAATATCCCAAATATACATCCAAACAATCTAAAATAAAAATATTTATAAAATTACAAATCAAACACACCCCAAGAACACGGGACGAATCTGAACAACTACAAAAGGTAAGATTTCATAAAAGAAAAGAATATTATTTGGTTATGTATGTATTTATTTCTCCACTATGCAATGACGACAAGAATCTGAAGAAGAAGAAAATTCTGGCAAGAATGGATGGGTTTGGACACAGTCCAGAACAATATGCACAAGATCTTCTATTTTATTACAGTGCGCACAAAGAGGGGTGCCCCCCACCACCAGGGGGGTTCAGCTTTACCACATGGTATAACTTGTTAACTGGAATGTGGCCAGATCTTATCCTAAAAGCTGCAACTATAATTTCTCGCGAAAGTGCGTGTTCTCAAATAATGAACTGTTAGCTTATTTACTACCTTAATTAATAAAATTGACTTGATGAGTTGCATTTATTATTATTCTAAGCAACTCTTTGAACTTAAATAATAACTCAGCCTGAGTTATTATTTAAGTTCATAGGTAAAATGTTTAAAAATAGATATAGTGGTAGTTAAGTATAAAATTATAAATAAGTATACATAATATATAAAAAATGTAAATTTGCTATCACCTATCAGGCTGGTGTCGTCACTAGAGACGAAAAGTCTGGATATAAAAAACAAATTAAAAAAAGGTAGTAAATGGAAATACAAAATATTAGATTCAATATCTTATAAATATATTGTAGTGGAACACTTACAAGCCCATAGATGACGCTATGTAATAATTGAAGTCGTAAAACCGTTCCCAACACGTACGAAGAATAAATTTAGGCCTGCGAGGCAGTAAAATAGTCTTCGAAAGATCTTCCTTCGAGATTTAAGACGGAGAAACATTCCACCTCGCTCCTCCACTCATCAAGTTCATCCCTCAAATCTATAACATTGTAAAAGTGTAGTCTTTATTTATTTTGTGTTTGTCTGTTAATTCGGGATTCACGCAAAAACTATTAGACCGAATTTGATGGTCTACGTTGATCGACAGCAAATTCTCGAACTTAAAATCTGCGGTTCTTTGATTCCGGGAATCCCGTAGGAATTTTCTTGGGAGCGGTTTAAAATGGCCAGGTCGAAAAAAATTCTGAGCCCGATGCAATATTTTCACTGATTCAAATTCTCCATCTAAAACAAGGGCGATCTTTGCTACCCCCATGCAACGTGGACGAAGTCGCGAGTGAACCCTAGTATTAAAATACTATTAAATAAGTCTTAATTTTAATTAAAAATGTAAAACTCAAAAAGTATTTTAAGATCTCATAGGAATTCTTTATCTATTAAATATTATTAAGCCTGCAATACACTCGCATAGAGTTCTCGCGTTCTCAGGTTCTTATTCTCGCGGACATCATCACGAGAAGGCGTTCACATTCTCTGTTTACCACGTTCTCGCGTAGTGCTCGCGAGAATGTGCAGGAGCCTTTAGAATTGAAAGGCTTTTAAATATTGCAGATGCGTAAAGCTGGGTTAAAGAAAAAAACGCCGACTTTTGTGTTGGCAACACGGGCAACACGTGTTGGGGAGAAATGTTTCTGTAATTACCTCGTGTTAGCACAAAAGTTGTAAACAAATCTCAGGAAGTGAGTTTCCATTTTTGGCGGTAAACATCAAAATAACGCGCTTGCTGCGATATTCATTCGCTCTGTGGAGACGTTTACAATTGGGAACGTTATTCTCTTGGGAATGGTTATTTTCTTATAAATAACCCAATCAAATAACCCAAATAATTGTTTGAAATATCTTTCGATATATTGTAATATATAAACACAGCATATTCACAGTTTTGTAATAACACTACATATACGAGAATTTTCCAAATCATAATATGACAAACATTAGTAAGTTGCTCTATTTGATTTCAATAAAAACTTAGAGTTTTATATACTGCAAGCGAAGCCACAGACAAAAGCTAGTATACATATAAACCTTCTTTGAAAACTATCTGATGGTGAAAACCGCTTAAAAATTCGTTGCGTAGTTTGGGAGAAGTTGGCGGATATACAGACAGACCCTGAATGCGACTTTATTTTTATTATGTAAAGATAAAGAGGATGTACAGTTAAATCTTTAAAATTAGTTTAGTCTATTGATTATTTACATCAGAACGTATTTTATAGTTGTTGTTCCCAATTATGCAATGATAAACGGTCAGCTCGTCTCCTTTTACATTTAATAACATTGCGTCATTCTTTGATAAAGTGTATAATGAAACAACTTATTTATGTTTACACTCTTAACATAAAAATGTCGGCCAAGTGCGTATAAGTTCACGCACAGTGAAGGGTTCCATATATGTAACCAATGTCCGCTATTTTCATTTCATCAAGTTGCTTTAGTGAGATTAAAACGCTAAAAATTTTATACTGTACCTGTGGGGCGCTGTATCCCTTTGACAATAAGCTGGTTCAATTTATTATGGACTGTATGAGAGAGATATGACCTAAATCCTTGCACTAGAAAAGTAGAAGCTCCCCTAACCTTGAGATCCGCCCTCTCCTGGCTCGGTTCAGGTTGCATGCATACAGGAAGAGCACATGGCACTAAATTTCACTTTGGAGCTAACACTTGAAATACAAAGTTTTACGGATAGCAAATGTTCTTGGCACGGCCAGTAATCACGCAGCACTGCGCGGTGTAGTTCTCTTCCAACGTTTGACTGAGAGAGTTCAAAATGGCTGCCCTTACCCTGCTCTGCATTGGTCGTCGCCTAACACAGAAAGAGGGTAGACAGCAAAATTAATGGAGCGATGTTCTACCTACTTCATACTAGGCAAGGATCGAACAGTACCTATGTTAGAAGTCATTCAGAATATGCATCTCATATATGGAACCTAGGCAATCATAAATATATAGACCGCATTGAAAGTGTTCAAAAGCGTTTTATTCGCCATTTATGCTATAGGAAACGGATTCAGTACTCTAGTGATTCATATTGTTACGAGCTACAGGACTCGAATTAAAAATGCCGTTGGAACTACTATAGAATTTATTAGAACTGTACAAACACGTATAAAACCAATACAAATAAAACTGGATGCAACCAGTTCACATTGCACGATTCAATACAATTCGAACGCGCAAAGTTCGTCGTTTATATCGCTAATCGAGAGTACTAGAAAAGTCTTACTCGCTTCGTAGTCGTCGCTACGTCGCTTGACTGCCCCCGCCCCTCCATTCGGGCATCGTCTTATACTAACTACACCGTACAAAGAAATTGGAGGCGCACACTGAGTTTCTAAGAAATATTAATTTGCACACCTGTGAACGTCCACAAAGTCGAAAACAATAACAATAGGGATTAGTTCGACGCTAATGATGGTTATAAAACAAGTAGAAAAACAATAGAATGTTACAAATTCAAAACACAAAGGATTCCCTAATCCGGGAGGACAATAAGCTGCGCTTACAATAGACTGTGCGGCTTATCTTTCACGGCATGTAACAATATTTTGATCTTTGTAAACAGTTTCACCTCTTGCCACTTAAAGAACTTAAAGATTTTTTACTTCTAAAAATGATCTCCTCCGATACTGATTGTCCAGATCTTCTAAGTAAGGTCCACTTTAATATTGCAGTGAAGTCTATACGATTTAATCAACCCATAAATGTTCCTTTAAGTTTTACTAATTAATGGCAAAACTCATTTCTAGTGCGAGTAATTATTTAAATAATGTAAGTAAATACGATGACATCGACCCATTTGCAATCAGTATTTCAGGAGCCAAGGGGTGTCTAAGCCTTAAATTTTTCAACAATGACTAAGCATCTCGGTGCCTTTTTTACGTCTGCATGTTACTTTTAACTAATAGCTTATTCGTAAAACCTGTCATTGGCTTTCTTTTGTTAATTATTGTTATCTAATCAAATGTATTTAGCTGTAGGTTTTCCATAAATAAATAAACAATTTTTTTTTCATTTTGCTAAAACACTACAAAAAAGCATTTAAAATATTTTCTATAATTTAAAATAATTTTCTTTTAAACTGTGGTCGGCTTCGACTTTAGACCATTACTAAAAAGACGGAGTCTGGGTCTTTCAAAGTGAAGCCGGGTAAAGAACGCCGATCGCGCCGCAGCGCATTATGTCAGTATTAAGTCGAAATAAATTAATCAAAGTAGTACGAAATAAGGTGGAATGGTTTATAGTGGATACATTACTTTTAACCACACAGGCGCAGACCACGTATTACATATGTTCAAAAACACAACTTTTTCAAAAATTCTTCGTTTCATTACTCTTTTATTCACGTAAGCTCCGTCTATACTTTTATTTCGTCTGAGGTGGTCGACTATAAATGCCGTAAGTTGCGTACGGCGGGACGCTATACGCGACGAGTGCTTATTATCAAAATGCAGTATAGAGTGGTCACACTCAGACGCCAAACGCGGCGTTTAAACGCTGTGTCTCCATACATCGTACGACGCTTCCACTTTTATATATAGTGGCTTCTATGGCTTTCACAGTCATTCTTGAGTATCCCAGCGGAAAGACGTCGCGTTTTTGATATTTATTAATCTATCAAACAATAAACCTGTTCAGTTGTTTAGAATGAACAGCAAAACCTGGCGCGCGTTTTGTTTCCTTATTGACCATCGTTATATTGTCAATCCGAATCCGAAAACGGCGTCATAGGCCACGACTGCGATTTTTCCCATTCCACTTGCTTGCGGACGTTACAATCTTAAACACGAGTGGAACGGGCGTCGATGTCATAAACGACCAAATAAATAAATAAATGTAATTGCTGGATTTGAAAATCGCGTCTTTTTCAATATCATGAGATAGAAAGAATTAATGCTCTATGATGAAGGCCCACTTCGACCCACCTCTTGACATGGGTCGTTGTGAGCGCTGTGTGATCGAAAGTGATGACGTCGTTAGTGCGGTTTGCGCCACGATCATAACGACCGTGGTCCCCATGTGGAGCGATTGACGGAGCATTTTGGGCGTTGTGAGATACTAATGGAACGCGCCCTGAATCGATTGATGCTAGACGTCACTTTCAGCACCTATTCTCCTATTATAATAGGTTAGGGAAAATTTTAATATCAAAGATGCACGTCGGTCTGGTCGCCCAGTTACGGACAAAATTGATGCCATTTTTGAAAAACTGGAGAAAGATCGGCATATTAGTAGTTAAGATGTAGCTGGGGAACTGGGAATTGACCACAAAACGGTTTTGGCGCATTTGAATAAGCTGGGTACATAAAAAAGCTCGATATTTGGGTGCCTCATGAGCTCATTGAAAGAAACCTAATGAACCGTGTACTCGTTCGTGATTCTTTATTACGACGTAATGAAACCGAACCATTTTTGAAGAAGCTGATAACTGGTGATGAAAAGTGGATCACGTACGACAAGAACGTGTGAAAAAGATCATGGTCAAAGGCCGGTCAGGCTTCACAGACTATGGCGAAACCCGGGTTAACTCGCAACAAGGTGATGCTGTGTGTATGGTGGGATTGGAAGGGTATTATTCATTATGAGCTCTTACCGTCAGGCAGGACCATCGATTCTGAAGTGTACTACGAACAACTGATGAGATTAAAGCAAAAAGTTGACAGAAAGCAGCCGGAATTAATCAACAGAAGGGGTGTGGTTTTTTACCGCGATAACGCTAGACCTCACACATCTTTAGCAACTCAGCAAAAATAACAAGAGTTTGGCTGGAAGGTGATAATGCATCCGCCGTATAGTCTTGACCTTGCACCTTCAGATTTTCACCTGTTTCGGTGTCTGCAGAATTCCTTAGGTTGTGTCAGGTTAACATCACGAGAGGACTGCCAAAACCACTTGTCGCAGTTTTTTGATCAGAAGCCCCAAAATTTTTATAGCAATGGGATCACGTCCCTACCTACAAAATGGCACCTACATACTTTAGTCAAATATAAATAAACTTTAGAAAAAAAACCTTTTGAATTTTTATATAAAATGCGAACAAACTTTTTCCCCAACCTAATATTAATTAATATTCTGTGGCACCTATAAAAGACCACACGCTAAAAAAAATTGTTAAGCTCTGTGACTTTGAAATTTTAGACTTTTCAACCATTCTCAGATATATATTATGAAGGAAGAGAAACTACGAGGACTGAAAATAAAGTTATAAAACTTTCAATTGTTCTGTGATTTGGTGTAATAAATATTATGTTTTAAATATTAAACGTCAAAGAGCTAAAAAACAATGCCCCTGGTGGTGCTATCCAATATCTAGTCTTGTAGAACTTAGGAACTGTTAAGCGTTACGTATTTTATTGGATGATTGTCATTTCTAGTATGTTTCTTTCATACTACTGCTTCATCTAATATATATAAATCTCTTGTCACGGTGTTTGTGGTCGAACTCCTTCGAAACGGCATAACCGATTTTCATATTTTTTTGTTATATATTTGGTAGGTATGAGAATAAGACGTAAAGTATTTTTCACTCTCTTATGGTGTTTATATTTTTATGGCAGAACAACGTATGCCGCCGGGTCAGCTAGTCTATATTATAAAGAGGTAAAGTTGGGAGTGCGTTTGTAGGAAGTAATCTCTTGAACTACTGACCCGATTTTAAAAATTGTTTCTCCAGTAGAAAGCTACATTATTCCTTAGTGACATAGGTTATATTTGATTGCCATTAATAATATTTTTTAATGCCGCCCAGTCAAGTGGGCACGGGTCAACTGGTCTGAGATAATGTTAAAGTTATTGACCGTTCCACGCAGATATAGCAATGGGTTGAATGCGTTATTTGTGATGCGATACTGTTATTGATTGTCAATAACGTTAAATGTCGACAGATCACATTTTATTATTATTATATATATATATATATATATATATATATATATACATTAACGTAGCTATTCGTTGACGGCATTATTTTTAACGTGATAAATAAGACGCATTTAGCCACAGTCAATATCACTAAAATTATGGCAGGTGCGGCCCCAGCGATAGAAATACCATCAGGTAACATTCAACGATTATTTATACTTATTACAAAAAATGTAATGTGGTTATAATATTTTCTTAAGTTTATCGAGACTAGTAGACTAAATAAAACTTTAATAAGTAAATTTATTCACTCTAATAATACTCATTGACACTTGACATCTTTGTCTTCCGTGATTATGGCTACTGAAAAGTGGCCGAAACGACGGAATAATAATCTCTCTCTCTATTAAGAAATAAATTTAGATCCCACGCTGGCTTTATTGATTCAACGGGTATTGGAATCGCTCCGAAGTTAGTTATCCTGTTTTTCTGCAAAACTCAATCAAAGTCAACCAAACTTTAACGCATTACTCTGGAATGAGTTTCTTAAAGGAAAATTACGGAAACGACGTTTTTTAACCAACATTTTTATTGTTTTGATATGTGCCTGCTGTTTTCAACAGTATGGGTAAATAAAGTATCAGTTTAGTGCCTGAAGTGTGGGTATTATCATGGAAGCAGAGTACTACCTATACATGGTTATCTCTATATTGTGATGCTTTTATGCTTAACACTTATCACTTTGTCCACAAGTGTACGTAAAATTACTGGCAAAATTGTTGAAAAGTGTTTAAATACGTTGAAAAGAAACGATAATATTTTCAAACTTAAATAATAACATGTTGTTAGAAAGTTTAGACCAATATTCGAAACTTATCAGAAAGTGAGAAGATATGACTGGTAGCTTTTTCAGAACTATACTTTTATTAGGCAGCTGTCAATTCTATTATTTATCTTTGATGGTCTAAACTAAATAAGAAAATAAAATCTCCTTTTCTATTTCTAACTGACACAGGTCTAAATCAGTTTTAATATTTCTATGATTATCATAATTATTTACGCTGTCTTGTAGCCCAAAAATATTTAATTCATTCACTAGTTTAGCACTGACAGCTTTAGACTCATCACAAAGTACTCTAAAATCATCACCGATAGCTGTGATGATGATAGATCCATTATCAGCTTTAAAATCTATTATCATGTCATTAGTTATGAAAAGTTGCCCAGAGGCTTCACACTGGATCGATGATGTATTAGAGTCGATTGTAGTGTTATCAGGTATAGTGTAAGTTTCACAAGCCAATGCTATAGTAAGGGAATAACTTGATTGTTGTCTTGTTTCATCGGCTGTTAGTCTGACATCCTGGAAAACAGAGCGTTTTATTTAAAAACATGTTATACTGTACTAGAACTTTAAAATCATAATAATTAATCATTCACGATAATATAGGTATATAATATGCATAAAGGTTATGGGCGATGAGCTTACAACGTAGGATATCGAAGACTGTTCGAAATGGAGAAGAAAGTGTAGGAATAAGAACTCCTGTCTCTAAAGCAGATGCTCCAAATATAACTAGGATGTAACGCTAGGATGATAATTCGTAATGAATGTGTCTAAGCCTAAATAGAAAGGCTGTAAATAAAAAAAAAATAGTTTCTTGGTAGCGGCAATTTAGTAGATACAGTATGTAGAAAATCAATTGATAACCTGTTTAAACATTTTCAATAAAGAGTGTTTGCTAAATTCCGGAAAATAATTAAAATGGCACATCGTTAGTGAATCGAAGATTCGAGAGAAATGTTTGTGCACGAATATTTGTATTTCTTCAAAGCTGTAACAAATATTACATGATCACAAACATTGTTTGCTTATATTTTCATCCTTATTGTATAAGAAATACAGTGTGAAATAAATCCCATAATTTACATATCACAAATTGCAGGTATTCGTTAAGGCTAGTTAACTCTTCCTTTATTGGATAAAATAGGGATAGTATTGAAAAATCGTCACTAACGAACGGTCTCTGGTAAGCGGATCATAGCCAACTAATATTGTTAAAATATGGACTAATGAGACCATTGTGCTAACAATGACGTTTAGTACTAATATTTTAATCCATTTCTGTATTTAGCAGTGAATTATTTTACTTCAGGGGTTATTGTACATTTTCTATAATATCAGGAAGGAAGGAAAATATTATATGTAGTGCTGTGCTGACCCAAAATGATTAAGAAAAGATGACGGGAAAAATATTTTTATTTTATTTATAACCGAATAGTTTTGGGTGTCTTTTTTCAGTGTAACGTTTTCAAAACTCCATACACCTGGCGTCGCTCGTGTAAGTTTCGAATACATATTATGCAGGAACTAACCCGTTTCCCGGGTTAAAGAGCATCCTTCCTATGTTAATCACTGTTATGGGTTGCACGAACATACTAGAGTTTTTATTTTTAATGGCCAGAAAATAAACGATTATACATCTAGTTTTTTATAGCCGATGACCCACTTGATGGAAAATAGTTACCATTCCCTATATTTGCAAGATCAAAGGTGTTGCCAGCCTACAGGAAGATCTAAGAGAAAATTCATGTAAAATTCTATCTATATCCAGAGGCCAATTTCATGCCCTTACATCACTTTTACATTTATTTGTTAATCATGTAGATAATAAATTTTCATTAATTATTATAGTTATAAAAAACTTATGTCAAAGATTATTAATTCTTTCGGTTTTAAAGACACTGATAAAAACAAGCAGGCAACAAAGGGTTAAACAAATCTGAAATCTTTCAGTTTTGTGAAGACTAACCTTCTGCATACTGATAATGGAGCCACCTTTGACCAGAGTCAAGAAATCTGCTTCAGTCGTTGTCATAGTAACAGCTTCTCCTTCCTCTCCCTCTAGTTTCAAACCACTCCAAAACTCATACCAAGTTCCTGGAGGTAACCTCACATGCACGTGACTTTGGCTCGGGTGAAGATTTGGAACTATCAACAGATGGTCACCAACACTGAATTGGGTCGTTAAGTCTTGAAGAGATTCTGTGTCAGGAAATTGATAAAACATTGGCCTCAGTAACGGTCCTTCTTGAAGCACCGTAAAGAAATGTGGAAGGAAACTAGCCCTGATACTTAGAGCGTTGATCATCCTATTCCTGTCGGTTCCAGTGAAGAACAAAGGATCTCTGCGATAATTCTTTGAATGTATTTTGATCATAGGCATATACGTTCCAGCCATGTACCATTTTGCACAAAGATTATTTTGGGTTTCGCTATCGAAGTTTTCAGTGTCACCGCAAATTGGAGACGACCAAAGCCAGTGTCCAGAAATGCCTCCTAATGCTGCAGCAGTCAGTTCTCTTTGGAGATTGTTCCAGGACGTATGAATGTTTTGTCTATTTATCAAGATAGCGCCGTTCATTCTCTGATTAGACGACCAAGTTGGTACTTTCCCGTTAATCGCTTCCATTGCAATAACAAAGTGGTTTCCGTAATTGTTATGGCTGTATAAGTACCTCTCTCCGTCAGGTAATGTTGTGTTCCATAAGGGTGTATTACGAAAAGCAGTTTTGAAATACTAAAAACATTTAAATAAAACAATAATTTATCATTAGACAATAATTAATATTAGACACACATCCTAATATTATTATAAATTCTAATGTGAGTTTGTATAAGTCGTGCGCAGAAGAACTGCCAATGGTCGCCCCACCCGCTTCCTACGACTGGGACCGGGGCTAGTCTGTATTACTAAGAATTAGACGACTGCGGGTCGCGGTTCTGGGAGGCGGGAGGAGTTGTCATCGGCAAACCTTTTGCGCCTGACTTATATGTTTGCGACTTTTTCACGACTTAACTACAACAATGGATTTTCACGAATATTTGCATACACATTGTTATGGATATAGCACAAGGAAAAGGACATAGGCTACTTTTTATCCAGACATAGTACGTAGTAGACGAATAAAGCTGAAATGATGTCGCTCCGATCGCGTTTCTATGGTGCCACTGTTAAAATTCAGTAACAAATACATCGTCATGTCAACGATAATTACAATATAACTTTAATGTGTTGCCCTCGTGGTTAGTTCCACCCACAGAGTACATTGTATAAGTATACTAGCTGCGCCCGCGGTCTCATCCGCGTGGTGATGGAAAATCATTATATTTTGGATAATTCACACTATATCTTTATAAATTATAGCCTATGTGTTATTATGATATGTAAGCTATATTATTGTAAAGTTTCATAAAAATCAATTTAGTAGTTTTTGCGTGAAAGAGTAACAAACATACATCCATACATACATTTTTACAAACTTTCGGGTTTATAATATTTATAGAGATAAAGAGTTCCACCTTACTTACATGGCGATACCATCTGTAAATTTTATTTAAATTAGAATAAATATTTGAAGAACTATGTACATATATCGAATCTCAAAAAATAATAAGGTAATAGTAATCGGATTTTAGTGAAACGTTATATACTGCATGTTTAATGTAAATTAAAAGGACAGGTCTATAAATCCATCATTCGACCTGTCCTTTTGTATGGCAGTGAATCGTGGCCTGTACTTGTGCGACACAAGCAAGAACTGCGTGTCACGGAGATGAATATGCTGCGATGGATGTGTGGAGTGACGCGAAAAGACCGGGTCAGGAACTCCCGCATCCGTGGCAGTCTTCATGTCCGTGACATAGCAGACAAACTGCAAGAGTGTCGCTTACGCTGGTACGGCCACGTTTTACGGAGACCGGCTAATTATGTGGGGAACAAATGTCTAGCCATGCCACCTCCGCCAGGTCCCGGTCGAAGGGGAAGGCCCAAGAAATGTTGGCTTGACGTTGTGAAGGATGACATGCGTACCAATGGTCTCAAAACGGGGGATGCTGAAGATCACACGAAGTGGAGTAGAAAAAGTAGAAAAGCGGACCATGGGCGTCGGAGTGAAGGCTCCGAACGCAACCGGGATTTAACGCTCGGGTGATGATGACGATGTTATATACTGCATGTTTATATTCTGGGTTAAAATGTAGCATCTTTATAACCGACAACGGGTCCCAATAGAATAATCGTGTGAAATTCAAGCGAACAAAGTTTTTGGTGCAGTTACGCATACACCTAAGCAAAAACCATTTCTATTCATATTTCCCGTAGCAACACAAAATATACGATATTATTCCAGTAAACTATGTAAAACAAATTACACGTCATTGTCAAAGTTTCATATGTCAGATTCTATATACAATTTTTATTGAGGTTCACAGTATGGGTTTCGATATTGATACTGCCAAGTTTATTAAAATATGAACTGTTTCTGAAACATATTTCGCTTTTGAAATACAGTTCTATGCTTTGATATTGCTATTTCAATAGAGGCTTGAAATCCTTCAAATGTAAGGCTCAATACACTACATAATTACATATTATTAACGTGGATGTAAATCGTTTTGAATAGGATAAGGATACGTCTTCAATGGAAAAATCAATCAGACTAATATTATAAATGCGTATATGCGTTTGTTTCTTTGTGATGTTCTCACGCTTTAATTACGCAACAGATCGTCATGAACTTGTGCATACACATTGTCAGGGGTATAGAATAGGAAGGAGGTTGTGGGGTAACTTCCATCCAGAAAAAAGTACTGTTCCCGGAGGATAGACGAATATGGCCGAAGATGGTGCTACCACTCTAATTCATGGCGATGTATAATTCACTAAATATACATCGCCATGGCAACAACATGACAGCGACAATTTTAACGTGTTGCTCTTATGGTTCCACCTTCGCTTCGCTAGACGGCGTTACCGATATTTATCGTTAGGTACTTTGAAGTAGAAATTAATTTCGACAGTTCTAAGAATTATAACATGCCCATTTCATGACATACATATCCCTTTTCAACGCGAACGGAGCGGCGGGTGATAGCTAGTAATATAATAAACCTATACAGGGGTCGAATTTAATTAATTAATTAAATAATAAAACTACGTTTTAGCCGTTTTAAGCGCGGTATGTTTTTGATTTTTGTACCCACATTCAATTAATTCAAAAGAGTAAAAATCATTGTGACTAGTTCCGACCAGCTGTCACCGAAAATGCAACTTTTAGAATTTTTGTCTCTCTGTCTGTTAGAGCACCATATGAAAACTATTAAACAGATTTTAATGAAATTCGATACAGAGTGAACATTTAGGATACTTTTTATCTTGATAAATTACGTTGTTTCCCGTTAAAAACGACTCGCTATGGCAACGTGAAGAAAGTTTTGCTGGCACCTAAGGGACTATTAGGAAACAAAATAATTCTTACCTCATTAAAATACGGCAAATAATTACTTGTATTATTTAACATTTTCTCGGATTCGTCCAAAGGCCAATTATTTTCTAAGAACAATCCATCAATGCTTTTATCTATTTTCCACAAAACCCCTATAAATTCTTCATTAACATTTCTATAGTCCGGATACACTACTTCTGTTCCATTAATAAGGCCTTTGTAATAATCATCGCTGTTTGGTTTCCTTATTAAAACGTGTCTGTAATGTTCAAGAATGTCGTGGCAAATGCTGTCATCAGATAGAGTGGATAACAATGTTGTTTGTGTGGTAGTTTCATTTGCTACCAATATTTCCTTGCTGCGATCCATGTGTCGTATCTGTAAAGAATTTGGTGCAATCATGAAAGGAGAACGCCAGAAACGAGAAACGCAGCACTGGGATGGGTTACGTTGATGATTAGATCCGCTTTGATATTGGTATCTATTAATGTTATTGGTAAATAACATTTGTGGAATTAATTTTCTTTATTCGTAAGTGTACGTATATCACGCAACCAACCATTAATTTTTTTCAGTTTTGTATTTTTATTTCGTAAATAAATTATTATAATACTATTCTAAACAAACTCCTATACACACAAATTAAACTAGAAAATCTATTGCTAGATTGCTATTATTAGATCAATAATTTAAAGATGTTTGCTGCTTTCACTGTTTAAACTAGAAACATGGGGCCCCGAAGCTTATTGAGTCTGTCGAGACCTATCGACACGTTTAATAGAATTCTCACACGACCAACGGATTGTCCTGGCAATCTCTTCTGTAGCTTTATTTAGGGCAACTTATTAGCGTTGTCATTCAACGGGGAAATGCGGCCAATATTTCGGGATCGCTACAAACCGAAGGCGATTTTGGGATTTATATATTATACTAGGATATCCCCGTGACTTCGTCCACGCTTGACTTGAAATTACCGCGAGATTCCCGGGGCACCCAGTACCGCAGCATTTAAAAAAGAATGTAAGCTATCGTTTTAGTGGAAACTGTGTAGGAATAAGCTTATGATTATGCACCCGAACAACTACAAACAGCTCCCGGGAAAATTATCGCGGGATTCCCAGGATAAAAATATCTCACATTTTATTACATAAAATTTGCTATCGATCAGTGAAAAATCACTTTGGAATTAGATTTTATTTTAATCTGGTCATTTTAAATCATTCCCAGAAAATTCTCGCGGGATTCCCAGGATGAAAAATAGCGCAGATTTTAAGTACAAGAATTTGCTGTCGATCAGTGAAAACCGCATCGAAATCTGCCTAGTAGTTTTTACGTGAATCCCGAACAAAGAGTCAAACAGACAAGAAATCTAACAAATGCATCGTGTTCTCTAACGTTTATATAGTGTTATCTAGTTGTTTTTTTAAATTTCTCCAATGTACAGACACGGCATGCTTAGAATTTTAAAAAATTATAGATTTCTGTTATATAATAATAGCCCAAAAACGTCCCACTGCTGGGCTAGGGCCTCCCACTGTTGGGGAATGTACAGTAAACCCGCCAGGCTTGTGCAAAGCGATTGGTTATCTCGATGTGCAGATTTCATCACGATGTTGTTCTTCACCGTTGTTAGCACGTGGTAATTGTAACAATATATTATTAGGTCAGAAAACTGCCTAAGTGGTGCTTGCGTTCCGGCCAGGAATCGAAGTCGGGCCCTTTGAGTTTGGGACGCGTGCGCTAGCCATTACACTACCACGACTTCCAGTTCGTGCCGTATTCTAGTTGTTTTTATTAAATTGCTTCAATGTACAGACGCAGTATTTGATGAATTAAAAAATATTTTTACAGATTATGTAATTTTTATTTTATTGTGTTATTTTATATTATTATTGTAATAAATAGAAATAAAGATGTAATACTCAAAATTTATATTATATTTGTGTTTATATTCTAAGAATTTCTTCTATTGTTTATATTATATTTTTTACAAAGGTGTGTTTGATTAGCTGCTTCTTACTTATTAAATGTAAAATTGAAAAAACACTAATGGCGTACTTTCACTTTTTTGATTTACCTTTTATTTTTACTTAATTTGTAGGATGAGATTTCCCCTTGAATGTCGGTCAAAGACCAAAATGCAGTGCGCATGTCGAAAAACAATTCGAACATAATTATGGCACCTCTAGTCACATGTGAATTATTCCATAGAGATAGCTTCGAAGCACTGTCCTAACTAAAGCTGTGACATCATTCCTGTTTCTGTGTGCATAGCCATAGTAGCAATCATACCAACATAGGCAAAATGTACACTTATTCTATATTTTATTTATCATTGTCTGTATATATTCTATGGTTTTGTACAATTATATAAATAGTAAATAGTTGACAGTTACTAATCCTTCATTTTGATGTGACTAACAAATACAAAAAGATTGATACGTGGTATCCGGCCTATATCTTCAATACTTTATATAGCATTATCTGTTAACCCGCTATTACACAATCCATTTCTATCTTTCAATTTGGATAAATCAACCAGTGTTCTATGTTACTCAACACTGTCGTGTCCTTTCACTTCTGTGCCTTTTAACCAAAGCCATCTTAAGCATATTGAACGCCGGTGTGCGATAATAAAGTTGCGCCTCTATTGCATAATAGCATTTAAATTTTACATTTCATTTTTAAGGGTCACGTTTGCCCATCAATCCGTTTTTATATGCTTGCCAGTTATTTTGCTTAGAAACTACTAGGGACGCGTTTCTGTAGTATCTCACAACGCCCAAAATGGTCCGTCTGTGGTTCCACAAGGCGACCGCGGTCGTTCTGGTCGTGGCAAAAACGTCACTAATGACATCATCATTACCGATCACACAGCGCTCACAACGACCTATGTCAAGAGGTGGGTTGAAATGGGCGTTGACCACAGAGCATTAATTCTCTCTATCTCTTGACATTGAATAAGGCGCGATTTTCAAATCAACCAATAACATTTGTGTATTTCGTCGTTTAGGACATCAACGCCCCGTAATCCGTTCCCCTAGTTTATTATTGAAAAAATCGCCGTCATGAACGTGGTCGTTGTGGGTCCCTTCTGGCATATAGCCTAGGATATTTGAATGGAATTTGACAGAAGGATGTAGTCTATATGTCGTTACATATTGGTGTATTACATTTAACGGAGAGTTGAATTTTTACATAGTCGTGTGCTGGTGTGAGATGTCGTTAGTCAGATCTTGAAAAACCATGACGATGGTCTTTAATGATTTCTTTTTATCGACTTGCGCCCCCTAGACCCTGCGCGCGGGTGTGACGTACCATTTGCACCCCCAAATAAGACACCCTGCTTTTAACCATATTTATTCCATTTGATTGATCCGTCTAATATCAACATTACTGTTAGTTTACAAAACCGACCGTAAACCATTTTACTTAAAGCTCCATAGCAACATAACTTACCTTCCTGTTTATTCAAATTCCCAAAATAGCTAAATAGCTTCATCACGTTAATTTCTGCTGCCCCATATACGGTATACCTGTTTATCATATCATAAAACACGTAATATTTTCCTAAGTTATTACACGTGGATAATATGGGTTAGTTTCTATGGATATTCTAAATGTAATATTTCCAAATGAGCCTTTTGAATATTGGTAATGACTGAAACTGCTAGCTCAATTCAAAGACGAGTAGTAACTAAGTGTATCAATAGTTGAAGAAATCAGTTATATGTCTGTATATAAATAAAATAGTAGTACTTAATAAGTACTTTTTTATATTATGAATATGGTCTTGATAAATTGCTATTATAAAATTGCATGAAAATCTATTTAAAGAATAGAGCTCCCTGATCTAAATAAAAGGAGAAAGGAACAAAATGCTATGTGTAATTCTATAAGAACTATGCAGGTCGTTTAAATTCTCTGTCTCGAACTTTTTTTTGTTTTTTTTATTGCAGGAGTTCAGCAGATAGGCTGGCGGCCCACTTGATAGAAAGCGGTTACCATCGCCTACGGACATTTGCAACACCAACCACAAATGCGTGCGCTGCTGCTATCTTAAGGGAGACTGGGACCTGGTCACTAATGCCAGAACACAACACTAAGTTGTTATGGCGGCGTCCTCTAGACCCGGGGTGGTCGTCATCCGGTCGAGCAAATACCGTACCACATGGCTGTAGGTTGTTTTGTCGCCTCTTACGACAGGCCGCCCGTCCGCAGAAAATTGTATTCTTTTTCCGTTCCTGCACGAACTAATAGGTTGGGGAAAGTCTTTTCGCATATAGTATCTATGAACTTATAATAAGATCTCTTTGGCTATACCATTTATATCTGGTTGGTTTTGGTATCATTAAAAAAAAAAATTTTAAAGAAGACAATTCCAAATTCAAATTAGGAAAATGTCTGATTTTCATTTGTTTTTCTTAGTGTTAAAATGAGTGAATCTAATGAAGAAATTCGATACATTTTAAAATTTTACTACAAAAAAGTTGTAATGTTTATGAACCTAATGCAGTATCTGTGAGAGTAGCGCAAATTTGGTTTAAGCGTTTTCAATCAGAAAATTTGATATCAAAGATGCACCTCGCTCTGGTCGCCCTGTTACGGACAAAACTGATGCCATTTTTGAAAAAGTGGAGCAAGATCGGCATATTAGTAGTTGCGATATAGATGGAGAACTGGAAATTGACCACAAAACGGTTTTGGCGCATTTGAAAAAAGCTGGGTACACCAAAAAGCTCGATATTTGGGTGCCTCATGAGTTCACTGAAAGAAACCTAATGAACCGTGTACTCATTTGTGATTCTTTATTACGACGTAATGAAACCGAACCATTTTTGAAGAAGCTGATAACTGGTGATGAAAAGTGGATCACGTACGACAAAAACGTGCGAAAAAGATCGTGCTCAAAGGCCGGTCAGGCTTCACAGACTGTGGCGAAACCCGGGTTAACAAGGTGATGCTGTGTGTATGGTGGGATTGGAAGGGCATTATTCATTATGAGCTGTTACCGCCAGGCAGGACCATCGATTCTGAACTGTACTGCGAACAACTGATGAGGTTAAAGCAAAAAGTTGAGAGAAAGCGGCCGGAATTAATCAACAGAAGGGGTGTGGTTTTTCACCATGATAACGCTAGACCTCACACATCTTTAGCCACTCAGCAAAAATTACGAAAGTTTGGCTGGGAGGTGTTAATGCATCCGCCGTATAGTCCTGACCTTGCACCTTCAGATTTTCACCTGTTTCGGTCTCTGCAGAATTCTTTAGGTAGTGTCAGGTTAACATCACTAGAGGACTGCCAAAAACACTTGTCGCAGTTTTTTGAGCAGAAGCCCCAAAACTTTTATAGCAATGGGATCACGTCCCTACCTACAAGATGGCAAAAAGTTATCCAACAAAATGGCACCTACATACTTTAGTCAAATGTAAATAAACTTTATAAAAAAACCTTTTGAATTTTTATATAAAATGCGAAGAAACTTTTTCCCCAACCTTATATTTCTTTGAAACATTTTGAATTACATCGCGAGGATAGAATGCCATATAACTATATATTTTTGTGACATATCTAATAGTGGCCTAACTAACCACTATTAGTTAAATAAAATTTCTTAGTTGCTATTTTATAAAATTAGATTTACTCCGATTTTTATGAGTTTTAGCATTCGGCATATTCGAGATATTTCGTATCCAAAAATTGAAGCTTCCGTTGGATGCGAAGCGAAGTAAAAGCTGTTTAGAAATCAGATACCATTAAAATATAATATATAATTTAACTAGCATGGTTCATGAACTCTTCATAATTATAAAAGATGATCACAAATAATCACTTCCTGAGCCGTATCTTAAATCAGTTTACGGGAGGTGAATTCATTATTTTATTAGACAGTTTATTATAACTGGGGTCCTCAATAAGGTCCTATGACACACATACGTCAATATGCCATTTTTCCCCAAATTGTACTTTAATTGTCTCGTGTCATTTCTATTATCTTCGCTTCATTTCTGTTAGTGTTAAAGATTTAGGCCATTTTACGCAGATAGGGCGATGGCTTTAATACATTACTTGAGACGCGACATTGTTAATGACGTTAAATATTGACAGATAACGTATATGCTTGGACTAATGTGGCTTTGCGTTAACGAAGTTATTTTTTAACGCTTTAAAAAAGACGCATTCAGCTACAGCCTATATTTTAGCACTAAAACAGACGAAGCCCTAGCATAACAAGTAAAGTGCCTAATATGTCTATGGTTGACATAGAATGAACATTGTCGCACATACCTAGACGGTACTTTAAAATATATTTGTAGGGTAGGTGACTATGTACCTAAATTTTTAATTGCGTTCTCGCTTTTGGGATTTAGAAACTTTGACTTCAATTAAACGGTTTTTTGTAACAAAAGTTCTTTAATAGGTTTTCTTGAACAAATCGGTTCCGAAGGGTTCTTGCCGCACACCTTCAAAACGCAACCATGTGATACAAAATGTTTTCAGTTGCACACAAACACATGTTTTTATTGGAAACAGTTGTCATATAGGAAAAGTAATTCTCGCGGAATAAACCGGTTAGTGTAGGTTTACATAACAATAATTTTAACGTTTGCACTCCAAACAACATAGTTGACTAAAATCGATAATAAACGTTAAAAAGCGATTGATTGTAAACCGGTTACAAGCTTTGCTCGTTTTATATCAAAAACGGTGTTCTATTGATAACAAATACTTACGTAAGGATGTACATGCGGAACAAATCGCTTCCTAGAACGCTTGAGAAGCTGTGCAGCCTCGTTTATTATTGACAAGTCGTGTTCGGGTGCACAAAAATTATCGAACAATATTGGAGTCACACCGCAGTGACTTTCGAAAGGCATGGTTTGACTTGACGCCGTGTCCAAAAAGGTAGTCAGGTTTGTATGTGCTAGGTCAAGAGGTTCCGATGTTTCACTGTAAATTAAGCATATATATTTAGTTCTTGAATCTTGCTCCACAATATTTTTTGTACTATTTTGACGTGCATTTAGTAAATATAAAACAAAGTCGGGTTAGTTACAGTATTTATAACTCAAGAAGGGCTGGACCTATTTTCAAAATCTTTGACTTGTTGGATTTGTCTCTACCCCAAATAGCGGAATATTATGTCGAAAAATTCGCAGAAAAAATAATAATTTTAAATTATATTAGGTTTGGAACTTCGCTTTCCTACCCATTCATTTTTTTGGTGTGTTTGAATGGATTCCAGGATGGCCAAGATGCACAATTAGAACCGGTAGGTGACGCTCAAATCGGGTTCTAGGATTTAATGTCTTTTTTGTGTGTGTTGGAGTATGGTTCTTGGATGGTTTAGATTCACAATTGGACCTGGTAGGTGGCACTGCAATCCGGTTCTAAATTTTTATTTTTTCAGGACAGAACATAGTCTGCTGGGTCCGCTAGTTTAATAGAAATTAAAGGCAAGGACTTGCATAATTTAATCAGGGTAGAAGAAAGTTTAAAAGATGGCTATAATTTGGAGCAAATTTTAAACCCAGACGTTAATATATAATATTAAATAAACGGGTCGGTCTTATTTTATCAAAGTAATAGGTATGTTGTTATTAAATCAATAGACTAAATACCATTTAAATTGGTTTAGAATTTGATTAAGAACCCTTACCTACAAATATGGGTTCCTAACATCCAATACTCCAGTTTATTGAACGAACCAATTAAAGTGATTACATCTTTCATTACATCTGCTGGTTTTGGTCCCGTAAATAAATGAAATTTTAAGCCTTGACGCGTTATACTGCGAACAACTATTTGATTGTCAGCGTTGATTCGTACTTCTGTTGGTTCCAGTATGTCAATCAACAGGCCGTGATAAGTTCCATTTGATCTTGCAAATATTAATGGTATAGAACTCAACCCACCATCGTGATTATAGATAACTTTCACTGTATTTTCTTTTAAGGGCAAATCTCCTAAACCATACATAGTTTCTTCGGTTATTCGAAACGTTAATTCCCAAATGTTTTCTGATGCTATTAGAGGTCCACGTAGTGTGTTGAAAATAGTGGTTTCACCTGAATTCACTGAAACACTTAGTTCTGGGGATGCTACTTCATAATGATATTTTTTGTCTTCAATTCTTCTACCAGTAAGTGATAATTCTGCCGCATTATAGAATGATATAGATAGATGTGTAGATGATATTTCATCTATAGATAATCTGATGTTCGTCACGCTATTTTGAAAACCGTAAGGAACTGCTGCAACTCTTGGTTGTAGTAATACTCTTTCGTCCCAGTTCTGGTCCATAATGTAGGAGAATCTAGAAGGGAATCTGTGGAAACAAAGGTTATTTGCCAAGTCATAGCAGCACTGTGGGTGGCACTCTGAAGCAGGAACATTTCCGAGGCCACAAAGTAGTCTCTGAGTTCTTGGAGCTAAGCAAGAACCCACCGAGAAGCCATCAGACGGTGGTAAGTCTATACTTGTGAAGAAAGAATACCGGTATATCAGAATCGGACATATAACTGCAAGTAGTAGAAGTGCCAAGACTATCTTTAGAGGTCTATTCAAGAGGAGCTGGTCATACCATTTGATTTCTGAAAAATAAGAAAACTGTTAATGTTCAAAAAAAGTGTGTAGAAATAGACTTGAGGATGTATTGATCGGCGGCAGATATAAATTTAGACTGCACTAAATGTGGAGATTCTTTATAGAAAGTACTCTCCCTAGTTATTGGCTGTAAAAGAAAATGGGTGGGGTGTAGAGTGTTTTGATTATACTATTAAAGATAAAATGACGTATAACATTCTTATTTGATCAGCTAGAATCGAGACGTAATTGTCCATCAAAATTCCAAGGATGACTCAGAAAAGTAATATTGTGATGTACATACATTTTGTATGAAAAATTTCTTCTCATAATATATACTATTATTAGGCATTTCAGAGAGCTGTTTAATGATCTGCCTTTAGACATAAGACTATCTCCAACTCTAACGGCCTTACTTATAATAATCTTAATGTTTTAATAACAAGATTTAAAAATATTTAATAAATCTTAATTATTTAAACACATAAGACCGACAGATAAGTATTAACTCTGATATTGTATTTTACTATACCTACACTTATATTATAATGCATAGTATAGTTGGTAATTAAGTTAGCTTACATGCATGACTTATATTTGATATATTTTATCAAACTTAAAGGTGTGTATTTTCTTTTTAATTGAACTGTATTATATTTTTTGAGAAATAAACGATTAAATCCCTACATCTATTTGTTTTAGTGTAGTACAATACAGAGTTATCTATCTATGACTCTATAAACTTCAACGAGTTTAGCGAGTGTTTGTAGACGTTTAATCCACCTTTTAGCACCGAATAATCTCGACAATCCAAAATGTTTTGCGGGGTTTCAATTCAATTGGGAGTCTAATTTACTTACGTGTCGTCCTTTCATAGTCATAGCTCAAGTCGTCTTCAATATCTTCTTTAGAATCATTTGCATGAGGTATCATCTTGCATGATTATTATAATTATATCCTGCATCAAAATGTTGATTAGAATAGTAATTAGAATCGCAGATTAACAAACACATTGTATTTTCCCAAGTTAAGCAAGTTACGTTTATGCTGTGGATAATGTATAACGGACTACTCTGGGAGCGATCCCAGATACTCATACCACAGTGACTAACGGAAAATTCGTTTACGACATTTACCATGCCATCATTTAGGAATCAAATTCGGAGCCTCTGCGTTCTAATGAGCTAGGTCGGCAAAAGTTATTCCACACAACCACAGCAGACGTCGATTGATAATTACTTTACTACTATCATGTTTAAAAAAAATTATGAAGTGTGGCGCCATTTGCAAATTCGCGGGTCATTTTCATATTAGAAACATCAACAATTTTTGCGACTTTCCAACTGATATTTATGGTTGTTTGATTACCCATTGTACTGTTTTCTCGTAAATGTGTTGAAAAACGTCGTACGACACACGTGCGGTTGTTGGTTTGTCCAAACTCGTGACTGTGGTAAGCCCTCGAGTCTGTCTCGGACTTACATTCGCCTACTCGTTTGTGAAACATGTTACATATACATACTCGTTTGTAACATACGTCCTCTGCCACACCAAAAATCATTATATCATCCTTAACACAATTCATCTATCTCTTTTTTGGTCTACCTTTACCTTTGTACCCATCAATCTTGCAGTTTAATGTTCATTTTGTCACTTGACTTTCACCCCTCCTCATTACATGCCCATACCACCTTAATCCATTCTTGTAACAACCACACATCCATCTCAACTAAGTGGAGCAATTTAAAAAAAAAAATACAAAAAATATTTCTCATACTTACTCTACAAACGAAACATCTTGTTGAAAAACATCTCAACGCTATACCACTTAAAATGAAATCACGGAATTACTGAACGAAATAAATATTTGATTAATTTTCAAGAATTATTTATCTTTGTGTTATTTTACGAGTCATTAAACAACACCGATTTGTTGGAAATGCAAATAATGACTCTTTTATCACGAATGTTATGACGTTTGTGAAGTACCGACATTGTGATAACGATATCTTTTATAATGATAATCAAAACAGGATTGGAAATTGATTGTATAGAAGGACAACTGAAAGATAAAAAAACATTAGGAGCTGTTACTGAAAATCCTGTGGTAAACAAAGATGTTATATATACCAAATAAAAAACTAATGACGTGTCTTTCGGATACCTGGTTGGAACGAAGTTCTCGAAGAACATCGAAAATCATCGAAAACCATCGAAGACCATGGAAGGCTGTCGAAGACCATCGAAGACTATTGAAAAATATCAAGAAGTCTCAAAAGTCCAAAATGTCAGTGTTAGTATACAACCAACATCAAAGTATAGTAGTATCAGCCAGAATCCCAGATGGCGTAAAGAGGCATACACTATACAGCGGTTAGCATTTTTCATTGCGGTTAACATTTTTTCTGTCTAGCTCCCATCCACCAAGAAGTAACGTGCGAAGGAGCTTCGTTCCAAAAAAAACTGTTTGCTCATTAATTCCAAAACCAACTAATTCATAATTATGTTATACGTCAGGGTTCTAAATGTATTATTTGTTTTACAATTATTCAGGTTTACATATTTGTCATCAATCTTTACATTCCACGAATTTTTTCAAGCTATATAGAAAGTGTGTCGCCACTTCTTAAGCCACCAATAGATGCATTTAAACTGACAGAAAAATTGACTTGATGAACTGCGTTCTAAAATTGATTCCCTATTGAAAATAGGGATAATACTGTAACTATGCATTCTTCTAATTGTTTAATTTGGTGGCGAGAATAATACTTAGATAACTAGTTACATATCTATATCTTATACTAATATATAAAGCTGAAGAGTTTGTTTGTTTGTTTGATTGAACGCGCTAATCTAAGGAACTGCTGGTCTGATTTGGAAAATTCTTTCAGTGTTAAATAGCTCATTTATCGAGGATGGCTATAGGCTATATATCACCACGCTAAGACCAATAGGAGCGGAGCACCAATGAAGAATGTTTCAAAATCGGGGAGTTTTGAAAACAAATTCCACGTGGACGACGTCGCGGGCACATCTAATACTTTCATATGCATTTAGTAAAAATCTTTTATTTTGACATTACAAACAGACACTTCAATTTTATTTATCTGTTTAGATTTCGTGATTTCACAGCCTTTTAATGTAAGTATGTTTTATATTTATAGAGAAAAACTAGCGGGCCCGTCAGACGTTGTCTTCCCCTAAAAAAATAAAATTTAGAATCCAATTTCAGCGCCACCTACCGAGTCCAATTGTGAATCTAAACCATTCCGGGACCCACTTGAACATATGCAAAAAATTCATCATAATCGGTCCAACCGTTTAAAAAAAGTTTAGTGACACACACACAAACAGAATTTTTTTGTATATAAATATATCTATTTTAATGTTGATGTATGTAAGGTGATTGGTGTGTGTCATTTATAATAATATTATGTTGTAATTAAATGAGCTTTTATGAAATGAAAAGGTTGCATTAATCGCAAACAGCAGTTTCTGAGATAGAACGCTAAGAATGAGAAGTAGTTAAATGCATTGGCGTAAATATAATCATCAGAAGCCCGTGGTAAATTCATCCAATAAGATTCCACGACAATTAGTGCAATGGATGGGTTTTAAAACTAAGCAAACATACTCTTCTTACTGTCTTGTATAATTTGTATATATCCTTACGTCAGTAGGAGCCAACGGGGCTAGTAGAGCATTTTTTCACTTAATCTGTGATAGCTTCTAAACGAGACGTCAGAACAGTTTATAACGTATCTTGAAAAATAGGTATTTAAACCTGCTTAAGTGTCCGTAGAAATTAGTTTCCAATAATTAAGGTTTAAGAGCTACAGCTGTATATGTGAAGAATGTTAGACATGATCAACTTACCCCATTGGTTGGGTAATTTGAGCATAGCCTTGCAATAAACCCGCTTAACATGCTCATCTTGACTACATTCATTATTTGACAGAAGAACTCTTCTAGAAACACTTTTCTACTTTTTTTCATATGTTCAAATATGATTGATACAGAATGCCTTGGCGGTAGAATTTATGCTGTTCTTCGTTCATGACGGCCTTTATTGTATTATTTAACTGCGGAATAAAAACAGAAACTCCTATATTATTTTCTTTATATGTTTATACCTTAAAATTAAAGAAAGACATTTCAAACTGTTACAGTTTTAAGCCGTGAAACTAGTTAAACAACCATTGCTCAATTAGCTCCTGTAAAAAAAAAACGAAAATAAAAGTAAAGTTATAAAAAACTACTTTGATGAAATTTAAATATTTTTCATATTATAAGTATAGTATATTTATAAAAGTTTAACACTTATTTCATCGGAAGCGGTCGATATTTGACGTGTATAAAATAAATTGAAACCAAAACAATATTTTTACTTTTTTGTTTCAAAACAAACAATCCATCTGTGTCTGTAATTCAATTGATAAGTCAGCGTGGACAGTCGTCTGATGAATTCTTCTCCTAGGGCCGCATCTTTTTGATATGTGACAAATTTGTATAGGGTGTATAATTTCCGAGATATTTCGATTGCCCAACTTATCTCTATGCTCAACAAGCCCCTCTCTACCCTACCAAAAATAAATAAATTAGATACAAAAATAATATTTTTTATTAAATTTTGTAATACGTTAGGTCCTTTCTGTGTTTACGGACACTCGGGCCATTTTGCCCTCACTGCCCCCTATGGTTACGCCACTGGTAGATGTATGTATTTTAATGTTAGATCAACTATATAATCGACTAAATTATATGTTTTATGAAGTTATTTAAATAATAGAAACATTAGGTAGTAGTACCTTTTTATGGCTATACGTGTATACATCATATACTCGCTTAAAGTTAATTTTTATATGCGCCACTTACAAGAATTTAATCAATAGGTATAGATAAGATAATTTTTTAATTCGTTTTATGAACAATGGATCGAATAAAGGTTATAATAATAATAACAGCCCATAAACTTCCCACTGCTTTGCTCGGACCTCCCACTATAGGAGAACGGACAGTAAGCCCGCCACGCTTGTCCAAGGCGGCTTGGCAGGTCTGACACATCGGTTATCTCGATGTGCAAGTTTCATCACGATGTTTTCCTTCACCGCTGTTAGCACGTGGTAATTGTAACAATATGCACATTAGGCCAGAAAGCTGTCTAAGTGGTGCATGCGTTCCGGCCAGATCGAACCCGCGCTCTTTGAGTTTGGGACGCGTGCGCTAGCCATTACCCTACCACGACCTAACGGATAAAGGTTATGTTTGGAAAACATAACTTGTTATACAATAGACATTTTACTGTTTTACTATTCTAAAATAATTAGGATCCCCTAATAGTTTCATTCTGGTGTGTGTGTTAAGCTAGGCGCAAACGAACTACTGACCATAATCACCGGTGGTTCTCGCGCGCCACCGCCACCGCCCCGCCTTTTTGCTGCAGCGACGGTAGTGCGCAACAGCCAGACAACCACCGGCGTTCAGACGCCACCAATATATATGTTACACCTTCGCTAGATCGTATTAATTAGATACGTTGAATTAAAGATTTAGTTCGACAATTTTAAGAATTCTTACACGCCTCTGTCATGACATATTTATTCTTTTTAAGGTGAGCCAAGCCGCGGGCTAAAACTAGTATATACTATAATATTAATTTAGACATAAAGATTGTGAGTTTGTTTATAGGAAGTAATCTCTTGAACTACTACTGACTCGATTTTGAAAATTCTTTCACCAGTAGAAAGCTACATTATTCGTGAGTGGCATAGGCTGTATTTGATTGTGATTAATAATATTTTTAATTTTTAACGTGAAATATCAATTCCAAGAAAAACGGGATGTTACTTAGATTTATCGGCGTGCGCTGACTAAACTATAAATAAATCCCGAGGTCTAATAAACTCTCTGGTGGGCATTGACTTGAGAAAGAAGTGTTTTTCGCATGAGCAATTACATGTTGGCTTATCTCGAGTAGCGCCCATTATTTGCATATGACATGGTACAAAAAAATTATACAGGTCTCTAATTATGTATAAGTCCACATACCTTTACCCATAGGGCGTAGGTACAATATAGCTATTTGACGTATGTTTTATAAGGAAAAGTAAAATAATTCAATCATTAGAGTTAAGTCATTTTATTTTTTCGTATTCTTCTCAACAAATCTTCTAATTTATTATTATGCACAAAAAATAACTTGTCCGCCATATTAACTAAACGTGCATGCAAAATTTCATCTCTAATGGTTAAGTACAACTGCTTTAAAATTCAGTGGCCAGATTTGATCCGAACATACATATTGTTAACGCCGACCTATTTGGTCGCCGCCTCTTTGTTTCTTCTTTCGCCGCATCTGTCACTATGTAATGTGACATAGTCTACGTCCGACCGCTGAACGCGCCGCTGCCTCCGCACATCCTCGCCGCGTTTTGTTTGCTGTGCCGCTATTCACACCCGCACGCTGGAAACGTGCACGCTGTACCGTTCCAGCTAGTCCTCTAGTCGAAGGAACCACAAGACGCAAAGGAAGGATCACGAGGAAGAAGCGCCTGCCGCTGCCAAGCCGCATCGTTCGTAGCGTGTCTGGTGCGGTGACCTATCCTGTAAGTCCGTTCATTCCTTCTCTTTAATCCCCGTCCCCGCCCGCGTGCACACATATACTTATATAATACAAGCTTTGCAGTTTAATTAAAATCTTGTAAAAAAATATACTTGTACAGAGAACTCAATAAATGTGATTACGGTCTACAAAACTTTAAGTAGGTTCTTCAAACCGAAGTACAGTACACTAACATATATATATAATACAAGCTTTGCAGTTTAAATAAAATCTTGTAAAAATGTATAGGTACTTGTACAGAGAACCCAATAAATGTGATTACGGTCTACAACACTAAGTAGTTTCTCCAAGCCGAAGTACACTACACTAACATATGTTTTTTACAAGCTACAAAGTTGAAATGTACGAATTGTATTTTATAGATAAAACCTTCCTGTAGGCAGTTCGGATCGAGCATGGCCACTAATTGTGTACAAAACAAACGCTCTTTAAACCTTCGTGGTACTTTACATAAAGCGATTGAAATAACTGAACCATGAAACTACCTTTGAACCAATTTTCAAATGAACTAACTATTCATATTGTCGCTGCTTCAGGAAGTTTAATATTATTTAACAGCGAAACGATAAATTTATAAGCAATATGTAAATGTAAAATACAAAACTATAATAGCTGAAGTGAAGTGAAGTTGAGGAGCAGAGGAGCAGCTGCATTTCATGCCCATTAATCAGATACGTGCGTGCTCAATCTCATATTCCCACCTCACATTGCGCAACACTTTCTTTTCTACAAAATGGACATAGTCCATTGTTATCACTAAAAATCCAGCGCCGCCTCAACAATAGAACTGGCGGATAAGTTACTACTTTTGCAGACGCAGCACTATCGGCCTCAATATGCCGCCTCCGGTTCCGCGACCAGTTCGATGATATTTATGAATTTGTAGTAAATTGTCATATAGAACATTCCCACTATTACTTTAGAATAATCATACTGCATCGATGTAACAACAGCCGTTTATCCGACTTGGATTAGCGTGGTGGATATGTATGAAAATGAATATATTTATTTCAAAATGGAATCTTACAGATTACTTATCCAAAGTCATGAGTCTAGCACCGCTTCAACAAATCCAAAGCAATTTTAGTTATTAAAGGAGAAAAAGCGGCGCAGCAAACTCCCCAGCAATGTATCTTTACTTTATAATTATTATGTATAGATTAGGGGTATTTTGTATTATTTTAAATTAACAAAGTAATTTGTATGAATGAATTGTATGAACTGAAAGAGCTTGGTAGCGATCACATTATGCCTATTCAGTATAGTCGTCTAGACAATCTATTGTCGCTATAAGCTTTCTCTCGCACACATGTTGCTTTACTATTTTTTTAACTTATTTACTGAAAGCTTTTGAACGTTTTCTGGGATTTTGTTGCAAAGCAATATACCTATTTCGTTACTCTAAATTAAGGACGCATGAGCCCAGCAGTGGAACCTTTAAAGTATGACATAATTATCTATATTTAAACTATAAGAAATCTGTAGAAGGTTGCAGTTTATACGATGCGTGTAAAATGTCACAGGGGCTAATATGAACTCGCAGTGTTCGAAAATGCTACTTTTAGAATTCTCGTCTGACTATCTCGTCTATCAACTATCAGACTGTATATAAAACTACACAGAGCTCGCTTATGTCTCCAGTCAATACTTAGGATACATACTTTTTTCCGATTAATTGCATTGTTTTCGTGGAATAGACGAAAATGTGACGCTGCGGTTGCGTGTTTTTGGCACTGCCGCTGCAAACGCGAACGAAGTTTCGCTGGAAAATTCTGGTGCTTATTGAGTTAACAATTTTTTTTATTGCAGGAGTTCAGCAGATATGTAGACGTCCCACTTGATGGAAAGCGGCTACCATCACCTATGGATATTTGTAACATCAAAGGTGCTACAAATGCGCTGCTGCTCTCTTAAGGGAGACTGGAACCTCATCACTAATGCCGGAACACACCTCAACGTTGTTATGGCGACATACTTTAGACCAGGGGTGGTAGCCATCCAGTCGGGCAAATGCCCTACCACCTGGCTGTGGGTTGCTTTTTCACCTCACTGCAATACTGGCAAACTGGCAGACAGTCCAACTCATGGAAAGTGGTTACCAGCGCCTATAAGCGTTTGCAACACCAAGTGCAAAGCCCAACGTGTTATTAGCCCTAATACTTAGTCGCGACTAGTATGCATATCAACAATTTAATGTCTGATGACGACAATTTCTTTTTATTTTGCCTCCCACCCATGTTAATCTATATTATAATGTAATAAAATTCTAAACATGCCGTGTCTGTACATTAAAACTCTAACAAAAACATCTGGAATATAAACGAACGATAACACGATGCAATTTTTTTAAATTTCTTATTTGTTTGTCTGTTTGCTCAGGATTTACGTAAAGACTACTGGGTCGATTTCGATGCGGCTTTCGCTGATCGACAACAAATTCTTAGACTTAAAATCTGCGCTACTTTTTATCCTGTGAATACCCCGAGAATTTTTGTGGGAATGATTTAAAATGGCCAGATTAGAAAAATGTTTTGAATTCCAATGTAATATTTTCACTGATTGATAGCAAATCTTATGTAATAAAATGTGTGATATTTTTTATCCTGGGAATCCCGCGAGAATTACAAGTCAGGTGTGGAGGAAGTCGCGTGCATATCCTAGTATTGTATAAAATTATTAAATCTGGACATATTGCTGAATAGTATCTTGCGCCGCTTCTTCTCATTACGCCACAACATGTTGCAAAGCGGTGGTAAATTAGATTAGGCTTCCATAGAGTAAACAAAAATAATAAACAAAATTAAAACTAAATAATTAAAATGAATAAGTTGGCGGTACGCTAAATAAAACATTAACAATACTCATTGTCATTTGACATCTTTGTCTTCCATGATCACGGCTACTGAAAAGTGGCCGAAACGTCATAATAAAAAACCAATTAAATTACCGCCCTTAAAACCGTTAAAACGTTATTATGTTGTCAGCCTTTAGGAATGGATATAAAGAAATTGATGGAATAGCTATCAATGGAATGGGATAGACGCGATGCGATGTTTAAACAAGGAGATCACCTCTCATGGGCCAATAGGAACTCCCACTTATAGCACGAAACACAATTAGCTCAATGATAATCGTTTCACGCCGATATTCTGTAAGAGCGTTGTATCACATCGATCGAGCCGGCTCTAAGAGCTGTATGTAACCAAGAGAGTGATTTCAGCATTGCTCTATCACGTTAAAATTTACGGCCTTCGCGAATAACATGCTTCTTGCATTAAAGGCGGATTGCAAATAACCTGCAGCTATGCTTTCATCTTAAGAGAAACAAACGTTATTAATAGATTAAAATAGCAAAATATTACTTTAACCTCTCTACAAAGTTTATATATTGTTTCTAATTGTTTATTTTAATAAACAGTGACATGTTATTTAAGTGTCTATCTATCCGTCTAGTTCACATCTTTTAGTGGAACACGTTCTCTATGAAACAGGGTCTAAGTGGACACGAACGTGTCTCACTTGCGGTGCCGCTAAGAAATACACATAGACTTCTCTGTGGGGTATAGAGCGCAATTTCAATTTGGTCCAGTGTAGAAAAAACATGAATATATAGATATATATATATCTAAGATATGCTATTACACTAGAGTTCCGGGGTATACTTGCCTTAATACAGGGTTACCTTGACCTAGAATCGCACAACACAAAACAAAAAACCATAAACTATTTTATACATATATATAAGCCAAAAAAGGATTTTAATTTTTAAGACGTTTACGTGTCTCAATAGACCTTGTATCGGCACAATGGTAGTTTTAGAACGAGGTCTAAACCGCCACGTACCATAGGAATGAAAAATGCAGATAAATCATTGCCACTGTGGACGTTTAAACATGATTCTAAGCCCCTCTTTCGCTTTAATTGTCGATGATACAGAGAGAAGTCACGTTCCAAATAATGCCTATATACAGGGCAGAATTTGAGTTTAATGACGCCACGATCATGACGGCCATAGATATATATACCAGGGGCCCAATTCTGCTATTATTATCTCATCAAAATTATCAGACACTGTCGTCTCAATCGTAAGTTTCCCTGAATTTGGTTTTCTTTTATTCCCAATGGCATGTCCATGGCACGCAACTCTATCTTTAGAACACGCGAAATAAATGTTTAAAATTTTGGTAGCTTCTCAATATTCATTTCGGCTAACGCCATTTCTGCTTGTGATAAAACATTTTTTCTACTATTATTTTGCCGCGGAGATATCGAGAACGTATTGTGGATATAGTAGAATATGAATTCTTGACACAATCGCAATGGAATCGTACTTTGATTATCTCCGCAACGCGATGATATTGCAACAGCAGAATTGTGCCTCAGGAATATTATAGTCACGTGACATTAAAAAATCATGCTTATCATTTGTTGTATTACGCAAGAAATTTACTTACTAGCTCCTAAATAAAATTGTTCCTTGATGTTTGAGTTACATCTGATTTATTAAAATTATAAATTTTAATCAATCAGATTGTAAAAAAATATATTGCAGTCAGTATTCTATTTTTGAATAAGTATATTATTGAATATAAAGATTAAATTATAAATCAATATATCTAATAAATAATATACAATGTTTATTAAACAAAAACTAATAAATATTTTTTTTTTTAAATCTCTACTTTTATCTTATTGTTTATGATTGCGCATTGAGGATGTTGAGTTGTTGAGAGCTGTTGCCTTTGCAGGTTTAAATGTGTCTGAGCAACATAATTAAATAACTAAGACAAACTAACAAATTTATATAAGTATGTAAAATTTGTATACGGTCTACTAATATTATTATAATTATTTTGGGCGTCTTAAAAAGTCAAGTTTACACTATAAAATAATCCCAGATATCCTCCTAATCGCAGCATCCCACAAGTGTGCTGCTACGTCAGATGTATTTCGGACGCTACGCAGGTTAAACGTTTCGTAGCTGCTACGCCATCGTAGACGCGATATCGTAAACTTGTGATTGATTACCATTATTAATGAAAAGGCCTAAAAGTTTTTGAACATTATAATAAAATATAAACATTAAATATATCTTTATAAAATTTGTATTAATTATTTAAAATAAATACATATAAAATGTAAAGGCATAAAAAAGTAGTATTTACATTTACCAAAGAAAACTTAAAATAATATAACTAACACAATTCTTGAAAATAAAATAACTTACAGTGACTAAAATTTTATAACAATTATTACTAAATATTATTAAGCTATCAAAAATTCGACTTAATAAAACTACTGTGAAATTTGTAATGTGTGAATAAACTTTTTAATTGAATAGAAGTTCAAAAGTAGGCGAAAGTTTTGTTTTATACTTTATAATACTAAAATAAGTAGAAAGAATAGTGTTTTAATAACTAATGTTCAAATGAATCAGAAAATTTACGACTCTGAATTTTGCCCTACTTAATACACTTACTTAATTTTTGTAAACATTATATCTGTCTCTGTTATCTCATAAAATAGACAGTGGTTAATAAAAGTGCCGAGTTTAAGAAAGATACCTTCAATAATAACCTAAACCTTCAATAAAGTTACGCTGAAATGTTAACAGTTAATATAAAACAGGTACAGTAAAATGTAAAAATGCTATAAAACCTAATTTATCGAGAAACCTAATTTATATGGTTTTATTATACCCTTTCCAAGCATTTATTTTTAACAGCTCGATGACGGATCATTCAGTAATGTGCTAATATCTTACCTACTCGATTTGTTATAAGAATTGACTTTTTTTTATAAATAAGTTTTAATCAGTCTAACTTATCTATATATTTTTGCTAAAAATAGTATATCGTGTAATAAATATATGTCGCGTAATAAGTACATATATAAATTGTTATGCATCTAAATACATTATACGTATATGTAAATATGTTCATTGATATTACATTTCAATGAACATATTTTACACAGATTAAATTAGCCATTTTTTAAATAAAGTAAAAAAACGTAATAAAGCAGATTTTTTTTTATTTACAAATCGATTATTTAATAGTTTGTACGTTAGATGAGTTACAAAACATCACCATTATGTCATCCACAACAATAAAGTACGATAATTATTTGGTATATATTTTGTTTTTCATGTGGGCTTAACTGTTGATAAATATGTAACTTGATAAACGTGCAAACGTCAAAAGTAAAATAAACGCTTGGAAACAGCATAGTAAATATTAAAATGATACATAAACTTTAATTTAATACATCATATTGTACAGTAACACGCAAAAGTGATAAAACAAATACAAACAAAATTACAGTGTAACGTACCAGGAAATATAAAAATGATAACACTTTAACAGATCATAGTGTACAATTAAATAGAAAAGTGATGTGAATATACAAAAAAATACGAAATATAACAATCAGGTGCAAAAATTCGGGAATTATTTCAACATGGATGTACCTAGTGAGGTTAATATATCTACAGAGATTAGTAATGGGACAATACCTGTTCCCGAGCAGGAGTTTGTGATTGGCGTGTACAGTGCTTTGCTAGTGATCGGCGCGATTGGGAACGTTGCCGTGTTCGTGTCACTGATGCGCTCGCGCAGGCGAAAGTCCCGCGTGAACCTCTTGCTGACGCATTTGGTAGTTGCTGATATGATAGTCGCCTTCTTTGTTATACCGCTTGAGGTTTGTATGTCTTTACATTTCGCTTTGTTCTTTAAAATTCGCTACAATCGTAGGCAAAGTAACTAATTCGGCCGGTTCCTATATCTTACTATTCATTAACTTGCCTTACTCTCTCTTTTCTTTTCTTTTACCAATTATTTGGGGTCAGCACAAGATGTCTTTTCCTTCCCCTATGCTCTATTGTGACATACATCTTCTGTTACACCACATATCATCATTAACTTTCCTTATCATCAGTTGAATTCCGAAGTTCGAAAGAAAAAAACGTCATCACCAGGTGGGTAGGTGGATGTTGGTTCCAAAGGCGGGCAAACGAGCGATGGCAAACATCGTTGACAGCTGTTGTAAGATCTTAGGGTAAACGTAAACGAAGTTGCGGGCGGCCACTGGTAAAATAGTACTCATGCATTGATTGATGTATATTATCTATCTATAATATTATAAATTCTAAACATGCCATGTCTGTACATTGAAGCTATTAAAAAAACAACCGGAATAGACTATATAAATGATGGAGAACACGATGCAATTTTTTTAAGATTTCTAATCTGTTTGTTCGAGGTACATGTAAAAACTACGTTAGTAGTATTAGTTATACGGCACATTTATATATTATGAACAGATCCGAACTTTATAATATAGAGCCTTCGTGGTTATTTTTTTTTATAACCACTAAAGTTAATTTCATATCTCAAATAATAAATGAATGTGCCATATATCTATACCGTACTCGCGGTTTTCACCGATCGATAGCTAATTTTTAGACTTAAACTCTGCACTACTTTTTATTCTGTGTTTCCCGCGGAAATTTTTCTGGGAATGATTTAAAATGATAAAAATTAAAAAATTGAATTCCAATGTGATTTTTTTACTGATCGATAGCAAATTTAATGTAATAAAATGTGTGATTTTTTTTAACCCGGGAATCCCACGGGAATCCCGCGGGAATCTCTAGTCAAACGTAGATGAAGTTGTGGTCATATCCTAGTAGTTTAATATATTCCATTTCAGTACATTGTCTTATGCTTTCCTTGAAGTATCTCCAAGCCTGTGTGATAAATCTTCACTAATCTCAAGGGATTTGAACATCATTATTCATACCAATGCGATGGTACGAGTTCCTGGAATTTAATAGTCTCTTTTTAAATGACATTCCGTATGCTGACCTTTAAGACATTGCAAATGATTACAGGGGAGAGTTTTTCAGGGTTCCGCAGTTCTTCGACAGTTAGGCTCGTAAGTAGGCATATATTTAGACCCCGTCTGTATTACCGAGGGGGCTTAAGCTCAGGTAAGCTTCGCCTCAATTATAGAGTGCGAAGGGCGTGCACGAAACACCTGAACATCTGAGTACCTCTACCTCGCCAGCCTTGCTGTAGGTGAGGGCATTGTCTCATAGAATTTGTATCGATATACATAGTTATGACGTCATTTGTCAAATAGTAAATATATTAATTATTTGTAATTTCTGTGATGATATTTTAAAATTAATCTAATAATATAGAATCAGAAAATAAATTATTATTGTTACATGCCGACAAAAAGTAAATGCACATCTGCCTGCCATAAACCCGGCTTATTACCTGCCCGCATTTGCACTTCTTTTGAATACTTTGTGTTTAGAATTAGTAATTAAGAAAAACATTCTATTGTTATTGTACTTGTTTTATTTTATGGACGTCATTAGGCAGGTCTGTCGAACTAATTATTGTTATTATTGTTTTGCGTCGAGGCATATTATATTTGTAGAAAATAAAAGGGATGCCCGAAGGGAAGGGTGAAGCAGTCAAGCAACGATTACGATACGAGCAAGACGTGTGTACATTCGATTAGCTATATAGTGACGGACTTTGCGCGCGTTATTAAATCGTGCATTACATTTGGACTTATTGCGTCCGGTTATATTTGTACCTGTGTTATACGTGTTTGTATAGTTATAATAAATTCTATTGTAATTCCAATGGCATTTTAATTCAAGTTCTGTAACTCGTAACATTATGTATAAACTAAATAATAATAATGAATAATAAATCGGCAGACAAACACACACACTGTATATCCCGAAATTAAGCAAGTTACGCTTGTGTTATGGGTAATATACAACGGACCATTCTGGGGCCGATACCAGACACCCAGTACCATAGTAAATAAGCGAGAATATACGTTTCGGAAATTTACTATACCAGGAATCGAACCTGAAGCCTCTACGTTGCAGTGAGGTAAGCCGGCAAAAGCTAAGTCTGCTCAACTACAGAGGCCGTCAATCTGACCTGACAGACGTTTTCCTGCTTGTTATATTTTATATGTGACATAGATATGTATATAAAACTAAAACTGAATAATAAATTAAACGAAAAAAATACAACTAATTATAAATAAAATAATACTATAAGTATAGTAAGTATCAGAAGGCTGGTTTGTTTTTCGCGCAATTGCCATACAGCATGGCAATATAGCCAGCCTTCTGGCACGCTTTCCTGTGGCAGCGATTCGTTACATACTTTATATTGATTTATTTATAATTTAGTTTATTTTTAAGTATTTAGTTTAACTTATAATATAGTTTTAATTTCAATTTATTTTAACTTAGTTTTTGTCTTGAATAAAAAGAAATGATAAAAATTAATTATGTAATTGTATATACACATACTATAAGTAAAACTAAATATACAAAATAAATCTGTAACTAAAAAATTCACTCCAAATCTAATACCATCCATAAGATGATGTTTTAAAGCCTAATTTTTTCATATGTATTTGTGAATAATGATAGATTTTTTTATGTATTGCTAAGCTGGAAAATAGACAGACATCTAATAGATAGATAGTAGTTACCCTAGACTCCGCCAGTTGGTAGGACATTTATCCGACTGGATGGCTACCCTGGTCTAAAGTATGCCGCCGTAACAACGTCGAGTTGTGTTCCGGTATCAGAGGTACCAGTTTCTCGTTCGAGCCCGATAGAACATTGGCAGGACCTCTATATCGCTAATATCCATAGGCAACGGTAACCACTTTCTATCACAGTTGGGCAGTCAACCGTCAGCCTGCCTGCTGTGTTTAAGCAATATAAAAAAACCACGTAACAAATGTGTCATCTACCCAATCCAAAGATATCCATACGGCTCTCAGCCACACGTGTATACTATGAAAAATAACTTTTCATTTCTCCTATTCTAAAAATACGCTTGGAGCTGCTTGATCACAGGGATGAAACAATACTTTTATCCCTGGGTAACGATCTTCCCTGCTGTCAAAAAATGAAAAAACTACGCGAACCATAGATAATGCATGCGACTCATTTCCCAACTTTTTTTACAGCCACTGTTAGTTAAATCAGGGCATAAATTGTAAAAAAAAGTAAAAAATTGTAACATCATTTTATACTTATAAATTACTTTTCACTAAATTATTATTTAATTTATATAAATTTGAGCTAAACATTTAGTATCAATGAATAAAAAATACTGGCTGGTAGAATGTCACAGACAAAAAAAATGATTTAATGTTTCGTATGTAACCCATGATAGTTCCAAATCATGTGGATTTGGAACTATCATGGGTTAGCGAGCTAAGCCAAAGTCATGTGCGTGTGAGGCTACCTCCAGGAACTTAGTATGAGTTTTGGAGTGGTTTGAAACTAGAGGGAGAGGAAGGAAAGGCTATGACAACGACTGAAGCAGATTTCTTGACTCTGGTGAAAGGTGGCTCCATTATTAGTATGCAGAAGGTTAGTCTTCACAAAACTGAAATATTTCAGATTTGTTTAACCCTTTGTTGCCTGCTTGTTTTTATCAGTGTCTTTAAAACCGAAAGAATTAATAATCTTTGACATAAGTTTTTTATAACTATAATAATTAATGAAAATTTATTATCGACATGATTAAGAAATAAGTGTAAAAGTGATGTAAGGACATGAAATTGGCCTCTGGATATAGAATTTTACATGAATATTCTCTTAGATCTTCTTGTAGGCTGGCAACACCTTTGATCTTGCAAATATAGGAAATGGTAACTATTTTCTATCAAGTGGGTCATCAGCTACAAAAAACTAGATGTATAATCGTTTATTTTCTGGTCATTAAAAATAAAAACTCTAGTATGTTCGTGCAACCCATAACAGTGATTAACATAGGAAGGATGCTCTTTAACCCGGAAAACGGGTTAGTTCCTGCATAATATGTATTCGAAACTTACACGAGCTACGCCAGGTGTATGGAGTTTTGAAAACGTTACACTGAAAAAAGACACCCAAAACTATTCGGTTATAAATAAAATAAAAATATTTTTCCTGTCATCTTTTCTTAATCATTTTGGGTCAGCACAGCACTACATATAATATTTTCCTTCCTTCCTGATATTATAGAAAATGTACAATAACCCCTGAAGTAAAATAATTCACTGCTAAATACAGAAATGGATTAAAATATTAGTACTAAACGTCATTGTTAGCACAATGGTCTCATTAGTCCATATTTTAACAATATTAGTTGGCTATGATCCGCTTACCAGAGACCGTTCGTTAGTGACGATTTTTCAATACTATCCCTATTTTATCCAATAAAGGAAGAGTTAACTAGCCTTAACGAATACCTGCAATTTGTGATATGTAAATTATGGGATTTATTTCACACTGTATTTCTTATACAATAAGGATGAAAATATAAGCAAACAATGTTTGTGATCATGTAATATTTGTTACAGCTTTGAAGAAATACAAATATTCGTGCACAAACATTTCTCTCGAATCTTCGATTCACTAACGATGTGCCATTTTTATTACTCTCCGGAATTTAGTAAACACTCTTTATTGAAAATGTTTAAATATCTTTTCAATTGATTTTCTACACACTGTATCTACTGAACTGCCGCTACCGAGAAACCTATTTTTTTTATTTACAGCCTTTCTATTTAGACTTAAACACATTTATTACTAATTATCATCCTAATGTTAAATCCCAGTTATATTTGGAGCATCTGCTTCTGAGACGGGAGTTGTGATTCCTACACTTTCTTCTCAATTTCGAACAGTCTTCGATATCCTACGTTGTAAGCTCATCGCCCAAAACCTTTACGCATAACCTATATTATCGTGGATGATTAATTATTATTATTTTAAAGTTCTAGTACAGTATAACATGTTTTTAAATAAAACGCTCTTTTTCCAGGATGTCAGATACTAACGTATGTAACTATTTAGTGCACTGGGACTCTCGCACTTAGCATCTTGACTATCAGGGCGCCAATCTAATGAACATTAAAATAAAGTGACAACAACCTGTCCAGTCGTAACAATGTAGATCAGTAAACCTATTACATTATAATAAATTAGTAAACTGTAGCGGTAGGGGGCCGGTCACGTTTGTCGCAAGACCATTGGTCGATGGAGCAGCCAAGTTCTGAGGTGGATGGAGTCAGCGTTTCGGTAAATGTAGTGCAGGATGCTTTCCAGCCCAGTGGACCGACGACTTGTGTGAGATCGTTGGTACGCGCTAAATGAAGCATGCAGAGGATCGGATTACCTGATACAAACTTAGGGAGGCCTACGCACAGCAGTGGACAGCGGTTATTTAATGTCGTACTGCTAGAATGATGGCTTGTAGAGTTCTTTTGAAGTGAAACACACTTTTATTGGCTAAACGCTTGTTGTCGGAAGTGTTCTCACCGATACGTTGAATTATAATTTTATAAAACAAAGAAAAAACGTTGAACATACAATTACATAACAGTACGTAGTATATCTTGCGTTTAGTAATAATATTGTTGCGGTGGCGCTGGGTTTAATGATAAGCAAACTGTATCAAAATGAGAAAGAAGGAGAATGGGAAAATTTTGATGGGAATTTGAGAATGAGCACACATGTACCTGGTTAATGGGCATGAAATGTAGCTGCTCCTCTGCCCCTCAGTTTATTTGTTATAATATGATTTACAAGTATTTAATTTTATGTGTATTTGTTTGATATTTATTTACAATGAAACGTTGAACTGTATTTATTTATTTTAAAGCGGTGCGGTGCGGTGCGATTTATATTATTTTACATGTTATTTTATGTTATATATTTACAATGTGCGGAGCCTATTATTTAATTTATTTTGTTGATGACACGACAATGAATGATTGACTTGCGTACGAAAAGTATTTGAAGTGAGAATTTAAATATATTAGAAGAAACTTTGAACAGGTCGAAAGGAGGTTTACATGGCGGTACCAAATATAGATCTTATTATACTATCCTATGAAATGGGAGGCCCGAGCCCAGCAGTGGGACCTTTATGGGCTGTTATTATTTATTATTATGCTAATGCTTCCGAAATTTTATTTGAAACAGCATTTAATGCTCTCTAGGAGCAAATGAAAGGCAAACAAAACACATCTTACAAACAAAACTAAAAATTTGATGTTACAAAAATATCAAAGAGAGCGTAAATTTCTACTAATTACGGAAATTTCTTATTAATAGTGTTTTGGCGTTCACGTTTTCTGAACTCTTACTGAACGGTATGAAGTTTGAACGTTATGATAAAGTTATAAGATTTCGCTTTTCTTGCGAATAAGAACATAATAATTACAATCGTAAGTACACAATTAGCTAACTGCGTAAGAAAGGGAATTACAGGCGAACTTGTATTTTCTATCTAATTATGCAGATTATAATTGTGAGAATCGGTTTTGTGAAAACAGAAATTTGTACGACTTGGGAGCTATTATTTTACCTCCTATTGACTTAAAGAAAAGTCATCAAAGAACATACTTGTTTTTCAAGATCTTGTTTTTGAAGTTCTATAACTTCCAGATACCTACCTATAAGTAGGTATCACCATGACCAAAACAAAAATTATAAAAATGCATAGTTACTTGGTAAAATAAAAGGCGGCCTTTTTGCTAAAAGCAACCTCTTCCAGGCAACCTGGCTCAAAACAAATTATCTATAATTATTATGCAACAAAGAAAAAGGAATAAAATTTGAATATAAATGACGTACATGGACAGCAGATTACAGTCTAAAGTATAGTAAACTAGCTCATACATTATTCCGTAAGACTAACATAATGTTTCCTGAGTGGATTTTTTAATATGACAAAGGATTTAGCTTTTCTGACGTC
This sequence comes from Dendrolimus houi, assembly GCA_039645545.1. NCBI lineage: Eukaryota > Metazoa > Arthropoda > Insecta > Lepidoptera > Lasiocampidae > Dendrolimus > Dendrolimus houi. Next base: position 7,348,955 of record CM077131.1, read on the forward strand.
AGTGGGCAAAGAGTTCCAAAGAAAGATAGCTTGCATGGTGAAGGAGTTGGAATAAAATGTTTAAGAGTGTACAGGTGCCATTCACAGGAGATTATTAGTGGAGCGTAAATTGAGTGTATGTGACATATAAAGGAAGTTGAAACATTCCTTAAGATAAGGAGGGGTATAAGGTATAAACTGTATACGATGTCAGTATATAAGTATATTTAAATGAATAGTTCTTCTTTACGTACTTCATTCGCGGAAACGACTATTCGTAAACATTATATAAACCCTACTTTAGAAATGGCTATAGAATTTATGCACTTCTTTAAACGATTTTATGTTTTAAGGGGCATTGCTTTAGAATTTCTCGTATCTAGTTTGTTATCCTATTTGACATCGATGAACTCAGGAAAAAACTCGCATAATTAAAATTTAAAACTAGGTGGGCTATGGTCGGTAGGATATGTATTTAGATTTATTATTTATTGTTTATAAAATATAATGAATCCATTATATTTCACAAGTATATAGCTTTTGCCCGTGGCTTCGCTCGCGTTAACGTTAATTTTGTAGACGGTGGAGGACCGGCCTATGGGAGTCTCACACACTCTTCTTACAAATGTCTAAGTAATTTTTTTATTTAAATTACGCGTAATGCCATCTATCGATGGAGGAACTAACCATAAGAGCAATAAAACGTTAAAATTTCACACAAACATTTCACTTTAGCATGTGTTAGGAATTTCAACGGTCGTACTAATAAAATGCGATCAGAGTGCCATATTTTTGGTTATATTCATCTATCCTTTGGGGACAATACTTTTTTCTGGATGAAAGGTACCCTATGATATCCTATACCCCTGACAACGTGTATGCAAAATTTTATGCCAATCTGTTTTTTATTTTTGTTATTGGCGGCCCACCTGATGGAAAGCGGTTACCGTCGCCTTTGGACATTTGCAACACAAGAGATGTCACCAACGCGCTGTCAGCCTCGAAGAAATTTTATGACACCCTTTTTAAAAAAAACCCATAATGTAGCGCTCTGGGAAAATCACGGTTGGGAGCTCATTCCAAATCCCCACGGTGCGCAAAAAAACCTTTTAGATAACCGTTGCATACAAGAGCGCAGCGGCTCAAGGAAGTGGGGATGAACGCCCAGCCAATGGCGTGCGGTGCGGTAATAAAAAGAAGACAAAGGCACTAACTTTTGCGTAGTTAGGGCGTGACAGCGTCACACATTTATGATGTTCGATAAGATATCAGGTAGGTCAGTCACAAGATTTGGTAAGCCGAAAATTGAGTAGGTATAGCGGATATATGTAGACAGATCGTCAGACAAATTAAATAAGAATCTGTAATAGGTACAGTGGTGATAAGAAAATGTTCGTTTGAGTTTCAGTTTTCAAATTGATTCATTTAACGTTCCATGAGCACATGTTACCTTTTCAAATCAAGTCACAAAACAGACTGTTCCACAGAAGATTGTGTTTAACTATCTGACAATTAAGTTTAAAATTACTTAGATCAAAGTTGTTTGATTTTCTTTCTTGTCTAAAAATATTGTTTAGGCATGTAAAACCTTTTTATTGATTTTAATGTTTATGTGAAGCGTAGTGATCATATCCTCTTTGTTTCTTATTGTTAATCGCAGGGTTTGTCATTGTCAACACTGCAATTTTCTTTTTTCACGTTTCTATATTTTTTAAATGTAACATTTATTAAAATGTTTGCAGGATTGTTTCTTGTATTCTAGCAAGCAAAAGTCGACTTTATGATGACGAATATTCCGCAACTATACGTATACGAGGAATTCTTTATATTACGATCACGTATTAAATTTATATTAACAACACATTAGGCTGTCGTAAAGACTAATAAAGGAGATAGATGCGTTATAAAAACACGATTGTTATTTCAGAAACCATTAAAATCTTTTTATACTACCACCGTTTAGATTTCAACAGCAAAACATTCTTGTCAAGTTACATAATACTACATAATTATTAAGCGCGCGTTTCTCTCGTAGCTCACAACACCCAAAATACTCCGTCAGCCGTTACACATAGCGACCACGGTCGTTATGGTCGTGACGAAAACGTCACTAATGACGTCATAATTTTCGATGACACAGCGCTCACAACGACCATGTCAAGAAGTGGATTGAAGTGGGCGTTGACCACAGAGCATTAATTCTGTCTATCGATTGATATTGAAAAAGCCGCGATTTTGAAATTAACCAATGACATTTGTGTATTTCCATAATCTGTTCCACTTGAATTTATGATTGCAACGCCCGCAGACGAGTGGAATGGGAAAAATCGGGACGTAGGCATGGTCGTTGTGAGTCTCATGTGGAACGTATCCTATGTTTCCCTAATGTTCTCGTATCACGATAAGTAATATCTTATGTCAGTGTTCAAAGGCATCAAAGCCAGGGGGTTTCAAATAAAACGTTCGGAAGAACGCAGACAATTTATCGTGTATAACATAACCAGTATAATGAGTCCACATCAGTGAATCATACCGCGATGTAATTCGCCTGTGGCGCCATTTCGTTATATGAAAATAAAACTGGTACTTGTGGTGTCGGTAACACATTAATACTAAAGAGTCTAGAAAAAAACAAAGATAGAAACTGGATAGTCAGTAAGTTGTTATTTCAATGTTCTTTCTGACGTTAAATCCCCGATTGGGTTTATTTTTCCTTCACTTCAAGCAAGCGAAAATACCGCGACAATCGGCTGAGTAGTTTTGGCGCGAAAGCGTAACAAATAAAAAAACTCGCATTCGCATTTATAATATTAGGTTAGGTTTTATTTACTTCAATGAGAGTTATATGTTTGTGCCGTTTGCAGTTGAAACGCTTGGACCGCGGGATGAGGCCTGAGCCTGAGCTTCTACAAAGGATTATTAAAACGACTCATTGACTCTTCAGGTGATCAGAGGGCTGGTGCCTACCTCGTACAACAGATCGGACGAAATGTAGCCAGCCTTAAAGGGACCTTGCCCATAGATGACAGTGACCTAGGCTGAGTATTCTTCTTATAGTCTTAAGGGACTACGGGTACAATACGATAGAACCAAGTTAAGTTTTCTTTTATTGTATCTATAATAATATTATAAAATTCTAAACAAGCCATGTCTGTCCCTTGAAGCTATTTAAAAAAAAACATCTAGAATAGGCTATGTAAACGATGGAGAATACGATGCACTTTTTTTAGATTTCTTATCTGTGTCGGTTTGTGTGTTTGTTCGCGATTCATGTAAAAACTACTGAGCCGACTTCGATGCGATTTTCACTGATCGACAGCAAATTATTAGACTTAAAATATGCGCTACTTTTAATCCCGGGAATCCCGCTGGAATTTTTCTGAGAATTATTTCCCAGAATTAATCCCCAGATTAAAAAAATAGATTCCAATACTATTTTTTCACTGATCGATAGCAAATGTTACGTAATAAAATGTGTGATGTTTTATAAACGACCTTTTTAACCTTTTTAAACGACCCCATGTCGTAGCGCAGAGGGAAAACCTCGGCGGGAAGTTCTTTCCATATTTCAAGTCAAGCGTAGACGAACTCGCGGGCATATCCTATTTAGTTTATAAAGTCATTGTAATAAATATTGTTTTACTTCATCTGAACAGGAAATTACGAGTTTGAAAAAGGACAGACGATAGCGTATAGGCATACAAGAGTGGACGAAGTCGCGGGCATAGCCTGGTATATAATAAGAGTCCATATACGTCCCACTGCTGCCCAGCAGTGTAGTGCAGAGTAGTCCGGGCTCCCCTCTATTAGAAGACAATTAATATTGTTACGAGTTGCAGGACTCGAATTAAAATGCCCTTGGAATTACTATAGAATTTATTAGAACTATAGAAACACGTATAACACAGGTACATATATAACTGAACACCACCAGTTCAAATGTAATGCACGATTCAATAACACACGCAAAGTCCGTCACCATATAGATTACCGAATGTACACACGTCTTGTCTCGCTTGTGGTTATCGCTTGACTGCCTCACCCCTCCGTTGGGGCATTCCTTTATACTGTCCAAATACAATATTTCTGCTCGACCGCGTGGACTGAATTTTCCAAGAATCACACCTGGGTAATGACTACCATAAAGATTACAATACACAATGGGCTGTTTTTCCAATCACAAATTTTAAACACAAAGTAAACAAAAGAAGACAGTCATAAAAGAGCTTCAATGTTATTAGCTCAAACGCCGGCGGGTAATAAATGTGCTTTGTTTACAAATATGCAGGTGGCCCAAATTGTAACAATATTTATATCTGAGCAAAAGGAAATTATGATATGGAAAACAAGGAAATGTAGTGTCATTTCAAGAAGAATTTCTGAGACACGTCAAATACAAGTTATCGTTTCTGACACTTAATTTCCTTCTTCATTGGTAACAAAAAGAAAATAATTATCTATAAAACTTTCAGTACATTACAAACATAAAAGGCACATTGTATCAATGATCAGTATTTAAGATGTACCTAAATCTTATCTCTATGTTTTTCTGATTTATAAATCTTTTTTGTTTCTATATATCACTATCCAGCCATTTGGCTTATACATATATAGAGATATATATATAATAAGAGTCCATATACGTCCTACTGCTAGGCTCAGGGCACCCCTCTGTTTAGAAGGGAATGGAGAGTATACCCACCATGCTAACCAAGAATGAGTGGCGGGTTTTACATATCTATGATCTTGACGTGCGGGTTATTACAATGTTCTCTCTCCTTCATCGGCAACACGTGATAATTTGAATAATATGCACATTAGGTTAGATAGCTGTTGAAGCGGTGAGTGCTTTGTGGAGTAGATTTTAGACCCGAATCATTTTAAATTGCAAGTCTAAGACCCGAAAGCATTAACCACTAAATTACCAGGGCTCATTTTCTTTACTACTGGTTATTTGTCATAAACTCCATATAAATAACGCCAATGTTTTATCAATGGTAAGCTAAAAAAATACATATTCTATCCCGAAACTCGGCAGTGACGCTAAAAAAATGTATTCCAAATGAATTAAACCCGCCGATGAGTCTTGTAGAAACAGCAAATATACCATCAGTTCTTTGCAGTTTGCTCATAATATTTGTGTTAATCAATTATGATACACAGACGGCGTGAGTTCAAAAGGGATTATTTATATATTCAAGGTAACAAGCTGAGTCACTCGGAACACGACTAGCATTGGATCGCTTTGCTATATTACGAAGTTGCATATTCAGCATTTTTATTGTACAAATTAATTGTCATTTAATTTATCAGCGAGAGTCGATTTGCCTATAGTCGAGGCAACACGTTCGGTTTAGCCACAAAAGTGTATTTTATTCTAAAAAGAACTCCATGAACCAACAGCTCGCAATTTGTCCACGCGCGGGCGGCGAGAGGACCACTCCGTGACAATCAGCTGTTCGGAGTGAATCACGTAATCCGTGAACGTACGTGAAACGTGAATCCGGGTTGCGTGGAAGAGATCGCTATAAGTGATAAACCGCCAATTGTTCTAATGGAAATGTATTTATATTAAATGTCCAGGTTTAAGTTATGGTGAACAATAAAGAGTTTTCATTCATTCGTTCACTCACGTAACTAGTATCAATCGCTAACAGACTACTCTGCAATTCGTTGATCACACGACGTTTACTTGTTGACCACGCGAGGCTCACTGCCCGTAGACGGCGAGCATCCTTGTCGGGTGTTGGGTGGCCCTAACGTTCTAAGTTTTAGGTATTGAAACCAATTTCAACTTTTGTAATACTTACTTTAGTCAACAAATACACAGCAACTATACTTGCCCCTGCACTTCATCTTTTCCGAATAAGAGCCGACTTTTCAATCACCAGTTATAAGTTATTCTATTTTAATACAACAGTCGAATTGTTTCACTTTGGCAGATTATCATATAATTCATTCCACTACTACTTTTTATCAAACGATTGATAATTCGGCCCTAAGACTCTCTATAACACAGCCCGATTTTAATTTAAATAAATGAACGTTTTTTATCAAATCTTGGCGGCAATTTATTTTTCTTAGATTAAGCTTTTTTTCAGACGCAGATTGATCGGACGGGTCTTTTATTAGTTCATTATTGAATATTACGATGATAATAAGTAATGAAGAGAAATAAAAAAAAAATAGTGTGTCGTAAAAAGAAAAATGGATATAACAATTTCACAAGGGTTCCGTTCTTGTCGATAATCTACAAAACTCTAGAAAGATATAATTATGCTGGGGCTTTATTTGCGTTAGTGTTAAAGATTTAGGGTGTGGCCAAATTAAATGGGGTTATGAACACTTATATTATAATGATATTTTGCTTGGTATTCTTAACAGGGATGAGTATTTTATACAAAAATATATTAATTTTCAAAACAATACATATCTTTTTAAATAATAATGAATAAACAAAATGCGACCGTCTAATTAAAGCGTTAAAAATAAAGCCGTAAACGTATAGCCACATTGTACATACATACGTTATCTGTCAATAATTAACGTCATTAACAATGTCGTGTTTTAAATCACGCATTAAAACCATCGCCATATCTGCATGAAACGGTCTAAATCTTTAACACTAACGCAGATGAAGACCCTCTAAAAGAATTAATTTTTTTAAAGAAAAAAGAAAAGAAAATTAGATATGTAAAATTGTAATGTGATATATAATCAAAATATTAGTAGAACTAGATATCAAGGTTTGTAGGTTGGGCTATCATTATCAAATATAAATTACTTATTTAAATTTTGCAAAATATATCTCCTTCAGCAGCAACAATATTTATGTTTCATTAATATTTATGTTCAAGGCCAAGCTAGAAATGAAGTTTTATGAAATCAAAAACATTAATTAGCCCTAACCCTTGTTGGTTAGTCCCTGAGGCTTGAAAAACGATTGAATGGAAAAGCTTTCACAGAGAATTATTGCGTGAAAAACTATATCAATTTAAACCTCGCCACAGGCATCAGATTATCTACATAATTAAATTGTATTGTCTTCTTTGGTAGCCTATAAATTCTATATTGATAATTGCAATTCTTTTTAGGGTCCTGTTTAATCTTTTGGTTTGGTTCAATACCGAAAGATAAAAAGAACTTTTAAGTTCGAATTTTTATTTACTGCTGGAGTACAGCAGACAAGCTGACGGCCTGCCTGATGAAACCTGAGATTTGCAATAGCAAAGGTGTTAGCGACTTGTGCTGACAGTCCCAAAAAAAATTTAATACATCTTTTTTTAAAAACCCGCATGGTTAGCAGCTACTCAAGAAAATCCTCTGAATAACCTGCCACTCATTCCAAATCTCTAAGATGTACAAGATAAATATTCTTGAGAACATTTGAACAGGCATGAGTACATTATTCTATGGTTGGTATTAGTATTTAAGAAACAGGGATGAATATAGAACATCAAAAATAGAATCTGTTTAATAAACGGGGATGAATGGAATGTATGGAGTATGGAATACTTTTATTCCCGAGAAAGGGATAATTTCAACTCGATAAGTATGAGCAGTTATAGTGAATGATTCCCTGTGAAATCCTTAGTCATAAAAAGGTATTGTCACATCTATTTTTTGGTACATGCTTTATTTTGAATAACCAAACTTGAATATAGAACAACTGGTCGTGTGCGACTTAATCTCGCACATTGAATAGTTCTTTACATGTACTACATATAATGAAATCTTATTCGATTAAACTTTGAAAATGAATATATCCCTATTAATATTAATATTATAAATGCGAAAGTAACTCTGTCTGTCTGTTCCGTTTTCACAGAAAAACTACTGGACCAATTTGGCTGAAACTCAGTATATATATATTTTCTCGATGCCGAGGATGAACATAGAATACTTTTTATCTCGAAAAATCGGATAGTTTCCGGGATAAAAATATATTTGTCTTTCTGTTTGTTATGCTTTTAAGGAAAAAATAATGACATATTTGGCTGAAATTCGGTATATATGTAAATTTTATACCGAGGGTGGACAAGGGATACTTTTTATCCCGAATTATAGTATAGATTTTGGGATAGATTTATGTAAAGGTTATCCCAGAAAATATGATAGGTTTTTTTATTTAAGTACGTACAGTTTGCCATTTTCGTCATTTTGTTTATTTTGGTCAATTTGGTAGTTTTGGTTTAGGTAATTTTGGCGGGTAGTTTTAGTAATTTCAGTTGTTTTGGCAGTTGTGGTAGTTTTGGTTGCTTATGTAGTGTACAGTTTGTACACTTGCTCTTGCTTGTAATGGTAAATGCTGGCAGTGGTTGAATGTACATAGATACTTTTCATCCCGGGAGATGGGATAGTTTGCGATATAAAAGGAAGTAAATCTTCCGAGGGCAAATAGCACCGACATAAAAGTATAATACAATGTAACACGTATTAACGCCTGGTCTATAAACAAGAGCTAGGCACTAGAGTTTGACCCGCGGCAGAGCCGCGGGTTAAACTGTATTTTTTTTAATAAAACACCGATACCTGTTAAGAATCCGTACCAAAATTATCATCATAATATAAGTGTTCACAAATAAAGGGGCAGGGCATGTAAACAAGAATAACAACGACATTTCTCAAAGCTTAGTAACATCAACCATTGATGAAAGCTAATTTTCGTATCTAGGTTAGGTTCTGTGTATTCATAAAAGGAAAAATTGCTTTCTCCTAATAAATCATTGATCTACATTCTGTGTATTATTGTTTACAAGTTTTTTTTTATGTATGTACACCTATTACTCTGAGATTTATGATCCGATTTACGTGATTTTTTTAGTTCAATGCAGAATAGTTCCCATTTGGTCCCCTAAAAATTTAACATCGTTTGGCCCAGTAGTTTTCATTTTATGAACATTTTTCATGAATTTTTTTTCCATTCCGTTCCGTATGTACACCGATTACACTGAGATTTATGATCCGATTGACGTGATTCTTCTTTAGTTAGAAGCGGAATAGTTGCCTTTGGTCCTCTAAAAATTTAAGATAGTTTGGTCCCGTAGTTTTCATTTTATGAACATTTTTCATGAAAACGTTTACCATTCCGTACCGTATGTACACCGATTACACTGAGATTTATGATCCGATTTACGTGATTCTCCTTTAGTTTGAAGCGGAATAGTTGCCATTTGGTCCTCTAAAAATTTAAGATAGTTTGGTCCCGTAGTTTTCATTTTATGAACATTTTTCATGAAAACGTTTACCATTCCGTACCGTATGTACACCGATTACACTGAGATTTATGATCCAATTTACGTGATTCTCCTTTAGTTTGAAGCGGAATAGTTGCCATTTGGTCCTCTAAAAATTTAAGACAGTTTGGTCCCGTAGTTTTCATTTTATGAACATTTTTCATGAAAACGTTTACCATTCCGTACCGTATGTACACCGATTACACTGAGATTTATGATCCGATTTACGTGATTCTCCTTTAGTTTGAAGCGGAATAGTTGCCATTTGGTCCTCTAAAAATTTAAGACAGTTTGGTCCCGTAGTTTTCATTTTATGAACATTTTTCATGAAAACGTTTACCATTCCGTACCGTATGTACACCGATTACACTGAGATTTATGATCCGATTTACGTGATTCTCCTTTAGTTTGAAGCGGAATAGTTGCCATTTGGTCCTCTAAAAATTTAAGATAGTTTGGTCTCGTAGTTTTCATTTTATGAACATTTTTCATGAAAACGTTTACCATTCCGTACCGTATGTACACCGATTACACTGAGATTTATGATCCGATTTACGTGATTCTTCTTTAGTTTGAAGCGGAATAGTTGCCATTTGGTCTTCTAAAAATTTAAGATAGTTTAGTCTCGTAGTTTTCATTTTATGAACATTTTTCATGAAAACGTTTACCATTCCGTACCGTGTGTACACCGATTACACTGAGATTTATGATCCGATTTACGTGATTCTCCTTTAGTTTGAAGCGGAATAGTTGCCATTTGGTCCTCTAAAAATTTAAGACAGTTTGGTCCCGTAGTTTTCATTTTATGAACATTTTTCATGAAAACGTTTACCATTCCGTACCGTATGTACACCGATTACACTGAGATTTATGATCCGATTTACGTGATTCTCCTTTAGTTTGAAGCGGAATAGTTGCCATTTGGTCCTCTAAAAATTTAAGATAGTTTGGTCCCGTAGTTTTCATTTTATGAACATTTTTCATGAAAACGTTTACCATTCCGTACCGTATGTACACCGATTACACTGAGATTTATGATCCGATTTACGTGATTCTTCTTTAATTTGAAGCGGAATAGTTGCCATTTGGTCCTCTAAAAATTTAAGATAGTTTGGTCCCGTAGTTTTCATTTTATGAACATTTTTCATGAAAACGTTTACCATTCCGTACCGTATGTACACCGATTACACTGAGATTTATGATCCGATTGACGTGATTCTCCTTTAGTTAGAAGCGGAATAGTTGCCTTTGGTCCTCTAAAAATTTAAGATAGTTTGGTCCCGTAGTTTTCATTTTATGAACATTTTTCATGAAAACGTTTACCATTCCGTACCGTATGTACACCGATTACACTGAGATTTATGATCCGATTTACGTAATTCTCCTTTAGTTTGAAGCGGAATAGTTGCCATTTGGTCCTCTAAAAATTTAAGATAGTTTGGTCTCGTAGTTTTCATTTTATGAACATTTTTCATGAAAACGTTTACCATTCCGTACCGTATGTACACCGATTACACTGAGATTTATGATCCGATTTACGTGATTCTCCTTTAGTTTGAAGCGGAATAGTTGCCATTTGGTCCTCTAAAAATTTAAGATAGTTTGGTCTCGTAGTTTTCATTTTATGAACATTTTTCATGAAAACGTTTACCATTCCGTACCGTATGTACACCGATTACACTGAGATTTATGATCCGATTTACGTGATTCTCCTTTAGTTTGAAGCGGAATAGTTGCCATTTGGTCTTTTAAAAATTTAAGATAGTTTGGTCTCGTAGTTTTCATTTTATGAACATTTTTCATGAAAACGTTTACCATTCCGTACCGTATGTACACCGATTACACTGAGATTTATGATCCGATTTACGTGATTCTTCTTTAGTTTGAAGCGGAATAGTTGCCATTTGGTTTTCTAAAAATTTAAGATAGTTTGGTCTCGTAGTTTTCATTTTATGAACATTTTTCATGAAAACATTTACCATTCCTTACCGTATGTACACCGATTACACTGAGATTTATGATCCGATTTACGTAATTCTCCTTTAGTTTGAAGCGGAATAGTTGCCATTTGGTCCTCTAAAAATTTAAGATAGTTTGGTCCCGTAGTTTTCATTTTATGAACATTTTTCATGAAAACGTTTACCATTCCGTACCGTATGTACACCGATTACACTGAGATTTATGATCCGATTTACGTGATTCTCCTTTAGTTTGAAGCGGAATAGTTGCCATTTGGTCCTCTAAAAATTTAAGATAGTTTGGTCTCGTAGTTTTCATTTTATGAACATTTTTCATGAAAACGTTTACCATTCCGTACCGTATGTACACCGATTACACTGAGATTTATGATCCGATTTACGTCATTCTCCTTTAGTTTGAAGCGGAATAGTTGCCATTTGGTCCTCTAAAAATTTAAGACAGTTTGGTCCCGTAGTTTTCATTTTATGAACATTTTTCATGAAAACGTTTACCATTCCGTACCGTATGTACACCGATTACACTGAGATTTATGATCCGATTTACGTGATTCTCCTTTAGTTTGAAGCGGAATAGTTGCCATTTGGTCCTCTAAAAATTTAAGATAGTTTGGTCCCGTAGTTTTCATTTTATGAACATTTTTCATGAAAACGTTTACCATTCCGTACCGTATGTACACCGATTACACTGAGATTTATGATCCGATTTACGTGATTCTTCTTTAGTTTGAAGCGGAATAGTTGCCATTTGGTCCTCTAAAAATTTAAGATAGTTTGGTTTCGTAGTTTTCATTTTATGAACATTTTTCATGAAAACGTTTACCATTCCGTACCGTATGTACACCGATTACACTGAGATTTATGATCCGATTTACGTGATTCTTCTTTAGTTTGAAGCAGAATAGTTGCCATTTGGTTCCCTAAAAATTTAAGATAGTTTGGTCCGTAGTTTTCATTTTATGAACATTTGTTATGAAATAATTTCCGTTCCCGTTTTTTGGAACCTATATTTTTTAAGGCGCGCGACACCTTTCGTAGGCCTACCCATAGCTAGACACTAAATTTTAACAAATAAAAAAAACCTTCGTTTAAAAACCGACTTCAAAAACTAAAAAGTATAAAATAATTTATTTCTAAAGCTATTTTTAATTATAAAATCTTAGTTTTACTATATATTATCTAAAATATCTTGAAGGCGGTGCGAAGTAAAACATAAAAATTACTATTATTTGAAAATTACTAAGCACCGATTTTAAGATGTTTTAGATAATATATATAAAAAATAACATATTATAATTAAACACAGCTTTAGAAATAAGTTATTTTATACTTTTTAGTTTTTGAAGTCGGTTTTTTTAAATGAAGTTTTTTTTATCTATATATAAATGGACGAACCAACAATTCCAATGCGATTTGTGAATGTAAAAGCACCATATATGGTTTACAGTAATAAAATAAAGTAATCGTCGAAATAATAGTAACTATTGTGAAACAACATCAATTAATCTTAGATGAAAATTCAAGATTTTAAAAATGGGTTTCTAAAAACTTATTTCTCAATATTACACAGCCTTCAATAATTGTAATAGATAATACGCCATATCATTCTCTGATAATAGCCCTCCCGTATCAACAAATAAGCTTGATGAAATTAAATCATTGTTGGTAGTTAAGTGTCTTTACCTGTTATATTAACTAAGTTTTTCTTAAATGCAGGTCGAAAGCTAAGTTGTTATTCTGTACTCACCATAATTTATTGCGATAAATCTTATTTTTTATTGTTGGATCTTTGTTTATTATCACCGAATGATATGATGCATGATCCATTACAAAAGATGGTTCAAGAATTCTGTGATATTGGGTTATAACTTCTCGGAAATCCATTTTGAATATTCATTTCATAATAATGTTAAAACCTGAACGTCGACAAAAGACAAATTCACACCTGCATACCTGTAGACATTTTATTACCTTTTCGGCATTTGGACTTCTTTTGTTTACTTTGTGTTTAAAATTTTTGATCAGTAAAACAGCTCATTGTGTATTGTAATCTTTTGTGGTAGTCATTATCCAGGTGTGAATCTAGGAAATTTAGTCCACGTGGCCGAGCAGACATATTTTTTTGTACAGTATAAAGCAATGCCCCAATTGAGAGATGGGGCAGTCAAGCGATAACCACGAGCGAAGCAAGACTTGTGTACATTTGGTAATCTATTCAGTGACGGACTTTGCGCGTGTTATGAATTACGATCTTCGGCATTACGTTTGGACTTGTTGCGTTCGGTTAGATTTGTACCTGTGTTATATCGTGTTTGTATAGTTCTAATAAACTCTATAATAATTCCAACGGCAAATTAATTCGAGTCTCGCGACTCGTAACAAGAATAATCCTCAGCCTTGTTTTTATCTGTAAATACTAAAAGTACATTCAACACAATATCCACCTATTTATTTACGTACATCTAGCTAGACTTGGGCACCGTTAGTAGGTAGACTGCCAACATTTAGTTACTTTGCAGGACTCGTGTATATAGCTCTCATACTAACGAATCATATTTTTTGGAACCCTTGAAGAAATTTTCTGTTCTCAAGGATTTACATAAAATAATCCCCTTGCTTTGAAGTAATTGCTGATTTTGCCATGATTGCCAGTCCTTTGGTAGCCTGTTGAAATTAAAATTTGCTTACAAGTGCCTAACTATCACCAAAACCTTGGTGGGATCCTTGACTGAAACTACACACTTTATTTACTCAATTTATTTCATGCCTTGATATGGATGGAGATGCCTTGATATGCACCGGTGAGCACGCGCGTGCGTTACCTTGATGAGCGACGTTCGGACTGGTGGTAAATTCGCGCATGTTCGCCTAAATGCTGAGTTAGGAAAATGTGCGTACTTGCTTCGTACAACCTTATTCTTCCTTCACGACCGCCAATAGTTATTTTAGAGACTGTTCTTCTTTTCGAACTATCTAAAAATGAACTTTCTGGCAAAGACAGCGGTTGGAATCATCTATTTGTTTTTTGAGTCTACCTTTCTTATGTTTTCCGGATATAAATTTAAAAAAGTACAAATTTATTTCCATTCTTCATACTTTCATTCACAATGCGCCAAAAATTGCTTTGAGAATACCTGAAACCAATAAAAACAAGTTTAGTGATATGTAGCTTATACTTAAATAAATGCAATATAATATAAAAGTATCAAACTCGGAGTATAAAATGCTAACCTCAAATAAAACAAAAACAATGCTAAAAATCCAATGAATTATGCTTAAAAACGAGTTATTGTCCATACTTTACAGTTGATTTAACATTATTTAACTTAAAATTACTTATACAAATAGTAACATAGAAATGGTAATATATAAATGTATAAAACATGGCGGAAGCTATATATTCTATTATATATGTTTTTCAGTACCAGTATAGTAAATAGTCAAATAAGTAGATAGTTAATATTACATATATAGATTAAGAACCCCTACTAGGATAGACTATAATATAAATATATGTAAAATTGCTTTATAAACAATAAATAAAAAGTAGTCGACTCGGGCAATCTCGTTCGCCCGGGAAAAGACGGAATATAAAAAAAATTAAAAAAGACATATAATTACTTATACGTACCGGTTAAGTAGGCTATTCGACCGAAAAAATCACTCAACTGATAAAGCGAATTTGCCGCTTTAAAATCGGTCATATACACTTGAAACTTGACTTTTCTCGAACCACTTTTATATACACTGTTGTTTAATTATCCTCCAGGAACATTTTAAATGTGCACAATATACTAATATCAAGAAATATCTCAAAAATCATGATAGGCAAAGGAACGAAGAGACATCTAGGGTACTCGAGTTACCATTAATTATTTTCATCTTTTGGACAGATAGTAAACGGATTTCGATATCTCATTCCCGCATTACATACTTTTGAAGATATAAATTGACAGAACTTACTTACGACAAATCAAGTATTTCACGAATTTTAATAATAAAAATTATGAATATTTCACATAAATTTGATTTTGTTTTCATATAAGACATGTCTATTAATTAATCGCCTAAGGATGTCAGGAGAAGAATAAATGAAGCATGGCTAAAGTGGAGACAGGTAACCGGTGTGACGTGCGACAAGCTAATACCACTGAAACTAAAAGGTCAAATATATAAATCTGTCATACGACTAATCATGCTATACGGGTTCGAATGTGGGGCCACTAAAGTGATACCCCAAAACCGACTCCACTCAGCTGAGATGAGAATGTTGAGATGGATATGTGGTGTTACAAGAATGGATAAGGTGAAAAAAGAGTACATAGGTGATCTTTGAAGTTTGCACCCGTGACTGAAAAATTGAGAGGAAGAAGATTAATGTGGGCATATAATGAGGAGGGACGAAAGTCACGTGAGAAAAAGAATGTTAAACTACAAGATGGATGGGTAGAAATGTAAAGGTAGATCAAAAAGAGATGGATGGATTGTGTGAAGGATGATATAATGATTTGTGGTGTGACAGAAGATGTATGTCATAACAGAGGAATGTGGAAGGAAAGGACATATTATACTGACCCCAAATAATTGGGATATTGTGAAAGAAAACAGAATAAGACATTTCTATATTATAAAAATCAATACTTGTGAAAAAAATGAAACCTTGTCAATCAAATCAATCAAACTTTTTATGTTGCTATATTGGTAATATTAATTTTGAGATTCGTAGAATACAGATTTGTCGTACCAATGTAAGTAAATTCTGACAATTTATATCTTGATACAACTGGATAGCACCATTCATCATCATTATCTTCTAGTTTTTTGTTCTTTCACTACTTAAAACATATTTTTGGACTTGTTCAGTCAAGAATTTAAAAGAAAGTTTTTAAGAATATGATATGTGACTGATTTGGCCCCAGTTTGTTACACTCAACTACATAACGGTTCACTAGAACGTTTATTCATGTTCCAATTTTGATCTGGACTGAACTCACTAACTAGATTTTGCCTATTCGCTATGATATGGGTCTGTTTAAGAAGGGTGCCAAAACATTTCTTCTATACCGGCAGTTCATTGCCAACGCCTCTAATCTTTACCAAACATCTATTTTCAAACTCAAAAGTTTTTATTCAAATAAAATTGAAAGTCATACACATACATGTATGACTTTTAAAAGTTAAATCTACTATCTATTCTATGTACACCGCTTCGTAACGTGTTATGGCTATTTAAGAAGAAGAATCGGAAAAAAAAACTCCAGCAACACATCTAGCTAAAAATCTTCAAATTCAAGCACTTTCTGACGTGAAACTTCTTTAGAAACGTTGTGATTTGAAACTTGATGAAAAGAAAAAGCGACACTAAAAGGAGATTAACGTATAAATCTATAAGACTAAGCCTGCGAGAGAATGAGATATGAGTTTTAGATTGTGCAGTACAGGTTAGACAGTCAATAAGACCGATGATTAGACATAGGTCCAATCTGGAACGAAATAAAACTGATAATAACATTTTTTTTACTAAAAGGGTGAAAAATTAAAAGTGATACTTAATAAGTTTATTTTGAATTATAATAATAGGTTAGGGAAAAAGTCTTTTCGCATATAGTATGTATGAACTTATAATAAGATCTCTTTGGCTATACCATTTGTATCTGGCTGGTTTTGATATCATTAAAAAGATTTAATTTTAAAGAAGACAATTCCAAATTCAAAGTAAGAAAATGTGTGATTTTCATTTGGTTTTCTTATTGTTAAAATGAGTGAATCTAATGAAGAAATTCGATATATTTTAAATTTTTACTACAAAAAAGGTAAAAATGTAACACAAGACGCGAAAAAAATTGGTGATATTTATGGACCTAATGTAGTATCTGTAAGAGTAGCGCAAATTTGGTTTAAGCGTTTTCAATCCGGAAATTTTGATATCAAAGATGCACGGCGACCAGGGCTCTGGTCGCCCTGTTATGGACAAAAATGATGCCATTTTTAAAAAAGTGGAGCAAAATCGGCATATTAGTCGTTACGATGTAGCTGGAGAATTGGGAATAAACCACAAAACGGTTTTGGCGCATTTGAAAAAAGGTGGGTACACAAAAAAGCTTGATTTTTGAGTGCCTCATGAGCTCACTGAAAGAAACCTAATGAACCGTATACTCATTTGTGATTCTTTATTACGACGTAATGAAACGGGACCATTTTTGAAGAAGCTGATAACTGATGATGAAAAGTGGATCACGTACGACAAGAACGTGCGAAAAAGATCGTGGTCAAAGGCCGGTCAGGCTTCACAGACTGTGGCGAAACCCGGGTTAACTCGCAACAAGGTGATGCTGTGTGTATGGTGGGATTGGAAGAGCATTATTCATTATGAGCTGTTACCGTCAGGCAGGACCATCGATTCTAAAATTTACTGCGAACAACTGATGAGATTAAAGCAAAAAGTTGAGAGAAAGCGGCCGGAATTAATCAACAGAAGGGGTGTGCTTTTTCACCATGATAACGCTAGACCTCACACATCTTTAGCCACTCAGCAAAAATTACGAGAGTTTGGCTGGGAGGTGTTAATGCATCCCCCGTATAGTCTTGACCTTGCACCTTCAGATTTTCACCTGTTTCGGTCTCTGCAGAATTCCTTAGGCAGTGTCAGGTTAACATCACGAGAGGACTGCCAAAACCGCTTGTCGCAGTTTTTTGATCAGAAGACCCAAAATTTTGTAGCAATGAGATCATATCCCTACCTACAAGATGGCAAAAAGTTATGTCCACAAAATGGCACCTACATACTTTAGTCAAATGTAAATAACCTTTATAAAAAAAACCTTTTGAATTGATATATAAAATGCGAAGAAACTTTTTCCCCAACCTTATATGTTGATGATGTAGGCTAAAGGAATTATATCTATATTAACAAAAGTTAGAGAAGAATTATCTGTGAGTATATTGTCTGAAGTTTCACTTCTACTGCGTGTGTACTGCACACATACACACTTTTTTATAAAAGTTCAGAATGTATGTTATACAATTAATTTTTGAAAAATTAATGAATTTCTAGCAACAGTGCACAGTACAAAAATTAGCGTCCTAATAAAGAGATGTTAAAAATTCACAATGCAACGATATTTTAACAAGTTCCTAACTTTTTATGACGAAATAAAACGTTACGTAGAAGATTTATAACTATAATAATAATATAAGTATAAAGGGCTGCATTTTAGTCATTAAAGTATTATTCAATAGTGTAGTATCCTTTTTTAATCGACTTCAAAAAGGAGGAGGATCTCAATTTGTCTGTATGTTTTTTTTGTATGTTCGTTACTCGATTTTGGCGTCAATTATGGACCGATTTACAACATTTTTCTTTTAATTAAAAGCTTATACTCTCAAATTGGTCCCACCGCAACCATGTCAGAATCTGATGAGTCGATTCCAAGGAGTTAGAAAAATTAGTTAGCTAACTTCTTCGTAACACGATATCTCCATAAATTGTAAATCAATTTTCAAATTGTTTTCTTTACTCGTATGTGTATACTCCCGAAGCAGTCCCATGGTCACCAAGTCAGGATCTAATTTGTGGATCGCAAGGAAATCGAGAGCAATCCTTATTGAAGAGCATATGTACCGAAGAATGAGATGGTAAATTTGTATACGCGTGCTATTTGAACAATTTCTACAGGTGCTTAATATTGTTACGAATCGCGAGACTCGAATCAAAATGCCTTTAGAATTACTATACAGTTTATTAGAACCATATAAACACGTATAACACAGGTACAAATATAACAGAAGTCCAAACGTAATGCAGGAGATCGTAATTCAAATAATCGTAAATAAAATCTGTCACTAAATAGATTACCGAATGTACACAAGTCTTGCTTCGCTTGTGGTTATCGCTCGAGTGCCTATCTCTCCGCTGGGGCATTGCTTTATACTGCACAGATGCAATATGTCTACCTGATCGCGTGGACCGAATTTCTTAGAATCACACCTGATTAATGACTACCATAAAAGATTACAATACACAATGGGCTGTTTTTCTAATCACAAATTTTAAACACAAAGTAAACAAAAGAAGTCCAAATGACGAAAAGGTAATAAAATGTCTACAGGTATGCAGGTGTGAATTTGTCTTTTGTCGGCGTTCAGGTCGTAACAATATATTGTTACGAGTTACGGGACTCGAATTAAAATGCTGTTGGAATTACTATAGAATTTATTAGAACTATACAAATACGTATAACACAGGTACAAATATAACTGGACACAACCAGTACAAACTGCTCGATTAAATAACACGCGCAAAGTCCGTCACTATATAGCTTATCGAATGTACACGTCTTGCTCGTATCATAATCGTCGCTTGACTGCCTAACCCCTCCGTTCGGGCATTGTTTTATACTAACTATACGATACAACAATCGACCGCGTGGACTGAATTTTCCAAGAACCACACCTGGCTAACGACCATCATAAAGGATTACAATACACAATATACTGCTTTTCTAATTACAAATATTAAACACAAAGTAAAGAAAAGAAGTCCAAATGCGGGCAGGTATTTAACCGTGCTTTATGGCCGGCAGGTGAGCATTCACATTTGTCGGCGTGCTTCGTGGAATTTTGGCCAAGTTGTAACAATATTATCTCTAAAGCTAATGAAGTGTTTGCGTAACTAAAAAGAAAAACATATTTTTTTTAAACAAATCGGCTTCACACTTAAAACCAAAAATAAATATTTAACCGATTTCTTTCTACAACATCTAAAAGTCGGTGTCAAGTAAAACACAAAACTTACTATATTTTGTAAATTTGTTGTTGTTTTTTATGTTCTACTTGGTTGAAGTCGGTTTTGTTGGGTAAATAATGTACTTTTTAATTTAATTTTGAATATAAAGGGTCCAAGGGGTAGTAGATCTCACATGTCATTCGGAATGTCATTGCAGAAGCGTATACCAACTCCCAAAAATAATACTATAATAATTATCGGCAGACAAACATACATATTGTATACCCCAAATTAAACAAGTTACACTTATGTTATGAGTGATATACAACGGAGTACTCTGGGGCCGATTCTAGATCATACCATAGTAAATAACGGAGCTTTTTCGAAATTTGACATGTTAGGAATCTAACCAACCAACCTCAACCACAGAGGAAGAAGAAAAAGGACAATATCTACTTTTAACTTCTTAGGAATCGATTTTCTTATAAGCCAGGGGGCCCTCTCCGTATAGGAATTTTATGAGGAGTGAAATAATACAATTTCACTTAACACGTTATGGTTTATTTTCTTTCTTTTAAACCATCCCTGTATTAGAGCGAAAAAAACGAAAAAAAATCTAATTGGTCATGCTATTTTTGTTAATTAATTTAAATATTAATTTTTATTAATGTTAATATTCACCTTTCTTACTATTATAGGCCACAAATTATAAAGTTACAATTTCATTGATTAACAAAATGTACCTAATTAATATGATTGTGAACTACGGATTTGTAGAGGTCGGTAGGGGCGGCAAAAATTGAATAGCCTACAGGCGGTAAATTTATAAATTCACTCCTGATGTAGGAGTAAACTCTACTCGTGCATCGGAGCTGACACATGCGTTTTTTTATATTGCCTGAGTTCAGCATACAGGCATACAGGGGGAAAGCGGTTACCATCGCCTATGGACATTTGCAACATCAAAGGTGCTACAAATGCACTGCTGTTCTCTTAAGGGAGACTGGAACCTGGCCATTAACGCAGAAACACAGTTCAAGGTTGTTATGGCGGCATACATTAGACCAAGGGTGGTAGCCGTCCAGACGGGCAAATACCCTACCACCTGACTGCGGATTATTTTGTCGCCTCTTACGATAGCCGGCCTTGCCGGAGGAAACTGTACTCTTTCCCCGTTCCTGTAAGGTAAAAGTTTTTTGTAACCTAAGAGATGGAAGTATTCTATTGGCGACAGTAACCGCTTTGCATTAGGTGGGCTGTATGTTTCATTTCCTGCTTCAGACAAAAAACAGTTTATTCCCAAGCCCGTAGAGAAAGAAAAACAGGAAAATAAATTCGCTGTCACATTTAGACTGCATTTGCTCTTATAGAAATAACAGGAAACCTTGTGATTAAATTACTTGAATCTAAATACGATTTTGCAAATTCAATTCCACCAACGCAACGAGAGAAAATAAGAAATTAAATATGTTTATAACAACATTAAATATGTGTGTAACAAATTAAATGTCAAAGGTTTTACGTATATTAATATATCTTACTTTGAAGTTGAAATTCTAATTAAAGTGTTTTTTATTTCAGATTGGGTGGCGGACCACAAATGCGTGGCTGGCGGGAAACTTGGCTTGTAAATTATTTTTAGTTTTAAGAGCTTTTGGATTGTACTTATCATCGAATGTCCTAGTCTGCATATCTGTTGATAGGTGAGTTACTTGATTTATCGATCATGTTAATATAAAAAATAAATTAACCTTTGAATAAGGTATGTTTTTGTGCCGTTATTATTCGAAACATTAAGTCTTGGAGTACAACGCTAAAAAGTTTCTTCGAATAAATTTGCAGGAAATTCTTGGTGATATTTATGACCAGAAGGCTTATTCTTAGCATAGCCATCCATCATGGCAATGCAGTTAGCGTTCTGGGCACGCTTTTGTCTGGCAGTGATCTAGTACATAGTCTGAGATTATAGATTGTGGAACTGTTTTTAACCTTTGTCTTTAAATATTTAAATTTAGTATTACTAGCGTCTGCTAACGAGAGTGCGTTTGGGTTGCCATGACGATGACTTTCTTATAGAATTTTAAATGCAGCAACAAAAAAATGCAAGGACCACCTTTTTAACCGACTTTAAAAAGGCTACAACTACTCAATTCGACTGTATGCTTGTTACGAGATTTCTCCATCAGTTCTGGACTGATTTTGAACTTTTTTCCTTATTCGAAAGCGAGCTCCTGAAGTGATCAAAGTTGGTAACAATGTCACTAAGTTAGGATCTGATAGGTGGAAAACCAGGGAAATCGAGAGCAATCCTTGTTGAAGAGCTTCGTGGGCCTATACTCTTCAAATGGCAAAACGTGCCAGTAGTCTAATTTCTACAGGTACTTAAAATATTATTTTTAAAGCTATTCAATTAACTCTTTACTTACTAGTTTTGTTTTTTCAAGATGTTGTAGAAAATACTTATTTTTTGGTTTTTAGTTTGAAGTTGGTTTTATTTTTGGTTAAAAAATTATTTGGCTATATTGCCAACATCTATCTCAGGAAAACGACTCTGTGACACTCTGTGTCGAGTTTACTTGAAATCTGTTCGTCTGTCAGTCCGTTTGTCACAGGCAATTTTACACATATTTTCGTATTAATCAATTGGTAAAACGTAGCACATCTTTATCTTTTTGTTTCTCTCTTTTTTTTGTTCAAACACTTCATCACGGTAAAGCTTTTTCCGTGAGGGTGACTGGAATCTCCAACAAATAGTAGTTTCTATTTACTTGGTGCGGCATAGTACTGGCCACCAAATATTAATGTTTGAATTTAGAACGTATGCTTTTTGTTACATCATATTCTTTTCTCTTCCATTAAAATCATCGTATATTTCACATGTGCAGTTTTTATCATTTAACTAGAGTTTGCTCCGCGGCTGTGCCGCGTGTCAAACCCTAGGCTGTAGCTTTATTTTACTTACACAAACACTTAAAACGAATTTTTATACATAATAATAACAAAGAAACAAAGTCCATATAGTCTAGACTAGGGGTCTAATGGCGGACCGATGCGGACCGCGAAAATATTTCATTTTTCTCATTGATATGAAAAAAAAAGTAAAAAAAAATATTTCTGTAATTACATTTGATTAATAAATATTTTTTTCTATTTAATATTGTGCGGAGCGCGATGGTCATTTCACTTCTTAAAACGGACGCCGAGCGAAACTTACTGTTGACCCCTGATCTAGACAATTGGCCACAACAATTGCCCAGCCAAACATAGAGGGGAGTCGAAGCTAACCTGAATTGAAGTAATACAACTAATGACAGGCTTTTTTTATGACAACGTAGCTATTTGTTAGTGAATTGAAAGAACGTGATTGCCGCGTCATTTATTTTGCTAATCTGTCTATTCTAAGGAAACGACTTCATTTATCGTGATAAAATGTATCCTAAGTGTTAATTCGGGTTATAAGCTAGCAGTCGAAAATCGACATTCATATATGTTCAATAGTTTCCAAAAGAGATGCAATCCAGCGCCATCTTTTTCGCTATTTTGTCTATCCCATGAAAACGCCATCATTTATCGGAATAAAAGGCATCCTAAGTTACGCCTCGAGATATAAGCTCTATGTCGAGTTTCATTTAAATCCGTTCAGTGGTTTTCACGTGATTCTTTAACGGACAGATAGACGGAAAGACAAACAGACAAAATTCTAATAATTTAATTTTAGGAATCTCCTGGTCCATATTATCCAACTGATTTTTTCACATTATTAAACGCATTGTACAAACTCGAACCATTTACAGATTTATTTATTAAAATTAAAATATAATTAATATAGTTTATACAGATAGTATACATTATTTACAGTCCGCTTAGTTATTTAATATTTAAAGAAGTGTTTTACATGGTTATGAGAATTATCCGATTCCCGAAACTCTAACATTGCGGTAATGCGAAGGATAGTTAGATAGTTAATAAGTCCGAACATGCCATCGGTACTGCAATGCTACCCTACCGTGCAGGAACGGAGAAAGAATACAATTTACTGCGGCCGGGCGGCCTGTCGTATGAAACGACAAAATATCCCACAGCCAGGTGGTAAGGCGTTTGCCCGGTTGGGTGGCCACCACTCCTGATCTATAGTATGCCGCCCTAACAAACTTGAGTTGTGTTTCGGCATTAGTGGTCAGGTTCCACCGTCCCTTTAGAGAGCGGCAGCACATTGGTAGCACCTTTGGTGTTACAAATGTCCATAGGCGACGGTAACCGTTTTCCATCAGATGGGCCGTGTACCTGTCTATTGAACGCATGCAATAAAAAAAAATCCTAATGTCGCTATCGACGTGCGGTAGAGATCTATACCAAAAAAAACAAGTCGCAAAGTACCTATAACATAAAAGAAACAAAATATTTTATTTCGAGGGATTAAATCAAGAGACACGTCGTTCCAAAGTTAAGTCGATATTGGATGGTTTATTTCTGTCTTTCAATTTAAATGAATCAACCAAAATAATACATAACATAAATTTGAGTTATTCAATGTTATAGAATGTCGTTTTCTTTCAGTTTTGGGTCTTTCAATCAAATTGCTTCAATTCCATTGATTCATCTAATATAAGTATTACCACCACAAACCCTTACGCCAATCGTGTCTCCAAAGTTTGATTTTAGTTGGAAATAATTGTCCCGTTAAAGGAACTTTTAATAAGATATTTCAAGACGTTTGAGAACTTAGTTTTGCCAGTTGTTCGCTAGATGGAACTTTCGAAGTCCTTGATTAAATCATAATGAATTTTCAACTACGGATCACTTATCACAAAAAGTGGTAAGGGTAAGCTGAAACAAATAAATCTAACATTATAAGATACAATGGATTTCGCTTACAACGACGATGAAGTGGCCTCTGTAATACCGTCGCTAGTCAGTGAAAAAATCACATTGGAATTCGATTTTTTTTAATCTGGCCATATTAAATCTTTCCCAGAAAAATTACCGCGGGATTCCCAGTATAAAAAGTAACGCAGATATTAATTCTAAGAATTGTCTGTTGATCAGCATAAACCGCATCGAAATCGGCCAGGTAGTTTTTACGTGAATCCCGAACAAATGGACAAGAAATTTATAAATAAATTGCATCATGTTCTCCATCATTTATATCAGGGATGTTATGGAGTACCGTAACCATAACAGAAACTATCAGATATCCGAAATAAAATTCTATTCGTAACCGAATATGATATAAAAAATTCAAATAATTTCGGATACGGGCAGAATCTAAATGAGACACGCGGGTTTTGTTTTTGCCCGGCAAACCCACACATGAACCGCGAGCGTGCCTCCATGCATTGTTTATTAATTCTATTGCATATACATAGCCAGTCAGCGATATACTCTTATGGGATTAAATATACTGACATACACAAAATAACAAGTGTCGTTTTACTTATACAATTTCTTCAAAATGTAATATCTGTAACTGAAACTATCCAAAACTAACGGATAATCCGAAATAATTTCATATCCATAACATCTCTAGTTTATATCGTGTATTCCAGTTGTTTTTTTTAAATAAACTAGAGATGTTATGGATATGAAATTATTTCGGATTATCCGTTAGTTAGTTAGTTAGCTTCAGTGTACAGAGACGGCATTTTTAGATTTCTAATATATTATATATGTAATTACATATATTATGAAATATATATAATGTACTAGCTGACCCGGCAAACTTCGTACCGCCTATATGCAGTTTCTAAGGGAAAGCGAAATTGTTGTTTTTAATATATTCCAAGCATTTTTTTCATATTTACTTACCTTTTAAAGCTTCCATGGACTTCCACAAATAATTCAAAACCAAAATTAGCCAAATCAGTCCAGCCATTCTCGAGTTTTAGCGAGACTAACGAACAGCAATTGATTTTTATATAATAGATATAATAGTTTTAGATAAAATATTGTCCGTACTGTATAAATAAATAGTGTATCAACAGAATAGTTTCAAATTTGTAGTATGTCTGTAAAATGTAATAGAAAATCTTGAAGTGTCTATTCGAAAGTGTGCAAATATAAGAAAGAAATAAAATACCCTCTGCCCTATACTATGGTGGTGGAGCGGCAAGTTTTATTTAAAAAAAATGAAATTCACTCTACTAACTTTCGCCCGCACGGGGGCGTAAAGTGGGCTATGTTGACCTTAATTTTTAATCCAAAGTACCTAATCATAAATACCCGTAACGCCATCTAGCAAAGGTGGACCAAGCTAACCGTGATAGCATCAAATTAAAATTGTCGATGTCATTGTCGTTATCATGACGATGTATTTCTTAGTGAATTACAATGGTGGCGCCAACAAAACGCGATTGGAGCACCATCATTTCGGCTATATTCGTCTTTCCATCGGAAACAGTACTTTTTTTAGATTAAATTACCCTATCTCCTATTCTATACCCCTGAAAATACACGCGTATGCTTTCGTAACGATCTGTTACGTAGTTAAGGCGCAAAAACGTCACAAACAAACTCACACTCGTATTTAGAATATTAGATAAGGTTAGGATTTCCCATAAACGAATTCTAGTATGCTTCTACCATAGTTAAAATTATTTAGTTTTCTCATCTTTCTTTTTTAAACTTTTGTACAGGGAAACCATATTGGGACAGTCCTTGAAATTCCTTAATCTATAGAGAATACTGAGCTATGGATCTTGGCCTTATTTGTCCTTGTAAAGCAGCACAAATGGGAATAATAAATAGCGGTAAATTAATTTAATACGATCCTTTCCGTTCAAATATATGTCTACGCAAACAGGCCGTATTCCGTACAAACATAAATATATTTCGTATATTAGCATAATTAATTCTCGTTTCTAGCTTTAAAACGTCAATTTATATTGATACAGCCCTTATTTTAATGTAAGCACGTATTTTGGAATAAAATTATATCTATTTGTATATACAGATATTATATTTAGTATAATTATTATATGTTTCCATAAAATGTAATAAAACACATTATTTTATAAGAACTAATCATTACATATATTTTTAAGTCAGTTTTATTTATAATACCTATAATCTTATAGTTTAATTTATAGCATAGTTTAATTTATAATATCTTGTATTATGTTATCAATTGGTATATTAAATAATTTATCTTACCATTACAATATTTATTTTACTGAACAATATATACATATTTTTTTTAAACGTGTAAACACCGATATCCATTGGCCGTTTGTTTCATGCTACCGATAATTAAGACTACAGAGAAAAGAACCTCCTCACGTTTCGGCGTGTCCAGTATAGCTGCCTTCTGTATTCAATTCGTGATCCAGAGACTAGGGATTGCAATACGGAAAACCGGATCCGGTACAAACATAATGGATCCGGTGACCGGATCCGTTGACAATCCGCAACGCGTGATTAGTTTGGCAAATTAATCGCGCATTGCACGAATAGGTACTTAAAGCGCGTGGTGCTTCTGCGTGCGAGTCGTTTGACGCTGATAATGCATTTACTATGCCAAAGAAAAAAAATATGCGACTAGAAATGAAAAAAATCTGGAAAAGAATTAACCAAGATAATAGCTCTAACGATAATGTGGAACTCGTGGAAGAAATAGTAGAAAAGAACTTGGATTCACAAACACTGAAAAAGACTTGACATTACAGGCAGAATTACAATTACATATCCAGCGAGAAGTAGCGTCTTATACAATACAAACTGTAAAAAGAAGTTTTTTGATAAAATACTAAAGAAAGACATGACGGCATTTGAAAGTGAAGGAGTTTGAGGACAATAGTTGTCTGCTGTTCTTAATTATTTGCTGAATTCTTAATAATTTGACAATTAAGCCGACAAGTGTAGAAGCATAGAGCCTTCTCGGCCGCAGGCTAGATTTGGAGCTCTATTAGAAGTCGATTGGCAGATGAGACAATCAACAAAATCTGTTTGCTAAGATCGTTTCTTCAAACCAAAAATTGATTGTTTGTTTAAAAACTAAAGAGTGTAATTATTATAAATAATAATTATTGTGATTGTTGTGTTATTCATTTGATATATTAGGTAGTCTGTCATATATAAGAATAAAACTGAGTAGCATTCTTTAGGATAATTAGCTACCTATTTTAATAGGTAGCTAATTATTGATAATATTGTGCTCGCAGTTAAGATTAATTATTATGTTTAATATATGATTAATTATTGTTATTGATTTATAATATTGATTTCTACTTTATCTTTAAAATCTAAGAACACTGAACCACAAGTTACGTTACATTAAATATATAGACACTGTTTTTCTTTTGAGATTTTATTTAATTTGACTTTTTATAAAATTTGTGATTTTATTTGTTTTGACACAAAGAATTTTATTGTTTTTTCTTTTTAAAATTAATCATAATAAAGTTGATTTCGTTTATATATATATCGTTTTATTTTTACACTTCATTAACCCCCGTGTTGGAACGAAAAAAAGAGTTAAGTTATCCAGGTCAAATCAATCCGGCCGAATCCGGCTGGACCCGGCCGGATTGTTGTAAATCCGGTCGGATCCGGCCAGATTGAAAATGCGGCCAGATGGCAATCCCTACCAAAGACCAAGCGAGAAACTGTCTTGAGTATAAAACAAAGTTGTCTGTCTGTATATTCACTAACTCCTCCTAAACCATGCAACGGATTTTTAAGCGGTTTTCACCATTAGTTACATAATTTTTACTGAAGATTTATACACATAAAAACCGAATTAAGTTTTTATGTAAGTAAAATAAAGCTATATCCCAGGGTTTGACCCGGGGCGTAGCTGTGGGAAATGCCTAGTTATTATAAAAAACTATATTATGGCATACAAATGGGATTGCAGCTAAAAATGTTATTTTCTACTAAGACCATTAACACAACAGAAAATTGTTACAGGAATGTTTAATTTAAATCTCACTCTATCCTTAATTTATTTAAATTCAGTAACAAGACGGCGAATGAAGTCGCTGTTCGATATTGATTTTAGAATAAAACAAAGAGTCTTTAAATTGAGTTTGTTTATTAGGAGTTTGAGGACACTTGATTATTAGCAGTGATTAAAATAACACCAAAAGAATAGGCGTCAATCAAAAGTAAATAATACCTGTACATTGAACTTCCAGTAATCGGGCCCCTGTCTAATCCGACATGCCTATAACATCTATAGAAATTTATTTCGGCAAATATTCGCCCCTTCGTGTTTGATCAGGCACTAATAGTTCGCCTTGCCACGAACTCTTTTGAAAATGTTGTGGGTGCGGACGGGAATAAGAGCAAAAAGAAAGGACTTACAGGAGATTCTCGCCACACCGCGCTTCACATCGGCAGGCACGTCTTCGTCGTGCTTCTTTCTTCACGTTTTGCGGTTCCTTCCATGAATAGACCAGCTGAGTATGGCACAGCAGGTGCCTCCCAGCACACGGGTTTTATAGGCAGGTGTAGAAAGCGGTACTATACACAAGCGCGGCGAGGATTCGCGGGAGCAGCGGAGTGATCAGCAGTAGCACGTAGCATATATAATAATTTATATATCTCCTATTATATTAATGTACTCTGTGATATGCAGGTAGACTATGTCATATTAACATAGTAACAGATGCGGCGAAGAGAAAAAGAAACAAAAGAGGCGCTAACGATGACATTAATTCTATATTATGCTGTCTATTGTGTTGTTCAATGTACTGAAATCCACATAATGTGTTTTATAGTACCCCTAGCCTCTTCCATTTCCAAGGGGAACCAGTCCCCCGGCGTGTTAAAACTTTCTGTGCGTGGGGCGGTCTGTAACGCGCTCCGCAGGAGGAGAGATGAGCGCGCGGGGAACACTGGCGCGCCTCCATCTCGACGTCAAAATAGCGTGTGAGAACCCTTCCCTAGACACCTACCTGCGTCGGCCGCTTACTGCGGCCGAAGGTCTATGCTAGCCCTCTGGCGCCGACGTGTCCTCCTTTGATGGGAACGGAGCACGCTGGTACGCTCACGCTCTCGCTCCGCCTCCTCCTTAGCAAGCATGACTCGTCCGCAAAAGGAGGAGAAAGTTTCCCAATACAAGGGGGCTCCCGACCCTGGTGTGAACCACGCTCGGGAGCATAAGGTCCAGTCCGGCAACGGTGACAAGGTCTCGACGTTGCTCTGCCCAAGCGAGGCTCACCTGGAGGGTTTGCAGCATCGTATCCTCGTCACCTGTCTGGCAGTGATGGCACCCTGAACCCGACACCTCCTTTTACAACTTTCGTCGGATTACTTCGGGTAACCGAGTAATCGAAGAAAACGAATTCGAAGATGAATTACCCACAATGAGGCCAATTTTAACTCCCGTTGTTCCGCAAACATTCACCTCCGCTACTGAATTAGATCCTGAACCGCAGCCTGGACCATCAAAGAAAATGAAAAAACAATAGCTGGAAAACAACTTTTTAAATATATAATTATGCTCAATATTATCTCGCCTAGAAATTGACCGTGGATTAGGCCTACTGGGGATATCACGTAAAAAAACCGCGCTTCCATACTCTCCCTCATAGGTGGTGGGGAAAGGGGTCAATAATAGGGAGAGATAAATCAATAATAACAGGAATGTTCAGAAAATGATAAATTATATGAATAAAAAAATATATAATAGAACACTAAGCCTAACGGATCGTTTTGATCGTATTCTTACGAGTATTCAAAAGAACCCGGTGAACTTCGGAGCGCTGTAAAATAGAAAAATAAATTTTCTATTTTACAGCGCTAATGAAATAATAAATAATGAAATTAAACAAATTTTTAGTAGAAATTATTTATTAAAAAACCTTCTATAAAATTGCTCTGATGTCATTTTATTGTAAAATGACCAGAAAAAAGTAATAACGCCCAAAGGAAAATTTGTTCAAAAATTTTCAGTTATTTTTGTTTATAACTTTTTTATTTTTCATTTTACGATAAGAAGTACTAAGAATAAACTTGTAGACTATTTAATTTTCTACAAACAATGTTTTTTTTTTAATTTTCTGTAGAGCTGCTAGTTTAAGAGATACATCTCGAAAACCCTTTGCACCCATTTTTCCAAGATGGCGGCCGGGGGACAAGGGCGGAGACCCCACAAACTTGAATTTAAGCTTATACTAACCCCTACACATCAAAAAAATAAAACTGCATTCTCTGAGAAACGCAACCCTAAATGTTTTTTTTTCTTTATTCCAACCGACATGACCGTTAGTCAAAATTTGTACGAAAATACTATCTGTAACATATGTCAAACCACAGATAAAACTAACTTGCGTTCCGTTTCACGCTGTATTTACTATAAGGTGAATGCACTATTGCGAGTCGCAAGACTTGAATTAAAATGCCGTTAGAATTACTATAGAGTTTATTAGAACTATACAAACACGTATAACACAGGTACAAATATAAAAGAACACAACAAGTCCAAACGTAATGCAGAAGGTCGTAATTCAATAACATGCGCAAAGTCCGTCACTAAATAGATTACCGAATGTACACAAGTCTTGCTTCGCTCGTGGTTATCGCTCGACTAACTCTTCTTCAATTGGGCTATTGCTTTATATCGCACAAATGCAATATGTCCGCCCGGCAGCGTGGACCGAATTTCCTAAAATCGTAATCCGCACACCTGGCTAATTGTACCTGCAAACGGCCATAAACAAGTACAATAGACTGTTCTCCACAATAACCAATAAATAAGTAAACAAAAGAAGACAATAATAAAAGAATTACAATTATTTCAAATGCCGACAGGTAATAAAATATGTTTTTATAAATATGCAGGTGGATTTTGTTTTTGTCGGAACTTAAGTTGTAATAGTACATTATTCTAGCGTTTATATTTTCACATATTGTGGGCTAGTATGAACTTTTGATGGCTTAAAGCTTCGAAAAAGGATGTGGGAGGTATATACCTATATCCTTCAGTCTAATTAAGGATTAAGTAGTGGTTTAGAGAAAGTTGTGAAATTATGCCAGATTGGATAATCAATTATAATAAAGCCAAAGGAAACCGCGGAAAGTGCTGAGTCACCGATCTAATTACATCGTTGTATTGTAAGGATTTAATACAGGAATTTTATTATCTTGCTAACCTCGGTTGCTGACTCGAATTTTGTATCTTGTATCCCGAGAAAGTCAAGGTGATGAGTGTATTAAGGATCACTATTATTTTGACTTATAACAAGATTGACGATGAATTACGTTTACTAACTTATAAAGCTGTATTTTGCGACTGACCAATAGAACTTAATAGATATTAAATACGAACTTAATACATGATAGTCGTAGAAAACACAAGATTTAGAATTAAGAATATAAAACATGTTTAATGAAAAAGTATTGCATGGGGCCGCGGTCAGTAACAGGCGGACCGCGGTTCGTATCCGGACCTTGAAAGGTGAAATCTCAAACGGTCAAGTCTCATCTTTCTACAAAGTCAATTTTGAAGAACAAGTATCGTTCGAGGTTAACGGACGCCCACCTCGAAAACACTCTTTGTAAATGAATGAAAGAAAGAAAAAGACTTTATTTGAAGAAATAGCGACGTAATTACATTTCTGTATATTATTGTTACATGCCGTCAAAGATAAGCGCACAGCTGCCTATTGTTAGCGCAGTCTATTGTCGTCCCGGATTAGGAATTCTTTTGTCTTTTGAATTTGTAATTAAGAAAAACATGCTATTGTCTTTTTACTTGCTTTATAACCATCATTAGCGTAGAACTAATCCTTATTGTTATTGTTTTCAACTTTGGGGACGTTCGCAGGTGTGCAAATTAATATTTCTTAGAAACTCGGTGTGCGCGGCCAATTTCTTTATACTGTGTAGTTAGTATAAGACGATGCCCGAATGGGGAGGGGCGGGCAGTCAAGTGACGACTACGAGACGAGTAAGACGTTTGTAGTACTCTCGATTAGCGATATAGACGACGGACTTTATGCGTGTCGAATTGCATTGAATCGTGCAGTGTGAACTGGTTGCATCCAGTTTAAGTATAGCAGATAGGCTGGCGATTCAAGTGATGGAAGGTGACTACCGTCGGCCATGGCTATTTACAATACTAATGTGCTGCTGGTCTTGAAGGAGGGACTGGAACTTGGTCACCAATACCGAAACACTACTCAAGCTTTATTATGGCGCCATACTTTAGACAAACTATTCAGACGGGAAAAAGCCCTACTATCTGGTTGTGGGTTGTTAAGTCACCTCTTAGGACAGGTCATTCGGCCGTAGGTATCAGTATTCTTTCTCCGTTCCTGCATTGATAAACGTGACTTCATTTGCGCAAAATATGGACTCAACATTCGTCACAAATATTTATATTCATATCTGCTGAATCCTGTCAGTTGTGGAAATGGAGTATCTAGGAGGAATATTTAAGGTACATTTTCATTAAAATTCACTGAGCAATTTTGAAGCTTGTTCGAGACAAACTTTCATACAGAGAATAAGTAATACTAAAAATGGTCACAGAATAATATGCTAAACAATATGGTGAGAGACAATAATACTATAAGTCTATGATTCGGCATGGTATAAATAGCAGATTCCCTTTTATAACAGTTACGTATGTATTTATTTAACCTTCAAATATTTACCACTATTAAAATGTACAGACGTTTAAACTGGATCTTAAATTTAAAATATACTAATAATATTATGTAATTGGCATTTATGAATAATCTCAAACAAATATTTGTATTTAATTTTTGATATAGATCAATATAAATAATGCGAGCGTTGCTTGTATGGTCAAAAAGACAAGTTGAAGCAAATATTAAAAAGGAATCAGAAAGGGCAGCCGAAATAAAAAAAGGAGTCCAACCTGGAAGTTGATCCAAGTAATCCTTACTTCTGTTATGCTTTGTTTAGATTATGCTCAGTTCCACAGCAGTAAGCCGTGCCGTAAATAGCCATTTCTGCGCCCTATGCGAGCTTTTATAACTGCGTCCTTGTTTTTTTAAATATTATAGGTACCCTAGCTAGAGCAATGCTATGTATAGGCCTACTTTATTTCATTCAGGGTGATAAAATAACGCACGAATACCTTGGTGTTGGTGGACCGATTATGTAATATTTTGGAAGAAAAATCCATTTTTTTAAAGTTTAAATTTTAACAGACTTTTTGATGATACTGGCATGTTGGTACGTATGTGTTGCAATTGAGCACTAGGGGCTCAGCGGGAATTTATCAGGAGCAAACCAAAAAAATAATAGAGCTTACGCCCTGTGCCTGGGCACCGGTGGCACCGCCCTATTTACGGCACTGGCAGTAAGCAGAAAATGGCGAAAGAAGTGGGCAATGCGAGTATGTAAACACAACCTAGACTAAACTATACCATTATTGAGACCCCACCCAATGATGTCACAATCATTGGGTGGGGTCTCAAGTATGGTATATTTATATTATCATAATATACCCAGTCAATTTATAGAATATATTTAAAAAAAAAATACTTTTTTGTTTTGTAGCCATACAATATATTTTTTATTATGGTATTTCTTCATTAACGCAATGTTCTACATTTTTTTTAAACAAATATTTACGTATCACTTACTGCCTTCTGTATCTGGCCCTTCACCCAACTTTCTAGCACGAGCCTCTCTAGGCGACGGTCGAGGCTTTTCCCTATAAGACTGTTGCAAGTTACAACTATCGGCGCAATGCTCGTTGGCTACGCCACATAGCGGTAACCTCGTGAGCAAGATTTAAGCCATACAATATTATTATTATTACCATTGTATGGCTACAAAAAAAATATTTCTTTTCTTTTTATACCCTTACGACATTGCAATTTGTGTAACAACTAATATAAAATTAAATTAATTAAAGTAATACAAAACCTATCTATAATATTAAAAAATTCTAAACATGTCGTGTCTGTATATTGAAGCTATTAAAAAAAAACCAACTTAAATAGACTATATAAACGACGGAGAACACGATGCGTTTTTTTAAATTTCTTGTCTGTTTGGTTTGTTCGGGCCTCAGGTAAAAATTACGGGGCCGATTTTGATGCGGTTTTCACTAATCGACAGCTAATTCTTAGAATTAAAACCTGCTATATTTTTTAAAAATTTTATGTTACAAAATTGTGATATTTTTTATCCTGTGAATAAAAAAGTGTGATATTTTTTATCCTGTGAATTTCGCAAGAATTTTCCCGGGAGTGGTTTGAAGTTGTTTGGGTGTATAAAAATTAGCTTATTCCGACACACTTTTCACTAAAACGATAGCTTACATTATTTTCTAATGCTGCGGTACTTTGTGTTCCGGGAATCCTGCGGGAATTTTAGGTCAGGCGTGGACAAAGTCGTGAGCATAGCCTAGTTTAAAATAAAATGAATACATATGAATTAAAACAAAAAACCGAATAAATATGTACACTATAACTAAGTTCGGTCCAAACCGACCAAACCGCTGTCTTTTTTCTTTTCTGGATTTTTCCCTATTTGAACATTAAACACTTACTTTGCTCACTACCATGGCCACTTTTCTGCTTGTTGCGACGGATTTGGGCATAATGTAAACGATGGGTTAATGTATTTATTTAGGCTTCTAAGGCCCACTGCGCGGCGTTAGATGTTAACCGTCTACCATCCCTCACAAGAGTTGGCAAGCACTTCGCGGCTAACCCGCTCAGTTCGCTGCTAACATGACATTCAATTAGCGACCAATACGCCGCTCAGAGTCAGCCAGCGAACAGTCAGCCGCTCACTGTCCATCTAATGGGAACACGGCCTAAGGGCCTATTCTAACTCAACTATTTTATTGACACAACTGTAATTTTAAATTCTTTCACGTTGTATTTATTCTATGAATAAGTTTTATCTGGTAATTGAAAACTCAGCCCTAAGTTTCGTAAAATTACATCCTAATATCAAAGGTATATTTAAGTGTATTTGAATAAATCAATGACTGATATGTTTCAATTAGAATACTGAATTTTGATATTGATACAATACTTGACACCTTACTTTGTTAGGGTTCCACAGCCGAAACAGAATCCATTTTATAGTACAGATCGCGTGGATAATGGATGCTTGCTTAGAACTAGAAAATTTGTAACAACATTTTTAGATAATATTTTATTGAAATTAATATATATAATGAGATCTTCCCTTTTATAATCGTAAAAATTGTGTCTCTCGTCTAAAATTTGAAGTATGAAGTGGCAAAATCTTAGAAAACAATATGGCGGAGCTTAAAAATATATCCAATAATTCAATTGAACATAATCGGTCAAGTAGTTTTTAAAACATGGGGTATTTTTGCTTGAATATATTCCTTTAGGGTCTTGTATCCAAATTACAAAAACAGTGGACATTCGTCGCTTCTACGGAACCCTGCACAGTAGTGGCCCGATACGCACTTGGCCGGTTCTTTGTTTTTGATTGAATCATATTTAGTGATTAAGTTGTCGCGACTTCGTGTACTGTCTTTTAATTTCCTTATTCATCGAGAGGTCAACGTTCTCAGAAATAAGCCTCCATATTTGAATATTTTAATAGAATACCGTATTGATATTCATTTAGGCAATACGATATTTTTCATGTATTGCATGAAAAACTGTTACACCTCTAACTTACGAGTTACGGGCTCTTTTCAGTTTCTATATAAATTGAATAAATACCTTCGAACAGTCGATCAAGATTTAAAAAAGTTATGCTTTATAATTGAGTGATTGTTTATGTATAGAAAAGAAATATATTATGATTTTTTAAACCTTTTAAGTTATTGTAGATACTTTACATTACCTTGAAGGTTTCTATAGAATGACCAAACTAATGATAACACATCAGCGAATTTTTTTAAATGTTGGATCGTGCTTTTATATAGTTTATTTGGCTAATAAATTAATTCTGCTGACAGCTGTCGCCGACCTACACTTTAAGGCTTACGTGCGATAACTGTGAGCTTTTATATAATTTTTAAGACATTCAATGAAGCAATTTTTACAGCGTTATCTACGATAGTGTTACAGATATAGGCCGTTTCACGCAGATATGGTGATGAGTTTTGTAATTAGTCACACCACTGCCTTGACATCTTTTAAATTATAAAAACACCTGATACACCTTTGTTGCAGATCTGCCCCCCAAGTGTGTAACATTCACAAAAAAACCATGCTAGTGCGAGTCAAGGTCCATCCGATTGACCGATGGTTAAATATCCGTAGTCTCTAAAATTCATATTAAATTAGTCATAGTCAAATCAAGATTGATTCAATATTGAGCCGAGATGGTTTACAGACTACCAAAAAAACCGTCAAAATTTTTCTATTCCGATTCGATTTGATTGCCAACTTGAGTTACAAAATCGGGCCCAGAACGTGGGCCATAACGTCACAACATAATTAGTGTCTATTGCAAGTTTAAGAGCCACGAGTAAATAAATATAACATACGTTTGGGTGGATTTCAAACGGGAATCTTTGCCAAAACTGCTTTAAAAAAAAACACCCGAATCAAATATAATTAAATAGCATATTTTTTCTATATCCTCTTGAAGTCGGTTCACAGTAAAACATAAAAATTACTATATTTTGCAAAATGGTTGTTGTTTTTTTATTTTACATTTTACTTGGCGCCGACTTTGTAGAAAATATTTATTTTTTGCTTTGTAGTTACTTAGTTTGAAATCAGTTTTGACCTCTGTTATGTTTTATTTTCTACATTTTAGTTACGCAAATGCTTCAACGGCGTTAGAAAAAAAATACAGATATGAAACTCGTTATAAGTGCCTATAATATTCTAAGGTTGATTAAGATTTCGCTGCGCTCCACTCATCAGATCCTGACTTGGTGACAATGACCCAGTTATACTCTTTTGAATAAAAAAAATATTAAATCGGTCCATAATTGAGGGGGAAATTGCGTAAAAAACACAACAAATATACAGTTGATTTGAGAACCCCCTCCTTTTTCAAGTCGGTTAATAACGTGATATATTTTACTTTTCACTGTACATAGACTGACATGCGCGGGTTGTAATATCTTAGGGATGGTATGTTTTATAATTATAGTCTCAACAATATTTTTTGAAAGGCATTGCAAGATACACTCAGATCAAATCATTTATTTGCTTAAAAAAATGGTAAGTAAAAACATTAGATGACAATATGTTATTTTGTTTCACATGTTTTTGCCCTTTCAGGCATGCGAATAGTAATTAAAAGTTGGAAATCAACTAATTAGCAAAACCATATTATAACTCACTCAATCCACAGATATTAATTTTATATTTTTTTCTAGAATTATACAGTAATTATAGATAACATGTCAAGTGCAGAGTTATTCCGTATAAAATACAATGTCAAAAATGTTAAAATGAAATATTAGAATAATAAAAATTGTCAAGATATATGTTGCGGCGCAACACTAGTTCAGTGGCGCGGCACTAGTTTCGCGTCTGCGCCCTCCTGCTTTGTTATTTTTTCATATGATTTTTCTTTTGTTTATTTTCCCTAGTTACCGTAATGTATTCAGCACGCAAAACATGTTTCTGTTAAAAAATTATTTATATTATAGTTTTTCCAATTGTTATACGTTTAATTACTGATATCATTCATAAACAATATATATTATGTATTGTCAAATTTAATTTAGAATGGGTCATCAAGAAAATTTGTTATGTTACTACTTGCAACATCTTACTGAAAGCTATTTAATGTTGAGAACGTGTTCAGAGTCAAACAAAGGTCGTTGAAAGCAATATGTCACGTCCACTGAAACATAAATCTGTGCACAGATAAATCCGAGTTTCCCATGTACCTAATTGTTGTTTATTTTTTGCAGATTTTTCGCGATTATATATCCACTACGGCTACCTATTGCGAGGAAAAGGAGTAAAATGATGCTATGCACTGCTTGGTTTATTGCTCTTCTGTGCAGTTTGCCACAGGTGAGATTTTCAAATAAGCTGCCCAAAATAGAAATGTAGTAATGTTTTTTTACGTCCGTATCCTTTACTGTATGTACGTAATACCGTAACAAAATTAATTGTGCTAATTGTTTTTCATGTGATTGAAGTGTAAATATATTGACCACATTTTTGCTTGTTTTGGAAGTATAAATATCAAATTATTTTTTAAAATAAAACTTGGTCTTGTGCGAGTAAGACTCTTGTAAGGAGGCGGTTCATCTATAATATAACAATGTAAATTAAGTCTTATTGAATCCTACTTTGAAAGCGAATTAAGTTTTTATACGAAATTTTAAGTGTATTTTTTTATTGTTTGTCTTTGGTAATTAATTATCGCATTTTTTTATTTAATTCCTTCTATTCCTTTAAACCTTCCCGCCCGTCCCTATTCTTGCCGCGTCAAAGTGAATATTCCACCATTTTGAAAACTTAATAAAAACGCTATGACAAGTGCGGCAAGACCCGTTCCGTCTCAGTACGTCGTTCGCACCACACGCTTGAATTTAATCGCTCCGCCGTTATAAAAAACCGCCCCTAAAATCAAGACTGTGCGCACGTCCCGCCAAGTGACAATATAAATGTATAAATAAGTTGAAAACTCTTCGGACCTATTGCTGACCTGAGGCAGAAGAAGAGAACCAAGAGCAGCAGCATCCGGTGAGTTCCTTCCCTTTCCTTCCTTTATTTTCCCACCAGTCGTCATATTTAATTTATTCAAAACAAACTTACGGGTTGTTTTGAATAGGTTCAAAAATGGACTGACAGATTTGAATAAATATTTTATTAACTAAAACGGAAAATTTGTCTCAAGTTTTCATGTGTTCTATGTTAATATTTTGCAAAGTTCGGTAGTTATGTACGATAGTAAAATTTGTAATATCATGCGAGTGAAGTTGCGGATACAACTAGGGTTAAATAAATAAAGCTGTATTACTATATATATACTGCTTAGCATCCCTTTATGGATCGCATGTTTCACATTCAGTGAGTTCGATTGTTCCATCACAAGTATTTTACACGCTTCTATGCTCCCGTGTAATAAATGTATAAATTAATTTTCAGCAAGAACTGTAACTACGGTTTACTATACCATTGTTGGTCCTCCAAAACAAAGATGACCTAATGCTACCCTATTATTTGATCTAAAATATTAAGAAATCATAACATTTTTTAAATTTTGTGCCCATACAATGATGATATTATAAAATTATAAAAGTGTAGTCTTTTGTTTTTTGATTGTTTTAACTTGGCCATTTGTCCGGGATTCACGTAAAAACTAATGCGCCGATTTCGATGCGATTTTCGCTGATCGATAACTAATAACCGAGCTAAAATCTGTGGTACTTTATGTCCCAGGAATCCCACGAGAATTTTTCCGTATGCGGTTTCATAAAAATTGGCTTATTCTAAAACGATTTGTTACTAATGTAACGTGGATGAAGTCACGGGAGAATCCTAGTTATAATATTATATATTGTATGGCTACAAAATGGAAAATATGAAGATTTTTATATGTGAATAAAATTAAGCGAGTGGGGCAATCAATAGTGTGGAGGGGGGTGGGGTGTCAACAATAGTATATATAGTAATCCTTATGTTTCATGCAAATATATCCATTATGTACCATGGAAGAAGAATACCAACGAATTGTCACCGTCTAATACGCTCCAATCACAGTTGGTGCCACAAGTTCTTTCTTATTTTTTAAGGAAGAAATCAATAAAAACTTTTATTCAACGTCTTCTTACAATAAAAATACGTTTTAACGATTTAAACGAGATTTTTATTTTATTTTTATTATTCCGACGTTGCGGCGACTTTTTAATAGCCGTGATCACGTAACACAAAGATGTCGAGTGTCAATGAGAATTTTTAATAGCCTACCACCGACCCGTGCAATTTAATTATTTAGGTTTATTTTTTGTTTATGGTTATTGTTTACTCTATGGGAGCCTAATCTAATTTACCACCGCTTCGCAACATGTTGTGGTTTGAAGAGAAGTAGCGGCGCAAGGAACTCTTCAGCAACACGCCTAGCTAGCTAAACGTGTTTTATTATGCATACCAGACGCGAAAACTTAAGAAAGTACTAAAATCTTATTATTTATCTACAGGAGGATCTTGTTACTCCCGACTCCCGCTTATTCGGTGATCGCGGCAAATCCGGACAGGCTGATTTCTAATTTTTTTTAAACTCCATGTCAAGTGTGCAGAAAACACCTCTTCTATATAATATACTATTTGATCCTAAGACTCCTTCTTATCTCAAAGAACGTTTCAAATACCTACATCTCAGTCATACCCATCATCTCAGATCATCGGAAAACATAAGTCTGGAATAACTTGTAAATCACTCGCGATTCTATAGTAAATCTTTCACTGTCCATGCAGTGTGCCTGTGGAATGCGCTACCTGTGAAAATCAAGCGTTCGCAGTTTCTGCACGTGTTCAATGGGCTCGTAAAGGATTATTACTTCGCACTCTAAAGCCAACTAATTAATTTTTATCTCTCCAATATCTATGTAATTCTATACAATTATACTATGATTATTTTTTATATAAATCAATATACCTAATTATGTAAAATATATTTTTGTTTTATTTTTTTGTTCTGAACTGACTTCCCATTTAAAAATATACATTCTGTTTTACTTCTATATCTTAGTCATATTGCAAAACCCACATATCTCGTAAACATTTCTAATCCATCCTAAGGTTGTCTGGTAGAAATTGACCGTGTAACTTTGTTATGATTAAAAGATTTCCTAATGTTACGCAATAAAGTATATTCTATTCTATCCTATTCTACATGTGTAATTTCCAATATGTACATTAGCAAATACATATTTCTGTCTCCTTTGTCTCACTTGTCTTTACATATTTTCCGATAATAATTAATGAAAGAAACTTATCTAAGTATATATATAGACATAGACAACACTTTATTTTTCATCAAATCAAAAATTACAAAAAAATGCAGAAGACAATAGTTACTTGATAAAACAAAAGGCGGCCTTATCGCTAAAAGCGATCTCTTCCAGGTAACCTGACTCACATGACATTCTTAAATTATCTATAATTATTATGCAACACAGTAAAATAAAAATAAAAAACACATACATGGACAGCAGATTACAGTCTATTGTAAACTAGCACATACATCATTACGTAAGACTTACATAATGGTTCCTAAGTGAATTTTTTGAATATGGCAAAAAGTTTAGCATTTCTGACGTTCCAAAGTAAGACAGCCTGCATAGCGAAGGAGTTGGAATAAAATGTTGAAGAGTGTGCAGGTGCCATTAATAGGAGATTATTAGTGGAGCGCAAATTGAGTGTATGTGGCGTATGAAGGAAGTTGAAACAATCCTTAAGATAAGGAGGGGTATAAGGTATAAACAGTATACGATATAGTAAGTTGAGAAGATGAGCATTCCGGCGAAGTGAGATAGGCAACCACTCGAGCTTTTTGCGAAATTCAGAAACGTGGTCATATTTTTTTTATAACGATTACAATATTGTAGACCACAATCCAGACGCCTTGATCATGCACGCAAAGGGCCTTGTTTTTGCTTGTCCGGATTATCGAGGCTCTACTGTATTTCAAATTTACATAATTAATACAATAATAATTTGTAATAAACAATCTTTCTGTACCGCGTATACTGAGCATATCGATTTCGCATCAATAGATCAGAAAGTGACTTAACTGTAAAGAATGTAATAAAATAATTAGTATCATTTTGGTTACATTTGCATGAACGTAAAATTAAATTACTAGTTATTTTTTGTATAAGCGATGCTCCTGCTTCCTGTATAAATAACTCGATATTAGTCACAAGGAAAAACACGGTCAGTGAGCTCTGTTTTACGGATCACCTGTTATTACGAAAATGAATGGACCATGGGGTATTATTCCATGTAAATAATTTAGGTATATTTAATACTTACAGATTCTTGTATTTCGGGTGTTAAAACATCCCATAGTACCTGATTTTGAGCAGTGCGTTTCTTTCGGAGCCTTTGCAAACCAGTATCAAGAATTAGCGTATAACGTGTTCTGCCTGTGTGCTATGTACTTCTGTCCACTGATCATCATATCAGTTTGCTACGCTTGTATATTCTATGAAATATCAAAGAACTCGAAACAAAATTCAGGTAAGCTATCTTATCGTCAGTATTATGTTGGATTTAATTCCAGTGCAGCTGAAGTGCAAATCTCGTTTCCACAAAGAGCGGCGTACACATTTTCAAATAAAAAATTCAAATCAAAAGGATACTATTTAGAACTTTAAATACCTACCTTATCATTTATTAATTTAAATAATAAAGTCATTAAAACATGTAAAGCATGAATATCCCGTACCCTGTATCTCGCGGTTATGTTCCGGCATTAGTGGCCAGGTTCCAGTCTCCGTTTGGAGAGCGGCAGTACATTGGTAACACCTTTAGTGTTACAAATGTCCATAGGCGATGGTAACCGCTTTCCATCAGGTCGGCTGTCTACCGGTCTGCTGAACTCGTGCAATAAAAAAAGGAAAGTTGGATAGGAGGGAAGTGGGCCATCGAAACTCTCAAGTAACCCTATACGTCAGGTTCATTGAGTCCATGTATGCAAAACATAGCGACATACATTCATATCGGACTCGGAACAGAGATAGGATTGCACCTTTGCCGAGGCGATTGGAAAAATCTAACAGGCTCACGCATGTTATGGGTCTGACTATATAGGTATATAATAAACTAGCGAACAAAATCACACTTTCCAGCAGTTTAAATGCATTTACATGCCGGCTTAAGAAGTGGTTAATCGGGCACACCTTCTTCTATAACGTGAAGGAATTCATGGATTATAAAGATAGATGACAAATAATGTAAATCTTAATAACTGAAAATTTTATAATAATACATATATAACCCTGAGGTGTAACATAGTTACGAATAAATGAGTTTATGAGTTCACTCATCGCACGTAATACGATTAGGTCAAGGCTAACCGTTCCACGCTGATATTATGTGAAATAAAGTGATTCCAGCATAGCTCTACCACGCCAAAAATCTTAATATTATAGAAGAAATATGACAATTAATATCTCTAACTTGAGAAATTACGGTTTACCCGTACAAATTTTCATCCCTTATTTGAACCGCTGTAAGGTTGTGTTTTGCGGCAAAAGGTTACCTATATCGTTCCCTTGGGTACAATCTATTTCATGGCCACATTTAATTAAAATTCATTCACCTGTTACTCGTGAAAATGTAACAAACAGAGTTACTTTCACATTTTATTATTAGTAGAGATGTTTTACTTGATGCAACACACGAAATCCTAACGTTCGTTTTCTTTCATTGATAGTTACTTTAGACTCCACAAATAACACATTAAGACATGTTAAATTGTAACTTGGTTCCTAATCCTTATTACTTAAAATACATTCTATATTATTTCGTAATATAAGTACCGCTTTCTTAATTTTTTCTATTCCCCTAAAATTATACCGGTTTGTATATTTTTAATTACTTTGGTATGGTTTATATTAAAACTAATAAAATGTAGATAATTAACATTAACTAAACCTTATTGCATTTTAAGACTATACATAGAATACTTACTACGTTACTTCATTAGGTCGACATACTGATCCGTTGTTCGAGTTAGGCACTAGCCCTCAGATCATATTATGTTTTGAAAGCTCTTTGTAGAGGCTCATGCCGCTCATAGGTCCAGGACCCCAACGTACAAGTATCTCAAGATCAAACGGCACAAAGGACTTACTTACTCACTGAAGGTTACGTATAGTAAATGCTTTCGTGTTTTCACATGAACCAGCTACTATAGGCATATTAGATAAATGGTATTGCCTTGTTCTCAGAAAAACGACAACATTCGAACCACGGGATAACATTGAGAAGATCTGATCAGCGACCACTGGCTAGAGCAAGGCGGAGAACCTTAAGAATGACTGTTACTATAGTAACAGTTTTCGCTTGCTGTTGGTTGCCGTATGCTACTATGACGTTATGGTATGTT
Source organism: Dendrolimus houi (assembly GCA_039645545.1). NCBI lineage: Eukaryota > Metazoa > Arthropoda > Insecta > Lepidoptera > Lasiocampidae > Dendrolimus > Dendrolimus houi. Next base: position 7,393,825 of record CM077131.1, read on the forward strand.
TTTGACTATTGTTTTATTTGTACAAAAATAACCATAAATCGATCAAATATAAATCTGTAAAGATTCTATATTGATTCCCAAAGCGGGCCATCAGGCTCACATGTGCAGACCTGGGACTAAAATAGAACCATATAATACTAGAATGATGATTACTTCGCTTTTATTATCAAATTAGAACTAAACACTTCAATGATGATAACAATTCCTCGCCTCTGCTCCTATTTTATCGTCACGTGCAATACCGTTCGGCTCCAATAAAGCCGGCACGTTAGCGGTGGCAAGCGCCCTCCATAAGACATTATTCAAGTGGTATCCCGGGCTGATTACCTCTGTTCCACAGACGCATGTGTGAGGTGCACATATTTAAATTTTTGTACAATGTAGTACAACATTTTTATGTTAGTGCTTAGTGCACCCGGAAGTTTAATTTTATTTTAAATCGCACACTATCCCATCTCCCGGCATGAAAAGTGTTTATATCCATTTTCGGTATTAAAACTACAATTAGACAAAATTACAGCAACACCTATCCAGCATTCCTAGTAGTTTTTCGTGAAAGCTTCTACTGAAAGACATATCGAGTTACTATCACATTTTTATAGACGACGAATTTTTATATCTATAAACTTGAAAAATGATTGGTCTCGTTCAAACTTTCATCCCCTAATTCAAATCGTCCTAATTAACTACATAAATGACGAAAATGCCAAAAAAAAACAAAGAGTACTAAGAGGACTAACAAGACTAAGAAAACTAAAAGGAGTAATATAATTAAAAGGATTAAGGGGACTAAGAGGAGTAAGAAGAGAAGAGGACTAAGAGGAGTAAGAGGACTAATAAGAGTAAGGGGACTTAGAGGAATAAGATGAGTACGAGGAGTAAGAGGACTAAGAGGAATACGGTGACTAAGTGGGCTAAGAGGACTAAACAGACTAAAAGAAGTAAGAGGACTGAGAGGACTAAAAGGACTAAAATGACTAAAAGGACTAAGCTGACTAAAATTACTAAAATTACCAAAATGGCAAATCACAAAAAACCTATCCCACTTTTTGGGATAACCTTTACATAAAACTATCGCAAAATCTATCCCATTCTCCGGGATAAAAAGTATTTCTTGTCCACCTTCAGTATTAAGATTACATTTATACCGAATTTCAGCTAAATCGGTCTAGTAGTTTTTCCGTAAAAGCATAACAAACAGATAAACAAATATATTTTTGTCCCGAAAATTGTCCCATTTTTCGGGATAAAAAGTATCCTATGTTCATCCTTGGCAGCGAAAATATATATATACCGAGTTTCAGCCAAATTGGTCCAGCAGTTTTTCCGTGGAAACGAAATAGACAGACGGACTGGCTCCGTATCGCGTTACGTAACGAACCGGTTTAGCTTCCCATAAGAAGTTATCACTTCAAAAATTTTCTTAAATTTACATGGATTTTGAAAATTTCCACAAATATTAATTATTCAGTCGTTGAAATGCTGATTGATGTTGCTGATGCTGATATTAAAAGCGTAACAAACGTTCTTTTAAGAGTTACGTTAAAGCGTTCCTTCTCAAACAAGCGTATTATTCAGTTGATGATTACAATAATTCCTAAATTTCGATATAATTATATGAAATGCCTTCTTGTTGAAATTCTATTATTGAAATAATACATATTTTGGCAAAAGGAATAATGTCTCTTATAAATCTGACATTTTTATAGAGGTAATTATGGACATTTTAAAGTAAGTATTAAATGAATGAATGAATGAAATCACTTTATTGCTCACCAAGAATTAAAACTACGTTCTTAAAAACTAGGTAAAATAAATGTTGCACAAAGGGCGGCCTTATTGCTTAAAACGATCTCTTTCAGGCAACCTTTGGGGGTTGTCTGGAAGAGATCGCTAACGAAAATATCTAAACATGACAGTGGCGGCATAGACAACAAATAACATAAAACATTCAAAGCATATTAAGTATTTTAATAAATAAAAGACTTATCTATCTTAATCTTTATATTGTTACAATCTGAACGCCGACAAAAAACAAATTCTCACCTGCATACCTGTAGACATTTTATTACCTTTAGGTATTTGGACTTCTTTTGTTTACTTTGTGTTTAAAATTTGTGATCAGAAACATACCGCATTGTATAATATTTTATGGTAGTCATTAGCCAAATGTGATTCTAAGAAATTCAGTCCACGCGGTCGAGCAGACATATTGTATTTGTACAGTATAAAACAATGCCCCAATTGAGAGATGAGTCAGTCAAGCAATAACTACGAGCGAAGTAAGACTTGTGTACATTCGGTAATCTATTTAGTGACGGACTTTTGCACGTGTTCATGAATCGTGCATTACGTTTGGACTGGTTGTGTTCAGTTATATTTGCACCTGTGTTATCTGTGTTTGTACAGTTCTAATAAACTCTATAATAATTCCAACGGCATTTTGATTCGAGTCCTGCAACGCGTAACAATATATATAATTCTACTGTGCGTGTGTATGTGCCTAAACTCCTCCTAAACGGCTGGACCGACTTCGATGAAATTTTTTGTGTGTATTCAAGTGAATTCCAGAATGGTTTAAATCTACAGTTGGACCCAGTATGTGGCTCTGTAATCGGGTTCCAGATTTTATTTTTTCAGGGCAGGACAACTTCCGCCGGGATCTCTAGTATATCATATTATAATACATGCAGACGTATTATCAGTTTTATGTTGGTTTTTATTTTCAGGCACAAAATATTTTTGTTAATGAATTTATACGTAAATAAATAAAAACTGTCAGTTGTAGGACTGCACGTCAAAAGTGTAAACTTTGTATCTGATCGTAACGCTCACGCCAGTTAGTGCTTTTAATCTATCCCAGAACTGCCCAATATGCTTAAAAATTTTAGTTCAAAAATAAATATACTATATTATATATAATCACATTTCTTAAGTCTTTAGAAAACAATACTAAGTTTCGCTCGCATAAAGTTAGAACCCCCCTGTAGAAAAATTATCCTATTTTCCAGAATATAAAGATTTATATTTATGTACTAGGATATGCCCGCGACTTCATCCATTACCTGCGGGATTCCCGGAATACAAAGTACTGCAGCACTTAAATAAAGAATGTTAGCTATCGTTTTTGTGAAAACTATCTCGGAATAAGCTGATTTTTATGCACCCGGACAACCATAAACCGAATAAAATCCCGTGGGATTCCCGAGATAAAAATATGACACTTTTATTACATAAAATTTGCTATTGATCAGTGAAAGAATCACATTGGAATTCGTCTTTTTTAATTTGGCCTCTTTAATCATTCCCAGAAAAATTCCCGTGGACTTCCCGGGATAAAAAGTAACGCAGATTTTAAGTTTAAAAATTTCCTGTCGATCAGTGAAAACAGCATACAAATTATTATTAGTTGTATAATTCTACTTTCGTATTCCCGGGTAAGATTCAATTCATTTGAATAAGACGCGGATGTCTTAACATGATCACTGTGAAACGGGGTCTAAGTTACCCCAAACGTGTCTCACTTGTGGTGCGGCTTAAGAAAAATGTAACCTCGTAGTGCGGAGGGCGAGACTTCAATTTGTTTTAGTATAGAAAAAGATGAATATACATTTAAAATGTACTATTAATCTGATGTGGTATACCTACCTTAATACGGGATTACCTTCACCTACCATAACGATTACCGCACAACACAAATCAAAAATCCATCAATCATTGTATATATAAACGAAAAAAGAATTTTAGTTTTTAAATAGTTACGGGAATAATAGACGTCGTACCGCCACAATGGTAGTTTTAGTACAAGGTCTAAAACGCAGGAATGGAAAGTACAGATAAATCAGAGCCGCTGTGAACGTGTTAACTGATTAATCACGATACCTTTATACTCGACTCTTTCAACAACCTGATTTATAGCGTAATTTATTTACTGAATATAACAAATGTATATAAAAATAGACTTATAATATAAGCCACTGGTCAAAATAAATATCAACATAACAAAGACGCCTTTACTATTATGTTAGTCTTGTGAGATTATATTGTGCTGTAATAAGATACCATGATAAGATGCCAAAGGTAAGAAGGGTCGCTCACTTAATAACAAGGTTTAATTAAATTTGTAAGCTTAAATATCTCATTTCAAGTAACGATGGTATTTATTATATATGTGCTCAATATTTGCTTTGAACATGGTAGTTTATTAATTTTTTTGTCTATTTTCCATGAATATTAAAAAAATAAATAAATACAAATTGTCTAAATAGGTGGGTCTTTGACCGATCAAATAGTTAAGAGATCTATTTGAGAATGGTCACCGCCAGACATCGGCCCACAAAAAAGTAGTCTCTAGTTTTGACCACACCCATCTATCTATTCTTATTTATTTCGATCCACTTAGTCTGAATCTCGAGCCTATTTGGCCAATAAGCCCTCGAAATTCCAAGTGAATTGCAAAAAACCCCTGAAAATTACTAAAAATTACAAAAAAAATTAAGCTATTATTACAAAAAAATTAGCGTTTTTCAGGGAGTTTTTCGGAGGGTATATGGACCGAACTGACCACAGATTCGGACTTCAGCGCATCGAAATGCATAAGAATAGATGGGTCTGGTCAAAGGTCCAGACCACTTTTGGGCTGGTGTTATTTATAAAACGAGGTTTCATATATTAAAAAAACTTTCACAAAGGTGAGATTAGATTAGATCAAATAACACATTATTTCTCACAAAAATAAACAAAACAAAAAAGAAAATGTATAATTAATTACAATACTTGTTAGTAAAACAACAGGCGGCTTTATCGCTAAAATCAATCTCTTCAAGGCAACTTAAAAAAAATTCTTAACTAATCTGTTGATGTAGGTGGGGTAGAAACATAAGATAGGACTGTACAATTTAAATATACATACTTACACTAATTTATAAATTTAATACATACATAAATCCAGGCGTATTTATACAATACCAATATAAACGTATATATGAAATTATGGTTAGCATTGCCTATGGACATTTGCAATACCAAAAGTGCTACAAATGCGCTGCTGCTCTCTTAAGGGAGACTGGAACCTGGTCACTGGTCAATGCCGGAACACAACTCAAGGTTGTTATGGCGACATACTTTAGACCAGGGGTGGAAGCCATCCACTCGGGCAAATGCCCTACCAACTGGCTGTGGGTCGTTTTGTCGCCTCTTACGACAGGCCGCCCGGCCGCAGGAAATTGTATTCTTTCTCCGTTCCTGCATGGATAAAAATGTATATATATCATAGACAACATGTATTCTTGTCTTTCATATACATTTCTATATATTTTTGTATATAGAAATTTATACGAAATCAATCCAATTTCTATGAAACATTGTTGTTACTATTCTCCGATTTGTCGTAAGTAAATTTTGACCTTTTATATCGTTCAAAAATTTAGTAATGCGCCAGCATGACAGCTAACACCGTTTAGGCTCAATTCTCATTATGATGCCATTCACTGTTCAATCATGGTCCAGTCACGGTTCGTTCTCGGTCCAGTCAAAAACAAGCCAAAGTCAGAGTATTCTCACTATCGTACTGCTCTATATTCCGATCCGATATCGCACCGTTACCGGTTCGTCAAAAATAATATTTGACTGATGACTGGTTCCTATACTGAGCGATCATTGGCTTTACAATCGGTTAAAAATTGACATAAGCTTCATACAAGTAATGTTAAAATCCAATCAATGATAAAGCATGGTAGTAAGATAGAACAACTGGCCATTAAGCAACACAAACTAACAGCAAACTAGAAATAGTGTACACTCACAGCCAGATTTGCTCGGACCAAGACCGTAACGAGATTGAATCGTGAACGGCATTATAGTGTGAATCGAGCCCTAGATAGCTACTTAAGTTTGATTCGATCGCGCATCAATTCTATAAGTCAAGAATGCGGTCAACCCTATTTAAAACTAAGAGTTAACCTGAAGTATTTTATAGGTACATGCTGGATAGAAAATCTGCAAGCCACGTGTCCCCAAGGGTACAAGACTTGTTCTTCATTATGGCAGTGTCAAACTCCTGTATGGACCCCTTGGTCTATGGGTCATTCACCGTGAATTTGAAGACAGTGATAAGAACAGCACGAAACATTTTCTGCATACACAATAATTCTTCACATATCCCAAGTAAGTAAAATCAGAATGTTTTCATATCTTCTTTTTAGGTCAGCAGCAATACCCACATTTTTTATCCGTGCAGGAACGAAGAAAGAATACAATTTCCTGCGACCGGGCGGCCTATCGTAAGAGGCGACAAAACATTCCACAGTCAGGTGGTACGGTGTTTGCCCGTCTGGATGGCTACCACCCCTAGTCTACAGCATGCCGCCAAACAACCTTGACTTTTGTTCCGGCATTAGTACCCAGGTTCCAGTCTCTCTTTAAAGACAGCAGCACATTGATAGCACCTTCGGTGTTACAAATGGCCAAAGAACTGTCTGCCTGTCTGCTGAACTCATGCAATTAATATATTTTTTTAATCTGCAACTAATAAATCGGGTTGTGTGGAAGAGATCGCTTTCTAGCGATAAGACTGCCCAATATGCAAACTTAAAATATTTTTAGGCTGTAAGTTTTTTGTAATGCTGTACTACAATAAAGAGTTACCTACCTACCAAAAATTGTCGGAAATGAATTTGTAAGAATTTTATAATTGAATCCTATAGAAAGACGTGTTGCTGAGGAATTTTTTTATCGCTTTTCTTTAAACAGCGACTACTCGTTGTGAAGTGGTGTACACAGAGTATAAAGTAGACTAAAATTTTAACTTACTAGATATAAATGACGTTGAAAAATGTTTTAAGTGGAACTGAGTAATTAATAATTCTTTAAATTTGAATTTAGGTATCGTAGCCATTTCGATATAAACGGATCCTAATAAAATCATAATCTTCGTCTGTCTGTATATTTTATATTATTTTTCCCAGAAACTACCAGGTCTATGTACCTGCAAAACGACTCATTGTCTCTTTGGGTAATCAGAAGGCTGGTTCCTACCTCGGACAACAGATTAGTATGGCGATATAGCGAGGTAACGTAGCCAGTCTTCTGGGGACCTTAACCATTCATTGACTTCAATGACCTAGGCTCAGTATTCTACTTATAGTTTTAAGGGATTATAGAATATAGGTAGGATGCAATATAAGTTAGTACAACGAAGGAACATTGTACTAATTTACAATTACCTGCAATAGATAATAAGAATATTGATTTAGTGGAATTGTGAATTAATAAAAATTAGGGATTTTAAGCTTACATTTTGCCATTTGGCTACAGAACTCCCAAAATGGAAATGTTCGTAGCTAGATGTCGACTTAATAAAGAGATTGACACTTCACACAATTCAATAATTTTCCGGTAACCATTCCCTTGTGAGTAAATTATTAATTTTCCAATACACTAGTTTAAACTCTGTATTGATCAAGATTCACGTGATTGTTTACTATCTATAAAATGAGCTAACTCCTTTATCTATAGAAATTTTCATGATAACCCCAGCTGTGGGTTGCAAATTCAATGTCCGCTGTTGTTAAAGCGTTCATTCCGCAAAGTGATTTTCGGATAGCTACTCAGGCTCAATATTGTATTTTGAGAGATATGTAGACTTCGGATTTTATATGGATTTCGGCTAGGATACTGAGCAGAGAATCGTGTAATGTAATGTACACACCTCCGCCGTGTGGCGACAGACGTGCGACGATATTTTTAGCTCTGTGAGTAGCATTAGTTTTAGTTAGGCTACATTTTTTATTAATTTCTAAGAAAACCCATACAGCTCAGTGACTAACACTAACACTCGTAGCAATAGAAACTTTAACTTAAAGTTTGATGTTTATTTTGAAACTTCAATGTTATTACTTAATAAACATGGCAATGCACTATTTTATTATTATAATACTTTAGTACCATATCAGCATTATGAGGATAAACTCTACACTGCTTAAACGACTCAATAGGATTAATTCAAATGTTATTAGATTTTGGAGTGTTTAAAATAAAATAAACTTCTAAAGCAATGTTGTCTATTGTTATGTCTCGTACAACAAGCCAAAGGACACTTAAAGCTGGTGTTAAACGTGTATACAAGTAAGCCTGCTTAAGGTTCGACGAACTTTGTCGCTTGTGAAAATTCACGTGCTTATACATTGCTTTTCCTTAAAAGATCATTTTCGTACATGATGAATGACGACAACTTATGAAGACAACTTAAGCCATATTTAAAGTTAGAAAATACAGTAGAAAATGTTATAAGAAAAAACAAGGCATACGTTGATACATGAGCGAACAATGTCTTCGAGCCATAAATACACGTATTTGCTCGCATATCTATCATACACTTAAGACGCATTGCCAGTTCATTGAAACCTACTTATGACCATAATCTAGAACGGGACTCAGATTCGACTAAAATATCGCGACGTATTCTAATCCAGTAAAATTTAAATATCTCGCGGCTTTTGTCACTCCTTTCAGTTCATCACTCCTTTCTACTTTATATAATATTTTTTAATTGGGTTCGATTATCAATTCATACGTGCGCTTGAGTATGATGAAGTGTAAAATAGCGTCAACTTAAAAAATAAACAACTAAGTCTTTGTCTAGATCGAACTTGTAAATGGAGACATTCTCTATGAGAGTTCATTGGTTGGTAGGAGTATGCGGGAGATTTCTGTTTACCTACTTTTGCTATTTGGGCTATTTGTAGGAACCGTGTACATTGATGGATAGACCTGTATGCGTATTCATTAAGGCGATGAGGATTGCCTGCTGGATGCTGAAAGCCCTGCTTCGCACTTCTGACAGTTGCTCTGAACGGGTACAAAACATGTGTTTGCAGTTTCCCGTACTCCGTTTACTTCGCAAAGCTACTGTGGAATTTTAGTGGTCGTTACACTACCTGCGGAATAACATCAGGTGGTGTAACTACCACATTGTTGATTTATGACTTTTTATTGGAATTGGAGACGTACTTTCTCAGACGCAGGGAGACCACCAAGTAGTGATAGCCTAGTTTAGCAAGGCATTCACTAATCCGGAGAGAAACTACTGTGTAACTCGTCGAGAGCTACTAGCCGCTATGAAGACCCTACAATACTTCCATAAATATCTTATCGGAAGACAGTTCACCCTACGGACCGATCACGCTGCGTTAAAATGGCTTCTGCAGTTTAAAAATCCAGATGAGCAGGTAGCAAGATGGTTGGAGCAGCTACAGCAATTTAATTTCGAGACAGAACACAGAAGTGGAAAAGGCCATAATAACGCAGATGCCTTATCTCGTAGACCTTGTCCGGACGACTGCCAACATTGCAAGAAACATGATTTACGAGAGGTTGTAAACGTTATAAAAACCCAAAGAATCGATGACGAATGGACAAACGACAGCATGAAAGAAGCACAAAAGGAAGATAGAGTGGAAACAAACCTCAATGGTGCGATACATCTGCCCACAACCCGGTTACTAAAGGATACTGGGTACAGTGGAATAGCCTAGTGATAGAGGAAGGGCTATTGTATCGAAAATGGGAATCTAACGATGGCAAAGAAATACAGATAAAAACTAGCGAATTCCGATCCGTTTTATACTAAAACAATATAATCCGGGACTTTTAATATTGCCCGGGATTTACTAACTTTGAAATCACGTGATTTTAGGACTTGCTTGATATGATAGTTTCTATGTTTGTTAGACGTCTTTAGTAGAACAGATTAGATTTAGTTATGTGTGCCTTTATTAACATATTACGTTACGTTTATTTCATACTAAAAAATCTGGTGTCAGGCAGAAAATACTCTTTGATTATAAATACTGACAAAATAACTCATCCACGTTACCCGTCAAACATGGAAGAAATCGTGGGAAAATCCTAGTATTCTTGAAAGGCGGTACCTAGGGCATCTGGTGTCAAAACCAAAAACCTAGTTTTATTCAATTAATTTTGTTCAGAATTCTCATTAGTATTCAATTTAACTTTCAAATTGAATCCACATGTAGCCTTATTTAATGTTGTTATGAATTTATGGGATGTGAATGGAATTATCACAAACTTTATTAGAAGTACACAAAAGCAATTCACAGTTCTTATATGTACAACCAAATACAACAAAAAAAAACCGTAAAGCAGAAAATAGTAGTAACATACATCGCGCAGTCCGTCGTTATAAGATACTTGCACTAAAGTGCACTAGGTAACACCTCGATCGCAGTTGAAACACAACTGACTCAGTCCCCGACTGACCGACCTTATATATTTGTAAAATAGCTTAACCTGCTGGTCCTTGGAATTCTTAACTTGTCAGCTTAATCGATTCTAAGATTTTGCATAAAATACAAACAATAGAGAGACGGATTTACGACGCAGTAAGTTGCGGTGCAATACACAGGGACAATAAAACACCAGCAAAGGACCGGCTTGCAAACACTGTTCATTGAATACTACAACAGTCTAATTAATATTGAATATTATATCAGTCTAATATATTATAATATAGAATATCAAGTTTTTTAAAAATAAATCTTTTAAGAAAACAAAATTATGTTTTCTGAAACGTAATTAGTCTATAGAATGAACGAACGAATTGTGCCACCTGCCCACGTTTCACATTATAACTGAGTACCAAATCAATATTGACCGAAAACAAAGAGCTCCGTCGTTGTATAGATGGCTACTGAACTACGATGCTAATGTAATGTGAGGACTTGTTTTCCGAGTTAGTCACATTAATTTTAATTAACAAAGGTTTATAATTAGATTGGACGGATTATCTGTATTATTAATATCACTTAACCGCCTAATGGTCTTTTGAATTAGATAATACGTAATTATGAACATTGAATTATTAAACAACAGTATATATTGTGTTCTTATACAGGCCGAATTACCCTCATCAGAAGTCAAATTGGCTGATTTTGAAAAAAATAAACACATGCTGTAATATTTATTATACCAAATCATAGTGTAGTTTGCAAGGATGAATTTCTGTGAAGGAATGTCACACGGTGAAACAAGGGAAAAGGTGGTTTTTGAACATATTCTATAATATTTTCTTAAGTTTTCGCGACTTGTATACATACCTATATATTATTTTCATATATTAAACACCAAATTGCACTGGACATTATTTGACCGCACCTCATTTTCACAGACAATCAATGTTTAGCCATTGAATTATTTGATTTATCGGGGTAAAATATGGTGGGCTTCGAAATTTACGCAAAATTTTAAAGTAACCATTATTTGTTAATCGCTAATCCCTTTGTGTTTATGGCCGACCTTCCAATAAGACATCATAAGCCGTTTTTATTGTTAAAACTTCGCTGAAATTTCTTAGTAGCCATGTTGTTCCACAAATTTTTGAATTCCAATCAATACATATTTGTTGGAGGTCTATGTTTATTTTACGAATATATATTCGAATATAAACGAAAATAAACATTGTGGCGACCGAGGGTAGAAATTTCTGGCAGCGTAATATGGTCTCAAGAAAAAAATTAGAAATTAAAAAATTTACTTTTAGAAAAAGATAGAAGATTCTGGAAGGAAAAGCTAAGGACAGATATATTTTAGAAAGGGATAGATGATGAACAAAAGTTCTAGCATAGAAGGTTCGCGAAGGAAAAGCCAGAGATAGATAAATGTTTAGAAAGGGATGGATAGTTAATAAAAGAATAAAGAAAAGAAGATCGAAATTATGGGTTCTAGAAGATTCTTTCCGGTATATATATAAGCAGCGTAGAGCGCGCCTACTGAGCAGTTTGAGTTCAGTTTAAGATCGCGAAGCGACAAGTGTGATACAAGAGAGCTGGAAGAGTGGTAAGTTTAAAAAGTTAAAAGAAGAGTTTAGTAGAAGACAGTGACGAGTTTAGTAAAGAGTTTAGTGAAAATTTTAGTGGGCAGTTGAGTGAAGGAGGAGTGTAGCGTAGTTTAAAAGGAGGTCCAAAAGCGAGCTACACGCAATAAATTCGGGGGTGAACACCGCAGCAACAGGAGGTGGTCTACGTGATACAGGCGACGGTATTGTGAGTAAGACATCTTATCGTCGGGACAGAGCGTCGTTAGTTGTACGTGTAGGGTCAACCCGGCGGAGAAGACTCACGTACGGCTGTGTAAGTTAATAAAAGCGGTTAGTTAAAAACTGGTGTTTTCTTTCAATCCTAAGTGGTTTTATAAGTTCGGCCCGTTGAGACGGAGTCAGTTGAGAGTCTCTAATTGACGGGTTTTGCGCGTTTTGGTGACCGTTTAAAAATAAAAAAAAATCTTCTTGGGTTTTATGTTATTATGATCTCCTATCTTACAATTTGGACTTCTTGTATTTGGCTGTTTTTTGTAAGAACTATAAATTACGTATGTGTACTTTTAATAAAGTGTAAGGTTTTACAATCGACGTTTAATTGCTATCGAGAAATTCATAACAATATTCAGTAAGAACCGTACAATCTTCTGGAAAAAAATATCTATTATCGCTATATAAATTGTACACCATTGGTGATTGGCACATACGAAAAACTAAACAAAGTCACTTGTATATTTATTTATATTATCATATGGATAATAAATGGCTAACTTTGGTTGCAGATGTACAGGAATCAAAGATATTGAAGAACAAATTAACCGTCGAAGTTAAACGTCGTGATAATGTAAGTAAATTTTATAAAATCTTATGTAACCGAAGAAATTTTTATATGTAACTAGCTGTACCCGGCAGACGTTGTCTTGCCCTTAAAAAGTAAAAATCTAGAAACCTATTACAGCGCCATCAACCAGGGCCAATTGTTAATCTAAACTATTCTCGAATCTACTTGAAAAAACAAAATAAAATATCAGAATTGGTTCCACCGTTAAAGAGGTGTTCAGCGGCGCCACCTGCCGGGTTCAAATTTGAATTTAAACCATCCCGGGATCCACTTGAACACATACAAAAATAATTTACCTAAATCAGACAAATTAAATGAGTTTAAACGTAGTCACCATTGCCGAAATTGGCCGGGAAAGATCATAACAAATGAATGGCTAGATTGATGTTTTTTAATGATAATTTTTTTTATTGATGAATATCATATTTAAATTATCTTATATAATATACGTCCGGAATAGGATAATTATTCATAATAAATAATTATCCTATTCCGGACGAGGACAATTCCAAAATTCATAAAAAATGGCCGTTCTTGAGTTATGAATGGTGTAACTAACACGACTTTGTTATAGTACGTTATAGTACACGCTGTTTTAGCAACACTAAATCAAGGTGATGGCCCCACATTCAGTCAGTCATACATCGTGTGTCGTGGCGTCTGTACATCATTTAAAAATTGTATTTTTAGACAACGTACGAATATAGTTCTATGTATAAACCATGTTTATTCCAAATACAACATAATATTTTAACGAATTGGTTTGCTTTCTTCTACTTTTTTTGGGATTATGGGTGCAACACTTTCAGCGTTGATTTTAACAATTCATTTGCTTGACTAGTGATTAAAATTTGACATATGGTCAATTACACAAGTAATGTCGATTTTGTAACAATGGTAAGATAACAGAATGGGTAAACAGATACGCGGCATAAATTGAGGGTCTATTTTAGATACATACATAGATTCTTTATTGTATATCAAAGCATAAACATACAGAAGTAGGAAAAGAAAAGATAGTACAACGGGCGGTCTTATACGCTAAAAAGCGATCTCTGCCAGGCAACCCTTGGCAGGGATTCAAAAACATTTAATACTGAGTGTGATGCAGTTAATAAATAATGATGAATGATAAATAAACATAATATGTAGTAGATATAAGTACTAAATAATAATACAATAATAATAATCGGCAGATAAACACACATATTGTATATTCCCAAATTAAGCAAGTTACGCTTGTGTTTTGGGTAATATGCAACATACTACGCTGGGGCCGATCTCAGTCACCCAGATCATAAGTATATTACGTAATATTGGTTTCCGATATTTACCATACCAGTCATCGAACCCGGAGCCTCTGCGTTGCAGCGAGGTAGGCCGGCAAAGGCTTAGTCCATTCCACCACATATACATGTATAAATAGTATATATATATATATATATATATATATATATATATATATATATATATATATATATATATATATATATATAATAATATACGTATGACAATCAAAACATACTTAAACAAACATAAATATCATTTACATAGGAACAATAGAAAAGTAATGCTCCTCTCAGTTACGTCTATGACATTCAGCATGGCTATTTATCTTGTGTTTTTTCGCAATCTCACTACAGAGTGCTGTACATTGTCTAGCGGCATATAAATTGCATATTGCTACTAAATCTCAACCAAATAGACCTACTATTTTTAGAGTAAAATGATTGTGTCATGTAAAGACAGACAGAGATATGGACGGACGAACGTAATTTTTATAAGGGTTCTGTTTATTCCAAAATGTCTATGGAACTAAAAACACAGTTAGAAGACAGTGCCATAATTTTTTGGACCAATAAAAAAAAGCTCATAAATTCAAGACGGAAAATTCCGTCTTTCCTTTTTTTTAAATTGTTTGACGCAATCAACACAATATGTCAGATAAGCTCAGGTGATAAATTCTGAATTAAACATGTGACAGGAATTCCTTATTAAGTTCCGACTTCCTTATTTCGATACGGCCTATACACACGAGGAATGTAGCTGAGGCGTCGCTTGACTTAGCAATACTTTTAAAGTAGTATCTGTAGGTATATTATAGGGAACGGATAAAAATGGATTTTTCTTAAGTATTTTTTTACATAGATAGTCTCTGTTAAACTTTATCATCTCTCTCAAATAGTTGCAGAAAGCTGTGCAATATGTGTACATATTTGTGCAATATAAATACAACTGCATGATTAATTATTTTCCTGGTCAGTATGAACAATGACAATCTTATCTTGGGTAATATAACAAATCACAGTTGAACTGTAGTTTTTTGTTTATTAAATGGACCACGGGCCGTTGTGTATTATTAATAGTTTATTATTAATTAATTATAGGCCTGCCAAAGTCATAAATTTATCAACTTGATCACCACTCTTGGTCATTATTCACAATGATCGGTCCATATTAATACTGCCCTATTAATCAAATTACCCGTAACAACTATGTATATCAAATTAAAACACATCCATACTCATATATAGTTATAAATGCGTAATTAACTCAGTTTGTCAGTTGTTATTCTGTTAAACAGTAGAATTTATCTTATTGCAATAATATTTTGAAGTGGGTGAAATCAGGGATGATTCACGTTACGGCTTTCATTTAATATATAAAGAAATACGTTAACGTTATAGTTACTTTTAAATTCATTTAAAACGTGAACGAAGTCACGGGTGTAATTCATTGTACTATGATAAGTCGACTGCAGTAGTCTTTTCATGTTGGTCGCCACTTGTCACCTACTCTGTAGCCTCGTTTGTAACAGTTCTTACATAATACTTATTTTAGCAGGAGTAACTGCGAAGTGCTTTTATTACAAACTCAATTTATTTTAGTAAGGAAGTCAAAACTTCATGAATATTCTATTTTTGATGTTTGTGCAACTGATGGATAAAATGCTTAAACACTAATGGTCTACATACTTAAATTAAATAAAAAACGAATATAATCGTTAGAGAAGCAAGATAGCCGACATAGTTCGTACAGTTTTACACAACATATTAGGTATTAGGTAATAATTCCTCCCGACGTACCTGTACAATAGACAAATTTTAGTAAAGCGCGACAATGTACGAATCCTGTAAGCGCATAGAGGTAAGAATGTATATCAAACAACACTCTGCCATTTCCGCTTCCGATTAAAGTTCAATATAGATTATTTACATGTCGGAAGCCAGTCTGCATTTTTCCGCCCAATAGAAAACCGCTGATCGGAATTATCAAGTTGTTTATGTAATACTGTAAAATCAGTAAGCTGAAGTGGCAGTTGGTCGGCCATATTTATCAATTGTGTATTAGATTATTTGTTATATTAAGCAATAATTATTTTATTATTTTATTCGTTATATGTTTATTTATTTACAAAGTGATGCAGGTTAAATCACATTATTTTATGTTTATAGTACATATAAGCGGCGCAGAGCGGAGCAAGTTATGATATAGTCGTCTATAAAATTCTAAAAATGTCGTGTCTGTAGATTCAAGCTATTAAAAAAAATCCAACTGGAATACACTATATAAACGATGGAGAACACGATGTAATTTTTTTAGATTTCTTGTCTGTTTGGTCGGGTTTCACGTAAAAACTATGGAGCCGATTTTGACGCGGTTTTCGCTGATGGACAGCAAATTCATAGAATTAAAATCTGCGCTACTTTTTATCCCGGGGATTCCGCGGGATTTTTTTCTGGGAATAATTGAAAAGGGCCCGATTAATAAAAATCGAGTTCCAATGTGATTTTATCACTGATCGATATAAATTTTATGTAATAACATGTGTAAATTTTTATCCAGAGAATCCTGCTGGAATTTTCCCGGGAGCGGTTTATAGTTTTTGGTTTGTAGAAAAATTAGCTTATTCCGATATTAGTGAAAACTATATCGGAATAAGCTAATTTTTCTGCATGGCTTACATTCTTTTTTAAATGCTACGGTCTACTTTTTTCCCGGGAATATCGCGGGAATTTCAAGTCAAGCGTAGAAGAAGTCGCGGGTATGTCATATATTCTTTAAAATTTATTTTATTTTGTAATATATATTTACAATATGGCGTGGCGGGAGACTTATTTTTATGATAGTATATATGATAATATAATTACAATGAATGAATTGACGTGCTTGCAAAAAGCGAACACTTTTAAACGTCAATTTAAAGAAAGAGAATTCAAATATAATAAAAGAAAAAATAATAGTCCGAAAGAAGGTTATAATCGCGATACCAAACATACTAAGACTTTTCTTTTTTGTACTTTTTTCTAATTTATTTATCAATGTTTTTGTCGTCAGATACAACTAACATGCGTGCGCCGTCAGACTGTGCGATTTGAGAATACCTCAACTGTCACTGCGAGACCGAGCGTCAATTCTGAGGAAGTCGGCTGTTGGATTGAAAAAACTGATGACACAAAACAATCACTAAATAGTGAAGTGTTCATACTACGTACACCACAACGAAAGATTCCTATATAAAGATAGAGATGAATTTACTACGAGTGTTGTTTGTCTGCCGATTTAAAAAAAAATATTCTTAAATATTAGAAAAATAAGTATTTATATCGATGGTATATATTATATCATTCAGATTATAGTCATAAGTTGTATAATAAATAAAACTAAAAAAAGAATTTAAGTATAAAATGTTATCGTACATCTTTAATTTTTTTAAATATATTTTTAATAAATAATGTAAATACTTGTTAAAAATAAATAGTTTTTCATAGGTTTCATAGCTATATAGCAGAAATGGAGCTATTATTAAATGTATTGTCTTAAACACGTCGGGCGAAATTAAAAATTTATGATCCACAAAATGTAGCATTTATAAACTGTGTATTTGACAACGAGGAATATAATAAAACTACGGTTTAATGGTTTTAAATGCGGTATTTTATTTGATTTTTATTCCGAAGTTTTGACTACTTTTCAGTAGCCGTAATTGCGGAAGGCAAAGATGTCAAGTGTCGACGAAGAATATGTATGATTTTAATTGATAAAATTGTTTTAATTGATTCAGATTCTATATAGTCACGTTCTTATAAACATTTACGGTCTGTTGTTTTGTAAATCATAAAAATGTAAGTGTAATATAAGTTATAGACAAAACTCAATAACTTTGTACTCAATGCTAACCCATTGAGAACAAAGTTATTGAGTGTTATCGATTCGATAACGTATTACGACATCATTCAATATGTCGAAAGTAAAACAATGTAATGGAACGCGTGTTCTATATTATTTTTTATCTATAAAAAGAACTTTTGGTCCAAAATATATACTAACTGTTATTCAAGACTTTATCTTCCCAGCTCTATCTACTGTTATTGCGGAATTTATATGACGAAACACAGAGAACTTTGAGAACTCTTTTATTTGAATTCAGAACGAAGAATGCCGATTTAAAATACAATTTATTAAAGTTATGATTCTGGCACAATAATTATCAACCCTAGAGAGCTACTATGACATATGCATCCGACCAAAGTCGGAGTGAAAATGCTCTTTCGTCTCTGCGCCCGCTCGTTTTTATATCCGATTAGTAAACTAACTAATATCAAATATTAAAATAGTATAGTAATAGGTGCCACTACTTGGAACAAATGTTATTAACACTAAATTTTACGGAAACCAGATAGTTACGTGGGGAAATGTCTAGCCGCCTCCGCCAGCCAGGTCCCGGTCGAAGGGGTAGGCTCGAGAAATGCTGGATTGACGCCGTGAAGGATGACATGTATACCAATAAATGGTCTCACAACAAAAGCTAACCTCGAGCTTCGAGGTAGGTTTATCTTATAACATACTTATATACGAGTATATATCTAGTTTTATTTTCGGGGCGGCCATTGCGTTACATGTAAAAGAGGGATGAACTGATCGTTACATAAGACTTAAAATTTTAAGATCTTTTGAAGTTTCATAGCCAAATGACCAAAAGAGTGAACGTTTGTCACGGATATTTTTGATGTGCGTGACCCTGCTTTTGGGATGTTTACATAAATATTGCCTCTATACGGCAAGGACCAATTATGATTTTTTTAATATAAATACGTACATAGTTAAAGTTGAACACTTAATAACTTTTACAGCTTCTAGTGGTCTGTAGAGGGACGAGGATTAGCTCGTTACTTATACCTCGTTTTTTTTTAAACTATGTTAATTTTAATAAAAGAGACTGGCGGGTTTCTTTGGAGCCGCCGGTCCGATCACCGACATACATAATTAAATGTGTTTAGGAAATAATAAGACAGCATACAGTAATAGCTTATAAGATAGATATAATAATAACAGCCCATAAATGTCCCACTGCTGGGCTCGGGCCTCCCACTATAGGGGGGGGAATGGACAGTATACCCGCCACGCTTGTCCAAGGCGGCTTGGCAGGTTTGACACATCGGGTATCTCGATGTGCAGATTTCATCACGATGTTTTCCTTCACCGTTATTAGCACGTGGTAATTGTGACAATATGCACATTAGTTCAGAAAAATGCCTAAGTGGTGCATGCGTTCCGGCCGGGATCGATCCCGCGCCCTTTGAGTTTGGGACGCGTGCGCTAGCCATTACGCTACCACGACCTATAATATAAGATAGATAGATAGATACTAATTGCATACTACCTTCACATGTAAATGTGATGATAGTCTTAAAAAGGAATGTTAGAGCAAAAAGTAAACTAAAAATAAACGTTTATTATTAGTAAATATCACATTAAGATTTTCATTTTCAAAGAATGTGGGTTGGGTTGGGTGGGTGTTCGCCTAAAGCCATAATGATAATAGGCGTTCTCTGAATACGTAAATAAAAGAAAGTTGTGTTTTACTTAATTAATATTGTATTATCATCTTACGTTTAAGGTTACCAAATTCTTCATATTTTAATAGAATGCTATTTAAATGATAATTAAGTCAAATGAGTAAAGTTCCTAAGGTTATTCCTAGGTTTTGCTTGAAGAGTTACAAGGACAATGATATATATATATAATATATAATATAATTTTATTTTTCTTTTCTTGTTATTTATATCGTCTGCTGTATTTTAATAACTATACTTTTTCAAATATATCAAATAACTTTTCGTAGAATCGTAAGTTTAAGTATCTATAACGTTTTAAGGTGATATTCAATTTTCTGTACACAATGGACTTTTTTGTATTACTCTAGATAAAATTAATATCTTTATTTAGCTGTAAGAAATTTTTGATATAAAATTGGGTGCATGCATCAAGTGTAATAATTTGGTTAAATTGTATTTTTTAACATGTAAACACTTGTGGCGGCGCAAAACTAAAGCAACCTTATATAATTACAGGCCATAAATGTCCTACACTGGGCTCGGGCCTCCCAATATAGGGGAACGTTACAGTATACCCGCCACGATTGTCCAAGGCGGTTTGGCAGGTTTGACACATCTGTTATCTCGATGTGCAGATTTCATCACGATGTTGTTGTTCACCGTTGTTAGCACGTGGTAATTTGTAACAATATGCACATTAGGTCAGAAAACTGCCTAAGTGGTGCATGCGTTCCGGCCAGGAATTGAACCTTGCCCTTTGAGTCTCGGACGCGTCCGCTAGCTATTACGCTACCACGACTTTTTAACAAAGTAAAGCTACCTTACTTTGTTCCAATGTTGTGGGTGGAAATTTTAATATAGAAGACGTACTGCATAGAAAAATTTCGGCTTTTAAAAAAGGCTGTATATTTGATAAGAAAACCTATTTTAAGATCACCTTCTTTTTACTGTTTTCTACAAAAATTGATGAATTACTCTATTTCTAAGGTTAGATAGTAAATTCTTCTAAATAAATTTTGTAAGATTGAATTCCAGTAAATAATATACTTTTTTAGACTGTCTCACGAAAGAAGTCTCGCAGATTGGTCGCTACAGTCGTGCGCCGAATCCTTAGAGGGATACAATAATTTTAGAAAGATTCCGATATAATGGTATTAGTAAATAGAAAATTATATAAAGTAACATTTACATTAAGACACTTGATGAAAACAATATAACAACATAGCTAGACTTTTCTGTATATTTAGGAAGTAGGTCCCCAAGATACAGGTAGACCTAGTTTGGGGACCAATGTACTTAATGAATGTGAATGATGTTTTACCCAATAAATTATTATATTAGTTTTTTCTTAAGTATTCGCACCTCGGACACATAATAAAACTACGTTTTAACGGTTTTAAACACGGTATTTATTTTCTTTTTAATATACCGATATTTCGGAGAAAATGCGGCGTACAAATACTCAAAATATGCTCTGTGTATAATAATGTATAACGAATGTAATTACGTCGCTATTTCTTCGAATAAAGTTTTTCTTTCTTTCTTTCCATAAAGTATTGTTTATTCTAGTCTATTCTATATTTTTGCAACAGGATTTGTTTTGTGAGATGCACTCTAATTTGTTTGGGGGCTTTTAGTGACAATGTCATCAAGCCAGCCTCATCATGTCGTAATTAAGCAACTTAAATAATAAATTAAAATATCAAATGTTTGGCGACAGTTTTTGTGTCTAATGTTGTGGTAAAAATATGGATGTTAAAAGCTAAATTGTTTCAAGTAAATAAATGGAAATTTTTTGTGTATTATTGGTGTATTATTTTTAAAACTAGCTAAATATATGTAAGTTCCTTTGAACTAAGCGTCACCCCCTCTAGTTCATTAAAACGCAGAGATCTAAGGTTCGACCAATAAGGTAAATATCGTAAACAAACTTGTAGTTATTTTTCTGGTCTGAGTTATTTGTTCTATATTATCCAAAATACAAGTGTCATAGCGAAAATCAGACGAGTATACCAAATTCCGTGTCATTGTCATAGTGCCTGTAGAGTTATTCACAAACATCTGGATAGTTCCTGTTCAGAACGGAAAACTCCGGAACGTATCAATTTGCAATCCGACAGAACGTGAAACGCTATTAACCAATAAGAACCGTTCGAAATACACATATTTGTAAAATTAAACTGAAAGCGTTTCTGCAAAAACACCAAAGGCAGCAAGCAGATCTCGCACTTGATACAAGCGGCTTTTAGTAAGCCTGGTTGAGTCTTTTTCATAGTTATAGTTCTATTTAATTTCATTTTTTTATACGTGACGTACCTATTATTATTTTACAAAGTCATTATTTCCACATTTCAATAATCATTTCATGCCATATTATGTACTTATATTAAATTGTTCAAAATATGTATCTTTTGTCTATTCTTTGTTTGATGTTGTTCTAGTTATAAATAATATTAAATGTTCATTAGTTATTTTTTCTTCTGTGAAGGTGACGTTACTGCCTGGCACTAATGGAAGTCCAGCGTTGGTTGTTATCAACTAGCATTTGCTGATTTAGGGCCTGGTTAGAGTTAATTAACCTTTGATTGACTTTTGTTGAACTGGTTATTTCCATTTTAAATAACTCTAAATAAACATTATTTACATTCTCTCTTTCAAATCCTGTTGGAAACACATTCTAGGATGTGTTATTTCCGCATGCCGGCGGATTGCAAATTAATTCGTTCAGGAGCTTCCCGTTCGGATACGGAACGGACACGTTTGTGAATCACCCTACTGGTCTGTATATCAGGACATAGTTCCGAAATTATTGCAGATGATGTTGGTCATTATAACGTATAGAAAAAAAAAACAATTTAAGCAGATTCAACGCAAACGCAGAATCCAAAAAAGCTGGCGAAAAGCAATTATAAAAACCATTTTTTTAAGGACTTAATGATTGGAATAGTTGTAGTGGTACATCCAGTATGTATTATAACTATTAAGAGAGGGGAGAGGTCCCTATCCGGCTTAGCAATGCATTCTGTTCGTGAGCGTCCGATTGTCGCACTATTTAGAAAAATGAACGGATTTAGAGTCTGCAAAATGGGTTCTCCTCCACAAAGTTTGAATGTGTTGCTCGAAGTTATCATTAATAGATGCATGAAATTCTAAGGTGCAGTTCTGAAGAAATTTCCCGCTGTAATCCATCCACCATTTTTTTTTAATTCGAGTTGTAATTCGTAATTAGCGACTCTGAAAACTTATGAATACTGACTTTCGCCCGAATTGAATGAATATGTTTGTGATTAAATTTCCGGCACTAATACATCCGCCATTTTGTTTTTTTTTATTTTGACTTTGAATTCGTATTCAGCGACCCCAAAAACCTCTGAGTAGTGTGACTTTCGGCCAAATTTCATCATCATCATAATATAATCCATTCATATATATTACCTATATCAATCTTTGAAGTGTTATTTTACATATTCTTTTTGGCGAAACTTAAATAAACTAAATAAAACACAACGTTTCATATTTACATACAATTTTATTCTGTAATACACGTTGTAAGTACTTAAATACATATATAACAAAAGATAACTAGATACGACCCTAATTCGACTAGAAAGACACCATTTGTAATTTTAGATAAATAAATGAATACAACCATTTCATTTTTAAACAATGAGATTCATGTTTCATAATCATAATATCTGGGACCTAGTGCTAAAAGAGCCAAAGTACATTTTCGTAAGAAATGAGATTATACTTTATTTTATTGCCAAAAGCTGGAAAATAAGCAGATCGCTCTCACCGTCACTTATGGGCGTAATTGTAACACTAGGTGCGTGCCAAAGCGTTGGCGGCCTCGAAGGAATTTCAAAACCCACTTCTTGAATAACCCCATGTCGTAGTGCAAAGGCGTTATTGTAACCGGACTAAACATTCTAGAGAACCATTGCTTCGTTAACAGTAAGAGAGTTTACTGCTAGATTATTTAAAAAAAAGTTATTTTTTATTAAAGAGCAATTGGTCCTTTTACAACGTTGCTTTTGAAAGACATACAGACATACAGACAATATGATTTTTTTTTACAAAAATCATATTGTTTAACGCTTTTAACTCCAGGCCACCATGGGCATTCCATATAAAAATATTTATAAAAAATAATGATATATTTAGGACTCTAAAACAAATTTTAAACAAATACAGTGCGCAATTGATATCACGCCAATAAAAAGCCGAGAAATCTACAACACAAAGTTCCCTTTTTTACAATATATATTTCTATCATATAACCTAAAATATAATAAAAATTTAGGCATCTAAAGTGTAATTTAGGTTACTTCATTAAACTAAATTGAAGGATTTTAAAACATTTTTAAAGGCTACTTACATCGCGTGTCTATGTTAATGTCTTTAGTAATATTATTATTAACCACCAAACGAACCAAAGTAAAACGTGAATAAAATTCTTTTTAAAATACGTTTTTACGTCTAGATATCAAAATGGTCCGCTATGGATTTTGTAATTGTTCACTTTGACAATTTTATTAATCTAGTATCTACTTGCTTACAAAAAATTGCAAAATATGAAATCGCTGCTCAAATTTTGTGACATAATATTCTATTTATATCTATAAACTCTATTTTAATAGCAAAGTTGGAGCTCAGATCAGTTTACTGACGGCTGATTTTGAAGCAATAGAATGATGCCTTTTAGAAACGCCCTATCTCGTAATGCTGTGACAAAATCTCGACTGGCAGCTCATTCCAAATCTTGCTTGAGTTGAAAAGAGAATGTTTTTGAGAATATTTAGTGTACACACAATGCAACTCAAAGACAAATGGGACTAGTTTATATTAAACTGCGTCCATATGTATAATATCTATTCGTTAATTGAAATATGTTTGTATTTCACGAGTGAGATCTGAAAGTGTGGGTAAAACAATTTCCTCCTTGGTATCGTTGAAAATAATTGAACGTATTTCGCGTCTAAATAAATAAGCGTGGTCATGCAACGCTAACATTTGGTTTTATACCTGTAATACAAAAGTTGAGGTTTTTTTCTGTTTGGAACAAAAGTTACCATATTAATTACTAGCGGCCCGTCCCGTCTTAGCACGTGTGGACATTTAGTAATTTTAGTAGGAATCCTTAATTTTTTCTAGAAATAAATATAGCCTATTTTAGTTAGTTACTTAGGAATAGTGTAGCATTCTAATGGTGAAAGAATTTTTGAAATAGGTCCAGTAGTTTTTGATTTTATTCGTTACAAACATACAAAAATACAAATCTTTTATCTTTATAATATTAGTATAGAAGTAATAAAAAAGATCAATGAATGTGACACAAATAAAATCCTAAATTCTGGAGTCTTATATTTACTGAGAAAAATATACCTATACATAACAAATTCGGTAACATTATGCTTAATAAAGATTGTAATCAAGTGTTGTTACCCCATATAGAAATCATAACATTGACATTTCATTTCAGCTTAATTTGCGAAAAATAGTAAAAGAAAGAAAGAAAGAATTGTTTTATTTGGGACAAATAAACACTTTAATAATACTGAAAAAACTAAGACATTATTAAGTACAAAAAGTTAAAAAAATATATTAAATAGACCGCAATAAGCTTCACAACGAAGCTTATTTATAGCAAAATATTATAAGGGGATTATATATTTCAGAAAATATAATATTTTCCGAAATATATTATTATTAATCCGTTTTCACTTGAGAAATACAGTGAGCATAAAAACTCAGATAAGAGCCCACAAGGGCGGTAGAGGACGGATGTATTATGTACAGCATTAAGCTATCGATGAAGAGCAAAGAAAAGCGCAAAGAAAATCTGTGAAAAGGGCAGTTCGTAGAAAATGAAAATCCACTTTTATATGTATTACTAGGATATGTCCGTGACTTCGTGCACGCTTGACTTGAAATTTCCGCGGGATTCGCAGCATTTAAAAAACGAACGTAAGCTATGGTTTTAGTGGAAACCGTGTCGGAATAAGCTAATTTTTATGCATCCAAACAACTTCAAACCGCTCCCGGGAATATTCTCGCAAGATTCCCGGGATAAAAAATATCACATATTTTATTAGATTAAATTTGCTATCGATCAGTAAAATAATCACATGGGAATTGATTTTTTTGTAATCTAGCTATTTTAAGTCATTCCCAGAAAAATTCCCGCTGGATTCCCAGGATAAAATGTAGCGCAGAGTTTAAGTCTAAGAATCAGCTGTTGATCATTGAAAACCGCACTGACATTGGCCCAGTAGTTTTTACGTGAATCCCAAACAAACAGACAAAAATGTATAAAAAATTGTATGGTGTTCTCCATCGTTAATAAAATCTATTCCAGTTGTTTTTTTTAAATAGCTTTAATGTACAGACACGGCATATTTAGAATTTTATAATATTAACTATCTGATGCCTGCGACTTCGTCCACGTGGTGCAGTTTTTTAACTATCCCACGAGCTTTAATTTTTCAGGATCAAAAGTATCCTATGTGTTGACCAGGGATACAAGCTACCACCATACAAAATTTCATTTAAATCGGTCCAGTCGTTTCGGAGATTAGCCAGTACAAACAGAGAAACAAAACTTTGAAAGAAATCTAAATTAGTTCCATTTCACTTCTTACATCCCCGACTCGGTTTTTTAGCAATTTTTTTCTTTGTACAGAAATTCGACCTCTACAGTTTTATTATATGTATAGATATATATAGATTTGTGCCATAGAAGACGGGACGCCCCCTAGTATGGGACGTAACTTATACTTTGGCGGCGTCCAATCATCCAAACACAGCTGCAACAGCCAGGGCTGCTACCGCAAACCAGGAGGCCCTGAAATGTCGCAAATATGAGTCCATTGATAGTGGGTACGTATTTGTGGCTTTCGGGGTCGTGACCCTGGGGCCTTAGGGGCATGGAGCTCATCACCTCTATCGAGACCTCTCAACACGTCTAATTGAAGTCTCGTGTGACCAAAAGGCTGGCTTGCACCTAGGGCAACGAATCAGTATTGCCATCCAACGCGATAATGCGGCCAGCATTACGGGCACGCTCTCCGCCGACAGCGTTTTGGAGTCAATTTTTTACTTATACATTTATGTTAGTTTTATTTATAGTACCTATAGTTTAGTTTATATATCAATCATGTTAATTTAAATTTTCATTATAGATAGATTATATAGTAGCTCCAACATCATTGCTTAATAGCAATATAAGTGACAATTTTGGCTAGCTTCTTAATCATATTTGGCTTTAAAAATTGCTGTAATTAAGAAGTATATACTGCGGTTTAAATTAAAAAATAATATATGTACAGTGGCAGAATTAGGATTTCAATTTCAAATAATTTCAAAACCGTTCACCGGGCAGGCTGATGTACGGCAGGTCACGTTAAATTCGGATTTTTTTTATGCGGATTTGCTGATCACAATGTCCCACTAGACAGATATGGTACAAACAAAACAAATTTGTTTTAAATAATAAATTAACTATCAAAAATCGAGAAAAGTGTCTTGCATAGGATTTAATTTAGGTAGATCTTTTGCTGCACAGTTGTAATTTTAGGTATTCCTTTTCTATGGCAAATACGTAGTTTTTAGTATAATTGAATTGTTTAATCAACTTCCATTTTAGTAATATTTATTAATGCTTGTCATTTCATTTTATTTACAATTAAACTTATATACAAACATTAGTTAGGCATTGGTGAAACAGATCGCCTGGCTTGAAGTGCTTTATTTTCGCAGTAACTTCTAATATCTTCAATAGGTTGCATCAGGAACACTGGAACATCGTCATCACGTTTCTGCAAAGAAAAAAGTATATATATATATATATATATATATATATATATATATATATATATATATATATATATATATATATATGTCGCAGTTTGCTGCATTGTTAAATATTGAAGATATAATTGTTAAAATTCCTAAAGTAGTATCTGATATAGATTTATCTAACCTGTTAATTATCACGCCTAGAATATCATTTCATTTGACATATAAAAGTCAGTTGATTTTGAAGGATAAGAAAAAGCAGGGGACATGTTGATCAAAAAAAAAGACGAGAGAAAAACAAGTACTGTTTTTATTTGAATTGATGAGAAATAACTATTATATATTGATAAGTGATCTAAAACGTTAATAAAGTGTGTAAGGTGTAAACAGTTTATTTATTAAAATAGGCCGCTCTTGCTAGGCGTGATGCCATGACTATAGAGCCAGAGTGGCTCATGAGTGCTTCATCGACTATGAGGCGTTTGGGTCTAAAGTTGGAAGTTAGACCGTTGACTATTGACGACGCCATAGTCCGCAGTCTAGCCTTTGCATCGTTGCCTAGGATGGGCTGGAGCTTCTCCCGGATTTCTTCTGCGGATTTTTTTGTGGCTGTGATGACCATGTTTTCATCTTTCTTGAAGGCACGGAGTATCGCTGTTGTTTTTCCGCAGCCGCGGACGCCGTTGATCCATGTGATCTCCGGGACGGTCCATTTGTCGAAGGGTTCGCCGCCGGCAAAGATCTCAGTCAAGCTTTTGGCCTTTTCCAAGATCCTGTCGTCCAGCATAATCCTCGTGGACTTCATCACCACGACCACACAATATGGGGTTTTTTAAAAAGGGTGTCATAAAATTTCTTCGAGGCCGGCAGCGCGTTAGTGATACCTCTGGTGTTGCAAACGTCCATAGGCGACGGTAACCGCTTTCCATCAGGTGGGCCGTCTGCTTGTCTGCTGTACTCCAGCGACAAAAAAAAAAACCACAGGATCATCAGGGGGAATGTTGAAACAAGGTTTCTCACTCCTTCTCTCCATCTTGTCCTCATCCAATGTCACTAAGCCGCCTGTCGCATTGTATGTTGCCATGTACTCTCTCGCCATGTCTCCCGCTAGTACGGTGGACGTGGCGTTGGCGTACACGGCTGCCTCCGCGGCCTCGAGTCTGTCGATTCCCAGTTTATAGGTCTCCAGGATGGTTTGGCCTATCTTCACATTGAGAGTAATGTTTGCTCTACAGACTGCTAGAAATTCGAGGAAGGCATTGGCCCAGTGGTCTCTTGGTTCCTTAGGACTGAGTAGGTTGGGAGGTTTGACCACCCCCATGTCGGCTTTTAGTCTTACCTCAGGTGGCTCTCTGATAGACGGCGTTATTTGGATTTGAGGATTTTGGAGGATTTTAGATAGGAGAAGGTCTCCTCCTGTTATTTACCCTGCCCCTTTCGTAGCCGACTGCCATGGAGTCTAAACTTATTCTCCTGGGAGTGTATAAGGTACCCATGCTGGTTTCGCTTAAAGCGACGAGCACCTTACTGGCTTTTTGGAATTGGCTGATGTTGTCACCTCTGTCGATTAATAAGATCTTCTTGTCGCGTTCTCTCACTATTCGACATTCTATGCCAGCTACCTTAGCGATCGCCAGTACATCGTAGTTATGGCGTCGCATGTTGTTTCTAGAGGTGTGCTCCCTTTTAAGAGTTTGGCCAGACCAGGTGAGATGGTGATGTTTTTGTGACCTCCGGCTTCACAGAAGGTCAGCCCAAGTTTTTCTTTGTTTGTGTCCATAAAGAAGACTACCCCTCTCAGCTTTATTCCCGGTGTCCCTAGCTTACCGTGATAGAGCAGGTTTATACTGCGTGTCATGGTGGGGGTTTTGTATGGGATTAGCAACAGCTAATCCCATACCTACCATACCTACCTGATACCATCACAGCCACTGTTGTGGCTGTGAGGAATCAGGTTTTGTAGTTGTTTCTTGTGTATTGTTTGTGTTAGTTTTTTTGTTTAGGTTGCTGTTTCTTGAGAAAACTACTCCCATTATGTAGTCAGCAAAGGCCAAGAAGTGTGGTCTAATCTCAGTGTTAGCTAGGATGGTGTGTAGTTTATCCTTGGCCCTGACAACGATTTCCAACATTGCTCTTCTCCAACTTCAGAAATAAAAATCTCCTTGAAATCATTCCCAAGCTCTGTCGGTAAATTATCGGATACACTTCGGAGAATATGCTACGTAAATGCACGAATTTAGTTCCCTTATCTTCTTTTTATCATCAGACAACTACATGCATGGTATGCGCTACCGTTATTAATATATACCATACCATTAGTGGCCATACCATTGGTGGTCTGTTTCTAGATTTCTTTGGTGCTCCGCCACTGAGTAAAATAATTTCCTGCAATCCCTTTGCATACAAAACAGAGGTCTTCATGTCACGAGTGAACAGGCATCTATGTATTTACTAGGTTAGCATGCTCCATCTTAGGTTGCATTATTACATAAGATCTAGTGAGATAGCGAAGAAATAAAAACCTATAACTATAAGAAACCTGTAAGCATTCTGTGTTCGAGGAATATTAATGTTTAAAAGTTGAACGCTACGTTCACTCAAATGCGTTCAATGGTAAACGACACTCATCAAAATCTAATTAGGCCCGCATATTTATCTTTCAACGAAATTCGTCTTTTTAAGGTTTAGATTTTCAATTCAACGATACTCGAGACCTTTCATATTCAAGGTTATTCTGAGGGAAAGCAAAATATATTACTGTTATATGTACCTGAAATAGTACTTCACCCTCAAAATATGTCAGTTGATGTTTCCTCGTCCGTAAAAGTATTCCAACTAGTTTGTCTGATATGACTGTGTATATCTGAAATAAAAGAAAATATATTGGATATATGGATGAAATAAAAACACAAGCTTATATTCAAACAAAAAATCAATTTCTCAGAATTATAACCTAGTACAATTGGTGGTATCCTAAAATATATAGTAGCTAATATGTATTTATAGATGTAATGAAATTATAGCTGTAGTAATTACTCATATAATAACGCCATAATTTATACTGTTTCCAAGCGTTTATTTTATTTTTGACGTTTGCATGTCTATCAAGTTTCATATTTCTTGACAGTAAAGCTCACATGAAACAAATGATATAATTGTCATACTTTGTTGATGTGGATGACGTGACAGTGATGTTCTGTGAGTCATGTA
This sequence comes from Dendrolimus houi, assembly GCA_039645545.1. NCBI lineage: Eukaryota > Metazoa > Arthropoda > Insecta > Lepidoptera > Lasiocampidae > Dendrolimus > Dendrolimus houi. The sequence continues at coordinate 7,424,345 of CM077131.1, forward strand.
ACGCACAGACTATTAAACCCAGGACACTATAAGTAAATAAATCAAAAGTAATTGATTTGAAAATAAAAAAAGGTTCTAGTTTAAAGAAAAATAATACCGCAATTATTACAGGTGCCGTTTTATTTTGCCGAATTAAAGATACTGATAATTTTACGTTTATTTAACTTTTGACAACTAATTCAGACAGCAATTGTTGCACATTTTAAATGAAGTCGATTTTTATTACAAATCGAGTCGTTAACACATGACTTTACTAATAGATCCGTCATTGAGCTGTCAAAAGTAAAATAAATGTTTGGAAAGGGTATACAGGTTACATGAAACTGTAAATAATTGTATCCGATGTATAATTTTGACAGTTGTGAAAATAAGTAGTTGTATTGTTACGAACACTTTGTTCCCGCAAACATTCGCTGTTTAAAAATGGCGGTACTTGAGATATTGATCGCTTACGGCAAGTCAGTTGCTTTTGGTACAAAAATATAAATACATACAATAAATAGTGTTTGTTGGGAACGATTATTCGATCGCGATCTATGTACAGTGGCGCAATGAAAAATTTCGCCAGTTTTAAAATTGTTTCATTTAACGTTCCTCGAGTACATGTTATTTTTTCAAACTAAGTCACAGAACCGAGTGTTCCACAGAAAATTATGTTTCACTGTTTGACAATAAAGTTTAAAATTACTTACATCAAAGTTGTTTGATTTTCTATCTTGTCTAAGAAGATTATTAAGACATGTAAAGATTTTATTAGTTTTAATATTTATGTTAAACGTAGTGATAATATCCTCTTTGTTTCTTATTGTTAATTTCAGCGTCTGTCATTGCCAAAATTGCAATTTTCTTTTTTCACGTTTCTATCTATACATGCAAATAAATAAAATCTAGTGTCTATTTGTAACGTTATAGTAACACTTTCTTACTAAATGCAAATGAAAGTATATACGATACTTATATTAGAAAAACAATTCTAAATGTTGTCTGTCTGGATGTTCCGGCTAATTTCTGAAACGACTGGACCGATTTTGACGGGACTTTCACTGGCAGATGATCTTGGCTGCGCTTTTACACAGTGGCTTGAGATTAAGGGAAATTGCGCTTAGGGGTATACATACACCTTACACATAGACACTAAACCTGTCACAAGTTTTGAATGAATAGTGGGAAAACAAAAATAAGTTTAATAAAACTACGTTTTAACGGTTTTAAGCGCGGTAATTTATTTGCTTTTTGTTATTCCGACGTTGTCTGAAAAGTGACCGAAACATCGGAATAACAAATATCAAATAATTAATGCGCTTAAAACCGTTAAAACGTAGTTTTATTATGTATACAAGTCGCGAAAACTTAAGAAGATAAAAATACGTTTGAAAAACAAGGTTATGCCATATTTGTTGATAACAAAGTGTGATGTGTTTGTGTTTAGGAATACACTTACGCTTAATATATAAACACTAAAACTGTTTTTGTGCTTAGTAAACAAGTTTTGAATTAGTTTATTGATTTTTAAATACGAAAATGGTTTTTTTTTCTTTATATTGCGACGATGTTTAAACATCAGTTGTGAAACTCGCTGACCGCTGCTATGGCAGGTTTGCTTGGCTTGTGGGCTTTAGTCGAAAGTCGTGACCAGTGACTAGAATGGTGACTAGGTTAGGTTATGTTAGACTTTATACCAAAAACCACGAGGCGAGCGAGCGAAGCGAGCGTGCCGCGGTAGCAGCCGGCGAGTGCCAGAACAGACTCGTCACCATCGTCGCAATAGAACAAAACGAACGAAAGAGAAAAATTAATATCTCAAGAACTACATGTCCCCTAGACATGGGGGTTGCAGAAGGAAGAAGTACTCCTCCCCCCTCCCTCCTCCGTCCGCCCACTACTTAAAATTCAGTGATTATTAATCTAAAGTTATCCCTGATGTTATAAGTAGCAACTTAGGCTACCTTTTTTAGAATGCCAAGAAAAGAAATTCCATGAAGAGGAAGTCGTGGACATAGCTGGCATTTTATAAACGTAACATTTATTGAAATGTTAACAGTACTGTTTCTTAAGCCCGTGCAAGCAAAAGTAGAGTTTAAAATGATGAACATTTTAATTCCTTGAGTGTACCAATAAAGCTTAAAGTGAAGTGTAAAGTCGATGAGTGTTTAGACGTGGAAAGTGAAATAAAGTGGTGTTATACACGCTTCTTGGTAAGTTTTGTTTTTGTGTGTGACATTTATTCAATTATATGTGTGTTGTGGTGTACCTTACGAATACTCTTACTCTTACGAATTACCTCTTTAATATTATGGGAGCTGCATATGTCTAGTTATCGCAGTGGGCAACGAACTACTGGCTAGCGCTTTTTTATTGGATTTGACTTTATGCTGTTGGTCCGAAGACCTCACAAGTTTACGGGGGTTTTTGAGGCGAGCGCCTTCGGAGAAGGTGCTCGAGCCCGGGGGACTGGCTAGCGCAAAGCAGGAGCGCACATATTAATAATTGCTTTATCTCGCTCCGTCCCGCTCACACATTGCGCTATAAATTGTACTAGCTATACGACTTGCTAATATTTGTACTTAAGTTAACCGTTTCCAAAATAAATTAGTTTACTTCGGTACACATCAGTACTCGACAGTAAATACTACTACTCTCTGCCATCTGAAGTATCATTCAACGGGTGTGGTATAGTTATAGGGCGAATTTATTTACTATTTGAGATATAAAGTGACTTTTGGGTGGTTATAACAAAAAAATACCACGAACCTTCTAACCTATATTAAAAAAGTTCGGATCTGTTCCTAATAGTTTATAATAAATAAATTCGCCCTATAACTATACCCCACCCAAATTTCTGTCTATAAAGATTGGAATCAACCAAATTGATCTATATAAACATAGACTTGACTCATTCGATGACATCGAGTAGAGTCGTGTCCTTTCTGTACCTCTAGAACGTTTATTCCGCGTACAACAACGATCCGGAGAGAACTTCCCACCGAGGTTCTCCCTCTGTGCTACGACGTGGGGTCGTTTAAGAAGGGCGTTATAAAATTTCTCAGAGGCCGGCAACGCGTTGGCAACGCCCCTGGTGTTGCAAACGTCCATAGGCGACGGTAACCATCTTCCATCAAGTGGGCCACCCGCCTGTTTGCCTGCTTCAGGCAATAAAAAAAAACCTTTTAATCGAATTGACTCAATTTGGTTGATCCGTCGAATACCAACATTGGATACAAAAACAATTCATAAACTGTTTTAAATACTTAAAAACACCAAGGACTGTAAACTACCATTTCATTTCTCACACGCGAAAACTAAGCTTGAAGTTACCATGATCAGAGGGACGAAAATAGAACTTTTCGTCCCTGGGAAACGATTTTTCCTCTTGTCAATTTTTTTTTGAGCCATGTCCGAACTTTTTATACAGCCATTGCTAAATAAAACCAATTTGGTGACATGATTTTATATTTATAATTTACTTTCACTAATTTATTATTTAATTTACATAAATTTCAGCTAAATATTTACTATCAGAAATGATAAAAAGATACTGGCTAGTAGAATGCCACAAGAAAGAAATTTATTTGACGGACATTTGTATAAAATAAGTTCATAAGATTTAACGCCTGATTTCATTAAAGAAGTAGTTGTTTGTTTAAATTAAACAGAGTTTTATTTACTTTCCTCATATTCAAAGTAAAAAGCCGAGTGTTTACCTCGGGTGAAAGACCTATTTAGGCAATCAAAACTATTGGCGCGCTTGGTATTCTCGTACGCCAAATCATCTAGTGGCTAAATAGTTTCTTTCATCCCTTGTGTAACAATCTAGTATCGTCTACATATGCTTTTATTTGAACGGAAAATTATTTCATATGAAAGTCAAGTTTTAATTAAAATGGAAATGAATATTGCCTTGTTTTATTATGATGATAAAACAAGGAACAGTTCTCTCATGGAAAGTAATAAAAAAATTCAAACATTTTAAGACGCCAGTCATAGCTTTTTGACTTGTCGGACTTTATTCACAAATATCAGTGAGTTGCAATCAACTCGAGCTTAACGTGAAAAGAAGCATTTTTGCGAAAGCATTCCTTTGATATATGCAAAGAGGTAAAAATGTTTTTATGGGACAACTACGGACTCTGGATCCATACCTACCTATTTTGTTTGAGTTTAATTATAAGTATAATTTCTTTTTGATCTTACACGCTTTGTTGTTTGTTTTTTAGTATGTGTGACATATGTAAAGTACACCATAATAAAGACGAATAAAAGACTTTCGACTTTGTATCACATTCGTATGACGTCTAATTTTTTGAAACATTTCTAAGAACTGGAAAATTTCAATCCACTGATAAAATTCATGCAAAGGAATATAAAACAAGAAGCAAGACTTTCTCTTTTTAAGCTAAGTATATTGAATATCAAGTGGTTCTGGCGAAAACTTAAAGCATAATGGTCACCTGTGCAGTTTAATTTCAAAATATTGTTACTAGCTACGGACTCGTCTTAAAAATGCCGTTGGAACTACTATAGAATTTATTAGAACTGTACAAACACGTATAAAACAAATACAAATAAAACTGGATGCAACCAGTTCACACTGCACGATTCAATGTAATTCGACACGTGTAAAGTCCGTCGTCTATATCGCTAATCGAGAGTACTACAAACGTCTTACTCGTCTCATAGTCCTCGCTTGACTGCCCCACCCCTCCATTCGCGAGCATCAGCTAGTCAGAAATAAAATTATATTTTACTGAGTACACGGGAACTTAAAAATTTGACTCCCGCATCGGGGGTAAGACTACGATAACTAACTTCTGCACAGTCGGAAAGTCAAATACGGGAAAATACTTCCCGTATGGTAATTAATGTGTTAACAAAAGAAAACGGACTTTAAACTAAAAAGCAAAAAATGTATTTTTATGTTACTTGGCACCGACTTCAAGATGTAGAAAATATAATTATTTGCTTTTTGGTCTGAAGTCAGTTTTATTTTCTGTTAATATAATATTTACCTACTACTTTTTAGTTGGATAGCTTTAGAAATACTATATATTTAGCGTCTGTAGAAATTGTACTACTGGAAAGCGTATTGTCGCGTATAACAAGTCTGCCTTTTGGTGAATGTAGTCACTATTACACAAGAGTTGTTCTAGATTTTCCTGGGATTCACTCATTAGATCCTGACTTGGTAACAATGGGACCACCTTACGAGTATATGTTCTTTCGAATAAAAAATACATTTTGAAAATCCGTCTACAACTTTTTTTTTTATAGCCAGTAGCAGGCAAACAGGCAGACGGGCCACCTTATGGAAAGTGGTTACCATCACCTATGAACGTTTGCAACACCAGGGGTGTCACCAACGCGTTGCCGACCTCTAAGAAATTTATAACGCCCTTCTTAAAGAACCCCATGTCATAGCGCAAAGGGAAAACCGCGGCGGGAAGTTCCCTCCAGATCATTGTTGTACGCGGAATAAATGTTCTAGAGAACCATTGCATAGATGAGCGTGGGAGCTCAAGGAAATGGGGGTGAATATCCCGTCGTTGGCGAGCGGTTGGATTGAGGTGTTGGCACCAGATCAAACAGTTCCTCGGAACACTCCCCGTTATACAGGCGGTAAAATACGCAGAGGGACGCAAAGTCTCTTCGAAGGCTAAGCGATTCAAAACCGCCCGTAAGTATGGGATCGTCGACGATACGAACGGCGCGACGCTGGATGGAATCGAGGGGGTCAGTCTGGTAAGCGGGTGCTCCGGCCCATAGATGTGAGCAGTACTCCATATGCGGTCTGATTTGCGCTTTGTATAGCGCAAGTCGTTGCCGCAGAGTGAAGTACGGCTTGGACCGGTTTAGCACACCAAGCTTTTTAGAGGCAAGTTTAGCCTTGCCTTCCAGATGACCCCGAAACTGAGTTCGTTCGTTATGTCGACGCCAAGGATCCCGATACTATTGGAGATAGTTAGATGTGTTCCTTGGAACTGTGGCGCAGGGACAAATGGGGTCTTTTTGGCAGAAAATGCGCAGACCTTTGTATTCGTGGGGTTAAACTGGACAAGATTTTGTCGTCCCCATTCAGAAACTCGCTCCAGGGAGTTCTCTACTTCAGACACAAGTCTAACCCGACTCTCTTCTACTAGCGTCCGAGGGACATTGGCGCGACTGGTGTATCTGGCGTCACCGGTACTGTCATCCGCATAGCAATGAATGTTTTCTATAGACAATAAGTCATTGATATGCAGGATGAACAGTGTCGATAATAACACGCAGCCTTGTGGCACACCAGCATTGATAGGCTTGGTGGATGAGCAGCAGCCGTCGACAGCGACTTTGATGCTGCGACCACCAAGAAAGCTGGATAGCCACTTGCAAGGCCCCTCGGGTATCCCGTATGATGGCAGCTTCGTGAGAAGTGCCATATGCCAGACGCGATCAAAGGCCTTAGCGATGTCAAGGCTAACTGCCAAGGCTTCCCCTTTGCTCTCAATGGCTTCTGCCCAACCGTGTGTTAGGTATACCAAGAGATCCCCAGCAGAACGACCATGGCGGAACCCATATTGTCGATCGTTGAGTAGCTGAAAATCTTCAAGGTAACCCAGAAGCTGCACGTTGATGATTCGCTCCATCACCTTTGAGAGCAAGGAAGTTATCGCTATAGTCCGGTAGTTGTATGGGTCGGTCCTATCACCTTTTTAGGGATAGGGTGAACTAGGGCAACTTTCCACGAAGACGGGACACAGCTGGTAGTATAGGAGAGTGTGAAGAGACGGGTCAGGACTGGAGATAGCTCTGGAGCACAAGTCCTGAGCACGACAGCAGGTATACCGTCCGGCCCGGACAACTTCTAGACGTCGAGGGAGTTAAGAGCTCTACTCCCACACTGCGGAATAGTAGGCGGGGTTACTCCTCCGTCGTAAAGAGTTGAATTGGCTGCAAAGATGTTGCCTAGGAGTTCGGCTTTATCTTTTGCGGTATGCGCCAGTTGGTCGTCCGCTGTGTGCAACGATGGAAAGGACGGCCGACAGAAATTACCCTGGACAGCTTTGGCGAGCGACCAAAATGCTCGCGTTCCAGAAGGAAAGTAAGCAAGCCGTTCACCAATTTTGCCGATGTGTTCAAATTTTGCTCTCGCGAGCCGCTTTTTAATGCACCTGGTGGCGGCATTGTATATCTTCTTTAGATCGGGAGTTTGCGGACACTGACATTGTTTAGCTGCTTTCCACACCCGATAAGCTACCTGCTTTTCGCTTACAGCCTCAACGCACAGCTTATCGAACCATGGTTGTCTAGAGCCACCGATTGGCACTACAGAGTTAGGAATGTAACACTCCTTTCCCTGTAATACCACTTCGGCGACTGAGTCTGTACAAATGTCAGGATCGTCCGTAAAGAAACAAAGTCGCCCCCAAGGGTAGGATGCATAAAACTCGCGCAATCCATCCCAATTTGCTGACCGATATCGCCACACCTTTCTTTTACCGTTAGGGTGAGCCCGCTGAGGAATACAAAGGGGCACTTCGGAAGATACCAAACAGCGGTCAGATGATCCCAGAGGAACTCTGACCGAGATTTGGTAGTTCTCCGAGTGTGTGGTCAGCAGAAGGTCCAGTAAAGAGGGCTCATGGTCTGTCCGGTATGCGGGTAAATCCCATGACCAATTGAGTAAGGCCATAGGTGAGAGCAAAATCGCGGGCAGTAGTACCGGGCAGATCTGTCCTCGGAAAACCCAACCATTCAGAATGGTGGGCATTGAAGTCTCCAAGGACGATTACTTTTGCGGAAGGGTACTGCCCGAAAACTCTGTCGGTCGCGTCTTGGACATGTCCAAAAAAGTGGGCTATCTCAGTCCTGTCGCATTCCCTGCCATGGGACCGGTATAGAACCGACCGAATAGACTCGGGTGGAGCCACCAAAATCTGCCCGCACCCATAAGGTGGACAGGTCCCTATTTTCCAGCCCATGGAGACAGCGACAACAAACATCCTCGCGGACATACAGGCGTATCCCGGTTTTTGGAAGGAATTTGTGTTCCAGATTGTAACCAGGGTAGTTTAGATATGATATGTCCGTTGGGGCGGATATTTGCGTCTCCGTTAAAAACAATAAGGCCGGCTTTGTCGTCTCTAGGTGGTGATAGACGGCGTTAAGATTGGCATGAATTCCCCTGATGTTGCAAAAATCCACCTTAAGTGTGGATGTCAGGTCCGCTGAGTTAACCTTATTATTTTTATTATGGCCCATTATTAAAATAATCTTTAAGAAGAGAGTTAGGAAGTGCGTAGTTTCGTTTATCAGCGAAAGGAGGACAAAGCGGAATGTGCAATTATCCACACAACCCTGCAGGTAGTGTGACTAGCTGGAACGGGGCACGGAAGGGCCCCCGGTCCTCCCCGGAGAGCACTGCCGAGTCCACGTCCGGTCATCAACCGGCACGACAGTGCTCTCCAAGATTATGCGCCAGTTGGTGGGTAGCAGCCTTCATGGGACCAGTTAGTCCGGGTTCAGGACCCCTACTACCTGGCGGGCGGCCAGCGGGCAACCGTTTTACCGGGGCTACCTGACCCCCGCCCCACCTCATCACGCCTACAAGGATGAAGTGTATTTAACACAGATCCTAGTCCAAATCTCGCTGAAAATAACTTACTTCGGGGAAGAGGGGAACAGGAACCTAGTCACAAATGCCGGAACACATTATGGCGACATGCTTTAAACCGGGGGTGGTAGCCATCCAGACGAGCATAAAGCCCTACCACCTGGCTGTGGGTTGTTCTGTCGCCTCTTACGACAGGCCGCCTGGCCACAGGAAATTGTATTATTTCTCCGTTCCTGCACGGATAAAACTGACGGACGGAGAAATTGCGTTTGTTACATTAAAAAAAAACAGTCGAATTGAGAACCTCCTCCTTTTAAAAGTCGGTTAAAAAGTAGTGGGGAACGATCATGGCCCTCGAAAATAAGGTATACAGCTCAAGGATGAGGAGGATAAACTTACAATTTGGTTGATGCTATGAGTTATAAATCTCCGGCTTTCGATTCGCGGCTATTGTTCTGAAACATAACTATTCATAAACAATTGATACTGGCTAGACGCACAAAGTTTGGAAAACCACATTAAAAAGTAAAGAATTTTCGAACATCGAACAAAATATACGACATTTAGAATGCACTCACTCTTAAATTTAACGGCCACGCGTCAATAAGCTCAATAAATTTTCTTTAAAAGTAAACAAACAAAGATATCTGCTCAGTGTTTCGTTTATTTTTGAATCGTTTCCATATTTGGCTGGCATCGCAACGTCGGTGTTTATCTTGCTATTTATGTACTAAATGACCATGTAAAATGCGGTCTTCATTAATCGATATTTATTTTTGATTTTGTTAGAATTTGTTGCGTGAAAAAAGCACCAAGAGGCGGATATTTCATCAATAGATATTTGAAAATCGATACTATATTTGTTCTATAATGGGTAAGGTGAGAAATAAGTATATAAAGGGATCGTTGTAAGTTGCACCTGTGACTGAAAAATTGAGAGGAAGAAGACTAAGGGGGTATAATGCGGAGGGTTGAAAGTCACGTAACAAAAGAATGTTAAACTGGAAGATAAAAATAGACTCAAGAGATAGATAGATTGTGTGAAGGATGACATGATGATTTGTTGTGGGATGTATACCAGAATAGACTATGGGAGGAAATTACATATTGTGCCGAACCCAAATAATTGGGAGGAGCTAAAAGAAAAGTAAGATTATTATTTGGCCATAAACTCTAGCCTTAAATATGACTTGAGTGATTAGTTGGTATGTGGTTTTAAGGGACGTATAGGGTCACATTTTATGTTTGTTTTATTTATACCAATCGATCAATGTCATATTGGTACATGTGTCCCAGAGATCCTAAAGCGGTTAATCAATTTCTCCAAGAAAAACAAAAATAATTATAAGACAATCCTAGACCAGGTTTTTGATATAAATAATTATATACCTAGTGCAAATAATTCTTACAATTTATTTGTAATTAAGTCTATATCATATTTATTTCATTAGAAATGTAATAAAATATTTTAAAATTCCAACTTGCGTAAATTCGAATATTTAAGAGATTCCTTTTAAGAGATTATAAGATTTCAAATTTCTTGAAAACCACTTATTTACTTGTTTTTCACTTGTATTGTACTGCGTGAAATTTATAATTTATTCCAGTACAAATCTTCGAACGAAACTAATTACCACAGAAACGAATGAATGTTATATGAGACCATAAACTTATAATTGCAACTACAATTTAGTTGACAATAGAAATTCGAATAAAATATTGTTACGACTGGTTCTAAAACCCCTGTAGTACGAATGGTAAATATTCTCAAAACAAATTTTGGCAAATAATATAACTAATTTGGCTATAATTACTGTTACATAAAACTTTTATATTTTCAACTCTTCAATTATTTTAACTTTGGAACGCGATTACTATGTTAAAAACTTAACGTGTGCTTAAGACCACATGACAGAAAGAACACTTCATCAGGGTGAGTAACGCTCGCCGAGAGAGTATAGTCGCTGTCACTGCTATAGCAGCGACGCGTATCTCTCTCGCTCCGTTAGTCGACTCGATCCGACTTAGGCTGAACGAGCGTTAAATAGCCGATCGTGAAGATGACGGTCGACGGCTCAGTCTCATTCAGTACACATAAAATAAGGTGCGCAGTGTGCCTAAAGAAGTTTTTATTTAAAAAAAACTCGAATTATTTCCCTTTGCAAATTAAAAATGAATCGAATACGAGTATAATCGATGTTTACTACCCATCTCTATTTAAATTGACAGCATTAGTAAACGGTTCCAAATTTAAATCTTGGCCGTGATGGTGCGTGTCACGGGCCGGAATGCCGTGACGTTACGTTAGACGTGCAACCCAACGCACCGATCATTACGAATTTCAAATTTTCTTAAGAATGTATTTTATGATACCTACCCTCTTTCTTAGACAATTTTATTTAGGTTTGTAAATTCTTACTATCATGATGTAGTGAACTAGATCCAATTGTGAATCGAAACCATTCCGGGCCTATACATACGTACACAAAAAAAATATTCAAAATCGGTTCAACCGTTTAAGAGGAGTTCAGTGATATACACACGACCAAAATAATTTTATATATAGGTAAAAATATTTTATAGGCGAGTTGTGTTCGCATGAATGACATTTAAAATATATTATGCTAAAGCTTAATTTTCAAATTTCAATATTCTTTTTCATCCGCATTTATTCTTTTATAAGTGAAGTAAAACCGCAACATATTTCTTCACACTCATTTTCATCTATTTCACTCCCTTAAATTTTTTGAGATGAAGGATAGTCGTGTACAATAATTCATCAGAATAAAATATATTTAATTATCTTTTATTAATTAATATCCATTTACGCATGAAATGTAAAAAAGTTGCTTTCACGTTTGAATATCAACAAGGAAGATAATAATCTTTTTAGATATGGTTAGTGACATCCCTAATTCTTCCCAATAAATACAATTATTATGTATGATGTTCAGAGGTTAGCAACCATGTGAAAAATTGAGAAATAAAATATTTCGTGTTCTAATATTAGGTAAATATTAGGTTGGGGAAAAAGTTTCTTCGCATTTTATATAAAAATTCAAAAGGTTTTTTTATAAAGTTTATTTACATTTCACTAAAGTATGTAGGTGCCATTTTGTTGGATAACTTTTCGCCATCTTGGAGGCAGGGACGTGATCCCATTGCTATAAAAATTTTGGGGCTTCTGATCAAAAAACTGCGACAAGTGGTTTTGGCAGTTCTCTCGTGATGTTAACCTGACACTGCCTAAGGAATTCTTCAGAGACCGAAACAGGTGAAAATCTGAAGGTGAAAGGTCAGGACTATACGGCGGATGCATTAACACCTCCCAGCCAAACTCTCGTAATTTTTGCTAAGTGGCTAAAGATGTGTGAGGTCTAGCGTTATCATGGTGAAAAAGCACACCCCTTCTGTTGATTAATTCCAGCCGCTTTCTCCCAACTTTTTGCTTTAATCTCATCAGTTGTTCCCAGTACAGTTCAGAATCGATGGTCCTGCATGGCGGTAACAGCTCATAATGAATAATGCCCTTCCCATCCCACCATACACACAGCAACACCTTGTTGCGAGTTAACCCGGGTTTCGCCACAGTCTGTGAAGACTGACCGGCCTTTGACTACGATCTTTTTCGCACGTACTTGTCGTACGTGATCCACTTTTCATCACCAGTTATCAGCTTCTTCAAAAATGGTTCGGTTTCATTACGTCGTAATAAAGAATCACAAATGAGTACACGGTTCATTAGGTTTCTTTCAGTGAGCTCACGAGGCACCCAAATATAGAGCTTTTTTTGTGTACCCAGCTTTTTTCAAATGCGCCAAAACTGTTTTGTGGTCAATTCCCAGTTTTCCAGCTACATCGTAACTACTAATATGCCGATCTTGCTCCACTTTTTCGAAAATGGCATCAATTTTGTCCGTAACAGGGCGACCAGAGCGACGTGCATCTTTGATATCAAAATTTCCGGATTCAAAACGCTTAAACCAAATTTGCGCTACTCTCACAAATACTGCATTAGGTCCATAAACATCACAAAAAATTTTCACGGCTTGTGTTGCATTTTTACCTTTTTTTTAGATTTTTTTTAAATGTATCGAATTTCTTCATTAGATTCATTCATTTTAACAATAAGAAAAACAAATGAAAATCACACATTTTCCTAATTTGAATTTGGAATTGTCTTCTTTAAAATTAAAACTTTTTAATGATACTAATACCAGCAAGATACAAATGGTATAGCCAAAGAAATCTTATTACAAGTTCATACATACTATATGCGAAAAGACTTTTTCCCCAACCTATTATATTATTTGTGAGATCGTTAAGTTTACTGCTCTCAAAGTAAAAAATGTTTTCCACACATGTAGTTTCACACGCTTCAAAGACGCTTTGCATGATCTGAGTATGTTTAGGGTTCGTTCCACTACGCAATCAGAACAACCACTCTCACGACTGCGATTTTTCCCGTTTCACTTGATTGCGAGCGTTACAACCATAAACTCAAGTCGAATAGATATTGGAGCGTTGGTGTAATTTATGAAATACAAAATTTTCTCACAAAAAAGTAACCAACTTCAAGAGTAACTAAAAAGCAAAAAATAAATTTTTCTACAACATCTTAAAGTCGGTGCCAAGTAATTCACAAAAATTACTATATTCATGAAACGTAAAATAAGTGTCATTAAATTTCACTAATAAACACGTCACACATTCTGAAGCTATACTGAATCAAACGCAAATAAAAATAATCAAAATTGGTTCAGAACAAAAACTTACAGCTGAACATACTTAAAAAAAGAATAGTTACTTTAATTTATTGAAGTCGGTTAACAAATGTCAGTGGATGTAAGTTTGACTTGAAAATTGCCTCTTTGTCAATGTCTCGATTATTAGGACTATTAATATTTTGTGGTCAATGTGCACTTGACCCACATCTTGATGGGTAGTTGTGTACGCTTGAGCGCTGTATGAGCGAAAGTTATGACGTCATTAGTGACGTTTTCCTCGCGACCATTGTGGCCGTGGTGGTTGTGTGGAATAACTGAAGAAACATTTTGAGCGTTGTGAGCGACTAGTCGAACGCACTATTAGTGTAAGTACCACTCGAATGTTACTCGTATCATGGCAACTGATATTTCGAGTGTGCTAGCACACTCGAAATATCAGTTCAGTTCACTCGGTTACACACACAGTTTACTCCTAGGATCGCAACCGAGTAAACTCCAGCTATGCTCAACTTTTACGAGTCTACCCGGATGACTTTATAAAAAACGAGTTTCAAATCACAACGATTCTAAAGAAGTTTTTAAAATATCATGTGTTTGTCAGCTTTGACACACAATTGGAGTTTACTTCTTAAACATTAAAAAAATGCGCCCTTGCGCGACGCAGTCGTATGCGCCCAAATAAGTTTACAAGAAAAACATTTATAACTAGATGTTCAAGGTTATTAATGTCAGAGTAGTTGATCATATTTTTGGAGTTTACTCCTTAAGAATCGATTATCATATAAGGCCCCCGGTACGGAAATTTTATGAAGAATGGAATAATACAATTATTATAATAACACAAAAAAACATGTTTTGTTTCTTCCTTTTAAACCACCTCTGTACCTATTAGATGAACAAAAACAAAAATGTTGAAATACGTTAAGCCGATTTTGTTACTTGTTTCCTAAGATGAGTTTTAGCAAAACTTCTATTATATTTTTGTCATTGTTTTGTCTCTGATATTACATAGAACTTTTTAATCTTTAATTGATATGTTTACTAGTGTGTTTTGTGTTTATATGTGTATTTTCTACTGGCTAGATAGTTATCTGTCTGTCTGTTTCTTTTTCTTTTCTTATGACCGCCCTTATTGGGTCGCTGTAGTCGCTCACGTGCGCATGTGTTTTAATGTGGGAGTAAACGCCATTCATGCGTCGTAACTGAAACACAAGTTTTTTTTGATAGTTACCTTCTATTCGAGGGTCAAATTTGAAAACCTATTTGAGTTTTCCATGAATTTGCAATATTGATTTTTCTTTATAACCAGCAGACAAACACAAACATTGTTTATTTCCAAATTAATCAAGTTACGTTTATGTTATGGGTAATATACAACAGACCAATCTGGGGACAATCCTAGATACCCAGATCATATTAAATAACGGAATATTTGTTTACGAAATTTGTCATGTCAGGAATCGAACCTGGAGTTCTAAAATTCATTATTCGAATTGAAAGTTTGAGTTCCACCGCTATTTAATTTAGTAAGTTGCTTATTTCCTTTTAAAGTTTCCGGAGCTTCATTTGTTCTATCATAGAGTCAGTTTATCAGTCAGTTAAGTATAGAGATGCAATAGGTTTTATCCCGAAAAATGGGTTCTTATTAGTGGAATACGGAGCCGAAATTTAACTAAGCAAAGCAATAGGACCCTCCTGATCTACGGGGCCAAGACATGGACATTGACGGCAAAATTGATTTACAAGTTCCAAGTCGCTCGACGGGCTATGGAGCGAGCTATCTAGGGTGATTCTCTTATGGGTAGAATTAGAAATGGGGATATCCGTAAGAGAACTAACTTAACCCACATAGCTCGCAAAATTAGCAAGTTTTAGTGGCAGAGGATCCGTCACATCTGTCTCGAGACTGATGGCTGATGGAGCAGATGAGTCCTGAAGTAGAGACTGCGTCTCGGTAAACGTAGTGTCGGACGCCCTCCAGCCCGATGGCTTGACCACCTGCGTAAGGCCGCCGGCAGGCGCTGGATGAGGAAGTTGGAGGACATGGATGAGTGGCACGACTTGGGGAGGCCTACGTTCAGCAATAGACCACGATTGGCTGAGGAGAGATTGGCTACGATTGACTTGAGAAACCCTTATTAGAAATATGTTTGTGCAATTTTAATTCATGTCAAATCTAAATAACTGTCATAGCAGTTACAAGTCTCTTCAATGCCATAAATCTCAAAGTTATTTGTCGCTTAGGTCGTGTTTGGCAAATCATCAAGAATATTTACAAGTGATAAATTGCCGGATGTAAATTTATGCTTTATTGCACTGTCGATATACTTTTTGAGATCAAGAATATTATGTTTTATTGATAAATGTGGAAGATGGTTATAATAAAAAGTTGCCTATGAAGAAACTAATTAAAGCATTCCTTTTTAATGAGGTAATTAAATAAAAGTCGAAGTAGAAACGCTTGATAATTAAAAAATGTTATTATACACGTTCTTAGTACTAATAGTTGTCAGCTTATCATCGTCCTCAGCTGGACGTAGGCCTTCCTTAGTTTGGAGGATAAGGTTGCACATCAGTCCACCCGCCCCCTCTCACCTCCTATATGAGATCGAGCTAGTTCGAAAGGTAGTAGTAGTTAGTGCTCTACGTCACGTATGTATACCGAGTACACAAAGAAAAGTATATATGACTCATATCTGAAATTAGCACAGCTGACAATCTGAATAACAATAATTTATCAGTTCACCTGTCGTCTGTGGGTCCTATTTGAAGAGTGCCCAGAGTTAATTTAGAGAATGCATGGCAATGCTAAAGTATTTAACGTACTTGTTATGCAATGTGCTGCCAAGTTTGCTATTCTCTTCACCGTGGGTAGCGTTGTAGAAGTTTAATTGACAATACGTAGCGGAAATTATATTTATTAGCAATTTTGCTATTGTAATAAAAAAGTCTAGTCATTCCCGATGTGTTCTATTTTTCTAATCATAGCTTCACGTTTTGTACGTGGTAGAGCCATGCTGGAATCATTATCTTGCTCTTCGGACCTGCTCGATCGGTGTGATACCAGGCTCTCACAGAACATTGGTATGAAACGATTAGCCTTGTACTAATCGTGTTTTGTGCGATGATTGAGAGTTCCAATAGTCCACTTCCCTATCCTCAATTCTATCCCATTCTTCCTGTCCTCTATCTCATCTCCCTATGTCACCCTCCTTACCCCATCTTAAAGATTTCAAAAGTTCTTTCACCATTAAAATGCTACATTATCCCTAATTAATATAGGCTATATAAAAATTAGGGATCCCTACTAAAACTTCAATAATGAAATCCATCAATCTTAACAAAATACTTGGCGCTGGAATCGGGTTCTACGATTTTGATGAAATTTACATAAAATTTGTTTGAGTGGGTTCCGGGGTGGTTTAGATTCACAATTAGACCCGGTAGGTGGCGCTGGAATCGGGTTCTAGATTTTTATTTTTTAGGGCAGGACGGACAACTTCTGCCGAGACCTCTAGTTTTTTATATTTTAGAGAGGCTGATGACCCGCCTGTTGGAAAGCGGTTACCGTCGCCTGTGGATATTTGCATCATCAGAGGTGTTTCCAATGCGCTGCCAGCGTCGAAGAAATTTCAATACACCTTTTTTGACAAACCACATGTTCTTGCATTGTGGGAATGTTATCACGGCCTACTGCTGGCCTAATCCCAGTTGTAGTACGTCTAAGGATTACATAATCAGTCTCTATTTAAAAAAAATACACGGAAAACTTCATCATTAGCAGATATCGACTTAAAAATGATAAAAATAAACTATTCCACATTGCGCAATGCGCACGTGAGTGTTTGTTAGTCATTTTCAATGTCAATAGTTTCCATTCATGGGTTTGGGAATCCGATATTTTACGTCATAAATGTCGCGAACGACAACAGGACACTTTTGTCACAATAACTGTGCAATAGTACATATTACTAGCCACCGCACTCCAAAAATTCAAAGAATGATTAACTTAAAACACAATTCTAACAACAAGTTTATTTTTATTGTTCAGTATTTTTATATTTCTTTCTTATTTGTATTTCGCGAAAACTGTATATTTTTTCGGAACATAGAGTATATTATGATTCGTAATTATACATCTGTGTACATAAATTCGTGGTAAAAAAAGTCGTGGTAGCGTAATGGCTAGTGTACGCGTCCCAAACTCAAAGAGCGCAAGTTCGATCATGGCCGGAACGAATGCACTACTTAGTCAGTTTTATGATCTAATGTGTATATTGTTACAATTACCACGTGCGAACAACGCTGAAGGAAAACATCGTGATGCAACCTGTACATCGAAATAACCGATGTGTTAAACCTGCCAAGCCGCCTTGGACAAGCGTGGCGGGGGTATACTGTCCGCTCCCCCTATAATGGGAGGCCCGAGCCCCGCAGTAGGACATTTATGGGCTGATATTATATTTATTTATATTATGTAAATAAATTAAAATAATTGATTCGTCGTGCTCTTTTGGTTTTGTATCTTTCAACGAAATTGATTCAATTTGGTTGATCCGTTTGTCAGCTTAAGGTAGAAGAATGGAGATATATAAAAATCCGGTTTTAGTCATCCAGTTTTTAGTAGTTGTTAAAATAATATTATATAATCAAGAACATTTCAACAACAATAATTTTACAATCGGCGTTCTTATAGCCTATAGGTACTTATTCCAGACTTCCTTTGGATCGAGAATTATAAGAAGGACTACAAATGTCAGATTATCATTCCTATTTGATATATATTATTTTTTCATGGTGTACATAAATGTATTGTTACGTGCGAGCGAAGGGGGGGTGGTACACACTAAGATTGGAATTGTCTTACACAGCCGTACGTGATTATTATCCACAGGGTTGCCCCTTAATAATAATTTACGACACACTGCCCCGACGATGCGACAATATACTCAATTCCGTCGCTGATATTGCGTAGACCACCTCCTGCTACTGCGGTGGTCACCTCCGAATCTACCGCGTGTAGCTCGCTTCTGGATCTCCTCTTAAACTGCACTAAACTCCTTCTCCACTGAACTACCCGCTAAACTCTTCACTAAACTCCTCACTGTCTTCCACTGAACTTTTCTTTCAACTCTCTAAACTGGTCACTATCTTATATGAAACTTGTCTTTCAACTCTCTCGTATCGAATTTGTCGTTTAGCTGTCTTCAACTGAACTCCCCGGTAGGCGTGCATTACGCTGATTATATACCCAAAGAATCTAATACCCATAATTTCGATCTTCTTTTTGTTATTCTTTTATTCATCATCTATCCCTTTGTAAAATGTATCTGACCTTGTCTTTTCCTTGCAGAATCTTCTGCCTTTTTCTGAAAGTCTTGAAACCGGCTTAAGTTGCCAGAACGTTCTATCCTCGGTCGCCACAGTATCCATTTGCGACGTATTAAAAATGACGCAGTTTTCAAGCAACTGTACCATAACCTCTCCCTGTGAGAGATTGTCGTAAAATATTGTTTGAAATATCTTATTTATTGCTTCCTTTTAGCTTTGCGTTTAACCAGAAAACAGAAAATATTGCGTGATTTATTCTTCAGACGTTGTAAATACTAAATCATATTCTATTTATTTCTATTTATTATTTTATTTATTGAAGAAATCTAGAACCGGTTCGTTGGAATGGAAAAATGTTGTGCAGTAGGATTCCATAGGCATTTTGGCAAAAATAAAATCCTGATACAGTGATTAAAGAATTTTAAGAATTAAAGAATTTATTCGAAAACATTAACATAGTATACAGAAACAATTTGGTGTCGCAAACAACTGCTGTAGTATAATACTGTGTTGCAGTTGTTAGCGCCCACTTCCAGACAATTCATTTGTTATACATTATAAAAAGAAAATTATATTGAAGTTTATACATTTGGAAATTTTTCGTGTTTATATTTTAAATGTATAGATGTGTGAATGGCTGTGTATATGTATGTATGTGTATAAGTGTGTAGTGTGTATGTGTGTGATGTGTGTACAAGTGAACGAGTGAGTGTGTGTGTCTTAGTAAACTAGTGCAGTCAGTTTAGTAATTTCTCGGTGTCGTCATAAGAGAGTTCTATTAGCCAGTTGAATAACTTTGATTTACATTCGCGATGAGTAAGAGAGTATATATTTTTAGTAACTTATTAACTCTGTTGTAAATTTTGGGACTAAGAAAGTAAGCATGTCGGTCAGCTAATCGAAGTCGGCATGGTACAAGTGTACAAACTAAATCGTATCTTCTTTTATTGTATATAATAGGATCAAACGGTAAAATACGGTGCTTATGAAGTACTAACTGCATAATAAATAGTTTCCTTACAGAAAGAACCTTGCAAAGAGTGTATAGATCGGAAGTCGGAAATCGTATTGGCTTAAACAAAATCACTTTAAGAACTGCTCGTTGAGCTCTTTCAAGTCTTAAGAGAGTTGATTTAGCCGCTCCACCCCAGGCTGTAATGCAATAGGATAAAATAGATTGTCCCAGAGTATAATAGACTGTTTTTAAAATTTGCATACCAACAACATTCCTAAGTGATTTGAAAACATAAATCAATTTACGCACACGAGAAATTAACATTTGTATTTGAGGTTTCCAAGTCAAAGTGTTATCAATTAAAATACCTAGGTACCTTATATAATCTACACGGCTTAATGGGGCACACGTACAAATAACAGACCGATCAAGCTTACAATTATTTATATTATTTATAGTCGTGCGTGGTCTTCTTTTAAATATGAAATTAATCCCACCATTTTCTCAGAAACTACTCTATCTATTTACATACAATTTGGCAAGAGGGTGTATTTTATACGTCGTCATATTATAAAGGTGTACTGAGATCGCGTAACAAATAAGAATTTGGCAACTGAGACTTGAAAATCATTTTTTTGTACTAAAGCGTAGAAGTTTTTAATGAAGCACCTTTTACTCTAATATATAGGAAGCATATATTTTCAATTTTACAAGAAAATTTAGTTGCGCATACAAAGGTTCGATTTTCGTTCCGTAGTTGATTTTTTCAATATTGGCGATTGGCCGTGTTTCTCATAGTAAATTTATGATAATGCGTGTACACACCGGTGCGAGCGTGCTGTTCATGCACGGCTGGATCGGTGTGTGTCTTCCTTGGTTAATCGTGCGGCGACATGTACCTTTTCTGTTTGTCGTACATTGCTGTGTGGTATCACTAGTTCCATCTTGAAAAATAATAAGATCACTAGCTGTGCCCGCGACGTCGTCCGCGTGGAATTTGTTTTCAAACCCCCCAATTTTGAAACATTCGTCATTGTTGCTTCGCTCCTATTGGTCTTAGCGTGATGATATATAGCCTATAGCCTTCCTCGATAAATGGGCTATCTAACACTGAAAGAATTTTTTAAATCAGACCAGTAGTTTCTGAGATTAGCGCGTTCAATCAAATAACAAACAAACAAACTCTTCAGCTTTATATATTAGTATAAGATTTTAAATAACTTTTTTATTTAAATCAAAAAGATGGGGAGGTATTTGCCCCCAAAGTCGCAAATCGTGTTTCATCTACCTTTTAGACTTATGTAATTAAACATTTTATTCTGAAAAAGGTTGCTAATGAAACAACTGGGCCTTAATCTGCTATTACAATATTGTCAAAACTATCGACCACTGGCGTCACAATGGCTGTTTTTTGTAAGAAAAAACAGCTATACGACGCGAGTGGTCGGCAGCAGCTAAGTTGAGTAATTGGTTTTTGAGATATGAGGAATTTTCAATTATTATTTTATAGTTCCGTAAAGAAACGAAGTAATCAGTGGACATATCTTACCTCTACGGAACAGTGAGGTTCAGTGTATGCATTGAGCGACACCCACTTGACTGATTTTAATAGACCTTTCCTTTTTGTGAAATAAAATACTCTTGATCTATTTGCTTTTGAATGTGGTCTTCGTGAATTTATATTTATCGTTTCGTGTCATAATGAGCAATTTACGCGATAATCTACAAAACGAGACCGCTTTTAATGAGCACTCTCATTCGTTAAACGTCATCCAAAACTCACGAAAATAATGATATTTTTTCCTCTAACTACATCTAGATATAGATGTGGTTTATTATCTTAGTTCTTATTTTTTATTTTCAAGACCACGGGCCATAAAAACTTGACTTGATGAGCAAATGTCTAACAACAAAATGAAAGCACAAACATTTTTTTTTAAATAATGTCAGTTGAAACGATTTGAAATTGCATAGTTGATTTATTTGAAAATATTAAAATTATCCAACGAATATTGTTTAAATCTATATATTAATACGTGAAGCATAAACTTAGTAACCCTTTTTACGAAAATTACGCCGACGGAAGAAAAATTTCGCAAACACTTATAGTTTATATAATGAAGAAGCGACGAAGGCTAATTTTTTTTTTTTAAATTATGCATAAAAATACATTAAATCAATAAAAAAAACATTACACACACTACCATGTATTTGACACACTCGCGTATATACTCTTTTGTTCATTGTTCAAGTCAAATTAATAGCTTTGGCGAAATCTGTGATTATAGAAGTATATAGTCTTTGACAACAAATTATTATGGTCAAATTTCGCCAACGGGTGACCAGTAGAAAATTATAAATGTGTCTTTTTAATAAATTGTTATAAAACTTTTTGTTTCGTATTCGATTCTTTTTGTTAACAATATTATTAGTACATTAGAATAATCATTTCCCTTTGTATTCATCATAAAGTCTTGTTAACATTAATTTTGTCTCTTAAATTCTTCCTTTGTAAAATTAAAATAACACCAGACCTTAATTAAACGCCGCTCTCTATTTTGTTATTTTGGCTAAACTTGGATAAATTATGTCAAGAAAATTTAATTAGCTAGTAACTTGTAATTAAAATTATGTTAAATTAGTTCAAAAGTTAGATGATAAAACAATTTATTATATTGTGTGACAGATGTCACAATGTATTTGGATGTTTAAGTTATTCATATTATTATTATATGCCTGCTCCATCTGGGATAATGTTAGTGTTAGTGACCGTTTCACGTAGATATAGTGATGGGTGTAATGCGTTATTAATTGTCAATAACGTTAAACATTGACAGATAACATATGTGTACACTAATGTATCTAATCATTAACAGCATTATTAACGCTATAAAGACGCAATTGGTCTGTCACTGATACTAACATTATCCCAGATAGAGTAGATTCATTAAACAGTAGTTAAGTCGTCTGCGTAGCTAAGCGTAATGACTAGCGCACGCGTCCCAAAAATCAAAGGGCGCGGTTTCGAATCCTGGCCGGAACGCATGCACCGCTTAGGCAGTTTTTTGACCTAATGTGCATATTGTTACAATTACCAAGTGCTAACAACGGTAAAGGAAAACATCGTGATGAAACCTGCACATCGAGATAACCGATTTCTCAAACCTGCCAAGACGTCTTGGACAAGCGTGGCGGGTATACTGTCCGTTACTCTATAGTCGGAGGCCTAAGCCCAGCAGTGGGACGTTTATGAGCTGTTATTATTATAAGTTGTCTCCCTGTCTTTTGTATGGCGGTGAAATGTGCTGTGCTTGGGCGACATAAGCAAGATCTGCGTGTTACAGAAATATCATAATAATATGTCGCGGTGGATGTACACACATCCATATCCATTGGACGCCACCCTATAACAGAAGGATCACGTAAGAAACTCCTGCATTCGCAGCACCTTCATATCCGTGATATAGCAGATAGTGTGTAAGTCTTCCAAGAGCGAATGAGTCCGTAAAGGGGATAAACTTTTACGTCATAACGACTACGAAACAAATTTTTAGTTTTTGTCAATTACACTGCATTGTTATGTAGCGGCATACACAATATATCTTTTTGTCTTTCGATCATATAGATAGACACGATCATGACTATAATTTTTAAAATAAATTGCTATAATTTACATAGATTTTATTCGTGCAGAAATTGTGAAAGAATAGCAGTTCCTGCGCGCTATTGAAAAGCTGACAAAACAAACCACAGCCAGATGGTAGGGCATATGCCCGTCTGAATTGTTATCAACCTTGGTCTAGAGCGTAGATCTGCAAAGTGGTTCATAATTATCCCCAGGGGTCCATATCGAACTTCCACGTCAGTGAAAACAAAATCTGGGTGTCCGCAAGCTGCAAATCGGGGTCCATAATAGTAAATCCCATTTAAGCTAAGTTAAAAAATAAACTTTCTATAAATAGAAGAATATAGTATGGTAGTGTGCGTTTGTACTTACAAGCAGTAAAATTTATATGGGACTAACTAGAAACTATATTGAATCCAACGCAAGAAGAACTGTCAAAATCGGCTCAATCAGAACCAAAAAAGTTATGGCTGAACTTACATAAAAAATATATAAGTATATCTACAAGACGAATTGAGAACCTCTTCCTTTTTTAAGTCGGTTAAGGTTCGATTCCTATATCTTACTGACCGTTAATATGCCTTACTATCGGTTAAAATTTGCCATAAGCTCCATTCAAATAATGTCAAAATTCAACTGATGGTAGGGCAAGTGAATGAATAGTCAGATATAGAAACCGGCCATAAAAATATAGGTGTCCACCGAATGCAGTAAAAATTGGTAAGGGTAAATTGGTAATCTATAAGACAAAATAGTTTGAGGATCATTGGTTTTTATTTTATTTTATTTTATTGCATGAGTTCATCAGACAGGCAGACGGCCCTGCTAATGGAAATATGCATTGCATATATAACACCAAGGGTGCTACAAATGCGCTGCTGCTCTATTAAGGGAGACTGGAACCTGGCCACTAATGCCGGAACACAACTCAAGTTTGTTATGGCGGAACACTCTAGACCAAGGGTGGTAGCCATCCAAATGGGAAAATGCCCTGGCTGTGGGTTGTTTTGTCGCCTCTTACAACAGGCTACCCGGCCACAGGAAATTATACTCTTTCTACGTTCCTGCGCGGATAATATCTAGAGCATACTGTTGTCAATAATCATTGGTGACGGTAGCCAACTTCATTTGGGCGGGTCGTTAGCCTGACTCCTGTACTCATGTAATAGAAAGAAAGATGAATGAATTGTCATGCGTTACGATTTTATAAGAGTTCCTTTTTTCCAAAATTGCAACGGAACAGTATAAAAATTCCCGAGAGAGCTTTTATAAACTCACCGTGAATAACTCCCCGAAAGATATTACTTTAGTCGCATCCTTGAGTTCTGGAGGTAATAAATTTTTGCATGGCGTCTTTCCGTATTCATTGATTATTTCGCAGAGTTCCTTCATTTCTGTGCACACTCTTGCTTGGGCCTCAGCTCCTCTGTATTCAGTCATTGACCCCGGAATTGGTCTGTGAACAAAGAATAATGTTTGGTTGGTGGTTGGCAGTAAACAATTCAAGCAACACAAAATTTACCCTAATGTTTGGCTCTAATTTAAAATAAATCGTTACTACTACAATTACACCATGAAAATATATAAAAAGCCAAAATCAACATTAAACATTCTGTTTCTAGTCTTCAATGTATTTTAAAATTAATTATTATCCATTATTAAGTAAGTCAAACAATTACCGACCACCCAAGGGAAATGATTCCATAAAGTTTATCGCCGGCTCTGGAACCTAAAAATAGCGTATAACGGAAAATAACAAAAAATAGGTACACACTGTATCTTATTGAAACCTAATTTCTTTAAGAGTTATTAAACTTCTACCGCACATTTTTTTTTAGAAATTACCACATTATTAGTTACATATAGACTGAGTTAAAAATTAAGACAGGCCGGGATCACATTCTATTAGTCTCACACTTAAATTAAAGAAATGTCTAATAATACTGCATATACCTATATATATATATATATATATATATATATATATATATATATATATAAACTCAATTGACATATACCTATGTCAATTGAGTTTATATCTCTCACTTAGTTTCTGCGGGGTGTCCCTGCACCGTTGTATAAAATATAGAAGACACCTTCCTTCTAAATTTTACATCTGTGACAAACAAACTAAAGGACAATTGAATGGAAATGATAAAATTATTCGTGCAGGAACGGAGAAAAAATACTAATTCCTGCGGCCACACGGACAAAACAACCAACAGAGTATAGCGTCATAACAACCTTGAGTTGTGTTCGCGCATCAGTGGTCAGGTTTCAGTCCCTCCTTCACGTTCGGCAGCACGTTGGTAGCACCTTTAGTGTTGCAAATCTCCATAGGCGACGGTAACCACTTACCATCACAATTGGGTCGTCAGCCTGCTGTACTCCAGCAATAAAAAAATATTACAACGGTCTGGCCACAGCTTGGGCTTAGCTACGAGCGACACGGAGTGGTTAGCATCGCGCGTGACAGGTCGTGGCGTGCTTGATAAGCTATCTATGCTGCTATCGCTACCACTATCGCTCACAACGACATGTTCGTGGCCAGGCTCTAAGAATTCCATTAATGTTATGCAGCTACGGAACCTTAAACAAACTTAGAAACTCGGAGCTCTTTGTATTATTTTGTCTTCATTAAAAGCTAACGACGTAAATAAAACGAAGCCAATGTACGCATCAAATACTTTTTATGTTCTTTAAAGTAGTGTTGAATGTTTAATGTGCCATTATTTTGCTTATTTTTATTATCTTTCAAGTAACCCAACGGAAGCTCTAATTAGACGGAATGTTTCTGTGACTTTCCCTAGGTGTTTCAAATGATTAACTCGTATTAACCTTTGGAGGTCAAAGACCTACATAATACAACAATGCTATTTCACATTCTATTAGTCAACTGTGTATATTGCTTATAATAATATTATAGAATTCTAAACATGCCGTGTCCGTACATTAAAGCTATTAAAAAAAAAACAACTGAAATAGACTATATAAAGGACGGAGAACATGAAGTAATCTTTATTAGATATCTTGTCTGTTTTTCGGTTTGTCAGTTTGTTCGAGATTCACGTAAAAACTACTGGACCGATTTCGATACGCGTTTCGCTGATCGACAGCTTATTCTTAGAGTTAAGCTCTGCGCTAATTTTTATCCCCAGAATTCTTCTGGGAATGATTTAAAATAGCCATATTAAAAAAAATATCCAATTACAATCTGATTTTTTTACTAATCAACAACTTTAATGTAATAAAATGTGTGACACTTTTTATCTCGGGAATCCCGCGGGAATTTTCCTGGGAATGATTTGAAGTTGTTCGGGTGCATAAAAATAGCTTATTACGACATAGGTTTCACTAAAACGATACCTGCATTACTTTCTGGTCCGGTAATTTCAAGTTAAGCGTGGATATAGTCGCGATTATATCCTAGTCTTTAATAAAATACAAATTAGAGTATTTGTGTGTTTACATTTATTAAGCAAAATAAATTTTATCTATTTAGTACAAAAACTAAATAATCTACAAAAATTATCCCACGAGTATTATTTGAATTTTAGCTATGCTGCAGAGAATAAATAAATTAAATATCATTATCATCATAAATATCATAAATTTGATTTATCATAATTTAATTGATATTATTGATTATAAACAATTTTACTAACTTATTCTAGCCAATATCAAGCAAGTCATATACATTAGTATATTTTAAAATAATCTTGAAGACATTAGAAGCTAGATAAAAAGAGGACTTTTTAACTCTAGCATCAACAAAAATTTTATTCCATACCTGGCGCTAAACAGTGGAGATATTTTGACACGAAAAGTCACATTTCAGTAAGCACAGCAGTGTAACCCAGACAAATAGAATTCTAATTTGAAAACAATAATATTCTACTTTAATAATATCTTTCTTTAATCTTTAACGAATAATAGGATCAAATAGAGCAATTTTTAATGGAAGCTTGAAGATATGTTCATCATACAGATATTTTTAAACATTGTTTCAAATAAATGCACACACATAAAATATAAGGATTTTAATTATAAAGTGATTACAATTTACCAAAAATGTATAAATGTACAAAAAATCTATGGCAGTGAGGCTGCTAACGAAGCATACTATTTATTAGGTAGAGTCCGTGCCACGAAAGAAGACATGTAATTATTTGCTAATACGTAAATCGATACAGAATAGAATATAATAAAATAGAATAGAATATGGTACAATCAAATTAAAGAAACAATACACAAAAACAGCTAACAATTGGCGGTCTTATCACTAACAGCGATCTCTTCCAGACAACCTGGGGATGGAGGTATAATAGGGTATAGGTAATTACTGAATAATAAATACAAAACATTCCAATTAAACTAAATACTTAAAAATAAACTAAATTATAAATAAATTAATACAAAGTATGTAATAAATCGCTGCCAGAGGTAAGCGTGCCCAGAAGGCTGGCTGCAGTGCCACGCTGTATGGCAATGCTGATTCGTTGCGCGAAATACGAACCAGCCTTCTGGTCACGGGTGGTATCAAAGAGTTTCTTACAAATTTCTTTGAAGAAACCCTTTGCCGATGGACCCCACGGACCTAAAGTTTTAACTCCAAACGGCATAAATATGTAACCCCTTCCTAGGGTTCGATATTTGCGCCGTTAGAGATCTTCAGCTGTTAAAGCAGCGTTGCCAATCCCTGACTTAGTCATTAGAAAATGTGATGCCGCCAGAGTGTCAACGCATGTCGTGTCCCACACAAGCGGCTGTCCCATCTTCCAAGAAATAAGTGACATTCCGTCCGGCCTCTTGCCATCGTCGTGCACCAAGCCAAGTGGCTCTGGGGTGGCTGGTACGCCGACGCTGTCAAGAGCTCGGCGGATGATGTCATTCAGGCTGGTATGGCGAGATCTTCGGCCATTTAGTTTTATTTTCTTTCAAATATTCCATACTCAAAGTTGTAAATTTATTTCCTGGCTACTTTACGAACAAAAGTCTATCAAATAGCGGAACTGCAACTCGGAGTTCCTTTATTTTCCGTGGGACTTCTTTTGTGGCACGGACTCTATGAATGTAATGTAATACTTACTTGCCGTATTCATCCTTTGAGAATGTGGGTTTGTGGTTTTTGTCGAAATGTCCACTGAACGCGGTTACTTTTTGGAGTTCGCTGTGCGTTTGCGCCTTTGTGTCAAATGCCGAGATCAAGTCCGTGAGCGATGAACTCTGCAAATAAAATTTTAATTATCCACATTATTAAGTCACGAAAGAAGAATACTAGGAAGCTCATCTCTAGATGTCGCCAGAGGTTTTTGTGTGGAGGATATTAAAATTAAATACAGAAAATGACAACAAGACAATATATTTTATGTCGTAAGAGGCAACAAAACAACCCACAGCCACAGATAGGGTATTTACCTATCTGGATGGCTACCATTCCTGGTCTAGAGTATGTCGTCATAACAACCTTAATTTGTATTCCGGCATTAGTGGCCAGGTCCCTTTAGAGAGCGGCAGCACATTGCTAGCACCTTTGGTGTTACAAATGTCCATAGGCGATGGTAACCGCTTTCCACCAGGTGGACGATCTGCCTGTGGGCTGAACTCACGCATTAATTCGAGTAATTTGGGTAACCCTTTATGTAAAATAAGTAAATATTTCTTTTGAACTTCATTGTTGAGGGCATCCCGTGTACATACATAGATACACACCCACACAAACACACACACACACACACACCCGCACACACGCGCACTCACATACAAACACACGCACTCACACAGACACACACACGCAAACACACACATTTATATATATTTATATGTATATATATATGCATTCAATGCCAAATGCTAGACTATGCTAAATAGCGAAAATCACTCAAAGGAGTCTCGAAGGCGACTTTGACGAAAACTGAAGTGGTATCATTATAATTATGTTTAATACAAGTCCATTCAATTTTAAAGCTACGAAGTTTTATAATGACAATGTAAATTTGTAAAAGATAAACCAAGGAGAAACTATTTAAATTTCAAACATTACAACCGATTTTTTTATTATTACTGGATTTATAATAGATATTCGTGATCTATTATACCATAACGTCTGTAGAGGGTGTCTACGCTGCAGTAAAAATAAATCGGTCCCACATTTATCATTGAAGATTTCGTGAAAGTTTATCTCCTCCATTCCCTTCGTCGTTACGGTCGTCGCGTCTCGAAGGAAAACCTGCTAGCTAATTACGACTCTATATTGTTACAGAAAGAGTCCCTTATTGAAAGTATTTGTTGCATTTCTTAAACTAGATCGTTTATTCTGTGTACTATAACGACTTTGAAAGAGTTTCTCGGCTTTCCTTTTGCGGTACGACATAGGGTGGTTTAAGAAAAGAGTCTGAAATTTTCGTCCAGGCTCGCAACGTTTTAACTACGCTGGAGTTGCAAACAACAACGGTAGTCACCTTTTTATTAGGTATTAATCTAGGGTTTAGCATTAAAACAAGCAGCATTAAAATAGCATTAAAACAAGTTGGCTAAACTGTGTACGTAATGTATATACTGTATATGGTGTAAGTTAGCTAAATTGAGTAAACTATTAAGACTCAAACTATTAAAAAAATAACTGCCAGACCTCAGAACACTGTAAGCTATTTCTGCGTGCGGGAGAACACATCCCAACTTGATTGATAATTTTACCTTTTTATTTTACCTATTACCCCTTCTAAACTATAGGATTATAAAATTCTAAATATGCCTTGTCTGTACATTGTAGCTATTAAAAAAAAATAACTGGAATAGACTATATAAACGATGGAAACCACGATGCAATTTTATTTTTAATTTTTGTCTGTTTATTGAGGGTTCACGTAAAAACTACTGGGCCAATTTCGATGCGGTTTTCGCTGATCGGCAAATAATTATTAGACTTAAACTTTGCGCTACTTTTTGTCATAGAAATCCCCGGGATTTTTTTTTGGGGAATGATTTAAAACTGCCACATTAAAAAAAATCGCATTCCAATGTGATTTTTTTACTGATCGATAGGAAATTTAATGTAATAAAATGTGTGATATATTTTATCCCGAGAATCCCGCGTGAAATTTATCGGGAGCGATTTGTAGTTGCTCGGGTGCATAAAAATTAGTTTATTCCGACACAGTTTTCACATAGCTTACATTCTTTTTAAATACTGAAGTATTTTATTTCCCGGGAATCCCGCGAAAATTTAAAGTCAAGCGTGGACGAAGTTGCGGGAATATCCTAGTATTACATAAAGTTATTGTTACTACTATACTACACTGTTGTATTGCTACTGTTACTGAAGAGTTTCTTACGTTGCTTCTTCTCTAAGCTACGAAATTTTGCGAAAAGTTGGTTAATTAGACTAGGCTTCCCAAAGAGTAAATTAATAACCATAACTATAAATAAAATAATTAAAACTAAAATAATTAAAATGAACAAGTTGGGGGTAGGCTAAATAGAAACTTTATCATTACTAATTGATATTTAACATCTTTGTCTTCCGTGATCACGGCTACTGAAAACTGGCCGAAACGTCGGAATAAAAATCTAATCAAATACCGCGCTTAAAACCATTAAAACGTAGTTTTAGTATTATTTTATTTTATTGCATGAGTTCAGCAGTCAGGCAGACGGTCCAGGTGATGGGAAGCGGTTACCATCGCCTATGGAGATTTGCAACACCAAAACTATTTGCATTACTTTTACTTTTTAAATTATTTCTTTATAAGTGATCCTACTTTATCCTACTCATAGCGATGCAACTTCAGTACATTAAAAAAATCAAATATTAATTTATAACACGGTAGATCTGGTTTACTTAAAAAATATTTTACCTGAGTCATGTGTCAATAATTGATGATAACAAAAACCGAAATTTCAATCATAATAATGGCAACCTTAACTTCCGACAGTGTTGTCACCTAAGTGATATTATCACTAGATCTTGTGAATTTTTGGCTAGTTATATTTTAAATATAGGTGGTAACGATTTTTTCTTATAAAAGCGTAATGAAACTTCATCAGCCATGAAAATAATGCAAAGTATAGAAAAAAGTACCCACGATATTTGGCAAAATTTTTAATTCTCTCCTCAGCAAAGTAATGGTTAAATAGTATGGACTTAGTTTACTTAGGTTCTTACAATTAAAATCAGTATAATATAATTGAAATAATACATACGTCTCAAATGATTATGAGTGAATACAATGTAGATAATAAATATAATATAAAATTAAAAGTTATAAATTTATAATGTATAAATTTATCCCACTCTCGGGCCATTCGGGAATTGAATAGAAATGGCATATATAATTGTCTAAAACGATTTAGCTAATTTCGATACTAGAATTATTTGATTCAGCTAATTCTAATTTCACTAGAACAATACCTTAAGTTCTTTTCTAAATGCTGCTATATTTTATATTCCGGTAAACCCGGATTTTTTTCTGAGAATCAATGGCATGGCTAAAGTAGTTTAAACATTGGCTGACTAACGTCTACTACGTGACTACTACCCGTTTACTTATACTACGAATTAGCTTGGTACTGCATAACAATTTGCGTATATGACAAATTTAACACTTTTACCGGGATTTCTTAACTTCGAAACTACGTGATAAAACTTGATTCATATAACAGTTTCTATATTTATAAAGTGAAAACTTATTTAGACACGTGTTCACTTCTGACGTGTATGTAATCCTACGACTGATAGTTTTTTTAACGAAAATTCCTGTGAACAGTATCCATATAAAAGACTTTGAGATAAGGCCCATGGGCTTATTTTATTAATATCTAGCGACTTGAATAATTTGCTGCGTAGCAACATTGACTATCGTTTTTTTCTTTTGATGATAAATCTTGAATTTTTTACAGTTTTCGTGAAGTTTTACCTAAATATCTTTTTTGTAATATTTTACAATATCTAGATGTGTTTTCTTCGTTGTAATCAATTCTGTAAGTATTTACATATTTATTTATATTGTTATTGGTTTAAAGCTAAGGTTTAGAATAGTAGTAGCCATTGTATTGTATAGTACTAATTGTTTAAAATAGTTTTAAAAGACGTTGTTTAATGTTTTCAGATAGTTTACATCGCTTTCTAAAGCCTGAAGACTAATCTTTGGAAATATTTAATCAGGGAAAAGAGATATTACCGTTTATTGGAAAAGAGTGCTGTATATATAATAATACACAAACTATTGTATTTGCAACGAGCATTTTGAAGACCGATTTTTTTACCTTCACAGTAAGAAGTTAGCGAAAACATCATATCCTACTTTAAACCTTGGTAAGTTTAACAAAAGTGTAATATAGATCTTTCATAAAATAACGCAGTCGCCAGTAATGTTACAAAATGATCCTTCTTCATTATGGATATCATCAGTCCTACTATTACCCATATCCATAACACATCTGTAACCAGTGACATCTATCTAATAGTCTGGAAAGAGACAGCGGTTACTCTTTAACTGTATAGATTTTTCAAATATTGATTTTACAGGACTTATGTTATGTTTTTGTAAAAATAGTAGGAATTAAATCCACAGGAGTTGTTTTTAAATTAATTTCTAAATATTTTTTTTTCAGACATTAATTTATTGCCCCAGGAGTAAGTGGACACTGCCAATTTATTTATCTTATTCTATCATTTATGCCTGTGCATGGGTTTGTTAATAATCACTTGATAAATATCTGTACATGTTTATTATACATAGTTTTGCATTTCTGTCTGCGCATAGGTCTATAAATAAACACATGATAAATATCTGTTTGTGTTTACAGAGTTTTGTATTTTTACAAATACATAATAATGCAAATAAGCATTATTTCAACTAAGAGTTTTATTAATATAACTACTGTGAGAATAAATAATTATAAACCATATACCTGTTTTTATTTATTTTATCTTATACTAGATCAAAATCAATTCTGATAAACAAAGTAATAATAGCATTGCACATTATATATATATGCAATGCTATTATTACTTGGTTTCTTAGAATTTGCATAAGAGAATAAAAATACATACTGGTTCAAATTTTCGCGCTTTCGCTTGCGTCTCCATCTATACGAGGGTACTAGCGTAAAAATGCAAAATTTAATCGAGAGTTGCGCGTCTATCTTATTTAGTATAGTGTATCATCTATGATCCTACTTTTTGCTTTTATAAACATATTAGCAGCGAACACATTTTGTCACATAATCAATTTACACTTGTTTGTTTTGGGGCTTAAAATAATGAAGTGTAAAGACTATAAACCCTAATTGCGTATATTAAATAATGTGCTTTTGTTTTTGTTAATAAGAACATAGATATTTTAATTAAAACCTTGAACATTATTCATTGAAACGTCTAAAATGAACGCGATTGTTTTAATGTATAAAAATACAGAATTAGTCGTTTTACTTTTTTATTCGTAAAACATTAAACTGTTTTCCGTTGAATTTACACAGATGGATAGATAGATCTAATTATCTAAAAATAAGCGACTTATCGTGGGTGAACTCTGAAACATTTCCCAGCAATAAATCTTAATTACTTTTATACGCTGAATATTTAAATTAAACTATTAGAAACCTTTCGTCGACTGTGAGGTCTCCTGTCTCAGGCTTTTACAGGTATTTCGGAAGTTTAATTACTTTATAAATAATTTTTGTGTATCCGAAATGCGATCTATGTTAATTAGGGATCAAGTTTATATTCAATTAATAGTGATAAAATAAGATATTATGATTTTTTTAATTTAAGTAACTACATAAAAATTTTCTGCATCTTAAAATCGATGCATTTTGCAATTTTGTTGTTGTTTTTTTTATGTTTTACTTGACACCGACTTTAAGATATTGTAGGAAATAATTTATTTTATTGATTTTAATTTGAAGTCGGTTTGGTTTATATTTACATAACTACTCTTTGGTTGCTTGAATAGCAACTGAATAATCATATTTTA
This sequence comes from Dendrolimus houi, assembly GCA_039645545.1. Classification (NCBI taxonomy): domain Eukaryota; kingdom Metazoa; phylum Arthropoda; class Insecta; order Lepidoptera; family Lasiocampidae; genus Dendrolimus; species Dendrolimus houi. Next base: position 7,458,546 of record CM077131.1, read on the forward strand.
AGCATCTATAAAATATAAAAAAATAGCGCCTGTAGGAATTGTATGCTTTTCGAAAAAGTGTAGGCGTTTGGCGCTCTTCAATAAGGGTACTTCTAATTTCCCTAGGCTCCACTTATCAGGTCTGAACTTGCTGACAGTGGGACCACCTCGAGAGTACATACTTTCGAATGAAGAAAAAAAAATGAAAATCGATCCACAATTGACGGATAAATCGCGTAATATACATAAAAAACATACAGTCGTATTGAGAACCTCCTCCTTTTGGAAGTCGGTTAAAAATAACTTTGTATTCTGTAATCTAAAGATTTATTCCGAGATTCCAGGACTACCAGGCATTATTTACTTACTAATTAGATAGATAGATAGATAGATAGATAGATAGATAACACTTTATTGTACACCATTACAGAAAACTTATGAACTAGTATTATTCTAATTGTGTACAAAGGACGGTCTTATCGCTAAAAAGCGATCTCTTCCAGACAACCCGTGGCAGGAATATTGCTGATTAGGAATGGCGATGGTGGTACACATAGTTATTGTACGATTACTTACATTTTAATAATAAATATATAACTATACTATATATACAAATATACACATAAGTTATATACATATTCAAGATATAGTGATAATTATATCTGGTAATTAACAACGCAATAAAGTGTATATACCAGGCCACTCAGAAAGTATTGCGAAAAACGTTTTTATGTATGAGAGACTGGCCAGTTATAATCTATTATGAAATATGATTATTTATAACTAAAAATAGGTACGTTCCAATTTCAAAATTTCCCTCCACATTGTTTGCGAGCTAATTTAAATAACCGTATCTCATTGAAAAATCGATCTGCGGCGGGAACATTTTCGCGCTATGAGTTTTACGATTTCAAGCGTCGCCTGAAACCGGACGAATGGTATGATAGACTTCAAATGACATTCAAGGATGAAGGCCCTTCTAAGGCAACCGTATATCGTTGATACACTGAATTTAAGCGCGGTCGACTAAGTTTGGGGGATGAAGAAAGAAGTGGTCGTCCTTTGACGGCTGTTACGGAAGAACACGCGCTAGCAGTGAAAAATTTAATCCAAGACAATGGGCGAGTTACGTATCAAGAGATTCAGCACGTACTGCAGATTGTATCGGGAAGCCTTCACGAGATACTACAAGTGCATTTTCGCGTGAGGAGGATAGTTTCACGCTGGGTGCCGCACAACCTCACCGATGCTCAGAAGCAGGCCCGGGTGGAATGGTGCCGTGATATGATAAAAAAAAATTAAAGCAGGCTCGTCTCGGCGTGTTTACGACATCATTACAGGCGAAGAGTCCTGGATTTATCAATACGATCCAGAAACAAAGCGCCAGTCGACGGTTTGGATGTTTCGAAACGAATCAACGCCTACCAAATGAAGCGATCTAGAAGCAGGGGGAAGATTTTGATCGCGAGTTTTTTCAATTTGACTGGCTACTTGGTGTCAATTCCTTTACGGAAGCAAAGAAGGATCAACGCCGAATGGTGTACTACCAAATGTTTGGCAGAAGTTTTCTTTGTTGTGAGCAGCAAACGACCAAACAGAGGGCTCCACGGGCTACTGCTCCACCACGACAACGTGCCCGCCCATACCGTGCTCAAAACGAGGGACTTCCTAGACAGCACGCTGGTCAAACTCCTGGGTCACCCTCTTTACAGCCCTGACCTAGCGCCGTGTGACTTCTTTTTATTGCCGACAGTAAAAAATCAGATCAAAGGGATACAATTTTCGTCGCTGGAAGATCGTTGTTAGCTTTCGAGCAAGCTGTAAACGAGGTGTCTGTGGCAGACTGGAAAAAGTGTTTCTAAAACTGGTTCAGACGCATGAAACTTTGTATAGAGGCTGGTGGAGAGTACTTTGAAAAGATTTAATAAAAAAATATTTATCTATAAAACATTTTTATTTTATTTTCGCAAAACTTTTTGAGTGTCCCACGTACTTTAAAGGTATGTGTATACATACCTTTAAAGTACGTGGAATATTTTGGTACGTCAAGCAGGTATCTGCTAGCTTGCATAGATGGGTAACTTACAGGTATCAAGTGCTAAAGTTAGTATCATATTATTATACTAAGGGAGCTATTTCAAGACTATGTAAGCAGCCAGGCAAATCGTATGGGCGAAACATCCCTCATATATATTTAAAATATTAAGATTTAATAAACTCGTTCGATCTTCTTTTTTTATTGCGAAGCTGATAAACAGACGACCTAGCTCATGGAAAGTGGTTACCGTCGTCTATAGGCGGTTGCAACACCAATGGCGGAGCCAACGCGAGCATTTAGGATGGGATAACGAGGTTGGGATAGGTGGATGAGGTAGAGGGATCAAAAAAGAGGAATGGGACAGAAGGGATGGGATATGGCTGCTTTTTTATTTTATTTTATTGCTGGAGTACAGCAGACACAGGCCGACGGCCCAACTGTGACGGAAAGTGGTTACCGTCGCCTCTAAACATTTGCAACACTAAAGTTGCTACCATTGTGCTGCCGGACTCATAGATGGGGCCGGAACCTGGCCACTATCGGAACACAACTCAAGGTTGTTGAGGTGGCATGCCCTAAACCAGCAAGCACTTCCCGTGGCCCTGGCTATAGGCGATTGGAAGGAACACGAGGAGTTTTAGTGGGTATTCCGGCAATAGTCCGGCGAGTCTCCACACGCCCACACTGTGATCCCCACATGGTGAGATGTCCGTAAGTGGATTTTTCCTCGCAAAAAAAAGGGAAGGTTGGATAGAAGGAGACTCAAATGCGCAGTCGGAACTTTCACTCATCGTACTGTTATAACCTTCCCCTGCAAGTAACCAAATAAATAAAATAGAAACGTGATACTACCCATCTCCTCTTCCTGTTTTTTTTTTTGCGTCAACACTTTATTTATTTATTTTTTTGAGGCGGGGGAAATACATTTCGCACACTGCCGGGTCCTTTACTACGGATTAGACCAAAGCGACGAGAGGTGACACCACGAATGGGCACCAGAGTCAAATCGCCGGCTTGTGTGGAGACTCGACTACTCAATACTCCACTAAAACCGCCCTCCTCCCATGTGCCCCGCGCTTATGTTAGTGTTAATGACTGTTGGCAAATGCGTCTTGTTTATAGCGTTAAAAATAACTCCATTAAAGATTAGCCGCATTAGTCTATATACATAAATACATACGTTATCTGTCAATGTTTCACGTCATTAAGAATTAATAACAATATCTCATCATCTACGATATCTTACCACGAAATTTTCCCCGCCCTGTCAGTCTAAACTCTAAATGATAATATTTATGTATATATTTTATATAAATATTTAATGCTTAATAACATTCATTTATAGTGTAGGTAGTCTAACATACCATATGTTTGTTTTGTCCACACGATGACAGAAGGTCCTTGCAATCGAATACCGATTAAAGCCTTTTTCCTTTAAATTTTCTTACACCTGTCACTTTACTCTCTATGTGTCATTGGCAAAATCAATGCCTATGCGTTGGCGCCATTTGGAACAAAATAGAATAGAATGTCGCATCACAAATAAAGCATTAAACTCTTCGCTTAATCTGCTTGAAATGGCCACTAACATTATCCCAGATGGAACAGGGACTATAAGAAATCGCATCATACAACGTCAGAGATATTATATGTAATTACTAAGAACGTTTTAAGTTTTAACTGATAGGGTATTTTCTATAAAATGATTTTTAATGGTTTCGTAGGCAAATGACAAAAACAGCGGACATTCCTTTCCTCCACGGAACACTTCAATCTACGTGGCCTGACACGCATTTCCCAACGCCAGTGAATGGCAAGTCGCAGAAGTAGCCAGCGCAACGACCTCGAAGGCCATCAAACGCCGCAGTGGTAAACGTAAGCTGCTGAGTAAGTCATAGCCATGCAGGAAAGACTCCAACGGCTCCAAACTCAGTTACCGGTGAGGAGGTACCCATCGCCGTGTCCACCTTTTGCGAGCGCGTAATGCTCGCCAAGGAGGAGGAGGAGCAGGAGCGTGAGCCTACGAGCTTGCTCCGTGCTCGTTGCTCCTTGCGAAGGAGAAGGTGCCGGCGCCCGCGAGCGGACTTCGACCTTCGGCCGCCATGAGCAGGCGGTGCGGTTGGGTTCGTGCAGAAGGGTTCCCACTCGCCAATAATGCCGTCGAGATTAGAGAGCATCGTATTCCGTGCGCACTTATCTCTCCTTCCATGGGACGATACCTTAGCTGCCCCACGCTGGATACAGGTTGACGATGCTGGGAGGTAAAACCTTGAAGCTCCAATCTCCACAATTCAATAAAGAAGAAGACTCCAGAGAGACACACTTGTGCCTTTGCTTTTTTTCACTGACTTTGTGTGTTTTTAACAATGCGTATGTTTGTGTCCCGACTTTTATTTATTATATTTTTGCCGTTTGTTGTCTGTGTATAACGTCAAAGAGATGTTATTTTCTTTTGTATAAAGATCGGTGCTTTTGCGGTGTTGTTTACGACGAGTCAATCAATACGAGTTGGCAATGATCGCGGATTGTATTAAAAATAATTATGGAAGCCAAAACGCACTCAGTCTCTGGCGTTTGGACAATAGACACGTATGATTTCAGATGATAAAAATATTACACATTCTCGCTACATCGTCATTCGTAGACTGTTGCTTATCGTCGATAAATAATTTAAAATAAATCAGGAAAACCTAATTAATTAACCTAATATTAAGTACCAGAGTATTAACATAATCAAAATCTTTAAAAATACACTATAAAGTAAAAATAAATCACGAACTATATATTAAAAATAGATGCTAGAATTAAATAAAAAGTTGATAATTACAGATAAAATATTGTTTCTAACCCAGTGTCATTTTCGAGAACGTTTCCAAAGTAATTATTTGACTACGGGCTGATTTTTCAATCATTAGTAAGAGTTGTTCTAATTTTATCATTGTATTAGTAACAGGGATAAAAATTCAAAATGATAGTTGAATGAATACTAATAGGTCTCTTATTTCATTTTTGTATTTAGACGGGGTATAATTTGATTGATACATTTATTATTGATTTATCTGATGAATGAAAATTTAGGGCTTAATAATTTGCTTTATAGTGTAATGTTCATTACGCTACGTATATTATTTAATTATTTATAAGTTCATAACATAACGTTTTTTATGCAAACTTCTTTTGTTTGCTTTTTAACAACTTGCTTATAAGCTTCATCCCAGCTGTTATTATATTGTAACGTATGAGTTGCCTTTAACAAGAAAAATATAAATATTTTCCGGAAGTAGGATGAGCCAACAAGGGTATGTAATAAAAGGCAGATATTAATCTTGTTACGAAAATATGTTCCTTCGAGTTTTCTTAGGATAACCCAAGTTTTCTTGAATTTCTTAGACGGGGAAAGAAGACAGTGGAGGCATATGTAATGTCTTAAAATTTCGTGTCATTATCCATGTTTAAAAGCAACGCCATTCTCTAATCAGACAAGTAGTACTGTAATATTTGTGTATCCAAATAGGATGTATGTATGTATTTTATTTGCACACCACCGTCATACACTTTCGATTCCTTTAATATAACCACAGCCCAGGTTGTCCTGAGGAATGGCTCTAAAGCGATTAGACCGCCCTTTTTTCCTGTCTTTACATGAAATGACTGTAAATAATTTACTACTTATGCGTATGTGGTGAACAATAAAGAATTTACTATCTATCTAAGTAGAAAAATCATCGCTCAGTTAGATGTATGGAAGCAAGCTCCAATTTTTATTTTTTGATCTGCGCTTTCACTACACTATAGATAGAATACAACATTTATCCAAATTGTATACGTATAAACCCTTTAGTTCTTTTAAGAAAACTGTCCGTAACATACATAGACAGATGGCCAAATGGATAGACGGACAGATAGACACAGGGACTGATTGACCGTTGAACATCACTATTTTATATGTATTCTATTCTTGTCAAAAAAGCTATGGAACTTAAAAATATTCTTATGTTCGGTATCAATTTTAAGTTTCCCTTTAGTTAATTATTATTTTTAAACTCTCTGAGTTTGGGCATAGATTTGTTATTTATTAATAGGTATTAATAGAAACATATTGTACACGGAATCAGTGATTTCAAATACTGAAAGTTTTATTTTAAATACAAATATTAGCAAATTATAAGAGGTGTTTAGACGGCAGCCTTCTGAAGTCAGTATTGTTTGATAAACACACAAAATACAGTGTTTATTACGAACATTAAAGCAGTTGTAATTTTTATTTAAAATTAAAAGATAATCTATATCTGATAGCAATGAAAGAGTAGAACGTAAACGATCTGCTAAATAATATAAAATTTTGATTTACGTTTTACTGTGAGTTTTAGTGTAACTGATGCTTTTCTAACAACGTTTCATTATTCGGAAAAACAAGAATCTTACGTAAGACGAGGGGTTCGAGAAATCTTCTGTGTCCTTACATGGGAGTAGGGGAAGTCTAAAATTGACAAAATCATCTTTAAGAAATTAGTGAATCACGTATTGAAATGTTTTCATGTTTTAGTGAAAATAATTCTTATCATATTTTTTTCGAATTTATGGATTAGATTCTACTGAAGGTTTGTTTTGGGTTCTTTAGACGATTCATATCTATTTTTCAATTTAAACGAATAAGCCAGTGATTAATCCCCATTAATATTATAAATGCGAAAGTAACTATTGTCTGTCAGTTCCGTTTTCACGGAAATACGGAAACACTACGGGACCTATTTGGCTGAAAGTCAATATATATATAATAGGTTGGGGAAAAAGTCTTTTCGCATATAGTATGTATGAACTTGTAATAAGATCTCTTTGGCTATACCATTTGTATCTGGCTGGTTTCGGCATTAAAAGTTTTAATTTTAAAGAAGACAATTCCAAATTCAAATTAGGAAAATGTTGTTTTTCATTTGTTTTTCTTATTGTTAAAATGAGGGAATCTAATGAAGAAATTTGATACATTTTAAAATTGTACTACAAAAAAGGTAAAAATGCAACACAAGCCGCGAAAAATAATTGGGATGTTTATGGACCTAATATATCTGTGAGGGTAGCGCAAATTTGGTTTAAGCGTTTTCAATCTGGAAATTTTGATATCAAAGATGCACGTCGCTGTGGTCGCCCTGTTACGAACAAAATTGATGCCATTTTTGAAAAAGTGGAGCAAGATCGGCATATTAGTAGTTACGATGTAGCTGGAGAACTGGGAATTGACCACAAAACAGTTTTGGCGCATTTGAAAAAAGCTGGGTACACAAAAAAGCTCTATATTTGGGTGCCTCATGAGCTCACTGAAAGAAACCTAATGAACCGTATACTCATTTGTGATTCTTTAATACGACGTAATGAAACCGAGCCCTTTTTGAAGAAGCTGATAACTGGTTATGAATAGGGGATCACGTACGACAAGAACGTCTGAAAAAGATCGTGGTCAAAGGCCGGTAAGCCATCACAGACTGTGGCGAAACCCTGGTTAACTCGTAACAAGGTGATGCTGTGTGTATGGTGGGATTGGAAGGGCATTATTCATTATGAGCTGTTACCGCCAGGCAGGACCATCGATTCTGGACTGTACTGCGAACAACTGATGAGATTAAAGTAAAAAGTTGAGAGAAAGTGGCCGAAATTAATCAACAGAAGGGGTGTAGTTTTTCGCCATGATAACACTAGACCTTACACATCTTTAGCCACTCAGCAAAAATTACGAGAGTTTGGCTGGGAGGTGGTATAGTCGTGACCTTCAGATTTTCACCTGTTTCGGTATCTGCAGAATTCCTTGGGCAATGTCAGGTTAACATCACGAGAGGACTGCCAAAACCACTTGTCGCAGTTTTTTTTATCAGAAGCCCCAAAATTTTTATAGCAATGGGATCACGTCCCTACCTACAAGATGGCAAAAACTTATCCAACAAAATGGCACCTACACACTAGTCAAATATGAATAAACTTTATGAAAAAACCTTTTGAATTTTTATATAAAATGCGAAGAAACTTTTCCCCCTACCTAATATATATATATATATATATATATATATATATATATATATATATATATATATATATATATATATATATATATATATATATATATATATATATATATATATATATATATATATATATATATATATATATATATCGGTATAAAAAGTATCCGATGTTCATCCTGAGTATCGAATATATATATATACTTCATCGGATACTTTTTATCCCGAAAAAGTGATAGTTTCCGGGATACAAATATATTTATCTCTCTGTTTGTTATGTTTTTAGGGAAAAGTATTGGAGCGATTTGGCTAAGTAACTTTAATACCGAGGTTTTGTCATTTTTGTCTTTTTCATCCTTTTCGTCCATTTCGTACATTTCGTTCGTTTCGTCCATTTCGTTCATGTTGTCTATTTTGTCATTTTTTTTCAATAATGTAGTTTATTGGGGAAGTTAGTTTGCGATATTAAATGAAGCGAATGCAATGAACTGTACCGTCTGCTCTTTAAACAAGAGGTACGCACTAGAGGTTGGCCCGTGGCGCGGCTGCGGGGTAAACTCTAGTGTTAAATATAAAATTGATATTTCAATATCATTGAATACGGTTGTGTGCTTTTAAATTCGTGCTTTGCAACTAAATAGAATCAATTTGGTTAATCCGTCTAATATCAGTATTAGATTTTGATATTGAAAGTTGAAGTAATTTAGATCGAATTTTATTATGGTTTTAACAAAACATAATATGCAAGAAACATATGCACTTATACGCGTGCACACACACAAAAAAATTGCGAATTATACGTGTTATTATCTATTTTTATTCATTTATGGGTCTTACACATTTAACCTCTCGATGATGGTTATTTTTGACAGTTATTTGTGAGTTGCTTTACCACCTTTTATCCTTAAGAGGAGTTTATGGGTAATATTTTCACTAATCAGTTGCTGAGCAGTTACTTAAAATTTAACAAACGTTTATAAGTAAGGACTTTAATTCGCACACCATCATTGGTGTACTCAGTGGTACTCTTTATGAAATCCATGACCTGAATTGCCCGTAAGAGATTACTTAAAAGCGATAATCCATTATTCCTGCCTTTACATGAAATTATTCTAAATAATTTATTTTATATATGTATGTGTGGTATTTTTTTTATTTATGTAACCATTATAATCTGCATAAATGGCGTTATAGAGTGACAATCGTGTTTTTGTCAACTCTTATGCTCGATTTCTATATAAATACATGTTCAAATTATTGGCCAAATTGTAGGTATTTTATTTTTTTGATTTTATTTACCACTTTCCTTGTCGAATTAGCATTGGCAAAAACAACGTCAATAGATCGAGCATATACGCAAAAGTAACAAAGTATTTGTCAAGATCGTAGTAGATGGAGGTCTATTGTCTATGTCTAACACAATGGAAAACATCATATACGCAAAAGATGTTGTAATAAATCAAGTGCAATATTTATCTACAAAGTGGTTGGATAAACTTTAAATTATAACTAATTTGCTTTTGGATTCATGTTAAAGCAGAATTCGTAGATAATAATTTTTAAAAGTTCGGTGTCTAGAACAAGACCGCTGATTCAATTTTATCAATTTTGATATGTTTAAGAAATACTGAAAATTGAGACTAAAAAACGTGAAAATCTTCAATAGCTTATAGAGAATGATTTAATGTAAAACAAAATCGAGTGGGATTTTAAATAGAAGATTGGACACTTGTAAATAAAATGATGTATCTACTTGTGATTTCTTGAATATCAAAATTCAACTGAAAACTACTGGAATTTATAGAATGCGTAATAATACAATAAAATCTAAAAATAATAGTTTATCTAATATATTATACGTGAAGCAAAAACTTTGTACCATTTTTACGAAAATTGCGCGGACGGAGGAGTATGAATTTTCGCACACTTATAGTTTATATAGAGAAGAAGTGCACAATACTAATTTTTGTTTTAAATTATGCATAAAAATACATGAAATTAATAAAAATACATTACACATTACCATGTATTTGACACACAAGCATATATTCTTTTGTTTATTGTTAAAGTCAAATTAACAGTGTAGCCTTGACGAAATCTGTGATTATAGAAGTATACTAACAGTACTAAGTAACAGAATCTGAATAATTTTCAAACTTATAATTTAGATTAATTATTATGGTCGAATTTTGACCACGGGCGACCACTAGTCATATTTAAAAGAGCACACAATCAGAGCATTAATATATAATACCATTGTTTTAATTTTATAAAATCATAATCAATATAATTTTAATTACTGTTTTAACAATAATTTATGCGTTATTTGACTCGTTATAGTGTTTTTGATATATTTTACGCTTACTAAGTTTGACGCTTATTGTAATTTTACTGTTCCATCTGGCTAATATTATAGTTAGTGACCGTTTCATGCAGATAAGCGATGGGCTTAATGCGTTATTTGTGATGCGATATTGTCATTAATTGACATTGGTGTTCATTGTTGACAGATAAAGTATGTAATATACACTAATCTCGTTGTAATAATCGTTGACGGCGTTATTTTTTACGCTATAAATAAGAAGTATTTGTCCACAATCAATAACTTATCAACATTATCCCAGATGGAGTTCGAGCATAAGATGATAAAAATGTTTCGGTTGATTTGATTGTTATTTACCCTACTATCAGCCAACCGTTTTTAAATAGTCACTTGTTATAAGACGAGGACTCTATTCGAGAAGTCGTCACGAGCCTAATGTATTAAAAAAATCAGTCACAAGACGTAGTCAAACCAAAATTCCTGGCAGTCTGTATAAGAATACATTTTCTAAACGTCAAATATTACGCAGATTTACGTGTAAATGTTTAACGTAAACACATACTTAGCATATTTGTCTAAATCTTGCATTCAATTAGCGTTGAATGAATCATTGCGATCAGTTTTATATTACAAAGTTTATGTTGTGTTATTTAGACTTCTTCTTAGTCTCATTCAATGTTGAAATGGATAACAAAGAAGTAAAGATGGTCAAGAACAACTTATTTTTCAATGATAGTTTTTCCATATCATATTAACATCTCTCTCGTCTTTATCATAGCGTTTATCTTAGCGTTAAAACCTGGTTACCGTCTGTTTCGGAGCTCGGTGTCCGCCTTCCTATTCCTTCTCTACTTTTCGCGGTCTTCGGCATCCCTTATTGTAAGACCAATGGAACACATCATAACATTTTTCTATCAGTAGATATTACACATATTATTATTTAGAATTATTATTCTCAGTACTACTTACATAAAACATACATAAAACACGTTTTTATACCGCACTTGTCAGCAATACAATGCACTGTATACTAATGTAGATACTTTCTATACTGTAGATACTCGCTATAACAATATCTATATTATGAACATTCGCTAACATCTGAGCACGTTTTGAATAAGTCAGAAAGTTTTATTGAACTTTTTGTCGACCTAAACACAAAGCGCGCAAAAATTTCACGAGTCAAACGCCGTTGCGTTGTTACATTCGTAATATTTGTACACTCGTTTTTGAGCACAATCACTGGAGCTTGATTTACATTCACGTTAGTTATATTCTTTTTAACAAAAACAAAATCGTCTTCAAACTTCAAACCTTGTATGCTGAAAATGCGGCGTACAAATTCTCAAAATATGCTCTGTGTATAATAATGTATAACGAATGTAATTACGTCGCTATTTCTTCGAATAAAGTTTTTCTTTCCTTTCGTTTTTTATTTCAAAACCAAAAGCAAAAAATATTTAACAGACTTCTTTCTACAACATCTTGAATTCGTTGCGAAGTAAAACATAAAAATTAGTCTATATTGCAAAATTGTTGTTATTTTTGTTTTTAATTTAAAATCTGTTGTTTTTATTAAATTCCAAATTTTAACACTTTTTAGTTACGCAAATACTTAATAGCTTTAGAAATAATATATTAGCGCCTGTAAAAATTGCACTACTGGCACGCATATACAAGGTTGCTATCTCACTCTTCGGTGGAAGTGCTCATCACCAAGGGTTACTCTCGATTTCCTTGGGATCCTCTCATCAGATCCTGACTTGGTCCCGATACAAATAATGAAAAGAAAATTGCAAAATCACTAGACAATTGACAGAGATATCGTGTAACAAAGAAATCAATTAACAATTTTCCAGGATTTCTCTCGATTTCCCCGGGATCCACTCATCAGATCCTGACATGATGACTATGGCACCAATTCGGGAGTATGCTCTTTTGATTAAAAGAAAAATTTTGAAAGTCGGTCCTCAATTGACAGAGAAATCGAATAACGAACATACAAAAAAAAAACATAGACGAATTGAAAACCTCCTCCTTTTTAAAGTCGGTTAAAAATAACGATAAGTACTTAGTTCACCAGTTTCTCAAGTTAACTACAGTAGATTTCTTTCATAATGACCTTTTGATTATAGCGATATTCGGGTATAGCGACCAATTTATATGAAAAAGTTATAACAAGTTCCTAAATATCCCTTGTAGATATAGCGATAAAGTTTACCTACAAGGACCGAGCTAACAAACAAATACACAAAGCTTCATTCCTAGTGTCATAAAGGTTTTTACATCTTTTGTTAACATCCACAGATGGTAAGTAATTGTAATAATACACTCTTTTTATAATTGAGGTAGACATTAGGCGATATATCTATACATATGCGCATTGCGCAATTGTAGTTATATATAGTCTAACAATAAACTTCGTTTTCTTTCTACTATTGTATACTGCGACTTCCGGGTATAGTGACACCATTATAGTGGTCCCTTCAATGTCGTTATAACCGAAATCCACTGTACTTAATACAATTGTAACTGAGGCTAAAGAATTATATAAATACTGTAACATTAATTTTATTATAGCTGATATATATTAGTACATTATAGCATGCACCAAATGATGTAGTCACTCCATATTAGGTTCAGAAATCTACGTTTTTGCACCTAAAAATTTGGACAACGAAGTAATTTTGTACGTTACGTTCTACGTTTGATTCTTTGCTTGATAAGCATGAGTTCAGCAGATAGACAAACGGCCCACCCGATGGAAAGGGGGTTACCGTCGCCTATGGACATTTGTAATACCAAAGGCGCTATCAATGTGTTGCCCCTCTCTGAAGGGAAACCGGAGCCTGGTCACTAATGCGGGAATAATAGTCAAGGTTTTATGGCGGCATACTTTAGGCCGAGGGTGGTAGCCATCTAGTCGGGCAAATAGTGGTTCCTGTACGGATAGAAGTTCATAAAAATATTTCTTCACACACACAGTGGCTTCACAGTATATTCTTGAATATGTTCTTTATGTTGAGAAAAATATCTCGGATTTTCCCAGATTAGGTGATGTACATTGTAAAAATACTACTAACAAAAATAAATTAGAAACTTCCATGCGTAGGCTCCATAAAGTTTACAATAATTTCGTGAGACAAAATATAGTCCTCTTCAACAAAATTCTAGTAAACGTTCAAGAGCATTCGGAAAACGAGTTTAAAAAAGCAACGTTTGTTTGAGAAAGCTTGATATACGACTAAAGAACAACAAACTCTAGTCTTCGTTCTCCCCTCAACGTATGGTAGACACCGATAATAAACTGTGTGAACGCATAGGAATTTGAATTTAGAAGGTGAGGTGGTAAATATGTTACCACCTCACCTTCTACATTCAAATTCCTGCTTCACCAAAGATCCCTTTAATAATATTTTTATATTTTAGATTTTCACCATAATTCACCTTTATCGAAATATTAGTTGTTTACTTTCAGTACCATTAATTTCACTGCCTATCTTGCCCTTATTTCTTAATCACAGGAAAACCGATTGGCGGTAGAAATAATGAAGATGGTGATGGTTATGTAGACGACCATTTTACATGGCCGGTCAAGTCTTACCTCCAAAAAAACACCTACTTCCGTAACGTAAATTTTGTATGAAAAATATATAAAAGTATAATTAAACACACACACACTGTGACTACCTCTCTAGTCTAGTGCTCTACGCTGCTTAAGAAGTTCATTGGAACCCAGAGTTCTCGGCTTTGATTCCCGGCAGGGTCTGTACGTATCCCAGATGAAATTTCATCTAGTATAGGCCGCAAAGTTATCCGTTGTATCGTGGAAAAAGAACACTATTCTTCCATGGTCAATGATTGTATTGATTTGTATAAAGTAATTGTCAGCCGATTTATTTATTATTTTACATTACTGAGATAAAGAAGACACGCCTATGTTATAGGTAATATAAAACGGAAATCTTACTCAATACTCGGATTGGAGTACATAAAATAAGTTTGTTCACGAAGCTTTTCCTGTCAGGAATCGATTTGATTCGATCAGCATATTAATAGAAAATTTCATTTTGTGCCACTAAAATTATTTGTAAGTTTTTACAGCTTAGTTTTGCTATTAACTAATGTGAAAAGCGAAATACTTAATTTATTTCTATCAAACTCTGTAGGCGTTATATTTATCAATCTACAAATGTACATAAAAGTACCATTTACATGGGACTGACGATAAAATCCCATAATTTATTCCAACATACTCTTTTTTTTTTTTATTGGACTTGACTTTATGTTGTTGGTCCGAAGACCTCACAACTTTACCGGGGTTTTCGGGGCGAGTGCCTTTGCGAAGCGAAGGCGCTCGAGCCCAGGAGGCAACTTGCTCGAGGGGGCTCCCTAGGAGTTTCACCTCGGCTGGACTGTTGCCATGAGAGGGGATGAATCTAATGATGCCCACCATAAGGCGACACAATGCACTAATTGAGAGCGGGCGACGGGTAATATAAAGCCCGAGAGGAAGGATCCCGGCGGACCGGGATCGGCGGTTCGCGGTGGCCTATACTATCTTACTGCCGTTTCGCAACGTGTTATGGCTGGGAGAGAAGAAACGGCGAAAGAAACTTCCCAGCAACACGCCTAGTCTATAGATCGTGATTGGCGGCGTCGACGCCGCCGTCTGTGTCTGTCTGTCGGTGCCTGCCAGCCTGCCGTCCTAACCGCGGGCGGGCTGATCCGAGCCAGCCGTTTTGTGATATCGTCGACCTTGTCCATGAGGATGTTACGCGGTCGTCGCACGAGAGCCTTTCGTCGAGGCTTATAATCGGACGCGTCCAACATACTCGTATAAACTTACAGTGATACGACTAATAATATTTTACGCGTATGCTCTATAGCAGAGGTGGCAAACCATTATGTATCAATGAGTCATTTTTTGTAAAGAAATATTAATTAATACTAAATACTATCAATTCAAAACCTTTTATTTACTATAAAAAAATACAATTTGCAATGTATTTTATAAATAGTAAATGTGAGTTATACGCGTAATTCAAATTAAAGTAACATTAGTGAGACTTTTGTTGTTGCAGATTAGGTGACAAATAACTTATATTAGAATTGTATGATGCTACTTTTAGCAGAATGAATGCTGAACTGGACTATCTAACAAACGGTTTCTTTGGCGTTCGTTCGTAATAGTAATAATAGTTCTTCGTAGTGAACTTTGCGACCGGTGGTGTGCCCAAAATATTGTGTCGCGTGCTCTCAATGACACGCATGCCATTGGTTTGCCATCCCTGCTCTATAGTATCTGATGCTCTATTTCTGATTAAACGAATAGATTTTTTTATAGATTTATATGCCCTTGCTCCAGATTGTGTTTTGTTACAAATTGTGGTGAATTTATGCATGAAATAAATGTAATATTAGCTTATGAATTGAATCATCTCTATCAGGTGGCTAAAGAAAGGGAAGTTTTCCGTGTACAATAAATAGAGACAGAGATTGTTGTTGTTGTTTATGGGTGATTCTCCGCGTCCAACCGCGTGGTGTCATTCGCCGCAAACAGATATTCTTTAAAAACATATCATTTTAAGAATCTTTCCGTTGTAATTGCTATGCTGAAAACAATAGTGAGCGCTAATCCGTTAATTGTAGTCAAATATGATTAATCTAGCTATAGTTTAAAAGATCTAGTTGCGACCAATGATACTTGTTAGACAATTGCCCATCGACAAGGAGAATCGCCCCTATTTTAGACGTATTTAAAATGAGTGATGTTTATAATTTATAGTAATATTACGTAGTAATAAAACTTAATCTAAAACTGAAGAATCAATAAAATTATTAAATTATAAATCTAAAATATAAATACAGCTTAATATAAATAACTACAAACAATATACGAGTCTCAAATCGCCGTCAGTTGACGATCGATAAGTTGATTTATGTTATGACTTACGCTTTTACAACTAATTTTCGTTAGACTAATTGCTTATTTATTTATGGAAAATCTACAGCTAAATACTAAGCTGTAGGTAAGCTAATTAGATAACTATAATTAACAAAAGAAAGCCAATGACAGGTTTTACGAATAAGTTATTGGTTAAAAGTAACATGCAGACGTAAAAAAGGCACCGAGATGCTTAGTCACTGTTGAAAAATTTAAGGCTTAGACACCCCTTGGCTCCTGAAATACTGATTTCAAATAGGTCGACGTCATCGTATTTACTTACATTATTTTGACATTAGCTCTATCCTAGTAATGTCGAATTTCTACCGACGTTAAATGCATGAATACTAAGAAGTAGCAACCGACCTTTAATCTTCAAATACTCTGCGATAAATGAGCAGAAAACAATATACTCATTTAAACTTCATTTTAAAAATAGCTTACTTACATTGCAAAAAGAAGACCCTACATATTTAGAACTTAATTAGTAATGAAAACACTAATAATAAAATTACACAAAGTCAAGTATTTGTTCTTACCTTATAAGGGAATGACAATTTGAAAATCGCAGTCAAAATAGAATACAAGTCAGATTGCATGTCTTGCTACACTGTGCAGCTTATAATTATTAGGGTTTGCAGCTGTTATTTTTTGTCATGACTTGATCAGCTCACTGCATTCTTATTAACTGTTAAACCTGTAAGTTTGTTTTATAACTACAATTATTGTTTAGGTATATATTTCAATTAATGTTTAATACGGGTCGCACGCCATATGTGATTGAGGAGGTAGGCGCTGAAAATCAGCGCTGTGTCGGACTACGTTTCGGCACAGGCAAATGCTGAGTGCCAACCTTATTTTCAAATGGCGGCATACAATTTCTGCATCTGTATAATTTTATATATACTTTATCTTTGAACTATTTTGTATTGTGTGTCGCTATTGGAAATAAATATTTTCTTTCTTTTCTTTCTTTCTTTCTTTCTTTCTTTAGCAGTATGTAAGTAAGTATAAGAGTAGTATATATACACCTAATTGCGCTTACGCTGCCTTCCTTTGACCTTCGCAGGAAAACCGAAAACGAGGCGAGCGTAGGGCAACGACAGCGCTTGCAGGGAGAGTGTGGTGTTTACATATTCCCGCTGCCCACTTCTCTCAAGGTTTTTATGTTCCCGCCACAGAAGTTGGCATAATGTAGGTAAATAAGGGATTAGTGGTTAGTGCACGCACGTCCCTAACTGAAAGAGCGAGTGTTCGAATCCTGGCCGAAAAGCATACACCGCTTAGGCAGTTTCCAAACCTAATGTGCATGTAGTTACAAATACCACGTGCTAACGATAAAAGAAAACGCTGGATCAAACCCGCCAATCCGCCTTGGACAAGCCTGGCGGGTATACTGTCCGTTCTCCTACATAGGAGGCCCGAGCCCAGCAGTGTGATGTTTATTCAGTTAAAACGTAGTGTCGGACGTCCTCCAGTCCGATGTACTGACGACCTGCTTAAGGTCGCCGGTAGGCGCTGGATGAGGAAGTCGGAGGACCGGGATGACTGGCGCTGACTTGGGGAGGCCTACGTCTAGCAGTGGACTGCGATTGGCACGCAATCTATTCTAGATTTTCACACTTAATATTTCTTAGAATTCTTTGGCACAGAAATAAACCGTGTCCCGTTTTATTTATATTGTTAAAAATGGAAGGGCTGTGTTACTTAAGCACTGTTTGTTTGTTTAAATGGTTTTAGTTGGTCATGAACTAAAATCATGGATCTTATTTATTTGATAAGTCTTGAAATAAATATAAATGACGCTAATGTGGCTAGTCTAAAACGCAGTTATTTTTAATGCTATAAATAAGACACATTCGGCTACCATCAATATCTTTAAAGGTATCGCAGATGCGGCCGCACCATAAGACGAAAGTTTGATGGAGAAGATTATACTAAACTTATTCTTATGAGGTAATTTCTTGTAAGACAGTCAGAAAACATACAATATTTTGAAAACGTTCGCATCTAGTAGGTATTGTTTATTCATTTTGTACTGGAAGGAGAAGGGGGGGTTGAGACTAAATAAATGTAATGAGTTGAGATAAGAGTTCAAAAAAGCATTACATCTTTATAAAAAAAGGCAGCTCTAAATTATATCTGGGATACAAGAAATCTTAAAAATTAATTCACAAATAAAATAAGTTATCAACTACCATGATCGATTGATATGAATTAATTTCAAAAATTAATAATATGAAAACACACACCATAAGATTAATTTATTAAAAAAACCAAACCCAATACAACTACAAAAAATATCAACACCACCACCCCACCAATGTATGAAAGGGTATCAATTTCCTTTGAAATTAATACCAATTTAAAAAAACTATTTTATTTTACTTTGAACACTGACGTTTACTCGTTTCTGTAAGGTTAATTGCTTAGTTACATTTAAGGATGTTTAAAAACTTAATTGAAAGCTTACCACATGTATACAAAGGTTTCGTAGAAAATTAATGTTGATATTTCAGAATTTTCGATAAGCAACTTAAGATTCCTTACATTTATATTGTTGTAAGCCAAAACTAATCCTTTGCGGGTGTTTTATTACCCCTTTGAATTTGAGTGATCTAATGTTTGAGCCGCTGTAAGACGTCATAAAACCTTATTTCCTCTGTTGGTATTTCATGCGAGTTCTTGGAAGCCATTAAGCTGACCATTTAACGATTTCAAGAACCAGTGGATGTTGCTAGGAGGCCTTTTCTAACTTACAAATGGATGATGGTCGGTCAGTTGGGAAATGCGCCAGTTGTGGTCTGACTTCGAACAAGGCGTTACCTAGTGTACTTTCGGTACGAGTATCTAATAACGACGAACTTTGCGCGATTAATGTGATAACGATTTTCTGTCCTACAGTTTGGTTTTGTTGTATTCAGCTATACTTGTAAGAACTGTGAATTTTGTGGGTGTACTTCTAATAAAGTTTGTGATAATGCCAACGGACATTTTCGAATTTACATACTACAAATTCGTAACATTATTAATAAATAGATATAAAAGTATTTTGTTAAAATAATTAACTGTACTTATTAAGTGCTCATACTTCATGGATTCGGGAATAACCTGATTTTTGTGTCATTTCTATTAATTTAATAATGACTTGACTTCATGTAAGAAAGCGTGCCTGCTAAGGGTCTTAGTAAATGAAGAAG
Source organism: Dendrolimus houi (assembly GCA_039645545.1). Taxonomy (NCBI): domain Eukaryota; kingdom Metazoa; phylum Arthropoda; class Insecta; order Lepidoptera; family Lasiocampidae; genus Dendrolimus; species Dendrolimus houi. The sequence continues at coordinate 7,478,044 of CM077131.1, forward strand.
AAAATTAATGTCGCAACCGTGAATTATTATAAGAATGATGATAATGATTTAATGAATAAATGGAATCGCCTGCAAGATTTGGAGAGCATTATAATATTTCAGAAATATTTTAACATAGGTGACCCGCAGACGTTCTCCTGTCTGAATTCACTCACACTAAGGGATTATACACCACCCTGACGCTTGAAAACTAGGCTAAACTTATATAATAAACTTTCTTTTTGACTGTGTTTGTAATGTACAAACATGGCAAAAACTATGCAATAATTCATACAGACGGACAAAGTCAGACAAGCAGATGAAAAGGACTACTAAAAACAGCTTAGATAAACAAAATAAAGTGTCTGTAGAAAGTGTAGTACTGACACGCGTATACAAGCTTTTTTTCGAAGAATATAGGCGCTCGGCGTTATTTAATAAGAGTTAATCTCGATTTCCCTGGGATCCACTCATCAGATCGTGACTTGGAGTAATCGCGTAACACAAATATAGACGAATTAAGAACTTCCTCCTTTAGTTAAAAAATAGCCAAATAGCTCTAGCCGTTTTCACGTGTTCTATTTACCAACGTACGTCATTTTATTTATATAGATTTGAAATACAATTTCGTACTTCTCAGTTTTCTAAAGAGATTCAAAAATAGCTTTTCTTTTGTCACAACGGTGCTGGTACAAACGTAATGAGCAATATTGGCTCGTATGCATCGGCCTTGTCGTCGCTCGTTATGTTTGAATGATTGGTGTTTTGACGACATCTGCCTTGTGACTCACACTTCCGTCTGCGTTCTTCGAAAGCTCACACAAATTTAGGTGTTATAATTAGTATTTGTTTAAATTCTCTGTACCGCGTAGGTATTACTCATAACAGGACTGAGCTATATCAAAATGCGACTACCTCAAAATTATTTAGTCAAAATAATGTTTGAAGTTTTAATTACGCATGATTTAACTATGGAAGAAGTATACAAGCGTTGTATTAACAAGCATAGAATTAATAATAGCATAGTTAATAAGTTAGTAATATAAATAATGTGATAAATAAAACCGAATAGCAGGATAAGCACTAGGTAGCGTCGACACCAGTGTAAGTGACGAAAGATACATAAGACAAATATGTATGTAAAAATAAAAATAGTACTCAATAAGTAAATGCATCTTGTGTTGGTAAACAGTAGAAAACATGAAAGTAGAATGTATAGATAACTAGAGTAGAAACACTATAAAATATTAAAATAGAGAATAAAGAAACAAAAAAGCAAAAAAGATAACAAAAGATGGTAAAAAGTTAAAAAATATACTAAGAGCTAAAATAACCTAAAAGAAAGAAAGAAAGAAAGAAAAACTTTATTCGAAGAAATAGCGACGTAATTACATTCGTTATACATTATTATACACAGAGCATATTTTGAGAATTTGTACGCCGCATTTTCAACGAACAAAACACTCTGGTTTTTAAATACATGCACTAAAATGGCAGCTGTAATCGACTTTGATTCATAAGTGAGCTGTGTGAGGTATATCAACAACTCACCACTATGAGTTGAATCCTACAGAATTTCTATAGGATTCAAATCACTGTGGTGAGTTGCTCCAAGCTTGCAACATAAAAAAAAGTCGGTCGCAGCTGTCATTTTAGTCCAGTTAATTAAAAATTAGAGTATATAACACAATACCCTGGTTAAAGATTGCGTCATAAGAGGGACCATTTAAAAAAAGATTTAAAGAAAATCTCCCAGTAAAAATCATATCTCATGACACACTCTGCAATCACAGTTGGCACTACCAGTTCGTTCATGTTCTAACTAAAATGTTACAACTTTTAATCAAATTGTTATCTTATACTAATATATAAAGCTGAAGAGTTTGTTTGTTTGTTCGATTGAGCGTGCTAATCTCAGGAACTACTGTTCTGATTTGAAAAATTCTTTCAGTGTTAGATAGCCCATTTATCGAGGAAGGCTATATGAAGATATATCATCACGCTAAGACCAATAGGAGCGGACCACCAATGAAGAATGTTTCAAAATCGGGAGGTTTTGAAAACAAATTCCACGCGGACAACGTCGCGGGCACAGCTAGTTATAAATAAATAAATGAAATAAATCACAGCCCATAAACGACCCTTTGCTGGGCTCAAGCCTCGCATTTACAGGGGAAAGGATAGTATACCCGTCACCCTTTTCCAAGGCGGATTGGCGGGTTTGACACATCAGTTATATCGATGTGCAGGTTTCATCACAATGTTTTCCTTAACCGTTGTTATCACGTGATAATTGTAACAATATGCACACGTTATGCAAAACTGTCTACGTGGTGCATGCGTTCCGGCCAGGTTTCGAATCGGCGCTCTTTGAGTTTATTTCCATGCTCATTATATTTATTTTAAAAAATGTTAAAATTCTTTTTGTTTAAGATTTTCTTATTATTTAGGAAGCTTTCATTTTGCAGCTTATTCTCAAAACACATACTGAACTAGAGTTTGATTCTACCCTTTCTTCTTGAGAAATGAGATACGACAAGGTCTGCCATATAGCCCGCACAAGAACTACCCTGACCTGGAAACACTCATATGCAATCAGAAACCGCCTGTATCTGTATGATAGAGCTAATAAGGACTTAAAAATATATCCTTTAACTAGACGAGAAACCAAGCATAAAGTTATAAATTGGCTAAATTCCTTGGATTATGACGCGAATGTAGCACTTATAAACTAATATTTATTACTGTTTGTCACTATATATTCTGTTTTATACTTTATGAAAATTGTGTACAATTTTCATTAATTCTGCACTCATGATACACACATTATCGTACGTATTCACACCCACACCAACAGCAACACGCTTACGTAAGCCTATATAACTGCATACCTACGAGCTATAATTATGTTGTTTAATCATATAGGTGAGGATACCTTTGACTCAAAATAAAAGCCTTGTTCCTAGTTTGAGAGTCGAAGGTATACATACCTACTTGTTTTAAATTCCATAGCCGTATTTTAAACTAACACATCGTTACTGTTTCCTAATTACCTTTCTATAGTGTCTCTTCTTTTGTTAAATTGTAAAATACTAAAGGCTAATAACGATTTATTATCATTATTTATTTTATGTTTTTGAAAACGGGCCTTAAAAATAGTCCGGACTTTTGGAGGGCTTGCTTGTGGATTGTTTTCACAAGAATTTCGTTGAATGGCGTCAGCTGAAGATCTACAATTCAGCTGAGCAATACGAAGACTAATTATACATCAAATTGGCTGCATAGACTAAGATTTCCTTGCCTTCCATTGTTTGCGGCGTATACTACTACTCTTATTATTTAAAATATTTTTTTTAAATTAAATCGAACATAAATTGACTCACTCAATTCGTTCATCCAATTTCATTAATATTTTATATTAGCCATGCTTAACTTTAATTTTTTCACAATCTCTCTTCACCGTTAGATAGCAACATATAAAATATATTGTTATATCAAATTTCAACCATATAGCCCTATAGTTTTTGAAAAAAATGGCTATAATAGTAAATAACTAATGTAGTGATGCAGTGCGGGTTCCAAAGTAAGTATTGGCAGCCTGCAATACATTTTACGGGGACCAAATCGCTAATATTCTGAGCCAAGGGCGAGTAAAAAGAGATGTGCCTGTGAATAATGAAATTAGATAAGTATAAGGTTTATGGCCGAATTGTGTCAAATATAGTTTTCTTGTTTAAAGAGCAAGCATTAATACAGGTTACATTGTATTAAATTTTTATGTTAGTGCTATTTGCTCCCGCAAGATTCACTACATTTTACTACTATCCCATCTCCCGGAATGAAAAGATGCCCATTTTAGGTATTAAAACTACATATGTATAAAATTACAGCAAAACCTAAATGACGAAAATGTCAAATCATAATAGAACAAAACCTATCCTACTTTCTGGGATTACTTTTATATAAATCTATCCCATTATCCGGGATAAAAGGTATCCCTTGTCTACCCGGTATACCTAAAGAAAGAAATAAATGAATGGGAGTTATAGTTTATTATGTAACATAGTGTTACAACTTAGCCAAAATTCCACGAAGCACATCGACAAGTAAATGATTAAGCAGGTGTGCAGATTATGTTTTCTGGGAATTGCGCCGACGTAGACATATGGCATCGGTGCATTATAAAATAATGCCCGAACGGAGGGGTGAGGCAGTCAAGTGACGATTACGATACGAGCAAGACGTGTACATTCGATGAGCTATATAGTGACGGACTTAGCACGTGTTATTGAATCGTTTAGTTTGTACTGGTTGCGGTCAGTTATATTTGTAGCTTTGTTATACGTGTTTGTATAGTTCTAATAAATTGTATAGTGATTCCAAACGGCATTTTAATTCGAGTCCCGCACTCGTAACAATATTTTACTTTTCGGTCAAATGGCGGTGTATTATGTTTGTAGTTTTGTAAATAAATAACGATCTCGGCACACGTTGTTTCGAAATCGGTCCCGTATTTTTTGAGTTACAAAAATACAAATCTTTTTTTCTTATAATATAAGTATAGACAAACAATTTAGTATTTATGTTCGAAAGCAAAATGATAATAGAACATGTTTGTTGTTCATTTTGTCAATGTTTACCAAAATTAATAAAACCTTTTATTCATTCAAATATAAAATAGGTCACTGGTAAATACATGGACTCTAAATATGACCTGATAGAAATGTTTTATTTTTATTTTTTATTACGTGAATTCCGCAGATAGGCAGATGGCCCACCTGATGAAAAGTAGTTACCGTCGCCTGTGGACATTTGTAACAACCAATGTGCTTCCGCTCTCTAAAGGGAGACGGGAACTACTAATACCCGAACACAACTCAAGGTTGTTATGGCACCATACTCTAGACCAAGGGTGGTAGACATCTAGATCTAGACCCTACCACCTGGCTGTGGGTTCTTTTGTCGCCTCTTATGACAGGCCACCTGGCCCCAGGAAATTGTGTTCTTTCTCCGTTCCTGCGCGGATAAACGTAATTAAAACTGCCCATAAACCTCCCGCGCGTGAGCTCGGGCCTCAGAGTAATGATTATATAGAGAGAGCATATAAGGCTATATAACGTGTCACCAATGAAGACCGCGCAAAGTGGGGTAGAAAAAGTAGGAAAGCAGACTCTGGGGGTCGCGGCGGCGGCGGGACTTAACGCTCGGATGATGATGAACGTATCACCGATGACATACATAATAATGTGTAGAAACTGGCCATATTATCACGGAGTTACAAAATAACCTATCCTTTTCTATCGCATGATACTTTCGTTAGTGTAAAGAGTGAAGCAAACAAATTTTACAAATACAAATTTTAAGATACATCTATGATATATTAAATATCTTTCGCTCGGGCCTCTAATTATATAAGGGAACCGACTCTACCTGCCACACTTTTGCCTCGCATCTCCGGTCCCGGTCGGTCGGGACCTTTCTTTACGGGTTTCATATCACCTGTCATCAATTAGTCCATTGTTTTCACCCTTTGGCTAGCATCATTAATCATTAGATTCAACCCCCTTTTATGGCAACAGTCCAGCTAAGGCAAAGCCCCCTAGGGGGCTCCCTTGAGCAGGTTGTCCCCGGGCTTGAGCGCCTTCGCCTCACTTCGCAAAGGCGCTCAACCCAAATCCGCCAGTAAAGCTGTAAGGTCTTCGGACCAACAGCATAAAATCAAGAACATGTAAAAAAACCGCCACATTAAGACTTGTCCAAGGTGGATTGGTGGGATTAACACATCGTCTCGATGTGCATAGTTTTCATCACGATGTTTTCATTCATTTTTAGCACATCGTAATTTTAACAATATGCATATATTATATTGCATTAGATCAGAAAACTGCGTAAGTGGTGCATGCTTTCCGATCAAATTGCGAACCCGCGCCCTTTGAGTTTGGGACGCGAATGCGCTAACCACGAAGCTATAACGGCATAATAATATTAAACGTAAAATTTTCTAAATCCATAATACATATTTTATCATATACTCTGTATTAATTTAATATTTGTTTTTGGAAATCTGTTTTAGATAAACATGATTAGGGATTGCCATCCGGAAAACCGGATCCGATAATCCGGCGGATTATCCATGTGCGAGTGCACAGATCACATAATATAAATGCATGTAGTTTGAAGTTGAACTACCGCGTGCCCGTGCCGCAGTGTGTTTATTGGCAGATGACACATTCAACAGAATTTGTTTCCTAAGATCGGTTTTCAAACCAAAAATTGATTGTTTGTTTAAAAAATAAAGAGTAAAATATTATAAAGAATAATTGTTGTGATTGTTGTTGTTGTTGAAGTTAACCAGGTCAGATCAATCCGGCCGGATCCGGCTGGACCCGGCCGGATTGACGGAAATCCAGTCGGATCCGGCCGGATTGAAAATGAGGCCGAATTGCAATCCGTAAACATGATACTTAAAAATTTTACGAGTCGATGTATGTATAATATTTACACATGTTAATGTTGTAGGATATTAAATTTTAAAATTAATTTAATGTTAACAATGCGGCTACTTTATTGTCATTTTTCAACTTTTTATTACGTAATGCATAAGTTTATTTATTTATATAGGTTTGGGGATGTTGAGTAAATGGATGAAAGTAGAGTCACGAAACAAGTGTGTGAAAGCATTGTGCATAATAGAGTTGGTGCCGGTAGACAGTGACGTACATGATCACATAGCAGAAGTGTTAAAGAGGTCAAGTAAAAATCACCTCAAATCAACATGTATACATGAAGAGACTAAAGATAGTAGATGAAATGAAAGTTGTTGGTCAGGATTGTTGCAAGTGGGGATAAATAGTCCTTGCCTACCCCCATAAGAAACAGGCCTGATATATATATGCATGTTATTCATGAGATATTTGTTTCAAAGTGTGTGCCTAGTCATTAGCAAAATGTGTGTCATTGTGTCATAAGCAGCGAGGATTCTATAGAGGTGACGGAAGTTCACTGCTTTTGTCGTTTTGCTACAAAGTCCTAAGATCATTTACCTACTCGAAAATAACCCACATTTCAAAAATTACTCAATGGATCTTCTTCAAACAAATTGTCTATGAAAGGTGGGAAAGGAATTAATTTATAAGGCAATATTGAGTTTATTATTCGGTATTAAAACTACGTATATTGATGCTATAAATAAATACGTACCACCAAAAGCAAAACTAAATATAAAAAGAAGATAAAAATATATTTTTAAGTAGCTCTATGCAAGCATTTTTAAGCTCTATTTTGAATTATTCCAGAAGGTTCCGGAGAGGATAGGAAGGTTTGATCTTTTGGAAGCGAATATTCCACCTCTTAGCCATTTTTCTAACCTAAGTTGCATATTGTTACAATTACTGTTGTTGAAGGAAAACATTCTGATGACACCTGCATATCGAGATGTGTTAAACACGCCAAGAATTGGACAAGCACGGGGTGTATACTGTCTAAGATATACATACGTACCAGTATACAAAAAAGAAGGAAATATGCATGCATCAAGAATATGTACTAAAGTATGAACAAGAGATAGTGTTACCATGACTAAAAACCATTTGAGTGAGTGTTCTTCTAAACACACTTTTGATTGTTGGAAATAGATGACAATAAACTAGCAAATGCAACGACACTTTCTGAAATGAAAGAATTCTCTCAACAAATTGTAAAGTTTTTCTAAAACAATTTGCAAATATCGTGTAATCCTATGATTTACACTGTACCAGACAATCGAAATTATAACATCACACGGTGCTTTAAAAAATTTTTGGCTAGCAGCCATAAAATCTTGGAGAGACATTGTTTTTTGTTATAAATTGTTACACGCGGAATTAATTGCTTTGTTATGTTGATATTTATGTTTTTCCATCAATATCCAACTTGCTTTTAGTATAATCTGAGTTAATGGATTGTATGTAACTCTTTTAGTTGAATTACGTATTTATTTTTTTTAAAAATAATGATGAATGTGTATGAAAAAATATGTAGAAAAAAAAATTGTGTCTGTGCAGTTCACATGCAGTATAAGTGAAACAAACTGTGACCAAGGGTGGAAGGGATTCTAAATTTCGTGACGTCACATTTCCTATTTTATATCGTTATAATATATTAAAGCTTTAAAACACGAAATTTTAAGTTTTAACGAAAAACTTCAACACATTTCCAACTATACCTGTATGAGCATATAGAGTTTAAATTATGAAATGTAATGTATTCTCTCGCAGGCTTAATCTTATAGATTTATGTGTTTATCTCTTTTTAGTGTCACTTTACTTTTTCTTTTCATCGAGTTTTAAATCACAACGATTCTAAACAAGTCACTTCGAAAATACCTAGCATGTGAAAAATCCCGGGAATTTTTTATATGCTGAGTAGGTATGTACAAAAAAATCAACTCTCATTTCTTTTTACAAGAGAATAAAAACAAAGCAAAAATAATTAAGAGATCAGTTCAACGTCATTGCAAAATGAGATAATAAAGGAAATATTTTAGAGTAAGACGTTTAAGTGTGCTTGCCTATCTTCGGCCCTGGGCTTCCGTTTCTCTGCCGCAGACAGCAGATTCAGATGTCCCGCCCCCAGCCAGGCGGAGATAACCGAATGATGCTTGGATATTGTCTCGTTTATACATTACGCGAATTATTTTGGTCCAGTTACACCTGCGATTACTGTTAAGGATTTAGTTTGTGACCGATACGCCTTTTTTAAAGCGTTACAAATAAAGCCGTTAATGAAGAGCTGCATTAGTGTTTAAAAATATACGTTATCAGTCTATATTTAAGTTTAATAATGCCATATTCCCAAAAATTGCCTTAAACCCTTGAATACATCTACAGGAAACGGCATATAACTGTAACAATGTTACAAATACCATCACCATTAAATAAATAAATATCAGTCCAAATAAACCTACAATTTATAATATTTTGATAAAGTCACTTGCGTTAATATTTTAGACTGTGGCCAAATGCGCCTTTTTTAAAACGTTAAAAATAACGCCGTTAACGAATAGCTACATTAGTGTGTATTTACACGTTATCTGTCAATATTTCACGTAATTCATAATGAACAACAATATCATATCTTAAATCAAGCATATAATCCATCGCTACATCTACGTGAACCTCTCAATAACTATAACATTACCCCAGATGAAGCAATAGCACAAAATTGACATTAATAGGTTCTTATCTTATGTTTTATTTTCTTTTTTATTTTTGTCACCTGCCTCACTATCTGTGGCTGGTGAGGACCGAACTATAATGTTTGGGCTCAATCTCTTTCGCACAGTGCATTTGGGGGTCACCCAAAGTCATACCCCGCGTATATATGCGGATATTGAAATAAAACATATCAATCCATGATTGGGACGGCGTACAAGTTGTTGATAGATGAAGACCTACTTTTAATATACATGGTTACCGAAAAAAAATACAAAATTGTAACGTTTTGTATGATGCATCAGAAAAATTATATAAAAACTGCGCACAATACATTGACACAAAATGTAAAAAATTGTGTTGATGATGATGAATTAGCTGAGTTCGGGCGTCAACCAATGCACACATTAATAAAATCTGTCAATAAATTTCCACTTCTTATTTTTAGTATAAAGACCATCCAGGAGAATACACAGTTTTACATATTTTACCCCATATTTTATGCATATGAAACTATTTGTATACTATTTTTCCGATGCATCATATAATGCAGTGTATTATATCGTACTAATTCAGTCATAACTTCGTATTTTTCTGTAAATAATTTATCTATTTTAAAATACAGCCGTCCACCAGTCGTTATACCTCGCGCTGATCATACGCGATGTACGTGGGAGCGGGATCCACGGGTGCCGTGTTTGAGAGAGATTTTTCCGAAGATTATCATTCTGTCAATAAGGCAGACAAAGTTACATGCAGGAAAGTTTTAGAGTGATTTCGCATTATATCAACAAATACGTGTAAATAAATAGGCTGGACGATAGTTCAATTGTTCTTTTTGCTATTTTAATTTTTTGTTGATTATCAAATTCTCTATTCTATTCTATTGCTTTCATGACAAGTTACTTGTGACATTATGTTTTTTGGAAAAGATAATTTACTTAAACACGTTTTGAAAGTAATTATGAGGATATTTGTATTTAAAGAGAATTTTCTGCATTAATGTTTTGCAATATTTCAGACGCAAAAGCCATAGTAAAGAAAAAATGTATGTATAAAAATTTTACTTGTAAGTACACAAAACATGTATACATTATAACAAGTTTGCTTTTGAATACTCATCTATAATACTGTGTTTAATGTTGAAATAACTTTAACCTAAGAAAATAATGCGTGAACCCTGACTTTGTAGAGTTTTTTCTATTCCTAATCTCATGCTTTAAAATAATATTTTACTATAAAAAAATTATAAAAAATCAGGTTTTGAGCTATTTTGATGATGAAAAAGATATGGATGGACACATGTGGAGGAAATAATTGAAATCCAAAAAAACATTTAATTTCCTAATTAATTTTGATAATTATATGCTTTGGACTAAATAGAGAAAGTGCCTACATTCAGTGAAAATAAAAGTTTTATGACAAAAGGTGTAAACAGAACACAGCGAAAGAATTTTAAATAAAGAGATAGAACTTTAAATAATTGTATTTTTTATTTTTATACAGGACTACTAACCCTTCCTTTAATTTCGGCTACGTATCCCGCAGATATATTTTCCATAACAAAAACCTTATACTCGTCTCTACCTACTTACTAAATTTCATAAAACCAGTTTTATAGGCTCTCGCAGAAATAAAAAACAGTCCCTTTTGTCGTTAGCCAATCACCGTCCACTGTTGGACGTAGGCCTTTCCAAGTCGGCGCCACTCATCACGGTCCTCTGCTTTTCCCATCCAGCGCCTATCGGCGACCTTGCGCAAGTCATCAGTCCATCTGGCTGGAGGGCGTCTGATACTACGTTTACCGTGACGCATTCTCCACTCTAGGACTCGTCAGCTTCATCGGCCATCGGTTCTGCAACAAATGTGAGCGGCCCACTGCTACTTCAACTTACTAATTTTGCGAGCTATGTCGGTTACCTTGGTTCTCTTATGGATATCCTCATTTCTAACTCCATCCATAAGAGAAACACCCAACATAGCTCGCTCCATAGCCCGTTAAGCGACTTGAAATTTGTGGACCAGTCCTACCGTCAGTGTCCACATTTCGGCCCCGTAATTCAGGAGGAAGAGGGTCTCGAAGACTTTCGTCTTCAGGCATTGCGGAATGGTCGATGGAAAGAGTTGAAGAAGCTAATCGATGAAACTGTCCCTTTAACGATTATTAATGATGTTGCTAATATTTGTATTCTATCCTTGAGTTTTGCCAGTTTTAATTATATACTACTTCAATCTTTCCCCAAGAATAAGAGATCTCTTAACATTTCTGAGTGTCATATATTTAGGGTGATTTTGTGTATATAGCCACATTACGGGAATCATTGCTGTGATATGTGCTGATACACCGAGGATCCATCTATACTAGCAGTGGTTCTTAACCGGTGGTCCCTGGAGGCATTCCAAGTGGTCCGCGACGCCATCGTAATAAACAAGCGACCTGACGTGTTGTGTCGAGCCATCACAACGCAAACCGCGCAAAGAGAATGCAATCACAAAATCTCATTAAATTTAAAATCCGTAACTTATAATTTTAGATTTTTAAAATAATAAATAAACGCATGCTAGTTCTAAAATTATACGTGCTTTATTAGATAGAGACAAATACATAGAATCTATACATATACATAACCGACTAGGTGGTCCCTGGGAAGACAGAAATTTGGTAAAATGGTCCCCCATGCCTTAAAGGGTAAGAACCACTGATCTATAGGTTCGTCGCGTCCGAACGACAAAATTCGGTTATTTCCGCCTGGGGACGGCATCTGCAACCTGCCGTGTACGGCATCTGTTAGAGAGAGCAGCGCCTTACACATACATATTTTGTCCTTTATTCCTTTCCTTTTTATTACATCTTGGAGAATTTATTGTACTTAAAATTGTTTTCCTACTTGTAATGGAACAAAGGATCATTTTTATTTTTAAGTATTATGTAATAGTATGTTCGGACAGACGTCCAAGTTAGTCTAAAAACTCTTACATGTAATCATACTTTATTATCTATCAGAAGTGGGCGAATCTTTTAAGCGCATCGTTGTTCGCTACCACGTTTTTTTTTAAACGCATGCTAGGTCATTCATTTAAAGTTACAGTACCACTGATTAATGTTCATTATTATCAACAAATCGTGGTAGTGTAATGGCTAGCGTACGTGTACCCAAAACTAAAAGGGCACTAGCTCGAATCCTGGCCAAAACGCATGCACCAGTTAGGCAGTTTTGTGACCTAATGTGCATATTGTTACAATTACCACGTGCAAGTCTCGCATTCAAATTGGTTCAAACTGATTTGTACGATACTCCTATGAACTTGAAAAAATGACATACTAGTTCTATAGGCTTGTTCAATTGCGATGTCAAAACAGAGTACACTGACCCCAGTTTCTCCCAAAAAACGAAATGGCGTAAGTTAAAAGTAATTAAATTTGAAAAAATTATATCAGTTTAAGTTGCAATTTTACGTAACACTAGAAACACACATGATTTGTTTATTTGTGATCCTGCATATATTATGATTGTGATTGTTATAAAATATTATTTACCACGATAAAAGTGTGTAATTTTACATTTTATTTCATAACCAGAAAGGAAATATTTATTTTTAGAACAATTCTATTTCAAATAAATATAATACAAGACTTATAACAAACTATTACTTCACTTAAAATTATTTTTTGGCAAAATAAACAAAAACGCGAGTTTCTCACCAGGGGTGCTCATCTTTGGATCGTCCTGCACACGTACTTTCTTTCTGTTCGGAATGATCGGAAACGGGTGACAGACACGAAAACATGGACGCTCTTCATTTTAAAGAATGGTTTGGAAAAGTAACCCAGAAACTGCGATGTGGTGACGTTACCGTGATGGATAATGCAAGTTACCATTCCAGGTAAATACTATTGTGTGTATTTAAATGTAAGTTTGCTTTTGTTTGACCTCTAATAAATATCCTGCAATAGATTTGATTTCATCTTCATTATAGTCGGCATATATGAAATAGTACGAAATAAATAAATTTATTACTTTTACTCTTTTCATATTTGATATTAAAGATCATTAACCAGAATTCTTCGAATTCGTATCCAGCACGTCATTAGAGAAGAAGAAAAAATAAGTAGAATTGACACTATAATAGATCAAACTATGGATAAATTTATTATAAAAGTCACAGATAACTCTGAATCTGAACATTCAAGTATTGAAAATATATAAATAAATTAAAATTTGTTACAATTGTGTTTGTACAATAAATAAATAAAACACTTTGTATACAGTGTTTTTATAAAAGGGTTTTCACCCCCGATGGAACCACGGAAAAATCAATGTACTGTATTGCCAAGGCAAATGGCATGGGCCATAGTTTAGACAAGTCGAAAAATCGTAGGCAAATATGTCACTGCGGTTTGTATCGTAGTGTAAACGAAACTTTATAATTGGTGATAATTACCTTATGATTATCGTATGAATTACGAAGGTACTAGCTGGAGGTTCCAAAAAACCCAATTTACAATTAATATAGAATTTAACATTAAAAATATCTAATCTACAATGACTCTAGCCGAAGTTAGGCAATAGAATGATCTACAAATAATACGTTCTTAAAACTAGGTTTAGCATAATTACGTACGACAAGCAGGCGCCGACGAGAGAGCACGTGCAAGCAACCTCTTTGTAGGTCACGCCTATTCTGAAATGTCCTTAAGGGTCGGTAGTGTAACATATGACATACCTACTCGTAGGCGAGTGTTTGTTTTGTAGTTAAACGTAAACATGCCAATGCGGTTCTTGTCTAAAGAATACCGACTACGAAAATAGTATAAGACTTCTTGTCCCAAAACGTTCGATAATCTCTCTCCATGTAAATGGCACTTTAGAATTATTTGTAAAATTTCTGTAATTTTATACAATAACGAGTTATCTATAAATTTATAGGATTAAAAATAAACCCACCAATAAGCTTTTTTTTCTTTTATTTTAAAGGGACTTTGAATCGTTTAGATTAAGTCAGCCCCATCGTACCTTTTCTTAAATTATTATGACTTACATTAAACTAACATAAAATTAATTTGAATCCTAAGTGTATGTGATAAAGTTTGTGATCAGTTCCTTGTAGACAAGGAGCTCATCACAAACTTGTACACGGTTCTAGCTTCTTGAGAAGCAGGGGAAGCCAAAATATTAAATATGCTACACAAGTCCAATCTCTGCAGACTTAACTCTACACATAACTTAATTCTGGCTGCCTCATTCTAAACACATTCCATGAGAATGTGGGTTGCATCTTCCACCATATTGCAAGTTAAACAATTTTCGGAATCAGACTTTTTCATTGAGAACCCAAACTTTCTCAATGGAATGTGTCCGGAACGTAACCTATGTGCAACTTTAATTTGTTGCCTGCTTACTGTGTTATGCATTTACCATTGAACCCGAGGAAGCTGATATACAATTACCTTATACCAAAGTCCTTTTTCCAACGATCTGTCAAAATACTCTTTCCATTCAGCATAGCACTTTTCTTTATATATACCAAAAAATTCTGTAAAATTAGGCACTATGTATATTTCGGAGCCCTCGAGACACACACTTTTTGCCAACACATCAGCCTTCTGATTACCAGTAATACCTATATGCGACGGAATCCATTGCAGCTTTACAATAACATTTTTTTTATTAAATTCAGAAATCTTGACGACTACGATACGAGTAAGACGTTTGTAATACTCTCGATTAGCGATATAGACGACGGACTTTGCGCGCGTCGAATTGCATTGAATCGTGCAGTGTGAACCGGTTGTATCCAGTTTTATTTGTATTTGTTTTATACGTGTTTGTACACTTCTAATAAATTTTATAGTAGTTTCAACGGCATTTTTAATTCGAGTCCTGTAGCTCGTAACAATAATATTGAATAGGCTATCGACAATCCTCTGAAGCCAGAGGTGCAGCGAGTCAAACGCTGTAAACCGTTTTTACTGTCGTAGAATATAACTACTCTCTTGTAATTATTTCTATCTATATGCAAAAGTGCTTGTGAAATTGCAAACAATTCTGCCGTCATGATGTTTACTTTAGATAATATTTTAAAACTTTCATGTATCCTATACCTTGAATCATACCATGCAGTTCCTATCGAGTTTGATGTTTTTGAACCATCTATAAATATTTTTATCCAATCGTCATATTTGTTATTTAGTTCTTCTATAATGTTATTTTTAAGTATGTCGTTATTATAATTTCTTTTATTAGATTTAATACAATCTATATTTGTTTTTATTACTTCTTTTGTGTTAATATTTGAGATCCATGAATCTGAAGAATACATCATAAAGGGTTTGAAGAATGTATTTTATTATTTTTAACTGTATTATATACACAAGATAGCAACGGCTTTTTTCTGTTCTGCCAATATTTAATACTAAGTGACACGTGTAATTTATCTAGAAGCTGCCACCCACCAATAAGGTGATATCAATTTATATATTTCCAAATTCAAAAATGAAGATCTTTTTATATCTTACTCTACCTTCGATTCATATTTATCCATTTAAAAAGTAGTTTAATAATTCCCAGAAAAAATCCCGCAGGATTCCTAGAATACAAAGCAGATTGTAAGTCTAAGAATTTGCTTCTGATCAGCGAAAACCGCATCGAAATCGGCCCCGTAGTTTTTACTTAAATCCCAATCAAACAGAAAAGAAATCTAAAAAAATGCATTGTGTTCTCTATCGTTTATATAGAGTATTCTAGTCTTTTTTAATAGCGTCAATGTACAGACACGACATATTTCGAATTTCATAATATTAAAGATAATGTATCGAGTAATGGATCGATCTATTTTACAAATTTGAAGTATAAATGAAACACTAATTATGAACACATGTATGTCTTTGCGTCAGAAGACTGATTCGCGGATGTTTACGCAATTGGTTTCAATCTAAAACAAAACGCATGAAAATCCACAGCTGTGATGTGTGTTTCATATATTGTACGAATATTAAGGGAAACAAAAATCTATATTAGATTTTTGTTTTGTTGAAAAAAACTCTCTGATATCATTTTAGTATAGAAGTGTTAGAAAAGTGCTATCCGTTGGCATTTGTGTAATAACACTGCTACAACTGAAATTCCGAGAAGACCATATAATCCTTAAGCATCCGGGTGTTTTATTACCTTTGCTATTTTCGTTCGTTTGTTCGTTTTACGGTTACTTTAATTATTCATAGTCATTTTGGTGCTAAGTTTAATTTTGGTTTCAATTTTCTAAGTATTGAAAAATATCTATTTTTAGTCCGTAATCTTTTTGTCTTTGCCGGTCGTCGCATCGAAGACGTCATAAACCTTTTTAAGCTTCAAATTTCACTTCAGTTACCTAGAAGTCATTAAGCTTACGAGTTCGAGAAATTCCAGCCAATTTGCGAATATATATGGTCGGCCCGTTTAGACTAGGTTAGTTGAGTTTCAACTGCGACCGAGGTGTTACTAAGCGTAGATTCGGAATGGGAATTTCATATTGATAAACTTTGTGCGATTTATGCTATTGCCTGTGATTTTCTGCTTTATTGTTTTGACTTGTTGTATTCAGTTGTGTTTGTAAGAACTGTGAACTATGTACGTGTGCGTACTCCTAATAAACTTTGTAATAATTCATTTTAATTTCGAATCCCAGAAATTTTTAACAATATTTTGGGTAGTGTCCCGAAAATATATTTAAAGAGTTACGGTTTTATTTAGTTTATGATTTGGTTAGCTTTGAGTTTTATATGATAAATGAGAGCCCCGATGGCCCCCATCCCCCTTCATCTTCCCTATCCTACTCCCTTTTTCCGTTTCATTCCAGAAGTTTTTTTCCAAACTTTTTGGTTTGTAGATAAGCGAAATAGCAGAAGATCTATCTGATACTAAGTAATTACTATTTCCGAAGGACATCTGTGTTACCAAGGGAGCAGATTCGTTGCCTATCTCGTTGAGATTTAAAAGTAATCTATTTGTGCACTTTTTAAAGAGCTCATTATCATAAGACTCTAGGAAAGTCGCGAGAAGGTCATTCCACAGCTTGTACAGCCGTGGTATGAAAAGGTTCGCCAGTTTTCAAATTTATTCATTTTACATTCCGCGAGCACGTGTTACCTTTTCAAATTAAGCAACAGAACAGAATGTTCCACAGAAAATAATGTTTAACTGTTTGGCAAAAGTTTAAAGTTACTTAGATCAAAGTTGTTTGATTTTCTATCTTGTCTAAGAAGATTGTTTAGAGATGTAAAACATTTTTATTTGTTTTAATATTTATGATAAGCGTAGTGATTATATCCTCTTTGTTTCTGAAAATTAAAACTATTGTTAGTCTCAGCGTCTGTTATCTTCAACACTAGAATTTTCTTTTTTCACGTTTTACATTAATTTTTTATAAACATAACATTTATTAAAATGTTGACAATACAGTTTGGTGTACTCGTGCAAGCAAAAGTCGACTTTAAGGTGACGAGTCTTTTCATACCGCGAACAGTCGCGGTATGAAAAGACCACCTTTTCACCTTAAAGTCGACTTTTGCTTCAGTCTGTGTACAGAAACAGACTGTGTAAAAAACGACCGGGTTATTTTTGAATTATTTGTTATTGTGACAAAACAATGAACAATGTACGGAAAAGTGTTATATTATTTGATGCCATAATAGGCCATTATTTGCCTGTTCATTTTTTTTGACTGTTTAAAGGTTCTATAACTATTATAGCGAAAACGGAACATTTATTAAGTCGTCAAGTATGCCGTTTGATGACATTTCTTTGAACTTAATAAAATGAATATAGCAATTTGCATTCCAAGAAAGCAAAGGAAAAATTTAATTTTGTACGTTTTACTCGCGACCATATTTGTTATTTTCATAACCTAAATTAAAAAGCATTTCACTGTGAGTGTTACTAGAGTAGCAGTAACTATTAGAGGCACTAGACATAAAGGCAGACATAAACTCAATTAAAATTTTATATAATGGCCCTGCAAATTGTTGTTTAAATATTTTTTTACTATTATCTATGTTCCTTGTGCGTTTTTAACTTGTTAGCTTGGATTTGACTCTATAACTTTGCCGTGAGCCAAAGGTTTTTTATTGTTGGAGTACAGCAGACAGGCTGACGGCCCAAATAACATGAAAACCACCACCTCTGCCCTTTGCTTATAAAATATATGGTTACTTGATCTGACATTTACTATTCGGGAAGAAAATAAAGGTATTTCAGCGAACAGATTTGTTGAGAAAAACACTTAAAATAATTGTCTCAGATAAAAAATAACATAAAATACACTATATAACGGATCACTGCCAACGGGGAGCGTGTCCAGAAGGCTAGCTGCATTGCCACGCTGTAGAGCAATTCTTATTTGTTGTGCTAAATATGAGCCTATGGTTACTTTATATTTCTCATCCTAAACTCTACCTTTCATTTGAAAGTAAATGAGCTAAAACATTTTTTGCTGATCAATATTTTTCCATATAAGACTCTAAACGTCTCACTTCTATGTCTCATTTTTAGGGAAATGGGCGTTAACACGCAGGGTTCGCCTAAGGCCAATTGACGAGTTGCAGACATCAAAAATCTCAATGTGCATATTTTCATATATCATTTATCTTATTACTGGTAAAAAATTGACTTTAATCGTATGGAGTTTATGTCAAACTTTAATCAATAGTAAAGCATATTCAGATCAGCTGCACCCCTTTATATAAAATACCAAAAGTACTAATGTGTTATTCATTTTAAGTATTTAAATTAATACGCCTATTTAAAGTTATTAATATATATATACCCACATACACTCACATCTACCCACACCCGTACACACCCTCGCCCACCCACGTGTACACGCCCACACACACGCGCAGGCACACACGCGCTCACACACAAACAGACACACACACAAATATATTTCTTCCTAACATTAATTTCTGTGTCTTAACTGAGTAAGCTTAAATTTAAGATAATCTTAGGAATCTTTTATTTTCGGTAGCCATGGAGTGGAATACTGGTGACCTGTCATACAGATTTCTGCAAATCTATTTCAGGCACCAGTATCACACACCAGGTTTCTTAGTGAATCTGTTGTGTTGAGAAATAAATAGAGTTTTATTATTATTATTATTATATAAATGAACAGTAAGGTACCGGCTGTTGGTGAACTAGATGAGCAAACGCCTTGACCTAGCCTTCCCATCACAGTGTCCGTCAAATGTGTAATAATAGTAATGATTCACGTTTTTCATGATATAGGTATATTGTAAACAATATACCTATATCATAAAAAACGCGATACGATACGATATAAATATCGTAACCCATTTAATAGCTATATATCTAATTACTTAATTTATTTGGGAAAACAAAATTATATTCTTAAATATAAAATTCAAATTTAATTTATTTAGTATAGTGTTACAACCTAGTGTCGACAAAGTGGATTCACACCTGCATACCATAAAACACACTTTGTTACCTTTTGGCATTTGGACTTCTTTTGTTTACTTATTTATTGGTTATTGTGGAGAGTAGCCCATTGTACTCGTTTATAGCCGTTTGCAGGCATAATTAGACAGGTGTGCGGATTACGATTTCTGGGAAACTGCATCGACGCTGGTCGGGCAGACATATTTGCATTTGTGCAATATAAAGCAATGGCCCGATTGAGGAAGGGCAGTCAAGTGATAACCACAAGCGAGGAAAGACGTGTGTACATTCGGTAATATATATGTTGACGGACTTTGCGCGTGTTATTGAATCGTGCATTACGTTTGGACTGGTGGTGTTCAGTTATATTTGTACCTGTGGTATACGTGTTTGTATAGTTCTAATAAATTCTATAGTAATTACAACGGCATTTTAATTCGAGTCTCGCAACTCGTAACAATAAAATAGATTTTAGTTACTTCATTAAATATTTTAATTGCTAGATATTATCACGGAAATTTGATTGTGTCTTAATTTGTTGTAATTGTAATTAGAAATATGAACACATTTGTCTATATCAATCAAGTTTTCGCTAAAACTAATTTATATAATAAACATTTGGCTCAGACTAATTGCATAGCACTAAGCTTATATGCAATATGAAAGGAATGCTTTAACCCTGACCGGATTAACGTAAGTAGATTAAGACCGCCGCAAGATCACGGACTTGATAGTCATGAACTGGAAGTAATTTATCGTTTTACTTATCGATCGAATATATACAAAAAAAATGTTTAGTGTAAATTATATATCACCAAAACCTCATTCTTTGTCATATTTAATCATTTAAATTCGAATGATATTAATCGGATTATCTTTTTTTTTTCAATACTGAGTTACCATAAATTTTGGATTCTTTCTTTGATAATTATTATACTTTCGTACATGAAAGTTATTAGTACAGCTATTTCATGATTATCAGTTCACTCGCATAAAACTCGCGTCATTAGGTATTCTAAAGGGCCATTTACATGAAGTTAGTTTATTGCATGTTTTGGAGCGAGAACTCGCATTCTCAGTCACACTTACGTGATGTTAGGAAAGGTGAAATTTTCAGTATCGGTAGTTTAACATAAACTTAGAAAGGAATGGATACTCGCTAAGCTGAAAGCGGGGGGGCCATTTTTCAGGTATCAAAGGTGGAAAATAACCATACTAACTTACGTCAAAGTAGCAAGGCTAGTTTTTACATATGTCATATATGATATTGTTATAAACGAAGATATACAGTTGTCAGACACTTCCTGTGGGCCATAACTTTTGACAGACACTTTAAAAAAATGGGGACTTACGTCATTTTAGGAAAGCTGAATTTTATATATATTGTCAAGTATAATATTTTAAAATATTTTCCAATGAGCAGACAGATCTGACGGGCCAAACATCTTCCCATGGTTATTTTAGCTTAGCGAGTATCCATTCCTTCCTAAGTTTATATTAAACTACCGATCCTAAAAATGTCATCTTTTCTAAAATCACGTAAGTCTGGGGTGACTGGGATCTCTATCTATATTTTCGTAGGCGATTCTCATATGATATTCAACCAAAAAACAAAAACTCAACTACGATTATGTCATACAGTAATCGTAAGGTAATTATCACCAAGAGTTTTGTCTACACTAAGACACTAATTGCATTGACAAATTTGCCTACGATTTCTCGACCTGTCTAAACTAGAACTCGTATGACATTTTTTCAAGTTCATGCGAGTATCGCTCAAATCAATTTGAACCCATTTGAATGCGAAACTTGCCTTTCGAGCTCGGTGATGAGTACGGTATGTTTTTTACACAGAGGCGTCAATATTCAATGACCAGGCGATTATCGCCCTTCCACGTACGATATCGTATGTTTAGTTTACATGATCATATTTTTTTCTTACTTTCCACAATCATGTCTTCAAGACAAGAAACTCTCTATTCATTTAAATGGCCATTTAGGATATATATATACCATCTATATAGAAACTATCATTCATTTATCTTCGCTCTTAAAATATATTTCATGACCTATTTCGTGACAATCAAAGTCAAACTTTATTCCCGAGTTAGTGTAGAAGAAACACACTAATCACTATTATCCGTGCCCTGCAGTTTTATTATTGTTTAATAACTATAACATTTCTTTGCGTTGTAGCGTTATGTTATATGACTTCCTAAATCAATTAAATATTTAGTCCAAAAATTAATATTTCCTACAACAAAATTAGATGGATTTTTTGGCGTAATAAAAACATATTATTTTATAGCGTTGGGTCTTTTACATGCAATCACACAAACGAACAGAAACCTTACACGTGATCGCCTTTGAATCGAATCATCACCAGGTATAGTCAGGAAATTGCCGCTCATTTTCACAATAAAAATATTACACACTTTAATATAAAAGCACTTGAGCTCTTTCTTGGTACTGGGACGTACTAAAATAGCGCGCGAATTGATTTCAGACAGAGCGTGCGCACGCGACGGCTTTCAGTACTCGAATGTTTGAAAACTTTCCTCTTTATGAATGGGTGACGTTTTTAAATAGCCACCCCCACCACTCCGTGACGTCACGTTTTCGCGTAAAAGAAAATATGTGTAGGATCGTCTGCGTTCCAATCGAATTGCTACCCAAATAGATTGAATCATTCTGTTATGAGTGTTTCGGCTGAAATCGTAAGGTCGTGGTTATTTGGTGTTCGACGAATTGCAAGCATCGTTTATTTCACGAATGCTGTTTACTTTTAAAAGGATTGATGACTTTCTGTTTTACATCTTTTTTGCTCTTTGTTTGAAAACACAAAGAAAAAGATCTAATTGATTTTTTTAGGATAATCGGCAGACACAGACACATGTTGTATATCCACAAATTAAGCAACTTACGCTTGTGTTACGGATGATATACAACGGACTACTCTGAGGCCGATCCCAGACACCCAGATCATAGGAAACAACGGAGAAAATTCGTTTCCGAAATTTACCATGCCAGAAATCGAACCTGGAACCTCTGCGTTGCAGTGAGCCAGGCCAGCAAAGGCTTAGCCCACTCAACAACAGAGGCCGACTAAAAGCTCTAAAACCGATAGCAACTTGAATCAAAGAACATGCATACATATATGTTTATCGTTATAATCGATTATTAATTCTTGAATTTATCTCTCATTAGCGTGCTTTCAATATCTATCTATGGAGTAACAGACTTTCGTTATTATTGCACTTGGCCATGGGTATCTTGTGTAAAATCTTATTTTCCGTCTCCTAAATCTACACACCAACAATGTATGTGCACGCTGTTTTTTACTAGAACTCTGTCTGAAAATTTGAGATAAGTAAACAAACTTACCTTATTAAAAAACTGTTTATTTATTAGTGAATATTATTATATCATCATTTACAATTTGATTTATCCCTATAATTTGCAATATAGTGTTACGACCGACAAAGACAAATTCACACCTGCATACCTGTTTTGCACATTTTATTACCTTTCAGCATTTGGACTTCTTTTGTTTACTTTGTGATTAGAAAAACCAGTCCATTGTGTATTGTAATCCTTTATGGCAGTCATTAGCCAGGTGTGATTCTAGAAAATTCGGTCCACGCGGCCGAGCAGACATATTGTATTTATACAGTATAACGCAATGCCCCAATTGAGAGATGAGGCAGTTGAGCGATAATCACAAGCGAGGCAAGACTTGTGTACATTCGGTAATCTATTTAGTGACGGACTTTGCGCGTGTATTTGAATTACGATCTCCTGCATTACGTTTGGACTTGTTGCGTTCGGTTATATTTGTACCTGTGTTATACGTGTTTGTATGGTTCTAATAAACTCTATAATAATTCCAACGGCATTTTAACTCGAGTCCTGCAACTCGTAACAATAGTATAGTATAAGTAATACCCCTGATATTGCAATTTTTCATAAATGACAGTAACTACTTTCTTTTAGATGGGCCTTTAACCTCCGTGTTGTACTTCTAGTAATAAAAATATAGTTTTAAAAGCCTTCAACACTTAATTTTGCCAACAACTCCACAGACTATGAATACTGTGATATGTGGTTTTTGGTTGACATAAAAACAAACAAAATAATAAAACGAAACAAGATATATTTGAAATACGGATATTTATTTATTTTTTCATAAAAATTCTAAATTCAATAATGTGTTTAAACATGTAACATTTACATATATGCATTTATACAAAGATATATGCAATGTTAAGTGATATTATTAATACTAAAATTGGAGCGTAACAGACTTAAGGAGGCAGTACACCGGAGCCACATTAGAATGTCTTGGTACACAAAATAAATAAATACGGAAGGCTAATTCTTGTCCAGTCTAAAATTTTCATTGTGTCAACGTAAATAACATATCAGCTAAATAATTTATTTATAAATAATACTCAAAGTTTTCGATTCGTAAAATATGAAAAATTATTACCAATTTGTCCTGAGAATCCTGGGGTTCTGTTACCTTCGGTAAGTATTTAATTATTTTGTGCCACGATTTCATGTTTCAGCACATTGTAGTGGCACATATGCATGACCGGTGTGCGGCCTCACCTACACAACGCCGATGCAATGTGACAATCACATTTTACACTTATAAAATAATATTTACCAAGTATTGTCAAATGGTAAAGGATTTTTTATGTGTCAAAACGATTTTTGTTAGGGTGGTAACACATTAACAGAAACTGAATATAGTGCACGCTATAATTTATGGCCGCTTTTAGTCAGCGAAAAAAGATTGCCCAATAGAAGTTATTTTATTTCCAATTAGTTTTTAAAATTATGCGTTGTTTGTAGCTAATATGGAGATACTACAATGTTTGGTTTTATTGTAATGACTGTAACAACCCAAGCTATATAGGAGGATGCCTTGAATAAACATAGTAATACATTATAGGTTTACATAGAGTAGGAAGTAGGCTTAGTTTGAATAAATACATTGAAATTTAATATTTCACTGTAAAATCACAATAAAACAACAAAATATAAACATAAAATTCACAAAGTACGTCACACGAATTTCATGGTTTGTTGACCCCTCCCCCATCCTCGTTACAACTGGTTACATTCCAGTTACGTAATTAGCTTCAATATATTAGATTTTGAAATGTGACGTGTGAAATTTAGGACCACTCCCACCCCTTGTCACACAATGTCACACTTCGACGACATCCCCCGCGCTTAACGTGTGACTTAATTTATGGATGGCCCCTAAGATGAATTATTTTATTTCATTAAAATGACACAAAAATATTTCATTTCTTTTGGTATATACAGATTAAAGTATTTTTAAGTTTATTTTTAATTAGTGGTCTTGTCTTATTTCAAAATTGAAGTAGGGTAGGATCGATAAAATTACAAAGCACCGTTTAGGTGTTTCAGACAATTTTTAGTTTAATCCGATGATAGTTTTAAATCTCTTTCTTTCACTGTTGGCTCCTGTTTTACAAATCTATTAGTAAGTATATATAGTAGCTGTGACCGTATCACAATTATAATGATAGAGGAGTAAATACATATAAAAAAATACCTGTATGAACTATACGCATTTCCTAATTTTATAAACATAGTAAAATATTGCAAAAATGTATAGATGAATACAACATGCCGTGTTACGTCCGTCTAGTTTAGTCATCACTAGTCTTTATTTAAATAATGTGTTACCACCCTTATATTATGAGATTATTATGAATACTGTGCGCTTGCTTTCTTTTAAACTAGAATCGCAATATCTTCATAAACTGTGGCGCCTGCAATAAACGATATTTATGTAAAATATATAATAAATGTAAGTAAATACACAAATTAATACTGATACAACTGGTTTATGTAAGATATAAGACGACCCCACCAAATAGCATTCCTTCACATGACGATGGAAAGATGTCTAAGTATTTACAAATGAATGATTTCTTGATGATTTACTTTTGAATATTATTATCGTCGATGAATTTTTGAACTGTACGAAATTAATCAGTATAAAATCTATTTGATGGGCACATGAAAATTTTCAACTTTTTGGAAATGAACAAGCTCTATTCAACGCAATAATGCACGATGGTACACGCTGATATTATACATGGTTGTATTGAAAAACCCATAATATTAATTTAAATAACTCATCTCCGTATTCAATGGATAATTCTATTGAAAACATATATGAGAAAAATTAACAAACTTTAATTTACAACAATAAAAAAACTGACCCTTAGAATATGAAATGTTTAAACTACTATTTTTGGAAAATATTACTGAGAATCTATTGTAACCAGCTCACGCTGAACAACCGGAGACGCGAATAAGAAGTGGCGGATAAACAATTTTTAATGTTGGCGATATCACTTTTGTTAAACGTAACTACAACCTTTCAATAACTTTTGTTTTACATTCACATATAGTTAGGCAAAAATCATAAATGTAAATAGAACAAATGTTCCTTGAAATAATCAATTTTAATTAGCAAATACTTTAAGGCGAGTAGCGTGATTTAATTCAAAATAAAATATCCTTGTAAATGTTAAAATCATTTAGATCTAATTTAAAAGAGTTATTTTAAACAACGTTTGTTAGTTTAATAAGGTAGAATAGTATATGACTGCAACGTGACTGGTAGACCGAGACGTAGTCACCATGAGCAAATTGGAGATATTTTAAGGAAAGGATCGTAGCAGGTGGAGATCCATCGTCTCTGTCCAGCCCAATGGGAAACAGGCGTGACAATTTGTATGTCTAAGTTAATATAATGGGTAAAAAAATTTCACTCAACAATGTACAATTACAGCGTGCATTGATTTATGACACTACTGTGGACAAAGAATGTACTACATCTAATACCTTCAGGTGTTTTCGTATATACGCACATTAGTACATTGAATAGACAATAATAAATATTCATATAAATATTGATATATTGTAATTTTAATGGTTTTTCGTCATATAGTTTGTCAATTCAGAAATTCAAAAGTGAAATAATTTATAACAATTCATTTAAAAGGTTATATACGTATATAATATATATTGAGATTTGGACTAGACAAACCACATTCTCTATCTACAGATATGTAATCCATGATAAATGCTAATAATATAGAAAATCTAAGACCGTGTCAGTTTTTATGTGCTTCTCTACACATCGTATATTTTCAATCCCATTTTTCAAATGTATGTGTAAAAATGCATACCTTTTGATTATTATTATTATTTAATTTATTGCTATTTATTATACCTCTCCTTTTTCTTAGTATGTTTAAATACTGTTTAGATATTCTGGAATAACAGTTTGTTTGTTTATATAACGTTATATTATTGCATTATATTTATTTATTAAGCCACATCACGATTAAAAGTTATAGCTAAAAGAATAAAGTACAAAAATTAAGTGAGATTGAAAATACACAAACTTAAAATTTATGTGACGATATTCCAAACACTGTGTTTTGAACTGTGTAAGATTAAAATCGTATGTTTCTATTTTTATAAATCAACAATTCAATTATTGTTACATACATATGCCGTAATAAATAACCTTAACAAATTATTTTTGAGCACAGGGGCGATACAATGAAGTTATATGAAAATTATGCATATGAACAACAAAATAACGAATCATATAAGATATTACAAATAATTATTTGTAAATAAAACATTTGAATAATTTGAACACTATGAAATGGAATGTATATTTAACTAAAATAAAACCAATCTCAACAATTAACACTTGACCAATGAACAATGATCTAAAATTGATTCAATAGTTACGAATGTACGTCATTTTTATAACAATATCACATTTTTCAATAATATACAAAAACGTATTGAAGATTTAATATTAACTTTTCAAACAGGCCAAGCTTTTAACGTAAGAGCAAATTGTGATATTATATAGATAGGTACATGAATAACATTATTATTTACATGCCTGTAAACAATTATTACATTGGATCATTAAAGAAGAGTAATTTTAAAATAAAATCCTTTAAAAAACAAGATAAGATATATCGTAACGAACCATGGGCTACGCCTAGATATAATTGCATTTATAGAACACTCATCTCCTAAACATGATTTACATACTTCGAGCACAACTCTATACACCACGCATTTATCGATAAAAAAGGAAAAATATACATAAACACATTTCTTTTGTATCACGTGACACTCATTGATACATTCTTATACAATTCCGACTTAAGAAGCAAAAAATACCCACAAACGAATGAAATAAGTCATATAAGGCCATATATTATTTTATTTACTGTACACGTATAACGATTAGATGATTAATTAGATAAATAAAGTGGCGTTTAATATTAAGGGTTAAGGATTAATGCATCCGTATTTACGACAGTTTGGTCCATATGAATATTATTACATAAATCGTTCGAATATACCACGGTTTTAGGTATCCAGTAAAATTAAGTCGTTTTGTCGATATCGATAAAATCAAAGTCCGGCACTAAAAGAGCTTAAAAGTCGATTAAAGAAAAATAAAAAAATATTATTTAATTCATTGACACTTTCATCACATTAAACAGTCGTTAGTAGTGTTCTGAGCTACTAGCTGACCTGAATTACAAAGATAAGTAAAAATTTAAACACATTGCTGTTCAAGGTTAAGAACCTTTATTACTCTGAGTACGACAGTAAGATAACAAATTAAAAGAGGATATGTTAAGTTTAATTATGTTTTATTTTTCTGGATGCCTAACGTGTGGTAAACGCGGCGCTTCGGCCGCTTACGGTCAGTCTTTTCAGCTAATATACGAATTTGTGCAAAATATTTCTACTATTCGAGTAACTTAACATTGTAAATTTATTTACAAAATCCAATCTCGAAAAGAGATTGATTGTACGAAATTAATAGAACGAGCACTGACCGGGAACTGCCGGAGCGCCAAAATGTCGTGTGTACACCTTTATTTCCTGAGCGCGGTTTCTTTCTGTGGAATAGGCTGACTCAACATCGAACATGGTAGAAGTTCAAGGAGCCACAAATTCCTCTTTCTTAACATGTACAGGTCCTTAAACATGTATAAGCACAACATCTTTCAATATGTACAGGTATCCGGTACATAACATGTACGGACACCAGATCTTTTAATACATCCAGGTACCAGGCTTTTATACATGTAAAGACCCCAGACCCTTCAATATGTACAGGCATAAGGCTCTTAAACATATATAGGCATCAGATCCTTCAATATGTACAGGTATCCGGTACTTAAACATGTCAAGGTACCAGGTCCTTTCATATACAGGTATCGAATCCTTAATCATATATATTTTCCGCGTCTCGTACAGTGTACTTAAAAGAAGCCACAAGGCAATATATAATCCGTCTCCTAGATGATATAAACGTAGGCAACCTAGAAGACAGTTTATGATTTTGAACTGTCTTCAAATCATACTCCGGCGAAAAGTGTATTTTGTGTATCTCGGCGTACATCAGTGCGGAGTTTGAGCGTTTACTATAAGCAAACTTGCTTGAACTTTGTGGCACGTGGATATTTTTTTAGAGGCTTCACGAAGGGCCTTGACTGCCAGTGGGTGCCTCCGCTCTCATTTCGGATTTGAGCTTCACGAATTCCCTGGCCACTTCATCGCTGTGCCTCTGAGATAATATCCTGAGAATCGTCCATCCAGTTTCATCCATCTTCACTCTTGTGCCCAGTGGAAGCCAGCACGCACATGAACCCTGAAACGGATAAATTTAATTTTTAATTCATTCTTCAAGAAGATCAGGTCTGTGCCTACTTAAAAAATGAATCCAAATTTTATTTCAAAACCAAATAATATCATTATATCTTCCACCCTTATTTTTTGTAACTTTACTTTTCTTTTTATTACTTTTTCAAGGGTTATTATCTATAAGAATACATTAACTGATGAGCGATTTTATTCAAACTATCAGTTACGAAATGTCTGATGTGGCATCTGTCAAATTTGACAAAAAAAATCACATTACCATTGTGTAGATGTATACAAAATACACAAAATTCCAAATTTCATCTATATAGTGCCAAAAATTTCTGAGTAAAATAGCCGTTATAGACATGTAGAAGGATTTGATGAAAGTATAAAAGTTCAGTTTTGTAGTTTAACTATGGAATCCAATTAACGTACCTGTTCAGCTATATCTGCTAACCGCATCACTGCGACACCAACTAGCCTGTCCTCACGTGCAAAGCAATAATCCCTTACACAAACGTGTAGCTCAAATAACTCCAGTTGCTCAGTAGCGCTCACCATACTAGAAATAATAAGGGAAAATAAGTAGAAGGGGGAATAAGTAAGGAGGTTTAATAAAAACTGGGTGGATAATATTTCGTACATTATGAATATGAATATGAATAATTCGAATTGTAGAAGATTACTACATCAAAGTATGGAGGACGAGTCACTACTACGACCTATCAGAGGCCATTCTAGAACTTACAAATGAAACGTTTCATTAAACTTTGGACTCCAGTTGTTGCTTTTGGACTTGGTCGCGAACTTCCTCTTCTTGTCAGCGAGGTGTGGCCCAATGAGGTTCACCTCAATGAACGGACGGAACATGCCACTCGCTATCACCCACTTGAGGTCGTTGGCTGCTACGACTGAAAAAGCAAAAAAATAATCCTTACTATTTTGACAGTAGAAAAATATAGGGTTAACTGTAAAATTCCAAATTTGATCGTAGAAAAACTTTTATCTAAAGCGGCTATGACAACAGACAAATTCCTCTTTTATCCAGAAAGCTGGCAGACAATGACATAAATATAGATAGGCAGATAGACACTAAAGTGAGGGCAACATGAGTTATTAATTTTTTTGGTATTGAAACCTTAAAAGTCGAAAACTTAGTACGTGTTACACTTATCGATAGACAAGTCACGTTGTACTAGATAAAACAGAGCTCAGGTTTTTAACTACTTGGCGTAGTGTGAATTATATCACAGACTCGTCTGAAATTGGTCAATGCTATGTTTCAAAATGAGAAATAGAGTAGTACCTTTGACAGTAATCTTGTGTTCGCCAGTGCCCGGATGTGTAAATAGATCCACCTGAAGCGATACTTCACCCACGCTGCCTTCCTCTGCAACTGCAGCATCTAATTTAAGGTTGATTACATTAGAAGTCTATAACTTATATTTATTTTAAACACAGTACATTTCACCTTGTAAGCAGACGCATTTCTCATTTTCATCAAGATTTTACAGTTACTGAGATTTTAATTTGAGGTTTCGGTAACTTTTCATTACTTGTAACTACTAAAACGTCAATAAGTTATTTTTGAATACTCTTAATTTGTTTAATTTTATTCATAGTTACTATTTACTTTACTTACCTAAAATAATTTATAGCCACTACGTAACGTGTTTTGGCTCGGACAGCAAGATAAACTCTCAGTAACCTATTTATTGGCTTATACATTTTTTAACGAGGAGGAGGTAGCAAATAAAATATCACAACAACATCACAACAGACAAATTCAAAATAATTAGCTTTGGTGTGCATATTGCGCACTTTATTTTGAGATTGACTTCATTATGATTAGTCACACGGCAGAATAAATTGTCTAATTTAAAAACCAAAGCCATACCCTGATTATGCTGACTCGTAACGAAAGTTCTAATCAACGTATCAGTCGTCTGCGTGTATAGACTGAGGGCATATCTCAAGGACTGCAACTCTGGACTCTTCTCCAAAAATGTTTTCTTGAGACCATTTCCTCCGGCGTGGAAGTAAAGCTTGATGGTGTCTAACGCTGCGTCCAATACTGCGCATTGTTTCGGCGTTAAACTTTTTTCAGCTGATAAGTGCTAAAATGTGATTAGAAATGCTGTCAAGATTACCTCTGTTTCTATACAAGTAAGTACAAATTATGTTGACTGATACAGAAACTGCAAGATTACTTACTAATTCTAAACAAAATGTAATGTAACCGAACATATAATAAAGATTTTGGATTATTTTTATATTAATATACCTAAAGACTTTTCTTTATCATTATTATTTGTTATGGTTGAAGCTTTTTTTTTATTAAATCGATAGATTTCAAATTCAAATAAATCTATTACATAAATAAATTTACTTGAATGTTACCTATACTTTAATTCAGTTTATGTGTTTAACAGTGTAGTTCACATCTGCAATAAAATGCTTTCTTTTCGATTTGAAAAAACTGTACTGCACAAAACTATATCTTAATCAGATATTAACGGTTCATTTCTGTCTTTCAATTATGACGAATCAACCAAAGTGATCCATATATACATAAATTTGAATAATTAAATATCATTGAAGACCGTCGAATCGTTTCAGGTCTGTGTCTTTCAAACAAAATTATTTAATTTGGTTGATCAGTCTAATATCAGCATCATACACAAAGTGAGACATAAAGCATAATAATAGGTCTTTACCTGTGTAATTGGAGATTCTATAACCAGCATTTTCAGATTTAATTATCTGTGGATTCAATTTTGATGGAAATTCAAATAAATTTTAATTGAAAGATGTGTTAATTTAATTTCAAATACAGTGATTTGTTTTTAGATAGTTTTTTGTTTTTGTGAGATTGTGGTAGTTTTTGGCGCCATGGATAAACTGAAAATTAGTACAATTTTCGAATATGAGTTCCTACGTGAAAATACCTCTGCGCAAACAACACGAAACATTAACGACGTATACGGGCCTAACATTGCTTGCATAAATACGGTCCATTATTGGTTCAATCGTTTTAAATCTGGAAATTTTGAGGTGAAGAACGAGCCTCGCGGTCGGCCGGTAACCATTGTCGACAACGACGAATTGAAGGCGACAGTGGAAGCGGATCCAACTCTACGGCTGAGCTTGCTGCGGGCCTTGGAGTTAGTGTTAAAACAAGATTGAAGCACTTGCGTCAAATCGGAAAGATAAAAAAGCTAGATAAGTGGGTGTCACACGAACTATGCGACCAACAGCGAGATTTACGCGTCGACGCATGCATAGCACTACTGAATCGGCATAGAAACGAGGGAATTATTAATCGAATTGTTAACTGCGATGAAAACTGGATCTTGTACGACAACTGTAAGCGTTCGTCTCAGTGGGTGGACCCGGGTACAGCTCCTAATCTATGCGCTAAAAAAAAGATTACTCATAGGAAGATGATGGTGACTGTCTGGTGGACCAGTGCCGGACTTGTACATCACAGATTCTTACCGAATGGCACAACGGTGCCGGCAGATGTCCATTGCCAAGAATTGCAAACAATGATGGAAAAGCTCGCAATGCAACAACCAAGACTAGTCAATCGCTCTTCCCCACGACAACGCGCGAGCTCATACTTCACGACAGACCATCGCAAAGCTACAAGAGTAACAGCTGGAAGCTCTCCGTCACCCACCGTACTCACCGTACCTTGCCCCAACAGATTTCTACTTTTTTCAAAATTTAGACAATTTTTTTAAGTGGGAAAAACTTAAATATCCGAGACGCAGTACAAAACGCTTTCGCTGACTTCATCGCCTCCCGTCCGGCAGACTTCTACAGTAAAGGGATAAACAAACTGCCATCAAAAGGGCAAAATTTGGGCCAATACTTTGATTAGCTGAAATAAAAAAATTACCAAAATTTTTATATTTTAAAATTATCATATAAATCTCTAGTTTCATAGGTAAAGACCTAATATAATGTGTCTATTTCAAACTAGTGATGTCAAATAAAATATTCTCATGATTTACCTCTTTAGAAATATCCATGACACCTGAGAGTGCATGTTTCACATCCTGTTTTCCGACAGTGCTCTTAAACAATTGAGTCATGTCCTCTATTTTTGCATTCGCTGCCAAATTCTTAGCATTATTTGTCAAATTCTTCAACATCATCTGAAAAGAACGATGTTAAAAAATAATATTATTTTGTTCCATTAATAACTTTTCTATACATAAAAACAAAGTTAAGAGTAAAAATTTTGACGCAGGTAATAATTTTTGGAGTGGGTATAGTCTACCTCAAGGTTAGTAAAAGCAATATAAAGACTACAATGGGAGTTTTTGGCGGGAACTGTAAGGAGATGTTGTGCTGTACAGTTTTATTTTCTAAAAATGTGTAAAATTACTCTAAAATGAACAATAGTTGTGTAGGATATTGATAGTTTTTGAGTAGTAATTATGTGTTTTGTGAGAAATGTGAATTGTATAGTCGAATGTGGCCTTTTGAGTTGTCACAAGAACTCCGTTGAATGGCACTAGCTGATAGGCGAATCACATAGGTTTAAGAAAATGAAGAAACTACATTAAAATCTAAAATTTGGCTTAAAGGCCTAGCTGCCAAGCCATAAACCTAAATAAAAAAATAAGCGATCTAAAATAAATATCCACAAGTTTTTGTTAGTAAACATAAAGCCCGAAAATGCTACGCAGAAACCAGTTCTTGTGTGTTCCATTGAACCAAGCCAATCAATGCTTAAGATAACATAAAATATTTGGTGGAATCTTACCGTCTTATCAGTCATAGGCGGAAGAACAACAGTCTTTTCTAATATTTTCATCACAATCTTCCACAATTCCTTAAGCAGTCGTTTAAGCACAGTCTTTTCACAGGACTCGGCGTACATTGTTAAAGAACCATCCTACAAATAAGAAAATATTAATTATTCTTGCTTTCCTCTTATTAATTGTGTTAATAATAACTTCTGGTATTGTTATAAAATTAATAAATAACTAATTAGTTATGTAAAAGGAAATGATAATCACGTCGAGGTCATTAGAGCAAGATAAAATATCTGATGTCAACTGAGTACTAATCAGATGCCTACATCTGATTAGTACTCCGTTGAAGAGCTCGGAAGAGCAAGATAAAATGTTCCTCTGTCGTAAAAGGAAGATTTTCTGGTCAGCTAAGTTGTTATGTGTGGCATGTCTAGGCCCTACGTAATTATTGGGAATTTGTATTTCTATACAAATACCGAATAATTTCATTAGACCTTCGTTCAGTGTATTAGTGAGTTTATATACTCAGTAGTACAGTAAATTACGCAAGCGTCATGAATAGTGAAAGGTATTCGTATAGTGCCATCTAATGACGATGTATTATAGTACCAATACTATTTCACAAGAAATAATTATTTACCAAAATATCCATAAGCGGTCTGAGCACTTCATCAGCCTCGTGGTGAGCGGGAGGCTGCGGTGCTCCCGGTGCACCTCCTCCTCCCACCTTTTGCAGTAGCTCCCCCAATTCTTTCACACTAGCTGTTATTCTGGTTTCCAAGCTACAGAAGAAATATTGTTGTTTAAAATTAACTAAAATGAGCTTTTATTTTTATGTCACGATTTAGATGTAGGACATATGTAACATAGTTTTGAAACTTTTTTTAAATAACGGCAGACAATCACATATACTGTATATTCCCAAATTAAGTAAGTTGCGCTTATGTTATGAGTAATATACAACGGACTAGTCTGGGTCCGATCCCAAGCACCCAGACTATAATAAATAACGAACAAAATTCGTTTCCGAAATTGACCATATCCGGAATCGAACTCGGAACCTCTGCGTTGCAGTGAGCTAGGCTGACAAAGGCTTAGCCCGCTCAACCACAGAGGCCTTCAATCTAAGTTGTTAAACATAAATTGGTCATAAACGGAAAGTTATAATTATAGCCCTTTTTCAATGTCACAAATTTCATGAAATTGAAAAAGAACTTATTGACATACCTAATAGCAAACATAGAAGCCAGCTCATCCAACGTGCTGTTCAGGCTTTGCTGTAAATCGTGGAGGATATCAGCAGCGTCCCTTTCCAACTTGGTACCACCCATGGCTTCAAACATTTTTTCTAATTGCACTCGGAGTTGTTGGATATTGTTCATCAGGATACACGCCTATAACAAAATTTATCATACAAAGCTATAGAGACAGTTTTAAAATATAAACTAAGTAACAGCTTTCTTATTCATGTAAAGTAATATAGCATACATAAGTGTAAGTGAAAAAGAAAAGTCTTACGTTGTTGCGGGGCATCAGTCTCGAATATAAATTAATATGTTCGAACTGATTAAAAAATATCCCAATTATGCTACTAAATAAAAAAATGTGCATAGTTTATGATCCTTGTTTTAGTAAGTGTCCAAAACGTTGTACATATAGACCCAAACCGTGTTAAATTACAAAATGGTTACGGCTTAAATCGATTTTTCCTATTTTAGGTAAATGAAGACAGCTAATGATCAACTACTACACTAATTTTTGATGACGGTGTCCACATTTTTGACAGATTTTATATCAGTGGTATTTGTAATTGTCCGTCTGGATGGCTACCATTCCTGGTCTAGCGTATGCCGACATAATAACCTTAAGTTGAGTTGCGACATCAGTAACAAAGTTCTAGTCCCCCTCTTGGGGGCCAGCAGGACAATGGTAGCTCCTTTGGTATTGCAAATGTCCATCGACGGTAACCACCTTCTAGAGGTGGACCGTCAGCCTGTCCACTGCATCAATAAAAAATATATCAGTTTGTATAAAAAAATACATGTTAATTTCGTAGATTAAGTGACCATAGACAAAACTATTAGACCACATATTAGTAGTAAAATATTAAATCACAACATACCACTCTCTCCTCCTTAAGATGTTCAGGGAACTCCTTCTTCACGATGTCAGCATATGCCACCAGCACTTTAACTATGGTTTTCGCGAACCTCTTCATATATCTTTTCCATATTTCAGGGTCAGGACACTCAAGTTTCGAGACCACGTCGAAGCACTGCGTTAGTTGCGTGAACACGTCTACGACTGAATTACTGAACAGCGCATGTTCGCTCGATTTTTGGAACTGGAAATAAATGAGTAAACATTCACTCGTATATTCCCTGTGTTCTAGAATTTATAAATATATACTAAATATTGGTCTATGGAAAGCTTATTTTGTGCTGTCATCATCATCCCAGCGTTAAGCCTTTCTTTCTTTGGATTGCTGTTGTAATCGAGATCAAACCTCGCGCAAAATTATAAAACAAGAATGATTAGATACATAAGCAATACATAAACGTTCCTTAGGTTTTATCATCAACATCATTCGAACGTTAAATTACTGTTGCATTTAGATCATTTCCTACTTTTTCTTCTCCACTTCATGTGGTCTTCGGCATTTCTTGTTGTAAACCTGCACCCTTCACGTTATCAAGCCAGCATTTCATGAACCTACCACTTTTATCAGGACCAGACGAAGGCACCATGGCTGAATAATCCTCCAGATAAACAACCGATTTCGGATAAAATGACTCTTAAATCCATATTTTGATCGTTTTAAATACTATTAAATTTTTGTTTCAAATATTTATCGGAATTGTTTAACTAATTTTCAGTAGTCATAATTATTTGCTACTAAAAAGGGTTGTGTTACGTCACGTACATGGAATAATTTATTGCTAAATAATTAGCAAGGTTATAACTGAGTAGTCCATGTACGTGCCGAAATCTGTCAATACAGAAAACAGAAGATGCATCTACGAATATGTTTAGGTTTTACATAGTTTCACGTAGCAGTTAAGATTTCTGTATATATAGTTTTAAGTTTAACTGTTAAATTAATTAAGCAATAATTACATAGAGTACATCACACGTCGTCTTATTTTGTACTCCCCTCCAGCGGTTGAGACTGGCTCCCGTGGCGATGGAACCATGGGCTCTCGCCAGTGGTGCGTCACCCTCGTCCAACGGGATAACATCATCGACGCACCACACACATAAAAATAAACCCCCACAGGTTGAAATATTAAAATCATTAAAATAGTTTTAGATATTAATACAAATACTTTACCCCATCTCGCTTATCTCTATTGAATGCACCATTGAGA
Source organism: Dendrolimus houi (assembly GCA_039645545.1). Taxonomy (NCBI): domain Eukaryota; kingdom Metazoa; phylum Arthropoda; class Insecta; order Lepidoptera; family Lasiocampidae; genus Dendrolimus; species Dendrolimus houi. The sequence continues at coordinate 7,515,534 of CM077131.1, forward strand.
TATTCTAATGATACATCGTCGTTTTCATTCAGCCATTGCATCACAAAAGGTTCAAACCAAGCCGGGTATTCTGGTACAGCACCACAATACGGAGGTACATCTTTCACATAGTTCGTATGCAACCATTTCACCTGGAATAAAAGTATTATAAGATTTTAACAGTTAAAATAATTACATTTTTTGTTTGTTTAAACAACGAATTTAAAATTATCTTTTACTTTCAAATGGGTTTCACTTTCAAAAATCGTAGCCAAAGCTTTTAAGTGTCATAAATTTCCCTCGTTTGGTATCTATTTATAAGTTATTTCTAGTAAAGCTTAGCATTCTGTATCGATAATTAATAAAATTAGATGGCGCATTAAAGATCGGTGATAACGCCAAAAACAATTGTTATATGCACTTCAAATGTCATGAGATATATTTATCTACTATAGAGAGACTTTTAGTTGTACTCCGTTGCATTTTCAGCTAATAAGCTAAATCACGCATGCAAATTATGGCCAATAAATCGACACATTTCATTAGATTGACCAACAGTTGCAATCTGTCATTGGTGCTCCGCTCCTACCTAACCTAACCGCTCCTGGTCTTAGCGTGATGATATATAGCCTAATTGTTTTTTAATGTATAAATTGTTTTATTGTATGATGATGATACCGGCAATATCAATACTTAATTAGGTGCATAAGTTGTTTTAACTATCCCACGGGAACTCTTTAATTTTTGGGGATCAAAAGTATCCTATATGTTGACCAGGGATATAAGCTACCACCATACAAAATTTCATTTAAATCGGTCCAGTCGTTTCGGAGATTAGCCGGTACAAACAGACAGACAAACAGAGAAACAAAAAAATCTAAGTTAGTTCTATTTCACTTCTTACATCTCCCTGACTTGGTTTTTAGTACTTTTTTCAATATACAGAAATTTGACTTCTACAATTTAATTATATGTGAGTATATAAGTAAGTATTCAACTAAGATCATTGTGACGCAATGTAAATGAAAGGTCTTCTCTTCTATTGGAGAAGCAATCCCTCCTCTTTCATACTCTTCATTCTTAACTTTCATATTTTAGCTCTCTAATCATTCCTCTTTTCACCTGTTTGTTTATTCACCTTGTAATAACCATATAGCGTAATTTTGTTGCATATACTCGTACCTTGAAGTGCAAATTCATGTAAGCGGAAGACTTGCAGAGGCGATGCTGTTCGTGTTCCTCTAACGCGTATTTCATATCTACAGCGAATAATGACCACATTGTAGCCGCAGACAACTGAAAATTTAATTTTTCAATTAGTCATGGGTAGCATCTACGAGTAAACGCTTTGAACGTAAACGAAGACGCATATTGTAATTATGCAAATTCCCAAAATAAATGAGTAAATTTATAGTGAGTGCGAAATTTTATAGCGTCTCTAGGTGGTTATAGAATGTGCAATGTATAATTTTGTATGATTAACCTGTTACACCTATTGTGCACCTATTTGATGCTAATTAAACTTAGCAGCCATAAACTAGTACGGAGTATGTACTTGTTTTATGAGTAATAAATACAAGTCTACACTACAAGTTATATACAAGTCCGTTTTACACATTTGCGATTCTGAGTATAAAAAACTCAGAACCTATGATTTCTAGTGAATCAACCAGACCAACGCTTATACCACTAAGCTATTGTCTTCAGCCAATTGATGTCTAATGTTGGACACAAGTTTCCCATAGTTGCGCCAACACGCACATAGTCATTTGTTTCTTGAGGTTCTTGCAAGAGTTACCAAAATTACCTATTCGGAATTTGTTACCAAAATTAAGAAAACCAACATATATTTATGTAGGCTCGTTAGACAATTTTTATCTGAATGTAGCGTATCACTAATCCACTATTGTCTTTGTATACATCAAATATACAATTATTATAAGTGAATAAAACAAGTGTCTTGTATCGTGTTGAAATTATAGTGCAAATAAAGATCTGGGACTTAGGAACTAAAGTGAATATCCGTCGCATTGTCCAAAAAAAAAAAAAAATTATTACAGGTATATACAGACAGTAACTTGCCACTCATATAAAAAGCTTCCCAAATCGTCGTACAAAAACAACAAAAGGCAATCTTTGGGGCAGTGTATAGACACCCTTGTCCAAGGCGGCTTGGCAGGTTTGACACATCGGTTATCTCGATGTACAGGTTTCATCACGATGTTTTCCTTCACCGTTGTTAGCACGTGGTAATTGTAACATTATGCACATTAGGTCAGAAAGCTGCCTAAGTGGTGCATGCGTTTCAGCTAGGTTCAAACGGCCCCTTTGAGTTTGAAACGCGTACGCTAGCCATTACGCTACCACGACATCATCCTATCTAATGCAGGTATTATTTTTCTATTATAATTTCCAATAATTGCGAAAGTACCTGTCCAATGTTAAGCTCTTGAGGGAATTGGTTGAGGACAGGCGCGTAGCTGTTCCTGTCCTCTTCTATCACAGATACAATGAGAGCGATGAGCTTGTGCCAGAAGTCCACTGAATCCAACTGAGGGCCGTGGTCGGACGGGTCTCGCTTTGCTTCATTTGGATCCACCTGGAAAAAATACAGTTTGTTTAGCTTGGTTGATGCTGGTAGCCTATGTTAAAAATATGGATTAGTTAAAACAACATATAATTGGACAATAGATGGATATATATATACAATACGTTTAAATAACGCAAAGAATTGAGATAAACGAATTAGGTAACCGAAAAGATATACATACAAATCGTGCAAACCCATATTTATAAGAAGACCCATTTTGCTGTCTAGTGAATCTGATTATAAATATTTTGAGGTTGAATCTACAATAATAAATATTTAACTTATATCTTGACGTTTTTGATTTGAACAGAAAGAAAAAAATCGGAAGTTGCCAATATAATTAATTATCCAGAACCAGAAATCTTTTAAAGAAAGCGCTATTCATTTACTCACAAGATAATAAATCATCTGTCAGACAGTGATTTATGATGCCTTTTTATTAAACGAAATGTCAGTTTATAACAGGTGGGTAACGACCTTTCTCGTCATTATAGCGCCCTAAAATTCTGTTCAACTGTTATTCGTATTTCATATATTTAGATCCTCTCGTAATCTATCTAGAAAATACATAGTTTTCATAATAATAAAGACTACGGTGTCTTGTATGAACATATTGAAGGAGTTCACAGAATACAATGACATAATTATAAATTAGTGCAGGTAATATTTAACTTGTACAATTCTATCTTATATTCTGTACCAACTACATCGCTAGAATGCTTAAGATATTCTTTTAAGCTAGGTTGCCTGGAAGTGATTACTTTTATCGATAAGGCCGCCTGTTGTTTTCCAAGAAGTATTGTAATTATGCATTTTTTGTAATTGTTTATTTTAGTGAGCAATTAAGATTATCTATCTAATTATGAAAATTTGAAAGAGGCAAATTATGAATAATCATTATATGATTTGTTCAAATATAATTATAATGGCATATTCTGAATTTACATAGGCGTTGTAGTAAAACAAACCAGCTTTTGGTAGAAATAAGAAGTAATGTTTTACTGTGAGGGCTATGTAGCAATGGCAAAAAGTCTATATTGTAAAAAGTACTTTTACAATATACATGCCCGACGAGAAATCAATGTCGTATATGTCTGTACGATTTGCAAGAACAATTCTTTTGTATACCTTCAGTCAAAGATCTGCAATTCGGATAAGCCTTCACCGGGAGATTATGTGTTTCCGGTTTTCCCTGATGCCTTCGTGGCTGAAAATTCTCATAAAATTGGAATATTTGATAAAGATAAAATACACAAATCGTACAAACTATATTTTTAAAAGAAAATATTAGATCGCATCAATAATCTCATAGAATATGATTGAAACGTTTAGTTTCCACAAATTATGAAAAGAACTTATATCAATGCCATCTCTTGATATTGTTAGTAATAGGAAACAAGTCTTTTCAACGAAAGCTGATAGAAATCTAGAAATTAGATAAGGTTGTAAGTATGAATTTGCTGACGAAAGTGTTTCGAATGCAAAAGAGGATTCACCTGGAACTCTCTGTTGTAAAGCTCGTAGCAATTTTCAAATAGAAACTGATATGTTGATCTAAGGCAAGCCTTCACGCAGTCTTTGACTACTGTACTGGCACGTGGCGGGCTGCTCAGCTCTTGGACCTGCAAAAATAATGTTATAAATGTTACTTATTACTGTAATACCATAAAAAAAGTATATTTAAACACTTAGTTTTAAATTTATATTCGTGTTTTTAATCTCTCTCTGCTTTTGTACATAAAATAAATATAGAATGCACAGATAAGAAGTCTTGTCTTGGTAGGCTGTCAAAAGAGAGTGTTCACAAAAAAACATTAAAGAATGATTCGGGAATTAAGGACTATGGCGTTTAAGGGCGTTCAAGGATGGCATGGGGTTAAATGTATGATGTCAAGTTTTAGAATATTGAATTTTAAGGCTTGAATTGAATAAATGAGCATAATTATATTTGAAATCTGAGTGTTTCATAGTTTAAACTTGGTTGCACCATATACATAGCTTAGTCTGACTCCAAACCTAGTGGACTTTATTTAAATATTACACAATACAGAATTTTTAAAGAAATACTCGTACGAATATTATTTTTCATCATATAATAAGCTAATTATTTCTTATTTTTTTTTATTTATTTGCCAGAAACATAGAGATAAAACTCACCTTCATTCTAAAGAATGTTATGCTCGTCAGTAAGTCGACAGTAGATTTCAGATCCATGAGCTTTTCAGCGCTTGAAGCAGGAAAGTTGTTTCTGTACATCGACAGGTCGATTCGCAACGAATTGTGAAGCTGATCCAGCAGCTTGACGAATTTCTCTTTCTGTTGGTAATATGAAATAAATAATTTTATGTATTAAAAAATCAGCTATAAGCATTTAATTAATGACCGGTTCCTATATCTTACTATGCATTCACTTGCCCTAACATCAGTTAAATTTTGATATCAGATATATGAATAGTAAGGCAAATGAATGGTCGGTAGGATATAGGAACGGGCCATAAAAAGATGCACGAAAATAGATATGGAAAACAGATTACGGATAAACGTCACAGTGGTCTTAGTATTTAAAAGACATCAAAACTCATGAACATTATAGCATCAAAACCGATATAGCAAATCAAATGCAATTACTTTACAGCTATTATAAAGTACGATTTTAAAACAAATAACATAATATTTATGTTAAGTACAATAGATTGTTAATAAAGTCACACTGACCCCAAAGTTGGAAGCAGCAAATCGATCTGAAGCAGAAACGGCAGATGAAGCAGTGGTATGAGCGTAGTAGGCGTTGATGTTCGCGAGAAGCGTCGACATGACAGCCGGCACTCCCGCGCACAGATACTTCGTTGATAGGCAGTGGAAATGGCTGGAATGAAAACCATAGTCTTTTGGGAATCATTGAAATAAATGGCATGCTTTTGAGAAATCCCTATTATTAATATTAGAAATGTAAAAGTAACTCTGTCTGTTTGTCTGTTCCGTTTACACGGAAAAACTGCTGGACCGATTTGGCTGAAACTCAGTATATATATATTTTCGATGCCGAGGATAAACCTATGATACTTTAAAAAGTATCCTATGCTTATCCTCGGCATACTAAATAGGATATCCATGCCGGGAAAAAGATATATTTGTCTCTCTGTTTGGGTCGCTCTGGTTTTGGGTTGATGAAAGTTTGTATGGCAGACCCAATCATTTCTCAAGTTAATAGATATAAAAATTCATAATCTATAAAAATGCGATAGTAACTCGATATGTTTGTCTGAATACGGAAAATGGACATAGATACTTTTCATCCCGGGAGATAGTTTGCGATATAAAATTAAGTGTATCTTCCGGGGGCAAACAGCACCAACATAAAAATTTAATACAATGTAACCTGTATCAACGTCTTGACCTGCGGTGCAGACGCGGGCTAAACTGTAGTGTGTTAAATAATTTTAAGATGTCGTTTAGATTTTTTGTTAACAAAACATAATCGATTTCACGCTAAAAACCAAAAAAGAAATATTAAACCGACTTATTTCTACAACATCTCGAAGTCAGTAAAACAGTACAATTAAATATATATATATATATATATATATATATATATATATATTATTTATTTTTATGAGGGTTTTTCAAAAGAAAATGTCACCCCCGTTATTGCTCACAAAAGTATATAAAAGGAACATTAATAATTAATTTCTGCTACTTAAATTTAAACAAATAATTTTAAACAGCATTCTGGCCTCATCGGATAGTGGTGAGGCCAGAATACTGTTAAAAAGCCTAGATTAAAAGTTCTAGCGCCAAATTTGTCACGTCTCTGAGGCTCAACGCGCCCACATTCAACCAAAATGTGATGGACATCTTCTCTCACTCCGCATACAGTGCAATTCGGGGAATTAATTTTACGCATCATGTAGCCAAAACAATTCAGTGGGACATGACCAGATCTAAGCCTCAGTGCCGTAACAACTTCTTGCCTATTCATTCTGCTCACATCAAACCAAGGGGAGCGAGGAGAGATGGCTGGACCACTTTATACCATATGCCTTTTGTTAACGATCTTTTGTCATAATATTCTGACCAAAATTTTAAGCATAAATTTCTGATTACAGGAGTAATCTCGCTATAGCAAGGCAGGCAATTGTATATTTCTCCATCAGATGCAGCTTCATTTGCCAGGCGATCAACCATCTCATTTCCCTCTAACCCAACGTGTGAAGGAATCCATTGTAAAACAATAGTCTGACCCCTAGTTACAACCTTAATTATATTCCTTATAATTGAATAAGCTAGTGGAAACCCTCTGTGCAATGTATTTGTGCATTTTACTAAATGAAGAAGAGCACTTTTAGAGTCAGTGAAAATAACAAACTTGTCGCTATTCAATGAATCGATATAAGACAGTGCTTCCGAGATAGCAATAAGTTCTATGTGCATTATAGACACTTTAGTGTTCACACTAAATTTGAGAGAAAACTTAGTTTCAGAATCAAAAAATGCAGCGCCACGATTGTTGTTACTTTTAGAGCCATCTGTGTAGATGGCATAGTAATCTGAGTACTTTTCTCTAATTAATTTACAACAAAGGGTCTTTAGATTATAGGTGTTATAACAGCGTTTCGGTTTAATAATATCATCTATGTTCGGTTTTATAATATTCGAAAGATCCATATTGCTAGTCCAGGTGTTCAAAGTGAAAATATCATTATTCTTGCTGCAGTAAATAGGTTCCTGTTTTAGAGTTTCATGTAAAACTATTAGCAAAGGTTTCTTCTTACGTCTCCAGTAAAAATTATTGCTTAACTTATGTAGGTTCTCTATTATGTCTATTATGGGAGAATTCATAGATTTAGATTTTAAATAAAATTTACCAGCCAAGTAACGGCGACGAACAAAAAGGGAGAGTAGAAATAATTCTGATTCCATCACATGGATAGGAGTAGTTTTAATAAATCCGCCAATCAACCGTAAACATATATTTTGAAGTCGATCAAGTTTGATTAAATGTACTTCGGCGCAATTATCAAATAAAAACTAGCAAAATCCATGCGACTTCGGACGAGAGTGAAGTATAATCGTCTCAAATGAGTGGGGTGAACACCCCATCCTGGCCCTACTAAAACTTTGAAAATATTTATAAACTTGGCTACTTTCATGCTAGTTTCGTTAATGTGTTTTTTCAACGAAGACTTCTATCCAACCACATACCAAGGTACTTAACGTTATCTACTACTTCCAATGGAGACCCATTTAATTGAATATCTACAACTAGCCTTCGAAAACCTCTGCTAAATATACAGATTTTGCTTTTATTAGTAAAATTTCTAAGCCTAGGTCCGTTAAAATTGCACTGATTTTGTTAAGAGCTGCTTGGATTTGAGATTCGCCTGCATATATAGAAGTGCATTTTACATATACCACAAAATCATCCGCATACTGTGAAATATATGCATTTTGAATACTTTTACAAATTTCTGATGTAGCTATATTAAATAATAATGGTGACAGAGGGTCACCTTGAGCTAATCCACGACCCGAAAGTCTCCTAAAATTGCAATTACCTACTTTAATGTTAAGTACTCTTTGGTGAAGAAAATTCCACAAGTATTTGCAAATGCGGCTTCAACATAAAGTTTATCCAGAGACTGTATCAAATTTGTATTATCTATATTATTATAGGCATTGTCTATATCTAGGAAGCAACCCACAGTATAGCAACCTTCTGAAAAACCAGTTTGAATCGTAGAAATGAGACAACTTAAACTATCTAGGCAAGATCTAAATTTTCGAAAACCTACAACACTGTGAGGAAAAAAATTATCTTTTTCAAGATGCCATTCTATTCTTTTATATAAAATATAATGAAATATTTTGCATACGCAAGATATTAAAGATATAGGACGTAACGAAGCAGGTTCACAGGGATTACGGCCAGGCTTAGGTACAGGAATGATGTTAATTTCTCGCCATTGACTGGGAACAAAATTTTGAGTTAGAAATTCGTTATATAAATATAAAAGAACATTTTTGCCTCTTCTAGGCAAATGCTTAATCATGGAGTATGATATGTCATCAGATCCAGGAGATGTATCCTTATTTTTAATACATTTATCTAGCTCTTGGATTGAGATCTCACACTCTAATATCGGGTTATTATGGATAATGGTTGGTACTGTTGGGCTCACATAATCTGGTGCCAGTGAATGTAACAAATTATTAGCATCTTGCGAAGAGACAAATCGTCTATTAGTACGACAGCCTTTCAACCATTTCATTTTGTTCCACATGTCACTAGAAGTTGTTGTCTCGTTAACGGAAGTACATAAATTATGCCAATTCTCTCCTTTTGCCTGACGTATCAATCTTTGGGTAGAATGAATCTTGTCTTTGAGAATGCTTAAGTTGCTTGGGGTAGGGTTTCGTCTAAAATTAGTAAGAGCTAGTCTACGGCGAGCTACAGCGTGCGATAGACTATCTGTCCAGTAGGATTTAGGTGAAAATTTTGATGAAGGATTTTGATTAATTTTAAACAAAGGAATGAATTTACTGGCTGCGTCATTGAGTATATCTAAAAATATATTGTAAGCTGTCTGAAGATCACTAGGAATACTTAAATTGCAAAAAAAATTATCTAAGTAATTTGAAAATGAAATCCAATCTGCTTTTTAAAGTTTCTTTTGATAATTGGGGAAATTGGTGTTTGGATAAGACTGAAATTTTTATCATCAAATGATCACTGCCTAAATTTTCATTTAATACTGTCCAATCAATATGCACAGCAATGTCTAAAGACCCTAGAGAGATATCAGGGCTTGTTTGTTGAAGAATACCATTAACTAATCTAATTCGCGTATGTGTTCCATCATTTAGATGTATAAAATTGCTGTCGAGAAGAGAACTATGAAGAAGATTGCCTCTAGAATTATTTTTGTATGACCAGCTATTATAATGTGCGTTAAAATCACCTAAAAGTAAAGTTCTGGAGGTATATAGAGACAAAAGATTGTCCCAGTCATTTTGAGTAGTAGTAACACCTGATGGAATATAAACAGATATGAGATATTCTATAGGGTGACAGCTAAAGAGCTGTACGCATACTATTTCTATGCCATTATTGTTTAAGTGTACATACTGTTCTTGTGATTTAATTGACTTGTGCACTAGTATAGCAACACCGCCGTAAGAGTCTTCCCGATCTTTACGGTATACATCATAATCGCTTACTTTCAAGTTACTTTCAGGTTCGATCCAAGTTTCACTAAGGACAGCAATATGGATCTTCTCCTGGCGTAAAATTTCTACAAATGAAACAATCTTGGGTCTGATACTTTGGGCATTCCACTGGAGAATGTTCAGCTTAACTGCCTTATGAGCCATCAGGGAGACTGAGTAAATAAATTAAGCAGGACCTTCACCCACGGCCATTCCGAAAAATAATCTCGCACCATTATTATAAACCACTCTAGGCACAATTGTATAATCGCCTCTATTTTTGATGAAACACTAATTTCCTGTAGGAAGACAACTTCTTTTAAACGATATAAAAGGTCTCTAAAATCTTTTGGTGATGTACTTTCTTTCTTATCGTCTGTGTTATCTGCCTTTGTCTGTGGATCATTAATCCAGGATAACCAATCGTTTACCTCAGATCGTCTTTCTATTTTCCTTTTAATTATTCTCCTCCTACTATTAACTGGTTGCCCAATATGTTTGCTGGACACATCTACATTTTGGTCAGTCTTCGTCTGAAAGGCCTCCGAGTAGGTCATTTTGGAAAAGCTGCAGGCGTGGACTCTATCATAATAGGTGTTGAAAGATTATCTTTAAGTGGAGAAAATGAATTTTGGTTGTCTAAATCTACTGGGGCTTGATTTATGTATGGATTTTTGGTAGAAGAGTATTGTTCTAAAGCCTTTCTATAGGTGCATCTACGTTCAGCCATGACTTCTCTAAGTTTTCTCTCTTTCTTGTACACCGGGCAGCTTCTACTCATAGATATATGATTTCCATTACAATTTACGCATCTAAAAGTTGTAGTTGTACAGTTCTCATGTTGATCCCCGCACTTAGGACAAATTACTTTTTTTTGGACATGTCTTACGGTTATGACCCAATTTCCAACATTGAGAGCATTGCGAAACACGATGAATGTAAGGAAATACTTTTACATTTACATCGTATATACGAACAAAATTTGGTAGATAATCGCCCTCAAAACAAAGACGTATGGATTCGCTAGGGCGCCATCCCCCTTGGTTTTCATCACGACGATTAAGTCTTATAAAAGATAAAAGTTTAGCCGGTGGTGGGCAAGTAATGCTAGATAATATTTCGTCATCCGGGGTCTCAAAATCCACATCTTTTAAAACACCGTAAATAACCGATAGCTCCATAGCCTTCTGAAACCTCCATCCCTTTGCTATTAGAGGCTCACACTCTATCAGTTTTTCACAGCTGTTTCATTTTCAAATTCTAGACGAATTTTAAATGGGTTTATGTATTTCACTTGCTTAACATTTAAGATTGAATGTTCTTGTAATATCTTTGCCATAGCAAATTGCTTTGGGAGACGCTCGTTATGTGATATATAAACTTCTATTTTCGTATCCATTGTATATATATATATTGTTCGCGCCGCTTATTTTAAAATCCTATCCTATCAAATTATTTCCACAACTACCCGCTTTTCCTAACCGCGTTATCCAATCACCTTTTCCCAGCCGCCATCTTCCGTTCCATATGACTATCCTTGTCGTGCTTACCGCAGCACTAATACTGCTCGTCTTTACGAGTCAGTCTGCTGTCGACCCTCGTACGACAACCCGCACATCTTTTTCCGCCACAACTTGCATATAAGTGCAGTTATACCGCACCGTGTGTGTACCAATAATAATCGAAGGCCGCAAGAAGGAGACAAGCCAGAAGATTTGCTGCAAGGCTCACGACTTGGTGATCAGCACGCATAGTTAGTGCAGCCCAGAGGCACGCAGGTTAGTCTCCCTTCTTTCCATACCAGCAATCCTACCACCGCCATTTTGGATACGCGTTCAGTACCTAATACTGGGCTGCCGCGTTAACATATATATTATTCATTAAAATAGAGAGATTAAGTGACACGGATAAATGGGTTGCTAGACACCTTAAAAAAATTCTCACCAAATATGATTTCTTCATTTCAATAGGAAGGGCCTCCGCATTACATTTTTCAATTTTTTCCTTAGTCCAATAGAACAAAAATAATATATCCGTTAGTAATTGATTTAGCAGCAAAATTCATTATACTTTTTTGTAGGAAATCAAACGTTCTACAAAACAAGTATCTTACATTTTTATCGTAAATGTCACCATTTAACAAACATTGAAGATTAAGTTTGATTATTTTAAGACAAATTTCTTTTTTGCTTATGAATTTTTGTAACTCGTGAAAAAATAATGTTTATAAAATGGGCCATGCATATTTTTGTAGGAAATTGTACGCTCTACAAAAATGGTTTCCCGTGCTTAGTCGATTAAATTGATTGTTTCAAAGGTATCAAACTTTGATACATACTCATTTTTACAGTTTTTGATAATTAATTTAGAAAATTCGTGTTATTTTATGAGTTTTAAAAAAAATATACAAATTTCAGTCTTTCCCAACAGAGAAATACTTAAAAGTATATTTTACAACTACAACAGAAACTTGAATTTGTTTTTAAACTCATAAAATATAACGGAATTTTCTGATTTAATTATCAAAAATTGTAAAAATGAGTATGCATCAAAGTTTGATAATGAATATCTTTGAAACACTATTTAATCGACTAAGCATAAGAGACCATTTTTGTAGAGCGTTCTATTTCCTACAAAAATATACATGGCCCATTTTGTAAACTTTATTTGTTCATGAGTTACAAAATTCATAAGCAAAAAAGAAATTTGTCTTAAAATAATCAAACTTTAATCTTCAATATTAGTTAAATGGTGACATTTACGATAAAAATGTAAGACCTTTTTTGTAGAGCGTTCTATTTCCTACAAAAATATACATGGCCCATTTTATAAACTTTATTTGTTCATGAGTTACAAAATTCATAAGCAAAAAAGAAATTTGTCTTAAAATAATCAAACTTTAATCTTCAATATTAGTTAAATGGTGACATTTACGATAAAAATGTAAGACCTTTTTTGTAGAGCGTTCTATTTCCTACAAAAATATACATGGCCCATTTTATAAACTTTATTTGTTCATGAGTTACAAAATTCATAAGCAAAAAAGAAATTTGTCTTAAAATAATCAAACTTTAATCTTCAACATTAGTTAAATGGTGACATTTACGATAAAAATGTAAGACCTTTTTTGTAGAGCGTTCGACTTCCTACAAAAAGATATATGATATGATACACTATCAAATTTTGCTGCCAAAATTAATTACTAACAGAGATTTGAATTTTTTCTACTGGACTGAAAAACTGTGATGTGGAGGATATTCCTATTAAAATTAAAAGCTCATACTTGGTGAGAATTTTTTTAAGGTGTTAGCAACCCATTTTTCCGTGTCACTTGTAAAAATAATAAAAATTTATTGACCCACCCTAGTTATATATATTTTTTATATACTATAATAAATCTGTAAATGGTTCGAGTTTGTACAATGCTTTTAAAAATGTGAAAAAAAATCAAGGCGGATAATTCGGACCAGTAGATTCCATAAATGCAATTTTTAGAATATTTGTCTATCTGTCTGTCTGTCAGAGCATCAGATGAAAACTACTGAACGGATTTAAATGAAACTCGTCACAGAGCTAGCTCATATCCCGGGGTGTAACTTCTGATATTATCTCGTTAAATAAAGTTGTTTCCATGGAATAGACGGACAAGCAAAATAGCTGGAGCTGCAATCGTGTTTTTTTCAATTCACTAACAAATACCTACGTTGTCATAAATAGCATATCATTCATTATATTACTTTAAATCAGGTTGGCTTTGACTCATTTGTGTGTTTTGCTGAGCAGTTGTGTAGACTATATGGATTTAGATTATTTGTTATTATTATATGTAAAAAACGTATTAAGTTTTTGTGTAATTAAAATAAAAACTACTGCCTAGGGTTTGACATGCGGTGCAGCCGGGAGGCAAACTCTGGTATATATATAATTAACTTACGTCATAGCTTGATAAATGGCTTCAATCCCGTATCTCATAGCGAACTCATCAACTATTTCCTCGGGGATTTCGTTGAAGTATACTTTCCACGCGTCATCTCCTCTGGCTGCTGGTAAAGTTACAGCACCTCCGTTTTCTTCACAAAGGTAATGGAACAGGTTCTCATGGAGACAGGTATACTGGAAAGAATAAAATTTCAAAATATTAAAACGACATACTCATGAACAGTACAACTTATTAATATTTCAATGAAGTAGTAATTAATACTTCATTGAAATAAATTAATGTAAAATGTTTGATTATGCCAATCAGTCATACATCCAAAACGGGTTGGCGGGTTTCGCATGACGATGTTTAATAATATGATAATTATAATCGGTACACGACACGCACATTGTATATTTTCAAGTTAAGCAAGTTACGCTTGTGTTATGGGTAATTTGTACACATCGGACTACTCTGGGGCCGATCCCAGACACCCAGACCACAGTAAATAACAGAGAAAATTCATTTCCGAAATTTACCATGCTTGGAATCGAACTCGGAGCCTCTGCATCGCAAGGAGGTAGGCCGGTAAAGACTTAGCCTGCTCAATCACAGAAGACGTCAAATTTTCCTTTCTCATAGCAAGTAAATGCGCATTAGCTAAGAAAAACTGCCTAGCGGTGCATTGTTTTTGGTCAGGATTCAAACCGACGTTATTTGAAGGAGACGTAGATGCTTTGACGGCTCTTACTTTTCTTTCGCCTTCTCTCAATTATTTGGGATCAGCACAATACAATAGAACAGAATAGAAAACACTTTATTGTTCACCACATACACATAAAATAAACAATTTACAGTAGTCACATTAAACAGTAAAAGTAGGAGCAATGGGCGGCCTTATCGCTTAGAGCGATCTCTTCCAGACAACCCGGGCTATGGATTTTATAAATAGGAGATTCGCAAGTGTATGACGGTGGTGTCCAATTTAAATACATAGATAATATATAAATAGGATATATAAATATCACACAATACATATACCTAAAATGAATAAAAATAAAATATAGAATAAACAATGACACATATATATACTAATATATACATCATTAATATGTGTACATATTAATGATGATCACAATATCTTTTCCTTCCATATTCCTCTATTCTGGACATACGTTCCTTGTCACACCACAAATCACTATGTCATGTTTCACATAATCCATCTCTTTGTGCTTTGACTAGGTACTATGCTAGTGTAATTAATAGACCATTCTTTTATATGACTGCTGGTTAAACTTAGACATAAGCTTCATATAAGTACTGTCAAATATCTATCTCTCCTATAATCCTTCATGTACTGTAAATCCTTAATGTACTCTGTGTATCTATCAATGGTAAGGCCAAAGATAAAACTTATATATATATATATATATAAAAAGGGGTAAGGCAAGTAAATGAATATTCAAATGTAGGAAAGAACCTGCCGTTATTAGTGAAGTAAAAAAGGTCATTAATTTTGCCTTAAAGTGCCATGCCATTCAAACTTTAAGCTCTCTGAGTGACACAGTATTTCACTAATTTAATGAGTTACGATTTAAATTGACGATTCTATTATGAACCAAAACGAATGGTACAATGGTATGTACATATATCTTAAAACGGAGCAGATAATGCAAGGATTACTAAAGTAAACTAGGGTTTGGAGCAAGTACAAATAGCTTTAAATAGCCTATTTAAGTGTCAACTGTAGGTCGTAAACCTAACTTTACATGCGAAGAGCAAATTTATGTAAGCTACTGTTTGTTTGACTAAAGAGTAGCTCAGACTGATTTAAACACATTTTTTTGTTGATTTTGGTGATTAATCTGCCATTTCACTTAATAGGATGTGAAGGGTTTAATGCTTGCAATATACCATAAACCGCTCACCGGAACGTATCAGTGTCGCGTGTGACATATGACATTAGTGACATTGGCGCCACCAACCTAACTATTAAAAAAAACCTTCAAATTCGAGTACGGAGCGAGCGGTGAGTTTTCAAATAATTTTATTGCAAGCCTATTTTATTATAATATTTACGTGCCAATTCGCACATTTTGATCTATTCGAGCCAGGATAACCCAGTTATATAATCAATTCTTAAAGTTAAAACCAAAATAAAGTGTTTTGTGAAAAATTAAAATAGCTTCATCTTATCGACCTATTATGTGGGTAGGTAATTTTCTTAAATTGTAAATTTATATTGAAATTAATTGTCTAATATATTAAATATCATTCTAAATAGTGAGTTTTTTGTGTATTTCATCGATTTGTAGTATAAATGTATAAATAGTTGTTATCTTTGTTAAATTACGACCGTCATTTTGTGTTCATTGTTCAAACAAGTGTTGTATTGCAACATTGTACTAAAGAATTTCGTGTAATTTATGCATTTGAAATATTGTATATCGAAGTAACTATATTTGGTGTTTACGAGCTTCACACGAATATCATCATCTGTTAATCCCGGTTGTGTCTTACAGTTACTTAGTCCCATTTTAGTACTTAATCAAAATGATGGACGACGTACAATATGAGGACCTATTACAGCCATTTATAACGATGAAAGAAATGTGTTTTGTTCGCACTCAACGTTTATATGAAATGTCTAAAGCGGTTCAAAATAATTCATCTTTAGAAGTCGAATTTTCTGCTAGGGTTCAAGACTTGGGTAATCTCCGTACAGAATTCGATAGATGTGCTGCAGAGATAAATTCTATATCGCGAAAATATAAAAGAAATTTGTGCCATCTTACAAAGACGTCGAGTCTTTTGATGAGTTATATTATGCGATAAAAAGTGTTGTGAATACGTTGAAACTTAACGAAAGTTTAAATAAAACGGAAACGAACATAGTGAACAAAATGGTGGAAATAAACGGCGGGTTAAATTACCGGAAATTCAACTATTTAAATTCGACGGTAAAGTAGAAAACTGGACTACTTTTCGTGATACATTTAAAAGTCTTATACATGATAATTCTAGCATTAGCGATATCGAGAAATATTACTACTTACTGTCATGTGTTAGCGGGCCAGCGCTATCCATAGTGAGATCGATGCCAGTGAACGCGGATAATTACGCGATAGTGTGGAGCGCGCTTATGAAGCGTTACGAGAATAAGCGCGCGCTAGCTACTGCTTATTTAGATAAGTTGTTTAACTTCAAACCGATTGTTTGTGAGTCGGCTTCCAATTTAAATATATTTTTAAATACTTTTCAAGAAAATATCAAGGCTCTAGAAATTCTTGACATACCCGACATGTCAAGTTTTATATTATTTTATATTTCATTGCATAATCTCGACCCGGTCACTAGGCGAGCATTTGAACAATCCGTGCCTCCGGGAAACTTACCAACAATAACGGAATTATTAGCATTTGTTGAGAGACAGGCGCGCGTAATTGAGATGGCGGAGTGTAAGACACTGTCAGGTAAAACATTAGGACCAGTCAAGCAAGCCCCTTCCAAATCGCCCCCTCTCGCGATGTCAAGATATTCCGAAAATAACAAAACTCACCCTCACAAGCTCACGTTCACCTCGGCTGTGGCCAATATAAAAAAGAGTGATTCAAAACTGTCATGTTTATATTGTCAAAAGCCACATTCGATATATAGATGCACCGACTACAACGATCTTACACCTGAGTTACGCACTGCTAAAGTCAAAGAGCTCAGTCTGTGTGAGAATTGTTTGCGTGACAATCACACCACAGAAAATTGTACGTCCAAATTCAGTTGTACGGTCTGCAAAAAAAGGCATCATATTACTCTCCACACAGATTCGACTAAGTCCAAGGAGAGTGTAGTAGCACTCACATGCTCCACTGAGCAAGCGGCAAGAAAGTGCCTGTTCAACCGGTCGCTATTGAATCTATATTTGGCTACGTTATAACAGGCCCAGTAGGTTTAGGCCAGCTAGTACAAAGGAATGCTGCAATGGCGACCGCTAGCAGCAGTACGACAGATCAAGGCTTTTGTGGTTTGAGCAGTAACGTAAGTCTTGATCGAGTTATGGAGACGTTCTGGGATATTGAGCATACCGTCAGAAAAGTCTTTAAAACCGGACGATATATTGGCAGAAGAGCAGTTTGCGACTGATCATAGCCGGGATGAAAGTGGAAGGTATATTGTCAAGTACCCGTTTAGGGCAGACCACGCTTTTCTCGACAGATAGCCATACGTAGGTTAATCAATTTAGAAAGAGACTTGATAAAGACCCTCTGCTCAAAGCTGAATACAAAAAGTTTATGTCCACTGGGTCATGACCCGCTTAGGAAATATACAAAATGTCGAATCAAAATATTTGATTCTACATTTTTGTATTTGAAACCAGGTACCACCACAAAATTGCGGACTGTATTTGATGCGTCGTGCAAAACAACAAATCAAAAATCTTTAAATGATGTTGTTTTACCCGGTCCAAACTTCAGGCAGATATTAATAAAATATTAATTAATTTTCGTTTACATGATATTTGTCTATCTGCAGACATTTGCAAAATGTATCGACAGATACTAATTCATAAGGAGCAGCGTCCATATCAACACATATTGTGGAGAGATTCAACAGATCAACCTATTCAGGTTTACGAGCTCAACACAGTAACTTATGTAGCCAGCAGCCCCTACTTGTTTTTGCACACTTTAGTGTAACTTCCATTGGCTGCTCGGGTCTTAAAATCTGGATTTTTCATGGATGACTTGTTATGGTCGGAGCCAAATATAGAGGATGCTCTACGACTGCAGACAGATCTTCGCATTCTATTGGAAAAGCTGGCTTCGTATTAAGGAAGTGGGCTAGTAACCATGGCTCGGTTCTCGCAGCAGTGCCAGTTTCATCGGAGACTCCAGTTGAGTTCGACAACGATCAAGCGTCTCTCAAGGTTCTGCTCCAGTGGCAACCTCGTCACTGTTTCTCTTTTAGCACAGTACCCGTGGGAGGAGAAGTCACAAAAAGAAACATTTTGTCACAAATCGGTCGCCAGTTCGACCCCCTTGGTTTTGTTGCACCATGTATTTTTTATGCAAAATCCTTTATGCAAAAGCTTTGGATCAAGAATCTCAGCTGGGATAAACCACTTCCCCTTGATTTAGAGAAGGAATGGTTGGCCTATGTGTCCGAATTACCACTCTTATCCAATTTAAGACATGATCGTCAGGCTACAATCAAGAACCATTCACGATATCAAATTGTGGGTTTCTGTAATGCATCCAGCTTAGGCTATGCAGCAGTTATTTATCTGCGGTCACTTAATAATGATGGCGAGGTCAAAGTGAGTTTGATTTTAGCTAAATCCAAGGTTGCGCCCTTGAAAACTGTCAGTATCCTTCGTCTTGAACTAATGGCTGCGCATTTACTAGCCAAGCTCTTAAAGTACACAAAATCAATTCTTCTTGAACAGATCCCGATTCATGATATATTTCTGTTTACGGATTCGTCTGTGGTGTTAGGATGGCTAAACACTCCTACATATAATCTTAAAACATTTATTGCTACTCGTATCTCGAAAATATTAGATACCATTTCAAATGAAAGTTGGTCACACGTTAGTGGCACTTTCAACCCTGCAGATATATGTTCTCGAGGTGCACTCCTTCGACGTTGATGGCGTCGAAGGAATGGTTTGATGGACCAGCCTGGTTGTACACTTCATTTGTAAATGTGCCTGAATTGAAGCAAGCTAACATAACATTACTACAATCTTGTAACACTAAAGATAAGAATTTAAATTATATTAATGATGTAATTCAGAAATATTCAAATTTTTCAAAACTTATTAATGTGTTTGCTCAATGTTGGCAATTTATCGATAATTGTCGAACATCTAAATCATTGCGCAACACTAGTATTCCTACTATTTTAAATCTAACTAAAGCACATAACATTCTTGTCAAAAACATTCAACTTGCACATTTTTCTGATGAAATTGAATTAATATCAAAAGGAAACAATGTCTTGTCAATGTCAAAGTCTTTAAAAAACTTAAGTCCCTTTATTGACCCCCTGGGATTCCTCAGGGTGGTTTTCAGCACGCAGTGTCATTCGTTCACGCATATCTAAGTGTATTCCATGCTTCAAGGCTAAGCCAACTACGTTGCAGCCAATCATGGGCAACCTACCAAAATATCGTTGCCAAGACATACATGCCTTTCACACGGTGGGTCTTGACATAGGTGGGCCATTTTATACAAAAGAGAGTCACCGGCGTAACGCAAAGGTCCATAAGAGCTACTTATGTCTATTTGTTTGTTGCACGACGCGTGCAGTTCACCTAGAAGCTCTTTCAGCGCTCACCGCGGAGTGTTTTCTGGTTACGTTCGATCGGTTCACGGCTAGGCGTGGGCTTTGTCACACATTAGTATCGGACAACGGTAGAAATTTTATTGCTGCAGGAAAGCAGCTTGCAGAAGTAGTACAATTTTACAATGAAAACTATAGTCAAATGTTACACGGCTTCAATTCGCGTCAAATTAACTGGAAACACAATCCACCAGCTGGCAGCCATTTTGGGGGGCTCTACGAAAGTGGTATTAAATCGGCGAAGCAACATTTAAAACGCGTTGTTGGCGATCGGTCATTAACTTTTGAAGAGTTGAGTACTCTTTTCGCACGAGTCGAGGCCGTACTTAACTCTCGCCCGTTAACTAAGTACTGACACCGGGTCAAAACGTACTAACAGACTGTCACGTTGGCAGTTAGTCCAGCAGGCTTCCCAACGATTTTGGAGTCTATGGCGGAAAGAATATTTACACACGCTTCAACAGCGTTACAAATGGCAAAAAGTTGTCGAAATATTAATGTCGGCGACATGGTTCTCATCCACTCCGATGCACCACCTTTAAACTGGCCACTTGGGCGAGTCGCGCAGCTCTCTTCCCGGTCCAGACGGTGTTATTCGTGTGGTGAAAGTTCGTAAAGCAGGAATCATGTTAATTATATGTATCTAATTTTGTTTTAATAAACTCACGCAGCCACAAAATTGTGTGAGTTTATCTAGTTTAAGATAGATAACTTTTATTATTATTATACTCCATTACTCTAATGTAATTTGAAGCTAATTATTTTCAAATTCAAACACATGTTTTATAACCGGGATCTTGCATATACCATAAACCGCTTATCAGTGTCGCGTGTGACATATGACATTAGTGACATTGGCGCCACCAACCTAACTATTAAAAAAACTTCAAATTCGAGTACGGAGCGAGCGGTGAGTTTTCAAATAATTTTATTGCAAGCCTATTTTATTATAATATTTACGTGCCAATTCGCACAGGATGCTTATGTTTCTTTGTAGCATATCAAAACATGAAATCTAATTTTAAATGTATCCATAATTTGTACTTCTATGTATATATAATTATACATACGAGTAACATGTATAATCTATAATATTATAAAATTCTAAACGTGCCGTGTCTGTACATTGAAACTATTTAAAAAAAAACAACTGGAATAGACTATGTAAATGACGGAGAACACGATTCTTTTTAGATTTCTTGTTATAAATATTGTTACGAGTTACAGAACTCGAATTAAGTATGCCGTTGGAATTACTATAGAATTTATTAGAACTATACAAACACGTATAACACAGGTACAAATATAACTAGACACAACCAGTACAAACTGTACGATTCCATAACACGCGCAAAGTCCGTCACTATATAGCTTATCGAATGTACACGTCTTGCTCGTATCGTGATCGTCGCTTGACTGCCGGTCTCTCCGTTCGGGCATTCCTTTATACTCAGCTTACAATATGTCACGACCGGGTAAACAATGCTTTCCAAGAATCACACCTGGCCACTGCCTACCATAAAGGATTACAATACACAATAGGAGGCTTTTCTAATTACAAATATTAAACACAAAGTAAACAAAAGATATCCAAATGCGGGCAGGTAATAAACCGTGCTTTACGGCCGGCAGGTGTGCATTCACATTTTTCGGCGTGCTTCGTGGAATTTTGGCTAAGTTGTAACAATATAATAACGGCATGTATGTATAACATAGATTATATTATACTTATATACATAGTTATATGTAGAATTTTTATTATACACATGTTATCAATGGATGGTGCCGTCAATTTGATAATAACTTACATTAATAAAATATATCTATAAACTTGGCAACAAAAACTGTTTACAAGAACTGCAAAGATGCTTGGTAATAAATGAATAAGAAATCAACTAGCTACTAAGTAAATAACATGACGCAAAATCCTCTAGGGCATAAAATCCTAAATTAAAAAAGTTTCCAAAAATGCTACTTTACATTGGTATCGGAATTTTCTAACTTTGAATCGTATTCACACGGGAAATCGGAATTCGACGTATAAATTAAATCCAGTACTCGTCTGACCTACGCTCTGACAGTGATAAATATACGATGACACGGTGTTGTGCCTAAAATTGGTCAGTCCATTACAAGAATACATTTATATCAATGCACTTGTACATATTATATTCTTATTCATTTTTTTATTTTAATCTATTCTAATTGTATTAAGTATAATTCTTATTTATATAATATAATTTAATATACTTATATGTTTATCATTGAATTAAATACAATGTAAGTAACTGCATATCGTCTAATATTTATGTATACCACCTTTGACAAATTGAATCTGTTTTATTCCTGCGACGGGTTGTTTGGAAGAGATCGCTTCTTAGCGGTAAAACTGCCCGTTTTCTGTTTTTTCTATCGATTTTATTTAAAATAAATCGCACTGCAGTATATTACAATTATACTATAGTTAATTTGGGGCATATTAAAATGATCTGCTTTATGAAATTAATACATTAAATTATAAACTAGTACAATTAATGATAATGAACTCGTATTGTACCCATAGTACCTTAAGACTATAAGTAGAATACTGAGTCTAGGTCATAGAAATTAATGGATAAGGTTCCCAGAAGGCTCGCTGGATTGCCATGCCATAGTACGTTAAAAATTAAGTTTATTTCCTACCCTTTGTAGAGCACATCGCAATGTGTATATCGTTGTTTTAAGAAGTAGAAGAAACGGCGAGAAACTTCCCACCAATAAGTCTAGATAAGATTCATATTGTTACGACTAGCGAGTTATAACAAGCTACAATCGATTATAATTGACATGATTGTGTCAATTCATTACACGATTTCCCAAAAGCGGCCGCTATAGGTCACCAGATAAAACGAACTGCTTTCCAATAATTATGGGTCTATTTTTCACAACGCTTCACCAATGACCCTAATCGAAAATGAGTTACCACAACAAAAAACACGGTTAACATAAACAATCGACAAAACCTTTATCTGACGAGCGACTACGCAATGGGGAATAAAATCAAAACAAAATTATTGAATACACACATTCACTGTATGTTTTCAATTGAATTTACGAAATTCCTTTGTTGCGTTATTTTATTTCGTATAAATTGTACAATTTCGAATTTCTTGGGGCGAAGCAATTCTATCTCCTCGAATATATAGTTTAGGGTCAAGTGAGAGTCGTGGTAGCGTAATGGCTAGCGCACGTTTCCCAACCTCAAAGGGCGTGGCTTTGAATTCTAACCGAAATGCGTGCACCACTTAGGAAGATTGCTGACCTAATGTGTATATTGTTACAATTACCACGCGCTAATAAAGGTAAAGGAAAACATCGTGATAAAACCTGCACATCGAGATAACCGATGTGTCAAACCTGCCAAGCCGCCTTGGACAAGCCTGGCGGATATACTGTTCGTTCCTCTATAATGGGAGGTCCGAGCCCAGCAGTGGGACGTTTAGGGGCTGTTATTGTTGCATAGAGTAAACCATTGTTGGCACCCTTCGTCAGCTGATTAGCACCTTGTTGATTTATTCAAAATATGATGGGATAAATTTGAAATTTTGTATCCATATAATGATAATAATAAAAATCATGATTTCTTAATATTTTGAATAAATTGACTGTGTGCCCAATCATTGGGTGGGATGCCAACTATGGTTTAGTTTACCCTAGTTTTGTTTGTCTGCTACACGTTCAGTATTTACTTTTAATATATTTTTGTAGGATTCTATTTTGACACAAACGGAATATGTATGCGCGTGTATGTGTCTCTTTTTGTGTAGGTATAGTCCTCTATTTGAGAAACTATTATACTGTTTATAAAAATAAAATTTGTTGGCAGGTGTAATCTAAATAATGGTAGACAATAGGGTGGTAAAACCCTTGTGTTTGACGCCCTGTCAACATATTTTTACAGTAGTTCAGTGAGTAGTTTGAGACTGGGATCTTTTTAATTAAATACCTTTTAGGATTATGTAGCCAAAAATAAAAAAATTCCTTTAATAACTATTTATTACGCGTGTACTGATATATGTCTTTTTTATTACTTTCATTGAATTATACTCGCAAAATATATAATAGTTACGTAACTGTCAACACAGCCTTGTCCCTGAAGAGAGGACAGCGAAAGTCCTAACAAGGGAACAAGTGAATTATTTCAATTCCCCTAAAACGCTCCTCAGCGCTTTATATAATATTTTTCGGTGACAGTTACGTGAACTATGCAATTTTTTAAGAGAATAAATTAAATTAGATTACTTCAGATATAATAATTTAGTTCATTAAACGAAGATAGCTAAGGTTTGTGTTGAATTATTTAGGCATAAGTTTTATGAAGAAATTTGTTTATTTGTCTGCAGATTTAAAGAAATACTGACAGTAACTCGCCACACTTTTCTAACGAGGATAGACGGTTTTGCACTTCGCAAATCTCGATGAGCTGGTTTTCAAGTAGGTTTATATATTTATTTCAGGAAAAGACCCCCCATAATTACAATACATAAAATTACATTACAAATACAATAGATAATTAAACATAAGAGACATATTCACATATGTGATACTAAATAATTAAATATACAGCCTGTAGTAATTTTATCAATATACACATTAGAATAAAAAAACTACCTAAACGCTGCGATCACCGGCCAATATTTGTTATATATTTTCCGCCAATATTGTATCTTTGTTATACCAGACCACTCAGAAAGTATTGCGAAAAAAAGTGTTTATGTATGAGAGACTAGCCAGTTATAATCTATTTTGAAAATATGATTATTTATATAACTAAAAATAGGTACGTTCCAATTTCATTTTTCCCCTCACATTGTTTGCGAGCTAATTTAAATTATTGCGTCTCATTGAAAAATGGATCTGCGCCGGGAACATTTTCGCGCTATGATTTTTTACGATTTCAAGCGTCGCCTGAAACCGGACCAATTGTACGATAGACTTCAAATGGCATTCATGGATGAAGGCCCTTCTAAGACAACCGTGTATCATTGGTGCAACGAATTCAAGCGCGGTCGACTAACTTTGGGGAATGAAGAAAGAAGTGTTGGCCCTTTGACGGCTGTTACGGAAGAAAATATCTTAGCAGTGAAAATTTTAATCCAAGACAATAGGCGAGTTACGTATCAAGAGCTTCAGCACGTACTGCAGATTGGATCGGGAAGCCTTCACGATATTCTACACGTACATCTTCGCGTGAAGAGGATAGTTTCACGCTGGGTGTTCCCAAGTGACACACAAAACGCAAGTGCAGCCACATGGATACATTTTCTTTATAAAAATGAAGATACAAAAAAATTATATAAGCTTAAAAGTAATGAGGAATAATCTGTAAGAAATTGTACGCAGCTGTAACAAAATGTTTTGCACTGCAGATAACTTCTTTTTCTTATTTTTTCCATCGACGAAAGGTCTTGTTAGGGTTTTCGTGTTTTTTACTACAATGATTTTAACTAATCTTTTGCAATATAATTTTCTTTGATGGGTGAATGTTTTTAGTGGGCGGGCCTCTGTGACTAAATCCGAAACTATAAGATATAGCGAAAAATACTTAAAGGGGTCTTGGGGTCGATTTTAATGAAAACTGAAGTGGTACCATTCGAATTTTGGAAAGACAAGAATCGAATCGGCTGGTTTTGAAAAATTAAACACGTGCCGTATTAATACACCAACTCACAGTCTAGCTTGTAAGGATCAATTTATGTGGAGGCATATCAAACGTAGAACTAAAGGAGAGTAGCTTTAAGAATTTTTCGCTATATTTTATAGTTTCGGATTTAGCCATAGAGGCTTCCCGACAAGAAGTTTTGGCCACCTCATGGGCAAAGTTGATTCTCCTAACTGCCTACTGTGTGGAACTCGTGAGGGTGTGCAACATCCGTTAATGGAATGCAGCAAAAATAAAGATAGCAGAGAGCAACTAATGAGGGACCTGGGACTGAATCGTTTTGAAGTATATATTTTTATAGACATTCTGGCAAAGCCAGCCTCAAAGAAGGGTAGTTTGTTAGCCAGCGCATTATTTAAAATTTAATATATTAGTTATTGTATGGTTACATGATGAGGCTTACATGTGGTAAAAGTCCCAAATAATTAAAGAGGAAAAAAAGCCATAGTGGCCTAGAGAGGATTTTTCATATTTTATGTATCTCATCATTTAGGACTAATCAGTAAACAAAGAAAAAATCGACCTAAGAATTCAAGTCATTATAAAATATATAGAGAATTAAAGAGGTTAGTTATTCAGAATACATAGCGAAAACGCAACTATGTGATAATTTAACGTTTGAACTCTGAAAGTCGTATCTGAATGTAATAAATATAATTTTATTGCGTTTTTATCGACACTGCTGCGATAAAACTGCTTTATAATAAAGCTTTTACATCGATAGTTACTATTGTTATAAAGTTTCTTAAAGTAACTTCTTCAACAAACAAAGAATTTTCACAACGCTTCCTGTAAATCTTGCTGTAAATTTAATTATTGTAGGGTCAAGCCATCATTTTTCACATATTTATAAATAGTCTCGACGTACAACTTTCTTCATAATGTTTTCCTTCATTTTTAGAACGTAGTAATTGTAACAACATGCATATTTGGTCAGGAATAT
Organism: Dendrolimus houi; assembly: GCA_039645545.1. Classification (NCBI taxonomy): domain Eukaryota; kingdom Metazoa; phylum Arthropoda; class Insecta; order Lepidoptera; family Lasiocampidae; genus Dendrolimus; species Dendrolimus houi. The sequence continues at coordinate 7,542,214 of CM077131.1, forward strand.
TGCTTACGCATATTAACCTAGGGGGCCAAAACGAGGACACTGGTGATAGGATTTATCCAGAAATTCTAAGGCGTTCAATAAGTTATAGATCTAGTATTAATTCTCGGTGTCTCTATTATACACGTAGATTAAATTATAAATAGGTTCCTTGGATTCGTAGAGGCCAGGTACAGACTATTAAAAATACTAAAAAACTGCTGGTCGCGGCCACAGGCGACTGGAAGCCTGGAGCTTACCTCGCCTAAAGAATTAGTATATGTATTCACCGAGGTAATGCTGCCACCCTTTTAGACACACCGCCCACCAACAGCGGTCTGGTCGGGCTGGACCAATTGTAGTTTATAGTATTTTATTTTTAGCGTATATTGTTAGGGATTTTTGTATTTGTATGTATTAGTTTTATTGTACTTTGTATATATGACTTATTTTAAGATCATTTTAATTAGATTCGTATATTTGTAATCTTCAGATTGAAATAAAAGATCATATACAATTCTCAATAGGGTTATCCGTGAGCAAACCAAAGTGACCTATATAGCTCGTAATATTAGCAAACTGGAGTGGCGTAGGTCCATCATGAGTGTTGTGGGACCGATGGCCGATGGAGTAGACAAGTTCTGAAGTGAAGAGCATTTTTCGCTAAACGTAATGTAGCACGCCTTTCAACTGCAAGCGACGATTCGCGTAAGGTTGTCTATATGTCGCTGGGGGAGAAAAGCCAAAGAATAGAATATGCTTAGAAATAGATAGAAACGGCGGTATTATTTATTGCTGATAGCGATCTTTTCCAGACAGCCTTGGGTTAGAGACATATAACACCAAAGCTAGGGCAAGAAGAACGGAATTCGTTATGCAAACTTAGGGAGGCGTACGTCCAGCAGTGGACTGCGATTGACTGATGACGTGCTGTTTAAGCGGTGCATGCTTCCAGATTACGATTTGATCCCACGCCAATATAATATTAAAATATGAATATACTTACTATATAATATTTTCTTAAGTTTTCGCGACTAGTATACATAATAAAACTACGTTTTAACGGCTTTAAGAGCAGTAATTTATTTGATTTTTATTATTCCGACGTTTCGGCCACTTTTCAGTAGCCGTGATCACAGAAGACAAAGATGTCAAGTGTGAACGAGTATTGTTAGTTTTATTTAGACTAGTTTTATTTAGTTTTAATTTTGTTTATGGTCATTATTTACTCTATGGGAGCCTAATCTAATTTACCACAGCTTCGCAACATGTTGTGGCTTGAAGAGAAGAAGCGGCGCAAGAAACTCTTCAGCAAACATGCCTAGCTCTAATAATTTTATAATATTAGAGCTAGGCATATAATATTAAAATGGGTGGGAGGATTAAAAACTAAATAATTAAAATGAACAAGTTGGCGGTATGCTAAATAAAACTTTAACAATACTCATTGACACTTGACATCTTTTTCTTCCGTGATCACGGCTACTGAAAAGTGGCCGAAACGTCGGAGTAATATAAATCAAATTAGTTACCGCGCTCAAAACCGTTAAAAGGTAGTTTTATTATACTTACTATAGATAATCAACCCTTACAATACAGGTTAGGTGTACTAACTACTGTGTTTAATAATTTACGACCTCAACATAATTCAACAACTAAGAATATTAACTTCAGTCGTCGGGGCGTATTTCCAAGCCAGACTAGATTGGCAATAGACGGTACATTTATTTAATAGTAGGTGAAGTAGTAGGATTGTTCAGACGCCGTGATGGAGGCAGTAAATCTCGACTCAATAAGATCTGCTCAATTTCTGGGCAATAACAGTTTCAAAGTTCATTTAGGTTACATTCAGAACATTCGTTCCAAGAACCATAATACGTTTATTACATTTCTAAGTAATAGAAAGTTAAGGTTCTATTTTAGTGGCTTTTCAATCAATTTTATTTTAAAATGGCTGTAATATTCATAGAAAGACGGACGACTGAATATGACGATTTTAGAAAAATTCCGTATTTATTTTGGTACAAATCTAGCCTTATAAACATTTATATTATATATTTGGCTGATCCGTCCGTATTTTCCGTATTATTAAAATGTCAAAGTAATTAATTATACAAAAAATATAAGAAAAATGTATGAGTCAGGTGAAAACCGAAGTATTATATAGCGAGGATCTACTTTTTGCCAAGAGTTTTAAAGATTATTCTAAAATTCAATATTCTTCAATACTTGACGTATAGTATTCTGAGAAACACGATGAAATTAAACCAAGAAAATAAGTAACTAAATTACGTTAATGATTAAATTATTATGACATTTACCACTCCCCTTACTCAAATTCATAGAGCGGGAATTAAATAGCGATTCAATTCATGTATACCCGATAAATACTGAGATTACCTCGCACTGTTTGTTACATTTATTATCAAAAATACTACAGCTCACTGTATTTATCACACTTCAACAATATTTACTTACACTTTAAGGCCCGCTTGCATAACGATCACCTTTAAATAAAATTTAGTTAATCATATTAAACTGCCTAAATACTTTTTACACAAAACGTATTGACAGTTCTTTAATCATATTTAACGACAAATTTTGCGTTGTGCAAGACGCTCATTGTATTTAAGGGTGTAAAATGCGTTTAGTGTTTCTTAAATAAATTTGAGCAACGTTATGCAAGCGGCCCCAAATATAACTGAAACTTTTGAAACTGGCATTTGTTTTGGAATATTGCAGAATTAACTTAACTCCATTTCCAAGAGTGTCATACAACCAAATTCTATAGGCAAAACAAAACACAAAATAAATAAGGAATCTATTTAAAATAACTAATTTTAAACCTTACACATAAATCACCTATGCTTGCAACTATTTTCTTACATATGCCTCTATATATTACTCCCTCTACGCTGTGAATGCTATTGAGTATCATGTGTTACGTCCGAGTTAAATATTGAATGTACTAGACCTTTTCAAAATTATTACGTAACACTGAAATTACGTCGATTTTGCCATTTATAATATGCCATCTCTATGTGATACTCGCTCAACTCTCATACAGCCATTAAGCATGATGTGTTAAGTGTCTAATTGTTATATACGTAAAATTGCAGACATATTTCATATTCAAAGTTAAATGGAGAATCGTATAATTCGTTTAGGGCGGTCACTCCAATATTTTGGAGTCCATTTAATTAAGGGGACCCTTAATAAATCAAGGAAAGATAAATTGGTTTAAATGGGACCCGCTTACCTTACGAAAGGTATCTGGGCGTGTAATTTATACGTGTGTACTCCATGAACTAGGTCTCTACTTATCATTTTATTTGAATATCCCTAATTGGGGCGGGTGGAAAATTTAATTAAAGTAAAATTTATATGAAAAATTATACGCATGTCATGAAATGGACATCTTATAATTAGAAATGTCAAACTTGATTTTTACTTTAAAGTACCTAATGGTAAATAGTTGTAACGCCAGCTAGTGAAGTGAAGGTGGAACAAACTTCTTATGTGAGCAACACGTTAAAATTGTCGCTGTCATATCATTTCGGCTATATAAGGCTATCCCTCGGGAACAGAAGTCTTTTTTAAGTGAAACTTCTTTAGCATCGTTGTGATTTGAAACTCAATGAAATGAAAATGCGGCACTCAAATGAGATAAACACATAAATCTATAGGACTAAGCCTGCAAGAGTATGAGATAAAATACATTATATTTAATCATTTAAACACTATGCTCATACATATAGAGTTGGAAATGTTTTGAAGTTATTCGTTAATACTTCAAATTTCGTGTGTTAAAGCTTAGATATATTATAACGATATAATATATGAAATGTGACGTCACGAAATTTAGAATCCCTCCCACCCCTTGTTACACTTTGTTTCAATTTTACTGCGTATGAACAGCACACACACAGATTTTTTCACAACTTATTTAAAAAAAAATTACATTTACGTTATTTTTAGTATTATTAGCCTATTGTTCCTATTCCTTTTATGTTTGTACTGTATATAGTGTAGGTTGTGGCATCCACAAATGAACACAATAACTGGTAACGAGTAGACAAAATGGTTGTTTTAGAGTTTTAAACAGGTTTTAACTTTTGTCGAGAAGTCAGACCGACAGACTAGATTGTCAGATTTCGTAACGACTTATTTAAAAAAAATTATATCTTCAGACAAACACACACATTGTATATCCCCAAATTAAGCAAGCTACGGGTGTGTTTTTTGGTGATATACAACGAACCACTCTGGGGCCGATCCCAGACACTCAGACAATAGCAAATAATAAAAAGTTCATTTTCCGAAATTTACCATGCCAGGAATCAAACCCGGAACCTCTGCATTCCAGCGAGTTAGGCCGGCTAAGACTTAGCCCGCTCAACCACAGAGGCCGTCAGATGGACAGAGAGAGACGGACGAATATATCATATTATAATAGATTCAGAATATTAATTGTATTTAAGGAAAAATGCTATGAGTATATTGAAAATTTATAATAATGTGTGAAAAGTAACTTTTCGGGTTACGACAACTACCTATGTTATTCATTAAGATCTTTAATTAAATCAGATTTAGTACCTATTTAATTGAAACTTTTATTGTTGAACACGGCTACTGAAAAGTGGCCGAATCGTCGGAATAATAAAAATCAAATAAATTACCAGGCTTAAAACCGTTAAAACGAAGTTTTATTATGTATACTAGTCGCGAAAAATTAAGAAAAATTTATTCAGGAATATTATTGATACTGTGTAAATCCAAATACCTTGCGAAGCCATTTTTAAAAAACAGACAAATCAATTGTCGCATTTGTACTTAACAAAACTTATATAATTATATCCCTTAAAAGTATATACACAAAAGTCTTCCACGTAAAATATCTTTTAATTCAAAAGGTACTTTACTAACTTGTAAAGTTAGTTTCGTATAAAGAAATACGCTTGAATCGTTCAAGTTTTAGGAATTTGTCCCCAAAAGCAATTCTGGTAACTAAATAGAAGTGATTCAATCAAAGCTTCCTTTCCCTAACCTAAAAATACCTTTCTAACTTTCAATTAAGTTCTGCGATTATGTAAACAAGTTCCTGTAACAAATCTTTACTTTTCCAATAAAATTTATTCGTTAGTTTCAAGAGTTACTTTGCCGAATTCATAACGTTTGTTTTCTTGTTAGTCCCTTTTTTTTAAAACTTGAGGTTACCACTTTGCTTATGGTAAATCTCTAACACTTTAAATCATTTTCTAATCCGTACTTCAAAAGTTAGCTGGTAACGTACTTCAAAAGTTAGCTGGTAACACAATTCATAATTATTCATAATCACACACCTACTGACTTAAATAAAACAACAATAAGGATTGTTTAGTCCAATTATTTCAATTGTTTCATTCGTTTATTGTTATGATCGGAATGGAATCAATCACACCGACATCTTCCGATCTCTGTCCTATTGAGGAGGCCATTGGCCATCGACGTTGTGGAGTCACGTTATGTCACTAGAGGTTAGTGATGGCAGATTTCACTGATCACCGGTTAAATAACGTTGATATAAAATAAATCACTTTTTTACTCCAGTTACAACAATAGGAAACGACCGTTTAATTTCACCAGAGTGTTTTTTCACGTGAGACAAACCGTTAAAGAGCCATGTAGTACATTATAGCTAAAGTAGATAGTCAAAATGATAAAGGAGCGTACTTATTTGAGAAAAATTGAACCTTATCCTTTAAAACGGTAGGCATGATGGTCTCTGTGGTTGAGCGGGCTAGGTCTTAGCCGGCTGAATTCGCTGGAACGCAGAGACTTCGGGTTCGATTACTGGTATGATAAATTTCGGAAAGGAACTTTCTGTTATTTACTATGGTCTGGGTGTCTGGGATTGGCCCCAGAGTGGTCCGTTGTATATTACCCTTAACATAAGTGCAACTTGCTTAGCTTGGGGATATATAATGTGTACGTTTGTCTGCCGATTATTTTATTTTATTTTTACTTTTTTCATTCGTTTGAGTTATTTATGACGCTGTGAAGCAACGTTAAGAGTGTAACGTATTATTTCCTTTCTCAGTTCCGATAATCACTTGCAGTTTTAGTGGTCACCGTGACACATCGCGGTATTTTTATTTTATCGTCACTTCTAAAATATCGGGTGGGAATTTTTCACCGGTAAAATAGCAGTGATAAAATGAAATCACTTCATGGTAGTGATCGATATATTAAAATAGCCTGTAATTTCCATCCGACCCGCGCCGCAGCCGTGTGTGTTATTATATATTATTTTTAATTATTTAACCGCATCTGCTGTGTAAAAAAGACTCTTTCATTGCGCTGTGTGCATCATCTAAGGCCCCTAGCACACGGTGTATTTAAAACGCGCAGACGACACGTGTTTCAGGAACGCGCGTCGTCTGCGCCGAAGATGCCCATTTTTGCGTTTGTGTAGATATAAACACGCGAAAAACGCGATACAAACGCGCGTGTGAAGCGCGTTTGCTACTCGTTTGAAGCGCGTACGAAGGGGCGCAGCAGGGGTAGAGGAGGGGCACGCGCTCACGCCGTCGCACTACCCCGACTACCCGCGGCGCATTGGGGCATTTGCGTATACGCACAATAGACGCGTGCTTGACGATCACCGCGTGTGCTTAGAGTTACAAGGTTCGTTCGAATCTTGTTTGAAACGCGTACACACGCGTCATCTGCGCATCGACTGCGCGTTTAAAATACGCCGCGTGCCTAACCTTCGACGACCGCTGTTATATATCTACAAGCTTGCCGATGGGAGAAATGCAGTTTCGTTAGACGACCGCTGTGTAAGCTGGTAGTAGTGGACCTTCACCTCTGCTGTACGTAGTGGTGCAACCCTGCTTCCCTGGGTTGTACTATTCTTGCACACTAGGACGTCACGGTGCAGTAAATCTGTTCTAGAACCCGTGGCGTTCTTATAAAGTATATCTTCGTTGCGACACAGTTAGGTTTAGTGGGTAGTTCGTCGGCTCTCTTCGGAGTTGAGATACCGATATCATACGAGAGCCCCACACACACTCGTGCAGGCGGTACTAGGCCCTGCAGTTGGCCTCCCTTCGTATCCATAGTCCGAGTCTGTGTCGCAAGAAGATATTCCTCTCTGTTATCAAAAAAAAAATAGTGGTTGGGTTTTAATATTTTTATTATATATAGTTTTATAATCAATCGGATGCAATGATTGATCTGATTGTCCTGCTGTCCACTGTCCTTGAACTATATTATCAAAGACCACACCAGTCTAGGCGGTAGGGCAATTTTATTCATAACCGCCGCTACATGGTGCGCTGTGGTAAAGAAGGACCTCGAAAATTTACCCTTGGCACCACAAAGGATTACTATTTTTCAAAACCTAACAACAGATGTATGAGGTGATGTCTATGTATACTCTGGTTTTTTTCTTAACTCAGTTTCACGTGTGTTGGCCACCCCCATTGTATTTTTTAACAATAGTGTTACGTAACCTACACGCCGATAAAAGTAGATACACACCTGTATACCATAAAAGCACACTTTATTACCTTTCCGCATTTGGACTTCTTTTGTTTACTTTGTGTTTAAAATTTGTAATTAGAAAACAGCCCATTGTGTATTGTAATCTTTTATGGCAGTCATTACCCAGGTCTGTCGAACTGGTTCTAAGAAATTTGGTCTACGCGGTCGGGCAGCCATATTGTATCGGTGCAGTATAAAGCAATAGCCCAATGGAGAGATCGTCAGTCCAGCGATGACCACAAGCGAAAACAGACTTGTGTACATTCGGTAACCTATTTAGTGACGGACTTTGCGCGTATTATTGAATCGTGCATTACGTTTGGACTGGTTGTATTCAGTTATATTTGTACCTATGTTATACGTGTTTGTATAGTTCTATTAAATTCTATAATAATTCGAACGGCATTTTAATTCGAGTCCTGCAACTCGTAACAATATCATCACGTTCCTAGCTTCATTCATATAGATACTGTAGTTTTTAAAGAATATTAGCTATATTATAAGAGTTCCCTTGCTATTAAAATGGCTACATGAACTGAAAAATTAGAATATCTATGATAAAAATAAATTTAATCTTATAATAAATACAAACAGATCAGCTTAAACAATTTTCTTAGTTCAATAAACAAATTATGAAGGTATTTTTACTTGGATAACCTTCGGGTTGCTTATCACGTCATAAATTTTATGGCGTGTGATCTTTACGTTTATGTTGTGTTACATTATTTTCTTATTTTTTTCATTCCAGGAAGGGGCTAATCGTTTGTCGAAGGCTGCGGTTAAACAATATCAAAATAATTTCAAAGAAATTTGAAGCAAACTTTTTGGTCCTGAAAGCGAATATCTTGCCATCTATATTTATTGACTTAAACAGAAAAATCATTGTCATAATCATCTTTATGGATTTTCAAGCTAGTGAAAAACGTTCAATTTAGTGCGTTCACTATTTTCGCAAAATCGCTACGCTTATGAAATCGATATATATTCTCTATCTGTCTCTAAATGTACGTAACAGTTGATGATTTACACATGACGATGATTTGAACAATTAGATATACATATATATTATACCATAATTTGTGAGCAGGATACTTGTACATATGCATGCCGAAAGGAGGAATTTGGAGAATTGTACTACGTCAAATTTACTACCTTTTGTATACCCATTTTCGCATTAAATAAATTGAATTGAATTGATATTTCAATAGTCAATGGTATAGTGAAATCGCAAGAAATTTAAAAATTAAGGGTACATACCCACACGTAACTGAAAAATAAAAAAAGTTCAGTGTACATCATTATGTATAGGTATACGCTTCCAAGCTTGTGAAGTGTCCCCCCCCATATCTTTGACTATATACCTACGATATTTTCAATTATATTCAAATTTAAAAGTTTTTATTCAAACTAAATTCCACTGGAACATATTTTTTGAAGGTCATAATGTACAAGTTAAAAATTAAGTCTACTTACTTTATGTAGCATCGCTTTTCATCGTGTTATTGCTATTTACATATTTTAGCCCTAAGCAGAATTCCGTGGCCATACAGCAAAAACAGTGGATGCCTGATATCTGTATCTGATATTAGTCTGTATCTGATAACTGTACCCGAAATATCACGCAATTGACCAATATTTTTCATTGCGTTCATTAAAAGTGTTATGTTTTACAAGTAACGATTTGGATTACGTGTTACAATCTCGTTTAAATATAAATTATTACTGTTATTATTTTCAAATTGTTATTTGACGGTGTTAGATTTTATGACTGCTTTTATTACTATAATAAAAAATACCAATTAATTAATCTATTTGAGAAGTTTTAATTCAACTATTGTTATTGCCTTTAACTGTTATGTAAAATTGTGTTCTAAAGGTTTAAAGTGTTTAATTTTCATTTAAAATCTTACAATTCCAAAGCTTTCTAATAGCCGTGATCAAAGATAGTGGTCATAATATAATTATGACAAATGCAAATAAATGTACACACTGTAATCTTCTATTTAATAATTATGAAGTCAGGAAATAGACATAGACATAGACAACACTTAATTGTTCACCAAATCAAAAATTACAAAAAATGCACAAGACAATAGTTACTTGGTAAAACAAAAGACGGCCTTATCGCTAAAAACGAATGTAGTCGGTGTTGATAATAATTGTATAGGGTAGTCTGGAGGAGATCGCCCTTGGCGATAAGACCGCCCATTGTACTTTAATGTATGTGCAATAAAGCTATTCAGTCATTCCGAAAAAAAGAATTATCGACTCATTAACGCCCAATGTAATAGATTGAGTGTTAAAAAATATGTTAAAAACGCGCTTAGGTACAGTGAATATGTCGTTTAAGATATATGTAATAGTTGTAGAAAAGCTAAGAACAATGTACGTAAATCAGTAAATAATCGGCTAATTGCACACATTGTATATCCCCGAGCTAAGTAAGCTAGTTACGTTTGTGTAATATACAACAGACCAATCTGAGGCTGAACCAAGGCACCTAAACAAGAGTAAATAATTGAAAAACCATTTACGAAATTTTCCGTGTCAAGCATTGAACCCTGCTGAACTGCAGCGTGGAGACCGGCAAAAATTTAACGCAGTAAACCATAGAGGCTGTAATTAAATACATATTTATTTAAGACAAAATATGATGTAACATAATTTTTTATGTTTATCATTTTTTTATTATTATATTGTATAAATTTAGAATTTGAAAAAGCTTAACAGTAATTACTCGGAATAAATCAATTATGATAATGAAATGTCAACTTGTCAAGTATTTTAACCCATCAAATATTCCTTTCATGTTTCATTGTATCAAAATATCACTTACAAATTGAAATTGAAATTAAATTAATATCTGACATTGATTTACATTTCATTTGATATGATAGAAGATTATCCCCTAAATGTTTTCGGCCCTGAAACTAACCGATTAGAAGCGCCAATCGCTAAAAAGTGCACAATTCTCATGCGTAGCGCTTAGAATGCGTTCCTACTTGGTGAACGTATGAACAGATAACATTGTAATGACGAGCAATTTATGATATATTTTTTTGTTTCTGTATTTATTACTGATTCCAGATTTAGTTACAATTCATATCAGTACGACAATTTGCGTTAAACTAAATTACTTTAAAAGCATAAGCAAACGCATTCTTAGCGCAGCCGGACTATAATCTGGTTTTCTTCCGCGGAATGTTAAACTGAAAGTGACTTTGTATATTTTTTTGAACTAGTGGTCGCCCGTGGTCGAAATTCGACCATAATAATTAATACTTCTATAATCACAGATTTCGCCAAGGCTACGCTGTTAATTTGACTTGAACAATAAACAAAAGAGTATATATGCGTGTGTGTGTCAAATACATGGTAGACTTCCCATGGTTTCTTCTGCCTGTGAGGCGACGGCCAATCTTCGTAGTTCGTCTCCACTAGGACTACGAAGCACTTTATATGACTAGCCGTTCCTGGTTATTGGCATAGGTTAGTCTTTACCGGCTTAATGCCATTATCGAATTTAGAGCTACAACAACTATTCCGCACTAATAAGACATGGCGGGAAGTAGCTATCAGCTATTTGCCTTCAGAGGCGCTACTTGACTACAAGCCTATATTCTTAAATTTATCAAGTTCTTCATTAGATAATTTCTAAAGTATTTTCCAATAATTATTTTCTTTAATACTGCAATTCCTATTTTTGCTATCATAAATATTCCGTAGACAAAAACCATCGAGTTAATCGACGTCTAGGTTGCTTTCGCTCGCGTACTCATAGATGGCGCTAGACGTTTCTAAAATCGTCGTTACGTGTGTAATTTTTTTATTGATTTTATGTATTTTTTATGCATAACTTTTAAAAAAATATTACCATTCTTCGCTTCTTCTCTATATAAACTATAAATGTTCGAAACTTCATACTCCTCCGTCTGCGCAATGTTCGTAAAAAGGGGTACAAAGTTTTTGCTTCGCGTATTAATATATAGATGCTCATTTCCTCCTCAATTTAGATACAAATCGATTGATTAATTATTAAAAAGTTTTGGTATACTTATTTATTTACAGAGCCGAATTCTTTATTTACTTGTAGATAAAAAATATATAGTAAAAAGTAACGTTCATATTTGGAATAATTTTTAAAATATTACAAAGCATGTATATTTATATGTATGTTAAAATTATAATTATGTATTCGTCGAATTATAAGTTTGCATGCATGAATGAAGACAAAATATTACACATATAATCATATAACAGTAGGCTACTGATGAAAATTAGTTTATTCTCATAGTCACACTTTAAACCAGATATACGCACTACTACTACAAGTATATAACAAAGAAAAATAAATAAACATAAAATAAATTTCTTTTAAAGATGAAGTTTTCAACCTTTTCCTTTAGTTTAACATTTGACATTCCTTTACAGAAATTGATCCTTATAATGTGGTCTCGACAAAGGGACACTGAAACATATATTTTTCACTGTCCAAATTTATATACCCCCTTATATGATATCTTCAGCCATCATCTCTCCCGTTCAATTAACATTAATTACCTCCTAACTTTAGTTTATATAAAGAAAGAAAGAAAGAAAAACTTTATTCAAAGAAATAGCGACGTAATTACATTCGTTATACATTATTATACACAGAGCATATTTTGAGAATTTGTACGCCGCGTTTTCAACGAACGAGGTTTGCACTCAGCATATTGCTGTGCCGGAATTATATCCAACACAACGTTGACTTTCAGTGCAAACCTTCCTTTAAGCGTAAAACCAAAACGACCCAAATTTGTTAATTAAATAACTAATAATAATAATAATAATTTATAAAACTAATTCTACATATATAATATTTAATTAGTAAAAACAAATAAATACATTTGAATAAAACCAACAATAAATACGTTACTTCTAAATTAAAAATTAAAATAAATAATCATGTAACAAACTTGTATCGAATCATTTATTCGAATACAATTCGCTAGAGTGCTTGCCGAGTATTACCAAATTCTGTGTGCCACGTCACTGACATGAGGCAACAAATGACATTTTACTTCATAACCTATAAAATATTGAATGTGTTATTTTACTCTAAAGATATGAAATGTTTAATATATTTTATTTTCCCACTCTATATACTATATAGGCCGTGCATAAGACTAACTCGCGTTACAAGTAAGTTGTCAGACAGTGATATGTGTATACTGCATACGAGTTTCTTGTTTATTGAAAGTAAAAGTATAAATTGCAATTTTCAGAACGATAATTGTTTATAAGTGTAGTTTAGTTTATAACAAACATGTACATGTTTTATGCAGATTTTTATCTTTAATATAATACTCGCAAATAGCGTAATATTTTCACTGGTTTCTTACCGTTAAATTGGCAAAATCAATGCCAAACGCGTTGTTGGAGCCAACGACAACGAGAGCTACATCAGATTATTTTTTTTCAAATTCGATATCTGACTAGGGTATTTGATTTTTCAAAAATCTAATGATACAGTTTTAATTTTATCGAAATTGGCCCAGATACCCCTTTAAATATTTCTCGCTATAATAATAATAATTTGTTTATTACAGAAAATTTTGTTTTTCCATATTATACAATTTTATATTATAAAATTATTTCCATATCATCAAAGTTCATATTAATTCACGGCACAACAATTAATTAATAGGACAAATCTTTTACTAATCCACCATACGTTTACACGTTGGTGTATCCTATGTATAACATCTATCTGACAAATTTCATTCTTACATACATATATTATGTAGGTACAGCAATTTTTGAATATAACAAAATTACGGCCAGTTGCCTATGAAACTCTTAACAAAGAATTTGGTATTAGACAGGCGCACACTTCGTTCGCGACCACAGGAATGCTTAACCGTCTAGAAGCAGTATATTAATCTCAACATTATATCGATTTAAAATCAAAACTCACATTTCTTACTCATAGGACAAATACTAGGAAATTACACCCGTGTCACTATAATTATTATCAATATTCTACTCCACGGCGTTAAAGGGACATGTATACCGAAATCACTTCAAGTATGGACTCGGCACCGGGCCGCGAGGCGGCAGAAAAAAACAAACTCATGCATTTAACTGGGTGTGTTGCACCCATTTACGTAGCAGTGATGAGTCCCATCTACAAAAAGACTGAGCATGCTGTTGGTGCTATATCTTACAGTTTCAGATTTGGCCATAGAGAACCACTTGAAAATTCATATGTATAATGTTTATCTGCTATAAGCAGCTACGCAAAAAATCTAGATAAAAACGAATATGCTAAGTATATTCAGGTTAAGTAAGAAATGGTCTCTCTCTGGTCACAATACTGGTTCTCGTACAAGAGAATCCTTTATTGGGTGGCCAAATTACATCTAAATGTAAGAGAGTTCTGAAAACCAATTTGCCGTTCTAGTGAACCGTGTTACACAATGAACAAGAAACCTATTGTTAGTATGCGGTTGATTTTTTCCTCTATCGGATTACATACATCGCAAAGGCATAGTTTTAATGTAACGTGCAAGGCTTGGAAACCGGTAAAAGTTGAACCGGTTACAGCCTAAGTAAATAGAAACTTTTCTTTTTTAATCTTTTTCTCACTTTAAGCTCAATTAAACGGTTTTTAGGAATAAAATTTCGTTAAATAGGTTTCGTTGAATAAACCGGTTTCAAACAAATTTTGAACGGTTTTGCCGCACACCGCCAAAGCGCGGACATGTGGTACGCTTGTACTACATATAACTTGCTTAAGTTTTTAGTCGCACACACTCACATGTTGAGAGTGATAGAATGATACTTCCTCTTCTCGCAGAATATACCGGTTAATACACGTTTAAATAACACTCTCTTTAAGGTTTACACTCCGAACGACATAGTTGACTTAAGCCGGTTATAAGCGATTAAAAAAGGTTAATATTAAACCGGTTCCAAACCTTGGTAACATGAGCATAGACTAATAAGTACCATTTGTTTTTGTTTCGTTTCATTAAGTATTTCAGTACGAGCAAGAAAACCTTTGTTAATGTAATTTTTAATTATGACAGACTAGCATTTGCTCGCGACTTCGTTCGCGTTGAAAAATAGGATATGTTTATCATGAAGTGAGCCTGTTATAATTCTTAGAAATAGCAACCTTAATTTTTAATTCAAAGTACCTAATATAAATACTCGTAACGCCATGTAGCGATTGTGGAACTTAACATGAAAGCAACCCATCAAAATTGTCGCTGCTATTGTCGTTGCCGTGATGATGTATTTGTTAGTGAATTGCAACGGTGGCGCCAGTAAAACGGTGCAAATACCCTTTGATTTTAAATATTGGCAAAATAACTGTAATCTACGTTTACCTGTCAAGCGTGCACGAAGTCGCGGGCAAATCCTAGTCAGTTTATATTTTGATTTTGAGTTTAATGTATAGTATACAATGTATGTAACTTATAAATTTGTATTTGGTAACAAATAAATTTGAAAGATTCATATTGTATCCGTTAAAAACATAACATCACTTTTTGGAGCGTGTAATAATGAAGCGTCTTGAAAAGTCGATAATGCTTTTTGATATTAATCATAACACAATACACATAATAACAGTAAAGACTTTATATTGTTTTACAAAACTAAACACATAACGGTTCAACGTTCGTAGAATTACAAGCATAATTGGATTATGTACTTAGTACAAACACCCGGTTCAGTTGAATTTACCGAACAATGCGCGTCACTTTGTAGGTTGTGTAACGCGAGGTTAAAAACCTATGACACTTGTTAGTAGGTAGGGAGTTTACTGTAACAACATTCATTCCGATATTCTCTACGCCTCCATTTCTTTTAAATTTATTTAAACAATTATTTAAGTGAGGTTAATTATTTAAGTCTTTCGGAGTATTCTAATTTCCTAGTTGTAGTAACAAAAGTAAAATGCTAAAATTAAATTAATTTAACCAGTTTCAAAATTTTCGAATATAGAACTGAATTCTTTAATACAAAATCCTGCAGTGAAGTAACGGCCCTGTATTGTGGGGGTTAAAAAATTGTGTGTGTGCAGCAGAAAGAAATTTACACGCAGTAGAAATGGAACTTCAGAGAATATACTCACAGATAATTCTTCTCAAACTTTTATTTATATAAATATTATTCATTTAGCCTACATCCGCCAACATATTATAATTCAAAATAAACTTCTTAAGTATCAGTTTCAATTTTTCACTGTTTTATTCTAAAAATATTATTATCAGTTTTATTTCGGTCCAAGTTGGCCCTATGTTTAATTATCGGTCTTATTGACTCTCTAATCTGTGGTGCACAATGTAAAACTCGTATCTCATTCTCTCGCAAGCTTAGACCTATAGATTCATGTATTTATCTCTTTTTAATGTCGCTTTTTCATTTCATCTAGTTTCCAATCACAACGATTCTAAAGAAGTTTCACTTCAAAAGTGCAAATATTGTACATAAAGTACCTATATCTAAACCGAAAATATGTTAATTTGCTGGTCATATAAATGTACTGTTTCCAGTTAGAAACCCACGCTCTGCTAAACGTAACTACAAAAAAGTTGGATTAATTTTAATATATCAATATTCAATATAATAATAATCGGTAGACAAACACACATATTGTATGTATATCTACAAATTAAGCAAGTTACGCTTGCGTTATGGGTATTATACAACGGACTACTCTGGCGCCGGTCCCAGACACCCAGACCATAGTAAATAACTGAGAAAAATCATTTCCACAATTTACCAAACCAGGAATTGAACCCGGAGCCTCTGCGTTGCAGTGATGTAGGCCGGCAAAGGCGTAGCCCGCTCAACCACAGAGGCCGTCATAATACAAATAATACATAATAACAAATAATACAAATCTGATATATAAAAATTAATTGCTGTTCGTTAGTCTCGCTAAAACTCGAGAACGGCTGGACTGATTTGGCTAATTTTGGTTTTAAATTATTCGTGGAAGTCCAGGGAAGGTTTAAAAGGTGAGTAAATATGAAAAACAAAATGATTCTGAGGTGGTAAGAAGTTTGTCGGGTCAGCGAGTACATAATAAAAATGTAGTTGTTACGAGTTGCAGGACTCGACTTAAAATGCCGTTGGAATTATTATAGAGTTTATTAGAACCATACAAACACGAATAACACAGGTACCGATATGACCGAACGCAATAAGTTCAAACGTAATACAGGAGATCGTAATTCAAATACACGCGCAAAGTCCGTCACTAAATAGATTACCGAATGTACACAAGTCTTGTTTGACTTGTAGTTATCGCTCGACTGCTGATCTCTCCATTGGGGCATTTGCTTTATACGGCATAAATGCAAATATGTCTACCCGGCAAGCATCGACGCAATTTTTTAGAAATCGAAACCTGCACACCTGGCTTATGACTGCCATAAAAGATTACAATACACAATGGGCTGTTTTCTACTCACCAATTTTAAACACAAAGCAAACAAAAGAAGTCCAAATGCCGAAAGGGTAATAAAATGTGTTTCTTCCGGGGTGCAGGTGTTAATTTGTCTTTGTCGGCACTAGGTCGTAACAATATTTTAGCACTTCAGTGAGACTGTGTTACTAGATATTGAGTTGAATATCACAAGCTCTTTGACACTTGAACTTATTTTTTTCAATAATTGGAATTTTAATAATATATGCTTTTATACCCTTACCAAGCATTTATTTCACTTTTGATAGCTCGATCACTGATCAATTAGTAATTTCCTAATGCATTACCGACTCGATTTTTTATAAAATCGACTCCATTTATAAATAAGTTTTAATAAAACTTATCTATGTATTTTTCCTAAAAATAATATATAGTGTTATACTACTCTGTCAAAAAACTACAGGGAAAAGGTCAATAATACACTAAATATTAGTTACTCATTCAAATTTATTTTATCACCTTCAAAGTATGCTCCTTCAGAAACGATGAAGTTCAGCGGCTATTTCTCTCAAACTTGAATGAGGATTCTCAGTCACTATTTCCTTCACTTTTGCGATGTTAACTTCAGTTGAAGACATCGATGGCCTACCAGGGCGAGGCAAATCTTCCAGCATATCTCGACCGCTTTTGAACTCTTTGTACTACTCATAAGCACGCGTTTTGATAAAAATCGATTCGCCGTAAGCCTTCTGTAACATTTTTAGTGTCTCCGAACACGAAATTTCATTGGCGATACAAAATTTAAGGCAAACTCTTTGTTCGATGTTTTTGTCCATTATGGAATTGGCAATACACACTAGATATGAACTAACTAAAAACAGCAGCGTATTTAATCTAAATGACCGATGCAATTCAAACTCCGCGCCAAAATGAAAAACAGTTGTGCCAATCTAACAACAAAACAAACAAAAAATTGAATTTGGAACCATAAACTAATCGTGCATTCCCGATACTTTTTTGACAGAATGTAAATATTATCACATTTCAAGGAACGTATATTTAAAACGGCATTTATAATAATTGCGGTATTATTTTTCTTTACAGTAGAACATTTTTTATTTTCTAATCGATTACTTTCGATTTATTTACGTGTAGTGTCGATGGTGTAATAGTCGGTGCATTATATGACTCACAGAAAATCACCATTACGTCACCCACATCAGAGTACGACAATTATCTCATTTGTTTCATGTGAGCTTTACTGTCAAGAAATAATAAAATAATTTGATAGACGTGCAAACGTCAAAAGTAAAATAAACCTTGGAAACAGTATAGTTGTTATGAGTTTTTTAGAGCTTGGAGTGGTTCATTAAATCATGTACTACTCTAATATACTACTTAAGATATTACTGTCTGGTATCAAGTAAAAATCTAATCAGCGTATTATAATTCAGCTAATGAGAAAAATTTAGCCTATCATGCTGTGTAACGAAATTAACAAACTAAACGTTACCATCATTATACCGGTTTTTTAAACGTTTATTAATTTATGCTATTCACTGCCTGGGGTCAAAAAATGGAGCAGAAGGCAGCTGCGGTGTGATATCCACTTTAATCGTGCAATCGTTCTTCCAATCACATGAGCCACGATTGTGGTATAACAGCTGAACCCATACTATAATCTAGGCTTGTGTGGGCCTGCACGCACAAGTTATAGCAAATAGGCTTTTCTACTAGCCAAAGGATCAGTCATTCCCGTACCAGCGGTCCTAGTATCGTACTCTGCGTTACGGTGATTTACATACGTCTCGAAACACGGTAACACTAAAAGAAGTTTTAGTGACCCAAGGCAATCGGAGATGATTGTTTGTCTATAATATAATAAATCTGTAAAGAGATCAGTAAAAATGAGATGACAATCAGAGGGCTAATTCGGACCGGCAGATTTCGAAAATGAAACGTGTACAATGTTTGTCTGCATGTTAGAGTATCACGTGCAAATTAAAGAACAGATTTTTTTAATTACGGTCTTCAAAACTGAACACATTCAGAAATATTTAAATTAAACTTTATTCAGAACTGGCTTATATCCTGTTAGGACACTTTCTATCCCTATAAATGACGTCATCTCCATGAGACTGACGAATATAGCTAAAAAGACAGCACATAAAAAAGAACGCCGTTGCAATTGTACTAACTATTATAATATATGCTACTAACATGGCACATAAACGAATTTTCGCTGCTATTACTGGATACTAAATAATTTTCGAAGGTGGACGAACGTAAGTCTGGTACGCGGGAGCTCTTTCGGACGTCTCCCGTGTAATGGTCGTGCCGCGGTATTACACGAGTTTTTACTGTGCCTCTGCGCATGTCTACACGCGGTAGAAGTATTTTTTATGTTCGCTTTTAGGCAAACTGACAAACGGGTCCACTTGATGGTAAGTGGGTACCGTCACTGATGGACTTCTGCACCGCCAAGGGAGCCGATGCGTTGCCTGCCTCGTTGAGACTTTAAATATTTGGTTTGTTTACACCCTTTTTGAAGAGCCCTATATCATAGCGCTTTGGTAAAACTGCGAGAAGGAGTTCATTCCACAGCTTGCACAAGTATGGTGTGAAGGAGCGTACGCCACATATAGTGGATGACTTCATCAACGAAGTGTGAACTCCCCAATCACCGGCGAGTACTTCAGTTTTTTATTTGGCTGTTTGCAAAAGGCTTGGCCTCGAAATAAATTAATTCAATTGAATTGTCAAAAATAATTCAATCAAGACTGATTGGATTGTAGTAGCAACAAATCACACAATTTTGAACATCGGAAACACGCAAATACCTATCGCACATTTATAATTAAGCTAACCGCAATCTCTATTCGCGAGTAGGTAATTGTGAATGATTAATTAGTTTTCATTCTAGTTAGATATTAATGGCAGCTAATTTAATTTATTGTTTAATGTTGTGGAGAGATTATCACAGTGTTTATTGGCTGTGAAAATGAGGGCTACATGTTTGAAACTTGCAACACCTATTGTTGGAATTTGTTTTATACAAAAATGAAAGGAGGTTACTGATTGTTGTAAAACCTGCTTCTGTAATGTATTCTATGTTCTATAAAAAATGTCGAACAAAGGGCACAATTTCTTGATTTAAAAGATTTTCATACACTAATGAGCAAATACAAATTAAATTAAATAGATATAGGCATAATTTAAAGTGTCATTTCAGAGCCTACTTTGGAAATAGCTAAAGATTTTTTAAATCTTATTGCTCTCTAGTAACCTAAATAGTTTTAGTTTAGCGGTGCCTAACGGGATTGACATGTCCATATGGACAAAAAAATTTAAAAAGAAAACGTTTGAAACTACATGAAGGACTCTATGAAGCATATAAATATAGTAGTTATGTTTGTCGTCAGCTTTATTTCAAGACAGTTTAATTCCGAATTAGTGTAGAGGTTTTGGTCTGTAAATATCTAAGCGGCTATGGTGTACATAGCCGCTTAGATATTACCTACACACCTATACAGCTTTCTGTGAAATACGGTAGAGTCATGTATAAACTAGGCTGACCTATTTTAACCGACTAACATATCCACGTCTCACCTGAAAATATTTAATGTTAGTTTTTTGTAATTTAGAATTCGTGTTAAACTTTTAAATATATTCAAAGCCTTAGAAGGGATCGCTGAAGAATTAAGAAAAAACATCGAAATAAGTCTTTACACACACAAAAAAACAACCTGAAAGTTTTAGCTTACAATTAATGTTAAAGATCAATTATTTTTTTTAAATCTTATGGAGGCTGGATGTTTTAATGACCTTTAAATATTAATACGGTTCTGTATTTTTTTCCAAAATTAATTAACCTAATTTTGTATCAATATAAAAACGATACACGAAAATATTTATGTATATAGAATAACGTAGAATAAGAATATAAATTACTTGAAATTGTTTTTTATTTCGAATTTGGAAAATTTTATAAAATCTTAAGCGATCATCAATGTTTCCTTTCATTGAAAATCTTAAGGGAAAGGCTCCAAAAAAGTATAATATCAACATAGTTACTTTTATGCGAGACATTAAAAAAACAGTTGTAAGTAGAAGTAACAAGGGTTGACCGCGTACGTAATGCGATCGCCCTACGCAGTTGTCAAGTCCGTTAACTGGAAGACAAAGTCTGATAGTTTGAACATGTTATGCCTTGGGTTAAAGCTTTTGGTACAGGATACCTTTACATATACCTGGAACAATGGGAGCTCTACTTAAGGATGGCTGGACGCGAAGTGAGATATAAAAGCAATCGATTGTCAATAGATCATGTTAAAAACCGTGAAAGATTAATAAAACGAATAGAAAGAGCGGCCTCAGTGTAAGCCAAGATTTTCAAGTAAAGAGGACTGCAACATCAAAAATATGCGACAAAACAATATAAACCTATAGAATTTCTGGGTTGTGCACTTACATTTGAATAAATATAAGACTCGAAAATTCTTTTAAACTCGTAGCATACATATTTATGTTAATAGATTTGAAAATCTAGATTGTGAAACATCACCACAATTTTTGTACTTATATTAATATACTTTGTTCATCACAGGTATTTCGCGCAACGAATCATCATTGCCATACAGCGTGGCAATGCAGCTAGCCTTTTGGGCACGCTTCCCTCTGGCAGCGATTTGTTACATACTTTATATTAATTTATTTGTAATTTAGTTCATGTTTAAGTATTTAGTTTTATTTTCTTTCATTGTAAAATCCATTCTTGGTAAACTTCAATGATATTTATGTTGTGGTGTACCTTACGAATAACTTTAAATATTAATTTATTCTAATTTTAATAGTACACTTATACTAATGTAGAGTGTATCTGTTACATGCTGGTATTGTGAGGAAGTGCATGTGCAGTGTGTGCCTTATGTCTATACCTATATATATTATTCTAACTAGTGCCATAGTCTAGAACGTTACTTTGAATACACTGTCTTAAGCTATAAGGTTGTCTTTTATTCAATCTATATTGTATCTAGTTCTAATTTATGATGAAGAATAAATTGATTCTCGTTCAATCATTTAGTCACAACAGTCAAATAAGAGTCGCTTTTTTTTTAATTCAGACGCTTCAAACGACGATAATAACAGAAAAAACATTCTCGGTTGTTGCATCAGACATCAGTTTTAAGTCGTGAGTGATGCTGAAGAGTTTGCGAGGTGGAGAAGAAAGAGCAGGAAGACGCAAGGCTTCAGAGCGAATATTTCAAACACAACGCTAGGTTGATTGATTCTCTGATATTGCACTAGTACCACGCTAGTTCATCTATATTTCAAATTGAAAAACCACGGAAACAAAAATTAAATTAAACTAAAAGTGAAGGAATAATAGCTTCAATTACGAAGCGACTCGAATTATTCAATTGACACTGTGATGTAAGGCTCTCGTTAATTACGTCCACTATTGTCATTCGGAGCCGTCGCAATTTCCTACCATTTCTAAATGAAAAGGCTTTCCCGAACGCGGAATCCCCTTAATGGAACAATTCTTCCATATATTTCACAAGTTAAACTTTTCATAATGGGTTTATAAGTTTTAGCTTTTTACTGGGCTTAGGGTAAAAAATAATTATAAATGTATCTTAAATAGGACTATTTTTGAAGCTATTAAATGTGCGTTTACTTATATTTCTAGAGTTTCAATATTTTAAAACTTAATTGTGTAAAATTTATCCATGCAAGAACAAAGAAAGAATACAATTTCTTGCTGCCGGGCGGCCTGTTGTAATAGGCGACAAAACAGCCCATAAGCAGATGGTAGAGTTTACCCGTCTAGATGGCTACTACCGCCCCTGGTCTAAAGTATGCCGCCATATCAACCTTGAGTTTTGTTCCGGCATTAGTGGCCAGGGTCCAGTCTCCTTTTAGAGGGAGGCAGCACATCGGTAGCACCTTTGGGGTTGCAAATGTCCATTGGTGATGGTAACCACTTTCCATCAGGTGAGATGTCTGCCTGTCTGCTGAACTCATGCAATAAAACAATCTGAATACATTAAATATAAAGAACATTAATAATTAAAATGGTCACCCTATTTGTTCCTTTATATTATAAAATTCAAATTATATTTAAGTTATTAACGTGCGCAGTAACTACAAAATAACCCATGGCTTCTAATAACAGCAACCCTTTAAACCGGATACCATAATTATAACTTTTAACAGTCATTAAGTCCCTTTAAAGTTAATTTCACATGTGACGAATGCCACGAGCTCTTACCTTCGTAATTACCGACTATAAAGGGTTTAGAGGCACAGTGTTTGAACATAAAAGAGAGGAAGTACTAAATGGCTAAATGCCTCTTATTCCTAAAAGTTATAGAAGGTTTATAGGCTCGTTAAAATGTGTTCTTTATAATCGCATTATTTCAAACAGACAGATAAATATTCCAAAAACGATTGTTTCTAATTAGCCATCGTATAAATATTAGTACAAATTCACTGCGATTTCGCATTGATTTTGAAATCACAGACAGACAATTCAACTTTATTATTGGTAAAGGTTATGTTTTATAGGATTTGTAACGCTTGTTTTAACTTACTGAAAAGTGGTTTACTGAAACCTGTAAATATAGCTAATGATAAGTGAATTAAATATTTTGCCTTTGTGTGACCTTAGACTTTATATTTACAGGTAAACAAATCGGGCAGACGGCTAAGGCTTATGGCTAGTTCCCGGGTCTTACTATTCATTTTCTTGCTTTACTATTGGTAAAGTCATTACCTACTTCTATGGGACTTCGTCTAAGTTTATACGAGTAGTAAGGAAAGGAAACATTGGTAAGATATAAGATCCGACCACTAATGGTAAGTGATTATTGCCTTTCATGGATGTCTGGAGTGACATGAGACGCGATGCGTTGCTATATCGTTAGGAGTTTAAAAATCTGTTTATCTCCCATACTGTAGCGTATAATAAAAATTACATTGTGTTTCAAATTATATATTTAACCGGTTCCTACATCGGCTTTTCTTTTAGCTCTCTGTAAAATTATGTAAAATGAATAATAATGAAAGAAATATAAATACAAATACACACACACACACACACACACACATCGTATATACCGTAATATACAACGGAAAACAAAGATGCGATTCTAGACCAGAGTAAATTACGGAAAGTTTCTTTACAAAATCAATCTTGCCAAGAATCAAATTCTGGTTGAACTAGATGGGTTAGCCAACTAGACGGCAGAAACAGTCAAGGGTTATCTATCTGTCTCAATTTCAGTTTAATAAAATGATGGACATAATTGAAATATTTCTAATTGATTACAGTAAATACAATGATATCTTAAGAGAGTAATTATTTTATTTAAAATTCTCGCTACGAAGCCAATTCGATTGCCTTAGGCATCGTTATAAACTGCTAACGAAAGTTAAAAGCCGAATATTATATTTCCTTTGTAACAAACGATTACTTAATAGGTAAATTGTGTTACGAAATGAATTTGTGTAAGATCTACGCGACGGACGGATGAACGCTATTCCGTTTTGTTTCAAAGATAAATACGTTTTCCTGTTACGAGACTTTGCAAGGCGAGTGTATTTTAACAAATAATATTATGATATACAATTTTTCGGTTTGATGTGTTCTTAAAGTGTATCTTGTTTAGCTTATATATATTTCATGTTCTGAGATATAACTAGAAAAAATATTATATATGCACGTCTCAATTCTGAGTTCAGACTTTCTCAATAGCTATAATAAAATATTATATTATAAAAATGCCGTGTCTGTACATTGAAGCTATTAAAAAAAAAACTGAAATACCCTATAACCCTATATATAAATGATGGAGAACACAATGTAATTTTTTTAGATTTCTTCTCTTTTTTTTTGGTTTGTCTGTTTGGTTGTAATTTACGTAAAAACTATTGTGCCGATTTCGGTGCGGTTTGCGCTGATCGACAGTAAATTCTTAGACTTAAAAACTGCGCTACTTTGGGAATTCCGCGAAAATCTTTCGGGGACTGATTTAAAATGGCCAAATAAAAAAAAAACTTCGAATTCCAATGTGATTTTTTCAGTTGTCTTGGCTGTTCACTTCCTTATTGTAACAAAGTATAAATAGGGTATTTGACACATATAATAAATTCTAGAATAGTATTCATATAAAAGAGCAGGCGTCAAAATGTCTTATTATCATACTACTTTAAACAGTTTATTATATAAATAATGTTAATTATACTTTAAACAACAATTAATAAGCTATTTGACTCCTTAAAATTGTGACGCCATAAACCAGTATTCTCATACAAGATCAAGGAGGCTGTGATGTTTTACACAATAATAAAAAGTGTCTCAGTTAATGTCAAATGCAAATATGCAATTAAGTAACAAAATCGCCTAAGTATTAAAAGCTCTGTTTTAGAACTTAAACTAAATTAGATAAAGGCAAATACGTTGGCATAATTTGGTTTTTTGTTATATTATTACACTGTTTTGTAGCAATTCATACAAATAACTTCATTCCAATCTTTATTTATTTAAAGGAATATTTGCATAAGTGGTAGGTAGGGGGTTACATACGGCCAAACAAATATTATGTCGGCAAGATATACTGAGAACTAAATTATATGAGCTCTGAATAAACAAACTTGAAATAATAATTGTAACCAATCCCATTAGGCTAAGCCTTACTAATTGGTATTCGCGAACGTTCGGCCTAATTGTGTCTGGGTTACGGGTTGATTCTTTAAGCAAATTACTATGAATTTTCACGCCATTTCACCTCTCTATCAGAGTTCTACGAAACATTACTTCAGTCGTATCTTTTCAATTAAAGAATCCTAGTTTTACTGTAAACTTACACTGTTTTTTTTTCTTAATTCTCTCCGACTGTAGAAACATGTCGGAGTTATTATTTATCTATATCTAATTTATTACTAAACTAAAAATTAGACAATTAATGAACAAATGGTATTGAACAATGGGCAACATTATCGCACATAGCGGTCTCTTTCAGACAACCATGTGTCCAAGGAAAAAAAATATAATGGAATCAAAGCGTTGGGTACATAACATTATTTATCATGATGTTTGAAATCTGGTGTAGTAAAGCCATGCCGGAGTCATTATATTTATATCAGTTACTTGGGCCGGCTCGCCCGATGGGATACCACACTCCCATAGAATATCGTCCTGAAACGGTTAGCCTTGAACTAATCGTGTTTCGTACGATAATGAGAGTTCCGAGGGCTTACGTCCCCCTTGTGTGTCCTATATACACGCGCACGCGCGCGCTCGTGTTTGTGTGTGTATTAGTGTGTGTGAGAGAGAGAGAGAGAGTCCGCGCGTGCGTGCGTGCCTGTGTGTGGTTGGTGAATGCTGAAAACGTGTGGGTTTCACCCCTGATGTTTTATACGTCTATAACCACTTTCCATTAGATGGGTCGTCTACCTGTTTGTCAGTTTTGCAATTAATAACAAAAATCTAGCAATCCGCGTAATTTTACCCGTGATAATTGTACCAACTATAACTAGACTGCAATGGGTGGTCTATGTTCAGCTGTGTGACATTAACAGACTGCTATTTATTTATACTAGTGGTCGCCCGTGGTCGAAATTCGACCATTATAATTAATGTCAAAGACTATACTTCTATAATTACGGATTTCGCCAAGGCTACACTGTTAATTTGACTTGAAAAATAAACAAAAGAGTGTGTGTGTCAAATACGTGGTAGTGTGTGTATAGTTTTTTTTTATTGATTTAATGTATTTTTTATGTTTAATTTTAAAAATATATTAGCATTCGTCGCTTCTTCTCTGTATAAACTATAAGTGTGCGAAATTTCATACTCCTCCGCCCGCGTAATTTTCGTAAAAAGGGGTACAAAGTTTTTGCTTCACGTATTAATATATAGATTGTGGAACCGTGAAAGGAAACTTCATGAAAAAAATTAGACATTGAGATTATAACACTTTGATTAGATTGCAGTAGAAAGTCTTATGTATGAACTTTTAAATCAATATAATAATAAAAAAAGAGTTTATTTCAAGAAATAGCGACGCATTTACATTGATCACATATTTTGTGATGTAAATAGTATAACTTATATGTAAACCACTTATAATCAACATTAAGGGCATAAAGCAATATGATCCGTAAAATTAAATTTCATCACGTAATGCGAATGTTGTGTTTTAATAATGTCATAACAACACGTAGGTTTTGTACCTACTAATTGGGCTCGACAGTGTAATCTTAAGCATGTTCTTAATATTAAAACGATGATATGAGTGATATAACATTATAATTAAGATATCTTAATTGACACTGTAGAGGTTAACCTGTCTCGGCTCACTTATCTCAAAGTGAGCGAGACAGGTAACCGAGACATATTATGAGGTAACATTATAGAACAGGACACATCCACTTTGTATGCAATGTATGAAAAACTTATACCTGTCGCGGTCGCTTGTCTCGGTGGCGTACCTTAAATCGTACTTTAAAAGTCAAGAATCATATTATTTGCTTGTATGATTAAGTATTGACAGCACGCTTTCTACAAGTGCTACAGGTCACTTTTATCGTTTTTCTTACGTAAAAATGAAAGCTTAATGCGCGAAATGCAGCATATATCCTCAGGGGATATTTTGTGACTTTAACGATCATGTTTCGGATTACGAGACTATCTTAGAAGAATGGGCTATGGTTACAGTCCGCCGCGTTACACCTTCGCCTGTTTCAGTCGTTTGTCACAATCTTACAAATCCATAAATCTATTTTATCAATTAAAAGACTCATATATAGGTACTTTCATTTGTCATTTATTTATTTATGTAAAACCTAAAGCTAAATATATTTGATTAGATAACTATAATTAACAAAAGAAAGCCAATGAGAGGTTTCAAGAATAAGTTATTGGTTAGAACTAACACGCAGACGTAAAAAAGGCACCGAGATGCTTAGTCACTGTTGGAAAATTTATGGCTTAGAGAAACCGCTTGGATCTTGAAATACTGATTACAAATGGGTTGATGTCATCGTATTTAACTTAATTATTTAAATAATTACTTGAACCTATGAACCATTTTTAACGTTACAACGTTTCATTAATACTATTCAAATATATAGTTATATTATTATATATTTGAATAATTAATATATATATATAGTTATATTAATATATATAATATCGATAAATCGCGTTGGGACAAGCAATATATCAATTATATTTATTAGATACACTTTAATAACTGTAAATAAATCTTTAAAGACACGGTAGCTCAGTGGAATATGTAATGGCATTTGGTTCCATTGAGATTGGTTCGAGTCGTGTCCTGAAAGCAATTTTGTCTTCAGTGAGGCAATTTATAATTGTGTAACAATTACCATGGTAAAAGTGAAGGAAAACATCATAAAGAAAGTTGCACTCTGACGTTATGGGTACGTAAATCTTAATCTGGACAAACGTGGTGGGTGTAGGTACCATCCATTCTCCTATACAGCGCTTTAACGAAATCGGAATTATGACGATCGCCTGCCAATATGTTTTTAATAATATAATAATTTACATTCGTAATAATATGAGTGCCTACAAACAATATAAAGATGTTCACAATTTTTACACCAGGCATAATAATAGACTGATAGTGCTCTATCTTTCAGATTACAGAAAGCGCTATCTTCTTTCTTGGGGGTTGGTATACGCTTCTTCAATAAAATTCCAAATGAAGTGTTTATCTATCCTGCATTAAATTTAAACTTAAATGAAAAATACCTTGCTAAAAAAAGGATACTATTAAAGAATATTTAAATCACAAAACTGCAATCTTCTGTATACCGTTTATATTTTGCATAACATGTAAGGAATATATGGAGATTTGTGGCAATATAAATTCTTAGTATGTCATTATTGCGACGGTTACAATATTTTTTTGTGGTTACAACTCCATTAATTCTTTGAAAAGTATTATAATATTTTGTAGTAATGTAGTTAGACGTGTTGCTGGGGAGATTCTGTCCGCTTCTTCTACTTTAAACAGCGATAACACGTTGCGAAGCAGTGTACATAGAATAGGAAGTAGATTAAAAATTTGACTTACATGTATGACCTTCAAAAGTGTTCTCCAGTGGAACTTATTTGGAATAAAAACATTTGAATTTTGACTATAATGAATACGCTCAATCCCAGCTGTGAAAGATCTATACGTTACTATTTTACACCACATTAAGACTTAACCACTTATATTGCAATACATAGCACAGATCTGTCATTCTAGGAACGAAAACCAAAGTGGGGTTATATGGAAATTATATTCAAAGTCCAAACTTAAAAGTCTAGAGATGAAATTTACATAAAATAATCTCCCTAGAAACCGTTTTGCAGGCAAATGTGACCAAGATATTTTACTTTTGCATTAGTCCACAGCGCCGCTTAGTAGGGATAACTTTTCGCATTTATTTCGCAAAGTTTGTCTATTTGCCCAGCTGGCCACGGTTTACACGGTCGACGTTTCAATAGCTTAGCCGATTGTCAAGGATATCTACAAATACCTACGTATATCCCATGATTTTTAATAATCCGCAAGAAAAAATACATATAAGAAACAATACGTGGATGTGTATAGTATGTGGATATGTAAAGAACGTAGATGTGTAGAGTACGTGGATGTTTGGAGTATGTGGATGTGTAGAGTACGTGAATGTGTAAAAGATGTGGCTGCACTCTCCCTTACCGTGACCAAACAGCACATTAGTAACAACACTTTCAGTATTGCAAATGTCCTTAAGCGACATTAACAACTTTCCAACATGGTCGTAAGCCTGTTTGCTATTTTTAATCCATAATAAAACAGCCAAGTGGGTGTTACTCCCTGCAAAGGGTTCTATAAGGCTTGTGAACGTCAACTGCTTGGTTTATGACCTTTAGCTAAGAAGCCTAAGCAAGCATTTAATCGAAAATAACTATATATAAACTAATATAATAAACCCATAAACTCTTTATCCGATTTTGTTCAAATCAATTTGGTTTAATTTTTATTTTTAATTTTACTACTTCAATTTTTCTGAATGTTCTACTTTATAATTCAAAAGTTATAAAGATATTTTTTACGAGATTGAAAACGAATATTATTTCGTTTGTTTACTTTAAAAAGTCACAAACAAACAACATTGATTTTTTAAAATATATTCTTTACTATAGGTCTAGGCGATTATAACTGGCGAGTTAGGGTCTTTATCATCGTCTAGTAAGAAATTTGATAGCTAAAGGTCAATTTTTAACAATCATTAGATAAAAAATATCAGTCGAATTAATTATAACCCGAGTGAATTGAAAAGTGAAACTATTCAACTGTATTATTCATGCAGCTGACATTTTTAATTTTTTCATGTTATTTTTTATTCTATGAACACCTTTTATCTGGAGATTGAAAAATCGGCCCTAAGTAAAAAAAATCCGTTTCTATATCTTACTATTCGTTCACTTACTTTGACATCAGTTGAATTTTGATATTAGTTGTATGGGTTTTATGTCACATTTTAGGCAAATGAACGGTTGGTAAGATATAGGCCATAAGTAGATAGACGTTTGTCCAGACAATGATAAAGATTAACTCCTCAGTTTAACTAATTAATTAACTACTTATGTAACTCAAGCGTTATAGATCTGACTTACGAAAACCTAATTTCTATTTTTTTCCGTGATTCGACTACAGCCATACAGCGTAAAGCGAATTTCAGAATACCCGTCCTTGCTAAATATGCATTTAAGTCCAGCATTTTCCGAGAAGAGACCCTAAAATGTAGAAACAGACGCACAGACTGTTATATGCACTGTATAAGGGAGAACCTTTTTTACCAAAATGGTTACAGACCTATTAAACAAATTGATCATATAAATCAATTGATAACAAATTAATATTTGTTATCAATTGATTTATATGATCAATATAATAAATCAAATAATAATAATGTGTGCCTTAAAGTGATTTAGATTACCAAGCTAATGCTTAGTAATCTAAATCACTTTAAGGCCCACACACAATATTACCGCCAATGCTAGGTTGCAATAGTATTGAACAATTTAATCATACCGTACACTAAGCAATACAATACTGCCCGCAGACGAACAATATTATTAACAATAAATAAATTATTGACAATAATACTGTGTGTGTGCGGGTAGCCTAAACAAAGTCGCAGATATTGTCATTGAATACGTTTCGATTCAAAACTACATTTAAACTGTTGACCCGAATCTAAATTAAAATATAATTGTAATAAATTGTGAAGGTAACACAAATTCATTTTACGACAAGGTGATTGGAGCGAGAATTCAAAAACTTTTGGGTCCTAAGTTGGATTTTAATAATTCATCTCAAGCCCATTCATTGCCTAGGTTTGCATTATTGATAATTTTATTGTCATCTTTAATATGAAATTTTATTATTAAGAAAAGTTTCACAGATTTGTTTTCATGTATAAAAGAACGTGCCAGAGATCTGATCTCTCATATACATTTCTATATAGGTATATCGATTTTTGTGGAAATAAATGTGTTTCATACATGCATTTCGACGGCCTCTGTGATTGAGCGGGCTCAGCCTTTGTCAGCCTACCTTCCTGCAACGCAGAGGCTCCGGTTTCGATTCCTGGTATGGTAAATTTCAGAAACGAATTTTCACCGTTTTTTGTTATGGTCTGAGTGTCTGAGATCGCCTCCAGTGTATCATATATCACCCATAACACAAACGTAACGTGCTTAATGTGGGGATATAGAATATGTGTGTTTGTTTGCCGATTATTATATTATATTATTATTAATTATATCCACAAAAATTGTTTTTATTATCGTACTAGCTGATGCCCGCGACTTCGTCTACGTGGTGCAGTTTTTTAACTATCCCACGAGAACTCTTTAATTTTTCGAGATCAAAAGTATCCTATATGTTGATCAGGGATATAAGCTACCACCATACAAAATTTCATTTAAATCGGTCTAGTCGTTTTGGAGATTAGCCGGTACAAACAGACAGACAAACAGAGAAATATAAAATTAGAAAAAAATCTAAATTAGTTCTATTTCACTTCTTACACCCTGACTCGGTTTTTAGCATTTTTTCTCATTGTACAAAAATTTGACCTCTACAATTTTATTATATGTATAGATATTAAACTTTATATGAATTCAAAATGATTTTTTGTGAAACATTCGTAGCCTGGAACAGATTGCTATGAACGATAAGGACGCTGTTCCAATGCAATTGTATCCATATTAATTGTGAAGATTTAGATTTAAGGTGGTTTTTATCTGTACAAGAACGGAGAAGGAACACAATTTCCTGCGACCGCGCGGGCTGTCGTAAGAGACGACATAAACACCCCACAGCCAGGTGATAGGGTATTTGCCCCTCTGGACGGCTACCACCACTGGTCTAGTGTATGCCGCCATAACAGCCTTGAGTTGTGTTCCGGCATCAGTGGTCGGGTTCCAGTCTCCCTTTAGAGAGCGGCAGCACATTTGTACCTACATACATATAAACATACAAGTTGTCCATACATATATACATACACAAATAAATAAACAAAAAAGGATACAAATTGTCCATAGGAGATGGTAACCGCTTTCTATCAGGTGGGGCGTCTGCCTGTTTGCTGAACTCGTACAATAAAAAAAGAACAATAAACAGTTTTCATTCATTCGTAAAATTATTTATTGTTAAAATTTGTGGAATACAGATTTGCGGAAGTAAATTCTGTCAACTTATATCATGAAAAATGTAATAATGCGCGAGCGAGATTATAGTTCAGTAGAAAATTGACAAACATAGTGGATGTTTATAATCTAGTGTGGCGACCGAGGGTAGAACATTTTGGCAGCGTAAGCCGCCTGTCTCAAGACTTTTAGAAAAAGTAAGAAGATTCTGGAAGGAAAAGACAAGGACAGATACATTTAAGAAAAGAAAGAAAAATAAAAAAAAAGAAAAGATGACCAAAAGAATAACGAAATAAAGATCGAAATTCTAGAATAGAAGGTTGAGGAAGGAAAAGACAAAGATAGATAGATATTTAGAAAGCTACAGACAGTATTTAAAAAAATAACAAAAAGAAAATCGAAATTATGGGTTCCAGAAGATTCTTCCGGGTATATAAGCAGCGTAAGGCACGCCTACAGAGGAGTTCAGAAGAAAACGGTGACAAGTTTAGTGGAGAGCTGAGTGAAAAGTTTAATGGGCAGTTCAGTGAAGGAGGAGTTTAGCGTAGTTTAAGAGGAGATCCAGAAGCGAGCTACGCGCGGTAAATTCGAAGGTGAGCACTACAGTAGCAGGAGGTGGTTTACGCAATATCGGCGTTGGTATTGTGAGTAAGACATCTCATCGTCGGGGCAGAGCGTCGTTAGTAGTGCGAGAAGGGGAAACCCTGCAGAGAAGAATCACGCACGGCTGGGTTAAGTCAATAAAAGCATTTAGTTGAAAAAACTGGTGTTCTATCTATTTGCCCTATTTTTATTTGAGAATAAAGCTGTATATCATACTTATGTGATGATATACAGATATCATTATATTTTATTAAAAAAAAACCTCTTTACATTAATTTGTTAAATGTGAAAGACAAAGAAAATACTAACTATGTCATTTGTCAGGTCTAATAATTGAACAAACAACACGTGATTATGGGTTGGCTGTAGTCCAAAAGTGGCATAGTGCCAATCTTAACAACCTGTTGACTTGATATCGCGGTTACTATATTTGCTTTTAATACAAAAACGACCATTCATGTATGTACATTAAAAATCGTTTTACAATGATGGACGTTTCACGTGGTAGAATAGCATTACTGCTGGAATTATTATGTTGATCACAGCTCTAAGGGTCGGCGCGGAATGATACCATGCTCTCATAGAATACCAGAGTGAAATGTTTAGCATCGAGCTAATAGTGTTTCGTGCGACGCGTTCCCCCCTGGGCCATCTTCCCAATTCCATCCCACTATTTCATTCCTCTATCCCATCCCCTTTATCATATTTCTCCTGTTTGATCCGTCTGTCCCGTCCCATCTATCTCATTTCTATTATCTGATTTCTCTATCTCACCCTTTCTATCCCATCCTAAAGGTTGGCAACAAATTTGCTTCAACCCTAATGTTGCACACGTCTATAAACGACGGTAACGTTCCATTTGGTGGGCTGTCTGCATGTTTGGCAACTTCGCAATAGACAAAATAGGTAACAAGTCAAATTATTTTGACTTATTAAAACTAAAAATCAACTACGAAGTTATAAAATCTAATTTAATACTTTAATAGTTTATATTACTAGGTAATATTCGACAAATATTATAATAATAATATCAGCCCATAAACTTACTACTTACTGCCGAGCTCGAGCTTCTTAATTTCTAGGGTAACGAACGGTAGGTATTACCCAAGAAATTTCATCAGCTAATCGTCAAAAAATGTTGTAGGTTTTTACATAATTGTTTTATTAAATTTCATTAGCAATACATTCTAGCAAATTTTGTACCGTCAAAATTGTGAACTCTGTATTTTTGATTAATTATGCGTGACAACCTTGATCCTGCTAAAACTATTAGAAAAATAACTAAATAAAGAGCAACAATGCACGTTATTACCCATAAAATTGCATGTTATAAATTGTAAACTTATCAATTCACTTACTTGGACATGATAAGGTGCCACCTTCTCTTCGCCTTTAATTTCCACATTGATATGCAGCCTGATGGCTCCAGATACAGCTGATTTGTCTGTTCTCTTTTCTAAGTTGTACCACACGTCCATCTCACCAGAGAGTGTTCGAACCTATGAAATTAAAGTACAAATTCGTAAAATAATAGAATATAATGATAGATGTATAAAATTCACGGATGGAAAGAGATGGAGGGATCATCAAACCCCAAAGATGAAACGACAACTATTGTGGACTTTTGAGAAGTCCAAGATAGAAGAGGATAGACAACTTTTGAGGAGGCCATACGTCAAAGACCAGATGCCAAATAGGCTACCGATGCATTTTATATAATATTATGTAGCTAATAAACACTAATTAAGATAGAATAAAGGACAGTTTTATTTATTTAATCGTTAATAAAAAGACAATTTTTTTTTCATATTAAAATCGTCTGTGAAATTCTATCAGTTATGTGAGATTTATTTAGAAGTATCATCATCACTCATCTTGCATGAGATAAAACCCCAGTAAAATAGCGGTATCCTTAATAAATATTTATTAGATTCAAAGCTACACCCGTGAAAAGGTTTATATAACACCGTGAGGTTTAAGGCAATAGCCGAACTCAAGTCGGCAAAGCTATTATCAAAAAATAAAAGAGAATACTAATTTATAAACCATATTTATTCTGAGTGTGTCTTTTTTCTACTAGAATGCCTATTTAATAATTAATTAATTATATATATATATTTAATTATAGAGTATAATTCTCGTACAATAATTAGTCACCCTAAAGCGCTACTATAACTTGTTCATCGGACCAAAACTGAAGGGAGCATCTGTATCTGACAAAAGTTGGAGTCAAGCTGTCTAGTCACTTCGTTCGCATGCTATTATATTAGTGGGATAACGAAACGAGCCGAGTAGTGAGGTAATCGATACAAACTACCACCTAATATGTTCTACTCAGGAGTAATACTGAGTGAGTGAAACTCATTAACAATAGTACAACAACTAAAAAAAGGAAAAACAAGTAATTCGGAAATTATAAGAAGATGATAGGTATTTGACATAAAACTTACCTCTATGATTGTCTGTCCAAGAAAGTCATCAGACTCTCTCGTCAATTTCTGTCGAAGTTTCGATTTCAGATCGTTGTCTTCGTCCCATACTCTTACTTTAATACGGTCGGAGGAATTGTGGCATTCGCTGATATAAAAATAGAACAGTATTAAAAAATCCACTCAAATCTTTATATAAGGAAGCAATAGCAAAAATGTAGAAAACGTCGATTTGATTTACGAGCATTTTAATTTTTTATCCCCCCCTTTGAAACTTTGATACCTTCTGTAAACGCTCTTTCATTTTCCGAAACAATAACAAACAAAAATGGGGAAGAGAAAATAAGGGTAGTTCATGGTAGTTTCGTGGTTAGCACAATCACGTCGTATCCCATTAACGTTGTTTAAAATGTTAGCTGGAAAGCACAGACTGCTTAGGCAGAGTTTCTGTTCAACTCATAAATGTCGCACTGCTGGGTTCGGACCTCCCATTATAGGGGAACGGGCAGTATACCCGCCACGCTTGTCCAAGGCGGTTTGGCAGGTTTGACACATCGGTTATCGCGATGTGTAGGTTTCATCACGATGTTTTCCTTCATCGCTGTTAGCACGTTATAATTGTAACAATATGCCTATTAGGTCAGAAAACTGCCTAAGTGGTGCATGCGTTCCGGCCAGGATCGAACCCGCGTGCTTTGACTTGGGGACGCATGTGCCATTACGCTACCACGACTTGAATGAACAGAGTGCATACTGATAGAAATTAGCAGGTACCAAGGATAAACCGTGAGGAAACTGATCATCAAAATTATCGTGTTAGATAAAAGTGGCAGCTATACTGTTATTTATCCTAAAATGAAGAGGTACGAGCCTCTGTGATATTTTACTTACAGGCGCTCAGATCTGCGTAATTTTGATAAAAGTTCTTTACGGGGCACTTAAGTAAATAATAATTTCAGTTATTTTTTATTCTTTAAGTAGTAAATAATATTTTATGCAAGAATGAAACCTATCAGTAACTTTACTTACAAATAAAATTTCTCATTCCATACGGGGTTCAGTTCTTGAGGCATTGTTCTAGTTCGCTTCTTGACTTTGCTTACTTGGACGGTTACGTAAGGATCAGATGTTCCACTTTTGTCCTTTGCTATCAAACCTTGAGCACAAATAACTGCCCGCGAAGGGCACATTAAGTACAACAAAGTTAATTTTAATATATGTATAATTATGAATAAAATGTAAGTCTATGACTGTAAAATATAATTGACAGAATGTAAATGACAACTGCTATGTATACGAAGTCTATCATAAATTACCATTTTGAGAATTTGTGTCTGTATGCGGGTTTGAAAAACTGTCACTAATAGATCCTGAAACAGCTCAATGGATTTTAATGACAATTTTAGCTTAAAATGATTATTTTTTATTGGCAATATATTGTAGAGAGCACAAGATTTATAAAATTATTTGTCCTGCAAACGAAGTGGCGGGTATAGCTAGTATAAAATATATCTTGTTAATATAGTATTTAGGACATTGTTTACTTTGAAATATTTAACATCACTGGCTACAAGGCACATAAATATACGGGAGATCTGTATTGTGGTCTTTTCAGAGATCCTTCGGTTCACTCGGGTGAATTGCGGATAAAGTAGATACATCTACTGAATCTCCCGAAAGTAATAAACATTGATAGTTATGATTATTTTACGGCTCGCGCTACTGACTTTCTTTACAAACTCAAGCATTTTTGCTTTATTTACGACTACAGCTTCCGCCAAATGTACCAGCATTACAATGTATATATTCTATGTTATATACCAACCAGCTTTACGCTTTATAGCTTATTAACTCCAATATCTTAGCGTAATCAGCCTTACCTTTATATCATGTAGCTTACTTACCAAGCGAGGCATACTGTGCTAAAGACATTTTGAGTATCTATAAACAGGGTTTTGTGTAATCAGATTGGGTTGGGATCAAAGAAGACACTAGCTTCAACTACCAAACTTGTTATCTATGCCCAAATTCGATTTCTAAAATAACTTCAGCATAACGCCTACGTTTCGCAAATTCTAATGCAAACTTCGACCAAGAAGAAAGATTCAAATAAGAAGTGTAAAGATATGCGCGGGAATCAAGTCTAATGTTACTGGAATTTTCACGAATCGAAAAAGTTATTGGCAGTAACAGTGAAGATAGAAAGGGAATAATTGGGGATACCTTTAGTCGGCATGCGTTAATTCCTTCTAAAAATTTCATTCACTTGCAAAACTCTACATTGAAATCTTAATTTAAGACCAAACGGTGTAAGTGCGTCATTGATAACACATAATTCTACTACGAGTGTTTGCAATATTCGAGGGTATGATATAATTTGATCAATTTCAACAATGCTTTGTTATAACTGCGATTTACATAAATGTTAACAAGCTGTTCAAATCACATTTAATCTGTACCGTCCACATGTTAATACACGAATATGGTGCAATTTGTGTCAATTTATCAGACGTGAGCTGTCGGATTGTGGTTTTGCAATAAATATTAATCCAAACAGTACAGATTGTGTCATTTTGTGTAAAGATAAATTAGAAAATTGTGTGCGTGACAAGAAACGTTGATTCAGTAAAGGTTTGTCGTTCCTATCTCATGGAGTGTTGGATTCGTGGAATTTCCTTTGTGTTGATGATCAAACCAAACTACGTTTTATCGATGGAAGTGATTAGAGGCGGTGCATTAACGACCGTGATTTCGGATTAGTATTTGAAGTAAAGTATGCAGTAGAATGCTGTTTTGATATCTGGTTGGCAAACAATATTACAATTTGAAACATAGTTATTAATTCTCATGAGTACGAGTATTATACTATTGCAGATTTCAGCAGATATCAAAAAAGCTAATAAAGTATTCAGGCGAAGAGAATTGTTTCTAATAGAATTCAAAGTTGCGAGCGTGCGGTTCGTAGCCGCAAAAGACCACCGCAAACCTGTAATGGCGATCTTGCAAGACCACTTTGATGTCCCTTCTATAGTGACCTGCTTTGCCTGTTCGAGACTGTCAATATGTGTATCTGGGTCGACGTTAAAAGTCCGCCTGTCCGCCACATGAAATGAAAGATGGATACCATTTAGTGTTTTGTGTGTGTAATGTGGTTTTTGATGTTAGTATCCGCCGTCCGCTACTTTCTGCCTTCTGGAACCACCTTGCTAAATCCCTGGAGATGAATAGGTAACATCACGGTATAGCACCGAACCTGTGATGGCGATCTTGGCGCTCCATTTGGAAGTTCCGTCCAGGACTGATTGCTTCACGGTGCTCATGTGTGCTGAGTGACTGTCTCCTTCGATGCTGAACACGCGTCTGTCACATACATACACGTGTCAGCTATGTTGCTTTTAAAAATGATACTAGATAAAGTAACACGCCGAGATACTAAATAATTATTTGTGATGATCAGGTGATATAAATGTCTTATAATAATTTAGTGCACAACTACAAACTGTCAAAGATAAAGTGTTTAATAAAACTACTACTCAATAAACTTAATTCAGAGATATACCTTAACATCCGAAGCTTCATTTAATTCATAAAAAGAAAGCATACTCGCGAGAAATAATTAAATACCTGATGAGTTCAAAGATTTCCGGCTTGTCACGTTCCCTTTGCTTCATTCTTTCTTTCATTGCAGTGATTATGGAGTTGGCCTTGTCTTCAGCGCCGTGTTTTGATGACTTTTCAGCAGCTCCTGCGAAACACACTGCTCAGGCGGTGCCAATACTGTTCTTGGCGTCTGCGGGTTGCGCCGGGACGGCCCCCCCGCCCCGCGCTCAGACCCGCTACAGCCACTCTAAGACACAACCTGACGAGACTCTAACATGAGATACAAGATGTTCATATGACGGTCAGATCTGATCAGGTCGACGACCTCGAGCGGCGCAAGCCGGAGCGAATCTGAGCACGGCGCCTGCTTATATAATTCAATACACTCCAATACTTACATCTTTTAACTTTGGTGAATTATTGTTAAAAATACATATTGATAGTCCACCAATGTTAGCAGCATTGGATTGTATTTTACAGTAAACACCCTTTGTTTTGTATGTATTAGTATTGTCTGTAACTTTACTTTTTCTCATGATAACTTATATCACTTAGCATATTTACAAATTTATTTATTTTTAATTTTCAAAGCGTCATACATAAACTTCCGTATGGGAATAAAAAAGATCAACAGAAGGATAGTGAAAGAAACACAGAAATGTGGAAATCTATAAAATAACATTATAAAAGAAAGAAACTGAAAGACCACATATAATATCGAAGTGGACAGACACTGGATTGCGTGCACACATTACTAACAGGCACATCATTGCAACATGTGAGATAACGGATTTTCATCACAATATACACATCTGCTTGTGTTTCTGGAAGCTTCGTTCACGATTGCAGAAAAAAGGTGTGTCAAAAGTGTTGAATGTAAAGTATACAAAAGTAGGAAACGTCGAAAAGTAGATACATTATTCAAGTAAATTCAGTTTAAAGGGGCTTCGATAAGTTTCGGCGCTGGGCGGGGCAACCTGATAGGAAAGGACGAGTGATAAGGACTGGTTTCCCTATCTACGTGACAATGAGTCCACACTTCGAAAGTTTTTAGTGTAAAGAAACTTCAAATATGCTTAATAATGATCCTAATTTTAATGAACTAATATACCTATGTGATAGTTAAATATTCCACGAAGTAGAACCAACTAAAGAGATCTACTTAAAACTAACAATAAAAATAAAATAATCAATACATTTGACGGTAGCATAATTATATTTAATGAACACTTTCAAAGTGTAGACATTGTAGATGAATGGCTTGCAGTCGATGAATCTATATTGAATTTCAGTCGCGGACAATAAAACGCCTAGCGACTGCTCGCCTAATGAACGTGCAAAATGTCACTCCAAAAAAATGAAATATCATGGGTACAATATAATTTTGAATTCAACAATAATCGTGTTTTGTAAACCTATAGCCATGCACACCGAAATGGATAAAGCAAATAGATAAAACATTCGAAAGGGACATGCTCTTTATTATATGAGGTCAGAAAATGAAGAAAGGAAGTAAACAAAACGATCACAGTAAATGAAAATTACGACATTGATTTAATAAAATTAATAAATGATTAAATAATATTTCGCTTTGGTGATATTTCTGTACATGTATCTAGTCGTGTCAAGTCGTTTATCGATATCAATGATTTTGGTGTGTCGAATCGTGAAAATGTTTCTTTTATAAATGTAGGGAGCGACCGATTCATGCAAAAGGTTTAAGCATGCACAAATAATCTAGCCAAGTAAAAGTAACCAATTTGACTACGACGACAATGTTCTTGAGGTTCAATTTTCTAGCGAAATTAGGTTACCTTCCAATATTTCACACAGAGAGCAGAATCTTACAAATATATTATAGAAACTAAAGCTATACTATAACTATACATATATATAGATGGTTAGTAATTTCAATGACTTTCAAAAACTAAAAGTGTGATGTTGATATTTTAGAGCGCGTTGTAGATCTAGAGGGATCTTGACAACAAGTGATTAATTAAGTAGTTCTTGACTCTACTTAAGTTTAACAAAGAGCGAACTGCGCTTAGTAGCCGAAACGATATATCCTCTAAATACTTATATCATCTGTACATTTTGAAATGAGGATTTAAGAAAATACGTTTACATTTTTAATAAATACTCACAGATTATTATTAAAATCCGTATCCGTGCAGGAACGGAGAAAGAATACAATTTCCTGCGTTGGGGCGGCCTGTCGTAAGAGGCGACAAAACAACCCACAGCCAGGTGGTAGGGTATTTGCCCGACTGGATGGGTACCACCTCTGGTTTATATTGTACCGCCATAACAACCTTGATTTGTGTTCCGGCATTCCTGACCAGGTTCCAGTCTCCCTTAAGAGAGCAGCAGCGCATTTGTAGCACCTTTGGTGTTACAAATATCCATAGGCGATAGTAATCGCTTTCCACTAAGTGGGCCGTCTGCCTGTCTGCTGAACTCATGCAATACAAAAATAAATAACAAAAAATCGACACAAGCACCGGAAATCTTAACATATACCTTGTAATTTTCTTACAATATTTACCTAACGGCTGAATGCAATCACATATATTATAGTTATGTGTATGGCAGCATAAATTATGGACTATACTTTGTTAAATCATGGAAGAAGGATACTAGGAATGACATTCCTGATACTTTGAGTTGATGGTTAGTTGCGGTTTGTTCGCTAGATGTCACTTTAGTGTTGCGTATTAATTTAATGTACACATCGTCTACAAAAACCTGTTGATTTAATTTTAAAACTTTAATTAATACAGTTTGACAATTTATTACATTCAAAAGATACTTATTGATTTTAAATTTTTAACAGATTTGTTATGAAAAAATGTTTTGAATGATAAAACGTTTACCTATTTAAATTTACCTATTCTTCTTTCACAGTTAAAAACCATGACTAGATGTTTAGATACATGTTAGCATTTGTTTCTCTTATTATCGAAGAAAAAATTACTATAGTAACCTATGTACGCGATAGGCGAATCCGAGACGCTTAAGCAATCGAAGTAATCTCAGTATAGGACAGAAACTAGTTTTAAATTATTACTGTTTAAAGAATAATTAACCCGATATTTGCCCCGTTTAGTTGTACAAAATGCCATTTTGTACAACTAACAAACTAACAAATTTGTCCTGGGGTTTTCTGGAAGAGATCGCTTTTGAGCGATAAGACCGCCCTTTGTACACAACTAGATATAATTTTAGTCTTTAAGTTCATTTTGTATTGGTGTATAATAAAGTGTTATCTATCTATCTATCTAAATTTGCATGCTCGTACAAAACCTATTAGACTGCGACGGCGTTTTGTACCATAATATTGTCTCGATTAATTGGACTGTTCACTCTATTACAATCGAGTCAATCCACTCGCCCCTCGATCGAGTAATCGAGATGATTTCAGATTGCTTTATTCGAGTCGACGAGCAGCTAGCACACTAGACTAGACGTGACTATTCGTAAGTGATATCAATTCGATGCCCGGGCGGTACTAGAAACCATCGACTACGAGTGAACATAATCGATTTAAACGTCTCGCCACCGCCCATCCATCGCTTATGTACACCAATTAAACTAATATTAAATAATTTATTTCAAAATACTGAAAAAAATATTAACAAATAAAGTCACAAAGCTCAACTTACTCTGTAAGCAGTCGGCATTGAGCAGATCCTTGCATTTTTCGTGGCATTTGACCCCGCACTCAGTACACCTTACACCTTGTCTGGCTATACCCCAAAGAAGACCCTCGCACTCATAACAGTACGTTGGCGATGTTGCAGTCCACAATACGAAGTTGTGGGGAGTCGTCGAGGATATCGGGTAAATAAGAGCTTGTAACGTCTTCTTATAAACGTGCATTTTCTACAAAAGAAATCAGGTTTATAACAAAGATCGCTTTAAAAATAAAATCAGGGCTCAAATAACTATAAAAGCACTATAAGTCAAAGGCCGTAATAAAATTAAAGAATAAACATTTTAAAATATTCTTTATTAGATTATTTTTTATCTACAATATTCTCTCACAAACAATATATAAATTTATACCAATAAATTATAATGTCTGTTTATTTCTTCAAAGTAATAAGTGTCAAAATTCAAGTAAAAACTACTATTATTTGACATCGAATCATAAGTGACCATTTTTAGAATATTTCATTTTTAGAAAGCTCCGAAACTTGACGACTGGACAGATTTCACTCAACAGATTTAAATGAAAAATTTAGGTTAGATTATGTATGTATAGGTTCTATTTCGATATTTTGGAGGGTTTATAAGATATAAATATAAATATTAGTCCCGCGCGAAAAAGTCATGGGGACAACTAGCTTAGAGCACAGAGAAGTGTATTTATTTTTAAGCTTACCAGTTCTTCATCGTTCAATGTTGCTCGATGTACAGCGGACGTCAAACCTGCATTCCTTTTTGTCGCAGCCATCGTCTAAACATTAGAAATTCAACATTAACACAAAACATATAAAAAAGAAATTTAAAAAGCGCGTGAACTATACTAAATTCCTATCTGAGAGCGACAGATAAAACGTAATTTCAGTTTGCGATTCAAATAAGGCCGTTTGAACACATGATATTTTTAGTTTTCTAAAATTTTACATTGATTTTCTAGCGATCAAAATTCCATAATTAAAACATATTTTGGTATAAATAAATTGCATTTTGTCTATCACCGCTCGTTGACTACAATTCGAATTTTTAGAAATAATATCTCAATTAGTCCTTACACTTGATGTAGATAATAGCTACACATGCCTTAAAGCCATAAAGCTCCTCTTTTAAAAAGTAACTACAATTTTTAGAAATATGAATGTCGAATTTAAGTTTAGTTATTGCTGAAAATTACATTATAATACCAAATAATACGACAGAAAAGTGAATAAAATATATCGCATGTATAGTGCGTAAAAATGTTTAATCCAAAATAGTGTTTGTGTGTCTTATGCATTTCTATAAAATATTTTTTCTGAAGTATAGAGATATTGAATGTTTTGAAAATTATATGACATCAAAAAGATCCGATGAAACTTTATCGACAGGCACGTGCATTTTATTCCATGAATCATTCGGGTGCAATCATTTACTGAAAATACCGGTAAACTGGGGCTTTGAATATAAATTCTATTTAATAGATCAACATGCATAGGCAAATAAATATGTAATTTAAATCATCAACATATGTTTCGAATGCAAGCAAACTAATTAATAGATTAGTGAAAAGAAAAAATGTTTAAAGGATTTGATTAGTATCTCTTTTCTTTTCACTCCAACTGCATGCATAGAAAAGATAGTTTTATCGGGATAGAAATACCTTGAGAACCTGCGGGTCCGTGGTAAGGGTTAAAATGCAACGATATTATTAATTTTCATCAGGAATTAGAATCTTTAGATCAATGGCTACCGTACCGCTACTTTTTCTGGTGACCCCTAAACTTATATTACACGGATTTGGGATAATCAAGACAGGAATGGCCATCTAGGTAAAGTAAGAAGAAGAACACATACAAGGTAACATTTAGACACCAATGAAGATGAAAAGGGATTAAGTAGGCC
Organism: Dendrolimus houi; assembly: GCA_039645545.1. Classification (NCBI taxonomy): domain Eukaryota; kingdom Metazoa; phylum Arthropoda; class Insecta; order Lepidoptera; family Lasiocampidae; genus Dendrolimus; species Dendrolimus houi. Next base: position 7,587,083 of record CM077131.1, read on the forward strand.
TTTTAAGAGTATGTTTCTCATTTCATTAATTTGGACAAAAAATGGGGAGAAGTGGTTCAACACGATTCTACTAATAAAATACATCTATCTAACTTTATTAGTTTACCTACTGTTTCGTGCTCCCTTTCGGCCTAATATTTTAATGATCTATTTGCGTTTTACAGCTAATTCCGTTAGGTAATAATGATAAAATTTTGACGTTAAAATAATCTCCCCATAAATTGTTCAAAACACATAATATAGAAATTTTCCGTGTAGAAGAAAACATTTATTACGCGCCTAATATTACTAAGCACCAGGAAGCGTTACGTCGATGCGAGGCTGTAAACATTAACGACCAGTTCCAAATATCTACCTTCCATAGCGATAAAGACTTATTATATACCCTTGGACCGTTGTTGGAATTATTTTAAATAAATATTAAGATAGCGAATTGAAACCGGCCGAACGAAGGTATCTAACTTTTATTAGATGTTATAATAATATTGATTGTTCGCTGTATGAAATGAATTTGAAAGTTACTTACGAGTTCTGAGACGAGGGGTATTGATTTCCTTCTGGGTCTGATATCAGGCATGCTGTCGATGTTGCTATAGAAGGGGTTGTCACCTGGATGTCTGTAATTTTTTGTGTTATAAAATAATGCACGATATTGAAAATGATACGTTCAATAATCATTTGGGGGGGACACAATGCCCACATGCAAATCATCATGAGTGTCTGTGTAAAGTAGGAACTTCACACAATCGATCTCGACTTATGTATACGACTTACGACTCGACTCTTATATCAATTAATATCACAGTTCACAATGCATATAGCCCTAATCTGAGAAATTGAAAAACTAATTAACCTGTATAGTTTTAAATAACATAATTAAATTAGGTAGTATCTACTTATAATTGTGGAAGTATTTTACCAAGTAAGAGAAATTTGATTATGTAATGCTAAATCAAAATAAACTATGAGTCTTAAAACAGCCTTTTAGAAGAATACAGGAGGTAAAGAATGTCGTATAACGGTTACACTACGTATTAAAGGAGGAGCTCAAGTTATCTATGTAATTATGTATCTTGTTAGTGTTGGTGATAAATAATTATTTACTGGATTTAAATTAAAAAATAGTTAACAATTTGACATACCCATTTCCTCTGCCGCCTTGTTCGTTGAATCCACCGGAGCCATTCTAAAAATAAAAAATAAAAAAGTATAAATAAAAAACAAAATAAAACGTAAAATAATCAAACATCTTTATTGACTACCAAAAACAATAAATTATTTCGATTAAACTTTCATGACAACAGTCCATTTCGAGTGTAATCCCATTAATTTCTTTAACCGCAATAGATATCTCATTATCTACTAAATCGATACCAACGTTGTTCACGAAAATTTCACCATTACACTATTATTAACAAATCGATGAAAAACTAATTTAAAACGGTTACCATTTTCCCATTTAATACAACAATATTTTTAAAGTTTCTATATTGTAAATCAAAACAATTGTTGCTAATTTTTGTGCCTTTTTTTTCTTTTCAAGATTTAAAATTCTTTCTTTATAAGCTACATGTGTTATCAATCGTTTATAAGAATATTTGGTATATTATTATCCCAGCTTATCTTATCTTTTCCTTCAGTTGTATACGGAATACAACAAAACATTATAGTTAAACAAAATTTAAAATAAATATGGTATAAATTTTATAATATTCTACATAATAATCATTTAACCTCTAAAATATTCCACTATATCAATTAATACACAAAGTGCCCGCTATATTTTTTACTCATGTGTGTAAATAGTTATACGACTTTTCTAAGCAGTGTGTTTTCTAATAAATAAGTAATTTAAAGATGACTACGATATAATATAACGTCGCTCTTTAAGAGTAACAAATCGACTACCATTAGCTATTGAAAATAATCTAAAAGTTATTGAGTTTTCATTTTTAAATTTGCATTAGGTTAGGTACTTTAAATTCAGAACTTAGTTCTGAAGAATTTTTATATTTAACAAATTTTACTAATCCGATGACTTTATGAACGACTATGAACGAATTGAAGGAACATTGTCTTTCATAATTATGATATGAGATGATATGGTAATGAATGTGATTTTGTACGTTGAATATTTTTCTATGTCTGGCTGCAAATAACAGTGAATTTCATAATATACCAAGTTACGAATACTTATTTACACTCTAAACTTGCCGAATAATATACCTAAGCAACAGACATTATAATACTGAGTATATTTCAATTTTATTACATATTGTATATAAACACCATCAAGCTACATAGTTATAAATTTTGTTTAAAAATTGTATAAGGTTTGGATTGAATATTTGTTTAAGCATTATATAAAAAATCCAATATAAGTAGGTTACATACCTACTATGTAAAAAGTCCTTATAAGCTATTGCAGTGAATATATCTAATTATTACCTCAATCAAAACTGAGAGAGTATTAGTAATATATATTATATTCTTTATAAAGCACCCTAATTCTATTTTCCCATTATAGTATGTAGAAAAAGAAACAATGCGGTTGAAAAGTGGTTAACATTCACAACCAAAGTTTTATCGTATTTTAACAGATTAACGTTCAAAAATGTTAGGAATCAAGTTTACATTCGGATATTGCTTCAAATATCTATATGGAAGATTTAAAAAATGGACGACTATACATTTATTCAAATATAAGTAAGCATCCTACTCCTATACAATTTATTCAAATATTTCAAGAATACAAGTATTACTTAGAGTTGGAATCGTTAAGCGGGTTAATCAATTATATTTGCAATGGATAATGAATAATACCGGTCTAACTATTAAACTTACTTACGAGGAAAGTTAACAACAGCGTACATTTATTTCTAAGCTTTAATTCTTATTTTTAGCTCTTAACTCTAATTTCATGAAACTTTTGCATAAGGTAACTTACACCTGCGCTGACTTTATCCTTTTCAGTGGACGGTGTCGTGGCGGCAGGTGTTTCTGAAGTTTTTTCTTCAGCTTTTCTATCTTTTAAAGCTTTGAGTAACTTCCATTTACTTCCAACGGGAGCTTCTTGTTGTGGTGGTGGTTTTTCCAAAGGCGGTGGCTCTTCATGTATTTGAGGCATGTCATAATCTTCATCCATTTCGTCGCCACTTACAACTGGGCTGTCAGGGCCAGAAGTTTCGCCAGAGCCAGAGTCTGCATAAGATTTGTCATCCTCAAAATCTCTGTCATCATCATCATCGTCTACTGTTTCCTCGATTGCGGGAAAAGTTGTAATATCTTTCCAAGACTCTTTCATAGGAGATTCATCGTATTTAGTTTTAACAGTAGCTGTTTTTAATTTCAACTCTCGTAAAACATAAGCCATCTTTTCTTTCAAAATATCATTAGGTTCTTCCGCTGTATCTTCAAATTCTGGTTCTTCAGTTAATGTTTGTTGTCTTTCAGCTTCCAATTGTGATTGATGTTCCATTTCTTCTAATTTCCTCAGCTCATAACAGTACCATTCATCTTCAGAATCTATGCTATCTTCTGTGCTTTGTCTTCTAGATGAAACACGCGATCCACTTCTCCAAGAATGGGTACTCCTACTGTCATCATCGTCATGTTTGTTTGGTATATCTAAGCTCTGTTGATGTCTAGGCTGGAATTTATTAGGTAAACCTCTTGTGCTTTGAATTGAAGGGCTTCTTTCTGAGAAAGTAGTTGTATCTCCTTGTACAATACTAACTATTTCAGGTGTACTTGGTTTTCGTACTTTCTTCTCTTTTTGATTTGAAAGCTCCTCAACTGATTCTTCTTTTTCTATTTCTTGCTTGGGTGGGGATGTATCAGACATTTGCTCATCAGATACTGAACTTGATTTTCTAAGTCGATATTTACCCAAAGCCCGAGACACTGCAAACTCTTGTGAGCTTCCACTATATGACTTACTGTTTTCACTAAGTGTTTCTTCAGGAACTGAAGCAGCTTTTTTAACATCCCCAATTGTGGCGAAAAGTGACGCTGGAGATTGATTATCCTCTTTATCTTCTTCTTCAAATAAATCGACATTTGATATGTCAGTGTCAATATCAAGTTTCTCAAGTTCAGGTATATTATCTTTTTTTAATTGACTAACACGTGCAAAATGAAAGTCAATATCATCGCTTTTATCTCTTGGCATTGAAATATTACTAACTGAAAAATGTTCAGTCTCTTCCAATATTTGTCTGTCTGCTAATTGTGTTTCATCTTGAAAAGCTAAATCTTGTTCTTGTATTTCTTGAATCATCTGTTGTTGTTCTATTATTTCTTGGTTGTTAACTTTTCTCTGTTTCGATTTTGGAGCCATTTTAACAAACATGCTACTTTCATGTGCAGAATCAGAAAATACGCTATCACTGTCTTCTGATTGCGCACTCGAACGACCCCCAGACCATTCTGTCTCGGATGTTTCTGGATCAGAAAGGGATTGATGACTAGCTTGATTTTTCCGTCTTGCTTTCTGTAGTAAACCAGACATCGAGGCTACTAAATGATATTTCTTTTTTCTTCTCTGGGCAGACAAAATTCTTTCTTTTAATGTTTTTTCTTGTTGTGTTTGCTCTACTGTGTCTACTCCAGATGGCAAAGAATGAGACCTATGTTTTTTGGGCAGGTGTAAATCAGGTAGCCAGTGGCTCATTGACGACATTGCTGATTTCAGTGAAGAAGTACGTTTAGGTTTTTTAGTTTGTTTATCATGTGTTTTACTTTTTAAATTCGTTGAAATTGATAGATATCCTGATTCTGAAACTATCATCCCACTTGAATCAACATATTGTTCTTTTCTTAATTTTGTTTGATCTTGAGGCATTTGTTTCTCATAACCTTGATTTCCATACATGACATTGCCATTTCGTTGGTCGTATTGTTGTTGTTTAAAATACTCTTGTTGTAATTGATTCTGAAATTGCTTTCTTTCAGTTATACTCAATGAATGTGACTTAAGACTAGATGTTTCTACAGAACTTGTTGGAGACCTGCTACCACCCTGCCAAGAGAGTTGATCTTCTAAAGACGTTCTTTTTGGAGAATCATATCTAGTAGAAGTAGGGTAATATGAAAGAGCATCAGTAAGATTACCTGGTGGGTAACCAGTTCTGTGCCCTACTGTTTTATATCCATTTTGGTAAAAATTTGAATCACTTCCTACTGTATTTGCTCTAGATATGGATCGTTTGTTGGCATTTGCTGCGGATATAACTACTGTTTGTGCATGATAACTTGGTTCTGGGGGATATGGGTCAGTCGTATGCCGTATTGTTGTGTCTTCTATTTCATTTCTATCTAATAATTCAGAAAAACTCGGATTTTCAGAGAGCATGCCTCGTGAAGTACTATAAACAGTAGTAAATATTGGCTGCCTATTTCCAGCTACAGAATATATAGACGGTGCTTCATTACCATAATAGTATTCACCAATATTGGTTACTTGAGTAATTTGTTCAGGAATTGGATATTGTAATTCACTTTTTAAAAAATCGCTCTCTATTTTTCCTTGAATTACAGTTAAGTCTCTGTTGATGGTATCTTTTGACATAACGTTTGATTTCCTCAAATTGTAATCACTTTTCATACTTTTATCGTCATACATGTATGAATCTACCAACGTTTCTAAATAAGGTTTTGCATCGATTTCATAAGACATTCTTTGTATTGATTGTGGAGAGGCAATTCTAATCTTGTGAGAATCGTGACTTCCATGTGCTGTTCTTCCGGTTTTGGGAGAGCCAGGGCTTTTTTCAAGACTTGACCATCCACTCATTGAGGACAAACCAGAGTCCGATTTTGCTGCTACAATATTGGCACTATCTCGTTTAATATGTTTCGGAGATGTTTTCGGTGATTTTGGAGATCTAGGACTCAAACGCATACTATCTGATGTGATTGTATTTCCTGTTGATAACATGGATTGATGAGTGGATAATTCATTATTATTTTCAATGTTTGGAAATAGATTTCCTCCGTTTGGTGGTGCTGGAGGTGGCGGGCTAGGAGACTTGCGTAACCTTGGTTCATCGTATGCTAGATTTAATTTATTATCCATAGGCCCGTTATATATATCATGAATAGATAGAGGAGAATTTTGCTCTACGTTTGTTTTGTAAATCTCACTTAGTGGCTGCGATAAACCTTTGCTGGTATAATAACCTTGTCTAGGTGTATCAGTTATTTGATACGATGAATTGTATTCAAAGCGTTCTCTTGATAGGGCACTTGGTGATTTATTTGCTTTAGCCGCATTTATTTCCGCATTAGCTACCGCCGAACTGTATGCTAATCGGCCTGTTACAGTTGTATACGGTTCTGTCGTTGTCCTTTCAGGTACAAATTTTCTACGAGGTGAAAGTGTTGAAGGCAAGTAGTCTATGGATCTCTCTGGAACGTTATTATCGGTTAAGGATAATCTAGAGGGTGATTTTTCTCTTACAATTGAATCTTTAGGTATAGCCATCATAAAGTCATCAAAACTTTTCATCATATCATTAATCCCCCAATTTTCTCCTCCTGAATATACACTCTTTAATTGCTCATTTATGATATTGCCATCCTCTACAAGAGTTTTAGCTTCTATATCTCTATCAAGCTTTGCTGATATTTTAGGATCTGGACTGAGAAGCCTAGTTTTTAATTCTTTGAGTTCACGAGAATCTTTGTGTAATTGAGTTGTGAGCCTATCTAATTCATGTAATTTATCTACAGTAATTTGATCTATTGTACTTAATGTAGATAAATGTACTAAGTCCCTTTCGCTTATACCTGGTCCTCCTTGTAATCCGCAATAATCTTTGTAATCTGCAGAACTGTACACTTGTCTAGATGTTGGCATAATTTCTATTTCATTATCCTCGGGAGCTTCCCAAATCATATCTAGTTGAGAAGCAGGCCTAGATGTTTCATCGCAAACAAGATCATCTCTATACGCTTGATTTAAGCTTTTATAAAAGGCTTCGTTGGATTCCATTACTTCTTCCTGAGGAACAAGCAATACAGAACTTCGTCCAATATCTAAACCTTCTTCTATACCATCTTCAACTGTGCCATTTCCTAAAATTTCTCTAATAACTTCCAGCCTTGTCATTGGATCTCTTGCTGTGACAGTTCGACAAGTATAAAAGTCAAGCAAAGTTGATATTACACCCTGTTGATCTGCGAGTAAAGCTTCTAGTCTCTCTAATCTTTCCCACATTCTAACGTATTCTTGATTGAGCAAGTCTAATGCTCGCCAAGCGTATTTGAGTTCTGTTTCTAGGATGTTGAGTCGTGTTCCAAGACGTTCCATATAATCGCTGATGATGTAGTCACCGGAGTAGGAAGGCAGGTCAGGTGGCAGCGCAAGAGAGCCACATTCGTCCATATCGACCTCGGCAGCCCCACTCTCGCCGCCCTCGCTTTCCTCCATCGCGCCGCCTGCGCCTGCCACACCATTGTCGTGAATTTCGCGCATCATCGTCGGATCGTAAAGAGGGTGCTACATAATATTTTTCACTATGAGTCATCCCATATCGTTTTATAATTCACACTGTCTTCGCGAAACTGTCCTGTGTTATTAGTCACTATAATCATTTTATCACTGATTTGTTTTAACACATATTGTTTCTTCTATATATTTCACTTTTTAAACTATTATAGAACTTTTTCGACACTATGTATACTTTGTACTTCGACGGAATAAAATTGATAATTTATTACATAAAAATATATATTTTGAGTTACACTTATCACTGTACTGTAAAGAGAGAATAAGTTTTAAAATCACCAGTTTGTACATAAGTATACTTATGTTCACTCCGGTGGGAGAAGGAAGGTATACCTGAAAGGAATATGTTAAATTGACTATTATCACTCAAATATTGTGGTGGAAAAGAAATCAATTTTCAAACAGTGGTCTGGCGCTAGATTTCTAGTTTAATTTTAACTTGTATATTATTAGGATAATTTACACTTACTTTATTTAAGTTAAAAGGAATTATTTCATCAAGACTATATTATATAAAATAAAAAAGTCATTTCAAATGTCTTGCAAAAAATATTCACAAATAACTCAATAAGTCCGTCAACATATTCCTATGGGAGGCAGCTAGGCGGTTCTGGGAGGATTCCACGTGAGCAAACGTATTTCAGAGGTGGAAGGCGTCACCTGGCAAAGGAAGGAACTGGGATGAAACGAAAGGAAATGAATGCCAAGTTCCACCACCGCTTCGCTTAATGTTAGGATTTTTGGATCGGAAAATTGTAGATTATCTAACAAGTGGTAACCAAAATCAAGAATATCTTTATATTAGATTTATATCATACTTTTGGGTCATGAAAAAATGCCTTATCCTTGGCACTGACTAACTAAATGAAGAATGTCTATAGGGCAGTACGTGACTGGTTTTCTCGAGTGGAATGTCTTTGACACCATATATAGAGAAATACTTGAAGAACGCCCGTACAATAAACGTATCTAAACAATGTGAGGCAGCGCTTTGTGGAGCGAGATTGCTATACAGGATATATTTCATGATACTAATTTCCACATTGTTGAGATAACTAGGAACTGATCATCCGTGTGTGAAAGTTGCGAGATGGAGGTAGAATAATCAATTGTATTGCAAAATTGTCGAAAAAATAATTGTTATGAATCATTTTATTGCTAATCCGGAACGACATTATTTTATACCCTTTTCTATAAAAGCCTACTCGCGTCTTGCTTATCATGTTTAATAAGTAAGGCAAAGTTTAGTAACATCGTTGTTATATTATTGTTTATATTATAATTCTATATCATAAATATCTATTGATCATTAAGCCCTAGCAGGTCAGCAGACAGGAATGTAAATGGTGAAGAGTTTAAGAACAAAATAATTTTATCTCAAAAAATATTTTTTTTAAAGTAGGTATTGATATATTCACACTAAGATATCCTTTAGTCATGATTATAATTTGGTATAGGCTTTTTCAGAAAGACCCTTTCGTCCACTCATTCTAAAGGATAAGTTCCGGTAATCATAGCAAAGCGACTTCGGATAATTTGGCAAAGAAATCACATAATCAGATTACATATTTTTCGATTTGCTGGTATTTTTTCTTTCACATCACAAATCCAAATATTATCATCCTTTACATAAATCATTTATACTTTTTGGCCTTTATGTTATGTCATTGCTTATAACAAATTTGGAAAGTATCAACATTAAGTATCGAACTAGTATTCTTTACTAAAGTTTACCATATGACTTCGCTTATAAAAATCAAATCGGCCTGGCAGTTTAAAATTCAGATCCTCACAAAAAAAAAATACTGAAAATCTGTAACTAATTAAAATCCATGTATGCCTATTAGTATTAAAACAACAGTGATGCATAAGACCTCCCTCAAGGAATTGGCCTTTGTATCCAGCGAAGAAATTCTACCAGTACTCTAGGTACGCTGCCCAGCAACAGTGGTCTGGAGGGACCGAATTCCGAAACACCTCAACGGATTTTAGATACATAAATAAATAAATAGACAAATAACATAAATATATTGTTTACATATTACCCAACGGCAGAACATTTCATTGTAAATCTATTAGATTTCGAAATACAGTCTTACACTTTTTCAAAAGCTATTAACACTAAAGTTGTTTGAATTATATTATTATATTCGTGTACCTTGACGTCTTGAACTCCAACGGCGAATTGTATCGGATTTCAATAAACTGCCTTTTAAACGACTGTAGTACGGTTTACGAAAGAGGGTAGCCAAAAATGTTTTTTTTTTACACCAGTACACAGTACGAAGTTGCCTAAACTAACAAGAGAGGCCTTTGTAGTCATCTATTTGGTGGCTAAAAAGGGATTTTAGCATTATTCACATTATTTGCTTCATATTCCGAGGGTTGGACCTCTTTAAATATGAAGTTATTAGATATCTAAGACACTTTTTAAAGCATCTTCGTGTGTTTTATACACACTACAATATTTAAACATTCATTGTCAGTATTTTAGGGGTTATATCGGATAGTAAATTAAAAATATTGTCAATAATAGTGTACTTATCAGCGTCGTAAAACAAAATAGAAATGCGTTCATATAGCCGAATAAAGCAACACAAGCAGATGAGTTTAAAACTTAGGTCTCTCCTTCTTACTGTAACTTTTGAACTAATTACTATGAAAATTTATTTAAACAAAATTCATTGAGTAGTTTTTAAGGTAAGAGATATTTAAAATTAAATGTTTTATATTTCTTAGGTTTCTTACGGAACCCTTTAATGTGGGCAGATCGACACGCACTTAGTCAATTAAAATTTAACAGCTTACGGAAGCCTTCTTCGCGCGGAGCAACACGCAATTGGTAGATTTTTGAAATTTTACACTCTGCTAGCAAGCTGTAAGCTATAAGTATCCAAGTCATGTACAACTGGGGTCCGATTTCCAAACCGAGTACACATTGCTACATTCATCACGTACCACGTCCGTGGAAAACGTGATGTGGAAAACTTGAAAAAAAAATAAAACTAATGTTACAAATAAAAAAAATGGATTCCAAATCACTGGCGGTGGGACGCGTTTCCCAAATGTTGCTCTTTTTTAATATTTCTATATATCTTTAATGGATTGTAATTAAAGTTTTAATTAAATCAACATAAGACGGTTTATTTCTGTCTTTCGATTTCGATGAATTGACCGAAGTGATGTATATCTTTCTATGATATTGTTACGAGTGCGGGATTCGAATTAAAATGCCGTTGGAATTACTATAGAATTTATTAGAACTATAAAAACACGTATAACACAGGTACAAATATAAGCGGTCGCAATAAGTCCAAATGTAATGCATAATTAAATAACACCCGCAAAGTCCGTCACTATATAGCTTATCGGAATGTACACACGTCTTGCCCGTATCGCAATCATCGCTTGACTGCCCCCCCCCCCATTCGGGCATTGTTTTATACTAAACTGTACAATACGATAATCGGCCGCGTGGACTGAAGTTTTCCAAGAACCACACCTGGCTAACGACCATCATAAAGGATTACAATACACAATAGGCGGCTTTTCTAATTACAAATATCAAACACAAAGTAAACAAAATAACTCTAAATGCGGGCAGCAAATAAACCGTGCTTTATGGCCGGCAGGTGTGCATTCACATTTATCGGCGTGCTTCGTGGAATTTTGGCTAAGTTGTAACAATATTATAAAATTCTAAACATACCGTGTTTGTACATTGAAGCTGCTTAAAAAAAACAAGTGGAATAGACTATACAAACGATGGAGAACACGATTCATTTTTTAAATTTCTTGTATGTTTGTTTGGGAGTCACGTGAAAACAACTGGGCCGATTTCGATGCGGTTTTGCGCTAATTAACAGCAAATTCTTAGACTTAAAATCTGCGCTACTTTTTATCCTGGGAATCCTGCGGGAATTTTCCAATTAAATAAAATCGATAGCAAGATAGATAGATAGATAGAAAATACTTTATTGTTCACCACATACATATAAAGTAAATAATTTACAGTCATTTCATGTGAAAGCTGGAACAAAGGGCGGCTTTTTTCTTTAGAGCGATCTCTTCCAGACAACCCGAGCTGTGGATTGTGTGAGAGGAATCTAGAGTGTATGACAGTGGTGTGCAATTCAAATACATGTAAATTAATAGGATACATAGGTATTATACAATACATATAAGTTAGATAAATTAAAAGAAAATAGACAATAGCAAGTTTTATGTAATAAAATGTGTGATATTTTTTAACCCGAGAATCCCGCGGAAATTTTTCCGGGAGCGGTTGGAAATTATTCGGGTGCATAAAAATTTGCTTATTCCGACACAGTTTTCACTAAAACGAGAGCTTAGAATATTTTTTAAATGCTGCGGTTCTTTCTGTCCCGAGAATCCCGCGGGAATTTCATGTCAAGCGTGGAAGAATTCAAGGGCATATGCTAATAGATAAAAAGAAACTTGGAATCATTCAATGTCATTCATTGTGTATTCAGTTCTGGTGCTTTTAAATAATTTAATTCAATTTGGTTGATCCATCTAGTATCAGCATTACGACAACATAACTCTGGATTAAGAAAATTACATTAAATTTGAAGATAAATATCCTACATTGTACGGCCCACTACTGGAATAAGGCATCCCATATATAGAGAACCTGATATAATAGCCACCTGCCACTCTTGTACATGGCGTGTTTCGCATGTAACCTGGATGTGTAGATTTCTTCGCCAAGTTTTCCTTTACCGCCAGCATGTGACCATCCAAATTAATTTAAATTTCTCGATCCCTCTAGTATAAGAATTAAGTAACCATTTTTATAATTTTTGTCTGTGTGTTTGAAAGTTTGTCTCGAGTAGACTTCGAAATGGTTACACAGATTTCAAAGCAAATTTTAGAGTTTAAAACTAAAATCATTATTTTATAATTACGTGTACAGATAGATAGCTAACACTTTATTATACACCAATACAAAAATTAACTTAAAGACTAAAATTATATCTAGTTGTGTACAAAGGGCGGTCTTATCGCTAAAAAGCGATCTCTTCCAGACAACCCCAGGAATGAATTGAGATAATAATGGCGATGGTGGTATAGGTAACATATAGTACGAACTACTTACATTTTAATAATAAATACATAAATGATATATATGTAGATATTTTATATATTACATATATATATATATATATATATATATATATATATATATATATATATATATATATATATATATATATATATATATATATATATATATATATATATATATACTTAATATACATACCATAGAAACACATATCTACAGAATATATAAATATTTAGAAATGAATTTAAGTATCATATTCCAACGACAGGTAGTATTTTTGGATCATGGTTTTAAGTATCGCAAGCGATTTTGCTTGTCTGATAGTAACAGGAAGCGTGTTTCAAAGTCGTATATAGCCTTAACAGTAAAATAATTGTTGTAAAAAGTTGAGTTATGCGCAGGAGTGTTCAATTTAAGTTTAGTAGAAGGGCGTAAATTATGAGAGCACGAAAGAAATTCAAAACCTTATTTATGGTAATCAGGAGTACTTGGGACAAATAAAATACTGTAGAGAAAAGAAAGGATGTGAGTATTCCGGCGAAATCGAATTGGCAACCACTTGAGTTATTCTCGGAATTCAGAGACATGGTCATACTTGCGTAGGCCATGTGTATGTATAATTTCGATATCTGACGGGGTTCAAAAAACACGAATATAAAGCTAAGGTAGCGGACACAGCTACTAACGATGATATAAAATGTAGGTGTATCGTAGGCTGAACATTGTCTTTTAACTGTATTTTATATTCGCCAGGAAGACACCCAATACCTTCAAACACATCCTTATATTCATCAAATAAATTATTATAAAGAAGATCTGGTCATGATTCTTTTAATTAAATATAACTCTTCATATGAGCTTTTACTTAACATTGACACAGAATCCACTCTAGCTATTATAAATTTCAAAAAATATGGATTATTCTTAAATAATACTTTCATAATTCTTAACAATATCCGGACAATTTAGTGGAAGTAAGTATTAATTCATGTTCAGAAACCCCTATTTGTTGTAAAAATGATAAAAACATAAAACACTCGTAGAATATTAACTGTGTATAAAACAAAATACATATAATTACTTGTAGGTACTTAAAAATATGTAAACAAAGATAATAATACATTTGGCTGGCCTAAGTGACAAACGTTAAATTAGACACTGGGTTTATATAGGTAATTAATAACAGCTGTCATTATGCTGAAAATACGTTACCAAAATAGGACCTGAAATAATTTATTGTAGTCACACAACGTTTTCTATACATAATTAAACAACATCAAATGACTGGCTGTTTAGGAAAGCAAGTCACCAAAGTGGTTTAGTAATTCCGCGACGTCACATCGAGTTACGGTCAGCAAAATAAACAGTTTCCTCAAGACCACGACACTAGAATTTAGCGCGATCGTATTTTACCCAAAAAAATATATTAATATACATACTACTTTATTACATAGTGCTTATCTATTTAAACTATAAATTAACACTTGCAAGCCACAAAAATAATAGCACAAGTAAAAATTAAACAGGACTTTATTAACCTAATATATAGATCTATATGAAAAATACGAGTAAAAAATACAGGTAAGTACTATGACGGCTTCCGTAGAGGTGACAAAACTCCACCGTTTTCATCATTTGCTACGAAATAAACTATAAAACTAAATAATTTAATTAAAAAAATCACCATTTCTCTAACAATAATCAATGTCTCTCATTTAAACCAATTTTTTTAAAGTAATTTAGTAATCTAAATATTATAAACCACTATAAGATTATATGATTTCAGTTATTTTTAAATTTGTATTTAATATTAAGAAATATCTTACACAGCGGACATATCCTGCTTTTGACGTGACCATTTATAGTTGTAAGCGGGGGTTAGTCCTGACGAATAAAACCTCCATGATACAGTAACATTTAAGCTTTTCCATCTCAAGATTTAACATAATTTTTCGCCTTATATTTCGAAAGTTAAGGGTGGCCACACTTTTAAGACTGAAGAAGCAAATATCTTTCCATCTATTAAAACCTGTGATGTCGTGAACTTTTTAGCTACCCTCGTGTTGCGTGCCCACTGTTGGGCCATGGTAAAATACCGACTTTTGCCACTGGTTACGTTTCCTGTGAAATATAATAAAGAATTCAAGTGAAAACTTTTTCATAAAAAAATATTATTTTTTTTACCTCATTTTAAGAAAGAAAAGTCCATCGTTCCAGAGGTAAACTAGTTAATATAGAACAACAACCTTTATTTATAGGTTTTGGCGACCACTAGTGTATTTTAAGGATTTTCGCGATTTTGAGAGGAAGGATGAATTGATTTGACGCAATTTGGTCACGGAACTCTAAAAAAGTATCATGTATTTATCTCGTATTAAAAAAGCAATCATACATCCATGCAGGAACGGAGAAAGAGTACAATTTCCTGCGGCCGGACGGCCTGTGGCAAGAGGCAACAAAACAAGCCACAGCCAGGTGAGACTTAGTCTAAAGTATGCAGCCATAACAACCTTGAGTTGTGTTCCGGCATTAGTGACCAGATTCCAGTCTCCCTTTAGAGAGCGGTAGCATATTGGTAGCACCTTTAGTGTTACAAATGTCCATGGGTGATGGTAACCGCTTTTTATCAGGTGGGCTGTCTGCCTGTCTGCTGAACTCAAGCAATAAAAAAAATATTCAAGCTCAGATACTTGTGTTGAAATTAATACATTAATCATATTAGAGTAATTAGTAAATGTTTGAATTATGAAAATTAATTAAGAATTCTCAGTACGCTTTTCACCGTAAAGAAACCTCAATAAACCTCAAAGCAAGGCTCTTAAATAAAGCCGTCTGTGGCGGCGATGCAAAGTAATTTACAATCGTATCTCGCTTTATATCACCAAACCAAATTAGTGGCAATGAACCGTCAGGGAGCGTAAGTTTCTGGGAATGGCAATCCCCAATTGTAACGGTTGGATACTGGCCAAAATGTACGAGAACTTCTGCCCAACACTAATTGGATTTGTAGCCTGAATTCCATGGTGGAAGTATGAAAGAAGTGTAATTCAATGAGCATTTCTTGCGCCACTATGTTTTTGAACAAACAAGTGGTGTGTGTGCGATTCACACAAAGCTTTATTCTATATTTTTTTTAACATAATCAAAATCGACTACAAACTAAAAAATATAAATGTTTTCTACAACAACTTGAAGTCGGTTTTGCTTTTGTTAAAAATATATAATACATTTTATAAATGTGTTCCACTTTTAAGTTTCAGAAATACTTGAACAGCTTTAGAAATAATAATTAGGCGCTTATACTACTGGCGTGCGTATACTTGTTTACAAGTATGCCTTTTGAAGAGTGTAGGCGCTCGCCGTTCATCAACAAGGGTTGCTCTCGATTTCCCTGGGATCCACTCATCAAACTCTTATTTGGTGACAACTACCTCAGAAGTATGATGATCTTTGAAATGAAATTTTTCGAAAATCGGTCCACAATTGACAGAGAAATCGCGTAACATGCACAAATAAAAAACATATAGTCGACTTGAGAACCTCCTCCTTTTGAAAGTCGGTTAAAATACAACAAGATTATTAAACAGTAAGTAGCCTGACACCGAAAATTCGTTCGCATTGTCAAAATAAACGCGACTGCAGGTCCATCTTTTTAGCTGTATTAGTTTGTCTACATTATTACACATATATTAATTAACATTGATTTTGGAAACTTCTCTTCGGTTTCAGAAATACTAGTAGCTTCACATATCGTCAATATGTGAAGCTAGTAGTATTTCTTTTTCTTAAGTTATTCGGTGATCATATTAAATTAAAGCTGTATTATATATATACATGTACAGCTGTATTATATGGATAGATGCATAAATTATTTAGTAATTAAGTACAGGTTACAGTAAAGTGAAAATTATGCAACATACCACTGTTCTTATCGAATATTGTCCATCAAAAGGTTGACTGGAGAAAATCGCTAATAGGATAAGACCGCCTATTGTATTGGAAATTTTTATTACTGATAAATGTATTTTTTAATACACAATAAAGTATATTTATTCGTTTATCAGGTGGATGTAGGGACATAATCACTTACAGGACAACATTAAATAATGGTACGCTGGGACGACTACGTGTGCCTGTATGACGTCGTCTCAGCGCACCACTATTTACTATTGTTGTTTTGTTCTGACACAGCGTACTGTGTGGCGTCTTAGGGATAAAACGACATACCGTATAAAAACTATTACTAGGTAGTTATAATTATTATTTATAAAATTATTCTTCAGATGTTTTACTCAATATCTTCAGGTTTTAATTAAACTAAACGCACAAAGTTAAGAGGTTTGCCACTTAACTCTGCCTATCAACAATAGATTCTTTGAATTATGTATATATATATATATCTACCTCGCTATATTATTAACCTGGTATAAAATCTTTTGTAAACATCATAAAACGTTCAAAAAATAAATAAAGTACGACAATATAATGTGATCAAATATAATCTAAGCGCAATTAATTTGTTAGAAAAGGCTGCCTAGAAATTGATTTATCCCGTACGAATAAAGCAGAAGGGATCAGGGAATAAATTCATAAGCATCAATAGGCCATGATCAAAAATATTTTCTGCCAATATTTCAACAAAGGCTCAGTCGGAAATATACCTGCAACGATCTTTTCAATTTCCAAACCCTTCGAATATCATGGCTACATAAAATATAATTCTAAAGAGGCCGCCGCATTCTTGTGAGAACACTGCGTGAATATCACGAGAATTGTTGCCCACATGCGCTTTTCTTGTGTGGTTTTTGCGAGAGTGTGGAGCAGATATAAATTCAACCTTATAGAATTTATGGGATCGACTCTGGCTCGATTAATCTGTGGAAAATGTTCCATTCGATAAATTTTACCTTGTCAAAAATTCAATGTAGTTAATATATTGTACCCATTAATCAGTTTCCTTCGGCTTCATAAATCTTACCTTTCTGTTACTAGCTGGGCTCAAATTATTGAATTTCAGTTATGGGGTAAGTTGCCGTAAATTTTATTGTTTTCCAGAAATTAATTTTGAAGTTGGGTAAATTTAAATCTTATTTTATAAATTATAAGCATCAGGTTCTCAGATTTATTACCTATATTTATTTTTAATCATAGACACTGCATATTCTTATTTCGGTTTATGCTTAGACCTTTATAAGAAGACGGAGTCTCGAACTCTCAAAGTGAAGCTGATTAAAGGATGCCTACCGCATCGTAGTGCATTACGAGAACTCAGTGTTAAATAATCGAATTAATATATTACGGATAAAGTTGGAATAGTTTTCTGTGGATACATTGCTGTTAACCACACAGACGCAAACCACGTGTACATTACATAAATTACGTACACAAAATTTTAAAACCAAGCAAATCGACTTATAAAGCCTTACAAATTTCAATTGAATGGATCTAAAATCATGTTTAGATAAAAAAACTTCAAAAATCAAAAAAAAATAAACTGTGATAACATTTTGTCAGGTACGACTTAGAAGCTTTTCAGACGTTACATTTTTACTAGTCAATTATATTAGTATGAATTAAAGAATGGTAAGTGGAGTCCCCAATAGTGGGAGACCCGAGCCCAGCAGTGGGACGTTTATGGGCTATTATTATTGAAGTAGAGGCAAGTGAGAACTACATATGTGCATGGTACAAGGATGGTGGCAATTGAGAACCAAGGTTATCGACATAGCTCGCAAAATTAGCAAACTCAAGTGGCAATGGGTCGATCACATCTCTAGCAGGACCATTGATTAACAATGTAAATGCTTCATCACTGAGCAGGACCGATAGTCAATGGAGCAGACGACTCATGGAGGACATCGTGTTTCGGCAAATATAGTGTAGGACGCTATCTAGCCCAGTGGAACGACGATCTATCCAAGGTCACCAGCACGGGCTAGATGAGGATAGCGGACGACTGGTATATGTAGCGTAAACTTAGGACCCTTTTTTTTGAGGCGGGGAAATGCATTTCGCATACTGCCGAGTTCTTTACTAGGGATTAGAGCAAAGCGAGAGATGAGAAGCGATGAGAAGCGTCACCACGAATGGCGCACCAGAGTCAAATCGCCGGCTTGTGTGTAGACTCGAAAACTCACTACTCCACTAAAACCACCCTCCTCCCATGTGCCCCCCGCTGTGGTAGGAAGAGCGTGAGACTTAGAACGTAGTTACGCCGACGCTGATCCTAGCGCATTAGTGCTTGAAAATGCCCCGGGACAGGCAAACTCACTTCGTCAACAGGGGTGAAGAATCTTCTGCTCCTTAGATGCTAGTGGGCCCCTGCAGGGGTATTTACGGGGGGAGATTTTGCGCATATCTACGCCTCCAGGACCCCAAACTTAGGACCTTTAATCTAGCAATGGACAACGATTGGCTGACGACGAAGTGACAATACTTATAAAAATATTAGGTCATCACATAAGCTATAATTTAGGGCAAGACTTGCTTGCATATAGATCTCAAATGAACTGTGTATTATTTATTAGAACAGGCCAGATGTTGGCAACCATTCAAAATTGGCGCAGATGTTGAATGACGTCATAGGTACTAGTTGCATCTCAGTAAGTATGACAGGCAGTACGACAGGTTGCCAGATTTTTAGCATATTTATTCGTGCGTAAAACATTATGAAAGTTATCTTTATATATAGAAAATTCAGCTTACGTATTTATAGAATAGAATAAAATATGCTTTGTTGTACAATCAAATTAATGAAACAATACACAAAAACAACTTAGAATTAGGTACAAATGGCGGTCTTGTCGCTGACAGCGATCTCTTATAGACAACCTTAGGATGGAGAGAGAAATATGGCATAAAAGCTAAGGCAAGGATTTGTTGCACATTTTTTTTTTAATTACATATTATATATTAATATTATTATATAAATATACATATACATTTATATACACATAATTAAATACACTAGTGGTCGCCCGTGGTCGAAATTCGACCATAATAATTTGTTGTCAAAGACTATACTTCTATAATCAGAGATTTCGCCAAGACTACACTGTTAATTTGACTTGAACAATAAACAAAGTAAAGTAAAGTAGAGTATATATGCGTGTGTGTGTCAAATACGTGGTAGTGTGAGTAATCGATTTTTTATTAATTTAATGTATTTTTTATGCATAATTTAAAAAAAAATAGCATTTATCGCTTCTTCTGTATATAAACGAACGGGATATAGGACAGTATATCTGTGGACTGGTGTTAAAAGAGCTATCGTCGTCAATCATTATTTTGTATAAGGAGCATTAAAAGAATGAACCAGCATCATTAGCTATTATAAAGGAGACGGGGACTTTTGAGCCAAAAAGTCGCAATGCGTTGAAATATGGCTTAAAAAGTGTTATATTTTTTTTTTACTAAATGAAAATTGTCAGCCCTAAATTCTTCCTCTCTCTTTTCTTTCACTATATCCCAATTATTTGGGGTCGGCACAATATGTCTTTTCCTTCCACACTCCTCTACTCCGACATATATCTTCTGTCACACCACATATCATCCTTCACACAATCCATCCATCTTTTTTTTGGTCTACCTTTACATTTGTACCCATCCATCTTGTAGTTTAACATTCTTTTTGTCACGTGACTCATCCCTCCTCATTATATGCCCATACCAACTTAATCTTCTGCCTCTCAATTTTTTAGTCACGGGTGCAACTTTCAAAGAATTTGTTCTGTTGTTCTTCTTTCTGGAAGACGAGAAATCTTAAAAATAAGGTCACAAGTAAAATAAGTTATCCATTAACACACTCGATTTATATAAATGAATTTCAACAATTAATAGTATGAATATATACACATACACCACACGATTAATTCATTTAAAAATATATCAACATAATAAGATATCTAAAAAATCACTCAACTTTTTTACAATGAGCGCATGAATGTATGCAAGCGTATCCGCCTCCTTTACATGTTATTATACCTATATATTTCGTATATAGAATATTTTCATGAAAAATCAAATGAAAATATTCTTGGCGAATATTTTCGTTTGATTTTTGTATATAAATAAATATTTTAAATATGATAACTTTTTAATAATCCGGTATAAAAATCGATATTCCCCCTCCCCCCTTTCAAAGTTCAAAATTTCACAGTATACTTATAATCTCAAATCTCTAGTCGTAAATAGTTCTTTGAACAATCAAATATATACTGACACAAAAAATCATTTTTAAATATTGAAATCCAAATAATATTATTAGTTATTGTTAGCAATTTAAATTATAGAGGTTTTACAACAATAATACTAGGGTAGCAATCAACTACTCGAATAAATTCACAAAGAAACGTGTGCCAAATCAAAAACCCACAAAAGGAATAATTCAGGTACAAAAATGTACTGAGAATTGTATTTTATTGTGACGGAGTGATTTGGGGATGCAGAAGTTGGCAGCCATTCAAATATGGCACAGATGTTTATACAACCCGCTGTGACGGCAACCAGTGCCCGAATAATGAGTTATATGTTATTTAAGTTACTTGGAATTTCCTCCGACCAAATTTTTATAACGATTTTTTTTAAAGAGTTTTTACAAATATTTCATATTAGAAATTACTTATTAAGTCCATTGGGTAGATCGCCATAAAGATTTTTTAAATAAATTTTCAACTTCTTAGAGTTCCATCGCCAAATGGCTAACTAAAACGGATAATTCCTCATGTTTCTCAGTCCATCTGTCCGTGTATATATAAATTAGAAGGCCTAAAGCGGCCTCTCTTGGAGTGTCGCTTAGTTAGATTGACGGGTTGTAGCTGTCCAAAGTTTCACTTTATTTTGATATTTGTCATATTCGTAATACAATTCTGCAAACGTGGCTATTTTCACAACTCTTTTGAAAACTGATTAGTTTATACGGACGAAAGATAGAAAAGCATATTTTACATGGCGCTACATAATGCCATAAAGGTTATAAAAAATCACTACACATCATCATGTGACCGTTATTGTTAGACAGGTCTTGGAAAATCAAAATTGATTATTAGAAACCAATAGGCGGTGATATTAAAATTGACGCCCTCCTTACTTTTGAACTGAAAAGTAGTAATAATTTCATATTACATTTTTTTTTATTGCCTGAAGTAGGCAAACAGGCAGACGGCCCACTTGACGGAAAGTGGTTACCGTCGCCTATAGACGTTTGCAACACCAGGGGTGTCGCCAACGCGTTGCCGACCACTAAGAAATTTTATAATGCCTTTCTTAAAACGGGAAGTTCCGTCCAAATCATCGTTGTACGCGGAATAAATCTTCTAGAGAACATTTACAGGCGGTAGAATACGCAGAGAGACGCGAAGTCTCTCCGAAGGCTAAGCGGTTTTAAACCGCATGTTAGTATGGGATCGTCGATGATACGAACGGCGCGACGCTAGATGGAGTCGGGGGGTCAGGCTGGTAGGCGGGTGCCCCGGCCCATAGATGTGAGTAGTACTCCATATGCGGTCTGACTTGCGCTTTGTAGAGTGCAAGTCGTTGCCGCGGTGTGAAGTACTGCTTGGACCGGTTTAGCACACCAAACTTTTAGGAGGCAAGTTTGGCCTTGCTCTCCAGATGACCCCGAAATTGTACGTCGTTCGTTATGTCGACCCCAAGGATCCCAATACTGTTAGAGACCGTGAGGGGTGTTCCTTGGAATTGTGGCGCATTGATAAATGGGGTTTGTTTTAGCTGAGAATGCGCAGACTTGTGTCTTCGTGGGGTTAAAATGGAGAAATTTTTGTCGTCCCATTTAGAGACTCGCTCCAAGGAGTTCTCTACTTCGGACACAAGTTTGACCCGACTCTCTTCTACCAGCGACCGAGGGACATTGGTTCGACTGATGTATCTAGCATCACCGGTACTGTCATCCACATAACAATGAATGTTCTCAATAGACAACAAGTTATTGATATGCAGGATAAACAGTGTCGGCGAGAACACAAAGCCTTATGGCACACCAGCATTGATGGTTGCTTGGTGGTTGAGTAGCAACCGTCGACAGCGACTTTGATGCTGCGCCCACCAAGAAAGCTGGATAGCCACTTGCAAAGCCCCTCGGGTACCCCGTATGAGGGCAGCTTCGTGAGAAGTGCCCCATGCCAGACCCGATCAAAGGCTTTAGCGATATCAAAGCTGACTGCCAGGGCTTCTCCCTTGCTCTCAATGGCTTCAGCCTAACGGTGTGTTAGGTATACCAAGAGATCCTCAGCAGAACGACCATGGCGGAAGCCATATTGCCGATCGTTGAGTAGCTGGGAATCTTCAAGGTAACCCAGAAGTTGTACGTTGATGATTCGCTCCATCTCCTTTGAGAGTAAGGAAGTTATCGCTATAGGCCGGTAGTTGGATGGGTCGGTCATATTTTAGGGATATGATGAACTAGGGAAACCTTCCACGAAGAAGGGACGCAGCTGGTAGTATAGGAGAGTATGAAGAGACGGGCCAGGACTGGAGATAGCTCTGGAGCACAAGTCCTGAGCACGACAGCAGGTATACCGTCCGACCCGGACGACTTCTTGACGTCGAGGGAGCTAAGAACTCTACGAACCGCTTTCTGTGTAAAGCGAACTTCTTTCATAGAGCTCCCTCCCACACCGCGGAATAGTAGGCGGGGTTGCTCCTCCGTTGTCAAGAATCGAATTGGCCGCAAAGATGTTGCCCAGAAGTTCGGCTTTATCTGTTGCGGTATGAGCCAGTTGGTCGTCCGCTGTGCGCAATGATGGAAAAGACGGCCGACAGAAATTACCATCGATAACTTTAGCGAGCGACCAAAATGCTCTCGTTCCAGAAGGAAAGCGAGCATTTTGATGTATTACATACATTACAAATTCATACAAAAACCAAGTAAAAATATCGTTTTTAAGGGTTAAGGTGTAATTTTTAATTATTGACTTTGACCGTTTTGTTTCAGAGAATTAATTACTTTTGTTTGAAAAGTTACGATACTGTGAATAAACTGCACATATTAACAAAAGAGTGATTGTAATATATCCAGATGCAAAGTGATAAAAAAGCCAGACACACGTCGATAGTGTTAGTTATATTAGTATAATATAACTTTCAAATTAAAAACAATAAATAAAACCTTCGTGAAAGCGACGTTGAACATATTTCACTTTTTCTCTCGACTGTCCACTGTTTGTATAAAAAAACATGAAAGTTTCAAACATACAGAGGTGTTTGTGGTATGAGTACACACGTGTACCAACTTGGATTGTCCACAGACGATTTCGAGCATGAGTGTACTTCCTGCATCGCTTAGCCATTTCATTCCGTGGAACATTTTTCACACTACACCGTTTTTCGCTTCGTAAATGTCTTTCCATTTTCATTTCGATTCGGCATTTTAGTCGTATTTATGTTACCCTCCTCTATTTGTGTTTCCCCATCAATATGATTGGTTTTTTCACTGCCATTTTGGAAAGTTTATTTTAAAACATCTGTACCATTTATGCAGTTTATTTAATGGAGTTATAACGCTTCGAACGATTCGAAGGTAAAAACAAATTCTTATCGGTATCTCACTTCTACGGCAACAAGCAAGAAAGTGACGACGGCAATTAATTGCCAACACGAGAATACACAATTGTCGCACGTAGTCTACTCGCACTGCCCACTGCCCTCATCACTGTCCTGCTTATTGTTGTGAAAGTGTGCATAATGTTAACGAAAGGATAGACTCAGCAAGGCTTAAAAGATAAAAGGCAGAGCCTTTTATCTTTTTAGTCCAAATTGGGAAAATATTTTTTTAATACCGAAAAGAGGTCTACTGTTTTCCGTTATTTGCTCTTGTTTGGGTATTTGAAATCATATCATATATATCATCACATAATCAGGGAATAAACGATGTGTCTATCTGCCGACTTATTTCAAAAATATATTTACTTATAGTTCTTGCAATTTACGAAGGCGAGTGGGCTTAACCTATGGTAAATACGTATCTGTGTGTTATACGACTAAGCGGCACACTCGTAACTGAGGCCTTACTCTCAAACATCTTTCGTCGTTCGTTTTTGTTCGAACAGCCGAAAAGATTCAATAAAATTTTAGATACAAGAAAGAATTAACAACGGTTTCTTTAAAACTACATTATTAAAGTCTATAAAACACATAAATAAATGGAACATATATACAATAAAAAATGCACTTAAATATGAAAAAAAACAAGCAAAAGCAGTTTTAAAACGAAAACGAGCGACGAAAGACGTTTGAGAGCAAGGTGATCGTTCCGTCAAACACGCACGACATTCGATTCAACGAGTAAAGTCTGTTTGCCTTTGTATTTTGTAAAATCTATAAATTACTGTTTCTTTATTGTGTCAGACTGTACATGACTTATGATATGTTATTTAAAAAATAATGTATCGTGTCGAAAATCATGTAGGAATAAGCTAATTTTTTAGCGTCCTAACAACTTTAATCCACTCCTGGGAAAATTCGCTGGATCCCTGGGATAAAAATCACAGATTTCATTTCAGAAAGTTTGCTATCGATGAGTAAAATCATCGCATCGAAATCTGAAAGCTTTTTTATTCTGGCCTTTTTAAACCGTTACCGGGATTCCAGTATAAAAGGTATTAAAAGGTATCAGAATTTAAGTCTGAGAATTTGCTCTCGATCAGCGAAAATCGAATCGAAATCGGCCTAGTAGTTTTTACGTAAATCCCGAACAAACAGACAAATCAACTAACAGACAAATCTAAAAAAAACATCGTGTTCTCCATCGTTTATATAGTCTATTCCAATTGTTTTTTTTCTAGTAACTTCAATGTAGAGACATGACATATTTAGCATATTATAATATTATAGACTATCGTCTTCCCACGAAACTTCCTTCGCGTTTCCATGATGGTGATGCATTTGATAGTGAATTTCATATATGAAAAATTAACTTACGGTCTTATTCATAGAGATTTAAAATAAGTTTAAACACTTCTTTATGGTTGTTAAAGCAGCATTCAGACTTACTCTAACTATCTATGAATAAGACCGTTAGTATTTAATAAAAATGATAACTCAAAGATGCATACAGTGTTATCAATATTAAATAATGTAAACAAAAGTATGAAAAACCTAAATAAATTAAGAGGACTGAAACAGGAACTTAAGACCATTTATAAAATTTATAGGTTACTAATAGTAGTCAATAAATGATGCTTAATTGAAAAAAACTGGCGTTTCTTTCCAATTCCAGTGCTTACCCTCGATCAAACGTAATAAATATTATTATGCTCATATCATCCTCCTCGTCAATCACAGTGCTGTGATCAGGATTTTTTTTTAAAGTTTTGATTCAGACACCTTCAGCATTGATTTCGTTAATTTCAGATTGGAAAAGTAAGGTGCTTTTCATTTAATGCAAATTTAGCATTAAGTAATTCAATTTGAAATACATAATTCGAAATACAATTTTGATTTAGTATGAAACCATCTCGATTTGACTCTAATCACATTTAAAATACAGTTCATTTTTCTAGACTGTCACTATGTTTTGACTACTTGTCTGCTTAGTTAGATATGGCGAGGTGGTTGTTAACATAATATGGATGACTTGAATGCACTCATGTATTTGGCGTTCTTGGTGTGCCGATGTTTTTGGATAAGAAGGCTCATTCGAACTATTAGACAACCTTGGTTGTATCGATATTAGTGATCACTTTCGATGTTCTTATTCATTTGACCATCTTGGCCGCTCCTTTCTATAAGACGCTGACTGTACCACATAGAAACTTGAATATTAATGGAAAGTTTGCACTGGCTGGATACACAAATAGATACGAAGAATACAGTTCTGACAGGTCAAATGACAAATAATAATCAGCTGATCGAAACCCGCCATTTTATTATGTTTAAAAAGGCGTTAAAGTAGGGTCCTAGATATTTTAAATTTGTGAGGGTTTTTGGAGCCTTTTAGTGCTAATATGCGATTATGAATACCGTTTTGTCCATAATGAGTTTTAATACATTATTATACTTTAATTAAGGATACTTAGCGTAAATTTGTAAAACGTTTTAACGCTAATATGTTTTTATGACTAATCATTTTTGACGATTTATCATAAATAAGCCTTCAAACATATTTTAACTCTCTATGAATAAGGCCGTTTGTGTTGAGACAATATTATGTTAATACATGTATGACCTCATTATATGTGACGTAACCAATTTTAAAACAATATCGCCCCAAACAGGGTGTGTTGAAATGTCGTTAACCCGCAACCCGCCGTGTCAACCGTTATCCTTAGGGGCCTTTAGACCCATCCTTTCACTGACATGTTTTTTCATCAGTACACAAAGCCTTTTACGGAAATTCCAACAGATTTTTTCTTAATGTATAACTTTTAACTTATAATATATAATTATTATACATTAATAAATATATTTTATAACAGAGAACGGACCCTCGTTTTACCCATTCAGGAATGGAGAAAGAATACAATTTCCTGCGGCCGGGTGGCCTGTCGCAAGAGGCAACAAAACAACCCACAGTCAGATGGTAGGGCATTTACCCGACTGGATGGCTACCACCCCTGATCTAAAGTATGGCGCCATAACAACCTTGACTTATGTCTGACATCAGTGGCCAGCTTCCAGTATCCGGTACGGACGTTGTCCGGACGGTAACCGTTTTCCACCGGGCTTCTCCCTGTCTGCTAAACTCATGCAATAAAAAAAGGGTCTAACAAACGCTTTTTCGGGTAAAAGTGCGTGTCAGTGAAAGGTTTTAAATGGGTAACGATAGTCCCCTCTTTCTATTATTTGGCTACTTAACCATTAAAGAAAGAATTTCATTAATAGCATGATCATGTCACCTTCATCTCCAAAAATATTAACCTGCGTATGTATAATTACAATTCTATTAATTTAATATCATATTTTAATATTTAGAGCTGTGTTTATGTACTGGATATAAACTAACTCTTTTAAGTAAAACCTATTTCCAGAAGGGTGTCTGAAAGAAATTGCTTTTTTGTATTGAATAGCTTCGCGTTTGACCGACATTGTGCCTGATGTCAGGTAGAAATGCAGTCTAAGATGGAGCACGTTTACCTAGAAGATACCTGTTCACGCCAGACTTGAAAACAGCTAAATTGTATGTTTCAGGAAAAACAAACGACGGTAAAGAGTTTCACTCTTCAGTGGTACGTATGATAAAAATGGTAGCATAGCGTTTTATCCGCTTCGTTGGTATAGTAAGGAAGGAATTAACTCGTAAAATACCGTGGCACACAGGCCGAAGTCTATCCTATAGATAAACTAACGACTTTGCGTCGACAATCTAGGCTCTGCTGTAAGCGATAAGACTGTCGGTTGTATTATTTAAAATATTATTAATAGTAATGTGAACTACTTTCTTGTGTGGAATAAAGAATATTCTATTCTAATATTCACCGTATCTTATTGAAACGAATTATTGTTAAAACTGTTTTTAACCTCTGTAGAAAATGCTAGATCTCACTTGAGTCTCGACTTGAGATTTTAGCAAATAAAAACAGTATTTATAATACAATAGCGGTGCGTTTGCGTATATAATAAAGTGCGTAGCGTGCGGGCGCTACCGGTCAACTAACTGGGATAGGGGATGTACTAAGTTATATGCCCAAGCCGCGGTGCTTCGTTTATTAAATGTACGTACATATATGTAACTTTATCTTTATATATAAATTTATATTTAATAATATATTTATATGTTTCAGGTCCTGATGGGCTCGTATCGTCTACAACCTCTACCTACTAACATAAATTCGCTTGCTAAGTTCACTAGCTCCCAGAGGTTATAAGTGCCATTTTCTGTAAGTTAAGAAATTCTTCTGAATGAAAATTGCCCGTTTAAAAAAGGCAACTGAAGAGCTCCTATGTCATATATAAAAAGGTGGCGTTACACATTATTCCTCTATATCTTTATGACATTATATTTGTATTAAAATATGTTTTTAAACAATATCATTAGAAAATTAAAGTAAAGATAATTTTTAAATATTCGCCGGTTAATAATAATGGCCCATGAACGTCCCACTGCTGGGCACGGGCCTCCCACAATAGACGAACGGACAGTATAGCCACCACGTTTTCCAAAGGCGGCTTGGCAGGTTTGACATATCAGTTATCTCGATATGCAGGTTTCATCACAGTGTTTTCATTCACCACTGTTAGCACGTAGTAATTGTAACAATACGCACATCAGGTCAGAAAATTATATTATTAGTGAACAGGCGAATAAATTATTTAAATACAAGTGGACTTTTAATGATTCAGTGAACAAAACAAACTGTTATTTGGATTGTAAATAAAAAATGAATGAATCAAATTACAACGGAATCGACCGCTGACAAAAAAGAATGAGGTCAACGAGTATCATCGGTTCGAAACACTAAAAAATAAATACAGAGAAAAGTATTAACGACATTTGAAGGTAACAATATAACAGTAATGATAATTTTGTATTGTAGGTTTTTTTTTTAAAGAATATTTTTAACATGTATTTTATTATAAACAAGTATTTATACTGATCTTTAAAAATACAATTTTGTTTACTGAATAAATAAGCATATTATAAATAGTAATAAGAAACATTTAATATTCTAAAGAGCGATTTTTTAATCATCAATAAAAGTTGTAAATTGAATAAATAATAACCTGATTGAATTAAAAAATGAAATTATTCAACTGTTTTATTCACGTAACACCAATTTTACCTAGCGATTGAAAAATCGGCCCTAGGAAAATATTTTATTTAATAAAGATAACAGAAAGGGGAGTATAACCGTCATGCTTGACAAAGATGTGTTGTTTAATTTATAATTTCAGTAATCTTAATGTCTTGTATATTATTTCAAGATGTTTTCCTTCATCGTCAACATGTGGAAAATGTAAAAATATACACATTAGGACAGAGAAACAGTATAGATCAGGTGTATACATCAGTGCATAAATCAGGATTTAATCTCATATAATCTTGAATACCACGCCGGTACCATAGCATTTATTATATATATCGAAATTACCGACCTATAAACTTCCCACTGCTGACCTCTTTCTCAAAGAATTAGAATTAAAAAGAATTCTTAGGGAACCCAAAAGTATACTTGCCAAGATTTTTCATGGCAAATCGTGCTCTGATTTTACACATTGATTAGCTAGATGTGCAGGGTTTATCACGATAACAAGTGACTATTTGCACGTAATTAGACAAAAAATCTTTCTTTACTTCCGGTCAATGTTCGAATTAAATGACGTACATTTAAATAAGAAGCGAATGCATTAACCACTAAGCCCCCATGACTTGAATGAAGTATAGTCCAATTGAACTGACAGCTTTTATATTTGTTTAGTACGAGTATCTTCTTTCTTTGAAATGTCTAATACTATAGACATATAAAATACGTAATTCACATTTGCTTACATCTGGCATGAGATAATAAATAAAGGTAAAAGCCTTCTGTGAAATAAAGCTTTCAAATTTTCAACTTTGCTTTCATATATGCGTCAAAACGTATGACTACACACTGTAGTAAAGGGCTCGTTTTATAACTTATTCATCGACGAAACAATAGTCCACTTCAAAAGGGCATTAATTTATTTAGGAAGCCGGGTCAAACCAAGGCGTGTTGTTTCTTGGTCTAAAATTCTACAAAGGGAGTTATACTTTAATACATTGTGATAAGGCTCTTTTCTGATCTGTTACTGCAGAATCGTCACTGAATAGAGGGGCAAACTCTCTACTTGGAAACTGTTGAACTGTCTTTGTAACTAAATTTGTTCCCCTCTAATTGCACGCACTCTTTCATTCCACGTGTTTTCGTAGTTGCTCTGATTCCATCGATGATCGGCAACATATTTCTAATTCTGAAGAAATATTGGAAATTACGTTTACTCCACTGGATTATCATATGGGAACATCAAACAATTTAGAGTTCATACGCTTAAGTTTGTGCGTTACTCAGAACACTGTCTTATTATTATTTTATTGTAATTTTTCTAATAATTTATTTACAAAAAAATCCACATTTAAAAATAATATTTTATAGATATTTTTTAAATACTAGAGACATTCTTAATAAAAAAATAGAAAATATTGTTATTTAATAAAAAATACAATAAAATTACAAAATCATGTAGTCGGCCGGCAGCGGTGCCTGGGGTCCAAATTACCGGTTGTTAGAGCTCCAGAAACAGGAACCTCGTCAAAATTAGTGTTGTATCCAAGAGTGCTGTCTTCTATGTATTTATTATTATTATTTTTATTATAAGCTCCAAAATAGTTCAACGAATTTTAAGGAAAATAGAGGAGATTAAAGAGATATTTTGTTTGAAATTCTGCCGATATAAGTTACAATGAAACATATTTAATTTTGATATCTTACAGTATTACGGACAAGTGGCGGGCTCAGTTAGTTTATAATATGTGTAATAAATAAATTGGCGTATTCAAAACATTGGATTACATATATTTCAAGTAATTTTCAGAAATAATTATATACTTTTCTGTTAAATAACGATAGTTAAAGATTTAAAATTTAAATTTAAAACGCGAATTTCATTAAGGTAGATGACAGCTAAATCAAGTGTCATCGTGTCATACTGAAATCAAAGAAATTTCATAGTTTCTTTGATCTCATATAAGTATAGCCAAGATACGACTTCATCATTCTAACGACTCAAATAACTTATTAATAATTTTTAAACAGTAGATGTTTAAAAATATTTTAATAGAACATTTTAAAAGTAATGAATTATTATTTTTATAAGGTAATTGTTTTGAAATTTATTGTAATATACTTGAACTGTGGCTATTTCAATTTAAAGAACAGTTATACAACTCTGAATGGGTAGTTGGCGTATACTTTACATGCAACTCGCAATGTTAACTTGTAATCGGTATACACTGTCATTTATAACGTATTTATTATATTGTTATTATCATATCAGTGGCTTAAATTGGTACACTTTCATGGACAGATTTATGAATAAGTTGATTGAATATTAGTTTATATACCATAAAGCCATTTCCGTGAATGACGTGACAAAGTGCTCACGCGAAGGCTTTGCAAGTATAATAACTAAGTAATATTTTTTGTGCTTATGGAAGCTTATTAGGGCTGATTTCTACACAGCGTGTTAAGTAACTTAATCATGTTTTTCTAAATTCCTGTTTACCTTGGCATATATAATAAAGGTGAAATTTATTTTTGAATCTAAAAGGATCGTTAATATCCATCTCCTCGGCATCCAATCCACCATAGGAATGGTATAACTCAAAAGATAAGGGTACTATATCGAAAATGTAGGGTACTATATCAAAAAAGGCGAATTGACATAACCCTGAGATAATTCGTTTTTTACCAGTGTTTATTGTAACACTTAGTCGTCCGACTCTAGGATAAATAACGCAGTCGTTAGACATTGATAATAAGTGTCATTTTAATTCACAAGCCAGAGGTAGCCTCTGTATAGAGCTTGCCTGGAGGCACAAGAGAAGGAAGAAAGAAAAGGAGCTCTAATAGTCATGAAAATTCTTCGTCTTTCGTCCCTCTCTCTAACTTGTAAGCTATGAAGTAGAAAATTCGGAAAATAAATCCAGGTAGAGCTCGAAAAATATATCAACGAAATTTGTTGTGTAGTATTAGATATATAAGGTATCTTCTATTAAATGATTTTTATAGTTATGTAGCTAAATAATAGGAACAAGGGACTATTATCATATCTATAGATTTATGTTAATTTACTTTACTTACTAAAAATAAGTTTATAAAACTTATACACCAAAATCGATATGTGAAAACATGTAATAGTAAGTTAATAGATCGCTTGACATTTTTAAACTTATTATACTAAGTTTCCAACACAATATTTTCACTGCATTTATTCGTGCGACGCATATAATAACGGTCATTAAATAATGAAACATCAATTTAGGTCTATACTACCATGAAGGTAATAAATATTTCCGTATAATATAATAAACATGCCATTTATGCCAAAACTTGGCTTTTGTTAATTATATTTCGATGTTTAGATTTCGCTTCTGTGACCTAATACTCTAAATGCAGAGCTCCTTCCTGGATTCGATTCCAGTCATGGAAAACTTTGTTAATAAAATTTCCTATGCTTTGGGTTTCTGTGTTTTTCCCAGTGTTGCTAGTTGCATATTACACTAGCATAACTTGTTTAGCTTAAGGATATACACTAGTAAGTGTATTTTTACCGATGAAAAGAAGTTACGTAAGGAACTTTATAAATTTAATTAAGTTTCTCCGGTGCTAGTTTTTTACTTAGCGGTTTTAGTTGAGTCAACATTTTTCCATTTACCCGATGCATTTTACTTGGCAATGGAAGCAAATTACAAGAAATACTGTTTTCCTGTAAGCTCTTTCCAGGAATAGTTCCTTGGCATGATTTTTAAATCAGGTCTTTTAAGTCTTTATAGGTTTCAGAATCCAATTTTGAGTC
The DNA here is from genome assembly GCA_039645545.1 of Dendrolimus houi. Taxonomy (NCBI): domain Eukaryota; kingdom Metazoa; phylum Arthropoda; class Insecta; order Lepidoptera; family Lasiocampidae; genus Dendrolimus; species Dendrolimus houi. The sequence continues at coordinate 7,620,169 of CM077131.1, forward strand.
TTTATAAAAATAGTAAATATCAAAAATTTTAAAAGCTCTTAAACTGTAATTTGCACGATTAGATCATCCTTCTTTCATTTTTTGACCTTTTGTTATTTAAAACATATTTTTATAGTCAAAAAGTCTTATAGTCGTTTTCTATATTGTTATCTTACCGACTGTTAATTCGCCTTACTACTGGTTAAATTTTGACATAAAGTCTATACAAGTAATGTCAAACTTCAACCTATGGTAAAGTAAGTGAAAAAATTACTTAATATATACAGGAACTGGTCGTTAATAAACTTCATATAGTTTTAGCTAAAGGTCGCCTGTGAGTGACTGCTTTGTTCTTTAGCGACAAGATTGCTCATTGTATATACTTATTTATTCATTATGGACCATCAACAGAAGATACATCGTATACATCCGTCTTAAATCTAAACAATGCTCATGCTCAATATACTCCCTATTATAGGTGGGAAGTATATTTATATGACTAGAGGTCGCCTAATGGTCGAAATTCGACCATAATTAATTTAAATTATAAGTTTGAACACTATTAAAGTTCTGTTGTCAAAGACTATACTTCTATAATCACAGATTTCGCCAAGGCTACACTGTTAATTTGGCTTTAACAATAAACAAAAGAGTATATATGCGTGTGTGTGTCAAATACATGATAGTGTGTGTAATGTTTTTTTTATCGATTTCATGTATTATTAATGCACAATTATCCCGGGACGAAACTTAGAATATATTTTATCCCGATAAATGACATCGTTTCCATGAGATAGACGAAAATAGCGAAAAAGATGCATAATTTAAAAAAAAATAGCATTCTGTACTCCTCTATATAAACTATAATTGTGCGAAATTTCATACTCCTCCGTCAGCGCAATTTTCGTAAAAAGGGATACAAAGTTTTTGCTTCAGGTATTAATATAATGATATGCATTAAAGTCAATGTTTTCTTTCCTGTTATTTTAATTTTTTGGTGTACCTACATTATTAATGTCTATTTTCTATAATTACTTATAATAGATACGTTCGCTTATGATATTTGGAAATTAATTGTAGTAAACTTTCAGTATTTAATTACAGCTTAATATTCGCTGTCTTGGTACATAAGTATACCTGTTGTACGACCGCTCTTAGTAATAAATTTGGTGGTTGTCCACATTGAATACAGATTAACATAGAATTGAGACGAAGTAATCGACAAGCTGATAGCAACATTAGGTATATTAAATTAAAAGTGTTTGAAACACGAAGTCAGATTAACAGTTTTCAACTAGTTCAAATGTACACATTTAAAATTTAACTTACAACAGCCGCCTGATAAAGCAATCCAATAGACTCTAAAAAATTTAGCTTGCTAATTTATTGTAATTGTTTCGTTATCTAATAATAACACGCGATGGAATTCATAATTGTTTCAATTTAATAATTGTATGTATATAAAATTTATGAGAATGACGTTTGTTGTTAAAGTAGGTTAAGTTAATAACCTTCGTAAAGTCAGGTCAAACATTATAAATCCATCATGTTTAAATAATATGCTGAAATAAATAAATTATATCTAATACACTATTTTGAAACTAGTAGATATTATACTTGAAATTTGACATAAATTTTAATCAATTTTATATACTTATTTATTTATAGGTACTCTTTACGAAAAAAACTAAAAAGACATCTAAATTTGGAATTTCACATAGTAATTTGAATTCATGGCTAGATGTGTTATTATGTTATTAAAATATTATTTTGTAAATAAATATAAATAATACAGCATGCTATTCTATCTGTCAAAATCCGGCTAATGATGTGGGGAACAAATGTCTAGTCATGCCGCCTCAGCCAGGTCCCGGTCGAAGGGGAAGGCCCATAATGCTGGCTTGACGTTGTGAGGGACGACATGCGTAATGGTCTCAAAACCGGGGATACTAAACACCGTATAAAGTAGAAAAGATAAAGTAAGAAAGCAGACCCTGGACTTCGTCGGAGCGAACACTCCGTACCCAACCGGGATTTAACCTCACGGATGATGATGATGATAACGCCATGCCAAAATTTTAGATAGAGACAAACTATGTAAAATAGATTCACTTTTTGCTAGTAATATAGATAGAAGAAAAATTCATGAAAGTATCTATATATATGAATACGTGAAGCAAAAACTTTATACCCCTTTTTACGAAAATTGCGCGGACGGAGGAGTATAAAATTTCGCACACTTATAGTTTACATAGAGAAGAAGCGACGAAGGTTAATATTTTTTGTAAATTATACATATAAAATAAATTAAATCTATAAAAATAACATTACACATACCAGTACCATGTATTTGATACACACACGCATATATACTCTTTTGTTTATTGTTCAAGTCAAATTAACAGTGTAGCCTTGGCGAAATCTGTGATTATAGAAGTAAATTTTTTGACAACAAGTTATTATGGTCGAATTTCGACTACGGACGACCACTAGTACACATAAAACGCCATTTTCAATCCAGGAACACGATCAAAAACTGTAAAATGAATTTGAAATGCGACATCTAAGCTACAATAAAAGGCGGCCTGGATTCAAATGTCATCCGTCAGATTTCTCGTTAAGCATAGCCGTGAGCTGAATCTGAATTTAACCGTAAAAGAATTGCTAGTACGCCAGATGTATTGTGCGGTAACCGCTTGATTCCGGCATTCGCTGCTAATGAGGTGCTGTCACGAACATTCTATTACTAAGGTGCGATCTTCGTAGCGAGTGTGACCTCGAAGTGCACAGGACAATGTAAAATTTTGAAAGAGAACAATAATTTAGAAAATCAGTCAGTGGTGTGTCATTTCACTGCACAGTGAAGGGTTCGGTAGATATTATGCACGTCCAGTGTTTTTGTAATTTGGCTAAGAATCAAAATGGCTATAAAGCATTAAAAAGAAGAAAACCGTTAAATGGTGGAAACACCAGCAGTCAGACAAAACCCTTCACTATATTTTTTCTGGTGCGCACTTTTGAAAAATTTAATAATATGCCAGTTTTTTTTTCCTGAGAAATACAATCTAGGAGTCATCATCACCAGTGTAAACCTTCTAGTTAAGCGTGCTCCATCGTAGACTGCGGCATCTCTCAACATCAGTTGAGACAATTGTCAAACGCGAACCTATACAAACGTAAAAAATCTTAAATTCATATGCTCCTACGTATAGTCAGTCAAATAATATTTTAGGCACGTATTGTTATTGGTAATAAGAAGACCTTATTTATTAGCCTGGGTCAATTAAAAAAAGCTAATAGATTTGAAGATAATATCTGCTACTGCTATAAAATTAGAATGTCGCATTTGACTCATTATAGTGTGGCAAGCGAAGGTGGAACGATCTAGTTGATCTAAGAAGTTTCAGAAAAATGTAGATCTAAATTCCAGAATAGAAGGTTAAGGAAGGAAAACACAAAGATATATAGATGTTTAGAAAGGGATAGACAGTAAATAAAAGAATATCGAAAAGAAGATCGAAATTATGGGTTCCAAAAGATTCTTCCCGGTATATAAGCAGTGTAAGGCGCGCCTACCGGGGAGTTCAGTTGAAGACAGCAAAGCGACAAATGCGATACGAGAGAGTTGGAAAAGAGTTCAGAAGAAGACAGTGACAAGTTTAGTGGAGAGCTTAGTGAAAAGTTTAATGGGCAGTTCAGTGAAGGAGGAATGTAGCGTAGTTTAAGAGGAAATCCAAAAGCGAGCTACACGCGGTAAATTCGGAGGTGAGCACTGTAGTAGCAGGAGGTGGCCTACGCAATATCGGCGACGGTATTGTGGGTGAGACATCTTATCGTCGAGACAGTGCATCGTTAGTTGTGCTTTTACGGGCAACCCTGCGGAGAAGGATCACGTACGGCTGTGTAAGTTAATATAAGCGTTTAGTTAAAAAACTAATGTTTTCTTACAATCTAAAGTGCGTACACCCGCTCGCAGGTAACAAGAGTTAGGAACCATCGATGGCTGTGTTTAGATGTGATTCGTTTGTTGCTTCTTACCGACTATTCTCTAATGATGTGATTACCATTGTATACGTGTATATTTAATCATGAGTTGAATTCCAAATTTATATGAACAAAGTCAAAAGAAAATATGAAATCTTATAGGGTGTTTTCCTATATTGGATGCTAATGATAGGTGAGATGTAAATTGTTCATTGATAGATTATAGTAATCGATGAAATGATTGTGCTAAAAAATCAAAGCGTGTTTGTCGATCGATAAGTGCTGTACGAGTAGTAATGTGAATATCGTACGACTAATCTATTCATATTATTCATATCTATCAAAACGACTCATTGACTCTTCAGGCGATCAAAGGGCTGGTTTCTAAAAAAGGAAAATATTGCCTGTTTATCTCGAAAGTCAGGGAGAAGCTAATAATTAAAAAAATATATACAATATAAGGTAAGATTCCTTCACTGTACTAGTTTATAATTTTGTGTATATTTATAACTATTGTAAGTGTCCAATACATATGGTGTGCTAAAACGCACGTGTCGGCATAAAACACTAACACGACAATGTACGTACAGCTGTTGCTGGAGCATACAAATATTTCTAACTATGTATAATAAATTTATTTTTATTATTTTATTTGGGGGGTTAACAGCTGTAGTCTTACAAACTAAAGTTACAGAGATAACTAAAGAATAATAATTCATAAACCTCCACAGATGACAGAAGAAATATAAAAATTAAATATACATTAGTTTCAGAAAAAAGAAAATATTAATGACAAGATGGTCCAGCTTGGTCAAAGGTTTATAATATTCCCTTTTCACTTTAAAATGTTCAAACACTAATTTGCCTAACCGGGCTCTACTGTCCGGTTTGACATTGAATAAGTGCGTTAGGGGAATTCCCAACAATATGTAGTCCGTTCCGGATGGAAGGTGATAAATGCACAGCTTTACACGTATGGAATTGGCTGGAATAATTGCCGATAGTGTGCGATACTGCTTTAATTTTGTACTCAATACACGTAATATTTATTATTTCGTAAAAGCGTAAATAGAATGTGATTCTTATTTTAGTAAAAAATAATATTAAAAATGTTTCGCTAGCTTTTGCCTGCGGCTTCGCTCGCGTTAATGTTATCTCATCGAAACCGTATATTTTTACGGGACTAAAAGTAGCCTATGTGCTATTCCAGACTTTAATCTATCTCTATGCCAAATTTCATCCAGATCCATTCCGCCATTCTGACGTAATTGAGCAATAAACATATAATAGTATAATAGGTTTAGTAGTTATAAGTTGCCTAGCCAAAAACTATGTAAATTTGACAAAAAATATGTAATAGTTAATCTACAAAAAAAATATAATAAACTTCGGAAAGAATGATTCGTATTCATCAGGGGACAGATATCCTCATATATACATAGACTAGCTGTTACCCCCGACTTCGCGTGAAATTTAATTTAATTTAATTTCCCTTCCGGTGCGGCTACAGTGGCGGCGTGTGCATGGGCATTTCATTTTTTTTCTAAATTACTCCTTATAAAATCAGTTATCTGCCAGTGAAAGCCCCGTCAGAATTGGTCCAGCCGTTTCAGAGATTAGCCGGAACAAACAGACAGACAGACAAAAATATTAAAAATTGATTTTTGAAGTCAAACTTCTTTAGAATCGTTGTGATTTGAAAATCGATGAACGGAAAAAGCTACACTAAAAAGAATAAACACATGTATGTATAGGACAGCCTGCGAGAGAATGAAATAGAATACATTATATTTAATCATTTAAACACAGATAGAGTTAAAAGTAGTTTGAAATTTTTCGTAAATACTTCAAATTTCATGTTTTAAAGCTTAAGTATAATTATTATAACGATATAATATATGAAATGTGACGTCATGAAATTTAGAATCTCCCCAACCCCTGTCAAATTTTGTTTCACTTCTACTGCGTGTGAACTGAACACACACACAATTTTTTGATATAAGTACCGTATATACTTTCATATGCATTTAATAAAAAGCTATTATTTTGACATTACAAACAGACACTTCAATTTTATTTATTGCTTTGTATAGATTATTATAATTATTAAAATATATTGGGTCTTAGTGTTACCAAGAGTAAACAACTACAATGATTTCTGATCCTCACAGAATTTTATGACGATGTAAATAATTCCCTGTATTTAACGAGATCTGATGAAGGCAGCCCAGAATTCGTGTTAAATTTAATTAATTACTTTAATCAAAGACTTCCTATTTTATTAGAATATAATTACAAGCGTTGGACGACGTTTAATCTTCAGTTTATGGTTGGCAATTAAGTTTAAATATTTGAATAGATATATAACATCAAATATTTACGTCCTATTGTTATGGAACAGGTTATTTACACTTAAATACACCATATATTTAGAAATAAGAAATTTTGAGAAAAGTCTAGCTGTGCAATCTTAAGAAATTTCCAGGCCTTATGGATTTTGTTTTGTTTTTTATTGCATGAGTTCAGCAGACCGGCAGACGACCCACTTGATGGAAAGCGGATACCATCGTCTATGGACATTTGCAACACCAAAGGTGCTACAAATGCGATGCTGCTCTCTTAAAGGAGACTGGAACCTGGTCACTAATGCCGGAACACAACTCAAGGTGTTATGGTGGTATACTCTAGACCAGGGGTGGTAGCCATCCAGTCGGGCAAATACCCTACCACCTGACTGTGGGTTGTTTTGTCGCCTCTTACTACAGGCCGCCCGGCCGCAGGAAATCGTATTCTTTCTCCGTTCCTGCACGGATAGGTTTCATTAAAAATGTTGGAAATTAAAGCAGGACTTTCTCTTAAATTTGCAGTTAGTGTATTTTGATACCTTGCAGGGTACAGAAGATAATAAAAATAAATTAATTTCAAGTCAAGAACGACCAATATTATTGACACAGCTACTACACATGTATGTTAGCAACTATATACATTCTTACTCCTAATAGCCAAAATTATCCTGATTATTCAAAATGAAAACTGCTAAGTATTTATACGATGATAAGAATGACTATTTTTAGAGTTTTTGTAGGGCCTCAAGTCTTCTATTACAATCGTATCGGAATAATTGTCCACTGGCATAATTATGACACTAAAATAGTTAAATTTGTTTACAAAAGCATCCAATAGAAACTGTCATGGTGCCATTATGACACTTGTGAAAGGCTTCAGACACGATTGTGATAACACGCCTAGGGCCTGATTGAAAATTAGTCTTGTATAGGCCCTGAAATGGCTCAAGAGATTTCATTAAAAAGTTTAAAAATTAAAACAGGTCTCTTGCGGGGTTCAGAAGATAATAAAAATAAAATTCAAGTCGGGGACGACCAATATTATTGACACAATTACAAGTAAATTAGCTTCGAGACCTTTCTGTGTTTGTAGTAGTGTAAGGTTAGCACATAAATAAATAAAGTAATACTTTTTATATATTTTTATAGGCAGGTACTTAATATGCAATGAATAATATTAAAATAATAAATATTTATATTAAAGAAAAATTTTAATATTTAATTTCTTCAACTCCAGACATTTCGTAATCAGCCTTATCCTCACTCTCATCCGATGCATCATTTGTGCTAATTCCAATTCGCTCGGATGTTATATCTAAAGCCTTCATCCCTGCCCTGAAATTTCTTTTCCTTTTCCTCAGCTAATGTGATTATAGCATTCAGGGTAATTGTGACATTTTTTTTGCGACGTCAGTTTTCACTATCCCCTATATATTTTTAATTGGATTAAACTGAGGGTGATATGGCCGTAAACGGAGCACAGTGTGACGATGCTGTCGTAATAATATTTTGTCTATCTTATAGTTATCAAACTAAAACCATACATACAGTCAACCCTCACATCAGTTAGCAATGTAAATAATTATTATTTATTTGACTTGCCCCATTGACTTTTGATTGTAAATATATTTTTTCTTGAAAATGTAACAAACCTCGTTTTGTTGATTGTACAAGAAAATTTAAATTTCAAGTTTAGAATTCCTGTAAATATACAAATACTACAAACGCAAAAACTTCTCGAAGCTAATTTAACTAACTAACTAATTGTTGTGGCTCAACGACCCAAAATGAGTCCTCGCCTCCGAAATGAGAATACTCCACTCCTTTCTGATCAGCGCTGTCTGTTGCCAGTCATAGGCTTGAAGCTCGCACAGATCAGCCTCCACTACGTCACCCCGTCGATATCTGGGCTGACCAACTGGTCGCCGTCCCGTTGGTCTCCCCAGATAGGCTCTTTTCACCACGCAATCCTCCCCCATTTTACGTAGGTGGCCAAGCCAGCGCAATCGATGTGCCTTGCTCTCGCCTATTATAGGCTCATCCACCAGCTCTTCCATTTCGGCATTTTTTCGGATCCGCCAGTTGCCATCGTTCCCTGTGCCGGACCCAGGATCTTTCTTAGGACCTTTCTTCGTAGAGTATTTTGATTTGATTTTGATGATAAAATATGCAGAAAGATTGCAAAATTAAAAATACATCGTGATTTAGACGTTTTTTCAACAGCGGTGTAGTTAGGATTTGCATTATACACTATACGGTATGTTTTGTCAACCAGCTTACCCTAGTCGAATTTTTAGTCCGTGATACTGGATGGTATACCAAATTTCTTTACGATTCGTTGAGTTTTGAAGAAGTAACAAAGAAACATACCATTCGCCTACTACTACTAATATTTAATAGTGTGGATAAAAAGCTACCACACTGTCGAAAGCTTTTCTAGAAATTCATATTCGTGACTTCACGGAATATGATAAAGGCAATTTATTTATGACAAAGGGAAAAAGTTCGCAATATTGGAATTATTAACGAGCGGCATGCCAACCTGGCTTATGTATAAATACCTAATAGAATATAAGTACAATAAGTGAGTCGCATAACATAAAGGAAATCTAATCATAAACTCCTATAAGTGAGTCCTTATTTTTAATGAAAATCAAATTATTATTAATTATTAATATTTTTTTTATTGTATAATATTAAATACTTATTTCTTTGAAGGCTGCTCGATAACATTTAATCAAAAAACCGTGCCTGATTCGGCGCGAAGACTTAATAATTTTGTTTATGCCCTTTTAAGAGCCTGATAGTATGTAAGGTTTTCCGTTTCATATTTTAGTTTTAATTTCTTTTAATCTGAATTTATTCACATAAATTTTTGGTTATGAACTTTTTTTTATTTGCACGAGTTCAACATATTCTCATTTTACTACTTAATAAAAACGTTTTGGTTTTGGAAACGTATATCATATAAAATTCACTTATTTAAAATAATTTAGGCTCCCATATAGTATATCATTAATATAATACAAGATAAGTGTGAGGCCAAGCAAAAATCTTGAAAATTATGTATTTTAGAATTTTGAGACCTGAATTATTCTGTGATAACAGATTAAGTTAACAGTATATAGGCCAAAACGCCAGATTAACCTAAAATTAGATAAAACTAACTGCTAACTGTCGAGAAAGTCTATGAAAATACTATATATAACTTTCTAATTTACAAGAAAGGTCTCTCATCTACTATAGGTATTACATAAACCACCATCGCTATTATCATCTCAATTCAATCCTGGGGTGGTCTGGAAGAGATGGCTTTTTAGCGATAAAACCGCTTTTGTGCACAATTAGATATCGATGGCGTCAGTGCACGACCTTGTAACTACATTTTTGCGTTTAAATTGTTACATAATACATGCATATATCACTGTTTTAAAGAACAATAATAATGTCAAAAAATGTTGTTAACAAGGTCTTGCAATGACGGCGACGAGATTTAGTTTTAGTTTTGTAAGTTTATTTTTGTATTGGTGTAAAATGAAGAGTTATCTACCTATCTATTAAAAAGATCAAACCAGACAACTAAAAGTCTATTTTAAAACAATCCTCATAAAATCAAACCAATTGTAAAGCAAAACCTGTTAACCAATTAAGACATAGATCGACTCGACCAAAGCTATAATCCTAGTAATTATCTGCAGACAGAACGGTCAAGAGGTATTAATTACACGAGCCTTCGAGCAAATCGATCATCGATCAACTCATCCCCTCCCTATCCTGCAAGGTCTCGAATAATGTCCATTAGTGTCAATTTGATCTCATAACAGTACAAGCATTTTGTAAAGTTTCCTCGAAGCTGATGATAAAGTTTCCTTCTTATTTTTTTACTTCGAGGTTACGCCATTTTCTGTCGATATCGAATTAATAGGGCGAGTAATTGATGGGAAAGTTGTTTTTATTGAACTTTGTTTATTCCATTAAAAGAAGTTTTGAAAGAAACAGATTATTGTCGGAGACAGTTTGACGCCATCTTTATATTTCTCTTTTTCGAGAAAAATGTTGATCCAGGTAAACATTTTTCTCCTATGCCTCCAGAGGTATATTGGCATATCATTTTAAAGTTAGTACACAATGAATGTACCCATTTGTATATGACTTTATCGATCTGAAACACATTTATGCCGGTTTCTGAGGTACTTTTAACTGTAGTTTATCTGTTCGTTAGCGCTATCGGTTCAATAACTTATAAAATTGCGTTTTTGAACTCACCATCGTACGATAGTTAAACTAGGTTCAACTTAACTGCCCAATATTAGGCGTTTATTTCTTCGTCTTTTGTTTGACGTTTTGTTGTTGACATTTTTGTTTGATATAAATAAATATTAGATATTCCTTCTTAAGCAGATCCATCTATTGGCGAGTTTAGGTACTAGTTGTAGGTTAACAGTTAACCTAAGTTTATCTATTACATAAATTTATGGTATCAATTGTTATTGAACTGGTAACCTCAGAAACCGGACATTAGAAACTCACTTTCAAAAGGCTATATAATACTCGATGAGATAAAAGTGTGCACCAGATATTGGAAAATTTGGTTAAGTCCCTAATCAGAAAACCTTATCCTATACATTATGTAATTAAGGCTTAAAAGGCTTATATCGTTTATTTCTCAAAGAACAATACCGTTCACTTACAGAGAAAAACACATTATTATAAATGTACTCGTAGTAAAATACCTATAAGCCAACTTAATAGCAACTATACATAGTTGCTATTAATATTATATAATTATATTTATAAGAATAGTGATACGATACCAGAGTTAATATTTGTCTGACTGTCTGTTGGGTCGCATGCATTATATACACATTACATAAAAACTTTGACAGTTACAGTAGACCACTCCATTTCTCCCTATTTCATCTTCCCTATCTCATCTCTCTATTCCCTTGCCCGATTCCTCGTGAAAACTTATAATTTTGTTTATACCCTTTTGAAGAGCTTCACAGTGTGTGGTTTTTTTCGGAATAGCATAGGTAGGCACATAATCTATACTAGCTGTGCCCGCGATTTCGTCCACGTGGATTTATTTCGCGGAACCCTAAAAAAAATTAAGTAGCCTAAGATACTTCTTATAACATCAGCTATCTTCCAGAGAAAGTCTCGTCAAAATCTCCTCTAACCAGTCCTCCTCTCTGATCCCTCTATTCCATTAACCACTTTCCATTAGGCCGACTTCTGCCTATTTATGAGCATCGCAATAAAAAAGTAGTCAATGAAGTTTTTTAAAGCTTAGTACATGACCAGCATTCCGCAGGATATATTAATATCAGTCCCAAAAGGTCCACTGCTGTATTCAGACTTGCTTATTTTTGTAGAATTGGAAGTTTTACGCGTCACGCTTTTCTAAAACTTCAACACGCTACACCTGCACGGTAATTCTTTAACTAACGCACTAATAAAGACATTACGCAGATGTAGCCAAGGTTTTAATGCGTTATTTGAGATGTGACATTGTCAAAGACGCGAAAGATTGACCGGTAACTCAGGTGGTGGTGGCGAATTTCGCTAATGTTAACGCGTTAATTTTAACGCTATAATTAAGACGTATATTAACACATTCAGCAACACCGATATTAACACAAGGGGAGCAAGGCCATTAAGAGGTAACTAACACACAGTACCTGCTGCTCACTATAAGGTAGTTGAAAATAGATAAATTTGTATAAAACATTTTATAACTTTAGAAAAATACATTAAATGAAACTAAATCAGTCTTTTCGAAACAATTTAATTTTAATTTCATTATCATATGGCTAACGTATACCCGAAGTATAGATAATCAATTTGTAACCAATTAAGTATAGCAAAAAGTATGTTCTTATGTTTCGACGCGTTATTTACTTTCACGAAGAAAATGTAACAAATGCATATTACGTCAAAAAACTGCTTACACCTTGTAACAAAAAACACTTCTGTAATATGCTAAAATAAAGGAGAATAATGACACGCCGTTGCCATTAAACGATCTAGACTTACGACACCCATTAGAGAATCTGTTAATATTCACACGATCAAATTCGTACTTCAGAAATACCGTATTAATATAAAAATATAATCTTAGAAGACCAATGAGTGAGTGACCAATTTAAATACATAATTATGTCACCTATATTATCTAAAAGTATTTATATTAAGAAAATGGGAACATGTGATTTAAAAAAAAAACAAATTCTTGGCTCAGTTACATAAAATTATGAATATCCAAAATATGCCCGAATAAATTTTATATCAACTTTTCCTGAAATGGAGAAAGAGGAAAACGGATATACATTTTTTCCTATCTAATAGAATCAGTGAAAAGTGAGCTTTTCATCAAATATATATTTAATAATACCTTCCTTTCAAAAGGCGAGCTTACTGCTTTGAACTGAAAATCATTGTAAATATATTTCATTAGATAAAAAATGTAATCAGTCACACTAATAATTTTTAACAGTAATGCATTTACGATTTTTTTTATTGCTGCTTGCATTATAACTAATAGTCAGGTATCGCAGATGTAATCATGTGGTAAAGAATAAGTAGCCATATAAATTTACTGCGTTCTGATACAGATACATTTTCTAGCTAACTGAAATCTTCAGAAGGAGCTTAAGAAAGTATAAAATGAATAAGACACTGAATTAAATTACACTCTCATAGAGAAAGTAATATAAGACAATTTGTTTGTAGCATGAGTTCAGCAGACAGGCTGACGGCCCACCTGATGGAAAGCGGGTACCATCGTCTATGGATATTTGTAACATCAAATGTGCTACAAATGTGTTGCGCTCTCTAAAAAACGACTTGAACCTGGCCACTAATGCCGGAGCACAACTCAGTGTTGTTTGAGCGGCATACTCTAGACCAGGTGTCGCAGGCATCCAGACGGGCAAATACCCTACCACTTGGCTCTGGGTGAATATGTCGCCACTTATAGCAGGCCCCCGGCCAAGGGAAATTGGATTCTTAGTACGTTCCTGCACAGATGAAGCATAGATATCAAAGAATATCAACCTTTAATCATAGGGGTAAGGATGTTATACCCGCCACGCTTGTCCTTGACTGCGGTACACTAATATACTCCCCACAGACTTGCAAATTTTGAGAAAATGTTTATACTTCTACAAACATTTCAGATGGGAATACAAAATAATCAACTGATGTAATTTCCAGTGTACCGTTACAAAACCAAACATTAGGTTGGGATAAATCGACGTCAGCCATTTTTGTTTTGCTTATATTCTGAAACGTTTGCCTTTATATCACTTAAGCTGATATTATACTGATCGACCAAATTGAATCAATTTGATTGAAAGGTTATGTTTAGGACACGACGCTATTCAATAAGATTGAATTATTCAATTTTTTGTTTATATGGATCACTTTGGTCGATTCATCCAAATTGAAAGACAAAAATAAAGCGGGGTTTATGGCCTTTATCATCTCAAATTATTTAAATATTTGCAGAATTAATATAATTACTACTTAGAATTCTATTTACGTTACTGTATGGAACTTATATCAAATTTTAACCAATAGTAGGGCAAATGAACGGTTAGTAAGATATAGGAACTAAACTATCTAAATTTGTAAACAGTAATTTTTGTATGTGTAGGGTGGGCCAAAAAAATTCGATAATATTCATTATTCATTGGATTGCTAGACACCTTTAGAGAATTCTCACCAAAAATGAGCTCTTTCAATTTCAATAGGAAGGTCCTCCGCATTACAGTTTTCGATTTTTTTCTTAGTCCAATAGAAAAAAAATCATATCTCCGTTAGTTATCGATTTAGCAGCAAAATTCAATGTACGTTTTTGTAGGAAATCGAATGCTCTACAAAAAAGGTCTCTTACATTTTTATCATAAATGTCACCATTTAACAAATTTTGAAGATTAAACTTTGATTATTTTCAGACAAATTTTTTTTTGCTTATGAATTTTATAACTCATGAATAAATAAAATTTATAAAATGGACCATATATATTTTTGTAGGAAATTGAACGCTCTATAAAAATGGTATGTTATGCTTACTCGATTAAATTGAGTCTTTCAAAGATATTAATTATCAAACTTTGATATTCATTTTTACAGTTTTTGATAATTAATTCAGAAAATTACGTTTCATTTTAAAAAAAATAAAAATTTCAGTCTTTCCCAACAGTGAAATGCTTGAAGGTATATTTTAAGTTTGTTTTTAAACGTAAGCATATTTAGCTATATTGAAAAAAAACAATCTTGCATCATTTATTGCTGAGTGTTAATTATTTATCCATTTTCGAAAATTATAACGTTTTTTCAACAGTTTATCATGAAAGGTATTATTAGTATTAGAACATAAAAATGGTTATTTTGTCATACGATTTTTTTCAATTTTATTAAATTAAACTAATCATTTAATAAAATTTAAGTTCTTAAATAACTATTTCACTTTAACTAACGGAGATATGATTTTTTTCTATTGAACTAAGGAAAAAATGGTGAACTGTAATGCGGAGGATCTTCCTATTGAAATTAAGAGCTCATTTTTGGTGAGAATTCTCTAAAAGTGTCTAGCGACCCATTTTTCAATATGGCTGAAAAAAATAGTTTTTTTTACCCACCCCAATGTCTATGTAACTCTACCCTATGTACTTACATATATTTGTATATAAATATGTATGTGTATTTTTATTTACTATTAATATATGTATATATTTTAAACTATGCGCACTGAATACCGACCCATTATTAGAACTGTGAAATTATCTCCAGAAGGTTGTCTGGAAGAAATCGCTGTTAGCGATAAGACCGCTGATTGAACTAGTTAAATGAATGTTAACTCATGTGTATTATTTTCTTGTGTGCAATAAAGAATATTCTATTCTACTCTATTCTAAAAACTGTCCATTATATTAGGTTATAGAAAATGTAAGGACACATTTGTTTTGCTCACTGCTGGTAGACTATGATGTACTTACTACGATCAAATCGCAGATGACTTAAAGAATGGCCAGATAAAAATCGCCTACAATAAACGTATATGTATGTATGAAGAGCAAGAAGCAAAAGATGTATGTCAAGATCGTAGTAAGTAGAAATCCATCGTCTCTGCCTACCCCTACGGGAAACAGGCGTGATATGTATGTACGTATGTAGGCTAACTAGAAGAATTTTGAAAGTACACTTCTTTAGAATCGTTGTGATTTGAAACGTGATGAAACGAAAAAAAGCGACACTAAAAAGAGATATTTAATAATTTAAACGTTATGCTCATAAAGATAGAGTTGGAAATATTTTGAACTTTGGAAGTTCATAAATCAAATTGAAACTAGATCATGTGTTTCCTATTTTAGTTATCATAAGCCTCTCATGTCATTTGTTAAAGGTGAAAATTGGAATCTGAATAATATATGTTATAGATTATTCAGATATATATCTTAAATATGTAATATATGAAATGTAATATTTTGTATTAAAATATAAAATAATAGGTAAAATTATTATAAAAATAATAAACCTTATAACTATCCTAATACTCTTGATACTCTATATTTATCTGATCCTCTCGTAGGCTACTTTTCTGAAATTCCACTTCTGCCGTGTGTGAATTGCACACAAAGATGTTTTTTATTTTAAGAATCTATAACATAATAATAATACATAGTAGTCTATAAACAGCTTTTTAGCCTTAGCTTACTTGAATCTTATAAAATAAATATCAAACACACAAAAATGTTAATATTAAAAAAGCCGGTTTGTGAAAATTGACGAGTATTTTATCGATGCAGCCGAACGATGGCGTACTGAAAATATATATGGACGACCTAAATTTACTTAACCGGGAACCTTCAAAATAGAATTAGGTATTGATACTGAGCAAGACTAGACCTTATTGAATATATAAAGAACATTAAGCAGCAGATGACAGGGAATTTAGTGTAAATATTTAGCTAGGGGAGGTTAGATATTCATTCAGGGAGTTTCGTAATGATTATAAATGTCTTAGCCGGAAAATGATTGCGTTCAAGCCTCTTGATTTATAATTAAATTTAAATTTGAGGTTGTCAGGTTGAAAGGTTGTCATTTAAAACAATTATGCCAGTGTGGGAGTGTGGGACTATGGTGAACCGGTATGGACATAGTGTTGGCCGAAGATCTCGCCATATCAGCCTCAATTATATCATCCATCGAGCTCTTGTCAACACCATCGTACCAGCCGTTCTAGAGCCGAAAGGTATGGTACTCAACTATGACAAGAGACCGAATGGAATGTCATTTATTACCGCTTGCGTCGACACTTTGCCCACATCAGATCTTCCAGTGATTGAGTCGGGGACTAGCTACGCTGCTTCATCAGCTGAAACTCTCAAACGGCGAGAATATGGAAGCTTAGAAAAAGATTACATATTTGTGTCGTTTGGACTTGAGACTTTGAGATTTGCCAGTGGGGTCTATGCGCAAAGACTTTCTACAAAGAGATTTCCAGTAAACTTTTTGAAGTTTGATGCTTGCCAGAAAGCTGGTGTATACTTCGCACAGTGGATTAGCATTTCCATCCAGTGGCAATGCAGACAGGCATCTGGTTACGCTTCCCTC
Organism: Dendrolimus houi; assembly: GCA_039645545.1. Lineage (NCBI taxonomy): Eukaryota > Metazoa > Arthropoda > Insecta > Lepidoptera > Lasiocampidae > Dendrolimus > Dendrolimus houi. Next base: position 7,637,097 of record CM077131.1, read on the forward strand.
AGGGAGCGATGTAGTAATACCTACTCAGTCATCAGTTGCAGTCTTATTTTTAATGTTAAACATAATATCAAAGCATTCATTTTCAAGGTACCGTGGCCATTTTGGCAAAAAGGGAACCTTTATCTTTTCGTCATAATTATCTATCAATCTGTGTCTGTTTATAAGTCACACTTATTTCTCTTAGAAACTGGTGTCACTTGCGACCCTAAAATGCCGGTTAAGCTAAAACGACAGATATATATATATATATCTATCATTAGACCTATCTTTTTGTACGGCAGTGAAGCATGCCTGTACTTGAACAACACAAGCAAGAACTGCGTGTCACAGAGAAGAATATACTGCGGTGGATGTGTGGTGTCACGCGGAAGGACCGCGTTAGAAACTCTTGCATCCGCGGGAGCCTCCATATCCGTGACATAGCGGATAAACTGCAAGAGTGTCGCCTACGTTTTGTTAAGGCACCGTTTTACGGAATCCGGCTACTTACGTGGGGAACAAATGTCTAGCCATGGCGCCTCCGCCAGGTTCTAGACGAAGAAGTAGGCTCAAGAAATGCTGACTACCATCGTAAAGTACGACATGCGTACCAATGGTCTCACAAATAGGGATGCCGAAAACTGTGCGAAGTGGAGAAGAAAAAGTAGGACAGCGGACCCCGGGCTTCGAACCAGACGCACCAACAGCAACTGGGATTCACGTAAAAACTGCTGGGCCAATTTCGATGCGATTTTCGCTAGTAAACAGCAAATTCTTAGATTTAAAATGGCCAGATTAAAAATAATTTCAAAATCCAATGTGATCTATTCAGTGAATGTAATAAAATGTGTGATATTTTTTTATCCCGGGAATCCCGCGGGAATTTTCCCGGAAGCGGTTTGTAGTTGTTCGGGTGCATAAACATTAGCTTACTCCGACCCAGTTTTCACTAAAACGATGCCTTACATTATTTTTTAAATGATGCGGTACTTCTTGTCCCGGGCATCCCGCGGGATTTTTAATTCCAACGTGGACGAAGTTGCGGTCATATCTGTCCTAGTGGAGACCCAAAATTCTGTCAACTATCTTTTATTTGACTAAATAAAAGATAATTGACAGAATTTTGGAGTCTGTATGGCGCTACAAAATCAAATATTAAAATTGTAAAAAATGGGGGTAGCCGCTATACATGTAACTAAGGGTTGAATTTTTTGGTCAATGTACAAGTTTATGTGTAAGTTATCATTAGTCAGTTTCTGTACAAATATAATGCTGTTACTTAATGACTTTTTAACGATGTTAAAAACGAGATATTCCCTACCTTCCTTCCCCTACTTTATCTTTGAAGCTATGAAATGGAAAATTCTGAAAAAAATTAAGACGGTAGTGCTTAAAAATACTTTCAACGAAGATTGATTTGAATAATATCCGTTGAGTAGTTTTTCAAATATTTTTAAGTTATTTTCAATTGAATAATAAAACGTAGTCAAATAATAAAAGGGGACGTCTATGACCTCTACAGAACCTTGCGTTGTGCGTTGACTACTACATTCATATTCAATGGATGATTATTCCTAAAATACAATGCAAATGTTTATTTGTTGAAATTTTATTGATGACATGTCTAAAAGTAATAGGCAACAATTTTAAAACTTATTGGCAGGGACTATATGAATAAAGTGTACGATCACAATATGTGAATTGAGAAGACTTACGCCAGTAGGAAATATTGATTGGTTAAAGAAGAATTGACATTTATATATTATATTGAAGTTTCAAAATAATAATTGTTACCCTAAACGCAAGTTCATGTGTGGATACATAATTATTATATTCATCAAATATTACCTGCCTACCCCCATGGAAAACAGGCGTGATATTATGTATGTATGTGTGTATCAAATATTACTATTCAATTTAAAATACTCTTAAAAGGAATTGTCCAGATTTTGTTGCCCACCGAAAGTTAGTTAAAAGTAATTAAATTTGTAAAAGGCGATGTAATATTTTAGATAATTCATTTGATTTTATTTTCTTTATTAAATGACTAAGGTATTTCAGGGGTGTTAAAATTCTATTGAAATATCTTTGACGACCAATTAGATATAGCAAAGATTATGTCCTTTCGTCTATATTTTATTCTATTATATTTCTATTTTATATAAATCGCATTTGTACTAATTGGACGTAGGGTCCTAAATAAATACATTTACAAAATTATATAGTATGGCGATTAGAATTCATAACGATTCAAGTTAAATATTGACGTTTCCGACGCGTAATGCCTACGTAGCTTTTATCGTAGCAATCGTAGCAGTCGCTACAAAGTGTCTACGCTCGAAGTAGTTTGAATGAAACTTTGTAATGTTATTAGACTTGGCGTAACCACTATAGTTACGGTAGCGAGGTGGGCTTAAAATTAATTATAAAGTGTTGGTAACTTATGAATAGTTAATAGTATGAAAATGACTATTTTGGATAATTTTATTTTCCTATTAGGTTTTAAATTATACTATTTTTAGTTTTTAATTTTCATCTTCGCAACCTTCTTTCACGTGAACTACGCATAGAAAACTTTCAGGAACTGTTAGGATAAGGCAATCGGGATAAATATGAGTAAGATAGACATAAATAGGTAGATTTCGTAATTAGTTTTCCCATATCCAAACACGTAATTAACATACGTTACATAATAAACTAAGTACACAACACCAGTACGTGATACGGATAACCTATCACTTGTAGTAATGTCACGTGTATCACTGCACAACACTAGCACATAGGGTTTGTTTACAGCACGACACCGCACAGTGATCGGGAATTGGGTTTAGGGGCTGTAGGCGGGAGACGGTCGAGCCGCGGCGTGCGGCCGACGGTACTGGGCCGGTCGGGAGATCATCTGACGGGAGACGCGGTCGTCCGGGCGTCGGGCCGGGAGTACACTGCGCGCGCCGGCACCCACACGCTCGATACCGGCCCGCGCAGGGCTGCCACTTCTATACGAGCGTTCCAGCGCTATATTAACTTTAAAAAAGCGCTGGACTCCTCTAGACGCGCTCGCTATACTCTATAAGACGGCCTCTGTGGTTGCGCGGGCTAAGTCTTAGCCGGCTGAACTCGCTGGAACGCAGAGGATCCGGGTTCGACTCCTGGCATGGTAAATTTCATACCCGAAGTTTCTGTTATTTACTATGATTTGGGTGTCTGGAAACTGCTTAAGAATGGTCCGTTATATATCACCTATAACATAAGCGTAACTTATTTACATCGGGAATATGAAATGTGTGTGTTGGTTTGCTGATTATTATTTTTATTGTGCTCAACCTGTGGTCCACCAAGTTTTTTGAATGGCTCGCCTGGCATACTACATCTTTATATAGTATTTTTTTCTTGCATGAATTCAGGAGACAGGCAGACGGCCCACCTGTTAGAAAGCGGTTACCATCGCCTATGGACATTTGTAACGCCAAAGGTGCTACCAATGTGCTGCCGCTCTCTAAAGAGAGACTGAAATCTGATCGATCACTAATACTAGAACACAACTCAAGGTTGTTATGCTCTAGACCAGGGATGGTAGCCATCCAGACGGGCAAATACCCTACCACCTGCTTGTGGGTTGTTTTATTGTCCCTTATGATAGATAAGCCACCAACCCGACCGCAGGAAATTGTATTCTTTCTCCGTTCCTACACAAAAAATCTGTACTATAAAACAAAGTCGCTTTCCGCGTCTGATTGTCTGTATATCTGCTGATTCCTCCTAAACCAAACAACGAATTTTTAAGCAGTTTTCATCAACAATTACATAATGTTTCGCTGAAGGTTTATATATATAAAAAACCTAATTAAGTTTTTATGTAAGTAAGATAAAGCTATGTCTCAGGGTTTAACCTGGGAAAATTCTAGTAATTTTATAATATAATGGATATAAAAGTGTAACAACTCTGTTAGTGAAAATGTCCATAGATGACGTTACTACTTTCCATCAGGCGGCTAACAGCCTATCTGCTGTGTATTGTAGTAGTAAAAAACATCCAAACAAAATAATCTAACACGTCTATGCAGCCCTTATAAAAAAAGGTTGAGTATGGCTGCAGACGATCAAAATAAAAAAGCACTAGGTTACGGGCCAAGATCTAAAGATTTTAAAATAAACTTTCAAATTAAATTTAAAGCAATATATTCTTCAGGATATTTACACAGTTGTGGACATAATTTTACATACCCAATTAACAATGTAACAAGGACACATAGCTTTAAGTCTATTTTTCACATAATATTTGGGCCAATTTAACATTTATAGAATAAAAATTGCATTCATATTTTTACGCAATAAAAATTGCACAATATTTTCACATAGGGAGTTGTTTAATAAAACTGACACTAGGTTACCCTAAAAGCGTTAGATACGCTGAAAGCGTTAAGGCGGCAGCCCTACCGCGCCGCGCCCCACAACTCGAACCCTCGGTATATATACGCCACCTGTACGCTCAGTCACAACACTACGCCACACTTTTTGTGATCACCGCGCCAACTGATCATAAACATTTTCTAACACCTAGATTTAACTTAGAGCTGATTAAGTAACCAAATAATAGTTATTTACAGGATTAAAATACTTTATTTTATATTTATTCACGGTGTAATTTAGTTGATAGATGACTCTTATCCGATGAATGATAAATGGATCTTAATGTGTGAAGTAAACTCAAATATGACAATCTCTTAGATTTAGATATCTATGTTATCAAATCTACTTTTAGCTTAATAGGTTCCAGTAACTATTTACATAAGATTTAATTTTAATCAAACAGTATGATATCTTTTTAGTAGCCGTGATGTGTTGCTTATTTTATGTGAAAAGCGACTGAAACGTCAGAATAAAATAAAAAGGACAATTAAGAACCATGCTTAAAACTTCGAAAAATCAAGCTTAAATTTCGCAGATATAAATTGATGCGTCAAGCAATATAAATTCAATCATAAATATAATACGTTTCCTTAGATTTTTCGGTTGTATTGTTTGATAAAAAAGTAAGCGAGTGTTAAATTTTATTTTATTTTTACCCTGTCATTTCGACAGCTCCCCAGTAGCAGTTTTGACCGAATACTCCGCAATTGAGAGGCAGTAATTTTAAATTTTGTAATTTAAACTATTATTAAGAAATTCAAAATCATGTTCAAATAAAATACATATTAATAATTGTTACAAAGTAGATATGTAACAATATGTTGTTATACGTTGTTCATCCCGACATTAACGCGATGCTTCTTATAGTAAATAATATAATCTTTTATTGATTGATTGCATTATTAGATAGTATTTATAGTATTACGATCTTATATATAAAAGTCAATTGCTGTTCATTAGTCATTAGTCTCGCTAAAACTCGAGAACGGCTGGATTGATTTGGTTAATTTTGCTTTTGAATTATTTGTGGAAGTGCAGGGAAGGCTTAAAACGTGAGTAAATATGAAAAAATGTTTGGAATATAGTTAAAACAACAATTTCGCTTTCCCTTAGAAACTGCGTATAGGCGGTACGAAGTTTGCCGGGTCAGCTAGTTATCTAATAAATACGTTTAAAACGTTAAGACGCTGATAGGTTGAAAAACCAATACTTTTCATAAATTAGTGTTTCATTAAAAGTTCTAAATTATTCTGTAATCTTTATACTTCCATATAGCATAATAGTTGAAAAATCTTTAAACATTTTATATTAAACGATCTTACAAAGCACAAAATAATGTGAAAGGTAGCGCAAAATTATTTAGGGGTATTCATTCTTTCAACACAGGGCTTAAATGCTATTAAATTTTTAAGTTCAAAGAAAACATTTCATTCAATGGAAAAAATATTTTTTAATATAATTGTATGTCAGAAAAAGAAAATAATTTTTACTTTTGAACTAACTTGATCGAGTGCCTTACTCGAACTTTCGTTAAAATATTTCACTATTTTATTTTGTCACCATTATATTACTAAACGTTTCACATTATCCTTCTTTCTATCCGTGCAGGAACGGAGAAAGAATACAATTTCCTGCGACCGAGCGGCCTATTGTAGAAAGCGACAAAACAACTCAAAGCTAGGTGGTAGGGTATTTGCGTCTGGATGGCTACCATCCCTGATCTAGAGTTCATCTCAGACGCCATAACAACCTTGACGTGTGTTCCGGCATTAGTGGTCAGGTTCCAGTCTCCCTTTAGACAGCGGCAGTACATCGCTAGTACGTTTGGTGTTACAAATGTCCATAGGCCATGGTAACCGCTTTCCATCAGGTGGGCCGTCTGCCTGTCTACTGAACTCATGCAAAAAAATAAAAAAATATGAACGTCATAAAGGAGAAACAAGCAAAAGTTCAAATAGTTTTTTTGTTACGAATCTGGCAAACAGGCAGACAGCCCATCTAATGGAAAGTTGTTACCAACACCTATAGACGTCTGCAACATCAGGGACGAAGCCAACGCGTTGCTAGCCTTTGGGATGGGATAGAGGGAATAGAATAGGGGGAGGACCCATCTTCTTCTATTCCATTATCTTTATCCCCAATAAAAATAATAGAATAGGAGAAGAGGGGTAGAGAGACCAGACAGGAGGAATTGGATAGAGGGACCAGATAGGAGGAATTAGATAGAGGGATCCGACAGGAGGATTTGGATAGAGGAACCAGAGAGGCGGAATTGGATAGAAGGACCCGACAGAAGGAATTAAATAGAGGTACCAGACAGGAGAAATCTGATAGAGGGACCAGACTGGAGGAATTGGATAGAGGGACCAGACATGAGGAATTAGATAGAGGGATCCGACAGGAGAAATTGGATAGAGAGGTTGGGATAGAGAAATGGAATAGGGGAGGAGGAAGTGATCGGAACTCTCACTCATCGCACGAAACACGATTAGCTCAAAGCTAACTGTTTCACGCCGATATTCTGTGAGAGCGTGATGTCACGCCAATAGAGGCGGCCCTAAGAGCTGTAATCAAGTAATAACTCATTCCTGGCTCTATCATGTACAAAATAATAAAATACTACTTATGGGTATACATAAGTAATATTTTATTATTTTGTTCACATTTCTAATTTTTTATTATGAATTAGTTTACAGTAATACATATTGACTTCAATGACCTAGACTCATTATGCTACTTATAGTCTTAAGAGATTTTAGGTAGTATATAATATAAACTGGGTTTCTTTCACTGTATTAGTTTATAGTTATAATAATACATATAATAAAATTGACAAATTTCTGTACAATGAATGCTACAATACATACAATGCTAAAAACCGAGTCAGGGGGACGTAAGAAGTGAAATAGAACTAATTTAGATTTATTCAACTTTTTTATTTCTCTGTTTGTCTGTCTGTTTGTAGCGGCTAATCTCCAAAACGACTGAACCGATTTAAATTAAATTTTGTATGGTGGTAGCTTATATCCCTGGTCAACATATAGGATACTTTTGATCTCGAAAATTAAAGAGTTCCCGTGGGCATCAGCTAGTTTTACGTACAATTATATTTACATATAAGAGTATTGGTAGTTATTAAATAATTATATATATTATATTCACAAAAATATAAATGTTACTTGGTTAAAACTACACACTAAATTGGTAGTGATTAAAAATTTAAAGCAACACCACTATCTAATCATAATTATTCCATTAAATCTCAGTTGCATTCGGACCGTCTATTCTGGACCCCGAGGTCCACTTTTAAACTTTCTCCATTCATCATTATTTATTATGAAACTATTACCAAGCGGTCGGCAAATAAACTGATTATTTATTACAAATAAAGACAATTTTATTTGGACAAATATCCAATAAATAGGACAGCGCATTGAGACTTTAATCGGATTGATTACAAAAACCGTCACAGCGGGTGGTTTAGTTCTAAGAAAATGACCTAGATCTCAGTAAAAATAGAACTACTAACATCGGTTGACGTATGAAAGTTTCTAATAGATAGCAAGCTGAAATCTGAACTTCTTCGAGGATTTGATAGATAGATAGATTGTTTTAAAATAAAATTCTACAAAATAGAACTAGGAAGCAAATTCTCATACAGATCTCAGAGCAATCGCTTGTAGATTAAATATAAAATAATTAATATATGTAAATTTAACATCTACACGTTTACTATGAGAATAGGCAGAGATGATGGTTCTTCACTTGCTACGAGCTTGGCAAATGCCTTTCGCTTCGTCAACTTTCAGTTGTCCTTTCATGCAAACACAAGTGTTTCAAACAGACAAATATATATGTCTGTTTGAAACACTTGTGGTGAAATAAAATACTTAAAATAATTATAAATATTGCTGACTATCACACCTCAATACTCCTCGATTGTGTTACGATGCCATGCCCAGGCTCTCGTTTAGCCCATTTAGATTTTGATGTTAGGTTTTTATTATTATATATTTTTTCTTTTTAAATTCCATAAAAGTCTATATTCATTCAAAAACTTTAGAATAAGTAGTAAATATACATGTATATAGAAATATATCTAAGTAGAATTGACTTACTAAATTTTCAAAAATAAATTCATACGATTATCTCCAAAATTATAAATATTTGTAAAATATAATTTTTTTGAATTTTTGTAGATAAACTGGAAATGATACTTTTGATTTTTTTAAATTTATAGTCAGTAAATTTCAATAATATCGGCAGTGGTAACCTTTTGCACATTTTTGTATGTAAGTTGTATTTTAATACAACTTAAACTTAACTTAGCGTCAGCACATTGCGAAATAGTGCTCTTATAAATATTAACAAATGTATTTTGTTTCGAATTTAGGACCCACAAACATGATGTTCATCAGAACTTTGGATAACGTTTGTGTTTGCATAACTAAAATACAAACGTTATCTTCATTAAAATATACTTAAAGATAATATATAACTAAGATAATAAAGAAAATAGCTTATAAACTTCACATATAGTGATAAAGTTTATTCCTCGTCATGTGAAATCATAACTTTACAGCGAGTAAGCATAAACGTAGTGTGCTTAAATTGTGCCTGAGTACGCATGCACTGTTTATTGTGGTATAAACTTTAATATGACATTAAACACTACATTATGCTTGCCTTTGCCATAACTTATATAGATACGCATAGGGGTGCCTTTCAAAATTACAGGTATTACGTACGTTACACGTGAAGATATCACGAAGATGGAAAATAAAATTTACAGTAGATATTAGAAAAATTACGCCAGGTCTTATAGCGGAAAATAACGTAATCTGTTCTAGACGTTATAACAAGAAAAATTCAGGCCATATTTATACACAAAAAGTAAAAAGAAATGCAGTTAACTTATTTTTAAATAGTCTATAGTTATTTGCATTTTCCTCCGGCTGAACGTATGCCTCCCCAAATTTTCGCCACATATTCCGTTCTTCCGCTTTTCACATCCAGTTCCTACCGGTGATCTTAGGCAGGTCATTGGTATATCAGGCTGGAGGGTATGCTACACTACATTTGCCGCATTTGGGAAACGCAGTCCCTATACTAGGACTCATCTGCTCCATCGGCCATCGCTCTTGCGACAGACGTGATCGACCATTTAGGCACTTCAATCACATCATCTTATTAATTTTATGATCTATGCACAATTACCGTGGTTCTCTATCAGATGTCATTGTTTCGGATTTAACCTGTAAGGGAAACACTCAAAACAACCTCTCGGGCATTTTATTAGTTAATAAGTTACCTACATACTTGAACTATTATTCTGTCATTTCGTTAAAGTATACGAAGCTTGGCTCTTACTACTACATATGTTATGACAAAGCACACGTGTCCATCAGCTTGTAACACAATTTTCCATTCTATTTCTTTATTATGGTTTTGTTACAACCATTTTGGCAAATCGACCATGCCATTTTGGAAAAAGCGTTTCGTTTGTAAAATTGTCAAGTCCGTTCATCCGTCTGTTTGTCTGACTTTATATGTCACGGTCACTTTTCTCAGAAACTTGTTTATGTAAATGGAATCAGTATTCCATATACAGCTCTGCAATATTGTAGTAAAACTGCAAAATAACCTAAAACTTAGGAGTACCTAAGAAAAAAAGCAAAATAATGTTTATTTTGAGTTATTTAAAAGAGAATTATACTTAACGAGGTTAACAGAAACCAAAGGTTAACTTATACTCTAAACAGGCTCTAACTGAGAAAAATGTTGATAACAGCGTTAATCTTCCGTTAGTGTAGCCCTACATAGTAACTGAGAGACAAAAATTTTCAATGTGCACTGTTTAACCTTAGATCATTTTCGTACATTACTACAAACTGGATTTTTTGCTAGAAATTACATATATATACTACTAGCTGACCCAGCGAACTTCGTACGTATTTTCTGAATTCCTAAAAGACTTTGATTCATGACACAAAAATGAAATCACCAAATCGGTCCAGGTGATTAGGAAGTTTCTAGAACCCGATCTCAGCGCCACCTACCGGTTCTAATTGCGAGTCTAAACCATCCGGGAACCCACTCAAACACACAAAAACAAAATCACCAAAATCGGCCCAAGTGATTAGGAGGATTATACAACCCGATCTCAGCGTCACCTGCCGGTTCCAATTGTGAATCTAAACCATCCGGGGACCCCTTCAAACACACAAAACAAATTTCATAAAAATCGGTTAAGTCGTTCTCAAGTTATGCGCGAACATATAAATTAACGATTCATTTTTATGTATAAGATTTAATGATGTTTAAATGTGTTAGACAACTAAAGTTAAATGTTACAATAGAAAATATTTTATATTAATCAGCTAAAAAAACAATTTACCTAAAATTTTATCCAAAAATTTATCTTGTAAGAAAACAAGGTTTTTTTTTTATTGTTGAAGCACAGCAGACAGGCTGACGGCCCAACTGTAATAGAAAGTGGTTACCGTCGCCTATGAACATTAGCAATATCAGAGGTGCTGCCAATGTGCTGCCGGCCTGAAGGAGAAGCTGGAACCTGGCCACTGATACCGGGAACACAACTCAAAGTTGTTATGGCGGCATACTCTAGACCAGGGGTGGTAGCCATCCAGTCGGGCAAACGCCCTACCACCTAGCTGTGGGTTGTTTTGTCGCCTCTTACGACAGGCCGCCCAGCCACAGGAATTAGTATTCTCTTTCCGTTCCTGCACGGAGAAAAGGTATACATAGGCGTATTATTTCACAATTATTTTCAATTGTTCTGTAAACTAAACATACTTTAAACTCTCTGAGTACGCCAGTTCTCTTATCAATAGATACCAACCTCAAAGATACAGCTTTAAGTTAAACATGCGATCTTAAATAGTTTGTAATAAAAGCCATTAATGGCCTTCATGAATATAAAAGTACTATTCAAATTCAAAAGATTTTATTCAAAATAAGTTCCACTGGAGAACATTTTTTGAAGCTCATGCATATAAGTCAAAATTTAAATCTACTTCCCATTTTATGTACATCGCTTTGCAACGTGTTATCGCTGTTTAAAGAAGAAGAATCGGTATGAAACTCCCCAGCAACACGTCTAGCTAAAAATGTTTTTTTCTTAAACCGAATAATTGGATCATTCTTCAAAGAATATGATCAAAAAGATTTTTGTTGCATTGAACCGTGGTAAAAAGCTCATATATTTCCGTACAAAGAGAGCCCCTTGACCCATTCCGTTATTACAAGCAGAGTGTACGGGAGGTGAATATTTTGTTTACTAGAAAACGAAACTGTTAAAATTCTGAATATACATCGACTGAATATGAAATACAACAAGATAATGCTGATATTAGACTCATCAACCACATTGAATTAATTTGGTTGATCAGTATGTAAATGTATGTAAATCCGAAATTAGACTGTTTATTTGTGACTTTCAATTTGGATAGAAAGTGGGCAAAAATCTACAAAAATAACACAGAAATTAAGTGTTTGATATCAGGTGAACAGTGTTTAGACAGTTTATGGCGGAGATTTGAAAAATTATATTTTTTTTGCATGATTTCAGCAGTTGTTATCCGTGCAGGAACGGAGAAAGGATACAATTTCCTGCGGCCGGGCGGCCTGTTGTAAGAGGCGACAAAACAACCCACAGCCAGGTGGTAAGGTATTTGCCGGGTAGTAGGGTATTTTCCCGACTGGATGGATACCACCCCTGGTCTAGAGTATGCCGCCACAACAACCTAGATTGGTGTTCCGGCATTAGTGACCAGGTTCCAGTCTCCCTTAAGAGAGCATCAGCGCATTTGTAGCATCTTTGGTGTTGCAATTGTCCATAGGCGTTGGTAGCCGCTTTCCATCATGTGAGCCGTCTGCCTGTCTGTTGAACTCATGCAATAAAAAAAAAGACCAGCAGACGGCCTACTTGATGGAAAGCGGTTACCATCGCCAATGGACATTTGCAACACCCAAGGTGCTACAAATGCGCTGCTGCTCTCTTCGGGGATACTGGAACCTGGCCACTAATGCCGGAACACAACTCAAGGTTGTTATCTATATATTACCACCCCTGATCTAGAGTATGCTGCCACTCTAGACCAGGGGTGGTAGCCATCCAGACGGGCAATCACCCTACCATCTGGCTGTGTGTTTTGATGTCTCATACGATAGGTAGCCTATTGTAAGAGGCGACTAAACAACCCACAGCCAGCCACAGGAAATTATATTCTTTCTTCGTTCCTGCACGGATAGAATTTATATATAAGTAGGTACTATGCTGTGCAGTTTTATTTAAAAAAAAAATGTAAAATAATGCTTGTAATCCCATTTACCAAACACGCCTTAACCACCCGTTTCAGCGGCGGAAACAGCTGAATCACTCAAGCGGCGCAAATGTACACATCTCCGTGAGAGTAAGATGTTTGTGCCGTTTGCTGTTGAAACGCTTGGATCGTGGGGTCCTAAAGCCATGCTACAAAGATCTATCAAAATAACTCATTGACTCTTCGTGTCGTCATAGGGCTGGATCCTACCTTGGACAACGGATTAGTATGTCGATTCAGTAAGGCAATGTACCCAGCCTTCTGGGAACCTTACCCATTGAGTTCGATGACCTAGGCTCAATATTCTACTTATAGTCAAGAATTATAGGTAGAATACAATATACGTTAAGTTTCGTTGATTGCACTAGTTTTATTTTTGTTTATACATCTGTATAGAATGCTTAGAAAACCGAGAAAACGTGCAAATATGAACTCTTATTAAAATTATTAAAATTTGGAAAAACGAAAGTAAATATGTTCAAAACAGCGTTTCAAGTTTAAATTTCATTTTTAATTATTTTCTGCATAACATACGTGATAGCCTAATATAATGGAATATATACCATATAGAGTGTGTGACGAACCTAAGTGGGTAGTTTTTTCTTACCCTAGAGACTACGGCGTGAAAATACGTTGTTAACGAGCAAAATATTTATCGGGAAATAAATTATAGTGAGATTACCGTCCGAGTTGATACAGTTCTCGGGTTCCCTTGTTAAAACGATATTTTATATTATTTCACTTTTATTTGAGGGTTAATGTAACAGCTATATTGTTATGAACTAAATTATATGTGTAAGCATGAGCTATTATGCCTCGTTTATACGTATAAAGTACGTAAGTAGATGAGAAAATATAAACTAAAAGAGACGGACATGCTTTCATACGTTGTTGGGCCCAGGCTATATGGTAAAAAGATGAGAATGATTTTAAGATTAACTTTTATTATGTTGATATTTTTTTATAAATGTAGTGGGTTTAGTTATTTTGAGTCAATCTCAATCGATAAACTATTTCATTTCTGACCTTATTTTTAAGATTTCTCGTCTTCCAGACAGAATTTAAGCTGATGTTTTCCATTTTGTAATAAGAAAATTTAACGCTTTTTAAAGCCATATCTCAATATTATTACATTTCTTGAGCCTAGAGGTCCCCATCTGATTTACAACTTATTACTAACTAAAATTATCGTCAAGATGCTGTAAGGCACTAAAATATTGTTAAAATGTATTTATACTTAATACGTGTAAAGTACACATAAACATAATTAAAGCTACGTTTTAACAGGGCAATTTATTTGATTTATGTACTTACAACTATATCTAAGATATCTATAAGACAATAGCCATACACATCCTTCACAGAAAAGAAAAAATAATTAAAAACTCTTCCTTGGCAGTCGGGTAAAACAATTGATTTGTTTCGTTTTAAATATGATTGGTAGGGATTGCAATCCGGCCTTATTTTCAATTCGGCCGGATCCGGCCTTATTTTCAATTCGGCCGGATCCGGCCGGATTGTTTTGACCTGGAGAACTTAACTCTCTTTTTCGTTCCAACATGGGCGTTAATGAAGTGTAAAAATAAAACGATACATATACGAAATCAACTTTATTATGACTAATTTTAAAAAGAAAAAACAATTAAATTCTTAGTGTCAAATCAAATAAAATCACAAATTATTGTAAAAAGTCAAATTAATCAATCTCAAAAGAAAAACAGTGTCTATATATTTAATGTAACGTAACTTGTGGTTCAGTGTTCTTAGATTTTAAAGATAAAGTAGAAATCAATATTATAAATCAATAATGATAATTAATCATATCTTAAACATAATAATTAATCTTAACTGCGATCACAACAATATCAATAATTAGCTACCTATTTTAGAATGCTACTCAGTTTTATTCTTATATATGACAGACTACCGAATCTATCAAATAAATAACACAACAATCACAATAATTATTATTTATAATAATTATACTCCTTAGTTTTTAAACAAACAATCAATTTTTGGTTTGAAAAAATGATCTTAGGAAACAAATTGTGTTGATTGTCTCATCTGCCAATCGACTTCTAATAGAGCTACAAATATAGCCTGCGGCTGAGAAGGCTCTCTCAGCTTCTACACTTATCGGCTTAATTGTCAGCAAATAATCATGAATAGCAGACAAGCATTCTCCTCGAACTCCTTCACTTTCAAATGCCGCCATTTCCTTCTTTAATATTTTATCAAAAAACTTTTTTTACAGTTTGTATTATATAAGACGCTACTTCTTGCTGGATGTGTAATTGTAATTCTGCCTGTAATGTCAAGTCTTTTTCAGTGTTTGTGAATCTAAGTTCTATTCTACTATTTCTTCCACGAGTTCCACATTATCTTGGTTAATTCTTTTCAAGTTTTTTTAATTTCTAGTCGCATGTCTTTTTTCTTTGGCATAGTAAATGCATTATCAGCGTCAAACGACTCGCACGCACAACCATGAATGAATGAATGAATAAATGAATGAAAACTCTTTATTGTTCACCATAAACTTAATTCTAGACAATTGATATGGATACATTTGCATTAGAACAATGGGCGGCCTTATCGCTTATAGCGATCTCTTCCAGGCAACCCGGTGTCTAAGGAGATTTTAAACGAAATTTCAAAACAAATTCAATTTTGGTGGTGTACTAAACTAAAATGAAAGTAATAAAATCACAATTAAATATTATTAAAAATAAACTACAATATTAATATACTACCATATATACATATATAATTAGATAAAGATGATATTATAAATTAGATATACATACATTCAAACAATAGATACATTCATGTAATGCAACAATTTTATTTAATAGACCAATAATGGTCAGTTGATTTAGCTTGTCTGATTGGTAAGGGGAGCGAATTCCACAGTCGAACAGCCTGTACGGCAAAAGAATTCCCTACGTAGGAAGAAGTATGTGCAGGTATTGATAACAAAAGATTTTCATTTGAGCGCAAATTACAGGAATGAGATTGATAGAGAAAACTAAAAAGTTCTTTTAAATATGGGGGAGTACAGGGATTGTAAAGGATATTGTACAAAAGTGAGAGTAAGTGAACGTTCCGGCGAAAGCGAATAGGTAACCATTTAAGCTTATCACGAAATTCGGAGACATGGTCATATTTACGCAAACCAAATATGAACCGGATACAAATATTTTGAAGGCGTTCTAGCTTATCTAGTTGTTCCTGGGTTATGTTTAGATAGCAGGCATCTGCATAATCAAGTAGGGGGAGAAGCAGGGATTGTGCAAGCATAACCTTAGTAGCAGTAGGTAAGAAATTCTTCAACCTCCTGAGCGAAGCAGATGACGCGAAAAGTTTCCTACTGATTTCAGTTAAATGAGGTCGCCAAGACAGTTCTCTGTCAATGACGACCCCTAGATTCTTAACAGTTTCACTGTATTCTATATCTACATTGTCAAATACGACACGAGGAAGTGATGACCAATCAATTCTGGAAACAAGTCTACAACTACCGATTATAATAACTTTCGTTTTATTAGGGTTCACCATAAGACCATACGCTTTGCTCCAGTCGAGAATTTTTGACCAAATTTTCACCAAACCATGACGCGTTTAAAGTACCTATTCGTGCAACGCGCGATTATTTTGCCAAACTAATCGCGCGTTGCGGATTGTCACCGGATCCGTTATGTTTGTACCGGATCCGATAAGTGCACATTGATGCCGGATCCGCCGGACTACCGGATCCGGTTTTCCGGATTGCAATCCCTAATGATTGGGCTATGGATATTTATAACTATTCTAAACATCATATGATAGCACGAGGTCCGACACAAACGAGGCCCAATTTAACGCTATTAAAAACTTTTTAACCAATTTATTATTCCTAATTAAATTTAAAGATATAACTTCTGTATATTTTTGTGATCCCCCTTTTATATTCTTTATTTTGATATCCTAGTCGATAGGTTTGGTTAATTTTGTTTATTAATGCATTAATATTTCGCACCAAATATCTGCCATTTTTTTTCTAAAATTTTTAAGGATACCTGGATTTTTAACACGAATATAACGATACCTTAACTGTCGAAATCCATCAAGCCGTTTGGAAGATGCGAGGTAAAAAATAAATTTACAAACATACAAGATACGCACGAAAATCATAACTCGTCCTTGGCAGTCGGGTAACAATTGAAAAACTAGTGTTGTGGAAATATTAGCTTATTTTATAAAATATAATTTTAGTTTATTTCATCGAATAGGTAAATTATGCGTGCCAATAATGAATGTAATAATTTATACGGTGACGTGAAGGAAGGGTCGTATGAAAATGAAAGTTTAGTTCTAAATTATTTTTCTTAAACAGGGCTGGCAATATATATGCATTCCTGACTTTGTAGGCATCATATTTCCTTACTTTACACTAAACAAACCTAAAGCAAACTATTCCTGAATTACATAGGATACCATAAATATGTCAAAAAACCTTTGAACTTACGAACGTTCAGGTCTTTCATTGAACTGAAAATTCCAGTGAGTACTGCATATATAGCACGTATACAAATTAAAGCATATGTTTCATTAAGTAGGTCATCAGATTAAACTAAGGCTCTATGTAACTTACATGGAAGATAATCGATACCAATAGGTATGAGGTTTGAGTTGAAATAGATTTTAACTAACATTATCTTGCTTTTAAAATATCATTATCAGATCTAATAGCGCTGCTTATTCTGTATGTGATGTGATGTTTTATGCTTTGAATGTATCATATTATTTATTGTCTTCATTGCCACTATTCTTTTAATATTTTCTTTAATTTAGAGGGTTGCCTGGAAGAGATCATTTAAGCGATAAGGCAGTCCTTTGCCCAAGTGTTTTTATTTATTAATTCATTATAGAAATAATTACAATTATTGTTTAAACAACAATAATAACCATATTGACTCGTTTTACTTGTACATACCTGTGACGTCATAAGTTTGTATACTCGCACAAAAGTTATGAGGTAGCGACGTTTTGTAAGACGATAACATATATCTTAGTTAATTTAAGTATCCGCTTCCCTATTCCTAAGAGTAACATAAGATATCACTTATATAATATAAGATTATTATATAGATACACATATATATATATATATATATATATATATATATATATATATATATATATATATAGATAATAATAAGATAAGAATAAGATATCACTTGTATAAGAGAAAATACTGTGGAAAGTTAACAACTTTCAATAACAAGGAATACAATTCAAGGAGGATCTTTGACAAGACAAAACAATACAATAAGGCAAATTCCAGTTAGATTACGTGTCGACCCAATATTGTGCGGATTTATATAATAATAATAACTATTATTAGTCCCAAGGGAGGCTCAAGGAATTTAGTTATTGAATGCTCCTCACTACGTGACTTGTAATGATAACCAAGTGAGTATGTATTTTATTAATATAGTGAAGACGGAATTCTAAAGCATATAGGACTGGTAGGTATTGAAATTAAACCCATATGTAAAGATGTGAAAATAAATGTGTTTGTTTTTAGAGTCTCGGGGTTATTTTGCCAAAACCGGGTCACTTATGAACTTATCATCATATCCGCCCGTATGTTCCGTTTCCGTTTGATAGACATCCTTGTATGTTTCTGACTCAGACGAACTAATAAAAGTATAGACTGACCTCTACACGAACAAATAAATAGCAGCATTTTTTATTTGTGCGCGTAAACTTATGTAGTATTTTTTGTAAACTTATCCGTGCAAGAACGGAGTAAGAATACTATTAGGTTGGGTAAAAAGTTTCTTCGCATTTTATATCAAAATTCAAAAGGTTTTTTTATAAAGTTTATTTACATTTGACTAAAGTATTAGGTGCTATTTTGTTGGATAACTTTTTTCCATCTTGTAGGTAGGGACGTGATCCCATTGCTATAAAAAAAATTCTGGCTTCTGATCAAAAAACTGCGACAAGTGGTTTTAGCAGTCCTCTCGTGATGTTAACCTGACACTGCTTAAAGAATTCTGCAGAGACCGAAACAGGTGAAAATCTGAAGGTGCAAGATCAGGACTATACGGCAGATGCAATAACACCTCCCAGCCAAACTCTCGTAATTATTGCTGAGTGGCTAAAGATATGTGAGGTCTAGCGTTATCGTGGTGAAAAACCACACCCCTTCTGTTGATTAATTCCGGCCGCTTTCTCTCAACTTTTTGCTTTAATCTCATCAGTTGTTCACAGTACAGTTTAGAATCGATGGTCATGCCTGGCGGTAACAGCTCATAATGAATAATGCCCTTCTAATCCCACCATACACACAGCATGTTGCGAGTTAACCCGGATTTCGACAGTCTGTGAAACCTAACCGGCTTTTGACCATGATCTTTTTTGCATGTTCTTGTCCTACGTGATCCATTTTTCATCACCAGTTATCAGCTTTTTCAAAAATGGTTCGGTTTCATTACGTCGTAATAAAGAATCACAAAGAGTACACGGTTCATTAGGTTTCTTTCAGTGAGCTCACGAGGCACCCAAATATCGAGCTTTTTTGTGTACTCAGCTTTTTTCAAATGCGACAAAACCGTTTTGTGGTCAATTCCCAGCTCTCCAGAAACATCGTTACTACTAATATGCCGATCTTGCTCCACTTTTTCAAAAATGGCATCAATTTTGTTCGTAACAGGGCGACCAGAGCGACGTGCAACTTTGATATCAAAATTTCCGGATTGAAAACGCTTAAACCAAATTTGCGCTACTCTCACAGATACTGCATTAGGTCCATAAACATCACAATTTTTTTCGCGGCTTGTGTTGCATTTTTACCTTTTTTGTAGTAAAATTTTAAAATGTATCGAATTTCTTCATTATATTCACTCATTTTAACAATAAGAAAACAAATGAAAATCACACATTTTCCTAATTTGAATTTGGAATTGTCTTCTTTAAAATTAAAACTTTTTAATGATACCAAAACTAGCCAGATACAAAAGCTAAGCCAAAGAGATCTTATTAGAAGTTCATACATACTATATGCGAAAAGACTTTTTCCCCAATCTATTATGTCCTGCGGCCGGGCCGGGCGGCCTGTCGTAAAAGGCGACAAAACAACCCACAGCCAGTTGGTAGGGCATTTGCCCATCTGGATGGCTAATTGGCTACCTCCCCTGGTCGAGAGTATGCATGCATAACAACCTTGAGATGTGTTCCGGCATTATTAGCCAGGTTCTAATCTCCCTTTAGAGAGTGGCAGCACATTGATAGCACCTTTGGTGTTACAAATGTCCATAGGCGATGGTAACCGCTTTCCAACACGTGGGCCGTCCTTCTGTGTGTTGAACTCATGCAATAAAAAAATGTGCGGTTTGTTTTTCGCTTACTAGATATACTTTCAACAGAAAGGTAAATTGCGGAAGGTAAATTATGTGTTGCTTGATCGAACATAATTGAATTGAAAGCGTTTTACATTTGATTCGAACCATGGAAGAGCTTAGAATATTACCGATACCTTTTTTACGCCAAAAAATAGCACAACAATAATATCAAACAAAAAACGCTTTTCAGTTTATTTATCCAGTGTAAAGGGTGTATACATTTTTTGAGTTTAGCAATTCATCACCTTTTTAACGTTATGTAAATTTTCTATATTACACGCGGTTTCATTGTATAACGTCGCTCAACAGCCATTTTAGGGTTTTATACCTATTACCAATTACGGAACCCTAACAATTTCGTCATATACAACTGTCTGATGTGTCTTTTTGGGTATGATACAGCCATTTGATACATATACTACTGGTATTACAAAAAATAAATTTAGAAGTATACTGTCTTCAGTTTATTGTTACAGTGTCTTCGTGAGTTTTGGACAATAAATCAATGGACTAACAAACATTGTGATTTGATAAGGAGTTATATATATCGGACAACCTTAGGCGCGTATGTATACAACATTGTTACCGCGCCGCCACCACACCGCTGCTGCGCAGTCAACGCAGATTCGCTATCAAGCGGACGCGTATAAATAGAAATTTACAGAATAGCGGCACGGTACTGGCAGTGCCAACTAAACAGGCGCTAAGGTATATTCCAGGCAGTCAGAGTAAAGAACGGAACGTTCGATTATGGGATTTATCATACCAGAAATCGAACCAGCTTATTCTCCACATTCCAGTGAAGTAAGCGAACAAACGGACAAATGAAAAAACTGTCAGACTGACAGGTTGTGAAGCTGACAGACTGACAGGCTGACATAATGATTTTGTTGAGTTCCGTTTTTGGCAAATTGATTACGTACCCCAATAACACTGTTAACACGATAACCCGGGAACGTGACCTATTTAGAAGACGAGAAGAAAGCGCCGAGTTAATTTATTTTTAAGTGCACAAACTGCTCTTAAAGCCGCTTGAGCGGCTTTGAAGGATCAAATATTTTAACGCTCAGACGATTTTTTTAAATGTATGTAAGAAAATTTGAGCAACTTTGTTTCTTAAATTATGCATCCACACTAAAGTTACTAAAGGTCAATTATTTTATACTCAGTTACAGGTATATATATAGTAACAGCCCATAAACATACCACTGCTCGACTAGGGCCTCCCATTTATAGGGGAATAGACAATTTACCCGCCACGCTTGCTTAAGCTGAATTGGGAGTTCTACATATCGGTTCCGTTCCTTCGCCGTTAGCACGTCGTAATTGTAACAGTATGCACATTAGGCCAAAAAACAGTCTAAGTAATGCATACTTTCCAGTCAGGATTCGAACCTGCGCAAGTTCAGTTTAGGAGTCGAGTGCGCTAACCACTAAGTTGCCATGGCTTTACAGGGAAGTTATAGGTATGGCGGCCTCGTATTCCAAAAATGCCAAATCCAGTATAATTATAATGCATGCAAAATAGCTGTACGTGATAAATTAAGGTCACTGAATGTTATCTTTAGAAAATTTTAAAAATGGAATCCATTTTCCCGAATCAATTTAGAGTCAAGTGTCAATTATTCTGAAGACACGGTTCTTTACCGTGGGTTTGTCATGAATATAAAGTAATTAAGAAGATTATAAGCTATTATACCCTTATGATTATAAGCATTATTTTGTATGATATTGTTACACCTCGGGCCTCGACCAAAAAAAACAAAATCCACCTGCATATCTGAAACAAAGCACATTTATTACCCGTCGGCATTTGAACTAATAACATTTAAATTATTTTATGGTCGTCTTCTTTTGTTTACTTATTGGCATACGGTCTATTGTTGTATTTTGATCATTAGCCAGGTGTTGCGGATTTTAAATACAAGCTAATTCTAGGAAATTCGGTCCACGCTGCCAGTTTTATTGAATTACGACCTTCTGCATTACGTTTGGACTTGTTGTGTTCGGTTATATTTGTACCTATGTTATACGTGTTTGTATAGTTCTAATAAACTCTATAGTAATTCTAACGGACTTTTTAATTCGAGTCTCGCGACTCGTAACAATATGTTAAACATTCTTTCATTTTTCGGATCCATAAAAATGCCGAAATCGAAGATCTGGTTGATGAGCCCATTATAATAGGCGAGAGCAAGGCACGTCGCTTGCGCTGGTCTGGCCAACTACATAGAATGGGGGAGGATCGCACGGTGAAAAGGGTCTATCTGGGCAGACCAACGGGACGGCGACCAGTTGGTCGGCCCAGATATCGCTGGAGTGATATGCCTATGACTGGCAGGAGACAGTACTGAACAGAAAGGAGTGGAGTATTCTCATTTCGGAGGCCAGAACTCATTTTGGGTCTTTGAGCCGCAGCAGTAAGTTATTAAACATTAGAGAACAATGATTATATAAAACTCCAAGTAAAAGTAAGTTTTTTATTTAAATAATCAGCAATATTTAAATAAAAAACTACCTATTTTAAAATAAAGTTTATTTATAAATAAAATATATTACATTCTAATACAATAAATGTACTGAAATAAAGTATTCAAATTAAAATATAGGTATATCATTTCAAACTTCAGTTAACGTATGATCAAAATTTGTAGATAGGTTTTAGTGCTGACTGGTGAAATAGTGTTTGTAATGTTGTCATCATCTATCCGTGCAGGAACGGAGAAAGAATACAATTTCCTGCCGCCGGGTAGCCTGTCGTAAGAGGCGACTAAACAACCCACAGTCAGGTGGTAGGACATTTGCCCGACTGGATGGCTACCACCCCTGGTCTAAATTATGTCGCCATAACAACCTTGAGTTGTGTTCCGGCAATAGTGACCAGGTTCCAGTCTCCCCTAAGAGAGCAGCAGCGCATTTGTAGTACCTTTCGTATTGCAAATGTCCATAGGCGATGGTAACCGCTTTCCATCAAGTGGGCCGTCTGCCTGTCTGCTGAACTCCTGCAATAAAAACAATAAAAATAAACAAAAGCTCGTAAATGTGCCAGAATAAAAATTCCAATGTGTATTGAAAAACAAAGACAAGTGGCTAAATAAAATTTTATCAGAAAGTTTTGAGATTTAACCGCATCTTCTAAAATTCACGATGAAATATTATTAGAAGAAAAACAACATTGATTAATTACCCTGATCGTATTACAAAGTTTGTTGTGACACTTTTTTTACAAAAGTCTAACCCAAATCAAACTATGAACGTTCTTTTACTAAGAACTTTTTTGTTTATACTAAAGATTATATAAGATTACAATTACCCAAATATATTATCTTTTCACAAGATTGGTTTGTGCTGGAGGAAATTCCGGCACAGCTTTATGCTGAGTTGTCTACCTCTGTGTAGGAAATTCAATGTCCAATATTTTAAATTTAAGCATACAAGTATATGAATAGTTTTTTGTCCTTGTGTTATCGCTTTCCTAGCAAATAAATTCCAATAATCTCCATTTTTCTTTCTTCTTTACCTACAAGTAGTAGTACTATTTACATTATAAATGAATATTATAAGACCTATTATATATCACGCATTTAAAAAAATATAGTGATTAAATTGTAACTTAATTTCAAGTAAAATAATCACGTTATTTCGTGACGTTAAAAACCAGTGCAGGTTTACCGAACAGTGAATACGTGCTCTTTCGTGTATTTTTATTTTAAAATTACATCTGAAGCCTTTAATCTGTCTCTCTCTCGAACTTAATGTGCTTTAACGATTACTTCAATGTTACCTTTATATATGTACATATACAACCAATTTACAAAAAATAGACTTTGATTACTTCTGCGGAACTCTAAATTGCGCATGGAGTAATAGCCTTATTTTTTTATTGCCCGAAACAAGAAAACACCTGCCCGCCTGTTTTCTTGTTACCGTCGCCTATGAATGTTTGCAACACCAGGGCATCGCTAACGTGTTGCTGACTTCTAATAAATGTTATAATGCTCTTCTTAAAGAACCCCAAGTCAGAGGGATAACCGCGGCGGGAAATTCTTTCCAAATAATTATTGTACGCGGAATAAATGTTCACAAAAACCGTTGCGTAGTTGAGTGTGGGAGCTCAAGGAAATGGGGATGAACATCCCGTTGATGGCGAGCGACGCGGTTTTTTTTTCCAAATAATATACTTGATAGACTTTCATTTCAAAGCATTAGGACTTATCTTATAGGAGCAATTGTTACACTTACATCGTAGGCATACTTATTATTGGCAAAGTCAGAATCCTTGTACAATTGCCCATCTGCGTCTATTATGTGACTACCATATTTCTCAGAATCTACTTGGTCTATCTGGATACAATGTGGCAGAAAATGTTTTCTACACAACAGTACACAATGGCGTCGTGAAATTGCGAGAAAAATACAAATTCAGGGTAATTATACATGTAACTGAGGGATGTATCATTTTTGTTTCACGCAAATAGTTGTGACCATTTCTCAGATTTTAAAAAGTTACAATAAATTTCCTAAATGACATTTTTATCTAAATCGATAAGGAGATATTCGCTTGCTCGACAATGCATTTTATAATCCCGTAAGCAATGACTAAAAGACTAATCGTTCATAATAATAATCTCTAAGAAACCGCACTGTGCGCTTATTGTCATGAGCTTGGCTAATTTTTTATATAGCCCATAAAAAAGATAATAAAATTTATTTTAATATAAACGCGTATAGAGATAGCATATCTATTTGACTGATGAATTAAACCACGAAGACGAATTTAGATAGATAGACAAGACTTTGTTGTTCACCAAAACATAGATAAACAGAAAAAGAAAAATACAAGAGACAGTACAACCGGCCTTATCGCTAAAAAGCGATCTCTTCCAGGCAACCCTTGGCAGGGATTAATGGATTTTTAATAGTGACGGTGGTGCAGTTTATAAATAATGATAAATGATAAGTATACACAATACATATAAGTACAAAAAGAATATAAATATAGATACATACGTATATATATACACACACATATATATAAGTACATATGAAAATACAAACATACATACATATATATAACAGTGTTAGGAATTATTATACACAATAGAGAAGTACTGCTTCTGAACCTGATTTTCAAAACACTGTAAGGATTTGGCTTGTCTTATAGCAATAGGTAGCGCATTCTAAAAACGCACGACTGGACGGTAAAAGAGTTATTGTAAAAACAAGACGTACGTATGTGTTTAAACTGTATTTAGTTGAGGACTGTAAATTGTGGGAGCTAGATACGTACAGAAATTCGAAGCGTTCCTTGAGGTAAAGAAGATTAGTGGGTAGAAATAATATACTGTAGACTGAGAATATGATTATTCTGGCGAAAATGGATGGGTAACCACTTGAGTTTTTTACGGAATTCAGACACGTGCTCATATTTACGTAACCCAAATATGAACCTTATACAGAAGGTTTTGAAGACGCTCAAGTTCATTTAGTTGTTCCTAAGTTTAAAACACTCCAAAGTAAGTACTAAAACGTATTAGCCGTTTTGACTACAATCAACCGTAACATAGTATAACTGTAGCTTCACGAGCTAAAATAGAGTAGATTCTGTAATATTTTGGTCGAATCGACGGTTCAATTAGCCGCATAAGCAGGGTCACTGTTCTTATCTACAATATGACACTCCACCGTTGCAAGACGCAAGTTGCAGCGATTTATTAAACAATATTTTATTTTCATTTGGTCGGACTGATGCTTAAATTTTTAAAGTTGTGTGCAGTGTCTTTTATTAATAAAATCTAAAACGAAAATATCTGTAAGAAAACCAAAATAAACTGTAATAGCTCGCAAAATTAGTAAACTGAAGTGACTGTGGTCAGTGTTGTAGATAGACACCTCATGTGTTGTTATTTTCTAAATACTCGCCATTTGTATGTAGTCAGCCAAGAAAGTGCTTTACCAGTTTGCCGAGGGTGCAACATCTATGAGGTTATGGCGTTTTTTATATGATATAAAGTAGCTTAGAGAGACAGTGAGAAAAAAGAAAAATGACAAATCCCAGAGTTTGTTTATTTACAGCGTTAATTATGTTTATTGATACTTCCCTGTCCAAACCTATTTGGACATAAAACTTTTTTATGTTTTTTCTTTAAATTAAACGTTTCTTTTTCTTTTTTTAATTTTTCTTTTCAATATGGATTCCCAATGGGCCTATGCGGGGAGTGGCGAGTCACCATCTGTCCATTTTATCCATCTGCCCTGAATATTGCGACGCGCAGGCGCCATAGTCCCCATAGCCCCAAATCCCTATTCCACCAACAGTTCATTCATATATATAAATAAATATAGCCCAGTATATTTTGTTCTCATTTCCTACAGGATTGTCAAGGACAAGCCCCGGTCAGTGTAGGACCGCTTACACTGACCGGGGCTTGTCCTTGACTGCATTACTATATGGTGTAGATAGGGATAATCGCTGGTCAGTGTCACGACACATTTAGATTTTTGTATAAGGGGCCTCTACGTGTTGGCCTTCCTAGGGCCTCACGCAAGCCCTCCAAAAGCCCGGGCTATTTTTATGGCCCGTGGTTTTCAAGGACGTATAGTATTATGTATTATACGAAACATTGTTCTTTTCATTTAATAATCTAAAACATCAGTTTTTTTATGCAGCCCCCTTTTCATATCTCGAAAAGTAGTCCAAAATCTAATAGCAATTATATCAAACCAAATATAACGCCTCAGCAATTTTACTTCTTTTTTAGTGCTAAGCTGGTAAGTCAGCAAAGGACCTACATGAAAAAGTAGTTATCGTTACCTACACACGCAGGGCCAACGTTGCCAATGCGTTGCCGAGTAGTGGGCGAAATAGGCCACCTGAACTCTCACTCACCGTACGAAACACGATTAGCTCAAGGCTGATGATATTCTAAGAGAGCGAGCTCACCATTTCGCGCTGATATTCTGTGAGAGCGGGATAACACACCAGTCCAGTCGGCCCTAAGACCTATAATCAAGATAATGATTCCAGCATGGCTCATTATCTTGAATAATAAAAGTCCAGTTAGGTGCCTAATTTTAATTAACTAATTACTTTTGGTTATATTCTCATAGACTAAAACATTTCAGTAAAGTCTATTGTCCTGAATATGACGTAATTCTCCGTGACATAGTATAAGCTATAAAACAGATAGTATATATCAAACAAAGTAAAATAAGGATTATTTTATGAGTCTAGATTTAGTAACAATAAAACAAACAATGTGATTTTGACACACAAAACATTAGAAATTATTTCGCATATAGCCTTTACCGCCATTTTATCGTAAGCGACATTTAGACCTTAGTATGTTTTTTGTTTCAAATGGTATTTTAAACTATTATTTTGATTTCAGACGTTCAGTTTTAGTTAGATCAGACCCTAATGAATCAAAACCTAATAGTCTTAAAACTAAATAATACTATTGGTAAAACATAATTTAGGTCCAAATGTCGCTTACGATAACATGGCGGTAAAGGCCACCTTATCGTAATGCCATGATATCTTTAACATCTGTTTGTAATTCAAAAGCGTGTAAATTTATGTATAAATTTTGTATTATTTTAATAATTCACTCAGTTTTTATGACACCTCTGGTCTAGAGTATGCGACCATAAAACCTTGAGTTGTGTTCCAGCATTAGTGGCCAGGTTCCAGTCTCCTTTTTGAGGGCGGCAGAACATTAGTAGCTGCTTTGCAGTTACAAATGTCAATAGCCGATGGTAATCGCTTTCCATCAGGTGGGCGGGCCGTCTGCCTGTTTGCTAAATTCATGTAATCATCAGTGACCAGGTTCCAGTCTCCTTTAAAAGAGCAGCAGCGTATTTGTAGCACCTTCGGTGTTGCAAATGTCCATAGGCGACGGTAACCACTTTCCATCAAGTGGGCCGTCTGCCTGTCTGTTGAACTTCTGCAATAAAAAAATACATCACATAAATATATTAAAACTAGGACATGCCTGCGACTTTGTCTACCGTTGAATTCCCGCGGGATTCCCGGGGTACAAAATACCGCAGTATTTGTAAAAGAATGTAAGCAATCGTTTTAATGAAAACCGTGTCGGAATAAGTTAATTTTTACGCACTCGAACGACTACAAACCACTTCCGGGAAAATTCCCGTGGGATTCCCGAGATAAACAATATCACACATTTTATTACATTAAATTTGCTATTGATCAGTAGAAAAATCACATTAGAATTTGATTTTTTTTAATCTGGCCATTTTAAATTATTCCCAGAAAAATTTCCACGGTATTCCCAAGATAAAAAGTAGTGCAGAGTTTAAGTGTAAGAATTAACTGTCGATCAGCGAAAACTGCATCCAAATCGGCCCAGTAGTTTTTACGTGAATCCCGAATAAACAGACCAAACGATAAATAATCTAAAAAAATTGCATCGTGTTCTCCATCGTCTATATAGTCTATTCCAGTTGGTTTTTTTTAATAGCTTCAATATGCAGACTCGGCATGTTTAGAATGCATTAAAACTAGTTATACGGGTCGCACGTATTTGCTTGTCTCGCGTTTACTTTCTACGAATATAGGTTTGGAATAACCTACCCTTACATAGAGGGGGCCTTTGACAAAACCAATTTCACCAGCATCGATATAGCACTCCGAAGACACGGAGTGGAAACCCTACTTATCGACTAGATAATCAACATGTTAAGTAACAGATTTATAAAGGTAGGGGAAGACACGAAAGGCGCCCATGTGGTTCTAGGCTGTCCTCAAGGAGGAGTACTTTCCCCACTTCTATGGAACTTGGTTGTGAACGATCTCATTTCCAAACTAAACAGTCAACACTTTTACACAGTTGGCTACGCTGATGACATCACTATACTAAATGTAGGTAATAATGCCAGCATGGTGTGTGATAGGCTACAGGCATCCCTGCGTGTAGTGGAGAAGTGGTGTAGGGAGCATGAACTCTCTGCCAACCCACAGAAAACGCAGGTTGTTCTCTTTACAAACAAGAGAGTATTAGGTAATTACAGACTACCGACCCTCTTTGGAACTACACTTCAACTATCAAATGAGGTTAAATATCTTGGGATAACCCTAGACAACAAGTTAAACCGGAGCAACCATGTTGACAACAAAGTCAACACTTCTAGTGTAACCTTATGGCAATGCCGTAGGCTGATCGGTAAGCGTTGGGGACTTCATCCCAAACTCTTTCTATGGCTTTATACAGCTGTGGTTAGACCCATGCTAACATATGGCTCTGTGGTTTGGTGGACAAGGAATAAGTTTACGACCTGCATGGCCAAACTTCAGAGACTACAAAGACAAGCGTGCTGTGCTGTGACGGAATGCATGAGGAGAAGGCCCACCGCGGCCTTAGAAATAGCTCAGCTCTTAACATCCCTCCACTGCACCTGTTCGTACAACAAGAGGCAGCAATGGTAGCCCTAAGATTAAAACACCTAAAAACTCTTAAGTTTTACAAGATAAGACATTTCAGCATTCTCTCAGAAGCTTGGTCCAACTCACCTTTGGTGGAAGCGGTCAGTTGTCACTGAGAAAGAATAGAGAAAACTTTCATTTTCGATAAAAAATACAAGGTTGAACTCATGGAAGGTAACGATAGTTTTCTTTCCCATCATGAGCTTAGCCTTTATACTGATGGGTCAAAGACTAGCTCGGGCTCAGGCACGGAAGTCTTTTCGGAAGACCTAAATATTAACATATCGGAGCCCCTGGGTAAGTTTAATACAGTATATCAAGCATAATGCATGAGAATCCTGCTTGCAGCTAAAGCAATCGTAGCTAGAAATGTCTATGACCACAGTATCAGGATACTCTCTGATAGCAGAGCGGTACTACAAGCCCTTTGTAGCAGGGTTATTTATTCAAATTTAATATACGAATGCCACTCGGCTCTAAATGAGGTGGCAGGTAAGAACAATAGCTTGACCCTTCAATGGATCGAGGGACACGGTGGTGCCCGAGGAATGATGCAGCAGATCAACTGGCAAGGAGAGGTTCCGAAACCCAACCAGTTGGACCGGAACCTTTCCTGCCTTTGCCGCACAGTTGGTTTAGAAATTACATAAATCTAAGGACAAGGGCTCTACATCAACAACTTTGGGACAACCTGGAGGATTGCAGGCAAGCCAAGCTGGCAATGCCTCGAATGAGCCTGCGCTTCTCCAGGAATATTCTAAAGCTCAGTCGGTCACGGCTAAGACAAGTTATTAGTGCAGCCACTGGACATGACAATTTTAACAGACATCTTTTCAATATAGGTTTCACTGACAGCCCCCTGTGCAGAGCATGTCTGGAGGCAGAAGAAACAGCCGCCCACGTCCTGCTTGAATGCAGAGAGGTGGCCCAATACAGGGCGAAGTATCTGGACGCCCCAGGTAGCCTCCGAGAGGTCTTCAGCAACGTCAAGAAGCTGGTAGACTTCCTGGAGGAGCTGGGATGGATGGAGTAAACCCTCATCCACCCTCGCACGCAAAATAGGCGCTTTGTCGTCAAGTTGCGGAAACCGCCCGCTCGCAGAAGAAGAAGAAGAACCTACCCTTAAAGAATCGATAGAAGTTAAACACTTCAAATACAGTTTCATTTTTTTTTAATAGCGGAACTTATAAATACATACTTACTTTTATTAATAGTTTGGCATGGTTTGAGGATCTAGCTAGTGTCAAATATTTGTGAATATTCCATTTTTACATTCATATTCAAACAATTAGACACCAGGCTAAAGCTAAGCTTTTATAACCTCCTCACTGTAGCCTCAGCTAAATGGTAGATTTTTGACAGACCCCAAAAAAGTAATCGAACTCGAAAAATCGCATTCAACTGAACAAGTAAGACTTTCTGCACAAATACATAATTTTTGTATAAAAAACAATTAATAAATAGTAATTGTTTTGATTAGAAAAATATATACGTTTTATGAAAATAAATTGAATTACCAATATCGAATATACAATCGTTTGAAATAAACAAAAAAAATATAAAGAAAAGCGAATAGGAATTTGAAAATGGAATAAAAATATATCGTTGAACATGACAGATTGTTTGCGTTCTGTTATTGGTGCAGCGTGCTGGCACAGAACTTTGTTTGGCAAAACGTTGGTCATGCAACAAGTCAGCGCAAACGTACTGTCCGAGTTACCAGGCCTAGGGCAGGCCTCGCACCTTCTAAGACGTTTTATTGAGCTTGTTAACGGCACTGTAAACACGGGAAACTTTTACGACGCCGTATTCTTGGGGAGTGCTTTTGGCGTTTGTCTGATAACGTCTTGGCTATTGAAAAAGTGTATTGTCAGTGTTAAAACGGTTTGTTTTTGTTGACAGTTTGATTTTGTCATATACTCTATCAAACAGGATCTGATACACCTAAAAATATGTGCACGTAAACCCAATACAATAAGTATATTATCCTTAATAGACAAAATTAATTCAAAACTGAAAGCGTTAAAAAGTTTTTGAAGTGAAACTTCTTTAAAATCGTTGTGATTTGAATCACTATGAAACGAAAAAGTGACACTAAAAAGAGATAAACACATAAATCTATAGGACTAAGCGTGAATGAGATACGGGTTTTACATTGTGCAGCACAGTTTAGAGAGTGAAGGCAAGACAGTGATGTATCACTCTCTTGCTTTAAAGAGAGGAATGACTTTTATTTAAAGCCTTTTCAGAGTGAAGCTGATATCAGACGTTTCATTTCTACCTTTCAATTTGGATGAATCAACGAACACATAAACTTAAATCATTCAATTGCATTGAATACCGTTGTATTCTTTCAGATTTGTGCTTTTTAACTAAATTGATTCAATTTAGTTGATCCGTCCAATATCAGCATTACGTTTGCACTGGGCATCTGTTGACTCCAGTAACCTATTCTTCTTTGACACAATGGCTGTTTTGCATTGATCCAGCTACTGATTTGGGAAGCGGACTGACTTCAAAATATTCAGTCGGTATATTGAAGTCAATCAGACTTGGTAGCGCTGTAGTGACTTTAAATGACTTTACACGATATGAAATCAGCATTGGCTTCCGTCGAATTTGAAGTTAGTATCTGGATCAATATAAATCAGCTTTTAATAATTAACAAAATCTTCTATATTCTATATAGTTAAATAAAATTGAAGTGTCATGTCTGTTTGTAATGTCAAAATAACAGCTTTTTACCAAATGCATGCATTTTTGATATAAGTACCCGTATAAACCGTATATACTTATACGGTATCCATATCAATTATTTTTTTTAACAAATTTGTCTGCCTGTCTGTCTGTATGTTCCGGCTAATCGCTGAAACGGTTGGACCGATTTTGACGGGACTCACTGGTAGATAGCTGATGCTGTAACGAGTAACTTAGGCAATGTTTTTACAAAAATTCCACGCGGGCGAAGGCGTGGACACAGCTAGTGTTTATTAAAAAAACATTTAGACCCCAGGAACAATTATCAATATCAAAGATACTTAGCCCAATAATCACCCGAACCGTCGCTATTTAAGCGACTAATGAAGGCGTATGTATACTTGCACAGATCCATACAATTAATTGAAAACGAATTTAATTAAGCAATCAGAACAACAAAGACGGCGTTCGAGTATCCGGGTATCGCGTGTCACCGCCATAACTGAATAAACTTGACCTCTAGCACTGAAAACTAGTGGATTTCAAGCAATTCTATAGCAGTAAAGGATTAATGTTTTAAATCAGTTGCTTATTGTTAAGTCATTGTTGTTACGATGGATTATGACAGCCAAGGTAACGGAATTGTGTTACATAATTGTTCATTTCGAATAAATTGCGCTGTAAGAGTTTTAAGTTAACAGTGTCTGAGGGGTTTACTCTTTCAAGTGAAATACTTAATGATTAACAAATATTGGTTTCATAGTTAATTCCCCTTTTTTGTTGACGCAGGTGGAATATCTTTTCTTGCGACACCATCCTCGGGCCTGGGGAGAGGCTTTAGACCGAGAGCTGTGTGGGACTCCTGAACGGCCGTATTCCCACCGTGGCATCTGAGCGGAGGACAGTGGGACGTCAGCCGTCAAACTACCCACTAAACCTAACATGCGCCCCTATCCTTTGCGCTTTTACGGCTTGCCACAGGAACTAGTACTGAGGAGACACTACATCTGTAACGACTCCACGCTTGGCTTCTCACTAAAGGAAGAAATACTTTATTTGAAGAAATAGCGAAGTAATTACATTCGTTATACATTATTATACACAGAACATATTTTGATAATTTGTACGCCGCATTTTCAGAAAACAAGGTATGCACTCAGCATATTGCTGTGTCGGAATTATATTCGACACCACGCTGATTTTCACTGCAAACCTTCCTCTTGGTGTAAGACCAAAACAACACAATTTTGTTAAATAATAAACAATAATAACAATTAATAAAACTAATTCTACATATGTAATATTTAATTAGTCAATCAAATAAATAAATTTAAATGAAACCAACAATAAAACACTTTGTTACTTCAAAATCTATTAATGAATGAATGTTCTTTATAGCATTAATAAGTTACATGTACAATAGGCGGTCTTATCGCCGCCGGCGATATCTTCCGGACCACCTTTACAATAATTAAATATACTTAACATAGATTACAAAACAAAGAATAAAAATGAAAAATTGAATGTCAAAAAAAACTAATATTGATACGCATGTGTTTATTGGTTCCTAAATATTTTGAGGTCAGTGTGTTTATTTATCTTTAGTCAGAATTATATATATATACAACCTTTATCTAATATTTTAGTCATTTATTATTATCTATATATTAATACGTGAAGCAAAAACTTTGTACCCCTTTTTACGAAAATTGCGCGGACGGAGGAGTATTAAATTTCGCACACTTATAGTTTATATAGAGAAGAAGCGACGAATGCTATTTTTTTTTTTTAAATTATACATAAAAAATACATTACACACACTACCATGTATGTGACACATACACGCATATATATATATACAATACAATGCAAGAAGACTTAACTTATTCGTATTATATTCTACTCATAGTCCCTCAATACTATAAGTAGAATACTGAGCCCAGATCACCGTCTTCTATGGGTAAGGTCAGAAGGCTGGCTACGTTTCCTCGCTGGATCGCCATACTGATCCGTTGGCCGAGGTAAGCACCAGCCCTCTGATCACCTGAAGAGTCAATGAGTCGTTTCGATAATTTTTGGTAGAGGCTCATGGCCTCAGGACCCCACGGTCCAAGCGTCTCGACAGCAAACGGCACAAATATATAACTCTCACTGAGGGTTGCATACTTGCGCCGCTTGAGTGATTCGGCTGTTTCCGCCGCTGTACCGGCTGATCTAGACGTGTTTGGTAAATGGGATGCGGCCAACGTGTCTACGCAAGTCGCATCCTACACCAAAGGCTTGCCACATTGCCAGGGAATTAGAGTCATTCCGTCGGGACGCCTACCATCATCACGTGCAATACCGTTCGGCTCTAATAAAGCCGGCACGTTAGCGGTGGCAAGCGCCCTCCGTAAGACATCATTCAAGGCAGCGTAGCGTGACCATCTGCCGGCACTGCGGCGGCAAGAAAGACCATGGTATCCCGGGCCGATTATCTCTGTTCCACAGACGCACGTGTGTGGTGCACATATGCGTGAACCCAAGCGCAGATTTATAGTCAAAGAAAAGGAAGTATTATCCATTAATGTACCTATGTTTGGGGAGGGGATAGCTTAGAGCCAGAAACCAGACTCTGCGGGAAACGGCAAGGATGCGAGCACGTCCTGTAGAGTTAGTGGAATTTAAAAGTTTTGTATTTAATTCTCTACAAATAGGTTCATCCCAGCATCGTTGCGAATTCGGGATCGTGGGAATATCTTCACCAGGGCAGACCATTTTCCAGGCGTTTAGAGCTTCATTTAAGAATGATGTATTGGCATTATTCCAGTGTTACATAATTTTTTTAAATAATAGGCTAGTGCTATATGCGGATGAAAGAAAAGCCGGTAGAGCAACGCTAGAGATTTTGCGGATGCCTAAACCTCCATACCTAATGGGTAGGGATATATATATATATATATATATATATATATATATATATATATATAAATACCTATATATATACTCTTTTGTTTATTATTCAAGTCAAATTAACAGTGTAGCCTTGGCGAAATCTGTGATTATAGAATTATAGTCTTTGACAACAGATTATTATGGTCGAATTTCGACCACGGGCGACCACTAGTTAAAATAAATATTCCTGTAACAACTTGTATCGACTCATCTATTCGAATAAAATTAGTTAGAGTGATTGCCGAGTATTACCACGTTCTGTGTGCGTCGTCACTGATATGAGGCAACAATTGACATTTTATGTATATATATTTTATTTTCCTACACTATATACTATATACGCCGTGCACAAGACAGACTCGCGTTACAGGTAAGTTGTCAAATGGTGATATGTGTTATTTAATCGTGCAGTTTGTACTGGTGATGTTCAGTTATATTTGTACCTGTGTTATACGTGTTTGTATAGTTCTAATAAATTCTATAGTAATTCCAACGGCATTTTAACTAAGTCCCGCACTCGTAAAAATATCAAGGGCACATATATTAGTACGCAATCGTAAACCTACGACCTGCGAAGTATCGTTTCTTTTCTTAAAAAATATATTTAGAAGATCGCAAAACCGACTCAATCTAAAAAATAAACATTTAACCGACTTCTTTCTACAACATCTAGAAGTCGGTGCCGAGTAAAACAACTGTGCAAAATATAGTAATTTTTACGTTTCACTTCGCACCGACTTCAAGATGTAATAGAAAGGAGTCGGTTAAATATTTCTTTTTTGCCTTTTTGCTTGAAGTCGGTTTAGTTTTGTCAAAAAAAAATATTTTTGAAGTGAAACTTCTTTAGAATCGTTGTAATTTAAAAATCGATGAAACATAAAAGTGGCTCTAATAAGAGATAAACACATAAAATTTAATCTTATTTAATTCGAACCTTTAATCTTATTTATCTATATTTGATATTAATATATAATCTATATTATATTTATATATCAAAGGAAATCGTGCGTAACAGTGCATTGAACTTTGAACTTTATGCCAGTGATTTAAAGTGTAATTTAGATTCAATTTTTTGAATTATAATATGTTGACGGATGTAGGCTAAAGGACGTATATTTATATTAATAAAAATTAGAGAAGAATTATTTGTGAGTATATTCTCTGAAGTCTCACTTGTACTGCGTGTGAACTGCACACACACACACATTTTTTTTTACTTTTTAGCCGCGCAAATACTTGAATAGCTTTAGAAATAATTATTTTAATCGCCTGTAGAAATTGTACTACTGGCACGTGTATACAAGTTTGCTATTTCACTTTTCGGTGTTGACGCTCGTCAACAAAAGCTGCTCTCGATTTCCCTGCGATCCACTAATCAGATCCTGACTTTGTGGCAATGGGACCAGCTCGGGAGTATACTCTTACAAATAAAGATCTTTTTTTGAACATCGGTACATAATTGACGGAGTAACGCATAACACACAAAAAAAACATACAGCCGAATTGAGAACCTCTCCTCCTTTTGGAAGTCGGCTAAAAATTTACTTTCCTCCCTGAGCGACGATTTAAATAGGTGCTTTAAGGTGTTGCCTTGAGGCTTCCCCTTTGTACGCTAGATATTACTAGAACCGATTTATCATAAAATATTAGCATAACGATTACGTTAACTTTCATTAACGGGGTTGAACGTTAGAATACGAACATAAAGTTTACACGAATGAAGCTGTAATCAATAAAGCATTTCGGGTATATTCTTACATTGTGTACACACTTCAATGTAATGAAAGAATACCCTCAATTTACCTACTCCTATATATTAAATATTTATTTCACTCTTTGACAGAAGCACGTTAGCAACAAATTCGTACAGTAGGTCGCGCTCATATCATGATTAATATTGCGTTTATTACAATACGAGTGGAGTGTGCACATATCTACGATTTTATATATGTGACATTCATAAGAATATAGAATGAGAAACGTATAAATATTATTATTGTCAGTCTGAAATCGATTATTAAATATCGCAAAGGAAACGTTATATATAGAATTCAAGTAAGCTGTTACATCCATGCCAAAATAGACAAGTCTATGAATTTCTGTATAATTTACATTAGTTATTGTAATTTTTAGAAAAATAGTAAGTAAGTACCTAGAAAATGATATGCGATATTTCATTTTGTGTTATCTTGACATTCAAAAAGCCTTTGAAGCTTAATGGTTAACGCTTCCGCGTGCCAGACTAGAATCGCTGGTTTGAGACTTGTCTGGAAAGCAAGCACTTCTTAATCAGTTTTCTCACCTAAAGTACATATTGTTACATTTATCTCGTGTTGATAGTAAGGGAAAACATAGTGACGATTTCTGCACATCGAGATAAACGATATATCAAACCCGCCAAGCCGTCTTGGACAAACGTGGCGGACAGGTACACCGTCCGTTCCCGTAAAAAAGTGGAAGGGCTGAGCCCAGCAGTGGGAGAAGTTTATCGGTTGCTATTATTACATTATTATTGACATTCGAAAGATAAAACAGGCGCTTTTATTTTTTAAATTATCAGATTTCATATACTTTAAGGCAGCTCCATAAATGTTCTTTAGAATTAGCCCTAAAAAAATATGTATATGAGATAACATAGAAAATATTCAGCGGAATGTATCTTTTACCGATCTCACGTCTCCTCAGAAAATAATCTTGATAAAATTCAATGAAGAATATATTCAACATAAACGAAACGACCTTAAGAACTTCACGAGTCAGAAACTTCTCTTGCGACCTTATAAAGTGACGTCACAAATCCTATATTGCTTACGACGTTTTTGTCACTCGTGTCGTAACTTACATTTCCCACTGTCTCGCCTAAAACCCAGACTAATTTGATGATATGTGATATAATAGGATTGCGAAGTCATACATTTGACTGGGAAAGTAATTTATATGCTTAGAGTAATGGATATGTTCCATATTTTTTATAGACAAAATTTTCCATGGCGTTTATCTTAAACTTGAAAAATATTAAGTAATACATACAATACATTTTATTCTGGTATTATAATATTGTTACAATTTGGGCCACTTGCATATGTGTATACAAAGCACATTTATTACCTGCCGGCGTTTGAGCTAATAACATTGTAGTTCTTTTATGATTGTCTTTTTTTGTTTACTTATTTATTGGTTATTCTGGAGAGCAGCTTATTGTACTCGTTTATGGCCGTTTGCAGGCATAATTAGGCAGGTGTGCAGATTACGATTTCTGAGAAATTCGATCTACACGGGCGGGCAACCATATTGTATCGGTGCAGTATATAGCAATGGCCCAATGAATAAATCGTGAATTAAGCGACAACCACTAGCGAGACAAGACGTGTGTACATTCGATAATCTATATAGTGACGGACTTTGCACGTGTTATTGAATCGCGCGTTACGTTTAGACTAATTGTGTTCAGTTATATTTGTTTGTATAGTTCTAATAAGTTCTATAGTAATTCCAACGGCTTTTAATTCGAGTCCTGTAACTCGTAACAATATATAACTATTCTCATATACAAACACGTGTATAAACATACAAATAACATAACAATGTAAGATATTATAGGAAACTATGCAAACATAAGGAAAAATAAATATTACTAATAAAATAATATAAAGGCAATTTACATTTAAAGCCCTAACAACTTAGTGACTACAGCGAGTGCTGTCTCATTCCAAAAACGTGGGTGGAAATCCTAGCTGGAAAGCATATACCAATTAAGCCGTTTTTCTGACCTAACGCCCGTATTGTTACAGGAAAAGATGTTAGCGGTAAAAGAAAACATCGTAATGACACAGGTCGATCGTGAGATCGAGATAAGCGATATAAGGAACCCAACAAACCTTTCGGACCTTTTCTTAAAATAATGTGATGGAACGAAACCAGCACTAATATATTTATGGGTTGCTATCATAGTGTATACATATGTGTATATATATATATATATATATATATATGCATTTACGAAACATGTACAAATTGTTCGAAAGTTAAAAATTACGCACTACACGATGGAACGTGCGATAAAGTAAGTACTCTCACCAGACTTAGGTGAAAAAAATATAAAAGAATTCCACCAGGGCGTTTCACATCACGAAAATAAATAAGCTGAATTATCGAACCTCCTTGGAAGCACTTTTGATCAACACATTTGTCTCACTTTACTTACTACTGATAAAATGATACAAAGGATGTAGGTTTTAATTTTCATGATTGCGAGATTGATTTATTCATTCGTCCCTCGACTTTGTCTCGGAGTTACATTACAAAACGGACTCACCGCACTAGTATCATATATAACTATTATTGCAGTATAGGTTTGTGTTTGACCACGATCTCGCCCATTGTTGGGCGGAGATACGATCTAGGATGGAGCACGCTTACTTAGAAGGTACTCGTCTGGGCTTCTTCAAATCCTGCGTGAATACCTATTCACGCAGGATTTGAAGAAACCCAGGTTAAATAATAAGATATAAAAAAATAAGACAACCTGAGACCCGAAGAACAACGAGAAGCAAACACGATTGAAAAAACTTCATCCACGGACCTTTCTTTATAGTCGATGAAACTTTAGAGCACAACTAGTAGCAAATAATTTTCTTCAACAAACCTCTATCTAAGGAAAAAGGATTTTTCCAATAGGACTGGTAGTTCTAGAGATCAGCGGGTTCAGGTGTCATCAAAGTTTACGATAACTTTTTGCAGCAGATCTTTGCATAATACTGTATAACTTATAAACCTTTCTCAAAGGAAGAAATAGCTAACGAGATGATGACTGCTAGTCGTTGCTTATAAAGCGCTCATACATTGTTCGTGTTATATGTATGGTCCGATTTTACAATTCTTAGCATTATATTATTTAAATACATAAACCGTTATTATTAAAATCTTCAAATTGCTTGGCAGTCCATCCACAAGAAGGGTTCCTTATATCTCTAAAAAAGAATTTAATAAAATTTACCACATATAAAATCCATTCAACGGATAATATTAAAATTATCATTAAAGTACTTTTTAATCAGAAATTTTTCAGAAATTTTCTCCGTAATTTGAGGAGAGGGAGTATCGTTATTTTAGTTCTGGTTTAGATTCACAGAATTACGCACAGAAAGAAAATTCATCACTCAGCTACATGTATAGCAGATACCCCTAAATTGTATTTACTTTGCATGATATTGTATACTTATTTAGCGGCATACGGAAAATATATATACATATATGTTTCTTAAATTTTATCTACATAGATCCAGTAGTCTGTAAGAAAAATAACTTTAATATTCGTAGATGGGCAAACATGAAGATTTCACAAATTCATGATTAATTTTTGAGAATAGAATGTAGCAGGACAAATATTTCTGCTTTTCATTTAGATCCGTTCAGCTTTTTAGGCTGTGCATAGACGTTTAACCGACGGTTAATATAACATAATCACTGTTTAAGCATACAGTTTTAGCGATTATTTTATTTTAACCATTGGTTAAATGTCTTTGCACACAAGCCTTGGTCACGGAAAAGTAACAGTTACTTTCGCATTTGCACCATTTGTGTGCATAACAAAATGTCGCATTGATATTCTCTCCGCTAAAATTAACCGTTGAAGGTTATTGAAGGAGTAAGAAGTAATAAAATTAAACGATAATAACACCCTGTGTTAAAATTTCGTTGTCTGGCCGAAGGAAAAATTCTTGGATACGTAATTAAAATTTCAGAGGCCTTACGAGTTGTTGGGAATTCTCGAAGTGGCCCCCAGCCAGTTATTTGAACGATGACCTCCGAAAATGCCCCCA
Organism: Dendrolimus houi; assembly: GCA_039645545.1. Classification (NCBI taxonomy): domain Eukaryota; kingdom Metazoa; phylum Arthropoda; class Insecta; order Lepidoptera; family Lasiocampidae; genus Dendrolimus; species Dendrolimus houi. The sequence continues at coordinate 7,678,117 of CM077131.1, forward strand.
GTTTCCGCATCTTGTCGTCCGTGTTTATATTTCGAATGGTATTTATTCCGAACCCTTGATTAGTCCTGAGGGTAAATTTAATTTTCAAGGTCGTTTCTTATTGCCAAACGTTAGATTGTTTTGCTTTTATTTCTCGGTATGTTAATAATTCTGCAAAGTAAATTTGTGAAATACTTTCAGTTATTTAACAAGGTAATGCCACCAAGTTTCTGTTAGACATTAATTATAGATATCAATAAATACATTTTCTCCTTTTTTTTAGAATAAAGAGCAATGCCTCTAAAATTTTTATAAGAATAACAATCAATTTTTTAACTTTTGTGTAATGGTCTTAGGTCCCTTCTTTTATTGGAATATATATCATACCTACCGCACCTGTTCAAGATAGTTTGGCTAGCTTCACACATAGTTAACTAAATGTACAGTGGTCACGATATTTTCCTGTATCATTAGGTCAAAATATCTACAAAAAAAAAACTACCAAATACGCCTTGTAACAGGATTTGAACTCACAATATTGAAACTAACCACCATGTTACAACAACATTGAGGTATTAAATAATAATTGCATGCAATAATAATAAAGCAACAAAAAGTATCTTACAAATGAAATACGAGCTTTATTTCAAGTAACAGCAATATATGAGAGAAAAAATCATTACCAGGAAGTTACCCATTTAACAAAGTCTGCAAACACAACTCAAACAGTCGTGTACAGAAATCTCATTAGCAATAACAAAGAGCGTGCCCTTACTCCATTCAATTGGTTCAATAAAACGTGTGTACGTAACTTTATTACTTGGGTGTTTGTTGAATAATTTAGCACCGGTTTAAACGCTAAATTTAGTGACGCGTCACACGCTTTCCAGTTCAGTGTGCCCTGTCATTGTATAGTTGGCACCAGTCGGCGTCCTCCAGACTACGATGCCGGGCTTCTACATATATTTTACTAAATATTCTTTTACCTTATTGACATATATACCATTGGCAGTAATTGGACATATTTGAACGAAGATTCTGTCAAATTCAATCCAATAAGACAAATGGTAAAGACATTTATTCTTTTAAGTTTCGAAAACAATAATCAACAGATAAACACATACGTTATATATTCCTAAGCTAATACCCTTGTGTTATGGATACTGTACTACTACTTTAGGTCCGATCCCAAACACCCTTTTTTTTAACCAGCGGAAATCCGTTTGAGGACTAAGCCACGACAGGCACAGAAGCCTGGGGAGATAATTCGCGACCCGTGTGTGGGATTTGCTAGATCGGGGGTGGCACTAGCATGCCCAGCCAGGACTGGTGTCTTGCTATTACCATTCCCCAGTTAGGGATACCCACTAAAACCCCTCGGTGTACGGTCCTGCGCCTTATGCCAGGGCTACGGGGAAATTGGATTCCCGGCTCCGCGTGCCCCGGCAGGCGTGGGCATCTTCCATTGCCGAGGGACTTCTTTTGCTCCCCGGCATCATCTATGTCTAGTCCGGGCATGGGGCGGTTTGTAACGCGCCCTACGGGCGTACAAGTGAGCGCACGCGGAACACTCGCGCTCTCATCTCGACGGCATGTGCAGGTGAGTGAGAACCCCTAAACCCCAATGGGCCCCACCCGCGCCGCCCCCTTACGGTGGCCGAAGGTCGAGCCCGCCTCCAAAAACTTAGACCACTGAAACATAGTGACCATTAGAATAAATGTAATGCGGAAATGTTTAAAATGCAGTAACAAAATTATTTCACTATTATATTATACTTGCCGAATGACTTTCTAGATTAAATCAGTGTTAATTAATGAAGAACATCTAAAACCTCGAGGGCTTTAAGCGGAAAAGGAAAGTACCAAGTTTTTGTGGAATAAATTTTATAAATAATTTTTCGTTGTAAGACTTTAAAATTTTTACATTTGGTATTTCATTCAATTTTGTTACACATATATTTGATAACTATGTACATTTATGCTAAATCACATTAAATTCACAAATAACCTAACATGTTTGTTTTAGTAATCTATCTAATCTCTTTCACAAGCATTAAAATTAGACCATTCTGTGAGATTAAACTAAGTTTCATGTAGAACTAGATTTTATGTATACACAATATTCACAAAATAACGAGCTTATTTATCAACGTAATATCTACTCTGAATCTGCTATAAAACTGAAATGACCATATTAAGCTGACATGATAATATATATGAACAATTCAGATATTATACTAATGCCGAAGAACTAATTTAAAATATTATTTTAGCTACATGATATCCAATTTAGTTCTATGTACTTGTACCAGAAAGTTGTTGTTTTTTTCTCACAAAATCGTGTCTAGAAGAGGCTATCCTACGAAGATTGATATCATTTTATTTCCGTGGTTTATTTATCGAATGCGGAAAAACCCCACTTGGATTAGAATTGCCCATCCATCTTTGAAGATGTCCAAGTGTCGTAGTACATAAAATTGTGTATAACTAACTACCTGTAATAAATTGGTATGCTCATATAATTACGTACATATTGTTTGTTAAATATTATTTAGATATTGTCATAATAAATAATGATATACTCAATATTCGTGTTCATATTTAATGTAAAATACCTCTATTATGTTTAGTCCGTTTAATATGAAATTGATTCATTGAACTAACTTTTCCGGAATAAATTTGAATAAATTATTATATATATAAGTCTGAGAACTGATTTGTTATAATAGTAGTCTTGAATGTTTTTATAATAAACTCATCCTGCCCGTCAATTCGTTCGCGCTTGACTTCGTATCTTAACCCTGAAGATATGGAAGTTAAATACACAGAAAATTTAAATTAAGCAAATTTTATCGTTTCTTAAAAAAAATGTATTTAAATCCGTTTAGCTGCTTTATAGTGTACTTGAGACAAACTTTCATACCCACACACAAACAAAAATTTTACAGAGACTTCTAATTTATTAATTATAAAAATGTATTTTCAATTGTTATAAAAAGTTCATAATGTATATATTAATCTATAATGTTATAAAATTCTAATCATGCCGAGTCTGGAGATTGAATCTATTATAAAAAAAAAAAAAACAACTGGAATAGACTACATAAACGATAGAAGAACTATGCGTTTTTTTCTAATTTCTTGTCTGTTTGTCTATTTGTTCGGGATTTACGTAAAAACTACTGGGCCGATTTCGATACTATTTTCGTTGATTGACAGCGAATTGCTAACTCTAAAATCTGCGCTACTTTTTATCATGGGAATCCCGCCCGAAATTTTATGGGAATTATTTAAAATGTCCGGATTAAAAAAAAAACGAATTCCAATATGTTTTTTTCACTGATCGATAGCAAATTTTATGTAATAAAATGTGTGATATTTTTTATTTCGGAAATCCTGCGAGATTTTTCCTGGGAGCGGTTTGTAGTTCTTCGGGTGTATAAAAATTAGCTTATTCCGGAACAGTTTTCACTTAAACGATAGCTTACATTACTTTTAAATTCTGTGGTATTTTGTGTCTCGGGAATACCGCAGGAGTTTCAAGTCAAGAGTGGACAAAGTCACGTGCATATCCTAGTTAAATGTACAATCGTTGTAAACCGCTTCAGAAAATGAAAAAGACAACTGTATCGAACAGTCCAGAAGTTTATACAGCATACACAAATTTAAGAATAATAGCAATGGGTGTTTAACTCAGGTATCTTGCTACTAAAGTACCAAATCTTAATACAACAAGCTGAAACTAGGCAAAGATAATACGATATAGTTTGAAACGAACAGTATATAGCTGGAGTATATTCGTACGTCGGTTTCTTTAATGTGCATATTTCCTCAGTACTCTTATTCTTCACAGCTAGTATGTGAATGTAACAAAGCGCACAGTAGGGCTAGGCATTACAAACGTCCAAGGCTAAAATAACCAACTTACATCCGAACACCTAACTTTTTTTTCAGTTATATAACTTTACAAGGATGTGCCCGCAACTTCGTCCACGCTTGATTTGAAATTCCCACGGGATTGCCGGGATAAAGAGTACCGCAGAATTTAAAACGAATCTAAGCTATCGTTTTAGTAAAACTCTGTCGGAATAATCTAATTTTTATACACCTGAACAACTACAAACCACTCCAAGATAATTCCCGCGGGATTCCGGGAATAAAAAATGCCACACATTTTATTATATAAAATTTGCTATCGATCAGTAAAAAAATAACATTGGAATTCGATTTTTTTTAATCTGGCCATTTTAAATCATTCCCAGAAAAATTACCGCGGTATTCCCAAGATAAAAAGTATCGCATATTTTAAGTCGTAAGTAATTTTCTGTCTGTCAGCGAAAACAGCATCGAAATCGGCCCGGTAGTTTTTACGTGAATCCCGAACAAACAGATAAACAGACAAGATATCTAAAAAAATGGCATCAGATTCTCCGTCATTTATATAGTTTATTGCAGTTGTTTTTTTTAAATAGCTTCAATGTACAGACACGGCATGTTTAGAATAGAATAGAATATTCACAAGAATGTAGTTTTATAGAATAGAATAGAATATACTTTATTGTACAAAAATGCTACATAAAATCAAGAACATTAATATACAACAAGTACAATCGGCGGTCTTATCGCCCGTGGCGATTTCTTCCAGACAACCTTTGGATGGAGTATAGGAAAGAACAAAAGTCGGTAGTTGCGAAACCAGTACTCGTACAATAATTTAGTTTATTAATGAATAAATAGTAATATATATGATAATATATATACAATATACATAAATAAATACACATATTATATTATATATATACAAAAGTAAACAATAACACTATAGCTTGACGTAGTAATCTTTAACTAATCTGTTAAAAGAAGGTAATGATCGTGTCTGCTTGATGTTTAGTGGTAGTGCATTCCAGAGTTGAATGGCCTGGACGATAAAAATTCTTTTTATATGTACATGTTATACAATTATAAAGGTACAATGCATTCGACCTTATAGTTGTGGTATGTAAAATAACTTCATAACTAATACTAGAGTTTCCCCCGCGGCCACGTGAAAAACCCTAGATATAGCTCTATATATACTTATACTATATATATATATATATATATATATATATATATATATATATATATATATATTTAATAAGGTGTTTTATCTAAAACTTTACTGCTTTTTCTTACTAATTTCACTACAATAACAAAGAAACTGAGTCAATATAGTCCAAACAAGTGCGCAGCCAAACATAGAGGCGAGTCGCAGACAACCTGATTTGAATTAATTAATACATTGAATGTAAATGATGTTCTTTATCACAACGTAGGTATTTGTTAGCGAATTGAAAAAACGCGATTGCAGTGCCATCTATGTTGTCATCCGTTTATTCCAGGGAAATAACGTAATTTATCGGGATAAAATGTATCCTGAGTGTTAACTCGGGTTTTAAGCCAGCACTATGTCAAGTTTAAATCATATACGTTCAGTAGTTTCCAAAAAAAATTGCGATCACATCTCCTTTTTTCGCTATTCTCGTCTATTCCACGAAAACGACGTTATTTATCGGGATAAAAAGTATCATAACATTCATTTAAGCCCGTTCAGTAGTTTTCACGTGATGGTCTAACAGACAGACAAAATTTTAAGAATTACATTTTCGGAATCTCCTGGTCCGAATTACCCCCCCTGATTTTTTTCACATTTTTAAACGCATTGTACAAACTCGAACCATTTACAGATTTATTATAGTATATAGATTAAATAATTGTGGCTTAACGGCCTCTGTGGTTGAGCGGGCTAACCCTTTGCCGGCCTACCTCACTATAACGCAGAGGTCCCGGGTTTGGTTCCTGCCGTGGTAATGTTTGAAAACAAAGGTTAGGTTCTCATATAACAGGAGCGAAGCTGTAGGCAAAAGCTAGTGTATGTAGATACCTTACTTGAAAAATTATCTAACTAATGGTGAAAACCACTTAAAAATCCGTTGCGTGGTTCAGGAGTTAGCGGATATACAGACAGACGAACGCGGAAAGCGACTGTTTCATATTATGTAAAAATATTGATTCAGGAATAATGTTCATTAAAATTCGATTAGGCTTCTATAAAGTCAATAATAACCAGAAATAACAATAATATAATTAAAATGAACAAGTTAGGTGTAGGGTAAATAATAATTTTAACATTACTCATTGACACTAGACATCTACGTCTTTCGTGATCACGGTTACTGAAAAAATCGTATAAAATGCCGCGCTTAAAACCGTTAAATGTAGTTTTAATTAAATGTTAATCAAGCTTTAATCATTTAAAAAAAATGTGATTTATGTTAAAAATTAAATTACAAAACTGCTCCATATAGGTAATAACGATAAGAATTCATTTTCAGAAATTCATCAACTGTATACAAATATTATTTGACAGTCACTTTTTTAAGAGCACATTAAACTTTCATGCAGGTACGTTTATAATTTCTCTAGGTAAACAATTATAAATAAAATGCTTTTATGCAATTTCACTACAATTTTGCACTCTGTGTTCAAAATACTAGTCCCCTATTTAACTTTACTCTATGCAATTACCCCTCAGTGTTACCACTACTCGATTGCGTCCCAATTACAAGAGTTTTGATCGAATTAATTCCGCATCGATGGTACCTTGTCTGCCCAGAGTAGGGGCTTTAATTAAATCGTAAAACGCATTTGCGGTTGAAATAACGATACGTTGATGAAATTGTGGCATATTAATTGCGAAAACGTATATGCACAATACACATATACATTTTTAGTTTCAATAAATTAGTATGAAAATTAAGTCGGACAAGTGCTTATCGAGCCAGGCACAATGAGGGTTTCGTAGTTTTTGATATTTGACTATGAATTTCTAAAAAGTATTTTATCGGAATTAGTTACCCCACGACTCAAAAACTAGTTGAAAATTTTTATTCAAATCAATTTTCATAAAAATATTTTTAAGCTCCATCAATTATATATATATTATTAGAATGGTCTAAGCAATCGTTTTTTTTTTAATATATCGAAAATATTATTTGGGGTGACAAAAAAATATCGTGAGAATTTGAATCATTAATATTAAGGAGTCAATTTAGACAAAAATGTTAAGTTTTTTTGTAGAGCATTAGATTTCCCATAAGAATATTTATCGATTTTTCTCCGGGTATTGACTTTTACATGAATTAAAAAATTCCAAAATTGAAACATCTATTTGTAAAACTATACCAATGTTTAAAGCATGATTCTAAAGAAACGGTTCTTCGGACGGAAAGTTTTAATTAGAGCTTTTTTCAATTTCCTTAAAAAAATATTTTGAAGTTAATTTCGTTAGTCATTCGGGAGTTCTGAGACAAAAACCCGCAAAAAAAGTTAAATTTGCGTTGATACACCTCTTAATAAAAAAAAATTGTCAATTTTTTGCCTTAGTCAAATATAAATTTTATTAAAGGAAAAATAAATGTTCATCTCTTAGATTAATGTTTGGCAGCCATTTTTAACTTTCGTAATTTCACTACATCATTGTTTAGCAGAATATAAATTACATAATCTTACTAAATATTATCAATATAGACTCACCTCCTTCTTCATGAGTGTTATAAGTACGAGGTTGTTATTTTGCTTGTTAGTTTTCGATTGTAAGGTATTTGTAATCGCATTCAGAATGTGACGATGAAGAATATTTTTTTTAACTAACCTATAAATGTCATCTAACTATATATTCTATATATTGTGGTTTGCCTCCAATACTATTGCCGTTGATGTGACCAAGCCGTCTGACTAATATAATATTAATAACGGGGACAATAGTTTCCGACAAATGCCTTTGAGATACAACGACAGACGTACGGATTATAAAATAGACATGGTCTTCTAGCAACATGCCGCCCACTGGTTCTTGAAATCGTTAAATAGTCAGCTTAATAGCTCCCAAGAATTCGCATGAAATACCAACAGAGGAAAGAAGGTTTTATGACCTCTTACAGCAGCGTGTACAAAGAGATTAGCGCGAACAATAGATCACTCAAATTTAAAGGCGTAATAAGACACCTGTAAAAGATTGGTAGCGACTTACAACAGTATATTATTATACTGCACGCCAACAAATAATTTTTAATAAGATCTTGTCCATCCAAAGGTTGTTTGAAAGAGATTGCTTTAAGCAATAAGGCTGCTCATTGTCTACCTTATAGTTAAGACAATAAAGTGTTTACTTTTATTATGCTGGTGTACAATAAAGAGTATCGTTGTACAGATAAACAGACGCACATGATTGTACAAGGATTTCATTTTTATCAAAATGCTTACAGTATCCTAAAAGTCATGTTATAGTCACATATAAATTATTCGAATTTATCTCTATATGTTATATAGCAGCAACATTCTAGTAATTAATGTGCAGTTTCGTTTACTGCACTGAATTTAATATGGGACAAGGTTACCAAGAGCACAAGAATTTATTTAATTAAGTCTTCTTAATTACTTATCTACTAAAGTTATTAAATTCTGTATGAATGAAATACTAACTGAACTCGAAATGCATTTTCTTGATAATGATTCACTGCAGCAAAGTAATTCATTTTTGAACAAATTATAACTTACGATTGTGCTCATTTATAAAAGTGTTGTTAGCTGAAGGGCTAAGGTAACTTGCATTAAAACATGCACCGTTCAGATAGTTTTCTGAACTGATGCGTATTCTTACAATGAACACACGTTGATGTTGAAAGAAAAAATATCGTCGATTTGAACTGGACATCCAGGTTAGTGATGTGTGACTCCCGGCAATTCACTTTGGACAAGCTCGGTGGGTATGCCTTTCATTATTCTAATATAGAGAGGCTTCAGACCAGTCGTGAGACATTTATGGACTGATATTATTACATGAACGAAGTCATCCTGATATTTACATATTGTTACGTGCGAGCGGGATACGCACTTAGGATTGGAAGAAAACACCTGTTTTTTTAACTAAACGCTTTTATTAACTTACACAGCCGTACGTGATTCCTCTCCGCAGGGTTGACCCTACACGCACAACTAACGACGCACTGTCCTGACAATAAGATGTCTCACTCTCAATACCGTCGCCGATATTGCGTAGACCACCTCCTGCTACTGCAATACTCACCTCTGAATTTACCGCGTGTAGCTCGCTTCTGGATCTGCTCTTAAGCTACACTACACTCCTCGTTCACTCGTCACTGTCTTCTACTTAACTCTTCTTCCAAATCTCTCGTATAGCACTCGTCGCTTTGTTGTCTTCAACTGAACTACTCCGTAGGCGCGCCTTACGCTGCTTATATACCCGGAAGAATATTCTGAAACCCATAATTTCGATCTTCTTTTCTTTGTTCTTTTATTTACTTTCTGTCCCTTTCTAAACATCTATCTATCTTGTCTTTTCCTTCCTGAACCTTCTATTCTAGAATTCCGATCTTCGTTATTCTTTTGTTCATCATCTATCCCCTTTCTAAAATGTATCTGTCCTTGTCTTTTTTTTCTGGAATCTTCTGCATTTTTCTGAAAACTCTTTAAACCAACTAGATTGTTCCACCATCACTCTCCACAATATCATCAAGGTACAATTTTTAGAAAAAATATCTGTCTATATATGGCATGTAATCCTATCCAAACAGTCAGACTGCATATTAAGTCATGCAATATTCCCGTAACAAATCGTAAAATTCTATTTGGCTTCTTTTGCAATACATAGCACGTGATGTACTTAATATTTATTAGGTACACGATCACGAACCGTAATGTCCTCGTCGACATGCAAGTCGACATTGATGACAATTACAAAGTGTGTTAAAACTGATCTATTATGTACATCCTATATTACATATTATGCTTTTTGATTTTTTTGTGTTTGTCTGTTTGTTCGGGATTCACGTAATAACTACTAGGCCGATTTCGATGCGGTTTTTCCTGATCGATAGTAAATTCCCGGACTTAATATCTGCGCTAGTTTATATCTCGAGAATCATACGGGAATTTTCTTGGAAGAGGTTCAAAATGGCCAAGTCGAAAAAAATAGATTCCGATGCGAAATTTTCACTGATTGATAAAATCTGTAGTAAAGCAATTGTAGTTGTATATGCCTTTACTAACATTACTTACCCCGAGTTTTTACAGGAATTTCCGGAATTCACCTATTTCCATACTAAAAAATCCGTTACCCTGCTGAAAATAACCTTGGATTTTATATTTAGCAAAATTACTATCTATACAGTTATTTTGCTAAGTATAATCTCTGTTACCTGTCCAAAGTAGATAAATTCGCGGGCAAATGCTAGTATTACACATAATAAAAAATGTTCTGTTACTAATTCAGATAAAACACCGCTTCTTACCGTGCTACATTAAGCAAAACAAAGAAACACAGTGACGAAAATATACATTTATAAAATCTGCAACGTTTATCCAAGGTAGTTTTATTAAAATAACAATGGATTTAAGGGGTACTAAAAAGGAATATTCCATTAAATACGCAGCAACTAAACACTAATGGGCGATTACAAATGACAATAACAAGGGATAATGATTATAGAATAACTTAAAATACAGAAACAGAACAAAATGAAACGATCCTTAATACAATATCTGGGCATTAGGAACATGCGGTTATGTCTTCACGAGCTAATATACTATTTATTAAAGACACTCAACTATTTCTGTATATAAACTACTAGGGTATGCCCGCGACTTCATCTACGCTTGACTTGAAATTTCCACGGGATTACCGGGACACAAAGTACCGCAGCATTTAAAATATAAGCTATTGTTCTAGTGAAAACTGTATAAGCTAATTTTTATGCACCCAAACAACTATAAACCGCTCCCGGGAAAAGTGCCGCGGGATTCCCGGGATAAAGAAAATCACATATTTTATTACATAAAATTTTGCTATCGACCAGTGAAAAATCTCATTCAAATTCGATTTTTTTTAAATCTGGCCATCTTAAATGATTCCCAGAAAAAACCCGCAGCAATCCCAAGATAAAAAGTAGCGCAGATTTTAAGTTTATAAATTTGCTGTCGATCAGCGAAAACCGCGTCGACCTGTAGTTTTTACATGAATCCCGAACAAACAGACAAGGAATCTGAAAGAAAATGTGTATTATAGTTGTCTTTTTAATAGCATTCATGTACAAATAGGGCATTTCTAAAATTTAATAATATTATAGATAGACTAGAATTTACCCCTTGGTTGCGCCGCGGGTCAACCTCTAGTGCGTATCTCTTGTTTAAAGAGCAGGCGGTACAGGCTACATTGTATGAATTTTTTATGTATTTGCCCCCGGAAGATTAACTTAATTTTATATCGCAAACTATACCATCCCCCATCTATCTGTAAACTACATAAATAACAAAACTTGACGAAAATGACAAAGTAGACAACATGGACGAAATGGACTAAGTGGACCCAGTGGACCCAGTGGTACCCAGTGGACCCAGTGGACTCAGTGGACTCAATGAGCCCAGTGGACCCAGTGAGCCAAGTGGGCCAAGTGGACGAAATGGACAAAATCACCAAATCTACCCTAGTTTCCGGGATAACCTTTACATAAATCTATCCCATTGTCCGGGATAAAAAGTATCCCTTGGCCACCCTCGGTATTAAAATTACATATGTACCGAATTTCAGCCGAATCGGTCCAATAGTCTTTCCATAAAAGGATAACAAACAGAGACAAATATATTTTTATCCCGGAAATTATCTCATTTTTAGGGATAAAAAGTATCCTATGTTCATCTTCGGCATCGATAATATATATATATACTGAGTTTCAGCCAAATCGGTCTCGTATTTTATCCGTGAAAATGGAACAGACTGACAGACAGACAGAGTTACTTTCGCATTTATAATTTTAATAGGGATTATTCTGTATTGTTGTACATTGATGTAAACTGTCTTAGAAGTCTATGAAAATATTTAGTTGCAATTTTTTATTTATTGCATAAGTGTAGCAGACAGGCAGATGGCCCAACTGATGGAAAGCGGTTACCATCGCCTATGAACATTTGCAGCACCAAAGATGTTCTACAAAAATTCACTGTTGCTCTCTTAAGGGAGACTGGAACCTGAACCACTAATGCCGGAACACAAGTCAAGGTTTTTACGGCGGCATACTCTAGACCAGGGGTGGTAGCCACCCTGACGGGCAAATGCCCTACCACGTGACTGTGGATTGTTTCGTTGCCTCTTACGGCAGGTCGCCTGGCCGTAGGAAATTGTATTCTTTCTCCGTTCCTGCACGGATAAAGAAGCTGGCAAACTAGCAGACGGCCCATCTAATGGAAAGTGGTTACCGGCGCCTATAGACGTCTGCAACACAAGAGGCAAAGCCAGCGCGTTGTCATAGGATGGTATAGAGAGGATGAGATGGAGGAATCGCACAGGAAAAATGAGATAGATAGATAGAGGATATAGATTAGGGCTGAGCCTGGTGGAGGCGGAGGGAAAGATAGCCAGTCACCATAAACGCATCCTTTATTCAAACCTACTACTAAACAGGGCAAGTGGATGCAAGGTTGGCAGCTTACCTTAAATTATAGGAATGAGAACCAGTTGCCGTTAATAATAAAGGCTATACCAAGTATTGCCATACACAAAAATAATTATAAACCATAATAATGGTTTTTTATTAGTCCGAAATGTGATCGTTTCTTCGTGGCCAAATTAGGCCATTTCACGTTATATGCAAGCACACGCGAGAATGGGAGAGGAGGGATTGGGGCATAGGAGAGGAGGAATTGGATAGAGGGATGGGATAGATAGCGATCTCACTCATCGCACGAATCACGATTTGCTCAAAGCTAATCGTTTCACGCTAATATTCTGTGAGAGCGTAGTATCACACCGATCGCCGGCCCTAACAGTTGTAATCAAGTCCACGTCCAAGTATGGCCAAAATCATAATCGTCATGAGAGTTTTGGCAAAATTATATAAAATCGCATAGAATTTGGAGAGTGAGTAATGGAGCTTTTTAATCTGTACCCACCGGCGCTATCTCCTTTTCACAATCGGACAACCAAACGCAGGGAAATGAAACAACAAAGAAGTGCTTGGCTTCGAACCCCAAAATAAAAAGGATTCATTGGAATGGAAATCATACGACCTCCAAAGAATGGAATTCATTGTTGGAGTCTGTATTTTCCGAAAACTACAATTTGAATATCTTAAAGTTTCATGTGAAATAAGTACCATCTGCGTTAGCATATTTCATCTTAGACCGTACTTTCGCATAACATCAGACGAGATTGTGGTGAAACGCGAACCTTATAGCAAAATAAATAAAACTCATATTTCCATCTTCACGACCTTTGATAAGAAGAAGTTTCGAAAAATCCATAATAATGTGAAAGTGACTTAGTTTGAATATTTGTGCGTTCCTCCTTCATAGCTAAGTTATCGGATTATAGTGAAATTTGATTTATATGGTACACTCAATAATGGATGTGACAAAGATTAAGTATTTAGTTATTAAATCTAGAGTATATCGCCATAACAACGTTGAGTTGTGTTCCGGCATTAGTGGACTGACTCTAATCTCCCTTTAGATCAGAGCAACAACGCATTTGTAGCACCTTTGGTGTTACAAATGTCTATAGGCGATGGTAACTGCTTTCCATAACGTAGGCTATCTGCCTGTCTCCTAAACGCATGCAATAAAAAAAATGTAATAGTTCTCATAAGATTTTAAACTGAAGCTTATGCAAGCGTAAAAACTTAACTCACTACAAAACTGTGTCAAACTTTAATCTTCAAGAACACTTGACAATGGAAAGAAACATATTTACAGAGTTTAAATAAAATTGTACGAACGTCGTGGCTTCACAATAAATGCCGGAAACGGAAATGTCGTGTCTGAGCTAGTGACAAGTTGCAGGAGGCTTCTTGACGTAAATCAAACGAACATGGTAGACTATTTTCATGATTGTATTCAAACATTTACGTATCAAACTAAAAATAACAAATCCGAAGTATCTGGAAATGTGTAAGCTGTCGAGTAGAATACTTTTATGTTTAACTATATTGCCAAAAAGCATAGCTTTGTGAGCGCTCCTGATATATTCCCTTCTATTTCTTTGTCTATTCTTTCACCTTCTCCCAGTTATTTTGGGCCGACACAATACAATAATGTCTTTTCCTTCCACACTCCTCTATGCTGACAAACGTCCTCTGTCACAAATCATCATGATTGACATCTTTCACACAATCCATTCATCTTTTTCTTGGTCTACATTTACATTTGTACCCGTCAATCTTCCAGTTTAACATTTTTTAAGTGAAGCTTTTTTTAGAATCGTTGTGATTTGAAACTCGATGAAACGAAAAACGACACTAAAAAGAGATAAACACGTAAATCTATAGGACTAAGCCTGCGAGAGAATGAGATACCAGTTTTACATTGTACATCATAGATTAGAGAGTCAATAAGACCGATGATTAAATGTAGGTTAAATTGGGACCGAAATAAAACTGATAATAATATTTTTTAGATTAAAACAGAGAAAATTTTAAAGTGATACTTAAGAAGTTTATTTTGAATTATAATATGTTGACAGATGTAGGCTAAAGGAATTATATTTATATTAATAAAAGTTAGAGAAGAATTATCTGTGAGTATAGTTTGAAGTTTCACTTGTACTGTGTGTGAACTGCACACACATATTTTTTTTTGTCACGTGACTTTAATCTCCCTCATTACTAGTAGTTACAGGCCCCTGCCACCTAAGACTTCTTCCTCACAATTTTTCAGTCACGGGTGCAACTTTCAAAGATCCTCTTATATATTAATTTGTCAACTTATCCATTCCTTCTAATACCACACATCCATCTCAGCTTTTTCTCTTGCAGTTTTTCGAAAGTAAAAGACAAAAGTGAACCTGTGTAATTTTGGTTTAACCAAAAAGGTATCCAGTGATTTTGAATGTAACATTATTAGTTACATCAATATGAACTATAATAATATATAGCGTTACTAATAACGCTATGTATTAGTAGTAATAGTCTAGTTGATAAATATCACTCATTGTTGTATCTTTTTTATTACTTGTTTACAAAATAATATTTCAACTAGCGGTCTCGGCATAAGTTACCCTGTCTTGAAAAAAAATTAGAACCCGATTATTTAAATTAAATGTAGCTTATTTTACTCAGGAATAATATAGCATTCTAATGGTGAAAGAATTTTTGAAATCGGTGCAGTAGTTTTTGAGTTAATTTGTTACAAACATATAAAAATAAATTGTTTTCTTCTTTATAATATTAGTATACATTGTATAGATGAAGATATAACATGACATGAATTAAAATTACTGTGTTTAATTCCAAACGTAGAAGTCTGAGTTTTTTCATAAAATGTACTACAAACATGTGCAGGCTAAAGAATTGTGATATTATTTATTAGCTGACCCGACCAACTGCGTACCGCCTGAGAATCAATTTTTTTCATATTTACTCATCTTTTAAACCTTCCCTGGACTTCCACAAATAATTTAAAACCAAAATTAGCCATATCAGTTCAGCCGTTCTCGAGTTTTAGCGAGACTAACGAACAGCAATTGATTTTTATATATAACATTATCAGCCAATAAATTTTGAGATGTTTATTTTAATAAAAAGAATTTCTATAATTTTTTATATAAATACAATATACATCAAAAACAAATTGGCCAAGTGTGTGTAAACCCACGCATAATGAAAGCTTCCTTTGTGTTGCGAAATTATCAGTCTAAAGTCAAAATTCACTAGTCCATGAGCTAATTCGGACAATTTCATGCTAACAAGAAAAAAACATAAGAGAAAACAACGATAATGAATGTTATTAAAGTTTCGTGTTTTATAGTTGCTACAAAATATAATTATGAATGATATTTTATCGCTGATATTAGATTTCCATAATCATGAAACAGAATTTATATTAGGTGTAACAAGATATTTTGATGTTGGGTTGAAACCTTTAATTTTAAGGTTTAATAAAGCCGTGCAAATAGGTATTTTATTTGACGATCAATAAAATGTTCTGCATATGTAACCAACGTTTTTGGTCATTTGGTTACAGAACTTTAATTTTTTATCGAATATACACCATATCTCAAAAACTACTTAAGATCTTATTCAAAACCGATTTTGATTGAATGTGCCTTAAGCTTCATTACCTTAATATTTTTCAGAATTTTCCACCCGTTAAAAGTAAAATGGGAGTACTCATAGTACGAATTTGGAAGCGAGTATTTCCTCATCTGCGGGCTACTGATTTGAATAAAAGTAAATGAACAAATACCACCATGATTTTAAAAGTAGACCTAATTTCTTTTACAATTATTTCTTTTTTTTTTCTTTAACTGTCTTAGACTGTAGGACACTTTAAACGGATGAATACGACAATTGTATAAAGATTACATTTTTGCCAAAATTTCTATAAAACTCAAAGAAAATATCCTTATTAAAGAAGGCTAAAAAAGAAAGAATAAAACTGATATATACGTTAACATTCTTTTGTACTTTATCATTTACCATCTATCCTAACCGTTATTCATAGTTACGCTGGTACATCTGTATTGCAAAAATGGCCGCCGCCAGAGGTCGTTTATAAGGCAAATCCGTCTTATCATTCGTCCGCGTCCGGAGCTCCACCGTATTTTATACAACGATGTACACTATCATTGCACGGGTGCAAAAGTTTTACTAGACATAAGTTTCATATAAGTCTTTTCTTTTAAATTATATTTCAATACAAGGAATTCGTTTAATAGCAATTTATAGTATTGTTACATGCCATCAAAGATAAACGCACAGCTCCCTATTGTAAGCGCAGTTTATTGTCTTCCCGGATTAAGGAACTCTTTTAGTCTTTTGAGTTTGTAATTAAGAAAAACATGCTATTGTTTTTGTACTTGTTTTATAACCATCATTAGCGGTAAACTAATCCTTATTGTTATTGTTTTCGACTTTGTTAGCCGGTCGCAGGGGTGCAAATTACTATTTCTCGGAAACTCAGTGCGCGCGGTCATACTTTTTTATACTGTGTAGTTAGTATAAGACGATGCCCGAATGGAAGGGCGGGCAGTCAAGCGACGACTACGAGACGAGTAAGAAGTTTGTAGTACTCTCGATTAGCGATATAGACGACGCACTTTACGCGTATCGAATTGTATGGAATCGTGCAGTGTGATCTGGTTGCATCCAGTTTTATTTGTATTTGTTTTATACGTGTTTGTACAGTTCTAATAAATTCTATAGTAGTTCCAACGGCATTTTTTATTTCGAGTCCTAGAGCTCGTAACAGTATACACATCTTGAATTATAACCCTTAAATTTCTCACTGCTGGGAGCCGCCCTTCTCCTTTTAAATGGACTGATACCATAGGTGCCACGCTTGTCGAAGACTGTTGGAGGATCTCTCACATCGGCTACTTCAATATTGTTTACCTTATTGTATTTTTTACCATCGTCAACATGTATTATAGTAAGTGTAACACTATACATACACATTAGCTTAGAAAAATTGCCTAAGCGGTGTATGCTTCACGGGAGATTCGAACTCACATCGTTTGTAAGAAATACGGACATCTACTACACTACCATGATGCGCTATGTTCGACTGTCTAAAATTATAAAATGCCATAATTTGACAAAATAATATTTGGTACTATATTAAAATATGTGTATGTATTAATTACACTACATTACTCGTAATATACCTAAATTTCACATTCCAGAAATTTACGGAAGTTTCTTTGAAAAGCCTTAAGGGAATTAATGTTTTGATATTCCTTATTAACAGATTACTTTAAGTCGCTATACTCGTACTACTACACTATAGTAAGTATATCTTCATGTCCGTGACATCTCAGACAAACTACAAGGGAGTCGCTTACTCCGTCACGGCGATGTTTAACAGAGGCCGACTAATTATGTGAGTACCAAATGTCTAATCATGCCGCCTCCACTAGGTCTCCGTAGAGGGGAAAGCCCAAGAAATGCTAGCTTGATCATCATTAGACAATTGGTAAGCATGCCATCCTTCAGATGTGAAGTGAAGTGTCTCAAAACAAGGGAAGTCGAAGGCCGCGTGAAGTGAGAAGGAAGAATAGAAAAAAAAGACCCTGGGCGTCGCAGCGAACACCGAATAAATGCACGAATGATGATAGCTCTATACCCTATAAAAGCACACAAAATACGTCAGTGAACGCAAGACGTGTAGTCTCATATAACTTAGCACTCAGAGCACGACCTACAGCCCTACTACCATCAACATTAGACGTTGCTGTCACGGTATGAACATTAATTTTGTTTAATTAAAACAGTGAAACTCAGCTGGGAAATTATATGAGATGAGAAATAGTTGACACGTTTAATTTCTTACGGTACAACCGTCACAGGGTATTTATCTTTTATAATGTGGTATAATTATAATAATTATATCCGGCTTTTAAATTAATTGATAACACGCGCGGTAGGTACTATTTAGGTTTTAAATAAATAAACATTTCTAATAACAAAGATATTAACTATTGTCATCGATAATACAATAGAACAATATCTCGTCAATGTTATATTGTACACACTATTTTTCCTTATTACATCATTTTCGTACATTAAAAACAAGATTTTTGCAATTAATTATATGGGGATGGGCTGACTTATTGAGTGGCGCTTCTATGATGGTTACCCCGTTGGATGGGGTGACGCACCACTAAGCGAGAGTCCATGGCTCAATCGCCACGGGAGTTAAGCTCGACCACTCGTGAGGGGAGTAGAAAGTAATACGATGAGATGTTGTAGTCTCTATGTAATTATTGCTTAATTAATTTAACATTAAACTTAAGACTATATATACAGAAATCTTAACTGCTACGTGAAAATATGTAAAATCTAAACATATTCGTAGATGGGTCTCCGAAGGTTTCTGTTTTCTGTATTGAAAGATGGACTTATCAGTTTTAACCTTGCTAATTCTTATCTATACTAATATATAAAGCTGAAGAGTTTGTTTGTTTGCTTGAACGCGCTAATCTCAGGAACTACTGGTCTGATTTGAAAAATTATTTCAGTGTTAGATAGCCCATTTATCGAGGAAGGCTATAGGCTATATATATTACCACGCTAAGACCAATAGTAGCGGAGCACAAATGAAGAATGTTTCAAGATCGGGGGTTTGTTTACTATTCCACGCGTACCAAGTCACGAGCAGAAGCTAGTGTAGCAATAAATTATTCCATGTATGTGACGTAACAAATTACACTATTTAATGATGTTTAAACGTCTTAGACAATTTAGCCACACAGTAGAAAATGTTTTATATTAAGACACAATTTAGCTAAAATTTTATCCAAAAATTAATCTTGTAATAAAAAAAGAGTTTTATCTGTTATAATGTGGGAATGTGTATAGTTTAGTTTCAGCAGATAGGATAGGATTTATCCGTCTTTACGTAGTATAAAACAAAGTCGCTATTCGTGTCTGTCTGTCTGTATATCCGCTAACTCCTCATAAACCACGCAATAGATTTTTAAACGGTTTTCACCATTAGTTGCATAATTTTTCAAGAAGGTTTACATATAGTTCATATTTCAAGGAAGATTATATATACACAATAGCTTTTGCCCGCGACTTCGCTCGCAATATATAAGAACCTAATTAAGTTTTTGTAAGTTGAATAGAGCTACTCAATAGGGTTTGACCAGCGGTGTACCAGAACGTAAACATTTTTACGAAAATAGTATTTTTACTTATATATTCCTAATTTTCAATGTCTGAACTCTAAATAAACGGTTCAAGAACATCATACAAAGACGAATTGAGAACCTCCTTTTTTAAAGTCTGTTAAAAATGAAGTAAAGCTAATTTTGATGCCAGTAACAACGCGCCAGCGTTCAATTCAATAGACCTCAAAAACGTCCAAAACAAAATTGGTTTGTACTGAAAATCAGGTATTGTGTCGGATATTATGGCACAGCAATAAGCTGAGTGCAACTTTGTTTGCTGAAAATGCGGCTTACAAATTCTCAAAATATATTTTTATTTTTAAGATACATGTCAGCAATGTAAGTACTTCGCTATGTCTTCAAATACATTTTTTCTTGCTTTAAATCATTTTGATAAGTCTATTGCCCGGTTTCTGAGGTTACCAGTTATGAGTTCAATAACAATTGATTCCATAAAGTTATGTAATAAACTTAGGTTAACTGTTAACCTACAACTAGTACCAAAACACGCCACTAGATGGATTTATTTAAGAAGGAATATCTAATATTTACTTATATCAAACAAAAACGTCAACAAGAAAGCGTCAAACAAAAGATATGGAATAGATAAACGCTTAATATTGGTCAGTTAAGTTGAACCTTTTTTTTGGCCAGACGAAATCCGTTTAAGGACTAAGCCGCGACAGGCACAGAAGCCTGGGGGGATGTTCGCGACCCGATGTGGGAGTGTGGGATTCGTCAGGTCAGAACCGGTGCCAAGCTATTACCACTCCCCAGTTAGAGATACCCACTAAAACCCCTGGGTGTTCCGTCCTGCGCCTTTTGCCAGGGCTACGGGACTGCGCGATTCCCAACTCCGCGTTCCTTGGAGTTAAGTTGAACCTAGTTTAACTATTGTACATTACGTACGTTCGTACGGTGTGTTCAGAAACACAATTTTATAAGTTATTGAACTGATAGCTCTAACGAACAGATAAACTACAGTTAAAAGTACCTCAGAAACCGGGCATATTAGTCTCAAATTTATACAATACTAAAACGTTATCTTTATTTGTTTATTTTTATTATTTAAAATAGTCATTATAAAGAAATTAAACTAACTTTTAAAATGCAATTAAATACTAAAATTAAACTAAGTTATAAATGTTATATTCGTATAGTATCTGTTACAATATAAAAGGTTTATATACGTGATGCTTTAACTTTGAATTGCATAGTTCGGGAGGTCATCCTCGCAACCTACTTAGAGAAGGGCGATAAAAATGCATTGCATTCGTAGGAATACGAGTATACATATAGAAAAGATTTTTATTTACTTGGGTATTTTCCTAGCAAACAGAGAATGTCTTATTTGATCGTTGTCTTTGTGAGTTTCTATCAGTCTGGTTTTAGATTTAAAACAAGCACGAAAAGTGAATATATGAATAGATGAAGAGCATATGACACAAGAAGTAAAAAAAAAATCGAGAAAATGTGCTACAGAATTTAGTTTCATTATCGTTTTGCCTTCGAACTTAACTCTTTCATCAATCATCACTCGCTATTTCTAAAACCAAGCTTATCCGCTTTATCCGTACAGGAACGGAGAAAGAATACAATTTCCTGCGACCGGGCGGCCTGTCGTAAGAGACGACAAAACAACCCACAGCCAGGTGGTAGGATATTTACCCGTCTGGATAGCTACCACCCCTGGTCTAGAGTATGCCGCCATTAATAAGTTGAGTTGTGTTCAGGCATTAGTGGCCAGGTTCTAGACTCCCTTAAGAGAGCAGCAGCGCATTTTTAGCATCTTTGCTGTTGCAGATGTCTATAGGCGATGGTAACCGCTTTCCATCAGATGGGCCGTCTGCCTGTCTGCTGAACTCGTGCAATAAAAAAAAGCTCGAATTAAATTGTTTTAATGTCTTATTATAGTTTGTATGCACATTACATATTCATTAAATGTAAAAATTATACATAACTCGTTCAACCACTTTGGTTTCCAACACTACACTACGACTAACAATCCCAATACTTTAATGGGTAGCTTTAATGGTTAGTTCTAGTTTATTCGCTATGCCATCAGTAAACTAGCGACTGCCTAGTTGTCGAAATTCGATCGTAAGACTGACAGGCGGACATAAAAAGTATATTAAGGTGTCTGCCCATTACATCGTATCATACCACGACTGTGCTAGGAACGTATCCGGCAAAAAAATATTCTTTATATTGAAACGTATTAGACTATGCCCACTAGACCCCCTTCCGTCACCGACCAAGACCGTCGTACCATGCATGGACCGTCAATAATTTTCGGCTAGAATATATTGTTACAATTGGGCCACCTGCATATTTTTAAACAAAAGCACATATTTTACCCGCCGTCGGTGTTTGAGATAATAACATTGTAGTTCTTTTATGATTGTCTTCTTTTGTTTACTTATTTATTGGTTATTGTTGAGAGCAGCTTATTTTACTCGTTTATGGCCGTTTGCAGGCATAATTAGGCAGGTGTGCAGATTACGTATTCTAAGAAATTCGATCTACGCGGGCGGGGGCAGCCATATTGTATCGGTGCAGTATATAGCAATGGCCCAATGGGGAGATCGGCAGTCTAGCGATGGTCACCAGCGAGACAAGACGTGTGTACATTCGATAAGCTATATAGTGACGGACTTTGCGCGTGTTATTAAATCGTGTATTACGTTTGTACTGGTTGTGTCCAGTTATATTTGTACCTGTGTTATACGTGTTTGTATAGTTCTAATAAATTCTATAGTAATTCCAACGGCATTTTAATTCGAGTCCCACACCCGTAATAATATTGATACGTTCTAGTCATAGTAGACCCTATCGTATTTCTTACCGTCCCTGATACGTTCATAGCACGGTCATGGTATGATCCGGTGTAGTGAGGAGAAACCTTCAGGGTTCAATTTTCGTGTATATTGTTTAATTTCTTTTTTTTGCAACATGCTTACCTTCATATAATAATTACATGTTGGACTTCGACACAAAAACCTCACGCGTTTATTCGTACCACAGAGTCGTGTAATATAACGACCGGTGCCCACTTCGGTGGGCGTCATTAAAAAATATATATTCACTCACGCACACACGCACGCAGACACGCATATCAAGCTTTAATTAAGCTTTGTAGCCTTTAATTAATTCATAAACGCAGAAAGCACTCGCAGTGCCTTGTATGAGGATGTACGTAAATCTTGCGTAGAACGTTATTGCTATAACATATTTGACAGGCATTCCCATGGTCACTTCGCTGAGTGTAAACATTTTTACTTTTTTAATTTATTAATCACAATCAAATATAGCCTATGTCACTTGAGAATAATGTAGCTTTCTACTTGTGAAAGAATTTTCACAATCGGATATATAGTACCAGAGATTACCCCGAACATCCAAACTCACAAAGTTTATCTTTATAATATTATTATTAGGTTAATTAACATTTTATAAATAAATTTAAAAACGATTATCTTACAGGATTCAAAAGATACGAGTATAAAGTATAAGCCACGCACAAACGAACTGGCTGGTACAGCGAATTATAAATCATTTACTTAAAAACAGTTATATATATAATGTATAGCTATTTTTTAATTAATAATAATAACGATCGGCAGACAAATGCACATATTGTATATCCCCAAGTTAAGAAATTTACGCTTGTGTTATTGGTAATATACAAAGATATCTAGACCATAGTAAATAACGAAGAAAAATCGTTTCCAAAATTTACCACACCAGGAATCGAGCCCGGAACCTCTGCATTGCAGTGAGGTAAGCCGTCAAAGGCTTAACCCGCTCAACTACAAAGGCCGTCAATTGATTGTAAAGTGTATCCTATAGCGAATTGTACTCATAATCCGTACCATTACCCAGGCCGCGGTTCGTTAAAATTGACCTTTAAAAATAGTCACAAATCCGACGATACACAAAGCGAAACGAGAAAAATGTAAAGCATAATGGACTTTTCTAGTCTCGCGGTGTTTTGTGGTATTACACTTTATTGCACCCGGATTTAGGTTTAAAAATTCACGGTAGTTAAAGAGATATCACGTACAATATAAATTATAGTATTCAGTTTTAATTTAAATCGGCTATTTTGTATTTTTTAAAAGCAATAATTTGATTGAATTAAATTTTTCAATACCGTTATAGAATATTTTGCATAAAATACACCATTGAGCTGTTAATTTATATGGATAACCAAAGTTTATATGAAAACTTAAATACTGCTGAGTTTTTATATAAATGAGTTTGGAAGGAGGATAAATAAAAAAATGGTCTGCAGACGAACACACATATTGTATATCCCTGTGTGGTGCGCTGTATATATACAGCACACCACACTGGGGCCTATCCCAGATAAGACCATAGTAAATAACGGAAATTTCGTTTATAAAATTTACTATAACCAGAATCGAACCCGGAGCCTCTGCGCTGCAGTGATGCAACACAGAGGCCTCGGTAAGCCGACAAAAACTTTATCAAAGAAAGAAAGAAAATTACAAACAATAACACGTTTCATTTCGTCTATTACCTACCAATAGTACTAACAGCCCATAGATGTCCCATTGTTGGGCTCGGGCCACCTACTATATAAGTAGGGGAACGGACAGCATACCCGCCACGCTTGTCGAAGGCGGCTTGGCAGGTTTGAAACATTGGTTATCTCGATGTGCAGGTTGCATCACGATGTTTTCCTTCACCGTTATTAGCACGTGGTAATTGTAACAATATGCACATTAGGTCAGAAAACTGCCTAAGTGGTGCTTGCGTTCCGGCCAGGATCGAACCCGCGCCCTTTGAGTTTGGGACGCGTGCGTGCGTGGTATAGTTTGTACCTATTGAACATCTTATAAGTATTATGGTTATTGATGATTTTTAATTAAATTATATTTATGAATCAAATAATATCCACAGAATTTACGCAAGATATTAGTCGTCTAGTAGTAGTAGTAGGGTCGTTTTAGTATCTCGCCAAAAGGAAGGTTTGCACTGAAAATCAGCGTTCTGTCGAATAGATATCATACCAGCACAGCAACAAGCTGAGTGCAAACTTTGTTTGCCGAAAATACGGCGTACAAATTCTCAAAACATACTTTTATTTTTTAAGATACATGTAAGCAATATAAGTACGCTATTTATTAAAATATTTATTTTCTTTCTATTGTATGTTAGTTTTTAATACCATGTGGTTATATTAAACTAATCATTTTGTAAATAGTTTGTTCTAAAAAGTTTAAAAGCACTCTTTCTATAATTAAATATACTACGTAAAACGGAACGGGTAAAGAGGGAAACCTATCAAGAATTGATAGCCAGTGATCTACCGTTGTAAAAAAACAAAGAATCACGGAATGATGCTATTGGCATGCTGGTAAGCTCCCGATCGAAAGATATGCAGTGATCTAAAGTCAGTTTCAATCTTGGATTAGAGATAAATTATTAATTTCGGCCGTTAGCCCACTCAACTACAGATGCGTCAAATGAATGAAAAAAGGAATGACAAACTGTAATACTTGCAACAGCCCAGAAGGGTTTGTGGTAGTAATAGAACAGCAACTGGTCATAATACTTTATAATCAGAGAACCTTACGGTTTTAACATATTACGTACACTGACTATTCAAACTCGATAAGCATTTTTAGAACACCTCACCATCCCTCCAACAATTTTACAGTACATGAAATTTAGCATATTGGCACAACCGATAGCAGATTTAAGTCATTGATAAACTATTTTATTTGAAGGGCTATGCATGACAAGAATTTAATACATTATTGGTTGATAATTTCAGATAATATTTTATATAAGATATTGTATAATAGTATAATATTATACTTAAAGTTTTATATGCAATAAAATAAGCCGAACACAGTATAAATCTATCGCGTCTGCCAACATGAAAATAAAATGTAGTGAATACCGTCCATATACAATTGAGAGGTTTGAATTATAATCTGTACACAATTATCACATTATACAAATCACAAATATTGTAACAAAATTATTGTAAATTATAGACAACTACTCTATACAAAACAGGCGCTAATCACAGAATAAATAAAAATAGAACATTACTATTCAATTACGGAAATGGCCGATCGTATTGTTTAGAAATAAGAGGGTACATAAGAAAATCAATTATTAACATTAAAAAGAAGCACGACAAGAACAACTATGCTACTCAATAACTGTAACAAAACTTTAATTTTAATAAAGTATCCACCCTTAAACGACACGTAGTTTTTCGCAAAATACAATATTCCGTTTGGTGCAGCGTAAATTGTGTTAATGTCAAAGCTTAAAGCCGGACAAAGGTGCAATGTCATTCTGCCACGACCCATTCATTGTACCGGCATTACTCCGCCATTCTCGGTTACTCGTAACGGATATTGTAGACGGATGTGCCTTATTCCTCAAATTGGAATACATGCAGTTTTGCAATGGTGTTATTGTGCTCTGATTTCAAATTGAAGTTAACATTTTGTTTTTATATTTTACAGTGTTTATGTTTTTAGTTTAAATTTATCAAAATTAAGCTCGCTTTCTTTACTACTTCTAGATGCTAGTCTATACTAATATTATAAAGATGAAAGATTTGTATTTTTGATTTTTGTATGTTTGTAACGAATAAACTCAAAAACTACTGGACCGATTTCAAAAATTATTTCACCATTCGAATGCTACATTATCGCTGATTAATATAGGCTATACGCAAATTAGGGATCCTTAATAAAATTTCAATAATATAACCCATCCATCTAAACAAATTACTGGCGCTGGAATCGGGTTCTACAATTTTGATGAAATTTTATGTGTGTTTGAGTGGGTCCCGGGGTGGTTTAGATTCAAAATTAAACCTGGTAGGTGGCGTTAGAATCGCGTTCTAGATTTTATTATTTCAGGGCAGGACAACGTCTGCCGTGGCCGCTAGTCATAATATAAAACCCACATTTTACACAAACTTTTCTGT
This sequence comes from Dendrolimus houi, assembly GCA_039645545.1. NCBI lineage: Eukaryota > Metazoa > Arthropoda > Insecta > Lepidoptera > Lasiocampidae > Dendrolimus > Dendrolimus houi. The sequence continues at coordinate 7,704,798 of CM077131.1, forward strand.
TTCATCTTATGGTTGCCTGGAAGAAATTGCTTTTAGTGACAAGACCGCCTACTGTTATCTGTATTTATACTTCTGAAACTGTATCGTAATGTTATGAAATAATGTATCATGATAATTATATTCTCCCTATTTATGCTGACGATTTACTACTTTATAACAATTTGATCTTTTTTTCATTTTTATAATTTAATTTTGAATTTTTCTAGACAACTACCCGCCAAAAATCCAGTTCTGAGACGGCAGCAACAATAAAATGTCTCAGCTTTTCGTAGGCGTAACATTTGTTTTGGACTAACGTCCATAACGTATTGCTTAATGATTCTTTATAAGTACAATGTACGTTGCCTTTACTCTTTTATATATAGCAATACGTCCAGGTCAACAAGCAATGTGAAATACTTACATCAATCTCTCAGACCTTATCTTGAAAGAAACCCATATATTCACATCATTCTCCGCAAGCAATACATTTGCATTTTCATACACTTTGTATGACGATTTTTGGCCATTGTTGGTGAGACTTTTTAGCGACGCAAATTTTAAGGTAGGTTTCATGAATAAGTTTTATCTTTATATTATCTACACAATTTTGCCTTTAACTATATCTTGAAATGTGTCATAAATCAAAATAATACGTCGAAAACCAAGAACGTAACCAACCAATCCTCAGGATTATTAGAATGTTCAGCGCAGAGATTTTCCCACAAAACTGGGCCTACGTACGGCAACGGAACAAGGTGTCAGTATATATGGAATAAAGTATTGTTAAATAGTCACTTTGTATGCAGGCACGTTTTATTTTGGCATGATCGGAGCCTACTCCGATAATAATTCAAGCAAATTACTCTATATTGGATACGTTTCAATGGGTCCGCCAATAATAGCGAGGACGGGAGTCCTCTTCTTTAAAGAAAGTGAGTGTAAATCAGCTGTATTTACGGGATTATCTCTACGTTTCTGATATTGACTTGAAAATAATTGTCTTCACAATTTTTTGTTTCGTTTGACAGTAAAAAATATAAATAAGCAAAGAAAAACTCTAGTTGAGTTCAATTCATTTATATATAACAATTGCTATATGTACATAATTTATTAAAAGTTATACCTAAATGTGTATGTTAAAGGTCAAATAAATAGCATTTCAATAAAATCATCGCAATAAACGAATCTATGAAGAGATAATTGAAAGTAGATAAATGAAACTTGTTTGTCAGAATCATCGCAAGTGGAGATCTGTGATCTCTGCCTACACTCCCATGGCAAACAGACGTGATAATATGTATGTATGTATAATATTTACATGTATAATCTAATATAGTAATGATAATATAGGCCATTATTTCAATTTCGATTTAACAAATTTCAGTACCTACTTGATCCTATTTGTATAAAATATAATTAGAGAAATATCAATTCCATATTCATATCATTCACATTTAATTTAAAATAGATTTTTAATTTGAATACTAAGAGAGAAGTAAACCGATTTATTGTGTAAACATAGTTTTAAGATTGAAAATATAAATTTCACTTCAAACTAAACCTAAATTCCAATGTAGTAACTTATTTCTAAACATCTGAATGAAAGGTGAATACTCTAACGTCAGTCCCTAGAGACTGCTAATAGATTATTCTGAGTACTAAAAAGAAAGGTATGGAGTAGCCTTGCAACGCTCGCTCGATCGCTGTACTAATCCATTATCTGAAGTAAGCACCAAAACTCTAATTTATACTAATACTAGAGTTTACCCCGCGGCTGGCCCACGGGTCAACCTCTAGTACGTGCCTCTTGTTTAAAGAGCAGGCGTTAATACAGGTAACATTGTATTAAATTTTTATGGTAGTAGTAGATTCACTTCATTTTATATCGCAAACTATCCCATCTCCCGGGATGAAAAGTATCTATATCCATTTTCCAGTACTCCTAGTAGTTATTCCATGAAAGCTTAACAGATAGACAGATTGAGTTACTATCGCATTTTTTTATAGATGATGAATTTTTTTATATCTATAAACTTGAAATTTGGTTGGTCCCATACGAACTTTCATCGTCTATTTCAACCCATTCTTGTTTTATTTAACTCTTTTTATTTATCTAGTTTTATTCACCCAAATGACTAAAAGAACCAAAATAACCAAAAGGATCAGATCGACCTAATCGACCGAATTTACCAAAACGACAAAACAACCAAAATTATCGACATGATCAATTCGACCAAATTAACCAAAATAATGATGACAAACAAAACCTATCCTCCTTTCTGGGATAACCTTTGCTTAAATCTATCCTATTATCCGGGATAAAAAGTATCCCTTATCCACCTTCCGTATTAATATTACATACTACCTATATATACCATATTTCAGCCAAATGAGTTCAATAGTTTTTCCGTGTAAGTATAACAACAAAGAGACAAATATATTTTTCTCCCGGAAACTATCCCATTTTTTGGGATATAAGTATCCTATGTTCATTCTCGGCATCGAAAATACATATACTGAGTTTATATTATATTGCAGAAAGTATTTTCTGATCATAGTCTTGAAAGTTAGCAATGAATATTGCCTTGATATTTATCTGACAGCAACAGTCAACGTATTCTATCCACAGTTGGACAACCTTAATTGTGAAAGAATTGTGGAAAAATGTTTTATTATGAATGCTGGAAGTAACAAACGCGGCCGATCTCTTCAAGAATTAACCCGAAGCAACCCGTGAACTTTGTTAATTATCCCGCATTGCCCGCTTCGCGATGGACGTGAAACTTTGCTCTGATATAATGTAGATGATTACGTGACGGTTTAGTGGAGCCGCACACTCAAGATACTTATTTAAACTGGGGAGGGCCGACAAAAGAAGTTTTAGGCTTAATGTGTTCTACGATTGCCACGCGTTTGGGTGTACTAAAGTTTACTATTATTACGATAGGTGATTGATTTTTTAAAGGATGTATTAGGTTTGCGTTTAACCACTGTCTCACCTGATGTTGAGTGATGGGGCGGTCTAGGATGGACCACGCTTACCTAGAAGATACCTATTCACTCGTTACTTGAAGACTTCAAGATTGTATTTGTCAGGACAACAGACACTGGCAAATTATTCCACTCTTCAACAGTGCGTACCAGAAAAAATGAAGTGAAACGCTTGCGTAACGATGGCCGCCAATCGGTGCGTCTGATTCTCCGATGGTAAAATGGGGATGCAGGCACCAGCTCGTGCAGTTCTAAGTAAAATTATGATAAAAATTGTTTGTGATAGAATAAAAAGGTTTTATCGATCCTATTGTCAGAACTATGGCCTGTACTTGAAAATAAAAGGAAAAGCTGCGTGTCATGAAGATGAATATGCTGCGCTAGGTGTGTGGAGTCTCGCGGAAAGACCACGTTAGGAACTCTCGCATCCACGGCAACCTGGAGGTTGGATATGGATATCCGTGACATAGCAGATAAACTGCAAGAATGTCACCTGTGTTGATACGTCCACGTTTTACAGAAACCGGCTAGTTACGTGGAGAAAAACGTCTAACCATACCATCTCCGCCGGATTCCGTTCTTTTTCTTAGAAATCGTTACCCGCACACCTCCCTAATTATGCCTGCAAACGGCCATAAACAATTACAATAGGCTGCTCTCCACAATAACCAATAAATAAGTAAACAAAATAATACAATGATATAAGAATTATAATTAGTTCAAATGCCGTCAGGTAATAAAGTATGTTTCTATAGATATGCAGGTGGATTTTGTTTTTGTCGGCACTTGGTCCTAACATTACCATCAGAGAGGCATCTTATGAACATGTTCACGATTCATTTTATAACGTAGCAGTTGAGATTTTTGTATATACCTATAGCTTTAAGTTTATGCTAGATAAGAAAACGTTGATAGGGCACTTAATAAGGTCTTTTAAATATATATCATTTTGTTAGATGAACTTCTGCTTAATAGTAGCCTTATATAAACGTAAAAAAATTGAACAAGTAAATATAACAAATGATCATAAAATATACTTTCGTCTCGTATAAAATTTAAACTATGTAAAAATCATCTTTCAGACTTCTATTTATATTTACAGATAAACTTGACATATAGAATACAGCAAAAACTCGGAAATCAGTTAGGCTTTGGGATTTTAGAGGTATACCAATAATAATAGATGGCCAGTTGAGTATAAAGAAAACGAACTTTATGTCACCCAATAAAACATTTACGACATTATCGTATGTCGTTTTTATCTATAAGTTTCGATAAAAACAATCTGTTCTATCATCCATACAGCAGTAAGTTTTATACGTTTTATCTATGGTAGTTAGTAATAAAAGTCTAGATTTAACTATGGTCTTCTATTTATGGATTATTTAGATGCTGTATAAGTTTATGAGAATATACAACACAACCATTAAGCTCTTAGAATATTCATGAAAAGTAAAAAGAAATTTATTTAATAATATTACGAGTACGTGGCAAAGTAATGATGGAATTATCTTGATTATAGTTGTTAGGAACGGCTCGATTGGTATGATATCACGCTCTCTTAGAATATCGGCGTGAAACAGTTAGCCTTGAGCTAATCGTGTTTCGTGAGTGAGAATTCCGATGGTCCTCTTCCCCCTCTCTCTGACCAATATATCCCATTCCTCCTGTTTGATCCTTTATCTCATCCCCCCATCCCATCCTAAAGGCTGGCGATGGTTTGGCTTCGTCCCTATCATTGCAAACGTGTAGAGGGGATGGTAATCACTTTCCATGAGCTGGGCTGTTAAGGCCAAAGCCTTGTTCCCACTTTAGAAAAAAAAACTTGTCATTGACAGTGACATTTTGTGAATAGCCTGGATTTCTCGCGTTCTATTCCTTTGCTCGCGCTGATATATTCGATTTGCATCCACACCCGAAAATTTAATATATAATATATTTGTCTTGTTCTTGTCTTGACTTGACTTGTCCTTGTTCAGGACCGTTAATATCCCAAATCCAGTGTGTGTGTTCAATTCTTCATTAAGAAAGAACCACAGGCCGGCCCATAGAAGATCGACGAAGAAAATCAAGTAAGTCATACATACACAAAGCTCTTACAAAGACCAGCACCCATACAGGCCATCCCGTTTTTAAACCATGGGCCATCTGCCTGTCTGCTAGGTACTCAATAAAGAAAATGTAATTTGTATTCATGAGGCTTTTACTTTTAATTTAACCAACATGAAAGATTTTTATTCCTTGAAGTAGAGAAATAACTGATCTATTTCTTGTAGACGTTTCGGACGTCGGGGTCGTTTATATTTTTATTGACATTAAATAAAACCCACGCTACTGTTAAATAATGCTATACAAATCGTTTTGCCCTATTCTTTAATATTGCTTTTTGAGATAAAAGGGTCCCCGGAATGCAGTTACCTTGTCAAATTTCATTAAGATCCTTTTAGCTAATTATTCATGAAAAGCAACGAAAAATAGAATTACTTTTGCATTTATGTCATTAAGAAAGTGCTCTGCAGCGCCATCTAATGGCGAATTATGTTAAAATTCTATTTATATGATGCATGCCGATCAGGTAAACGGTATAGAAGTTAATGGGCTACTGAGCATAAAAATGTTCGCCATGAAAATCACATAGATACACTAACATTTGTTATGATCGCTCAAACTATGCATGTTGGAGTTTATCAATTTCATATACTAACACCTAGAAGACAAATATAATAATAGACAAACGTGTTTTTATATATTTCAATATAACGATACACACAGTTGATTTTATTTAGTTTGACTGCAGGACAAAGTTTTCTTGTTTTATTATTTACTTTTTAATTTTCGACTTGTAATTTAATTTTATTTTGTTATTCTCCTTATTTTAATTCACTTATGAAGTAAGATCCATTATGCCACAGACATACATCTTTATGTATAAGATTCTAGGGTTAGTGTGTTTGTCACTGAACTCCTCCTAAACTCCTGGATTGATTTTGATTACATTTTTTGTGTAGTTCGAGTAGATACCGGGATGATTTAGATTCACAATTGGACCCGGTAGGTGGGGTTGCAATTTCAAAAATAATTATACAACGCTGTTGTGATCTATGTTAAATAAATACTCTTCTACCTCATTTATTCACGAAGTAATGTCTACAGTTTTGGGTTTGCAATAATGATCTTGAAAGGGATACCAAATCTTAAACAGAACTTTTAAAGAGGCCGTCCAGATTTCCGCTTTCGGTGTTGGTTAAACTATGTTTGAATATTGCCTCAAGCGACATAACTTAGAAGGGTATCCTTATTTGCGAAGGGATTTACTGTTCTGTCGAGGATTGTTATGTTTTCCCTGTTGAGCCTAGTTTTGTATGTGCGTTTGGATACCAAAGACCTTTGAGGAAATTAACTTCCGGAGTGGGAACATCGTGATATATGTTTTTGGGTTCTTTTATTGTAAAAAGTTTGCTATATAGGTGTCAGTGCAGCCTCAATTAGGAGATTTGTAGAGGTCACCATTGTCGATTGTTTTCCTTGGATGACATCATTCTGATATATCGTTATAGAGATATTAGGTTCATATCTCAAAAGACAACTAAACAATCTTATTATAAACAAACTCAAAGTTTTGAGGTTAGGAGATTTTAGGGCAGTTTTTCGACTTTCCTGCCAGGGCTGCGGAAAGGCTAGGTCATATAACCGCAGCCCTGGCATAAGTCGAAGGACGGAACACCCAGGGGTTTTAGTGGGTATCTTTAACCGGGGGTGGCAATAGCATGACACCAGTTCTGACTGGGAATGCTGGTGCCACCCCCCATCTGGCGAATCCCAAACACAGGTCACGAATTATCCCCTCAAGGTTCTGCCCTTGTCGCGGCTTATGGTCCTCGAGCAGATTTCACCTGGCTAAATAAAAAAAGTTTTTACGATTTTGGAATGGAATATCTCTATATCTATCGGCTTAAGTCACTAAAGAATATCTCTACGGTTTTCACATATATGACAGACAGCTTCAATTTAATTAATTGCATTCTCACTGCATCGTTATGTTGCTTAAACATAGAATACATCTACCTGTCTCAGTCACAGCTTTTGTGGTTGAGTGGACTAAGTCTTGGCGGCCTATCTCACTAGCATAAATTTCGTAAACGAACTTTGCATTGTTTACTATAGTTTGGGTGTCTAGAATCGGCCCTAGAGTAATTTATCTGCTGTATTTGAGTTTTATCTGCCGAATATTCATTTATCATCCTGCGATATTCATCTACATAGATTCACCAGTTTTGAGAAAAAAAATTGTAACATAATGTACATAAACCGATAAACAAATAGAAAGACGGACCTGACGTTCTTATGGAGTCTGTTTATGCTAAAGGAACCCAGAATCCTACAACTGGGGAATTTGAAACCACAAGAGGCACTTAGGCAGGTATTTAGGCCTGTACTTCGCACTTCATGGTCTAAATAAGATCTTGACGAAATTTCATAGTAAAAAGTTTGATCGACTTGACACTAATGTGTATATATCAAAGTGACTAGACGTGTCTTAAATTAAAATTATTTTTAAATTAATCGCCATTTAAGATGCTGGCAGTATAGATCATGTAATTTTATATAAGTATATACCAATTATTTCTAATTGAAATGGGTGAAATCAATGAAGTGCTTGTTTTGTTCGTATAAAGGATAAATCTACTAACTGATGTGGTACTTGACGGTAGAAAGAGGAAACTAAAACGCCCTTTTTAAGGCCCTGGCTCGTAAACCATCGAAACAAATTGAATGGATTTTTAAAGAACCGTCGTCTTGCGTATTTTATGTTATAAACTTCAATTTAATCTAAACGAATTGAAGATTTATTGTCTTCCCTTATTCTCTAAGAAATTACAAAGTACGAGTATTCGAATATAATATTGGTAGAGTATTTAAGAAGATTTTAAATTAGAAAATTTTCTTTGAAACAATATAATTTTATTTAATACTTTTAAAAGCGAACGTCAAGCTTATAAAACAATATGTCCTAGGAGTCGAACAACTCTGCTAAGTAGTAGCGTGTTGTGTATGGCTCCTAGGCTCTATAGTCATCTACCAAAATGTATTATTATTGACATTCAAAACACTAATAATTTTAAATATATGTAGACGGTTCACTGAAACGTCACTGTCATACTGTCAAGAGTGATATGTTGTCAATGTCACTCTCGCAGAGCGTCGTGACTGTGAAAGCGGGGTGGCGGGAAGAAGTAATATATAAGCTTTCTTCTAAAGAATGGTCGCCAGCGCACCAAGTATTCGACAAACTGCGATTCATTGCCTTAACCAAAGTGAATTATAACGTAATCTGTGCTAATATCAAGAGAGATGATTGTTGTTTAAGCAATAGAAACATTACATTGGTAAAGATCACAAAAGATGTTAATTTCATAAATATACCCACATACATCATGCCATGCCATGATGGATTCTGATCAATAAAGCTCTGACGAGCTTACATATAGATTAAAGACATTTCTGATTGACAAATCATACAGTGTTAATGATTATTTTAATGATAGACTTTAAATTACTGAGGTAGTTAGTATACAATGTCTTATTATATAGACTAGTGGATTGGTTTTAATTTTTATGACATTTATTATAAAGAATGACTTAATTTAAATATTATTGTTATTATATTATTATTCTGAATTAATGTAATTTTTTTGATATTAATGTAATATTAATACTAAATCGATAAGAATTATTAATTGTAATAAATATCAGAAAAGGTGTATATTTATCATTATTTATAAACTGCACTACTACTGTCAGTATTAAATGCTATCAATCCGCCTGTTGCACTATCTATTTATTATTTTCTACCTTTATTTGTCTATGCTTTGGTGTACAATAAAGTTTTTTTTCTTTCACCTTTTGCCAATTATTTATAGTCGGCACAATATATCTTGACCTTACATACTCCTCTACTCTGAAAAACGTCCTCTGTCATACCAGTTATCTATGTAACTAATTATAATTATTTATTTTGGTTACTCTTGGTTTCCATGTATTGAGCTTAGTACTGGGGACTGGTACTTTGCCTACATGTAAAAAAACGACACCCCATGCGCCGCGCGCCGTCTGTCGGGGTACGAATATATAAAGTAATACTTCAAATCCTAAGAGCCGCATTTTATGGTTTCAAGGACGTATTTATTAAGTAGGTGTTTTTAAAATACATTGTACCTAAAGAACGAAAACTAAAGATATCGGTAGCATTCATTAAAATGGTATTAAGTCGAAAAAGGTATCACGAAAACTGCACACAATTTAAAAGATTTGCAGATTTGTATCATACAACAAACTGTGAGACAGTTTTCAAATTTATGTTGCAATGGGATATTATAATAATTCACATTTTAACTTTATATTCCGTAGACAGTAGTAATGTTTTTACAATTCAGTGAAAATCATTCGACTCGTTCTTACGTAAACTTGTTAGATATATATCCCGCAATTACTACCCATTTCCATAGATAAAATTATCATATTTATATGATATATAATTATCATGTGTATATTAAATTTGTCGATATTTGCATTATTTCCCAAGACGATTTAAAGGGTAAATATAAAAGAAACGTACTTTGTGTAATAAATAAATAAAATATAATGAAAATGTAAAAGCATCCTATAATATATTATTGATCTCAAATAAAGATAAATATTAGCGACGTCTTATATCAAAAATATTAGTGAACAAATTAGAAAGGAAATTTTATGCATTCTAAGAAGTAATGGACTAAAAATATTCCGTTTATAAAATTCAATTTATTTCAATGTACATTTTTAACACCCACGTATTACTGAACCCAATTTATTTTGCAAGCTTATTTGATACTTATTCAAATCTAATTCTCTTTTCGATTGAGCTTAACGGAACAGACTTATTGCTTGTTACATTATCGTCTAAACAGATGCAAACTTCAAAAAGAGAGAAACAATTCTGACGAATTTTTTTCTGATTAATATAATACAAAATGGTTGCTTTTGATCTTTTTTATTGCGAAACTGGCAAATATTATAGTCAGACGGGCTAAGGGGGGACATCCACAAATTACGTCACACGAATTTCATAATTTTTTGACCCCTCCCCCGTCCTTGTCACAGATGGTCACATTCTTGAGACTCCTCCCTATCTAGTGTGACATCACGTATTTTGCAATATTACATCAAGAAATCTTCTTGATATATAAAAACGAATGTTTCTCTGTATGTCCTTTATATAATCTTAAACTATACATTTGATCATGTGATGATCTTTAGCAAAGTTTTTGTGCATGAGCCAAAGAAGGTTTCTGAGTTGGTTCACAATTGAACCCGGTAGGTGGAGTTGCTCTCGGCATATCGATTGAAGCTTTTCCGGGCAGGACGACGTCTGCCGGAACAGCTAGTTATTAATAAAATATCCGTAATTAGCTTAAATACATTAGATTTTGAAATGTGACGACACGAAATTTAGAACTCCTCCCACCTCTTGTCACACTTCGTCAGCCCATGCTGAGAGTGGCGAGTCACCGTCTCCCCATTTTTTCCATGTTCTCTACGCATTGCGACAGGCAGACGCCATAGTCCCCATAGTCCAGATCCCTGGTTCCACTAACAGTTCATCCCAATAGCCCAGTTCCTTTTGTTCTCATTTCCTACAATAGTCCTACTACACAGAACGAGGCTTGTCCTTGGGTGCATTTTTATATGGCGTAGACAGGCATAATCGCCGGTCAGTGTTGAGCCACATTTACGTTAAATTTTTCAAGGGGCCTCTATGTGTTGACCTTTTTATGGCTCATGGTCTTAGAAACATACAAGATATTGATAGTTTGTGCTTTGACCGAGACGCCCCTTAGTAAGAATATAAGCATGATATCTTTTGACAAAACCGTATTTATTTCCCGATAAGATATGCTAAATCGTAAATGAGTGTGTGATGTACCGCCTGCTAGTGCACACTGCGGTCGCAGCAAGTCGATTCCCGCGACCACGCTAAGTAAACGCCACAACTCTCTCTTTCCTTTTTTTTATTGCCTGAAGCAGGCAAACAGGCGGAGGGCACACTTGATGGTAGTTGGTTACCATCGCTTATGGAACTTTGCAACGCCAGGGGCGTTGCCAACGTGTTGCCGGCCTCTAAGAAATTTTATAACGCCATTCTTAAACGATCGCATGTCGTAGCGTAGATGGAAAACCTCGGCGGGAATTTCCCTCCAGATCATTGTTGTACGCGGAATAAACGTGCTAGAGAACCGTTGCGTAGTTAAGCGTGGGAGCTCTAGGGAATGGGGGTGAACATCCCGTTGATGGCGAGCGGTGCGGTTGTAAAAATGAGGCGTTTGCATCAGATCAAACAGTTCCTCAGAACACTCTCCGTTGTACAGGCCGTAGAATACGCAGAGGGACGCAGTCTCTCCGAAGGTTAAACGATTCTAAACCGCCTGTTAGTTTGGGATCGTTGACTATACGAATGGCGCGACGCTGGATGGAGTCGAGAGGGTCAGTCTGGTAAGCGGGTGCTTCAGCCCATAAGTGTGAGTAGTATTTCGTAATAATTGGAGTTTGCATGACATATATTTCCTTTCCTACTCCTCTATTCTGGCATACGTCTTCTGTCACACCACAAATCAAAACGACTATCACCATCATGTAAGCATTAATATTTTTTGGCGTTTGTTATATCCTATGTTTGTTATATCTTACAGTTTAAATAAATGTAATTTGCAGGGTAAGTGACTATGGTTTGGCTTAGTAGGTAATGACATGGTATAAATTGTAGCTTAATAACACTTAAACTGTATAATTATACGTTCTCTAGAAAAAGTTATCTTGCATACCAATGACGATGAGTTTTCATCCAAGGTTTACCCACATCACTGCGTATGAAGGGTTTCTAAAAAGGTGTCGTAGAATTTCTTTTTTCTAGTAGCCCCTTCGGTATTGCAAACTCCATTAAAGACAGTAAACACATACTATTAAGTGTAAGATGTAATTGTTGCTGCTCTAAAATTATTGAAAACAAGAGAAAAATAACTGAAAGATATTACACCAAAACTTTATTCAACATCACGCGCCAGTTATCACTTTTACATGAGCTATACGAATTTATTTATTGTTGCAATTTTAAAAAATATTTTGGACACGACAAGCGAGTAAAATATTATTCCGTCGGAATAATTAACAGTTGTAAATATACAAACAGTATTTTTTTGGAATCTTCAAACAGAATTTTTTGATATTTTCGGTGTGTTCAATAGCCACTTTAGTGAAAACGTAACCCTTATGAATTCGTCATGTCTGTCTGTCCGTCTACTTATATATCACAGACATTTTTCTCAGAAACTACTTAGTCTAAATTGATGAAAGATATACTGTATATTACCGCTAAATAAAAATGTAAAAAAAGAAAAATATGTAATAAAAAGGAGTACTCGCTATATCTGTAACTGAGGGTAAAAACAAATTTTAGTTAATTCTTAAAATGCGGCCAGCATTTTGGGAATGCTCCCCACCGACAGTGATCTGGACTTCATCTTTTACTTGTAAATATGTTTCTAATTACTAGTATTTAATTTCTAAGTTTTTGTTTGTAGTGTAATTTATAAATTGACAATTCTTAAAAAATTATGACGATGTTCTATAATTACTATTTTATTTAAAATCTATAGTTAAGATATTAGTTTTCAAAACTGTACAAAGAGTCCTTCTGCAGTCGCCTCTCTAACTTCTAAACTCTCTCTTTTCTTTCACCTTCTCTCAACTATTTGGGATTGGCACAATATGTCTTTTCCTTCCATACTCCTCTATTCTGACATACATCTGTCACACCACAAATCATCATATCATCCTTCAAACAATCCACCTCTTTTTTGGTCTAATTTCTAAACTACGAGATGGAAATTTCTAAAAAAGTCAACGATAGATGTTAAAAATACTTTATACGAAAATTAATTTGGACACAACTTACTTACATTTTGAAATATGGAGTAGTTTATAATTTTTGTTGGCCATTTTTAGGTTTTCTATCCAAAGGACAAGAGCAATAAGTAAGTCTCCTTTACAGGCCCTGTAGACGGGTGGCAGTATGAGAATGACATATCGTTACGCTAAGTATTATGTCCTTCCCATACATTTAGATTTTATTCGTTTATCGCTAATGCCACTTGTCTACAAGGCCCGAACCGTTTATTGTTCGAAGACTGAGAAGCGATTTGCCGAGTTTTTGGCTTACCATCATTATTAAGTATATCTATCCATAATTCCATGTCGCAAAATAAATGTGTAGCTAAGGACTATTGGAACTATTTCTATATTCTCCCTGACCCAGTTCAACATTAAGACTAAAGTGCATTCGTCACCGCTTTTCTTTGCAAGCGCCACAGACGCAATTACTCGTGACCTTTCTCATTAGGTCTGTATATGGCCCTTCATCAGACTTATTGTTTTAGATTTTCTTTATGAGATAAAGTTTGACAATATTCTTTCCTTTCTGTGAAACGAGGACATCAGAGTATAATAGCCGACATTTCAAGGCTGATGTTTATAATAAATATACTAAGAACCGACTCTCTATAACGTGTACCATTAAAAGTATTTGTTTTGAACTTTTTGACTTAACTTTGAAATATACTAGAAGTTTGTGACAAAAACTCGAAGAGTGCATTTTTGTGTGCACTTTTATTTTAGCTACCTCTGTATAGGAATCGGGTCTTTCGTTGCAGGCCCTACCGTCACCGTCTTGGCTACCATAGTCTATCGTGCGGCAGAAGGGCAGACAGAATTCCGCGACACGCTGGCCGCAACGACATAATTCGTCGGTCTCTTGTCACCGCCGGCGTGCCAGCCGTTCTCGAACCGAACAGACTGATCCGCGACGATGGCAAGAGACCCGACGGTATGACTTTGATTCCCTGAAGTTTGGGAATACCGCTTGTGTTATGTAATGGTTTTTGATAGATTTTTTAAATATTTCAAGAGCAAACTTTCCTATACGCGACGTAACAACTAATCCCAGTCATTGTAAAACTATTATTACTAGTTATTTATTTAAACGTATTATATATTAGGTACATTAAATATGAAGTAAAATATAAAATAAAAACATACACTTACAAGAACTGTTTTATTTTTTTTTAATTTTATTTTATCAGAATGTATACTATAAGAGGAATCAGTAAAATAAGAACAACAAAATCAGTAATAAAACCTTGAATCTGTAGTAAAAGTAACTTAAGCCAAAAACGATAACCTCGATGTAATGAAAAGATTTAACGGCGCCCCATTTCGCTGACTTTCATGACCTGACTAACGAGAAACTAAGTTAAATCAGAACAACAATTAAAAAAAGAATAAAAAATGCCCTTAATGCTTAAAATTGAGGTTTTAAACGTAAAATCTTATACAAGGTTTACAAGTTTCAAAATCAAAAATCAAAACGAGACAGGGACTTTGGGCCAAATAAGTCTAATATAGAAATATATAGGTATTAAATGTTTTAACCATATCTCGGCTTAAAAAAATGTTAGATATTTCTTTTATAAATTGAAAAAAAAAACTACCTAGAACACTAAAAAACCAAAAAATAAGGTCACAAATAAAATAAGTTATCTATTATTATAATTGAATCGATTTATGTGAATTGAGAAATTGGGGAAATATTTCAACAATTAATAATAAAAAAACACTTGCACCAGACGATTAATAAATTCAAAATAACTAAACCCACTATTTATTTTACTATGTATAGAAAATATCATTTTTTTAAAGCATGAGTTCAGCAGACAGGTAGACGGCCCACCTGATGGGAAGCGGTTACCATCGGCCATGAATCAAAATTGCAATGTACCGCCGCTGAAACTTAGCCACTAATATCGGAACACAACTCAAAGTTGTTATGGCGGCACACTCTAGACTGTGGGTTGTTTCGTCGCCTCTTACGACAGGCCGCCCAGCCGCAGGATATTGTATTATTTCCCCGTTCCTGGGCGGATAACATACAACATAATAAAAATAAAACTTAAGATCGATTATTTGTCTTTTTACAACCATCTGGGCCCAAGAACGAATGAAAGCGTATCCGTCTCCTTTAAATTTTTAATATATATATATATATATATATATGTATTTATTTTACTAACATAAAAAGACAAGTTTATTTGGCATTATACTATAAATTCCGCTACAATATAAGACAATTTCTATTAAATTATGCAACAATTGATGTTATTAGGATCGGTCTCGTGATATTTATTGTGTTACTCATATCAAAGCATAATGAGCTAGGTTTAAAAATATACAATTTATGCTTGTCCGCTGTATAAAATATATAAGGGTAGTTTAAGTGTATATAGTATATATTATATCGTTATAATATAATTAAGCTTTAAAACAAGAAATTTGTAGTATTAACGAAAAACTTCAAGAAATTTACAAATCTATCATTAGGATCATAGTGTTTAAATTATGAAATATAATGTATTCTATCTCATTCTCTCGCAGGCTTAGTCCTATAGATTTATCTTTTTAGTATGTATCGCTTTTTTGTTTCATCGAATTTCAAATCACAACGATTTTAAAGAAATTTCACTTCAAAAACCTGATTGAGTTTTATTTAAGTAGAAGAAAACAATATTTTGCAACCGGGTCGTCCAAGCGCGCCCAGATAAAATTTAATACAAATTAACCCGCGTGAAAGAAAGCTTGCTGGCTAAATAAGCAAGTTTTTGCTGGCATACACTATTATTCAATAAGTGTTAATGTATACACTATAGCGTTACAGACATTAATTTATCAGAGAAAAGCGCAAGTTGATGTTGAACGTGCACTTTTGTGGAGATATATTTACTTGTAATTAGTATTAGTAATTGTAGGATATGTTATAAATAAGCAACGATGGTAGTTACTAAAGGAGAAAATGTGACTTTGAGCAAATAATTTTGGGGAAAATTTCTTACGGATTAGGTATTCTGGTAAAAAATACAATAGCAACGTGAAAATGGTTGAAAATAAGATAAAATATTTGCAAATACACAGTCTCCCATCGAAGTTTCCACTGGTAGTAATTATATAGTAGTAGTCTACAGTACAGTACGTATGCAATTACTCCTAGCGGAAACATACTATGTATAAACTGTTTTTCACGATTTTCGCAATGAATTACAATCTTTAATGATTATGGTGATTATGATGATGATGAGGATGATAATGTCTTAGAAATCTTAAGCCACATCTAAAGTTAGATATTACAGTAGAAAATGTTAGAAAATTTTACTAAAACTATCCAAAGCTGTATCTTGTAAGAAAAAACTAAGTACGATCATATACCTTGATTTTCTTACACAGTGATAGTAATGAAATGAAAAAAACAATAGGGAATAAAAGTAGACGACAACCTTCTTCTCAGGGTATTTAACAAGTATATACCACTAGACGAATGATGATTTGAAAATTGGAGATGCAAGATGAAGTTGAAGAGGCAAAGTGAAGTTGAAGATGCAAATTAAATTTGAAAGTGGACGAATATACCAACGAGTATTTTTTCTTATTTCTACTTTCACATTTTTTGTGAACTCTTACATTTACAAACTTTGGTCTGTGTCGTCAAATATAAATTCTCTCGACAGCTAAACGGTAATTTGGGCAAACCTAATTGCGGTGAAAAATAAAATTCAACTGGGCCACCGTAGGAAATTTGCATTAAATGCCAATTTGCACACAATGCAAGCTTTAATTTGTCAAACTTGATTACAAAGGATAAATTCACCAATTTGGTAGGGTTGAAATGGTTTTATTAATTTAATAACGCGTTAAAGTAAACTATACGTCAAATAATTAATTAGTTCATACATCTTTATACTATTTCCGATAAGGACAGTACAATATTATTTTTAAATAGTTTATAGTACTCATCGTGATTATACTAGATGTTCATAATAAAAGCCACGATAGATAAGTTTCTAACGCACTCGTAATTGTTTAACAAAACAGGGTCGTAAGGTCAATTTACAACCTCGGCCCTCGGGAATCTCTTAGGGAACGCTTTAAGGAAATCAGTCTTATGACGGTCGCCTGCCAATATATTTTTAATAATATAATTTATATTCGTAATAATTTGAGTGCCTACAAGCAGCATAAGGATGTTCACAATTTCAACACCAGGCATTGTAATAGACTGATATTGCCATCTTTTAGATTACAAAAAGTATTGTCCTCTTTCTTGGGGGTTGGTATACGCTTCTTCAATAAGATTCCGAAATGTTAGATCTGCCTTTCACTAAATTAAAAACCAAATTAAAAAGTATCTTGCTAAAAGGGATACTACACTATTGAAGAATACTTAAATGACAAAACTTCATTTACATAGCAGCTCGCTCCAACCTCTTATACTGTATTTTGTAGGAGTATAACATTTTTATCTTGCCATACATGTAAGGAATATATGGAGATGTGTTGTAGGAAAAAAAATACGTGATGTCTTTATAATTATAACTATGATAATATTTTTCTATCCTTTAATTGTGTCTCTATCTTATTGAATATGCACTGTTTGCTACAACTCCATTAATTCTTCAAAAGTCATTCTGTAACATACTTCTGTATAAAACTTATTACAAAAAAAAGAACTTGAGATAAAATAGAATAAGAAATATAAAGAATAACAATTTTTAGCTAGACGTGATGCTGGGGAGTTTCTTGCCGCTTCTTCTCCTTAACATCAATAACAAGTTGCGAGCGGTATACATAGACTAGGAAGTAAAATTAAATTTTAACCTATGTGTATGACCTTCAAAAAGTGTTCGCCAGTGGAACTTATTTTGAATAAAAACTTTTGAATTTGAATTTAATTCAAATGACATGGGTTCAAATCCTGGCCGGAAAGCATGCACCGATTAGCCAGTTTTTGTAACCAAATGTGCATATAGTTTACATATTGACAGTGAAGAAAAACATCATGATAAAACCTGCACATCGAGATAACTGATTAGTCAAACTCGCTAATCCACATAAGAGAGTTGTGGGCTTACTATTTGGCAAATAGTATACATATATAGCAACTCATTAAAATTCCGATGTCAATGTCGTTGTCATGACGATGTATCTGTTACTGAATTGCAACTGTGGCGCTAATAAAACGCGAACGGAGCGCCATCTTTTCTACCATAACATACATGACTATCCCACGTAAAAACAATATTTTTTTCTGCATGAAAGGTATCTATGCATTTATTATTCTATGCTATACCCCCGACAACGTGCATGCAAAATTTCGTCCGTCCGTAGTTAAGGGGTGAAAACGTCACAAAGAAACACACGTACTCATTTATAATATAAGGCGATTTAAAATCGTTACACGTATGTCTCTCCTTATTGTTATTGCAACACGCTGGAGGTTTCAAACTGAACTAGGCACGGTTCAGAAGTTGTAACATGGAACTTTTTATATTAGTTCGCAACTTGGGAAACATTGTAATATAATTTTGGCTTACAAAGGTGGTCCCAGTTTACTTAAAAGTTAAATAAAACAATGTTTGGCAAGGATTGCGGGTAACGTGATAGTACTATATATATAAGTATAATGTAATTTTAATCTACTATATACTATAATAAATCTGTAAATGGTTTGAATTTGTACAATGCGTTTAAATATGTGAAAAAAGTCAAGGGGGAATAATTCAGACCAGGAGATTCAAAAATATATTTTTTAGAATTTTTGCCTGTCTGTCTGTCTCAAATCAAAAACTCAAACTCTCAAACTCTAGTCTTAAGTAATATTATAAATGAGAGTTTGTTTGTTTGTGACGCTTTCATGCGTTAACCAGGCAACAGATCGTCATGAAATATAGCATACGTGTTATCAGGGATGTAGTCAAGGATATAGATTACTTTTCAGTCAGAAAAAATAGTGTTTTTACGAGGGATTGTCGTATATGGTATGGTAGAAAACATGGCCCTCCGCGCCGTTGTAATTCACTAACAAATACATCGCCGTGACACCGACAATGACAGCCATCATTTTAAGGTGTTAATCTCATGGTTAATTAGTATCACCTTCGCTAGATGGCGTTGCGGGTACTTTGAATTAAAAAATTGAAAGTAAAAATGAAAATGAATGTATTTACTTCAAAATGGAATCTGACAGATTACTTATTGGACGTCTCATGACATCCAATAAGTATTCATATATAAATAAGTTAACAATAACTTAAAGCAATTTTAGTTAATGTTAAAGGCGAGGAAGCGGCGCAAAAAACTCCCCAGCAACATATCTTTACTTCATAATTATTATTATTCGTCTTTTTTAATGTAGTTTATAAATACTAATACATATTTTAACAAATTCATTTATCTGAATAATTACTGAAAGGGCTTGGTGGAGATCGCATTATACCCATTCGGTGCAGTCGTGTAATAAGCCTTCTCGCACAAACGTGGTTTTACGTATTAAGGTTAAGATTTTAAGAATTATAACATGACCACTTTATGACATACATATCCCTTTTTAACGCGAGCAAAGTCGCAAGCAAAAGCAAGTGTCTTTATTAATAGGTAGACATAACTGCAGTGAAACGTGCATAACTGGTATCTGAAAAGACATATATTATTTTTTATCAATTATAGAGGCTTTGCATTTACCCAGTTTCCCAAATAGGCAGCCTAACATGACAGTTGTCTTATTTATAGAGGGTCCCACAATGAGAAATCGAAATTCACCATTTTCCATGTAAAGAGGTGGAATTTTAATATAGAAAGTTAGTAAAATGGATGCGATTAGTCTGTTTATAAACAAATTGTAATAACTTGTCCAAACCTGATAAATACTCACATACAGATACAGTCTCACTTAGACGGGCTATTGAGCTACAAAGTCGCAATTATAGAGGTAAACATCAAAAATCTAAGAAATCAAGGCTCAATTAAAAAGGTTTGAAAATTCCCAGTAATAGAGATATTTCAATGCAAAAGTGTCGGGACCTCATTGTAATTATCAATATCAGAGGTTTCTCACATATCCAGGTTCCACTGTAATAAATGCACTAACTAAAAATAGATTGTCTACTTTATTACTTTTAATTAAATAATCTGTTTGCTCAGTAAAATTTTTCATACTAAAGAATTATTGTTATGTAAGCATATACCGTTTACAATTTAATCCGGGCAAAAACGGAGAAATAATACAATTTAAGAGTAAGAGGCGACAAAAACACCCCACAGCCTGGTGGTGGGGTATTTGCCCGCCTGGATGGCTACCACCCCTGGTCTAGAGTATGCTACCATAACGAGCCTAAGCTGTGTTCAGGCATTAGTGGCCAGGTTCCAGTCTGCCTTTAGAGAGCAACAGCACATTGGTAGCACTTTTGATAATACAAATGTTCATAGGCGACTATAACCGCTTTCCATCAACTGGACCGTCTGCCTGTCTGATAACCTTACGCAAAAAATCGTGAATAAGTCGTAGTAGCGTAGTGGCTAGCGCACGAGTCGCAAACTCAAAGAGCGCGGGTTCAATCCTAGTCGGAACGCATGCACTTTCTGATCTAATGTGCATATTGTTCCAATTACCACGAGCTAACAACGGTGAAGAAAAATATCGTGATGCAGCCTGCACATCGAGATAACCGATGTGACAAACGTGGCGGGTATACTGTCCGTTTCCCCCCTTATAATGGGAGGCCCGAGCCCAGCAGTGGGATATTTATGGGCTGATATTATAATATATTTAAAAAAAGAAATCTTTATGCATATAGATTTCAAGATTCTTTTAGTCCATTGACATCTTTTAAAGATAAGAAACAATACAAAATGTGATTCCTGTCTCAATCCAATATGTGACGTTATACACTTATTATTTTCATGTCCAGCATTTTTAATTCTTGCAATTGAGTTAAGTGAATTGGACTTATATTGTGCCACCCGCCACTTGTGTGTTTTATTAAAATACAAAGAGTGTTTCTACCGACTATACAAATGTATTAAAAACAATTTCAGTAAACTGAAGAACCTGTTGTGCGGAATATTCAAAACAGAATTGGCTTAAAAGTATATACACCAAGGCGTTATATTAAAAAAAAAATTATTCTCGGTGATATTGGTTACGAAATTATGACGTTTATTTCTAGATTAGTCATAACCATAGTCGGAGAAAATATAATAAGCGACAACACTGCGTTCTGCCGAAAATAGACTATTCATTTCCATCTTTCAATTTGGATGAATAAACCAAAGTGATTCATATAAATATAAATTTCAATTATTATTTATTATTGAATAACGTGTCGTATGTCTGTGTCTTTTTAGTTCTGTGACTTTCAACCAAATTAATTAAATTTACTTGATTCGTCATATCAGCATTCGATGCAAGTGTAGGCGAAAACTGAATTCCACAAAACTAGAAAGGTGTTGGCGTGCTAATATAGATAGCACGGTGTAAAGTAGTAAGTGGCTCATATAAAAGTGTAGTAAGGTCTTACGGGCTCTCGAAATCCCAAGAATGACAACATTTAAACAAACCTATACAATATGTATGAAGATATAGAACAGGGCTTAACGAGATCAATACCATCTCTACGCTCTATTATCGGTAGGAAGAATGTAAATAGGTTATTTGTCACTTGCACCAGGGAGCAACTGGGTAACGATTAAGTGGGCCCATTAGCAACTCACTGTTTGGGGAAGTTTTTATCACTGTAAATAACGGGAATGTAATATATTTTTTTATAGTTGCCAAAGTTTCGTAATAAGAATAAAGGAGAAATTGGGTTAGTCTAACTTTTGTGGGAACAAATTGCAAGCTGCATTAATAATCTTATTGTAATGTGAGTTTTAAATTAGAATTGTGGGTATAATTAATGTAAATTGAAAAGATCTAGATAAGTAAAGCAAAATACAACTAGAAATAAAGGCTCACTTGTTATTGTTAGGAACTTGTATCATACGGGTATAAATAATTACTATTGTTCCTATTCTTGTTTACTCAAAAAATACGACTTAGTATATATAATACGCATCTGTTGTCAGGATTCTATTATTATTATGCATTGTATTTACTGCACATAAGTTTGTATTGACATTACTTTGTCCTGATAAAAACGCAATACAAAGGAATAAAATTACTATTGACTATGATGTAGGTTGTAGATTATACATCATTTTTATCATTATAAAGTTAATACAAATTTATGAGCAGTAAACACAATGTAAAATAATAATAGAATCCTGACAACACATGCGTGTTTTATACTCTGCAGAGTTTTTGGCGGGAACTGAAAGGAGATGTGGTGCTGTGCAGTTTTATTTTCTAAAAATGTGTAAAATTACTCTAAAATGAACAATAGTTGCAGGATATTAATAGTTTTTGAGTAGTAATTATATGTTTTGTGAGAAATGTGTATAGTCAATGTGGCCTTTTGAGTTGTCACAAGAACTCCGTTGAATGGCACTAGCTGATAACCTACAGTTCAGCTGTGCTACACATAGCATAAGTTCATTTTAAACATGTTTCCGACTGAAAGACATAGATTCTATGGTCATGAATAAATTAAATAAAAAAAAATTATACACTGCAATTATGAATGCATGCAACAATGTTCAATAGTTATTAGTTAAAGCATGTTTTACATATTTAATATTTTTAAAGCCTTCAGCATATACTTTATATTTTAAATATAGATTATCTGTCAGATGCCTTTGAATGGGTTACGAAAACAATAAAGTCGATGTTTGTTACAACAGCACTAGTACATCTCATCATCAGACAATCGCAGATTTCTAGTACCCACAATAAGTATTTTTTTAAGTTAATAAAACAATTATAACGTATACGTACATATAAAAGTACATATACATACAGTATACATACAAAAGTATTCATTTTTCACCACATAAAAAATATTTACACTTAACTTTACGGATTGTAAATTACGTAACGGATACATTGTGACTATACATTATAGTCACAATGTATGAAGGTTGTATACAAATAAAATAAGTAAATGTTAAATAGAGACATATACTTTAATGAAATAAAAATAGACACTAACTTTCGCAATAGACAATTTAAAAGATATAGGTACATATAATTTGTAACTAATTGTTATTTAAACAGTGAAAAATATTTTAATACTAAATTTAAATAAATTAAATAAATTCACTTAGGAATCATTATATTAGTCTTACGCAATAATGTATGTGTTAGTTTACAATACTTTAGACTGTAATCTGCTCTCCATGTATGTCATTTTTATTATATTTATTTATTTTCCTTTTTCTTTGTTGCATAATAATTATAGATAATTGAAGAATTTCCTTCGAGTCAGGTTGCCTGGAAGAGGTCGCTTTTAGCGATAAGGCCGGCTTTTGTTTTACCAAGTAACTATTGTCTTGTTGTGAATTTTTGTAATTTTTGTTTTGGTGAACAATAAAGTGTTGTCTATGTCTATGTTATTAAAAATAGGAAGTGACTTTGTCTCTCTCACATTCTCCGGCACAGATTTCCAGAGTAAGGAGTAGTATAGAATGTAGATTTGGTGAGAAAGCAGTACGAAAATGAATATTCAACATGTACACTAATCACAATTCTCACAAAACCAATCTTTCAAGAGCGCTACTATTTCCATCTATATACTCGGTTATATTATATATACGAATGAAATCTCGCCATTTCCCTCTCAACAAGATCCAAGTTTAAATTCACCGTTCGCGTAATTTACTCTGAACTGTCTTGGGTTGGGTTGAAGAGACTTCGAATGCGCTACGTTCGAGTTTCGAGTTAGTCAGTGAACAGTCAACGTAGATTAGTTTCAACTATCGAGTGATTAACTCTCAACGACAAAGCTTATAAATAGTAATACCCTGTTGTTAAGATTGAATTTTGAATAGTTGATTATATTTTCGATGCGGGAACAATTCCGTTGTCTTCAAGGAAAAATTAAATTAAGTGAGCTTGATAGTAATGCCACTAAATTAATTAGTAATATTCTATTAACAGAGGATTGTTTGTTTGATAAAGGTCGAGGAAACAAAAATCATTTATCTATTGACAACTAGACATTTTCGTGTAGCTTTTAATCGTATTGTTAACACATATACACCAGATTTTTTTTCTTAATTTTTCGCGACTAGTATTCAAACTAATACTACGTTTTAACGGTTTTAAGCGTGGTATTTCATTTGATTTTTATTCCGACATCTCGGCCACTTTTCAGTAGTCGTGATCACGGAAGACAAACATGTCACCTGTCAATGAGTATTGTTAGTTCTTATTTGGCCTACCGTCAACTTATTTATTTCACTCATTGACACTTGACATCTTTGTCTTCCGTGATCACGGCTACTGAAAAGTGGCCGAAACGTCGGAATAAAAATCAAGTGAACTACCACGCTGAAAATCGTTAAAACGTAGTTTTATTATGTGTGCTAGTACCACAGCTATCGTTTTAGTAAAAACTGTGTCGGAATAACCTAATTTTTATGCACCTGAACAACTAAAAACCCCTCCCGGAAGCTTTCCCGTGGGATTCCCGAGAAAAATATAACGCAATTCATTACATTAAATTTGCTATCGATCAGTAAAAATTTTTTTTCAACCTGGCCATTTTAAATAATTCCCAAAACAATCCGCGGGATATTTAGGATAAAAAGTAGCGCAGATTTTAAGTCTAAGAATTTGTTGTCGATCAACTAAAACCATGTAGAAATCAGCCCAGTAGTTTTTGTTTGAGTTCGGAACAAACAGACAAGAAATCTAAAAAAAAATGCATCGTGTTCTCTATCGTTTATATATTCCAGCTATTTTTTTAAATAGCTTCCGTGTACAGACACGGCATGTTTAGAATGTTATAATATTATAGGTAATATCCCATATATTTTTCTATGTCATGGAAGGAGAATACTGACAAATGACAACCGTCCAGTACGAAACGTAACTTTTAACAAGCGCATAACATACGACGCTACCAGTCTGTTATTGTTTTTATTAAAAAACAAACTAGCGGAGGTTGCCCTGTCCTCAAAAATAATCTCGTATTGTGAATCTAAACCATCCCGAGACCCACTCAAATACATATACAAATTTCATCAAAATCCTGGAACCCGATTACAGCATCACCTACTCGGGGGTCTAATTGTGAATTATGTTAAATTAAACCATTCTAGTATGTCATTGATTTGCACTGGACATCAATTATTACAAATCATCTATAAGTGTATGTGACGTGAGCTGTCAATTACGGAAGAAAGCGGAGTTCCAAACCTAATTTATTTTTTTATTTTTTTATAATGTGTCTTTTTCGATATTCATAGTTATTCTGCTATTCGGGTGGAGACAAATCCAACAAATTAAAGATTATAAAAATCGTTCTTGAGTCATAAATGGTGTAACTAACTCGCCTTTGTTTTATATATATATCTCAACCAAACCTTTCAATCAAAACCTATTTTTCATTATTCAAATAAGTCATAAATTGAAAGTCCTCTTAACATTCTTTTAAATTTCATGAATAAATTACTAAGCCGCAAATAATAATAAATTAATGTTAAAGTATTGGATTAAGTAAATTTCAAATTTCATAATTTGAAAATTGTCATATAAATGGAGAACAGGAAACATGCGCTTCATGTTTGAACTTTGCTGGAATATTAAAACTGACACATGTATACGAATAGATCTGATTAATACCGTCAGGGTTGCGAATGAGATTTTCCTCAACATAACTCAGGTCCCTGGGTATTATTATGCACGATGACTGAAAAGGGTCGCGGCCTTCTAGCACTCAATAAATCTCATTTTCATCGAAGGCCCTATAAACGATTCCTACAACATTTTCTTCGATATACATATCGAGTTTATTGAAAAACGTATATTCTTCTAAGTAGAAGATAGTGAAGAAGCAAATAAGATTCTGATCAATTTAAGCTAGGTATAAAAAACCTGTCAAATGCGTGATAATACACGGGCTGTAAATGATTCCGTAGAGGTGACAAACAAAGTGTTATCTTTTTGTTCTATATTACTTTCTTATAGTTCAAAACTTCAAGAGTTGAAACAAGAATGTTAAGGTGGTTTGGACATATAGAGAGAATGGATAAGAGTAGAATCACAAAACAGGTGTATGGCAATATTGTGAATGGTAGAGTTATTGCCGGTAGACCGAGACGAACACACCATGATCAAATATCAGAAGTGTTAATGAGAGGTCAGGTAAAAAACATCTCAAATAAACATGCATGTATGAAGAGGTTTAATGAAAGTAGATGAAGCGAAAGGTGTTTGTCAGGATCGTCACAAGTGGAGATCCATAGTCTCTGCCTACCCTCATGGGAAAAAGGCGTGATAATATGTATGTATGTAATTTCTTATATATTTATTGGTCTCTTGGTTAACCGGGCTAAGCCTTTAACGGCCTACTCCGACTCCATCTTCGATTGCTGGCATAGTAAATTTCGGAAACGAATTTTCTCCGTTTTTTGCTATGGTCCGAGTGTTTGGGATCTCCAGATCAGCTCCAGAGTAGTCCGTTGTATTACCCATAACACAAGCGTAACTTGCTTAATTTGGGGATATGCAATATGTGTGTTTGTCTTATTATTATTTATTTATTTTGTCATTTGGCCACCAAACCATGGAAAACATTTAATCAAAAATCTCCCACATCGCCAAAACTATTCTATGGGAAAATTCAAACAAATTTTTATTTAAAGTATCTTTGCAATTTTTCATAATTTTTCAGCTCACAGTTCAAAACTTAAAGAAATGGAGAGGGAAATATTTTCTCCATCAGCTTAAAACTTTAATTTAAACAATATGCTCGCTAAATATATTAATTTCAACAAAATTAAAACGGCGCGGAGTAGGTCAAAACACTATTCGATATCCACAACAACACAACAAATAAATAAAGCCCCGAATGAAACTATTAATATAATATTATTTTCCACTGAAACCACTTATACACACATCTATCATACTTTGAAAACGAAGTGTATATATTAAAAACGTATTAAGTAGATTACTGTTTAATTACTATCGTACAAATCCATTATGTTGGCATGTTCTGGATAGCTACGAGTACCTCCCAAAATTGTTTATTTCTATTTTGTAAAAGTACTTTTTACGTATTGTTGCTTAGACGAACATTTTAATGGACATTTAAGGATGGAGCATTTAAAGTATATTATGTCTTTTTTGATTAAAAATTCATTAAAATCTCTCTCTCTCTCTCTCTCTCTTTTCAATCTCTTTCCAAATTCACCGCACAAGTCACAATGACCTAATAATATATTCACGGACACGAAAACTGCATCAATGTGCAAGCTGAATTCAGAACAAAATCTAATTTTATTAGATGTTCAAACTTTTCGATGTAGACTAAAAAAGACTGGTGTTTGATAAAACACATAGATCTTTCATTATGATAATAATGAAAAATCTATGTATTGTATGTGTAGATTATGTTTATAGATTAAATTTACCTTTTTTAAATAGAACTATAGGTAAATTAATTTCGAGACTTTTTGCGTTTGTAGCAGTGTACTGTCAGCGCATAAATTAAGACTTTTTATATATTTTTATAGGCAAATAATTAATATGAAACTAATAATATTAAACGATATTAAAATAATAAATATCAAAACTAATTTTTAATACTATTACAATTTGGGCCATCTGCATATTTATAAGCAAAGCACATTTATTACCCGCCGGCGTTTGAGCTAATAACATTGAAGCTCTTTTATGATTGTCGTCTTTTGTTTACTTTGTGTTTAAAATTTTCGATTGGAAAAACAGCCGATTGTTTATTGTAATCTTTATGGTTGTCATTAGCCAGGTGTGATTCTTCGAAAATTCAGTCCACGCGGTCGAGCAGACATATTGTATTTGTACAGGATAAAGCAATGCCCCAACGGAGGGGTGAGGCAGTCAAGCGATAACCACAAGCGAGGCTAGACGTGTGTACATTCAGTAATCTATATGGTGACGGACTTTGCGCGTGTTATTGAATCGCGCATTACGTTTGGACTGGTGGTGTTCAGTTATATTTGTACCTGTGTTACATGTGTTTGTATGGTTCTAATAAATTCTATAGTAATTCTAACAGCATTTTAATTCGAGTCCTGCAACTCGTAACAATACTAAATTTCAAGAAAATTAAATTTTCAAGTTTAAATGTCCTGTAAATATACTATTACTACTACAAACGCAAAAACGTCTCAAAGCTAATTTACCAGTACTCATTTGAAATTTAGTACAGACCAGTCCTAGTTTGGGAGCAAGTATTCAAATGACTGTCTCAAACCATATACCGTATAAATTGTAAGACTGTATTAGATTGTGTGTAACATGTAATTTTTGGTGAAAAAAATAAATATGAATTTTCAAGTAAATGTATTACATAAAATATTTACTTTAAAACCGCCTATTTCACCACTTATTGTGAATGATACAGTGAAGTTTCCGTCAGTGTATATTATTTATTAAAAATTAGGAAATCATTGAATGTGTGAATCTAAATGTGACTTTTTATGGTGTAGAAAGATACAAAGACACTAAACTTACACTGTCACTGTCCACTAAAATAACATTGTCACAAACAGCTTCCCGGAAAATTCCTCAGAATCCGTCATAGGAAGTATTCAGCAAAGCGAAGGAAGGCCGTATTTATTGAGATACCAACGTCTTTGTCTCACTCACCTGTTGGTTTTAATTACACACAAAGAACTTTTTTATTTCCTCATCTGTCTTTAAAACAATGGACAAGCAAATATTTTATTTTCTGTTAAGACATTAGAGATTATTTATATACCATATTTTTAAGAAAATAAATGATTCGATTTGTTTACTTTATCTATACAAGTACAGAAGACAATAGGCGGTCTTATCACTAAAAGCAATTTATTCCAGACAACGTTAGGATGGATTAGAAAAAAATGTGTAACATTTTGCAATAAACTAGAATAAAAAATATGTATATAAAATTTTGAAATGGCAAGTATAGACATAGAAATAAGACAAAAATATACATATATTGA
Source organism: Dendrolimus houi (assembly GCA_039645545.1). Classification (NCBI taxonomy): domain Eukaryota; kingdom Metazoa; phylum Arthropoda; class Insecta; order Lepidoptera; family Lasiocampidae; genus Dendrolimus; species Dendrolimus houi. Next base: position 7,733,814 of record CM077131.1, read on the forward strand.
TTTATATGAATAATAACAATAATCACAGTGATATTGTATAGAATTAAGTATACATAATTATAATAAGTTAGTTCTGTGATTTAAAAAAAAATTACCAAATGAAACCCGGTTTTAGAATTTTCTCTATATGAAAGTTTGTTTAATGTAAGCTCCAAAACGGATTTCAATTACATTTTTAGAATATAAAAACATGGATATTATCTTAAACGTTCTTGCACATTCCAATTCGATGTCGTGCATGGTTCAAAAGACATAATACAATGGAATCTGTAATCCCCCGGGAACAAACTCGCGGGTACAGAAGCAAGTAATACATAACGTGAAATTTAAAAGCTATGTGATGTTCTACCCACTTTGTATAACTCAAATTGCCGTAACTATGTTGCAACTAGCGTCACAAAGGGAACCATTAAAGTTTTATTATGATATAAAATTGTTATTTCTAAAAAGCTATAACTTTATAAAATATTTTAATGTATTTGATAAGGTAGTAAGAAATATGTGCAAAATTGTTAAAGAGCTTACTTAGGTTTTCGCAACTATTCCACATTTAAAATTACTTAACAAATTTAAGCGTTTGTTTAATATAATTTTTCATTCATATTCGTTTTTACCACTCCGTAAATCTTTTCTCAGTAAATGCAAAGTTTGATAGCTGGGTGTTATAGTTGTTGAAACGTTAGAATTGAAAATAGTTACATTTAGTTTTAGAAATATTTTTTATTGCTGTAGTAAGTACATCAGACAGACTAGCGGTCGCCTGGTGGAAAGAGTTTGCCGTCGCCTATGCACATTTGCAATATCAAAGGTTGTTACCAACGTGCTGCCAGGCTCAAAGTAGTAAAAAAAAAAAAAAAAAATGTATTTATTTCAATAAGTCCATACATGTAAGTTGCCGGGGCTTCCCAGAAAGTAATCAAATGATACTTGTGTTGGGAAACCTCGCTCTTCCTATGTTGCTTAAATTTTAAGACTATCTATTTACTGAATTACAGAGAGTACTTTTACAAATATTAAAGAAAATAAAGAAAGATATAAATAGATGGGTTTCGAGTGATTGTGTACGCAGTGGGTAAATAGCAAACAGGTGTGAGGTGCGGGTGTGCGCGTGTATGTGTGTGTATGCGTGTGCGTGTATGCGTGTGTGTGAGTGAGTGTATGTGCGTGTGTGCGTGAGTGTATGTGTGTTCGTGTGTGTGCGGGTGGTAGTCTGAATGGAACACAAATCCCTACTAATTTATTATGAGTTTTATTGAATACATTAAGCATGTATCAGTTTCACGCTAATGTAACCAAGATGTCTTCCACTTCATCATAATTAAGGGTAAGGAGCCATTCAGTTAGATTTTTCTTACACTCATATAGTTGCATGGGGTAAATGTTAAGAATGCGATTGATTTTATTATAAACACGGGGGGCTTGAGAAACATTTTGCCGACTAGCAAAGACTGAACGTGCGGAATATGTAGGGGCAACTATATCATAGCGTCTTTTTAGAAGTATATAGAATAATAATATTCATTCAATCAAAGATAGAGTAAAACCCGAATATAAATAAAATGCTAATACGAATACTACCAGATGCAATTTTTATACACGATTTTATTTCCTATCCTTTAAATTTGATAATGTTTAAAATTACTCTAAAATGAACAATAGTTGTAGGATATTGACAATTGTTAAGCAGTAATTATGTGCTTTTGTGAGAAATGCGAACTATATAGTCAAATGTGGCCTTTCTAGTTTTCACAAGAATTTCCGTTGAATGGCGTCGATTGTAGCCTACAATACAACTGCGCCTGGCTTAAAGGCCTAGTTGCCAAGCCACAAACACAAAAAATATAAACTTAAACTAGTCAGTTTCCATTTTTGAATTCTAAAAATTATGTATCTAAATGCTTCATTCTAACATCAAAATGTCTTGTTACACCTAATATCTGGTTCACAATTATGGGTATCTGATAACTAGTTAAATACCTTTAAAAATTAACTACCTCTATAAAAATACGAAACTTTAATAACACTTAATATCGTTGTTTTAATTTTATGTTATTTGCTTATTAGTTTTATACTACTAAATTAAAATAAAGTCTTTTATTTATACAATAATCAATTGTTTTAAATATATAATTTTACACATTTTATCAAAAATTAAAGATATCACGTTGTCTTGAAAAGAATTTCTACTGGAGAACATTTTTTTAAGGTCATATAAGAAAAATTAAACTTACTTCCTATTTTATGTAACAGTTTCGCAAGGTGTTATCGCAGTTCAAAAATTATCTTTCTTCATATTTATTTATCTCAGGCTCTTTTTTTCTATTAATATTATATATAATTTATTTATTATATATTTTTGAGATTTATCTTTTATAATTTATTAAAAAATAGATATTGTCACGCCGGTTTCAAATTGGGGTAAGGGTAGGCAGAAACGATGGATTTCCACCTGCTAGGATCCTGACACACACTTTTCATTAATCTCTTCATACATGATTATTTAAAGTGCCTTTCACATACATGACCTTTCTTCAAAATATTTTCAATTTGTTCACGACGAGTACATCGCGGTCGACCGGCACCGTCTCTACCACTCACATTGCTTTCATATTATTAAAAAAATAGATAAGTGGGCTTAATATGTCCCAATATTCCAAAAACTCCTTTATGAAATAAAATCAATACTAAACCGTGTTGATAGGTACGCATCTTTGCCCTGTCCTAATTATATCTCAAATTAATCTACACATAGGCAGTAAATCTTCTCAAAGCTCGCTTAATGAGAAGATAGGCTTCATACGTCTTGTAAGCTAGTCGTTTAGTCAGGAAGTGTCTAGATAAATAACGTTTCACGTTCAGATACGGCTAGGTAGATGAGATAAAGTGGCTCGTTAAGGTAGCAAAGATAAGGTGCTTTTTTTATGCATGAATCTAGCTGAATAACTACGCGACATTGACACAGAAGAAACTTCTTCATTTTGAATTTCTCTTGAAAACATTACTGCATAATTAAAAGTTACAAAAGTATATCACTGGAAAGCGATTTTTTTCTGATCTCATATTTTTTTTCTGTGTGTGTCACTGTTACTACACATTTTTACATAATTATATAAATACTAGAGGTCTCGGCAGACGTTGTCCTGCCCTGAAAAAATAAAAATCTAGAACTCGATTCCAGTGCTACCTACCGGATCTAATTGTGAATCTAAACTACCCCGGGGCCCACTCAAACACACATAGAGCCCGATTTCAACGCCAAGCATTTTGTTTAGATTGGTGGGTTACATTATTTAAGGTTTGGTAAGAATTCCTAATTTTTTATAACAGCCTATATTAATCAGGGATGATGTAGCATTTGAAAGATGAAAAAAAATTTGAAATCGGTCCCCTAGTTTTTTAATTAATTGTTACAAACATACACATGTTTCCTCTTTATAATATTATAGTATCGGTATATGGGATCGGCTTCAGAGTGGTACGTTGTATATTACCCATAACACAAGCGTAACTTGCTTAAATTGGGGATATACAATATGTGTGTTTGTCTGCCGATTATTACTATTATCATAGTATAGATATATATTTTTTAATATACTATATAGATGAAAATAGTATTTTTAATTTATCACCTTAAAAATGTTCTCCAGTGGAACTTAAAAAAGTTTTGAATGTGAATTTGATGTATTTTTGGCCATGGTATTTATTACAGACGAACAGACATAAGACAAACATAAGGATTCCGTTCCGATTCCAAAATAACTACGGAACTCTAGAGTAGAAAGTTATATTTTTATATAGTATCTAATTTGGTGTCAAGGGCCCATTTATCCATCACTTACCAATCCGTCAATCTTGAACGTGACCCCAATCTTTATTAAGTCGAGCACAAAATTAGAATGTCACTTGGATGGGAGGGCATTTTACGAGCACGTATCGCCTTTGATGTTATCAGTGTTAGTGATAAGACGACTTTTGTTTGATAATACATCAAGGTGCAATTCGGTTAGATTAAGTTTTCCATTTGAGACTCAAAAGACAATGGGCATATTTATTTACAATCGTAATAAAGCCCGAGATGATCACCGAGTGCCAATGAATGGCCAACTTAACCGCAGAAGTGGCCAACGCAATGCAAGGCCCTCAGAGGTTGCGGGTTGGCCACCGAGAGCTACTGAAAAGCTATCGCTATTCGAGGAAGACTCCAGCGGCTTCAAACCCAATTGGGCAACCGATGCAACGAGGTAAAATGTTGAGTCCCCAACATCCTCATTGCCTTAATTGGCTACCGGAGGCTGCAGATTGGCCAACAAGAGATGCTGAGAAGCTATTACCATGCGGGGAAGGCTCAAAGAACTCGAAACTCAGTTACCGGAAGGTAGTTACCCATCAAATTGCAACCAGGACAAAGAAGTAAAATCTCGAAACATCAAACCCTTCAATACCTCAATCGGGTGTAGTGGAAGAGGACCCTTAATCATTGTAACACACACGTGGTGAAGTGAAGGTGACGAAAAGTTCCATAAGCCCCCATGGCGCTCAAAAAATGCGCAGTAATATAATGAGTATATTATACAAAAATCCCCAATAAAAATCGTTAGGCAGGCGTAACCGCTCTTCTGGAAGAGCTTCCCTTTAACTTGGAGGAATATAGTGGAAATCAAGACCTTTATTTTTTTATTGATATTTAATATTTTTTGTTTATACACTTGGATCAAAACGAAATATCACATATTTAAACATACGCATATTATATAGATATTTCGTTTAGATGTTAGCCTCTTATTAACAGTCTTGGAAATTAACTGAATATCATAAGATTAGGCAAAATAGTTTCGATAATAAGAATAAACATTAAATAATAATTATCCTAGAAAAACATTCAGATACAAACTTAACACGGACAAAGCCGCGGACTGCGGGGATAACTCAGTTACTCGTATTGTCTTTTCTTTCAACTTGTTAGTGACTTCAAGACGCACTAAACGGGAACACCGATTCCGGCGAATAATATATTCCTTTCGACGGCGATCCGTTAAAGAATGGTTTTTTTTCTTATTGCATGAGTTCAGCAGACAGGCAGACGGCCCACTTGATGGAAAGCGGTTACCATTGCCTATGGACATTTGCAACACCAAAGGTGCTACAACTGCGCTGCTGCTCTCTTAAGGGAGAGTGGAACCTGGTCAAGTGGTCACTAATGCCGGAACACAACTCAAGGTTGATATGGCGGCATACTCTAGACCAGGGGTGGTAGCCATCCAGTCGGGCAAATGCCCTACCAACTGGCTGTGGGTTGTTTTGTCGCCTCTTACGACAGGCCGCCCGGCCGCAGGAAATTGTATTCTTTCTCCGGTCCTGGACGGATAAAAGGTGGAGGCAAAACTGCTTTATTCCTGCTACGCGTTATCAGGAAAAGATCGGCTTTTAGCAAACAAACACCACTCTTGGTGCACAATTAGAATATCACTGGAAATTTCAATAATTGTATCCAATAAATAGTTACCTACCCATCAATATAAAAATACTTGACCAGTTTTACAAACAAATTTCGCTTCAGAAAACCGCACCCTTTGCGATCTCGTCTCAAATCGCCAATAATTAAGTCCACAGATACTATTACCGCTAAGTGTTAGCCAACAAGAAAATAGGTCGAGAATAAAACTCGGATGAGAACTATTTTAGTACTATGTACTTGAGGATACTAAACATTACGTGGTGTCAGCGCGGTTGCATGCGGCTTAAAAAGGTTTACATTATATTGCTACAAGGAATACAGGATGCTATTACGAAACTAGTTAGTGAGGCTTTATTCAATGCTTGGTATCTGTGGCTTAGAAGTTAAGAGTTGGCACTTTTGGTTAGGGTAACTCCAATTTTGCAGAGTAAATATGTGGAAAAAAATCCTTGTACATACATATGTGTACGTGCTTGAAAGGATAAAATACATAACAATGTTTTGAAATCAGTTTTTGATCGTATGAAATTATTGGTGTCTAAGTTATAATATGATAATTATCTGTCGTTAAAAATTTTAAACAAAAATTTAAGAGATTTTGAATTAAATACTTCAAGCAGCTTTTGAGATATAGAGTACTGTCTATGAAGTAGTATTTAGAGTTCCACTGTCAAAACAAAAATCACTTAGAATTTCACTTAACATGAACCGACAGAAATTTCGCCGTCTTTTTACCTTTGTTTAGATAAAAAGTCAGCCAACGTGTCATCATTTTCTAGAAGTTGTAACAAGTTTGCACCAAGACGCTATAACTCGGAAGAAATGCATTACATCATACAACGATCATCCCTATCCTATAGCATTGCTTTTTAGCTAAGCCACGGTTATATTATATAAACAATGGAAATAAGATTAAGTTAATCATGCCCACGTCCCCAACTAAGCGCAAGTTACACAAGTCATTAAGGCTAAGCTCGGCCTTTAACTTAAACTGATTGAATGGGTCCAGTTTAGAAAACTAGTTATGTCGTAAATCAAAATTTACAAAACATTATTGTTTAAGTTATAAATTGCATTTTAAATCTGTAATAATACTCATTTCCATAATGTTGTTTTATGGTATTTTTTATTTATATAATACGCTTATTACACTTCAAATATAAACAACATTCTAATCAAATAATATTTTCTTAAGTTTTCACGATTTGTATACATAATAAAACTACGTTTTAACGGTTTTAGGCGCGGTAATTTATTTGATTTTTATTATTCCGACCTTTTTGCTTCTTTTCTGTAGCCGTGATCACGGAAGACCAAGATGTCAAGTGTCAATGAGTTTTGTTAAAACGTCGAAAAATAAAAATCAAATAAATTACCGCGCCTAAAACCGATAAAACTTAGTTTTATTATTCTAGTCAAACTTTAAATACCAATGATAATAAAATTAAATTATCTTAAAAAATAATCTATAATATTATAAAATTTTAAACACGCCGTATCTGAAACATTAAAGCTATTAAAAAAACCAACTGGAATAGACTATATGAACGACGGAGAACACGATGCAATTTTTTTTTGATATCTTGTCTGTTGGTCGTTTTGTCTATTTGTTCGGGATTAACATAAAAACTATGGGACCGATTTCGATGCGGTTTTCGCTGATTGATAGCTAATTTTTAGATTTAAAATCTACGCTACTTTTTGTCCCCGGAATCCCGTGGGAATTTTTCTAGGAAAGATCGTTTTAAACTTTCGTAGGTTCATTTGGCAATGCCTTGAATTCACAGATAGCTTTTAAATTACCTGCTCTCCTCTTCTTTAAAATGCACATTTTGGCATTATTACAGTAAACTGATTCTAAGATACTACTACTACTAAATATTGTACCGCTTATCGAGTTCTAGACAAAAATTTAACTGTAATTGTACAAATCGCAAGAGAAAACAGACTTAAAAGGGAATCGCAGATTCCTTGTGGATTATGTTCTTTTGAAAGTATCTCGGTAATCGTATTGCTTTTAGTATTAAAAAGGTTCAAGAGATTGCAATTTCTCGTAACGGCCACTTTGAACGATTGTTAGAACGTTTCATATTCACAAAGGGAAAGTATTTTAATCGTATGTTTCCTTTTAAAATTAAAATTATTATATATTATATAGTGGTTTATACTTCGTCTTGCTTTCAAAACTATCCTGTTTTTCGGGATAAAAAAGTATAGAACGTTCATTATCGTTATTTTTAACCCCTGGAATAAAAAATGTAAAGTAAAATATTAAACAAGAAAAAATATTATTTAAAAAAAAAAAAAATCTTCTCAGTTGAAGTCTTTATTATATTTCACAGGAAACGTAACCAGCGACAACATTCTTGACATTACCATTGGCCAATAGTGGGCATGCAACATGAGGATAGCTAAAAAATTCACGACACGGACAGGTATGTCATCGACATTTCACGCTTTAATGTACCTATACTTATATACCAAAATTCATGACAATACTTAAATTCAGGTTGACTCCATATTTTGTGGAATTATCACATTAATCAGTAGAAAAGTATTATGTTATTTGCCTATCATATTAATCAATCCATCCCCTAATCCGCAAAGAAGAAAGAAATTTAATTAGAGTACACAGTACATTCAGGTTGTATTTAAATCCAACTCTAGAGTCTTGTGCAACACTATTCGGGTCCGGTAGAGCTTGTACGTTAGCAAGCGATCTCCTTATGGAAGCAACCTGGGTGAACACGTTGACGACATCGCATGTACTAAATACAGTGACTCAACTAGTTCAGCTCGAGTTGAAATGCTTGGACGGCGGGGTCCTGAGGCCATGAGCATCAATGCAGAGCTTTCAAAACACCTAATCTACATTTCAGGTGATCAGACGACTAATTTCTACCTCGAACAACCGATCTTTGTGGCGATCTAATGCGATAACGTAGTCGGCTTTCTGAGCTCATTATCAGTAGAAGCCAGTGATTTATGCTTAGAGTTCTATCTACAATCTTAAGGGGTTGTAATTATAATACAATATAATTAATATTAATTAATTACATCTAGATAGTTAGAATGTTCCACGTGATTTCACTTGCGTTGAACTATCTATAATCCTTATCTAAGAAACCTTTCTTATTTTTGAAATAAAAATATTGCCCATCTCTTATCAGCGTACATTATAACGAATAGGACGCACTATTTGAAGACTTTCGTACCTAAGCATTTCATTTGGTATACATACATATTTATGATTATAAAGTCTCTATAGATAACATAGCTCTCACATACATACATATTATCACGCTTGTTTCCCATAGGGGTAGGTAGATACCTTCAGAGAAAAATAATTTTCTAAGGTAAATAATCATTCTCAGCAACGTTATGATTAGCAAACATAACAGCAAAATATCGCCTAATAAACCCATAACCTTTAACAACAAAAGCGTAATCACCATAATTTTACACAAATTGTTTTTCCAAAAACCAAGATCTTGTTAACGCAACTTATAAAATATTTTCATTACAGTATAACTTAATACACATAACATTGTGCCCTTTCTTTACAAAAGTTAAACATCCAATTTCGTTGTAACCCGCCTATCAAATTATTTCAAATTAATATGCCAGAAAATTCCCTTCTATGTTTATACAACGACTTTCCATTCCCTAATATTGTATGAAGCTTTCTAGTGGCACAGTAAAATTCAATAGTATAACAAATGTAATTATAATATAATAAATATAAGTATAATTGCATTTGTAATTTTAATTGGATTTGTGGCGGTAAAAGGGGGTGGAAAAGCTTGAAATATACTTCCCTATTTGCAACCCTTTATTTTTGTCACTATTTCTAAACTCAATATAATATCTACATGTCATGTTATTACCACTATCCTAGAATATCAATAATTTCACACCAATTTCTGAACTGAGTCTTAATTATTACTAATTTCATGAAAATTGATACTTATTTAAAACTGTGAAAGAATACATACTAACATACAAATAAACAAACGCAGTTTCATATTTTATAAATATTAATAGAAAATTATAAATAGTACGGCTTAACGCGTTATCCAAGTTATATTATGCTCATTACAAACTGCGTCTGAGAAACCAGCACCCCTGTACTTAATACACAAGCAGTATATTAAGGCGTGAAATGAGATGAAAGTATATAAAGTAAGTTTTTTTATAGCCCAAAAATTCTGTTTATTTTTATTAAATTACACATATATAACATATATTTTATATTTGTCTTTATTTTCTAAAATAGACAAATCATACATACATCACGGAAAACGTAAAGCATATGCAGTCAATAATATTGTAATGTTTGACAAAGTTATCAATTTATTATTTAACTAGCGGTCTCGGCACAAATTGTCCTGCCCTGAAAAAATAAAATTCTAGAACCCGATTCAAGCGCCTCCTACCGGATCTAATTGTGAATCTAAACCACCCCGGGACCCACTCAAACACACAAAATTTTATCAAAATAAGTATTTTATTTAGATTGATGGGTTACATTATTGAAGTTTTAGTAGGGATATCTCATTTTATATAGTCTATATTAATCAGAGATAATGTAGCATTCGAATGGTGAAAGAATTTTTGAAATCGGTCCTCTAGTTTTTGAGTTTATTCGTTACAAACATACAAATCTTTCATCTTTATAATATTAAGTATAGATATCACTAACAAGAAAATATTAAGGCATCTTAAAAAATCATAAGTTATTATCTGTTCAGAGCTGTCCCACTATACATCATTTATTAACAACACTGTGTCCGCGTGACACAATATTGCATGAATGCTACCTACTGGCTGATGGTGAGGTTTTTCTCGCGCATATAAGCATGAGTCGGGAGATTTTCCCATTTTGTGCTCACTCGTTACGCTATGTCGTGTTGTTTCTGAACTTAAAACGGTATAATGAGCCCGTTCTAGCGTCACAACCGATGTTAATAGTGGCAGGGATTGGTACGATATAAATATTATTTGTGCTATATTATTTCAATATCTTTACGAAATACCATAGAAAAGGTATACTAGTAGTTCCGTCCGCACGCTTTTATATTCAAGCGATGACGAAACGACCCAAGTAGTAGGGTATTATACAAACTACCTTCTATTATTATTTCGTCAGTAAACAAACTCATTATAATTGTACAATAATCTAACACTAGGAAAGATAATCAAACAGTAAGGAACGTATCTCTGTAAAACTCCTAAATCTATTAACGTATTTAATAGATGGCGATCATTCTTCTCTCGTTTTTTGAGGTTTTATTATCTGATTTTAGATTCTGATGGTCTCTCTTTTGAAATTACGATGTCACGCTAATAACTTTATTATTGTATTACAATTCTTTTCTCTTTCTTTTAGGTATATCCATATAAATTACGGTAGCCAGTATGTCTAGAATTATTTAAAATGTCGCAAATGATGTTGGTATTGTATAAATACAGAACTACATAATTATACGATTTGTTACACTACTTTCTGTACATTACTGTTTTTGTCCAGATAAAATAAATAAAATTTAAAATACATTTTTATACCAAATCAGTTTAATATTGTATAATTTAAATTCTTAATAACTTTATTTTGAATTTCATATTTAAAAAGTGTGTCAAAACTACTTAAATAACTTTCCACAGATCAGTCCTATGCAAACGTAATAGCGAATACAGCTAATTAAAATTAAAATTCCCGGAATAAATTTCCTTACAACTTTCCAAATATATTTATACTTAGGACACAGGTATGGTTTAAAAGATGTACTAAAATAGCATAACGTGCAGACCGCTTCCGGCCGGCCTAGAAATCTTTTATTTATTCACTAGCATGCCTTATTTGGTTTCAGCTAACTTTAAACCTTTATTGATCGCGGCCACACACTCAAGTAATGGTCGTGTTTCATGTTAAATTGAGAAAGCATTGCCAAGTAAAGTGGTGGTCAATAATTTTGATATATTTACATTAGAAGCTTAAGTAGCAAGAAGAGCAATGAATTTTTTACTCGAGAGCTTTGTAAGGTTTGCTTCTCATCGCGATTATACTTTAGATAACAGGGTTATTATTATAGTATCCTATAATTGTAGGATACAAACATTTTATCCCAAAAAATAGGATATTTTCTACTACAGAGATACAGATACAAGGCTTAATTCACATTAGAGAAAGTGTAGTGTGTATACAGTTTACACACTACACTTTCATACACACATCGGGTACATCCAGCTCGAAGGACCAAAAAAACTGTAGTATGTATACAGTTTTAGTTTAGGAGGGAAGAGTAAAATGTAAGAAATACCAAACCCAACGAGTGCTGTAATGACACTGATTTTATTACTGACAATATACGATTGTTAAGCATTAGGCCGCAGATGGTTTACTTGTAAATTGCTGACTATTGTACATACTTTGTACAGAAAGCGTTTGTAAAGTTCTACTCCGCATTTATAAATAACACATTTTTAACGAGCCTGTAAAACTCGTATAACTATTATGAATAACAGTGTTTATAAAAAAATAAGGTGATAAGCGCATTACTTCAAAATAGCTGGAACAATTTTGCTGGTTTTTTAAATATTCATAATAGACCAGATAGGGTTAAGGACAGGAAAAATGAAACTGTCACTACCAGGTTCAGGGTTAGAGACAGATCCAAGGAATGCTTGTTTGACGACATCAGGGATGATGGTGCTAACAGTATTACATTAAAGGATATTAAAGACCATACGAAATGGGAAAGAAAACATAATTAAATGTACTCCGGGCCCCAAATCGAGGCTCTGAATAAAATTAGAATTTAACGCTAGGATAATAATGATTGTTATAAAAAAAATAGTAGAATAGAAGAGATAGTTTATTTATTTTCTCACAACAATTTACAAGTAATATAGGACCTGTTGGCCTGGCAATTAAAGGAAGGATTTTATCTAAAACATTATTGTAATAGAATTAAGGGACATCGGCCATTAAACGGAACGTTGTTTTGTAATTACTTTTGCGTCGCTATTCGTCATAATCATTCTCTGGTCCTACCCTAAATGTTTGCTCGGTAATGTTGGTAGCACTCTAATGCCGCAAGGGTTGTCATACGCGAAGATGAAGCGTGGAGTAGTAAATGATCACAACATATATTTTTGACACTTTTGACCTACATTGCTTTGAAGCGGCATACGTGATTCTAGGATGCAACAACAATATGGATATACAAAATGTAACCACCAGTCTTCCTTATCTTTACATAGTATAAAACAAAGTCTCTTTCCGCGTGTTTGTATATCCGCTAACTCCTCCTAAGCCACGCCACGGAGTTTTGAGCGATTTTCTCCATCTGTCAGATAATTTTTGACTGAAGTTATATATATATAAACATGAGCGCCTCCAAAATTTTTGTATAAGCTTCATATTTGGGTTACGCAAACGTCTCTGAGTTTCGTAAAAAAACAAAAGTGGTTGCCAATTCGTTTCCGCCGGAATACTTATATTCTTTCACTCCTTTACAGTGTGTTGTTTATCCCCACAACCTAGTATTATCTCAAAGAACGCTTTGAATTCATCTCTTCTTCTCACAATTTACGACCTTCTACGAATCTTAGACTTAATACTCCCAAACATTATTTAAGAACATGACAAAAAAGCACTACCTGCAACATAGTGATGTTTGATATTTTTACGTATATTTCTGTATATATATATATATATATATATATATATATATATATATATATATATATATATATATATATATATATATATATATATACACACAGAAATATACGTAAAAATATCAGTGAGTGTATTTATATATGTCTATTAAGTATAATTTTACTTATATAATATTTTACATACTTATATGTCTATAAATGAATAAAATATATGTAAGTAACTGCTTATCCTCTAATATTTATATATACCACCTTTGACCAATATAATATATTTTATTCCTGTCACGGGTTGTCTGGAAGTGATCGCTTCTTAGCGATAAGACCGCCCATTGTGCACATTTAGAATATTTTTAGGCTAGAAGTTTTTCTGTAATGGTGTACAATAAAGTATTATCTATCTATATATTATATATATATACCCCCTTAATTAAGTTTTTATGTTAGCAAAATAGAGGTACTTCTCATGGTTTAAAAACTGTAGTTGAAAAATTAACTAGGGTTCCGTAGGCTTTTTGGCAGAAACGAACTTATGATATCTGTATGTCCATCCATTATCTGTCACAGTCAATTTTCTCAGAAACTATAATATTTAGCCTATATAAATAAAATTCCGAATAAAGACATAGGCTATCTAGCAACAAATACTTACATGTTACTGCCACCCCTTTAATTTTTTGGAATTTTATTACATAGCTTTGTAGCGCTATACAGATTACATCTTTCTTTCAAATTGCATCTATATAAACTCATTACTTTCTAATGAAAATGACTGTGACATATAAAGACAGAAATAACAACAGATATGAAAAAACAAAAGGGTACCGTTTTTACCAGCATGGCCACGAAAGCCTAAAACCCTGTTCTATAAATTTCATTACCGATATAGGAAAAATAATTATTAAAAATACACGTTTACAATCTTATCGAGTGAACACATAAATTCAAGTTTTAAATTAAAGTATTTAGTTCAAGTTTGAATTAAGTGTTAATATGCTAGGAAAACTATAAACAAAATATAGGTAACCTAAGTAGAAAAAAGATTAAAGTTATAAATTATATAGTAGATCACTGCCAGAGGTAAGCGTGCTTAGAAGGCTGGCTGCATTGCCACGCTGTAGACCAATGCCAATGGTGGGCGCGGGCGGGAATAAGAGGAAAGAAAGGACTTACAAGATAAGTCGCCGCACCAGACACGCTACGAACAATACAGGCTTTGCAGTGGCAGGCACATCTTCCTCGTGATCCTTTCTTCCCGTCTGGCGGTTCCTTCAATGAGTAAACCAGCCGGTACGGCACAGAGGGTAAATACCAACATGCGGGTTAATATAAGCGGGTGTACGAAAGCGGCTCAATATACAAAACGCGGAGAGGTTTTCGCGGAAGAAGCGGGTCGATTGCAGACTATAGTCACATTAACATAGTTTTATATATATATATATATATATATATATATATAAGTTTTATCTATGACCATAGTGACAGATGCGGCAAAAAGAAAGAAAAACAAAAGAGGCGGTGGCCAAATAGGTGGGCGCTAACATTGATTCATCATTATCCTAATATTTAAGAGCTCAGCTCTTGTCTAAGTCAGTTGTTTCACTTCTTTGTACGACAGCTATCTTTTTCTTTATTTGATCGACCAATGCCCAATGACCAATCTAGGTTAAATATCAGCCAGCCTTCTGATCAGTGTTAAAGCGTACAAAAGTCTTTAAATGCACTCATTCAGGATCTTTTTATATAACGCGACGTCCCTAATATTTTCTCGCTAATGTTACCACCACATTATTACACGACAATAATTCTGTTTAAATGTTTCGAGCCCTAAAGTGAACTTTAAAGCGTTGGAAATGGATGCTGGCCCTGGAATTACTTATACTATTAAAAATTAAAAGTTACTATGATTTTGAGTCTAAACATTGCAAAAATTCTACTATTTTAGGACAGAATGCCTTTACATAAAGTCATAAACTATTAATACGGCTAGACTTATTAATCTTGAAAGTAACGTTAGCTACTTTGCGAATCATTTTGAATGAATTATACGTATTTATTATGGTTTAAGTAATGGTAGCTTAAATGTTAAGATACTCGCGTTTTATTCTAATTATTTGGTTAGGTATTGGCCAGGGATTATATATCGTTCAGGCAATTTTGATAACCTGATACAGACATTGTTACAATTATACCTTTTGATGGCGAAGAAAAACCTTTACATCGAGATTATTGATATGTGAAACCAGTCAATCCAACTTGGACAAGCAAGGCGTACATTCATGATGTACAGACTTTTTCCTGGAAATATGGAAGCTTGAGTCCAAGCCAAGTTATTCTTATGCTTATTTTGTACTGTTTTCAAATCAATAAGTAAATAGTAAGTATAACATTACTGTCATTGTAATTTCGTGCAAATATTTTTATTATTATACATGTATGTCTCTCAAGATGATTATTATTATTATATTATTACTCGAATATTAAATTTCATAATAGTCGAAAGATAATCACACAGTGTCTTGAGTGACAATATATAAGTATATGGTAAAAATATTTCTAAGCAAACTATCTGCTCTTTATAAATACTTGACCGGCAAAAACCTAAACATCGTCTAGCATCGTAGATACCTCTATTCAGAAAAAGGTTCCTGACACATCAAGCGCTGTAATCACTGTATCGCCTAGCCCAATGTAAGTCGGTGAAAATCCCTTTCAGCGCACCAGCTATCTTATCTAGAGCGAACCCATTTTGTTCAAAGTAGTGAAGAAATTACTATTCCTTGCAGGCCAACTTTTTTTACGATTAGCTTAAATATTATGCAAATTTTCTTGACATTTTTAGGATGGAGATCGTAAGAAAATAAATATCAGCAGAAAAACACGATTTTATCAATGTTTCAGTAACATTGGTTCTGAATTTTACATTTGATATCTGACTATTTATTACATTCTACTTCGTAATTTGTGTCAATGTAGATGTGCAATAATATACCCTTAATATAAGTGTTAACTAAAAAGCACTTTAAACGTACATATATGAAGGAATTAATGAAAGCAGATAACGCGAACGGTGTGTGCCAAGTTTCTACCAAGTGGAGATCAGTCTTCTCTACCTATCCCTATCAGAAACGGTGGTGATAATATTATTTTTTTTTTGTATATGTTCACGTTTGATCACTTTTATTAAACTTTCGTTACGAAAAATATTTTTGGATCAATTCCAAGTCAAGTAAAGTAAAAATTTATAATCTGCAGCATGATTCCTGAGCAGTGACCTCGACCTTTTTAGAAGTGTGTCCTTTCAAGTAAAGAAATAAAACATAATAATAATAATAAATATTTATTGCCAAAAAATCTGATACAATAACTTATGGAAGTCCCTAACTCCCGAGCTAGGCATGAAGCCTGTTTTGGGTATCAGTGCCCTCTCACATTAGTATATAGTTTAAAACACAAAAAATACAAATCGGTAACAGAGTCTTTTTATTTGTAGTGGGCAAGCGTGTGGATGTGCGTGAGCTCGCGCCCGCATGCACGTTGTATGTATGTGTGTGTGTGTGTGTGTGTGTGTGTGTGTGTGTGTGTGTGTGTGTGTGTGTGTGTGTGTGTGTGTGTGTGTGTGTGTGTGTGTGTGTGTGTGTGTGTGTGTGTGTGTGTGTGTGTGTGTGTGTGTGTGTGTGTGTGTGTGTGTGTGTGTGTGTGTGTGTGTGTGTGTGTGTGTGTGTGTGTGTGTGTGTGTGTGTGTGAATATGTGTAATTATGTATGTACTGTACGGTTTCTATTAAAATAAATAAATTAAATCAGCGCTTCGGTGGTAGCATAATGTAACTAGCCAATTTTTTAGTTTAATTTTAACTTCCCGACTAGTGAGTTAATGTACATTGACTTGTTTATTAATCTTATTATATAATGTCAAAGACAAAGCATTGCTGCCGTATTTCCAGGCCAGTACGGTGCACATAATACTTTCAATATGTCGATAAATCGCATAATACTGGCTACGCTTATTGCGTAAAGCAATCCCTACTACGCGTATTCCACCGACTATTCAAGATCTGTTTCGGGAATTATACAATATAATCAGATTTTAAAATAAATGATACATTTCTAATAAGCATTAAATTTGTGTTTTTTATAGTTGACTACAATTTTCTTTTCATTATTTTATATTGAATTGAAATATTAGATTTATACTACACGCACGCGCACGCATCTCACAACAGCTTTCTCTATCCGTGCAGGAACAGAGAAATAATATAACTTCCTGCGACCGGGCGGCCTGTCGTAAGAGGCGACTAAACAACTCGCAGCCGGGTGGTAGGGCATTTGCCCGACTGGATGGCTACCACCCCTGGTCTAGAGTATGACGCCATAACACAACTTTGACGTGTGTTCCGGCATTAGTGGTCAGGTTCCAGTCCCTTTAGAGAGCGGCAACGCATTTGTAGCACCTTTGGGGTTGCAAATGTCCATAGGCGATGGTAACCGCTTTCCATCAAGTGCGCCGTCTGCCTGTCTGATGAACTCCGACATTTAAAAAAACAGCTTATTAGGTACATAAGAAACTTTTATTAGCTGTGATTTAATTTAGAACCATTTAATGTGAACAGGAATCGACTATAACGACAGTTTTTTAAAAAGTTTGTAGTGTTATGATAAACTAACTGAAATTAATATTAGTTGTAAATAAAACTACCTATACAAATCTATATAATCAAAACAAGTCACAACGTTGATTGTTAGCCATTCAGGCCAACAATCATCAACAACAAGTGATTCTTGCCTTACTATTGATTAAACTTTAACATTATCGGTATGGAGGTTACCGATTAACATATCGGTTAAAATGGTCAAATTTTAACCGATAGTAAGGGAAATGAACGGTCGTTGAGATATACAAGCCGGACATGTGTCAACTTCATGTTGGTTAGTGATTTCAGGTCATTTAGTTAATATAAGTAACAAACTTGCAGTTGTTAATTTTCTAATCAAAAATACTCAAAGTCCGTGAAAAATTAATGTTGATCGCTTAACGGAAAATTCTATTCGTCGCTAACACAAACTGACAGCCGCACATCCCCGCAGTCAAGTGCTTAACCATAATTATTTTACAATCACGCGAAATTAACCCTTCGCTCATTCAATTTCCAGCCTATCAGATGCCATAATCCCTCCGAATTATAACCCTTCCAGTGCTCCGAATCGTGTATAAATATAAAAAAGCGAAAGCCACACATCAGGGTTGGTTGGATGTTTTGGCGGTAGGGCGCGGGGTGAACCCGGGTCTCCTCTATTGATTTTGCCCCGCCCCGCTTACCCCGCACGCATCTCACAACTGTTGCTTAACTTACGCCACAGTTCCGTGTGATCAGAGGAACAGTGGGTCAGTGACCGAAGATGTTATCGTCGGCGTCAGTACACTACCTTATAACTACATTTTTTGGAGGTATCATTTTTTTTCTCAAATTATTAACAAGTATGTGTTGATATTGACGAAAAAATTATTTAAACCAATTTAGTTTAAGGCCCTGCACTGACGCAGGCTTTGTATTTCCTATTTAGATTTTTTTAATGTAATGAATTAGAAGCATTACTTTATTTGTTTATAGCGTTCTGTAGCTGATATTACAAGCAACACTATGATTTGGTATAATAATACAGAATCTATTTATTTTTTCAAGATCATCCCATTCGATTCCTGATGAGGGTAATTGATTTTTCAAAAATCTAATGATTCCACTTTAATTTTCATCCAAACCAGCCTCAAGACTCATCCGAGACGTTATTTAGCATAGTTTAGGATTTGGCTCTGAAGGCCCACTTGAAAAATTTACCCTGTATAATCATCATACCATGTCAGTTTATTCGTATTTCTATGTTATGTTTCAGACTGTTTTCACAAAAAATATTGCGTCTTTATGAAAGCAATATAGCAGAAAAGCATATTTCATATGCCATTACATAGTAATGTTATGTAATCGTGATAAAATAGGGATAGCTTCCATACACATAAACGCGGGACGAAAAATATTGTATAGGATAGATATCATCAGCCAAGTGTTAAAAAAACCATAACATGTTTCTTAATAAATTTTATTTTATCTATGGAAAGGTATTCGCTTTCAAAGTCGTAAAAACGTGTGTGGGGCACATCTAATTTTAGAAATATGTAATTGATTTCAATGTGAGCTTGAAAAATAATTTCTAGAAAAAAATATTTGAATAAGTGACGTTCAGTAATTTTTAGATAATACGTACTTTCAATTAATTGCTTTTTAGGGTTCCGTATCTAAATGACGATATCAGTACCAGTACCAGACGTTACTTAACTCTATGAAACTCTTCAAATTGCATGGACTGACACGCAATTGGCCGTATACTATTTAGCTTAATAAATATAAGTTACAACAAATGTTTTCATAAAATGTATATAATAATTCTATTCACAAATACCAGACTGTTATTAATAATTAGAGCTTTAGATTTGTTATAACAACATAATTTAGGTCAATGTTATTCTAGGCATTAAATTTATGTTATAATAAGAAAATTATTTCGTAATGGCCGGACTAAATAAGTTTGAAATGTATTTAATTAATCTATAAAAGTAATTTTACTTTCATAGATTTACTTGATATTTACCAAAGCATTTTCAAATAACTTAAGTTTAAAATTATAACTTCAAAACTAGTGCAGAACTTTCGAGATAATTTATTATGTACACTCGGACTGTGAGTTTTTTAATTTATTATATGAACAGCTTACAAACGTCCCACTGCTGAGCTAACTACTAACTAGACAAGCGGACATGACGATTGCATA
Organism: Dendrolimus houi; assembly: GCA_039645545.1. Classification (NCBI taxonomy): domain Eukaryota; kingdom Metazoa; phylum Arthropoda; class Insecta; order Lepidoptera; family Lasiocampidae; genus Dendrolimus; species Dendrolimus houi. Next base: position 7,753,772 of record CM077131.1, read on the forward strand.
AGTCCCGTTTTCACCAAAATGTGTCCGGAACACTATAAAGTTGATAGTATATGTACTATATTCAACATACACTTGTATTTCAATATAGGACTTAGGAGTTTATGGTTAGGTTTTAAACTTATCGTTCCAACTTATGACACTGCTGATACTCACTCTGTGTACCAGCGTGCATAAGCTCAACGCCCTTGGAAGGATACCAAAAGATCCTCGAATCTGTCAAAGCCGTGCGCGGATATAGTAAATCGGATATGATACTCATCACTGTAGATAAATGTGCGAACATCAATGTATGTCTATATATACATGAAAAAGAGAAATGGACATAAAAACTCCTTTTCATACATTATATAGGAATAGAATAAAATTTAAATAAAATTCTTATAATAGAGTAATTTTAATTACTATTTGAACGATTCATTACAAGGTATGCTATTTGACTTGTTAGAATTATGACTTTATAAGTTCATAACACACTAAACTTGTACAAAATCTAATAGGCTGCGTCCTTTTGTAAAGCGGCAGCCACGCATTCGATTTAACTTTGCGTCCAAGCTTGGATCCAATTTGAAATGTTCAATATTGAACCAAACTACTCCACCACAATTGGCTTAAATACCAACATTGAACCCAAACATTGAAAATAGACAAGCTCATGGGACCTGTCCCAATTGCGGACGCAGAGTGAAAGATTAAGGACCAAAAATAACTTTTACTAGCAACTTACACATATGGGTTAGGCATATATTTTTATCATTTGCATCGTACAAGAAAACAACGAAAGAAATGGCAGACAGACTAATGTATGTCGCGCACTCCCTTTTCATTCCCCTCGCCTTTGAACTTGTTTCAAAAACCGACTCGTTGCGCATCAGTATTGGACATTGGACGGTGATTGTACGCAATGTTCACATTATGTCCAAAGACTGATCCACAGATTGGAGTATTGGCAGCAATACGTTACATTGGTGCAAATATAACCAATGTGTGGCCGCGGTATAAAGTGATAAAAAGTGTCACACTTGATTTCAGTGTTAGCTACTTCTTTATTACTAGTTGTTTAATAAGTAGGTATTTAATTATAACTTTGCTGTTGAAACGCTTGGACTGCAACGTTTATCAAAACGACTCATTGACTCTTCGCGTGATCAGAGAGCTGGTTACTACCTCGGACAAAGGACCAGTATGACGATCTAGCGAGGTAACGTAACCAGCCTTCTGGGAACCTTACCCATTGACTTCGCTAACCTAGGCTCAGTATTCTACTTAGTTTTAAGAGATTTTAGTTAAAATACAATATAAGTTTTCTTTTATTATATTTTTAGTTTATAATGTCTTAGTTTAAAAATATTGGTAACCATTATAAAATAATTCAGATATTATTACGATAAGTAATTTAAAGATTCCATAGATATATTGGCAGAAACAGAACACTTATTTTTTTAAAGTAAGATATTGAGTATTTAAAAAATAAATTTAGCAGCACAGTGTAGTATTTGTGTCACTGGACAATCGTCTAGTGATATCACGAATACACAAAAAATCACAGATACCACCAAACCTGTAATTGGGCTATGAAAAAAATGTGTAGAACATGTCTTGATCATATCATTACACAAGTCTTGAAAAATCTTAACAATGACTTAATAACTTAAATTAATTTTTAGACGGATATTAGCTTTGAAAGTGGTAAAAAGTGTCAATATCTGTAATTTTTAACTGTGATAAGGATAACGTTGAAAAAATTGAAAGTGGTAGATAAAAAAAACGCTTTTCTAAAAATTACTTTCAACAAGATTCGTTTATTTAAACTGTGGGGTATTTTCTATTAAATATTTATGGGGTAGTTTATAATCATGTGTACCTACTGACTTTACTTCTACCTACCTACTTCTGATACACAATAAAAAGCACACATAATTTTAAGTTAAGAATTTTCAAATAAATTTTGGTGAGACATTTTCTGAATCCCATAAGTATTAAATGCAAAGGTTTTTAAGACATTGTGATGGAAAAATAACATTACGTTAAGTCTCTTGGAAAATTTCACTTAAACCAAATATCCTTTTATCCCTCGACATGAACATGTGAGAAACAACGCAATTTATTTCTCAAAACCACCTTCATTTACCTTCAACCCACCTAAATTAAATAACAATATTAAATCTACTCTTAATAATTTTGTACAAAACCAGACCCAAACTCAGTAGCAGGTGGTATTTTAAATTATATCGTATTTAAATTACACACATTAACGTTATTCACGAGAGTTCTGTAACAACAATAATAATTACATTATATCCAATTTGCAATTTATACAGAATTATGGTTGTTTTTATTATTAAAGTTATGCTTATGCTGAAGTTGCTCTTGAAAGAACTAAGTTTACTATACATTTAAAACGCGAACACTGTGGCGGGCACGTTTGCAAAAGATGATGTCGTAAGAAAGTGTTGAAAGAATATATAAATGAATTGTCTTTATTACATATATAAATCATATATATCCAATAGGAAGTCTTGTCGTGGCGAGCGATATCTTCCAGAGCACTTTCACAGCAAAGTAACTTAAATATGATATATACTTATCACACACAGATCATAGAAAAGGAAATTTAAATGTCAGATTTCAAATATGAGTATAAACATTTGAAATCTGGCAAATCTTTATTTTTATACGTACATATTTTATGTGAGTGCGTCTGTATATCTCCAACATCTATAGATATATGATCACATAAGGCCATTCTTTCTGACACATCGTTGCAGCAGCAGTACGGTATGCTCACTACACGCAGCACCAAAAGCTTACCGAGAGCTTACATTTCTGTAAGCGTTTCCTGATTCGCTCAGTGTGTTCGAAGTAATAGAAATATAGGCACACGATAAGCTTTCTGTATCGCGTATATCGAGCATACCGCCCCGCTGCTGCCCTGACAAATTTGAAAACGACCTAAGAAAGGTAAGTGAGACGTAAATTGCAGTCATGTTCATAAAAGTCATACTCGTGACTACACCGAGCGGGTGCACGGTGCCCTCGCGACATTATTAAGTCTAAAGATCTTGACGCTTGAGGTTGTAAGCAGTTATTAACAATACCATACGCCTGATAACCATTGTGAACGTATAAATAGGATAAAAAAAGACAAAAAAGAAAGAAAGAAAAAAGATACTAAAATAAAAATTGACACATTTATTTTGCCTTTAAAAGAAATAAAATAAAAGATAAGAAAGAAAAACAAAAGACTAAAAAGATCTCTGCCCTGACACATGGCGGAGGATGACGAAAAAAAAAGTATTGTGAACGAAATCGCTAGTGACTACGCCCGCGAGTAGTACGTGAACAAGCACTTACGCGTCCACAATATACCATTAAGTATAATTATTTCGTTAATATCTTTACTAAGTTAGTGTGATATCATCAAAATACGTTGTATTGAATTTTGGTCGATGTTTACTATTTGTATGAGTATCTCGAATTATTCCTATAGAAGTTGAATAATTTAGTTTATGATATGAGCTTGATTATCATCAAGTAATAAAAAGGTCCCAATAGGTAATTTTATCTTCATTGTAATTGAATCTCCCTGAAACCTAACAAAATTGAAGGTATACCTATTTATTGTCTTTGATTACGTACTTGACATTGTCAAAGCCTGTTTATTATACAAAAGTAAAATTGCTTCGTTTACTATGATAAAGATGTTAAATCAATTATCAAAAACTTTGTGAAACCAGTTAAAATTTGGGAACCAATATACTAAATTTAAAAATTCAGAAATTAAAAGATACCATTCAATCTATCTATACATATTATAATAAAACTATAGAGGCCAAATTTCTGTACAATGAAAAAAAATGCTAAAAACCGAGTCAAAGGGATGTAAGTGTAAGTGAAAAAGAACTAATTTTATTTTTTTATTTTATGTTTCTCTGTTTGTCTGTCTGTTTGTACCGGCTAATCTCCGAAACGACTGGACCGATTTAAATGAAATTTTGTATGGTGGTAGCTTATATTCCTGGTCAACATATAGGATACTATTGATTCCGAAAAATTAAAGAGATCCCGTGGGATTGTTAAAAAATCGCACCACGCGGACGAAGTCGCGGGCATCAGCTAGTTTGAAATAAAAACGTACGTTAATAAAACCGCCAAGAAAGACTTATTTTAATTATACAATTCAAGTAAGGAACACATGAGCAACATTAAATTATCATCTCATGAATATAACAGAATAAAATACGGTTAAACTAAGGTAGTTCTTAAAAGCAGAGCGCAGTAAAACTAAGAGCAAACTTCAAACTTTTCCCCTCCATAACATTAGTGAGGATGAGAAAAAATAATACAGAAAATTAATTTTTCATTTTAAACTTGTCGACGGACCGTGCGTAGTTTAATCAAGAAAGTTTTACTACCAAATATAAATATTTTAAATGTTTTTGCAGGTGCGCATTTTTGTCATTGTTTTCTTTGGTAAGCGTATTATTATTATTATTTTTATCCGATTTAAGAAAAAGGAGGAGGTTCTTAATTCGTCTCTATGTTGTTTTTTTTTTGTATGTACGCTACTCGATTTCTCCGTCAATTGTGAACCTATTTTCAATTTTTTTTTTAAATCGAAACGTCTCCCGAATTTGTCCCATGTCACCATGCCAGGATCTGATTTGTAGATCGCAATGAAATCGAGAACAACCCTTGTTAAATAGCATATACACCGAAGAGTGAGATGGTAAATTTGTATACGCGTGCCAGTTGTACAATTTCTACAGGTGCTTAATGTCTTATCTCTACAGCTATTGAAGTAATTGCTCAACTAAAAAGTTAAAAATATATTTTCTTAACAAAAACAAAACCCACTTCACACTAAAAACCAAAAAATAAATATTTAACCGACTTCTTTCTACAATATCTTGAAGTCGATGTCAAGTTGTTTAAAAAGGAAATTATAAGGTTCTCTTTGCTGGAGAACAGCAGACAGTTCTGTGTTAGTGTGTGCGTGTGTGCTGTGTTAGTGTGCGTGTGTGCTGTGTTAGTGTGCATGGATTTGTACGTGCGCGCGCGCATGTGTATGTGTGTATGTGTAGAAATTACCCTTAAAATAGCTGTCAAAAAATACAAAATAGGTAGGCAGTTTTCACTACTAGTTTTCCAAAACTCAAAGTACAATATTCACATCTACACTTGACTATCAATAAATATTTATTAACGTTACAGCATTCTTTCAATCACAAAATAACTGGGTAAATAGAATGAAACAATTTACCGGTTTTTTTTCATTCAAAAGCGACGCTTTCAACATCAGACCGCATTTGAAATCAAATTCTCTAGAGAAAAGTATTTTATATTCTTGACACTGGACTGCTGGACTTCGTGTTGGAAATAAATATATTTTATTATAAGAACTTGAATAACTTGTGATCTTATTCAACGTGGAAGTAGTAGAACATTTTATACTAACAATCGTTAAGGAAATTCCAGTGACAATGGAATTGAACAAAAAGTTTTTAAAATATTTTAACTTCGGGGATAGATGATGTAATCTGGATAATATCTCGAAGACGTCTACATTTCATAACAATTTAAAATTATTTAAGATGCCTTATCTTGCCGTAAGAGGATAGTGTAGATGAAAGAGTTGTCATCAGTTTGAGGCGTTCTTATCACGATTAAATTGTTGATGTTCCATAATTAAGGCTAAAAATACGGTAAAATACATCAAAACAACCTCTGTGGTTAAATGGGCTAAGCCTTTGCCGGCCTACTATACTGCAAAGGATGAGCCCTGGCATAGTAAATCAACTTTCGGTTGTTTACTATGGTCTGGGTGTTTGGAATCGACCCCAGAGCAGTCCGTTGTATATTACTCATAACACAAGCGTAACTCGCTTAGCTTGGGAATGTACAATAATATGTCTTTGTCTGTCAATTTAAAATTAAACACATCACTTTTCAACATGCCGCCAAAGCATGTGCCAATCGGAATGTACCTATTTACACTATTTTATTATGCATGAATAATAACAATGCACTGCATTATAACCGTCACTTAAAATCATCAAATGCAGAAAGAAACGTGCCAATAATTTCAATCAATGATTGTTGTTCTCAAAACCACAGGAATTTATGAGTATGTAGATTGGTAGCAGGATTGCGGTGGACCGCTCCTGGTGTGCCGGAATGTGCGCCCCTAGAGTATTAAACCGATGAAACTTGAGTGAAATCGATAAAGGAATATATTGGCTGAGTGGACTAATAGTAAGTACTCAGTAGCAACTTATTTTAGTAGATGACTACTAAGGTATTCCCATTTCGAAAATATAAATAAATATTATCAACTAGGATATGCCCGCAACTTCGTCCACGCTTGACTTAAAATTCTCGCGGTATTACCGGGACACAAAGTACCGCAGCATTTAAAAAAGAATGGAAGCTATCATTTTAGTGACTACTAATTTTAATAAGCTGAGCTAATAACGGAATAAGCTAATTTTTATGCACCCGAACAACTCCAAACTTATGCTCTAGTGAAAGTGCTTGCGGGATTCCTGGAATATAAAATATCACACGTTTTATTATATAAAATTTTCTATCGTTCAGTGAAAAATCACATTGGAATTCGTTTTTTTTAAACCAGCTATTTTAAATCATTCCCAGAAAAATTCCCGCAGGATTCCCAGGACAAAAAGTAGCGCAAACCGCATCGATATTAGCCTAGTAGTTTTTACGTGAATCCCGAACAAACAGACAAGGAATTTAAAAAAATTGCATCGTGAACTCCGTCGTTTATATGGTCTATTCCAGTTGGGTTTTTTTTAATAGCTGCAATGTACATATATAGCATATTTAGAATTTTATAATATTATATATATGACTAGCTTCTGCCCGCGAGTTCATCCGCGTGGAATAGATTTAAAATATGTAAAAAAAAAACCCGATTTTGAAACATTCTTCATTGGTGCTCCGCTCCTATTGGTCTCAGCGTGATGATATATAGTCTAAAGCCTTCCTCGATAAATGGGCTATCTAACACTGAAAGAATTTTTCAAATCAGACCAGTAGTTCCTGAGATTAGCGCGTTCAAGTAAACAAACAAATAAACTCTTCAGCTTTATATATTAGTATAAGATATATTGTGTTAAAGAAAAAAAATAAGGTAAAAAGCAGTTCAAATAAAAGTTCATGTATGAAAAGATTAACGAAAGTAGATAAAGTGATCGTTGTTTGTCAGAATCGTGGTAAGTGGTGATCTGTCGTCTCTGCCTACCCCCATGGGAAACAGGCGTGATAATATGTAATAGGTTGGAGAAAAAGTCTTTTCGTATATAGTCTGTATGAACTTGTAATAAGATCTCTTTGGCTATACCATTTGTATCTGGCTGGTTTTGGTATCATTAAAACGTTTTAATTTTAAAGAAGACAAATTCAAATTAGGAAAATGTGTGATTTTCATTTGTTTTTCTTATTGTTAAAATGAGTGAATCTGATGAAGAAATTTGATAAAATTGAAAAAGGTAAAAATGCAACACGATCCGCGAAAAATATTTGTGATGTTTATGGACCTAATGCAGTATCTGTGAGAGTAGCGCAAATTTGGTTTAAGCGTTTTCTATCCGGAAATTTTGATATCAAAAGTGCACGTCGCTCTGGTCGCCCTGTTACGGACAAAATTGATGCCATTTTTGAAAAAAAGTGGAGCAAGATCGACATATTAGTAGTTACGGTGTAGCTGGAAAACTGGGAATTGACCACAAAACGGTTTTAACGCATTTGAAAAAAGCTGGGTACACAAAAAAGCTCGATATTTGGGTGCCTCATGAGTTCACTGAAAGAAACCTAATGAACCGTGTACTCATTTGTGATTCTTTATTACGACGTAATGAAACCGAACCATTTTTGAAGAAGCTGATAACTGGTGATGAAAAGTGGATCACGTACGACAAGAACGTGCGAAAAAGATCGTGGTCAAAGGCCGGTCAGGCTTCACAGACTGTGGCGAAACCCAGGTTAACTCGCAACAAGGTGATGCTGTGTGTATGGTGGGATTGGAAGGGCATTATTCATTATGATCTGTTACCGCCAGGCAGGACCATCAATCCTGAACTGTACTGCGAACAACTGATAAGATTAAAGCAAAAAGTTGAGAGAAAGCGGCCGGAATTAATCAACAGAAGGAGTGTGGTTTTTCACCATGATAACGCTAGACCTCACACATCTTTAGCCACTCAGCAAAAATTACGAAAGTTTGGCTCGGAGGTGTTAATGCATCCGCCGTATAGTCCTGACCTTGCACCTTCAGATTTTCACCTGTTTCGGTCTCTGCAGAATTCCTTAGGCAGCGTCAGGTTAACATCACGAGAGGACTGCCAAAACCATTTGTCGCAGTTTTTTCAACAGAAGCTCCAAAATTTTTATAGCAATGGGATCACGTCCCTACCTACAAGATAGCAAAAAGTTATCCAACAAAATGGCACCTACATACTTTAGTCAAATGTAAATAAACTTTATAAAAAAACCTTTTGAATTTTTATACAAAATGCGAAGAAACTTTTTCCCCAACCTAATATGTATCAATATGATATAACCACTCTCTCGAATCGAAACACAATAAGCATTATATTTTTTGTTAGGAATTTTTTTATTATTAACGTTTTACCTATCACGCGTACAATAAGGGGGAACTTCCTGCTGAGGTTTTCCCTCTGCGCTACGTTACGAAAGGCATCATAAAATTTCTTGAGGGCGTGCAATGCGTTAACAACACCCCTTGTGTTGCAAACGTCCTTAGTCGATGGCAACTACTATCCATCAGGTGAGGCGTTAGTCAATTTTCCTGCTTTTAGCAATAAAAGCAAATTGTGTCCAACATGCTTTACTTCTAAAGTTAGTGATATGAAACGCAGAAATATAGTTGAAAAATTATACCGTGAAATATAACCATTGTTATTTAAAAGTAGAAATTAGTATTCTGATATTTTAAACAAAACAGTCCAGTCATCTAATAGTGAACCATATTTTAGTCATACTAAGTTTTTTTTTTAAATTTGTTATCCAATATGCTTACATTCATATGTAATAGAAACATTTGAACCGAGGCACAGAAGCCTCATGGGTTTATTCGTGCCGCAGGGAGTCGTGTACACAATATTGTTATATCAAAAATAGGAGCAGACGCGAGTAATGGTTATCATCATTCTAGTGTTTAGTTCTGATTTGATAATAAAGCGGGGTTATCATCATTCTAGTATATGGTTCTCATTTTAGTCCCAGGTCTGCACATGTGAGCATGATGGTCCGCTTTGGGAATCAATATATAATCTTTTTAGATTATATTTGATTGATTTGTGTTTATTTTTGTACTTGGATTGCAGGTCCTCTGGCAGATCATTTATAATGTTTGGTATAATATATTCCTCGCGCCTTGTCCCATACACATTATATTAATAAATTATTTACATGTAATAATATATTTACATGAATCAGATCTCGGTCGCATGTACTTAGGTCCAGTCTTCTTAACTAATAGTTCTGGTTTGTTACATTCAGTTAGTATTGAAAATTTAACCTTGTCAAATATACTTATAACTTTACAATATTTGAATAATTCTTTATAATTATCTTTATGTTTAGATTTAACGACGACGACTTGAGAATCTCCTCTTTATTTGAAGTCGGTTAAAATGTGAGTGACTTTACTTCAATATTGTGTTACAAGATGTCCACCGCAGTAGTCATGAGAACCATAGTGTATATTAATATGACATAGACAATCGTCATAGATAATACTTTTAGTCGATTTATCAGATGATTCGATTTATAATTAAATTACCATTTTCTACCGGTTAGTTAATTTTATAAGCCCACTAAATTATCATCTAGATAATTTAGTGCATCAGTAACTAATTATTATAATTGTTTTTATCATCCTGGCAACACTATGATGTAATTGCTATTTTTAGCAATGATGCAATGTTATTGTTTTGTAGGGTAGCATTTTTCGTATAAAAGTCGTAGTGGTGTTTAGACGGTGTTTATTGCTTACTGTGCTGTGTGAATATTCACATCAAAGGCTAAACAATTAAGGGGAAACCCTGCCCAAATAGTTAATATTTGGTACTTTCTTACCCAAATCTCTCCTTGCATTTTACAATTGCCTTTTTCTTTATGCTGGGGGTTCATCTACGTTAGTGTTAAAGATTTAGGCTGTGGCCGAATGCGTCTTATTTAAAACGATAAAAAACGTTGATAACGCATTATTCGCAGTATATATACGTGACCGTAAAATTGTTAATATCGTTAGATTATAATTTATCTCACGAGATTGTAAACTTTCGAAATCTTGTGAACTGAAAATACTGCTTACAATTTAACTTATTATTTTTCAGTAAATTATAATCTATCGACATAAATCGTCAAACTGTGATATGGCATGGGATGGAACGTACCTCGCGCGTTGATTGGTCGGTCTTACGGTAGGTCATTCTGTATCCATAAGTTAGAAATAAAACTCAGGTGTCAGTTAAATAAACTAAACGCTCTTCAAAAATTGTGACATCATGTATGTATTTATTATTTAGTAGGTAATTAATAATTCTGATACATGTGAAACGGCCTAAATCTTTAACACTAACCCAGATGAAGCCGCAGCTTTATTCACGGTGTTATTATTCTTATGACAAACTAAAGCATTTATTACGAATAACATTTTAAAATTTCTTACATTTATGTAGAACCATTAAAATAAATCATATAAAATCATTCTTTATGACGTATATAAATTCATTATACTAACTAAATCACTCTATTGGTAAATCAATAAAGTACGTATAAAATTCAACAATATGGATTTTAGCCAACGTTACAATAAAAAAAAACCAATTGAGTGAGTGAAATTTCATTAAGATGAAACTCTTACATTACAGTTAGTTCAGACCGCCATACATTCCGCGAGTAATTGAGCTTAATTGCAAGTTACGAGATTCAAACGATCCTTACAGTTGGGAGGTGTTATCATTTAATTGCTCTTCTCATTCCCTATGTAATAACTGTGATATAACAGATGAGATGTTATTAAATAGTACGTTATAATAATTTTAAATATATCCGAAAGTATTTAAATTCAATTTCGAAAGTTTTTATTTAAAATAATTTCCACTGGAGAACATTTTTGAAGATCATACATGTAAGTTTAAATTTGATTTATCTCCTATTCTAAATACTCCACTTCGCAATGTGTTATCGCTGTTTAAGGAGCAAAAGCGACCAGAAGCTCCGCAGCAGACGTTTTGTAATTTTTTTGTTCATATATATCTATCTATATTGGGCTCTTTTTTTAATTGATACAGAAGTATTATACAATTACTTTTCGAAGAATTAATGAAGTTGTAGCAAACATTGCATACTCAATAAAACAAAGACATAAAAGAGCAACAGACTGTAACCTAGACCCAGTATTCTAATTATAGTCTTAACGCGCGGTAGAGCCATGTTGGAATCATTATCATGATTACAGCTCTTAGGAACAGTGTGATACCACGCTCTCGGAGAATATCGGTGTGAAACGGTTGGTCTCGAGTAGGTCATATTTCGTACGATGAATGAGACTTCCGATGGCACATTTCTCCCTCCCCCTATCTTCTTTATCCCGCCTATCCCATTCTTAAGGTTGGTAAAGCTTTAGCTTCGTCCCTGGTGTTGCGTATGTATGCGTCACGTCCATAAGTGACAGTAACCACTTACCTTTACGTGGGTCACATAATAGAAAATAGCAGTTAGTGGTCTTCTTAATTGCCAGCTTCACAACAAAAGAAAGATTATAGGTCGAATTTAGCTAATATTAATAATAACTTTTGGTTCCGGCGGACCCTGAAAAAACAAAAATCTAGAACCCGATTCCAGCGCCATCTACCGGGTATAATTGTGAATCTAAACCATCCCTGAACCCACTCAAACACACAAAAACAAAATCACCAAAATCGGCCCTTGTTATTACACCTTGGGTTACATTATTGAAGTTTTATTTAGTAGGACCCCAATTTTTTTCTACTAATAAACATAGCCTATATTAATCTGTGATGATATAGCATTCTAATGGTGAAAGAATTTTTGAAATAGGTTCAGTAGTTTTTGAGTGTATTCTTTACAAACATACAAAAATTCAAAAACACAAATCTTTCCTCTTTATAATATTAATATAGAGTTAGATAATATTAGGAAATAATAAATTAAGCCTTTCTGTTATACACTATGGTCTGGGTGACTGCAATCAGCCCCAGAGTGGTCCGTTGTATGGGTAGCTTAACTCGTCTAGCTTTTGCATGACTTGCAGTCGCGGAATGAAAATATTCATCAACTTAAAGTCGATTTTTGCTTGCATGAGTACAAGAAACAATAATGCCAACATTTTAATAAATGTTACGTTTGTAAATTATAGAAACTTGAATAAAGAAAATTGCAATGTTGACAGACGCTGAAATTAACAATAAGAAACAAAGAGGATATAATCAGTACGCTTAACATAAATATTTAAATCAATAAAAATGTGTTCATGTCTACGCAATCTTCTTAGACAGGATAGAAAATCAAACAACTTTGATCAAATAATTTTTAACTTAATTGTCAAATAGTTAAACATAATCTTCTGTGGAACAGTCTGTTCTGTGACTTGGTTTGAAAAGGTAACATATGCTCGCGTAACGTTAAATGAATCAATTTGAAAACTGGCGAACATTTTCTTATCACGACTGTACATTGTACAATGTATGAATTTGTCTGCAGATTTATGTATAAAAAATAACTAAGTTTAATTAATTTTTATTACTCGTACTATTTTATAATATTGTGATAAATTACCTTCTTTAAACATTTCTATATAAATAAAGAATTCTCGTTAAAAGTGCTACTTTTACATAAAAAGATTATATACGTTTAAGTGCACTTCCAATAAATGACATCAATAGACACGTAAAATATATTATATCCGAGCTTTTACAAATTCGGCGAATAACCCTTGTTAAAGGTGCTTGGATGAGCACGTTTGTACCGGTTGCCATGGTACGTAACTGATGTCTACTGAAACCGTATCTTTAATAGGGTTATCCGCTTGACTGTTTTTTCATGTCTCTAATATTTTTGCTTTAAGGAAAGAAGATTGTTAATTCGCAGTGTAAATATATTTTTCTATGTATATTCAGACATAACTTTTTTGTTTCTGAATCGAATTTGATCATTCTTTCTGCATTAGATTCAGTAAAGCTTCAAAATGGTTTCATACAGATTGAAAAAAAATCAAATTCCAATGTGATTTTTTTACTGATCGATATCAAATTTAATTTAATATAATATGTGATATTCTTATCCTGGGAATCTCGCAGGGCTTTTCCCGGGAGCGGTTTGAAGTTGTTCAGATGCATAAAAATTAGCTTATGCCGACACAGTTTCAACTAAACGATAGTTAACATTCTTTTTTAAATGCTGCGATACCATGTGTCCCGGGAATCCCATAGGAATTTCAAGTCAAGCGTGGACGAAGTCGCGGGCAAATCCTAGTAATACATAAATTTAGAAATAAATCGGACAAGTGTGTGCGGTGAAAGTACGTTGAAGGTTTCCGTAGAACTAACGCATTTCTACTGTTTTTGTCATTTGACTACGAAATTCTAAAGAATATTTTAATCAAAGTACTATTGGGTTGGGTAATATATGGGTTAAAAAGTACTGAACTTAGGTTTTCAAAATAATTTTTGAAAGGAAGCTTCTTTAAAATCGTTATGATTTGAAACTCGATGAAACGAAAAAAAGCGGCACTAAAAAAAGATATTTAATAATTTAAACACTATGCTCATAAAAATAGAGTTGGAAATATGTTGAAGTTTTGAAGTTCGGAAATTGAAACTAGAGCATTTGTTTCCTATTTTAGTTATCATAAGCCATGTGTGTGTCATTTATTCAAAGTGAAAACATGAAATCTGAATAATATGTGTAATAATTTGCATTAAAATATAAAATAATTTTTGAGCTTGGTAAGAATATTATAAAAATAAGAAACCTTATAATTATTCTAATACTCCTGATACTTCGTATTTATCTCATTCTCTCGTGGGTAACTTTTCTCAAGTTTTATTTCTGTCGTGTGTGAATTGCACACATACGCTTTTTTTAATGAGATTTTTTTAACTTAATTGCAATAATTGCTACAGCCCGTTTATTGTTTATTCGAGAGCCAGGCGAACAAGGAATACCTAATGGCAGTGGAAAATGAATTAACTTTAACTAGTGAAGTCAGTTTCGTGCCTTGCAAATTTTACGCCATTTAAAACATAGTCGGTAAAAAGAACTCTTAGTAATTATTTTAGAATAACATTACTATCTTTTTTCCTTTCGAAACAATGTTAGAAATGCAAATACATTTTTTAAGTTCGATTACCATTTTTGCAAAAAACGGAACTCTTATGCCCCTGCTCCACCTTCGTTAATAGCGTTAAAAATTAACGCGTCAATTAGAAGAATAGATATATATGAGTTATAATGTCTTAGTTAGAGTATTACGACAAATTCATCATTAGACCTGTCCTTTTGTATGACAGTGAAGCGTGGCTTATACGAGCAACACAAGCAAGATCTGCGTGTCGCGCAGATGATTATGTTGCGATAGATGTGTGGAGTCCGCGACAGTCTTCATGTCCGTGACATAGCAGACAAACTGCAAGAAAGTCGCTTACGCTGATATATATGTAATTATGTAGGGATTAAATGTCTAGCGGGCTAAATGTCTTCTAAAGGCCCAAGAAATGCTGCTGGCTTGAGGTTGTGAAGGATGACATGTGCACCAATGGGGACCCTGGGCGTCGAAACGAATGCTCGGTATCATATCTGTTATATCTGTGTCCATGTATCTACGGCATAAAAAATTCTCAAGGAGTTTTGAATATATATGGAATTATAGATGAAATTAGCTTGTCGATTTGTTTGGTTTTGATTGAGATCAAGGAGACAATCGATCGTAAACCTCGATTTTACATCTTTAGATAGATAGATAGATAACACTTTATTGTATATACAGAAAACCTTGTAGCCTAAAAATATTCTAAATGTGCACAATGGGCGGTCTTATCGCTAAGAAGCGATCTCTTCCAGACAACCCGTCAGACAGCATTTTTAGTGCTTACTGTTTATTATTTATTTATATACACGTTCTTAAAATAATATAATCTAATGTGTTGTCATACATCTTAAATATTTGCACCTACCTTCATGATAATTCTAAATATATAATACCTTTTTTTTCTGCCCGAACTCAGTTTATCGTGTTTTATATAGGTATTTTATATGAATATTAAATCCTGTGTTTAGTTTGCGAAAAGTGAAATAAATAGTGAATTTGAACCAGCTATTTCTTATGCTGGGGCCTCACAGTGTGATGACGTTACAGTTATTGACTGTGGCCAAATGCGTTTTATTTATAGAGTTCTATAATAAATAACGCTGTTAACGGATAGCCACATTAGTGTATGCACATGCGTTATCTGTCAATATTTAACGACATTAATAATTAAAACAATACACCATCACACCATTCACACCATAACGCATTACACCCATCGCCACATCTGCGTGAAACGGAGTATGTGTACTGTAATTCTATCGCAGTACAACAAGTACAGAAATAATATTTTACAATGTGTAGTTAAAAATTTTCCTTCCGAAAATTATCCTACACTGATCTTGTAATAAATATTCTCCGAAATAGATTTATTGCTAGTTAGATATTGTAAATGCTTTCCTTACTATTTTGTTATTATATAATTTGCCTTAGGACATTACTATTATACCAAGAAAACAAGCCTCTAACGGTTAATGATTATGTTGTTAAACATAACAGCCTTAGGCAGTAAGACCTTACAAAACTTATCTTCGACCTCAGAGAGAGAAAAAGAGATAATAATCTACTAACCTTAATACCTACATCATCTATTGAGTTTCTGTTTTATTCGCATCATAAATCCTCTCAGAAGCTTGATGTAATGTAACAGCCTATCAAATATTAATGATAAATAGCGTCGATGTGTAGATACAGGTGAATTTTAATTTATATAATATTAATTTCCCCGAGGCGTTGGTGATATCTCTGGTATTGCAACCGTCTACAGACGACGGTAACCGCTTTCCATCAGGCCTGTTTGTAGTACTCCAGGTATAAAAAAAAATTGAAGCGGGCCTCCAGGGCCAAATGCTAAATAGCGAAACACACGCAAATGAGTCTCTAGGCAGATTTTAACGAAACTAGGAAACGTTCGTCAGGAACCGAATCGGCTAATTTTTAAATAATAAACACACCTGTATAATTATACCAAATCATAACGTAGCTTGTAAGGATTAATTTCTGTGAAAGAATGTCAAACGGCAAACCAAGGAAAAGGGTTCTTTTTGAACAAATTGTTCTATTCAAATAAATTACCGCGCTCAAAACCGTTAAAACGTAGTTTTATTAGGTATACAAGTCGCGAAAACTTAAGAAAATATTAAAATGTTCTATTTTTCATACAATAATTAAACTTTACCTCATTTTATTCAATATGGAAATAATGAACATTATTCTAATTATTATAAGAATAAAATTCAAATAAAATACCGCGCTTAAAACCGTTGAAACGTAAGTAATGTTATTATAATTATATACAAGAGTTAAGAATAAACGCAATATAATTTCAATAGTTAGTTTTATGCTGACGTAGTTTTCTATAAATCGCTTTTAGATTAATTTAAAAGCATGTTATTGTACATAGATGGTAAATATATTTAATAAACTTCAAGAATTTCGTTGTGTACATTACACAATAGAATTAAATAAATAATATTTCTGTTAAGAAATATGTACTGTGTTAAAATGTAAAGTAAGTATTAATAATTATCAATTTAGCCTAGGGTTGACTGGAAGAAATCGCTTTTTAGAGATAAGGCCGACTATTGTACTGTCTTTTATTTGTCTATCTATACATTAGTTTTATTATTTAATACTATTTAATATCTTTTGAGTTTGCATAGATTCGCGTTTGACCACTGTCTCAACTTATGTTGAGTGATGACGCGGTATAGGATGCAGTAGATTTCCCTAGAAGTTAACTATTCACTTGTGATTTAAAGACTCCTAGATTGTACTTGTCGGTATGAAAATTAAGTAAAACGATTACTAAGTAACCGAGGAGGTATATACCACTTCTAATACTCCAATGGGCTTGCCTGTAGGAGTTCCTCTCAGGGCCATTACGTAAACAGCAAGATTCACACAGACACAAGGTTGCTGTCAGGCCGGAAGGAGTTTGTACCTAGATTCTCGTTAAACAGGAACCGGTACTAGAAGCTGAGACTTTCTTCTCCTTTTACGCAATCTTCGTCTGTGATATGACTACGTCGCAGAAGGCTTCAACCGCTCCACTCTTCATGTCGTACCATAACCTTTCAAGCTTACTATATGAACGTAAATAAATGAACGATGAAATATATCACTCAAAGTGATTGATCGATACTTAAATGATACAAGAATAAATTCATGAAAATGAATAATCTCTACGCAAGCAACCGTTTGACCTTTTCACTTCTCCTTTAAAACGCAATAAAAAGAAACAACAATGACATTCAAGTTTCAATCTCATAAAATACCCGAGCGTCCGGTTAAATCTGTAATTTATAAAAACAACTCCTCCGTAATGCGTTTTCTTAAGGCTGCCAGCCTCTCTGGTCGATCGATTTTCTTTTTTCTTAAGGCCTCTTTCAGATTTGTCGGTGTGGAGTCGGTATGCTCGCTACCGAAAGCTTACCGAGCGTCTATATTTCTTCAAGCGTTTGTTCATTGTCTTGGTATATGCGGAAGCGACAAATACCCAGCGAATCAAAAAAAGCTCCTAGAAGTATGGGAGTTCGGTAAACTTTCGGTACCCCGTATACCGTAAATGCCGATTCTGCAACGACACATTAGAAAGCGGGATAATTTACAAAAGAAAAAGTAACCACCCAACTAAATAAAACGTGTCATAATAATGCAAGCATTCTGTAACAGATGAAACTTGTAATTCAGTTCACTAAAAGTTCTTACATATTAGCTATTCTATAAACAAAACCTTTTCCTAAAAGCTAACTAAAATTATCTACTTAGTTGTCAAGAAAATTATGGCACAAACACATGTATAATGGTGGGACCTCATCTGCAATAATATGGTTACAACTAAGTTACGACAAAAAAAAATCCACCTGCATATCTGTAAAAACACATTTTATTACCGGTCGGCATTTTATGATCGTCTTCTTTTGTTCACTTATTTATTGGTTATTATGGAGAATAGCCTATTGTACTCGTTTATGGCCGCTTGCAGGCATAATTAGGCAGGTGTGCGGATTACGATTTCTAGGAAATAACGTCGACACTTGCCGGGCATATTTGCATTTGTGCAATATAAAACGATGGCTTGATGGAGAGAGGAGGCAGTCGAGCGAGTACCACGATCGAAGCGAGACGTGTGTAATACAATCGGGAATCTAATAGTGACGGACTTTGCACGTTTTATTGAATTGCGACCTTTTGCATTACGTTTAGACTTGTTGTGTTCGGTTATATTTGTACCTGTGTTATACGTGTTTGTATAGTTCTAATAAACTCTATAATAATTCCAACGGCATTTTAATTCGAGTCCCGTAACTCGTAACAATATTAAAGATATTGACTGTAGCCAAAAACGTCTTATTTTTAAAATTACGATGTTAACGTATTCGTTAACATTGTATTTTGTAGTATACGTATGCATGTAGGCAATAGCCACATTAATGTATATCGTTATATACATACGTTATCTGTTAATAGGTAACGTCATTAACATTAAAAAAACAATAACGCATTACACCCATCGCCACGTCTGCATTAAATGGCCTATATCTGTAACATTATCCCAGATACGGCCCCACCATTACAGCAAAACTTGGTAGTTACCATTAAAAACATTAAAAAATATTTAAAGTAACGTCTTCTAATTAATTTTCACATTCACAGTAACTTAACACTTAGATGAGTCGTGGAAGGAATAAAAAATAATTGTCATTTTTCAAAAACGGCACTGTTTTAATCGGTTTAACACAGAACAGCCTTATATTAACAACTATAGCCTACTCCGACATTAAAAACTCCAACGAAACAATTTCCTGATATTGCCGATATTTAAAGTAAATGAAGGAAAATAAAAGATAAGAACAGGCATTCAAAAAGGTTTGTAGAAAGGTAAATGTACTACCGGAGGTAGTCAGAATCACCATCATCGTGTTATACAACTATAACTTCCTTTTTACGAGATAGATTTTTAAATAAAATTTCAGTTAAATATTGTATTTAAATAGTTGCCTTGTTATTAACCAAAATATGTTTTTGGTTTAAATCTAACTAGTGACATAAAACAATAAAGCTAAAGGAACTTATCTACAATAATACTTTAAACTACCATATTAAAAAAAAATTATTGTTACGAGTTGCAGGACTCGAATTAAAATGCCGTTGGAATTATTGTAGAGTTTATTTTATTAGAACTATACAAACACGTATAATACAGGTACAAATATAACTGAACACAACCAGTACCGAACGTAATGCGCGAGATTGTAATTCCATGAAACGCGCAAAGTCCGTCACTAAATAGATTACCGCATGGGGTCCACACGTCTTGCTTCACTTATGGCTATCGCTAGACTAACGATCTTTCCATTGGGGCATTCCTTTATGCTGCACAAATGCAATATGTCTACCTGTCACACCTGGCTAATGACTGCCATAAAAGATTAAAATAAACAACGGGCTGTTTTTCTAATCACAAATTTTAAACACAAAGTAAACAAAAGAAGTCCAAGTGCCGGAAAGTAATAAACTGTGCAAAACAGCAGGTGTGAATTTGTCTTTGTCGGTCGTAACACTATTATTAACAGATTTTTATTTTATTTTTATACATTGTTATCAAGACTAAACAAGCATGCAAAATTATAAAGTCCTCAGATTAAAGGAATTAATTTCAATTCAGCTGCTAAATTTGAGAAATATAAAAATGTATTCCAGACCGCTGTCGTTAGGGAGCGTTCCCAAAATGCTGGCCACATTTCCACGTTATATGGCAACGCTTATCCGTTGCTCTAAATACAGGCCTACCCTTTAATCACGCGAGACTTCTTTCAATCGCACTAAAATGTCTCGATAGAGTTAATAAGCCGCACGTCCCTATGACCCCCAATTCTCAACTCCGAAAGCCACAAACAAATCAATTTAAAATATATCTTTCTTTAATAACTTTAAATGTACTTTCGACTAGATATTTAAACATTATTAAGTGTAATTGAGGTCAACAATCGTAGTATGTGAAGTACCAAAAAGAGCTTGTAAGAAAAAATAAATTATATGAATATTGTGAGATAAATATTTAACACAATGACATATTGTATATTGCCAATATTAGAAAACTACGCTATTTTGTGAGTAATAAACAACGGAAACTATAGATCCGATATAATACACCCAGAGCAGAGTAAATAACGAAAAGTTAATATACAATATTCAATCTGCCGGGAATATTACCCGAGCTCGAGCGGGCTCACACCACTGACCAACAAAACTGAACAATTAATGCAATATCTGATCAAATGATACAAGAATGGAAGCAGCATAAGAAATTGGTATTAGTAACATTAAATTCGTAAGGTGTTGGAATTAATTGAAAAAAGCACCAGGAGACTAATCAGCAATGACCATCTTTTTAATGCTCGATTCAGAATCTTGAACATAGAAGCAAGCTTGCTAGACTATCTGTCTTCTATCGGATACACTTCGAGTGGATCTTTGAACTGCACGAGCTAATTCCCTCATCTCCGTTTTACCATCGGCAACCAGACGCACCGGTTTACGCCACCGTTACATAGTGGAAACAACACTAGTTAGGACCAAGCGCATCACTTCATCTTTTCTAGTGCACACGGCCGAAGAATGGAATAATTTGCCAGAGTCTGTTTTTCTTGACAAATGCAATCTAGGAGTCTTCAAATCACGAGTGAATGGTTAACTTCTAGGGAAGTTTGCTCCATCCTAGATCGCATGATGATGCGATCGAGTGATGACTCAACATCAGGTGAGACAGTGGTCTAACGCGATCCTATACGAACAAAAAAAAATGTCTGTTTGCAGTTCACACGTAGTAGAAGTGAAACTTCAGAAAATATGCAAGAGAAAATAATTATATCTACAACGCTTAGTAGACAATTGAATTATATCTACAACGCTTAGTAGACTGTATACACACATTTTCGCATTTCTATTATATTAAAGACGTCTTTATCCTTAGGTATTTTGACCCTTATTCGTAATAATTCCATCCAATATACAGGTAGAGCTAAAATACATTTGACATCTTTATTAAAGTGAAAATTAATACTAACGGGTAAAGAGAAATGTGTTTTATTTCGAATTAAATTACGTTGAATTTAATGTGTTTATCTTTTTTTAGTGTCGCTTTTTCATTTCACTTTTTAGTTTCAACGAGTTTCAAATCACAACGATTCTAAAGAAGTTTCACTTCAAAAAAAAACAAAAGGCGTCAAACAGTGCATTACTAATTCCACGCCATAGCCATAACATAAAGATGACACTTTTTTTTAAAATGAAATGAATGAATAACAAAGCAGCTAAGATAAAGGATACGAAACCCCCCCATCCCTTTGAATTAAGGGCTGAACTTTTGAATCATATTTTACTTTGTCCCATTTTTAATTTTAAAACCCTTTTTTGACTTTTATTTGTGACTTACTTTTTGATTAAAAATAAGAAATAATCCGCAGCTAAGGAGCTTTAACTTAAGTGCTTTATATTTATGAAAAGTTACTTTAGAGACAATCTCGAGGTGAGATAAAATTTCCGGATTATTGTAATTTAACGTTTTCCTTCCTTAATTTTTAAGTGACAATGAAAACTGGGAATAAATAAAATTATTAATATCTTCTTTACTTGGTCACTGAAAACAGCAAGCAAGTCTGTATTAATGGATTAGTTACATCATAATATAACACCCATTTTTGGCCGGTTCCTATACTATTCATTCACTTGCCTTACCATCGGTTGAATTTTGACGTTATTTGTATGGAACTCATATCAATTTTTAACCGATAGTAAGGTAAATGATCGTTCAGTAAGATATAGGAATCGGCCATTACAGTAAACTATTGCATTGTTGGTATCCCCAGTAATTAGCATTGAATGACTTAACTTCATGTTTACATGGAACACATTGGTTGCTTCATCCAAATCGAAGGACAAAAATGAACCGTATATTGGTTTAAGGTTCGTTTAGTTCGATAAAAGTGACTTGACGAATAAACAGGTTAAAATGTCATGTTACGTCAAATTCAAAAAAGATTAATCTCCAGCTAAATCTGTCATCATTCACGGTACACATAATTTTTCAAATGCAAAGTACGGTTACACTCGTAACGCAACGTACACAGGGATAATCTCGTTAACAAGTTGACTTGTCCATCCCTTGTATATGAGGTTTTGGAACTTTTTTATTCATAAGTGGAAAGGTGGACGTTGCGTCCGCGTTATTTCAGTACCGGAAAGGGGATTATGGAGTTTGCGTTTTTTGTTGACGAATTTTTATATAATTACAAGGATATGCCCGCAACTTCGTCCACGCTTGACTTGAAATTCCCGCGGGATTCCCGGATCACAAAGTATCACAGCATTTAAAAAAGATTAAGCTATCGTTTTAGTGATATCTGTGTCGGAATTAGCAAATTTTTACGCACCCGAACAACTACAAATCGCTCCCAGGAAAATACCCGCGGAATTCCCGGGATAAAAAATCACACTTTTTATTATATAATTTTTTCTATCGATCAGTAAATAAATCACTTTGGGAATATATATTTTTTAACTTGGCCATTTTAAATCATTTCCGCGGGATTCCCGAGATTAAAGGTAGCGCAGATTTTAAATCTAGTTAAGAGTTTAAGAGTTAGCGGATACACAGCCACATGCGGACAGCGATTTTGTTCTATGTTATGTAAAGATATATTTTTTATAGTAAAATGTAAATATTTCATTATATTTCTAGTAAGTTTATTCAAACGAAGTTAGGAACTAGATTTTTCACATTTGCTCACATGTGGGAGCCATAAGCGCAATCTCTAAATTAAGCCTTGAAAATCCACCAGAGCTTGCAGCCGTTGGCACTTTATTTCGTCGCCTGTAGCGCCAAATGTGAGCCAAACGTGAGAAGTGTTGCCATGTGTTAGGTAATTGTAAGAAGTTTGAATAAAAATGTGATATTTTTTAATCTTTTCACACAGCTTTGTATATATATTACGCGACTGTCATGAGTAGTTAAAAGAAAAAGTACTCGTTTTGTTAACTTCGTTAATTTGGGTGCTAATGATGACTGCTATTATAAAAAATTAAAACTACATAAAAATATCAATGTAATAATATAATAAGTAAGAAGGGTAAAAAAGTAAATCAATATTATGTTGTAAAAAAAGCCAGAACAAGTAAAAATTTTAATGTTATTCTATTTTACAAAACGCCGTTAGTAAATTTGGCTAAAGAAACATTAAAAAAATGGTGAAATCCCATAAAGTTTCATATTTCGAAACACAATCAAGTAGAGTGGTAGCAAGAAGTGTTTTTAAAATAAAATAGGGAACCGTTGGTAAACTAGACTTCAAAATTAAAGCTTTAGTTTTTATACTGCAATCTCTGTTCTGTTCTCTTTTATTCCCTGATCTCTGATTAGATATTTTAATTTAGTTCTATATATCTGTAGTAACCTTTGACTGTCTCACTATCTCTAATCTGTCATTAATATAATAAGAATAGCTGATAGTCATCCAATAACTGTATAATAAAAATGTGTATGTGTGTAATTCACACACGGTAGTGAGCCTTTAGAATAGTAGCCTACGAGAGAATGAGATAAATATAGAGTATCAAGAGTATTAGGATAATTACAAGGTTTATTATTTTTATAATGTTTTTACCAAGCTCAAAAATTATTTTATATTTTAATACAAAATATTACATTTTATATATTACATATTTAAGATATATTATAACACATATTAATCAGATTCCATGTTTTCACTTTGAAAAAATGACACGAGAGGCTTATAATAACTAAAATAGGAAACAAATGCTCTAGTTTCAATTTGATTTATGAACTTCAAAACTTAAAATATTTCAAACTATATCTTTATGAGCGTAGTGTATTAATGATTATTAAATTCAGGGCGTCACGCTTTTACTTTCCCATCGAAAGATTTCACTTCCGTGGCTAAAAAACATTTCACTTCAAAAACATAAAATATCATACACATTTTTTATTTGATCCAGACATTAAACACGATCGACCTGACAACACTGTAAGCCATGTACATGCACACGACCCGTAGCTTCCCAGCGGGATATCGCAGTTTGTTCCACTTTCTTGATAAAAATCACTAGAGAATTCCCTAGTTTAGCAAAAGGAATGACGTGAGACGAGTAATAAATCTAGTTTTTGTGTGAATAAGGGGGAATCAAGGCGTGTGATGCGAGTACGAGTTATGTAAGTCAGCAAAAACTACGCCGAATAACTTCGTTTATTTTGTTTCTGGAATTGCAAGACGTATCCTATTATTCAACCGAGCTTTGCTATAAATCAACCTGTCTAACATTTTTGTATTCTGCTTCTTTAAAGTATTATAATCAACACACCATCATATTTTGATTAGATTATATATATAACTGTATTTTAGTTTTAGTGATATATATTAAACACATCAAAATTTTATCTACTTGTTTGAGTGTTCATATTCGGGAGTCATTTTGAATGTGTCAGAAAAAAAATTAAAAGTTAAAATAACCGCAAAACTACATATTTAATAAACTATGTATCGTATGTGAAAACGGAGAATAACTAGAGATTTCAATTGGAGACCAGGTTCTTTTATATTTCCATAAGTTGAGGATTAATGTCTTCAAGTAATAGATATCCTAATGGATGACAAACCCATTATGTTAAGACTCATATATAATGTCCCTTAAAACAAATAGTCTTTCACTTCCCGTTATATTTGTAAATTTTGTATTCGTGTTAATTTATTCTTTATAGTGTTAAATGTTAACCTATGATAATGACCGGATAAACACGTTAAATATGTCAACAGAAGAGACATTTTTTTAAGAAACTAACGAAACTAAAATTTCCGCGAACAATGCCGTGTGAATAATTGTAGTCAGTAATAAAATTTATTATTGACATGTATTGATATATAACTAAAATGCAAACAGAGACTTTTTGGCGAACTGTTAATGGGGATATTTTGCTGCGCAATTTTATTTTCAGAAAACTTTTTGTACCTATTTCTTGGTTAAATGTAACGACAATGATAGAAAATTGTCGCAAGAAATTATTTGGCAGCAGTCAGAGACCTACAATTTGGCTGAGACTTGGGAGAGTCATTATTATGGGTCCGGATTTCGCTTGGCGTCTATTTATTTAGAGATTATTCTGAGACTTATATATTCATGAATATTTAACACAGCCAGATACAAAAATTATGTGAAGGGTTATTTAAAAAAATACTAATTATATGTACAGATCTGTATCTACAATTAGTCTTGAATCTGAATTTTTCATTTGAAGCCTTCTCACAGGGGATACTTCAATAAATCACCAGGTTCGATGAATTTGCGTTTATTTATTTAATTATATTAATTCTTTCCTTTACAATTAGTTAATATTTAATACAATAAAATTCGTTTTGTTGCTTTGACGATTTCAAATCAACGGTTGATCATAAAATTATAGACTGTTTTTCTCAGATAATCATAGGTCCGAGTGGTTTAACAATGTGATGAAATATCGACTTAACTGGCTAGATGGTTCTATTATATTGTCATGCCTGTTTCCTATCGGGGTAGGCACGTAGGATGTACTACGATCCTAACAAACACTTTTCGATTCACCACCTTTCATTAGTCTCTTCATACATGACGCTTATTTAAAGTGCTTTTTATCTGATTTTTAAATATCTTCAATTTAATCATGATGAGTTCGTCGTGATCTACAGGCACCGACTCTACCTTTCACTTCACATTATTTTATTTATATAAATCAAAGTAACAATTTATATAACAAAAGTATTATGGACAACCTACATATATAAATACTAATTATAGGGGCATATCCGCAACATGTTTAATAGTATAACAATATTATGTAAACATTCTACGGCCATCGTCCGTCCAAAGCTAGCCAGCAAACCGTGAAACGAGCGGCCATTATTGCCTTTATATGCCGTGACGGAGCACGTGTTATACACACGGAATTCAGGTCCACAATTAATCAATGTTCGCATCATATGAGCCTTAGTTAAATTCACGAGTATTGGCTTCTGTTCTATCTCAGATATCGTACCTGCTACTTGATTAAATATTTTGATTAATTATGGTATTGAGTAGACTTTTTCGATTAATGGGTAATTAATCGTTCCCTCAACACTCATGATGGTTACTTCAAACAAATCATATAAATTTCCCTCAACGATAATAATTATTATTTATGTGTACAGTGAAGGGCCGCATTTACGATTATATAGATTTGCTTTGGATCTTGCTTAATCTGAATCGATTTCTACGTAATATTCCTGAGTCACATTTGACGGCCTCAGTATTGAGTGGGCTAAACCTTTGCCGGCCTAGCTTTCTGCATCTCAGAGGTTCCGGATTCACTACCTGGCACGATAAATTTCGTCAACGAACTTTCTGTTATTTACTATGGTCTGGGTGCCCTGGGATCGGCTCCAGGGTGGTTCGTTGTATATTAGCCATAACACACGCATAACTTGCTTGTCTTGGAAATGTACAATGTGTGTTTGTCTGCCGATTATTATTGTTAATGACATTCCCAATTATATAACTTTTTGCACTCTTGTTTGAGCTATGACTACATATTTGGACTAATAGTTCAAATAAAAGTTTTCCATAAATACAACTGTGGGTTTAATCTTAATTCAAAATAGCATGTTTGCGGAGCCTGCAAGTACTTTTTTTTCACGAGTTCGTTAGGAAAAGCCTTACTATTGGGAGCTGTCTTTAAAAACCACGCAACTCCACAATTCTCCAGTGTGCAATCTTATGTAAGTCACTAGTTTTATGTTTTATTACATAAAACATGAACGTTACCATCTTCGTTTTTACGATTTAATGCTATATAGCCCATCCGTATAAATTTAAATGCTGAATAGAAATTGCTACCAATCTTTGACATAACACTTCTTGGGAACAAGATCATTTTATGGCAACCATTTTGGATTTAGTGACACCTATATATATTTATGTTGAACGTAAAATATAAAAGATATGTGAGATACAAAAGAGGTACGTGAATAACATGCATGGAGTAGGTTCCTTATTTTTTTTTATTTATAGTCTATCGTGAAAATCCTTTTGATTTATTTCTTTCCAGAGTATGAGAGATATACGTGACTACCATAAACATACGTAACATATAAAGGTGACTAAATGCGTTCATATCAAAATCAAAGAATAACATGAGATTGCGATTGACTTGTGCTTTTGAATAATACTAAAAACATTTCTAATCATTTATACTCTGATTTTTAATTTCCTGCTTACATGTTGCAAGCTTAGAGCACCTCACCACTGTGAGTTGAATCCTATAGGAATTCTGTAGTATTCAAGTCCCAGCGGTGAGTGTTAATTCAACTCACACAACTCAGCTATGAATAAAAAAACGGTCGATTCCAACTGTTATTTTAGTCCAGGTAATTAACAAATCAGAGTACAGTAGCTAAGATAACCGCGTTTCATTACGGTGACGAGGGTGGTTTGGAAGCCAGCATGTATCGCCATGGCCACTATTTATATGACGATGAGAGAAAATTAATTAAGGAAATTAAGAAAAAAAATGTGAGAAAAGCCGTAAACCGAGATTACTGATTGCTAAACCCTGTTTATCGGTTGTGAAAAAGCATGGCGTAGAATTTATTACCCGGAAATTACGAAGCCTTAGTCTATTAGTTATACGTTTCAGAGATTATATTTAGCTAGAAAGATATCAAAATTAAACATACACAATTAAGACAAAGAACCTGTTTTAATTTTTTAAATTATCATTTAAATCCGTTGAGTCATTTCAGAGCGTGTTGAGATAAACTTTAAGACCAACACACGTACAAAAATCTTAAAAAGATTATCTATGATTAAGCATCTTTAAAATAGCAGTTTTCAGTTTTATTTATGGCATTTATTTTTAAATAAATGACATACTTTAAACGTATACATGTCATTTGAAAACGTAATCTATAGCAATCAAAATAACTCTGTAGGTAAAATTTTCACTTTCAAACCTGCTCAATACGTCTACCTACATTTTCACGGGCTCTTTATTTTTCGCCACTTAGATTCTTTTTTCAATATTTTTCATGATAAAAAATATTACATCACCTGAATTGGACAGCGTTCGGATACGATGCCGCTATATAATGGCACCGGTCGCTTTTGTCTTAGAATATTAAAAACGGGAAATTGATGACCCAACGTTGTGAAGTTCAAATTTTTATTTATAA
This sequence comes from Dendrolimus houi, assembly GCA_039645545.1. Taxonomy (NCBI): domain Eukaryota; kingdom Metazoa; phylum Arthropoda; class Insecta; order Lepidoptera; family Lasiocampidae; genus Dendrolimus; species Dendrolimus houi. The sequence goes on from CM077131.1 coordinate 7,782,407, forward strand.
CGTATCGGAATTTTCTTTTATAGACGCTTCAGTATCGATTTGTATACCGGTGTGAACAATAGATTATTTGTTTATCTTATAGAAGGATGGTATTATATTTATTTCTCCTTGGGGAAACATAATGACGTCATACCATAACTGGTTTCAGCTGTTATGGTATGAACGATATATTAGTATATCGTTAATATTGTTACAACTTAGGCTCCGACAAAAACAAATTCCACGTACAGTCTGTAAAAGCACATTTTATTACCTGTCGGAATTTGAACTCATTGTAATCCTTTTATGATCGTCTACTTTTGTTCACTTCTTTATTGGCATACGTTTCTAAGTTATTGTGGAGAACAATCTATTGTTCTATTGTACTCGCTCATTAGCATCATTAGCCAGGTGTTACGGATTACGATTACAAGCTATGTCGAGGAAACTGTGTTGATCTTGTCGGGCGGACAAATTTTGAATTTGTGAAGTATAAAACGACGGCCTGATGGAGAGAGGAGTCAGTTGAGCGACAACCACGATCAAGGTGTGACATGTGTACATTCGGGAATCTAATAGTGACGGATTTTGCGCGTTTTATTGAATTACGACCTTCTGCATTTTGTTTGGATTTGTTGTGTTCGGTTATATTTGTACCTATGTTAAACTTGTTTGTATAGTTCTAATAAACTATATAATAATTCCAACGGCATTTTAATTCGAGTTTCGCAGTATTATGTTAACATATATTATAAAGTATAAACTACAACAATAAAGATATACTAACTTGAGTAAACTTAATTAACAAAGTGTTGTGTTATTAATCTTCAGGTTCTATAGTCTCTCGAGATGTAATAAATATATTACTGATTCCAGATCCTATACTATCTTCTAGAAGTAATAAAGCTAGCAATGTTATTTCATTGGACCGTTATACTAATCTGTTATCAATATTAATATAGACATTATACATATTTACATTATTTTACAGCATAAGCCAATGGTTATAAGAGTTTCCTTATAAAGACTAGTCTTATCTGTGCAGGAACGGAGAAAGAATACAATTTCCTGCGGCCCGGCGGCCTGTCGTAAGAGGCGACTAAACAACTCACAGCCAGGTGGTAGGGCATTTGCCCGACTGGATGGCTACCACCCCTGGTCTAGAGTATGCCGCCATAACAACCTTGAGTTGTGTTCCGGTATTAGTGGCCTGGTTCCAGTCTCCCTTAAGAGAGCAGCAGCGCATTTGTAGCACCTTTGGTGTTGCAAATGTCCATAGGCGATGGTAACCGCTTTTCATCAAGTGCCTGCCATCCGTCTGCCTGTCTGCTTAAGACATGCAATAAAAATTTTTTTTTTTTTAAGTCTGTGGATTGGAATACCGCTTCGAGAAAGATATAAATTTGGCCAGCTGGTTGTAGCTTATGTCCGCGATTCAAAGATCCCTAAAGCAAAGAGTTCCTTTTTATGAGAAAAAAAGTTACTGCTTCATATATCCTCATACTTGAATAATAAGTTGTAACAACCACTTATTATTTCTTTCGTCTTCTCCCAATTAGTTGGGTTTGTACTGTGTCATGTTTTTTCCTTTATTCTGATATACGTCGTCTATCATGCCACAAATCATCATTTTATTTTCATCCTTCATGCAAGCCATTCATTTCTTTATTAATCTACTTTTATACTCGTATCAATCTTCTAGTTTAACATTTTTTTGACAAATATAATCTAATGTTGAATACCTTTTCGTTTTGAAAAAAACAATTCAAAAATATTAATGCAATCGAAATTCTGAATCGACTTTCTAATTTAATTGTCATTACTGCTTTGAATCTCAGTAGCGTTCGGTTCATCCACTTTGAAGCCCGGGAACCGCTTTCCTACTTTTCTCTCCTCCACTTGGTACAAACTTCAGCATATTGAATCAATTTACAAAAGTGAAACTTGATAAAGAAGGTTAACGAGTGCGGGCGCGTTGCAATGGCCGAGAGAAAGCAAAGTGATCCAGTGAAGAGGAACGGGAAAAACATTTACCGCGCTTCACTTTTCGCCTGGGGGCTTCACACAACATTAGGGTTCAATGTGATGATATTATTTAAATTATTTAATTACGGTAATGGTAACGCGGCCAGCGTTTTCGGGAACGTTCCCAGCTGACGGTGATTTGGGGGATATTTATTATTTGTATTTTTTAAGCTATAGGTTGTACTAATTGTATATTTAAATTTTAAGTTTCTTATTTAAATGTTCATAAAGTTGTTGTGGGTGGTTATTTATAGTAGTTAAAATGTAGGTACTTTTGAATAAAGCAGTTGCAAACGTACTAACGTTGTTTCAATACATAACATGGTAGCAGCGGTGATTTTAAAGTAAAATTAATAGTTTAAACGAAAGATAGTTGTTGTAATCGTGTGTGATATATAAAAGTAATTAATACTTTAATTATTTTTTTTTTTTCAATCGGCAGACAATACACATATTGTATGTCCCCAAATTAACAAGTTACGCTTGTGTTATTTGATCAATTAGAATGATACTGCATGATAACCTAAAAACTGCCGTTCTAACAAACAAGAGATGGATGGTCATTTAATTTTAGAGATTAAAATTTTAAGTCAACCACTCGCGTACTTGGCGTCGCGCGATACAGGCTAGTCATAGTGCGGGAACCTATGTAAGCATTATTTCTGTAACAATTTTTTGACAATAAATAGGTTTTTTTAACCTGTAATGGGATTTAGCAGGAACTATTTAGTTGTATTAATTTTCTTATTTCGTGTTCTAGCGGTATACGAGACGACACTCACACCTACGTAATCGTTTTTGTTTAGCGTATTTATTCTTCATGTAAATTATATTATTCCTGATGGCGAGGAGGCAGGGAGAATTTACTAAGCAGCAAGTGTAACTCAAAATTATATCAAACTTTCTACTCGATAATAAATCAAATATTTGTAAAATAATCGCCGTTGGGTATTAAAAATTAATAATGATTATTTTTTAGGGAATAGCGATTTTTCATGTGCCCCGAACATTGCGACGGGCAGACGCCATGGTCCCTATAGGCCCAGACCCCTAGATCCACTAGCAGTTCATTCCAATAGACCGGTACCTTTTGTTCTCATTTCCTACAATAGTCCTACACTGACCGGGGCTTGGGTGCATTTTTATATGATGTAGCCAGGAATAATCGCCGGTCGGTGTCACTCTACATTTACATTAAATTTGTCGAAGGGACCTCTACGTGTTGGCCTTCCCACGGCCCCACGCAAGCCCTTCAAAGGTCCAGGCCATTTTTATAGCCCGTGGTCTTGAGAGACATACATTATTTTTAATCAGCTATTTCGTATAAGTAAACGACCAATTCTTAAAGTAAACGTTAAGGTGTTTACATCGCCATTCATTTCCCCATAGCAACGCCCACCATTTACGACCACTTGGCGTAGATATTTAGATATGCATCGAAATCAATTAGAGCCCAATGGTTTATTACTGCGTAGAGTTAATCAAAGATAGAGAGCAGTTTCCTTACAGTTTTAGTGTCCACGAGATTGTGAATATACGATATGTTAAATTTATGACTACACTTTAAATATCTATAAATGTTTACACCTACGAATACAGAATATTATGTAAAATTAAATAAATACTTTCTATATTTTATTATTTTGTTAAAAAGAGATTTATATACTATTACCATTCATTGTTTAACTTAAGGCTTTTTTAAATACATATTGAATTTTTTAATGACTTACTTCCACTGTTTTTGGCATTTGATTACAGACCTCTAAAAAGTATCAAAAATAACCCATATTTCAAAAACTACTAAAAGGATCTTGTGTGAAATATTTTACTTTGTAAGTATTTTTAAGCTTGTCTGGTCACGTTTTAAGTTTTGAGAAACACCTCTGATGTTAGAATTGTTCATGGAATATCAGTCCACAAACGTCCCACTGGTGGGCTTGGACCTCCCAACTTTAGGGAAATGCATGTAAATTTACTCTATGGAAGCCTAATAGTTCCTCTTGGGTAAATAGTAACCATAAACAAAATTAAAACTAAATAATTAAAATGAACAAGTTGGCGGTGGGCTAAATAAAACTTTAACAATACTCATCGACACTTGACATCTTTGTCTTCCGTGCTCACTAATAAAATAAAATAATAAAAATCAAATAAATTACCGCGCTAATGGTATTATTAAAATGTAAATTTATTATGTATACTAGTCGCGAAAACTTAAGAAAATATTTTGGGAAATGGAAAATATACCTGCCACGCTTGTCCGTCCCAGGCAACTTGGCGGGCTTGACGTATCGGTTATCTTGGTGTACAGGTTTCATCACTATGTTTTCCTTAAGCGTCAGGGCGTGGTAATTTAAACAAGACACATATTATATAAGTCACAAAATTGCCTAAGTAGTTTGCTTCCCAGACTAAATTCGAACCCGCGTCATCTGAGACGCCAGCGGGTTATCCTACCACAACTTACTATGTTTATAGGCGACAGTAACTATGTACTTTCGATCTGGTAGGCAATCGACCCGTCTGCTATATTCTAGTTATAGAAAAAAATAATATTTAAACCAAAGTCTTCAGTACTATATTTCTAGGTTATAATACAATCAGTACTATATAGTATAGAAGCAGTCATTCCTTGTTGATAAAGAGTAGCCATTTTTTAAGTACAAAGAGAATAATATCTTATCATCCCAGTTTAATATTTTCGGTCAATTTCACTGCATGCCAGTGATAAATTATTTACATAAAAATGCTGCTTATTTTCAAAGAGTAAATAAATATTTAAATTGTGACAAAGAAAACTTGAGAATACAAGACCAATTCACTGTTTCTATCGTAGAATCTTAATTAGATGAGGAAAGTTGCCAAAAACGGCGGAAACGTGACTTTCTTTGAAATTTTCCGATATCAAAAACCATCGGGTGAGATAAAACACAGTCTTAAAAAATAATAATAATGGACCAATAAACTTCTGATTTTATGATAACGCTGTGATTCGGTAGAATATTGAAGTGCTCGTATATAATAATAATAATAATAATAATCGGCAGACAAACACACATATTGTATATCCCCAAATTAAGCAAGTTACGCTTGTGTTATGAGTAATATACAACGTACTACTCTGGGGCCGATCCCAGACACCCAGACCATAGTAAATAACGAAGAAAATACGTTACCGAAATTTACCATACCAGGAATCGAACCCGGAGCCTCTGCGTTACAGTCAGGTAGGCCGGCAACGGCTTAGCCCGCTCAACCACAGAGGCCGTCACTATTCAATATTCAATATGTTGAATTAATTTTGCTGTATGAAATCTATACGAAAACTACAACATATAAGATATTTAAATTGCCATGTATTACAAGGAGAGTACATAAAAAATGGGTTGTATCTAAGCTGGATATATTTAGACTAATTTTCTCACAATTTTTCAGTTTCAAAACTAAGGGGCGAATTTTATGCGGTTCTTTTAATTCAGATGGATTAAATTGTTGCATCTAATTGTCTTTATTGGACACAACTTGTAGAAATTTTGGAGCTATAAAGAAATATTAAAATCAGAACTTCCCTTACAACAAAAAAAACACTGATGGACTCTTGTCTACTGTCTTGCCTGACTTATGGTGCGCAAACCTGGATATTTAACAAAGATACAAAAGACAAAATACAAATATGTCAACGCCGAATGGAAAGGAATGGGAAATGGGAATACGAGTGGGTATCCACTCGTCAAATTGCCTAGTCCAATATCATAAAGATCAATTCTTTCCCAGCAAACTGGCTTCTATTCTAATTCAAAAGTTTTTATTCAAAATAAGTTCCACTAGAGAACACTTTTTGAAGGTCATACATATAAGTTAAAATTTCTTTTTCTTCTTATTCTATGTACACCGCTTCGCAACGTGTTATTGTTGTTAAGGAAAACAAGCGGCAAGAAACTCCCTAGCAACACGTCTAGCTAAATATTGTTTTTCTTCATATTTCTTATTCTATTTATATCTCAAGTTCTCTTTTTTTTTATAAGTTTTATACAGTAGTGTGTTACAGAATTACATTTTGAAGAATTAATGGAGTTGTATCAAACAGTGCATACTCATTAAGACCAGGACACGATGAATGGAAAGAAAAACATTATTATAGTTATAATAATAACATGACGTATTAAAATGTTATGCTTCATGCATTCAATATGCAAACGCTTTTAAATACGAACAATTGAATCCTTGTATAGTATATTAAATAATAAACCTAACACTTAACTGGAAAGCATTAAGGATCGCTATATCAGATACTATCAATATTCTATTATGCTTCAAAAGATAATTCTATAGAGTATTCTGTAAAAGCTCTTTACGTTAAAACCCTTCCAGCGTTTAATATGTATAAAAAGTACTAGGGATTTCGGCACGGATTTCCTCGCGTAAACTCCGTAATGCAGATGCAACGAGGATTCTGCAGTAACCCAGACCTTGTGCAACATTATGTAAGATGTATGAATGAATGAATGAAAACACTTTATTGTTCACCAAAATTACAACTACGTTCTTAAAAACTAGATACAATAAATGTTGAACAAAGGGCGGCCTTATCGCTTAAAGCAATCTCTTCCAGACAACCCCTTAAACTAAGGAAAATATTAAAACATGACAGTGGCGGTGTAGACAATAAATAATATAAAAACATTAAAAATATATGAAATAAGTAAATAAATAAAAATCAATATTTATTATATACTATATAAACACTTTACATATCATAATACATACAGAATAAGCAGCACTATTATACCTGATAGGACCAAAAATATTTAAAAAACATGATTTTAAAAGAGGATACTGACTTAGCTTGTTTGATGTTGAGCAGCAGTGAGTTCCATAAACGGACAGCCTGTACTGTGAAGGAGTTGTCAACGAAGGAAGAAGTGTATACAGGTGTCATTAAGGAGAATAGATGTAATATGTCTTATACATATATTTCAAAGCTCATTGAAACGGTCATAGTAGAAGAGCGTGGCCCAAGAAATGCTGGTGTAACGTCGTGTAAAGGATTGCCGAAGATCGTGAGAAGTGGAACAGAAAAAGTAGAAAAGCGGATCTGGGGTTCTGAAACGGACGCTCAGAACGTAATTGAGATTTAATGTTAGGATAAAAATGATAAGGATTTCAAAACGCTTTGAAATGTTTAGAAACATTTATAAAATCAGCCAAGTCAGCCCTGAGCCGACTAAGTAACGTAATGCACGTTACTTCATTGTGTCATCGTTTTAGTGATTTACTACGGAACATTCCGCAACAAAAAGAATTTCATCAAAAATAATCTATACCTCAAAAACTACTTAAGATTTTCTTATTCAAATCAACTTTTGGTGAAAATATTTTTAAGATATCCAATTTGAAATTTTGTTGAATTTTCCACCACATGGTTCAAAAGTTAGAGGAAGGGAATAGGTATTTATAAGACTTTTGAAATATCTCGTAATATTATTCCATTTCGTAACATATTTGCCAAATAGCAGCAACTTTAAAAAAGATACAAATAATACTTCTTAGTGACATTTTATTTTATATGCATAACTCATTATTGCTTCAAAGCTAAAAAATATATGATACTCGTACTTCCATTCGTTCAATTTGATTCAGCGGTGCAGTAAATTAAAATATTAATTAACACAGCACTTATAGCGGATATTAGCAAACTACTGCGAGACAGGTTTGCCAATAATTATCTATATTTAATTAAAGTTAAGAGACAGGGGTGGATTTTAAAAATAAAGATCGCATCACATGCACTGTATGAATAACCTGTGTCATCTATACGAATTCTGCCGCAAGAGTACACCTCGAATTAATGTCTTTAAAAAGTTATTATTTTATATTTATAAAACTTTGCACAAATTCCAAGACTGTAACAAATTAAAAAATAGTACAACGTTTGTACCTTTTAAAATAGTATTCGACGAGCAAGCTGGAAGCTGCGTTTGTGTTGAAAGACGAGCAAGTATTTTAGATATAGTGTCTGTAGTATCCTTAGCAAATGTTATTATTAGTTGTTTTTTATTTCCGTTAAATAATTTATTTGGTGCAATGGTTCTTAATGCAATAATTTACAATTAATTGTCACTGTTCTGTAGTTGATTCGACGTGCGACGATTATGTTCTATTTAAATTGATGAGATATAAACATACCTATTGATGTTGACAGATAACGTTGTTTCTAAAACAACCTCTGAAATGACCAATAAAGAGTTTTCTAATTTCTAGAATAAACAAACAGAAATAAATAGGGTATGTATTATTATGCAAGACTACATGATGCTCGAGGCTCCGCCCGTGTAGATTACAAGTTGTCATAGTTTAAACAAACTTTCATCCGCTTTTTTACCCTTTTAGGGGTCGAATTTTCAAAAATCCTTTCTTTGTGCGCTTCTACAGTATAGAAAGAATCCATATGCAAATTTTCACGTTCTTAGCCGTGGTAGTTGGAGCTGTGCGATGATATGTCAGTTAGTAGTCTGTGAGACCAAGTCATTATATATGTACAGATTTGTGTCAAACTAGTAACTTTACAACACATCCATGCAAATTGGGTGTGGACCCTTATTCATGTTTAATATATACCTATGTAACTGAAAATAAAAATGAGTTTCTTTTTCTTCCTGATAATATCAGAAATCTCACGGGATACACGTACCGAAGGTTAAGCGAGTGAAGTCAAGTGGCGAGCCTTAGTTTAAATTATACTTAAATTATAAATTCCTTGAAACATCTTTTCAAATAAACTTGAATTCAATTAATCTCTACCGCAGGGTAAATTAAGGTAAATCCGGGACTGTTTATTAAACTAACACAACTGTTCTGGTTGAAACTCATCAGTGCAAACTTCGCACTTTGTTACTGCTAAGTTAATATTATTTTGGACAATTTACAGTTGTAATAAAGTTATTTTGGCAAATAAAGACGATTTACACTTTAAATTGAGTTTTCCTTATAGCAAGTAGCAAAGTAAAGATTATATATATTCTTCTATACTGTCTATATGTTTGACATGAAATTTACGCGGGATTTCCCTGGGATTCCCCAGACACAAAATACCGCAATATTTGAAAAACAATGTAAGCTATCATTTTAGTGAAGACTGTATCGGAATAAGCTAATTTTTACCTAACCGAACAACTAAAAACGGCTCCCGAGAAAATTTCCGCAGGATTCCCGGGATAAAAAATATCACACATTTTATCACATTGCTATCGATCAGTAAAAAAAATTACATTGGAATATTTTTTTAATCTGGCCATATTAAATAATTCCCAGAAATATTTCCGCGAGATTCCCAGGATAAAAAGTAGCGCAAAGTTTAAGTCTAAGAATTAACCATCGATCAGCGAAAACCGCATCGAAATTGGCCCAGTAGTTTTTACGTGAATCCCGAACAAACAGACAAAACGATAAACAGACAAGGAATCTAAAAAATATGCATCGTGTTCTCCATCGTTTATACAGTCCATTCCCGTTGTTTTTTTAATAGCTTCAATGTACAGACACGGCATGTTTAGAATTTTATATTATAAAAAAATGCTAGTTTGGATGGATGTTTGCTACTCAATCACGCCCGAATGGTTGAAAGGATCTGGATATAGACTACTTTTATCCCGGAAGATACTTAACACGAGCGAAGCTGCGGGCTTTACAAATATGACTTTTAAAATTTATCTAAAGATAAATTTTCATATTTGTTTCATGTAAATTTTACAGGTATAAAATAAAAAACATTCATCTGCCGGCTGGGTTTCTATAACTTGCTATCATATCTATATAAATAGTAGTAATAACAGCCCATAAATGTCCCACTGCTGGGCTCGGGCCTCCCACTATATGGGAACAGACATTATACACTCCATGCTTGTCCAAGGCGGCTTGGGAGGTTTGACACATTGGTACTCTCGATGTGTAGGTTGCATCACGATCTTTTCCTTCACCGTTATTAGCACGTGGTAATTGTAACAATATGCACATTAGGTCAGGAAACTGTCTAGGTGGTGCATGCGTTCCAGCCAGGATCGAAGCCGCGCCCTTTGAGTTTCGGGACGCGTGCGCTAGCCATTACGCTACCACGACTACTAATCTATATAAGTATCTATATATGTTTATCATAAATTCCTTGTCAATTTTTTATTAATGGTAATAAGTCAAAACAAAAAATAACTCAAATGTATACATATTACGTATTTATAGCTATAAGTAACATGCTTTATATTCATTTTAGTCCTTAAAATAAACAAAGGGTAACAATGTTTACCCTCTGTCCAGCGTAGCCGAAAACCACATTTGTTTATTGCTAACAAGACATAATCTACGTTGGTGTGTACAAGTGGATTAGCTGCTAGGCAGTGTAACAATTTCATTTTTTTTAAAGCTCTATTGGTTAGTTAAATTTAAAATTTGGATTGGTAATCTGTGTCATTAAAATGTGGTTCATATTCGATGAAAATACGTTGTCTAAGCCGTGGTTTCGTAACCATGGTTCATGGAGGATGTAGAAATATCGGAGTGATTAATTATAATGGGTATACAGTAGTCACAGCGAGTCATTTAATTCCCCGTACACCATTCCATCTTCAGACGACAAAGGCACTCTGTTCTCCGCCATCATTTCACAGTAGAAACACCATCAGTGCGAATGAAACGTTTCGCTTCCACGTTCCTTCTGCGTACGACTAAGTTGTGGATCAAATCACTATCAGAGTCCGTGTTTCCCGAAAAGTGCAATACGAGTATCTTCAAGTCCGTGTGAATAGATATTATTTAGGTAAGCGTGTTCCATCTTCGACCGCATCATCGTCCGACATTAGGCATGATCGTGGTCACACGCGAAACTATTTAACATTTAAAAAAAAAATCTAATAAATAGCATCGTATTAAACTGTGAAATTTATTTTGAAGCCACTGACAGACCTTTCTTTTTTCATTAGTATAAATTATTATATTTTAATTAGACGCGTAGAACTGATCAATGTTAATCCATCCATGATGATTTCCCTAAACGATATTTTAAAATAATTACGTATGTAATATGGTAAATTACGGAAAGAATTAATTAATTTCCAAAATCAACTAACAATATATTAATTGACATTTAATAATTAAACTTAGTTATCAGTTAAACTTCTTCAATCTGAGAGCTTGTGTGGTTGTAATTCGAGATATAACTATATCGTCGTTCAGAGGTCGTGGATCTCAAGTCTCCAGTAAGTTAACTAGCTATCACGATTCCGGTAAAAGAGACGCATTCACACATTCTTGGGCTAAGATTTGACCGTGATTGAGCGATTTTAAGATTTCTTTTTATTATGTTGTGAAAGTGTTATCGTATAATTAATTGTTAACATTCCTTCAAATCAATTATGGTAATTGATAGCTTATTTTATTTGTAACCTTATTTTAAATCTCATCTTCCAGATAAAATTTCGGGCTGAAGTGTTCCATTTTGTAATATAAAAATAAAACGCTTTTTGAAGCCATATCTCAACTCATTACATTTCTTTGGCCCAAAAGTCCTCGTCTCTTTTAGCAAATGAACTTTGGGTTTTTCTCCTGGTACGGGTGTCACTGATGTAAGCTTGATGTTGATTGTATGTGCATTACTCATAATATAAGCACAAATTGCTTGAAAATAAACAAGATATTATGTGAATATACTTTTTTTACACAGTATTATGTATATCCTATTAATTACTGTCGATTCAAAGGTTTTGTTGTAAAAACATAAAAATCTTTAATGCATTCGCATTTGTAACGTAGACAGTACTACTACAGAGAAATCAGTAGACAAACACACTGTTTCCAATCTTAGAGAGTAGATCGCATATGGGTTTTCTTATATATTGTTTTTTTAAACTATTATACATTACTTTTTAACTAAAATAGATTAATACCGCAAACACTACCACTGTTTATAAATCAGTCTTTAGATAAAGCGTTAAGCTTTAAAATTGCGATATTAACAGCTTACTCATTAACACTTCATAATACGGCAAATGATGTAGGTGTGCGTATATTCGTATGGATAGCATTCACAAGGATCCCCGAAGCTTACTGATTAAATTTGCATTGGATCTCGTTTGTATTTTAAAGCTGGGAATGGCTCATACCCGCCCAGTTATCCGGGCACCTGTGCACCACACTTGCCGGGGCTTCATACCCCTACTATTGGATGCGACTGATTTTATGAAGTAATCTTTGCTTAAGAACTTTCACTGTAACTGTAAGAAGTCGATCGAGTTAAATGTTACATTTATATGTCCAAAATCATGCTAGAAATTTAACTTTTATAAAAATTATGAAACTTAATATTAAGGTTAGATTTTGTATAACCTTTCATAATAGGTCGGGGAAAAAGTCTTTTCGCATATAGTATGTATGAACTTGTAATAAGATCTCTTTGGCTATATCATTTGTATCTGGCTGGTTTTGGTGTCATTAATAGTTTTAATTTTAAAGAAGACAATTCCAAATTCAAATTAGGAAAATGTGTGATTTTCATTTGTTTTTCTTATTGTTAAAATGAGTGAATCTAATGAAGAAATTCGATACATTTTAAAATTTTACTACAAAGGTAAAAATGCAACACAAGCCCCGAAAAAATTTGTAATGTTTACGGACCTACTGCAGTATCTGTGAAAGTAGCGCAAATTTGGTTTAAGCGTTTTCAATCTGGAAATTTTGATATCAAAGATGCTCGTCGCTCTGGTCGCCCTGTTACGGACAAAATTGATGCCATTTTTGAAAAAGTGGAGCAAGATCGGCATATTAGTAGTTACGCTGTAGCTAGAGAACTGGGAATTGACCACAAAATGGTTTTGGCGCATTTTAAAAAAGCTGGGTACACAAAAAAGCTCGATATTTGGGTGCCTCATGAGCTCACTGAAAGAAACCTAATAAAACCTAATAAACCTAACCTAACTGGTAATGAAAAGTGGATCACGTACGACAAGAACGTGCGAAAAAGATCGTGGTCAAAGGCCGGCCAGGCTTCACAGACTGTGGCGAAACCCGGGTTAACTCGCAACAAGGTGATGCTGTGTGTATGGTGAGATTGGAAGGGCATTATTGAGCTGTTACCGCCAGGGACATCGATTCTGAACTGTACTGCGAACAACTGATGAGATTAAAGCAAAAATTTAAGGGAAAGCGGCCGGAATTAATCAGCAGAAGGGGTGTGGTTTTTCAGCATGATAACGCTAGACCTCACACATCTTTAGCCACTCAGCAAAAATTTTTTGGCTGGGAGGTGTTTGCATCCGCCGTATAGTCCTGACCTTGCACCTTCAGATTTTCACCTGTTTCGGTCTCTGCAGAATTCCTTAGGCAGTGTCAGGTTAACGTCACGAGAGGACTGCCAAAACCACTTGTCGCAGTTTTTTCATCAGAAGCTCCAAAATTTTTATAGCAATGGGATCACGTCCCTACCTACAAGATGGCAAAAAGTTATCCAACAAAATGGCACCTACATACTTTAGTCAAATGTAAATAAACTTTATAAAAAAACCTTTTGAATTTTTATATAAAATGCGAAGAAACTTTTTCCCCAACCTAATATAATAAAATCGTTTATAAATAATTAATGTATACTGAATAAATATTGGGTTTCTTGGATGGAAGTATTGAATTATTGATTGCGTTAATGGAATTTTATACTTTAACGACCAACAAAGCGTTATCTATGCAATATATAAGTAATATGTGCGCAAATCCGAAGTTAAAAAAACCCCGGATATTCCGTACACGTAACGGCTGAAGATAATAGTATAATTTTGTTGCCATCAGTTGTTGTGCAAATGTTTGCTGAACTATAATAAATAAATACAATAGACAATTATATAGACTCACACAAAACCCCGTCGACTAACACGTCCACCTTGGCTTCATAAGTATATATCTTGTATATATCTTGAAACCAGCTCAATCAATCATTCAAACATAAAAAATCACTGTTGAAAACTCACTTCAGTTGCCAAAAACTTACCATTTCTTACATGTCTCTATTTAACACCGCAAACGAAATCCGACGACACGATGGCGGCATCTTCGCGAAGTAAGTCATATGTTGGGGGGGGGGGGGGGGCAAGATAGATATACACATATACAAGTATACAAAAGAAATATGCATGTGTTAGGTTAATCTAATGTTTGATACATTATATTGTTTATAACCTTCTTAAAATTTTAATGTGTTGTATAAAAACATCTGATACTCAAGCTTAATTACATTATTTTCATCTTTGTTATTAATCCAAGCGGAAATCCGAATCGGCAACCGCTAAAATTTAAAAAGCAAACGTCAGTTGTTTTTTCACGACTATAAAAGCGGAAGGTTTGGCCGGCATGGCTTATACCGACTCGTTCTCATTCTACGGGACTTCCTCAAAGACCGTAGTTTCAGATTCCGAGTGGAGGGCATTCGATCCTCTTCTCACTCCATCGCAGCGGGAGTCCCTCAGGGCTCCGCGCTCTCCCCTCTACTCTTCTCGCTGTTCACCAGCGATATGCCGAGGCACCCCCACGTCCACCTAACCCTTTATGCGGATGATACCACCCTTTTCACTAGCGACCCTAGCAGATACAGAATCTGCAGTCAGCTCAACGCCGCCGTCAAAGAACTAGGCGACTGGTTCCGAAGATGGCGGATAGAGCTGAATCCCGAGAAGAGTGCAGCCATCATGTTCACACGTGGCACTTGCTCACTCAATACTCGTCCCACCAACCGACTTACGCCCATCATGCTATTCGACCGAGTTATCCCATGGGTTAACGAAGTCAAATATCTTAGCGTAACCCTCGACAAAGTCTTGTACTTCCACAAGGACACCAAAGCGGCCAGGAACAGAGCATACTGGACCCTAAGCCGACTCTATCCGTTGTTAGGCAAGAAAAGTAAGATGAGCCTTAGAAATAAGGTGACTCTATACAAAACATGCATCCGCCCCATCATGACCTATGTGAGTGTGGTCTTCGGCCACGCCAGCGATTACAACATCTGGAAATTGCAAATGGTCCAGAACCACTTTTTACGCGCTGCAGCCGACGCCCCGCCATACATGCGGCTCGTCGACCTGCATCGCGACCTGGAGCTTCCCTCCATCAAAGACTACATAATCTCCCTTTCGCACAGATTCTTTGACCTTGACCCCCGTCACCCGAACCCTCTGGTGACGGAGACGGTCAATTACAAACCCACTCCGAACGCTCCCACGAGTAAACGACGCCCTCGCAATGTACTCATTGACAAGCCGGATGAAATCACCCGAATTCTCGCCATAATGAACCCCCCGAGGCTCAGAACATCAGCCTGGCATAACAGACGCAGACAGAACAGACGCCGGAGAGCCCCCGGCTCGAATCGTCTCTCTCAGGGTTAAGACCCACCAACCACTCCTCACTCATTACAGACACATGTAGCCATACAAGATTAGCTTAGGCGTGTTGCTGGAGAGTTTCTTCCGCCGCTTCTTCTCCTCCAGCCATAACACGTTGCGAAGCGGTAGTAACGATAGACTAGGATCGGCTCCGCCGGCGGAGTCGATAACGAGTCCCCAATAACAATCATTTCAGCCTATTGGCTTAGCTCATTCAGCCTCTCACGGCTAACTCCTATGTAGAGTCAATCCCCCGCAGCGGTCGAGTCGAGGTCGAACCTCACAGGAGGTGCCTCCTCGAGCGTGCTGCCCCCGGGCTGAACGCCTCCGCTCCCACGGAGTCGGGAAGCCCCCAAAGTCCGGTATCGCTGAAACAGCCATCTGCGGCTATTCAGCTGGATCCAGCTCAAAAAAAAAAGCATGGCTCATTATCGTTCGAGCTGTCGAACGGGACGGACCTCAAGGGGACAGTATACAACCAGCAGTCTACACTGACAGTCTGACAGACAGACAGACAGCAATTTAGATTCAAATTAACTATACATAGCATGACAGTAGTCGTTGTGTCTTTGTGTTTATTTACAATTCCATTGAAATTATTTTTTTTAGTTAATATTAAGTTTTCTTTAATATAAATTCATCTTTACGCATTCATTCATCCATCGTTAATAAACACATATAAAACTATAAATCAATACTAATATACGTCTTGGTTTCCTCTAAGAAGTCTAAAAGATCCTTCATATTTAAATGTTAAATTGTTTATTGTTTAATACCGTATGGTTCGAGTTCATAGTGAAATTCGAAAACAAATAGTTTGGGTACAGGAATGCTACTCAACCGTGTTACAGCTAAATAAAATGGAAATCTGCTACTTGAATAGGTTTCACATATCCACTACTTTGTGGTTATGAAATCAATATATAATTTATATCTTGCTCAATATTGGCCGTTGTAGTATTCATTTTAGAAAGCATTTTAAAATAATGCTGAAATATAATCTTTATACCTATATATCAGCAAATAGTTGTTTTATAAAAAACTTACGAATAAGAATTCCCGAAAAAGTCCCACATTTTCCCATATTACACTTAAGTTACATATTTTACAAAAATGAAATTAAAAAGACTAATTTTCATGCTCTTACCTTTTTGCTTTTAAGCCAATTGATGTCCACTTGACGTAGTCCTCCCCATGCCAGCACTATATATTCCGGTCCTTCCTCATATCATTCCCGCAAGAAATTCATACATAAATTATACGATAAAATAAAAATAAAGATCGGAGGAACGGAACAAAAAAGTGGCTCAAAGAAATTTAATTTTGACGTGAGGTGCCGGTGTAAAGTTACACAGCCATTTTTAAATTTTATAATTATAATGTAAACCCTACCATTGTTGGCAACCTATCTAATTGGCATCCAGTCAATTTATTAAATATTAAGTAATCTTAATATTGTTACGAACGACAAAGACAAATTCACACCTGCATACCTGTTTTGCACAGTTTATTACTTGTCGGCATTTGGACTTCTTTTGTTTACTTTGTGTTTAAAATATGTGATTAGAAAAACAGCCCATTGTGTATTGTAATCTTTTATGGTAGTCATTAGGCAGGTGTGATTCCAAGAAATTCGGTCCGTGCGGTCAGGTAGCCATATTGCATTTGTGCAACAAAAAAAAGCAATGCCCCAATGGAGAGATCGTCAGTCTAGCGATAACCACGAGCGAAGCAAGACGTGTGTACCACATTCCGTAATCTATTTAGTGACGGACTTTGCGCGTTTTATGGAATTATGATCTCGCGCATTACATTTGGACTGGTTGTGTTCAGTTATATTTGTAACTGTGTTATACGTTTTTATATAGTTCTAATAAATTCTATAAATAATTCCAACGGCATTTTAATTCGAGTCCAGCAACTCGTAGCAATATTTTTAATTTTGTACCCATAGAATAATATTATTATTGTATGGCTCCAAAATGAAAGAAATATAAAGATTTCTTGATGTTTTGTATAAATGAATGAGGTGCCAATAACATAGAGGGGTGTCAACAATTGTATAGTTAAGTTGCCCTACCTAATTAATTAACTTTATTATACAGACACGACACTTGTAAAATATTACAGACACTGTTACGCCGTAACCCTGTTTAAGCCTTCACATGAATATTATACCTAATGCCCGCTACATATGTAACGATAAATCAAAGCGATTTCAGACAGTGCAGTTAAATCGAACCCCCCTAGTGTCTCCACACGCCACCGATATCGGCGTCGATTGTCAGTTCTAGGCATAAGTTCGCGCAAGAATCGTGCCATAAACAATGGAATATGATGACGCACTTGCGATATTGGGCCTGATTATATGTTGAAAGAAAGTCGCAAAATATGTGATGTCAAGACTGGCTCATGAAAAGCTATTTTCTCATATCAACTTATTAAATTAGTTGAATTTCGCTCCGCAAGATTGGTATAATTATTTAAGGATGAATACCTCCTGCATACCTAAATCTGCTGGCTTTAGTTACCCCATTAAAACTGTGCAAATGCAATCGAAAACTATTTATCTCATAGAAATTGCAACTGCTACTGATGAACGACAACCTGCAACGATTTGTCATACACCCGATCGATGAATCTGCGCAAATCAGTTTCGTACAGATTAATCGCTACGATATATCGTTACGTATGTAGCAGACATTATATGCCTCAAGTCAACGAACTTTAAAAACAAGGCGAAGGAAAGTTTTATACAAAGAAAACTGTCAAAGTTCTAACTTGCCAAGACACAGTAACCACAAAATAATCGTGTAGAAAACGAATGTAATAAATAAAACTATAAGTTTTGTCAATTAAGGAAAAGATTACAGTTTAGACCATGTATGGTAAGGGCGACGATATCTACAAAAAAAATTGTTTTTTGATACGAAAGGTATTCCCAGAGCGCTATAATATAGGGCTTTTCGAAAAGAGGGTAAACCGATTGCTAAAATCCCAAACCTATAAAAATAATCAACGCGTGGACTCCCTTGGTGTTGCAAATGTCCATTGGTAAGTATCTACCTTTAGGATGACCGTCTACTAGTTTGATTACCTGCATACATAAAAAAGTAAACTAGGTTCTTCCCCAGGATACAATACATCTTCTTTTATTCTCTTTATCAGGCAAACAGGCAGACGACCCACTAGAAGGAGGGTAGTTACCGTTGCCTATGGACATTTGTAACACCAGGAGCATGTCCAATGCTTTGCCGGCTTATAAGAAATTTTAAAACGTCCTTCTTAAACAATCCCCTGTCGTAGCACAGATGGAAAACCTTGAGGGGGAGGTTCTCCTTTTCCTTGCACAATTTCATTAAAATTCGTTCAACCGCTTAATTGTGAAAAGAATTAATTTCGCAATTTATTTAGTACTAGGATTTATCATAAGGATTCGCAACGTGTTAAACTATAATGAATGAGCCTAGTTTATATAGAAGACAAGTATTCAAATAGGTTACATTGGATTAAATTTTAATCAAAGCGCTATTCGCAGTCGAAAAATTTTGACTATCCCAATAAATATCCCATATTTCGGGATGAAAGCATTTTATAACCAATCTTGGTATCAATATTACATACATACCAAATTTCAGCTGACACGATCGCGTAGTTTTTCCGTGAAAGCCTAACAGAAAGATTTACTTTCGCTTTCACAATATTACTAGATGATGTTGTATACACATACGTTATCTGTCAAGATTCAACGTCATTAAAAATTAATAACAATAATAACATCACAAATAACGCATTAATCTCATCGCTACATCTGTGTGAAACAGTCAATAATTACAACATTATTCTAGATGAAGAAGTGGCCTAAGCCCATTATTGTTCTTCATTATTTCAAAAACAGAGATGTACAAAATACTCCTATCTCAAAAATTAATCTTTTACTAACACACGAATTCTGCTCTTAAGATGGAACCAAGTTTCAAATACTGAGTCGCACGAATATTAAACACAGCATGCCCCCACTTCTACACAGTACACGCGTGGTTCAGTTCACTAATCCCCTTGAAACAGGTTCACTAAATTTCTGTTGAAAATCGCTGTAGAATAAACAGCGGTCCATTAACTACTTTTAAATTCAGGTCATGTTTTGTGGAAAGATTATTTATGATGCAACGCTTTTCGTTTTAAATCTTAATCTTCTTCTTCTTCTTCTTCTTCAGCCAATCTCAGTCCACTGCTGGACGTAGGCCTCCCCAAGTACGCGCCACATATCCCTATCTCCCGTCTTCCTCATCCAGCCCCTGCCGGCGGTCTTACGCAGATCGTCAGTCCACCGGGCTGGCGGGCGTCCTACACTACGTTTGCCGAGACGTGGTCTCCACTCCAGGACTCGTTTGCTCCATCGGCCGTCGGTCCTGCGACAGACGTGACCGGCCCACTGCCACTTCAACTTGCTAATTTTGCGAGCTATGTCGGTTACCTTCGTTCTCTTACGGATGTCCTCATTTCTGATTTTATCCATAAGAGAAACACCTAACATAGCTCGTTCCATAGCCCGTTGACTGACTTTGAATTTGTGGACCAGTCCCACGGTCAGTGTCCATGTCTCGGCACCGTATGTCATGATGGGTAGGACGCACTGCTCGAAGACTTTCGTCTTCTAGCATTGCGGAATGGTCGACGAGAAGACCTGTCGAAATTTACCGAATCCTGCCCAGCCTAAATGGATCCTCCTATTGGCTTCCCTCTCGAAGCCGTGTCTGCCTACCTGGATCTTTTGTCCAAGGTAGACATATTCCTGCACAACCTCAAGAGGGGAACCATCGATGTTTACCGGCCTCGGCATGACATGTTCGTTGAACATGACTTTCCTCTTGTCCAAATTCATGCCGAGACCGACCCGTCGGGAGGATTCATTCAGGCTGTTCAGCATGTCGGCAAGTTCCTCCAACGTCTCTGCGAAGACGACAATATCGTCAGCGAAACGGAGGTGAGAGATGCGCTCGCCGTTAATGTTGATGCCCCGTTCATTCCATTTCAGAGTTTTGAAGACATCCTCCATCGCGTTGGTGAACAGTTTCGGGGATATGACATCACCCTGTCTCACCCCGCGACGTAGAGGTATAGGCTTCGCCCTCCGGTTCTGGATCTGAACGGTCATCGTTGCGGCGTCATACAGACATCTCAACACCTCGATGTATCGCCAATCGATACGGCATCTCTGCAGAGACTCCAGAACAACCCAAGTTTCAATAGAGTCAAAGGCTTTCTCGTAGTCCACAAATGCCATACACAGCGGCTGATTATACTCCTCAGTCTTCTGTATAATCTGCCGAACAGTATGGATGTGGTCTACGGTGCTGTAGCCTTTTCGAAACCCAGCCTGTTCTGGAGGTTGGAACTCGTCGAGTCTTCTGGCGAGACGATTCGTGACGACCCTCGAAAACAACTTGTAGACGTGGCTTAAGAGTGAGATGGGCCTATAGTTCTTCAAGAGGGTCTTGTAACCCTTCTTAAAGAACAAGACCACCACACTCTCGGTCCACGCTTTTGGCACAGTGCCCCGGAGGAAAACAGTATTAAAGAGCTCTGCTAAAGCCTTTAGGATTGGGATCCCTCCTGCTTTGAGGAGCTCAGTTGTAATACCGTCGTCCCCCGGAGCCCTGCCATTCTTAAGTGCCCGAGTGCCGTCCTAATTTCGCCAGTGTGGACCTCCGGGATATCTTCCGTATAGTGGCGCGTGAGTGGTGCACGTGGATCATTAAATAATCTTAATAACTGGCATATATTATATAACAAAAAAATATGTCGCTGCTAGTTGCTGCATTTATACAAGGTGGACTGAGGAGTTACAAACATCAGTATGGACTCTGGATATTTCCTTTCATGTTCAGCACGTGATAATTGTAGCATATGCACATTAAATAAAAATTATGCCTCCCATTGAAAACTCGAGCGTGGTTTCAAATTGGCTTATTCTAATGACATGGATCATTGGAATATAATGCGGATGCCTTAGCCACCAAAATTATCATGAATCCGAAAAAATAATATTAAATAATATTAAACAATTTGATTGTCTCATTTTCGATGTCCAAGTAGTTGACAAAGTTAACAGAAGTATGATAAGAACATACCACTGTTCTTAACAAACTTCTTGTCCAAAGAAATCGCTAATAATGATAAGATTGCCTATTGTATTGTAAAAAAATATTTTTGTCAATTGTATATTTTAACACACAATAAAGCATATTCATTAATTCATTCAAAGTTCCACCGCATTTGCCAAAAACATCACTCAATACCTATCTCGAGACCGATAAGTAATAGAAAAACACATTACATATTATTAACTAGAACAGATTCTGGAAAATATCTAGGCACAGAATGTCCAATACTGGAAAACGAGAATACAATTTACTGATTTATCGTACATATTCATATATATTTTAGATTTAACTCTTCTTTAGAAGCTTTGTAATAATATTATAAAATAGGGTATTTACAAAGATACAGTGGTTCCCGTTTGTAAGCACACGCAGACCTCGTTTCACTAATCTCCGACAACAATGCTCGCGTAATTTCTGTTAAAATACACGAGTGGAAAATTGAAGCGTCTAAACAAAGTTTTTCACGCGTCTGTCGTTTATTACATGTCTAAGTTTTGTCAGTATTCTGTATTATACGTTCACAGTAAAGATAAAACTAACGAATCAACGTGTAAACTTACTATTATCACAAATAAATTTAAAACTAACTACTATAGACTTGTAATTATAACCTTAATTTTAGTAAAAAGAAAGTGTGCAAGGTAAAAAATAAATTAAGATTTCTGATTCTTTAATAATTGTATAATTTAAGATTTTCACATTAACAACAATATATCTATTTTATTAGGAATTTTAGAGTCACAAGTTAATAAAACAATTATTATAATTTATTACTGACTAATTAAATAAATCACAGTAGGTATGGATGTAATAAGGAACCGTGTTTTGCATAAAATCGCATGCAAACTCCTAAACAAAGCACGTCCTTGGCGAGGTTTAACGTTGTGCACATTTTCGTTGCTTCTAGTTTCATAAGCAAATAGTAAATAAACTTAATACATAAGAGACACTTTATTTACATGATCGGGTGCATTTTGTTTTCATAATGTATTTTGATGATACTTTCATTTAGTCGGAATAAGTTAAAAAACAAAACTTATTGTGTTAGTAGACTGTATAATTATATTGATTACAACTATAAACATCCCACTGCCTCCTCGTTCCTCTCGAATATACGCTAAACTCACCACGCTCATGCAAGACGAGTAGAGACTTTGGACTCCAACTTCAAACCATTACATTGACAAAAAATGAACAAAATAAAAAGCAAATTTATTTATAGTTAAGATAATTATTGGAAAAGGTTTCATATTCGTGAAGGTCGAACAGTCGTACTATAAATCTACCAATTGTTAATACCCAATATTTGCAATGTAAAATCAAATATTGATTCTACTAACTAGCAACCACAATGGCTTACCCATCTCAGCAGAACTATATTTGGTGTTTATATTTCAAATAATGAAATGAATATCTCCACTTAGCAGTTTTATATTAACATTATTATGTAAAAGTTACTATTTTAATTTCTCTATATACAGTTTTTTTTTTTTTAATCTAATGCTTTAGATAAAATGTAGTTTATTATATTATTCGAAGATTCTAATATAATTATATAGATAATAACATTCTTGTTAATTATTTCTCTTATGGAGTTTTATTAACAACTCGGATTTTAAAACAAATATCAATTAGGACTACAGCACAAATAATATCTTCGTGTTCATAACGTGCTTATACAGTAGAACAAATAATCTTTATTTCAAGTTGGACAGCTTGTTTGAAATTAATTCTCTTTATACCTACTACATTTATGTTTGTTTGTTGTATGTTATGATGTTTATTAAGAATAAATATTTACCACAGCATAGAACAAGAATACCTACTACGAATAACAATCTTTGTACTTCTCAAGGCGTCATCTTAAACTTCATTATTACCACTTTGTTCGTCAGATATCAATAGTATTGATTTTTCGTAATTTTACGTATCTGCGTAATATCATAATACTGCTGTGAATCGTCTATTCTGAAAGCTCTAATCCGTACCAGAAGCCTCACTCTCAAAAGTCTTTCGCCGTTCGTTTTCGCCCGATCAGCCCGAAAGTGTCAATGAAATTTTAGATAGAAGTAAGAAAGAATTAAAATTTATTTCAAACTACAATAACAAAGTCTATAAAACACAAAAATAAATGGAAAATACACTTAAATATAAAACACAAGGAAAAGAATTTCGAAAACAAACAACGAAAGAAGTTTGATAGTAAGCCCTTTGACCAGGTGTTTTAATACCTTTTCTATTTCAATTATCTGTAATTCTTTTAATGATTATTTAAATTGTTAACCATGATTTATTCGCGCCAATTTTCTAAGTATTTAAATGTACCCATCTATTGTCCATCTTGGTAAATACCTTTGTGGTTATGGCCGGCAAGTAACACATCATAAACCGTTTTATTGTTCAAATTTCTTTGAGTTCTTATAAGCCACGGTATTTTGAATTAAAGCCGACAAGTTGAGAATTCGAATGAATGGTTTGTGCGTGTCTATTTTCCCTGTCTGTTTTGTACGATTGCGGCTTTATTAAGTGTACTGTTACGACTTAGCCAAAGTTCCACGAAGCACAACAACAAATTCGAATGAACACCTGCGGCTATAAAACCTAAGCTTTATAACCGCCCGCATTTGCACTTCTTTTATTTTCTTTATATTTAATATTTGTAATTAGAAAAGTCGCCTATTGTGTATTGTAATCTGTAAGCAGTGGCCAGGTGTGATTCCGGGAAATCGAGTGCACACGATGAGGTAGACATAATGCACCGTGCAGTATAAAACAATGCCCGAACGGAGGGGTGGGGCGGTCAAACGACGATTACGATACGAGCAAGACGTGTGAACATTCGAGGAATTAAATAGCGACGGACTTTGCGCGTGTTATTTAATCGTGCAGTTTGTACTGGTTGTATCCAGTTATTTTTGTACTTGTTTTATACTCGATTTAAGCTCTAGCGTCTTCAAAATGTTTGCATAAGGTTCATATTTGGTTTAAAAAAATATGACCACGTTTCTGAATTTCGCAAAAAGCTCAAGTGGTTGCCTATCTCACTTCGCCGGAATTCTCATCTTCTCAACTTACTATATCGTATACTGTCTATACCTTATACCCCTCCTTATCTTAAGGAATGTTTCAACTTCCTTCATACGCCACACTCAATTTGCGCTCCACTAATAATCTCCTATTAATGGCACCTGCACACTCTTCAACATTTTATTCCAACTCCTTCGCCATGCAGGCTGTCTTACTTTGGAACTCTTTGCCCACTGACGTCAGAAAAGCTAAATCTTTTGCCATATTCAAAATTTCACTTACGAATCATTATGTAAGTCTTACGCAATGACGTATGTGCTAGTTAACAATAGACTGTAATCTGCTGTCTATGTATGTCTTTTTTTGTTTTTATTTTCATTTTTCTGTGTTGCATAATAATTATAGATAATTTAAGAATTTCATTTGAGTCAGGTTGCCTGGAAGAGATCGCTTTTAACAATAAGCCTTTTGTTTTACCAAATAACTATTGTCTTGTGCATTTTTTATAATTTTTGATTTGGTGAACAATAAAGTGTTGTCTATGTCTATGTCTATACGTGTTTGTACAGTTCTAATAAATTCTATAGTCATTCCAACCGCATTTTAATTCGAGTCCCGTACTCGTAACAGTACTAACAGAACGTGTCGGAATTCGTATTAATATTTCAATTTACTAAGTCAAAACTAGATGGCGCTGTACCGTTTTGGAACGCACTAAGTTTTAAAGAATTGTATAATACAAGTATTATTCGCGTTCGCGTTTGCCCCGAAAACCCCGGTAAGGTTGTGTGAGGTGTTCGGACCAACAACATAAAGTCAAGATAATAAAAAAATATAAGTAAAGTTCAATTCGATTCCAGTATTTCTAGTAGCGAATACACAACACATATTTTTGAGCATCTGTCAAATTGTTTAAATTCAAAATTAGTCGATTTGTCAAAAATCGATTCTAATACAAATAAATAATCGATTTCTGCAAAAAAAAACTTTTTCTTGTATTATTTAATAGTACATGTTTTGCATATTCCAATAATAAACCTAAGAGATTCATATTAACAATTTATCAGATTAAAAATCAAATCAAATAATATGAATAAAAAATAACCCATTCAAAACTAAAAATCAAAGGCAATGTTCCTTTAAAATTTCAAGGTAAGGAATTAGGAAATCAAATAGCATTATTAATACAAATTTTAGTACTATTAAACGTTTTATTTATTATAATAAAATTGAAATTATGAGCATCCCAACAAAATGACAAACTTATTGTCTCAAAAACTAAAATATAAATCAAATTAAAAAAAATTGCCATAAATGTCCAGTCCTATTTTACATTTGACTAGTTTTTAAATAAAATACTTAAAATGAGGATTAGAAAAACTAAACCTAAAATACAAATCTTTCGTTTATCTTCAAGTTTAAACAATAAAATAATAATTATTGTCACAAACGTCGCATAGATAAGAGCTGTTTCTGAAAATCAAATTTAAACACGTAATTTATATAATCGATTTACTAAAAATCGATTAATGTTACTATAAAAATCGATTATAAGAAAATAATAATCGATTTAAAAATCGTTTATTTTTTAACATCCCTACTACAGACTTTGCGTGTTTAATGTTAAGAGAATCTGTTGCCTCAAGATCTGGATTTGTTGTATTTGGTCGTGTTTGTTACAAGTATAAATCGCATGTGTGTACTTCTACTTTTAATCGACATTTTTTGTTTTTTTTTTATATATTCGAACAATAACACTTTTATTTTAATAACACAGATTGAGATATATCTATAGTTCTACTCCTAAAAAACCCGAAGGGTTTGACCTAGATGCTAAGCCTGCGCTTTAGGTATAAATAATAAATTATATGAGGTAGTAATTACATATACTGTGTCACAATTCCTGGTTGCAATACAAGTGAGAGGAGGATAATATATATCATTACGTAATCATTGCACTCTATTCTTACCATGTGTATGTAGTGTGTTAATATTTTTAATTAATTAATTAATTCAAAATGACTAATAGAATAATAAATGTGTGGATAAACTTAAATGATAAACGAATAGTGGTAGTGATGGAATATTTGACTCTACGTTACGTCATTTTATGTAATAATTTCACCCAAGAATTTATAAGACGTTTTATTATCTAAGTATTAAAGTTAATTTTATTTCTAGTTCCAATCGGTTTCAGATTATTTAGTCTTGACACTAAATAATCTGTTGTTCTCGTTCCATGAAAATTTGTAGCTGTTAGTTAACAATTTTTGATATTTGATCTGTCTCGTAAAGTTCGTTACCGTGAGTTATTTAATTTTTGTAGGAAAATAATTAAAAT
This sequence comes from Dendrolimus houi, assembly GCA_039645545.1. NCBI lineage: Eukaryota > Metazoa > Arthropoda > Insecta > Lepidoptera > Lasiocampidae > Dendrolimus > Dendrolimus houi. Next base: position 7,809,358 of record CM077131.1, read on the forward strand.
TATTCAAATGATTAAATTTATTATTATTCCTATATATTTTTACATTTCATTCGTATCCCGCAATCCGTAACAATATATTATCATAATTCTATGTAATTGGAAAGATTTTGATTTTGATATTGTTTAAATATGATCTTGAAAGAAGAATAACTAAGGAATGAAAATAGCCCGCTAAAAAACGTAACTCGTAACACACGCTCCAGAGGACTTCCTCTCAAACGTCTTCCATCGTTCGTTTCTTTTGCTTGTTTTTTTAAATATTTAAGTACATTTTCCATTGAAAGTTCCATTTATTTTTGTGTTATATGTAATATATAAAAATCTCATGTTACGGTATATGTGGTCGAGGTCCTCCGTAACGGCTTAACCGATTTTAATTTTTTTTGTATATTTGGCAGGTATGTGAATAGGTCATCCTACTAATATTATAAACGCGAAAGTTTGTAAAAATGTATGGATGTATGTATGTTTGTTACTCTTTCACGCAAAAACCACTAAAAGAATTTTGTTGAAACTTTACAATAATATAGCTTACACATCAGAATAACACATAAGCTATAATTTATAAAGATATAGTGTGAATTATCCAAACGCGGGTAAAACCGCGGGGCGCAGCTAGTAGGTCATAAAATATTTTTCACCCTACTATGGTGTTTTTTTTAAATGGCAGAACAGCGTTTGCCGGGGCAGCTAGTAGACTATATATAAAATATCTCCTGTCACGGTGTTTGTGGTCGGGCTCCTTCGAAACACGTTAACCGATTTTAATGAATATATTTTTGTATATTTGGCAACAAACTAGTGGACTATATTATTTTAGTTTAAAGACATTTTTGTTCTTTCTTCTATCAAAAATTTAATTGACTCTTTCGGGCTGGTCGGACGAAAATGAACAACAAAAGGCGTTTAAGAGTAAGTTAGACTCTGACAAAAATAGCACCACCAGTACGTTCTTGTTTTTATAGAAAATAAGGTATAAATGGGGACAGATCTTTCTAAAATTTAAACAGGTGTTCCATGGAGAAATGCGATCAAAAATTATAGACCAGAAAACGCAGACGTCCTCTAACAATACGACATTTTCACTAGTGAATCCTTCAGAGAACCCTATATCTATCAAAACAGGTTTTATAGTTAAAACAAATGTTAATAAGGTTAATGCTCCTGCTACACCTGGAATTGTGTTAGTGTCAGTTATAGCCAAGGGTTTAATACGTAATTTGAGCAACAACATTTTTAATGACGTTGACCTTTAACAGATAACTCATGTATAATATAGAGTATACACTAATGTATACCTATACATTATTGTGTTAATGTAAGTCGGATTTGGACACAGTCACTAACATTAACCCAGATGTAGTAGAGTAGATGAAATTTTCTTTAAAATATTCACACCAAGTCAGTAGTTAATAAATTATACAAACATTCTTTAGTCCTATTTAAAATAAAAGCTTAGCATTCAAGAATTATTCTTATAATTCCGTTTCATTATTAAGTACAATTGGACGTTTAGACTTTAAAATATGAGTCTTCGTTAAATATTCAATGTTAATTTTATTTGGGCGTTAGAACTTTTCATTTTAAATAAGGATCTGAGCAGTGATCATAATGGTGGGGCTTCATCTGGGATAGTGTAACAGACATAGGCCGTATCCCGCAGATGTGGCGATGGATGTAATGCGTTATTTGTGATACGATATTATTTGTAATTGTTAATTACGTTACATATTAACCTATATATATACACTGATGTGGCTATTCGATAAAGGCATTATTTTAAACAAGACGTATTCGGCCAGAGTCAGTATCTTCTATACCTACATATAATAAAACTGTAGAGGTCGAATTTCTGTACAATGAAAAAAATGCTAAAACCGAGTCAGGGGGATGTAAGAAGTGAAATAGAACAAATTTAGTTTTTTTAATTGTTTTGTTTTTCTGTCTTTTTGTACCGGCTAATCTCAGCAACGACAGGACCGATTTAAATGAAATCTTGTATGGTGAAAGCTTATATGCCTGGTCAACATATAGGATACTTTTGATCCCGAAAAATTAAAGAGTTGCCGTGGAATAGAAAAAAACCTTTAATTAGTTAAACAGCTTATTTATTATACGGTATCATCATCATACAATAAAACAATTTATACATTAAAAAACAATTAGGCTATATATCATCACGTTAACACCAATAGGAGCGGAGCACCAATGAAGAATGTTTTAAAATCGGGAGGGTTTTTTAACTTACTTTTTTTTTACTATTCCACGCGGACGAAGTCCCGGGCAGAAACTAGTCATTAATATTATCGCAGACGAGGCCCCACCGTAAAGTAACAAACCTTATACCCTTTTAAATCAACTTTATGAACGTACAAATCAGTTCACTAAGCTATTAATACCTGACAGATACATAATAATATTTCTTTCCAACCCTTAACACCGTTTCGACTGTAATATCATCTTAGAGGCACTCATAATAATTTTTTTCTCTTAACATAAATTATCACAGTAATAGGAAGTCAGAAGTAATAAGAGTAATTCACAGAAAATGGCAATGTCATATAATAAATTTTCAGGGTGGCAATTAAAGGAATTCGTTTTAGGGGTTACATACATGAAGAATTTTATAATTCTTATCATACATTCAGAGTGAGCTTATATATCTTTTTATTCATCTGTCTACACGTATTAAATGTGATTTAATTTGGTCGTCACTTTAGTGTATTAATGTGGTTGCCGTTGCCTACGGATGTTTGCAACACTAGGGGCGTAATAAATTCTATAACGCCTTTCTTTAACCATATTGCAGCGCAGGGTGAATACCTCGGAGAGAAGTTCCATCCAAATCATTTGAGCAGTACTCCATATGCGGCCTAATTTGGGCTTTGTAAAGGACAACTCCAAGTAATGAAAAGGGGTTACCGTTACCTATAGACCTTTGCAACACCAGAGGTGAAGCCAATGCGTTATCAGCCTTAAGTATTGGATGTAATAAAAAAGGCATCAGACACCTTGAGTATAAAAAAACACTCTATACACATGTATGATCTCCTTAACGGGTACCAGTTATCACGTAGGCAATATTTTTATCTGGCATTTCCCAAGTCGATTAATATGCATGTGGTGTAAGCAGAATTTGCTATGACAATCGCCTTACGATCGATGTACGTTCTAGCAATGTTGTTAAGCTAACAGCCCCTTGCTTTAAGAAACACTAACACGTTCTAAAATATCAAAAGTTAAATCTTATATAAATTTTAAACTAGCTCAAATGTGTATATATTGCCCCTTTTTCTGGACCACGTACATCACCAGGTTAACTAAGAATTTCCTTTAATTTAAGTTGTTCGGAAGAGATCGCTTTAAACGATAAAGTCGTCAATTCTATTGTATAGAAAGTATTTTAAATATGGTTTTTCTTAATGTAATTGTTGATTTTGGTGTGCAATAAAATGGTATCTATCTATCTATAATTTTTACTACTACGATACAAATTAATGCAGCATAAAACAGTATGTAAGAAAGTAAGTCCTAATTTTTAAATTGAAAGCGGACTCTGATTTCAGAAGGCAACTGCGATTTAACGTTAGATGATAATATAGAATACTTGAAAATTGACTTGAAATTCCCGCGGGATACCCAAGACACAGCATTTAAAAAAAGATGTAGTTTTAGTGGAAACTGAAATCCGTGAATCCCGTACAAACAGACAAGAAATCTAAAAATCTAGTCTATTAGAATTGTTTTTTTAATAGCTTCAATGTACGGACACGGCATGCTTAGAATGTTATAATATTATAGACATCTTTTCTACAAACATCTATTTAAACCCAATAGATAGATAGTTTCTATGATAAAAATGACTATCACATACAAACACCGACAAACAAACACACGGACGAATAAGAGGATTTCAACAGGGTTCCAATTTAAACAAAAAAGCGACGAAATCCTAAAAATTGGATCAAGGCTGTTTCCCATGGGGGCAGATAGACACTATGGGTCTCGATTTGCGACGATCCTGGCAACTTTCGCTTCATCTAATTTTATTAATCTCTTCATACATTCACATTTATTTGAGATGCTTTTTACCTGGCCTCTTTAAAACTGGATACAAGATAGATTAAACCAAGGGCAGCCTTGTCGTTTAAAGCTCTCTTCCAGGCAAGGTTTCAATAATAAAAAGAATAATGGTATAATGTAAAGATTTTAAAATACTAAGAAAACCCTTGGAGCAAAAAATAAGGATAACAAAATGTTAAAGTTAATTAAAAGAAATTCTGCGGAAACCTGTGAAGCCTTTTTATTGTAATTAGAAAAATACTTAGCAAAAACATCCTTCTCGGAAATAATTTAATTAAAGCCTTTTCATTTAACAGATTATTGAGTTTTGTTCGCGCTTTGCCTTGAAAGTAATTGTGAGACCATTATTCTTAATGAAAGGGTAAACACTCGTATTTTTCAAAGAATTTTGTTAAAATATAACTGTAAAACTCAAAGATTAATACTTATTTTACGATTTCTAAATGGGATGAAAATGGTTTACATGTAAATTGAAAGAAAAAGCAAATCTTTACCAATCTTTTAGAGTTACTACTTAATAATATTACGTCACTAGGATTCGCCCGCGACTTCGTCCAATAATTTATACGTGTCCTAACAACTTTAAACCGCTCCCAAGAAATTTTCCGTCGGATTCCCGGGATATACAGTACCACAGATTTTAAGTCCGTAAAATTGATATCGATCAGCGAAAATCGCCTCGAAATCTGCCAAGTAGTTTTTACGTAAATCCCGTAAATAACAAAAGACTACACTTTTACAATTTTCTAATATGATTAATGATTATAGATTTATCAAAAAGAAGACTCACTTGATCCATTTACGTAAAGAAAACAAAAGTATTGCTAGTCGTACAGTTTATAATAACTAGGTTATTAGTTACTACACAATATCTAGGTATATATCAATTGCTGTTCGTTAGTCTCGCTAAAACTAGAGAACGACTGGACTGATTTGGCTAATTTTGGTTTTGAATTATTTGTGGAAGTCCAGGGAAGGTTTAAAATGTGAGTAAATATGAAAAAATTGATTCTGAGGCGGTATGAAGTTTGCCGGGTCAGCTAGTTAAATATAATTCATAGATTGGTAGGTACTTGGCCCATTCTTTAATTTTGTCACAAAAATTAAATTCATCCTATTAAATCCACGATTGCCACACTGAATTGGGGCACGAGAAACATATATAACAGAATAATATAGAGTACACATAAACTTACCGTTATTTACTTAGCAATTATTATGAAATATGAAGTACTATATAAGTACCTGTCATTTCTATAGTTGCTGAAAGAGGCCTTGTTTTCCTAGCTAGATCATAAACCAACCTACATAAGAAATGAGAACAAAATTTCGATACACGAATAAAAATAGGGCTCAGCTGTTATTAAAATTTCAAAGACTCTTAGACTTGGACTACATAAGATTTTATGCAAACCCTTATTAATATTTTAACCTTTTAAGTTAGTTTTAGAGAGTTTGGTAAGGCCGCGTTAAAAGAAAAAAGTTATATAAGGGTGAATTAATGTTCTGTTGTGTTTTCAGACCTGTTAGGGCGTTTTCTCGTTCTAGCAAAGGACCACGAAGGTGTTGTAATGTTATTGTTTGCTTTGCCAATTTTATAGGATTAACATCTATCTAAATCTATCTAAGCTATTTAAAAAAAAAACAACTAGAATATACTTGTTGCGGCGGCGCTGAGTTTAGCAATAAGCAAACTGTATCAAAATGAGAAAGAAGGAGAATGGGACAATTTTGATGGGAATTTGAGAATGAGCACACATGTACCTGGTTAATGGGCATGAAATGTAGCTGCTCGTCTGCTCCTCAGTCCATTTCACTTCATTTCAGTTTATTATAGGTTTATATTTATAGTATTTTATTTGATATGTATGTATCTATTATGTTAATTTATTTTATATTTATGGTGAGGAGCGGGTTACTTATAAATTAGTTATAAATTATATACATTTATGTGTTGCGGGCGGGGTATATTTTATGCTATATTACGTTATTTTATTTTATACATTTACAATGTGCGGGGCGATTAAGTTTAATTTATTTGTTGATGAAATGACAATTATGATTAACATACGTGCAAAAAGAGACGGCGCCGTCATATTTGAAGTGAGAATTTAAATATTGTGAAAAGATCGTATAGGTCGAAAGGAGGTTTATATGGCGGTACCAATACTATATACAACGGAGAATACGAAGCATTTTTTTTTAGATTTCTTGCTTGTTTGTATGTTTATCTGTTTGTTCGGAATTCACGTAAAAATTACGGGGCCGATTTCGATGCGGCTTTCGCTAATCGAGGGCTAATTAAATAAAATCTGCGCTACTTTATCTCGGGAATTTTTCTAGAACCGATTTAAAATGACGAAATTGAAAAAAATCGCATTCCAATGCGATATTTTCACTGATCGATAGCAAATTTAAAAATTAGCTTACTCCGGCACAGTTTCTACTAAAACAACAACTTCCTTTTTTTTTAATGCTGTATCTTGGGAATTCCGCTGGAATTTCAAGTCAAGCGTGGACGAAGTCGTGGGCATATCCTAGTAATAAAATAAAAATAGAAAATAATTGTTGCAATATTTGAATTTATTAATAAGATTTACAAAAACAATTTTGTGTGAGTACCGTTCGTTACGTTTAACAGGACTCTTAGTTAATATTTTTAAATTATTTTTATTTCAGAAAAAAACATGTCCTATAATTAATATGCAGTCAGCGATTGATACTAGGTCTATACGTGGATAACTCTGAACAGCGGGATATCACCGAGTGGTTCACTCGCCTTCCGCACATAGACAGCTCGTGAGCGGTGCAATCTGGTGCTGGTAGTGTGCCGGGTAGCTCTAATGAGCTTTGGACCTTTAAATAACTTGACATAACAAAATAATTATTCTATTATAAAGAGTAATAAAACAGCACAACTAGTTGTTGACAATACAAGTAAGTATACACTTCACATTCAAGATACTCTATAAAAAAGCAATATACATTCAATAACATGTACTGAAAAAGGCGTTAACCTGAAACCTCATTTTCATGAAGGCCTATAAATTATATAGACCAAAGTTACGTTTCAGAGAAAAAAATATTTTTCCGGGCATATTCAACTTATCCAAACATTGCTCAGTAAACGGAGTTCAAGGCGAAAAAGGTTATATAATATAGAAGGTACTAAATAACCAAATCTTACAACGTTTGGTCGTGAATATTTTCTTTGGAGTAATCGTGAGTCTGGATTTTTTGATGTCGTGCGGTCACAGAACTATTTCCATATATATATATAGTAAATATGCCTGAAATAAAGATATTACATTATCTAGGACAGTGGGTTCGTACACTAGGTCTTGTTATATAAATCTTTACATGTAAAAATTTAGCTTTTACGTATGTTTGTATCAGCAAAACTTCTAAATTAGTTAATAAATTGACTTGAAGTGTTTATTTACATAACGTTGCATTTTAGATATAGTAAAAGAATTTTTATATACATATATTTATTGCAAAATTTCTACAGGAATGACAAAATTTTAACGATTTGCGCCGTTTAGGTAAGAATAATTTGAAAAAACAAAGAACTGAACCACAGCAAAGCATGCCTAAGTATGATTAATTGTATGCCTAAATTGTATAGCTAGTATGTACATTAGTATCACGCTTGTTTCTCATATAACTACCATATCGTAAATTCACGACACCTGCACACACTTCATCCTTTTAGGATAACTTTTTTACAGTGCAGGATGTCAAACTTTCGAATGCACTGCCTCTTATTGTCAAAGAGGCCAAAACATTGCCTATGTTTACGAACGCACTCAGAGAATACTACTTTTTCTTAAATAATTATGCCTATAGTTCGTTCGCGTTAAGAATGCAGTGAGTCAACATTGTTTGTCGGCCTAGCCCCGCCCCCTAACCAATAAATTTTTTTCAAATTACAAGGTCAAGTTCACAGTGACCAATTGAAGGCATAGCTTCGAACGCGACGGTTGCGTCCTGTAATTAACTGATTTATATTTAAAAAAACGAATACCTCACCAATTCGTAAAAATAAAATTATTCGATAATTCATAGTGGAGAGAGAAAAGTAATTTACAATGTTTTAAGTATTTTAAACAGACTGATTTAAATGTGACTGTGGACAGCATAGTACAAAAAACGGCAAATGCATGCGGTATGTCCGAGAGAACAGTTTATAGTATTTTTAGTGAAAAAAAGGAAAATAATATATTGAAATCGACCGACACTATACTATAGATATCTCCATCTCATACTATATTCTATATTCTTTCGAGTCTATATTCTCATACTATAGATTAATTAATATATATCTTAGAAATCTGTTTGCATGTATTTGATTTATAAAGTAATTTAAGTGTCTGTATTTAATTAATAAAATATGTAGTATATGTATGTAAGTTTAAGTTCTATCTAAAAATCTGCACCACCTATTTCGCCAGATTAGGTTAAATTATTCTTTAAGTTAGGTTGCCTGGAAGAGATTACTTTAAGCGACAAGGCCGCCTATTGTTTCTACCATGACAATGTTGTAATCGTGCATTTTTGTAATTGTATATTTGATGAGCAATAAAGTTTTATCTATTCTATATGTACGTACACAATATATATGTACACGGTATAGTATGGTATGGTATGGTATATAAACAAAATATTAAAACAGTAATTAACAAAATATCGCACGCTTAATAAAACTAAGAAACAACTCAAAAATCATGAGTTTGGAGATTACATTATAAAACTTAAAAACTTATCAAATAATTAGCTCCAACTGCCGCGCAACATGACCGTTGGTTGGCGAAATAAAGGACTGGCTCTCTTTTTTCTACTAACTACTACCACGAGTGAAGCAAACAATTTTTTTAAAGAGAGAAATAAACC